>OX637461.1:1414767-6216245 GCA_951799995.1 Trifolium subterraneum
AATGTTACAAAGAAAGAAAAATAGAACAAATTAATTTACGATATATCAAAAAAAAGGAAACATAATATTTTTTTTTGTTACAAACATAATAATTTTTAAGGTGTTTTATTTAATGAAATTATCGATACAATCATAAATCACATTGTCCACCCGGCCCACCATACAAAATAGATCGTCGATACAAATTTCCTCCTCCTAAATGTTCATAAAATTTTAAATCATAGCATTCTTTTTTAGCATCATTATATACCTTCATAAATGCAGGATATAAATCAATTTCATTATAATTTGCATCAATATGCTGAAGTAATCCCATGAGAGCTGAATATTGAAATCCGTCTTGAGGCAATCTCCCACTACCCATTGGGGGACTTACTGTAATAGCTGCAGCAAAAGTTTCACCGCCAAATCTAACCTTAGAAGCTCCTGTGCTTAAGTGAGTGAATATTTCTTTTGGCCAATATCCAACATGTACTTGATCTTTTTCATGAACAATTAACCACCAATTTCCTGTGGATCGATCCTACAAATATTTTATAAGCAAATAAAATATAGTCAATAAATTACTAGAAAATTATATCAACCAAACATAATAAGAATAATTAGAATAAAAAACAGATATTAACTCACAACGAGTTGTTAATATTTTAACTTGTCCATTTTTTTTACAGAACTTAATACATGTCTTAATTAAATATAATATTGACTAATTAAAAATTATTTTATAAACACTATCATTTTTATCAGATGTGTTCAATATAATATTTTGATATGTGTATATTTTGATATGCGTTAAATATAATATTTTGATAGGTGTATATTTTGATATTCGTCAAGACATTTACCCGTTGGATTTTGGTTAAAAGGAATAATTTACTTGGTGCTCCAACACGAGTAACCGGAGCTCCGACAGATCCAAGATAAAACCGTTTGTCTCGAGTTACTTGGACGAAACCAGGACATTGATTATCTGAACATCCAGAACGAGCGCTACCAAATGCCTGCATGTTTATGTCAAATTGAGCACAACCACAATATGTATTTTTAGATAATTAGTTCATGAATTAAATTCTTATTCTTACAGTCCATTGTGTAGTTAGTCGTAGCTGACTATCGCGATATATGTCTGGACGAACCTAACATATAAAAAATGGGTACAAATTTTAGATTAAGAGAAAAAAAAAATTGACAAAATTAAGAGACAGTGTTGTGCAAAAAAAATCGTGGTTTTTTTGTCAGATAGCCTGTGGCTAGAAAATCCACCTTGAAGGTGAATAAATGGAGTGTATCGGGTTCAAACCCGGGCCCCGACACATATAGTGCGATATCCCTATCAACTGAGCTAAACTCACGGGGATAAAATTATTTCTCTTTTAATTAACTATGTTATCATGAAATTAACATAAAAACAAAGTTTGATATAGATGTAATAAAAAAAATAACTTACCCCAATTCCGGCGTGTATGCTATTGAGTTCTGCTCGTGGACCACTTTCAACAATAACCGAAGATGTGCTGTATTGGTTGAGGTTGAGTGATAGATTATATGCACTTATCAATGCAGATCCTCCGTAAAATATCTGATTTTGGGTTGTATCGAGAGTAACAGTCTAGAGAATCCAAACAAATGATATATTTAGTAGAGAAATGTTATTTGGGACAACAATTATGTTTTCTGACATCGTATATATACAGTGTAGATGCTCTAAGGGCACATGTTAAGAAATCAAATCTACTAATTAAAATTATCGACTTACATGAGCTTCATTGAACCTGTGGGCATAATGTCGCAAATCTTCAATTGGTAATTTTGAAGACGAATTAGTAACAATTTCATGTCCTTTTGTCCTCTTATAAATAGGCACTTTTCCTGATGGACATTCACGGTCATAAGATGGTCTATTTCGCACGACATTCTTTGCAAATGTTGGGTAAAGCTATGTTGCAATGAAGAAGGAAGAAAACAAGGTTAAATGAAATGAAATTGAAGCTGAAATTATTTAAATATGAATAAATTACATTGAATAAAAGATTTATGTTTGAAATTTGGAATAATAAAATGCATAATATATTATTTGGTTAAATATAATTATATACCATGGTCTCCTACTTCATCAAATAACAATTTTGTTTTCACATTAAAAGGAAGTGAAATAAACTTTTATGTTGTTCAACTATGATACCTGAATTTTGTGATTTTTTAATAAAGGATGTTGTAGGGCGGGTTGCTTGTAGATATCAACACACTCAAAATCATTGTCCACTTGAAGCTGAATTTGTGAACCAAAATTATGATCAAACAAAGCATGATGTGTTAAACAATTTATTTAAAAAAGTGGCTAATAAGTATTGAATTTTAATCATAAAAAAAATGACAATAAACAAGAGACAATACCATGGTACTATCTGATGCGGAAAAATGATTTTGTTCATTTAGTAGAGTTTTGCTTCTTGCATCAACTTTGTAACATGCTATGCACAAACTAAGAACTAGAAAATGAAATAACGCCATAAAGTTATAGATGTTACTTTCAAGAACAATTGGTAATAACATGCAAGTATATGAATGCATATATATATATATATATACTTCAAAGTCAAATATATGTATTTAATGACATTGACCAATTTGGTCAAAAGTATACATACACACACACACACACACACACACACACACACACACACACACATATATATATATATATATATATATATAGGGTTGCTAATTTACAACCAACTAAAAACATGTTGGTGTAAATTAACAATGCACACATTTTCTAATAGGACAAAAAAAAAAACCTTGATATTTACTTATTTAACACTAGAAATTTGGGGTTAGTTAGGTAAATTTTATTAAATGATGTGCACCCATTTGCTAATTTACACCCAAACAATTATAAATATATACAATCATAATAAACACAAGACAACCTAGGAAATAAAAAAAAGACAACTTGAGAAAATATATACAATCAAATTTGACGAATAATATTTTTAATTGTATAATAGTATAAATTATAAAAATTTGATATTTTGAAACTGTTTATCGAGACTAATCCAACGACATCTTATATGCTAATATTTATTTTGGACAAAAATACCCTCTTTTTATTATTTTAAATAGTTTAAGATGTTGGACAGTCAAGTAATTTTTTTATGTAATCTAGGTTGTATATTTATAATTGTTTGGGTGTAAATTAGCAAATGGGTGTACAACATTTAATTAAAGTTACCTAACTAACCCCAAATTTCTTAATGTTAAATAAGTAAATATCAAGGAGTTTTTTGTCCAAAATAAAAAGGTGCGCATTGCTAATTTACACCAACATGTTTTTAGTTGGTTGTAAATTAAGAGGACTTTTATTATGAGAGATGAGAGGATTAAATTATGGACAAAACTTATATGCATTTCCATACATGCATTTCTTACTTTTCCTCTCACAAAGAGGTAGTTTTTTTTATTAAAAATAATTTTCTTTTATTCTTTGTGAGTGAAAAGGTAAGAAATGCATGTATGGAAACGCAGGTAAGTTTTGTCCTTAAATTATAACCCTTAGATTAAATCAAATGCTATTTAATTTTTACTCCTGCACACACACAATTAGTTGTGTCTTCATCACTCTCTATATTTTCTCTCTCTCACAAAATTTCCTAAAATGACTATCCAAATAAACATCACCGATGCACCGAAACATGTTTCTACCCTTTCCATACCGAAATTTATTCCATAAATTCTAGAAGAATGATGTTTCACCCCTTTCCATACTGAAGCATCACCGAATCATGTTGTTGTTCTGTTTCAACCCTATAGAAATTGACTTCTCCAATTCATGCTTCTACGCTGTGATTCTCGTTGTTTCTGGTTATGCACACTACACCACCAACATCTAAATCAATCGTGATTAATTTAAGCACCCCCAAATTAATCCTTTTTTTAAGGACAATTTATTAAATTATTGTTATTACTTATTAAGATCAATTTATTGATTGGATTGAAAAAAGTGAAAGGTTTGAAAGGTTAACTATATTACTGGGATGGGTGGTTCAGCAAATTGGTGAGGGTAATGAAACGTCAAGGTCTGATATAGAAGACGAAGAGAGTGACCCAGGTTCAATCTCCGGCTTATTTGCATGCACAAAATTCAAATGAATTTGAAATGCCTGAAATGCAAGTAATATGATAGTTTGGAGCAATTAAAATTTGTAAATTAAAATGGCAATAAAGTGACATGTAGCCCCCAAATGTGTCATTTAGTATGGTGGTAAAGTATAAAACTTGTCCATGATAGACCACTTTAAATTATTGGTTAGATTTTATAATCTTATTAAATCTTAACATACATCTCTCACACCATATCACCATCAACCCATTCCAACAAAAACACTCAAAAATCCAATTGAAAACCAAAAAAATCTTTACCAAACTTACATCCCCAAATCAAACAAATGCAAAAGTGCAAATGACAAGATAAACAAACCACAGAAAAGGGATCCAAAAAATGAACAAATACAAATTTAGACACATAACTTCCAAGTACGTGTTGTTCCTTTTACTTTTTGTTAGAAATTTCAATGTGTATTTGTTGTAAAACGGTTTACTAACTTTGCAAAAAACGGAAAACGATTTTTCAAAAATGGCAACGAAATAAATTATTGGCTGAGTCGCGTACTAGGTCGCTTTCTTTAAGACGTTTCGCGGAACTACTCAAAAAGTGCACTGTAGTATATCGACCGCGAAGTCCCCAGGATAAAACAGCCGTTTCTAAAAGAAACTACCGATGAACTACTGCACTGTAGTATCGGTCAGTAATACACCAATAATGGTTTGAAAAACCACTCAATAATTGATATGCAAATATCAATTCAATACGGTGATAACCGTTCGAAATTGAAACAACAAATAATTATCGAAGAAGAGAAATAGAGAGAAAGAAAAAAACAGTTTCTTAGAATGCAGAGAAAAGAAGCAAAAAATAAACTGAAGAACAAAGCATTATATATAGGCAAGCGAGGAGTTGAAATCAGAGTGATAAGTGGAGCCGAAGATTGCCCAGTCAAAGCAAAACGTGGGCGAATTTTCAGGGCCACGTATTTTGACCCGTTAGTGGATGATTCATCCGTTATGACTTGGTCTAACGCATTTGAAATTTGCGAAAATAAAGGGACACGCGTGTAAAGAAAATTATTTAAAATTTTATTTTTCTTCGCATTAAAAAATTAATATATCACCAAGCCCAATTCCCGGTCCGAGCCGGCCGGACGGACGGCGGCGCGCGCGCGTGTGATATTCGACAAGGTGTGCGTTCTCCCTTTCTTACAAAAGTGGGTACCCCAAGGGCACGCCCTTAGTTGTCACTTTGTAGTATCTAAACACTACCATGAAGTGTTTCTTAGCAATGTGGGACTCAAAAGAGTCTTTTTTCAATTCACACTACACATGGTTCTAACACTTTGTGTTTACTTCAATACCAAGTTTCCTCCAAAACTCATCATGTTCCAACAGTATTTTCTTGTCATAAAATGTCAATATGTGTTGTTCTAGTTTTGCTTGAAACAGAATGTGTTGTTCAAGAGTAAAAGAGTATCAAGTATGAAATAACCATATTTAAGAGAACTCAAAGAGATTGTACCTCTTCTATACATTGCCAATGTTTCTTTACACTTTTGGAATACTTTAGCAGTAGTGTATTATAACAAAAAAAAATTCTGAAGCAAAGCCACGTGGTAGTATATTACCATGAACATGTTTCCCATACTCATGGCTAAAAGTCAGTAAAGTGGTAAAACAAATTGAAATTCTGGCGTAGCAATGGGGTACTGAATGTTCCTACCTTTGCAACTACAATGTTCACAACGAAGTAAATAATATGCAGAATAATAAGCAACTGGAAATTAAATGTACGCAGGAGTTTGTTAACCCAGTTCGGCGTATAACACGACCTACTCTGGGGGATACCAATCCAGGAGTGAATCCACTATGATAAAACTAGTTAGAAGATTCCAGCAAACGACCCGTTTACACTTCGTCACCTAGTTTCTACCCGTGCTTCCTTCAACCTAGGACCACCTAGATTAGAGACACTTATCTCTCCTCCTCTTAACCACACAGCCAGTGTGATTGATCTAGCTTTGAGAACAGTGAAGTCACACTTCAAACAATAACCTATCTCCGTGCTTAAAAGCTTAGGAGTAGACTAAAAACCCTTACAACACAAGAACCCAGTCCTAAGCAAGTATCAAAGAGATACAAGATAGGCTCACAGTAAAATACGAGACACAGCTAAAACCCTAGACACAAATAGTATAATTCTTCACAAGAGTTTCAGTAACCTAAAACAGTCTATGGCCTTCAATATATATAGCTCGTGAAATATAAAAGTAGTTCCTTGATTTTTGGTCTTCAGATTATTATAAAATCGCAACATATCCGATACCAGCTTGTGAGCTAAGCAAATCCAAAAAAATCCTAAAATATAGGAATATATTTTAGGTTTGATACACTATCGGATATTTACAAGGAATAAGCGAGTTCCAAGTCTTGAGGAACAAACAACACGCTAACAAATGATAAACGGATAGGCTTGAAGCAAAATGCGCGCAGATAGCCTTGTAACAAACTCTTCGTTAATTCGTACTTCCGAATGTTGTTCCAAATGTAGACACATCTAACACTACATCTGACTTAATGTTGTTTTTGTAAAATACTGCCAATTTCAAAAACCTAACAAACTCCCCCTTTGGCAAATTTTGACTAAAAACAATCTTAGGCAGACTTTCACAAGATGTGGATAGAACACCTTAATAAGACTATACCATCTCTACAAAAAGAATTAACCATATAACAAACATCAGAGCTTGGCACAGCGGAATAAGTTCTTTCAAAACGCAACGTCATCACATATGTTGTAACTTCGTCAAAGTGGATTCACACACTTGATCAGGCATAAATATTCTCATAGTAAAGTCTTCAACAACATATATATATCACATCAGAAGACAAACAGAAACATCAGTCAAATAGAGAAAAATAAATTCTCCATTCAGACTCTCTGGATGGTATCCAGGGTGAGGCAACATTACCAGCAACATCTCATATACTCCCCCTCAAATCATACATATTATATTTTTTTTTCTCCCCCTCACGGTATGCATATATAACTCACACACACAAATGCAACTTCAACCAAACATAACTAACACTTCTACCACATGCATAACACACAACAATAGTCATCAAAATTATCAAAACTTACTCCCCCTTTTTAGTCAGTAAATTTGGCAAAGATAAGCAGGAGATAATCAACAGAGTAGTAGAGTGGAGATATTACAGGCCAAAAGCACACATAGGTGCATCAGAAATCCATGGCATAGCCCATAAAGCAAAAGAAAAAAAACTTCGGAGTAAAACATCAGCTAGTAACACAGCAGCGGTATCACAATCAGAACCCAAGACTTTCGTCAGAGTCTTGTACAACAACATCCATAATTGGGGCTTGTGAGGGATGGGCATCAGTGCTCTTTTCTTCAATCATCAAGGCCTCAATAACCTTATCCACCTTCAGCTTTTTGTCACCCAGGACTTTACTGACGTCCTGCAAATCTGCAATCATTTGCCTTCTTGACACGGGCACACCAGATGGGGTGGAAGATGGGACAGCTATGTCCACCGCATGGGGTCCTTCGAGCAGCCTACAGTCAAATGACAAAGGGGCCTCTCTTTTACAGAGGACATCAGAGCTCCTAATGATATTTGGATGTTGAGAAAGCATGATTCCACAGAGAACAGTAGGGAAAGCTATTGGTAACCTAGTAGCAGTAGACTTTGCATGCAACAATGTTTGCTCAAAAATATAGGAACCAAAGTTAAAAGGGGTTTTAGTGCCCACAACATAGATGATCTTACCTAGTCCAGTAGCCACAGAGTAGTTATGAGAAGTAGGAACCCAATTAGCAGAAGCAATTTTGTTCAGGAGTGCATACTTGACAGTGAGATTGGTTGTAGAAAGCTTTACCTTCCTTGGCCACTGCAAAACTCTATTCCCTGTGATAGTTCTACAGACCTCATTCTCAGTCACCTCCAGATCAGGAACAACATCATCACTTCTTTCCAGAAATTGGTTGATGATGGAAGGGGAAAAATCAATACACATGCCACAAACAAACACCTTTTGATATTCAACACTGAAGGGATCATCACAATCTAGTCCTATGTTGACCAAAAATTCCTTGACCAAAAGCTCATAACACCTACCAAGATCACAAACAGTCTTTTCCAACCCAGCAAAACGAATTAGATCCATCAGTTCAACACAGTCCAGCATGTCTTTGTGTAAACTTCTTTCTAAGGCCAACCTCCTATTATACACATAGTTCCACTGAGATACATTTCTGATGTTGTGAAATGAAATGTTGTCAAGAGGAGCATCTAGATCAGAATCCTGAATTCTTCCACTCCTTGCCTTCTTTCTTGATGTGCCAACAGATGGGGCAACATTCTCTTCCACCTCATAGTCAGATTCACTAGCACTTACCTCCTTTCTTTTCTGACTCAGCTTTTTCTTCTCAGTAGGACGAGAACCTTTGCTCCTGGTCCTTGGGGGATCAAGCAAAACAGGTTTGCGACCAGATTTCTGCCTAGTTCTTCCAGCAACACCATGATTAGGAGTAGTGTGCACAACCTTCTCATTGGGGATAATCAAGTCTTCTTCAACATCAACATCTAGAAAAAAATTTCTTCAAAGTGGATTCACAAACTTGATCAGAAATAAGATTTCTCATGTTAAGGTCCTCAACAACACACATTTATCACAACAGAAGACAAACAAACAAAAAATCTAGTCAAATAGAGAAAAATAAATTCTCCATTCAGACTTTTCTGGATGGCATCCAGGGTGGGAAAGCATTACTCACCCCATCATATTCAACAGATAGATTCTCCCCCTGAAGCTATGCATAATATAATAAAGGATATTTTTCTCCCCCTCACTGCATGCATATATGAACTCACCCACACCAGATGTAAATTCGAATGTAGCTACCATATCTACCATATGCACGCACAGAGCTATCAAACATATAAGAACATCAAACATCAAAACTTAACATCAAACATCAAAACTTACTCCCCCTTTTTAGTCACCAATTTGTCAAAGTTAAACAGGAGAGAAAAACCATAAGCAGAGTGCAGGGATTACAGAAACCAAAAGCACACGTAGGTGCATCACAAATCCAGGGCATAGCCCATACTTAGAAAAACAAAAAACAAATTACATCAGCATGTTCTTCCAGAATCAAAAGCCAAGACTTTCATCAGAGTCTGACACAGTAACATTGTCAGCAGGATTAACTCCAACATCCCCGTCCACATTCACTTCAGCATGGATAGTTGAGGGTCCAGCAGTGCCAGTACGCTCCTCAGATTCCAAGGCTTCTATTACTTTATCAAGCTTCAACTTCTTATCACCAAGAACTTTGCTGACATCCTTCAGATCTGCAATCATTTGTTTTCTGGTCATGGAGACATTGGATGGGGTGGCGAATGGGACAACCAAATCCACCTCATGGGGTCCTTCAAGTAATCTGCAGTCAAAGGTAAGAACAATCTCTCTTTTGCATGGAACATCAGAGTTCCTGAGAATATTTGGCTGCTGGGAGAGAATAATACCACACAAAACAGTAGGAAATGCTATAGGTAACCTAGTTGCAGTAGACTTAGCATGCACTAGGGTTTGATCAAAGATATAATTGCCAACATTAAAAGGAGTTTTGGTGCCCAGAGCATAAATGAACTTACCAAGTCCAGTAGCCACAGAATAATTGTGAGAGGTAGGGACCCAATTAGCAGCTGCAATCTTGTTTAACAAGGCATATTTGACAGTAAGATTAGTTGTAGACAACTTAACCTTCCTAGGCCATTTCAGAACTTTCCCTCCAGTAAGAGTCTTGCAAACCTCATTATCAGTGACCTCTATAGCAGGTTCATCAACATCACTCTTTCCCAGGAATTGATTAATCACAGATGGAGAAAAATTTATACACATACCACGGACAAAGACTTTCCTATACTCATCACTAAAAGGATCATCACAGTCAGGTTCTATGTTGACCAAAAATTCTTTAACAAGCATTTCATAACACATACCCAGATCAGTCACAGTCTTCTCCAAACCAGCAAATTTAATAAGATTCATTATGTCAGCACATTCTACCATTTCAGGACTCAAACTCCTTTCAACAGCTAAACGTCTATGATATACATACTGCCACTGACTTACATATGAGGAATCATGAAATGATACGTTGTCTAGTGGGGCATGGAGATTGGGGTCAGTAATCAAGGATCTGCTTCTTACCTTCTTTCTGGATGTAGTAGTCAAGGCTGCAGTATCTTGTTCAGCATCGTACTCAGAATCACTGGAGCTTACTTCCTTCCTCTTCAGACCTTTTTTCTTCTTCTCATTTGGAGGAGTACCTTTGCTCCAAGTCCTTGTGGGACCATATAGAACTGGTTTACACCCAGGTTTGATCACAGTCTTTGATGGGGAAGCCAGTGCAGTGACAGGAGTAATTCCTTGCTCTATGGACCTCTGTCTGGTTCTTCCAGCCACACTCTGAATAGGTGTGGAATGCACAGTTGTTTCATGAGTAATGACCATGTCTTCTTCAACACGATCAGCTTGAACTTCATCAACTCTAGAACTGGTACCCTGTTTCTCAGCAGGAGCAGTAGAGTCATCAACATCCTTACCATCTTCCTCTAACCCATCATCAACATCAGTCACAGAATCATTTGGCAGTATACCAGATGCAGCCTGCGATGGTCTAGCCTGTTCAACCACATTTGTTTTTGGTGAAGGAGTCTTAAACTCTTCAGCAACAGACTTCAAATTCTCACCATTTTTATCAGAAACTTCATCAACATCATCAGATTGGACAATGATTTCTGGAGGTTGTACTTCTATATTACAGTGTGCCCTAGGGTTATCAACATTCAAATCATCAACAGAATTGGGGCTTTTGTCTACAGTAACAGGAGTTAATTTTGGACTCGCATCCATGGATTCTTTATCAACAACAACATCATTATCAGATTTAGATTGATTCGTATCCAGATAAAGATCAGACATAGAGAATGCCCGAGACGTTTCACCTTTCTTGGAGGATTTCTTCTTTTTGCTCTTCTTGATTTTAATCGAAGCTGAAGACGGTGAAGTTTTCTTCTTTCTGTGTTTCTTTGACTTAGAATGACGAGAAGAAGACTTACTCTTCTTGGAAGATCGAGACTCTTTCTTCGATTGAGCTTCTTCCGAAGCGACAAGCACATCTGGCGAAAGGGAATCGCATGCATGTTTCGTAGGACTAACATTGCGATCAGACAAATCATTTTCGGTTGAGTTTTGTGAGTTGCTAGACATGGTGATTTGTGAATGGCGATCACGAAATGATGAATCAGAAAGATGAAGAATTGTGAGAAGTTGTAACAGTATGTGAGAAGGAGAGTAACGTGAGGAGTTGAAAAGTTGGAGAGTTGAAGAGTTTAAACAAGAAATGAACAATTTTGCGTGATAAAGGAAATAAGATGGTGGAGTATTAATTTTCCTTCTTTCTTGAACAGCGTGCTCAGTATATGAGAAGTTGGACTGTGAGACACGCGCGTGAAATGTTAATTGCTATAAAATTTCAAATAGGCAAATTCCTAACTTGCCCCTGAGTTTTTCAAACTGATTCAAGTCTAGCGCCTTCGTAAAAATATCAGCCAGTTGTTCACCTGTGGTAACATGTTCCAAAATCACAATTTTATCTTCAACTAGCTCTCTGATAAAATGATGTCTGATATCAATATGCTTGGTTCTGCTGTGCTGGATTGGATTCTTGGAGATATTAATAGCACTCATATTGTCACAAAATAATTTCATAGTTTCTTGATGAATACCATATTCACTGAGCATTTGCTTCATCCAAACTAACTGAGAGCAACTACTACCGGCTGCAATATACTTAGCTTCAGCTGTAGATAGTGAGACACAGTTTTGTTTCTTACTAAACCAGAATATTAAGTTATTTCCTAAGAAGAAACATCCTCCAGATGTACTTTTTCTGTCATCTGCACTCCCAGCCCAATCAGCATCACAATAGCCAATTAACATTGCATTATATCCATGTACATATAACATTCCATAATCACTGGTACCACTCACATATTTCAAAATTCTTTTAACTTGTGTAAGGTGACTTACCTTGGGTTCAGCTTGGTATCTTGCACATACTCCAACTGCAAATGTGATATCTGGTCTACTTGCCGTGAGATATAACAAGCTTCCAATCATACTCCTATAAAGACTTTGATCAACTTTTACTCCCTTCTCATCTTTAGATAATTTTAAATGCGTAGGAGCAGGTGTTCTCTTATGGCTTGCACCTTCCATACCAAACTTCTTCACAATGTTCTTAGCATACTTGCTTTGAGAGATGAAAATAGTGTCTTCCATTTGTTTCACTTGTAACCCAAGAAAGAACGTTAGTTCACCAACCATACTCATTTCGAATTCAGATTGCATTTGTTGTACAAAATGTTGCACCATCCTGTCAGACATTCCACCAAATACAATATCATCTACATAAATCTGAGCTATCATCAGATCTTTCTCTTCTGTCTTAACAAACAAGGTTTTATCATTTCCTCGCTTCCTGTAGCCTTGTTTTATTAAGTATTATGTAAGTCTCTCATACCAAGCCCTAGGTGCTTGTTTGAGACCATACAATGCCTTCTTTAACTTGTACACATGATCAGGGTGATTTGGATCAACAAATCCTTTTGGCTGCTCGACATATACGTCTTCATTCAGGTATCCATTTAGAAAGGCGCTTTTCACATCCATTTGGTAAAGCTTGAATTTTAGAATGCATGCCACACCGAGGAGTAGCCTTATAGATTCTAAGCGAGCTACCGATGCAAATGTCTCTTCAAAGTCAACACCTTCTATCTGAGTATTTCCCTGAGCTACCAGCCTGGCTTTATTTCTTGTAACCACTCCTTGTGAATCAGATTTGTTTTTATACACCCACTTGGTACCAATTATATTAGTGTCTGTAGGTCTTGGTACTAGATCCCATACTTCACATCTCTTGAATTGATTCAATTCCTCTTGCATTGCTTCAATCCAAAAGTCATCAGTCAATGCTTCTTTAACATTCTTGGGCTCAATCTTAGATACAAAGCATGCATTTGACACAACATCCTGTGACCTTCTAGTAGTAATGCCTTGATCAGGATTTCCAATCATCAGATCTGTGGGGTGATTCTTTTGGACTCTAATTGAGGGACCTTTGTTCACTGGAGCATTGTGCAAATCAGTCTCTCTACTTGACTTTTCAATTTTATCTATGTGAATTTCTTCTTCCAGAACATCAGATGAGGCAGGAGTAGAGTCAGCATTGGGATCAGCATCTGTTTCTTTGGCAGAGTAGGTGTCTTCAACCACGACATTAATAGATTCCATTACTGTGCTAGTTCTTGAGTTAAATACTCTAAAGGCTCTGCTGTTTGTAGAATATCCTAGAAAAATTCCTTCTTCACTTTTAGGATCCAATTTTCTTCTAGGTTCTCTATCTGCAAGAATGTAACATTTACTTCCAAAGATGTGAAAGTATTTTACAGTAGGCTTCCTCCCTTTCCATAGTTCATATAGAGTATTTGACGTTCCAGTTCTCAATGTGATTCTGTTGTGAATATAACATGCAGTACTCATAGCTTCAGCCCAGAAATGATAAGGTAGTTCTTAGCATGCAGCATTACTCTGGCACATTCCTGCAAAGTCCTGTTTTTCCTCTCCACAACACCATTCTGTTGAGGTGTAATGGGGGATGAGAACTCATGCCCAATGCCTTCTGAAGCACATAAATCAGCAAAACTAGAGTTTTCGAACTCCCTTCCGTGATCACTTCTGATTCTTCTAATACCTTCATCTTTTTCTCTTTGTAGTTGTACACACAAGTCTTTGAACACAAAGAAAGTATCAGATTTTTCTCTAAGAAAGCTAATCCACGTATATCTTGAGTAATCGTCCACTACAACAAAAACATATTTCTTCCCTCCTAGACTTTCCACTTGCATAGGACCCATTAAGTCCATGTGTAGTAGTTCAAGAACTCTGGATGTGGTTAAATGGGACACTGTAGGGTGCGACATCTTAATTTGCTTTCCAACCTGACATTCTCCACATATCTTCCCTTCTTCTATCTTCAATTTGGGCATTCCTCTAATAGCTTCTTCAGTGATAATCTTCTTCATGCTCTTAAGATTGAGATGACCAAGTTTCCTGTGCCATACATTAACCTCATCTTCTTTGGTTATCAGACAGGAAGATAAGTTAATTTCTTCTGGAGCTACCCACAAATAACAATTGTCCTTTGACCTTACTCCTTTCATTATCACTTCACCTTCTTCATTAGTTACTAGACATTCACCTTTGGTGAAGTTAACCCTCATTCCTTGATCACAGAGTTGGCTTATGCTGATTAGATTGGCCGTTAATCCTTTCACAAGAAGAACATCATCAAGATTAGGTTGTCCAACATTTGCTAGTCTTCCAATACCTTTAATCTCACCTTTTGCACCATCACCAAATGTAACATAGCTAGTGGAGTAAGATTTAAGATCCACCAGAAACTTTTCTATTCCAGTCATATGTCTGGAGCAACCACTGTCGAAGTACCAGTCTTCTCTAGAAGTAGCTCTAAGAGATGTGTGAGTAATTAGGCCAGCATCATTACCTTTAGGCTTCCATTCTTTTGCGTGATTAATCTCTTCTTTCTCAGGGACTTCCCTCTGACTTCTCTTTGGAAACCCATATAATCTATAATAAAATGGTCTTATATGTCCTCTTCTTCCACAATAATGACAAATCCAGGGTTGTGGTCTCATATTTCTGAATCCCCGATGAGGTTGAAAATGGGGCAGCCTCTGTTTTGGCATTGGAAATTTTTTGTTTCTCCCAGATGGCAAAAACTTCAGCTCAGGATCATACTCCTTGGGTTTATTCAGATCCTCATATTCATACGCAATACCTTTTACCCAGTTTCCTTCCTCCTGCGATTTAATTAGTTTCTCTAGAATGATAGTGCTATTGTTCATTGAAACTTCCTTTTGCAGTTTTTCAAGTGTGGAGTTTAGTTGTGTTACCTCATTATTCAGTTCAGAAATCTGAGCCAGGTGCTTGTTCTTCTCAGACTGTAGTTCCAAAATAAGCCTTTTTTTTTTTTTATTTTCTTGGCTTCTACAAACCTCTTCACTTCTTTTGCATAGAGCTCTATAAGATTCAGCCAATTCTTCATAAGATACATCCCCATGGTTAGATTCAGTGTCAGAGCTGCACAGTCCAGTTAGGGCAGTGATATGCTTTACAGTTTCACCAGATGTGTCATCATCTGAATCTTCACCCTCTGACCATGTTGCAGTCATTCCCTTTTGTTGTTTCTTCAAGTAATTAGGGCATTCATACCTGATATGTCCATATCCACTGCATTCATGACACTGTACTCCTCTCACTTGACTCACTTTTTCTTCAACTTTAGGTTTCTTTTGAAAACCAGAATTCTTGTGAATGTCGAGTGAAATGGGGGACACATTCGGCTTTACATTCTGTTTACCTCTCCTATCCATTCTTCTTAATACCTTATTGAATTGTATTCCTAGGAGAGCCATGGCTTCAGATAAGCTTTCATCAGTATCTGCCTCATCTTGTGCATCATCAGTATCAGCATTTGAGACAAAAGCTATGTTTTTGTTTTTGCTTCCAGATCGTTCATTAGCAGAAAGTTCATAGGTTTGTAGAGACCCAACCAGATCATCCAGTCTTATTTCAGATAAGTCTCCAAATTCTTCTATACATGTGACCTTCATGTCAAACCTCTTGGATAAAGACCTCAGCATCTTTCTCACCATCTTTTCTTCAGAAAGTTTTTCACCTAGAGAGTCAAATGTGTTAGCAAAATCTAAAACAGTCATATAGAAGTCATGTACCGTCTCATCTTCTTTCATTTTGAGGTTCTCAAATTTAGTAGTCAGCATCTGAAGTCTGGAGTTCTTGACTTTTGATGTCCCTTCCCGAGTAGTTATCAAAATCTCCCAAGCTTCTTTAGCATGAGTGCATCTCTTTATTAGTCTAAACATGTTTTTATCAACACCATTGTATAAGGCGTTCAAAGCTTTGTGATTTCCAAGAGCAAGTTCATCTTCAGTCTTTGTCCACTCTCCCTCAGGTTTCAAGGAAACAACGTTATCCTTATCTATAACAGTAGGATGTTCCCAGCCATTAATCACAGACTTCCACGTCTTGCTGTCCATAGACCTCAAGAATGCTTCCATGCGTGATTTCCAGTAATCATAATTAGTATCATCCAATAAAGGTGGCCTACTCACAGCTCCTCCTTCCTTTTCCATAGCAACCAGAATCGTTCCCTGAAGCTCACCCTAATAGCAGAACAGGGTGCCTGCTCTGATGCCAATTGAAATTCTGGCGTAGCAATGGGGTACCGGATGTTCCTGCCTTTGCAACAACAACGTTCATAGCGAAATGAATAATATGTAAAATAATAAGCAACTGGAAATAAAAGTTACGCAGGAGTTTGTTAACCCAGTTCGGCGTATAACACGACCTACTCTGAGGGATACCAATCCAGGAGTGAATCCACTATGATAAAACTAGTTAGAAGTTTCCAGCAAACGACCCGTTTACACTTCGTCACCTAGTTTCTACCCGTGCTTCCTTCAACCTAGGACCACCTAGATTAGAGACCCTTATCTCTCCTCCTCTTAACCACACAGTCAGTGTGATTGATCTAACCTTGAAAACAGTGAAGTCACACTTCAAACAATAACCTGTCTCCGTGCTTAAAAGCTTAGGAGTAGACTAAAAAACCTTACAACACAAGAACCCAGTCCTAAGCAAGTATCAAAGAGATACGAGATAGGCTCACAATAAGACACGAGACAAAGCTAAAACCCTAGACACAAATAATATATTTCTTCACAAGAGTTTCAGTAACCTAAAACTGTCTATGGTCTTCAGTATTTATAGAGCACAGACCAGCCACGCTGGTGCCTTGAATTTAGCCTTCAAAAATAAGATCAAACTATAGTATATCCGATACAAACTCTTTGGTCAAGCAAATCCAACAATATCCTAAAATATAGGAATATATTTTAGAGATCATATGCTATCGGATAACTTCAATGAACAAGCGAGTTCCATATATTGTGGAACAAGTAATGTGCTAACACGGCGCTAAAGGGATAGACTTGAGGGATAGCGCGCGTAACCAATTCTTCACATCTTGAGGCTTTAGGATGTCGTTCCATATGTAGCCACATCTGCCACTACATCTGGCTAAATGTTGTTTTTGTAAAATTAAGCCAATTTCAAAAACCTAACAGATCTCATGAAAAACATCATAACAGGGCCGGCCCGAGGTATGTTGAGGCTTAAACCGAAAATTTAATTGAGGCCCTTACAAATAATAATATTTTTTTAAATAAAAAATATTAGTCTTTTTATTTGATGATAAATCTCACATTTTCTCCACAAAAAAAAAAAGTCACATTTGTAAAAAATAAATAAATTAAAAAGTCGAACTTTTAGTTTTAAATATAATTATTATTTTTTCTAATTGTGTCAGATAACTTTGCACTTTGTTGTATAATAATGAGAACATATTAATAATAAAGAAAGATAAATTGGTAAGTCACAATTCTCTTTCTTTTATATATATATATTTTTTGCTCGAAACATTTATATATTTTCTTTTCCTAATGTATAAAATATAAAATTGTAACAATTGTTGTGGTATGGAGAGACTATATTTTATCATTATTATTATTATTATGAATTTTTATATTTTAAAAATTTAATTACCATTTATAATTAAATAAAGTGATATGCTCATATTATAGTTATAAATAATTTTCTTCTTTGTAAGAGGAAATATAAAAACTGCATGTATGAAAATACATGTAAGTTTTTTCCTAAATTATAATGCAAATATGAAACATAAATAAAAATAATCATAGAAGTGTATATAGTGGAGATCATCCAAAATTATATGATTGTTATTATTATTGATTGATACCTCAAAAAAATTATTATTTTGGTAAGTAACTTGAAATATAAAAATACAAATTTAATGGGAAAAAAATCGAGAAAATGCAAAACCCAGGATTTGATACCCTCCAAGACCACAAATACACATGATGAGGCCTATTACCACTAGGCCACTCCGACTTAATGTTACTATTTTCGAACGCAATATATATATTATCAAATTTCGAGACCTATATTAATAAATTTTGAGGCCTTTTTAAAAGCCCAAAGCTTTGGGGCCTAAAGTCCTAGCTTCACTAGCTTTGGGCTTGGGCCGGCCCTGCATCATAAACACCACATTCACAAGCAAAAATTTCAAAAGATTTATCTACTTCAAGCGTCTCTACTTGTGGTGTAATCTCTTTCATGCATTCACTTGAGTTCATGCTATTTATTTTGTGTTCATCAGATGGAACAAACACTATTTTAATGGGCTCATCTGAAGATTCATCAAAACATGTATCTGTTTACGTGCAACATGTTGTACATTATCTACTTGAAGAAAGTGTCCAGGAGTGGAAATTTGTGTTTTAACGAAGATATGTTCTATGAGAAGTGCTAATGGTGTTGGTAAGTGCTATGAGAAGCTGAATTTTGGTAAGTACTATTGTGAAGCTTCCAATAGCCTTTATGGTTGTAATCACTAAGAGTATTCTGATACAACACTGTGAGATCATAAGCACACAAAACCAAAAAGGGAGTGTCTTTGACTTCTGACTATAGATTGTTTGTCAGACCACAAGTTCCTGACATTGTTATCTTTAATGGTTTGTATATGTTGTTTCCAGGAACAATGTTTTCTTATGCCCTTATCATATTGTGCAAACAAGGGGGAGATGTATGTTTTATGAGTGTTGCCTATGATTTTTGATGTGGTGGATATGATATGTTTCCACCACTGCTGATTTATATCTGACGTGTTATGTCTTCCATAGCAAAAAAGAAGAAGGGATTTTTGCCTAAAGATATCTATAATTTTTTAGTGATATGTTTCCTACACTAATTGAACATATAAATAGAAACATTTCTCTAATTTTTGCCTAAAGATATCTCAAAAGAAATATAGCAATCACAAACGATTAGCAACTTGAATGAAATATTATAAAGAAAGAAAACAAAGAACAAATTAATTTACAATATATCAAAAAAAGGAAACATAATATTTTTTTTGTTACAAACATAATAGTTTTTAAGGTGTTTTATTTAATGAAATTATCGATACAATCATAAACCACAGTGTCCACCCGGCCCACCATACAAAATAGATCGTCGAAACAAATCTCCTCCTAAATGTTCATAAAATTTTAAATCATAGCATTCTTTTTTAGCATCATTGTATACCTTCATAAATGCAGGATATAAATCAATTTCATTATAATTTGTATCAATATGCTGAAGTAATCCCATGAGAGCTGAATATTGAAATCCGTCTTGAGGCAATTTCCCACTACCCATTGGGGGACTTACTGTAATAGCTGCAGCAAAAGTTTCACCGCCAAATCTAACCTTAGAAGCTCCTGTGCTTAAGTGAGTGAATATTTCTTTTGGCCAATATCCAACATGTACTTGATCTTTTTTATCAACAATTAACCACCAATTTCCTGTGGATCGATCCTACAAATATTTTATAAGCAAATAACATATAGTCAATAAGTTACTAGAAAATTATATTAACCAAACGTAATAAGAATAATTAGAATAAAAAACACATCTTAACTCACAACGAGTTGTTAATATTTTAGCTCGTCTATTTATTCATAATTATTTTCAACTAATTAATTTAATTGTAACTTTTTAAAGTTTCTCAATAAAAATAATGAGACTAATTATTTAATTATATGTGATTTTTTTTTAAAACTTAATACACTATTAATTAAATATAATATTACTTAACTATGAATGATTTTATAAACACTACTATTTTATGTGTATGTTTTGATATTCGTCAAGACATTTACCCGTTGGATTTTGGTTAAAAGGAATGATTTACTTGGTTCTCCAAAACGAGTAGCGGGAAATTCGATAGCTCCAAGATAAAATCGTTTGTCTTTAGTTACTTGGACGAAACCAGGACAACGAGTATCAGAACATCCAGAATGAGCGCTACCAAATGCCTGCATGTTTATGTCAAATTGAGCACAACCACAATATGTATATTCGGATAATTAGTTCATGAATTAAATTCTTATTCTTACCGTCCAATGTGTAGTTAGTCGTAGTTGACTATCGCGATATATGTCTGGACGAACCTAACATATAAAAAATGGGTACAAATTTTAGATTAAGAGGGGAAACAATTGACAAAATTAGGAGAGTACGTGTTGGGCAAAAAAAAAGGAAAATCGTGATTATGCAGGTGAAAAAGAGCCTTTAACGAATGAAAGTTATTTATCTTTTAATTAAACTATGTTATCATGAAATTAACATAAAAACAAAGTTTGATATATATGTAATAAAAAATAACTTACCCCAAGTCCGGCGTGTATGCTATTGAGTTCTGCTCGTGGACCACTTTCAACAATAACCGAAGATGTGCTGTATTGGTTGAGGTTGAGTGATAGATTATATCCACTTATCAATGCAGATCCTCCGTAAAATATCTGATTTTGGGTTGTATCGAGAGTAACAGACTAAAGAATCCAAACAAATGATATATTTAGTAGAGAAATGTTATTTGGGACAACAATTTTGTTGTCTGACACCGTATATATACAGTGTAGATGCTCTAAGGGCACATGTTAAAAATCAAATCTATTAATTAAAATTATCGACTTACATGAGCTTCATTGAACCTGTGGGCATAATGTCGCAAATCTTCAATTGGTAATTTTGAAGACGAATTAGTAACAATTTGATGTCTTTTTGTCCTCTTGTAAATAGGCACTTTTCCTGCTGGACATTCCCGGTCATAAGATGGTTTACTTCGAACGACATTCTTCGCAAATGTTGGGTAAATCTATATTGCAATGAAGAAGGAACAAAACAAGGTTAAATGAAATAAAATTGAAGCTCAAATTATTCAAGAATGAATAAATAATGAATAAAAGATTTATGTTTGAAATTTGGAATAATAAAATGCATAATATATTATCTGGTTAAATATAATTATATACCACGGTCTCCTACTTCATCAAATAACAATTTTGTTTTCACATTAAAATGAAGTGAAATAAACTTTTATGTTGTTCAACTATGATACCTGAATTTTGTGATTTTTTAATAAAGGATGTTGTAGGGCGGGTTGCTTGTAGATATCAACACACTCAAAATCATTGTCCACTTGAAGCTGGATTTGTGAACCAAAATTATAATCAAACAAAGCATGATGTGTTAAACAATTTTTTTAAAAAAAGAGGCTACTAAGTATTGAATTTTAATCATAAAAAAAGGACAATAAGCAAGAGACAATACCATGGTACTATCTGATGTGGAAAAATGATTTTGCTCATTTAGTAGAGTTTTGCTTCTTGCATCAACTTTGCAACATGCTATGCACAAACTAAGAACTAGAAAATGAAATAACGCCATAAAGTTATCGATGTTACTTTAAAAAACAATTGGTAATAACATGCAAGTATATGAATGCATATATATACTTCAAAGTCAAATATATGTATTTAATTATACTAACCAATTTGGTCAAAAGTCAAATATATGTATTTAATGATACTGACCAAATATACGCATTTAATTATATTAATCAATTTGGTAAAAAAAATGTAAACCAACATTTTTTGGTACAACAACTCCCTCTTATCTTAATTATAACAAAATGTCAAATGTTTTTTGTTTAGATTTTGAACCAAATACATCTTTCTTTTATTAAATCTCTTTGAGTAAATGTAATATGTATAGTCCCGTGATAACTCATTTGGTTAGGACATTACATGTAAAATGCAGGGATCGGAGTTCGAAAATGTTGCAATAAATTGAAAAACCGTGGCAAAAACAATGCGCAACAGTTAGGCAACGTTTTTTTTTCCAGTTTTAGGCCACAGTAAACCAAAACCGCGGCTTATACTTTGAAATTTGCAACGTTTTTTTTACCAGGTCCATAGGCAACGGTTTTTTATGAAACTTTATTGAACGCTTATAACCGCTGTCATAATATCTTTTGAGAACAATTAGAAATTTTTGCCATTGAGTATGCCGAAAAAATAATATATATATATATATATATATATACACACACACACACACATATACATGCATCTGAAACACATTAATTTTAATTTTATATCCATCCAGGATTCAAGTACAACAAAGGAGGAGATGGGAGATACAAATAATGCCATAGGTTACAAGAGGAGCACTAATAAAAAAAAAATTCCTCAAAACAGAGAAAAAAAACATAGCCTAAACACAAAAACTCCACCTACATCAAGTTGAATTTTTGCATTGATATATCCTTCTAGTGAAAATTCCAACAGTCTCACGTTTCATTTGATCGAAGACAACAAGCTGAAACAAATACAAATTCATATAATTTGAGAGAAGGTGAAAATTTGATTGAAACACATGCTTTTGCAGTGACTAGTATTCTAATGCGGTACTGCCTAGAACGAAAAATAATTACATGGAAGAATATTGTTGCATATAAGAGTATAATATTCTATTGCGTTGAACGCAGAGTACACAAGCAAACAAATTTTCACATAACCACAAAATAGACGAGCTTAACTGTTAAATAACAACTAGTCAAGATCTTGTACAAGAGACATGACATGACATACCTCTAAAACTTATGTGGCTAATGCAATGTCCACTTCTAGCTCACACTACACCAACAAACCAGCTAAGTCAATGAGCAATTCACTTCCAAACATGTGCAAGGTACCATGTTTCTTTAAAGGGAAGTCTTTCACCCATTTACCTCACTCAATTTCAGTTTTAGCAAACTCTAAAAGGTGTATCCCTGCAGAAATGTGTATTTCCTATGTTATATTGCTATTAACATAAACAATTATTAGCTGCATTTAGTGGTAAGTATTCCCGCCGGTCGTACGGGTGACCCAGGTTCAATCCCCGGCCTATTTGCATGCACAAAATTCAAATGAATTTGAAATGCCTGAATTGCAAGTAATATGATAGTTTGGAGCAATTAAAATTTGTAAATTAAAATAGCAATAAAGTGACATATTACTTACATGTAGCCCCCAAATGTGTCATTTAGTATGGTGGTAAAGTATAAAACTTGTCCATGATAGACCACTTTAAATTGTTGGTTAGATTTTACAATTCTATTAAATCTTAACATACATCTCTCACACCATATCACCATCAACCCATTCCAATAAAAACACTCAAAAATCCAATTGAAAACCAAAAAAATCTTTACCAAACTTAAATCCCCAAATTAGGGGTGTCAAAATTATCGATTTATCCATTATCCATCCAATCCATTCACTAATGAATTCATCCAATCCATCCAAACGTAAAAAAATTAGTTAATGTATTGGATTGAATCCATCCATTTAATTAAATGGATGGATCCAATCCACCCACCTTAATTTCAAAATCCAATGGATGATTTATAAAACAAAAAGAAAATCCAATGGATGATTGATTATTATTATTATTTTTAAATTCAATGGATAGCCACTTTTTTAAAAAAAAACAAATGATTTTAATTATATCGTAGAAGTATATACTATATATATGTTACTTGTCATGTCATGAAAAAATGGTAAGAATTTAAATAGGAAAACAAAAGTAGAAGTAACTTTGCATTTAAAACATTATTTGCTCAATATATCTAACTTTAAATCTATTTAAAACTATTTCGTAAAAGAAAAAATCTTTAGTAAACTTAAATCCCCAAATCAAACAAATCCAATTGTCAATATGTGTTGTTCTAGTTTTGCTTGAAACAGAACGTGTTGTTTAAGAGTAAAAGAGTATCAAGTATGAAATAACCATATTTAAGAGCACTCAAAGAGATTGTATCTCTTCTATACATTGCCAATGTTTCTTCACACTTTTGGAATACTTTAGCAGTAGTGTATTACAACAAAAAAAATATTCTGAATCTGAAGCAAAGCCACGTGGTAGTATATCACCATGAACTTGTTTCCCATACTCATGGCTAAAGCCAGTAAAGTGGTAAAACAAATGCTCAAAATAAGACTAAGGGAATAATCTCCTCAAATTGTAGAGTAGCCAAGATAGCCAACATAATACTCTTTTTGAACTTGTTTCAATTTTTGTATACATGATGGTTTGGATAATCTCCTCAAATTGTAGAGTAACCAAGATAGCCAACATATCCCCAAAATAAAAAAGTTTCAGAGAGCATAAAATCAACATGTATGGAAAAGTGTAATTACTAATTACCATGTGTATTACTTGTCCTATGCACGTTTTTGACCAATTTAAAAGCAGCATTCTGCTCATTAACCATGCATCTGCTAAGGATGACATTCCAAACACCTATGTTACACTTTAGCATTTCATCAAACACCTGAAGGGTATTGGAAATCAACCAATAGGCAGCAGCAATATTGTGGTATTGAGTTGCTGTGAAACGCTCTGTTCCTGTAAGCAGCAGAGGCAGATTGAGTAACGTCATCACAACGGTATCAGGTGGTTCTGGTGGCGGTGCAATTAGCCAGTTATCTCGATCAATTCCACGAATACGTATACTAATAAAGAGCATTAAACAAAGATGATAATTAAATCATTTATAAAGACGAAATTGCAATAATATAACAACCAATTACATGCATCAAGTAGTTCTAGGAAAGTTAATCTACTCAACCTAACCTAAGGAAATTAGTTAATTCCAGGCATAATTAACATAACAAAAGAGTTAAAAAATTACACATAAACCGTAACCTCGTTGACGCGCTTGAGTAAAGACTCCCTATGGTGTGGAGTTGTATTCCCTTGAGACCTCTCTGCTCTCCTCTTGAAGTGATTCCCTTTGTAGAGATGTTGTGAATTGTGAGGAATGGATAATTGTGGAGGACGGGAGTTTTATTTATAGCTTTTCTAGTGGGATTGAGTTTTGCATCGTGTGACATTGTATGTTATCGTGTCACACGATGGCTTCACAAACTTGCATCGTGGGATGATGCCTGCAGTTTTTCTCCCAAAATTTGCCGGATTTTCTTCAAATAAATAATTTCTTATTGTGGCACGATACAGGTTCATCGTGGCACGATGTAACTAGATTTTTTCTCTATTTTTGCTCCATTTTGTATGTGTTTTGGCTTTGCGGTGAAAAGAATTATTCACATAAGTGAGTTTGAGAAATTTATTTTGGTTAAAAGTGAGTTGGGTGTAAATTGATCTATGTTTGGATACAAGCGATTCTTATAAATTTATGTTGTTTGGATAGCTTGAACTAAAATTGATTTTGAATGTGTAATTATTAAAATGGGTGTGAGTTTTAATTTATTTAAAACTTGATATTAAAATGAACTTGATTTCTTTCTTACATTACTTTATTTTACTTATTTTATCAATGAATTTTTACATTATTTTATACAAAAAATTGTTTATAATCTAATTAATTCAAGATCCGTTTAAAAAAGGCTTAATTCATGATAAATGTATTTTCCAGCAAGTTTTTTTTTTATATATAACTATAATATTAAAGTAACATCTAAAAAAGGTAACATGGATAAAATATATTTTTTGTAACAAAAAACGGGTAATATAGCAAAACAAAAACATCCAAATGGGCTTTAAAAAACAAACAAATGGGCTGGGTCAATAGCCCAATTATTTTCTTCTTCAACCTAAACAAAGTAAGCCATCGTACCAAGAACAACAGCAGCACCAGAAAACTATCAACAATCTATGAAGTCCGGATACATGACACGATATCAATACGGCGATACGGGAAAATTTTCAAAATTTCCGATACGATACAACCGCGGTACGTTATTTAAAAATTAAATTTAAAATTAAATATACAAATGCACAATATATAAACATAACAAAAATCGATAATGATAACAAATTAACATTCAAATTACTCAAACTGAGCAAACAAGTGACAATTACATATCTTAAGTTAAGTAAGTACTACCCAAAAATGACATAACTAGTAGTATCCAAAAAAAAACATTGGTACCACCCAAAAAAGACATAGTTGGCAATCCATAAGATCATCATACTCTAAATGACATTCACTATTTAAAGGCATGTTTATGAGTAAATTACTGAGTGTATACTTGTTAATTGTTTGACATTAATGATGGATGAATATTTACTTAAATGTTGTGATATTATGATGCATAATATAGTTGAGGATTTTGGATTGTGTGGATGTGCATTCTGCTGAGAAGTACTATATGTGATAAGAAGTTATAATACTCAGATGTGTGATGTTCATATGTTGAGGATGATGTCATGGACATCATGTCCCCTGGCATGAAGAAAGTTGGCATGTTAGTGTCCCTTATCACCCCTTAGATAATGTCTCTTTCGTTTTGAAAAAAGTGTCCAGAAGTGGAAATTTGTGTTTTAACATGAATGAAATGTTATAAAGAAAGAAAAAAAGAACAAATTAGTTTACAATATACCAAAAAAAGGAAACATATATAATAGTTTTTTGTTGTTGTTGTTACAAACATAATAGTTTTTAAGGTGTTTTATTTAATGAAATTATCGATACAATCATAAATGACATTGTCAACCCGGCCCACCATACAAAATAGATCGTCGAAACAAATCTCCTCCTAAATGTTTATAAAATTTTAAATCATAGCATTCTTTTTTAGCATCATTATATACCTTCATAAATGCAGGATATAAATCAATTTCATTATAATTTGTATCAATATGCTGAAGTAATCCCATGAGAGCTGAATATTGAAATCCGTCTTGAGGCAATCTCCCACTACCCATTGGGGGACTTACTGTAATAGCTGCAGCAAAAGTTTCACCGCCAAATCTAACCTTAGAAGCTCCTGTGCTTAAGTGAGTGAATATTTCTTTTGGCCAATATCCAACATGTACTTGATGTTTTTCATCAACAATTAACCACCAATTTCCTGTGGATCGATCCTACAAATATTTTATAAGCAAATAAAATATAGTCAATAAGTTACTAGAAAATTATATTAACCAAACGTAATAAGAATAATTAGAAATAAAAACACATATTAACTCACAACGAGTTGTTAATATTTTAGGTCGTCTATTTTTTCATAATTATTTTCAACTAATTAATTTAATTGTAACTTTTTAAAGTTATTCAATAAAAATAATGAGACTAATTACTTAATTATTTGTGATTTTTTATAGGACGTAATACACGTATCTCTTATATTATAATCTTGTTCCGTTTTGCTATTCTTAACACTAATTTTTTTCCCGCTCTTTTTCCCTCTCATTTTACCCTAAAATAGTTGAAATAAAATGTTAAAAAAAAGCCTCACCAAGAATCGAACCCACAACATTTAAGATTTATTTTGTGTTTTTTGCCACTACACTACATCAATCAATTTGTTATTATTTTGCAATCAACATCTAATAAATATGGAATCTCTCACCATGTTAAATATTTATTTATTATTATTATTATTATTATTATTAGCTTTCTATTATTATTATTATTATATATATATATATATATATATTATTATTATTATTATTATATAATAATACTTGAATACGGGTAATATGTCTAATGTCTAAGGAAAAAAAAAACTTTTGAAATATATCTCATATTATTATTATTAATATATTTTATTATATATATACAACATAACAAACTCTCAAAAATTTACGATCACTTATTTGATATACATACACGATAGAACCAACTCTTTTGAAATATATCTCATATTATTGTATTATATATACAACATAACAAACTTTCAAAAATTTACGATCACTTAATATACATACACAACATAACCAACTCTCCAAAATTTAGGCACACTACTTTTTAATATATATATATACACACACTCCACTCTATGTTTCAATTGAAAATCCGATTGATTGCGGTATGTATAGAAGAAATATTCAAATTGAAAGTGTAATTTTTAACGGTTTTTTGTTCAAAGATTGAGTTTTTATTCAATTTGTAACATGTTTTTTATCTGTTTTTTTTTTAGGTGTTGAACTTTGAAGTGAAATTTAATTGGAGGTGAAAATTGAAAGTTGGACTAATGAGTACATATAGTTAAGGTTAGTATGTTTTATTTCCTTTCAATAATATGTTTTGTCTCTTCACTGATCTTCCTTTTGTTCCTTCATTCTATTTATTTATTGACAGTCGAATAGCAGGTTTCAATTGGATGTCTCCTTATTTTGACAAGAAATCAAATAGTTGGAAGAGTCTTATGTTTCTTAATTCATTGTTACAAAGATAAGATGATGGTTGTTTGAACCTTTAACCTGATATGTATCATTGTGTTCATCGCACCAGTTTTAATTCTTTTGCTATCAAATCTTTATATAATAGTAAGTAACGATAACAATTTATATGAAAAAAAAATAGTATCAACGGGACAACGGCCCAATCATATATAATTCACTTTTTTTCTTCTTCTTTAAATTGCTAATGAATCAAATATATTATTAAGTAAATTAACACAGATTCTTTCTGTTGGTATTCTCTATGCATCCTATTTCCTATATAATTTGAATTTTAGGTTTTTGTTTGTTTGCTTTTAATTTTCGAGCAAATTAATAGTGACTAAATTCTATTGGTGTTCTTTATGAGGCCCACATATCTCAAGTGCATTTTATGTCTTTTATTTTGCTCATTAATCAGGATCTATTGATAATCTATATAAACTACCATATTTGCATATTAATAATTTATATAAATTACCTGGTATTTTTTTTTTTTACATTTTTTGGTTTGTTATTTTTAAATAGAATTGTGGAGTATAAATTAAAGGAAGTTCTCTTTTATATATGAAAATTTGAAATCGTTACGAAATAAAATTTTCGCCTCAATATTTGATTTATTTGTTTTAAAATGTGGTGTTTGTTAGGCCAATAATTTTTTTATTTTTTTTGACTAATTGTTAGGCTAATAAGTTGATCGGAAAGATAATATATTTTTAATCTCTTTTTATTTTATTTTGTATAACTAATTTAGCTAATTGTTTGCAATTTATACAAATTTCTTAACCAATTCTGTCGTTTTCATGAAGCTAATTGTTTGGAAAGAATACATCTATTTTTAATTTTTGGTAGTCAATCTATATATAATATCTTATTATTTCAATTTCATTAAATTCATATTTTGATTTTTTTTTTACTTGCAATTTTTATTATAACAATTTAATTTGTATATCTTACACTCCATAAAACCCGTGCAACGCACGGGTTGGAGTCTAGTTAATTAAATATAATGTTACTTAACTAAGAATGATTTTATAAAAACTACTATTTTATGTGTATATTTTGATATTCGTCAAGACATTTACCCGTTGGATTTTGGTTAAAAGGAATAATTTACTTGGTTCTCCAACACGAGTACCGGGAGATCCGACAGCTCCAAGATAAAACCGTTTGTCTTTAGTTACTTGGACGAAACCAGGACATTGAGTATCAGAACATCCAGAATGAGCGCTACCAAATGACTGCATGTTTATATCAAATTGAGCACAACCACAATATGTATTTTTGGATAATTAGTTCATGAATTTATTCTTACCGTCCAATGTGTAGTTAGTCGTAGTTGACTATCGTGATATATGTCTGGACGAACCTAACATATAAAAAATGGGTACAAATTTTAGATTAAGAGGGAAAAAATTGACAAAATTAAGAGAGAGTGTTCGGCAAAAAAAAAAGGAAAATCGTGAATATGCCGGTGAAAAAGAGCCTTTAACGAATGAAAGTTATTTCTCTTTTAATCAACTATGTTATCATGAAATTAACATAAAAACAACATTTGATATAGATGTAATAAAAAAATATAACATACCCCAAGTCCAGCGTCTATGCTATTGAGTTCTGCTCGTGGACCACTTTCAACAATAACCGAAGATGTGTTGTATTGGTTGAAGTTGAGTGATAGATCATATCCACTTATCAATGCAGATCCTCCGTAAAATATCTGATTTTGGGTTGTATCTAGAGTAATGATCGCTGTCGTTTCGGGATCAAATAATATTTTAAGTTAAGAGTAGTAACAAGGTAGTTAACCTTGGTCGTCTCACAAGGACCTCTGATTTGATAATTAGTAAAAATAAGAACAGTGAATAACACAATTAAATGGGGGTTTTGGTTTGTTCTGATCGAAAAAGTATTAGAAATTCAATTAATTAAAGACGATTAATTCATTGGTTTTAGGAAGACCTCGTTCATTACATGTCCATCATAGGTCACTGATATATTCATTCAAAGGTCTAAGTTTGGCTGGTTACTAAACTAATTAAACAAGCGATAATCAGGTTCGTAGAAATTCATTCAATTAAGCAAAGAATGTGTTCAACCAACCATGAGCAATGAACAAGCGCCTTAGAACACGGTTGACATCATTACAAAAATCGGCCAGCCCTTTTGCTAAGTGCAAAAGCTTATATCAATTCTATTCAAATTAATTTAAACAAGCGGAAAACTAATTCGAATAATCTCAACGGTATAAACTCATCACATAATAATTAAGCACCATTAGCAATGAAATTCATACTGAATAAAGAGACATGAATTGATATAAGACAACATAGACATGTAAACGAAATTATAATTAGAATTCGAACCTCAGGAACGCATAAACAAAGTTTCCGTATACCAACGAATCAACCAACGAATTTAGTTCTCCATGAGGGCAGCAGCCGCCTTTTGTTTTCTAATTTCGTGGATGAAGTCTAGGAACTGACCTAGGTCAGAATTTTCGGTTTTTATAAGCAAGCAAAACGGGCCACAAAACAATTGGGCCGAAAAATATAAGTTATGCTGAAAAATAATTAAATCTTTGTAAGTCTGAAACATGACGAGTAAATATGACTCCTTTGCGCTCCAAATTGGCTTTCGGCTTCAACATGAAAGTTGTAGCTCTTTCTCTTAGCTTTCCAACGCATCTTCCCGCGCCTCAATCCGATATTCGTAGCTCAAGTTATGGGCTGCACAATGAGAAGGTGTCAAATTACTGTTTATTACGAAAATAAATAGCAAAACATAAATAATAGCAAAACTAGACTCTAAACACAAAACATGATAAAAATACCAAATTAGCAGGAGAAGTCATAAAATTGTCATAGCACAGAGTGATTAAAAAGTGCATTAAAATGCACTGATCAAGTAACAGTCTAGAGAATCCAAACAAATGATATATTTAGTAAACAAATGTTATTTGGGACAACAATTTTGTTGTCTGGCACCGTATATATACAGTGTAGATGCTCTAAGGGCACATGTTAAGAAATCAAATCTGTTAATTAAAATTATCGACTTACATGAGCTTCATTGAACCTGTGGGCATAATGTCGCAAATCTTCAATTGGTAAATTTGAAGACGAATTAGTAACAATTTGATGTCCTTTTGTCCTCTTGTAAATAGGAACTTTTCCTGCTGGACATTCACGGTCATAAGATGGTCTACTTCGCACGACATTCTTTGCAAATGTTGGGTAAAGCTATGTTGCAATGAAGAAGGAACAAAACAAGGTTAAATGAAATAAAATTGAAGCTCAAATTATTTAAAAATGAATAAATTACATTGAATAAAAGATTTATGTTTGAAATTTGGAATAATAAAATGCATAATATATTATTTGGTTAAATATAATTATATACCATGGTCTCCTACTTCATCAAATAACAATTTTGTTTTCACATTAAAATGAAGTGAAATAAACTTTTATGTTGTTCAACTATGATACCTGAATTTTGTGATTTTTTAATAAGGGATGTTGTAGGGCGGGTTGCTTGTAGATATCAACACACTCAAAATCATTGTCCACTTGAAGCTGGATTTGTGAACCAAAATTATAATCAAACAAAACATGATGTGTTAAACAATTTTTTTTTAAAAAAAGAGGCTAATAAGTATTGAATTTTAATCATAAAAAAAGGACAATAAGAAAGAGACAATACCATAGTACTATCTGATACGGAAAAATGATTTTGCTCATTTAGTAGAGCTTTGCTTCTTGCATCAACTTTGCAACATGTTATGCACAAACTAAGAATTAGAACATGAAATAACGTCATAAAGTTATAGATATTACTTTCAAAAACAATTGGTAATAACATGCAAGTATATGAATGCATATATATACTTCAAAGTCAAATATATGTATTTAATGATCCTAACCAATTTGGTCAAAAGTATATATATATATATATATATATAATTCAAAGTCAGATATACATGATATTAACAAATTTGGTCAAAAGTCAACGCATTTAATTATATTAATCAATTTGGGAAAAAAAAAATGTAAATCAACATTTTTTGGTACAACAACTCCCTCTTATCCTAATTATATAACAAAATGTCAAATGTTTTTTGCTTAGATTTTGAACCAGATACATCTTTCTTTTATTAAATCTCTTTGAGTAAATGTGATATGTACAGTCCCATGAGCATAGCTCACTTGGTTAGGACATTACATGTAAAATGCAGAGATCGGAGTTAAGTAAGTACTACCAAAAACGGACATCACTAGTACTTGGTTCAAAATCTAAGAAAGTGGATATGTTTCCTCCACTGCTGATATGTTTTTTCCTTAGATTTTGAACCAATTAAATACATCTTTCTTTTATTAAATCTCTTTGAGTAAATGTGATATGTACAGTCCCGTGAGCATAACTCACTTGGTTAGGACATTTCATGTAAAATGCAGGGATCGGAGTTCGAAAAACGTTGCAATAAGTTGAAAAACCGTGGCAAAAACAATGCGCAACAGTTAGGCAACCGTTTTTTCAGTTTTAGGCCACAGTAAGCCAAAACCGCTGCTTATACTTTGAAATTTGCACCGTTTTTTTTACCAGGTCCATAGGCAACGGTTTTTTATGAAACTTTATGGAACGCTTAAGCTTATTTATATAATCGCTGTCATTAATATCTTTTGAGAACAATTAGAAACTGTTGCCAATGAGTATGCCAAAAAAATAATATATATATATATATAGACACACACACATATACATGCATCTGAAACACATTAATTTTAATTTTATATCCATCCAGGATTCAAGTACAAAAAAGGAGGAGATGGGAGATACAAATAATGCAATAGGTTACTAGAGGAGCACTAATAAAAAAAATCCTCAAAACAGAGGAAAAAAACATAGCCTAAACACAAAAACTCCACCTACATCAAGTTGAATTTTTGCATTGATATATCCTTCTAGTGAAAATTCCAACACAGTCACGTTTCATCTGATCGAAGACAATAAGCTGAAACAAATACAAATTCATATCATTTGAGAGAAGGTGAAAATTTGATTGAAACATATGCTTTTGTAGTGACTAGTATTCTAATGCGGTATTGCCTAGAACAAAAAAAAAATTACATGGAATAATATTGTTGCATAGAAGAGTATAATATTCTATTGCGTTGAACGCAGTGTACACAAGCAAACAAATTTTCACATAACCACAAAATACACGAGCTTAACCGTTAAATAACAACTAGTCAAGATCCTGTACAAGAGACATGACATGACATACCTCTAAAACTTATGTGGCTAATGCAATGTCCACTTCTAGCTCACACTACACCAACAAACCAGTTAATTCAATGGGCAATTCACTTCCAAACATGTGCAAGGTACCATGTTTCTTTAAAGGGAAGTCTTTCACCCATTTACCTCACTCAAATTCAGTTTCAGCAAGCTCTAAAAGGTGTATATCCCTGCAAAAATGTGTATTTCCTATATCATATTGCTATTAACATAAACATAATTATTAGAGAGATCCATTTTCAACTTACTTGGAACTGTCAATTGTTGCCGACTCCACCAAAGGTAGGTACTCAATTATAGCTTCACCTTCCATGTCAACTTTGATATCTAGTTATTAAAGGATTTGACGGCAAGTTCCTTCTGAAATCGTACAATAAAAATGTAGTATGATGTTCAGCGGATCAAATGGCAAAAATCATTACATTGTTATGTCAACATTGGAAATGTACGAGCAATGACATATACCATATATCATATATCATAATATAAAAAAGGTTAAGCAATGATACATAATAGCTACTGAAAATTGAATATGTTGTATGAGATTTAGTATAATTATGAATTAACTTTAAATATAAAAGATCTAACTAGTTCTACCTTCATCTCTGTTGTTATAATTTTCTAATCCTCTAACAGTTTCCAATCCATAACTCAGATGTATTGAAGAAAAACTTTGGCAATTTACACAATCCTAAAGTTAAACCATTAAAACATAAACAAGCACTCTCATCTACCATTTACCCACCATCAACCAAAAATCATTAAGCACAAATTAAATAACTATAAGCTCACACATACACACACAAAGTGATATAGGTTTTCATTCAAGAGACTAGAAATACAAACCTCGGGATTGAGTCGAGTGAGGATGCTATTTCTTCTATTGTGACGAAAAGTTGAGTACGCGATGCACCCAGTTCTGTTTTCAATCACAAAGCAAGATCCACAGATTGAGACCAGATTTTGAGAGACGAGAACAACATGATTAGGAACTAAGAGATGAGCACAACACGATATTGTGAACTGAGACGAGAAGGAACTTAAGGCTTTCGTTTGGGAATTTGAGACATTAGAACACGTATAATTACTAGCGGGCGCGTCTGCCTCTGTCTAACTTATGTAAAAAAAATGTCTTATATTATGGTGACTTTATTAATAAAAAATTTTGTAGCTAAAAAAATTGTGTCTTATGTTATGGTAAGTTTGTTAATAAAAGATTTTTGTTGTTACTGTTGGAACATGATGAGTATATGGAGGAAACTTGGTATTGAAGTAAACACAAAGTGTTAGAACCATGTGTAGTGTGAATTGAAAAAAGACTCTTTTGAGTCCCACATTGCTAAGAACACACTTCATGGTAGTGTTTATATACTACAAAGTGACCACTAAGGGCTTAGTGGTCACTTTGTAGTATATAAACACTACCATGAAGTGTGTTCTTAGCAATGTGGGACTCAAAAGAGTCTTTTTTCAATTCACACTACACATGGTTCTAACACTTTGTGTTTACTTCAATACCAAGTTTCCTCCATATACTCATCATGTTCCAACAATCCCCCACTTGAATTTAAAAAAGTTGTTTCAGTCATAACGTTAAACGTTTCAGTAAGATTGTGCATAAGCGAAGGTGAACTATGTCTTGGAACCTTCGCGTAGCCAGTAGGAGCCTGATTAAACAAGAGTGACAATTAGTCTTGGAACTCTATCTCAGATTTTCCTCAAACCAGCACACAACCTTTCTCAAGGTGTATTCTTAGGCCCGTGCATTAATGGCCCTGCACGACTATCCCAGTTTCTTGAATGCTCTAGGAATTCGCCCCGAAACTCCAGAGGAACCGGCCTCAGTTCCACATTCATATAGGTGATTCTATCAAGAGTACTCCCGATGTACTCCACTCATATAGAGTATAGATTTCATTAAGAGTTTTACTAACTCAACCTTTTTTCTTTTCAGGATTCATGCCTAATATACTTGCATGTTCACTTCATATTACTCACGACTTGTTGTTTACCCATTGGAACCTAATTCTTGGGATCTCCAGTCTTTTAGGTTGGGTTACCATCATAAGCAACTCATAGGCATTAGTCCCATCTTGACAGATGTATTTTGGACTTTCTCTCTAGCCAGTCCTTTCGTCAAAGGATCTGCTAGATTATCATTAGTGCGTACATGATCCACTCTCACTGCACCTGTAGTGATGAGCTCTCTCACTGTGCTGTGCTTTCTTCTAATTTGACGTCTTTTACCGTTATAAAAACGATTCTCTATTTTAGCGATAGCTGCAGTACTATCACAATGGATCAAGACAGCAGACATAGGTTTTTCCCATAAGGGAATCTCAGATAACAAGCATCTCAACCAGCTTGCTTCTTCACTAGCAGTTGCTAGTGCTATCATTTCAGATTCCATAGTGGACTGGGCCAAAATGGTCTGTTTCTTAGACTTCCATGATACAGCTCCACCGGCTATACTAAATATAAAGCCACTAGTTGCTTTGGAATCATCTGACAAGGTGTTCCAATCAGCATCACTGTACGTACCCTTCAAGTACAGCTGGAAATCTCTGATAGTGTAATCCTAGATTCATGGTCCTTTTCAGGTATCTCATGACTCTTTCAATAGCGTGCCAATGCTCATTACTGGCTCTGCTAGTAAACCTGCACAAGAGTCCCACGACATAGGCGATGTTGGGTCTAGTACAATCAGTGGCATACCTAAGACTACCAATGATGCTCGCATATTCTGTTTGTCTTACGCTATCACCAGTGTTCTTAAACAGTTTTACACTGGGATCATAAGGTGTGCAGGCAGGTTTACAGTCATAATAACCGTATTTCTTTAGGATCTTTTCCACATAATGTGATTGATCTAGGGATATCCCCTTCTCAGACCTAGTGATTTTTATTCCAAGAATCACACTTGCTTCTCCGAGGTCTTTCATATCAAAGTTGTTACCCAACAGAGATTTTACATTATTTACGGCAGAAAGGTTTGAACCAAATATCAGCATGTCATCTACATAGAGACATATTATAGTGCAAATGTTGTCATCGCATTTATAGTAAATGCATTTGTCACTCTCATTGAGTCTAAACCCATTCGATACCATTAAGTTATCAAACTTTTCATGCCATTGTTTTGGAGCTTGTTTAAGACCATACAGAGATTTATCTAACTTGCAGACTTTAGTTTCTTGCCCATGTATAACAAACCCTTCAGGTTGTTCCATATAGATTTCTTCTTCTAAGTCACCATTTAAAAAAGCGGTTTTAACGTCCATTTGGTGTACAATTAAGTTATAAAGAGCTGCTATAGAAATAAGTACTCGAATGGACGTTATTCTAGTGACAGGTGAAAACGTGTCGAAGAAATCAATATTTTCTCTTTGTCTAAAACCTTTGGCTACAAGGCGAGCCTTGTATTTTTCAACCGTGCCATCGGGTTTTAGTTTCTTTTTCAAAATCCATTTGCAACCAATTGGTTTGCAGCCGGGAGGCAAGTCTACTAAGTGCCATGTTTTGTTAGATTCTAGAGAATCCATCTCATCATTAATAGCTTCTTGCCAAAGATCTGCATCCATCGATGACAAGGCTTCTTGAAGATTTGCTGGATCTTCATTCAATGTATAGGCCGCATAATCCGGACCATAGTCTTTAGCAACTCTTACACGTTTGCTTCTACGAAGTTCAGTTTCTACTTCGTCATTGCTATCCGCATTTGGTATCACAGGAACGTGACTCGAGTCAGGAATATTATCCTGTTCAGTGCCCCCACTATTTCTTGATTTAAAGGGAAATTTATTTTCATAGAAATCTGCATCATTAGATTATATGATCACTTTTTCATTTAGGTCGTAAAAACTATATGCTTTACTGTTTGCTGTGTAACCAATGAATACACATTCATAGGCTCTACTAGCGAGTTTAACTCGCTTCGGGTCCGGTTTACGGACATATGCTAGACATCCCCAAGTTCTTAAATAAGACAAGTTTGGTTGTCTTTTCTTTAATATTTCATAAGCAGATTCGCTTCTTTTAGATTTGGGAAGTTTATTCAAAACAAAGCAGACAGTCAAAATTATTTCCCCCCACCAATGTTTAGCGGCACCAGAATTTAACATAATAGCAACAACTAATTCAGTAAGAGTTCTATTCTTTCTTTCTGCTTTACCATTCATTTCAGGGGAATATGGCGCAGTCGTTTCATGTATAATTCCGTGTTGTTTATAAAATTCATTAAATAAACTAGAATTATATTCGGTTCCCCTATCACTACGAAGTCTCTTGATTTTCGTAGTAAACTGATTTTCTATTTCATTCACAAAAACTTTAAACATATCAAATGCATCACTTTTATTTTTCATTAAATAAACAAAAGTATAATCTGAGCAATCATCAATAAAAGTGATAAAATAACGTTTGTTATTTCTAGTCATGGTTCCATCTAGTTCACATATATCAGAATGTATAAGTTCCATTGGTTCAGATTCTCTTATAATAACTGATTTATGTTTGCTCTTTGTTATTTTAGCTTGACTACAAAATTTGCATTTTTCTTTGTCATTAAAACTAAGTTTAGGAATTAAGCCTAAGTTACTTAAATTAGAAATTGAGCGCATATTAACATGACAAAATCTAGAATGCCAAATATTAAAATCACACAAAGAGTAAACAGAAGTAGAAATTTTATTCATAACATCAAATTCAACATTAAGCTTAAACATGCCATCAGAGGCGTACCCCTTCCCAATAAAAATACCATTCTTAGTGATGGTGTACATATCAGCCCCAATAGATTGATTAAACCCAGCCTTATTTAAAAGAAAACCAGAAACAAGATTCTTTTTCATCTCAGGAACATGAAGGACTTCTTTCAAGATAAGAGTCTTCCCAGAGGTGAACTTCAAAACAACATCTCCAATACCAGCAACATCAGAAGTGTGAGCGTTACCCATCTGCACCTTTTTATTTTCAGCATTCGTGTATGTTTTAAACATAGCACGATCATAACAGACATGGCGGGTAGCGCCAGTATCTATCCACCACCCATCAGTACCACCGACCATATTAATTTCGGTGATCATACAAGTATATGGCTCATCAGCCACATTCACATTAATATGTGCAAGGTTAGCCGGTTTAGGCCTCTTTGGATTTCTGCACTTCTTTGACATATGACCTGTTTTCCAGCAATTGAAGCAATAAAATGGATCAACAGCGTCATTCCTAGGAGGTGGTTGCTGATGCTGCCTGGCATTATGGCCCCTAACCGGGTTACCATTCTTAATTCGGTTTTGGTTGCGGCTCTGATTCTGAATTTTTAATGGTTTGCCCGTAGGCTTCAGAGCTGCACCGAATTTCTTTTTATTGTTATTAGAAACAACCAAGATCTTTTCTTCTTCTTTCATATCTTGTTTCCGAGATTCTTCTTCTATACGAAGACGGGTAATCAGACCTTCAATGGAAAACTCCTTTGTCTTATGACGAAGCTGATTCTTAAAATCTTTCCAACTAGGGGGCAGCTTATCAATAATGACAGAAATTTGAAATTGCTCATGTAAAGGCATACCTTCGGTTATTATCTCATGAGCAATCTTCTGCAACTCATGTGACTGCACTTCCACCGACCTCTCATCCACCATCTGATATTTCAGATACCTGCTCACAGCATACTTCTTTGCACCAGCTTCTTCAGTATCATACTTTTTGCTTAAAGCCTCCCACACATCACTTGCTGTTTCATAAGTTCTGTAATAATCATATAGATCATCTTCTAAACCATTAATGATATAGTTTTTGCAAACATAATCATTATCAATCCATAGCTGCCTTTCTTTTTCAACTTGCAGCGCCTTTTCTTTTAACTGTTCTGCCGTAGCCTTACCTTTGTCAGGTTCAGCAGCAGAAACAGTTTGACCGTTGGTGTTAACGGGCTGTTCTTTTGTTCCTGAAGCCGAAGCATCAGTCGGTACATCAGGAACAACAGGAATAGGATCTTCCAAAACGTAGGCACATTTTTTCAAGGTCAGGAAGAAAAACATCTTCTGTTGCCAACGTTTGAAATGATTACCTTCAAAGACATAGTTCACCTTCGCTTATGCACAATCTTACTGAAACGTTTAACGTTATGACTGAAACAACTTTTTTAAATTCAAGTGGGGGATTGTTGGAACATGATGAGTATATGGAGGAAACTTGGTATTGAAGTAAACACAAAGTGTTAGAACCATGTGTAGTGTGAATTGAAAAAAGACTCTTATGAGTCCCACATTGCTAAGAACACACTTCATGGTAGTGTTTATATACTACAAAGTGACCACTAAGGGTGTGCCCTTGGGGTACCCACTTTTGTATGAAAGGGAGACCGCACACCATGTCGAATATCACACACACGCGCGCGCCGCCGCCGCCGTCCGTCCAACCGGCCGGCTCGGCTCGGATCGGGCTTGGGCTTGGGTCATGTGATATATTAATTTTTTAATGCGGAGAAAAAGAAAATTCTAATTAATTTTCTTTAATGCGTGTCCCTTTATTTTTGCACATTTGAAATGTGACTTAGACCAAGTCTTACACGGTGACTCATCCACTAACGGGTCAAATAACGGATCCCTGAAAATTCTCCCACGTTTTACTTTGAGTGGGTGATTTTCGGCTCCACTTATCACTCTGATTTCAGCTCCTCACTTGTCTATAAATAATGCTTCGTTCTTCAGTTATTTTTTGGCTTCTTTTCTCTGCATTCTGAGAAACTGTTTTTTTTTTCCTTCTCTCTATTTCTCTTCTTCGAAAATTATTTGTTGTTTCAATTGCGAACGGTTATCACCGTATTGAATTGATATTTGCATATCAATTATCGAGTGGTTTTTCAAACCATTACTGGTGTATTTTTGACCGATACTACAGTGCAGTAGTTCATCGGTATTTATTCGAAAACGGCTGTTTTATCTTGGGGACTTCGCGGTCGATATACTACAGTGCACTTTATCGAGTAGTTCCGCGAAACGTCTTAAAGAAAGCGACCTAGTACGCAACTCAGCCAATAATTTATTTCGTTGCCAATTTTGAAAAAAATCGTTTTCTGTTTTTTTTTACAACAGTTACTAATTAAAAAAGTAATGCATCTAGTTTATATTTCACAATCTTACCTTTTGCTTAGCTTCATCTGCATCGGATTTAGCGGTGAAATTATCCATTTGTTGATGTCAAAAGCTCCTTCATGTGTCATTAATAGAACATGGTTAGAAATTTGAAATAGTGAGAGGAAGAGAAAGGAAATAAGTGGGTGAACAGAGGTCGATTGGATAAGTGCTTGGAAGAAGAAAAATACAAAAATCGAAAGGTTAAGAAATAGAAATCTAAGAATCATCAGTGTGGGTGAGCAGAGGCGGAGCTGGGAGAAGTTTGCAGAGAGATGAGCTTACCTCAACGCCATCGTGTACGGTGATTACTCATTCTTTCTCGCCGTCGTGTGCGATGATTCCTCATTCTTTCCCGTTGCTGGATTTGTCAAAAGAGAAGGAGAAATGAAGCAATCCAAAAAAAATGAGAGAAGATAAAGAACATAGTGAGAGATTGAAGGGGGGGAATTTGAATTTGGTTGCTCTGTTTTGTTCAATGTTGAAAAGGAAGAGAGATTAAAGCCATGAAGTCCGCTGTGGTAACTGACAAGAGTCAGACTTTTTGGACTTTTGCCGATTACACAGTTTTCTTATTGGGCTGGATTTGAATTGTTTTTTTGTTTGTTTGTCAATTATAGGCCCAAAATGATACAAAAGAGGGAGGGAAATACAAACTTTTGAATTTTACTTCCAACTCAAGAAACCTTAATTATCTCACAATAAGTTTAAAATGGTAAAAAATTCAAATTTTGAATTGGCAAAGACAAAAGTTACTCTTTTTATTTTATTCAAAAGTTTCAATCTTCATCCAAGTCATGCATCCAGCATGACAACCAAAGCTAAATTTGATATGAAATAATAATAAAAAATGATGATTTGACATTAATGTAGTTAGGTGAAGACAAATAAGCTTTATTTCTCTAACATGGTTTTGAGTTTGTATATTATTAAGATTAAGATATATAGTGGAAGCTGTTGGATACATTCAAGTCTTTTACAATCACTTAAATCAATTGATTTCAAGCTTGAGAGATGAGCTATACTCTCAGGAAGGTTCACAATACTGCTTTCTTTTAGTGAAAGTTTCTTCAATGATGGCATGAAACCAATGTTTTTTGGGATTTTTGTTAACCTTTTACAGCCAGAACAATTAAGATGAGATAGATGTTTTAGATTAACAACGTTGTTTGGAAGTGACATCAGATGATTGCACAAGTTAAGGCACAAGTTTCGAACACCAACCAAATTCTTCAAGAATGAAGGCTCCAAGACCTCCGGGAAGGTCTTCATATAACAACCATGCAAATCAAGTTTTTTCAACTTTAATTTGAAAATGCTACTTGGAAAAGTTTCAAGTGATTCACAATAAGTAAAGTTTAACTTGCATAGTTTGTTGAGATTTCCAATGGAAGATGGAATAGTCACAAGGCCGACACACATTTGCAAGCTCAATTCTTCAAGTCCGACCAAACAGTCCAAAGATGAAGGTAGTTCCCTTACTTAGTCTTATTTTTAGTATTCAATCTTACACTGAAAAGATTTCTAAAAAGTAAATGAACACAACATAAATGTTAAAACTTGAAATACCTGATTTTCCTCCCAGAGTTGTTCAAGATGGCTATGAGGCATATCAAGTTTAACAAGATTTTCTGGACAAAAATTCAGCGGAAGGATCTTTGAGGAAAGCCATATATCCTAACGAAGAAATTTTAAATCATCTGAAAGACTCTTAAGAAATGCAGGAAGGATCACATTTGAATCTTGCAAAAAAGAGCTAGAAGAACTATTGAACTGAATCATTCTACAATTGTGCATCTTTTCGAAAGTTTCAGGATGTAGTTGAACCTTTCGTATTGCGCATAAGTCCAACAATATACATTGGATTACATATGTCCCCTAAAAGTAAATAAATATAAACATAGTTTTTTTTTTTACTCAAAAACATAAAGAATATTTAGAGATAAATAAATAAACATGAAATTTAATGACTGCGGGTAGTCGTAAGCATTTTACAGGATCATTAATTCGAAGGATAAAAAATACAGTATGACATAGCAAGGATATGTACATCAATAAACATTAACATCAAGCGGTTGTTGCAGTATAGTGGTAAGTATTCCCGTGTATCACGCGGGTGACCCGGGTTGGATCCCTGGTAACGGCACGTTTTTGTAATTTTTTCAATCAAAAATCATTCTTCCTTCTCCCTCATTTTTTTTTGTAGTGAATCGAACTTGCACTATAATTTTTTTGGGGTTTTTTTTTGTAAATAATCGAATCTTCGTAATCAATCCTTGTAACTGGAAAGGAACGATGAACATTGAATATTATTGTTCAATGTCACCCCTAATTTCTTCAATGCGTTCCAATCAATCAATCTTGTGACTGAAAGGAATGATGAACATTGGATACTATAGCTGAAGCAGAAGGGATATCTATCAACAGTGTTTCCTTTAAAGCTCTATTTGGAAAAGGTTCTAAATTTTATATTTATTAATCATTTGGTTTGTTTTAGTAGAGAAGAAGATATATAGCAATAGCAAGAAAACAGAATTTCAAGTTGCAAAACTCATGATTCTGATGAGGAATTGAAGAGTTAGTTACTTAGATGTTTCTGGTTTATGTGTATTTTATTTGATTGGTAGCAGTAGCATATATATATACACTTCAAAATAATAGTCATATTCTTCATGAATGCTTCAAATGCCCCTGCTACATCATAGAACTTCTGTAGTAGTGTTTTGAATTATACAAATGAGAATATTACTGTGGCAGAAGCTCTTTATAGCACCAGATTGTTGTCAGGAACCAGAGAGAAAAATGGAATTTGATAGGCATATTTTATTTGATGTAGTATACTTGTGTCATGTCTTATAATTTGAAAATTTTGTTGTGTCCCCTTATATCCAGGTAGTATACACGTATCGTTGTCGTTTATTGTATCCATGCTTCTAAAATTTACTATAATAAATACTTTTAATTTGATGCTGAGTTGCTGGTGGTGATGCAATCTATTTTGAAGGTTGGAGCCATAGTTTCATATTATTACAAGATTCTTTTTATGTGCATGTGATGAAGAAAAATTAGAAGGATGGTCTGCTTGAGTGTTCATTTCAATCATTAATTTTCTTTTTCAGATCTTTGACGACTTGGATTTGCCATTTGCTAAATTGCTGCTGCTACCAAAGGGTGGACATGGAGGTCAGAACGGATAACTATAATCTTCTTTACTTGCACTCAGTTTTTGCTCCACTGCAGCATTTGTTTGGGCTTGGTTTTACATCCTGTTGAGTTTATATTTAAGCATTACAATATTTGTTCTCCTTGCAGAATGAAGAGTATTATTAATCACTTGAAAGGGAATTCTGCTTATCCTCGCTTCAGAATTGGTAAGTTTTATAGGCTTTAGGAATGAAATATTCATCTGTATTACAGTCACTCATAATATCTATTGTCATTTTATTGTTGATTTTTTTAGGCATTGGACGACCTCCTAGGAAAAAGGATCCTGCGGCATTTGTTCTTCGATCTTTCACTAAACAGGAAAGAGAAGAAGTATGTATTTCTTTTCTTTCACTTTGAAGTTTGAATTGTGACAAACTGGCTTTAGGCAGATGGAAGTAATACATGTTAATAATCATAATTTTCCGCTGGATTTTACCTTACACCGTGGATTACAAGCCGTGCGGATTATTTTGTTGTGGAGGGGTTTGATAAAGGTGCAACATTTGTTAATAGTGCCAAAAAGATAGAGCAAATAGGCTGAGGGATTGCACAGTTTGAACATCCTTTTGATTCTCGTTGATTAAGGAGGTGCAAGATTCCACATTTTGAGACGAGTTAACCAAGTTGTTGATGGTTTAGGAAAGTTTGGTCTCATTTTAGATGGTCATAGATTTCTTTAAGTAGTTCTTTAAATTTGTTTTTTAGATTAGATAGTATGACTCTAATTCCTACCACTTTGTTGTAGTCAATCTCAGTTTCATTTCTGTTTGTAATTCTTGAAAAATGCATACATATAAATATCATACACAAGCTATTTTGTAGCTAGCAGCAACATCTAGGTGACTGTTAGCAACATTTTCGATTCAGTTCAGTCTCAAGTGTCATGATAATTGGTGCTGTTAATATTGTATTACTCTATTGAGTGTCGCCAGATTTTACCAAAAAATTGTTCTGATAATGGCATCTTGTTGGATCTTTTATTAGTGATGCCACTTGGCTACCATGTTAAAGAAATTTTGTCCATTTCGGTACCGTAGAAAAGTCTCTTTATTATAAAGATGGTTTAATTTTCTGCTGCTACTTTAATTTCTGGATATTAAAACTTTGGGTTGTATCCCACTAGAAAAAATGGCAAAATCTAATAAGATCATATTTTTCTCAGGTAAGACCAGAAAGAATAGCAGACAAAATTTTAATTAAGCTTTCAAAATGACAATAGCAGACTAAATTTAAGTATTTATCAGTACATACCCATTTGTGACAACTGTATTTATCAGTACAAATGATAGAAGTAATCATAATTTCCCCCATGAATGTTCCAACTTCTCAAAGACTCCTTATGTTCCAACTTCTCAAATACATCTTTAAACAAAGGGGAAAATATGTCATTCTAATCTAGTTACATCTCATTTCCACTTTCCTAATTCGGGTATTAGATTATTTAGAGGCACCACCCCAACAATTGACGAGGAAACACTCTCTAATCTTCCACAGAGAGTAAATTTTTGACCCAAATCGGATCATTATAATATTTTTGAATTATAAATTACTTTTTTTCTTCTTAATTCTCAAATTATATTATTTGTATAAAAAAAATTAGTTGAAAAGGGAGAATCAACATTGTGTGACCAAAAGATTTTCAAATAGAAATTAATCAATGCTAAATAATGTGAAAACTTTCAACTTATATGACAACGCAAAAATACATGGATATAGCTTTGAAAAAGGAAAAAAATAAAATTGTGCCCTTGTTTTGTGCTCCATTATAATTTCTGATAATTTCTAATGATGCTACAGTATACTATATATATATATATATATATATATATATATATGCTGCAGGAACTTTGTTAACATCAATCGGTCGTTGTAGTATAGTGGTAAGTATTCCCGCTGGTCGTACGGGTGACCCGGGTTCAATCCCCGGCCTAGCTACATGCACAAAATTCAAATGAATTTGAAATGACTCAAATGCAAGTAATATGATAGTTTAGAGCAATTAAAATGACAATAAAGTGACATATTACTTACATGTAGCCCCCAAAGGTGTCATTTAGTATGGTGGAAAAGTATAAAACTTGTCCATGATAGACCCACTTTAGATTATTGGTTAGATTTTACAGTCCTATTAAATCTTAACATACATCTCTCACACCATATCACCATCAATCCATTCCAACAAAAACACTCAAAAATCCAATTGAAAACCAAAAAAATCTTTAGTAAACTTAAATCCCCAAATCAAAAAAATCCAATTGTCAATATGTGTTGTTCTAGTTTTACTTGAAACAGAACGTGTTGTTCAAGAGTAAAAGAGTATCAAGTATGAAATAACCATATTTAAGAGCACTCAAAGAGATTGTATCTCTTCTATACATTGCCAATGTTTCTTCACACTTTTGGAATACTTTAGTAGTAGTGTATTACAACAACAACAAAAAATTTTGAAGCAAAGCCACGTGGTAGTATATCACCATGAACTTGTTTCCCATACTCATGGCTAAAGCCAGCCAGTAAAGTGGTAAAACAAATGCTCAAACTAAGACTAAGGGAATAGACATTTGAACCTTCATGTAGGCATACATTTAGTAGAAGTGCAAATAGGAGTCTAACCTAAGGTATCAAATTTGTATATGGAAAATCAAAGAATACTCGTGTTAGTTTTCGATTTAGAAAAAACAATTTTGAAAACTGATGAAGTATTAAAGTAAGTATGTAAATTATCGTATCCGCAGGGATTGTTCCGAATCAAATGCGAGTAATTGGTATCATACGAAAGTAAACTTGCAATAAAATAAATTGGGGGGAGTTTTTAGGTTTCAGACTTAAGAAAATAAACAGCAATAAAATATGGTTTCCTTTCAAGATGCAAAAGCGATTGGACCTTTTCGGTTCATCTAATTACTATTGTCTTGGTATTCCTTGCTTGTTAACAAACTACGAATTTAGTTTCATGATTCGATTAAATTAAATAACTATGTCCAATGTCTTGGTACATAATCCTCTAAATTGATTATCAATCCCTAATGTCTTAGGATGACCTATAATCAATTTAGGTTTTTGCCCTTTAATCCTTGAATTCTCAATTAACAAACCAATATGTCTAAAGTACAAGTTAATTGAACAATTATCCCTAGGTCAATCAATTTGTTTCTAATGTCTTAGTAAACAAGCAATTATAATCATCATACAATTCGCGACTTTGTATAAAGCATTAAGATTAAGAGACAATTGAATGAATACTAACTTCGTAATTCGATTAACAAATCATATGAAATACATAGTTCAAGAAAATAATAATTAGAATCCCCTAGGATCCAATCAAAGAGTTTAGTTACTCATAATCAAAGCATAAACAATAATAAGAGTGAAATAATTCATTACAAGAAGGAAAACTAGCTCTGGGACTTGATCTCAAAAGTTGCCTTTTTTCGCCGTCAAATTCTGTAATCCTAATTGTGAAGAAAACTTCAATTTATAGACCTAGGTTACGAAGTGGCGCCGCGCGCCACCCCGTCTGCGCCGGGCGCGACTTCACAGAATCGACAGGACTATCTAGGCTCTTCTAGGCGCCGCGCGCCATGCTGCCTGCGCCGGTGCGCCAGCTTCAGCTTTTCATCTTGTTTTCTCTTCAAATCTTCGTGCTTAGAGCCAACTTGTCATGATTCTTTTTCTCCTTATTTCTTACGGAAAACATAGCAAATACTAACTAAAATAAACTGTAATGTGGTAAGAAACATAGTAATGACGTGCAGTCATCACAACCCCAAACTTGAACTTTTCCTTGTCCTCAAGGAATATCTTCATCCATCGGAAAAACTGGCACTATCATCAACAATCTTATTCAAAGCATCAAAGTCAATCAAGTTAAATACCCACAATTATCATTTCAATTATCATCCCTATCAAGAATTTACTCGCATATAGATTTATAACGAAAGATCAAGAACTTTTCACAAATATTGACCAAACTTTAATCACTTCACTCCCTCACATTCTCTCCTGTTTAAAGATGGTTTAAATTTCCCTCAATCAACACAAACATAGCCATTCTACCATAGGCTTGCAAACATTCTAGAAATCAATCAACATGCATAAGAATTCACACCTTTAGAGGACTTGAGGGTTATAACGGGGCTTAGGTTTTAGGGTAGATGTTTTTGGAAGGTAAGCAGAAAAACTTGGAGTTTAAAAGATCACCTATTCACAAAATCGGATTATTCAAACATTTTCCCCCTTTATTTCAAGCATTGTCATACTAGAGAACTTATTTATCAATTTTTTTCTTTTTCACATATCATTTGGTGTTTTCTTTTTGTGTACACCATATTTATTTTCTATTTTCATTTTTCTTTTTGTAGTTCTCTAGTACCCCACCCCAAACTTAATTTGTTGCTTATTCCAGAAGCAACCCCAAACTTAATGATGAGCATTGTGCTCGAATCATAAGTACCGTGATCTAATTCCAAGAAAATCATCTTTTTTTGTTCATTTTCTTTTCATAATTTCAAACTTGGGTTATCAAACAAAGAACATTTTTCTTTCGACTCAAATGGGGTTTAACGAAGGATATAATATAAGTAAAGGTGGCTTCAAAAAGGCTCAAGGTACAAACAACATGCCTCGGTGTGTAACTCATAGCAATCAATCAATTAAAAGAACAAAAGCAAGTTCTAGAGAATTAGCTAAGTTGTGGAATCTCTCATAACAAGAAATTTTTTTTTTTTTTTTTTGTTTGGGCTCAAATTCTCACTGCTTGGCCGGATTATCGAGTGGTCAATGTTTGAGAAATTCCCTCAACTTTTCTAATTACAATCAAATATGCATGTAATCAATTAAGGGAGTCACAAATTCATGTATCATGATGCTAACCTAGCTGACTTATAATAACATTCAAATAAAATCATTCTGATAGTGCGCAAGTTTTCAAATAGTCAAAACATTCATCAAAGACAAAATTAAATTCAAGTAAAAAGGTAGTGAGACTAACCTTGGGTTGCCTCCCAATCAGCGCTCATTTAACGTCAATAGCTTGACGGTCCGTGACCTATAGGTCACGCGCTTGTTTAACGTCCCGAGGCTTGACGTCCGACACCCTCATTAGGGAGGATATTTCAAGTTTTCTCCTTCCAAGTAAGCATTGATACCCATCTTGAATTCTTCCTCCGTAGTCTTCTTGTGCCAGCATAGGGGAGAATTTGTTCCGTCAGAACTCAAAACCAACGCATCATCATCCTTTTTCAATTCCTCCGCAAGCAATGCTTCTGCTAGACTTAGTGGTTCTCCTTCCTTGCAATCTTCATCTAAGTTTTGAAGGAATAGTTCAATGTCACGCTCCCACTCTTCTTCTTGCGCATCATTTACCACCTCTTCTAGTACCTCCACCTTGAAGCATTCGGGTACTGGTCCCCCAAATGTTGTGGCTTCAAACACCTGGAAGCATACCTGTTCATCATCTAAATGGAACATGAGCTCTCCCTTCTCAACATCAATTAAAGTTCTTCCGGTGGCTAAGAATGGTCGACCCAATAAAAGAGGAACTTCAGCGTCTTCTTCCATATCTAAAATCACAAAATCGGCCGGGAACACAAATTCAGCACATCTCACCAAGACATTTTGCAGAATTTCATATGGATGTGTAATTGATCGATCGGCAAGGGATAATTGCATCTTTGTTGGCTTGGCTACCGCACCTGGGATGCGCTTCATCATGGACAAGGGCATCAAATTGATGCTTGCACCCAAATCACATAAGGCTCTTCTAACATGCAAGTTTCCGATAGAGCATGGGATGGTGAAACTTCCTGGATCCTTCTTCTTTTGTGGAAGCTTCTTCTGAATTATTGCACTACACTCTTCGGTCATGTTAACCGTCTCATCATCCAGAGGTTTCCGTTTCTTGGTCAAGAGTTCTTTCATGAATTTGGCATAGATGGGCATCTGTTCTAACGCTTCCGCAAAAGGAATGGTCATTTGGAGGCTGTGAAGCATCGTCATAAACTTTTTGAACTGTGTAGGATCCTCTTCCTTAGCCTTCTTTTTGCGCGGAGATGGTAACTTAGCATGGATTGACCTTTCTTTCTCCTTTTGATCTTCTTGTACTGCCACACTTTTACCTTTCTTCTTTTCAACTACTTCGTCTCTCTCCTTGTCTGGTTCAGTCACTATCTCCCACTCTTTTTCAATGTTTCCCTCACTCTCATTTTTTTCTTTCTCTGCCTCTCTCTTTTCTCCTCCTGCGTCCCTCAACTTACCCTTCTTCTTGCTTACAACTTCTGGTGAAGGAACTTCTCTACTTCTCAGGTTGATAGCCATGCAACTTTCATTCCTCGGATTTTCCTTTGTAGAACCTTCAAAGCCCTTATTTTGAGTAGCTCCAAACTGTCTTGACAATTGACCAATCTGTGTTTCTAAATTCTTAATAGAAGCTTCAGTATTCTTATTGGCAATGTCTTGATTTGCTTGCATCTGAATTCAATTGGCTTTCAGCTGGTCCTGGTTGATTCGCATAGCTTCGAACCCTCAGCGTGTCTTCCAAAGGAGAAGAGTTCTTTTGTTGACTGTTTTGTGGAGGAGGAGTCTGTTGCTGAGATTGACTCGTGTTTCCACCCCAACCAAAATTTGGATGATCTCTCCACCCCTTATTATATATATTGGAGAAGGGGTTGTTGTTGGGGTTGCTCTTTCTGAAGTTTGCTAAATAATTAGCCTCCTCGGAACCTGCAGTGAAACATTCACCATTTGCATGATTTTGGTGACAGAAATCACAAGTGACCCCTTGAGCAGCATTAACCTGTGCTTGAGAAGCAGATTGGTTAGTAAAAAATTTCAGAAGAGATTCAATGCTGTTACTCATTTTACTTTGCCCAGCTAGGAGTGCAGTCCCTGTGTCTAGTTCCAACATTCCCGGTTTCTTTTTGGGACCCCGGTCATTCTGAACTCGATACTCATTTTGAGTCATATTCTCTATCAATTCCCTAGCTTGACTCTCCACTTTGTTTCTTAACGATCCACCAGCTGATGCGTCTAGAAGCATTCTCATTTGAGGTCTTAAACCTTGAGTGAAGTGCTGCATCTGTGTGGTGTTATCAAGCCCATGATTTGGGCACTTCTTCAGACAGAGTTTGAATCTCTCCCATGCATCATACAAGGATTCAGCTTCTCCTTGTTCAAAAGTTGTGATTTCGTTCCTCCTCTCTAGAAACTTGTGGATAGGAAAGTACCTTTCCTTGAATTTGATAGCAAGTTCATCCCATGTTGCGATGGTGTTGGGAGGTAAAGTGTCAATCCAATCTCTAGCTCTCCCTGTGAAAGATAGCTTGAAAAGCCTCAGCTTCTTATCGGACTCTGACACATTGGGTGGATTTGTGTATCCACATGCCTCATCAAAGTGCTCAAGATGAAGATTTGGGCATTGTGATTCAGCCTCCGAGTACTGATTTTCCTTGAGAGCGTTGAGCACCGTGTTCTTGATATCGAACGACACTGGGTTGATCGGTTGGAAACCAAGATTAGCATTCCTTCCGTTATTTTGCCCGTAGTCACCCAATGTTCTCACTGGAGGTGGAGGCGGCGGTGGGTTTTCGTCACCCATCGTACGGATTTCGTCGTCCAAAGTGATTGGACTAGAAACCTCTGTGTCGCTTTGTTTCTCTGCAGTATTAGTTAGCCGAGCAGTTTCTCGGGCTAACCTTGCAGCTTTTCTGTTCTTCTTTGCTGTTTTCTCAATCTCAAGATCGTACAATAGTTTTCCCTGTGCGTTACCTCGCATGCACAAAAACAACAATACCTTTAGCAGCAACTGCAATTAAGAAGAATAAGCGAAAATTAATTTTTTTTTTTTTTGGAATATTAATGACAGAAAAATTAACTATTTTAAAATAAAAGAAAAATTAACTATTGTATGGTCCAATTGCCTTGTTGATTCAATCAACAATCCCCGGCAACGGCGCCATTTGATGAAGTATCAAAGTAAGTATGTAAATTATCGTATCCGCAGGGATTGTTCCGAATCAAATGCGAGTAATTGGTATCATACGAAAGTAAACTTGCAATAAAATAAATTGGGGGGAGTTTTTAGGTTTCAGACTTAAGAAAATAAACAGCAATAAAATATGGTTTCCTTTCAAGATGCAAAAGCGATTGGACCTTTTCGGTTCATCTAATTACTATTGTCTTGGTATTCCTTGCTTGTTAACAAACTACGAACTTAGTTTCATGATTCGATTAAATTAAATAACTATGTCCAATGTCTTGGTACATAATCCTCTAAATTGATTATCAATCCCTAATGTCTTAGGATGACCTATAATCAATTTAGGTTTTTGCCCTTTAATCCTTGAATTCTCAATTAACAAACCAATATGTCTAAAGTACAAGTTAATTGAACAATTATCCCTAGGTCAATCAATTTGTTTCTAATGTCTTAGTAAACAAGCAATTATAATCATCATACAATTCGCGACTTTGTATAAAGCATTAAGATTAAGAGACAATTGAATGAATACTAACTTCGTAATTCGATTAACAAATCATATGAAATACATAGTTCAAGAAAATAATAATTAGAATCCCCTAGGATCCAATCAAAGAGTTTAGTTACTCATAATCAAAGCATAAACAATAATAAGAGTGAAAGAATTCATTACAAGAAGGAAAACTAGCTCTGGGACTTGATCTCAAAAGTTGCCTTTTTTCGCCGTCAAATTCTGTAATCCTAATTGTGAAGAAAACTTCAATTTATAGACCTAGGTTACGAAGTGGCGCCACGCGCCACCCCGTCTGCGCCGGGCGCGACTTCACAGAATCGACAGGACTATCTAGGCTCTTCTAGGCGCCGCGCGCCATGCTGCCTGCGCCGGTGCGCCAGCTTCAGCTTTTCATCTTGTTTTCTCTTCAAATCTTCGTGCTTAGAGCCAACTTGTCATGATTCTTTTTCTCCTTATTTCTTACGGAAAACATAGCAAATACTAACTAAAATAAACTGTAATGTGGTAAGAAACATAGTAATGACGTGCAGTCATAAAAAATCGCACTGAAAAAATTATTGGCCGAGTCGCGGTTCGATACGCTATCTTTAAGACGTTTCACGACACTACCCAAATTTGTGCAAGGTAGACTAGTAACCGTGAAGTCCCCAGGATAAAACAGCCAAATCAATTAAATATTGTTGTCTACTGCACTGTTGAAAACGGCCAAAAAAACACCTTGATGATTTTATAAACCAGCCAATAATTGATATACGAATATCAATTCGAAGTGGTGACAACCAATTTCTAAAACAACAAGAAACAATAAAAAATTGTATGAACTATGGGAGAAACTGGAAACAAGATATATGTTGGAAGACGCTACCAGTAAGAAATTTCTTGTCTCTCAATTTAATAATTATAAAATGGTTGATTCTAGACCAGTGATGGAACAATTGTATGAACTTGAACGAATTCTTAATAATTATAAGCAACATAACATGCATGGATGAAACAATAATTGTTTCTTCCATAATAGATAAACTTCCTCCATCATGGAAAGATTTTAAAAGGTCTTTGAAACATAAAAAAGAAGTTCTCTTGAGCAAATGAGAAATCACCTTCGTCTAGAAGAAGAGTATCGGAAACAGGATGATACTAAAGACCAACATACTCATGAGAAGGTATATGTTACGGTGGATGGAAAGTCCGGTAAATCCAAGGATAATATGGATATAGACAGAGAAAATGTTCATGACAACAATGGAAATGGACAAAAGAAAAGAAAGAGAGGAAGTTGCATGTTTCCATTGTGGTAAACCGAGACATTTCAAGAGTGAATGCAGGTTCTTGAAAAAACAGAACAAAGAGAAGAACTCTAGTGCACAAAATGATGATCTTGTTGCATAGAACTGACTTCTAGAAATTACTCACCCTTAAGAATATATTATGTACCAATGTGTGGAATGTTGTAATTTAAGTGTGTTTGTTTGTCTTTCGTCAAAAAAAAAAAGTGTGTTTGTTTGTAACTAATTTGAATTTGGTTTGTATAACTTATTATGTGTGATATTTATAATATGATATTGTGATTTGCATTTATATTGATGTGTTTGAACAATTATTATAGAGATTAATGCTTATTTTACGAATTCCTATAAACATGAAGTGTTGAATTTGCTTATAATAAAACTAATTGGTTAATTCCGTTAGAAAGTTTAATTAATTATTAGTTGTTATAACTACAAATATTATGTCAGATTGTTATTATAAGTACTGATATGTGCATAGTCTTATATATGTTTATAACAATATGCATGTTTATGGTTTAATAATTAATCAAAGTCCTTTAAATGTATCATGATTATGATTTTGGAATGAATATACTTGTCTGAAATTAAAACCAAGTATGTATGTCTTTAAATTAAAAATAGTCTTTGGAAAAAAAAAAATAGTGTTTTGCAATGACATATTCAAACCATGTTTTGAAGGCAATGTTTCCATAATGACAAGTATGATTTATATGAAAATTTTAAAAAGTTTTCGATATAACAATAATAATGATGAAAGAAATACATGTTTGATGTTTGTATATGTATGATAAGCAATATGACATGCATTACTTTATAGAATTGAAATCTAATTTTAAGTGTTTTAGATTTGATTATATGTTTAGGATTAACATGTATGTAACTCATAATTTGTTATTTTATGATTACGGATCATTGGAAAATTGATGATCATTATTATACATGTTTTCTATTTTCTGAATAAATGATATTCGGTGTATGTTGAAGCTTAAGTGAAAACTTTAAATCGTAATAGTTGTCATTAAATGGTTTAGTTTAATAACAAATGTGAAATGATTTAAAACGAGTTTTGTATAAAATACAAAGTAATTGAATGACTCAAAGTCATGGATTTGTGATAGTCGGTTAAACTATCAAGAATACATATAAAAGGCGGAGATATATAAGTGATTGAATATTCAAAATTATTTAAGTGGAAAAACTTGCAATTATTTGACGAAATGATTGACAAGGATATGATGTCTTCGGATATGATGTTAAAATCATTGAATACATCATTAGGGATGTGATACAAACCCGGATCTAATTGATTGCCAATAGTGGAAACTCAACTCACACTTGAGTAATATCAAGTCTTGAGTTCAATGGTGAAAGTGCACTATTAGAGTGATTGAAATGAGGTTTTCCTCTTATAGCATATATATTGCTTTAATGCATAATTATGGGTGCATTTATGATATAGTCTACCTATATGAGAATGAAGTGAGGCCGCTTCATAGAGTTCAAAGGTTTGACTCTTAAATTCTCATGAAAAGGATACGTGACACAAGACCTTATTGAATGTGTCAAATTTAATAATTCTTTTGATAACACCGAGATTTCATGTGTAAGTTATGTACACTTGTTCAAATGAATAGTTGGTTCAAAACTTGTCTACCAATATCTATTCGGGATAAGTGGAACACATTATCTTACTAAGTAATGGTTCAAATCGTGAGATACCATGATATTTCCAGAAATATGGATTTAGTTATATTTTGTAAATGGTGGGAGATTGTAAGGAATATTTCCAAAATATATAAACTTGGAAATATGCATGGAACTACTGTTTATAGCAATTACTGTTTAGAAATATATCAAGATTGTTGAAGTTGTCAATATAGTATAATTGGTGGGGGCGAATAGAACCTAAAGGTTAGTGTGACTGCACACGCTTTGAATCTTTAGTGCATCCGTCATCGACTTCTTCTTTGTTTGTGTTGCAGTATCGGCCCAACAAAATCTCCAACAGTTATCTCCATCAATTCCATGAATACGTATACTAATGAAAAACATTAAACAAAGATGATAATTAAATGATTTATAAAGACGAAATTGCAATAATATAACAACCAATCACATGGATCAAGTAGTTCTAGAAAAGTTCATCTACTCAACCTAACATAAGGAAATGGATTAAACACGTATTTGAACCCCAGGGTACGTGGTTCGATTAAACTCCACTAGAGAGCGTGTGGAGAAGGTTGTGAGGTAAAGCACTAGAATCGTCATGATGGGGCCAGGGGCTGTTACAAAACCGCTGTTGATTTCCCAACCAGAACTCGGTCACCGAATCTGTGTTTTCCTCCGATTCATCTTTCCAACGTTTTCTTTTCAAGATCCAGTTCCGATTCTCTACGATCTGATTCTTTTCAAAGGTTAAGTCAAGATCGACGACGTTTTGACCGATATCAATTTTTGTTCATTCCTCTGTATATTATATATCATGGTCATCTATCATTTTGGAAATTAAGATCTACAATTTCTTAGTCATGATTAACATATTTACTACTTGTTGAAATCTGCCCAATCTTGTGATAACTTGTTGTAGTATGGTGTTCAGATTAGGTTATAATTAATAATTTTATACTTCTATTTTATTCAATATATTTGCAAATATTAGGGTTTTAGCTAGGTTTGAGATTTCAATTTAGATTAGGTTATAATTACATTCATTCAATATATATGCTCAAGAATTTTCTGTAAGTTCAAGGAGAAATTGACTATGTAATTGTTTTCGGGATTGGAGAGTGATGTTATTTAGTCATGAATGCATGTGCAGCCAAAACTTATGTTTCTTTTTTTAGATACATGAAAACGTGAATCTTTCAAGCTAATAGGTCCTTGGTTTATGCTTTAAAATTTGAAATTGAACATTTTCAAGCTGTCTAATCTTTACAAATGCTATTGAATGTTAGATTTCTTTGCTTTTTGCAGGTTCTTGAAGATTATTTCTGCTTACTTGTAATCCATACATTATTTAAAAATTAATTTTTTTGAAGAAGCTAAATTAGCCACCTAAATTGGCACTAGTGAGAATTAAATCTGAGATCTTGAAAGGAGCATACTCCAAGGACCCAAGTCAACGCTACTAGGTCAACCCAAGTAGGTTTAAATTAAATTTAAAATTAAATATACAAATACATAATATATAAACATATCAAAAACCGATAATGATAACAAATTAACTTTTAAATTACTCAAACTGAGCAAATGACAATTACATATTTAAGTCAAGTAAGTACTACCAAAAAAGGACATAACTAGTACAGTAAAAAAAATCATCGGTACCACAAAAAAAAAATATAGTTGGCAATCCATAAAATTCATCATACTCTAGTTAACATTCACTATTTAAGAGGAAACACATATTGTATCAGTCTCAACTCTTCCATTTCTATCACATTAATTGTTCGACACGTATCAATAATTTATTTATCATTATTAAAGGCTTGACTTGAGGATGTTTACATGATTTTGAAACAATGTTTGTGAGGAAATTATTAAGTGTATACTTGTTAATTGTTTAGCATTAATGATGGATGAATATTTACTTATATGTTGTGATATTATAGTTATGATATTATGAATATGATGAATAATATAGTTGATAATTTTGGATTGTGTGGATGTGCATTCTGGTGAGAAGTACTATATATATGTAATCAGATGTTATAATACTCAGACACGTGATGTTCATATGTGATTACTACTACTACGGTTTTGGTATATGCCCCTTGAGGTTGAAACTGATTAATATCCATCTGTGTGTGTGTGTGTGTGTGTGAGACTCTGAAAGGAAGAAAGTTGGCATGTTAGTGTCCCTTCTGCCCCCTAGATAATGTCTCTTTCATTTTGAAGAAAGTGTCAAGAAGTGGAAATTTGTGTTTTAACAAAGATGCTATGAGAAGTGTTAATTGTAACACCCCAAACCCGAATTTACATAAAATTCTAACTTTCAAAAATATTTTACACAAACTCGCAGCGGATACAAAGACTTCATTGATTAAATCAAGACCAAAATACAAAACACTAGTTTGAGTATTACATTCTCCAAAAATAATACTAATTAATAAAAATAGTATTCACCGGTCTATACAATAAGTACTCAATTAATACAACATAAATATATAAAAGACTCGATAAACATGAACCCTTCCCGTGTCCTAATCAGAGCAGAGCTTCACCGACAAATCATACCAAAAACACTTGGGGATCTGAATCGCCCAACGATCCAGCAAACGCACAAACAGAGAGTTAGTTACATATAATCGGCATTCAAACAAATGAAAGTAAGATACTAACATTTAATCCAATTCAACATATACAATACATATATTCATCCATCATACATATATTTAGCATGTATATAATAGCAATCCAACATCATCAATAAGACATGTACATTTAATCATTTAATATCCATAATCTTATTCGCACCGTTAACAATCAACAAGGGGTATACACATTCAATTAGTACACAATTATCCAAATATCACATCATCATCAATTTAACACAATTAAGATTCACCTTCCTAATGCATCTAATGTCACCTTCATGTATGTTCCTAGACACGTCTATATGTGGTACCATTCGCCATCAATATAGGATACAAGAATCCTCTTCACCATCCATTTTCACCATCCATTTGACACGACATATGCATGAATGAAGTGCCATCATCAACATGTAAATAATACATATAAAACATCACCAACATTGCATGTAATATTACATGACTTCACCAATTCATCATCCATTGTTTGCACATATACAAACACACATCACATATATTCATTTTAATTCATCATCCATTATACATCAATTTTACATAGCATATATGTAAATCATAACATCATCATCATCAATATTAAATTCACCAACACATATATATAGTACATTTATGCATATATATAAATCAACAACATCACCATCATTATTATCATTATCTATCATCAACTATTATCATCGTCACCAATCGTCATCATCAACAAACATTATCATCATTCATCATTATAAATCCAACATCAATCATCTATGTATTAATATAATACTAGCAATCCATACATCAACTACACCTTCAACAATTAATAATCAAGTAAGCCTGACTACTTCGCCAGCTCTCGCTAGCTCTCGCCATAGCGAGGCAAGTCAGAGGCTTCTCGCTATCCCTCGCTAGTTCTCGCCGTAGCGAATCAAGTCAGAGGGCACTGGGCTGGCTGGCGAGCACTGGCGAGCCCTGGCGAGTTCCCTCGCTAGCTCTCGCTAGTTCTAGCCTGGCGACACATGCCCAGAATTGATGCTTTGTTTTACGACCGTTCGAATTCCACCCCCAAAATCATCCGAAACGTGTTCCAGTTTTAAAAAGATATTTTCTTTGGATCATAAACATGTTATCATACATAGGAGTACAAGCTTCATCACTTACAAACATCAAACGCATCATCAATCAAAGATTATTCATGTTTTTCACTAAAAACTAAAAAACACATAATTTCATATGAACATACTTTGATTCTCAAAATTGAAACCATCAACATGTACTTTTAGCATCACATAACATGGATAACACGAAATCATTACAAAAGGAAGCATTTTGATTCATTCATAAACATAAAAATGCTAACTTTAAGCATAGCAAGGGTGAGAGGGTTTGGGCAAAGAGAACATGGTTTCTCCTCCCTCTTAATCACCCACAAATCATATATAACTACTCTCTTACCTCTAGTTCTTCAAGAATTATCCCCCATACAAAGCTTCCTCTTCATCGTTCTCTCTTGTTCTTCATTTTCCACTATTTTTCTTCCAAATTTTCTGCCATAGTCTGAGTTCGATTTCTCCCTCCTCGGGCCTTGTTTCCACAATCCGAACGGTCAAAAGTTAGCTTCAGATGTTGTGAACCATCCCTCAAAATTTCAACGAAAATCAACGGTTAACGAATCGGGAATCGAAGATTTAGTGAAGGTGTTGAAGGGAAAACGGAATTTACTTACCAATTTCATTCTTCTCTTCTTTCTTTTTCTTTTTCTTCTTATGAGAGCTTCTCTCTCTTCCTCCATCCAAAATTCATGACAAAATGAATCCTCTCTCCTAAAAGTACCAATTTATACTTAGGTCAATATCTCCTCCAATTACCACATTACCCTTCATTTATTCCAAGTCCATTCCTCATAAAGCCCAACTTAATATTCACACCCCTCAAAAACACTACTATTCTAAATACACCACCACACCAAATGCCACATATTTAAATAAATCACACAACATGGAATTTAAATAAATAAATTAAATCAAATAAATAATTAAAAAAAACGTGATGTTACATTAATGGTGTTGGTAAGTGCTATGAGAGCTGGATTTTGGTAAGTACTATTGTGAAGCTTCCAATAGCCTTTATGGTAATCACTAAGAGTATTCTTATACAACACTCTGAGATTGTGAGATTAGAAGCACTCTAAAGCCAAAAGACAGTGTCTTTGACTTATGACTATAAATTGTTTGTCGGACCACGAGTTCCTGACATTGTTATATCTGCTGGTTTATATATTTTGTAGCCAGGAACAATGTTTTCTTATGCCCTTGTCATATTGTGCAAACAAGGGGGAGATATATGTTTTATGAGCGTTGACTATGATGTTTGGTGTGGTGGATATGTTATGTTTCCTTCATTAATTTATATATGACGGGGGGATTGAACATATCTAATTTTTGCCTAAAAAAATCTCAAAATAAATATAGTAATCACAAATGATTAGCAGCTTGAATGAAATGTTAGAAAGAAGAAAAAAAAGAACATAATAGTTTACAATATATCCAAAAAAGAAAACAATAGTTTTTAAGGGGTTTTATTTAATGAAATTGGGTGTTTTATTTAATGAAATTACCGATACAATTATAAATGACATTGTCCACCCGGCCCACCATACAAAATAGCTCGTCTATACAAATCTCCTAAATGTTCATAAAATTTTAAATCATAGCATTCTTTTTTAGCATCATTATATACCTTCATAAATGCAGGATATAAATCAATTAGATTATAATTTGTATCAATATGCTGAAGTTTTTCCATGAGAGCTGAATATTGAAATCCATCTTGAGGTAATCTCCCACTACCCATTGGTGGACTTACTGTAATAGCTGCAACAAAAGTTTCACCCCCAAATCTAACCTTAGATGCTCCATTGCTTAAGTGAGTGAATATTTCTTTTGGCCAATATCCAACATGTACTTGATCTTTTTGATGAACAATTAACCACCAATTTCCTGTGAATCGATCCTACAAATAGTTTATAAGCAAATAAATATAGTCAATAAATTATTAATAAATTATATTAAACAAAAGTAATAAGAATAATTAGAAACAAAAACACATATTAATTCATGACGAGTTGTTAATATTTTAGTTCGTCTATTTATTGTAATTATTTTCAACTAATTTAATTGTAACTTTTAAAAGTTTCTCAATAAAAATATTGAGACTAATTACTTAATTATAAGTGATTCTTTTTATAGAACTTAATACACGTATTAATTAAATATGATATTACTTAACCAAGAATGATTTTATAAACACTACTCTTTTATGTGTATATTTTGATATTTGTCAAGACATTTACCCGTTGGATTTTAACTAAAAGGAATAATTTTTCTGGTGCTCCAACACGAGTAACCGGAGCTCCGACAGATCCAAGATAAAACCGTTTGTCTCGAGTTACTTGGACGAAACCAGGACATTGATTATCTGAACATCCAGAACGAGCGCTACCAAATGCCTGCATGTTTATGTCAAATTGAGCACAACCACAATATGTATTTTTAGATAATTAGTTCATGAATTAAATTCTTATTCTTACAGTCCATTGTGTAGTTAGTCGTAGTTGACTATCGCGATATATGTCTGGACGAACCTAACATATAAAAAATGGGTACAGATTTTAGATTAAGAGAAAGTAAAAAATTTGACAAAATTAAGAGACAGTGTTGTGCAAAAAAAATCGTGTTTTTTTTTTGTCAAATAGCCTGTGGCAAGAAAATTCACCTTGAAGGTGAATAAATGGAGTGTATCGAGTTCAAACCCGGACTCCGGCACATATAGTGTGATATCCCTATCAACTGAGCTAAACTCACGGGGATAGAATTATTTCTCTTTTAATTAACAATGTTATCATGAAATTAACATAAAAACAAAGTTTGATATAGATGTAGTAATAAAAAAAATAACTTACCCCAATTCCAGCGTGTATGCTATTGAGTTCTGCTCGTGGACCACTTTCAACAATAACCGAAGATGTGCTGTATTGGTTGAGGTTGAGTGATAGATTATATGCACTTATCAATGCAGATCCTCCATAAAATATCTGATTTTGGGTTGTATCGAGAGTAACAGTCTAGAGAATCCAAACAAATGATATATTTAGTAGAGAAATGTTATTTGGGACAACAATTATGTTTTCTGACATCGTATATATACAGTGTAGATGCTCTAAGGGCACATGTTAAGAAATCAAATCTACTAATTAAAATTATCGACTTACATGGGCTTCATTGAACCTGTGGGCATAATGTCGCAAATCTTCAATTGGTAATTTTGAAGACGAATTAGTAACAATTTGATGTCCTTTTGTCCTCTTATAAATAGGCACTTTTCCTGATGGACATTCACGGTCATAAGATGGTCTACTTCGCACGACATTCTTTGCAAATGTTGGGTAAAGCTATGTTGCAATGAAGAAGGAAGAAAACAAGGTTAAATGAAATGAAATTGAAGCTGAAATTATTTAAATATGAATAAATTACATTGAATAAAAGATTTATGTTTGAAATTTGGAATAATAAAATGCATAATATATTATTTGGTTTAATATAATTATATACCATGGTCTCCTACTTCATCAAATAACAATTTTGTTTTCAAATTAAAATGAAATGAAATAAACTTTTATGTTGTTCAACTATGATACCTGAATTTTGTGATTTTTTAATAAAGGATGTTGTAGGGCGGGTTGCTTGTAGATATCAACACACTCAAAATCATTGTCCACTTGAAGCTGAATTTGTGAACCAAAATTATGATCAAACAAAACATGATGTGTTAAACAATTTTTTTAAAAAAGAGGCTAATAAGTATTGAATTTTAATCATAAAAAAAAGGACAATAAACAAGAGACAATACCATGGTACTATCTGATGCGGAAAAATGATTTTGCTCATTTAGTAGAGTTTTGCTTCTTGCATCAACTTTGTAACATGCTATGCACAAGCTAAGAACTAGAAAATGAAATAATGCCATAAAGTTATAGATGTTACTTTCAAGAACAATTGGTAATAACATGCAAGTATATGAATGCATATATATATATATATATATATATATACACTTCAAAGTCAAATATATGTATTTAATGACATTGACCAATTTGGTCAAAAGTATACATACACACACACACACACACATATATATATATATATATATATATATATAGGGTTGCTAATTTACAACCAACTAAAAACATGTTGGTGTAAATTAACAATGCACACATTTTCTAATAGGACAAAAAAAAAAACCTTGATATTTACTTATTTAACACTAGAAATTTGGGGTTAGTTAGGTAAATTTTATTAAATGATGTGCACCCATTTGCTAATTTACACCCAAACAATTATAAATATATACAATCATAATAAACACAAGACAACCTAGGAAATAAAAAAAAGACAACTTGAGAAAATATATACAATCAAATTTGACGAATAATATTTTTAATTGTATAATAGTATAAATTATAAAAATTTGATATTTTGAAACTGTTTATCGAGACTAATCCAACGACATCTTATATGCTAATATTTATTTTGGACAAAAATACCCTCTTTTTATTATTTTAAATAGTTTAAGATGTTGGACAGTCAAGTAATTTTTTTATGTAATCTAGGTTGTATATTTATAATTGTTTGGGTGTAAATTAGCAAATGGGTGTACAACATTTAATTAAAGTTACCTAACTAACCCCAAATTTCTTAATGTTAAATAAGTAAATATCAAGGAGTTTTTTGTCCAAAATAAAAAGGTGCGCATTGCTAATTTACACCAACATGTTTTTAGTTGGTTGTAAATTAAGAGGACTTTTATTATGAGAGATGAGAGGATTAAATTATGGACAAAACTTATATGCATTTCCATACATGCATTTCTTACTTTTCCTCTCACAAAGAGGTAGTTTTTTTTATTAAAAATAATTTTCTTTTATTCTTAGTGAGTGAAAAAGTAAGAAATGCATGTATGGAAACGCAGGTAAGTTTTGTCCTTAAATTATAACCCTTAGATTAAATCAAATGCTATTTAATTTTTACTCCTGCACACACACAATTAGTTGTGTCTTCATCACTCTCTATATTTTCTCTCTCTCACAAAATTTCCTAAAATGACTATCCAAATAAACATCACCGATGCACCGAAACATGTTTCTACCCTTTCCATACCGAAATTTATTCCATAAATTCTAGAAGAATGATGTTTCACCCCTTTCCATACTGAAGCATCACCGAATCATGTTGTTGTTCTGTTTCAACCCTATAGAAATTGACTTCTCCAATTCATGCTTCTACGCTGTGATTCTCGTTGTTTCTGGTTATGCACACTACACCACCAACATCTAAATCAATCGTGATTAATTTAAGCACCCCCAAATTAATCCTTTTTTTAAGGACAATTTATTAAATTATTGTTATTACTTATTAAGATCAATTTATTGATTGGATTGAAAAAAGTGAAAGGTTTGAAAGGTTAACTATATTACTGGGATGGGTGGTTCAGCAAATTGGTGAGGGTAATGAAACGTCAAGGTCTGATATAGAAGACGAAGAGAGTGATACAGTATATATTAGTTATGTGATGGCAATTTAATCAAGACCGTTAGTTTTAATCTGATGGTTTATATTTATTCCTCCTATCTCTCACAATACATCACCCCTCCCACTTGAAAGTTCCACTATATATATATATATATATATATATATATATATATGGACAAAACTTACATGTATTTTCATACCTGCATTTCTTACTTTTCAATTCACAAAAGTGGTTATTTGTGTTTTTTCATTTTGAAAAAATAAAAGAAAATTATTTTTAATAAAAAAAACTACCTGTTTGTGAGAGAAAAGTAAGAAATGCATGTAAGTTTTGTCCTATATATATATATACACTTCAAAGTCAGATATACATGATATTAATCAATCTTGTCAAAAGTCAAATATACGCATTTAATTATATTAATCAATTTGGTAAAAAAAATGTAAACCAACATTTTTTGGTACAATAACTCCCTCTTATCTTAATTATACTAGTATCCATACCCGTGCCAAGCACGGGTAAAAATGCGTTTATAAATTTATTGACTTATCAATAATATATTTTATATTTTAATATATTTTACTTTAAACTGTAAAATTAAAATTTTAATTGCTAATGGAAAATAATTAATGACAACTGAATAAATATTTACAATTTTATATAATTTAATAATTAAAATAACATTTTGTGATAAAAATGAACTGTAAAATTTATGTATTGTGTTATAGATTTTCATAGAGTAGATTCTATAAAAATTATAAAATAAATAGGTCTTTATATTAATATATGAATAAAAAATAGATATAAGTAGAAATTTTAAAAAAGTCATCCGTATCAATGCACAAGTAGAAATATCTGTTCCCGTAGAAATTACAATAAAAAATTGGTACTTGTATTGATGCATGAATTAAAATATAGGACATGTAAAAAAAATTTAAAAAAAGATAGACTTTTGTATTAATATATAAGTAGAAATTTGAAGTACGGTATAAATTAAAAAAATAAAGTAGATCCCGTATTACTTGACAAAAAAAATCACATATTAATATATGAAAATAAATATAAGTTTATGTAGTAATAAAGAAAATAGTCCTCGTATTAATATGAGTAAAAATATATATTTCATTAAAATTAGAACAATAAAAAATGGGTCTTCATATTAATATATATTAATATAAACATATGTTCCTATAGAAATTACAAAAAAAGAAATCATTTGTATTAATATGTGAGTAGAAATATATGTACCCATAGACATTTCTAATAAAAAAAAATAGACATCCATATTGATGTATGAAATCTCGTTGAAATAAAAAAAATATAGATCTTCGTATTAACATGAATAGAAATATAAACTACAATATAAATAAATTACAAAAATAAAATAGATCTCTTATTAATGTATTACAAAAAAAATTGGTCACATGTTTTACAAATAAAATAGATCACTTTTTAATTCAATGTTTCAATTGAATTCACGGTTACCTTATGCGTTTTGAAATGTTTCTAAAATAAAACCATATTCTATGCCCACCATGAAAATAAAAAATAAAACCATATTCTACATATTCTATATTAGGATTTTTTTTATAAATTGCCTGATAAACTTCAAACAATTTAGAATACCATTTATTTGTATGCTATAATAAAGATTATCCTTTATTTTCTAAATTTGTTTTGAATGAATTTTTTTGGGTAGAAAACCAAAAAATTTAATGATTTTACATCAAATAATTTTATGACACATTTTGTTTTGGTTTACAAATGTTTCCAGCGAGAATCAAACCTATGACTTCATACATGTTACTCATACCCCTCACCACTATATATTTTAATTCATGTATAATTTATGTGTAAAAAAATATTAGAATTAGCAATGTAAATAATTAATTAGAATTATATATTGATCATGGGAAATCATTATTTTCTTAAATTAGATTTTGTATTTTATGTTATTTTTCATTGGAATGAATTGGAATTAGTGAGGCAAATTAAATAAAACTTTTGAATTTAAGAGGCTTATAATATTGCCATGTTAGCAAAAAAAAAAAAATATGAGGAGCTATGAGATTGCTATTGTTTTTCTTTCTCGATTTTGCCTTAACTTGCTAATGCAATGATGTATTCAATTTTTGCGTCCAGTCTGATTGTTGATTGGAGAAGACTTTTAATCTATAATTTTTCGTATCAAAAATAGAAAATGCCCCATAAATTTATATATGAATTCTTACAATTTTTTCGTATCACTCGTAACAAATATCAAGGAGTAAATACAAATTATAAAAAAAGATGAATAATATTTGCCCTTCTTAAATAGAGTTTACAAAGATAGATGAATAATATATTTTGTCTTAAACAAATTTACATATGAATAGTTTCTTACATTTTTTCGTATCACCATAACAAATATGAAGTAGTAAATACAGGTTATATAGAAAGATCAATAATATTTTGCCTTCTTAAACAAAGTTTACAAAGAGAGATGAATAATATTTTTTGTCTTCTATTATTAGTAAGATGACACAAGTAACCAAAGAACCTGCAAAGAAAACAAATACAATTTTAGATTTCATTTCGATTCAAATCAAGACGGTGTAATATAAAAAAATATAGCAAAAGTTTTTATATTGCAAAAACCATGAGTACATGAAATTTACCTTTGGTATTGATGTTCTCGCCGAACAACCACCTGAAAATAATTAACAAAAATATTGAAACACATATACATGAAAGCAAAGGTTAGTACGTAGAATTAAGGATAGGATGTTCTTGAAAAAATGAAGAAGAAATAAGGTTAGATAGTCGTGACACAGCTAAAATAAGTTTATGAATAATATTAGTTGACTATGTGCCTTTATATAGGTATTTAAATTCAAATATTCATTGAATGATTTTGATTCACCATATGATTTGATTATGATTTGAAATCTTTTCCTTTAAATATTTTTTACTATGTGTCTATTTTCACTACAATTGAATTGATTTTCTTTATTGCAATAATTAATAGGGTTGTTTGAAATGATTACAAAAATGATCACATTGATTACAAAAAAGATTAGAGAGCAGGTGACATATGAGATTGACATGTGACAAATTTCTTTGAAAAAAAGGTCCTAAATAATATTATTAAAGAATATAGACATTTGATCAGGCAATATTGACAATTAATGTTAATTATAATTTCATTATTGGTTATTAATGTTATATTTGAGTCAACTTTATAGACTTAATATTATGGCGTTGAATCAATTAGCCAAGTCTTATGTGAATGTGGATTTAATAAGAGAAACAAAAAATAGGTTCCAAATAATATAGATATAGATATAGATAGATAAAAATCATTTCAAATTGTGAGAAAATAACAATAATATATGGTTTTTAATCGACATAACCTACATAAGTATTTAAACATTGAGAATCACTTTTATATTATCCAAACATAAATCAATTCTAAAATCACTTTTGATTAAAATCAGTTCTATCAAACTCAATTATGTCAAAATTAATTTTTCTCACCGCAGAACTAAACACATACTATATCTTTTACATGTAACCTTATTGTATCATGAATTTATCAACAAAAAAAACAATATTGTATCATGAACTCTATCGGTAAAATGGTTAAAATAAACACTCGTGTATTTACATAAACAATTAGGAACTACAAATAAAAGTGGTCAATATCAAAGACTCACAATCTAAATACACTAAGACATGAAAATCACACCATCTAGGTTCAAAAGATAATCCAAAAAACTAAAATAACTAAAAAAAAATCAACGCAAATTTCATTGTAAGAACTATGATAAACCCAATAATGAAAAAAATACTCCTAACTAATTGAATAAAACTCTTTAACAACTACATATGAAGATTTTTCGTAAAAAAAAAAATACATATGAAGATTTCAAATTCCAATCCTTAAACTACAAAGCAATATTAAAAATAAAAACTTCACTTTTTTTTATATCATAAAAACTTCACTTTTGATTCTAAGAAAACTTAAAAAAAAAATAACGAAGGGAAAAGGAACATGACTGTGTAGCATTGGACATGACAACGAAATTTTTTTTACTGATTAAATGGGTCTTGAAGGGAATAACCTGATCGAAAATAGAAATACATAATAATCAGATATCGAAAATTGTTTTGGAAACAAAAATATGAATGTTTTTTAGTAACCCTTGGAGATTCAAAACTAAAAAAAAACATACTTGTTGCTACGGGAGGTTGGAGCGTACGGCGGTGGACAGAGGATGACCGCCGAGAGAGAAATGACCAGAGAGGTGGAGAAATGAATGAAAATGATAAAGGGGACGTTCAAGATTTTGGTTTTAATGAAAAAGATTGTGTTCATTTTTATTTTTGTAAATTAACTATTTGCATTAATTGCCTTAATTACCAAATGAAGGAGAATAGAGGAGCAATGTAGGAATGACATGTGTACAGGTTCATTTGAAAAAAGGCTCTCAAATAATATTATTATAGATTATAGATTATAGATAACAAAATGTCAAATGTTTTTTGTTTAGATTTTGAACCAAATACATCTTTCTTTTATTAAATCTCTTTGAGTAAATGTAATATGTATAGTCCCGTGATAACTCATTTGGTTAGGACATTGCAGGGATTGGAGTTCGAAAAACGTTGCAATAAATTGAAAAACCGTGGCAAAAACAATGTGCAACAGTTAGGCAACGGTTTTTTCAGTTTTAGGCCACAGTAAACCAAAACCGCGGCTTATACTTTGAAATTTGCAACGTTTTTTTTACCAGGTCCATAGGCAACGGTTTTTTATGAAACTTTATGGAACGCTTATAACTGCTGTCATAATATCTTTTGAGAACAATTAGAAATTGTTGTCATTGAGTATGCCAAAAAATAATATATATATATATACACACACATATACATCCATCTGAAACACATTAATTTTAATTTTATATCCATCCAGGATTCAAGTACAACAAAGGAGGAGATGGGAGATACAAATAATGTCATAGGTTACAAGAGGAGCACTAATAAAAAAAAAAAATCCTCAAAACAGAGAAAAAAAACATAGCCTAAACACAAAAACTCCACCTACATCAAGCTGAATTTTTGCATTGATATATCCTTCTAGTGAAAATTCCAACAGTCTCACGTTTCATTTGATCGAAGACAACAAGCTAAAACAAATACAAATTCATATAATTTGAGAGAAGGTGAAAATTTGATTGAAACACATGCTTTTGCAGTGACTAGTATTCTAATGCGGTACTGCCTAGAACGAAAAATAATTACATGGAAGAATATTGTTGCATAGAAGAGTATAATATTCTATTGCGTTGAACGCAGAGTACGCAAACAAACAAATTTTCACATAACCACAAAATAGACGAGCTTAACTGTTAAATAACAACTAGTCAAGATCCTGTACAAGAGACATGACATGACATACCTCTAAAACTTATGTGGCTAATGCAATGTCCACTTCTAGCTCACACTACACCAACAAACCAGCTAAGTCAATGAGCAATTCACTTCCAAACATGTGCAAGGTACCATGTTTCTTTAAAGGGAAGTCTTTCACCCATTTACTTCACTCAATTTCAGTTTTAGCAAACTCTAAAAGGTGTATCCCTGCAGAAATGTGTATTTCCTATATTATATTGCTATTAACATAAACAATTATTAGCTGCATTTAGTGGTAAGTATTCCCGCCGGTCGTACGGGTGACCCAGGTTCAATCCCCGGCCTATTTGCATGCACAAAATTCAAATGAATTTGAAATGCCTGAATTGCAAGTAATATGATAGTTTGGAGCAATTAAAATTTGTAAATTAAAATGGCAATAAAGTGACATATTACTTACATGTAGCCCCCAAATGTGTCATTTAGTATGGTGGTAAAGTATAAAATTTGTCCATGATAGACCACTTTAAATTATTAGTTAGATTTTACAATTCTATTAAATCTTAACATACATCTCTCACACCATATCACCATCAACCCATTCCAACAAAAACACTTAAAAATCCAATTGAAAACCAAAAAAATCTTTACCAAACTTAAATCCCCAAATTAGGGGTGTCAAAATTATCGATTTATCCATTATCCATCCAATCCATTCACTAATGAATTCATCCAATCCATCCAAATGTAAAAAAATTAGTTAATGGACTGGATTGGATCCATCCATTTAATTAAATGGATGGATCCAATCCACCCACCTTAATTTCAAAATTCAATGGATGATTTATCAAACAAAAAGAAAATCCAATGGATGATTGATTATTATTATTATTTTTAAATTCAATGGATAGCCACTTTTTTTTTTAAAAAAAATGATTTTAATTATATAGTAGAAGTATATACTATATATATGTTACTTGTATGTCATGAAAAAATGGGAAGAATTTAAATAGGAAAACAAAAGTAGAAGTAACTTTGCATTTAAAACATTATTTGCTCAATATATCTCACTTTAAATCTATTTAAAACTATTTCGTAAAAAAAAAATCTATTTAAAACTATTTTTTTTTTCAAAATTAAATACTGATTTTAATTATAAAAAAAATTCAGATTTTTTCGATAAAAAAAATAAAAGACAGATTTTTTTAAATCAAAAAACAGGTTTATTAAAATTAAAAAAACAGTTTTTGGAAAATTTAAAATAAAATATTAATTTAAATATTATATTATTTTATATTTATTATTAATTTAAAATAAAAAAGGAGGGGGTGGCAGGTGGTTTGTCGGCCCCCGGAGCTCCACCGCCGCCTACCACCGTGGGTCGCCGGAAAAACTGACCACCGCCGCCGTGGACCATCGTGCCGGTGCCGGAGGTCCGGCGTTGACCTCGGTTGACCGGCACCACCACCACCTGCATTTATTATTTATTAATTTTTTTACAACATTATTGAGCTTACCAAAAAATGATATTTGGGCTTTGTTTTTGTATTGTTTTACTTTTTACACCATTTCATTAAAGAAAAGAAAAAAAGTTGTTTTCAAAATAAGAAATGATCTATTTAATTAATAATTAAATATGATATTAAAAAATTAAAATAATTTAATAGATGGATTGGATGGATATCCATCCATTTAAAATACCATAATGAATGGATTGAATTGAATTTTATCTCTAATAGATGGATTAGATTGGATTTTTTTGATTGAATGTTAATGGATTGTTAATGGATTAATGGATTACTTTGATCCATCCATTTTGACATCCTACCCCAAATCAAACAAATGCAAAAGTGCAAATGACAAGATAAACAAACCACAGAAAAGGGATCCAAAAAATGAACAAATACAAACATAGACACATAACTTCCAAGTACGTGTTGTTCCTTTTATTTTTTGTTACAAATTTCAATGTGTATTTTCTTGTCATAAAATGTCAATATATGTTGTTCTAGCTTTGCTTGAAACAGAACGTGTTGTTCAAGAGTAAAAGAGTATCAAGTATGAAATAACCATATTTAAGAGCACTCAAAGAGATTGTATCTCTTCTATACATTGCCAATGTTTCTTCACACTTTTGGAATACTTTAGCAGTAGTGTATTACAACAACAAAAATATTCTGAATCTGAAGCAAAGCCACGTGGTAGTATATCACCATAAACTTGTTTCCCATACTCATGGCTAAAGCCAGTAAAGTGGTAAAACAAATGCTCAAAATAAGACTAAGGGAATAATCTCCTCAAATTGTAGAGTAGCCAAGATAGCCAACATAATACTCTTTTTGAACTTGTTTCAATTTTTGTATACATGATGGTTTGGATAATCTCCTCAAATTGTAGAGTAACCAAGATAGCCAACATATCCCCAAAATAAAAAAGTTTCAGAGAGCATAAAATCAACATGTATGGAAAAGTGTAATTACTAATTACCATGTGTATTACTTGTCCTATGCACGTTTTTGACCAATTTAAAAGCAGCATTCTGCTCATTAACCATGCATCTGCTAAGGATGACATTCCAAACACCTATGTTACACTTTAGCATTTCATCAAACACCTGAAGGGTATTGGAAATCAACCAATAGGCAGCAGCAATATTGTGGTATTGAGTTGCTGTGAAACGCTCTGTTCCTGTAAGCAGCAGAGGCAGATTGAGTAACGTCATCACAACGGTATCAGGTGGTTCTGGTGGCGGTGCAATCAGCCAGTTATCTCGATCAATTCCACGAAATTGCAATAATATAACAACCAATTACATGCATCAAGTAGTTCTAGGAAAGTTAATCTACTCAACCTAACCTAAGGAAATTAGTTAATTCTAGGCATAATTAACATAACAAAAGAGTTAAAAAATTACACATAAACCGTAACCTCGTTGACGCGCTTGAGTAAAGACTCCCTATGGTGTGGAGTTGTCTTCCCTTGAGACCTCACTGCTCTCCTCTCGAAGTGATTCCCTTTGTAGAGATGTTGTGAATTGTGAGGAATGGATAATTGTCGAGGACGGGAGTTTTATTTATAGCTTTTCTAGTGGGATTGAGTTTTGCATCGTGTGACATTGTATGTCATCGTGTCACACGATGGCTTCACAAACTTGCATCGTTGGATGATGTCTGCGGTTTTTCTCCCAAAATTTGCTAGATTTTCTTCAAATAAATAATTTCTTATCGTGGCACGATACAGGTTCATCGTGGCACGATGTAACTAGACTTTTTCTCTATTTTTGCTCCATTTTGTATGTGTTTGGCTTTGCGGTGAAAAGAATTGATTCACATAAGTGAGTTTGAGAAATTTATTTTGGTTAATAGTGAGTTGGGTGTAAATTGGTCTATGTTTGGATACAAGCGATTCTTATAAATTTATGTTGTTTGGATATCTTGAACTAAAATTGATTTTGAATGTGTAATTATTAAAATGGGTGTGAATTTTAATTTATTTAAAACTTGATATTAAAATGAACTTGATTTCTTTCTTGCATTATTTTATTTTACTTATTTTATCAATGAATTTTTACATTATTTTATACAAAAAATTATTTATATTCTAATTAATTCAAGATCAGTTTAAAAAAGGCTTAATTCATGATAAATGTATTTTCCAGCAAGTTTTTTTTTTATATATAACTATAATATTAAAGTAACATCTAAAAAAGGTAACATGGATAAAAGATATTTTTTGTAACAAAAACCGGGTAATAGCTAAACAAAAACATCCAAATGGGCTTTAAAAAACAAACAAATGGGCTGGGTCAATAGCCCAATTATTTTCTTCTTCAACCTAAACAAAGTAAGCGGTCGTACCAAGAACAACAGGAGCACCAGAAAACTATCAATAATTTATGAAGTCCGGATACGTGACACGATATCAATACGGCGATATGGGAAAATTTTCAAAATTTCCGATACGATACAACCGCGATACGTTATTTAAAAATTAAATTTAAAATTAAATATACAAATGCACAATATATAAACATAACAAAAATCGATAATGATAACAAATTAACATTCAAATTACTCAAACTGAGCAAACAAGTGACAATTACATATCTTAAGTTAAGTAAGTACTACCCAAAAATGACATAACTAGTAGTATCCAAAAAAACATTGGTACCACCCAAAAAGACATAGTTGGCAATCCATAAGATCATCATACTCTAATTAACATTCACTATTTAAGAGGAAACACAGATCGTATGAGTCTCGACTCCTCTATTTCTATCATCAAAGAACATTAATTATCTGACACATATCAGTAATTTATTTATCACTATTAAATGCATGTTTATGAGTAAATTACTCAATGTATACTTGTTAATTGTTTGACATTAATGATGAATGAATATTTACTTAAATGTTGTGATATTATAGTTGTGATATTATGATGCATAATATAGTTGAGGATTTTGGATTGTGTGGATGTGCATTCTGCTGAGAAGTACTATATGTGATAAGAAGTTATAATACTCAAATGTGTGATGTTCAGATGTTGAGGATGATGTCATGGACATCATGTCCCCTGGCATGAAGAAAGTTGGCATGTTAGTGTCCCTTATCACCCCTTAGATAATGTCTCTTTCATTTTGAAAAAAGTGTCCAGAAGTGGAATTTTGTGTTTTAACGAAGATATGTGCTATGAGAAGTGCTAATGAAGTTGGTAAGTGCTATGAGAAGCTGAATTTTGGTAAGTACTATTGTGAAGCTTCCAATAGCCTTTATGGTTGTAATCACTAAGATTATTCTAATACAACACTGAGATTGTGAGATCACAAGCACTCCAAAGCCAAAAAGGGAGTGTCTTTGACTTCTAACTATAGATTGTTTGTCGGACCACAAGTTCCTGACATTGTTATCTCTGCTGGTTTATATATGTTGTTTCCAGGAACAATGTTTTCTTATGTCCTTCCTCCACTGCTGATTTATATCTGACGTTGTCATACCCCATTTTTTGACCTAAGATTCCACTTCATATTTTTTTTTTCTTCCTTGCATTTTATGCATCAATGACAAAAATACAAAAAATATGTCAGTTTATTTAATTTTGTTTTTTTGTTAGTATCTTTGTTAAAAATCCAAAAAAATATGTTAAGAATCTATTTTATTTTTCAAGATATCTTTGTTTTATATTTTGATAAAAAATCTATAAAAAAAAGCGATAAATTAGGAGTCAAATCTTTTTATTACTATTATTATTTCCTTTCCTTTATTATTATTATTGTCATACCCGTTTATTTTGACCGTATCATTTTTGCATTTTTATCGAGTCATATTTTTTTGTCCGGAATAATCGCTACATTTTTCGATATATGAATTTTTGAAAAATTGATTCGTTTGTTAGAAGATTCGAGAAAAATTTCGGCAGAGAGGTATTTTAAAATACCTCATTTTTATTCTTTTGTATTTATCTTATTATTAGTATTATTATTATTATTATTATCAAAAAAACAAAAAAAATAAACAAATTGGAAAGAGCAGCACGTGCTGCATCTTCCAATTCTCACTTCTTTTTTTTTATTTTTGTTTATTATTAATTATTTATTTAATTATGTCCTTTTTTTATTAATTAAAAAAAAATCAAAAAAAGGTCCAAAGTCAACTTCTTCTTTTCTGCAGAAAGTACAGTACTTGTTTGTCCAATTTCAATTTTTTGTTCCCTCAAACATTGTATTGTCCAGAATCAAGCAAAATCCTTTGGATACATAAACCCTAATTTTTTGGGTATATAGCAGAAGGTGAAAATCAGAACAGGGGAGGAAAAATTTTAGGGCCAGCCGCAAATCATCCATCAAAAACAGAAAAAATAAAAAAATAACATCAACAACATCCTCACCATAAACACCAAAAACAGAATCCAAATTTCCAGAAACAACTCATCAAAACCTTCATCAATCATCATCATCCTCATAAAACCCAGAAAATCCATCACTATTATTCAAAATAAAAAAAACGAAAATCATCCATAAACAGATCCAAACCCAAACCAAAAAAAACCAAAAAAAAAAAGGAGAATCAAAACCATTATTTCCACTCGAAAAAAACGAAGAATAGAAAAGAGAAGAATAGAATAACAGAATCAAAACAACAAAAAGGTTGAAACTTTTTTCCCTTTCATTCTTTTTTCGATCCGGCCTTTTGGTTGATCTTTTGTTTATTTTGATTTGAGATTTGAGTTTAGGGAGTAGATTTACATAGGTTTGATGTGGGAAATTTTTTGAAAAAAATTGAAGAACAGAGAACAGAGAGAGGAGAACCGAGAGAGAGGGAGGAAGAAGCACCGCCGGCGGCGGGTGAGAGAAAAGAAAGGAGAAATGAAATTTTTTTAGGGTTTTGTTCCTTTTATACCAAAAAGTGATCCTGTGCGCGCAGGTTCACAGCCTTATCGTGCACCTGCGCGCCTGTGGCTTCCTGATCTCAATCTAACGCCTCAGATCTACTTTCTCTTTATTTAGATCAAGGCCGTCTGATCCATCAGACGGCCAGATTCGTTCCTGTTTGTTTGGTTCACGAATGGGCCCTTGTTGGGCTGGATTTTATTGTTTTGCTGCTTTTGGCACCCCCTGTTTATTTCGTTTTAATGTTCACACCCCCCTGTTTTAATTTTATTTTATTTTTTTTAGCTTATGAGATAAGTGCTTTTGGCATAAGCTATTTTAGCTTTTATTCTAGCCAATCAAGCATGATGTCGAGGCTTATTTATTTATTTGATATTTAGATATTGGTAATATTATTTCATGTTTTATTTTGTTAATTAATTTTATTTTGAGCTTATGAGATAAGTGCTTTTGGCATAAGCTATTTTAGCTATTTTTTCAGCCTTGTAAAGCATGATGTCGAGGCTTATTTTCATCTTTTAATTTCGTATTTATTTATTTATGTTATTTGTCCATGCATATCATATTACTCCATTACATCCATTTATTTACCATTTTAACCTTTATTTTTGTAATATTATTATCTTTTATTAATCACCATTTACTTTTGCTCTTGAACTTAGAATGTAATTAGGCCAAGTGTAAATTCTAAATAAAAGTGCATAGCATACCCCCTCTCTTGCATCATTTCATATTTATTTTCTTGCAAAGATTTTAGAGTGTGATTAGGCCAATGTACTCATAAATGAAAAATTGCATCTCATGCATATTTATTTTTTATCGCATTCCGTCCATATGCGTAATTTTAAATTCCGAGGGAAAAGACACCTTTTTGATCAAAATATCATTAAGGACCGTCTTCGCGCTTATTTGCCTATTGCGACGTTTGTATCATTTTTCGCGCGCTACCTTTTAATTTTAACCCATTATTCCAATCAAAATAATTAGTCTTTTTATTCTCAAAAAAAATGAGGTCAAAACCTCTTTCACAAATAGTCAACACAATTCATTTTCACATATCATCAAGCATAAAAAATATTTTGTCATCATTTCATTTTCAAACCTTGGACTTTAAACCAACGGCGTCTTTTATCGTGAAAACCTTGGATTTTAACCCAAGTGACTTTTTTTTTTATCGCGAACTTGGATTTTAAACCAAGTGTCTTGAATTTTAAACCAATGGCTTTCTTTTATCACTAAAACCTTGGACTTTAACCCGAGTGTTCCTTTTTCTCGTCTAAAACCTTGGATTTTAAACCAAGTGCATTTTCTTCATTCATACATTTTTAATCATGCAAAAAAACCTTGGATTTTAAACCAAGTGTCTTTTATCACTCAAAATATTTTCTCAATAAACCTTGGATTTTAAGCCAAGTGTCCGCGTCTTATTTCATAATCAAAATTCAAATCAATTTTAACCATATAGACTTTCTTCACAAATTAACATCAATCAAACTCACATTTTGCCATTTTTGGCTTTTGGTATTTTAAAACCATCTTCAAAACCTTAAAATCAAACAAACAAATTTACTCGTCTTTTTACCCCGAACTACGGTGGTTTGATCCTTCGGGTACGTAGGCATGAGACTTGTCTCTCCGATCAATAAAATCAACAAAAAAACATTTTTTTCTTTTTCATCGCTTTAAGCATTTTTTTTATCATCACTTTAATTTCCCACTTATACCCTTTTTACAAGCAAATAAAATTAAGCGCAAAGTTAGAATAAAAACAAGAGGTTCCTATAGAGTACTATAGATACTTAGGGTGCTAATACCTTCCCTTCGTATAACCAACCCCCGAACCTTGTTCTCTAAAAAATAGGGTTTTTTCGAACTTTTTCCCTTTCCCTCGGATAAATTAAAGATCGGTGGTGGAATATTAAATTGCGATTCGAAGTTAATTAATAACTCGATATCCAAAAATCACCGCGACAGAAATGGCAACTTCACTGGGGACAACCAAGCGGGTTGAACCTAACTTGTTTTAAATTACTATCTTCGCGCTATTATTCTTTTATTTGTGTAAATATTTGTATATATAATTGGGGATGCTTTGAGTGGTGAGATAAGTCCCCTACCAGGGCTTGAGAGACACAATAAGATAGGATGGGATGAAATCATAGTGACATGTCTTTAGATTATGAAGCACATGTGATATGATCCCGCTCGGTGGAGGCCTCACGACGGTAGTACTCGTCGTCATGATAAGTCATGATGGTGTTATTACTTTCAATGTGAGTGTCCGGAGAAGCCGAGAACCTGTAGATTTACCTTTAACCCCTCTTGGCCTTTTTTAGGGCGTAGTGCGGTGACTAATCAAGAGTAAGTCTTGAATTTAGTTGTCACGCGAGACTACACTCAAACGAGATCATCTTGTGAATATTATTGGAACGAGAGTAGTCACGTAATCCAGTGGTGTTCATGAGGCGGTTGATGACTTTGGGAACTTTGTAGAACCCGTCATGCAGGTACAAATAACCCTAGTACACACCATATGAGAGGGTTTCACCTTTGACTCCAACATTATACTTTAACCCCACCATGTTTTCCACATCATGCATGCATGCACTCATTCATAAATTCTTTTTCCTCATCCGATATCGAAGAACTTAAACAAATTTTTTGTAAACATTCATTTCAAATGACACATAATAAATTTTTCTTTTTTTCCTCCTTACAAAATCCATATCTAAATATTTACAACTAATTTGAGGTAAGTCCTTCGATAACAAAAAAAAAAACATTGTATATTTTAGCATAAACACATCATGCATCATATAACATTCATGAGTTTCAAACAAATCGAGTCTCATATTCTTTCTCTCCTCTGTGTCCCAGTCAAAGTGGCCCGACGACCACGCCCACAGCCATCTCGCACGTACAACACTCGAGCAAACAGAAAAAAGAGAATGGACCAAGTTGAACAAGAGAATGTTGAGCTCCATGGGGAAGTAACAACTCTCCGGGCTGAAGTAGAAAAGCTAACCGCCATGGTGACATCGTTGATGGCTGCGCAGAATCAGCCACTAACCCCTCCTCCTCAAGCTACGGTCATTTCTGAAATCGTCTCTGCCCCGGTTCCAGTGGTACCCGTCAACACACATCAGCACGTCATGCCCGAAGGTTATCCTTGGGGCATGCCTATGAATTTTAATGAAGGGCTTCGACCCCAAGTTCCCGAGGTCCCTACTCCTACTTTGCCATATGCTACTGTTGTTCCCCAACCTGGGACGACTCTTCCTCAAGTTACTATGTGTATCCCTCAGTCAACAATGACCATTCCAGCTTCCGTAGTTCACACCGTTCCTTATGTGAGTGAACAAGTCTATCATGCGGAGAATCCAGAGACTTATGGCCGTATGGATAATCTTCAGGATCAGTTTGATAAGATGCAGCTCGAGATTAAGGCCCTTCGTGGGAAGGATTTGTTCGGCAAAAACGCCCATGACCTTTGCTTGGTACCAAACGTTAGGATCCCACCTAAGTTTAAGGTCCCCGAGTTTGAGAAGTACAAAGGAAATTCCTGCCCTCAGAGCCATTTGGTAATGTAGCCCGAAAGATGTCCACCCAAACAGACAACCATCAGTTACTAGTTCATTACTTTCAGGATAGCTTGACAGGTGCCGCTTTGAAGTGGTACATGGGCTTAGATGGTGCCAAGATCCGAACATTCAATGATTTGGGCGAAGCTTTTGTCCGTCAATACAAATACAATCTAGACATGGCTCCTGATAGAGATCAACTTCGAGGAATGTCTCAAAAAGACAAAGAGAATTTCAAAGAATACGCTCAGCGATGGAGAGAGATTGCCGCTCAGATTTGTCCACCACTAGAAGAAAAAGAAATGACCAAAATTTTCCTAAATACTCTTGATTCATTTTACTATGAACGAATGATTGCTAGTGCACCCAGTGATTTCACTGAAATGGTAAACATGGGGATGCGACTTGAAGAAGGGGTCCGACAGGGACGATTGACAAGAGAGAAAGCTCCGACTAATACTGCCAAGAGATATGTCAACAACTTTTCAGAGAAGAAAGAATTTGAAGTTGGCATGGTGGCCCAAGGAGGACATCATTCAAGAAACTCAGCTTATCAACATATTGCAGCCATAACACTACCGCCACAATACCCACAATCTCATCACCTACCATCTCCCCAACAATCATTCAATCATAACCGCGCTCAGAAAAGTCCTCCATTTGACCCCATACCCATGAAATATGCCGACCTACTCCCCGCTTTACTTGCTAAAAATTTTGTCCAGACAAGGCCACCTCCCCCTATGCCCGCAGTACTACCTCCCTGGTACCGCAGTGATTTAACTTGTGCCTTCCATCAAGGGGCCCCAGGCCATGATGTAGAGCGTTGCTATCCTCTCAAGAAAGCTGTTCAGGATTTAGTCCGTAACAAGGTGCTGTCTTTCAAGAATGAGAACCCTAATGTTCAAAGTTCATCCCCTGTTTAATCATGAGTCCTCTGTCATTTTCAAGAGAATCAAGAAGTTTGTCCCTAGGATCACTAGGCCTTTTATGTTCAATTGCAATTTCTTTCTTGCCAAGCATTTATTTACATTTTAAAGTTGTATCTTTTAAATTTAAATGTCTAAACAATGAGCATGCATATTTTGGAATCCATCCATTCGTATTCACTCTTTTCTTGTGCCATCATAAATGACAATGTTTTTCTATTTTACTTTTCTTGTTTACAAACTTGAGGAGAGAATGATGTAAACTAAATGTTTAAAATTGCTGATATATGCTTTCATTAGTAAAGACCCGGTTGATGATGTAAGGCATTGTTTCACTTCCCAAACACCGGAGAAATAAGGAGATAATCTGTAGTCAACCCCTTTGAGCCAGAAGTTGGTGTTCTTTCTATAAAAAAAAACAACCCTTAATCTAAACCCGGGGCAGGGTAGTCTTTCAATTAATTCAATGATACATCCCAATACAAGAGGATAAATCTGTTGAGATAGAGGAAGTCATGAATAGACAAAACTCAATAACATGTGGCAGTCACAATCGTCCTACATCAAACAAAAAACAACAAAAAGCCCGCTAGGTAAAAAGACTTAGGCAAAATTTAGGGCATCCCGATGGTTCATAAAATCAAAAAAAATTGGTCCATGCAAAAATAAGGGATTAAGAGCAAAATTATGCAAACAGGCTTGTGAATGAAAAAGTGACTGCCACTTCAAGAATCTCATCAAAGTGTCAACCTCAAACATCATTGTCAAAAATCCTCTTGTCAACCAAAGCGTGTCTGATGAATAAATTGAATGTAGGATTGAAGGACATCAAAGAAGTGGGTGGGTTAAAACAGAATTTTGAGCCTAATCATCTTTCTTTTCAAAACCATGAACCAGGCCACGTTATAACCCTCAAAAGACCTAATTGAAGCTAGGTTTACTTTGAAAGCACAATCAGCAAAATTATTGTTAAAACTGACTCCACCTGTTTGTCGAGTAACTATCTTTTACACACACCACATGTGTTTTATATAAAGTTTTGCGATTCCAAAATTTACATGTACATTACATCAGAAACATATTTCAAAAGAAACAATTTTGTTTGCAAATTTATATTTGGCATCAAGGAAATTCAATCAAATGGTCTAATCAAGAGCGAATCAACTCAAAACGCTCCTAACTTGGGGCAAGTTACCTCAGGAACCTGCCAATCAGGGGCAAGTCTTTATATACAGTGGCATACAGTTCAAAGATTCAAAGTCAATGTTTCACTTACTCGGGGCACCTGAAGTGGTTTCCAGGGGCAATCCAGATCTGCCAAGATGGTTGTTATGTTTCTTCCTCCTTGAGCCGATAATCATCAAGTTGATATTTTGGGTGCTTACGGATATGTGTGTTACTATAATATGCTGAGCACGTGATCCAATATTTTTCAAACTGAATACTGAACTTGACTGTTCTCTGGTAATCTCCAGCAAGTGGTTATCATCAAGAAGCCTGTATGATTTTCTTTTCCCCAGTGAAAGAAGAAGTTGAGACCCGTTTTGGAAGGCTCATTCAACAACAAATGTCATCTCTTTGAGAAGTGTACATATCATCAGTATTCATCAGCAAATGGCATCTCTTGGAGAAGTTTGCGCATCTGCATATCAGTCTTGTTTCTTTCTGTCAAAAAAAGGCAAAAGCAAAAAATAGCAAAAAAGAACAGCTCGCTAAGTCGAAAACCTGAAAAGGCGGCTTAGGCAAAAAGGAGCGTCCCGGTGGATTGAAAACCCGAAAGGGCAGTCCAGGCAAAAATTAGGGACAAAAAAAAAAAATGTTCCCGGTGGATTGAAAACCCGAAAGGGCGATTCAGGCAAAAGTTAGGGATTTCAAAAAAAAAAACAAAAGGCATGACTATTGAAACAAGACCATGATAAAATATTCGGTTTCAGTGTACAAAATGGCGACTTCTGCCAGACCTCTGACCGACGGGCTTTACCCCAAAAAGCAATCATTCTTACCATGAATTGACATAACATACCGGGTCTTACCCCGAGAATCTGATTTATTTCACCTATAAGGGGTGCTGTCCCCAGTGGAGAACTATTGAGTAGTTGTACGGATGCGTCGGCCCGATATTCATCTTTTCTGATCAAGTTTTTGTCTCATCCAGTCGTGTACTAACAATCATTCATACATACATACATACATACGTACATACACATACATTCGTACATACATACATACAATCATTCACATGTCCATACATACAATCATTCACATATGTATACATACATTCATATTTACATGCAACATGCACACAAATCATTCACACATACAACATTGACCATCATGTGTCTTGCTTCAATACATCAAAAAGGAGTCATCCCCAGTGTATCTGGTCCAGAGATGTCTCTATCATTCATACAAAAAAGAGTCATCCCCAGTGAGTCTGGTCCAGAGATGTCTCTATCATTCATACAAAAAAGAATCATCCCCGGTGAGTCTGGTCCAGAGATGCCTCCATCATTCATATTTCAAGTGCCAGGTTTTGCAAACAATCAACTGCAAACTTGTGATTAATTTCCCCAAAAGAGGTCATCTCCAATGTGTCTGGTCTAGACAAATACATATTCTTGTCATGTCTCGCTCTCCCACAATGACAGCAGACAATTTATTTCCTCGTTGTGTCCTTACCATCCCCCAATGTTGGTAGACACTGCCTTTACTTGTCCTCACCATCCCACAATGTTGGTGAACACTGTCTTTACTTCTGTCCGTACACAAGACTTTATCTGCTTATGTCCGCACACAGGACTTTATCGCTTTCAGTCTTTACTTCTGTCCGTACACAGGACTTTATCTGCTTATGTCCGCACACAGGACTTTATTGCTTTCTGTCTTTACTTCTGTCCGTACACAGGACTTTACTGCTTATGCCCGTACACGGGACTTTATTGCTTTCTGTCTTTACTTCTGTCCATACACAAGACTTTACCGTTTTCTGTCCGCATACAGGACTTTATCGCTTTCTGTCTTCATTACCCTTGCCGAATAATCTTCATTACATTCAAACATTTGTAAATATAGCACTCATAAGCACAACATTCATAACATCATATCATAGCACTTTATAGTTTATTCCGGTCAAAAAATGGTGTACTCTGTATTTAAGTCTCTTCCACCGTCGAACCAAAACAAAAACATCATCAAAAAATCATCTTTTTCTTTTTATCTCCGATGGAAGAAACTTAAATAGGGGCATCTGTCATACCCCATTTTTTGACCTAAGATTCCACTTCATATTTTTTTTTTTTTCTTCCTTGCATTTTATGCATCAATGACAAAAATACAAAAAATATGTCAGTTTATTTAATTTTGTTTTTTTGTTAGTATCTTTGTTAAAAATCCAAAAAAATATGTTAAGAATCTATTTTATTTTTCAAGATATCTTTGTTTTATATTTTGATAAAAAATCTATAAAAAAAAGCGATAAATTAGGAGTCAAATCTTTTTATTACTATTATTATTTCCTTTCCTTTATTATTATTATTGTCATACCCGTTTATTTTGACCGTATCATTTTTGCATTTTTATCGAGTCATATTTTTTTGTCCGGAATAATCGCTACATTTTTCGATATATGAATTTTTGAAAAATTGATTCGTTTGTTAGAAGATTCGAGAAAAATTTCGGCAGAGAGGTATTTTAAAATACCTCATTTTTATTCTTTTGTATTTATCTTATTATTAGTATTATTATTATTATTATTCTCAAAAAAAACAAAAAAAATAAACAAATTGGAAAGAGCAGCACGTGCTGCATCTTCCAATTCCCACTTCTTTTTTTTTATTTTTGTTTATTATTAATTATTTATTTAATTATGTCCTTTTTTTATTAATTAAAAAAAAATCAAAAAAAGGTCCAAAGTCAACTTCTTCTTTTCTGCAGAAAGTACAGTACTTGTTTGTCCAATTTCAATTTTTTGTTCCCTCAAACATTGTATTGTCCAGAATCAAGCAAAATCCTTTGGATACATAAACCCTAATTTTTTGGGTATATAGCAGAAGGTGAAAATCAGAACAGGGGAGGAAAAATTTTAGGGCCAGCCGCAAATCATCCATCAAAAACAGAAAAAATAAAAAAATAACATCAACAACATCCTCACCATAAACACCAAAAACAGAATCCAAATTTCCAGAAACAACTCATCAAAACCTTCATCAATCATCATCATCCTCATAAAACCCAGAAAATCCATCACTATTATTCAAAATAAAAAAAACGAAAATCATCCATAAACAGATCCAAACCCAAACCAAAAAAAACCAAAAAAAAAAAGGAGAATCAAAACCATTATTTCCACTCGAAAAAAACGAAGAATAGAAAAGAGAAGAATAGAATAACAGAATCAAAACAACAAAAAGGTTGAAACTTTTTTCCCTTTCATTCTTTTTTCGATCCGGCCTTTTGGTTGATCTTTTGTTTATTTTGATTTGAGATTTGAGTTTAGGGAGTAGATTTACATAGGTTTGATGTGGGAAATTTTTTGAAAAAAATTGAAGAACAGAGAACAGAGAGAGGAGAACCGAGAGAGAGGGAGGAAGAAGCACCGCCGGCGGCGGGTGAGAGAAAAGAAAGGAGAAATGAAATTTTTTTAGGGTTTTGTTCCTTTTATACCAAAAAGTGATCCTGTGCGCGCAGGTTCACAGCCTTATCGTGCACCTGCGCGCCTGTGGCTTCCTGATCTCAATCTAACGCCTCAGATCTACTTTCTCTTTATTTAGATCAAGGTCGTCTGATCCATCAGACGGCCAGATTCGTTCCTGTTTGTTTGGTTCACGAATGGGCCCTTGTTGGGCTGGATTTTATTGTTTTGCTGCTTTTGGCACCCCTGTTTATTTCGTTTTAATGTTCACACCCCCCTGTTTTTATTTTATTTTATTTTTTTTAGCTTATGAGATAAGTGCTTTTTGGCATAAGCTATTTTAGCTTTTATTCTAGCCAATCAAGCATGATGTCGAGGCTTATTTATTTATTTGATATTTAGATATTGGTAATATTATTTCATGTTTTATTTTGTTAATTAATTTTATTTTGAGCTTATGAGATAAGTGCTTTTGGCATAAGCTATTTTAGCTATTTTTTCAGCCTTGTAAAGCATGATGTCGAGGCTTATTTTCATCTTTTAATTTCGTATTTATTTATTTATGTTATTTGTCCATGCATATCATATTACTCCATTACATCCATTCATTTACCATTTTAACCTTTATTTTTGTAATATTATTATCTTTTACTAATCACCATTTACTTTTGCTCTTGAACTTAGAATGTAATTAGGCCAAGTGTAAATTCTAAATAAAAGTGCATAGCATACCCCCTCTCTTGCATCATTTCATATTTATTTTCTTGCAAAGATTTTAGAGAGTGATTAGGCCAATGTACTCATAAATGAAAAATTGCATCTCATGCATATTTATTTTTTATCGCATTCCGTCCATATGCGTAATTTTAAATTCCGAAGGAAAAGACACCTTTTTGATCAAAATATCATTAAGGACCGTCTTCGCGCTTATTTGCCTATTGCGACGTTTGTATCATTTTTCGCGCGCTACCTTTTAATTTTAACCCATTATTCCAATCAAAATAATTAGTCTTTTTATTCTCAAAAAAAATGAGGTCAAAACCTCTTTCACAAATAGTCAACACAATTCATTTTCACATATCATCAAGCATAAAAAATATTTTGTCATCATTTCATTTTCAAACCTTGGACTTTAAACCAACGGCGTCTTTTATCGTGAAAACCTTGGATTTTAACCCAAGTGACTTTTTTTTTATCGCGAACTTGGATTTTAAACCAAGTGTCTTGAATTTTAAACCAATGGCTTTCTTTTATCACTAAAACCTTGGACTTTAACCCGAGTGTTCCTTTTTCTCGCCTAAAACCTTGGATTTTAAACCAAGTGCATTTTCTTCATTCATACATTTTTAATCATGCAAAAAAACCTTGGATTTTAAACCAAGTGTCTTTTATCACTCAAAACATTTTCTCAATAAACCTTGGATTTTAAGCCAAGTGTCCGCGTCTTATTTCATAATCAAAATTCAAATCAATTTTAACCATATAGACTTTCTTCACAAATTAACATCAATCAAACTCACATTTTGCCATTTTTGGCTTTTGGTATTTTAAAACCATCTTCAAAACCTTAAAATCAAACAAACAAATTTACTCGTCTTTTTACCCCGAACTACGGTGGTTTGATCCTTCGGGTACGTAGGCATGAGACTTGTCTCTCCGATCAATAAAATCAACAAAAAAACATTTTTTTCTTTTTCATCGCTTTAAGCATTTTTTTTATCATCACTTTAATTTCCCACTTATACCCTTTTTACAAGCAAATAAAATTAAGCGCAAAGTTAGAATAAAAACAAGAGGTTCCTATAGAGTACTATAGATACTTAGGGTGCTAATACCTTCCCTTCGTATAACCAACCCCCGAACCTTGTTCTCTAAAAAATAGGGTTTTTTCGAACTTTTTCCCTTTCCCTCGGATAAATTAAAGATCGGTGGTGGAATATTAAATTGCGATTCGAAGTTAATTAATAACTCGATATCCAAAAATCACCGCGACAGACGTGTTATGTCTTACGTGCATAGAAAAAAAAACGTGGTGGGGGGGGGGGGGGATTGTATAGCAATCACAAACGATTAGCAACATGAATGAAATGTTACAAAGAAAGAAAAAAAGAACAAATTAATTTATAATATACCAAAAAAAGGAAACATATATAATAGTTTTTTGTTGTTGTTACAAACATAATAGTTTTTAAGGTGTTTTATTTAATGAAATTATCGATACAATCATAAATGACATTGTCCACCCGGCCCACCATACAAAATAGATCGTCGAAACAAATCTCCTCCTAAATGTTCATAAAATTTTAAATCATAGCATTCTTTTTTAGCATCATTATATACCTTCATAAATGCAGGATATAAATCAATTTCATTATAATTTGTATCAATATGCTGAAGTAATCCCATGAGAGCTGAATATTGAAATCCGTCTTGAGGCAATCTCCCACTACCCATTGGGGGACTTACTGTAATAGCTGCAGCAAAAGTTTCACCGCCAAATCTAACCTTAGAAGCTCCTGTGCTTAAGTGAGTGAATATTTCTTTTGGCCAATATCCAACATGTACTTGATGTTTTTCATCAACAATTAACCACCAATTTCCTGTGGATCGATCCTACAAATATTTTATAAGCAAATAAAATATAGTCAATAAGTTACTAGAAAATTATATTAACCAAACGTAATAAGAATAATTAGAAACAAAAACACATATTGTTGTTAATATTTTAGGTCGTCTATTTTTTCATAATTATTTTCAACTAATTAATTTAATTGTAACTTTTTAAAGTTATTCAATAAAAATAATGAGACTAATTACTTAATTATATGTGATTTTTTTATAGAACGTAATACACGTATTAATTAAATATAATGTTACTTAACTAAGAATGATTTTATAAACACTACTATTTTATGTGTATATTTTGATATTCGTCAAGACATTTACCCGTTGGATTTTGGTTAAAAGGAATAATTTACTTGGTTCTCCAACACGAGTACCGGGAGATCCGACAGCTCCAAGATAAAACCGTTTGTCTTTAGTTACTTGGACGAAACCAGGACATTGAGTATCAGAACATCCAGAATGAGCGCTACCAAATGCCTGCATGTTTATATCAAATTGAGCACAACCACAATATGTATTTTTGGATAATTAGTTCATGAATTTATTCTTACCGTCCAATGTGTAGTTAGTCGTAGTTGACTATCGCGATATATGTCTGGACGAACCTAACATATAAAAAATGGGTACAAATTTTAGATTAAGAGGGGAAAAAATTGACAAAATTAAGAGAGTGTTCGGCAAAAAAAAAAGGAAAATCGTGAATATGCCGGTGAAAAAGAGCCTTTAACGAATGAAAGTTATTTCTCTTTTAATCAACTATGTTATCATGAAATTAACATAAAAACAAAATTTGATATAGATGTAATAAAAACAAATAACATACCCCAAGTCCAGCGTGTATGCTATTGAGTTCTGCTCGTGGACCACTTTCAACAATAACCGAAGATGTGCTGTATTGGTTGAGGTTGAGTGATAGATCATATCCACTTATCAATGCAGATCCTCCGTAAAATATCTGATTTTGGGTTGTATCTAGAGTAACAGTCTAGAGAATCCAAACAAATGATATATTTAGTAAAGAAATGTTATTTGGGACAACAATTTTGTTGTCTGGAACCGAATATATACAGTATAGATGCTCTAAGGGCACATGTTAAGAAATCAAATCTATTAATTAAACTTATCGACTTACATGAGCTTCATTGAATCTGTGGGCATAATGTCGCAAATCTTCAATTGGTAATTTTGAAGACAAATTAGTAACAATTTGTTGTCCTTTTGTCCTCTTGTAAATTGGAACTTTTCCTGCTGGACATTCACGGTCATAAGATGGTCTACTTCGCACGACATTCTTTGCAAATGTTGGGTAAAGCTATGTTGCAATGAAGAAGGAACAAAACAAGGTTAAATGAAATAAAATTGAAGCTCAAATTATTTAAAAATGAATAAATTACATTGAATAAAAGATTTATGTTTGAAATTTGGAATATAAAATGCATAATATATTATTTGGTTAAATATAATTATATACCATGGTCTCCTACTTCATCAAATAACAATTTTGTTTTCACATTAAATGAAGTGAAATAAACTTTTATGTTGTTCAACTATGATACCTGAATTTTGTGATTTTTTAATAAAGGATATCGTAGGGTGGGTTGCTTGTAGATATCAACACACTCAAAATTATTGTCCACTTGAAGCTAGATTTGTGAACCAAAATTATAATCAAACAAAGCATGATGTGTTAAACAATTTTTTTAAAAAAAAAGAGGCTAATAAGTATTGAATTTTAATCATAAAAAAAGGACAATAAGGAAGATACAATACCATGGTACTATCTGATGCGGAAAAATGATTTTGCTCATTTAGTAGAGCTCTGCTTCTTGCATCAACTTTGCAACATGCTATGCACAAACTAAGAATTAGAACAGGAAATAACGCCATAAAGTTATAGATGTTACTTTCAAAAACAATTGGTAATAACATGCAAGTATATGAATGCATATATATACTTCAAAGTCAAATATATGTATTTAATGATCCTGACCAATTTGGTCAAAAGTGTATATATATATATATATAAAATTCAAAGTCAGATATACATGATATTAACAAATTTGGTCAAAAGTCACCCCTCCAATTAGGTCTAAAATCACCCTAGCCGTCACTACTTTTTCTCTTCTTCTTGATCAACGGGAGAGGGTTGATTTAGGGTCAAATCAGATGTTCCGAGAATAAGATTGGTTCTATTAAGGACAGGTCGTATTGCTGACCAAGACGCCCGATATAAGATTAGTACCAACTGGGATCATAAAGTGAGGCTTTCCCAGGCGATGTTTTCTATTTACATTCCCGTCTCTTAGAAAGAGCCGCAAAACGGTCTGACCAGACAGGTCGTTTTTCTTTCTATTTTGATTAAATAAGTGGATTTTTCACATATATTTAGTATTTTTTTCCGTTTGTTTTTGTGATTTCATCACGTTGTTTGTTTTGATTTTCCCGTCTTGGTACGGAGTATTGTTGTCCCGTCTCAGTGCGGAGTATTGTTGTCTTGTCTTTGTGCGGTGTTCATTTGTTTCAGGTTGAAGGATTAAGTTTGATCCAGTGCAGATCCAATCAATGATTTTTGTATCTTCAACGCTACAGATCCGGAGGCATGAATATTCCGGTGACTTCAATATAGTCAAATATGTAGGCTTTTGCAATATGCCGTTTTATGCTATCAACACGGATGCTGTGAGTTTGTTCGCAGATTCATCCTTTTTGTTTTTAGCGACTTTGAATTTATATTGCATCAATGTACTATTCTCAATTTGAATGAATGAATATCTTTTATTTAGTCAAAAAAAAAAAAAAACAAATTTGGTCAAAAGTCAACGCATTTAATTATATTAATCAATTTGGGAAAAAAAATGTAAATCAACATTTTTTTGGTACAACAACTCCCTCTTATCCTAATTATATAACAAAATGTCAAATGTTTTTTTGAACCAAATACATCTTTCTTTTATTAAATCTCTTTGAGTAAATGTAATCCGTACAGTACCATGAGAATAGCTCACTTGGTTAGGACATTACATATAAAATGCAGGGATCGGAGTTAAGTAAGTACTACCAAAAAAGGACATAACTAGTACTTGGTTCAAAATCTAAGAAAGTGGATATGTTTCCTCCACTGCTGATATGTTTTTTCTTAGATTTTGAACCAATTCACTACTACAAATTTGACTTTTTACATCTGAACAAAAGTACTTATTACATCTGACCCCCTTTAGATGTAAACTTACGAGATATAGTAACTTGGACACTTTTTACATCTGAACAAAAGTACTTATTACATCTGACCCCCTTTAGATGTAAACTTACGAGATATAGTAACTTGGACACTTTTTACATCTGGCCCCAACTGATGTAAAATGTTAACGTTTTACATCAGTTTCGTATGCCAATTGATGTGAAAAGTAGTTTTTCAATTATTTTTTACATCTGGCCAAAACTTTCCCCTGATGTAAAGGTCAGGCTTTCCTCAGATCATCAGATGTAAAAGCTTCACTTTTCACGTCTGCCCAAACTATCCACTAATGTCAAATTTTCACATTTTTTAAAAAAAAAACCTGTTTTTTTTTTAACCCACATACCGGCATATAATCTGCATATATATAAACATATAATAATCACAATACAAAATAAAATATAAAAAACATTGATACTACAAATTTCCAAAGCATTCAACATCTGAGTTAAGGCAAATAGTATTAAAGCAAATAGTAATATCATTAATACAACCATTCAACATCCAAAATTAAAATTAAATTCAAAACAATTCACAATAACTTTGTAGTACTACCTTCAAATTAATACCAATATACTATGGTAAGCACCAACCTAGCTAGCTCCCTTCCTCAGCACATACACTATCATCAAAATCAAGAAAACAAGTTGTCCAGCGGTTTCGCAAACCATACCGCTCCTCTATTTTTTTGAACAAACTCCTCCTCTATTAATGTCGTAGGATCATTGGACACCTACAATATGTAAATAACTTAACTCAGGCACTTATAGTACACATATTAAAATATGGAAGACTAGACCAATATGTGAGAATCTATGTTCCTGTAAACAGTTCCATAACTTAATTTAGCCACTTAAAGCTTCAATGGCATAGCTTACTATAAGCATAATATAGTAAATTATGTTGAGTTACAGTAATAATTTTTGTTTATAATATATATATAAGCTAATTACACTTGGATAGAAGGCAAACGGGCAACAAGCTGCGCCGCTAAACCTTTTTGGATCGCAAAACTAATTCTCTTAAATACTACATCTACAGACCTAGGAGACACTACATTGCTATGCATAACTCTTTGAATTCTTTGCAAAATATTCACAGCATCTGGTGCTAGGAAACCAAACGTGTCAAATGCAAAAGGTATAAATGCATGTTGATTGTCAGAACATGCTCTCTCATGTTTAGCCACTTTGTTGGAAGCAACTTTGAGGGCCGCCTGTCCTACAGTAAAATCTCCATTCGACAATCCCACAAGTGGGGAGACTCCAGTCAAGTCAACACATGCATGTTTCCCTCCTACCCACCCGTACACCAAAACATCGGCTGGCCTCAATGTAGATCTTCCCTCCAGTGGGTCAGTCAAGAAGTTCACAGGTGCCTCTTTCTTCACAGATATTCCTGCGCGCTTAAAAACATCAAAAAGGACGTCCCGAACAAAATCATGTCTGTATTTGAAGCCTGGGAGCTCTCGACAATGAACTGCATGCTCCCCAAATCTATCCAGACATGCCTTCCGACAAACAGGGCATACCTCATCAGCAGGAAATAAAGGAATCATCAGGCGATATTTGAGAATAGTGCGATACTCTACCGGGGACATATGTTGGCCTAATCCGTCAATTGGGATAGCTAGCAGAAAATCTTGAGCATGGGCCGCCTGTAAGCATCCAAATACTGCTTTATGTTGATTAGAATAAAATATACCTCTGAGAACAAACATATCTAGTATTTCTGCATAACCAAATATCTTTAGAGATGTATAACCAAATTAGTATTTTCTGCATGAGAACCAATAACCAGATATATAGCTTTAGTGTGCGTTTGATTCGCAATAAAGAACATGACAGACTGAACAACTTCCTCATTGATGGCTACTGCCTACTTTTGAAATTTCAGATAATCAAAGAACATAAACCAAAAAGAAAGAAAGAAAAACATAACGGTTGTTTTAAGAGTAATTAAGTAATGACAAAGTAAACCTATGCAAAAATACAACCCGCAAAAAATCATTTAAGAGGTTCAAATGATAGAATATACGTTTATTATACCAAAAGAGAGCCAAAAATTTCAACCCAAATCAAAAGGGTAGAAAATCAGAATAGTTTATACATAAATTTGTAGTGTTTGACTTAAATGAAATCGGCGAGTTTGGTAATAAAATGCGAATGATTAATCATAAGAGAAAAATGGGCATTTCTAGTTTTCTCTCTATGTCTCATAATCTAACTTGTTTAATCTAAGCGCCGTTGTTTCAACCATAAAAGTCCAATTGATATTTCCATATGAATGTGTGATTTTAGAAGACATTCCTCTCGACCCTTCCAATAGAAATAGTTTTTTTTTTATCATGTAATGGTTGGGAATGGGAAGTGTGTGTTCAGCCATCAAATTCAAATTTTAATCTATATGTAATGCTACAACGCATAGATCTATAACTTAATTCAAATGGACTATCAAATAATTAAAAACAGGAGTATAATTTTTTTAAAAATCTATGACCATCTAAAATGAGACCAAACTTTCCTAAACCATCAACAACTTGGTTAACTCATCTCAAAAGGGTGAGATCAGACACCCATCAGTAATCAACTTCACGACAACTTGCGACTCGAGACTATTTAAGATGTTAACTAACCCTTGATTCAAGGGTGAGATTATTCCTTCATATGTTAGTTAACATCTGCCCACTTAATATGTTTGAGTCAATTACCGCTCGGACCAATTACATGTCAATTATTCAAACAAATTTTTTAAAAAATTAAATAAAAATTTACACACATCGATACAGGGAAAGATAATGCACAAAAAACTTTGTTAAATAAAATGCAGCTCCTATATAAAACAGGCAAATAATTTCCTATTATCATCCTTTATTATTTTTAATATTTAAAAGGTGTACAAGAGGCCTTGTGACCCAAAGAATGAGGAAAATGAATAACTCAACTGAACTGGAACTAATAATTCCATAACTATCATATCATAATTCACTGCACCAGAACTAGTCAACTAATGAAACACAACCATATGTAGTTACAAACAAGTACCAGAAGATTCCAAGCATTAGATTTGAATTCACTGTACTGGAACCTGAACTGCTTTCTGAAAGAATGGATGAATACTATTACTTGCTCAAACATAGTTCTTTCGAATGAATGGAGGCTTGAATGAGTTTAATACTTTAAGTTTACTTGTGTCTCCTTGCAAGACGATCCTGTTTGTTTATAATTGTCAAAAGGATGTCCAAAGTGTGCAATCCCTCACCCTATTTGCTCTATCTTTTTGGCACTATTAACAAATGTTGCACCTTTATCGAACCCCTCCAACAAAATAATCCGCACGGCTTGTAATCCACGGTGTAAGGTAAAATCCAGCTGAAAATTATAATTATTAACATGTATTACTTCCATGTGCCTAAAGCCAGTTTGTCAATTCAAACTTCAAAGTGAAAGAAAAGAAATACATACTTCTTCTCTTTCCTGTTTAGTGAAAGATCGAAGAACAAATGCCGCAGGATCCATTTTCCCAGGAGGTCGTCCAATGCCTAACAAAATCAACAATAAAATGACAATAGATATTATGAGTGACTGTAATATAGATGAATATTTCATTACTAAAGACTATACAAACTTACCAATTCTTAAGCGAGGAAAACCAGAATTCCCTTTCAAGTGATTAATAATACTCTTCATTCTGCAAAAAGAACAAATATAGTAATGCTTAAATATAAACTCAACGGATGTAAAACCAAGCCCAAACAAATGCTGCAGTGGAGCAAAAACAGAGTGCAAGTAAAGAAGATTATATTTACCCATTCTGACCTCCATGTCCACCCTTTGGTAGCAGCCGCAATTTAGCAAAAGGCAAATCCAAGTCGTCAAAGATCTGAAAAAGAAAATTATTGATTGAAATGAACCCTCAAGCAGACCATTGTTCTAATTTTTCATCATCACATGCACATAAAAAGAACAAAGTCATATGATAGATATTATACCACAAGTACTTGCTTCAATGGAATCTTGTAATATGAAACTATGGCTCCAACCTTCAAAATAGATTGCATCACCAGCAACTCAGCATCAAAATAAAAGTATTTATTACAATAAATTTTAGAAGCATGGAAACAATAAACGACAAGGATAAATGTAACTACCTGGATATAAGGGGAGGCAACAAAATTTTCAACTTATAAGACATGACACAAGTATACTACACCAAATAAAATATGCCTAAAACTAAATTCTTAACAAAAATCATAAATTAAAAGGGAGAACTGAGTTAATATGATTTTGTGTAGACATAGTAAAATCTTATCACTTTTCTATCATGGTATTGCCATATGTGAAAAATAGGGAGAAATTGTCAGGATAGAAGGGTAGGGGACAGTTGCCAATAAAAAAGATTAATTAGATAAATAAAAAGGGGGATGTAATGGCAGAGGGATCATTCAAAATTGTTAGCATTGGGCAAAGTGAACAGAGACATAGCTCAATTGTAAGGGGGGAGAATTCCTTATTCTATTCTTAGTGTTCGTTCAGTAACATTGTTCATCTCCTTTCATTGCTTATATCCATTTCCATTTCTCTCTCTGGATTCCCGACAACAACCTGGTGCTATAAAGAGCTTCTGCCATGGTATATGCCCATTTGTACTGGTAAGAAAATAAAAATTCAAAGCACTTACAGTAGTTGTAGGATGTAGTTAGGGGCATTTGAAGCATCCATGACGAATATGACTATATACTATTTTGAAGTGTATATATGCTACTGAATGGTAAATTAATTGACTTATTCATAATCACAAAGCACTAGTGCTCATCAAGGCTACCCAAAGGGGTGTCAAGTTTGAGTTGTCAAATACAAAAGCAAAAAAATCATAGCTATTCAAACACTAGTTAGATTCTAATATTCCCTGACATGTTGGGACAATTTGTTGGACAATCATTCACATTACAAAAATTAGAAATACATGAATGTCTAACGGTCTGTTAACTCGAATCTAGATATTTAAATAACAGAAAATCATACAGTTTCCTGTTTTTCTATTTATATTTTCAGCATGGTTTTTCTAATCCTAATGTACCTTAACTTCACCACAATTAATTTTTCCAGGTTTAAAAAATTGTAATTTGGTTGGTTATCTTTTTCCCCAGTAATTCACCATTGTATAAGTCAAGAAAATTTGAGTAATAATTTCCCCACCCCCCCAATATATAGAATCAAGTCATGTGGGAAACAGTATTTTCTGACACTTCTCTCCCACTCCATCATTACATCCAACGATTCTCCAAACAGAAAACTTACAGATTCACCACTTAAATTCATAAAAGTCTGTGGCTTTGCAAGTATAACTGGTACATCACCTATGTAACCTGCAACAGGAAAAACAGTGTCACAAATGGGTACATACTAATAAATACTTAAATTTAGTCTGCTATTATTCCCATCATTCTGAAAGCTTAACTAAAATTATGTGGAATCAATTGCTGGCCAGAAACTTCTTTCTGGCCTTTACTTGAGAAAAGTATGATCTCATCAGATATTTCCATTTTTTCTAGTGGGATACAACCCAAATTTTTAATATCCGAAATTAAACTAGAAGCAGAAAATTAAACCATCTTTATAATAAAAAGTCTTTTCTAAGGTACCGAAATGGACAAAATTTCTTTAACATGGTAGCCAAATGGCATCACTAACAAAAGATCCAACAAGATGCCATTATCAGAACAATGTCTTCTTGCATTGTTCATAGAAGACATGTACACGCCCATTCCTCAAAAAGTTTCATTTCAGAAGCCTAATCAAGTGTCTAAACTACTCAAGTCCTTGTATATATGGACTCAAGCAAAGAAGCTCAATAATATGTAATAATCAAATAAAATACACATAAACCAGAAACATCTAAGTAACTAACTCTTCCATTACTTTATCAGAATCATGAGTTTTGCAACTTGAAATTCTGATTTTTTGCTATTGCTATATATCTTCTCTACTAAAACAAACCAAATGATTAATAAATATAAAATTTAGAACCTTTTCCAAATAGAGCTTTAAAGGAAACACTGTTGATAGATATCCCTTCTGCTTCAGCTATAGTATCAACCATCTCAAATCCCACCTAAAATAATCAAAACAATATGGCCCTATAAGTTCAAATAAGTAGTTAATCCAAACTAAAGCAGTTGATAAATAAATACTTGCAAATAAGTAGTTCAAATAAGTAGTTAATACTAACATTGTGGCGTGTACCAGAGAATTTTTTGCCAGGATTACCGAGGCCAACAATTAACCAAGTTGGTTCATTCTGCTTCGATTTTGTGGGTTCTGTGGCGGTGGTTATGGATGAAGCTGAAGAATTTTGAACGGATAAAAAAGACTTATTATTATTGTAACGCATTGAAGAAATTAGGGGTTTTGTTAAGAGCCTGATTGGAAATTGGAAGCGTGACATTGAACAATATCCAATGTTCATCGTTCCTTTCCAGTCACAAGATTCGATTATTCACAGATTATTGAAACCCTAAAAGTTAAATAGTGCAAGTTCGATTTACTACCACAAAAAAAAAAAAAAAAAAAAGGATTCGGAGAAGAAAGAATGATTTTTGGTTGAAAAAATTACAAAAAAACGCCGTTGCCGGGGATCGAACCCGGGTCACCCGCGTGACAGGCGGGAATACTTACCACTATACTACAACGACTGCTTGATGTTAATTTTATTGCAATAATCTTTTTAATTTCATTTAACACTGTATGCAGCAACGCGCGTGTTATGCTATGTCATATTTTTTAGTAGGGTGTGGATGTTTTACAAACAATTTCACCTCCCCCTTTAATCCCATGCGTTTAATTTGGATATGTTATACCAAATTAACCAATATTTACTATCACACAGGTACCGCACAGGTACGGCAGAGTACTTCAGGCGGAAAATGGACGTATATCCCTATCCAAAGTAAGCAGTAGCAGACACTCTGAGACCGGCTTGCTTCAGGTGTTCTTGAGATTAAAATGAATTAAAATAAATTAACTTATGTGTTACACTTTTTACTATATTATGTTATACATTGCCAAATAAGTTTTAAGTGTATACTTTATTAGCTTTCGGTGTTAGTACACCAAGTAGGTGGGTAGTAGGAAACCCCCTGTGACTTAGTAGTCTCACATCCACAATTTTGATTACAGTGACAGGTTGATCACCGAGAAAATGGAGTTTGAACGTTTCGACATGGCTTGTGGAAGACTTCGGTGGACATCTGTTTTATATTTAGGAAATGCATTGTTAGGATTTATGCCAATGGTACATGTAGTATCAGTTATCTTAGCTCTGATGTAAAATATTAATTATTTTACGTTACGACAATTTATTTCAGTTTAGTAAAACCATGTATTATTGGTATCTATTCCTAGTGGCTTATGGAAAACAATTTTATGCTGTAATTTTAATGTATCTCGATTCAGTTATGTATGTCTCAACTAAAAATTCTAGACATTTTAGTTGGGGTGTTATAATTGGTATCAGAGCAGGTCGATCTAGTATCGGACCTTGCTGTGGGTCATTGAAATTTTTAGTTTGGTAGTACGGACCCTTTGGAGTCTGGACTGTTTACGCTGAAACCATTACGTGCTGAGCCCGTCCAACTCAGTATCGTATACGGTAGGCAGAGTACTATGGTTGAGAACCGAAGTGGACCAAGGAAGCCGTGTAGTAAGAACGAACCGGAAGCGCAAACTCAGGAGGATGTATAAGTGAAGGTTTTGGGACTTTACTGATGGAACTGCTGCAGTCGACGCCACCGGAGTAGTTGGAGGAGCACCAACAAGTGGCGCGTAGAGTTTTGGAAAAGTACGTGGTTTCGTGCCAATTGTAAGGAGCGTGTCAGGAGACGCACGAACCAGACGCAATCGACTGACTGTAACATGTATAAGGATGCGAAAAATTCTGGAATGGAAAAACCCAATACCAAAGTAAGATTTGACTGGAATGGAATCGAGACTGTGTATTAATGTATGATACATGGATAACTGTAGTAAGTCTGGTGGATGCAACAATCTTTCGAAATATAAAATCAGGAGTTGTGTTTATCGAAGAAGTATAAGCGAACCATTATACCGAAGTATGAAGAGCGTAAAAGTATCCACACTCTTTTGTGAACCGGAGTACCGAAGCATGTTGAACCAAGTAAGACCCATCAGTCAGAGAACCAAAAGTTCTTTCAAATCCCCACTTCAGCCAACAAGATAAATTCAACCTCTAGTTCGTAACACGAATTCCAGCCAGACCAGTACCAACCAAGTTTCGTTTGGAGAAACAATCGGAATATAATTCTAATGCTAATAGTCATTTAAGCCGACATATTAAATGTCATTGTCATTTGATTCAGGAACAAGTAACGCATTTCAGTACTAAATTCAATAAGTCTCGATACCATTTCAAGTATTCAAACCTCTCAGCTAATACCCAGCCTATGCGGTTAAAACATCTTGTGATAGCCTATTAGCTAAATTTTAATGCAAACCAAGTATGTCCTAAATCAAGAAGTGGGAACATAATCTAGCAATAATCAGTATATCCAGTTAAATACCTTTTTCAAGTGAACTCTACTTTAGTTAAGTTCATCAATCAACGTGATTCGAGATTCTTAATCATTCATCCTTATAAAGTTGCAAAACTTTTAATTCCTCAAAATCAGCGAATTCGATTCACTTTCAGATCATTACCTTTATGTAACTAATGAAATGTCTTCAACTTTTCAGCTTTGTGTCAGTAATCAGTCCGGGCTAATGTAAGTTTGAACAACTTGTTAAGAGTAAGAGATCATGTTCTTTTAAGGACTATCAATTTATTCATGTTGACCTTCAGAGCTGTAACATTGTGTTCTCTACCAATAGATTTTTCAAATCTTTTAGTTTCATTATTGATGACTGGTTCAGATCCGCATAAGTCTAATCAATTATTAAGGGTAATGAGTAATATCAGTTTAAGTTCTCAATTGTTTCGTTAATCTGTGGACAACACTATTAAGGTGCCTCAAAGTTAAAAACGTTAACTCAGTCAATTCAGTTCCATTCTCTATAACTATGTTTGACCAGTGTTAACTCTGAGCATCTCTGTAATACCAATTCAGCTCTCTAGTCTATCACCAATAATCAGATCAAGTCAATATAAGTTGGAATTACTCTTGTAGGGTAATGACATGCTATCATTTGGAAATCATTTCTTGTCCTAAGTAATCCGTAATGGAGTCACTAATCATCCAGAGTCAAACAATCTGATTCAGTCTTACAATAAGAAGTTCAAATCTTATGTATTTGACTAGCCAAATTTTGGAACTCGACTGTTTTAGCCAAAATTCCATCACATTAGCTTACCAGTCAAACTTCCAAACAAGCCTAACCCTTACCCTTAAGAGAAAATGTGAACCCAAGTTCATCTGCATGTTGAATGTACAACTCGTTTGTTGTGTTGTACTAGAATGGATTGAAATGATAGGTGGAAATGTACCTAAAAGACTATGGATTCATTTGCAGATGAGTTTAACTCATTTCCAAAAGAATTTGTAGTATTTAGACACTCTTCAACTCGTTTTATATTTCAATCGATCTTGGAGTATTTAAACAACACATGTTATGTAGTAGTACATATGACATGTTGGCCTCTTGTAGCGTTCGAGAATGAGAATAACCATGGAAAGGAAGATTTTGGATTTGTCAGTATTAACGCTTAAGCTTTTACCCCTTTAGATAATCTTGTAACACCAATCAGTGTTCCGTGTTTCAAAGTGTAACCCACCAGGCCAGATACCGACCAATCAAGTTTGTGAAGTAACAGAGTTATTGTCGGAAGCAATAAAAGGATATTAACCATAGCGGAGGTTAGTTAAGCAAGTTATAGATGGTGTCAAATCAACTAAGTTACCAAAAGTAAATCATGACATGGAGAAAAAACATGGTGACAAACATGACACAATAAGGAGGTCAAAAATATTCGACAAGTGTAAGTGGTGTAAGTTGATGTGTCGCGAATGTGTCAGATAGTAGTAAATATTGAAAAGGCAGTAGTGTATTCGACGTCACGAAGTAAAGTAAGTATTACCTCGTGATTTTTTGAAGTAGAAGGGTAATAACACCTGGAGTAACGTCGAATAAGATAAGACGATGTGTTACAGTGTACAGAAAATTGTAAGCAATGATGTAATAATGCAGTCAGAGGATGTAAGTAAGTTGTCTGAATCAGAGTGCGCAACAGATATGAACTAAGAATGTAGTCAGTAGTTAACTTGTAGCTTGTTAACTCGTTGAAAGAGGAAAGTTTTATTTCAAAGAATTTGATATGAATGACCGTAAGATGATTAATGAACATATGACAAAGGAAGTAGACAAGCGTAAACGCTTGAACCCATGAATCTAAAGAATAAGCGGGAGATGATATCGTGTCAAGATCATTTGGAATAAGAAGTACGAAAGAGGACTAATATAAGACGAAAACATATCCAAGAATTGTATTAACAGATTGAAGTTGTAGGTTCATGAGGTGCATAAGTAAAGGTTCTTAGTAGTAATTAGACGAAAAGTGTAGTAAGGTGTGAGGAGTAATGCATTTTTGAACCCCGACTCGTAAACGATGACAAGTTGAATGAAGTTTCGAATTTCGAGAACAAAATTCTTTTAAGGGGGATAAATTGTAACATCCCAAACTTGAAATAGCGTCGCGAGGAATGTTAATTTGGAATAATTCTATTAACTATAGAAATAAGAATTTGTAATTTAAGAAGGACGAATGACAAACTAGTAATACCAAATAAATTGTACGGCAATTTATTGACATTGATATAAAGGACCACCATTAGTATAAGCCAAAAGAAACAAAGAAATCACTTTGTCAGCAAACATATCCCCTTCCTTCACTTCTTCACATTAAGCAACCACAACAAGATTAGTGGAAAGGGACCCACACTCAAACATTTACACTAAAGAAGCTATAAGGCACTTGGAAAGTCAAAAGTTGTTCACTCCTCCATCCATCTTTCTCTCTCCCACGATCTCAACATCATCCCACCATATAACTCTCATTTTCAAAGCTTCTCTCTTCTTCTCTCTTTTCAAGCTTTTGCATGTCTTAAATCTAGGCTTCAAACCTCAAAACCACCAACATCATTTCATTTCCATTTCTGATTTCCTTTCTATTGAACCAAGAATTATCTCAAGACAAACTCTCCCTCACGAGGTCACCTCTCTCACTCCCTTTGACCCATTCTCCTCCACAACTTTTACTTGTTCATAAGTTCCTGCATCCATGGCCAAAAGGTTAAAGGTGTGTGTGGGTGATACTAGGAAATTGAGATTTGAAGCTTATGTGGTGTGTTGTAAACAAGATTCATGTAAAAGATTCTATCACACCAAGGGTTGTGGATTTGTGTTTGGAGCTGTAATTTGAGTTTGGAGCGAGTAAACGAATGGATGACTGAAGCTAAAAAGGGGTTTATGCAAGAAAGCTTGAAGCTTGGAGATTAGATTGGTGATTTTTGGAATTTTGGTATGAAACCCGTATTCTAGGATACATCTCCACTTAAAAGGTGATTTCTCACTCCTCGTAACTCCGTTTTCAATTCCACTTGTTTGTGTGGTTAGCTAACGAAATTCCCGTCGTTTTGAGTACATGGTTCGCCATCCTTAGATCAATATTGAAGTCTGTACGTGCTTCTGAAGTCGAGGTCTGAATGCTGTCAATTTCTGTTGTTGTGTGGCTGCGGGTTTGCGATGCAAATGGCGCGTAAGAATGTTTAATATGTCAGAATCAGCCTGGACATGTTGTTTTAACAGGTGGGGGTTTGCTTAAGCTTTCAAAGTAGTAGTTAGAATTTTATGCATATAGTTTTATTTGATTTTGAGCAATTAGGAGATTATAATATAGTAGTGTATTTGGTGGGTTTAAATCCCAAAACTCACCTCCAAATTTAGTGGTTAACATTTCGGAACAATCATAGGCAAGGAGTTAATGGGGCTGTAGGTGGCATTTTTGAGAAATTATACAAAAATCATATTTTTGGGCAATGTTCTAGTGTGCTCGCTAAGCGGGGTTCATCCTCGCTAGGCGAGCCTTGATAGCTATAATTTGAGTTTGTCTCGCTAAGTCTCGCTAAGCGGGATGCCTTGGGTTTAGGCTAGCAATGCTCGCTTGCTCTTGCTAAGCGAGAGCAGCAGAACACAACCTCCTGTTTTCTATTTCAATAACAGTAATGTCACTTGTTTTATGTCCCCGACGTCCTTGTTTAAATTCTATGAAATGTTGGAAATCGTTAGTTATCTAAATATGATAAATACACTATAGAGAAACAAGTAATAAGGACAATTGGATTAAGCTAGTTTCCCCAGAATGAGTTAGTTAGTCAAGGACATCAATAGTAGGAGTAAATAAGAAAGTTAGTGAGTAACTCTCAAACCATTAAATTAGTATAGCTCAGTTTAAAGTAGGATTCGCGTATATTCCTAGGAATCCAAATATGTTAAGTAAATCGTGAGCCTTCAGGCGGAAAATGGACGTATATCCCTATCCAAAGTACGCAGTAGCAGACACTCTGAGACCGGCTTGCCTTAGGTGTTCTTGAGATTAAAATGAATTAAGATAAATTAACTTGTGTGTTACACTTTTTACTATATTATGTTATACATTGCCAAATAAGTTTTAAGTGTATACTTTATTAGCTTTCGGTGTTAGTACACCAAGTAGGTGGGTAGTAGGAAACCCCGTGGGACTTAGTAGTCTCACATCCACAATTTTGATTACAGTGACAGGTTGATCACCGAGAAGATGGAGTTTGAACGTTTCGACATGGCTTGTGGAAGACTTCGGTGGACATCTGTTTTATATTTAGGAAATGCATTGTTAGGATTTATGCCAATTGTACATGTAGTATCAGTTATCTTAGCTCTGATGTAAAATATTAATTATTTTACGTTACGACAGTTTATTTCAGTTTAGTAAAATCATGTATTATTGGTATTTATTCCTAGTGGCTTATGTAAAACAATTTTATGCTGTAATTTTAATGTATCTCGATTCAGTTATGTATGTCTCAACTAAAAATTCTAGGCATTTTAGTTGGGGTGTTATACCCGCTGCATATCCTTTTCCTTTCCAGGTCTGAAGCGATACGTCTTAGTTACCTGCATGTCAAAAAAGGGGGCAAAGTCAACACAGGAAAATAACCGATTAAAACAACCAGCAATAACTTTTAATGAGCCATATTTTTTGTCACTATAAGGAATGATTTCATAGAGAGATTGAAAAATATTTAGCTTTTTAACTTCAATGCAATAGCTATTATCATCTAAAGGAGTGCTGCAGTTACTTTGTACCCAAGAAATTTGAAATTACATGACAGCCAAAAAACTGCATAGTGCATACCATAGCAACTGTTTTTTGTGGTGTTCTGTAAAGCTGCCAACCAGCCATCTTGGACCCGCTGGTGCCAGAAGAAAAACTACCAAGTCTCTCTTGGGGCCGATGAAAAATAGAAAGAGAATTATCAGCTGCTCCAATACCTAACCAGTGCTCACCAGCATTGATAGATAATATGGCAGCGTTGTGAACTGTTACATTTTTATCACACCTTATACCTCCTGCACATTCAATGAATACAATGTTACTAGTTGACCCCAAATTCCTTCTAACTTTGCACAGCAAAACCGTGTGGGTGTATAGTTTGACCTCTTAAGATTATTATTGCATGTGAGTATGTGACACAGTCTTCCTATGTATTTCTTATAAAATTGCTATTTGGAATTTGGGAGATTAAGACACCATATATGTGGACTAGCAGTAGCAGTACAGTGATAGTATTTTACAATGATAGGTGTAGTTACATGAATTACTGCAAGTTAAGCTACAATAAGGAATAATCTTTAACATATTGGTGCTTTCTGGGTGAAATCGCAACATTGTAGCCTGTATATTTACCAAAAAATAACAGAAGCTAAATGCCGGGAATTAAAATAATTTACAACACTAATGAGGATGTCATACCATCGTCATTTTCCCAAAACCGCAGCAAGCCATCACTTGACCCTGCAATAGAAATTTAACATTTCAGTAAGATAAAACACAACAATGAAATTCTCTAAAAACAACTCTCTCGTCAAGAAGTGACAAAATAAGGATAATCAAATCACAGCACAGCCAAATTGGAGGTACATACCTGTTATTATTCCTCTATCTAATGAAGAATATTCAACACATAATATTGGTCCGGCATGGCATGCTAGGACAACATCACATGCTCCTCGTGAAACAGACCATATTCTTGCCGTCCAATCATCACTACCAGTAATAACAGTGCCACCGACCATTCTTAGTGACCTGTGTGTTTATATAGAATCAGATATCTGTTCACATTTTGTAAACACAAAGTAGAAGAGAAATAGAAATATATTTCTTGTTTACCTTATCCATTGTGTATGTCCTGAAAGTTTATGCATCTGCCTACTTGCACGAATGTCCCACATGTTCGCATCCCTATGGTACATGCACCAGATTAAACTCTAGACAATTAAGGTATGACAAATATCTGAACCACAAAAAAAAAAAAAGAGTATCGAGTGTTGTATTTTTTTTTGGGTAACATACACATCTCTTCCAGCCGCAGCTAAGATTCCCACATTGTCATCATATTCCATGCATAAAACAGCACTAGAGCAACGACCAACAGTTGCAATCATCCAATGTGTATATTTTTAAAAGATTCACAACATGTCTAAACTGTTCACTGCAGAACAAGACGAAATATTTTTAAAATAAAGAATACCGGTCCGTCATGGCCTTTAAGCTCTTCTAAAAGTTGAGTTGCCTGCTTCAGAGAGAGAGAGAGAGAGAGAGAGAGAGAGAGAGAGAGAGAGAGCCTCGTATGCCCTTTTAAAGTTGCCCTGAGTTCAGAACCACGAAGTCTTGGGTCCCATATCTTATTCTGCATATTTGTACAAATTTTAAGCCATGCATTGATGTGAGAGAGAGAGAGAGAGAGAGAGAGCCTCGTATGCCCTTTTAAAGTTGCCCTGAGTTCAGAACCACGAAGTCTTGGGTCCCATATCTTATTCTGCATATTTGTACAAATTTTAAGCCATGCATTGTTTTGGGTACAAAGTAATTCCACATCGAAGATGATGACACTTACTAAGCAGTCCGTACTTCCACTAATAAAGAAACCAGCATCTTCACGGTCACCCACCAAATCCCACACTTCTCTCTTTGTAACACAGTGGAGAGCAGTAATGGCACCATTATGACCCCTAAGCATGCGAACATTTGTTTGGAACTTCTTCTGCGCCCCAATTGATCTTGTTTGCGAGGAGCCCCATTCTCATTGGTGGCTAAAATTATATGGAAGTAGAGCAAAGTGATACTGGCAGTTATTCAGGAGTCAAGGATACATAATTGCACTTATAAATTATGTTATAACAAGTACCTGAGTTGCCTCCATCAGACGTCCATCTACAAACACAACTAAATGAGCTGGATCTAGATGTTGTACTTCGGCTGAACATACTATGCACCCAACTTCTACCAACACCGGTTCCCTCAGTTGGTTGCTGATCCTCATCTCTGGCGTTTTTTGAATGTGGGGATGTAAATGCACGTGATAGGGAAGACTGTGCCTTCATGAGGTGAATCCCGAGTACCCATTACGTAGTTGTTGGATATGAGATAAGAATCCTCTGATTTTTATCTGAATCAATCATACGAGAAACAGTTCTGTTATAATTCATGGAACATTAACACAAAATCAAGACAATAGTGACCATTAACAACTGCTTTAGTGAACATTAACACCAACTATACAATGTAAAATGGAACAAGGCTGCTAATAGAAGCATATTGATGCAGACTCTGTAATTCTTTTGGGTATAGTATTTTGGGTTTACTGAGATCAACAGTTTTTTTTTATTTTTTATAAGTGACATTCAACAGTTTGTGATTTTGATAAAGTTGCCCTTACCATTATTTTTGGTTGGAACTTAAACTAGAGTTTCTTTTCTTAGCATTTTTATTGCTTGGGAATCACCAACACTCTAGATATAGTATTATTTGGTATCCCTCTATGAAGCATGATATGTATCTATATACTTGTAAAAGCTCTTCACCAGATCCAAAATTACCATGTCTTGTAATTTTAATGAGAAAGCTTCTCTTCCGGCCCCCCATAACTCTTTAATGAATATGATAATTCCAGAGATATATTTCAAACTTAAAAAAGTAATATACAACAGCAGAATCTGTATCCGTTAAAATAGTGGCGAGGAAGGATGGGGAAGGGGGGTGTGCGGTGAAAATAGTGGCGAGGAAAGGAGAACATATACAACAGCAGAATCTATATCCAGTTTAGTTGATATTCACAATTTCATTCAGCTAGAAAATTTGAGATAAATAATTTGTTTCACCTGATATTCCAACAGCAGAATCTGATACCGTTAAAATCTTAGGCTCTACCGCGGATGAAGGAAAAACTGACATAGGGTTTTGAGTTTTGACCCCTTCCAATTGCATCTTGCAGCTTACCAAGAACAGTATTGTTGTTTTCATCAAAACCTACCCCTCTCTCCAAATAATCCAAGAAACCATGGGATTCAAGAAAGTGAGCTATCTGCAAAAATCAAATTTGAAATTAGTATAAAGGCGGAATTTTTTTATAATGATAAGAAGAATACTCTTAGAGATCTCAACACACCCTGTCACGTTTAGGACAGTATATCTGGAGTGTGGACAAATGATGGTGGCCAATAATGTCACCCCCCCAAATGCCTAGAACTTAACATCTAGAGCATGGACAAATATAGGCGACATAATAACGGATCCAGAATAGCTCCAGTACCATCTTAGAATTTGAGTGTTAGGCCAAACTCAGCTCCAAAAGTGTGCTCGGGAGACCGGGGTTATAATGACCACTTTGCCCATGTCTGTTGTCGTTGAGATCTCAACAAATACAATTACCATTTCACTCATAAATCAAGCAAAGAGAATCAGACCACGATATCAAATCTTCACTATTATTTCTATGAGAGAACCGCAACAACAAATAAATATAATCATGATGAGGATCATTCAAGACATTGCTATTTGCCATTATTGCTAATTGGAGAACATAGTCGTTGTTATGACCTAAAATTACCATGAGCTCTGGCGGTTGGTTGGTAGATCGAGACCGCTTCTTCAAAAAAGCTTGGGTGTTGAAGACCTGAGTAGCACTATTTTCCTGACACCAAATTTTTTTTGCTAAGTTCATAACAAGGTATTCTATGGAAGATTGGAAACCAAACCATTGAAACAAGTAAAATATTCATACTAGAAAATTGCGGTAACCACTTAAAAATGTTGCAAAGAACTTTAGGAATATCATCCTGCATAAAACAGAGACAATACATCAGACTAGACACTATGTATTGTGCTACCAACATGTATGGTTTGTTACATATGAATGCAATGCACATAGAAATGTATTGGTCCTTCTCAATTGTTGATTCCTATTTTGAGGATGGACCATAGACATAGAGAGTCTAACAGAAAGCACAAATCAGTGAATAAACGAACAAACCATGACTTGGTGTTCGTAGAAGTTTTACCACTTAAGCTCCATGACGGTATAATTAGTCATTAGTCTAGCTTATAGTATAAAAGGGATAACTTTCATTAGTCACCTTTAAATAACTAATTTCCTAGTTTTAATCCTATATATTACCTTAATGAACACGGCCTATTATCCTCATCAGAATGAACTTGTAAGAGTCCATTAGAGCCAACTCAATAGCAGTTGGTCTTGCTGCACACACACACACACAAGATATCCTGGATTGATTTTACCAGAATCCCAATCACCTCTTGCAAAAAAAAATTGGCGTAATTAAATGATTTGAAAGAAACTGACGCAGTCATCGACCTTTGAGGACTGGCTGGATTTGTTGCTGCCTGAGTAAAATAAAAAATTTAACAGCTAACATTCTTGCCATGACTTGTGAAAAGGTCGAAGACTCGGAAGAAGACATGGGTGGCACAACTGAATCTGAATGTTGGTGTGAATGCAGTGGAACACAGGCTATTTGTGTTGCATTCCTTGTCGGGAAAGTTTTGTTAAAGGCCATGGGTGGGCTTACTGAAGGCACGAAATACCATAGATGAGTTTCATCATTAAGAGAGTTTAGAGAGATGAAAAATTAGAAATTTGAATTGTTTATTTCACCATCTCATTCACTATATACATTGGTTGTGTTCATCTACTGTAGTTTGAGCTCTTACTACCCTGACTAACAGTTCAGTAACTACTCAAACTGAAATAACCAACAAAGAACTTATTAAAGCAGCAAGTTAGTAGAGTATTAGTACTCTAGAACACAATATACAGTGCAGCCAGTAATAGTATATGATATATACTCCTAGCAAAAGAAGACTCTTAATCCTAATTGCATAAGGAAACAATGATAAATAAATAAACGTGAAAATATTCCTAAGAGAACATCTAAAAGATGCATTGAAGAAATTCTAAGATAGACTATCATATTACAAGACAATAACTACCTAGATATTATAATATGAACCATTGCTTGGTCTTTCTATCTGATAACTTAAGATTTAAGGAGTGTCTAATTTTAACATCTACAATTTGAAAACTTGTCTACAAACATATAAGCATTACTGACTTGTTGAGTTTAAACAATGATAGTAGAAATTTTAAATGGTATACCACATCAGAGTTTTTTAGTGCAATAAAATTACTTAAACGGAAAGAATAAAGCATGGAAAGTGGTAAATAAATAAGTTAGAACCCAAACATCACCTTAACTGAAGGTTGTGTTCTTCTCCCCACATTAATCTTTCTCGAGATAAAGAATGTCTAACTTCCTATGATACTTACAGAAGAAATAACAACTTAAGTTAAATTGAATAGAAAATGGTAAGCATACCGGTCAAAACAATTGGATAACTCCGCGGAAAAGTGGAAGGATCATTAGGATCAAATCCTGAAGAATAAAACACAGCACCAGCGGGTAGAACACACTGAAATGAAGAAATGAAAATGAGAAATAGAGTGGAATGAGATCTAACTTGATTGATAGTTGTTGATGAAATACTTACAGTTGGAAGCTGAGGAGGTGCAGGAGGGTAAAGAGTGTGAGTAGAAGGTGGATATTGATCCAGAAGAGAAGGAAGATACATCCAACCAGGACCATGGTACCCTTTCGTTCCATCAATCGATCGAATCTCTGCTCCGATCCCACACACAACGAAGTATTCGAAGATTTGAGACATTTCTGGAAAATCGTTAATCGGTGAAATACTTATTGTTATTGATAATCAATGTCCAACTTTCTAAGATAATTACACCAAAATCAAAACACAACAAATATTAATCGTAAACATAAAGCATTTTCCTTATTATTATTATTAGTAGAAGAAGAAGAGTATGGTTTGATACCACTACTATAATAAGAAGAGTTGTTGTGTCAAAAATCAAAACTAGAATGAGAAGAGTAGTTAGTCTCTGTCTAGAAAAAAGAAAAGCAACCATCTTTATTCTATTTATCAAATAAAACATAAAGGTGAAATTAGCATATTAAAAAATACAAAAAATACTATGCAAGATATTTTTCTAAGTTGTATTCTTATTGAAGTTTTTTTTTTTTTTTTGATATCATATTGTTATTGAAGTTTTGATGAAACTAGCTGTACCTAATCAAATGAAATAGCAATAAAATTTGTTAGATGTGAATTTTGAGAAGTTATGTATATGTTGAGAGTAAATGATAATGTTCAAATTATGAATCTTTTACTTCACGGCTCCACACTTCCCGTTTCATATTAAAGTAAAATAAAACTATGAGCACCATTCAATTAATCATTGTCTATTTTATACTAAATTATTGTAACTAGTGCTCTAGAGTCTAGACACGGAATTGGGATAGCACAATTCAACCAAAATCAAATACACTAGTAATTTGGATGCAAGTTTATTTTAAGTGATTTATTTCATACATTTGGGAAATGGTTATTTTTTAATGTTTTACTATATTGTTAGATCTTGATTAAACATTTGAGTCACCTCTTATGTCCTATATATATATATATATATATATGTGAATGTGCATGCATGTTATCTGATGTAGTATAACGAGCTCATCTTGAAAGAGATTTTTAAAAGGATTAAAAGTTAAAGTTTGAAAGAAAAATTTAAAACGATTAAAAGTATACATGAGTTGAGTTAATTAAAATCAGACATAAACAATTATGAAGAAAAATATTTAGGGAACCATGACATAAATATTTGATGCCGCATATATTTATTTTAAAATATACACGGGCAGTAAATTTAATAAAACAAGTTTATATATTTTATAAGTTTTATATGAAAGTGTATAATAGCTTCACTTATATTTTAACAATAACTTGTAACAAATTTTTAAATAATTTATTCTAAATCAATTTTATACATTAAAAAAATGTCAAACTTAAATATCAAGAAAAAGTCAATTGGTCAGTACATTAAAAAGTAATTTTTCAAACAACGGGACAATTAGTAATCATTGATAAATATAAAAAAAAATACGGGATAAATATTTATCACTAGTCCATAAAAAAATTGGAAAAATATTTGACATTGATAATTATAATTTTTTACAGAAAAATCATACACGAGATACATAAAACCAAATTCATGCATTGGTTTGTGTAATTTTCTTTCCTCTCACAACATGCATATTAATTATTTATCTAATCTAATTAATTAAAAAATGAATAGAAAACTAATATATATATATAAAATTGTACTACGATACATGCACAATTTTGTAAATTATTTTGATCCAACGGACACAACTCTTGCATGGTGCAAGACTTGGGTGACTCTTTCACCTTAGCGAAAGTTAGGAATATTTTCACACATATATGGATCAAAATAAACTTTCACCAAATTAGCTTACTGTTTATAAATGAAATATGCATGTTACAGTATTATTATTATTATTAACCTTAAGGGTGTGTTTTGTTCGGGGGTAAATGAAGGGGAGGGGAGGAGATGTGAGGGAATATTTTTAATTAAATATGTTTGGTTCAATTTTTAAGAGGGGAGGGGAGGTGAGAGGAGGGGAGCAAAATCCCTCCTAAACTCAATTTTTGTTTCCTCTCAAATTGGAGGGATTTGGAGGGGAGGGGAGGGGAGGCAAACTATATTACTACAATCTTAATTATATTGACATATATATCCTCATATTTATTTTAAAATACCAATATTATCATTACTTGCATTTTTTAATGTTATTAACTTGGTAATTTTTTCAAGTCTTGTTTTTTAGTAGAAAGCTTGATATATATAATTTATCTATTTTCTTTTTGAGATTTGTTTTACGTTGGACACTTGGACTACATATATCAAAGCAAATTTTTTTATAAAAACTTCCATTCAATTTTTTGTTACGTTGATAATTTTTCATTTTTTTTCCTTGCTTATCTCTTTCTTGCCGGTCTCTATTTAAGTTAATACTATTCTTCTTCTTTTTTTATATATTTTTTCTTTTGTTTTAAATTTTGTTTTCTTTTGTTTTATAATACTCTTGCATATATTAATTTATATTAAAAATTAATTTAAATTTTTGTGTAAAATTTAATTTTATATATTATTTATTAGATTAGATCGATAAGTAATTCGATTTGTGGAGTTTTATAGTCTATTGAGTTTTTATACTTAATACTTAATTATTTATAAAGTGAATAATTCTAAAATTATGAAACTTTGGTAAAATTATAAGCAGAGGCGGAGCTAGGGGTGTTGTGTATGTGGGTGAGCATGTATGCATGCGTGCGTGCATGCGTGCGTGCATGCGTGCGTGCGTGCATGTGCATGTTAAACGTAATTTTTGTATGTAATATAATTTTTGTATTTAATTTATATGTTATAATTTTTTCACCGGCCCACCCAAATTTTATTTTCTGGCTCCGCCGCTGATTATAAGGATAAAAATGTAATTTAGTTTGATCATCCCTCCTCTCCCCTCGTGAACCAAACACATTTGCAATTAAAATTCCTCCCTCTCCTCCCCTTCCCTCTGTTGAACCAAACATATAAATAATTAAAAGATATTCCCTCCCCTCCTCTTCTCTCCCCTCCCTCTCATTATAATATAGCAGCTGGAGAGCACCACCATCTTTCTATTGGAAGTGAGAATATAAAATTATTAATATGTCTTGGAGTTATTCTATTCTTTTGCATGGGAGCCTACATAATACATGTATGGTTGAGAAATCGACATGAAAGAGAGGCTAGATTAGAGAGGGAGAGATCTAGGTTAGAGAGGGAACGTAGATTAGAGAGGGAGCGGGAATTTTTTCCTGCTCGACTGGAGAAGGTGCCGGTGTCAACGTATGATATCGACAACCATCCTTCATTCGATCAAAGCGAATGTGGTATATGCTTGCAAGATTTTGCAAGCATATCAACATACCACAGTTTACCATGCGGACACGCATTCTGTGAGGAATGTGTGTCATCATTTATAGTAACATATATGAAAAACAAATGCCCTTTTTGTGGGGTTAATATTTTAGATTAAAGAAATTTGTAATTAGGAATATTTTAATTACTATGTATTTTTTTTATTTCATATGTTATTAATTACTTATAATTACTATGTTATTAATTACTATGTATTTTAAGGGTAGAATTTTCGATAACTAATTCAAACTTAGGTACAATCTTGTTAACTGTTGAAGAAGACATAACCATATAAATATGCCTAGCTATAGTGATATTTGTTCTATCATTTTTAATAGGTAACTTAACAAAGCTTATTATCAAATTGGAACTTAAAACAGAAGAAGCTCAACAACAGAACATGGACTAGAGATATAGCCAAATTAACCTTGCAATTCTTAAGCTAACATTTTCAACTCATAGGACACTAATACAGTAATCTAAAATCATAAAGTTCACTAAGTCTCATTATTAACAAAGTGTTTTGTAATGATCAATCGTTAGTTGGTTCAGTGGTGATTGACGTTGAACTTGGTAGGGAGAACCACGGTTCGATCCCCTGCAACTGCGATCGGGATGGGGCTGAAACCACTTGATGCCAGAACTAACCAGATTAAACTGGTGGTGAAACAAAAAAAAAAATGTTTTCTAATGAAAAAACACATTTTATGATCTATTAAACCAAGGTTCCGTATAAAATGGACCCATGAAACAATTGGTCCAAGTTGGACCACAATTATTTTACCTTTGGATTAATCTAATCCACACATACCATCATGCACTCTCTGAAAGAATTAAAGATTTAGAGATCGATGTATTATATGAAATTAGAACACACTTACTTATGAGATGAGAATCACAATCGTTACCGGAATCACCAATATCAAAAACATCGATATATTAGACAAGGTCTTCCTTTGCCTAATCACAAGCTCCCGGATTTGAGGTCATCAATGGGGCAACCACAAACGAGCATATAGCCAGAGTGACGGCTTACAAATCATGTGACGGCAAATGGGACCTAGCCTATCTATTTATATAAGATAGCAACCCTAGCCATACTACCCATCATGTACACTAGAGGTTGAGCCTACACTTTATTTCTACACGAATCAGAATTAGTGTCCAAAGCCCGTTATTATTGATCACACTAATTGGGCCTAAGCATCATCACATGGATCACAACAACATCAACCCGTTTTTAATAAAACCAAAACCCACAATTAATTGCAGCCCACAAAATATTAGAAAATATTCTAACTCTCTACACCCACTATCTCCCCTACGTAAATCCACGTTTCCATGGTTACGGCAGCAATTCATCATCTTCAACCTATGCTCCTCATTTCATCCGACTCACATAATTAATACTACACTATTTAGAGAAAGATTAATGAGTAAATTTTTTTTATAGAAAAACTCAAATTTTCTCATTTTATCTCAATTAGCATTTCAGTGAATGAACATAGTACCAAAAAAAAAATTCTGAAAGAACACACTATTAAAAAAATAACAGTTTTTAATGAACACTATACAAAACAAATTTTGAATGTACAATCTTACAGATACAAGAAAAATGCAATAGTGGATATAATTTCATAGTGGATATAATTTTGGGTATTTGTTAATAAAGTTTTGCAATGGTTTCGTACCATTACTGATATATTCTCTAGAGAAATAACACAAGAAAATATTTGTATATAGAATGATTTTCTTCTATAAATAAAAGCAATTAATTTTTTTTAAAGATTAATTAAAGAGAGATGAATAAGATGAGGTTGTTGAAGAGGATGATGTTTTGCTTTCTATGGTATGTCTTGTTTTGTGGAAGAGGGCGAAGGTAATGTTGTTGGTTGCTGGAATCTAGAAAGAGAAGAGAAGAGGGAGAAGAAGATAAGAGAGAATTATATGGTGTAGAGAGTATATCACAAGATCATTGGGTCCACTTAATCAAATGGTTGTGACAAATTTGCCCATTATAGAAAAATACATCTTTGGTCCATGTTAATCAATAATGTAATTTATACACTAATTTAGACCTACTTGGTGATTAGAACCAAAATATCCGATCAATAATCAAATCAAAATTCATCTAATAGAATCAAAATTCACCAAGTAATATCAAAGAGAAATTACCTGCACAGAACTTGACAAGTTGTGGTGTGAAAGCTTTTGCGGTTGAGATTTACGAGCTGCAATTGATGAGTTGATTGTCACCGTCAATCGAATTCAACAGATTAAGAACCTAAGTGGTGTAAGTTTGCAATTGACTGAAAGTTTGATGAGAATTGTTTGAGAGAGAAAGTTCAAATTGCGATTGAGTGAGATTGTGAATCGTTGGGAGAGAAAGTTCGATTAGGATTGTCAATCGTTTGAGAGAGAAAGTGTGAATCGCCGGGAGAGAAAGTTCGATGGAAAATTAGATTGCGTGATTGAGTGTGTTTGTGATAATTTTTTGTATTGACACTAGGGTGTAGCCCGTGCTTTGCACGGGCGGACGAAACGCAAAGTTAAACTTAAATAAAAAAATAACATCCAACATTTAAGATTCATATATATGAAATTATTTTTGATAGACTTTTAATTGAATACTATCTCATATCTCATAAGAGATCTCATTTTGACCCTCTACCGGTTAGGCGCTTAGGCGCGCCCTAAATTTTTATTTTTATTTTGTCAAGTAATCTAGTGGCTAGAAATTCCACCTATAAGGTGAATAAGTGGGATGACCGGGGTTCGAACCCCGACCCCCTACATATATAATGCAATGTCCTACCAACTGAGTTAAGCTCACGGAACTAAACCATTTTCTTTTTACTCTTCCGTTATTTAAATAGTAGACATTATAAAACTGAGAATTTCTAGTAGCAGATGGGTGGAAAATTCCATCTTATGGGTGAAGTGGTAAAAGTAAATCCCATCTCATAGAACTCAAAGGCCATATTTCGGCCTGCACCAATTTTACACTTTATAATTTATTATAATTTAAAACACTAAACAAAAAAACAGTACCATGAAATAATCATTCAGCATAAATTTCATCAACACAAGATAATCCATACTTAGAGGACATGCATTCTTATTACACAATGAAAAAACCAGTCAAACGAATATGATCAATAGTAGCCCAGAGTGTACTTTCATAATTGCAGTGATGTGGCTTGCTACTTATTGTTTTCACATGACTTTTTGAAGGTGGAGTGGTTGCACTGGAGTATAAAATTATTGAGTGGTCAGATAGCAACATACATGGAAAAGAAAAATTTGCTTCAGAGAGTGAATCAAGGGAATGAAAATGAATAAATACCTGATGGGTTGGGCTAATATAATCATAACCATTACATTAATTATCATTTAACTAAATCTTTGTCATAGGATCACTTATCTAAATCATATATCACCAACATGACATGGTTTGTTGGCATATTGTCCGAGTTCTTAGTTTCCCTTGCCCAAGTATGGGTTCCTTCCATTTTCTGAATTTGCTTCCAACTTTATTTTCCCTCTTTGTTCATTGTTCTCCTTCTCCCATCATACAAGCTGCAAGCTTACTATAACGACGTGGTGATCAGTTGGATATTTGATTAAGTAACATCTCTTTTGTTTATTGACCTACTATTTTTTTGTTTTAATCCTAATTCACGGGATGCGATTGTATGGTTTCCTGTATCGCTCTTGTCAAGCTCCAGCCCGATCCCTGCGATCTCTGCACAAGGAACAACACTTCTGCAAGCTCTCAACTAATAGCAATAACAATGCCAGATACTACATATCACAGTTGCCAGCCAAAACACCATGGACACTATCTTTGTGTTAAAGACATTGACCCCAAAATCTGTCAGTTGTGTGTAACAGAAGCAGCCAAACTCATATCATAACTGTGAACCACAGCGAAAGAAGCCATAATTTGGTACAATGTATGCTATGTGCATTATTCTGAACGTTACTTCTTTCCCACCGTGGAGACAAGTCCTGAAATTTCTTTCATGAATGATAAGGATTATGTGGGGGAAGTTGGATGCTTCAACAACATTCTGTGGGATATGTTGAACGGTTTCAGAAGAGAGACGGGAAATACTTCTGCTAAATTGGCCAACAAGTCAGTGAACCTCACAGAAAACCAAAAACTATATGGCTACACGCTTGGTGCCTCCCATACCTATCTGCAGAGAATTGCAGCTGGTGTCTTAGTGATGTCACAGCAGAAGTTCCAACCACCTGCTGCAGAGGAAAAACTGGAGGCATAATAAGTAAACCTAAAATCAAATATTCGACAATATCCAGTTAAACTTATATATTATCAACAAAAAGGTTACCGAGAATGAAAATAATGGCAAACAAATAAGCCAAAAGTACCTTGACAAAAATTAAAATCATTGGCCTAAATTTATCAAATACATCTTTGTTGACTTCCTTATGCTTATATAATCATGATCAAAACGTGTTATCATTAAATAAAATGACAAAAAATATATACAATGATATATATGTGAAACTCGTTATTAAACATAAGACTCTACCTTGATTCAACAAAAGCCATAAAACATGGAAAATGGGAGTACTTTAATTGGAAAGGAAAAAAACCGTAAAAGAAGGAGAACTTGCAGAGCAATTTCCAGACTGAACGAAAGTCAGTCTACCACGTACTGACACAGAAGAAGCGGCTGGCAGCTGAAACCCACGCGCAAAAAACCTGTCAAACCCTGCAAGCACCAGAAGCATTTAAAACAAAAGCAAAACCAAACAAAACAAGGAAAGGGAATACACAAAAAACAAACTCAAATCTTCCTTCTACAGTGAACAAACAAGGAAAACTCCCAATTGATGATATATTGATATATTGATGATAGTTGATTTATTGATATGCAAAAAGGGAAATAAACAAGAAATGCATCATGAAATTGATTTGAATGGAAAAAGTTTACTATAGATATATACAGATAACTATTAATAGAAGTCCAAATATTCCTACTACAGATATACCAATAGCTACACCTTTTACAAAGACCTGCTGATATAGAACCAAACTTTTTTTTTTTGAAGCAGATATAGAACCAACAGTTGCACCTTTTGCAAGATCTGCTTATATAGAACCAGATTTAAGGTCACAGGAGGCATGTGAATATGCATCAAACTAAAACTAATCATCATAATACCAATACAGAAGGTCAAACCTATTCTGCAAGAAATGAATGTTAGAAAGCTAGCACCAAACATGTAGCAATATTTACTCTTTGTATATGCATTCAACATGAAAGATGACAATCAATATTAACTCCTTGTAAAGACAATGAGGTAAGTTACAATTAAACGGTGTTATTGAAGAAATAGCTTAAAACAGTTTGCTTCTATCTTTCACAAGTTGTCCTCTTCATGCTACTTATCACATACCATGTCTCTACCTTTTCAAATTCATTGATCTCACTTATTTGCATTTTCAAGTCCTAAACAGAAAAAATAAAACTGTACTATTGTATTATTGGAAATGTATCTAATCACCAGAGACACAAGGACCGTGATCAACACATAACATGATTAGGGGTGTGCAAAAAATATGGTGATCCTTAACCAAACAACTAACCAAACCATATCCAATTTTATTATTTCAAACCATTTGAAAAAAAAACCACACCAATCCAAATAAAAAAAACCAATTATAAACTAGAACCATATTTTCCTAATTGGTTTGAAATTGATTTTGAATCATACAATTAAGTTTTTATTCTTTAAATTAATTGTGTAAAAAAAAGTCTTTAAATTGAAAATCATATAATAAAAATTGAAGGAAAAAAAGATTGGAAATTTAAAATAAAATTAAAAAAACTGGAATTTTTTTAAAAAAACCAAATTTTCAAAATTAAGTTATTAATCTTCAAATTAATTGTCTCAAAAAAATCATCAAATTAATGACCATATAATAAACACTAGAACTTTTTTTTCAAATAAAATAAACACTAGAACTTTAAAATAAACTTAAAAAAAAAAACTGGAATTTTTTATTAAAAAAATGATGAAAAAGAAATCATTTAAAAACTAATTTTAAAATAATTATAATTTAATAAAAACATTAAATTAAAATATATTAAAATAATAACGGTGGTGTCAACGCCGGAGCCACCGGTCAACACCGGAGCTCCGCCGTGAGTCACCGGAAAATTTCATTTTCCAACCGGTCGCCGCCGCGCCGGCGCCAGAGCTCCGCCGTGAACCACCGGTTGGCCGCCGGTCAAACCACCATAGCTGCCGGTCAACCATATCAATATTTTTTTATTATTAAATATTTTCAAATTTTTAATAAAAATGATGTTCAAAAATGATGATTTGGGTCAAGTAAAAAAAAATATTGGGCTTCCTTTAAAAAAAAGAATGTTGGGCTTAGTCAAAAACATCTTTTTTTTTATTGTTTATAAATCAAACTATTCATTCATTAAATTAAATCTCTTTTCAAAATAATTAATAAAAAAAATCTGTTTTTAAAATAATTAATAAAAAAATTGTTTCTAAAATAAATCTGTTTTTCATAATTAATTAATAAAAAAATTAAAATTGGTTTGACTATTGTCATTATTATCAAGAGAAAAAAAAGTTTGAGTGAAAAATCAATTTAAAATTGGTTTAAAAATGAGTAACTCAATTTTTCTTACAAACCGGTTATAAATTGGTTCCGAACCGGATATGAAACAAATCCAAATTAGTTTTTAAAAATAACCGTTTTTTTATTTAAATGGTTTTGGATTTAAACCAAACCATAAATTAGGTTTGGTATGGTGTGATTTTTAAACCATGCACACCCCTAAACATGATGCATATCTGACCAATGTAATGTAATGCATTAGTATCAAATAAATATCTAGAATCTAAAAGGAAAATGACAGTGCAAAATTTACCAGAGAAGCTTGGTTGTAGAAAATAGACCAATTCGACATAAACATATGGCAAAACAATGGGAGAATATTTGAAGAAAGCTCTGCATGACTGAATAACCTACCTCGATAGAGATAACCTCACCAACACCAAAACCCTTTTCAATAATGGAAGACATGGGCACACCAGCATAGTACGGCTCCTCACCTTTGCACAATCAACAAAAAGAATAAACCAAAAACAATAATCAAAACTCATATTTTCTACAACAAAATACAGATAAATAAAATCAATTTATAGCTACATAAGAAGAAAAGCATCAAATGTAAATGAAATGAAAACCTATTGAAACACTAACAGAATTTCCTAACCAGAAGCAACCATATATAGTGGAAGAGAAGGCAAAAGGAAGCTCTACCTTTTTGCTGGCTTGCAAAAGCTTACAAAAATTGAAGTGAATCAAACAAAACAAGAGAAAAGGGAACGGAAAGGAAGCTGGAGAAAGGCAAGCGCGTAGAGGCAACGGACGCCATAAGAATTAATCAAAGGTGGGTTGCCATAAGAATTAATCACTTAATAGAATATCTTATTTAGCTTTCCCCAAATGTTAATCTATGCATGCAAACATAAGTTAGGTTATTTAATGATTATTTAGGAAAACTATGAAATTGACTTAATTAATGATCTAGACCATGTGTTTTTGAAAAAATTGGAGAATGGTTGCATCGATGCATACCCTACATGTGTTGGCTCAAGCAGCGTCTGGACAAGGTTTGAACCCATGCATAAAAATCATGAATCAGTTCATCGGATCCAAAATCCTTATTTTTGAAATGAATTATGCTAGCAACACACCATTTAACACACTCTTTTTAATTGGTTGAGTTTCGAATGGATCCCACCAAATTTATGTGGAGCCTACATAATTTAGTGGGTCCATTTGAATTTCAACCAATTAAATAGAGTGTGTTGGGAAGTGTATGTTAGAAGGTTTGTCGTTAGCGCGCTCATCTTTTTGAAATAATTAGGTTTTATGCTATGATGCATGGGTACTCCGTTTTAGATAGAGTACCGGTACCGGGTACGTACCGGGTACCGGTACGCACCGACGCCGTACCTAGATTTTTTTTTTGTAATGGGTACACGAGTGGTACATATGTGGTACGCGCGTGGTACACCAATTCAAAAAAACACTATTTTTTTCTTCTTCTTTTTCTTTAATTTGTTTTTTTATATAAATATTTAGGTTTTTTATTTTTGTAAAATATAAAAGTAGCACCTACCGCTAAAAAACAATAAAAAAAGCAGCCATTGGAATTATTCACTCATTCATTAAAAATGAATAGACTAAATTCAAAGAGCGTTGAAGATCGAATTTTTTTATTCATATAAATCTTCGTATTCTCTTGAGAAAGAGAAATAATAATACTTATAATGAAAGAGCAACAAAAATGTGGAATATTCGTAGAGATGAATGAAATTTATTTAATATATAATTGATATTTTTGAAATTGCTAGTCTTTCTCACAATAAACCTAAACTAGAGGCCGCTCATTTTAGTGATGATGGAGGTGGAAACAATTGACTCTTTTTGAGCTAATTGCTTTTTAATTTCATATTTTGATATCCAATTTTTTTTTCCAATAAAATGATGAAATACCTAAAATAACATTTTAAGAATAACTATTAAAACAAAATTTCATTTGAAACTTTTACAAAAAGTTTCTTTGTAAAAAAAATTTATACGAAATTTTCTAACACTACAAAATCTATTTTTAAAAAAATTCAAAGCAAACTTGGGTCTAAGTTTCATTATCAAAATTGATTCCTTAGAGGCAATTCAATGAATTAGTCTTATTCATATCGTTATTCCTTATAGGCACTTCAAAGAGTAAGTCTTATGAAAAAGTTCATTATTGTCTTGTACCAAATTGAATTAAATAAGTGATTATCCATTGAACACGTGAACTATGGAGACCATTCTACTATGGTCCGCGACCATTCTACTGAGCAGTAGTTCATAAAACGTGTTCAATTATTTTCATATGACTGAAAGATAATGATATTAATCATTTGCATCTGTCTTGTATTTTTTTTTTTTTAACTTTTTTATATATATAAAATAATTACACATTAACAAAAGGTAGACGGGCAACAAGCTGCGCCGCTAATCCTTTCTGAATAGCAAAACCTAATCTTTGAAACACTACATCCCTAGACCTAGGCGTCACGACATTACAATGCATAACCTTTTGAACTCTTTTCAAAAGGTTTACAGCCTCTGGTGCTAGAAATCCAAAAGTGTCGAAAGCAAACGGTATAAAAACATGTTGATTGTCAGAACATGTTTTCTCATGTTTTGCCATTTTGCTTGAAGCAGCTTTGAGGGCTGCCCGTCCCAAGGTAAAATCACCAACCCCTAGTCCCACAAGTGGGGAAACTCCAGTCAAATCTACACAAGCATGTTTCCCACCTACCCATCCAAACACTAGAATATCCGCTGGCCGAAGTGTCAATCTTGCTTCTTGTGGATCAGTCAAGAAGTTCACTGGTGCCTCTTTCTTAACAGAGATTCCCGCACGCTTAAAAATATCAAAAAACACATCTCTGACCAATTCATGCCTGTATTTGAAGCCGGGAAGCTCCCTACAATGAACTGCATGCTCCCCAAAAATGTCGAGACATACTTTACGACAAACAGGACAAATCTCGTCCTTAGGAAATATTGGAATCATGAGGCGGTACTTAAGGATGGTACGATACTCAATCGGTGACATGTGTTGGCTTAACCCATCGATGGGGATAGCGAGGAGAAAGTCTTGAGCATGTGCCGCTTTCAAACACCCAAAAACTGCTTTTTGCCTTGTAGTCAAGTTAAAATCAACTTCCATGTCCTGAACAATTTTGCCAAAAAGAACACTCGCCAAAACATGTTGGGCTTTAGGGGGGACGGTGTTCTTAATAGCAAAATTGCTAAAGTCATAAGTCGGAATCTTATCCCGAATACCGTCCAAAGCATTGTCGAAATCCAAGTCCATACCACATCCTCCAATGTCTCTCAATATATGATCTTGCAAAATCCAAGATTGGGCCCTGGAAGCCACAAAAGCATATGAGGTGGCCTCTACTGCTGAATATAACCCTAATCCCCCAAACTTAATGGGTAAAGAAGCAATCCTCCATTGGAGGTCTCCAAAGAACGAACCCCCTCCAACCACAATGTTTTCAATCGCCACTCTCAACTCTTTATCAAACAAAGCAGCTGCCTCCTTCATGTAAATTGGTTGGCACGTCCTGAGGCCGAAAAAAAGTTTGGCGATACTCATGCATGACCGAAGTAGAAGAAGCTCACTCTGCAGATCTCTTAACTTAGGAAGAAGATGCATTAGCTCAACAGCTCTGACAGATCTCTTCATGGCCACCTCCTCAATAAAACCTCTATCTCGACTAACAGCGCCTCCGAGCAATTTTACCCCAGACAAGGGCCTCCCAATGTCCGAAGGGAACAACCCCTTACGAAGTTTGCTTCCATCACAAGAAGGCCAAAAAACCTCTGTTTTTCGAATATTCAAAAGAAGGCCCAATCCTGGACCTGTCTCTCTGATGATATCAAGGGATTTAGCCACTTCTTCGGAATCCCCTATGATAGTCCCATCATCAAGATACCAAGCATGAAAAAGGAGTTTGTAGTTGTCTCTGATCTTATGGATGAGAGGGTGTAGCACAAGAGCAAAAAGAAGGGGTCCCAACGGGTCACCTTGTTGCACTCCAGTGGCTGCCATAATATGATCATCCCCAAGGTATAACCTCGCCGCCTGACCATAAAGAAACTCAACCCACAAGGAAATAGATGGACATCTCACCCTCACCTCTTGTAGCAGTGCCGACCTATCAACCATGTTGAAAGCATTTGAGAAGTCCACTGTGAGCATAGCCAAAGAACCATCCTCATGTCGCTGACTTAGCACCCTGTTGGCACTGTGCAAAACAACCTCTGCACCGCTTGATATTCCAACCCCAAATTGAAAATCATTGAGATATTTAGCCATATCCTTTCCGACTCCTTTCATAGTGATCTTGGATACTAAACGCCTCCAAATAGTACCTACTGCAATAGGTCGTATCCCACCATCAGGCTTTAGTAACGGGGTCAAGGGGGCGGAAGCTACAAACTCTGACAGACTTCTTGGACATCTCCCTCCAAGCCATAAGTTAACCACTAGGGTGATAGCATCTAAAAGGTCTCTTGCCACCGGAGAACCTTCTCCACACATCGCATCCAATAAGTGTTGGGCACGCAACCCATCTCTACCGCAAGATGTCCCTTTAGGGAACGATTGAATGCACTTGAGAACAATGTCAACTTCAACCACAAGGGGAGCTTCAATAAACCTGGTGGTTGGTGCAGAGGGAGGTGGCATGTACGGGTGTTTTTCCTCCAAGATTTTCAAGGTGTCTTCATTATAGGGGGCCACTCCGGATGATCCTAACACCTTCACGGCGGCTGTGAAGTGTCCATCTGCAACTTTACGGAGACATTGCTTGATGTTAGTCTTGTATTAAATCACTCAAAAACACTTGTTAGATCAAAAAATAAACTGAATCAAATTAAAATTTAATTAAGGATGTTTGTTATATTTAAAACATCAAAATATGATTTTATCTCAACATTAGCAACCTGAATGAAAATGTTAGAACAAATTTACAATCCAAAAAACAATAAAATAGAGAATTCATATATTTATTAAAAAAAACATAATAAAGTTTTTAAGGTGTTTTATTAAATGAAGTTCTCAATCCAATCATAAATGACATTGTCCACCCGGCCCACCATACAAAATAGATCGTCGATACAAATCTGCTCCTAAATGTTCATAAAATTTTAAATCATAACATTGTTTTTTAGCATCATTATATACCTTTACAAAGGCAGGATATAAATCAATTAGATTATAATTTGTATCAATATGTTGAAGTAATGCCATGTGAGCTGAAGATTGAAATCCGTCTTGAGGTAATCTCCCACTACCCATTGGGGGACTTACCGTAATAGTTGCAGCAAAAGTTTCACCCCCAAATCTAATCTTTGATGCTCCATTGCTTAAGTGAGTGAATATTTCTTTTGGCCAATATCCAATATGTATTTCTTTGTATTCATCAACAATTAACCACCAATTTCCTGTGGATCCATCCTACAAATATTTTATTAGCAAATAAATATAGTCAACAAATTATTGATAAATTATATCAACCAAACGTAATAAGAATAATTAGAAACAAAAACACATATTAACTCATGACGAGTTGTTAATATTTTAGCTCATCTATTTATTCATAATTACAGTATTTTCAACTAATTTAATTATACTTTTTAAAGTTTCTCGATAAAAATATTGAGACTAATTACTTAATTATATGTCGATTTTTTTTACAAAACTTAATACACGTCTTAATTTAATATAATATTACTTAACTATGAATGACTTTTTAAACACTATTATTTTTTATCAGATATCTTAAATCTATAAATATAATACTATGATATGTGTATATATTTTGATATTCGCCAAGACATTTACCCGTTGAATTTTGGTTCCAAGGAAATTTTAACTTGGTGCTCCAATGGGAGTAGTGTGAGATACGACAATACCAACAGCATAATCTTTGTTTAGTTGGACGAAATCAGGACACTGAGTATCTGAACATCCAGAATGAGCGCTACCAAATGCCTGCATGTTCATGTCAAATTGAGCACAATCACAATATGTATTTTTAGATAATTAGTTCATGAATTAAACTCTTATTCTTACCGTCCAATGTGTAGTTAGTCGTAGTTGACTATCGCGATATATGTCTGGACAAACCTAACATATAAAAAAATGGGTTCACATTTTAGATTAAGAGAAAAAAAAAATTGACAAAATTAAGAGAGAGTGTTGTGCAACAAAAAAAAAGAAAAATCGTGAATATGTAGGTGAAAAAGAGCCTTAAGGAATGCGAGTTATTTTTCTTTTAAATAACTATGTTATCATAAAATTAACATAAAAACAAAGTTTGACATAGATGTAATAAAAAAATAACTTACCCCAAGTCCGGCATGTATGCTATTAAGTTCTGCTGGTGGACCACTTTCAACAATAACCGAAGATGTGCTATATTGGTTGAGGTTGAGTGTTAAATTATATGCACTTATCAATGCAGATCCTCCGTAAAATATCTGATTTTGGGTTGTATCGAGAGTAACAGTCTAGAAAATCCAAACAAATTATATATTTAGAAGAGAAATGTAATTTGGGACAACAATTATGTTGTCTGACACTGTTATATATACAGTGTAAATGCTTTAAGGGCACATATTAAGAAATCGAATATATTAATTAAAATTATCGACTTACATGAACTTCATTTAACCTGTGGGCATAATTCCGCAAATCATCAATTGGTAATTTTGAAGACGAATTAGTAACAATTTGATGTCTTTTTGTCATTTTGTAAATAGACACTTTTCCTGCCGGATATTCACGATCATAAGATGGTCTACTTCGCACGACATTCTTCGCAAATGTTGGGTAAAGCTATGTTGCAATGAAGAGGGAACAAAACAAGGTTCAATAAAGTAAAATTGAAGCTAAGATTATTTAAAAATGAATAAATTACAATGAATAAACCATTTATGTTTTAAATTTGGAATAATAAAATGCATAATATATTATTTGGTTAAATATAATGATATATCATGGTCTCATATGCTTCATCAAATAACAATTTTGTTTTCACATTACAATAAAGTGAATTAAACTTTTAAATTGTTGAATTATGATACCTGAATTTTGTGATTTTTTAGCAAGGGATGTTGTAGGGCAGGTTGCTTGTAGACATCAACACATTCAAAATCATTGTCCAGTTGAAGCTGAATTTGTGAACCAAAATCATAATCAAACAAAGCATGTGTAGAACAAATTAAAAAAAAGAGGCTAATATAAGTCTTGAATTTTAATCTGGAAAAAATGGCCAATAAGCAAATACCATGGTGCTATTTGATGCGGTAAAATAATTTTGCTCATCTAGTAAAGCTTTGTTTCTCCCATCAATTTTGCAAAATGTTATGCACAAACTTAGAACTAGAAAATGAAATAACACCATAAAGTTATAGATATTACTTTCAAGAACAGTCGGTAATAACATGCAAGCATAACAATACACATATATATACTTCAAAGTCAAATATACATATTTAGTGATATTAATCAATTTGGTCAAAAGTCAAATATACGTATACAATTATATTAGTCAATTTGGTCAAAAAAATATAGATCAACCTTTTTTTGGTACATTTACTCGCTCTTTTCATTATTATATACAAAAAAGTCAAATATTCTTAGCTTAGATTTTGAACTAAATACAAATGACTTTTTTTTAAATCTCTTTGTTGTGTTTTATTCTAGAATTATTTCTTGGAGTCAACAAATTGAGGTTAAGAGAGTGGACAAAATTAAAATTTTTATCCCTCACTAAATCATAGCCATAGGACAATTTTTTGTTCAAGTACTACCATTACAAGAAATTAAACTTTTAGTGACAACAAAGAGCGTAGCTAAATGTAGTTTTGTTGTAGATTATAGATAATTGCCCTATTTTATACTATAATATTAGTTTCTGTCTAGTCTCTTGCTTTGAAGACCGTCTCGAAAATAGTTTTAAAATCAAATACAATACAACTGAAATTGTCTTATTTAATATCTTATTTTGTTAGTAAATCAAATGCACCTTTAGAAAAGAAAAAAACAAACAGTGAAATTCATTTAAATTTCAACCACTGAAATGAAATAGTTATAGAAAAACAAAAAAAACAAGATTTTATTAAGTGTTTGTAAATACATTTTTAAATGTAACTTATAATTATGGTCGTTTGAATTGTCTTTTTTTTAATAATCGAATTGTCTTATATTTTAGCTTATGCAAAATAATTTATACAAATAAATACTTTCTCCGTGACATTTTGTAAGAGAGATTCATATAGTGTACTAAACATGACCGCAAAAAAAATCTAAAATTTAGAATGATAAGCACGAGTTGAGCACAATTTGAATGAAAAGTAGGGACTAAAAACACTAACGAACGAAATCTTCAGGGACTAAAAGGTGTGAAAAATGTCTTCATGAACTAAAAATAAAAATGGACGAAACTATAGGAATCAAAAACATAATTAACCCAATTTATAAATGATGTAAAAATTTATTTATTTACATAAATTATTTTTTATAAGTTAAGAAAAAGCCCTTACTCATTAAGCTCTTTGAATAAGGGAAAATAAAAGGCTGGGATTGAAAGAAGAAAACGCATTGGGATTAGATAACGAATAACGAATTGTGGCGCGTTTCAGAAATGGGCTCTTCTTGGTTAGCACTACCCTCATTCTCCTCTTTCAACACCAACCGTTTCATTGTTCGTTCAAATTCCGATTCTTATAACCGCACAAATCACTCTCACGGAATCCAACGCCGTTGGATTGATGCACAATTCGATCGATCCCTCGCATCTCAACATAGATTCACCGTAGCGTCGTATAACATACTTGCAGATAGAAATGCTTCTCAACACGCTGATTTATACGATAACATTCCTTCTCGTTACATCAATTGGGATCGTCGTCAAAAAATTCTCTCCGACGAACTCTTTCAATGGAATCCTGATATTATCTGTTTACAAGTAACAACTACCAACATTTCATCATTATTAATAATTGATTATGATTATAAGCACTTAATTATTTCATACTGATTGACTGGTATTGTCGTTCAGGAGGTGGACAAGTATGTTGAACTCTCGAATATTTTAGTTAAAGCCGGATATGCAGGATCTTATAAGGTATGTTTGGTTGGATAAGTGCGTATAGCATAAGTGATTGTGTATAAGTTATTTCTATAGCAAAAGATAATATAAATAAATCTATACAATTATACTGTTTTCATGTAAGTTATGAACTGTTATTATAAGCTATCATGAAAAACTTATCGAAATAAGTTGAAAACAACTTATGGACATGTCAAAAGTTGTTACATATGCTGTCCCAAATAGTTTCACAACTTACAAGTGTTTACGTCAGGAGATAAGGTGGCATAATTCAATCCAAACGGGGCCTATATACATGCATAAAATATGACTTAGTTGATTTGATCTGCATTGACAATAAGACATTTTGATTGATATCTGTTAATGTGAAATTTTCCTGAGCACTATAGTATAGTATTAGTAGTAGCGACATACCTTGATATATAAGTCTTTAACCAATGGGAATCGTCTAATGAATTGTGTAAATGGGGCTGTAGAGACGCACCGGAGATACATCTGATGGTTGTGCAATGTTTTGGAAAGCTGATAAGTAATCTATTATACTAGCTCACTTAGCTTGTCATTATGATTGATAAAAATTGATACATCTAGTTTATTCACTTTGATTAGTCTTTTTCTTATTTGTCTGTCAGGTTCCAGGCATTAGATGAAGAGAGTATTCAATATAAGGACATTGGTCTTCGTGATAATGTTGCTCAACTTCTAGTTTTTGAGGTATTAGTTTCTTGATGCCAGCTAATTTCTTTTAATGGCATGAATTGTTGGTTCTTTTGGTGTTTCAAAACTTTTCTTGTGTTCTTGTATCCTACAATATTTTTTTTATTTAATTTTTTTTTACTTGAGCATCACATCAGGCACAATTAAACAAAACCAACGTCAGAAAACTCGTTGCTCATAACACCAAACCATTAGAAGCAAATATTAGAGATTTTTTGCTCCCATCCCATGGAACCCTAAAACAAGCAAATGCAACATTTTCTCGAGTAACATAATTTATTCATATTGGAAGGCCAAATAAACGTGATGCTTGTACTCTCCTTTACAGCAAGCCGGCGTCCATCTGTCCAGGGTATGAGTTATAAGGTTTATGTTTACCCGGAATGGGTGAGCTGCCTATAGGATTTTAACTTTGAAGCATTGCTGAGTTATGAATGCAATGCGTGCTTCACTTTCCAATAGAAACAAATTTTGATGTAGAGGAGAATATCTTGTATTAGTTGAAAGTTGAGACATTGGTCATCAGCACTGTTATGGGAATATTTATCTAACATAAAAATCTGCATAGCAGTGAGTGCTGTGACACTTGAGTGCTGCCAGAATTACTGGCTCCTTTAGTTCTGCTTTATGTAACATACTCTCTTATATTAGCTTTATCTAATTTATTTAATTAACTCTAATTAAACTCTATCATAAGCAGTAGCAATACTTTGTTGCTTGAGATTTATTACTGTAAACATTGTCCGGTTGTACATCCATTGGTCATCCTTTGCATCGTTAACTTCATCCTGTACAGGCAGATGCGTGGATCTAATTCAAGAAGACTAGTGGTTGGTAACATCCACGTACTTTATAACCCAAACAGGGGAGAAGTTAAATTAGCCCAAGTAAGTGCTTTATTCCCTCTTTGGCCTAAAAACAAAGGTTTTTACTCCCTCTTCTGGATAAAGTTGTAGCTGCTCAGTTGGGATAACTATTAATGCCTAAAATGTTATTGTTATCTTGGAAATACCATTCATTACTTACATAAGCTTAATGCCTACACCTAATTCTTATATTAGTTTGAAATATTAAATATTGCAGATTCGTTTTCTCTCATCAAAAGCACAGACCCTCTCAGAGAAATGGGGTAATGCACCTGTAATCCTAGCTGGTGACTTTAATAGTACTCCTGAGGTGCATATTTCACAAAATAGATAGGATTTTTTCATTTAATTACTTTGTGCTGCTAATTGTTGACATACTGATTTCTATATATACCTGTTCTTCAACAGAGTGGAATATACAAGTTTTTGTCATCATCTGAGGTGAATGAATTACTTTGAAATTGTTACATAGCATTTACATAATCTTGGGCTTGCAAAATCATTATATACTGGACACGGCGATATGATTGATTATGCCATAAATCTTTAAGATGCTTACTTGAAAGTCGCTGTGGTTTTTATTTGCAGCTTAATATCAAGCTATATGACAGAAAGGTGTTATCTGGACAGAAACGATGTCGTCCTGCTCAAGTTTTAGGCGAGAAAAAAGAAACAGTTGGTCCATTTAATTTACTCGATGGGTATGTATTTCCCTTTTCTGGGTTATTTTTTCTATATCGTATGGTGAAGGATTGCATTTGCAGTTAATATGGTAAAAGATTACTGTTTGATATCACTTAAACACATGCTAGTGTATGACTGTGAAATCCTCAGTCACTTACAAGTTACAACTGACGTGCATTCTTGAATTTGTGTGTTAAGTGTTAGTGTGTAACAAACTGTTTTAATCTTTTGCCATTTCTGGCCACTTCCATTATTTCCTAAATAATAATTAATTTCTCCTGCAGTTTGCTAAAAGAGAGAGTTCCTTGACCCACCTTTTGTTGATGGGATTTTTTACAACTTTTAAGAATGTCCTTTCATGAATCTATGTTAAGCACTGGTGTATATATTATACCTGCATTTTCATGCAGTTTTTTGTATCATTAAAAAATTGTAACATTTTATGACATTTTTATGTGTTATATAACCTTGAACCAATCAATGTTCATTAACCGAAGAATGTATATTTCTTATTAGTGTTTGTGCAAATTATGCTATTCAGTTCTATCTCAGTATGATGCTCTCGAGCTACTGTTTCCAGATTATTGGACTGCTGGACAGATGAAGAGGTAAAAACTGCAACGGGTGATTCTAAGTGTCACTTGGCTGTGCATCCATTAAAGCTGAATAGTTCGTATGCCACAGTCAATGTACCTTATCCTTCTGTAGCCTGTTTATTTATATACTAATTTCCACATTCCTTCTCATTTGTCCATGCCAATATTAGTAAAATGATAACCTTTTCAGGGTTCAGCTAGTACACGGGGATTCAATGGTGAACCCTTGGCAACTTCCTATCACTCAAAGTTTCTCGGTACTGTAGATTACTTATGGTAATAAAATTCTTTCCTAAGCTCTGACAAAGTTTAGTTTATAAAAAATATGACTTTATGACCTTAATGATGACAATTACCCAACAATAAGATAGATTGTTTGTACATGATGCAGGTACTCTGATGGTATTGTGCCTACAAGAGTTCTTGATACCGTTTCAATTAGCGATCTACTGAGGGTAGGTGGTCTCCCATGCAAGGTACTACTGCTTCAACTTTTGCATTCTAATTGCATTTTTTCCCCCATTTTAACTAAATTTTATTTGTTCAATAGAAAGTGGGAAGCGACCATTTAGCCTTGGTGTCTGAGTTTTCCTTCTCAGTTGCACATAATAAATCTACAGACATAGATGCAGCATCACCTAGAGTAGATATTGAAGAGCATGACCTTCTGCAGTCTTAGGAAAACAGGTCAACAATTATGTTAGGAAACCATTTTTTCCCTTTCCATATTTATTTATACGGTTTGGATTATTTACTATGTACTTGGCTCAAAATATATTCAAATGAGTTGTAATTTAGACAAAGGTTGAAGTTCATTAATATTAATAGAGATAAAAGATACAAATAGAAGTGTCCATTAAATGGAGATGTTTCCAATTCATGCTAATATGTGTGTAATAAACTGACTTAAATGGAGCAAAGCTAAACTCTCTTAATTGAGGCCACCGAAAAGTTCAAGGACTATAAATTGCTTATTTTCTAAAATTTTATATTGCTAAAAATGAAAATGATGAAATTGTGAACAAACTACTAAGCATCCGACTTAATAATATAAAACAACATGTTTATGCACATGTTTATTTTCATTATTATTAGATCAATAAAACTCACTATTAAATCAAATGAGATGTAATTTAACATATTGATTCAATAAAGAGACTTATTAATCTAACAGTAAAAATAATTTTGTACAGAGTGAAATATTTGTTTCACTCATACACCATAGATTTGACTTCAAAAATCTCTTTATTGAAATTCTTTTAAGTAAGAATTTTTAAACGGCAATGATAATTATATTAATTAGGTGAATATGTCCATTAAATGGAGATGTTTCTAATTCATGCTAAAATGTGTAAGAATCTGACTTAAATGAAATTGAGGCCACCGAAAAGTTCAAGAACTTATAAATTGCTTATTTTCTAAAATTTTATATTGCTAAAAATGAAATTGATGAACTTGTAGGACCATTCGCATAAAAAAAACATTACATATTTATTTTCAGAGTCGGTCGCGACTATTTGGAGGCCCGACTTAAATGTCAAAAGTAGACTTTAATAAATATATAAAAAAGTCCAAAATAATAATCCTCATTGAAGTTAAAGCAAATTGATAAACAATGTTGAAGTTGAACTGAAAAAAAATTAAGAGATAATTTGCAATTCTCAAATACAATCACAAATTAGCAAAGTAGAAGATTAAATTAACAATTAGAATAGAAGAAAAATCGAAAAAATTGAGTAATTAGCAATGCCGTTCCAATTAAATTAATGGTTCGACTTTCAACATAAAAGTGGACCCTTAATAAAAAAAATGTTATAAAAAATGTTATAAAAGACAAATTTTCTATTTAAATGGTAAATAAATAGAAAAAATAATTTAAATAGGGGTGCAAATAGAAAGTCAGTGTAGCCTAGGGGTTATAAACAACAAGTCAGTATTCTAATTGAGCGGGCTGGGCTAACGAAAGTTGTTGACAACTTGCTGTTTACACCCTACTCTGACTTACTATTTACACCCCTTGGTAAAAAAAATTAAAAAAATTGAGGCCCCAAATATTTGTATAGAGAGTTGTTTTCATCTCCCTAGGGCCGTTCCTGTTTATTTTTATTATTAGATTAATAAATCTTACTATTGAGTTAAATGAGATATAATTTGACATATTGATTGAATAAAGAGACTTATTGATCCTACCGTAAAAATAAATTTATACATAGTAAAATATTTGTTTGATTTGTGCACCATAAATTTAGCTTCAAAAATCTCTATTGAAATTTTTTAAGTAAATAATTTGGTGATCTCTAGATTTTTTTAAATGGCAATGGTAACTACATTAATTTGGTGGATCAAAGTACGACCAAAAGTACAAATAGTAAGTACTCAACTCAAATACATGAAAAATACAAGGGGCAGTGAAACCACCCAACATACATGGAAAAAGACATGCATGAATCCATGATATATTCTTTAGACTTAAGTTGATTATTAAATACATCATGTCGATATATTTTTATAGTGATAATTAGGATTTCAAATAACAAGTTATTGGGTTAAGTGGTTAATGAACTTCATTAAAAGACGAATCGTTCGGAAAAACCCGAGTTCAATTCTTGGATGAAACAATTTTTTAGTCATGTTTTACTTACCTCGCGGTCAAATTCTAGATTAATAGAGCCTTCTAAAAAATAGGATTACAAATTACAATATAGTACTGTATTTCTTTACACCAAACAAAGACATGCATGATAGAGTGAGATACATTCTTTAGACTTAAGTTGATTATTAAATATATCTGTTTTTACTAATAATTATGATTAAATGTAGTATACAGAACTACTGGGTTGCAAATCTATTGAACTAGTATTATGGTTAGTTGCCATGTCTTAACTCTTAATTAGACGGTATCTTTAATAAAAATCAGCTTTTATTATTACTTAAGTTAGGTCAAGTCTATCTTTTTGGTGAAGATGCTCATAGATTTCCTCCGTGGTTTACGCCTCTCCAAATAAACTGCCACTTCACTTCTTCTCTTTTTCATTTTCATCCCTCGTCGTTTACACCACGTGTAAATCATGTCAGCATCTTTATCCACTCACAATCCTATCCGTACATCATATACCAAATCCAAATCTCAACGGCTTAAATATTCCCAAAAAGATAACCGTGACAATCCATGGTCACAGAGACGCTACGTGTAACCGTCACCGGCAGTATGAGACACGAATCATAACCACCCAATCAAATCCATCCACGTGGAATCGGAGAAAAAATCGACCGACTTAATAACAAACTTTACTCGTAAGAAAAGAAAAAGATTCTCCATCGTCGTAAGCAAACAATTTCTTTGTTGTTTTCTTCATCATCGTTCATTTCGATTCGCTTTTTCATCGGTTGATTGATTATACTTCTGTCTCTAATTATTTGACAGAAAAATATACGAATCTATTAAACTGCAAATTTTCTCGGTCGCATATTCTGAATTTTTTCCCATTTTCGTAATTTGAAAGAAAGAATCAACGAAATTTGATTCAGAATGCAACGTGTTGTTGATAATGTCCTTGCTGTTACTAAAGAGTAAGCAAATTTCTCTTTATTCATTTCTAGGAATTAATTAATTTACCTGCATGCTACAATTTTTTAATTAGCAATCAATTTAACAATGTTTAATTAATCTCAACAATTTATGGATTTGTCAATTTATTAGGGTTTTGAATTTGAATTATGGTATATAGGTCGGTGAAGACTTTTACTTATGAGTCTTTGAACAATATTGTGAGGTTTATCAATGGATTATCAGCTCTTTTATTGGCATTACTACCTGGGAAAGCTAATATACTTGAAGGTATTCAGGGTTGGGAGCTTAGACCAACTTTTCGAGGACCGCGATTTCCACGTTGGATGGAAAAGTAAGTTTTCATCATCAAATTGCTAAATGTCTGTAAAAAATTTCTCTTATCTTAGAAGAATTCAGTGTTTTTTCACATCATTACATGATATGTTAGTGTGTTTGTATTTGTTATATGAATGCCTATAAATGTTTATGCTTTGCATTCTATTTCATTTGGAATGGATACCTATGGTTACAACTTAAGGGTATGATGGTATCGGCTTATTTGAACTTATCTACTGACCCAAACATGTATTTGTGAATCTGTTTAGAAGAGCTTATGAAAACAACTAATAGCTTGTAGATAAGCTATATTCAGCTTCTTTCCATAAGCTCTCAAGGATAGGTTATGAAAACAATTTGACTTTGGGTCTGTTTGGGTTTGGCTTATTTTTTAGCTTATGCAAATAAATGAACTTTTATTATGCTAATTCCTAAGCTTTCACTGACAAAAATTGTATTTTATAAGTTGTTTTCTCATAAACTACCTTGAAAGTTTATAATAATACATAAAAACTTATTTATTTGCATAAGTTGTTTCGCATAAGCTTAAAAATAAGCCGTTCCAAACAGGCCCTTTATTTGATAGCGTGTATGTTATAAGCGCTTAATTAAGTTGTTTATCGAAACATGGCTAATAATATGCTATCTTTAAACTAGGATGCTGTTCTTGACATTGTTCATTTACCTCACTTTTCCAGCGGCGTGTCCTCTTTCAATCAATATATTCATGAGCTTGCTGTGGATTCTGATGTCTCAAGTCTGGAATACTCATCTGGAGAAGAATATGAGGATGTGTATGATTATCCTGACACTCCCTCATCTACAAGTTCTAGAGCGTCCTCTAGAGCCAGTTTTACTGATTACAGTAGGCATCATATGGATTGGATCCAGTATATCTTACTTTGGATATTGGTTCCTGTAAAATTTTTGTTGGGGCTTCCATTTTGTCTTTTCCGGTTAGCTTATTCTGCGGTGTCAAAACCGCGCTCTGTCTCTGGAAATCAGCACTCTGCAGCACAATCGCATTTACATACGAGGGTGCAAAGCCTCAAAGACCAAATTATTCATCGAACTACTGATAGGAGACGAGGGATCATAGAGGTTGTGCAACTAGTTCTATCCTTATTAATCTGTTCAGTGTATTACTTATCATTTATGTCTATTTTGTTGACAATTCTCATGTGCATTTAATTTTTGTCTATCAGGATCTTCATTTAGGCATGGAAATATTCATAGAAGCTGTTTTTGATTTTGTTCACAAGGCAGTATATCTTCTTCTTTCTCCATCAGAAGCTTTTGGGAAATTATTTAGGTTGTTTTCATCTCATGAAAGAGGTATTGAAGATGATGATAATGTTGTTGAGAATGCCACCGTTTATACAGCTACTCTAGGAGAGAATGACCCAACACCTACAGAGAGGACTACCGATTTCCGACAGTCTTTTAGCACAGATGCCCGGACATGTCAGGATGTCATAACAGAGCTTGGGTAAAGTTTATTATGTAGCCACCTTTACATTTATTCTGTTTGTTTTGGTTATTGATAATCCACTTCATGATTTATCCTTCCACCTCTGACAGGTATCCGTACGAAGCTATTCATGTGATCACTGCCGATGGATACGTTCTTCTTTTGGAAAGAATACCCAGGTAATGTGAACACTTCTTAGGGACTTCCATAAATGTATAACATCTAATTTTCCATGGCGAGTGACTATAGAAATATACACCTCATCCATATACAAATTTAAAATTTTGGCATCTTTTGATCTGTTAAACTATTTTATTGTGTTTTATGGAATGGATACCGCAGATATTTGAAATGAAATTATTATGTGTGCATGTCTTTTTTCTATTGATCATAAATAAAGCACTTAATTATCAAAAAATATAAAAAATAAAACACTTAAGATCTCTACTTATGGGATCATAACTTGTAAATATCGTGTATATTCAACTATGATAGTTGGAGAGCAGTGTATAGGAAGAATGGACATAAAGTAGGATGTCTTACTCTTACTGTTATAACATATTTCTATATGTACACTCTAAGGCCTGTAATCTGACTTCGCAGGCGAGATGCTCGAAAAGCAGTTTATCTTCAGCATGGAGTTTTTGACTCATCAATGGGGTGAGTAATATTGCTGTTTCTAGTACAAGCCTTTAGGAGGCTTGTGTACAAGCAAGTTGTGAAAAGATGTTTTTTTATTTACTTGTACTCTGAATCATGAACTATTTTCTATGGCAGAATTTTTTTCTGGCCAATTATGCTAGGACTTTACTTTCAATTTTAACCTTCCAAAATTGGCCAAAGCAATAGTGGTAGTCTAATTAATTTAACTTTTTTTTTTGTTTCAGTTGGGTATCTAACGGTATAGTTGGATCTCCAGCTTTTGCAGCCTATGATCAAGGTTTGTTATATATGTCAATATAGTTAGTAATATGTACGCTCCAAGAACTTTGGGTTTTCAACTTATTACATGCACAAGTTTGTTTTGTTTTCAGGATATGATGTGTTTTTGGGAAACTTTCGTGGTTTGGTTTCTAGAGAACACGTCAACAAGAACATCTCCTCACGCGAGTAAGTCTACATAACAAATCCAATTGTGTTATTGCAATGTCATTCTACTAATTTCTGACAGATATGATAATATTGTCATGGAACCGATGTAGTGCAGATACTGGCGGTATTCTATCAACGAACACGGGACTGAGGATATTCCTGCTTTGGTAGAGAAAATCCATCAAGTTAAAACTGCTGAGTTGAAACTTAGTAACCCTGAAATTGAGGAGGATGATAATGATAATCAGCTTTACAAGCTTTGTGCAATTAGCCATAGTTTGGGAGGAGCGTCTATGTTGATGTATATCATTACGCGTAGGATAGCAGAGAAGCCACATAGACTTTCTAGATTGATTTTGTTATCACCTGCCGGTTTTCATCACGACTCTAACGTCGTTTTTTCTATGGCAGAGCATGTAATATTTTTTCTAGCTCCTATTCTGTCTCGTATTTTCCCCGCCTTCTATATACCAACCCGATTCTTCCGTATGCTTGTTAACAAGTTAGCTCGGGACTTGCAAAACCTACCTGCCGTGGGAGGATTGGTTCAAACTTTAGTAGGTTATGTTCTCGGCGGAGACAGCTCAGATTGGGTTGGAGCTTTAGGAACCCCACATTACAACATGAATGACATGCCAGGAGTATCTTTTTATGTTGGTCTTCATCTTGCACAGATAAAAAGAACTAGAAGATTTAGAATGTTTGACCATGGAAGTGCCTCTGCTAATATGAAAGTATATGGTTCACCTGAGCCTTTGGATATAGGTGAACATTATTGGCTCATTGACATTCCTGTTGATTTGGTTGCTGGTCAGAAAGACAAAGTTATAAGACCTTCAATGGTAAAGAGACACTATAAATTGATGAAGGAGGTTGGTGTGGATGTGTCCTTTAATGAGTTTGAATATGCTCATTTGGACTTTACTTTCTCTCATCATGAAGAACTTTTGTCATATGTTATGTCACGTTTGTTGCTTGTGAAGACAAATCAAAAGCATGAAGTAAATAAAAGGTCTTTAAGATTAAGGAAGAAAGGACAAGTTTCAGCTACAGGGTAGAATGTGAGGAGAAAATCTGTAGATTTTCATTTCATATTCAAGCATTTTGGCCAATGGAGTTGTACTGTATACCTATATGATTGTGAAGCTGCTGTATACATGTGTGTCATACCTTCCTTCAAATCTATGTTTTGTGTTAGGTTGGAGGAAAAGATGACTTAGATAAACCTTAGAAACAATGTTGGAATGCTTTGTAAATATTGTTATCTGCCTGAGTGGAACAAAAGGAGTGAGGGAACACTACATGTTTGTTATACTACAGATTTCCTCGTGTACTGTAAGGATGAAAGAGATAAACACAAAAAGTTTGCGAAATAGAGAACATGTTAATTTGTCCCTTTACAAGGTTTCCTATGAACAAAGATTTTTTCTTTTGCACATAGCCTAGTCTAAATTAAACGAGTCTTTCTACTTTACTCACTACCTGTCTTGAATATGAATAAATTTTGGACTTGCATCATCTCCTTCCTAATTCTCTACATCTCTATCCTTCCTTTCTATCTCTCTTAATTTCAATCTCTCATCAATAAACAAATTAAGAGAGAGAGAGTGATTTTAAAAGAGAGATAGAGAGGAAGGAAAGAGATGTAGAGAATTGGAGAAGGATATGATCCAATTTTCTTGTGTGGATTTTGTTTTTTTGCATCTAAATGTCCACACAAGAATTACTCCTTATGAAATTTTTTAGAAGTTTTATTTTTTAGGAGGCTTTTTACCACTTGTATTTTAATGGATACTCTTTAATTATTTTTGTGTGCTTCAATTATTATTTTTTGTGTGCTTCAAGTATTAATATTTGTGTGCTTCAATTATTATTTTTTGGTACAATTTTTGTGCTTCATTATTAATTAATATATTATAACGACAATTTTTTTTGGGACCACAGTAATAGACAAATTGATTAGCAAAAATTAGCGTGTATAATGAATTATTAATAATTTGTACCAAAAAATAAAATAAGAACTGAGTAATTATTATCATAAATGTACACGGCTTACAATAAACTGAAATTGACTATAAATAATGTTGTCCCGTGAGTACTTAGTTGGGACATTGCATGTGAAATGCATGTATCGGGGTTCGAACCTCGGTACTCCTACTATTTCACCTTAAAAAATTAAAATTTTAGCCAATAAATAATGTTGCCCCGTCCCGTGAGTATAGCTCACTTGGTTGGGACACCTTAAAAAAGTGAAATTCTAGTCACTAGACTACTTGACAAAATAAATAAATAAATAAATAATGCTATCTATACTTACATATAAAGAGCATACAAAAACCCATGATTTTTTTTAGCAGCAAAGGTCTTTTATGAACAAACTAACCATAACAGGCAATTTTTAGACAGGCGTGGAACACGGGCCGCTATTATTAAATCAATATAATTATATTTAAATATTTGAAAGAAAAAGGTCTTGAATTTGTAAAACACCTAAGTTTTGGAATAAACCTGAAATGCTTAAACACCCAAATTTTAAAATGAAGGGAAGTATTAAACGATAAAAATATAAGTTAAGCAAATCATAGTCTTCATCATTTACATGCAGATTGCAGACACACCAGAATTAACATCGTATTTTGATTTCCAATATCATGGATTTTATGTTATCAATGATGACAAGACACAAGCAACACAATGATAACACCATCTATTTATTTGATGCAGTGTCATACAATACAGTAATGTATTCAATGAAATGAAAGCTTTCCTTTGAAAATTACACCGACAACTCCTCCACATCTGCTCCTAATGGTTCAAAGACGGCTTCAACCTCACTTGGATCAACGTCCTCCAACCTTGATGGTTCCCACTTCGGGTTCTGCGATGACTACTTGTTCAGTTTACTTATTATTCAAGCAACAAACAACATATACCAAATATTGAAGGAAGTGTGCACACTAAACATGAAACGGGAGAGTACATAATAATTTCAACTTCGAAAGAGATGCATAGTTTAGAAGGGCAGCCGTGTTAATTGCACCTATACTTGATTTTGCAAACAACTAATATTTAAGCTTGCGTATCACACATAAGTGTGAAAATTAAGAGAGCAAAAGCAAACCTGATCTTTATCCACCAATACTGCTCGAACACCTTCTGCAAAATCATGCCGCAATGAAGACCTCAAGGCAATTCGATACTCAGTTTTCATTACACCACTAAGCTGGATTATCCGAAATACACAAACAGCATAATTATTAGATTCATGCTCAAAACACAGAAACCACTGCTACCGTCAGAAAAAAGAAAAGAAAATGAAAGTGCTTACCGTGGATAAGTCACTGCCGTTTTCTCCTAGTGCAGATGCAACCGCAGAGAAGTGCTTATTGGTCAAGAAAAGGGAGAAGGGAGCACCTTTCCCAAGGCCTTGGAGAGCTTCATTAGCCCACTCAGCAACTAGAAATAGGATATACGAGAATACTAAGCACTTAACAAACAATCAACTATAATTTCTAACATTAGTATTTTTAACATACACAACAATGGCTGTATCTAAACATTTCAGTTTAAACAAGCAATATGATGATAATCATACCATTCGAGTCAGTGCTTGACTGGTGTGTTTTTAGCTCCTCAATGGTCTCAATAACAGATTTATTTCCTCCAAATGAAGAAATTATCTGAGGTAAAAGCAATTTTAATTGTGACTCAGAATCCGGGTTTGAATCATATCTTGCTAAAAGTACTTTGATGTCCTGATGGGGATCCTGAGAACTAAAACCAATGATATTTGTGTAAGATTGTTGCATTTTTTACAACTGACATGTTGCAATCTTTGTAATTATACACTTCTGACAAAGTACATTGATGTAGATTATTTCAAGAAACAAAAAGAAGACCGTGTATATGCAGTGAATACAGTAAATGACATTGTCACTTGTCTTATATCCACATAATGATGCCAATGCAATATAATAATTCCATGCGCCAATTCAATCTAAACTAATGAAGTTTAAAGAGTGATAATCTAAAGAAAGAGGCTCAATAGCTATTCAAAGGTTCGTGCTGACATACAAGTTTGTTGCCAAAAGAGCCTCCTTGAATGAACTTAACTTTCCCGATGGCACATAATGTGTTCCAAGGCCTACATATATTGCATCTGATGGTGTAGAAACCCTCTTTCCAGTCAATCCAAGATAAGCACCTGCAGTCAGTAAAATACTCGAAGTCTCAAATCAAATTTGGAGATTTCATAGAAAGCAAGTGGAAGAACCTTTCAAAAATACCTATGAAAACTAACGAGCTGTTAATGGAAACCAGAGACCACATTTAGATGCTTCAAAGTGAAAATTATGAAAATAGGGCACAAAAAGGAGAAATAGCAGGGCCGGAAATTCAATAACCCTTGGTTCTTATTAGCTCATCTAATAAAGCAAGGAAGAATTATGAATGTTGTATCATGAAAAAAATTACCAACAGCTCCTTCTCCTGGACTTTGAGCGGCTATATGAGCAAACCCTACGTCTGGGAATAAGCCAATTCCATTTTCTGGCATTGCAAGAACAGTTCTCTGGAAAAGTGTTAAGAAAACGATAACTTAGATAAGTCATAGACGAGATCTAAAATGCAATTATCATGAATTTACAAAATATATATAATTAAATGAAGCAACTATACTGCAAGATTAGCATACCTCTGTTATGATACGATAGCGGCCATGACCAGATAAGCCAATTCCAAAACCCATTGTTATTCCATCCATTAAGCTTATATATGGTTTCTTGTACTCAGAAATTTTGCATATCAAAGAGTACTCGGCTGTGAAGACCTAAAATATGCAGCATAATAGGTATATTATTTTTATGCTCCACCTTAACAACTCGTGCAAAAATGCAGCAAAACATGCAATCCCACAAAGTGCTTCAACAATTGGTAACAGACAAAGTGTAAATCAACCGACAAATTGAACTGTCTAACATCAACCAAATTACATATATGAATCTGATAGGCACACATAATAAAACGTCCAAAGGAAGTTCAATGTTTCTGAAGGACAAAAAGATGTGATTAAAGAGTGATCCTGTAATGACAGAAGCTGATGCATTCCAAACGATAAGGCCTCATTAGAACCTCAACTTAAAATACCATATAACCAAGGACTAAATTAACACTGAGTAAGAGTTGCATTGTAATTAATTTTATGTTTGATCTACTTGAACATGAAACATCATCAATAACTGTATATTACCAATTATTTTAAAACATAGAAGTTTTTAAAAGCCATGCCCATCAGTATTAACAATGAAACTATTTTTGTTATTAATAGTGTGGCCAACCAAATTAGTTGTGTGGCTATACTTTGTGTGAAGTATAGTTGAAGTTAAGAAACCATCAGTTAAGAAATGTTAACAATTGCTAGAAAAATGGTATTCATTTTGAATTGGCATGGTTATAATAAAGTGAAAGGGTAAGAATGTGATGGCATATAATTACAAAGGACACAACTAGACCTCAATCACATCTGATAGGTTGTTTTTGGTTGATATGTGCTTCACATCACCGCCTGCAGATAAACTAAGATCTCGGTTACCAAGTAAGCGGTCATCGACAATAGATAAAAAATTATTTGACGAAACAGAAACTATAAGAAAAGTTGTATAGCATCAAAAGATAATGATGATCACAAAGAAGCAAACGATATATCCAATGAAGCACATCAAAATTACAACTGGATAAGCAATGTATTAATATACTTGAGGCTAAAACAAATAATATATATTGAGACCTTCTGCACTAAAGGTGTGCTTTTGTCCTTCTGTATTTCAGCAACAACCCCTTTAATATCCATACCTGCATTGACCATTAATGGTGACTCTCAAAACCTTACCCACCACTCAAAACCAAATAACCTCATATATATCTAAAGAGACTAATCATTTTTAATGTATTTGAGCTAGAAACTAGAAACATTCTTCAATAAAACATCACATTAAATTGTGCATTTCTCTCTAAATCATACATACCGGCACAAAATGCACGAGCGGAACTGCTATCAACAAGAACACATTTGACATCTGGGTCCAACTCCCATTCATCAAGATAACTTTTATACTTTACATCCATATCTGCACCACAAATATTTCCAAATAAAAAAAAACTTCAACTTTTTTGAATCCTAATAAAAAAAACTCAAAATTCAAAAAGTATAGTACATGTCAAAATCGAAAGTGCTAATTTTTCTAATTCTTTCTAATTCCAAGTTCAACAATCAACACCTTAGCTAGAATCACAATTCCATTAAAATATGAATCAAAATAACCCAAATTTTACATTTTTTTAAAACCCTTATGACAATAATTTACAAATAGTACTTTTCAAGTAAACCAAAAGCACCATGATGATTGAATAAGTTCAAGTGAAAAGTTGAGAAACAAAAATCATAATTATAAAAAAAAAATGCAATAAAATGAAAACCTAGATTCATGGCGTTGAGAGCTTTGGGGCGATCGAGGGTGAGAACGGCAACGCCGTTAGGATTAACGGTGCCTCTGACGAATTCTTCAGCCATAGAAGAAATGGTTCGGAAAGAGAAGGAAGGTTTGGTGTTAGAGAGAAGACGAATAGCTCCGACAGTACGAAGTAGCATTCTTTTGTATCAAAGCTTTATGTATGTACGATGATGATGTGGTTGCTTGCTCCTTATTTTGTTGTTAATCGACAAGACAACATAATTATTTAATGTTGTTACTGTTTGACCCCTCCATTTTTATGCTATTTATCACAATGTCCATTTCTTTGCTTTCTTTTTAAGGTTAAATTAGTAGTAACATTCGATCCCCCGCAACTGCGATCGGGAGGGGGCTGGAACCACTTGATGCCAGAACTGACCCCCGAACCAGATTAAACTGGTGGTGAATACCAAAAAAAAAAAAAAAAATTAGTAGTAACAAAATATAATATTATTATCCAATAATTTTTTTTAACCAGCATAATGATTAGTAAAATTCTAAGGGTTTGAAATTCGAACTTTGATATTTATATATAAAATACAATCTTCTTATTATATTTTTATTATATTTTTAGTGAAATATATGATATTTGAATTTCGATATCTGTATACTAAATATAATGTTCTTATGATATTCTTACTAATTGAGTTAAGTTTACAGAGATAAATTATCCAATATTATTTTGCAGAATAATCAATTAATTTTGGTTTTTTTTTCTTAGCATGGTTTTGTTGGAGAGACATAAAACTTTGTTAATTATGTAAATGAGGGTAATATATAGTTTTTTATTCAATACTATATTATTTTTTAAGCATAAGAGTTTGCATGTATGATAGTGAAAAACACGTTAATATTTAATTTGTCTTATTTTAGGTGTCTCATTGAGTTTTTCACATTTCTTAAGGTAATTTATCTTAGATGATCGAGAATGAAGGCCAAGGCAAAACAACGTTTGTAAGTGATGATGAGGGTGGTATTTGGAAACACTCTAACACACAAGTTAGTGAGAGAGATATTTGTATAAGAAATTATGTACCCGAAGAAGTAGAAAATTGCTTTTTAGGCCCTCTATGGTGCTCTAAAATCCCCCGTCTTGACTAAATTATCTCTAGTTAATTTTGGAACTTACGTTCCGAAATGACTTATTTTTTTTAAAAAAATTGATATTTCGGATCCTAGGTGCCGAAATGGCATTTTTTTCAATGTTTTATATATTTCGGCACGTAAAATCCGAAATTAGTTCATTTTGGCACCTACGTGCCAAACTTAACTAATTCTGGCACGTAGGTGCCGAAATTAGTTAAGTTTGGCACGTAGGTGCTGAAATTAACTAATTTCGGATTTTACGTGCCGAAATAGTTTTTTATTTACAAATATTTTATATATTTCGGCAGTTACAATCCGAAATTAACTAATTTCGGCATGTGGGTGCCGAAATTAAGCGTTTTCGGATTGTAACTGCCAAACCATCCAAGATCCAAAAAATTAGGGATATTTTCGGATTTTTAAGGGGCTTAAAAGTACTGTAGGGGGCCTAAAGAGCAAACTTCCAAGAAGTATGTCTACGGATGTGAAGATAGTCGTTAAAGGGCTCCGTCGAATCCATTATGAAGATGGGCTTGAGTTTCAGCCCAATTCAAAATATTAATGATTACTATGTTGATTTTAGTAATAAAATAAAATACATTTTATTTGCAAAAAAGATAGGCATGTGCTCCCTAGTGACCTCTCTAGTATGTATGGAGAGCCACTTCACTTCAGTTCCCTTATTTATGGAAGTGTGAAACAAGAAAATACTTTTTTTTAACAACAAGAAGAAAATACTTTTATTAATGTTATATTAGTAAAAAAAATAATAAATATTGGCTTGAGATAAAAAAAATGTACAAACGACAAATATACAATACACATTCTTTTAAACATATTTCAAAATAAACTTGTAGTTTATGGTAAACATTTTTTTTTTAGCAATTATGGTAAATATTTTTAAAATGTGTTCACAGTGACTTGTGAGTGTTTTCTAACAAATTTATACTAACTAAATAGGAAAGACATATATGATCCACCAGAATTGATATACCGTGTCACAGCAGGTTGTCATTTTTTGTGTACCATAAAAATATGTTTAAGTTACAATAATTTAAAAATGTGTATCATAAATCACATAGATTTAAGATAGCTTATAAAAAAAAAAAAAAACATAGATTTAAGATACATAATTTAGAAAGTGTAGATCATAAATATGCAGTCTAGGATATAGTTACATTTTTAGAAAATATGTACCATAAATTTTTAGTATCTTTTTTGTAGAGTGTATACCATAAATTTATAGTAGATATTTTATTGAAAACTTCATGAAAGGTGGTATTTATATATATATATATATAAAAAAATGTTATATGAGGTGTGGAGCCGTAGAGGTATACTTTCTTCTCCGTCAATGCCTTTAAACATAGGAGTTTTATAGGTGTATCCCCACACCTATAAAAGTCTATAAACTGTACTAGTGTGGTCACAATGATACTCGTGCACTAAACTGCCCTTCGAGGTGCCAATGCGACCTAGTACAGTACAATGAAGGAATCTTGGATAGAGACCCTATAAGTCAGAGACAACTTGACCAGTTGAATTGTTATAGCCTTTTAGCCAACTTAAACTGGTATTTGTTTCTGTGGTGATACATCGTCCAAATCTCCCCAAAAGATCTTGGATTGGAGCTTTTGAATGGAGGAGCATTCAGTTGCTTCCTCAAAGTGGTTCCAAACAAGCCATTGTTTGAGTACAACATGCAGAGTCTGATGCATGGCCTACCCCCAGAATTTACATTCAAATTTACCATAAAATAATCAGGCGAATAAACACAGGCTGCATCCGTAGTTACAAATGATCGTCTTTAAAACCTCGGCAAAATGCTGTGAAGCAGGATTGCTTTGCCCACAATTAGGTTGAAGCACACATTTTCGTTTATTCGCAAACCAGTGTTTGGAAAATAGAAAGATTAAAAAAGATTGATAGGGTTGAATAAAATCAACGATTATATGGTGCAGCCTTTTCAAATAAAAGTTATGAAAAGAAGGATTCAATGCTAATATCATTGGTGAATAAATTCATACTGAAAATAATTACAAGAATTTACTAAATAACAATGCCCTTCTACATCCTGAAACTTTTCATCCTATGATACTCCCTCCCAGGAAAAATTAGTTTCTTTTTCTGCATCATCAATGCAAATCCTTCGAGCAAAGGTTAAACCTGTCTGCAATGCAATAAAAATCAATCCCTTCGATGGATGATAAATTTTTAAAAAATGCCTGTGCAGGGAAGGCAGAAACAATCTGACGGCGATTTTTCATCACACAAGGGTGAGTGGTAACAGGATCACCCTTATTTTGATGCTCCAGCTTTACTATTGAGTCCATTTCTTGGCCTCTTCTTGCTGGAAACGATATCAGAGAAAGAGTCAACCAGTTGCCCTGCCAAACTACTTGGATCATCCATGAGAGTCTGAATGAAGGTATTTACAACCCTGCGTTCCTGCTCTGTCGATCTCAAACTAAACCATGTTAGCAATTTCAACCTAAATTCCTGTTTGATGTGGCCCTCGCACTCTAGCCAACGGATAACCTTCACACAATACTCGAAGTTTTCATCCAAGGAACGGGAACCAACAGGTATACGTAAAGGAGAACCATTTATCAAAGTACTATCACAATCATGTGCCTCTTCATTTGTGCTCGCAACCCTTTTCCTGCCTGCATTTACACGAGAGTCAGCAGCTGAGACTTCTCTTGGCCCATGAGCCCAGGTTTGTGAGTCGCCACTCCTATGTGATCTTGCTTTATTGTTTTCCTGTAGATCATGAGAAACAGCATCATCATCTGCCTCAACAGCCTGCAGTAAAGTGCAACCATTACCTTCATCCCTGGAAGACTCAAAAGGTGTTAGGTCTTCATTCAAATCAGGGACTGAAAGAACATTTAAATCAAGGCCTCGTGAATCTGAAGGCAGCCGCCTTTCTGGAATTTTGGGCTTGTTCATTTTGGCTTGTGCACAGCAATTTTTCATATCAGCACAGCAAAACTCCTCAAAGTAACCACGTTCTTGAGCCCAAGCAAGGCGCAAAACTTTCCCAAGGTCTCGAACCTTAAATCTGGGGCCTGTCTTTGCGGGATTGAGCTCCATCTTGCAGCCAGAAGAATTGCTATCGGTTTGAGGGTTCTGTTTTTTATGATTCGAAGCAACCGACTTAGAGGGATTGTTTTGAATTATCTCGATGCTCTCGGTGAAACACTTAGCCTCAGAATGACCCAGGTCACCCATGGCAGTGTAAGATATAATCCGAAAAGTATATTCTGTGCAAGGTTGAAGGTCGGATATCAAAATCCTCCTCTGAGATTTGGGAAACACAGAAACAGGATCCTTTGTTGATGGTTCATCCCGACTCTTGTAATACCATAGCTTGTACCCCTTGATGTCCTCAGAACATATATTTGACATTTCAATTAAAATGATTTTGACAGAGGAAGCTGTTACATCTTCAAAAACAAATTTGCAAGCAGCAGGAAGTGAACCCTCTGCAAAATTAAAAATGGCATATGTACCAAACAAATGAGATTAGCTTGAACCGCAAGAACAAAAATTTACTACTTCCCCACTCCCCCAAAGCACAAGAAAAACTTAAGAGCATTAGTTTCAAACTTTTGAACCTGAATTTAAATTGGGAACAGAGGCCAGCCAGCTGTCAGCTTTCTCAATAGCATGAGTGCAGAGTCTCTGCACATCACTGGCAATAGGGAGTCTACTGACGATGCCTCGTGCCATTTTGGCAGAAACTCCATCAAGAGGACCAACTTCTGTCTCCAGTTTAGCCTTTGCCTCCTGTACCATTTGATGCAGGTCTTTAAATTTTGAAGTTCCATTCAGGAGCCTGTAGCTCAAATATATTCTATAACAGAGTACATCTACACGCCGGGCATCTTTTGCAATATTCAGTTGTTTCTTCCAGCATCTGCCATTATTAAACACAAACCACCAAGGTCATCAACACAGGGCTTGAAATGTATTTACCAACATACACGTTGCAAATGGTAAGTGAACAAGGTCATAATACTGTTCCTCTTCAAAAGAGACATCAAGGTAGCAAAACTGCAATATTATGTTTCAGTATGTTGCTGCGAACATGTCAATCCAGTGAGTCATGAATAAAGTGGCAAAAAAAAATAACCAACTCTTTTTCTAAATTATGTTATTACTCTACAGTATATTCAGAAGGCAGGTCAAGAAGCACATTTCTGTTGAAACAACAATATGTGCAAGGAGGACGATATAACAGGTAAAAGAATATTACTTACCCAAGTATCCCAGTAACTTTACCACAGGATGCACAACAATAACCACCATCCAATTGCATCAGTTGCCCATGATCAACAACTCCCACTTTTTCATGTTGAAGGGCACATTCAATGTGGCAAGACAACCCACAGGAGTCCCCTTGAGTAGATTCAGATGTGCATACTAACCAAAGACTGGGATCCTTGTTATCATCAAAAAGGTGACAGATACAACAAGAACACCGCCTACAAAATGTGTCATCCACTGATAGAACCGCCCTACAAGCAGCATTTTTACAGATCCAAGTGCTCGGATGTCCAAAATCAGAAGCCTGGTTAGAAGGAGGTACGAGTCGGATGGGGTTTTCACTCTTCCGATGTTGCTTTTTTGAGGGCTGACGATTAAGACTAGAAACCTTTTTTGTGTCTTGTTTCTTAATTATCTTACCAAATGACTTGACTTCAGTCATCCTGTTTTTTGAAGACATGTTCTTTTTGTCCTTATCAAAGCACGTTTGAAGAAGTTCCTTCTTTGGACCATATTTCATGTATTCCTGAAAGAGTTCTGAACTTCTTGAAGCATCATCTGAATGGCCATTTTTTTCAGGAGTACTTTGCACACTGGAAGAAAGGCTTTGAACACCAGAAACTGGACAGAAAAAACAACCGATTTTAAGGTAACATTACAAAAAAAACAAGACTTGTGACAAACAACTGACTGAACAGGTAAAAATAAGAAAGTAGACTATGAAGGACTATTATAAATGGATGCATAAATGGTGAACTGAATTTAGGCTGCACCGAAGAATAAATATAAGGGTAATCTCTGAACAGCTTCCTACAAAATCCGTTATTCGGGCCAAATCAATCCTTCAGATCAGACACAAAAGAACTGATTCAAGTTCTTATGAGAAATAAAACCAAGGTCCTATACTGAGGGTGAGTCTAATTCAGTCGTAACATATTATGTATAGCAGAGCGATGACCACTTTGAAATTTTTTATATGCATAAAAGTAACTCAAAATTCATGACATTCATAATTAAAAATAAAATGTCATAGATTTCTGAAACAAAATATAGTACATATAAATTCCCTGTAAATCTTTCTCACTCTTTAAAAACGGTGTAAAATGTGTGACATTAGGATCTATTCCATTTTTAGGACACTTGTAAGATTCAGATCACAGCACCATACATGGATGATAGACCTAAGAGTTGGAAAAGTGAAAAATCCAACTAGAGCTAACCAGACCATATTACCAGCCAATGCATCATGGCATGACTGCAAAAAGAAGTAGCTGCTACAGCACCAGCAGTAGCCAGTAGGGTATGACCCAGACCCATCACCCTCATTTTAGCTTAAAAGAAATATGTTTTCCTCCCAACTAGTCTTTCTTTTAACAAGTTTAAAAACAAAATGTTGCTTTAATATTTAACTATGAAAAACCAATAAAACAAAAAAACATGGACTAAAAATGTAGCATCTAACTCAATTTTAACTTATTCTAAAATCCTCAAATCCTAATACTAATTACAAAATATAGTGCAAGTACGGGGCTGATTTGGTGTTGCAGTAACCATGTCCTCATTTTTAGTGGGTAGTTATCCCAAGGCCATTGAATGGATAATATCCCACTAATTGTAGGTGATTTTTGCAAATACACAATGGGTTTGGGCGCAGTTGTCCCCCTTAATCTTACCACAAATTAGTGTATGGAAATATGGAAACAGGGGACAAGAGAAGAAATACAGAGGATGAACAGACTAAGAGCAGTGCACGGGATTGCAATGTAAATAATGTTAAGAACTGAAAAACAAATCCAACGAAAAGATTTTGAGTATGTGTGCATACAAGAGCAATTCTTCAAGACAACATCTAACAGAAGATTCATTTGCAGCTCAAAGAAAATTTAAAAAAATTATTACATGTCATCCAAGTAATATTGCATTTAGCTATTGAGTCTGATGTCAACCGGAAACAATGTTAAATCAATCAAACTTGAAATTGGTTATCTTTCAAAATTCCCAAATTTGATGTGGAAATCACGATTAGACGCTAATACAAAACCATACCAGACAAGATCAAAGTAACCAGCCAGAACAAATAAATAAGAATCGATTATAGCAAAAGCAAACTACTTCTGGATGAACATCAACCAAGAAAAAGACGTGCAATCAACTTCCTCAAGTCAGACCGCACAAATTTTGAACAAAACATCTGGATTATAAGTTATCTTTCAATAGGAATAATAAAAATCTCAAGGCATCCCGGAATTGGAAAATTAACATGATCTTCAGAATAAATTACAAACTATAAGATCATAAGAACAACCTTCACATGGAGAAATGGAAAAGCTGCGAAACTATGCACACAGCAGGCATTCTGAAATAATTCAGACAACTACAAGACTAAGTAGAAGAAATGTTACATGGAAGATCGAGATCCGGAAAGTCAATACTTCACATAAACACCAGATTCTCCCTACGACTAAAAAAGAAAAGGAGATATTTTAGATTTAACATTAAAATGCATCTTTATAGCCGACAATGTGACAACTCAAGGAGGAGCATCCAAGGGCCTCAAGTGGCGGATAAATTTGGAAAAATATTTTTTATAGAATGGGGCATACGCAAGCATGGAGCATGTGCCAAAGCTTTGTTTTAATTTATTTATATATCACAACCATGCAAGTTTGAAACTTCATATATTTACCACATTCAGAATTTCAAATACGGAATGTAATTATCGACCAATCCTACCATTGATTTCTACGTAATCACTGTCACCGTCTTTGACATTCCATGCAGATTATGGAAAATTTGCTCCTCAATAAGCACATAAAAGGTTGATATTTTTTATATTTGAATATTATCATTGCAAGGTAATCTTAAATATATGAATAGATTAGAAATCAGTCTCATATTCATTAAAAATATTAAAAACTATGTAAATGATTTAATTTTATGTAAGCTGATGGTATATTCTCTGAAGGCATTTGTCTTATTAAATGCTAATGTCAATATGTATTAATAGTAGAGTGGACCATCAAGTTAGTCGTCCAACATTACATGCAAAAAAAAAAAAAAAACAATGGCAAATTAGTCCCTGAAATATCCAATTCATGCCAAATTCATGCATTTTATATCACCACTATATTCCTTCATACGGATGCATAAGGTGACAATTTAGAAATATGGGGAACAAACTTGGTGACAACTTTTGGACGACTGGTGTGATGAACCCAGCAACTTTAGGGACTAAATGGGTGACCAATATCTTTCAATGACTAATGTGACAGGGTTAACCATGGGAGACCAACCTGAGTATAATCTTAATATATCTTAAGCAAATCATTGCTGTAATTACATTCCAAAGCTATACTAGAAAAGGAGAAGATAGAACAATACTAGTTATCAACAATGTATTCAATATATCTATTAAAACATCACAAGCTTGTGCTGATAAACCATTGATCCTTCACTAGTTGACTCTAAGAAAATAGCAGTACAGCAGATGAGGCATAGAGCATATGTACTGACAGAGCACATCAAGTCAATGTATTACTACATTTTACTGTTTGTGGCACATTATTACAATGTTTTTTTCATATGTACTGGCTAGTAACAGAGCAACAGCATAGAGGCAACTAAAAGACCATCTTGTTAACACTCGAGTTTCAATATTCTTGATCAAACACTCAAACGAAACAAATCTATTTGGTAAACCCCTAAGTTAGTTGGTTTGGCTAGCCAGTTAGTTGTGGATTGTCATAATTTGAAAAATAAGGTATGTCTCGTAGGGCTAAGAGGAGAATTTGTTAATTATTTGAACAAAAACCGGGGCCATGGGGCAGGGAGGTCGAGGGCCCCTGAAGTTCTGCGAATTTGTTCTATATTAAGAGAATTCTTCCCTAAGGATTTCTTTGTTATTTGGGAGGGAAAGGGAAGGGTTTGAAGGGAAAATGAAATGGAAGGAAGGAGGATAGACTTCCATCTTGTTTGAATGTTAAAACTCCCAATTTAGGGAATATTAAAAAAAAATCTGTAAAAGGGTTTTGGGATGTCTTTGAAAATTTCTCTAACCCTTTCTTTGTTTTAAAGTGCTCCCAATCCTTACAAGATAATGGTTTATCATAACCCTTTCCCTTCCTCTCCTAAAATCCCCTCCCAAACAAACCTTAAAACTTCTAATAAGATACCAAGTTCCTTTCAAAACCATATAACTGCATAAAGATGTAAAGTATAAAGGCACAAAGCCTTCTAACAGTAATCACTTTCAATATTCATAACAAACATTGGACCAAACTGCGCAAAACAATTGTTCTTAAACAAGAAAGAGGATAAGAGAAATCATGGTTAGACATATTCTAAATAAATAGTGGTGTGACTTTCATCAACAGAAGACCGCTGGTGATATACAGAATCATTAGACATGTAACTTACTGAGGCAATAAGACGTTTAAAATCACCAATTCATCTTTCCGAAACTCAATTTTCAGGTGTACTCTTTATCACATCCCATGACTTAATGTGGATAGATTTGACATGTAAGAACATGCATGATAAACTAAGCTAGCCAAAGTCAGCTTTACATGTACTACTCAGAGAAACGGACTAGTTGTAAGTCTAACTTTTGAAAAAACAAACTCAAGAAGAAGCTCGGAACCATACATACCTTTAGCAAGAAACTTCTCTTCTAAATCCATTTCTAACTGATAAAAACCGTAGGTGAATTGCCCTTGACTGACAAAAAGAAAGAAATTGCATTTCACAAGGATGCTTATGTAAGTGGGAGTATGAAATTCGAATCATGCATGAAATACCACATTACATACATTATTCTACGACGAATAAATAGAGAGAAAAATTTCAAAAGTAAAGTTTCCGTTATTATGGTATTACACGAAAGAAAGCTAACAAATGATAATGAATAACCAAAATTTTAACATGGAAATTAGCTTGCTTAAGGTAAAATTCGAAATGTTCAAAGAACAAATAACTATTTGCAATTTTTAGTCAAAAAATAACTATTGGCAATTTCATTAAGTGGAAAGGTTTGGTTTTTAATGTTGAGCTCTATTTTTACTTGAACATTAAAAATGGTTATGGCATTTTATGCCAACAACGTCAACGCATGCAATAAATGGAATTTTGATGCAATAAAGGTTATATTAAATAATTCCAGCTAGTAGAAAATAAGCACAGATTATTAAAGGAAGAAAAATGAAAACAATCATAAAATCAGTCTTCTTCACTATAGCATCCTATTTTTTTATGGTGAACACTCCCGTACACATATTATGTGGATATATACCGGTACACGGTTTAGGTGGATGATTATGATTGGTTCACAAATAGTATTTAATATAGAAAAATTAATAAATATTATTATTTGTAAACCGATTAGAATCACCCACCTTAGCAAATGTACTGGTACATGTCGACATAATATGTGTACGAAGAATTCACCTTTTTTTTATTGTATTCCCCATTTCATGAACCCACAATGCATCATTCAAAAGATCAAAACAAGCAAAAAGCATGAACAAATATTTTCCCAAAAAAAAAAAGAAATAAATATGATTGAGCTATAATAAATTAGAAACTGAAAGTAAAAGTGAAGAGAAGAGTGATGAAAAAGTAAGCACGTCAAGGTTTAAGTACTCTTCAACACCACATTGTGCTTTCAGCATTGACGAAAAGTGAAATTAAAAATCGAGTTTTTCTTTACTTTTTTCCCTTTTTTTCCAAAAGTAGAAAAAAAAATTCAATATAATCGAAGGAAAACGTGTATTTAGAAAGAAAACGAAAACCTAAGTATGGAGAAAACAAAGAACAAATCTGCAGAGAAAAAAATGCAATAAATAATATATAAATCGAAAAGTGATGATTGGGTAAAAATAGAGAGAAGAAAGAACCTTGAGAAATGAGGGAAGAATGAATTGAATGGAGCATGAAGAGTGAATCCAAAGCTTAAAGAAACATCTTCTTCTTCTTCTTCATCGTTGTTGTAATTGCTTCATTTCGTTTCGTTCCGTTCGATAGAGAGAGAAAGAGAAAGAGAGAGAGAGAAACTTGTACGAGTAGTTATAAAAATGATGGAGAATGATCACACGCGTTAGAAAGGGCGCGTGTTTAAAATAGAAACAGTGTTGTAAGTAGTATCTGCTATGCTATGAAAACAAGCAAACAGGGTTTGGTGGTTTATGCAGTTGCACGGTTATGTTATGTTATGTTATGGCTACTCTCAACTAAGCTACTCTACTCCCGTACGAGTACTCAACACTGTACCTCAGGAATTACACTACCTTACTTCAGTTGGTTAGATATTGCATTATATATGTATGAAATTAGTGTTTAAATTTCAGTCATTTCATTTATCCACATTATGATTGGAATTTCTTGACACTAGATTATTTGACAAAAAAAAAAATTATCATGGTAAAAATTTGAAAAGGAGCCAACACCAAATATATTGAACAGTAGCATAATCAAATGGTAGATAAGGAAGATCAATGGATGTTTCTCAAAAAAAATATCATTTTATTCGATATATAACACCTAGTATAAAAATCATAACCCGTATTTCAATCGATATTTTACAAATGATAAAAAAATCCAAGCTAAGACTAATTAATAACGGTAAAACCCTAAATATCACCAATGTTACGTTACATTTTCCTAAATTCTTAGTAGTTGATAAGAAACCAAATAATGGATTTTTTTTATTTTTTTAGAATGATATGGAAATTATAAATAAAATTGAAATATTTATAAAGTAAATAATATTACTGTTAGAGGTATAATTAATGTTTATGGGTTTAGTGTCAATTTATACTATCTCAAACTTTCTCAAACTATCTCACCAAAAACAAAACTTTTTGAAACTATCTCTTTGTTTTTTTTACGTATTAAAAAAATTAAAAATTATCTTTTTTTTGTCTAGTATGACCAGAAAATTCACCTTAAAGGTAGATAAATAGAATGTCTGAGGTTCGAACTCTGACTCCTACATTTAAAATACTATGTCCCTACCAGCTGAGATAAATTCACGAAGACACGAAATATGTGAATTGCTTCTAGATTTTAATGCGATTACACGGATTTAAATATCATTTGACCAAATAAAATAAAATATCAAATATAAATGTATTCAATATTCTAAACAAACACAAAATATCAAATATAAATGTATTCAATATTCTAAACAAACACAAATTTATTAAATGATAATCTTTTAACTAATTAAGTAGGGACAAATATTTCTCTTGTATATGATATGTATAATAAATAAATTATAGTTAATAATATCTTAAACTTAATTAATCACACTTTTATTTAATACTAATGAAAATATTATTTCAGATTATCAAAAAAAAATATTATTTCAGAAAAATTCAAATATTTATGATTAATAATATACTAACACATTTGTTTATTACTTGATTAGCCACACATTTTTTTAAGTGTTTGATTAATTGTGATATTTTTTCTGGTATATTTTTTTGTATTTTCATTGGTGACGCATTATAGAAATTACTAATATTTTAATTTTATACAACTCCCACGTAATGACACATTGTACTAAAATAAAATAAAATATATTGAAAATAATAATGATAAATAAATTTAAAAGGAAACATTTTACATTATATCTGTGCCAACACAACAACAATAGATACCAACTCATCTATAAAAATCACATTCATAACCACAATATTGTACATATATTTGAAAAGAAAGCGAAAAAAAATTATATCTCAGACCAACTTAAAATTAAAATCGTATATTATATTCTAAGCTCTTTTGAGTAAAAAAATAATAGTACTAAAGTATGCTATAAACCATAAATCGTCAGTTGGTTCAGTGATAATTAGCGCTGAATTCGGTATGAAAGATCACGGTTCGATCTCCGTAACTGCGATGGGAGGGACTGAAACCACTTAATGTCAGAACTATCCCCGAACTAGATTAAACTGGTGGTGGAAAAAAAAAGTATGCTACCCAAACATGTACACGTAAGAAAAGAAAATACGGTGTATATCTGTTTATTAAAAAATTTCATTCTCATAGCAAAGTTGTTTCTTGAAAGTATTTGTTTGATATTTGTTATTGCTGCCTATGGCATCGATCTGGATCCTCAACTGCAAGATTTTCTACAGCTGTCTCTGCTGCATGCTTGTTGGCCATTGGATTATTTGTACCGCTACCGATATATTGAGTTAGAAATCATAATGAAAACAATCCAACATTTTTTATGAAGGTTCTGTTTTCAATTTTGTTGCCCACTTCACCTCTGCACTTTCCCTTCACTTTTCTTTCTTTTTGTTTTTGAAGAATTGTTCTGACTTTGCAACTTACATTCATATCTACAAATTTGCAAATCTTTTTAGCATTTTCTTATATGTTTCAATTAGCTAACTCAACCCAATTTATTTTATATGTAATTTCTGAACTTTAAACTCAAATCCATTTATTCTCCAATTAAATATGATGAAACAATTATATCTTTGTAAAATTAAAAACCAAAACAGGGGTGAATGAAGAATGGAAAATGGAGAAGCTATTCATGTTCTACATATTAGATTTTTCTTTTATAATCTGATACTGTTATTGATGTGATGCTCTTATTGTTTGATCACGAGGGGACAACCAGGGATCATCCACATCGGGTTTAAGAACAACTTTACAAGTGAGTTGGACACCACACTCTTACCCAAAACCTTAAGGTGTTAGGTTTATGTGTCATCTCACTTATAAAGTGTTCAACCTCCACTTATCTAAACAATGTGAGACTTAACACTCACACTTGCCACAATAATCTTCCCCTCAAGAGTCCATCCATACCAGGATATGCTCCCCTCAAGCGGAAGTTTCTTCAGCAACACTACACTTGTACTGCCGTTGCCACACTACACACGGGACACGCCGCCTGACCACATTTGTCAGGAAGACTTTCGATACAAGGAGTCGGTCGAACCCTTCGTCGAACCATCGACTCTGATACCACTGTTGGGTCACGAGGGGGCAGTCAGGGGATCATCCACATTAGGTCTAAGAACAACTTCACAAGTGAGTTGGCCACCACACTCTTACCCAAAACCTTAAGGTGTTAGGTTTATGGGTCATCTACTTATAAAGTGTTCGACCTCCACTTATCTAAGCAATGTGAGACTTAACAATTATTATGCCAAAATGGAGAATAGAAAATCATTGTACCAATGGATTAATCTAATGGCTAACAAGTTTGCTAGCAGACACTGTTGCAGAGCAATCTGCAGCCGAGGATCCAATTCCGTCAAATTAAACTTTGACACCTTATACCCAAAAAAAAAACCTTTGACACCAAACCACGACCTTTCAATTTGCTTGATATAAAAGTTTATAACTAGTCAGTAAACACTCATGCGAAAAATTTCAAATTGCCTAATTATCCTCTAATTTTTTAGCTATCCATCGGCTTCTTTTGTTCTCGAACACTCTTTCTCTTTGTTAGAGTAGTTCCGGAGAGTGCTCAGGAGGAATAGTGACTTACGATATAGAATTTTAGTGGCAACAATTTTTTTTGGGACAAGTTATACTCTAATAATAATAAAAAGGCTTGGGCTAAAAATAATTTCAGTATGATTTATATAATATATATTGAATGCAATTTTTTTTGTGGGTGTGTTCAGAATACTACATGTAATAATAAAAGAGTTATGTTAAATAGTTCATCGAGTACTTGTTAAGCATACTGAAAAAAAATAGAAGATCAAATTAATGTTGGTAAGGAAAATAACTTTTTATATTTTTAAGATATTAAGTGCATATGTTTTAAGATAAAAAATTTATATTAATATATTTAAAAGTATATTGGTGCTTAACATTTTCCATAATAAAATACTAATAAGAAGAGGTTTAGATTTTTTTTTCTTTCGATCTAAAAATTAGCGAAACAGCTCCACGGGATTATGTTTCATATCCAGGCTCACTATGTTGATACTCAATTGAACAAATGACAGATCTTAGAATAAAACATTCATTTTTATTTCGTTTATGCATGCATATCTATATTTTTACTTGATACATAATCATTGATTCATCTTTCAAGACAAATGAATACAAAGATTTTTACTCGATAATTGATTAATCATCATCAAAATTTGTTTCAATGTATGCTAACATCACAATCGTATTTGTCAAAATATGGATTGATTTGTGTTAACAAATTAGATGTTATATAAGTTGTTAACTTGTGATGCAAGTAACACAGTTAGTTATTAGTTTAGTTAGTTAGATGAATCGGTTATGGCTCCTTTGTAAAACTGACTCGTCTATATATGCTTGTAAACTTGCTCATTCAATCAAACCAATACAATACTATTTTTCTCTCTTCTTCTCCTTTGTCATCATCTTCGACTTTTAAGCTTTGCTTTTCCATAACATTGGAGTTTCACATTTCTTATTTTGGTATCAGGTACACTTTTGATATGGTGGTATCAGAGCATCTCAATTGAGAGCTTTGTTACGCCATTTCTTTCCTTTATTTCTTTTCTTTGTTTCTTCTTGCACCATATGGTGTGTCGTACTAACTCCGGCGTGGAGTATCTGTTGTGCAATGAAAACAAGCAAACAGGGTTTGGTGGTTTCTGCAGTTGCACGGTTATGTTAGGGCTACTCAACGAAGCTAAGCTACTATACTCTCGTATTCAATAAATACTACCTCAGGAATTACAGTATTTTTTTAGAGATTAATGAAGATGCACTGACAGTGTCACATAGTTTTACACAATCAGCCAATAAAAAACCATCGATTTTCCATATCATATCAAGGAAGTGGGTGAAGTGGAATTATTTTACACCGTCAGTGCATATTCATTTTTCTCATTTTTTTTTACTATAACATTGTACACTATTTTTATTACTACTGTAGTAATCATGTACAACTTTATATATTTTTTTATATCACTACTTTATATATATATATATATATATATATATATATATATATATATATATATACATCTTATAAATAAAAAGTTGGTCAACTTAATTTGGTCCTAGGAGAGACAATCAAACAAAAAAGAAATCATAAGAGAAAGAGACTTCCAAACATAAGAGAGAGATCATCCGAGAGAAGAACCAAATAAAACAGAATAAATCAGGAGAGAGAATCAAATAGAAGAAATCAATAGAAAAAGCCAAATTGAAAAACACACAAGGATAAACACATACTTGAGATCAAAGTCATAACAAAGCCAAATTAATCACGTCAATTTCACGAATGTTCAAGGCCATAACCATAAACCAAAATTGCATAACAGCAATTCCTTCAGAAAATAAATAAAGTAAACGTATTTCCAAAATTTTGGGAACTCGATAGTGGAAGCAACAAGTGGTTCAATATAGATCAAACTATGCTCTTGATACCATGATAATAATAGAAATATAAAATAGGAGAAGAGAAGGAAGCTATGGTTCCAAAAATATCACGATCAGTTCAAGCTAAAGTTCCATTAAAGAATGTTTCCACGTGGTAGAACCTCCTCGGGGAATATAAGGTTTTCATAATAATATAAGTGTTTCGACGCATGAATACCTTTGTTTAAAAGAATATTTTTGGTGTAGAAAATCTCAAATTCAGGATTTTAAATGTAACCTAACCAACATTTATTGAAAAAAGCAATCGCAAAGATTTGGGATCAAAAGCGGTTAGCGGTGACTATTGAATAAGTTTCTTCAGCTTGGGTTGGGTTAAAAGCACAAATAACACTAGTATTGCTTCGTCAAATAATTAAGGATTACAAAGAGAATATATACAATAAACCCTAAGATATACTCTAAAAATATAACTAATCATAGAAGATATTCTAACATAATATAGAAGATATTATAAGATAGGCTTAATTACATTTTTGATCCCTTATCTTTATTTTAGGTTTCAAGTTGGTCCCTTATCTTTTAAAAGTTTCAAGTTGGTCCCTTATCTTTTTTTTAGGTTTCAAGTTGGTCCCTTCCGTCAAATTTTGTACTGTTACCGTTAAATTTGGACACGTGTCAACTGTCCAAGGGTGCCACATGTCCAAATTAGTTTGCCACGTGTCCAAATTTAACGGAAATTGTTAAAAAATTGACGGAATGGACCAACTTGAAACCTAAAATAAAGATAAGGGACCAACTTGAAACTTTTAAAAGATAAGCGACCAACATGAAACCTAAAATAAAGATAAGGGACCAAAAGTGTAATTAAGCCTTATAAAATATTATGAGATACTTTCTTTTATTCTAACAATTTTGTCCACCCGGCCCACCAAACAAAAAAGCTTGTCGATACATAGGTCTTGAATACTTATAATACGACAAATCATAGCAATTTGAATTAGCATCATTATATGGTTTCATATCTTTGGGGTCTACATCACCTTGAGTAGATTCTGAATCAATAGTCATGAGTTTTCCGAAAAGAGCTGCGTTATCATATCCTTCTTTAGGCAATCTTCCACTACCCATTGGGGGATACAACATAGTTTCTCCAGCCCAAACTTGACCCATAAATCTAACCAAAGATGCTCCTTCCCTTAAGTGAGTAAATAATTCTTTTGGCCAATATCCAATTTGTAGAGTGTCTTCAATAGTTAACCACCAATTACCTGTGGATTTATCCTACACATATTTAAGCAAAACAAATAAGTTACTAAGAAATTATGTCAACCATTTAGAGTAAGAATGATAAAACAAAAAAATCTCATCCGTTCATTTGACTTCGATTTGGTGTCAATTTATATATGTGTATAGGTTCATATTCTTTTAAAAAAAATATTACCCGTTGAATTTGGACTGCAAGAACAGATTTTTTGCCCCCTGAACCAATCAGAGTGCTGGGTGATCGAACATCTCCAATAAACGGTTTATAATTATTTACTTGGACGAAACCAGAACATTGCTTATCTATACAACCATTAAAGTCTCTACCCGACAATCTCTGCATATTCGTATCAAATTGAGTACAACCACAGTATGTGTTCTTAAATAATTTGTTGATGCATTAAATTCATATTCTTACATGCCATTCCGTAGTTAGTCGTGGTGTACTATCTCCATATAAGGCTGGATGAACCTATATATGATATCAAAGGAAAAAAAAAAAGAAATAGATACAAATAGCAAAAAAAATAGAGAGAGTATGTGCACACAAAAAGGGTAATCATGAATATTTCAATGAAAGGAAATGAGCATTTAGGGAATGCAAGTTATTTCTCTTTTAAAATATTATGTTATCATGAAATCATGAAATTAAAATAAAAACAAAGTTTGGCATAGACGTAATGAGAAATAACTTACCGTAAGTCCAGCGCATATTTCATTGAGTTCGTTTGGTGGCCCACTATCAACACAAATTAAAGACGAGCTAGATTGACCAAGTTGAAGTGGTAGATTATAAACACTTATCACTGCGTATCCTCCATAAATACAATCTTTGGTTGTATCGAGAGAAACAGTCTAGAGAATATAAACATATGATAGTTAGAAGAGAAATATAATTATACACACACATGGTGTAGATTCTCTACGGGCACATGACAAAGAATCAAATATAATATTTAAAATTATCCACTTACACGATAGCGACTAGGAAGATCTACAAATTGTAAATATTTTGCAGACGAGTAAATATCATTTTGATGTTTTCTTGTACTCTTGTAAATAGGTACTTTTCCTGTTGGAGATTCACCATCATAAGATGGCCTACTCTCCACAACATTCTTTGCGAATGTTGGGTAAAGCTATGGTACAATGAAGAGGGAACAAAACAAGGTTCAATATAGTAAAATTGAAGCTAAGATTCTTTATAAATGAATAAAAAAAATTATGTTAAAAAATTGGAATCGTAAAATGTATAATATATATTATTTGGTTAAATACAATTACATAGCTCCAATTTCATCGTATAACAATTGTGTTTTCACGTTACAATGAAATGAATTAAACTTCGACTATTATACCTGAATTTTGTGATCTTTTAGCAAGGGATGTTGTAGAGCAGGTTGTTCGTATATATCAACACAATCAAAATCATTGTCCACTTGACACTGAAATTGTTAACCAAAATTATTATCACATAATGCACGTGTAAAATAAATTAAGAGAGGACAATAAGGCTCCGTTTGGCCCGGCTTTTTTTAGCTTTAAATTCTCTTTTTAATCAAAAGTTTGGCCAAAACACATTTTTAATAAAGCTCTTAACCGTAAAAAGTAGATTTTTGTTTATGTGCAAAATTGGATTAAATGAGCTTTTGGGAAAAGAGGTTGAAACCTACTTTTGAAAAAAAATCCGAGCTTTTTTTGCAATGATCCCACTTCGAATCCTGCTGAAAACTGTTTTTATTATTTTTTCATTTAAATATTATTAGTTGTTATTATGTTTTTTTAATTTTTTTGTACAAATCTTCTTTTTTTTTTAAATATATTTTACCAAACAACTTTTACTCTTTTTTTGGAAGCTCTTTTTTTCACTTTTAGATTTCAGATAGCTTCTAAGAGCTAAAAAAGTTAGGCCAAACGGACCCTAAGTCACAGACAAACACCGTGGTGCTATTTGAGGCAATAAAATAATTTTGCTCATTTTGTAGAGTTTCGTTTATTGCATCAACTTTGCAGCATGCTATACACAAACTAAAACTAAGAACTAGAAAATGAAACAGCGCCATCAAATTATAGATGTTACTTTCTAAAAATATGTATTAATATGTAGGAAAGAATGCACGCATATATACTACAGAGTGGTGTATATGATAAACTAATTTTAATAGAAAACAATACCTATTTATTTCATATATAAATTGACATTTTACTATTCTTAATTATAATTAAGGTGACAAAACGTACCCAATGCAACGAATCGCGCAGAAACACAAATAATTTACTAGTTTTAGATGAAAGGTGGTGATTATTCTTATTTTCTTTTTACATAAAATTACTATAGATAGAATCAAATGACACTAAGGTGTCAAAGCTTAACAGTCTTTATTTAAATAGAATATATTTTCATTACTCTCTTTATCACCTAAAGGGTGAGAAATGTTTATGGTTAGACATTCATAAATAATCACTTAATAAATCTTCAATTTGGTCCCTGAACTATCAATCTCTCTCTATTTGGTCTCTAAACTATAAAAATATACTAAATGGTCCCTAAACTATTAATAATCTATCAATTTGGTCTCTAAACTATCATTTTTTTCTCGTGGTTTGAAAAAATTAAGGGACTAAATTGATGCATTAATGATAGTTTATGGACTATTTAGTATAATTTGATAGCTCACGGACTAAATTTGAGAGAGATTGATAGTTTAGGGACCAAATTGATAGTTTATTGATTAATCACTAGTAACTAAGGATAAAATCAAATGATAGATGCCCAAATCTTATCCCTTAATATTATTTATAATCCAAAGGCCTCTTGAACAACTTTGACAAGATTAAATGTTTTTAGATTTGTCTCACAATCTTTCCCAATATAGCATATGTTTCTTCATCACCTAAATAAAAAGTCATAAATTCATAATGACTAGCACTAAGAGTATGTTTGGTTCGGCTTAAATAGAAGAAGGGGAAGTGAGATAATATTATTAATTAATTGTGTTTGGTTTAATTTTTAGGAGGAAAGGGGAGGAAAATTCTTCATAAATTCAATTTTTGCTTCCCGAAATTGGAGGGATTTCGAGGGGAGGGAAGGTAAGTTATGTTATTTTTTATTTTTTATTTTTAAGTTGCTATTTTTTGTTAGGTTGAATTGCTTGGTTGCCATGCCCACATTTATATATTTACATACAATTTTTTTTTATACAATCTTGTTGTTACGCTGATTAAAGAATTTTTTTTTGTTTCTTTGTTCTTTCTTACCTGTTTATTTTATTTAACATCAATAGTACTTTTTTTTTTTGAAGCAGTACTATTTTTTTTATATTACAAAATTATTTTAAATTTTGTGTAGAATTTAACTTTATAAATTATTTATTAGATTAGATTGATCATCAAGATTAAAAAATTATTATAAACGGATGACTTGATTTGTGGAGTTTTTGCGTCTATTGAATTTTTTATATTTAATTATTTGTAAAGTGAATAATCTTAAAATTATATGACTATCGTAAGACTATAATGATAAAAAGTAATTTAGTCTTATCATTATTCCCCTCTCCTCATGAACCAAACATATTTTTTGTAATTAAAATCTCTCTCTTTCTCTCTCCCTCCCTCCCTCCCTCCCCCTCCAATTGAACCAAACGGACCCTAATAGATATAAGATCAAATGATATTAAAGCTTAGATGAAAATAAACATAATCTCCATGCATGACTTCATTGTTTGTTGATGGTCCAACCAGTGCTTCTCATTGCAATTTTAGATCCTTATACATCAATGGAAATGTAAATTCTAAAATAATTAGGAGATGAAATTTTTTTCTTCTTCTTAACTTTCACCACTAGTTTAATTAGGTTCGGAGGTCAGTTATGTCATTAAGTAGTTCCAGTCTCATCCCGATTGTAGTTGTAGGGGATTAAACTGTGGTCCTCCCTACCAAGTTCAACTTCAATTACCACTTAACCAACTAACGGTCGGTGGAGATGAAGTTTCTTTAAGCATATCGTTTTGTCTGCAAGTTTATACATAATTAAGGTTCCGTTTGACCCGGTTTTTTTTAGCTTTTTATTCTCTTTTTATTCAAAAGTTGGGTCAAACACATTTTTAATAAAGCTCTTAACCATAAAAAGTAGATTTTTTATGTGCAAAATTGGATTAAATGAGCTTATAGGAAAAGAGGTTGAAACCTACTTTTGAAAAAGAATCGGAACTTTTTTTGCAATGATCCCGCTTCGATTCCTGCCGAAGGCTCTTTTTATTATTTTTTCATTTAAATATTATTAGTTGTTATTATCTTTTTTTAAATTTGTTTTTTTTTTATGTACAAATCTTTTTTGTAAAATATATTTTACCAAACAACTGTTGCTCTTTTTTTAGAAGCTCTTATTTTCACTTCTAAATTTCATATAGCTTCTAAGAGCTAAAAAAGTTAGGCCAAACAGACCCTAATTAGATATTAGTTTGTTTTTTTGTGAAGTTTATAAAAAAGAAATTAGAAATTAATATTAGTCATAGTTTTAAAAACCGGACCGGACCGGCCGGTCGGACCGCGAACCGGTGGGATAACCGGCTCAATCAGCTTGCAGAACCGGTTCTGCTTTAAAACCGCTGAAAACCGTTGTGACACGGCCGGTCAATGGTTGGACCGGGAACCGGATAGACCCGTGTGCACGAACCGGACCGGTTTGGAGAGGAAATCAATTATTATTTCAAAAAATTGCAAATTTGTTGTACATGGGAATTGAACTCAAGTCATTTGGATACAAATGCATGGCTACTACCACTAGGCCATTTGCATTTATGTGATGTTGTATGTTAGTGAAATATATTTAATACTACTATATTAGTTATAAAACACAATGGCATGTATTAATAAATACATTGATAATTGTTTTTCCTTATTATTTTAAATTAAATTTTCACACACACACATATATATTCATTGTTTTATTTTAATGTAATATATTAAATTACATTGTGCTAAAAAAAATTATGAAATAATACTTTTTTTTTCTGTCAAAAAAATATTACTTTTTTTTTTACGAAGATATAATAATACTTTTATTGACTAAATTATAATATTGTTATGAAATTTTATTGAAAAAGGTTTGAAGGGAAACATTTTTTTATTAAATTTTATTGTTATGAAATTCAAGTTAATATATTTAAATTTTTATATAAGCCGGGTCAATAGTCATGCGGTCTGACCAGTGACCCACTGGTCTGACCAGTGAACCAGTGACCCAGTACCTTGACCGGGTCGATCACCGGTCCGGGTTTTAAAACATTGATATTAGTTATTAGAAACTTTTTTTGTGAACAGCTATGAGGATTTAGTCATTTAGGAAATTTTCATGTCACGTGAGCTAATTAATTGAATTAATATATGAGCCTTTGATCAAATATTAATAGAGCAATACTTAGTTACTTAGACACAACAACACAACACTAAATAACACATGTTTGCCACACATATATAAATTCAAAAAATTCAAAGATATATTATAAAAATAAAAAAAATTAAAGGTGACGAAGTATTTGAAAGAATAAAACATACATCTTTTGAAGTAGTTGTTGGCAAAGAAATCAAATACACCTTGTTTGTTATATGATAGTTGGTTCGGTATAGTATTTGGCGGAAAAGGATTTTCTGTTGTAATTGCGTGACACAGTTATAGCTGTGAACCGTCCGATCTGAAATGAAGTCCTTTTCTGCTGTAACTGTGTGACACAGTTATAGCTGTGAACCGTTCGATCTGAAATGAACAGCCCAAATTTATTACCGCGTGAAACTGCGTGAAAACGGGACAGCAGGTAATCCTGGTCCATATTTGGCCTAATTTTCTGGTTTGAATACTATACTCTCCTTACATGGATAAGATGGGAGTACCTCTTGTAATTTTATTTTGATGCTTTTTTTACTATTGATAAAATCACATTGTTTTGCTGTTTCAATTTTTTTTTTCATTCAATGTTGTCCTTTTTTTACTATTGATATATGTGAGAGTGAGATGGCTAAAAGATAATTCATCTCATGGTATAGAGTGTGGGCGACCTCTCTGCTTTTATCACATTAACCTGTACAGTTTGGTTCATCTTCTATATAGCAGTGCTCATTTTATTTTATTTTGTGAATCCCAAATAAAACAATATTAATTAATTAAAAGAAAACAATGAATTAATGGGGCGTTTGATCTGCTAAAAAATAGGAGATGGACTGGACAACTTTTGTTGTACCTTGTTTGATTCAGAAACTGTTTATGAGACTGAACAAATAAGTAGTAAGGAACATGACAAAAATAAGAATTTTTGTCCCCACTAAATCACAATACAATTTTTTGTCTACAGTACGACTATAAAAAAAATACAAAAATATCTATTTTATTTTCAAATATAAAAAATATTAGGGTTGCCGCTACTGGCCACGACAAAAGACTCTTTATTAAGGTTTCTATTTATTTATCTATCTCCATTTTCATACTTTCTAACTAAAAAACTTATTCACTATTAACTAAAAAACTTCATTATTTGCCTTTATGCATTATCTGCTCGTGGAAGACTTGCTCTTGGTATCACTGTTGCATATGCTGGTCAGTACCCTAATACTTTGCCCTTTTACTTTTAATTCCATTATTTCATTTATCATCTAAACCCTCATGGTTAAGTCGTTGCAAAACCGCGCGAACCGGTTGTCACTCTAAGCTAATCTAACAATCAATTATCAGTTGGTTTGTATCTGTCTCAGTTAGTTGGAAGTTTGCAGATTCAATAAAGCCATCTTTTTTATACGAAAATGTTAGTGTTACTACTATTTGTTAGGGTGGGAGGACAAATTTAATGTTAGGGGAAAGGTTTTACAACAACAATTGATCAAATTTTAATTCTTTATCTTGAATAGAAATATTTGCTCCTTTGTTAGTTAATCTGCTTTTTCTTCCCCTTAAAAAAAACAGAAATAGTTAGATGCTGGATCAATTTATTATCATCTCTAGTGTTCACAAGCTTTATTCTGATGAATATTTGTGATGCTTTGTATTGATTATTAATATTAATTATTCTAAAGTATGCAGTAAAACCACTTATGAATAAATCAATTGTTGATATTACACATAGTGAGTGTGATGTATATCAACCCTTGATTTTTGAACTTTAGTGTTCACCTTAGGAAAGTCAAATCTGTGTAATTTTCAAAGTTTTAGAGAATTTGCTAAGGATGAAGTTTCCATTTTTCCAAGAGCCAAGAGTATACAAAGTATTCATCTTGTGCAACTGAATCTTAGCAGGTAGAATTCCAAAGCCGTGCATATTGTTAACCTTGGATATTTTGCAGCACTTTCAATATCTCCAATAACAACTATGTACCATTTTGGTGTCTAGATCAACCTTGTATAACTTCACTCTTCTTCATATGAGAATTGCAGTGTATAGAAATTTAGAATTACAATGTTGTATTACAATAAATAAATACTATTTTGGCCATCAAGGAATGAAAATATTTTCTCCTATAAACACCCAAAGGTGGATGAGTTATTTGAAGGAATAAAACATACATCTTGGAAGTAGTTGTTGGTGTAAAGAAATCTAATGCAACTTGTTTGTTATATGAATGGTGTGATCATCCATTTGATTGTATAGCTAGATAGTTGGTTGGGTATAAAGGTGTCAAAATCGATGGATCGGATGGATTTAGATTGAATTGTTAATGAATGGATCAAAGTAATCTATTAATCCACTATTTTATTTTTATTTCTATAAATATCCAATTCAATCCATCCATTAAATATTTAATCCATCTGATTCATCCGATCATCTACTAAAATATATTAATTTATTTTTTAAAATTTATTTTTATAAATCAATTAATAACTTTTTAAAAATATATTTATTAAGTGAAATTTTAGCCACTAGATTACTTGGCAAATATATATATAAGAAGGTGACTCGCGCAGATAGCTTACTCCTTCTTTTCAATAGAAAGGAATAGCCAAACCAACCCAGTTGGCTAGTCAATCTCAGATATCTTATCGACCGGCAAACCTGAGACGGACGACTACGGTCCCGACCTTATCAACACCGGATATATATATAAACAGATTTATCTTTTATTAATATTAAAACAGATTTATTTATTAATTTCAAAACATAATTTTTTTTTATGAATTGATATGCAATCAATTCATAATTCATTTCTTCACTAAGCCCAAACACAGTGAGCCCAAAATATTTCTTTTACACCTCCCTAAATTTTCTTATTTTATTTTTTCTTCAATAAATCTTTAATTTTGTGAATATCTCAACAAAAATTCATACCTTTATTTATTTTTATTTTTTTGACAAAAAATTTATAACTTTATTAATTTGTTAAGTTAGTCTTGTATTTAGCCATTTATTATATCAGTATTAATTAAATTCTTTATTTAAATAATTTACTATTTATTTGATATCTAATTTTATCAATTTAATCTTTAGGGATAAATATGTTTCTGGTCTCTATAAATATTCCAAGTTTTGTTTTTAGTCCCTCTAAAATTTTTCTTCTACTTTTAGTCCCTAAAAAATTTTCAATTAATACTTTTAGTCCCTACTTCTAAATCAACTCATGTATAAACTTTATATTTTTTTATGAATGCTTAAAATTAATATTATAAGAATCTCTCCCAATTTTTTTTTGAATTTTTTAACAAAGCCTAAATTAAATATAAATTTTTAGTGCTTAAAAATTCATATTTAATTCATGTTTTGTTAAAAAAAATCTAATTTTTTTTTGTGAGCGATTGTTAAAATATTCTACACTTTTCTTAAAAATTTCATTAAAAAATATAAAGTCTACACATGAGTTGATTTAAAAGTAGGGACTAAAAGTGTTAATTGACAATTTTTGAGGGACTAAAAGTAGAAGAAAAATTTTATAGGGACTAAAAACAAAACTTGAAATATTTATAGGGACTAAAAACATATTTATCCCTAATTTTTAACCAAGAAGAACTAATATCAATAAAATTTGAATGAGTAAGTGAATTTTTTGAAATATATTGATAAATTTAGATAACGACTGTATTGCGAATTGGCATACAAAATGGGGGACCGACCGGTTTACACTTTACTGCTTCCACCAACCTCATAAATCATTTCACCAACTCATTGATCAACTACCTTCAACAGCCTAATAAATCCACCGTCCACCAATGCTACAAACGCAACACCACTCTTTCCTCATACTTTTATCATAGTTTTCTATTCTTCATCAAATCACCCTACCTCATCACACCACACACACCAAAGTGAGACCACTCACTTGCTTTATATTCACGGATCTGTTCGGGTTGGTGGTTTTGTACCCAAAACCATCCAAACCCTAGTGACCAAGGTGATCTTATTCATGATCACAATGTATGTAAAAGACTGTGCAAAGCATATTTTTTTCTCTCGGTTCATATTTTCCTTCATTCCTATGTTGGTGACACTCAAGTGAGTGTTTTTCTTTGTTTCGTTCTTTATTTTAATCATTTCTTTTGTCTATATTCTTTTATACTTTTAGTTTATGTAAAAAATAGAATTTAAAGTATATATACGGTTAGTGTAAAACAGTTTTACACCAACATTCGGTTAACATCTATCAATTTGTCACATCATCTCACTTATGTATGGTTATTTTAAAATTATTTGTATCATATATGATATGAAAAAGTGATAGTTTCTTCCAATTTTACATTGACATGTATGTCCATTAAACTAATTTTTTTTTTGGCATTTGCAAATAAATTGCAGGTGGATTATATTTGAGAAAGATGTTTCATATGCACACACCTATTCTCAAGTATATGACTACACAAAGGGCCAACGCAGTTGACCGACATAGTCGCTGTGTTAGGTGTTAGAATTTCGCTCGAACATAAATTTGGATTTGGTAAGTCTAGTTCACTAAACTTTAAATTTTTATATATTTATTTTCACAATTTGATATTAAAATTTTTAAATTGCCGGTTGTTTTGCAGTTCGAGTTGGATTACTGTTTATTATATCAGGATTTGGAGGAACTTTGTTCGCCGGATTATTTTTTCAGACGGGTGTCATCGTTGGTGCCTCTGGTGCACTAGCTGGCTTGACAGCGGGCACTTTATCCGACATTCTCATTGAGTACCTTACATTACACCTTACATGACATGCAAAGTCAATGGAAGAAGTGGTGTATTTTCTTTGATAAAAGATATTCTTCCTCACTTGGTAGGACCTATACTTTCACCTTTATAGAATTTAGAGATGTAGAATAAGATAAATTGTAAAATTTTATGTTATACTAGACTTAAACCCGCACGTTGTACAATTGCAAATTTGTTATTATTTTGTGGGAAGTTGTAAATAAAGTCTACACTACTTAAATGATATTAATTGTGTTAATATTTATGTAAAATAATAGATAATATATTACTATTAAACTGTCAATTTACAGAATATTTTTATTCTTGATTGTTTGATTAAGTGTGTTTTTGGTAACCGATGAATGAACCTTTAGAGGAGATATGAACATTATTTATCATGTACATTGATATATGCAACACCCTGCAAAAAAGGCTAGAATGTAACATAAAAATGCAAAAAATACAGTTGGGTCATGTAACAGGTTAGTTGTGCTAGACAGTGCCTAATCTAATAACATATAAAAATGCAAAAATATAGTTGGGTCATAATAATGGAATAGGATTTTTTAGCTTTTCATTTAGATTCATAGAGTAAAGAGGAATAACTTAAATATTTAATTTTCTTAAGATTTTAAAACAGCTCAATTAGTTTATGAAAAAAGAGAAGTAGTCCTGCCCTGCTATTTTGTTGTAGCCATGTTTGAGTAGAAAAAAGTATTTTTAGAATTGGTCATGTAGGGATTATTCATGCCAATGTGTTGTGCAAGATGTGTTAATGCTTTATAGATTTAGATTGTGTCCGAACAAGTAGATTAATTAAGTGCTTATTGAATAAGCTTTTATCATACTAGCATTTATCATATAAGCTCTTGTGTAAGTAAGCTATTTCTATTATCAAAGCGGAAATGCAGTTCAGTTGTTTTTATGCAAGCTATCTTGAAGAGCTTATTGAAATAAGCCGAAAATAGTTTATGAACATGACTTTCCGAACACTCGTACAAGTGACTATGATTGGTGATAAGCCGAAATAAGTTGCTCATAAGTCAACATTAATATATTTGACATTGGCTTCAGTTGCATGATTGATATTTGACAACATTAACATATTTTATCTCAAATTAAAATGGAGTTCCCTTGATGTGTGTTGATTTTATCTCAAACTAAAACCGTGCATATCGTTAACCTTGGATATATTTTGCAGCACTTTCAATATCTCCGATAACAACTATGCACCATTTTGGTGTCTAGATCAACTAATTTGGTAAAAAAAGTCTTGAAAATTTTAATTATTTTTTTTAAAGATATTATGTTGGCTTTAAGACTTTTTTAAAAGGCATTTTTACAAGCTTTTAGTAGTCCTTTGGTTTCGTGGATGTTACAAAACTGTTGGTCTAGTAGTCTCGATATCATTCAAGGATTTTGCTTTCAAGTTACTCATTTTTCAAGAATACAACAATTGTGCAGATAAATTAGTTGATCGTGTCTTTCAAATCACCAGTGTGGTGCGGTGGAATTTCATTCCAAATTTCATCTTATATTTAACCATTTATTACAATATTAATTAAATTATTATATTTTGATAATTTACTATGAATTTAGTCTCTAATTTTATCAATTTAATCTCTAACCAAGAATACCAATCTCATGGACCGTAGATAAATGCACTGCTTCCACACCAACCTCATAAATCTCTAACTCTAACCAAGCTGGAATGTGTGCATTAGTTTACTGAAGTGTGCATTACTACTTCCACCAACCTCATAAATTCTTTCACCAACCTAATAATAACTCAACACTAGTCTGAACTTCTCTTTATCACTCACACTCTCTTTCAGATCAGAGGGTTTGGAGGTGAAGTCTCAACTGCCTCTTCTTTCATATTCCATCTATTTCCCCCTTCAACTCTTCCCTCTCATTCCTTTGTTTCTGAAATGTGATATTATTGAAGCGAGAATCTACCTAGGAATGAAGGAAAATATGAAATTACCACAAACAAATGTATGTAAACAATTGTTCTAAGTAAAAAACTTCATGTTTTCCCTCATTTCTTGTAGATTATTGTTTCACCCTATTCAACAACCATCTCCTCCGTCCTCATGTCAATGGTTTTGATTTTCTGTTACAGCTACTGTATTTATAATCTGTTTATGCTTAGTTATGGGTTTAAGAGAGATATTAGTATATAGTTTATGTTGTTGGTCTGAATTTATTTCAATATGTGCATACTCATATTTAACTCAAATGTTACATTCTTTTGCTAACAGGGGTCATATGGTTTTAAATCTAGTCATAAACTCATAGTGTCTCTTCAACAAGGTTTGAGGTATGAGGAATTTTAGATTTCGATGTACTAAGAAACATTATATATGAATGATGAATGTTGTTTTTATACTCATTTGTTACATGTCATTTATTTTGTGACAGAAAGAGAAGCAAATAAAACAGGAAGATACATCTCAATTTCGGATTCAATTGGATGTGACAAAATATGGCAATTTCGCATGCTCTAGGCCTCAGAATGTTTTAGAAATTTGGTAAAATGTAGAGATACTTTTGAAATTAAGTGAATAATATGTTAGAGATGCATTTGATATTAGATCAAGATAGAGGGGGTGAATTTAATTAACATTGTACCTTTCTAAGAATCACTTTGGAGTATTGATAATATAGAGGACTAAGTTGATTCAGTTTTATAATTTCACGACTAAGTCTATGTTTGAATTGACGGTGAGTTAGACAATTTTGTAAAACTACTAAGTGTAACTTTTTTCAAAACTATTGCGACTCCATGTGATTTGGCTAATCTCACCGTGAATTCAAACATATTAACCTGACTATTTTAACTCCTATAAAAGTTGCTTCTAAAGAAACTATAGCTTATATGCTCTTACAACACTTCCTTATGTTAAGCAAAAAAGGAACAGAAAACAGAACCAACGAGATTAAAGTTTGTCATGTGATAAATTACATAAATTATACTAATCAGACTCCATATCAACTATAAAACGTGTCATTAGAAAATATATTGATTGAAAGGCTTTGCATGCTTAACATTATAAACCATGGCATTAAGTTAATTTCATATCCATACATAAGTGGAAAGGTGGAAAAAGATATAATAAGTAAATGTGACACATTGAGATCTGAAAGAAGATGAATCAATTGACGTTTTTATATGCCACAGTCAAATTATATAATAGAGCAATTGGGACATGTTCTCTTGAATTATTGGACACCATAAGCTCAGAAGCATTCCCAAATTATTGAATCATTTGATTAATTGTATTAAATAAAATGTTCTTTTTTCCTCTCATTTGATTATGAGTGGATAAAATAAGAGTGAGTGAGGGTGTTTCAGTGTGAGAACAACTTTGCTCCATTTCCTAATGCTCCTTTTCCACATTTTCTTTTCATAGATTGAAGACATGTGGCAATAATGAATCTAGTGGCCGGAAATTAAATACTATAATTAAGTAACAAAAAACTAAAAACAGAACAAAACGAAAGAATCAAAACGCGTGTGTTACTTCTTCTTTCCATCTTCTTCATCACCCCGCCGCCGCCGTTCCTTTTCGTCCGTCACAAAACGACGATTCATATCTTTGGTTAAAAGGAACGCCGTCACAGGACGACGGTTATCTTCTTCTTTCCATCTTTTTACTCTATAATTTTTACATTATAAACATACTTTCTCGCTCCTTTTGTCGTTATCTTTGACTCTATAGTTTTTACAAGAGTTAGTAACAACACAACACATCTTCTTTCTCAAAATTGAAGATTCTGATAAAAAAATTGGCAATGGAAGAGATACAAGAATCTTCAATTTTTTGTTTAAAATATAGCTCGTTTAACTTGGAAATAACTCTAAAGAAATAGTTGATGTTTCCCTTTGTCTCTACCAAAATATATAAAAGTGACTTAGAGACCTTCATTTTCTCTCGTATACTATGCATTCTTTTTAATAATTATGTTGTGTTTATTTATGCAATTAAAGGTCCAATGAGTTTAATTTACAGAAATATTGCATTATATATGTAAGGGGTCGATATTCGAATCTCGATCGTACCACTTATTTATCTTAAGGGTGAATTCGTAGCCGCTAGATTACTTGGGAAAAAAATTAAATTAGTTTTTCCCTTTAATTTCTTAATGTACTAAAGGCGAATTAATTTTTCTTGTTTAATTTTTTGTCGGATAAAAATAACACCAAACAAAATAGAAAATCTCAGATATAAAGTCAATCATTACAAATACCTTTAAAATAGTAATTCTATAAATTCTGTTGAAATCAAATTTTTGAAATTTTGATTATTGGCACCTAAAATAAAATGATTTTGATTTTTCAAAAGAAAACATCATAAGTATTGTTTTGTTGCTTTCATATTTTTGTTCTTCTAGAAGCCGTTTATCTTTTGAAAGACTGTGATAGATTAGTCATTGGTCAAACGAGTCGCCATGTACGACCAATAGTAACTTAATAATAATAATATAAAAAATAAATATTACAATCAATGTAGTCAGGTTCGCGATCCTACGTAGGATCGGTAGGCTGGTTGAGAATCGTAAGATCGGGACCGTAGCTCGATTCGTAAGATCCTACTCAAGGGTAAAATTGTAACTTCACATATATACATATACACATAAACACACACAAATATAATTACATGAACAAAATAAACTTAATTAATTAATATTTCATAGACATCATTCCAAATGTTCATAGATTCATAACAGATGAGTTAGAAGAAGCAACATTAAGGTTAAAAAAAAACAAAATGAAAACTGAGGGTTGAAACTTGAGAGTGAAAGAGACGAGTTCAGAAGGTTTCCGTGAGGACAGAAGTTTGAGTGAAAGAGAGGGTTGAAAGTGAGAGAGGAGTGAATGAAAGTGAGAAAGAAGCGAGAACAAACATACACTAACCGTCGGCGAGATTCACGACGGCGACGGCGCCGTCTAGAGATCAGGTAAAAAACCCTCTAGGATCGTAAGAACCTATGACCCGGTGCGAGAACCTGACTACAGACAGGTCAAAAAAGGAACCTCGTAGGTTCTAAGCTCGTTTGACCGTCTCGAGCTCGTAGGATCGCAAGAACCTAAGACCTGGTGCGAGAACCTGACTACATTGATTACAATTATGCAAAAAATTACACAAAATAATTAATCTTCCTTTCTTACCCTTTCTCGCATTTTCTTTTCTCTTTCTTTCGGCGGAAACCTCTCTCTGAGCTGTACAAAGCCGTAATTTACCAACTCAGAAACTTCTCATTTCTCTCTCTCTCTGGTTGTTGTATTGCTGGATCTCTTTTATTGACCATCACCGTCAGCTTAAACAAAAAAGCTGCATAACTGTTTCTTCATCTCTGCAAATTCACTCTATCTTCACCTTTTAGGGTTCCAATTCAATTTCAACTTCACAGTATCACCGTTTCACATTTATCATCTTCTTCTTAGTTCTTAGGCAAGTCTGTTCAATTCTCAGATCTAATATATTTGCATTCTCGTTCGATTTTTTGATGAATTGTTTGCAAAATTGAATGTTCTAGATTATTCGTTGTTTTGGAAAATTACTAGAATCTAGGTGCATTGTATGGATGATCCTGTTTTCAGATGAAAGCATTAGAAGTTTGATTATTTGCAGCGAAAGTTTATTTTGACTGGATTGATTTTGTAAAATTGATTTTAGTTAAACTTGATTTTTTTAAGTTAAAATGATTTATGTTTGGATATGTTTATAGCGAAGTGATGTTTGTAGGCGAAAGCCTTTAGGAGCGATTCGATAGAGATTTTGATAATCATTTGTGATTGCTTGAATGAATTGTTATTTTTGATATTTATGTGTTGTGATGTGTTGAACAGAAAGCGGAGATGAGTCGAATAAAGGAAGATGAGAAAAACGAACGAATTATTCGAGGTCTTCTCAAACTGACACCGAATCGAAGATGCATTAACTGTAACAGCATGGTAGGATCTTTTTCCTGCTCTTTAAGCAAGTGAATTTCCTTACTCTGTAGTTTACGCCGTTGAATGTACTATAGGACAACTCATTAGAAATGTAGTTAAAGTGAGAAACATTAAAAGTCATGATGCTGAAGTGGTAACCGTTCAACGGTAATGATAACGGCCGTGTAGAGAACTTGAGAAGCCTAAGGGAAAATTTGTAGGAATATTTAATAAAATTCCTTTTTTTTGTGACAAGAAATATTTAAGGCAGTTTTTTAACTTTATTATAAAAGATCAGATCAAGGGGTTGTTATCTGTTACCGGCAGCAAGTTTATATATTAAACAGCAGGAAAAACTGGTAGAGTAGAAGGTTGTGATGTTTGAGCAAAAGTACGCAGTGTTACAAGTTTAATCTTTTATTGCTTGATGATATGGCTTCTCAAAGTATTTAAAAAAATTAGCATTCTTAATAATTATCCTTAATAATAACAAAAAGTACACCTTTTTTGAAAGAAGAAGACTTAACTTTAACGCATCGAGATATGAAAATCCAAACAACCTAGTACACATTTTATCATCAATTTAATGCGAGTTATATTTATTATATTTAATCATTTCAAAGAAAGAACCAATAAGTCAATAAAATAAGTGGGAGGTACGCTACAATTTACAAGCTTACGTCACTAAAATGGGAGGTAAGAGCTTTGTTCAGTATAAAGATGTAAGTTATGTGTTATGACTAATGGGGATGGATACTTTGGTCATGATCAAGTAATACCGGTCTTCCAGGAGATACACTTCTTTTTTTACCATCTACCATAGAATCATAGGCGTGTGGCCATGGACATATTATCGAGACTTCTATAAATAATGGGGGCATGGGTGGTTGGCTTGGGGCCTAAGGCAACCACCTTGTTTGCCTTGCCATTTACACTGCCTGTTAATGATTTATCTCACTCTGCTAGCGCGGAGAATTACTCTAAGGGAATCATGTTATACATAGTAACATGTATATATTTGAATCTTTAAGCTCGTTAATGTTAGATTCACCTGGACTTTGTGATTAACTGAAAGTAACTCTAAATGGATTGCTACTCATTATATTTGAATATGCTACAGTGGATGGTACAATAATAAACCCTTTTCTTACTCTTTTGTTAGGGACCACAATATGTATGCACAAATTTCTGGACGTTTGTTTGCACAAACTGCAGTGGAATACAGTAAGTACTTACAATCTTTTTACTTACAAACTGTACTGTTGTCAAATTGTAGAGATTGGTGATTGTTGAATAGATATTTTTTAAGGTGCATAGAAACATACTGTACTGACTAATACTGCTTTTTTTTGTAATGGACTTGGGTTTTGCCACATGCCTTTCATTTATCGGCATTCCATATATTTTCTAGTTGAACTTGAACTACTACTTCAGTAAAAATGAAGCTTGAAATGTCTGTATAGTAATTGTATTTTTCATGTACTTTTTGAGTACCATTTGTGTTGTTTTTTATGGATCAGTGCTCATAAATTATATACTATATCTGTTTTTCCTTTGGCAATGTATCCTGCTTGCTGAAAATAGGACAATGAAGTTTCCCATTTCTAAGCTGATTTTTATTTTAATTTCCAGCCGGGAATTTACTCATCGAGTAAAATCGATATCCATGGCTAAGTTTAGTGCACAAGAAGTTAGTGCACTTCAAGAAGGAGGAAATCAGGTACCCATTCTTATCTGTGCTTAAACTCGTGTGCTAGATTTCTGCTGTTTCAATTGATGTTAAATAATATGTTAAGTTGATTTTCATTCAATCTAATACTTTCAGCGTGCAAAAGAAATATTTTTTAAAGAATGGGATCCACAAAGTAATTCTTTACCTGATAGCAGGTACGTATTTGCTTGCTACTTTTTTTTTTTGTTTTTATTTGTAGGGTGCATTATTCTGTCTCTGATTGATATGTTTGTTGCCAGTAATGTTGACAGGCTACGGGACTTTATCAAGCATGTTTATGTGGATAGGAGATTCACTGGCGAAAGGTCCTATGACAAACCTCCAAGAGCAAAGGTTGTAAAGTGTCTGTTGTCCTCTATCAGATAGAATAAGCTCTATTTTAAGCAGACACTACATACTCTATCACATCACATGTTCAATTTTAATCTGTGATACACTAAATTTTAGAATTGTAAGTTTAAGGAAAAAGATTCATAATGTCATTTATATATGCATCAACATTTACAATATCTAGACATATGACATGCTAAATGGAATGAAAAGTTGGGGGAAATAAAATTGGTTCTGGACAAAACACACCTACCTTATTTTCTGTTATCACTACAATTTACTTAAAATTTTAAAACAGCTCAATTAGTTTATGAAAAAAGAGTAGTCGTCCTGCCCTGCTGTTTTGTTGTAGCCATGTTTGAGTAGAAAACGTATTTTTAGAATTCGCCATGTAGGGATTCATGCCAATGTCTTGTGTAAGATGTGTTAATGCTTTATAGATTTAGACTGTGTCCGAACAAATAGCTTAATTAAGCGCTTATTGAATAAGCTTTTATCATACTAGCATTTATCATATAAGCTCCTGTGTGTAAGTAAGCTATTTATATTATCAAAGAAAAAATGTGGTTCAGTTGTTTTAATGTAAGCTATCCTGAAGAGCTTATTGTAATAAGCCGAAAATAGTTTATGGACATGACTTCCCAAGCACTCATACAAGTGACTATGCTTGGTGATAAGCCCGAATGAGTTGTTCATAAGTCTCAAACACACCCTTAAACTAGTACACACTTGGCTTTTGATTTAGAATTGCTTAAATGTATTAGAGAAATCTTATTCTCTTGTGCTGCATCTCATACAGGGTGACAAGGATGATTCCTATGAAAACAGGAGGCTGGAGACGTATCAGGGAGGATCTAAAAGCCCTCCGTATGAGGACACATATGAACGCCGTTACAGTGACAGATCTAGTCCTGGTGGAAGAAGTCCTGGATATGATCAAGAAAGGCATTATGCCGATCATAAGAGAAGCCCTGGCCGCCCTCCAATAATCAATGATTGGCGCCGTGAAGATAGATTTGGGGGTGGACAGAAATTTGAAGATCGTAGAATATCCGATGGAGGTAATAAGATGGAAAGCCAATCTCCCGAGCGAGCCAAAGACCTGGATTCTTCAAGTCCACCACCTGTTGTCCGACCTGTTAGAGAAATTCTGGGAGAAAATGTAGTACCTCTACGAATTAGTGAACCTCCCAAAGCAAACAGTGGACAGGCTTCTAATGGCTCAGCACTCACACAGGTGAGATTATATCAATGATCTTAATAATGTGGCTCAGTATTTACTTGGCACTTTATTTAATTTTGCTCTGTATTTACTTTCTTTACTATGAAGTTTTTTCTAGGGCTTAGTTTTCCTTTCTGTTGTTAGACATTATGGTGTCCCACCTGGTGGGAAATAGATTTTTGGTTGTTGCAGTTCTTTCTCTAAGGTTCCCAAAATTGATTTCCTATTCAGAATCTTTTATCATATCTTACTACAATTGCAGAGAACGGCATCTTCCAGTAGCTTGGCATCCAGCAATGGAACCCCAGCAGAAGTTAAACTTGAGACAATCAGGAGCCTTATTGATTTTGATGATAATCCTGAACCACCTATTGCTCCAGCAATACCTCAAGCCACACAAACTACCGCAGCTCAACTTGTGAATCCAACAAATTCTGGTGATAACAATTGGGCCTCCTTTGATGTTGCACCTGAGGTAAAAGTATCACAGGGTCATTCAAATGTAAATTCACTTGATTCTATGCTGTCCCAGTTGTCAGTTCCATCATCTTCACATGCTCAAGTTTCTGGAGCCCAAGGTGGTCACTATCTTGCAGTAGCTATTTCTTTGAGCAGTGTCTAACATTGCTTAAAATCAATGACTGACTCTTTATCTGTTTCACCTGCAGGGCCTTTGGCGGGATCTGCTATTAATGCTACTGCTGGAGGAGCTCCAGCTGTGAGCAGCTTCGCAACTTTCCCAGCCAGTGTTGCTTCATTAACATCTTCTGGATTGACACCAGCATCACCTTTCAATAACGCAGGCTCGTGGCCTAGTTTGCAGTATCAGCAACAGCAACCGTTGTTCACATCTACTGTTGGTCAGCCTACTATTCAACAATCTACACTACCAGTTGGTGGCACTTTGAATAATCAGGTTTGTCTTATTAAGTAGCTGTATCAAATGTTGTGTCAATTAATTCAGATGTGATGTTCATTCACCCTTTCATAGAAATATAACTCAGCCCTGGATCACATCTTCTGTACCCACGATACAGGGGCATCCAGTGACACATGTGTCAAAGGTTGTCGATGAAGAAAAGTCTAGTGTTGCTTCACAAAATTCTACTGTAAACATAAAACCAAGTGGAAGAAATGAACTTCCTGAGGTATTATTGACTCCTTATTTAGCTTCATAAAGTATCTATATTGTGTGCTTGGTGCTTGCTTGTATTTATGTCTATGGTTTATCTTAGTATTTAGTTGTGCTTTTGCAGGATCTATTCGCTGTAAACTATTCATCTTTTCCTGCTCGAGTCCCAGGCTGGCAAATGGGTGCACCGCCTGGCATGGGTGTCTCAGTTCATTATAATAATGTGATGGTACTGTTAAATTCCAAATCATTAGCTTGCAACTTTATAACTTAATCTGTGGCTACAAGCCAGTACCATAGTATGATGCATTTTCTCATAGATTTCTTCTCACTGTTACAGTCCGTGCCGAGTTTCCCACAACCATCTCAATCTACAAATCCATTTGATGTGATCAACGAAACAACTTCAGTGCAAGCCCCAACTGTACGTAACTTCAATTTAATCTTTACTGAGTCCTTAATAATTAATATTGAGTCCTTAATTAAGCCCGGTGATAGTTTGTGCCCATCGCTTCTTTTCTATAGGTTGTGTGAATCTTTTATTGAGTCCTTAATAATTAATATTGATTGGGGATTTTGTTCTTCTAAAGTGCATGATGTGCTTTACGGCCATTGGTGGATGATAAATACATGTTTGAATCTTGTCCTCTGTTGAATTATTAACTTGAGTTTTTTCTATCATTATTTACTGAGGTGTACCATTATTTCTTAAATTTGCAATTTACTGGTATATACTGGAATTTTTCTTTGGTTTCTTTATCATCTGGCATGAAAAAGCTGGAATGTTGAAGTAGGACATGCTGACTTTCTAATATGTAAATGTTAATTCACCATTTAATTCAAAATTGGTATTGCCTGTCAGTTTATGTTTGGAGACAGATAATTGCATAATGTTCTCATAATTCCATCAGTTTATGTACATTTTGGTTTATGCTTTATGATTGGTGTTCCTTGAATGCAGTTTCCTTCTCTGTCATCTTTGCAAAGTGCTCTGCCTAGTGTAACACCTTCAGCTACGGTGCACCCTTCAAACATGGGTAATCAATCTTTTGCATGGAATCCACCGTCCTCGTTATCACACCCTTCAAACATGGGTAACCAATCTTTTGCATGGAATCCAGCCTCCTCGTTATCACATGCACCAATGCTGCCTCCACAAGCACAAACTCTTAACTCAGCAATGGGACCAAGTATACCTTTTATCATTTCCTCAATCAATTATTTGCTTGCCTATGCTTATTTGCTCTTTATCTGTATCTCAAACTGTGTAAATTCTCAGGAGCATACATGGAGCAACAAATGCCAACTAACATGCCAATGCCAAGGTAACTATTTCTTGGTTCTGATAATATTGACTGTAGCCTGTTTTAGGTTCGATTATTTTTTTTTTCTCTTGGAAAGTGAAAACTCATCTTTTGGTTCCGGTCATTCCCTTGTTGACATTCATACTTTGTAGCATGAATTCTGTAACAAAGTTTGCCAGCAAGTAGCAATAAACACATAAATTCTAGCACCTCATAGATTCAGTTTTATTCCTTGAGTGGGTTAGTTGCGATTACTAAGAGCTGAGCTTTATTTGCCATCGTTTGTGAAGTAACCTGTGAATAAGCCAATTTCTTATGGTTGTATTGTATGGATAGAGTTGATAATCGGTTGTGGTTTGTGTTACCTTACCTTGAAACTTAATTGAATGTGTAGGCATCAAGGAGTTGGGACTTTTGGAACCGAGGGAACTGCTTTTGGCTTCTCTAATATAGATCAGCAGCTGAATGGTAGGTTGCCAGCCTCTGCTACCTTAAATCCCTTCCCTGCAGGAGGTAATCCGTTCGGATGATCTTAAGTTTTTCTGCTCGGATACTCTTTTCAACCCAAGCATCAATTTGTTGCACCCTGTACAAATATGGTTGAAGTTATTTGTACAATTCTTTAGTCAAAGGAAATTCGAGCATATTGAGAGATTTACAGTCGGTCATCGGGTTTCAAATTCAAATATACAGCCTTGCTTGTAAATTATTTGTTGCTATAGGAAATATGAAGGCAAAATATCTGCCTGTCAAAGGAAGTGGGTCTTACAGGACTGATATAATGAGCTGATGAATGTGAGAAAGGAGTGCAAAAACCCCTTTGCCGAGACAAGGTAATTCTTTTAGGCGCAGCCTTGTGTTGTAGCGTCGGTTACTTATAATGGTGTGTTATGGTGATCCTGGTTGTATTATTATTTTAAATTTTGCTATTATGTATTATCCTGTAATCTTATTATTCCTAGAAGCATGTTAAATCATCTGTTTGGTGTCACCATATAGTTCTATAGGATTACTGCAACTATTGTGGTAATTGACTAGTGATCGGTTTTCCTTTTTTCCTTTTACACCCCTCTGCATGCGCTGTACACTACCGTGTTTTTTTAATAAACGACTCTTATTTTTTAAACTTAACAAGATGAACATTGATATTTTAAATTATCACTCAAAAATATTTCAAACCTCTATATGATGAAATCTTATGCATAACCTTTTTCTGTCATTAGATCAAAGAGATCTACCAATTGTTATGGTACATTTATCAGTTATCCCACCAAATTTACCCCGTCATCATCTTCCCCACCGTGCATAATAAGCCTCCAAAGTATTCCTGAAAAAACCCCAATCCGCTCCATCATAAGCTTTCTCCATATCTAGTTTAAAGATTAAATCTAGAGCTTATTAAAGGCACCATATGTTGATTAGATCAAGGAATGTCCCACAGATAGAAGCTATGCGCAACTATACAATAGTCCACCTGATGTGCTAGCAAATTTTTCAAAGTTTACCCAGAAATATTATATTGATGATGCAGTACTATACAAATAAAAGTAATATTTATTGAAAGAAACAAACTATTTTCACTGCATAAGAACATTCAATCTCCTAAGTTAGAGGGGAATTATTGTGCTGTTGTTGGCTCTACTTAAAACAATAAACAAACAAACATATAACAACAGAGTTTACTTATACATAAGTCAAAAAAACTGAGTTTACTTATACAATCACACTACACTATTCACCAAAAAAAAAAACTAACACAAACAAACAAAACAATTACACACACTAACTTCACCAAACTAACGATCCTAAATCCTCTTAACATTATTTCATTAAATATTTGCCATGGCCATTATCAACACATTTTTTCCATAGGGATGGCTATGAAGTTCCGTGTGATAGGATCTAATAAGATGAGAAAGTTTTCTTCGTTGATGACCCTGCAATAAATAGAACAAGGTAAAAAAAATGTATTAGGCAAAAAAATTGACAACACTTCTAACATAAACAAGACCTGTATCAAAATGTTAATAACTGTTGGGAATGTTAGTGAAGAGTATCAAACCTGGGTGTATTCCAATGCTCTTTGAGCTACAAAATTCCCATAGGGATCCTGAAGAACATTCAAGATATTAAGACTTTTTATTATCTCCTCAACTACAACTTCAACATCACTCTGGTTAGAATATCTCAATAGATCTTCTACCACATTGCTGGAAAACTTGTTCATTGAAAGTCTAACAAAATTTCCACGAAGCTCTTCTATAATCACTTTATTTGCTAACGGAACCTCCATTTTGATTACATATTGCACCACATAGTTTCTTCAAAGATAAAAAAAAATATTAGTTTTAAAATGAAGAAACATTCAAATGCAAAGAAATATACCATATTTAAAATTTAAAAACTCATAAGTTTACAAGAGACTACGATGGATTAAAAGAGAGAATGAAACTTAATTTTTCAGTGGTAGGGTTATGGTCTATTTGGATAAACCCTTAAGGTGAATAAGTGGAGTGTTTAGAGTTTGAGTTCTAACTACTACGTATATAATGTGATGCCCCTACCAACTGAGTTAAGCTTAAGGGGCGACAATTCAACCTCTTATGTTAATATTTGCTTTAAGGTAATGAACTTTGCTTAGTTTATATGAAAAGAATCAACAGAAAGTAGTAGTTACTAGTAAGTTTAAGCAAGTGCAAAACATATGCAATATAATGCACTTCCAAATATGGGATGCAAATAAATTGCAAACTAACAACCAAATGTTAACAATAAGTTAAAGAAATTTAGCAAACAAAATAATCAGTTCAAGAGTGTGGAATCAAACCCATATGGACTTGGTGCTAGAAGCAAAGAATTTATGATGATTTTAAAAAGTAGCAGGTGTATGGCTGATTTTCCACTATAGTCAAGGCATTTTTGAATAACTGAACATCCAACTTTGTTTGTTGCAATATCAACACAATTTCTTGCTACTTCATCCAAGATAATCTGAAAGAAAATTCTCAATTATTAAGTACATTTTTAAGCATTAAGCAATATATATATTCAAAAGGAAAAGAACAACACAGACTAATTACCTGTTGGAGTTCTGGAGGGAAAAGCTTCACACATTGCACAATGACATGACTACCATTAAAATTTTTCATCAATTCAACAGTGATACGCTTCATGGTATACACAACCAAAACTTTCATGAATGGACGTTTGATATTCTCCAACATTACTTGCATAACCCAAGTTCTGCACCAAAAATAAATAAATTTTAATTACACACAAAAATTATCAACAATAACCGACTAAGCGTAGTCGGCTACATGAATCAAACCACTAAACAAAAATTTCAAGAGAACATTGTTTGGAAAAGTGTGTTAAAAAAAGTTTGCAGCCGCAATTTGAGTTGCACACCACATCAATTTTTTCGATGTCTCTACAATCGTAACTAAGAGTGTATCAACTGTTTAAAAAAAGTAAAATTTAACCATTAAGCTACTTGACAAAAAAAAAACCTGTATTTGAGACATCAAAATTTTAACCATCATTATCAAAGATCATAACCAACAAAGATTTAAAAACCTTAATAGCCTTACATACCCATGATTGTCCATGCACACATCTTTAAGCTTTCTATCATCCGAGATAATCAAGAAAACAAGAAAATCCATCTTTTGCCAAGTGATACTTCTCCATGTTTCAAAAATCCTTTGAATCAAATCTTTGCCTATAGGGTCTGTCATAAGCATGTGTATATAATCCTTCACTTCTGAAAGGATCAACTCAACATATATCGGGTTACCCTCTTCGATCTCCGTCTGTAGATATTTACAGTTACAAGGATCCATTGCCATTGAAACCACCTTCCCTTTCCACGACGGTGGAGGACAGTTATGACGAGGCATTGGCACAGCGGATGCCTCGAAATAAGTCCTCTGCCTCATCTTATAATCCTCATAATAATAATGTGGTGACCCATTATAACCTTGTTGAGAAACTTCATATTCTTGCAAAGATCGAAGTTGAAGAACACGAAGTTGTTTCTCCACAAAGGCATCAAACTTAGCAGCAGCAGAAGAAACACGGTTCTTGCCCCTTCTGTCCCCCATTGGTAAATATTTATTAAAGAAACAGAGAATACTGGAAAGATTATGAATATTCTTAATGATTTGGCACACTTAATTCATAAACACTTGCAAAATTGTTTCCATATATATATATTCATCATGCTGCGCTTAGAGTTTGAGTAGTAGAAGGACTCTACAATCTGTTAACATTTTGTTTTTAAATTTGTTTTTTTAGAGAAATATTTTTGTTTGATTTGTTAAAGTTAAAGTAAACTTTGAGTGAGAAAAAATAAAAGATAATCAATTTTTAAACTGATCGCTATTTTTACTCCTTTTTTTTCTACTTTTGGTCAAAATAACAAAAAACTTTATTCCATAAAAGATAACAAAAAAACCGAGCGATGACAGTTGGGTTTGAAATTTTTTTGTTTTCTTTCTGATCCAGATTTGAAAAAGATATCAGCGAAATTTATGCAAAATAATATTTGAAGATTTTTCCTATATTTTTTATATATAAATTCCTTTTTGTGTAAATTCTTATTTTTATAGTTCTATTTCAAAATATTAATTTAAAAAAATATCGCTCTTATTTATATTTATTTATTTTACTAATGGTCTGTTTGAATTGACTTATTTTTGAGCTTATGCGAAACAACTTATGCAAATAAATAAATAGTTTATGATAAAAACAACTTATAAAGATACAATTTTTGTCGGTGAAAATTTATAAATTAACACAAAAGTTTATTTATTTGCATAAACTGTTTTTATAAGCTCAAAAATAAACCAAATTCAAACAAGCCCTAAAAATGCTTATAGCTTATCATATGCTTATAGCTTTTCATAATGAGATGTTGAATACTTTTGATGTTAAATATGAAAAACATTGACTCTTTTAACTTTATCGGGATTCTAATGGCCCCTACTATAATATAGTTAGCATAGGAAAACTTCTCTAGAGATTGATAATTCAAAAAATCAGGATTGAAATTAAAAATGCATATATTAAATTGTTTTGCATAATACTATGGTCTCTCATTGACACATTTACAGGTAAGAGTGTAGTTTTCTCTGTTAATAACTTCATAAAGTGAAAGGACCGTATATCTTCATGCGGAAATAGCACGAATCCAATCCAATCCAACCAGTATGCGTGCATTTGTGCCAGAAACATTGCTTCTGTCCAGTGAGGTGCCCACTAAGAATTTCTTGAATAATTGTAATTGCAATTCTTTTTCATATCTGCAGAGCTGGAGGAGTCCCCTATATGTACACCTGAGATTTGGGACTGTCTGAATATCTTAATTCTCAACAAAATTTCATAACTCGAATGGTTATGTTTCGACTTTCTCAAGTAGAACCAGCTTGTCTACACTTCCATATCATCGGAGCTACCAGCATCCATACTATCAACAGATATTGTTGTAAGAATAATAAGGAAAGAGTTAGTAAAGCTCTGTTAATCTGAGTTCATTATAAGTAAAACATTTACTATATTAATAGCTCAAAAGTTATTTAATTGCACTCATTAAGCAATCTAGTTACGTAAATCAGACTATGATACCACTAATTCTGACATTCACTGCCCGCATAGCGAAACTAAGTCATAGTCACGCAAAAGAAATTAATAAAAGTACATAACTAAAATCTTTGTCAAAGGCACATTCAAACAATCATCACTTAATGCAGAAAATAAAATAAGCATGGAAATAAATAATTTGAGTTAAAATCCATAAATCATTAATACTGCACTATGAGACTGCATGACATCAAACTCAAGCAAATAACCTTTAACCATTGCGCCTACAATGGTCAAAGGCCATAATAGTCGCGCGATACATGACTCATTGGACACTCCAGCCACGTTCATCAAATCCCTGACTATTTCCAATATAAGTCATTCATCCCCTTCTGACTTTCAATTTTAACAACTTTTTAGGGGTTTCCAGTTTACAAATTCAATCCTAAGGTCATCGCTAATCCATTTCATTAATTACTGATTAGAGTGCCTAAAGGTTGTCTTACTAGTTACTATCAAGTACTCCCTCCGTTCATTTTCAGTTGTTGTTTTAAGTTTATTTACACATATCAATAAACTTTGTTACTTTTGATGAAGTTATTTTTCTTTTTCCTACATCAAACTTTAACTATTTCTGCATACTCTAAATTTAAGGGTATAATTTACAAAAAAGTAGTATGAGAAAAAGACAAATAATTCGAAAAGGAAAACATAGAAGTATACTTTTGATGAAATTATTTGTTTTTTTCCAATAAGTATAACACATTTAACTGCTTCAAAAGAAAAAAAAAGCATTTAACTATTAATGCATAATTGACAAAAAAAGTAGGTAATGTAACATTGAAATTTGAAATCCACAAATAAATAAAAAACATTTTTTAAACAACCAATAATTAAAAATTAATGGAGGGTGTATTGATTTTACTTACAATAAACACAGACTGCCAGCCATTCATTTACTATTCTGACCCAGGTGCTGGTCCACCCTACATCAATTGTCCATCTGTAGAAGAATGAAGGCATACCATCAACTTGCTATATCATATATGTTTGTACCGAATGAAAGACATGAAAAACTACTATCTACTAGCACTACAGACTACTAGTGAGAAGCTGAAAAAAGTTAATTTCAGTAACAAAGTTTTTGAGACGGCACTGCTGAGTGCTGGTTACTGTATTAGCTTATTGAATTACTCAGTGTCTGGGATCCAGAGTGATATTTTCTCATCCAAATAAGACATCTATAAAACTTTATTGGAAACTCATATATGATCGTTGACGAAATGACAACTAACAACTGGAAATACATTTGCTTTGTTTACACCTCTTTTTTATTTCAACATTGCAGGACAAAACAAAACAAGAAAACATGCAGATAATATGATATGGACCAAAAATAGGAGAGTAGGAGACCATACTTTCTCATAGCATGATGACTATTCCATCCAACTAATAGCATGGCAAAATACATTGCTCCGGTGGCAAAAACAAAATGGAAGAATCCATAACCATATGGTACATCATCCTCGGCTGGTGTATCATCCTTCCGGAACTGCAGGGATTACCAGATACTTATTTTAGAACCTAATAACCAAGTAAAATTTAGACGGACTTCAGAGTTTCTAACTAACCTGGAAGCATTTGGAATCTATGCCTGTTGAAAATGTCGCAATAACAATTGCAAGTATTGCAACAACAAAGCTCTGCCAAAAACAATCATAAAGAAGGTATGATCATATGTACAACCAAAAGGCAAAACGAAAATAAAGATTTTAACAATATACAAGAAACATTGGGTTACAAATTCTGGGAATGAGCATATAACTGGGCTATAGACACAGACTTCAATTCATTATAGACATATATATTAAGTTCACAACGATCGGATTTAAAGAGATACTCTAATACAGTTCAATTTTCTGAAGCAAAAAATAGATAAGTATTATTACAATGATGCTTAGCCAGTCTGTTTTGGTTGCAGTGTCTGACTTCCTAATGCAGTTTTCTCCAGCAGGTTCACTGCATACGAAAATATTCCAACGATCAAATTAAAAAGATGTAAAAAAAGGAGAAATTAAGATAGGTTTCACAAATAATAAATGAATCAAACCAAAAGAATATACAAATGCCTGTCTTTCTAGATTGTTTTACATAAATGATTTCTTTGGGAGATAATACACACTAAACAGTAAAAGCTAAATGCATCGGATGGAAGTATGGATACAGATGCAAAAGTGTTAAGCAAAAATTGGTAGCCCTACCTTCTAATAGCGCACCAGCAAAGGAAGACAACGTAAAGCCCCATCAGCCCTGGAGTTAGAATGCCGGCATTAACCTATTGCAGATAAGTTGGAAATTCCAAATCATGTTATGTTGTGTGATAAATTGATCTGAACCAGTAAAGATATGGCAACAAATAGAACATACTTTTGGGTGCAGAGACACGCTGGTCATGAGTTGGACAAGTACCAGAGTCCAAGTAATGAAAAAAATGTTGAGAAGGCAAGAAGGCTCTGGTGCATACCAAATGTACATCAAAATGATCCCCACCAAACAGACGACATATGCAGTCGTTGCAAACAACATCACATGAATTTGACTGCATGGAAATTGATGATTAATACAAACATTTCAAAATATGGAATCTTATACCTGATATTATCCTAAATATATTGATCAATTTATTTTGTCAGCCTATTGAAGCTTTACATGTGGAAAAGGGATAAAATGCACAAGCACAATATTAGTTAATGCTAAATTAGTAGATTAGCTCAAATAACAACAATCAAATAACAATTGGTTATCCTCCTCTAGACTCTCGAGTACTTTCGACAATGTATTTGGAAAATTCAAGATTTTTTTTTATCCTTCCTCTTCATATAAGCACAATGTCAATTGTTCAATATCCAAAATCAATGAATATTACTTGTTAAATCATTGAAAATTCAACCATAAAAAATTATAAGGCGACAATAATCTCAAGCATATTGTTCATGGTCGAGAAGCTTGTGTTTCTATTTTTCTCTAACTGAATAAAAAAAAACAACTTACCAACGTGCTGCATATTTTTCAGATGCACAGCAATCATTCAGCCATGTGATGAAGCTGATTATGCTTATTAGTTGAATTAGGAGGAAAACCCTGAAAAGGAATTACAAAAACACTTTAAGCAAATAACATATTATTTTGAAGAAGAAAAAAAGTGTGATGAAATCATTTATAAGATTAAGAGGCAAAACTATACCCAGCACCAAAATGCGCCACCTCTCCTGGCAAAAGAATTGTATCAAAGAAATGAAAAGGTTACAACAACAATCTTTTGATATCAAAGATGATGAATTTATACTTGGAGGCTTGTTGAAAGATCAAGTTTACTAACCATAAATTTGAATAAAACCAGTAGGCAGAAAAAATGGGATGACAGTCATGACAACCCAGAAAACAATCTTGACTAACCACCATCCAGAGTGCCATGTGTCTTTCACTTGGTTCAGTTTAGAAGTGCCAGCAGTTGACAAAAACATTATGATATAGAATATCTGAACATGGATTAAGGTTCACTTTATATGTGTTAGGACTATGCCACTGACCTTAGATAAGTGACTTAGTTATGATATATTGATATAACACTTTGTTCAAAGAGCAAACATGTTTATGAATTACTAACTAATCAAATTCTTAATTCTTTATTTTGTTTCAATATAAAGTTTATACAAAGCCTTTAGTGAGTGCGACCAATTTCATGTATATAACTGAAAAGGATACAAAGCAACCCAAGCTCACACGCAAAACACCTTCAGCGCCCAAACAGTCTTTTCCACCATTGCATCCTTTTAATCCTGTAGGTTCAATATATTAGATTTAAAGCCAATGACAGCTATAGATATGATGGAACACGATTCAATTGTCTCGTATGTGTACTTGTACATAAGGTGTAGCCAAGAATATCTGTTGATTAAATTGAATGATTTGCCAACATTAAAAACGTTAAATTTATATAATAGATTCGATGAATAGCCTCTATGCTGTTCAGAATTTATAAATGACCAGCCGCTATTTCACAACACTTTATACTAAATATCGTGTCACCAAATTTGCAGACTAAGATGGTAAACCATACAGGACCGGTATGCAGCTTTAAGAAGAAAACCATTTCAGTTTATATGTAACATACAAATGGCATAACTTAAGCATAATAGTTGGGACTGATAGAAGCATCACGACGCTAAATGATATATGATAATGGAAAGTGAAAGTTCTAAACTTACTCTCCATTTCTGTTAAAGCACCATGGCCATAGTCGCGAGCCGCCCATGCCAACAGATTCGACACAAGAAAAATCAAGGCATAAGCATATCTTGCCATCCAAGGATTGGAAGCATTTCGGAACTGACTGAGCCATGAAGAATCATTGGATATGATTCTCCTCTCATTACCATTGTTGCTCTCCCCTGTTTCCATATCTTCTTCAACACAGCAATGCTACGCGCGGTACATGAATGAATGGAGCAGGCAAGAAATGGACAACATTCAATTAAGTTCTTTTATTCTATTCCACTGTACTGTAATGCAGAAAAGAATCATCTTTGTCATGGGAGGTTAATTACTGTTTAGCTAAGACTTAAACAAAACAAAAGATAAATAAGTAAATAACTTAAATATTGGGGAGGTTTGCAGTTTACGTGGTTAAAAGTAATCATGTGGATTGTGGCTGAAGAATAATAGATGTTTCACTTTTCATAATCTTTGTTAGTCATATCTTTTCCTAATGAAAATCAACATATATATATTCTCTTACGTAGGTGTAATATTAGGGAACGCAACCCATAATATACTTCTATCCAAAAGTTTTTTTTTTTTTTTTTTATAATAACCATCCAAAAGAATTATAAGACCCTTTCTCAATTTTTTATCTTTTAATATGTGACTTTTTACAAAATTTTACATGTATCAATGATTTCCTTGCAAAAATATTTTTTATTTAATATAAATACATTTTATTTCTCTCATAATTTATAAATAATTAAAATGGTAAATAGATAAAACAAAATAAATTTTAATGTTTTGCGAAAGATTTTTATACTCCATCCGTCCCATTTTAAATGATCTAGTTTGACCCAAATATATTATTCCCATATTTTATTTTGACTATTTTTATATAAATAAATAAAAATGAACATTAACATATTAGATATTGTTAGATTTATTTCAATAAATATTATTTAAAATATCAAATTTTTATATTAGTTTTCACTATTACACGATTAAAAAGATTAACGATTGAAATTGTAAATTGTCAAACGTGTAGTGGTCAACTACGAAAGAAATACTACTCCCTCTGGTCCTTAATATAAAAAGCACTTTACTTTTTAGATTCATTAAAAATTTAATTTAATGTACTTAGTCAATATTATAGACTAGATATATTAAATTTTTCAATAAATTTAAAAAGTAAAGTGTCTTTTATATTAAGGATCGGATGGAATACAATTTAGTGATGGAGGTACAGGGAGGAATAAAAAACTCATGAACCATACTGGTTGTTGCTGCCATAATAATTGTGATTGGATCGGGCATACTTTACTTTCAACACAAGTATCGGAATGCGCAAACCTCGATTAAAGCATAATCAGAATGGATTGACTTTAAACACATCTACCTTCTCTCACAACCAGTTCCAGTTCATCGCTACTCAAATGCTCATCGCTTTAATAATTTTAATTATTTTTTTAGATAAACTGAATAACAATGCAGGACCTATTTATTTCCAGTAAATAAATAAATAAAGTGCAGATCTACTTCCGTTGAGAAAGAAAATCGATTATCGTTAGAAAATCGATTATCGTTACTTAGGAGAGTTTTATTTCAATTTTATATTATTATTTGAAGCAGTTGAGTACAGAGTACAATGATTCATTTTCCTTTACTTCAAAGTATTCATCTCAACTTTCCTTTTTGTTTATTCTTTTCTAATTTTCTCGGCAAACAAATGCATTCAACATTTACATCTGGAAACCAAAATGTATATCAAACTACATGAAATTAACACATGATCCAGCCGAAAAAAAATACATGGAAATTCTCACATAATGCTAAGAATTAAACCAATTAATGCAGAAAAATAAAAGATGAATCCAACTGAGAAATGAGAATTACTTGAAAGAAAAGCGAAGAATCTAAGAAATAAAAGCATACAAATACCTGAGATGAAGGCAATGGTGAAGAAAATGCAGATCTATTTGGGAGTGAATACTGGATCGCTGTTTATTGAAGCGGTTGGTGGTTTCATTCTCTTTTCAATCTCTCTATTTTAGAGAGAAAGATTATTAGAAAATGAAAAATGAAAACAGAGAGAAATAGGGGTTTGGGAAACGCTTTGTTGGTGCTTTCGGCTCCTAAAAAATGATTTAAACTTGATTGCTTTACTTTTGGTTTGGGAGTTTTTGTTTGCTTTTCTCTGCTTTTTTCCTTTTTATTTTCCCGCCGCAAGCTTCCTCTATTTTTCTAGTTTTTCTTTTCCTGCTTAATCCTTTTTATTATTTTTCTTCTAAATACCAATTTGTTAGAATAGGAGATCCTCTGTCTTGGGGGCACGGGTGATAGCATGCGTCGGTCTTTGAGCTCCCACTAGATATGACCTAAACTTGTCAAATGCAAAGACAACTGCCCTTCTCAGTGGTGGGCTGAGCTTCACTTGCATAATAGATTGAGGACTCAGCCTTGTCTTTGACCGCCCCCACAGCTAAATCACATTTTATACTCCTTCCGTCCCATATTATAAGGGAAAAAACCTCATTTCTTTTGTCTCAAATTATAAGGGAAAAAATCATTTTCAAGAATGTTTTTTCCTTATTCTCATAAAATTAAATGCAAATTGCATTTAATTTTTTCTCTCTCTCATTTTTTCAATAAACAATAACCAATAAAAATTGTTTTTGCATCTCCCATGCACCTTACTCCAAGAAAAATCCACAAAAACATATTTCAAATTTACATGTCTTACTTTTTCTTAATAAGTGTGTTTTTTGTTTTTTCCCTTATAATTTGGAACGGAGGGAGTATAAAAAATAAAATACATTAAATAATTAAATTTCATTTACAGCAGAGTAACATTACTCCACAGTCCACAAATCATAGTTCAACCGATAGAAATATTAAAATTGCTAGTATTGAATTTTGTGATTGGGGTTCGAACCCCAATCACTCCACTTTGTGTATATGAGTTTTTAATGGTTTTTTCATTTCGTTTAGCAACAAAAAAAAACATTACTCCACTTTAAAATTTTGCACATAGACTAAAAAATAATAAATATTGATATGTTAAGTTATTTTTACCGCTATTGTATTAAGAAAGAGAAAAAATTCATTTAAATGATGCTTTTATTTTTCTAAGTGTATAAATGGTAAACATCCTTAGTTGTACTTTGGTTTCTTAAAAGAACTAAAGTTTTGGGACAAAAATAAAAGTCTGAAAGAACCAAAGTTTTGGTAGGAATGGTCCATTTTTTCTGATCCATAAATCCTAACTCAATAGATATTATATTATTATTAGGTTCGATAAATCCTAGATCAATAGATATTATGTTATTAGGTTAGATGCCTTCGCTCAGATTTACCCTTCTGTTTGGATTGATAGTACATAATGGAGCAGAGCAGAATGAAACACAATGGAATGGAGTTGGACGTAGTGGAATGGAACATAATTTATGTTCCATTGTTTGGATATTTATGACGGAACAGAACAAATATTTTATTTGATTGTTTGGAAATTGGACGGAATGGAATAAGTAATAATTTATTTTTTCCAATTTTACCCTAATTCCCGATGAAAAAGGCTTTTAAATTTTCCAATAGAATTTTAAATAGAATCTGTTGAAATTTTGTTTCTAGCGTTTTTAATGAAGTTTTATTTCTTACGGTAAAAAAAAATGAAGTTTTATTTCTAATTCTTTTATGAATTGTTATTTCTAGCAGAACAATCAAAGTATATATAGTAAAAAAAAATTCTTCTAGTAACAATCATAGTAAATCTTGACAAAAAATAATCATAGTCAATGTAACATTGGAACATAAATTTTTGTTGCTAGTGTTTTTAATGAAGTTTTATTTCTAATTGTTTTATGAATTGTTATTTCTAGCAGAATAATCAATGTATCTTTAGTAGACAAAAAAATCTTCTAGTAACAATCATAGTAAATCTTGACAAAAAAACAATCATAGAAGCTTAAATTTTCTTAGCGGATTTATTTGGCTAAGTGATTCCAATTCAGAGAATAACAAAAATAGCAGGAAAAGGAGAGGAAAAAGGTATAATGAATAAGGAAGCAAGGGGTGAAAAAGAAAAAGAATGCTGACTTATGGAAACAAAATTAGACAGACAAAAGAGGAATTTAAAGTTATATTGGGCTTGGGCTTGGATTTTGAAATATTATAATAAGGAAAAGTAGGATTTTGCTTTTTAGGCCCCCTATACTACCTCAAAGCCCCCCATCATGACCAGATTACCCTTATGAAGTGCTTCGGATCCTAGGATCCGAAATCGCTTGATTTCAGAACGTAAAATCCGAAGTGAATTGGTTTTCTTGTTCTTCATCTTGTTCTATATGCTGGTTTGAATTAGTGTGTGATTCAATTAGTTTCAGGATATCGCTAACTTAAGCAAGGTTTCATGCATATTTTCTTTATCCCTTTTGTGAATTTTTCTGCATTGTTGGAAAAAATTTCTTGGTTTTTCTGGTCTGAAATTTTTCATGATATTGCAGTGATGGATATCTGATAGTGGGTTCTCAGACTAGATCAAAACTAAAGTTATGCAGGAAAATAAAGGCTGAAATTTAAAACTGAAAAAAATAACTTCATTCATGATCCTCTAAGGAGGCAGTAGGACACTTAAATAGAGCTAGGGTTTTCATAATAGACCTAATAACAATTGGGCCATGGGCCTCTTGAAGGAAAATTAGAAATACTACTACAATAAAATAAACAAGTCCAATAACTAGTTTAACTCAATATTAAAATCTCTATGCCAAAAAGGCTTTTGCACTTCTCTTTTGGACTTAGTTCGGCCCAACAAGCTATCATTACCGCCCGGTCCACTTAAAACCTTGTCCACAAGGTTTTGGGTTAATAATGGAGATGGGTTACTAGTTGATGGGTTTGATGTTTGTGGTGCTTCACGTGGAATGGATGGAGGGGAGAGATGGGGACCACTTGTAGGTGGAATGGGATTTTGAAGTGGTGATTTGTGATTGGTTGGGGTAGTGATGGTGCGGATAGCTAAGGGAGTGGAGGGTGTAGATTTGTTATGATGAGAAGTGGTTGAATCCAAGGGTGGATAAAGTGAGGTTGATGTGTTTGTTTTGGATGGTAGTGATTTAGTTGGTAGTGCATCAAAGGGTGTAGGAGTGTTCTTGGAAAGTGGAGTATTGGAATATGGTGGTGGCAGAAAAGGTGTTGTTGGGTCACGTGTTGTGGGACAAGAAGTAATTGGAAACGTGTTTCCACTTGACTCTTCTGTTTCCATTGAATGCTTTTTGTGACCGTTGGAACACGTGGAAATAGCAGAGTCCATCACGCAGGATACCAGGTCATCACGCAGTTGTGAAGAAACTAGAGGGTCATAGGCTTCTGCTGGACTCGTTAAAGGAGCACTGAGGTTGGCAGTCTCATCGTGGGGACTAGATTGCGCAGGAAGGCCAAAGTTTTCATCTGGCGGTGGAGATTTATCCAGCGAAGGCACATTAATTGAGGAAGTCAGAGAGGATTTAGCTGGTTGGATTCTCTTCTCAATATCAGTATTGGAAATAAAATCTAAGGAGTCTTCTTTCTCTCTTGTACTACTTTCAACTTCTGTATTTGACAAGTCCTTTTGTTTTTCCTTTTGTGTTTCCTCATACACAGAAGGAGAATCATTTACTTCTTTCTCAAAAATATTATCTTCCTCTAGCTCTGCTGGAATGGGTGAGAATTGAACTGAGGGGTCCCCTCCAAGGTAAGCACGTAGTTGAGAGACATGTATAACCGGATGAATTTTAGAGGATGCTGCTGGTAAAGCCAGTTCATAAGCCACCGCTCCAATACGTCGAATGACTGGAAAAGGACCGAAATATCGTTTAGATAGCTTCTGAGAAGAACGACGCTGGACTGTTTGTTGCCTATATGGTTGCAAGCGGAGTAAAACAAGATCTCCTGGTTCAAAGGTACAATCTTTTCTTTTTTTGTTGGCTTGCTCTTCCATTTTCTTTCTGCTTCTCTTCAAGTTTTCTTTTAGAGTGTGTAACACTTGTTGTCTTTGTTCCAGTGTTGTGTCCAGTATGGGTATACGGGCTTGTCCAGAGACATAGTCAGGGATGGTTGGAGGGCTGCGACCATACAAGGCTTCAAAAGGAGTCATCTTAATGGCAGAATGAAAAGCAGAGTTGTGCCAAAACTCGGCCAGGTGCAAGAATTTGTACCACTGGCGAGGGTGATCGCTCGCAAAACACCTTAGATAGGCTTGTAGACTCCGGTTAACTACTTCAGTTTGTCCGTCCGTCTCTGGGTGGTAAGCTGTACTATACTTCAGTGTAGTTCCTTGAACTTTAAATAACTCTTTCCAAAAGTTGCTTAAAAAAAGAGGATCTCTATCAGAAATGATTGATTTTGGTATGCCATGTAGACGACAAATCTCTGTTGAAAAGCGAGAGGCTAGATCCTTTGCAGTAAACTTGGAAGGTAAAGCAATAAAGTGAACATACTTCGTCAAACGGTCACAAATGACCCAAACTGCAGTGTGTCCGAAAGAACTGGGTAAGTGAGTGATAAAATCCATAGTTAATTCTTCCCAAACTTTTTCTGGTGTTTCCAAAGGTTGTAACAATCCTTGTTTCTTTGTTGGCATGTACTTGTTCTGCTGACAAACTGTACAAGTGCGAATCATCTCTTTCACATCAGTGTAGATACCTGGCCACAAGAAGGATGCTGATACACGAGCCAAAGTTGGCTGCAACCCTGAGTGTCCACCAATAGGGGTGTTGTGGTACTCACTGAGAATGGATTGTCGCAGTTCTTGGATCTCAGGTATAAAAATCTTTTCTTTGAAGTATAGTAGACCTTCTCTATAACGATAAACTTGTGCATTGTTTGGATCCTTGAGGGTCTTATTGATTAGTTCTTGACCAGTTTTGTCTTTGCTATAGTATTTCTTGAGTTTTGTGATGATGCTTGGAACTGGGGAAGAGATTGCCATTAAGCTCGCCTCTGGAGAAGGATCTGTGTATTTTCGGCTGAGAGCATCAGCAACAAGGTTAGTTTTTCCTGGTTTGTAAAAAATTTCAAAACTAAAACCTTGTAACTTAGAAGTCCATTTTTGTTGTTCAGGGGTTTGTATTGTTTGGACCAATAAATTCTTCAAACTTTTTTGGTCAGTGAATATTTGAAAATGTCTTCCAATGAGGTACTGACGCCATTTTTTTACTGCTTCAGTGATGGCAAACATTTCCCTAACATAGACGGATGATGCTTGCATACGGCCACACATCTTTCTGCTGAAAAAGGCGAGGGGATGTCCTTCTTGTGAGAGAACTGCTCCAATAGCTATTGATGAAGCATCAGTTTCAAGAGTGAAGGTCTTGGAGAAATCTGGAAGTGCTAGAACTGGAGTAGATGTCATTTTCTTTTTCAATGTTGTAAAAGCCAGATTGGCTGCTGTACTCCATGTAAAACTATTGGATCGTAAAAGATCGGTGAGAGGAGCGGCGAGTGTGGCGTAATGGTGAACAAATCGCCTATAAAAGCCGGTGAGGCCGAGAAATCCCCTAAGAGCCGTGAGAGAACGTGGCACTGGCCAATCTAGGATAGCTTGAATTTTATCCGGATCAGGGGTAACTCCGTTAAAACTAATAACATGGCCTAGGTAATCAACCTTATCAACTGCGAAAACACACTTAGATAACTTTGCAACAAATTGATTTGAAGAAAGTAAATCTAATACCAACTGTAAGTGAAGCAAATGATCAGAAAAAGAGCGACTATAAATTAATATATCATCAAAAAAAACTAAAACAAATCGTCGCAGGTAGGGTCGAAACAAATCGTTCATAGCGGACTGGAAAGTAGAGGGAGCATTAGTTAAACCAAAAGGCATAACTAAAAATTCGTAGTGTCCATCAAAAGTTCTAAAGGCTGTTTTGTGAGTATCTTCCGGCATAACTCTGATTTGATGATAGCCTGAACGCAAATCAATCTTCGAAAAAATTGATGCTGAACCCAACTCATCTAGTAGCTCATCAATGGTAGGGATAGGGAATCTGTCACACACAGTGGCTGCGTTTAATGCTCTGTAGTCAACACAAAAACGCCACGTTCCATCTTTTTTTCTCACCAACAAAACAGGGGAAGAATAAGGGCTGGTGCTTGGGATAATAATTCCCTGCTGTAACATGTCATGAATAATTGCTGTCATGGCTTCTTTTTGGGAGTGGGGGTATCTGTAGGGTTTCACATTAATTGGGGCTGTGTTTGGTAGAATGGGAATATTGTGGTCATGTGGCCTGGATGGGGGAAGGCCATGGGGTTCTGCAAAAACTGCAGGATAAGAATGGAGTAAAGTTTGAAGTTCTGGAGCTAATGTCTTAGTAACTGCCTCTAGGTTCAGGTGGGTACGTTGAGATGAATTGGTTTGAGAATCAGTTTTGTCTAGGCAAGTTAACAAGTGCATAGATGCAATAGAGTTGGTGTGTAGTAGGTGACAAATTTGGTTGTAAGATTGGTGTTGGGGTAGAGAGGGAGGGTCTCCTTGAAGAGTGATGACTTTGTGGTTATGTGTGAAAGAGATAGAAGGAATAGAAAAGTCAGCTGTAATAGCACCCAAATTTCTCAACCATGACATGCCTAAAACTACATCAGCACCCTCAATAGGAAGTAAATAAAATGAAATGTTGAATAAGTTATCTTGTAAAATAATGGGTACTTCATTACATAGACCTGAACATTGTATATGAGAGCCATTGCCCACCATGACTGAAAAATTGGGTATTGGTTTGGATGGGATTTGTAGGTGTGTGGCAATTCGCGATTGAAGGATGTTGTGGGTGCTCCCTGTGTCAATTAGAACAGTGACTGCAAGACCATGAAGTAAACCTTTAAATTTCAATGTTTGGGGGAAGAATTGGCCAGTAAGGGCTTGTGGTGAAAGTTGAAAATATGTCTCAGCTTGTTCAGTGGTTTGTTCAGTTTCTGATGTTTCCGCTTGGGATTCTTCATTTTCATAGTTGTCATCTGGTTCTAGAATTAGCAATAGGTAACGACCAGAAGCACATCGATGGCCAACTACAAATTTTTCATCACAATTATAACAAAGTCCAAGTGCTCGACGCTCTTGTATTTGGGCTGGAGATAGGCGTCGTACGGGTAGTTTAGGTGTGTTTGAGTTTGATGGGTTTGTAGGTAATGGATGAACTGATGGTTTTATTGTGTTTTGAGTTGTGGTGTTTGGTTTATTATAATTTGAGTTGGGGTTGGATGTTGTTGGTGTATTAAATGATCTTGGAAATTTAGGTTTAGAATCTTTAAGTTTGGCTTCAATGAGTTTAGCTAGGCCAATGGCTTGGGATATGTTGTAGGGTTGCTGAATGGCCATTTCATTACGAATTTCTGGAATTAACCCAGAAATAAAACAGTTTAACATAGCATCTGCAGGTAAGCCCATAACTCTATTTCCCAATTTTTCAAAACTAGCTTGATAATCATAAACTGAACCTGTTTGTCGTAATTTGAACAATTGGGCTTGATGGTTTTCATATGTGGAAGGCCCAAATCGTAACTCTAATGCCCTAGAAAAATGAGCCCAATCAGATAATAAATGACTCTGAAACATCCATTTATACCAACCTAAGGCTTCACCCTTCATGTAAAATCCAGCCATTGGCAAACGACTTTCATAAGCTATGTTATAAAATGAAAAAAATTGTTCTGCTTGAAATAACCAATCAAGTGGTTCAGTGCCATCAAAGTGAGCCATCACTACCTTAGGTCGAAATTGATTGTGATGGTGTGGAGTAGGAAACTGTGGTGAGTATGTATTTTGCATCATGTTGTGGTATGTGTATTGTGGATGTGGGGTGGTGTTGGGAATATTATATGTGGGTACTGTTGAGCTAGTGCCTCCCCATGAATGTAAGGGTGGTGGGAAGGGTGGTGGTGGTGGATAAGTTGAGGTGTTTACAACTGGTTGGGTATATGTGTTGTAGTTGTGTGATGGTTGGACAGTGACAGGAATTGGTGTTGTGGGGAAAATTGGAAAAGTATGGTTTGTGGATAGAGATGTTGGAAAATTGGGGATTGTGGTTGAGGTGGTTGAGAATGTGGTGGTGATGGGTAAAGTTGCTTGAGATTGAGTTGTGTGAACAATGGTGGGTGTGGTTGTGAGGCTGATAGGAATAGTGGGTGTGTGAACAGGGGTGGTTGTTAGGGTTGGAGGAGAAAGGGTTGTGTGAACAGGGGTGGTTGTTAGGGTTTGAGGACTAGTGGTTGTGTGAACAGGGGTTATTTGAGGTGTAGATATAACAACAGATTCATTACTAGGGAGTATAGAGAGTGTTTGTGTTATACCTGTTGTTGCAAGCTCTGGTGTGGAATTTTTGGATTGTAGTGCTGCAACTATGATATTCATGAGAGCTTCATGTCTAGTAGCCATAGATTTCTCAAGGTTTTCCACTTTGCTGTCAATCTTTGCATTTACATCTTCCAACTTCTTCTCCAAAGTTTGCTCTTGATTATCTAGTTTTTTGTTTACATCCCCTAGCTGTTCAGTTAGACGAGTGTTGGTGGTGGTTATGGCGGCATCAAACTGTTGTGTGGCAGCTTGAATGGCGTCATCAAGTTCTTTGTTCGTTGGGTTTGAAGATTTAGGCATGAGTTCAAGTGATGAAAGCACCAATGATAGTGGGTTCTCAGACTAGATCAAAACTAAAGTTATGCAGGAAAATAAAGGCTGAAATTTAAAACTGAAAAAAATAACTTCATTCATGATCCTCTAAGGAGGCAGTAGGACACTTAAATAGAGCTAGGGTTTTCATAATAGACCTAATAACAATTGGGCCATGGGCCTCTTGAAGGAAAATTAGAAATACTACTACAATAAAATAAACAAGTCCAATAACTAGTTTAACTCAATATTAAAATCTCTATGCCAAAAAGGCTTTTGCACTTCTCTTTTGGACTTAGTTCGGCCCAACAAGCTATCAATATCGCTTAACTTAAGCAAGATTTTTCTGGTCTGAATATTTTTTTGAGTGGCTTGTACTCAAAGGTGGTATGTCATATGAAGGGATGTGTTGGATTGAACACGTATTGGTACGTGGTTCGATTTTCACAGAAGGCAAAAACTCCACTAAAGAAGGGTGGAGAAGATTGTGAGGTGGTACCTCCGGAATCGCCAAGATTTGACCTAAGACTGTTACAATAATTCTCTAAGTGCTAAGCTAAGAGGAATATTATCCCAACACTTTCATTCTGTAGCTCAATTAGGACAGGTTCAATTAATGATCACTAACGAAGTTGCTTTCAACAAGCTTCACCAATAAGAGTTAGGATCCTAATTCCTAACTCCAGCAATGAGCATGAGAAGAATAGATGCCAACAATGTTCCACATTGGTATCGCAAAACACACATCCCCTATAGGACAAAAAACTCCCAATGATAATCTTTTAGCTCTGTTAATCTTTTAAATCAATGATAAGAAAAAACTATTTTTTAATATCAAAAGCAATTGCCATTGAGAACTAAGGAGATACAATTTATACAAACATCATGACATCAAATATTTTCACTGCAGACACACAATGCCTTGAGTAAGAGTTACCTGTACGTAGTTAGTTCACTTATTATTTTAATCCACAAGCTTAACAGTTCTAACGTTCACAATGAAATGGGAAATTGTGTAACTCAAATCTCAAAACTAAGAAACAGTTTGCACATGGAGGGATGGGTAATCTTAAACAACTCTACTATTAATCAAATCTAAACTGTTTCAAAAAACTATTAATTATATCAAGAAAAGGACTTCTCATTAAACAAATTAACTCTTGCTGAATCCCCCTTGGGATGTCTATCCACCACCATATCTGTATTGTATTCTATGGAATACAATTTATGTCTGCAAACATGTTCTTTGACAACACTGTTACTTATTTCCAACACATACGATGATAAATTAAATTGCTTAAAACATGGTTACACAAATGAAATGAGAGCTATCAAACAATGATGGCATGTCCATAAACAGATTGGAAGCTGCATATAGTAGGACTATAACTGAACTACATGCATGAATTGATCATTGATGAACATCAATGCAGAATCGAAATCTACAAGCTAGTAGAATATCAAAATCAAAATCAAAATCTAATAACATATCAGAATCAAATTTGAGAGGCTAAAAAGAGAAATGAGTTATCCCAAATCTCATTGCATAAAATCAATAGAAATGAAAGGATCATCAACTATAATAATACATATACTAAATTAGAAAGCAAAAGTTTCCGTGGCAATGAATTGTGATCTCCAATTCATTCCAATACATACATTTTTTTCTTCTCTACAAGAAAGTAGAATATTCATAACAATTTAAAATCAATACGAAGAACCTTTCTCCTCTTACATTCACATATCTTTCTGCATCATCAATCCAAAAGAAGCCTTGAACAAACTCTTGTGTAGTAGTTTTCCTCCATAGTCGCATAGAGGATGATCTCAGCCACAATAACAAAAACGTGACTAACTGACTTGTGTCATTTGTAGAGGGAAAGGGTGAAAGGAGATAAGATACCAAAAGAATCAATAGAAAGGTGGTGGTGGAGGCGATGCGTATGGGAGTCCAACAATTGGTGGCAATGGCCCTCCATATGCAGGGGCTGGTGGTGGTGGTGGTGGGGAACTGTAATGCACAGGGGAAGGATGTGGTGGTGATGGAGGAGTATATTGAAATGGTGGATGTGGTGGTGATGGAGGAGTATATTGAAATGGTGGATGTGGAGAAACATATAATGGCGGTGGTGGTGGGGCTGGATGCTCTTCACAAGGTGGTGGTGATGGTGACGGATGAGGTCCTACAGAAGGCGGTGGAGATTGATATGGTGGTGTTTGTGGTGGTAAATGAATAGGGGAATGAGGGGGTGATGGAGGTGGAGGCGGCAAATGGCCATAATGAGGGGGTGGTGGTGGTAAAAACACTGGCGGAGAAGAGTGAGTTGGTGGTGGAAAGAAAGGTGGCACAACCGGTGTTGGTGGAGTGGAAGGTGTTGTTACTGGCGGTGGTGGTGAAAAAACAGGGGAATGTGGGGGAAATGATGGTGGTGAATGAGATGGAGGAGGCGATGAACCATAATGAGGATCAGGAGATGGTGGTGAATTTAGTGGCGGAGATGGCGGCACTGGAGTAGTATGTGACGGTGGTGACACCACAGGAGTTGTTGGAGATGGAGGTGGTGAATGCACATGTGGAGGAGAGTGCGTTGGTGGTGGAGATGAAGGTGACACTACTGGTGGTGCTGGAGTGATAGGTGTCCCTGTTGACGGCGGTGATGGAGTGATAGGTGTTGACGGTGGTGGAGAAGGTACAACTCCCGGCGGTGATGGAGAGATAGGTGTTATTGTTACCGGTGGCGGAAGAGAAGGTGATACAGCCGGCGGTGATGGAGGGATAGGTGTTATTGTTACCGGTGGCGGAAGAGAAGGCGACACTGCCGGCGGTTGTGGAGTGATAGGCGACACTACCGGTGACGGTGAAGGCAAGGAAGGATTAAACGGTTTACACTTAAACGACTTACAATCGACCGGTTTAAACAAACCCGGCACACATTCTCCAGGAGATCTCTGTAACGGCCTCCCCGGCAAACAATTTCTCTTATCATCAACCGCCGGCAAAGCAACACACGCCGGAGGTTCACCAGTAAAGAAATTATCAGAAAACGTAAAGTTCTTAAGATTAGGCAACATACAAATACTCGCCGGAATTTTACCAGAAAACAAATTATGCGCCACATTAAGCTGCTCCAAACTCTTCGCACCGCCAATAGCAGACGGTAACGAACCAACCAACTGATTAAAACTCACATCGAAAACTGTGAGATTCTTCAACAATCCAATCTCAGGAGGTAAACATGACTTAAACAAATTATTCAAAAAATTGATTTCGTTTAAATTAGACATGTTCCCTAAACTTGAAGGAATACACCCTTGGAATTTGTTGTTTGCTAAAACGACAACGGAAACAGGTGAGTTACCAAAATTATCAGGTAACTCAAACGCAAAACGGTTGTCGTTTATGAAAATCGCGTCTAAGTCTTTATCAAAAAGCGCTTTTGGAACCGTACCTTCGAATTCATTGAACCTTATATCCAAGAATTTGAGAACAGGAAGGTTTAATACAACTTCTGGAAACTTCCCCGCGAATCTGTTATTACTGAGATCCAATTCGAAGAGAAGTTTCAGTTTGTTGAAAGTGTGTGGTACAGTGCCACAGAATCTGTTAGAGTTTATATGGAAAAGTGCGAGATCTACTAAGAGACCAAGCTCATCAGGTAAATAACCGGCAATGTCGGCATGATTGAGATCGATACCGGCGACTGTGCGTATTTTAGGGTTGTCTAATGCTTGAGCACAGTAAATGCCGGTGTAGTTGCATACATTGGATCCAACCCAGTTTGTTGTGAAATTGAATGGATCAGAGAGAATGGATTGTTTGAAAGATTGTAATGCTGTGTAAGCGTCTCTGATACGGTTGTTTTCGAAGACAAAAGATGGGTCACTGATTGTGAGAGCTGAAAGGGAGAGTGTGTTTGTGATGGTTAGAAACAGTGTAACAATAAGGAGTGTTTGTGTTTGGGTTTTCTTCATCTTAGGAATGCACTAATGGTGGGGTGAGTTTCTTCACGTTTGCATTTCTTTGTTTGTTTTTGTTTGGAATGTTGTATGTGGATTTTGTATTACAAGTGTCAGGTTTGTTGAAATCTAGGGAGATGAATTTGTGGAGGATGAAATGGTGGTGGTGGTGGCTGAGGAGGAGGTTTGTTTGTATGGATTTTGGATGGGTGTGTGTGTGAAGGTTTAAAGAAGTGAAGTTATTCTAGATCCAACTATTTAGTATACGCGTATCCTGCCAGCCAGCTACTCTACTGCAAATAATAATAATGGAGTAATAATTAGATTTTTGAATAATTGTGTTGTCCTTCTGATGCAGTTATACACTTTTGTCTATGTGTCTCTTATTTGGATTTTAATATTTATTGATTTTGGCAGACCTATCTCAAATAAATAATCACAATTTACTACTAGTGGTACTATTAATTAACAGAACTTACTGTTAATTTAAGGGTGGATAGGATACATGTTACTACATAATTTAATTACTAGTAAAGATTTTACATTAACAAAATATAACATTTTGAATCCTAAATCAAGAGAAATCTAAAACATGATCATTTAAAAGCAACTAGGGAGTAGTATTAGTTGATAATTTGATTTTGTTAACAAGATATTAATTGGAGTAATTTAGAATTGAAGGATTATAAAAGAAAAATGTTACTATCTTAGCTCAATTGATACAGAAATATCATATTTTATATGCAAAAGTTAGATTTGAACTCTCGAACACCGTCTTGTTATTTGAAATAAAGCTTTAAAAAATGAAATAGTATCTAATGTCGAACACCGCCTTGTTATTTTATATGCAAAATTAATTTTGTTGGCGAAATAACATTTTTCAAAGAGAAAAAACCTACTTGTGCTAGACAAAAATTATAATTTTAAATTGAGTTAGTTAACTTGTAAGTTAAAGTCAAGAAAAATATATTTAACCTATATAATTAATAGGAAACATTATTTTTAGAGGAATTAGTATATATAATTGGAAACATGTTAGCATGATTGTTGACTTATAAAATTAGTAGTACTGGACTATATGAGTTGCCGGTGCCGTATTTAGGTTATTAGTAATCTAAATTATTCAATTAATGAATCATCATGGAATTTATGTTTGGTTGTTGAGCTTGCAAGACATTTGTGTTATTCTCCCGACCGACGTTGAGACGCGGATAAGTGCTTTTAGTTGTCATGAAAATGTGTTATGAAAATTAATGAGCTTTTTTTTTTACGTATAAAGTGGAGCAATTTTGTTTTATTGCCTTGTCAAAGAATGTAATATCTCGCAGAAAATGAGGTGGCATTTACTATGGTGAACTATAAAACTTGTCCACCATGGTGAAGTTAACTTTTAACCATTGGATCAAATGAAGTACACACTTTTATGATGGTCTATCAACATGAAATTTTTTGTCACATTATCTTCCACCTTCCTCCCGATTCAATAACTTTAATGAAAATCAAAACAAATCATAAAGTAAAGTACCGAACACACAATTACCATTGCAACTAAGATTTTCATTGTGGTTCTGCAAGTCTATCAAGAAGCTATAACTAATATGAAAGAAATACGATGCACATCAAATAAATAATATTAACCCATCATCATCTTATTATCTCTTCATCTTTAACTCATTGAAGAACACAAATTACAACACATAAATTTTGGACAAAATTGCTCATTTAACCATTTAAATTTAAAACTTTATCTTCTTCCCTTCATCCATTTTCTTCCCACCCAGATCTGGATTTTCATTACTTGAATTCTGAAATTTTGGATTTGAATATTTATCATCTTCATGTTTCATTTCTTTGATTCCCTTTTGTGAAACTCTGGTCACATTTCTTTGATTTTCACTAGTTGAAATTATGTGTTTGAATGCTTACAATATGAGCATATTCATTCATGTGAAATGGAATTATAAATTATAAATTATAAATCATAAAATGATTTAAATGATACAGAGGAATAAGTAAATCCACAGTTTGATGTTAAATGTTTTGAGAATAACAAGGAAGGAGAGGGTGAATTGAGAAGAAAAATGGGTTGCTTCTTGGTGTTGGTGGGGGAGAAAAGAGACAGGGAAGGAGAATGAAGTTTGATATGGTGCGAGTGATACATAATGAGATTTGATACAGGTGCAAAATCTTAACTGTTAACTTAACATGGTCCATGGTGGACAAGTTTTTTACTTGGCCATATTAAATGCCACCAGAAAATGACGCTATATGGATTCTTGATGTTGGACTTTTTCAGTTCCTACAATCCCGTGAAAGTTAGTATTTTTTTTGGAGAGTCAAAGAACGATCCCGTGAAAGTTGAGACCCATTACTTGCTAAATACTAACCCCACCGTGAGACCCACATAATAAAAGAAAAAACAAACAATACATGTGTGCATGTATAGTGGATCAGAGTTTGTTTGGGTCACAACAAGTCATGTACTACATATTAAGAGAACCATGTTTCCAAACGTTGTTTCGTTATAGATCTACTAGTACTCATAACTCGTGTAGGGAAATACCTCTTAGTACTATTGTCGGTAATTGGTGCATGTGAAAGGAAAAAAAAAAAATTACACGGATGAATATAAAATGTATGCGTAAAAAAATTATTGTTGGTGTATATAAATTAATTTTTAATATTATGTTCATGTATAATATATAAACTAAAAATATTGTTGGTGTATGGGGAAATTATTATTTTTTTAGTATTTTATATTTATGTTGATAAATCATCAATGTTTTCACAAAAATAATTCACCAATGCTAATAAGAATAATTTAATAAACATGCAAATATATAACTTTAATTTCTTTTATTTTCTTAATTCCTAAGAGAAATGTAGTACCGTATGTATTCACCCTTAAAAAATTGATAGGATCATTTCACCTTACACATAAGTTCATTATATTTTACCATATTCTCTCCGTATGTCCATGTCTCTTGTAAATTTATCAAATCTGTTTTAGGATTTGTGCCGATTTAAAAAAAGGAAAGTTTTATTAAAAATTATAAAAAGCATGCACAACAGATAATTGAGCAACTTTTTTTTTCAAAGAAAGATAATTGAAAATAATTTGCCAGCTTCAAGAATCAATGTGAGACATGCTAGTGAGTAGTGATCACATGCCAACTCATCGTGAGTGAGAATTTCCAACAATATTGCCTAGTGATCATGATTCATATCTCATATTATGAGGAAGGTATTGATCCTTTAAGTTTAACAATCAATTCCCTAGCTTCCAAGGAACCACCGAAACATATGGAGTATTATTAGTATACGTGCTGTTTTTCACTCAAAATGTACCTTGCTTTGTTGCATCAAACTCTGCAACAAAATTTTACTTCAATTGCTTAAACTAGGCATTTCAGATTCTTGAAAAGGCTCTAGGAATGGCAACACTTTATAGTCTTTACATCATCAATAAGTCTGGTGGATTGATCTACTACAGGGATTGAGTTTTTGGTTTTTAACCCTCTGCTTCTTAGGGAAGGAGTCTGTTAATCCAGAATTCAGCCACAAGATAAGTAAAGTTTAGTCAAGAATTCAAATTATGTTTACTTTTTGGCGATTAGGATTACGGGTCTTCTGGACGAACGGACACCAATGACAGCTTGCGGGGGTAGCAAGTTTATGGCATTCAATGCCTTCCATCTCTCAGCAGTTATTTATCACCTGTTTCTGGTTGTGCATGAATTGAATTACTCCAAGCTGACACATTTGATCTTCATCGCTTTCAGTCACTGACAGGTATTATTTTCATTAACTGGTCATTATGTTACCATTTCAAATTCACACGATGAATTAAATGAAGAATGAATGCATCTGGTACATATCATTGATTTGTATATCTCTAATACCAATGTTTGATTTTTATCCACATTGGTATGTAGCCTTGCTTTGCTGCCACTTTACTATGTTAAGAAAGAAAGTTTAGTAGTAACATAAATATTTCAGAAGCTCTAGATAATTATTGGTAACATAGTCTTACATGCCTTGGAATTTTACCTGTATGTTGCTATTCTGCCATGTTTTCATATGCTATGCTAAGATAAGCTTCATTGAGGTGAAGCTTTTCTTCCATGTTTTAAACTTATATATAATTATTTGTAAGGATGCTAGGACATACTAGTAAAGTTTAGTACAAAAGGATCGTGTAAAGAAATCAAACATTCGACAATAAAAATCATACCAAAATATCCTTGAAATGTTACTTATTACAAGTATTTCCAATCAAACCAAATGTAATGAGATCAAACCATTGTTTTGTCCTGAGACACTAATAAAACATCTTAATCAAATCACAAAACTTCATCACATAGTTCATAAAAGACCAATCACCTCCGGCTACTCCTCATCTGAAATGATGGAAAAATAAGGGATCTAGTCTTAATATTATAATATAGTTCGCAAATAGTCTGAATATGTAGATAGTCCACTTACAACTTGATAGGGGTGAAATTGTGAAAGTTGTGAACATCAAATTAATTGTTCCGCGGGATTAGGTGTACCTGGAATATGTTGTCGACACTAATCACTGGTGTGTGTTTTGTATCTTCCAGTACCTTCTGGTGAATTCTTCAGGCATTTCAATTATAGCCATCCTAGTGAGATTTGTCATATGAGTCAACCCATCAGGCACTATTTCGAAGGTGTTACAACCTCTAATACCTATAATTGAGAGGTTGGGAAAGGCTCCAGGATCCACTCTCCATATCTCAATGCAAGGCAAATGTTCAAGGAAGAGTGATAGGAGTTTCTGAAATGCTTTGGAGTTGCAATACATCTCTTTTCCAGTAAAGGCATTCTTTCCTAATATGAGTTTCTTCAATTTCGGTAGCTCCTGGAGAAATGGCATTGGGTCTTCCTCAAGCCTAGTGTCATACAATGTTAAAGTGGTGAGATTCGGCCAGAACTCGGGTTCATATCTCGGGAAGTTGCCAATTTTGTACTGCAGTTTCAGATACTGAATCTGTTGACACAAAAGTAGTTTTCTTACAGCAGCGAAGCTCGTGTCAGATTGTGACTGGGGAGCCTCTACTCCAAAGGTAATAGATATGTATTGTACTTTTCTCAAAGAAGTCAACTGATCCAATATGGTTGACAGGACCTCAAAACCGTATACAGTAGCATGGAAACTCTGAAGATTTAACAATTCTGAGAGAGCATCCGGTTGATCATATTTGGTATTAAAACCACTTAACACCTCTAGTTCATCTACACCATGAAATTCTAATAATACTTTACTAGACCTGACTCGCGTTGGAAGGTCAAGGCATCTCAATCTTTTCATTCTGTAGAATATGTTGGGGACTTGAAGATCTAAGTTGCTTAGGTTTAGATTTTGTAGATATTGCAAGTCACCTATATACGATGGTAGTTTCCCATAATTGAGGGAATCTTGAAGACTTAGGTACCTTAGGTGGATCATGTCTCTAATTTCTTTGGGCAACTCATTATCCTTGAATTTACAGTAATCCAAAATAAGAGATCTAAGCCTTTTGAACTGTATAGTCCCTCCAAGATGAATAATGTTCTTGTTATCAAATATAAGTGCTCTCAGGTATGCATCAGAGGTTGCTTTTTCTATACTCATCATGCCATTAACTGTGGGAGTTTCATTTTCCACCAATATAGCCTGCCTACATGAATCAAGTCCATCAATGCAAACAGAACATACTTTTGCATTACAAATTTTCATGCTCTTAACCTCCAAAAATTCTTCTTCTTTCCCCTTTTTTAGACATAGTTCCCTTATCAGATCATGGAATTTGTAAGTCATACAACCTCTATACATAGAATTCTTTTGCAGTTGCACCATATTTCGAGAAACTAGTTGGTCTAGGAAGTCACTTGCTACATCCATCAGTGTTTGGTCTGGTCCTCGTTTGCTTGATGAAATTAGACCCTCAGCTATCCACAGTTGAAAAAGGCGCATACCATCTACTTCTTCATCCTCTCTCAAACAACCCATGTAAAGGAAGCATGGTTGCAAATAAGATGGCAAATCATCGTAGCTTAAAGCCAACACACTTAATAGGCCACCATTATCTCGAGTAAGATATGTTGAAAATTTATTATTTACTGACTCCCATTCCGCCATAGGATCTATATTTCTCAAAATTCCTCCAAGCGTGGAAATTGCAAGGGGGAGGCCACCACACTTGCTAAGCATACCTTTTCCTACAAGCTCAACTTTTTCCGGTAACGTATTGTCTGCAAGAGAATCATAGTGAGACACATTGACTTAGGCATACACTTATTTGAGAAATCATATAATCGATATCCACTTGCATAGCTCTTATAGAATGCCTATTCAATTTGATTCTCCATTGCCTAGTGCTTACTTATTGCATACCAATGGCGAAGCTACTATAGTAGTTTAAACTTAGCTACTATATTACTCCGTATTTAGGATTATAAGTACTATCATCTTCTGGTCTTATAAACAGTTACGTAAGTTCAATGGCGAAGCTGTCTTACCTTTGTTTTCTTGCAGAGTCAAAGCAATTTTGTTAGCAAATTACATCCATCTTTGTCATCCAGGAATGCTGGTTTATGTTGTGAGAGGGGATGAGCAATTTCCGCAACTTCACTGTTACGAGTTGTGAGCAATATCTTACTACTTCCCTCTAAAATTGGAAAAGCTGCGCGTATACTATGCCAATCTTCTAGTTTCCAGATATCATCTAACACGGCAAAGCATTTCATATTTTTCAGCACATCATAAAGCATCCGAACCAATCCTTCCTCATCCATTGCTCTAACTTTGGGGCCATCACCATCTCCGAGCATCTGGATCAGTATATTATGCAGAAGCGCTTTGAATTGGCATTGTTGTGTTACCGTTACCCAAGCAAAACCTTCAAATGACCTTTGTACATGTGTGTGATTGAAAACTTTTCTTGCAATGGTAGTCTTTCCTAGCCCACCGATGCCACAAATTGATATAACATGTCGGATCATATCATCTCCAATTACCCAAGTAACAACTGTAGAAACATCATCTTCCATTCCAACAAAATGTTCTTCCAATTCATGAGCATATGTTGTTCTTAGCCTCCGTTGTTTCTCCATTGTTGCAGATGAAAGTTAGGATTCAACGATTCGATTTATGCCATAACCTTCCAGTCTTCTTACCAGGTTGCCAATTTCGGTCTTTATTTTACTGATCTCCATCCCAACCTCGTGAACTGATATGCCTTCCCCCATAATGCAACCGATCCTTCTAGCAACCTTTCCGAAACCTCCTCCTTTCTTTGATGCAATTTTGATAGCATACTCCTCAATGACATCTTCAGCTCGACGTTTGGCTTGACGAACAGCAGTGTGAAGCCTCTCGTCTTGATTATGTTTCCTCTTTGCATTAGCATCTTTCAAGAAACTATTCAATGCCTCTAGTTCTACTCCAAGTTCCTCTACTTCATCTCTCACACCAAACAAGAACTTTCCCTCTTCAAGCAACAAATCACGAATGGTTTCTATAGCAGCAGTTACTACTGCTTCAGCCATTTTTAAATCTATCACTTCTTCAAGCTACTAGATTTTCTCTGTAAGATTTTTGAGATTCCTTTTTTTGAATAGAACAACTTTTAACATTAATAAAAAGCACTAGCCAATACTTTATTGACTACTTTTTAATGCATATAGACTACATAGTACACATCAAAATAGTATAAATTGAGGAGGACATGGAATAAGAGACAGGAATCCCGGATTCCACGGAACTGCACTAGCTTTAATATTTATTATTAATATTATTATTATTACTATAAATATTGCATTGGAATTGTAAAACAGCAAGTATTTTAAAACAAAGAATTTAGGCTAAGATGACAACTAAGAAATAAAGGAGAGTATGTAAGATTTACTTGTATCTCAGCGAATACATGATGACTTTTGGATTTATAATTGCCATTCTTGAAATAGCACTTTGTACATTAGTCTTGTTTGCATTTTATGGATTAGCAATCACTCTTAAACCAATGTGGAGTCCATCCATATGATATGGTTGCGAAGTAATTTGCACTGCATTCTGTCAGAATAGTAATTTAAAAGGAGAGTTCATGTGCTGCTGCGTATGGCCCTTTTATATTTACAACTGTGCATATTCCCATTTACAGTATATGTATCATTTGTTTATTTATGTTATGATGTTATGAGTTATGCTATCAATAATGCAGTCAGAAGAACGTGCAAGAAAACTCGGAGCAGATTATCTATTGAAGAGCATCGCGGGCAGCTGGGGTAGGAGTTGATTAAAATTCTTAAGGAGATAGTTCCTGAGCCTAAAACTTCTACTTCACATAGATCTAACTCTAGGAGAAAGGTCAGCTATATTTTCATGCATTGGAATTTTACTTGTATGTTGCTATTCTTCCATGTTTTAAACTTATGTATAATTATTTGTAAGGATGCTGGGACATACTAGTAAAGTTTAGAGTGAAAAATCATATTTATTAGGCCTGAAGAAAGCTGAAAATAAATAATTTTCTTTGTACTGTCATTTAGCAGATATTAAGGAAATCATATCTGAATTGATCTTTGACTTTTCTTGACTCTCAAGAAAATAAATATATTTACTGTAGACTTGTCATCTTAATTTACCTTTGTGTTCACTGTGATGCAGACTTCTGTATGTCTGCTGCAAAGCTAAGCAGTGTTTGATGAACTACTATTTATAACCTACTTACAAGCAGCTATGTTTAGGATCCATCGGCAAATTTATTTGGACTTCAATTGTAAATACAAACAAAATATTAACTTGTTCTTCAGATACTACAGGCAAGAGAATCAATGAGACTTACACACATAAATCAGGAAAGAAAACAATATATAGCTTACATAAGTTCATATGGATGCATGATGCACCGATCGATTTTATTTCATACACGTAGACGACATTCAAAGCCATGGAGAATTGTAAATAGGTGTTACAACAGATTTAACTTGTAAGTATTTGTGAAGAGCTTCTAATCCCGAATCTTTTCCAAATCCACTCAATTTATATCCTCCAAAAGGAACATCACTTCCCAAGGTTAAATAACAGTTGATCCAAATAATGCCTGCACGAATGGACCTCGAAACAGTGTTTGCAATATCCATGTCCTTGGTCACAATGCCTGCTGCTAGCCCATATCTGGTATTATTAGCACTCTTAATTGCTTCCTCAATAGTCCTGTTATTCACATAATCCACCATTCATCAACATGCTCCTAAACTCTTTATTGTACTAAGAATGCAAAAAAAAGTATAGAATTAAAATGTAACTTACTTAAACTTCATCAGTGCCATCACAGGGCCAAATATTTCATCGTTTGCTATAAGCATGTCCTCCTTCAATGTTTTTGTACGATAAAATGGAAAGAAAACATGATGGTTATTTATCAACCTATGATGAAGATATATCCAATTTGATACTGATAGAAATATAATTTGATTACCTTAACATTGGAGAAAATTGTAGGTTCAATGTAGTAGCCTTCACTTCCCAATCTTCTACCTCCAGTCAAGAGTGTAGCTCCTTCTCTCTTTCCATGCTCAATGTAGGATAGAATTTTTTCTAATTGGTTCTTATCAGCCTATAATACAAAGTTGTTACCAAGCCAACCAAGTTGGGTTCGTCGATTGTGGGAAATTAAATGCTTTTGCTAGGCTACCATATATTGACCTTACCTGAGGTCCTTGCTGAGTTTTAGGATCAAAAGGATCCCCGACGATCCAAGCTTTTGCCTTCTCCACTAACTTCTTCTCAACTTGATCGTAGATCCCTTCTTGAACAAACACACGGGAACTAGCACAACAAACTTCTCCCTTCAAAAACCACAAATTTTTAGAAATAGAGATATAATAGTGATGCTCTTTGTAACGAAAGGATTTTCTGGAAGCAAAATTTCACCAATTCACCTTGTTAGCTAGGATACCGAGAATTGCAAGGTCAGCAGCTTTGTCAACATCAGCATCATCGAAAATAAGAAGAGGTGACTTTCCTCCTAATTCAAGTGAAACATGTTTTAAATTACTCTTAGCTGCAGCATGCATTATTTCACGGCCTACTTCAACTGAACCAGTAAAGCTAACCTGAAGATACGAAAATCAAAGGGAAATTAATTAAATTTAGCTGTCTAATTACAACTTGCTAATTGAACTTCTTTGACATTTAATTAACTTGCCACATCTATGTCCATATGTGAGCTAATTGCAGCCCCAGCAGTTGGTCCAAATCCGGGTACTACATTCAACACTCCATCCGGGATTCCAGCCTTTAGAACACAAAATAAAATAATGAGTGAAGGTCAAAATTAGTCCTCCAAAAAAAAAAAACTGATCTATTTATTTAGTCCATGGCTAATTAAAAGTACTAATTTCCATGTCAAAAGCGTGCACACACTAATAAGCGCAGAAATCCACACTTTTGCGTGGAGTCTTTTATGCGTCACCCGGTCTCTGCAACAAGATATTACGTGACATTGCACGACTTGATTATGCAATGCAATGGCTCCTTGACCTTTCTTTGACCAACTCATCACGCTAATGTGTGCATTTCTCACGCCAAAGCGTGTTCACACATATGTGTGCAAATCAACATTGATTGTATTGATAGAACGGTAAATGTACATACCAGTTTAGCTAGATGGGCATAAAACAAAGCAGAGAGAGGTGTTTGTTCAGCAGGTTTGAGCACCATAGTGCACCCAACAGCTAAAGAAGGACCAACTTTGGTGAAGAAAATTGAAGTGGGAGCATTCCATGGAATTATATGTCCCACAACGCCAATCGGTTCCATTAATGTGTACGCGTGGAATTGGCCAGAACTTTTTAATACCTCGCCGTGAATTTTATCAGCAGCACCTGCATAGTAACGCACTATACTTATTGCTCCAGGAATTTCCATAACCTTGGCAACAGAGTACAACTTTCCAGCATCAACTGCATCTAATGCTGCTAATTCTTCTATGTTTTCTTCAATTAGTTCTGCAAATTTCATCATTATTTTCCCCCGTTCCTGCGTATTAATATTACGACAACATTAATTTAAAATATTAGAGAGGGCAACGCAAATGAATAAAAATGTTCAATTAAAGAAAAGTAAGAAAAAAACATACAACACCAGACATTCGAGGCCATGGACCGGAGTCAAATGCCTCGCGTGCTGCTTTAACTGCAATGTCAATATCTTCCTTAGCTCCTTCACTGATTCTTGCAATCACATCTCCTGTTCTTGGGTCTATTGTCTCAAATGTTGCTCCTAGTTTTTCATTAAAACTCCATAAGAAATTTGTAATGGTTATTGATAAAGATATATCTCAGTCGCACAATTACAGAAATAGTGAACTAAGTCTTTCACCATGCATAAGTAATGAATATTATTATAACTAATACGAATTTTACAAAATCGACTGTTGGATTTAAAGTTTATATCGTATAAATTATCTATAATTTTTTTAAAAAAAAGAAATTGAAAATCATTTGATGTTATTGAGACTCGTTAAGATTAACGGTTTAGGGGTTTTTATTAAATATCGTTAATCTTTATAGGTCTCAATAACATATCAAATGATTTTCAATTTCTTTCTTTAAAAAAAATTATGGATGGTATACAATATAAACTTTGAATCTAACGGTCGATTTTGTAAAATTCGTATTCATTACAATAATATTCATTCGTTGTGCGCTATGAAGCCCCGATACTCCAAAAATGGCAAAGTATCGTGTCTGATACCGATACTCGTCTGATACTCTTTGATACTAGTATCAGACAATTAATATTATTTTTTTAAATAAAAAATTACCGATACGTGTCGGATACTTCTCCGATACGCGTATCAGAGAAGTATCAGACAACTAATGTTCTATGATGAAAGAATTGGAGGACATCACACTGATACAATATGTGTTTCCTATTAAATAGTGAATGTTAGAGGATGATGTTCTTTGTGTAGTACATATGATGTTTTTTTTGGATAGTACTAGTTATGTTATTTTTGGGTAGTACTTACTTAACTTAAGATATGTAATCGTCACTTGTTTGCTCGGTATGTAATCGTCAATTGTTTGCTCAATTTGAGTAATTTGAATGTTAATTGATTATCATTGTCGATTTTTGTTATGTTTATATATTGTGCATTTATATATTTAATTTTAAATTTAATTTTTAAATAACGTATCGCGGCAGTATCGTATCAGGGATTTTGAAAATGTTTCTGTATCACCGTATCTAATTCGTATCGTATCAGTATCGTATCACGTATCCGGACTTCATAGGTTGTGCGACTTACCTTGCTATTGCATGTTAGTCAAAGCTATTAATAAGTTCTATTAGACACCAACTCTTGCAGTACTTTTGGATCCCTTTGGACATTAGTGTGTTCGTGGATAGGCATCACCCCGGTGCAGTACACTTCTATTCGTGATCATTTTATCCAGTTCACTTGTTCAGCAGGTGGGTCCCGTCAGCGGCGTTCCTTTATGCAGCTTATTTGGCTCGTGTGTGTTTGGGTTGTGTGGACAGAAAGAAATCATCGCTTATTTCGAGGCTCAGTGAGCAACCCCCTTCAGTTGTTGGACAAGATTAAGCTTTTCTCTTTTAGGTGGTTGAAGACGACAAATTTTACTTTAACTTCAAACTGCCATAGATGGTGGTCTAGTCCTCTGTTTTGTTTGGGCCTTGCTTGATTTCTTTTTGTTATTGTGTATATGACTTTTTGTAGATTGTTTTAGCCTATCTCGGTACACCTTGTGCTGAGGAGGCTGTCTTATTAATATATTCAATTTTGGCTTGTTCAAAAAAAAATAAGTTCTATTAGACCAATTAAGATGTAATATGTTAATATTGATTGATGGCGAGAATCATACACACTTATAAGTTCCCAGAAAAAGTTTAGAACTACAGGAACAGCCGTACAGGTTGGTTGGGTTGAGAGCCTATTGTCACCGTAAATATCCTTTCCATTTCTTATGATTTCAATTTCTTTCATTATCAAAGTTTTTTGATATTTTGAGGGGTATAAAAGAAATTTTAACTCATTTAATTTCACAATTTTGCATTTATATTTCTAAAACTATATAGTAATGGAGAAAATGGAAAAAATACAAAATGGAGAGGATCCTAACTCGTCACACTCATATATGAAAGCTACTCTTCGGGCCCCATTTTTTTTTCTTTTTGGATTTTCGTTTTTGCCCATCAATAAAATCTTTGGATTTTGTTGAGTGCAGCTATGCTTCATTTGCCACGGCACTCAATTTATTTTTACCACATGCCACTCACTTGTGCAATCAAAAGGAATAATTGGAGCCTTTGCAAATGGAGCATATATAGCTACACTCGTTTTTGTTTACCGATTTTTTTTGCCTTAAAAAAATAATTGGTTTCTGTTTCCCGAATTTTCTTGAATTTGAACTAAAAATCTTCGGTTTCTGCTTTCTAATTTTTTTCAGGAGCAAAATTGAATTTTCGAGGGAAAAAAAGTCATAGGGGTCCGAAAAGAAGCTTTCCTCACATATAGTACTTCCTTTTGGGTTAAGAATTGTAACGAACCTTCACTAGTTGGATCAACAATCAAAATTGGGGCCGGGTTAATGGGACGGTTAATTAGCCTGCAGGTTTGGACGAACTGAGCTTCAAAAACCTAGTACAAATGCAATCAGGCCTTTATGGTTCAAGCCCGTGTAGCTTAAATAAAAATTGGACTGGGCCGGACTTGTCCATTGGACTTTGAACCGACCCATTGTCAAAAAAATTATGTCATTTTTGTAAAAATAATATCATAAAAACATAAAAAAAATATCATTTAATTGGAAAGTTATTATAAAAAATATAGTTAAATGTGTAAGTTTGGATTATAGTTACCGAAAACTTTAAAAAAAATTAAGTTTATAATTTATTAATTTCATTTCATTTCTTTTATAGGGATCAAACTAGAGTTTAATTGATATTCAATTCTGATGTGAAAATTATTTATACTTCCATGCAAATATATTTCCACAAAATCATGTAGTGTAAGATGTAAGATGATGGTTGATGATTGATCCGATTTTATTAGACAGATTGAGGGGTGTTCATGGTTCATGAACTGCAATGAATTGAACCATATAAATGGTTCAGTTCAGTAACTGGAACCACTTTTTATACAAACTGGTTTATTTTTAAAACCAGTTACAATTTGGTTCAAAACCAGTTTCGAACCAGTTTACACTTTTTAACTGGTTTAGTTTTAGATAACTGGTTTAAAACCAGTTTTTTAATAAAAACCGGTTTATTTTTTAAAAACTGGTTTTCAACCAATTCCCTGAAGAAAAATATCGAAATTTTTCTCTCGAAAAAGTCGAGAAATTTTTTCCCCAAAAAAAAAATCGGAATTTTTTTTCTGAATAATCGAGAACTTTTTTCCAAAAAGAATCGAAAATTTCACCTGAAAAAAAATCGGAAACTTTTTTCGGAAAAATCGAAAACTTTTTTCCCGAAAAAAATTATCCAAAAAAAGATCGGAAACTTTTTTTTCGGAAAATCGAAAACTTTTTTCCGGAAAAATCGAGAACTTTTTTTCAGGAAAAAACTCGAAAAAAAATTTCCGAAAAAAGATCGGAAACTTTTTTTTCGGAAAAATGGAAAACTTTTTTCCGGAAAAACATCGGAAACTTTTTTTCGTAAAAATCGAGAACTTTTTTCCGAAAAAATCGAAAACTTTTTTCCAGAAAAAACATCGGAAACTTTTTTCCGAAAAAAAGTCGGAAACTCTTTTTTGGAAAAATCGAGAACTTTTTTTCCGGAAAAAATCGAAAAAAATTTCCCGAAAAAAGATCGGAAACTTTTTTCCGAAAAAAATTAAATATTCTTTTTTAATAAAAACCGGTTCATAAATTTAAACTGGTTCTGAACCAGTTATAAACTGAATTGTAACTGTTTTTTAAAAGTGGTTCAGTTCAAAACTGAATTAAATAGTTCAGTTTAAAATATGGTTCAGTGCAGTTCGAATTACAATTTGGTTCAGTTAACTGAATTTTTGAACAACCCTAGACAGATTTATCTCTCATAAGTCATAATTACACTGACAGTGTTAATTTTTTTTTAACTTTACTAAAACAATTCGTTTTAGTAAATTCTTAAATTTTGAGTCAGGACATTAGAAGAAATTGTAAGAGTAGTACTAGAGGTGAAAAGGAAAGATATATATGGATGCAAAGAACCTGATACAGAATCGACAAAATCTCCATTGATGAAGAGCTTGTTATACTTGATGGTCGGTATTTTGAACAAGGAGCTGTTGTTGCCATTACTTGAGTTAAGATCAGTCATCTTTTTGTATATGGAAATTAAGAATGTTGATTTGGGAGCTGTGGTTATCTCTGGTTATATTAGACTTGAGTTAATTATATATATGCAAAGAGAAGAGCATCGATTGGCTTAGGAGTGGGTGGGAAAAAAGTGATTTTTATAAAGCTTGACAATGATTGAACTCCTAATTAGTTTTTCCCTAAATGCATTCACGGGTTTTTAAAGTTTGGTGTTTGTAATAATTAAAATAATAAATAGGTCATTTAAATTTTTAATTTAATAAATTGGTTTTTTAAGTTTCTAACATGTAACATTGTTGCACTTATCATCCCTTTCAAATTGAGTCTTAAATTCATCATGGTTAACATTAAAATTAACAGTCACATAAGTATTTTTGTAAACGGTAAATAACTGAAAAGGATAAGGTGCAACAAGTTAGAAACTTAAAATTCCTATTTATTATCTAAAAACTTAAAAACCTAACTTTACAAACATAAAACTTAAAAAATCATCCATTCATTTGGCCTTAGTTTTTTTCATACAAGTCTTTAGATTATTTTATTAAATTTTAATATTTATTATTAAGCACTTTATTTATGTGAAATAATTTAGTGGTTAAATTTACGTATTTTAAATAGAATTTAGAGTTAAAACACAAACCTCTATATTACAATGTTCTTGCATCTAATGAATCATCAATGGTCAATTTATAATATGTTTAAATAGTGTAATAATGGTCAATGGTGAGTTTTGATCAACATATGAGTTTTGATCAATTATTGATTCAATTAATCATTAGATTGTCAATGTTGTAAATTTGGAGGTTTTTTTTAATAAGATTGAAAAAAAAAACAAGAACAAGAAAAAGGAAACTAAGCTCGTGGACGAGCAACGCCCAACAATGCAAGACCGAGTTGAGGAGGACAACTATTCCAAATCTTCAAAATATCATTAGAGGAAGTTTCAGTCTTCGCAAGTCAATCGACACATTCATTATCCTTTCTAAGAGTATGCTGAAAAGAGACATTCCAATCCTCAGGTGAAGTGGAGGTGAGTATTATGATCATTTTAATTTTTTGTCATATTACTTGTAAATATTTTACAATTTTATGCTATTAACTAGTAACATACCTGTGCGGTCGCACGGGTCGCGCGTTCCGCGCGTGATGTAATTTATAAATGTTTATATTAAAAACTAAAATTATAATTAACAATTTGGAGAAAAATTGATGATATAAAACGATATTATTAAAATAAAACTGCAATTTTTTATGTAACTAAATTGTAATGTTTTAGTGAAAAATTGCAATGTTGATGTTAGTATGTTGGATTAAGCAGACACTAATTAAAAAAGAAATCATTTGAGTTTATATTAATATTTTATTTTAGTGACAAATATTACACTTGAAATGGTTGGAATAATTGATTAGCGATTAGCATTTTCAATAGTTTTTTTATCGCCGGATAATTCTCCCGTATAAGTGCAGTTATACTTTATGACAAATATTGCACTTAAAATAGTTTGAACTAATCGATTAGTTTTTTTTTTTACCAAAACTAATCGATTAGTTATACGCAATTTCAAGTGTTTTCATCACTTGACAACTTTCCCATGTAAGAGCAATTTTATTTTAGTGACAAATATTACACTTAATATAGTTTCGACTAATCGATTAGCTATTGGCATTTTCAAGTATTTTTTTATCACCGGATAATTCTCCCATGTAAGTGCAGTTTTACTTGGTGACAAATATTGCACTTAAAATAGTTTGGACTAATGGATTAGCTATTAGAATTTATAGTGTTTTTTAATCATTGAATAATTATCCCGTGTAAGTACAATTTCACATGGTGACAAATATTGCACTTAAAATAGTCTGGACTAATCGATTAGCTATTAGCATTTTCAAGTATTTTTTTTATCACCGTATAATTCTCTCGTGTAAGTGCAGTTTTACTTTGTAACAAATATTGCACTTAAAATAGTTTGAACTAATCGATTAGCTATACACAATTTCAAGTGTTTTCATCATTGGGTAATTTTCCCGTGTAAGTACAATTTTATTTATTGATAAATATTGCACTTAAAATAGTTTGGACAAATCACTTAGTTATTCGCATTTTCAAGTGTTTTTTGATCACTCGACAACTTTCCCATGTAAGTGCACTTTTTTTTTAGTGACAAATATTGCAACTAAAATAGGGTTAAATATGTTTTTGGTCCCTATAGTTTCGCAGAATTCTGTTTTTAGTCCCTAAAGGTTATTTTCAAACTTTTTAGTCCCTGAAGTTTTTTCACTGAATGTGTTTTGTTATCACTGAATAATTCTCCCGTGTAAGTGCAATTTTACATGGTGACAAATATTGCACTTAAAATAGTTTGGACTAATCGATTAGTTATTCGCATTTTCAAGTATTTTTTTATCACCGGATAATTCTCCCGTGTAAGTGCAGTTTTACTTGCTGGTGACAAATATTACACTTAAAATAGCTTGAACTAATAGATTAGCTATTTACAATTTCAAGTGTTTTCGTTAATGTATAATTCTCTCAAGTAAGTGCAATTTTAAAAAGTTTATTGTACAAATTTTTATAAAATATTTTTATATCTAACACATTAGCATTTTTCAGCTTTTATACCATTGTATAGTACAAGTCCATATACAATGAGTATTCTTGTGCAATTGTATTTTTCAAAGTCTATGTGATAGAGTCATCTCATTGCTACTTTATGTCCAATTGTAATGGCCATATCAATATTAACTGAAGAAAAATATTGCTAGGATTAGGAATTCGTAAACCACCTCACATAGTGTCACACCTATGTTTGCTTTAAATATTAAGAATTTTTTATTATGTGTAAACTTAGATATGTTAAAAAGTTTAAAATAATAAATTTGTATTATAACTTGGTGTATTTTATGTTATGCGTAAAGTGTTTGTTTCGTTGAAATCACTATTTTAATTTTATAAAGTTTACTTAGTGACAAACATTGCACTTAAAATAGTTTGAACTGATCTATTAGATATCTACATCTTCATGTGTTTTAATCAGCAGATAACGTGCCCCGTGTACGTGTAAAATGTTTGTTTCATTGAAATCATTATTTTTATTTTATAAATTTTACTTGGTGACAAACATTGCACTTAAAATAGTTTGGACTGATCAATTAGCAATCCGCATCTTCGTAGAAATCACTATGTTTGCCTTATAAATTGTAATTAGTGACAAACATTCCATTTAAAATAATTTGAAATGATCAATTAACTATCCTCATTTTCATGTATTTTAATCGGCAGATAACTTGCTCCGTGTATATGCAATATGTCTTGTCTCACAGACTATTAAAGGACTCGCTATGCACGGTTACAAATTACAAATACAAATACAATATAAAAGAAAGTGTTTTTAATTGAAAGTGTTTTTAATTAATATTTACTTATTTCTTACTATGAATTTTCTACCTCAATTACACTATCATTGTGGGGTCACATACTCATTGAGACAAGTTTCTTTTCTCATTAGCTTTTCTTCACTCCACACGTTACTGTCTCCTCAATTTACAGTGTCATTATTCATTTTTTTTCTTTCTAAAAGAACATGATAATTATTTAAATAAAAGATGGCAAAATTCCCTTGAGATGACAAATCAGTATACCACACCCACCACATCATGTTTATCTTTTTATCCTGTATTTTTCTTTCTCTTTCATCAAGAATCACATCACCCTCATCATATCTCTCTCTTATTGACTTCTTCATCATCAACAACCAACAATGAATAATTTTTTGTCACCACCAAGCTCATCACCCTCTTCTTTCTTTCTCTAATCTCGTGGTCATTAGCACATATCAAAGACAAGTATATATGATTTTTTGAGTTTCTATCTCAATCCCTTAAAAAAAACAAACACCAAATTATTTTTAAATAGATTTTTTTTTAAAATTTACATCAAATGTTCAGCCACATCTCAACCACCACGAGTCACTTATTAAAAAATCATCACCACATCTCCTTTACAAAACCCACAAAGAAAAGTTATGATCGGAAAATTTTCACCGGCGACCACCGTGCCGGAAGTCATCACCACTGTGCTGGAAAATGTGATGCTACTATTGCTTGTCTTTCATTCATTGTTTTCATATTATATCTCTATTTCCTGTGCTGGATTTATGTGATGGTAAACATATATTGTTCCTCATTATTTTTTATGTAATTTCAATTATTATTTTTCTAAAAAATTTTCTTTGATGATTCCTCAACTAAAAGTTTACCGTCTTTTGACCCATCTACTTAAAAAATAAAAATAATTATTTGACATAAAGAAATAAATAGAATTCAATCTTAGGGTGATAGTATCTAGTATTGGAGAAGATGATTTTTTTTTGTATTATTTAATTTTTCGAGATAAAGAAATAAATTTTCCAATTCATTTTTCCAGATATTTTTACATTTTTCTTCACCTTCGTTTTCATTATTTCCTGTTCTTCGTCACATTCCTATGCAAAATAGTTTTTTTTATTAATAAATCTTAATTGAAGGAAATAGAGAAGGAAGTGTTGTTTGGTATACCTTATTGTTGTCATAACTTCTTATTCTTCTATCTTTACATGCAAAATAGAACAAATTTTAGATTCAAAAGAGTTTTTTTTTTTGTATAATTGTGGATCTGGTTATTTTCCTATGTAATATGTGATTCTTTGTTCTCATGATATGAAAACTAAAAAAAAATGAAATTTTTTGTATGTAGAATAATAAAATATGAATGGTGTTTGATTTACCATGATGTAACATTTGATATTGAAGAATCTGAAGAAAAACATTGTAGTTTAATAAACATGATATGAATGATCGAAAAAATGAAGAAAATAAATTATATACCTTTGCTCTAGTTTTACTTGTAATGAATAAATGTTCTGCAAAATAAGAAAGAACAACAACTATTAGAACAAAATAGAGAAAATAAGAAAAGTTGAGAGAGAAGCAGAGAAAATGTAAAGTGGATTTGAAAATGAGGAAAGAGTGTAAACTTAAAAAGAATGAAAAGAAAAAGAGGGGGGAAACAATAGTTAAATTTGAATTTTGAAATTCAAAAGAAAATATTTGCAAGTAGAATTTTTTACTATTCAGGTAAGACACTTGTCAAGACCACATTTATCATGGGCAATTCAGTAATTTAATGATACTCTTCCTTTCCTATATTATATATGTAGATGTAGATTTAAGTGTTCTTAGTTTGTTTTTTAAGTTGTGTAAATTATGGTGGAGAAATACTATGTTTGAAAGAAAATGGTGAAAAATATCTCTAGTAATTCTATTTGAAATTGCACTTGCACCCTGCACACCGACAAAGTTGCATCTCTGTCTTCACTTTTTCTGCGGCAAAGCACTTTTGTCCATGCATTTACTATGTTTTAATTCCTTTTTTTTTCATGATGTTTTTTTTTTCGACAAATTTTCATGATGTGTTTTTAAAGTATTCATTTCTTAAATGATGAAAAATTTGAGCCTTTTGTTTTTGAACTCAAGTCTTTAGACTCCATCACATCCCAAAAATAATGTAAGGTGAATTTTATATTTTATTTTGCAAGTGTAACATATATTGCATAATTCAATATTTTTAAATAATTACAACTATAATATAATTATTAAGGAGAATGTTAACATGTGCACTAAGGGCACATGTTAAGGAAGTAAATTTAGAAAGTATTTATTGAAATTAGTTGTGCAACTTATCTCTCCAGCATTAAATTTCTTGCAACATTAAATGCACAATTTCTATTTTAAGATATCTTAACATGTGCCCTTAGGGCACATGTTAACATGACCCATAAATTGTACTTTAAAAACATCTCTTCTCTTAACTTTAACCGTCGCACACTGACTTTGACATCACACTTTCACTCAAAATTTAAGGTATTGGGTTTATAGATGATCTCATTTATATGTTGCTCAATCTCAATTTTTTCAACCAATATGAGACTTAACTCACACACTTAATAGATTTTAACACTGAGATACTAATTATATAAAAAAAAATGCATTAAAAATAGTATTCCTTATATTTTTTAAAAGTAGATTATACAATTTTTAAAATAATAAAAAAAAAATTCTTACCTAATTTAACTTTTTAACTAATGTTTGAAGCATTGATTAGCATTTTTCATTCTTCATTGAACATGTACACACGATTTCCACGTAACTTAAAAACTTTTCCTATTTACATCATAATAATAATGCACCAAGGGCTCCACCAAAAAAATAATGCACCAAGGAAGGACATCATCATCACTTTTTTTAATAATTGCACGATTTCATTAATTTATTTTCTCACTTTTTTTAAGCAGTCACTTAAGTTAGATAACGTAAGTAACCAAAAAAAAAAAGTTAGATAACATAACATAAATAAAACTATGGGTAGTGTTAACAGTTGTCATCAAAGTCTTTTTTGGAAGTTCTATTTGAATATTAAAAATAAATCTATAATAAAAAACACAAAATTTAAGAAGAAATATTTTCTATTTAAATTATAAATAACTTAAAAAATAACTATAATTGTATATTGTATATAATATTAAAAAGAGACACCTTAATTCTTTATTAAATTTGATGTAAAGATTGAAATGATCAAGTGATTGAGTTTGTGAATGAGTTACTTTTATATGTAATAGTTTCAATTCTAAGTTAATTTATTCAAAAAAATTATTGGTTTCAATTTAATTTAAAATGAGAAAAACTAAAATTACGCCGAAAACATAGTACCGTGAGAATTTAACCTACAACTAATCTATTAATGTACTCCCTCTGTTCCATAATATAAGTAAAAAAAAAAATTACATGTATTAAGAAAAATAACATACGAGAATCTAAGTATATTTTTTTGTATTTTTCTTTCAAAATAAATTTCAGACTTATTAAGAAAAAGAATTCTGTTATTAATTAAGATTCAGGACACTATTTAGTATTGGATAAAAAATTACATATATTTAAGAAACAATTGTGGGGAAAGGAAGACGAAAACCAGAGAAGGTGGAGTGACAGATAAAAGTAGAGAAGACAACAAGTGGTTATTTGGTATAGATTAGGTGAGATTTCTTTGAACGTTAAATATAATTTTATTAACAAAAGTTTGGCATAAATTAATGAAATCAAAGAACATGATTGCATAAAAAGGAGGTGAAGCCTTTACAAAGACCATAATATATTATTTAAGTGAATTTGATTCGCAAAATCTTTTACATATAAAGGGAAGGTTGAGTTGCTCATAGGCAAGCTTTGTGATGATGTGGCATATCTCTAAAAAAAGCTTATCATTTCTTTTAATAATTATATTTAAATCTAAAAAAAATGTTTGCTTATATTTAAATACTTTGTTTCCTTCATCTTCCATAACTTTACCTCTCCCTCACTCAATATTATATTAATGCAAAATCTAAATTAATAATTTTGTGTGTTACAATTTTTATCAAATTACTCCTTATTATTTTTCTAATTTATATTTAAACTTGTAGCACTTAAGAAAAAAGGAAATAGTGAAAATTCACACTTTATATTTTAAACACATATAATTGATGTTGATAATTATGCATGTGAAAGTTCAAATGACTTAAATTAGTAGCAAGTGTAAATAAATAAACCAAATAAAAAAATTACCCCAAAATATATTTTTTCATGGTTGACCAAATAAATAAATAAATTTTATGAAAAAATATTTTAGTTATATTGTTTATTAATTACTATTGTGCTATTATTTTTTTAAAAAAAAAACAACTTTGTCACACCAACTATTAAACTACCATTCTTTCATATTCCTTAACTCTTATTTCTTAACTATGACAAATAAATTTATCATAAAATTCTTTCAATGGTTATCTTTTCTCATCCCTAACCATTGTGTGTGCTATAAATTTGAGCTTTCATCATCACTTTCCTCAAGCAACTATTGGATTGCATCTTTTCTTTTCAATTTCGTGTTATAGGTTCTTTCTCTTTTTCCTCTGGATCTCTTCATCTCTTCACAATTTATTAGTTTCTATATAACAACTTAATTATGTTACTCTTACATTGTGTGAAAATTTTAGACATCTATTTTTTATTATATTGATATGATGTTTGTTAGCCTACTCTTCTAATTTTTTCGTTTTTTTTTTCTTAATGTAGGTTTGACAAATTTTTCATGTAATTTAGAAGAAGAGAATAAAAGAGAGACTTCTATTTTTGTCTTGGTTGCATCCTTGATGCTTGAGATGTCTATGAAAAATGACAATTTATGTAAGTATATATATTTGAGTGCATTTTTCACTGTGTCATTATTCATAATATGATATATTATATTCATATGTACTAAAATTTATTTTTTGTTCTTCATTTGTAGTAAAGTATTAAACAATTTTTTTTTTTGGGACAAGCTAAAAGTTTTTTTTTATTCTTCATCTGTAGTAAAGTATATCAGTTTGAAGACAATTTTTACTTACTACTCTACAACACAATCACTTATTTTTTCAAAGAAAATATCACTAAAATTATTAAAACAACAAACCCATCATTTTTATTTTGATATTACCTATACTTTGCAATCACACAATCATTCATTTATATTATGTGCTCCTTCATCTTTTACACTACCAAACATAAAAAATTAATCATGCTTCCGTAAATATAATTTTTTAATTAGTATATATTATTAATATGTTGGTCACTTATATATATATATACATACACTCTACTTTGTAAACTCGATCAGTTATATATCTTTCATCTTCTATGTGTTAGACAATTTTTATGTCCTTTGAATACATTTTAAAGGATGTAGATTTTTTTTTTTTTTTTGTGTTTAGAAAATCAAAAATAAAGTTGAGTGCTATATATGGGTATAATCCAATTGCATTTGTTTTTGTGGTGGCATAAGTGATATGCAATACCACTAATATCTATTGTCTTTCATGGAAATTTTATTTGTCTTTCATGGAAATTTTATTTCTATGAAATATTTGTCTTTCATGGAAATTGAATTAATCATTGTTTGATTGATCTTATTATCTTACAAGACACAAGACATCAGCACTAACATATTTTCCTCTAATATCTATTTCAGGTTGAAAGTTGTCATTGATACTTCGATCATTAGTTACAAGATCTCTGAGTAATTGTTAGAATATTGTATATGTTTATGTACCAATGTAGATTTTTTTTTTGTAGTGTAGAAAATCATAAAGAAAGTTGAGTGTCATATATGTGTATATTCTAATTGCATTTATTTTTGTGGTGGCATAAGTGATATGCAATAGCGCTCATAAAAATATCATGTATGAAATTTTATTTCTATGAAATAATTGTCTTTCATGGAAATTGAAATAATCATTGTTTGATTGATCTTATTATCTTACAAGGCACAAGACATCATCACTAACATATTTTCCTCTGAGTAATTGTTAGAATATTGTATATATTTATGTACCAATTTTAGACTTTTGGCAAATCATGTTTATTTTTAACAAGTAAGTCAACTACTATCTTATATTTACAACTATATAAATATTAGTCTATTTTCAATATCCAAATTTTTTTTTTTACGAATCAGTATCCAATTTTTAAAACCCCAATTAAACATTATTAAATAAAAAAAAACAAAAAGGAAATATAAAAATAAAGATAAACCAAAAAAAAGGAGAAGAATAATTTAAAAGAAATTCTGAACATATATATTTCTATATACCAAGTGAATATTTGAGAAGAAATTCTAAAATAAATAAAGTTAATATCAAAACATAAGTCGTCTTTTCAATAAATGTATATGAGATATTTTAAATTGTATAGAGGAGTAAAATCAATAGTTACATATCATGTGGTCCGTGATTTTTCAAGAAAAGATCAAAGAATTGAAAATACAAAACCACCAAAGATGAATCATGACTCATAAACCAATAATAAAGACTAATTTTAATTTTAATCACTCTTTTTACATGTTATTCAGGATTTTTTGTTTCACTCTCTCATTTCTATTTTTAAGTGATTTGACCATATTATAACTCTCTCTATTCTCACATGTTAATTGTCTTATTAACTTTCGTAACTCCTAATTAACATTATCAATTACTTTTGTAACTTCAAAAAATATAGGTATATTATTTATGAAACAACTATATCATATTAGAAAAAATACAAAATCAGGGCATTATATTGTTGTACATTTGGACTCAAGCTATAAAAAAATTACAATGATCAATCATCCCAACTAAGTTAACAACCAAACTAAAAAACTACAAGTAAATATTACTATTAAATAATTAAAAGAGACAAAAATGTAAGTTTAAAGTGTGCAACCTAAGAGGGGAGTGAATTAAATTTTTAGACTTTTTTGGTTATTTTAGAGATGTTGTGGTTATTTTATTTTTTTGAAGGTTTGTGACGAATATTTATACAAGAGTTTGAATACAAATTTGAGTACGGAAGAATTTTGATACAACAAAATTATAACAGAATATTTCTCTTTCAATATAACAATTCAGAGTAATAAATTCAAAGTGCTCAAGAAACTTTTATCTGATATAAAAGTACGCAAGAAAATTTCTCAAAAGACTAATAATTAAGCGTAGTAAAAAGAGATAAACAAAATTGCTCGCTAAAAATATTATAACCAATAAAACAATAAAACATGAGATATAATTCTACCGAATGAATATTTGAGAAGACACTTTAAAAGAAATCGATTTATTATCTGAACAATCGTCTTTTTTTTATATATATTAGAGATCTTACATTATATAAAGGAGTAATGTAAATAGTAATATCATGTGGTGCATAAGACGAAAGGATGAAAAGAAAAAAATCATCAATTGTAAAAACTGTCGATGCTCATACATAAAAAAAAATTAAAAATTGTTGAAACTGTAGATATTAAAACATATTTACATATATTTATAAAATATATTCACACATATACTTAAACATACTTACATGCAAAAAATTGGAATGATTTAAATAATCTTATTATTTACAAAAAAATAGTGTGTATATGTGTTTTGAAATTCACTAAAAATTCCAAAATTATTACAATATTATTTACATATAATTCACTATTAAAAGAATGTTCAAGCAACGGCTCAAAATAAAATAGTGAGATATTTGAAAAAATAAGAGGACATGTTAAATGTTTAATTCTTCTAAAATAATAAACTTTCTTTACCTGAGCCAAATAACTAAACCTAAATTCAAATATATGAAATAATCGTCCAAACTATATATTTGCAACAAAAAATATTCAAGTTTATATTATAACACAAATAAACTAAACTCACAAGCAAAGATAATTAAATAAGAGAGACAAAAACAACAATAAATTTGAAGGACACAAACCTCACAAAGAAAAAAAGAAAAACAAACAAACAAAAACAGTGTAAATCAAACAATAGACTAAAAAAATCGAGATAAAATATCACCAAGTGAATATGTGATAAGAAACTTCAAAAGAATGGGAGGGGAGTAAGTAGATAAATTATTTGATATTTAAATTTCATTGAATGGAGTAAACAGTTATGATATTTGATATGTAATTTAAAAAAAAAAACAAAACGATCACGTGACATAAAAAATCAAAGCAACTATATATGAATCATATTCTATAACCAAACTTATTTCAATATTACTCATGTCATGAGCTAATATTGTCGGCAAGTATAAGTAAGTATGTATGCATCCAACAAACTAATTGAAAAAAAATAAAGGATACATAAAAATAAAAAGCAAAGTGACATGTGACTATACAATTGTAACTCATATAAAGAAAATTAAGATCTTATCCAATTACACTATTAAAATAAAATGTCATAAATCTCTTCAACCTTATAAAATATTATAAGAGATCTATATATTACGTTAAAATATAAACAAAACTACAATATAAATCAATAAAAATAGTATCTATCATTTAACTATATGCAAATATATTTATCACAATTATCACAAATATTTTAATCGAACCCGTGCAACGCACGGGTTTATTCCTAGTATATAGAATTAGAAAGTATTTCCACCGTTTTAAAATATAAGGAAAAGTAAGTTAATAAAAGTGAATGTATTTGATCCAAATCTTTAATTAAATACATTAAATTTATTTGACTTATTTTTGCTTATATTTTAGGACGGATGGAGTACTGAACATAATAGTATAAGACAGAACAAAATAGTATAGGATATGATAAAACTATATAAGATAGAGATTGCGAATTAATATTATATATATGAAAATAAAATGGATATTTTCTTATTTTTATAATTGCATTATGCCACTATGACAAAAAGTTTTTAGTGGTTTAGTAAGAGACGAAAATTCTTGTTTTTGTCATATCCCTTAATATAGACCAAATATATTAATTTTCTTATGAATCTAAAAAATGGATTGTCTCTTATAAAAAAATGACCGAAGGAAGGATAGGAAGTGTCAAAGGGTGGAGTGTTATTAGAAGAATAAAACACTTAGCCTTGATTAGGATGTTCGAATTAGTCACGTTTATCGAGAGGCTGATAGATGTGCGGATGTCCTCGTTAATATGGGGTGTGTTACTCATCATGGTTTACGCATCGCGTCTTCACTCTTCAATAGCCCTCCGTTTGAGGTAGTGTCAGTCTTACCGATGACTTTAGGGGTGTCTCCTTCCCCCACTTAGTAGTTTTGTAGTTTCTTTCTCATTTGGGTCTTGACCCCTTTGTATCCCAAAAAAAAATTGTTTATCCAATAGATTTTTTAATCAATAAATATTTATTTAAATTGTTTATGAAATAGATCTATCTATTTATCAATATATTTTCTAATGGGATTTTTGTTTTTAATCATTACAGTTGTGTACGGATGATACTTTATTTTTTATTTTTTTAAAAAAAGAATTTTTAAATATCATGTAAGCAGTAATATTGCAGTTCTATATTAAAATGTTGCTTGATACTTTCAAGTTACTATAAAATTGAAGATGGGTAATCTGTTGTTTTTGAGTCAAATTCACACATAACATAGAGAATCATCTTTTAACATAGCTTCACCGACATATATTCTTAATTTCTCATCCTTCTTTAAAATCATATGCTTATAATTAGTGGTATATGATTTATCGCGAATAAAAAATATGACAATGTTATCAACTTGTTACAAAATGAACATATGAAATTTTATCTTATTATATATGCGGGGAGTTGAGGTTCGAACCTCAGTTGTTCCTCTTTTTGTTTTTGTCCAATAACTTAGTGACTAAAAATTATACGTGGATAAGTGGGACGACTGAGGTTCGAACTTCAACTCCCCACATATATAATATATTATTTTTGTGGACTGAGCTAAACTCATGTGTTTAATGGACTTGGATTTCATATTAAAAGTTAGCTCAAAAAGTCATGTGGCAAAATATATTTATACATTTAACAATTAAAAAATTTAAACAATACAACTTTAATATTTCCTCTCACGTCTAGTGTGAATATTCTTGGGTTAACTTTTCACATGGCAATCCTGAAATAGACGCTAGTATGATATTAAATAGACTTGGGGTCTAATTTAAAGTTAACTCAAATGATGAAATAACAAAGTAGAAGTGTATATTTGATTTCAATTATAGAAGGATTAAAGTTGATTCTGAAGGTGTAAAATTGATTTTGACATGTTCGATTTCTCTAAAGTACTAATTGATTCTACCTCTAAAATTAATTTAATTTGAAACTAAAAATTGTAACTTCTAATTTTATAATAAATTTTTACTCTCAAATTTTTTATTCAACTCACTTTTACATAAATTTATCGAAACATAAATAACTTTACGTTCAACACAATTTTAATCAATATCTATTTTTCTAACTACAAACTCAACACCTTTCATCAAAATCATTGAAAACTTTATTTCATGGGCCATGGCATGTCATATATCATATATAAATAGATGAGTTTATACCAAAAAAAGGAGTAAATGAGTGTCGGTAGAAATTAAGTTGGAAAGTAGTCATTTTCCAAAATACAGAGGAAAATAATTAGAGCCATGGAGAATTATAAATTGGAGTAACAACAGATTTAACTTGTAGATACTTGTGAAGGGCTTGTAATCCATGATCTTTTCCAAATCCACTCATTTTATATCCACCAAATGGAATATCATCTCCAAAAGCAAAATAACAATTTATCCAAATAGTGCCAGCACGAATGGATCTTGACATAGTGTTTGCTATATCCAAATTATTTGTCACAATACCTGCTGCTAGCCCATATCTTGTATTATTTGCACTCTTAATTGCTTCCTCAACACTCCTGTTATTCACATCTCATACAATTATTCCACTAATATTCATGAACAAGTCTCATATCATAAATTTATTTAAGATTAAAATTGAAATAATTATCAGATAAAATAATTTTTAAAAAACGTTTTAGAATGTTTTATGTAAGGCAAAAGTTGATCTGCAATTGTTATATTAGTAATTTTTTTTATAAATTTTTAAATTGCTACCAAAAATAAATAAATTTAAGCGAGTTGGGTTTTGTTGTTCACTAGAGTCCCGAAAAACCTCAATATTCGAAAAATCTCAATATGTACTTATATATATTATTCATCAATGAATTTCTCACATTGACAACGACATTTATTGATATATCAAGTTAGAGGAAGAATCTCATGTTAAATGAAAAATTAAATGTTGAGTATTATATAAGTGAAATGACTCGCATACAAATACAATGTTTTAAGATTTTTAGTAAAAATGTTGTGTTTATTGCTCAATGTGTTGATCAACTACTATCATGCATGAGTCATGACGGACAAACCTAAGTCGGATCAACCTATGTTGTCTTAAATTGTTTTTTTCCTCTTAAAATTTACTAGCAGTTTCTTATTGTTTAAACTTAAAAGCTTATTATTTAAAACCAATTAAAAACACTAACATTGGGTTGGGCTGCATATAACTTAACTTAGAACATAACAAATAAAAGAAACTTACTTAAACTTCTTGAGTGCCATCACAGGACCAAATATTTCATCTTGTGCTATAAGCATATCATCCTAATCAGGACCAAATAATTTGAGCAATGGTTAGTTATTAATTAATTATGTCCAACATACCCAAATTGATTAATGTTATTCACCTTAAAATTAGAGAAAATTGTTGGCTCAATGTAGTATCCCTTGGTTCCCACTGTTCTACCCCCAGTCAAAAGGGTAGCTCCTTCTCTCTTCCCATGCTCTATGTACGAAAGAATTTTTTCAAATTGCTTCTTGTCAACCTGCATTAATATAAATAATTAGTAATTTTAAAAATAATAATAATTTAGTCACATTTTTTTTTACAAATAGAGACTCTTATTAGTGTTAAAATCAGTGTAGAAATTATTGTGTTGCCACTATAGTTTACTTACTTGTGGCCCTTGCTGAACTTTAGGATCAAAAGGGTCACCAACGACCCAAGCTTTTGCCTTTTCTACCAATTTTTTCTCAAATTCATCATAGATTCCTTCTTGAACAAACACACGTGAACTTGCAACACACACTTCTCCCTATTGTAGTCACAAAAGGAAAAATGAAAGGTTGATTGGTACTTATTGTCTACTTGACACACACAAAAAAAAAGCTAAGTTGCATTTTTCGTACATAACTTTAACAAACTTGCGATTTTGACCCCTAGTTTTTATAATAATACTTTTGACACGCTAACTTTATAGTTCTTTTCACAAAAGGCTAGCCCCCACTCATCGTGACAAAGTCAATGCACACATGGACAAAGACTCACATGACATGCTAACGTAACATGTGGTCACCATCCTTATATGCATTGACTTGGTCAAAATCGGTGGTGGACCAATTTTTTGCAAAATAGGTTAAAGTTAGTTAGTGGGCTAAAAATACTATTATGAAAGTTAGAGGCAAAAATCGCAAGTTTGTGAAAGTTAGGAGCAATTTATCCAAAAAAATATAACCATATTTGATAGAGGGTTACCTCTATCAAGACTACAACAAACTAAGCTACTCCTAAGAAATGCAATAAAAAAGCAAGTAAAACAAAGATAAATAAAAGACAATCATTTCATTCATTAGGTTAACAAGGGCCTAAAATGCCTAAAGCCCAATAAAACAACCCAATAACATAAATAATATAAATATTATACTAATATTTAAATTATGTAATTACCTACTACCTAATAATTATTTAAATAATACTACTTAATCTTCTGTCAATATTCCATACAAGTTGTTTAAAAATGAAAGGAGTTTTCATGTAAGAAATTTTACCTTGTTTAATAGAATGCCTATTAGAGCAAGTTCAGTAGCTTTTTCAATATCAGCATCATCAAAAATTATAAGGGGTGACTTGCCTCCTAATTCAAGTGAAACGTGTTTTAAGTTACTCTTAGCTGCAGCTTCCATTATCTTACGCCCAGTTTGTGTTGAACCAGTAAAACTTACCTAAACATATATCATCAACCAAATTTAATCAACATTATATTTCAATATCATGGTACTTCGAAGTTCGGTTTTTAAAAAAACTCATAAACAGTCACAATGTTTTGATGTCTCTCTAGGGCCACAATGACGGACGCATCAACTAGTTTACATTTGACTGCAATTCTCCATAATATCAAAGGTTGTCACATGAGTCATGACTATTACCGTAATTAAAAAAATCCATATGTTTGACAAGTAAATTACCGCATCAATGTCCATGTGTGAGCTAACTGCAGCACCAGCCGTAGCTCCAAATCCAGGTACTACATTGATCACTCCATCTGGGATTCCAGCCTTCAAGAAAGCGAAAGAGAGGAAAAAAAAAACAATCATATTGTGCTCAAGTAACATGTGATGTGAGATACTCCCTCCGTCTCATATTATGTGTTTCATTTGAAATTTGTACACTTCATAAGAAAAAAATTACTTATACCAATGTTCATCATAAGTAAAATAACATGTTACTTACGATGAAATTGGTATAAGTAATTTTCGAAGAAAAAAAACATAAAAATGACATAATTTGAGATTTTTCTTCTTCTTTCAAATGAGAAGCATAATATGACACAGGGACTATGTAGAAATTAATTATTAATGATTTGAAGAATGATACCAATTTAGAAAGATGAGCATAAAACAAAGCAGAGAGAGGTGTTTGTTCAGCAGGTTTGAGGACCATGGTGCAGCCAGCAGCTAAAGAAGGAGCAACTTTGATGAAGAACATTGAAGTGGGAAAGTTCCATGGAATTATATGTCCAACAACACCAATTGGTTCCAACAATGTATAAGCATGTAACTCCCTTGAAGCTTTTAATACCTCACCATGAATTTTATCAGCTGCACCTGCATAGTAACGTAGACTATTTGCTGCAGAGGGAATGTCTAGTGCCTTACACAAATGGTACAACTTTCCTGCATCAATGGCATCTAGTGCTGCTAGTTCTTCCAAGTTTTCGTCAATTAGGTCCGCAAATTTCATCATTATTTTCGCTCTTTCCTGATCATTTTATCATATCATATATGCCTTGTCAATTTCATTATAATTTTCGCTCTTTTCGTATCGGGTACCAGTACCGTACCCGCACCTAGACAACATATTTGTACCCAATTTTTCTTAATAATATGCAAATTGAAATTTCTATGAATAATATAGACTTTAAACTTCAAAGCAAAGAAAATAAATACTCTTTTGTCTTGATCTCACTTACTTACTCTGACTTACCGTACAAGTCAAACAATTTTTTTTACTGTAGTCCTACATTCAACAAAGAATCATCACATGTAAACTTTGGTGTTAATCATGATTTGTTAATCACGATGTGTTGACATTTTCTTTTGGTTCTTAATGACATTTTTAATTTTTTCATTGATAATGACATTTTTTAGTAAAATATTTGATCACATTGTTTATGTTTTAGTATTATATTATTATCATGGATGTTGATTTGTAGGGAACTTATTAATAAAATATTGTCTCATAAGTACAACTTAATATTCAATTGATAATGTTAGGTAGGGAACTTAGTTTAAACTTAGGTTTCAGAAGCTGACTCAAAGTTAAAAGTGAAACTAAATTTTTTTTAAAAAAAAAACAAAAGTTGTTTGGTAATTATTATTTGTTTTAGCTTCAAAGTTATTTTTAATCTAAATTTTGTTTGGTAAAATATATATTTTTTTTATAAATATTTGGACAAAAAAATCAAATTTAAAAAAAATAATAACTACTAATAATATTTAAATGAAAACAAACTAAAAAACGAAAAAAATAATAAAAATAGTGTTCAGTAGGATTCGAAGCGTGATCATTGCAAAAAAAGCTCCGGATTTTTTTTCAAAAGTATGTTTCAACCTCTTTTCCTAGAAGCTCATTTAATCTTAGTTTGCACATTGAAAAAAATCTGCTTTTTATGGTTAAAAACTTTATTAAAAATGTGTTTGCCCCAACTTTTGATTAAAAAGATAATAAAAAGCTAAAAAAGTCGGGTCAAACGGAGCCTAATTATTGATTTTTTTTTTGTTATTAAGTAGTATGGTGGTTAGAATTTCACCTTTTAAAAGTGAATAAATGAAAGTACCATAGTTCGAACTTCAGTTCATATACTCCTCTAGTTCTTAATATAAGAAAAAATTTACTTTTTTGATTCATAGATAGTTTTATGTATTTGGTCTAAAAAATAGACCACATATACATTAATCATTTCATGTATCTAGAAGTAAAGATTTCTTATATTAAAGACTAGAACAAGTATTTTATATGCAATGTTCCTACCAACTGAGTTATCTTCACGGGACGAGTCTAACTACTGAATTATTTGAAAAAATATTAATAAAACATTTTACCCCCCTCTTTGTACCAAAGATTTAAATTCACAATTTTCCACTTCTTCACATTTAGAATGTGAGTCTAGCTACTGAATTGTTTTAAAAAATATATAATTTATCCCAAAAAAATCTCAAATGGTTGTGTCTAATATGATCCAAAGGTCTTAATCATTTTAGTAAAACTTAAAAAAAAATTAAGAGCAAAAATAATATTTAATTAAATTTTACTATTAGTAATAGTGTTCACCTTTTTTTTTTGGTGAATATAGTGTTCACCTTTGTTTGGACCGGATCTATATTATACACCCGTCATTTTTTTTACTAACCCTCATTTGATATTAATAAGATGTTTATACTGTTTCAAAAAAAAAAAAAAAAGATGTTTATATAAGTTTTTGAAAGGGACTTAATAATTTGTTTATACAATAAGTTCAATCTTTTTTTAATATATACAATAAATCCAATCTAAATGCTAAAATCAACTTAGTGACAATCACTATAACTCCATTTTAAGAATATTTAATTTCATTTAAATAAATAAAAAATTAAAAGAGAGGAAAAATAACATACAACACCAGGCAGGCGAGGCCATGGACCCGAATCAAATGCATAACGTGCTGCCTTTACAGCAATATCAATGTCTTCTTTGGTTCCTTCACTAATCCTTGTTATTACCTCTCCTGTTCTTGGATCTATTGTCTCAAATGTCTTCCCTATTTTTTATCCACAATTAACAAAATAACAAAATTAAGATTTTTTTTTAAAACAAATATATGTTGAAAAGATAAAAGTAACCTTCCTTTTATAGTTTATTGTTATATTGAACATATACCATGAATATTATTTCTTTTTCACAATGGTCAACACTATAATTTGCAATATGAGATATTTTTTGTATGTGTATGAAACCTTTTATAGTTTATTAAGGGTGTGTTTGGTAAGTCCAATAAGCTAGCTTATAGTTTATTGGACTAGTTTATAAGTTTGTTTGAGAAAATTGACGTGTTTGGTAACAAGCATATTCAATTAGCTTATAGCGTTTTTTGAGATGTTATTTTAAGTAGCGTATGAGCTAATAGCTTATAGCTTTTTACATTTTATGTCATATTTACCCTTATTATTTTCATTTATTATTTTTTTAAAATTATAATAATAACTACCCACTAACCATGTACTTTTATGTCATTTTGTACTTACAACAGTTAAATTTGTCAAACATTTTAATTTTATTCTACTAGCTTTTCAACTATAAGCTACCAACTATCAACTATAAACTAGTTTTTCAACTATAAGTTAGCTTATCAGCTATCAACTAGCTTAATATAGCTTAGCAAATTAATCTTGTTGTATTTTTAAAAATCAATATATCATTCAGAAAGGTCAGCCATGAAGCCTAAAGCAAATTTTACTATATGAAGTTTTTTTTATGTATATAAAACTTTTTGTTTAATGAAAAATAATTTTTTTAGAGCTTAAAGTAAGAGTTTTAGTTGCCTTATCTTTGAGTTAGCCCAACCTTTTAAAAAAAAAAAATCATTAATATTATACCATGCTGCATGACTATTGACTAATGTATATTAGTTTAGGCAACAATATTCAAAACTAAATAAATTTAATATCATTGGATGCACAAATTTCACTATTTAATCAAAAGAAATATACAGCTGAGAAAGGTAGAAAAACAAGCCAATAAATGGAAACAAGTTATAATATTGACCTGAAACTGAATCAACAAAATCTCCATTGATGAATAGCTTTGTGAACTTGATGATGGGTACGTTGGTGAGGGAGGGTGCGCCATTAGAAGAGGAAGTACTCATCTTTGTGTGTGTGTGGTTGTTATGTTAACTCCACTAATGAAATGAAAAGCAGAGATAATTAAGATTGATGAGATGTTAATGTTAATTAATATGACTTGTAGAAATGGAATTTTATTCATTTATATATATAAAGACACACTATCGTACCATGTGACGTTAAAACTGAAGGCATTTTATATGTTTTTTTTTTGGTCAAGGCATTTTATATGTTTTATTCCATAAAAACAATATTATCATTGCAATTATGTACACTCTATATTTTTTAATTTATATAAATTTGTCGTCGTTATTTTCGTCAATTTTTTTATCATCATTATTATCTTGATGAAGTCGTTTGATTTTTTCCCCACTTTACATACGGTCTCTTTCATACATCACTCTCTATAATAATTCCAGATACTACCAACTATACACTATATAAATTGTAAAAGAAGGTTAATTTATTGTGATCCAAGCCTTTTGGGCGTTTACCAATTCTTTTTGGTGGATAATGGGCATGGAATCTTTGATGATTTTTTTATTTATTTTCACTTTATCTATTTTATCGCATATTTTACGAAGTTATTAAAATATATCTGCCGGTTATTTAGGTAGCTAATTAACTTCAAAAATATCCTATCAGTTTTTTTATAACGTCTGCTACTTTAGTAGCGGATCGCAAAAGAAGAATCATGGAGTAACTAAATCCAAATTAAATCATCCCTTAAATATATAGACCTCTTAAATAATGGTCCAGGTTAAAATTACACATCCAAAGTAAATTATCTCCTCCCTAAATATAGACCTCTTAAAAAATGGTCCATGTTAGAATTATACATGAAAGCTCCTCCAATAGTGGATTCCTATTTTTCATTCCTTCAGAGATCTAGGTGGAGTCCAATGGATGTTCCTTTAGAATGGATCATTGTAAAAATAAATTGAGAGAATAAGGTGGAATTTAGACCATTCAAATTATAAAAAGAGAATTGAATTGTAATTTTTTTTTTTTAAAATGAGAAGTTATTAAGAATCGAGATTTACAAATTGAGAAAGATGGAAGGAAAAAAAAAAAGAGGATTCATTCTCACGCACATTCCTCAACTAAAGTCAGAGTTGATCTAACAAATATTCATTATTTAATACTTTGGACTTTGATAGACATTGTACCAAGGTTTTGTTCATTTTTTAATAAAGTTGATTTTTTTTTTCTAAGGAAAAAACTACAAGTTTTCCTAATCAATTATAAATATTGTTAAAAATATTGTCACTCTAAATTTAAAATGTAAATTTTTACTTATAAGTTATAACAGTAACCGAAAAATATATCATTAATTAATACTATTAAGTTGTTGGACGACTCCACAAGCAAAGGGAAAATGAGAAACCTTGTTTTGTTTTCAACGTTAAACACGACAGCAATCACGGTGCATTTTTCAAATGACCCATCAATATAATTATGGCTAAATTATATATTCCATCCTTTAACTTATTTATTAGTTTTATTTTTGTCTTATAATTATTTGTTGTTACATTTAAGTACTTTAACTATAGTATTAGTTTTAACCCCTTTTTAATTTTGACCATTTGATTTGATCATGCAACTCTACTAGATCTTATAATGCACTATCAACAACTAATCGTTTTCCTCTTCTTTCCTTTTCATGCTCGCTCACCTTCACTTGGTCATCATCATCAAACACCCATACCCATACTCAAATGTGTTCCACACCCTCACCTAAACTTCAATAACAAGAGCCCACCACCGGAACATATCTCATACAAATTCATCACTCGCAAGCACACAAATTCACCGCTCAAAAACACACAAATCAATCAATCTCAAATTTGTGTGGTTTTCATGTTTCATTTCATTTAATCCAAATGCAACTCATTACCAGATATTAATCAAACCAAAATCTCAAGAAAAGAAGAAAAAAATGAACTTGATGGATAAACCTATAACTTTGCATATAATAATTCAATCAAGGATAGGATGAACCTACCTAAGAGGCTAATAACACGTATCAAACAGGATAATGAAAACAGTGAAAATTAAATGGAAAAATGGAAACGTCCACTACTTAAGTAGCGGAAAAGTAAAAATAGAAACCCGAAGGACGCACAAAAGTAGGTAGAACGGCAAAAGAAAGAGTCTTTGATCAAACCCATAGCAGAAAGATAGAAGAGGAGAAAAAGCCCAACTCATTCAAAGTTTTCAAACACATACACCATACTCAGTTGAAATCGATGGTGGTTCTGGTAGGTTGTTTTCGTGTTTTTCTTTCTTCCCACTTTCTTTCCTTCCAACCAAACAAACCATAAATGTAACAACAAATAATTACAGGACCAAAATAAAACTAATAAATAAGTTAAAAGGACAAAATATCTAATTTAACCTATAATTATAATAATGTTAACTATTACATAAAAGTTCATCAGTAATCCACTTTGAATTGGCACCATAGATCTATGTATTTGAAGAAATACATTCCTAGGAAACTGTTCTATTTCCAATATTGACATACGCAACAGGAAATGAATTAGATGAAAGTAGCATCAAAAAGAGACAACAACCAACAAATTACTGAGGGGGGAAATAGAAAACTCAACCCCTATAGTTGGTTTGATCTACTGTGTATGGATAAGTTGGTGGAGCAGCATTTCCATAATCATATAGGCCATAGCTAGTCTGTCCTGCATAAGAACTATTGGATAGGTAACTAGAAGGACCTAAATTGTCAACGGGGTATGAGTAGTGTTGTTGTGTTATTCCTATTCCAGCTGGGCTTTGAGTGATGGAGGTTCCATAGGTTGCCCCATAAGGATTAGCAGCAGTTGAACTTTCTATCATAGTCTGGCTTGGATAGTGTAATGGTGCAGAATATCTTGGACTAGGACTAGGATGTAGAGGAGCCAGGTTTCTGCGACTAAAGGATGATGGGTATGCACTACTTTTGGCTGATTTGGCTGGACGGGAAGAGGTGGATCCACTCCCTCGACTGCCACGCTTTCGAGATCTACTTCCAGTTACAAATGCTCTACTTCCAAATGATGATGATGATGATGGAGGCTTCTTTCGGTCAGCCTTGCTTTTCTCCAATTGGGAAGCCCGCCTTTTCACTTTATCAAGCTTAAATTCTGATTCAAGTTTGTGATCTTCCACACATTTGATTATATCCTTAATCGAATTCAACTCCAAAGTGTTCGATTCATCCTAAAAATTACAAAGATTTAACAAAGTTGTCGATTTAAGACATGTTTAATGAGGTTATTAACGTGCATTATATGAAACTGAATTGAAAAGGTAGTTGTCCATACCGTTGCAGCCTGACTGTTATTTCCATTCATCAATATTGTAGCAACATTATTTTTGTAGTTCCGAGCATAAGACTCGAGTAGCTCGATTGGTTTAAATCTTTCAGTCAAACCAGATTCTGAAGCAAAATAAACAGCTTCTATCTCTTTGCCATTTTTTACTAGCTCATCTATAATATCTGCATAAAACGCTTTTATTAGCCTTAAGAATGATGCACTAGAGCTTAAAATAAAAACAAAAGCATGATGCACTGGTCAAAACTGAATTGTAAATGTAATAAAGTTTTGTACTCTGATGTATTAAGTGTGTCAAGTAAATATGAATCAAGGTAAAATCTGTATGTGATAACAGAATCTGAAATTTCTCATACTAATCAATTTAAGGTCATCCATCCTTCTTGCTATGCTTTATTATCCAGAAAGTTTAACACTTAAGCGCTTAGACATTGATAGAAACTGGTACAATAATAATAGTCTAACAGACATCTACGAGGATATGTGTAATGGGAATATTGAGGTGGATTCTGAAAAATATAAGAAATGAAGATATTTGATGAGGGGGGTTGTAGAAAGGTGACAAGATGGCAGCTTATGGAGGATGGACAAAATTCAGCCATATAAACGTAAGATTGGGACCTATGGCAGGTGGCGCTTCACAAATTGCCTATGACATAAAATCGCCAAAGCACCACCAGTCCACCATGACTGCTATTTAACAAACTGCCACTCAACATATGCCAATGAGCAAAATCAACATAAAAGTGGTAATCTAAATTTGCTCTCTACAATAATCTCTTGGGGTCTATCAGAACCACCTTCCGATTAAAATTGAGAAATAAGTTGAAATGCAAGGAATCCCCTTTAAGTTTTTAACACCAAGTATGGAAAAAACATGATATGCAGGAATGCGTGAACCTAATAAGACTCAAATATGACACTTTCTCTCATCTCATCCCACTATTTTCCCTCAGGAACACCCACAATTATCTTGCAGACTTTCTTCCTTATCAAGCGACTACCTTATTTTCTCAGCCCATCTTCACCATTACTCAAAACAAAGTTTCAGGTTTTCATTTCCATACGCGCTTCCAACCATCATGGCAACCTGAAGGCCACATATCAATCCAACTTCTATTGCTAACACCAATCTTTGAGCATATTACACTTGGCTTGCACATTAATAAGCTTTATTCAGTTTATTTAATGTTTGGCAGATTTGATCCACAATTGGAGACTTTGTTTTGTGAGTTGGGTTTTGGAGGGGAGGGCATACTTTCTTTTCTTTAAATTAAGGACAATAATTTTTTTTTTTAAAAATGAATCAAGTGTGATTGAAGTATTATATGATCATTTATCATGTTGGCCTTTCAAAAAAATTTAAAATATCAATATATATAAACTTAGCATTCCAAAGCCCTTACCCGCCAAAACCCTCCTAAACTAAACTTGCAAACAACAAAGCCTTAAGGTGCTAGATGGAGAATGGTGCCACAGAGACAGACATAATCTAGAAGTAGAAGAGGACGAGGGGAAGAACATTGAAAAATACTTGTATGCTATTGTAATATATAAAAACAATTTGCTTCACAACAGTAGTCCTCATCCATATTTCTTTTTCCTTAATTGCTATGAAAGATATCATCATTGCTAATTTGTAATATGATGAGCTAATGAAGTGTGAGTATAAAATACAAGTTCAAAATAACATCGTGCCCCTCCAAAAAAATTATGTGTAGTCCCACCACTGCATGAAGGATGCTTTTTACACCTAATAACCAACCTTTGAAAAAAAAATTCCTTGCCTTTTAGCTTATACCAGTGTATACAGAAGCTAACAGAAATATGATATGTTGGAAAATGCATGAAACTGATCCTATATTTAAAAATAAGATGATCACAATTTTCTTCAATTCTCTTTATACTGTAAACGAAGAAACCAGTAAGGATTGAGGGAGGTCGGCACTTCTCTATAGGGGTGTAGAAAACTCCGTCTGTTTGGTCCATACGTGAACCCGTCTTGGCCTACATGCAATGACTCAGGTCTGACCCTAGCCAAAAAAAAAGGGACAACAGGGTGTCCAAGGACTTGGCCCGATGAAAGGAGGGACCGGGACCTGGTCCAGGGTGATACAAAGGGTCACCACTCACCAGTCCCATCCCATTCGTTTGTGAGGACACGAGGGTTTTTTTTAACTTGTAACTTGTCTCACTCCCTACCTACTGGGATTACACATTTGTCAATATATGTTGTTTTATTGGATTTATGGGGTGTGGCTTGTTTATTGGATGCTATATATGTTATTCCAAAGGTTTTTCATTCTCCCATCTAATTGAAACTTTGAAAGTGGCTTGTATTCTAGAATGTAGTAGTTGCATTGCACCACATGTTAATATAGTACTAAAGTAGTTAAGCCAAATAAATTTGCAAAAATAATAGGCCAAAGTTATTATGTTTGTAAATATGTATTACTAATACTATTTGACCAACCCGGTCTTATCTTATATGTACCTGTCCTTATTGAACTCTTATATCATCAGGTTTTATTGGGTTAAGTATCGGAACTAAAAAGTTGGTTCGGTGCCGGTCTAATGTTAGGGCCCGGTAAGTGACACGCACAATCCGTCCTTTGTACACCCCCTACTCCTCTATGGAAGAGGGTGGGTTACAACAAACCACACAAGCTAAACCTTAGTAGGCTCTAATCTATTGACCTTAGCTAGTTTCACTCGAGGTTCAGAGTTTTGAAGCGCGACACACTGCCACCTTCTTACAATAAGAGCACTAAAAAGTCACACACGGGCAAACACCTTAAAAAGTAATTAGACCAAACAAGAGCATAGATAATCATCTAACCAATCTAATAACTTTGATAATCAACATAACATAGATAAGTAACATATAATTCTAACAACAAAGATAATTAACAGAACAAAATCAATCATATGGCAAAGTCAGAATAGAAACAAACCTATCATCTTGTCTCCAAATTCTAAGGAAGCAGCTACCTTAGCCATATCCCTCCTTGAAGCAAACTCCATCACAGATTTCCTCAAATACTCATCATCAAATTTCGACCTTAACCCAAAACAAGCCACAATCTGCAAAAACATCACCATTTCCGCAGCACTCTTCTCCGTTTCACCATCCAGCTGTTCCTTCCACAAATCCACAAGACTCCCAGCTCTCTCTACAATCCTTCTAGAATAAACACTCGTTTCCGAAATCAACCCTTGAATCAAAAGCCCACAAGCCCATCTCTTATCAGTAACACCAGACTTCGCCTCCGTTTTACTCTTCACATACTCTTCCACAGCATCAAGCACCAATCTTGGCGGGTCAACCGCCTCTTTTAAGGCCGCCGCTATCTCCGGCCTCAACAATATCGATTCTTTCCGCTTCGAAACAACAAACCAAATCAAACCCGAAGCGTCCATTTTCCGTGACAAAGATTTGAGTGCATCGGAGATATCAGACGAAGGCGGAAGACATTTACGAATCTCCGCGAGTGCGGCTTCCTTCTGTTCATCGATGCGTGCAGCGGCGGATGATTCACGTTCGGGAATTGAATTCTCTTGATTGTTGAGAGATTCTAGGGTTTCTTTTGAACGTGATTCAAGGGATTGAAATTTTGAATCTAGGGTTTGGAATTTCTGAGAAATTGAGTCTTGAAGAGAAGAAAAATGATTGGAGAGTTTGGTGAATAGGTCGGTGCATTTGATTAACGTGTTTTTGTGAGATTCTAATTCGTTGAAGAATTGATGAACCTTGTTTGTTTCTGATGAGGTTGTTGCTACCAATTGTGTCGCCATTGTAGTTTTTCTTTCTTCTATAGCTTAGAGTGTTTGAAACCCTAATGAAGCATTTGTGAAAGAAGAAAAAAACATGCGATGCTTGGTATTTTATTTTCAGAAGGTGCTATCGACAAGTAACATTGATGAAAGTGGATTACCTTAATCAGCGGTACTAAACTCGAGATTATATGTTGTTTAGATTATGTGGGCCAAATGTATGGATATTGAAAATGAGAATTTATGGGCTGGGCTTAAATACTATTCAAACAAAAAAATGTGGGCTCATAACCGTCAAAAAAATATTCATTGATATTAGAACCCCTTTACATACACACGTATTACATAGTTCACAATGCCACCTACAAAACATATTGACATTCATTGTCATTTCTTTTTTGTTATCATGATATATTTACGAAGTTCTCACCTTCATTAGTGATGACTAATCTTATCGGATAATATATGAAAAATGTGGGTTCTCCCCCTTTCAACTAAATTATTTTCATATGAGAAATTGAATATCTAACCATCTGCTTAAGGAATCTGAGATCCTTAGTATTTTAATCAATTATTTATTACATACATTCATCGTCGTGTTATTTGCAAGAAGAATCAAAAGGACGTTATCCACAACTTCTTGTAACTTCATTTCGATCTTGTATTTTCCAAGTTGAGACTTTGTAATACTTGTATTAAACTAACTTATGTTACCTTAACCTTGTTTAGTTAGTTGAGTGTTAACTCGTGTTTACCAACTTAGCAATGTTAATTAGTTATAAATTGTAAAGCTATAAAATCCCCACACAATATGGCATTAAAATAACCAGAAATAGGATAATCTAAGATTCTCTCAATAGGATAACCCAAATCAAGCGAAACAAATAGACCCTAAATTGAAGAGTAAGGCTTCATGGGAAGATAACAGTTCCTCATGGTGTTAGATAATAAGATCAAATGACATCAATATGTCAAATAATATGTTTAAATAATGTGTCAAAAAATGCATGTTTAAACATCAATAACAAACTACTCAAATGAAAAGGAAGAAAAAAAAGCAATCATGTTGCTTAATGCATGTACATGTGTGCGTCTATGCGTGCATACATGCGTATTAAAATAAATAAATTATATAATTAATATAGATATTTTTAAATTGAGTATATTGAAACTGTTTGGTTATCATATTGACACTACTTAGTTTGCAATAGTGGCTTGAGATTCCTTGTGTTCTGTTTCAAATTGCTTACTTTGAATTCATGGCACCATTTTCATCTTGACTTGATCTTCCTTCGGAGATAAAAAGAAACACCATTCAACGGCTTGATAGGGAGGATGTTGTGACAGCATCACAAGTGTGTTTGGCACGGAAGGAGACTTGCATTATGATTTTGGTTGAAGAACACAAGCTAAACTTTTGCTTTCTTTTTTTAAGTATAAAATTTTGGTTGAAACATTTTTGTTTAAATGTTTTTCTTTTAGCAGAAAGAGATTGATGAACTCCAACAGAAAATTGAAGAATTGGAGGAAAAACATGAAGAAATGGACAGAACTTTGATCAGATTGTCAGTTAAGAAGGGGAAAGAGGAGCTTTAAGGAGTTGGAGCTTTGATTAGGTTGTTGTAGGTGTTGATGTTAATTAAGTTGATGTTTAATTTTAATGTGTATGACAAATGTCAAATTATCACATGCTCACTAATAATAATAATAGAAACCAATTGAAATTTTACTGTTATATCCCTCATGTTCACTTCATTATAAAAAGGGTACGTTATACAACACAATGTTTCACTTCACTTTACTTATTTCAAATTGCTTATATACTTTGAATTCATTCATGGCACAATTTCAATTTTGGCTTGAGATTCCATTGGAGATGAGAAGAAACATACTTGAGAGGCTTGCTAGGGAGGATCTTGTGACAGCATCACAAGTATGATTGGGATGGAAGGAAACTTGTATTATGATTATGGTGGAAGAACACAAGGTAAACTTTTGCTTCTTTTTTTTGAAGTATAAAATTTTGGTTGAAATATCTTTGTTTAAATTTTTTTTTTTTTTTGCAGAAAGAGATGGATGAACTCCAACAGAAAATTGAAGAATTGGAGGAAAAACACGAAGAAATGTACATAACTTTGATCAGATTGACAGCTAAGAAGGGGAAATATGAGCTTTAAGGAGTTGGAGCTTTGATTAGGTTGTTGTAGGTGTTGATGTTTAATTTGTATCTAATTAAGTTGGGTGTTTAATTTGTTTTAATTAATTTCTTTTCATATCGGGATGCTAGATTCTTATTTAGATGAGTTCAACTATTTTGTTTTAAAAATGCGTGAAATATTTGGATGAACAATTTAATTCCTTATATCTCTGCAAAAAAAATGTGTGATTAATAAATCAATGAAAAAACACCATCAAAGCAATAAAGGTCTCAAATCTCAATTCTTCTGTCATTATGTTTCTAACAGGTTGTAATGGGGATTATGTTTGATTTCATGGTTAGTTTCATATATTTAGTCGTTTCTTTGCAAAAACACCATTATAGAAAGAAAGGTCTTCATTCTAATCTCATTGCATTCTAATATAAACTTTATAAATCAATAAAAATTAGATGGAAGAATACACGCAATCGGAGGATACAAATGAAAGGAGTGTGTTTTTGTAGCAGCAACACAGTTGATATTCATTGTTGGGAGAAATTGATATAAAGTTGGATTTCAGGTCTAATTAATTATAATAATCAAACAAATGAAACTAGTAATTAATTCAGTTCTTATCATATGGATGATGGCTAATATCTAATGAAGAAGTAGCTTTGTCAATAATTTAGGATTAAATCCTAAATCTTTAAATTCTTGAACATGCATACTGCAGTAGGACCACATATATTTTCTACGCGGAAAGACAATAATATATCATCATCAGTCAAAGTGAAACTGCCATTTCTTTCCCATTTTCTTCTTCTAGTCACCTGAATAGCAACATCCAACCTACTCTTAATTTATTGCAAAATCATTTATAGTATTAAGTGGATATACATACTCTTTATACTATGTGATGTGATATATGGTGATAATATTAATACTTTATATGTTTGTGAGTTACAAGTCAAACATTACCACTACCATTTTGTTCATTTTAGTATAGTAGAATCCCTCTGTACGTAATCCCCAATATGTTCCTCATTCTTTTTAGGAATTTTAATATAATATTGTGTACCTATTTAATTTGGAGATGGGTGAATTATAAATGAAATTGGTGGCCATAGAAAGATAACCTTGTTTAGACAATTCATTTACATGAAGGAATTGAGCAAAGATTATTAATGAAGATTATTAATAAAGATTAATAAAATAACGCCATAAAATTGGACTTGGTTGTTACTTCCAAGACCATGTAATAGTATGGAACATGAGTACACATATATTCTATACTATAGAGTGAAGTACGATTAATTGATCCAATTTTATATTTTTATTACTAATTGATTACTAATCTTAATTGATTCAATTGATTACGACTTCTTCACTATTATATGGATGATGGCTAATATCTAATGAAGAAATAGCTTTGTCAATAATATGGATTAATTTGGACATAATATGAAAATGTTGATTTATTTATTAATTTGGATTAATTTGGATATACTTATACTTATTATGTGACATATGATGATAATATTAATACTCTATGTCCATTTTAGTATAGTAGAATCCCTATGTACGTAATCACAATATTCTTTTTAGGAATTTTAATATAATATATTGCGTACCTATTTATTTTGGAGAATGGATGAATTATATAAATGGAATTGGTGCCATAGAAAGGTAACCTTGTTTCGACAGTTCATTTACATGAAAGAGTTAAGCAATTTAGAGTAATTTGTTTTTCTTGTATTAAACTAACTTATGTTACCTTAACCTTGTTTAGTTAGTTGACTGTTAACTCGTGTTTACAACCTTAGCAAAGTTAATTAGTTATAAATTTGCGAAGTTATAAGATCCCCACACAATATGGCATTAAAATAACCTGAAATAGGATAATCTAAGATTCCACCAATAAGATAACCCAAATCAAGCGAAACAAATGGACCCTAAATTGAAGAGTAAGACTTTATGGGAAGATAACAGTTCCTCATGGTGTTAGATAATAAGATCAAATGACATCAATATGTCAAATAATATGTTTAAAAATAATGTGTCAAAAAATGCATGTTTAAACATCAATAACAAACTACTCAAATGAAAAGAAAAAAAAAAAAACAATCATGTTGCTTAATGCTTGTACATGTGTGCGTCTGTGTGTGCATACATGCGTGTTAAAATAAATAAATTATATAATTAATATAGATATTTTTAAATTGAGTATATTGAAACTGTTTGGTTATCATATTGAAACTACATAATTTGCAATAGTGGCTTGAGATTCCTTGTGTTCTGTTTCAAATTTCTTACTTTGAATTCATGGCACCATTTTCATCTTGACTTGATCTTCCTTCGGAGATAAAAATAAACACCATTCAGCAGCTTGATAAGGAGGATGTTGTGACAGCATCACAAGTGTGTTTGACACAAAAGGAGACTTCACTTATTTCAAATTGCTTATATACTTTGAATTCATTCATGCCACCATTTCAATTTTGGCTTGAGCTTCCATTGGAGATGAGAAGAAACATACTTGAGAGGCTTGCTAGGGAGGATATTGTGACAACATCACAAGTATGTTTGGGATGAAAGGAAACTTGTATTATGATTATGGTGGAAGAACACAAGGTAAACTTTTGCTTTCTTTTTTTAAGTATAAAATTTTGGTTGAAACATCTTTGTTTAAATATTTTTTTTTTGCAGAAAGAGATGGAAGAAATGTACAAAACTTTGATCGGATTGTCAGCTAAGAAGGGGAAAGATGAACTTTAAGGAGTTAAAGCTTTGATTAGGTTGTTGTAGGTGTTGATGTTTAATTTGTATCTAATTAAGTTGGGTGTTTAATTTGTGGATTGTGTACTCCTCCGTTTGTTTTAATTAATTTCTTTTCATATGGGGACGCTATATTCTTAATTAAAAAATTGAAGATCACAGTTTTTAAAAAACACTTACGTCTCACAGGAAGGACCAAACATCGGATTATGATCAGTTGGTTGGAGTGCAAATCGACCGAAAACGGCTGGAAAGCATGCCTTGGTAGGAATAGTGTGTTTGGGGCAGTTGTTGACCCCCATTATAATGATGAACATGCCGATATTTACCGCCGCAGTGATGATAGTCCACCAAGGAAAATATTTGACTTCAATCGGAGGACTCTCTTGAGGTCGAACAAGAGCTGCTTCCGGCGGAGTAATGTGATCTTCCGACTGAGTAGAAAACGCCGTAAGAAACTCTTCATCAGACAACTGGGCCACAGCTGGAAAGAAATCCTCTGAAGAATAAGATAAAGACTCAAGATCAAAGAACTCTTCGGAACTCTCTAAATCTTCTGGTCTATGTTCCAAGAGATGAAACCCAAATAACCCGAAAGCAAACAAATGTACCACCCTAGAAAGAAGCACAAAGAAGCACATTGAGGAGATTCTGAGGATTGAGAAAGAGATTTATGTGGGATTTTAGCTTATACGTTGAGAAGCTTGCTTTTCGTTGAGAAGCACGGGAGATTCTGTTTCTCTTGGTATTGTGTTGGAGTAAAAGCTTAATATATTTTGGCCATTTCAAAAGAAAAAGTTGTCTTTTAGTTTTTGGGGAGGAAATAAAGTCAATTTTCATCTCCAAATCTTCAAAAATATTCCTCTGCAATAACTTCACACTACTTGCTTTGTTGCCCATTTTAGAAAAGGGTGGTTGAACATGCAGGTGATACATAAGAAGAAAGAAAGAGATTTATTATACTAGGTTTATTGGTGTAGATGATTTATTATGAGGATTGTTATACGCTAATATTGATGTAGAAAGAAAGACACGACAAGTTGATCTACAAGTTATTTTCTCTTTTAATGGTTGCCAGCTTATATTATCCTTGTTTTAAAATAGAACAAAAGCCTAGTTAGTGTAGTGTACGTAAACATCCAGAAAAGACAAACGATGGTAATATCCAAGTTTATGTGCTGCAACTAGGGGTGTCAAAATTATCCATTTATCCATTATCCATCCAATCCATTCACTAATGGATCCATCCAATCCATCCAAAGGTAAGAAAATTAGTTAATGGATTAGATTGAATCCATCCATTTAATTAAATGGATGGATCCAATCCATCCACCTTAATTTCAAAATCCAATGGATGATTTATCAAACAAAAAGAAAATCCAATGGATGATTGATTATTATTAATTTTAAATTAAATGGATAGCCACTTTTAAAAATTAAAAAAAAATGATTTTAATTATATTGTAGAAGGAAATAAATGTTATTTCTCATGTCATGAAAAAGAATTAAGCAATTTAGAGTAATTTGTTTTTCTTGTATTAAACTAACTTATGTTACCTTAACCTTGTTTAGTTAGTTGACAGTTAACTCGTGTTTACAACCTTAGCAAAGTTAATTAGTTATAAATTTGCGAAGTTATAAGATCCCCACACAATATGGCATTAAAATAACCTGAAATAGGATAATCTAAGATTCCACCAATAGGATAACCCAAATCAAGCGAAACAAATGGACCCTAAATTGAAGAGTAAGACTTCATGGGAAGATAACAATTCCTCATGGTGTTAGATAATAAGATCAAATGACATCAATATGTCAAATAATATGTTTAAATAATGTGTCAAAAAATGCATGTTTAAACATCAATAACAAACTACTCAAATGAAAAGGAAAAAAAAAAACAATCATGTTGCTTAATGCGTGTACATGTGTGTGTCTGTGTGTGCATACATGCGTGTCAAAATAAATAAATTATATAATTAATATAGATATTTTTAAATTGAGTATATTGAAACTGTTTGGTTATCATATTGAAACTACATAATTTGCAATAGTGGCTTGAGATTCCTTGTGTTCTGTTTCAAATTTCTTACTTTGAATTCATGACACCATTTTCATCTTGACTTGATCTTCCTTCGGAGATAAAAAGAAACACCATTCAGCGGCTTGATATGGAGGATGTTGTGACAGCATCACAAGTGTGTTTGGCACGGAAGGAGACTTCACTTATTTCAAATTGCTTATATACTTTGATTTCATTCATGCCACCATTTCAATTTTGGCTTGAGCTTCCATTAGAGATGAGAAGAAACATACTTGAGAGGCTTGCTAGGGAGGATATTGTGACAACATCACAAGTATGTTTGGGATGAAAGGAAACTTGTATTATGATTATGGTGGAAGAACACAAGGTAAACTTTTGCTTTCTTTTTTTAAATATAAAATTTTGGTTGAAACATCTTTGTTTAAATATTTTTTTTTTGCAGAAAGAGATGGAAGAAATGTACAGAACTTTGATCGGATTGTCAGCTAAGAAGGGGAAAGATGAGCTTTAAGGAGTTGAAGCTTTGATTAGGTTGTTGTAGGTGTTGATGTTTAATTTGTATCTAATTAAGTTGGGTGTTTAATTTGTGTTTGTTTATTTTGTGGATTGTGTACTCCTCCGTTTGTTTTAATTAATTTCTTTTCATATGGGGACGCTAGATTTTTATTTAGATGAGTTCAACTATTTTGTTTTAAAAATGCGTGAAATATTCGGATGAACGATTTAATTCCTTATATCTCTGCAAAAAAAATGTGTGATTAATAAATCAATGAAAAAACACCATCAAAGCAAGAAAGGTCTCAAATCTCAATTCTTCTGTCATTATGGTTATAAGAGGTTGCAATGGGGATTATGTTTGATTTCATGGTTAGTTTCATATATTTAGTCATTTCTTTGCAAAAACACCAGAAAGAAAGGTCTTCATTCTAATCTCATTTCATTCTAATAAAAACTTCATAAATCAATAAAAATTAGATGGAAGAATACATGCAATCGGAGGATACAAATGAAAGGGGTTTGTTTTTGCAGCAGCAACACAATTGATATTCATTGTTGGGAGAAATTGATATAAAGTTGGATTCCAGGTCCTAATTATAATAATCAAACAAATGAAACTAGTAATTCATTCAGTTCTTATCATATGGATGATGGCTAATATCTAATGAAGGAGTAGCTTTGTCAATCATTTAGGATTAAATCCTAAATCTTTAAATTCCTAACCATGCATACTGCAGTAGGACCACGTATATTTTCTACGCGGAAAGACAATAATATATCATCATCAGTCAAAGTGAAACTGCCATTTCTTTCCCATTTTCTTCTTCTAGTCACCTAGAATAGCAACATCCAACCTACTCTTAATTTATTGCAAAACATTTTATAGTATTAAGTTGATATACTTATTATGTTTATGTGACATATGATGATAATATTAATACTATATGTCCATTTTAGTATAGTAGAATCCCTATGTACGTAATCACAATATTTTTTTTAGATTTTAATATAATATATTGTGTACCTATTTAATTTGGAGAATGGATGAATTATATAAATGGAATTGGTGTCATAGAAAGGTAACCTTGTTTCGACAGTTCATTTACATGAAAGAATTAAGCAAATAAATAATCATTTAAAATTCCTAAAAACTTTATGATTCTAAGCGACAACTTCTCTAAATGATTCACAAAAATATTCTGGTCTAAATTGCTTAATTGCTTAAATTGCAAATAAATAATCATTCACAAAAATATTCAGTTCATTTATGGTATATCTCAAAAATATTTCATGAATCACAATCATGTTCAGGTCTACTTAAAGTATTTCTAAGCGACAACTTTTCTAAACTATAATATAATATATTGTGGATTATTCATTGTATTAAAATAATACAATAATAATTAGTGAAATTTGTTTATGAGAAAATATATCCCTATGTGCGGAATTATAAATTGTCATTATTGTAGGGGCATTGTCACTTGAAATCATTCAAGTAGACCTGAATATAAATCTTTAAATTCTTTTGTCCTCTATATGATTTTGGCTGAAGAACACAAGGTACAAATTTTGCTTTCTTTTTTTAAGTATTTAATTTAATTTGGTTTCTCTCATCCACTTTAAGTTTTAAGGATTCTTTTGTTTATATGTGTTTTTGCAGAACGAGATGGATGATTAATTATTATTAATTTTAAATTTAATGGATTGCCACTTTAAAAAGTAAAAAAATAAAAAATAAAAAAAATATTTTTTTTAAATAATTTATCAAATTTTAAATTAATTTAATAAATAAAATTAATTTCTTTACATAAAGGTACTACCTTTTTTTTTTTAACATCCAATCTCATTCTTATATATAAATACCTTTTACTTTTTTTAACTGCCTTTTGTTATTTTATAAATAAATGGTCTTTTAATTTATTTTTATTTTTTTAATTATTTAAAAAATGATTAATTTTAAAAATATTTTTTTTAAAAATAAAATACTGATTTTAATTATTAAAAAAATCAGATTTTTTATTAAAAAAGAAAAACTAAAAGACAGATTTTTTTAAAATCAAAAGACTAGTTTATTAAAATAATTAAAAAAACAGTTTTTATACAATTTAAAATAAAATAATAATTTTAATATTATAATATATTATATTTATTATTATTAAATTAAAATAAAAGGGGGTGGTACGTGGTGGTCGGCCGCCAGAGCTCCGCCCCGGACCACCGTGGGACCGCTGGAAAATCTGGTCATGCCACCGCACCGGCGCCGGAGGTCCGGCTTTGACCGACCGTTGACCGGTGGCCACCACCACCTGCATTTAATTATTATTTAAAAAATCTGTTATTAATAAAAGGATCTTGGCTATCACAATATGTGTTTGGGCCATTTGTCAAAAAAACAAAAAAATATAATGTTTTGACCTAGTGTTTGAATTGTTTTTACTTTTTACACCATTTACCTAAAGAAAAAAATTAAATTAATATGAAGCATAATGTTTGAACTTACTATTTGGATTGTTTTTAATTTTTTATGAAATAAAAAATAATATTTAAATTACTTTTATTGGACGGAACGGATATCCATCCATTAGAAAGATGATAATGGATGGATTTGATTTAATTTTATCATCTAATGGATGGATTGGATTTTTTGATTGAATGTTAATAGATAAATAGATTACTTTGATCCATCCATTAACAATCTAATCCAAATCCATCGATTTTGGCCCCCGTCCCTGATGACAAGTGTTTGATCTGTATGTACGCTTAACCAAGACAACTAGATCTCCTCAGGAAATAAACCAAAAGCATGATAAAAGAAGATATATTCTTTACTTTTTGTAAGAGAAATTTCCCCATAAGTCATAACTTCACCATAAATAAAATTAAATTTCCCCATAAGTCATAACTTTACAAATAGACAAGCTTAAGTGCTTGGATCACATTCTAAATTGTACTAATAAACATTGCATACAAAAAAAAAAAAAAGAATCAGACTAGATAGGCTATGCAAAATGAGAATTATACATAGACTTGTTTTAACCCAATTTTATTTATATTTGAGACAGAAGTAATATATTTATGTGACATATATATAACATTCTAAAATTAAAGAGATAAAATATACAGAGCCTTGAATTTCCTAAGCATTGCCTTAAACTATCCATTTGTTTTAACAATTAGTTACAAGGATCAGCAAACCGAACAGATCAGAAAGATCTAGACAGATTATCTGGTTCATCAAGAACTGTCCCTTGATCAAAATTCTGAGAGTAAGTGTAAGGATCATAAGGAACCTGATGCTGTAAAGGTGATAATGCAGACTCAAATAGCTTCTTCTTCTCTTTCTTGAGCTTCATCCACAACATTTTCCATCTCAACTTACCTGATCCTGTAGTTGATAGGGTAGAATTGCACCCACTTTTGATATTCATTGTTTCACTAGAAATGATTTCAGCTACTTGTGAAATAAGGAAGCTCAGAAATGACTAAATTAAACTTTAAAATATAAGTTGGATCCCATTCATCAAATTAAACTCAGGCATGTGATGCACGTGACAAACTGCAAATTATTGTCAAGTTGAATTATTTTAAGAGGCAACTTTGCCATGTGGGGGAGAAATAATGCAAATTGGAGACATAATGCTCAGTTCAATTTCAGTTGTATTGTACACAGTCTAGCTAGCATATGCCTGCCAGATTTATAGCAGCATTTGTCAACTGTCGATGCAATTTCGTACAACATCATCAATATTATAACCACCACAACTGAGATACTACCAGGTTTCTTTCTGTGAGGGTACTACCTTACCCTTAATATATGTGTGTTTGGAATGCTTGGAAGATACTACCAGGTTTCTAAGTTGGAGGTCAGAATTCGAGCATGGAGATGACAAACGATGCAAAAAAAAAGGGGTTGTACTTGCAGAAAACACTCAGACGTCCAAGTCAATATAAGCTTGAGGTGGAGGTAGAGGTTAGAATCATGCATGCCTTAAGAGGTGGTGAAGGGTGATACGTATATATAGGCCAATGGACGTGGCATGTGAGCCGATGAATGTGACATTGAGTTTAGTTCAATCCAAAAATCGGGTCAAGAACACTATACATTAGAAACAAAAGACAACTATTGTTGACATAATAGTGTTATTAATTACTGTATTAAATAAGTTATGTTTATTTTATTTACTACTTTTTTGTTTGATTTACTGTATGGAATATAAACTAGTTACTATACTCTTAACATAAATAATTTTGGATCCTTCAGATTCTTGATTGATTGTTATTAGTATTGTTAGTTCTATTTTATGACTCAGAATAATGTAATTAAGAATGTATATTAAGTTAATTTCGGATTTTGCTTGCTTACCTAGACACAATCAGTGCAGGGTTAGATTGGTTTGTTGTAACTCTGTTAGTGCCGTGTATATTAAGGAAAAGGAGGCATCATGCATGAACCACCAACATGAGGATGTTAGTGTTAAGACTTGTAATCTAGATTTGAGCCTTAAATGTAATATAGGTGTATAAGTATAGGAGCAATTGGTGCCAAAGCTTTGTGATTGGTTTGTAACTTGCAGTGCATTCAAATAAAGTGAAAAAACATTTCGATCTCTTATAAATTTCTAACGGATCAATTTAATCACTAACAAAAATACTAGAGATAAACTAGTTTCCCTTTCGTTATGGCAGAGGGAAGAAATTTGTCCACATTTTAAAAATATTAGGGATTAATTTGAGCTTTATTTTTGTTGGAGATCGAATTGTCTCATAATTTTTTTTTGAGGAAACTAAAATAGATGTTCACTCTTTCAAATTTCTAGAAAATAAAGTTATGCATTTGAATAACAGGGAACAAAAAAAATGTGAAAATAAAAAATCAGAGTTTTGAGTAATGACCATCACTGGAAGAAGGAGAAACTTCGTGAGCTTCACAGATGGCAAAGAATGTCAAACTGAGTATTGCCAAAGAGAAAAACCTCAATGTCCTCATTTCCAACATTTTCCCGGGAAAATTAAAAAAACAAAATTGGCAGCCAATGAAAAGTGAGAAAGGGTGGTTATGCCAAAATCAAATTATTGTTAAAATTATAAGTTAAAATCAAGCAATTAAAATTTGTGAGACAAAATCAAATAATTGTAAAATTTAACGAACAAAATTGCATTTAAGTCATATTTATGTAAAAAGCGGAAACAAGCCTAATGTAAATTTAGTGTATGTTTCGTAAGTCCAATAAACTAACTATAATTTATTGAACTAGCTTATAAGTTTGTTTGATAAAAATGAGAGGTGTTTAGTCACAAACTTTTTTAATTAATTTGTTTATTGAGATGCTATTTCAAACTTCTTTGATTAGTAAAATGTGTTCAATTATTGATTTACTTTTATAAACGTGTTAAATTATTGATCGATTGGTCGTAAAAAAATAGTGAAGTGTGTTTTTTTACTTTTTAGGTCTTTGTCAAACTTTTTAAAAGCTCAAGCACACCTTAGAAATAACTAGTCGCTCTCCCGTGCGTTGCACGGGTTCGACAGAACGTCATATATATGCCAATTATGGATGTTGTCAATCATGGATGTTGATTTAAATTAATGGAGTCATATAAATTAAACTCAATTAAGTGAACTAAGCACCGATTAGTATTATATTAATACTGAAACGAATCAAGTGAAGCATCATATCGAATTTTATAGTGGAGCTTTCAAGACCCGTGTTATGTAATTTTCTAATGTTTAGGTGTGCATCTCAAATAATATAAACTTATCGTGCGCCACAAAGTAATGTTATTACAAATTCAGAACTTGTTATTAAAGCATAATTTTTAAATGCTAGGTAGAAGTTGATAATTTTTTTGAGATTTCAAGCACATATCACTATTATTAAGCTGCATGTGCTCTCGTTAACCCTAAAAAAATCAAGATGGTAGAACCCCTGCTTTTACGCCATAATAAAGCGGATCAAATGAAGTATCACACCGAATTTTATAGTGGAGCCTTCAAGACCTGTGACATGTATAAAATTTAATTTTTTATCATATTCTCGTGAATTATAAATTTTTATCAGTAATAACTTGTAATAAAGATTTTAAACTTTTATGAGCGATAAAATATGTCATATGTGCGTCATTTATAATTTTTTTATAAGCAATAACTAATAATAGTGATTTTAAAACTTTTTTCAGTGATAAAAATTGTCATCTCCCCGTGAATTATAAATTTTTATAAGCAATAACATGTAATAGTGTGAATTATAAATGTTTATCAGTAATAACTTGTAATAGTGATTTTAAACTTTTATCAGTGATAAAATTGTCATCTCCCCATGAATTATAAATTTTTATCATTAATAACTTGTAATAGCGATTTTAAAACTTTTATCGGCAATCAAAATTGTCATCTTCCCATGAAGTATAAATTTTTATCAGAAATAACTTATAATAGTGATTTTAAAAAATTTATCAGCGATAAAAATTGTCATTTCCACATGAATTAAAATTTGTATCAATAATAGTGATTTTAAATATTTTATGACCGATAAAATATGTCATCTCCCCATCAATTATAATTTTTCATCTGTAATAACTTGTAATTATAAATTTTTATCAAGAATAACTTGTAATAGATTTTAAAACTTTTATCAGCGATAAAACTTGTCATCTCCACGTGAATTATAAATGTTTATCAGTAATAGTTTATAATAGTGATTTTAAACCATTTATCAGCGATAAAAGTTGTCATCTCCCCGTGAATTAAAAGTATACAATTGTCACTTGCTACTGATGTACACATGTTATTACCTCATTGCACTTGATATCATGGTAGTACACTTGTTATCTTGCAATTGGCTAAGAAAAAATTAGGATTAGATATGTGTCATGATTACATCATAGATGACATAATGTAGTAGAGTTTTGGGAATTAGGGTTAGCAATGCTAACCAACTTTTAGTATATAGATAGATTAGAATGGACTCACAAAGTTTAACCTAGCCTGTTCACCTCACTTGATTGTCAAAAACAAAAATAAAAGCATAACTTTCACGTGTATAATGTATATGTATGCCTAATGCATCTTATCATCTACATGACAAAAATATTTTTGCTTTTATTATGTTCTAGTTCTATCTATATATATACTAGTGATTGGTGACACCAACATTGGTGTCTACCACTCAATAGTCAATAACATGAAAGGTCTTGTAACTTGCCTGGGTTGATTATATGCCCTACCCCTTAGATGCTAAGCATATATGCTTCACCAAACCAGCTATAATGCTTTATGGTCACGCTATTAGATTAAAAAGAGAAAGAATTCGCTCCTGTAACATAACTCAAATTTTATTTGAAGAGATAAAAGAAATGGTAGAGCATTTACTTGGTGGATCGGTGGACGAAATGCTCTGAGCTGGAGGTGTGTAATCTGAGCATTGGAGACGACCCGCCAATGGAAAAGGAGAGGTACATGCAAAAAGCGCTCTGACCTCCAAGTTAGATAAAAGTTGAGGTTAGAGTGAGACTTACTGTATGACGTTGTGAAGTGTTGTATATATATGTCAATGAATGTGACACTCGGCCGGTGAATATGATATTGGGCTTGATCCAAGTCATCCAACCCAAAATTATAGTCCAGAACACCCTTAATTTAACATTTGTTGAGAATTCATTTTGAAAATAAACACAGATAAATTAATTAAATGATTTAGATAATTTAATTAGAAATAGAATTTATTTAAATTGACTTATTTAGTTGAATTCTAGTTGGGCTTCTTCATGATTTGTAGGCCCATTTAAGTTATTATCTATTATATATAGGACAAAACTTACATGCATTGTTTTAGGTGTATTTCTTACTTTTCCTCTTAGAAAGACGTAGTTTTTTTAACTTAATTATTATCTATAGTTTGTTTAATGTTTTTCATTTTTAATATGAGTAAAACACCAAATTTCGTATTCAATGGAGATTGGTTTAGTAAAAAGGGGTAGACTCTCACAATGTGATAAATTAAAGTTAGATTATTGATCGAGAAAGATACTCAAATTTAGTGTTCAATTTATCTCAAATATGATTATATGAAATTAATAGTGAATGTTCTCATTTAAAAACATAAATTAATCTTGGGGGGGTTGACGGTGATGGATCCCAAATGATAGGATGTTGTGTGTCCTCTGTTGTGGTGATTGTCTTAGGGGAAATACAAAGACACTTTGATTCGTAAGTTAGTAGAAATATAGAATATAATAAATTAAATGAAAAAAATGATTAAGATCAATTATGTTCTTTATATGGTAAATTCTATGGTACATAAGATAAAAATTTCATTTTTGTCAAAAAAAAAATAAATTCATTGTACTGGTACATTAGATTATTAAATTACTAGGTAAATGAAATTTGTTTCGAAAGAAATCATTTTTCTATCATTTAAAATATTATAATAACTAAATACTATATATCAAAATTGTAAAAAAAATAAAATTTTATATTTTTTTGAATTTTTATCACGCATAATAGTCAATATTGAGTTTTTCTATGGAAAAATGTAAAAAAATTAGTGTGATGCTTAAAAAACATTGAAATTGTATTTTTTCTTATGAAATTATCATTACTGAAATATAATAATCAGCAAATAGCTTTTTGATTTGCGAAATAATCGTTAATTTATTAATTAAACAATCTAATATACCGGTAATTGAAATTTTTCATATGCACTATAGAAACTCTCTTTATATTACAAGTGAGAGAGTGCCTAAAAAAGAAATAGAAAGTCAGGAAATTTTCCTTCATGAATCTTATGTTTATGGGTCCTAAGACAAGACAGTATGGTCACGTATTTCTTCTAACATCATAATAAATCAACTCTTAACTCGGCTGTTTGACCCAAATAATTGTAAAATGGGCAAGTCGAGTCAATATCTTTTCCATTTTTCACTTTTTCCATTTCTTTCTTTACTAAAATTTCGTAAATATAAACACAAAAATGTAACATTTAATAGGTTCAATTAATTTTTATACACATCATAATTCTTTAAAACTATAATAATAAACAGAGAAAATGGAGATGATTGCAAATTGTGCAAGTCTATCTACTAAAGTACTGAGTATTTGACAACAAAGAAAATGATAAGCATAAATAGCAAATCCATCAAGTGGCGGTTATTGAATTCCTTACTTACCCACAAAGATATTAGACCTACCTCCCTCTCCTTCATTTATATCCAAGTGAGCAGGCACATGCCACGCATGAACAAGTTAGAGGCACAAAATAAGTCCACGTGTCATAATCAAATACAGGTGGCCATAGAGAATTGTACGGTTTGTATATAGTGGATTTGGTCCAATGCAATGCAATGCAGCAAACTGATTTGGCTAAAAAAGATATATCTCTTTCTTTCAACATCAAAAATATATACAACTCCTAAGTCCTAGTCATGTCATGGACCTCAAAAAAAAATGCTTGCAAATTGCATTGCATTATTACAAAACACAAACCACTCTATGTATGGTCTCTATTAACTCTAGTAGAAGAATCTCTCTATTAACTCCACATATTATTATTTTCCTTTCAAACTCGATCTTAATAAATTGACCAAGTGAGAAGTTCTAATAAGAATTGAGAAGAAAAATGTGTCACGAGGGTTTTTTTCCTTTGTACTCAAGATTGAATGTATGTAGGGAGGTGCAAATAGTGGTGGACAGTGAAGCAGAGCAAGAACCGGCTGCGGTGGTGGCGGGACAGAGTCACGGTGGAGAAGATGGTTCAATAAAGTTGAAGTGTGTGTGTTCACCGTCAAAACATCCAGGGTCATTTCGTTGCCGGCAACATCAAGACAAGTATGTGTGGCGCAACAAAACAATCAAGTAGGAAATTATGATGATGTATGTATCAATTTCACATTGTTGTTGTTACTTTGTGACAACTGAAAATATTTTGAACCATTAATTAATTTTACTTGTGTTTGTAAATGAATGAATCATATGAGAAGGAATATATTTTACTTTGCTGGTAAATGGTAAATGCATAATTTTCAGCTTTGAAATTAGGCGACCATCGCATCTCCTCAACTTTTTTTCTTTTTTTTGGGTCAGGTAGCCTAGTGGCTGGAGTGTCTCGGGTTCCGGGCTCCTGCACATATAGTGCGATTCTCCTCAACTTTTTTCTACCAAACAAAATAAGAGTAATAAGCATTTTTTTAAATTAATTAACCCTCCTTTCTTGGGAAAGAAACTCGATAATTCAGAGTTCGGTAAAAGGAAACTCTTTTACCACTTAAACACAATGTTTTGGTTGAGCAAATAAGCCTCTTACCACTTAAGCAATTTATTCCTCAAATTTACGAAATACTAGTAACAAATCAGTCTTTTAGTTATTTTTTTAAAAAATAATTGTAGTTTTGGTCTTTAATTTTCAAACACTTACAAATTATTGTTTTGATCTTGTCCACATATTTTTTAGTTTATAAATGATGGAAATTGGATCATTTTATGTCCTTTTAGTTCATTCACCTCTTATTTGTCTTATTCAAGTAGTTTTTTTGAAAAGAAAAAAAAACTCTTCAGAACAGAGAAAAAAGGGGGAAAATAAATGAGGTTAATGCAATGCGGAAGATAATAGCAAATAAATTGAAAATGATTTAAATTCAAAATTATGATGTCATATATTTTAAATGACATGATTTCTTTTGTCAAATAGCTAGTTGTTAGACGTTATACACATTGAATATGATTTTTTAGATATTACAAAGTGTGAATCTCAACTCTTTTTTAATAAAGGTCTAGTTAACTACCGATCGGAGCTACACTTATAAATCAATAACATAGTAGTATAATACATGGAATTTATTTAACACTTCAAAGTCATCCCCACATAAAAATCCTCTCAAAGAGAGTTTTAACATGTTTGTTCTAATTCTAACACAAATATTAATTAAAGTAAATTTTTTTGTGTCATATAAACATTATTTTATGTACATCATTAGCTGCTTTTCAATCGAACCAAACCAGCAGCATCCGATCCATTTTGCCTATTTATAAATAAGATTGACGATACCTACTAAAAATATGATATATCAGGTGTAGGTGAGATTACGACTTTAATATTTTTGTTACATAAAATAATTCAAAAGATAGGATAGTGATAGTGATATCAATGAATTGAATATTTAGAAAGGTGAGTTTATCATTAAGATATTATTATACAAAGGAATGGATACAATGAATTATATAAATATTTTAAATAGTGTAATGGATAAGATTGAGGGCTTCGTGCATAACATTATATCATGCAAAGTTATCAATGCATGATAATTTTCTTATTTTAGTCTTATATAAATACATCTAATCGATAGAGATGAAGCTAACCAAAATTGTACAAAGAGATCAAATACAGAAAAAAAAATTATTAATATTATTTTTACATGCTTTTTATTATTGATAAAGTTTTATGTGTACGTAGTTACTGTAAATAGTGAAAGTGTTAAAATAAAAAGTGATAATTTTTTATCTTTCATATTTCTACTATTTTGCAAATGTTTGTGTTGCCTTATGTATGAGAGTTTGGTCCTCCCATATTATAAACATTCTAAAATAGGAATTTTAAAATTTTAATCCATTCAAATTTATTAATCTTATGTGTTTTTTTTTTTACAATATTAATCTTATGTGTTATTAACTTATTTTTTAAAATTCATTTATGACATCACCAACTTATAGTTATTAGTCTAGTCTCTCCCTATTTTTTTTCAACCACCTCAATTTTTTTAAAGGAAAAAGGTTTTTAAAATTTGAAGTTTGACACATGGACAAATTCAAAATTTTAAATTGGTGACGGGACAATAATTTATTATAAATATTTGACTTAATTGCACTTTTGATCATCTATTTTACTACTCTTGCAAAAATAGTTATCGTTTAAAAGTTGATTTTTTTATCCGTCAAATATTACATTTGTTTCAACGTTGGTCTTTTAGCCACAAAATGATGATTTTTATTTAAAAAAATAATTTTGGACCCAAAATTACTATTTTAAATAATCTCTAAAAAAGTTCAAAAAAATCTCTAAAAAATAATTTTTGAGAGATACTACCATCTCTACAAAACTTTATAAAAGCTTCCAATGAAAATAATCTCTAAAAAACAATTTTGGATAGAATTTATTAAGTTATTTATAAGCTACCAATTAAAATAATATCTAAAAATCTCTTAAGAAAATTAAAAGAAATCTCTAAAAAATTATTTTTGAGAGTTACTACCGTTTCTTTTTTAAAAAAATAATTTTTATTAAGTTAAAATCTCTAACATTAATATTTAAGTTACTTTCTGATAAAAATTGAATTTAAAATAAATTTTACCATTTTTATTTAAGTTATCGTAATTTTTTTAAAACAAATATAAACAAAAAAAAAATCACTTTTTAAAGCTAAAACATACTGACCCCTAGTTAGCATTGTATAATGAGTCCCTCCTTAATTTTTTAAGTTTAATAAATTTAATGTTGTTACATCAAAATAATGATCTTGATTTATAGTAAAATTTTAAAATTATTTATTTCAGTACGTTTTATACTATATTTATTTTATTTTAACAAATAGAAAGTCATTCTTTTTTTTAATCTTTTGTGAGACACTAAAAACATCAATCATTATTTTTCCTGAAGAAGGCCAAAGAAAATAATATTAAACAGTCCAAAGAGAAAACATCATTGATCATAAATAAATTAAATAAAAACTACGACAAAAGAATAATTTTTTTTTATAATATAAAAATTTAGAGTGAGGGGATGATGCTACAGTCCAAGACATGGAAAACCTTAGGGCTCAAAGAGCACTTAGAAAGATAATTACATTTACCTCCCTCCAAAGAAGAATAAATCATATTTTCAACTTTCAATTATTGAAATAGAGGAATATTTATTTTATTATTAAAAAAGAAAAGGAAAAAGAGGAATATTTATTTAGGCATAAATATAAATAAAAAATATTTAAGCATACATTCAAACAAAAAAATTAAAGAAAAAATAACTAAATGATGTGACCAAATTATTTTTGCTTTAAGTTTTTTCTCATTTATAAATGTGTACCTAAATAATTTTTTTAGATTTGTGTGAAACTAAAGTATTCCTCGATTGAACATGCTTTATTCGATCCATATCATAAATAGTAATAATTCTTGTTCATTTAAAATTCTAAGAGGTATCTGAGTGATCTTGGAGCACCCAAGGGCAGTGACACAGGTCACAGATCAAAATCAAAGCCTTATTTAGAAAAAATTGTAAAAAAACATCTGAAAATCAAATGAATTGCGTCAATTTTAATTTCTTGTATCATATATATCGAATTATATATGAAATCATACATACATATATATATATATATATATATATATATATATATATATATATATATGGAAGATTTACATGTGTAATTTAATCCAACTCGATCCAAGCAAGCTTCAAAGCCTTTATTAACATATAGATAGATTATGTAATCAATTAAAGCTTAAACTAGTTAACGATCGATGATAACTTATATAATTAAGCATAGACACGAAACATGATGATGATGATGATGAGAAAACAGAGCATCATATTCATTAATTCATAGTAACATATACAACATAACACTCACTGTGGAGAATCAGAAACAGAAACAACAGACTTATGATTAGGAGGCATAGATTTGGTCCGTTTCATCCAAGGTGGTGGTGTAGATGACGAAAATGTCCTTGATCGATGAAAACGACACCGGAAAGAACCTTCATGTGTCGTTGGAGAACATAGACACTGCTGTCCTTTGGGAAACAACGACGCCGCTGAATCGCCGTTAGTACCACAGTCACTTTTGGGTGATGTGGAAACGGTGAGCTTAATTTGAGTTTGAGTTTGAGATTGAGAAGCCATGAGTGAATGAATCAAAAGGTGAAAAAGCTTCAAACAAAGTTTCAAAGTTTTCTTAAAACCAATGGCTACAAACTTCGTTTATATAAACACAAAAAGACAAGATTAATACACTATGTTTTGATATGTATGTATTATTATATTATTATTTTCATAAATAAAAAGATTAATATACGAGTGATTCGGTATCCACAAATTCTAACTCAATCGATAGAAATACTGAAATTGTTAGTGTTCGAATCCCGATCACTTTACTTGTGTGTGTGAGTTTCAATCACTTTGTCATTTTGTCGCCGTTCAAAAAAAAAACTGTCATTTTGTCTATCAACAAAAAAAAATGTAATTCGGTACTGGATATACTATAATAGTCCTTCATCGCTTAGTAATTAAGTTAAAAGTAGTTTATATAATACAACATCCATACATTTCAAACCACCGAAACTCTTCTACAAAGAAAAAAATTGTGACGGATATCAAAATAAACAATATCTCGAAGATGTGAATTTGACATCGAAACACTGACACTAAAGAAAGAGGATAAACAACTATTAACACCCTAAAATTTATATTTGATTGTTATCGGTACAAAAAATTATAGGATTTTTAAAATGAAAAAAAGGAATATATTTTTAGGATTGATCACTTGTTTGTCTGTTATGCAAGACCGCATTAGATAGTGTGGATAAGATAGAACACTGAAAACAAAGAGAAACAATCATAATTTTTTTATCGCCATTAAAAAAAAACATAATTTTTTTATCTCGTAGATAATATTGCAACTAAACAATTAAAAATGACTATTTTCATTTTCATAAAGTTTAAAATAAACATGAAATAGATCGTGAGGTAAGGGAACCATGGAGGGAACTCATGATTTTGTTCTGTATATTGCACATGCACATGTAGTGTAGTAGATGCTTATTCAAACAAGAGTTAAAATGCGTACAAATATAGGGTCGGCACGTAGGCAAACCCAACCTACTTTTTGGAGCCATTATTTGTAAATTTCGGTAAATATAAATAAATTTCCTTCTTTGTTCTCCTTTCCTTAACTGTACATGTTTTATGGTAATTGAATTTTCCTTCACTCCAAATAAAATTTATTTTTAATACAACTGTTCCGGATAAAATTCAAGTTTTATCTAAGGATACAAAACTTACTTAGTAGACTAATGGAAGAAATGTTTAGAGCTAGAGATCGGCAATCCAAGCATTGGAGACGACCCGACGATGAAAATATGATACTTGCATAAAACACTCTGACGTTGTTCAATTTGATATATGTTTGAGGTTATAACAATGCATATCTTAGAAGGTGGTAAAGAGTATAAGCCAATAAATATGACATTAAACCGATGAATGTGACATTGAACTTATTCGACTCAAAAGTCTAGTCATAACAACAATTTTTTAATTTTTTTATAATAATCTCCAATACAAACTATATTGGAGGGCCTTTCTTTTGCCACATAATTATAGGACTTGTGTTTAACTTTTAAGTGTTCTACCGTATGACTATATATAAAAAAATAGATATACCCTTAACACAATTCATATGATAAAAAGTTGCAGAAACATGTGTTATATTGGAGCATTGGTTTGTATTTGTACATCTTCAACTCTCTTTGTATTTAAACTGAGTTTCATCGTTATATCATTTGAGAATTATTCTTGTATGATTTTTAGACAAAAAAATTGTATTTGGTCACACATTCATCCACTTAAGCTGGACCTAAATAAAAAAATATTATATTTTTTTTTTATTTTTTATGTGTTTTATAAGTTTTGATTGGCTGTGATCAAATATAATATTTTAGTCACGTAATCAGAGAAGAATATCTCATCATTTAAAGAAAAACTAATCAATTTGATACGCAGGATGTTTTGAAAGAAAATAAACCTATCACATTCCCATAGTCTCACCTCCAAACTACTATTTACAATAATAAAAAAGTTATCTGAATTCACTTACATCTATATAAAAGTTTATTAAAAAAATGATGGATGTATAATTACACATACGTATGTTGTAAAACAAAAATATTTTAAAATTTTGTCTAAATAAAGAAAATGTAAATAAAAAAATGATTTCAGATAATTAAAATCTAAAGAAAAAAAGAAAAAGACCGAAATGGTACTCTCAAAATCTAAAGACAAAAAGACCGAAATGAATGCAAATTTTCTTAAGGAGGAGTATTTCAAAAACTATGAATTTTTTTTGGTGAACAACTAAAGAAATGAATAGCTTGGATTTTTGTGAGTAATAATGTAGATATTTTAAGGTACTAAGGGTCACTCAATGTTGAGTCTCAAAGTAGGTCCGGTTTGTAGTTTGTACAGCATGATAAATTGTGGGTGACGAGTCACGAAAGTAACAATCTGACAAACTTGATTAGTAGGAGTAAGAGACTAAGACCATTATATTCTAATTTCTAGGATTAAGTGGACCCTTGAAACAATAATTAAGTTAGTGGGTTTGGTCTGTTCAAAGAATAGGATCAGATATCAATTTATTTGTGATTGACGTTATATTTAGTAGAAAGAATCACGGTTCGATTTTCGCAATTGCGATCTTGAGAAAATTGGAATCACTTGATGCAAGAACTGACCATCGAACTATATTAGACAATCCAATTGATCGAATACTGAGAAAAGGATTAGATGTATATTTGTGTAACTATATAGATGTTACAAATTTATATTTGTTTCAATTTGGTGATAGAGTTGTTAGGATTGCCTCATCCACACATTCATGTAGGGGAGGTAGAGTGGACAAGTCCGCCTCGTTTAAGCTCGCCCCGCTTAAGTCCGTCTAAATGTGAGACGAGACGAGTAGAGTCAACTTAGGTGGCCGAGTCTAAAATCACAGTATGTCCTATTTAATGGTGGACGAAAGAGTTGGCAGATTGACCGTCAAACAAAAAGTTTTATTTTTATTTTGACACCTGTGTTATTATAAAAAACACATGCTAATGTTATTTTTTTAAAATAGAAACAAACAAATGTGTGAGAAAAACTAGCTTAGCAGACAAAATCTACTAGGAAGTACACTATAAGTCTATTAATTATATAATTATAAACACGTATGTAGTCACTCTAATTACCAAGAAAGTATTTGGCTATGTGTTTAAGGTAATGAATTGGAAAAAAAATGTGAATCACACAGTATGTGGTGTTGATTCAAGTAACAGAATAAAAAAAAGTAAGTTACACTGGAAATTCGGTGAAGAAGAAGAACGAGTATGAAGAGACAAAAAGGAGTAAGAACGAGCAATGCAATAAGAAAGTAAAGCTACAACAAATAATCATAAATTTGGCACCAGCTGTATGAATGAGTAAAAAAAAAAAAAATAATTTAAACAAGTGTTGTATTTTATTGGATTGAACCATCTTATATTATTCCTCACTAAAAAAAATAATTTCTATTTTTATATAACTCTGGGCAGGCCCGCCCCGTGCCCGTTTTGCCACCCCTACATTCATGTTATCTCGGTAGTTGTTCAGTTAACATTGGACTGACAGTTTAAAATTACGCTCAATGTTTTAATGTATCAATTAAATAGTAAATTTTTTTTTTTATAAAGATCGGACAATCATTTATATTTCAAATGTGTGCTCACATAACATAGGATTTTCCAATTAGGTTATCCATTCTTGTTAAAAAATTGATTAAACTTAAAAAAAATGTCTATGACATAAAACATGGGCTTAAATTATAAATCTTTCAATGAGGCCAAATTAATTCTCGCAAACTATATAGCTCTACTTAACATAGATTGGTAGGGTTGGAAAATCAATTCATTTTGTTTAATAGATAGATTATTTGAACCCCAAAGTGAATTCAAGGTGAGTTGAGCGGAGTGGCCACACTTTGATGTGTTTTACTTTTTGAAGTTGTTTCTAATCATTTTTATTTTGTTATTTTTTTCATATTATTTGCATGTTTCTTATTTTTAATTTAAAAAAACTTAGATAAATCAATCCACTTAGCCATCACATCAACTCTTGGCGGGTTGAAGTGTTATATCTTATAGATAACTGGATTTCCTCCCGTGCAGTTTCCACTGTAGGAGGTCCAGTCCACAATTCAACCATTCATTTTTCAAATAAAAAAATTGAAATTGAAATAATAATAAAATGTAAGGTTCAGATTCTGCTGGATAGGAAATGTATGGGAGAGAATCTCCTCTCATCTTATAGTTCAAAAAAAAAAAACAGTTCCTCAACCACACATTTTATATGCTTAAATATGTCAAATGAAAATTTCTCATCCCACCCCCCTCATGTCTCTTTCACCCCCCACACCCCCTCCAAAAAAATCGAGTTCTACTACCCAAAATTTTTTAAGTGTAAATTTTACACTAGAAAAAAGTTCGGGTTCTATAGCCCGAACTTTTTTGGGGGGTGTGGGAGGTGAAAGAGACATGAGGGGGTGTGAAGAGAAACCATCATGTCAAATATTTATTATCGGAAGTGTATTTTTAAGAGAACACTTTCAATAAACCTCCATGTTTCAGAGAGTTGATTATCCACTAAAAATGTGAACCAATTTAATTGGATTGGCCCATAATTTGATCAATTTATTGTTGTAAATCGATTTGCATATTATGAAATGAATCTCTTGTGGCAGCTGCGTGGTGGAGCAACAACAGGAGGGAAATTTTGATAATTTCTCTTCCGATCCCATGTTTCTTTTATATTTTTTGAATTTTCAATTTTATTCTTGTAAAAAATTTCGGAACGTAGAAATCGAAATTTTTTTAGTTTAAATTCAGGTAAAATTTCGGTTTCTAGAACTCAATTTTTTTTTTGAAGGTAAAAAAAATTCGGTTTCTAGAAACCGAAATTTTTATTGAAGGGAAAAACAGGAAATCTAAGAGCATGAATATCGCTCGTGGTATTATAAAAGTGTAGCACCTTATGTCAGATTTACCATTACTTACCACCACTATTTCAATTCAATTGCGTGGTATTATATAACCCCGTATCCAAGTTCAGCACCGTAGCATTTCCATCTTGTGTCCATTATTTTAATTTTATTGTTTTACAACTTTTTGACTATTCTGACTAGTGTTTTTCATAACAAGATATATTAATATAAAATATAAATTGAGATATGTTGTAGAGTAAGTAGGACCCACTTTAGAGTTTTGGATGAGTGGTATTGATATTTAGAAAATATGGGTGAGTGATTTAAATAGTTAAAAAGTGAAAAATAATATAAAGTATTATGTGGGATCCATTTATACCACCATGTTGAGTGACATGAATGTGGATGCTCTAAGGAGTATAAAAGAAACGTGTAGGGTTGGTCGAGAAATTATCAAAAATTTTAATACTCCAGCTGCTGTAAGGATTCAAGTCCTTTGTACTGACTCACTTAGAAAACTATGGTAGTTTTTGTAGTGAATTGAGCAAGAGTTATCTTTTTTTGAGTGCGTAATATTCTTGTCTATAATGTATGTGGACTATGGAGTAGAAAACAAATTGAAAATTTCCGAAGCGACCCCTCCCTATCTCTTTTCTATCCCCTGATTTTCCATTTTTACTCTTGAAAAACACTTCGATTTTTAAAAACCGAAGTTTTTTTTGCCTTGAATTTTTTTTCGGATTATACGAACCGAAATTCCTCTAAATTTGCACTATCAAAAAATTCGGTTTTTTCGAACCGAAGTTTTTCAGGAGCAAAATTAGAATATTAGGGATAGAAAAGAGATAGAGAGGGGTAGCTTGAGAAATTTTCAAACATTGATGAAGAATATTCTTGATCGGACAAACTAAAATAATGTAGAGATGCTGAAAATTGCACACATTAAATGTTTTCTAAATCATATACTAGCATCTAATTCATAATTTTCAAATATAAAAAATATGAAAATCCAAAATAAACCTTGCCAATATATGCACACACATTGACACAGGCATGGATGAAAAATGACTTTTTTTAACACAAAATTGACATCAATGTCGTATTTTTATCTTTCTCCTTAAATCCGAGGTCCACACTCATTCATATATGGTGTCTAAATAACACAACTATGTATGAAGACGTGTAGACATGTATGATGTATGTATGTATGTATATATGCATATGCATAGAATACATACGTAGCTTAGCTTGACATAAATCAATTAGGTTCAAAGTAACGTTTTAAGAAGGTAACACACAAAATGAAATAAAATTCAAGAAGTCGATAATATCAACAAAATGTATATTAATTAGCTAACTTACCAGTCAAACTATCAAACTACCATTCTTTTACGAATTTTATAAGCCTATTTTATTTCATTTTTCAGTTTTCCAGCTCCTACATTTGTCATTGCTAACATATCAATCTTTGAAAAGCATTCTCTGGTGATACACCAAATAATTTTCTTAATTTTTCCATTGATCAGCTAAGCTATGGCAAGGAATAAGAGTTTACAAGCCAAATTGGTGGGTATGTCTTTCCTAATTTTTTATTTGTTTGGTAAAATCAGTATCAGCTCCATTAAAGAATTGATTCATTTTAGGCATTACGCCAGAACAACATATACACATGAGATACAAATGGCTTTTCTATGGTATAAGTAATTTAAGTTCATATAATTTCTTATGCAAAAATCTATGTTGGAAGCAAACATATTTGATTAATTGTGACATAAACAGCTGTTTTTAATGTTTGCAACATAATTTGTGCATTGCTTAATCTACTATAAGATTATGTTCATCCATTAATCAGCGTAATTAAGCTTATACTCCATATACTAGTATTTTGCTAAAAAAAGTTATATATAAGCAAATGTATGTAAATTGTTGGTTATGTTAGTTTACATGGTTTAAGCTCTAAACCTTCTGTTTAACATTTCTTCCATATCCCTTACCTTAGCTCATCGACTGAGATACCTGTTTTCTATTACTATTCCGCTAATCAGTTTCATATTGTTGGAAATTACCTTGAAATTGGATGAAGAAGAAGAAACCAAGAGGTTGGCCTCTGGTGGTGGCGCGAGAATGCGAGCCTATATATAGGCTGTACGTTTTCTGATGTTTTAAGGTGTGTTTTAGGGTTTCTAAGGCCAACAAAAGACTAGGGTTAATAGAGTAACATCTTGGGAAGACTCTAGGGTTAGAGAAACATTCTTGGAAAATACTTATTGATTGAATTTCTTGGTCACAGGAAGAAATTCGGGACTTGGGTAGAAGTAGGGAATTGTCTAATTCTTGTAACTCTTGTGGTGAATTTCATTGTGATCAAGTTTTTCTATTGATAGTGGAACGGAGAGCTGCCGTCTCCCCCAGAGTAGGTTCATTAACACCGAACTAGGTAAACAATTGTAATTGTGTACTTTACGTTTTCGTGGTTTATTTTGTTGTCATTATTATTGCTAAAGGTTTTCTTATTTGATTGCTTTAATCGAATTGCTCCACACACTAAGGTATTGGTGTGAAATTTAATCGAATTCACAACACATATTATCAATGCTTTCGGAACTCTGAACCTATGCTCATCTGATTTGATCAAATCTTTTAAGGCAGTTTACAGGGTTTGAACCCTTAAAAAGAATTATAAGAGTTGGAATTCTGAACCTTGTGTTTAAATCTTCTTTGATATCCCTTAGCTCATCATGTGACATAAACATCTGTTTAATGTTTAGATAATAACTTTTGCACTGCTTTACTCTTCTAACTATTAGATTATGTTTATCCATTAATCAGCCTAAGCTGCTCCTACACTATTTCACTTCTTTTCTTATACGCAACAAATATTAGTTAGTTAGTAGTTTGTTAGTAATTTTTAGGACGTTTTTGATGTCCCTTAGCTAACCAACTGAGCTCGTACTTGGGACTGTTATTTTGCTAATTAGTTTTATATGATCAAAAGGGAATGCATAATTAGCAGAAGAAAAAATCATCCCAAGTTCTTAAAATTATCTATTTTTCAGGTACTTCTAGGAGACATGGGAACCGGAAAGACGAGTTTGGTTCTTAGATTTGTCAAAGGTCAATTTTCAGAATACCAGGTTACTATGATTGTTTTATTTTCTTTGTTTATGCCTCAATCTTCAGTCTTCACATCATTATAGATAATTCAAGTTAGATTAATATTAATGAATGTGTGCATGCAGGAATCAACAATTGGAGCAGCGTTCTTCACACAGGTTTTGTCTTTGAATGAAGCCACTGTAAAGTTTGATATATGGGACACAGCTGGGCAAGAACGATACCACAGTTTAGCTCCTATGTATTACCGCGGTGCTGCTGCTGCGATTGTTGTATATGACATTACAAGCATGGTAACTAAATATCGACTTTATAAGTTATGTTTAATGCAGGATTTCATAGTTATTTGAAATATGAACTTGAAGCAAAAGATTTTCATTCACATGACCAGTCACGAAGTTGTTCAATGAAGATAACCAATAATTGACTGTCATGAATGATAAAGAATAGAATGTGTGTAATGTTAATTGTTGGAACATGTGTGGAAGTTGAATGGTGCATTTTCTGTCTCAGGATTCTTTTGTACGTGCAAAGAAGTGGGTTAGAGAAGTGCAAAGACAAGGTAATAGAACAGTCAAAAAGTAAAGTATCTTGTGAACAAACTAGAGTAACATTTGTGAACATTTGGTTTATATAATGAACTTGCAATTTGTCACAACTTTACATCATGAGTATACTAATTTAGCAGTTTACTTAATTTGATAAACTATGTCAGCAAATCCAAATTTGATAATGTTTTTGGTGGCAAACAAGGCTGATTTGGAAGACCAGAGAAAAGTAGGAAATGAGGTATTATTTCTAGTAAATTGTTATCTCGCCATTTATATAATTTGCTTATTTTTATAAAATTCAGAGGTCTATACTCCGGAATATGGACTAGTCGACCCCTTCCCCTATAGACAGCTAAAGAATTTGTTATGATACTATCATCTTTCATATGATGGTTACAGGAGGGTGAGGAATGTGCCAAAGAAAATGGCATGTCTTTCTTTGAAACTTCAGCAAAAACAGCACAGAATGTCAACGAGCTCTTCTATGAAATAGGTAAAAAAAATTTAACATCCACCGTCTTTATTTTTTGGCAAAGAGGCAGTGTCTTGCATCGCATGACATGGTTTAAGAATATATACCGACATTTGGCTGAGACATTTTTTTCAACTATATGTTCTGAAATCCTGGCCATTTGTTATGTTAAAGAAGGCCAACATTGAGAAGCAATTCTTTAGTCCATATTCATGCAATGCAAGAATGCGAAAAACTTAAGGGACTACTTGATTTTCTGTTTTTACATTTTATTACAAGAACAAAGTGCGCGACCAAGAGGCAGTTTTGCAATTGAAAGTAAAAATAAGAAATAAAAACAGAAAAAGTGTTTTCTTAAACCAAACATAACTTAAATGGATTTTAACCGATGGATCTATAGTAGGAAATTTCCTTGTTCCTCTCTGGCTGCATTCATCTGCACTACAGATTCTTTTGATTGTGAGATTCTAGATCGACCTTAACATCTGAATGGGGTGACCCGAATGGCCGAATGACTTAATGCACATGTTTAGGCTTCTTACTTACATAAACAAATATTTTGCAGCTAAGAGATTGGCAAAAGCCAACCCTTCACGTCAAACTGGAATCAAGCTGCATGGCAGAACTCAAGAAACTAGAAGAAGACTGTTTTGTTGTGTTTAAGCTTAAGGACATGTCTTTAATCTTTTGTAAGACATGTGCTATATTGTACTCATATAAACTCACTCAAGAAGAACAGATGTTTGTTCAGTGTACATTGTAAGATCTCACCCAAAGTGTGTCTCATAATCAGATGGCAATATTTGGTATTGGCAAACTTATCATTGTAAGCTCACACAGGCAAAGCTTTTTTCCTTAATTTTTAATGCTGTCTTGTTCATTTATATGCGAGTGATTGCATTCGACAAACACTGCATATTTAAAGCAGATCCAATTTATACAAAATTGTCTCCCCATTTGACAGGCATATTGATAATAAAGGTAACTATGCAACTAATACATAAAAACATCATCTTGTATAGTACCACAAATGATTGAAACATTCTTCCAGAATGGTAAGGCTTTCACATTGTACAGTATAGGGTTAACTAATCAAATCTTGGCTTTTATTATTTGTCGTGGAAAGTCTATTTACTAGCTCAACTAGTTGGTCTAAGGTTTCTAACTTGTAAGTTCTTTAATTAAAATTGAAACCCTAAACATTTTAGTTTAGAGACTAGTTTACAAATGCTTAAAAGAAGACGTAAAGCCCTAATTTGGAAATTCATAAAGAATTGAAGGATGATATGATATTTAGATTGTTAGAGAAGATCGATACATGAAAAAGGAAAAGACTTCAAAGGAGAAAAAATAGACATTTTGAAGAAACAACTTAAACAAAACAAATTGTGAATGCTTGAGAAAGCAGGTCTGCTCAATCAAAACCTAGAAGTTACTGTCAAAAATCACAAGTTGCAGGGATAAGATGAGTTAACTGATGTTAATCAGAATTTTTCTGGCGCTAGGATATATTTTGCATAATTGTTCTACAATTTTCCCAAATGTTTCTGAATGGGGGAATATTTCAAAAGAAGTTGCATCAATAGGAGACCAAAAATAAATATGCTTTTTGAATTAAAAATCCACATAAGCTGTCACATCATAAAAAAGGAAGATTCTTTATCTAATTGACCAGTCGGGATAATTGAAGGAATCTTGACATTGCAGGAGGTAATCACAAAAAAATAATATTGCAGGGGTAAACCAAAATTCGTTAACTTTGCAAGGGGTAAAAACCTATTTACCTTAAATTAAATAAAATTGTAATACAATTATTGTAATACAATTATATATCAACAATTTTGTCCACCCGGTCCACCAAACAGAAAAGCTTGTCGATATTTACGTCCTGAATCCTTATAATACGATAAATCATAGCAATTTGGATTAGCATCACTATATGATTTCATATCTTCTGGTAGTACATCGATTCGATAGGAATTTGAATCAATAGTCATGAGTTTTCCGAAAAGAGCTGCGTTATCATATCCTTCATTAGGCAATCTTCCACTACCCATTGGATTCAACAAATTAGGTGCAGCATAAACTTGACCAACAAATCTAACCCAAGATGCTCCTTCGCTTAAGTGAGTAAACAATTCTTTCGGCCAATATCCAACTTGTATTTTGTCATTAACCGTTAACCACCAATTACTTGTGGATTTATCCTACAAATATTTAAGCAAATCAAATAAGTTACTAAGAAATTATATCAACTAAACAAAGTAAGAATAATTAAACAAAAAACACACATTAACTGATAATCAATCGTTAATGCTTTAGCTCGTCTAATTTTATTTTTTATTTTTTTAATTAAGTAATCTATTAGCTAGAATTCAACTCTTTAAATACATAAGTCGGGTGTTTGGAATTCAAACCCCGACTCTTACATATATATGTGATGTCGCTACGAACTGAACTAAACTCACGGGAACAACCTTTAATTATTAACTAACTTAATTATCAACTAATTATTTATGATTATTTTCAACTAATTTAATTTTCAACTAGTATGGGGGAAGCTACCTCAAGTGCTTTGTTTTAGGCGCAGTAGCAATGTGTTTTTGTAGTTTTTCTTTGTATTTTGACTTGTTAATTGGACCGTTCATTGGGGACATCTTGTACTAATGTATAAAGCTTATTAGTATATTTGACTATCTGGTGGATTAAAAAAAACTAATTTAATTATCACTTTTTAAAGTTTCTTAATTGAAATATTAAGAGTAATTACTTGATACATGTCTTAAATATACTATTATTTAACTAAGAATGATTTTATAAACACTACTAATTTTTATCGGAGAAGTTAAAGTTTTGATATTTTATTAAACGAGTCTATGTGTTATCCATGTAGTATTTTTCGTCTATCCAATCAACCAAAATTTCACATTAGAGACCAATGATCAAAACAAACAAAAAAATGTGGGGGACTACAAATATAATATAAAAAAATGTAGGGACTATTTTTAGAAATCCGCTAAAATATGTAGGGACTTTAAATATATGTAACATTTAAAATTAAAGACCAAGATTTGGAGTAACATATGATACTTACTCTTGGAGTAACATATTAAAGGTCAATATACATATATATATATATATATATATATATATATATATATATATATATATATATATATATATATATATATATATATATATATATATATATATATATATATATAACATGTGTGTACATGTTCATATTCTTTAAAAGAATATTACCCGTTGAATTTTGACAGGAACAACAGATTTTTTTATTCCTGAACCAATGGGAGTACTGGGTGATTGGACATCTCCAAGATACGGTTTATATGTAGTTATTTGGACGAAACCAGGACATTGCTTATTTATACAACCCTTATTGTCGTTATCCGATATCTGCATATTCATATCCAATTGAGCAAAATCACAATATGTATTTTTAGATAATTGTTGATGCATTAAATTTATATTTTTTACCTTCAACCATTCTGTAGTTAGTCGTGGTTGACTATCTCCATATAAGTTTGGATGAACCTATGATATCAAGAAATAGGTACAAATAGCAAAAGGGTAACGAGAAAGAAAACGAACATTTAAGGAATATAACTTATTTCTCTTTTAAAAAGGTCAAAAATTAAAAAAGTCCCCTAAAATCTCAAAACTTTTAAAAAGGTCCCTAAATTGGATTTTTTGCTCATATGTCAAATTAATGATAATTTGACATATGTTGAGTAGGATTTTTATGACGTGGATATTTATATTTAATTTTCATTTTCATTTACTTTTTAAATTATAAATTACATTTTCCAGTTTTTCATAAAACAAAATAAATTAGAAAAGGAAAGAATAAAAGAGAAATAGAAAACCAAAAAATACAATCATCTTCAACCCCTCAATTCTAAACCAAGTGAACGACAACTTACACGTAATTTCCCTTTATTACTTTAAACTACTTTTTAATAAAAAGGAAACTGTAATTTTAACTGAAAATGTTAATGAAAATATCCCCGTCAACAACTTTCAACCATCTGCCAAATCATAATTAATTTAACATGTTAGTAAAAAATTCAGCTGAGGGACTTTCTAAATTTTTTGAGATTTTGCATGGATCAAAACCAAGGTTTCTTTTACAAGGATTAAAAACAAAATGAGACGTATTTGTAGGGACCAAAATTATATTTAAGCATTTAAAATATTATTTTATCATGAAACAAAAAAAAAGTTTGTCATATACGTAATGAGAAATAACTTACTGTAAGTCCAGCACATATTACATTGAGTTCGTTTGGTGGACCACTTTCAACACAAATTAAAGACGAGCTAGATTGACCATGTACAAGTGATAGATTATAAATACTTATCACTGCGTATCCTCCATTTACACTATTTTGGGTTGTACCGAAAGAAACAGACTCAAAATATAAACATATATGATTGTTAGAAGAGAAATATAATTAATCACACATGGTGTAGTTTCTCTAAGGGCATGTGATAAAGAATCAAATATAAATTCACTTACAAAGCGACGACCAGAACCTTCAAATTGTAGTTTTGAAGACGAATTAGTAGCAATTTGATGTTTTCTTATCCTCTTGTAAATAGGTACTTTTCCTGCTGGACATTCACCATCATAAGATGGCCTAACATGCACAACATTCTTTGCGAATGTTGGGTAAAGCTATGGTACAATGAAGACGGAACAAAACAAGGATCAATATAGTAAAATTGAAGTTAAGATTCTTTATAAATGAACAAAAGAATTATGTTCGAAATTTGGAATAATAAATGTATAGTATATTATTTGTTTAAATACAATTACATAGCTCCTATTTCATCCTATAACAATTTTGTTTTCACATTATAATTGAAATGAATTAAACTTATAAGTTGTTCAACTATTATACCTGAATTTTGTGATTTTTTAGCAAGGGGTGTTGCAGAGCGGGTTGCTTGTAGATATGAACACAATCAAAATCATTGTCCACTTGACGCTGGATTTGTTAACCAAAATTACGATCAAACAATGCATGTATAAAACAAATTAAGAGAAGACAATATAAGTCGCACAAATACCATGGTGCTATTTGATGTAGTAAAATTTTGTTCATTTGGTAAGATTTTGCTTCTTGCATCAACTATGTAACATGCTATGCACAAACTAAGAACTAGAAAATAAAATACGCCATAAAATTGGACTTGGTTGTTACTTTCAAGAACATGTAATAATATGGAACAGGAATACACATATATACTATACTATACTATACTATGGAGTGAAATAAGATATGATAAACTAACCTTAATTGATTCAATTTTAGATGGAAGGTAAAGATTATTCTTACTTTTATTTTTTATAAAATTATTAAAGATAAAATCAAATGACACACCAATGTGTCAAAGTTTAACAATCTTTCTTAAAATAGATATCGAAGATTTTTTTCCTTGCTCTCTCTATCATTCATAATCCCCAGCCAGGGGGGGGGGGGGATTTAGGTGGCTAAATTTGGAAAGAATGAGGCAAAAAATAAGGCGATGAGTAATTCAATAATGAAATTTAAAGAGATGAGATTTAGTGTCAAACTTACTCCGTTGATTTGATTTTATCTCAATTACCAAAAGATTTTTTTTTATAAAAAAGAGATAAAAACAAATGAGTCAGTCCACAAATTCTAGCTCAAATGGTAGCAACCCATCATTTTTCTTCATATAATGGTTTATAACTAGTCACTAAACACTCACATGAAAAATTCCAAGTTGCCTAAATTATCCCCTAATTTTGAGCTATCCATTTGGTTTCTTTTGTTCTCGAACACTCTTTTTGTTTGTGAGAGGAGTTTCGGAGGATGCTCGAGAGGAACGGTGGCTCACGACATAGAATTTTAGTGGCACCTTGTTTTTTTAGGATAAGATATACTCTAATAAAAAAGCTTGGGCTAAAAATAAGTTCAGGTTGATAGGTTGGACCATATATTACATTTGCAGTTAGCGTGAGAGGCTACTAATACGTGTTAAAATTTTCATAATTACATTTTTCTCTACTTAAGTAGAGAATTGTGTTAGCTACTTGAGCATAGCCAAAAGAAAATGAGCAAGATGCGCAAAAAATACAGAGATGCCAAAAGAAATTCTCCAATTATTTTTGTTGAAAGTCCATTACTTATTTTTGTGGGTCAATAAAGCACATGGTATTAGCAAGCCCATTAGCATAAGCCTAGAAGCTAGCCAGCCATCGCACACCAACAGCTCAGCTCCACACTAATAAAATAACTTTACAATTTTCTTGCTTGAAGACGACGAATGTGACCTTACTTGCAAACTTTTACAGTTGGGGGTCGAACCCTATATTACGTTTGGGAATCGACTAAAATGTTGTATTATGTTGTTCATCTGATTGATACTTTGTATAACTCTCGGTAGTCTTTCTCGACATATTTTGTGCTGGGAAAACTATGTGTTCTCTGATTTATATATTATATATGATCCTTGTTCAAAAATAAATTTCAAACAAATTATTATGGACGGAATAATTTTTTTCGATTGTGCACTTTTACCCCTTTTGCACTTTATACTCCCTCATTCTTCAATCTTCCATCGAATCCTTAAACTCAAACAACTTTCTCCTTGTGCTTGTTAGACTGCTCCATGGTTCTTCTATTGCTTCTCACTCTTAAACTTCTTCCCACACCCTTTTCCTCTTTTTGGTTTCATTTTTGTAAAACCAAAATCTTGATTTTTTTTTGTTTACAAAGAAGTACTCCCTCCGTTTTTTTTATAAGTGTCCATTTAAAATAGTAACAACAAATTAAAAAAGTGTATTTTTGTACCTTATCTTCTTATATACCCTAATTTTAAATCACCAATAAATTCCTATTTTTTTACACACACTTTCTCTTTCCAATAAATTTAATATATTATGTAAAAAACAAAATATATTTAATATGTTATGTACCCAAAAAAAATTAAGAAAAAAAATTTAGTTTTCCAAATATATAGCGTTAATTAGTTTTATTGAAAATAAATAAAAGTAATTGACAAAAGTACAATTGACAAATCATATCTTTAAAACATTAAAGGCTTTAATGCAATTTTGATCCCCCTATTTTGAAAAACTTGAACTTTTGATCCCTCTATTTTAAAAACCTACTTTTTGATCCCCTATTTTGAATAATTCATTAATTTTTTTTAAATCAAATATTTTTATTTTTTTATAATAAATCAATATTTATTTTTTTGACAAAAAATCAAATATTTTTTTAAATCATTTTTTTATAATTAATCAAATAATTTTTGGATACTACATTATTATATATATATATATATATATATATATATATATATATATATATATATATATATATATATATATATATATATATAAACTAAAAATCAATAATCAGTAATAAAAAACGATTGAGAACGCAAAGTTAGTTTCCAAATCATGGAACTCTAAGAAGAGAAAAATCAGTAATCAGTAAATTAGTTCTTCATTTTTCTTGAAGTGTTCACGCGAGCGTTGTTGAAGAAGTGTTCACGAATGATGAATCAAGTGCCGATTGGGTGGAAGAAAACAAAGCCGATCAACGATTGAGAGGGAGAGAACAAAGTGGATCGATGTTAATTTACTGATAACTGATTTTGCTCTTCTTAGGGTTCCATGATTTTATTACTGATTATTGATTTTTAGTTATATTATAATATATATAATAATAATAATAATGTAGTATCCAAAAAATTATTTGATTTTTTGTCAAAAATAAAAATATTTGATTTAAAAAAATTAATGAAGTTTAAAAAAAAAAATTATGACATGTCAACATGGACAATGCCACATCATCAATAAGTTTTACACATAAGCAAAAATTTGACCAAATTGAGTTGGGGGATCAAAAGTTCAAGTTTTTCAAAATAGGGGGATCAAAAAGTTGGTTTTTAAAATAGGGAGATCAAAAGTTCAAGTTTTTCAAAATAGGGGAATCAAAACTGCATTAAAGCCAACATTAAATGGACAGTTAATTAAAAACAATAAATCTGACAAAACCGTAAAATCTGACGAATTGACAAAGATGTATATAGCAGTTGCAAAGAAGCCTTGGCGCCCACATTTACCTTCTTCAGTGTTTTCTATTCTAAGCCGACTAGTTACCGGTTTTAATTCAAAAATTTTGAACATGATACTTAATTGTATAATGAAGCATCAATGTCTACAATTTTTATTTTTGACAATGACAGTCTCTACAACTTTGATTTTTTTCTTTCAGATTTTTTCGGGAAAAAAATTTCGATTTTGCTAGAAAAAAGTTTATGATATTATTTTAGGAAAAAAAGTTCGATTTTTTTTCGAAAAAAAATTTTCTGATCTTTTTTCTGAAATTTTATTTCCGAAAAAAAATTCCCGATTTTTTCGGGGAAAAAAGTTTCGTTTTTAGATAAAAATAATTCGGGGAAAATTTTTTCCGGAAAAAAAATTCCCGATTGCAAGCTCTCACAGGCAAAACTTTTTTCTTCCATTTTTTAATGCTGTCTTGTTCATTTATATGTGAATGCTTCCATTCGACAAGCACTGCATATTTAAAGTAGATCCAATTTAGGCATATTGATAATAAAGGTAACTATGCAACTAATACATAAAAACATCATCTTGTATAGTACCACAAATGATTGAAACATTCTTCCAGAATGGTAAGGCTTTCACATTGTACAGTATAGGGTTAACTAATCAAATCTTGGCTTTTATTATTTGTCGTGGAAAGTCTATTTACTAGCTCAACTAGTTGGTCTAAGGTTTCTAACTTGTAAGTTCTTTAATTAAAATTGAAACCCTAAACATTTTAGTTTAGAGACTAGTTTACAAATGCTTAAAAGAAGACGTAAAGCCCTAATTTGGAAATTCATAAAGAATTGAAGGATGATATGATATTTAGATTGTTAGAGAAGATCGATACATGAAAAAGGAAAAGACTTCAAAGGAGAAAAAATAGACATTTTGAAGAAACAACTTAAACAAAACAAATTGTGAATGCTTGAGAAAGCAGGTCTGCTCAATCAAAACCTAGAAGTTACTGTCAAAAATCACAAGTTGCAGGGATAAGATGAGTTAACTGATGTTAATCAGAATTTTTCTGGCGCTAGGATATATTTTGCATAATTGTTCTACAATTTTCCCAAATGTTTCTAAATGGGGGAATATTTCAAAAGTTGCATCAATAGGAGACCAAAAAATAAATATGCTTTTTGAATTTGTCTTTTTAGAGACCGAGAGGGAGCAGCTGTAAAAATAAAGTAAAAAGGAAGAGATCCATATGTGCTTTCATTGGAGTGTGCTTCTGTAACTTCATGTTGAGCTTATATTTGTATATCTACCTGTTGATTTAAGAGCTACACTGTTTTATTGTAAAATCTGTCAGGATGAATTGTTACTAGCTGGCTGGAGAGGCAGGAGTTGAAGTAAAGAGAACTTCTCACTGTTAGCTTAGAAAGGCTAAGGTTGAGAAAAAAACTTTCTACCATGAAGAGGCTTGTTTTAAAGAAAATTAAATATAACTAGCTTGGAGAGGTTAGGTGGATCATATAACACTTAGGCTTGTCAGTCTACATTGTAGATTAAACCAGGGTAGAAATCACTTGGGCATCACCTTTTTCAGCAATGCTGGCATCTCAAGGGCAATCAAACAACATTATGACATTACTTGTACAAATTATACAACTATAAAAAAAAATGTATGGTTAAATCCTAACATTGTACAAAGGGAGGAGGAGGAGAGGATACAGGATGAGCAAAAGATATGAAACAATAGCGCCCATGCCAATATCCTTTCAGCCTCAACCCAAAGAATGTAGAGGAAAAACGTCAACTTTTTGTTACAACTTACAGCTACTTTTACAATCAAGGAATGAAAAAATTGAAAAGATATTGCTTTGTATCCTATAGTAGTGGCAGATTGTCAACCAACACCGATAGGAGCACCCTATGATCTCTTAGTACATATCCAAAGAAGTAACAGTTTGCAATAACAGCACCAGAAGGTGTAGAGTGTAGACTAGATTGACGTGTGAAAGTCATGATAAACGCAATCATGCTGATGAGGGAGGAGCAATTACTCACCGTGTTTCTTTCCTTTACCTTAGCTTCCTCTCAAGGCTGCAAGCCTAGTTGCTAAATCATCATAATCAGGTAACTTGGGATGCACATGTTGAGCTTCATACGATCTATCTGGCTGAAATGAAGAAGCACGAACAAAATCTTTCTTAGCTTCTACTACTCTTGTTTGTTCGCGAGGAAGGGAAACTGATCGTAGGGCAAGAGGGACTATCTCTGGTGTCTCATCAGATCCATCTCCAATTCCATTCTGCAGTAGTTCCCGTGTTGAATGATCCATTTTACGATCATGGCAACTATTTGACTTTTTTCTTACTATTTCAGGCTTTAGAATAGATGGTTTTTTGCTATAATGAATCAGTAATTTATCTATTACCCTTTCCTCTTCAGCATTTTGATGCCGCTCATCATCAAACAAATTTTGCTGACCACGTCTAGATTCACCTCGTCTCTTACTTCTGCTCCTTGTTTTTTTCACAAGTTCAGTATCTACAATAGTGGCATCATAGTGACTTGATCTTGATCTAGAGTGCTTTCTCCTCGTAGATTTTCGTTTTACCATAGAGATTTCTTTAGCTTCTTCATGAAAATATAATTCTTTTTTAGGACTCTGTTTGCTCAATCTCTCATGTCTAATGGCCTGCCGATCCAGGTCAGATTTATTCGAACCAATTTGGATCCTTTCTGACATAGAAGCGGCATCAGAGTTTTCATGAACTGAAGGACATGTAAAGAAGCCATCACTGTCGGTATGTGAAGATACTATATTGAATCCACGTGTTCCGTTCTGATGCTTAGAAATATGTTTAACATATGGAGGTGGAATGACATTACTATAGCAAGGGTTTAGCATAGGAGTTTTATCATTTTGAACTTTTCTCTCAGGTTTATCGGTATCAGACGGGCCAAGAAGATTAACAGCACATGGCTCCTTCGCGTTACTCCTGAAACGCGATCCTATTCGAGTAGAAGTTGTAGTGTCCTGGTTTTTTGTTTGAGGGGTCGTATTCCCCAAACTGCCATGCAGCTTCAAACCATCTTCAAATTGTTCCAATTTTTTCTCTTGTAATGAACGTCCAATTGGTTTTAGCATACTACCCTCCTCCTTCCAATAGCTTTTATCACTCTTTGTAGTGTCCTGGATTTTTGTTCGAGGGGTCGTATTCCCCAAACTGCCTTGCAGCTTCAAACCATCTTCAAATTGTTCCAATGTTTTCTCCTGTAATGAACATCCAATTGGTTTTAGCATACCACCCTCCTCCTTCCAATAGCTTTTATCACTCTTTGTAGCAGTAACCTCTTGCTTTCCTGTTAATGAATTATCACGACCATTCTTTTCGCCAAGGACTTCACAATCATTTAGTGCCTTGAATCCATTTCCAGGGACTGTGGATTTATGCTGAAGATCGTGATAATCTCTGTTTAGGATAACAGCTTCCTTGCCATTTTCCAATAAAACATCATTCTTTATGTCTTTCTGGTTAAAGTCCTTGCTGAGTGATGATTTATCATAATCAAACAAATTGTTACGCATACTGGCACTCCGGTCCTGTACAAGCAATTTATACAATAACTTTAGATGCATTCTCAACATTTTAAGTATGGTAGGAATTAGCTAAGTACTCAATCTGACACTGAAGCTAATCAACAATGAAAAAGAAATACAGAAAACCGCACCTGTGTAAATGCAGAGGGTCTTGACATCCTTAGTTTGAAAGCCTTGGAGTCCCAGTTTATTGAAAACTCCGATGCAATTTCCTGCATTAAGCAGACTTTCTTCTCTAATGTAGAAGACTTCGAATCCAAATTTGCAGCAAACTGATAATTAGGAATTTAGTAGATGAGTGCAAGAAACCAGGAGAAGTATATGTCAAGTTCTAATTAAGTTAAAATATGAATAATCACCTCTTGATTGACAAAACACTCTATGGAACTCCCATATCTCTCCTGAAATATTTGCCTAAGGTCCCGTAACTCTGGTAAATCGGAAAATCTTGCAGCAGCAAACATCAAAGATGATACTGCCACCCTACATTCCTCAGGACAGCCACTGTAAAAGAAACGGAACCAGTTATATAAGGTTATCTACTCATTATAATTTTGTTATAACTGCATTCTACCTTATAAGTGTACACAAGCAATTCATATCTGCCAACCGAAAAATAAATGGATAAATATGTAAAAATATATTTTTGGTCTCTATACTATGATATTAATTTTCAATTTGGTCTTTGGTCTCTATACTATGATATTAATTTTCAATTTGGTCAAGTGCAAAAAAAAATTTAAAGTTAGTCTCTATACTATGTACATCTATTTTTTTTTCATTTTGTTCTTATTATTTGTTGATTTTATAATATCATCTATTGGATTAAAACAGATTGAACTGTATGGACCAAATTGAAAATGATTATAATAAAGTTACTTGATAGATATCTCTAATGGTATTTTCAACTTGATCCTTGTATTTGACACTTGACAGATTTCTACAGTACCTCACAAAGTTATACCAGCAACAGTAATGATGACATTCAAAGAACCAAAATGGCACATAGAAAGATTAAACTGAACTCTTAAAATAGAACACACAAGTGCCAGTTACAAAGACCAAAAATATATTTTAACCAAATAAATAAAAGAAAACATGAAATTCAACACTGGCATTCTACAAAAACGTTGTTCAAATGAGCTTCCTCCAACACCTACAACTACAACATAAACTGAGTGTCTCAATTATCAATTTATTCTGACCAGTTAATCACAGTCGCACCAAAACCACTATTACAATACTGTTTCATCCAATTCATATGATGGTACATAATCATGGAAAACGGATCACAGAAAGGCCAAAGCTATATTTAGCCACATGCATGTAAATCAATTCATGGCTACATGCTTATATTTACAGTGCAGCCTGTGAGTAATGTTGGTGAGCATAAAGCATAAAAAAAATCCTCTGAAAATGTTGAAATTTCTATATTGATGTCATGTTGGTTGATGATGATAGAAGAGAAAATAGTGCCTAACTTCCCCTCACCCTAAAATTTCCTATCCCAAAAAAAGAAATACCAGTGCCGAACTGAAGCGAAATTCTCATCCATTATCTAAATTCCATACAGCACTAACATAATTTTCATCCGTTGTTCTTGGCATGAGCACTAACATAACTAATATAAAAAAAATCTTGTGGGCGAACTTCAATTTATCAGCCATAATAATTCTGATGTCAAATGAAAATTTAGAAGAAAAAAAAAATGACATGAATATCTAGGTAGAAACTAATTACCTTAACTTCTGCATGACTGTGAGATGCTTCAACAAGAGCTCGCATGATTTCTCCACAAAACCATAACAAGATGATAGAATTAATTCAACCAATAGTCCTTCAGCCTGTTAATTTGACCACATTGCAACCAAAACAATACTTATTAATCCAACAGTCATAACAATCTAATTACTGACACAATTAAAAGTAAAAAAACTAAAATAAGCCACGGTTCAACGAAAACTAGCTAGTACACTCTTTACAATGCACAATCCTCACAATTGAACACATTTTGAAGAATCTAACATAAGCCTATTTAAGTTGACTTATTTGAGCTTATGCCATAAGTTTAGTGAGCTGTTACAGAAAATTCATAAGCTTTAGTTTATTCAGCTAATTTTCATAAATTCTCCGAGATAGCTTGTGAAAACAGCTTATAGCATATATTTAGCTACAGAAATAGATTATGTAAGCTTATACATAAGTGCTTATCATAATAAGCGTCCGTGCTATAAGCTGCAAATAAGTTGTTTATGGAAACGGGCAATTTCACACAAAAAATGAAATGAGTTACCCTTCCGTAAGCATTGATATCTAGACCACTGTGGAGAAGATCAGCGATATCTTTCTTGAGAAACTTCTCTGTAGCTCTTCTCTTTCTCATAATCACTTCAATCCGATTCTTGGTCAATTTGATCAACGATTTGCTGAAAAGCAATAACAAAAGAAGAGAACACACATATCAGAGAGAAAGAAAAAAGCAAATAAGAATGCAATGAAAACAGAGAGAGTGAGAACCATTTAGCGCCGAAGTTTCTGCCAAGTAGTAGATCGAACATGGTGGAAAGTTCAAAATGCGATGATGTTCAAGTGTGTTGCAGAATGCAATGGAAGAAGAAGAAGAAGAATGAGAGAAAATCAATGAATATAATGATTAAAAAAAAGATCTCCAAATTAAGAAAGAAAGTGATGGTTGAAAATAGGGTTTGGCTATATCAATGAAGACAAGATGAAAAGTGAACGTTAGAGGGGTATTTTGGGGAATCAGGACTCATTTTACCGACCGACATAAAGTAGTGAACGGAATAAGCTGGATCGCACGACGGACGGTAAAGGAGACTCTATTCACTTCTGTGGGGACAAAACGCCCCTAGGCGGGGTAAGAGCCGTTGTAACTTTTTTGTTTCCGTTTTTATTAAGATTGATAATCATTTAATTAAGCATAATAAACTAAAGTGTTTATATTACTGACTTGAGTGAATACATAGAATTCTAGCCAGCTTCAAATCAAAGTTGAGATTCAAATTTTGATGGACATGGCGGTAGACATTTCTAAATTGCAATGTTTTATGAATATACCAAGTAGAAATAAATCCCGTCAGCTTAACTCATTGGTAGTACAATGCATTATATATATGCAGGGGATCGGAGTTCGAACCTCAGTCATTCCATTTATTCATTTTTTTAGGGTGAAATTTCTGACCACTACACTATTTGACAAGAAAAGAAAAAAAAATAGTTAGTGTTATTAATTGGATCGGTCCGATGGGTCAGACTAAATAAATACATCAAACTGATCCGACCCAACTATTATTGGACTACACATTAACGAATTCAGTCTAATAGGCCAACCTAGTCCATTGCACTTGGGTTAATGGGCCGAGTCCTATTGCACTTGAGCTTCCTATTGAAGAAGTTTGTTTTTCCGACCCCTGTCAATTTCTTTTTTACCCCCCAAACTGACGTTTTTGCCCTTGGGGGTATGAAAAAAATTTGCCAAGAAAATTCGGTTTTTACGAACCGAACTATTTGCCAAGGCAATTCGGTTTATATAAACCAACCCTATATTTCTTCATTTTCACCTATAATGTTGATCCCTTTATTATGCATAAGAAGATAATGCTTCAAATGGCCACATGTCACCCCAAATAGATATTTTGGCTTGATGATGCAAGGTAGGATTCTTGCTCTTATAGTTACAACACATTCATTGTTATTTGTCCACCCCTTCTAACAAGCATGAACACAATTCTTCCCCAGCCAACTCCAAGATCAGCACACTCTAGTTCGGTTCGCAAAAATCGAATTTTTGGCAAAAAAAATTCATACCCCTGAGGGCAAAAACGTCAGTTTAGAGGGTAAAAAAGAAATGAGCAGGGGTCGGAAAAGAAATTTTCCCTATTGAAATCTCAACTTGGGTTGATCAACCACTATCGATCTCTCTCCGGTTGATTATGTTTTCGGATGAGAATAGAGGTGACTAGAATGATTTACTCAAATTTAGTCTTAAATGCATTTTTGTCCCTTGCAACAACAAAACAAATGAAATTTTGGTATTTGATTTCCCCATTTTAAAAACCACTAGTGTTTTGGTTCCTTAACTAACTTAACTTTTTTTTTTTTTAAAGAAAAGGCCTTCACATCATATTTGGGTCATTTTTTTTATGATAATGTATTGCATATTTATTTACAACTTCACAACACTTATTAGATTATACTGTACTAAATATTCATGTCAGAAAAGATACGTCTAATAAGATTGTGACGTCATAAATGAGTAGGTCAATTCAATCCTAAAAAATTAACCCCAAAATTTGGTGAATTCTTAGGTACACATATTATGTGGATGTGTACCGGTACACATATGATGTGGTTAACAAGTAATATAGTAATAAATGTATATTTGTCAAAAAAAAAAGTAATTAATGCAGATTTTGTTTCTTTATTAAGTTTATTACATTAAACACTACTTTTTAATATTTGCAAATGTATCCTTTCACACAAAAAAATATTCAAACCATGCATCATATATTTCAATTTTCACGTTTTTTTCAACAAATTTAAATATTTTATAAATAATATTATTTAAGTATTTTGTATTTTCTTAAAAATTAAAGAATGATTTTAATAACTTTTTAATTATTCTAACAAAAAAAACTTTTAAAATTATTAATATGATTGATCAAACTACGATTTTAATATTTCAATATTATTACCTTTCAATTTTATTTTTTAATATTATTAGTTTATAAAGATTGATATTTATTTACCACTTAATCATTAATGCATATAATTATTAATAAACATTCATTTTATTGTAATATTGTTAATATATTTTACAGGGTTAAATAAGTTTTTTTATCTCGATACGAAATTACTAAATTTAATTTTTCATGTTCACAAGAAAATGTCACGTTTTGATCCCCACAAAACATGCATGCAATTTTGGTCATTTTAAAGTCGATGTATATTTCTGATGATTTTGCAAATATGTATAACACATAAAAAGTTTGTCCAAAATGTAAGGAGCACAAAATTTGATTTCTAGGTCAAAATATTCGTTACTTTTATCTTGATACTTGATATTTTGATTTAGAAAAATCATATTTAATTCATCTCATATTACAAAATACTAAAGTTTTGTAAATGAACTGTTGATATTGTTCTAGACATGCTTGATTGTCGAAATTTAAATTCATAAGTTATTGTTAGTCCAATTAAGTGATATTGTACGACTTGATTGAGAAAAATTGAATTCCTTGATGAAAGTAAGTATAATTAGTTAAGTTTGCATATGAACTATGTTTCAAGTTGAAGGGTTTGATCGAGAAATTTTGATTGATTTTGACACAATTGACATTATTAGTTGAGACTTAATAGTCATTTCATATGAACTAAGTTTTTTTAAGTCATAGTTAATCTAACTAGTTGAGGTTCAATTGTTTGATTTTAGAATTTGAATTCTTAACTGTTTCTCATTCCCATTTGGTCAAATTGAATAGTTAAATTGAGAATGTTTGATCTCCTTAGTCAATTTCAGTCTAGTTGGTTGTGACTTAACAATTCTTTTATAATAACTAGGTTTCTGGTATAATAATTCGTCCTGTTATGAAATTGAATTGTTAATTAGCTAGATTGTTGAAATTCAACTTTTAAGTGTTTATCATTCCAATTAGGTCAAGTTGAATAGATTAACTGAGATGAATTGATTCCCTATGCCACAGTTGAGAAATTTAGTTGAGACTTAACACTCATTTCATATGAATTACGTTTCTTGAGTCATAATTAATCTAATTAGTTGATGTTGAACTATTACGACATTTAAATTCTTATTTGTTTTACATTTCAATTTGGTGAATTTATTTCCTTAATCATAGTCGATAGAATTACTCTTTTTTTTTAAGAATCATACACTACATGAAAACCTCAATTTCCTAATAAAACTTGTTGAGGCCCTCAACAAGTAAGAAAAGCCCTTAAACTTATTAGGGTGCTAATATCGTACATATGAAAAAAAAATCAATTTATCGGTACATTAGATCAATTAATTAATAAATTAATAATTATTTATTAAATCAAAAAAATTATTTGTTGATTATTGTAGTATAGAGATAAATTTTATAAGAAAAAACAATTTCAATGTTTTACAAGCAATACACAAACGTTTTTACATTTTTTCATAAAAAAATAAATCAATATTGACTATTATGAGTGATAAAAAATTTGAAAAATATAAAATTTTATTTTTTTATAATTTTAATAAATAGTATTTAGTTATTATAATATTTTAAATGATAAAAAATGATTTCTTTCGGTAAAATATTCGTTTACCTATAATTTAATGATCTAATATATTGGTACGTATATTGAATTTTTTATATGTACCGTAGAATTTTCCAGCCACTTCAAGTTTATCATGACATTTCTATTATCTCTAATTTTCGGAGGGAGGGAGGGACGAGGAGAGAGAGAGAGGGAGAGAGAGATTCTTTTGAAATTACTGAAATATGTTTTAAGTTTCCTAAATTATAATAATTTCCATTTTGAAATTTTTGTAAATTAAAAGAGTAATTTAGAAAATTTCTATTTAGGGAAGTTTTGAAATAACATGTTAAATTATAATTACATATGAACCAATTAAAATTATACACATTAACAGTGTACCGGTACACATCCATATAAGATGTGTACCGGAGTGTTCACCAATTCATTTTTTTCAAAAATAGATTAATCAAAATGCATTTAAGTCAATTTTTATGTAAAATATTTGTCCTTATTAAATGTGATAATCTACCTTTCTTATGCGTAATTTAGTCAATTTTTATTTATGTTATTGAACAATTCATGAGTTACATGTTATGCAACATGGATTTTGCTATTTTCTCAAGCCAAGGGAAGGTTGGATTGGAATTTGTTTTAGAGACTGTTGGAGCTTTCATTCTCGGCCAGACATCAAAGAATCAGTCTTCACCATTGTTGCAGAAGGTGATATCTATGCAATTTTGCTTCTTTGCCGCTAGCTCATGACACGGTACGTCTAGACAATGTGGCATTTGAATTGAATCAGATTGCAAGTTGCTTGCTGATGCTCTTCCTAAAAACTGTGCACCTTGTAGACCCGATATGAGTCCGGCATGTTTTAAATCAGTGTTGTGAGTTACTTTTATCACAAGCAAATTATAAGATTGGGTTAGTCGAGGCATGTTAATAGAGTCGTTCACAATTTTGTGAGCGCGTTTGTAGCCCGTGTACTTATCATGTGCATACTCAATATATTCAAGCTTTAAGTAGTAGTAATGAAATGGAATAAGCCCGTATTATATATACTAGGACGGATCGTCTAGGAGAACCCGAGTTTGATTCGTGGTAGGAACAATTCTTAGTCAAACTTTACTTACCTCGTGGCCGAACTATAGACTATCGAGTTCCGTTTCCCCGAAACCAGAGGATTAATGAAAAAAAATGGAATAAGCTAGTATCTTTGAATAACAAAACATTAATTTTGAGGGACAAAATATCCACATCCACATTTGCAAAGGGGAAAAAATAAGCAAAAGAAAAGGCCCCATTAGGCATTCCGCAGATTGAGCTAATAAAAGTCTTCAAAATGAAAAAGAAAAACTTTCATATCTAACCAACACACAGTCCACAAAACAATGTTGAATAATACATCCACTTTTTCAAAAAGCCAAACAATTTGCTAAAAAAACTAAAATTCTAAACTTTGATTGTGCATGTCAAAGTCAAATTGATAATTCATTAATCAACAAAATACTTGATCAAAATAAAACCAGATTTTAAACACACCAAACAGTTATTGCTAACAGTTAATACAAAGATTAAATAAACAATTTAAGAATCATCTAAAAAAACATTAGATGATATAGTAAGAATAATTCAAACAGAAAAATTAAGACCTCATCTTCTGCAGTTTAGAGTTAACACTAGCAGGTGTTTCAGGACAACTAAAGAACTCAGAGTACATTTCCATGAAGAATTTATCAACAATTTCAATATATAAAGGACATGTGAGTCTAGAATAGTAGTGAAGAACCTCTTCAATGTCTAATACATAATCCACATTACTCATCTCTAACATCTCCAATTCTTTCATCTTCTTTTCCACCACCCTCTTAGAATTTAACATTGATGATGAATCTTGTTTGTTTCCTCTTTGATGAATTAAGCTCCTCTTATTCTTTTGCTCCTCAAATTTCTCTCTTTTTTGTAACTTATTGTTCAAACCAACCAAGCTTTCATCATGTAAATGTACCTTTTCTTCTTCTTCGTCTTCTTGCTTTGTAGATGATGATAGCATAACTTTGTTCTTGTTTCTTTTCTTTGTTTTTCCATTTTCTGAATCCCATTTCTCAGTAAAGTCACTGTAGAATTTGTCCAATTCATTGTAAGAGGAGTGATTATGGAGAGGTGTTTTAGGAATTTTTTGGTAACTTGGAGAGAATAATGATTTGAAGTTGTTTAGTGTTTTTTGGAAGAACTTCTTGTATCTGGAAATTGAAGTTCTTAGAAGCATTGTGTGATTGATTGATGACAATGATAAGTAAAAGTGAGATTTTTCTTCTTTTATGTACTTTGTTTGGTTCAGAGAATGAGAAGTGAAACAAAACAAAATGAAAGTATGGAAATGTGTTTGTTTTTTTCTATTGAGGTTGTAGTTGAATATGTTATGTCATGATTTCTTTATATTACAGATGATAGAAACAAATGAGCTATGTAAGATTCTTTGGATTTTTCCCTTTTTCTGTCATTGGATCTCCTTTGCTTTATTGTTCTCTTTTGTATTCACACGCTCCTTTTGTTACCTGTGTTTCCTTTTTGCTTCCTTGATAGGGGACCCTACAATCCACACCTTGATGTCTAAACTTTCAAAGAACAATTTCCCTATACTACAGTATTGTACACTATATTAGGAATTTGTGACTTTTGTTTATTTATTTATAAGTTTAGTTGCTTTTGCTTTTGATAGTGGAGTTGGTGTGTACTGTGTGGCCTCTTTGGGAGAATGAAAGGAGCGGGAGTGGTTGTTGAGTTGTGTCATTGTTGAACAATCTTATTCTATATTTCATTTATAGAAGCTTCTCTCCTAATTATTAATCACCTTAATGAGTGATTAGGAAAATTTACCATACCATATAAGTTGCAAGGTTTAATAAACTAGCCTTTACATACTTTAATTAATTAATAAACCAGCTTATACCATGCATTACTAGATTTTTACATTAGATTGTAGAGTGGTTCAAAGATTTAACTGAGATGGCTATGAATTGACTGTTAACTCCAGCTATATATCCTGTATAAAAATGTATATTGAGAATTTCAGCTTATATTAATTAGGAAAACCAACTTGAATGTAAAATAATTTATGTGTACATTCATGTAAAAGTGAGTTGAAAAATAAATTTAATGTTAAAAGTCAATTGTAGATGCCAAAAGCTACAAATTCTACACCTGCAAAATCATTTTTTGCTCCTTCAAAAGTAGAACCAAACATACACTTATACTATAACTGGTGGTCTTCTACTTAGTATCCCATGCAACTGCTTCGATTTCTGATTGTGCACTTCTGTATAGCTCAAGCCTCTTTGCAAGTGAGGTTCTGCGCTGCATGATTGCTGGATCCTCATTCAACAATGCAGCTAGCTGTTTCCCCTGCAAATTTAAATAATACATGTAGATAATGCAAAAACAAAATAATACATCTATATATGTTTTAATCATCGAGGAAAGAAACAAGTAAGAAAGTTTACCTCCTTTCTTCCTAACTCTGTAAAGAAATGATCCAGTAAGCTACGTTTAGCTTCACGCACTTGACAATAAACTACGGACTTGGGAATAGTATGTCTTAGAGTTCCGCATACCATGTTCACGTAGGACAACACCGTTGTAGCTGTTACGTACAAAGGAGTCTCGGTAAAGGAAAAACAAAATAAACAATGCCTATAATTTCATGTATATTTGTGGTGTTACTATTGGAGTCATTAAGAACCTAGGAATAAAAGATTGCAAAGAACGTCTAATTTCCTATGTTGATATTAAATTCCGTTGCTTACCAATTCGACGAAGATAAGCATCATTATATCTGTCAAAAAGTGAAACAGTTGGATTTCCACCCTTCTCTGCGTCTTGGGGAAGTTTGCGAAAAAATTCAACTGTCAAATAACCATATTCCATGTCTACCAATAACAGCGTTGCCCTCTTGCTTTCTTCTTTCATCCTCTCCAATGATTCAATAGCTGCATTTCCGAGTTCTACTTTCAAGGTTGGGTACTGCTTTAATTCCTACAATCAACATAAATTGCAACCACTAAGACGCTAGAAAAAATAAATACCAACACCAATCTTATGCTAAATTAGTAAAAATAACATGTAGGCTTAAACATGACACAAAAAATAAAATAATCAGTATGTCACTTGCCATTGTCTCACTCATAGACTTATGAATCAGATCCTTCAAAATACCATGAACCTGAAACATTATAAAAGTAATGTAAAATAAGTGAACACAATAACTTTTCCTTAAATAAGATGACGATCTAAATATGTACCGCGTCAACAGCTGCTTCAGCAGGCCCCCTAATAGATACTAAGCAAGATTCAATAAGACGGCGGTATCCTTGCTCAGGAGCAATAAGATGAGGTTGATATCCGTCGGCTTCAGTTATAAGTTTCCGCACATTTTCTATTGATAGATGTTTGTCAAATTGCAGTCTTTTTAGAGCTGCTGGAAATTGATTATCAAATACTTGATAGATTTTATCACCACCAGATCGTCTGTGGACATTTCCACGGTTAAATTGGACATGTCTGCTATGAAAGAATTGCACATTATATAGACTAAATAACACTGGAAAGGAACATACATTCCATCAAGACGGTCTTTAAAAATCTGATCAAAAGTTCGACATATTTCCATTATCACGTATAGCTTCCCCTACAAATGGAGAAAGAAGATAAATTTTTCTTCACTCATGCATTTACTCACTTGTAAAAACAAAAGGAGAGGAGGAAGTGGCTTACTCCGGTATCAGCAGCAATAGGTCTTCCAATACGGTTCAATTCTGTCTCCAATTCAATAATAGTCTTGCTAATAAGTGATTGAAGGCCGGGGATCCGAGACTTGATGACAGTTTCCAAATGCTGAAAATTGATACAATATATTTTACTATATAAAAAAAAGGAAGGAAATAGTTGAGTTTCAAGTATTACTTTATGATCGCAAAGCAGCATACCTTAGATAGAACCTTTCCTAGATGCACAGATCCCATTCTCGGAGCTAAATGTCTATATTCCGGGGTATTAGCAAAATACTCATTCTCTCTACGTCGAGCAGCAATCATATCGACATTTTTGTTAATATCTGCTTGGGAGCGATTCACAACACCAATCCAAGGAAAATTTAGCTTATACGATTTCCCTTCAAGGATCTAAAAAATACAAAATATAAGCTAAAACATAACAATGTCACTAAATAAGTGCAATATATTTTATTCTCATATTTCATTCCAAAGTATATAGCCATCAAAGTATCCAAACATAAGGACAACAATTTTTGTATTGAGAGGGGAAATAATGCTTACATCCACTGCATCAGTACCCTTGTCCATAAGATCAATCTTTGTCAAAACCCCGAATGTTCTCTCCCCTGAAAATTAACAATGTGATTTTAAGCATCTTCTATAGTTTCAGCTTTAGCTATTTTGTGAAATTAATACAACTAAGTGACTAACTTCAAATAATGCAGTCCTCAAACAATTACTTTAACAACAAAATTATGTTCAGATTCTTATTCTTACCTTTAGGATCTACCTCACGGGAAATCTTAATTGCATCCGAGGTGGCAAGATCTTGGTTAGCAGGAGATATTGCCAAAATGATGCAATTCGGCTGCAATATTGATAAGATGCGGTATTACTTCCATTGATATGTTCATGAATGAATGACTAAAGTATCATGAGCATTAAACTGAACTTTTAATCCAAGTCTTTAATTATAGTCTTTAACATTTTTCACGTCATAACAAATAAATGTTCCCATATGCATCAGAAATCGTTTAGTTTTATATTGAATCATTACCTTTTCGATAAAGGCCCGAACCATGTTTTCAATGTCTTGCACAATGCTATCTTGTTGACCCTCTAAAATATCAGAGTGAAATTATGTAAGTAATCCACATATTTATAATGCAGTGGTGCTCAGAAACTTAACTACATAGTAAAATGACAATCTTAGAATGAAAACTCACCAACTGCGATTTTTGTAAGTCCGGGAAGATCAACCAGTGTCAAATTGACCACTGCCAAATAACAAATTCAATACATGAAATCCATACTCAAATAATAACATTTGTTTCTTAAGAAAAAAGTACCAAGTAGAGTACAAATAAGTTGTATGAAATAAATGCTATCAACTGAAGAGTTCGAAGTTCGAACTTAAAATTAATTCAAGTATGCATGTTGAGTTCTGACCAACATAAAAATATTTAATTGCTAGTGTATATCACTCACCATGAGGGGAGTAGATACTCAGATGGATGGGAACGGATGAAATACCCTTCGAACGACCTGTTTCTCTATCGGTCTCATCAGAGATTTCCTGCCTAACAGCAGCTACAGACCACGCAAAATTAGTACTAATTAAATACTAGTGTAATGTAAGTAAAACCATAAGTGAGTGAAAAACAATATTTTATGTAAGATAATACCAAAATCAGTAAATCTCTTCCTTGGAGCATGCATAAATTCAGCATATTCTCTCCCTTCATCAATCTTGTGAAGCTGCAAAACAAGAGGACGCCGAGTAACAATTCCTGTAATAGAAAGGGGTTAGTACAAAGGTGTATAGTACATGAACAAGCGCGAAAACGCGCACACACCTATTAACACAATAAATTACCAGATCCACGAGGTAAAAAATCCTTTCCAACAATACTCTCCAACACTGAAGATTTTCCAGAACTCTGCAAAATTAAAATTAACAGATAAATCAATTTGAATATATGTTCATTAGAAACAGAATGATTAAAGGGAAACATTAATGTGACAAAATATTAGATTGCAGAAGAACATTGCATTGTAATATTTTGTGAACAAATACAATACAGTGTTAATTGAACAAAGATTGAAGAAAAATAAATTGCAAGAATTTCAATTCTAAGATAGAAACTGTGAAATCAAAACATCACACATAACAATAATAATTGATTCTAGATCGTAAAAGCTTTTTACATGAAGAGAGGGAGACCTGTCCTCCGACGACGGCGATGGAAGGAAGGGCGTCCCAGAGAGTAGGCATAGCGCTCTCTTCACCGTGATCGCCGAGTGCAGTGCACGCTCTCTGTATTTTGTTTACCAACTGAATGAGATTCTCCATTGTCTCAACGATACTGAGTCGACTCACTCACAGACACACGAAGCTTTTCAAATCTGAGAGAAAGAGAGAGAGAATATTGAAGGAACCAACAAATGAAGAAGAAAGAAAGAAAGTAATGAAGAAACTTTCCAAACGTTCGTTACCAATTTTCTCGCGCTATTTTCTGTTATGTCTATTCACTATATTGCCCCTTACCTCTCCCCACTTAACAACTAACTTAACAAATGAATATGATTATATGAATTAAGGTTTCAATGGAGATGTAATGTAGTGAAATTTATTAGTTGACATTTAATCCGAATTTATCATATTGTCATACTCCCTCTGTCCCAAGTGTGAGGGTTTTGCAATACTCAAACTCACGCCCAAAATAAACACTCAAACCTAAATTCAAACTCAAAGGTTGTTTGGGTGGCAAATCAAAACTCACGCTCCTGTCTATTGGGTTTGGATTTTTTCACTCAAACCCAAAACTCATAGCTAAAACACGCATAATTAATTACCTACCAAAACTCGGCCCGAATTTTTTTTGATAAAATGACAAAATACAAATACAAGCAAATGACAAAATAACATAGTTTAACATAGTTTGCAAATGAGAAAAAATACAATACAAAATATCAAAGTTCAACATAATATATATACTTAGGGTTAATTAGATAATTTCACATATATTCGGGTTGGTGAATGAGTTTCGGGTGTGGGTTTGAGTGATCCCAAACTCATGCCCATAGTTTCGGGTGTCACCCAAACCCAAACTCAAACTCAGTCAACTCAGGTTTCGCCCGTTGACTTGGTTTGGGTTCGAGTGGGTCTGTCGGGTTTGGGTTTTCCTGTCATCCCTAATCCAATAGTGATTAATTTATTAGGAAGAAAAATGTGGGTCTAGAAGAGAGATAAAAATATGAATCAATGGTTGAGATTAATGTTAAACGGATAACATGAGAGAAAAAACATAAGAGGATTCAAATCCATATTTCAATTGACTTAGGACTTATGGACATTGAAGAGAGTTTCTTTAGTGTAAGATCTTCAAGTGTTGCGATTGAGTAGTAACATTAACGAGTTTAATTTTAAGCTTAAATTTTGTTTATGAATTAAATTCAATATATTAATTATTAAGTTGTGTCGCAATCTATTTTGAAATTGATTCATTTATTTTTCTTAAGACAACAAATTCATAGTATTTCATTAATTAATAAGTATTCAATTAATCATCAATACAATTTGGTATGTCAACCAATATATGGAGACTAACTACCCATGTAGCCGTCTTAACTAAACTATGAGTAATCTCATTTGATTGTCTCATAATAAACTCAACACTAAATTAATATAAAAAGAGTTGTAAAATTTTCTACAATGTGAGATGATTTCTCCAAACTCGGTAGCATCATCATTATTTGAATGGAAATCATCTATTACCAACTTTGAGTCAAGTTCAAAATTCACCGGTTCTAAATTTAACTTATGAATCCAGGATAGCGCTTACAAGAAACCAAGAGTTCCGCCAACACAAACATCAAAAATTGGTGAGAATTGGTTCAACTTTGTTAACACATAAGCACCTTTATCATCTAGAATACAAACACATATCCCAGCTCTATTATTATGTGTCTTCAGTATTACATTTCACTCTATTATAAGGATGGAATTAACATTAGGTAACAGTGATAATTTAGAGGTGGCCCAAAGGAAACCCGGAGAATTAAACGACAAAAAGTATAGAAGAGATAGGGGAGCCCAGATATGCAACACAGAAGGCCCATACACAGAAACCGACATGGAATGCAGCTAATTAAGTAACCCTCTTTATGAACAAATAGTATTAATTGAAAATATTTGGTATGTGTGCATTGACAGAGAGATTTGGGGCTCAAGAACCAAAAAAAATACGAGCATTAATGAGAGTGGAAGCAAACCAAAGCAAGACATAACGGATTCACCACCACTAGACAACATTCTTTAATCCAACTTTCCCTTTAAAGCAAACTGACACCCAATTAATGAGCCCATTAGTAATCTCTCACCAAATGAATGTGACGTCCTAGATTGCCACACTTATTCATCTCTTTTTCATATAAAAAAAATTAAAATTATATTTATTTTTTGACGAAAAAAACTACTAAAATTATTTTAAAAAAATATTGAATTGAAATTGATGCATGGATAAACTTGGAAAATAAATTAATACAGTATTTTTTTTGAACGAAAATTAATACATTAATAAGTTTTTCTATCATGTGCAAACTTGCACATATTAAGAAGTTTAAAATAGTAAATTTATATTGGAACTTGTGTATTTATATTAAATGAATAACTTTTTAATAAATAATTATTGTTTTTCAATAAAAATTTACTACTTTTGTTGCACATGTTAGACAAACCCTTATATTAAATATTTCAGCAACATTTGGTACCAAGTAGGAGTATTTTTCATTAAATCGGCCATATGTATTGTCCACATTTTTAAAAGGGTTTTTATATTTATATTTATAATACTATTATAAAAAATTTCAAAAAGATAAAAATAAAATTACCTTAATAAAAGATGAATGAAATATAAATTTTTAACTTAAAAAAAAAGACCAAAAATTACAAAGAAAAATATTTGAAGGCTAAATCTTGTTGAAATTTTTCTATAGAAAATTAAAATAAAATTTGAAATATTTATAAAATCAAACACTTATTTAACCATTGATTTTATAGAGAAACAAGTGGTTAATAAAATTTTCATTAGAACGAAACTTTAACTTAATTCTCTCTTTTTATAACTTCTTCCTCCTTCATTCACCAGAGATGGGTGATTTTAGGTCAGAATCACCCCTCTACATCTTTTTTTCTACTCTTTTAATACAAATAAGTGATTTATCACATAAATAAGTTTTTTCTTTTGTGTTTTTTTATAACGTCGTCTGAGTGCGGTGTTGGGTTGGTAGTCGTCTTGTGTGGCGTTATTTGATTTTCCCGTCTTGTTGCGGTGTTCGTTTGATTCTATTGAAGATCGACTTCTGTCAATTACAGATTCAATCAATGATTTGCGCATCAACGTTGCAGATCCGGAGACATGGATCCTCCGGTGACTTTAGTATTATCATATTATTTGTTGTAGGCATTTTGATTTTGCCGTTGTATGCTATTAACTTGGATACTGTGAATTTGTTTGCAGATTCATCCTCTACATTTTTAGCGATGTTGAATATGTGGTTTTATGATGTACTCTATCAATTGAATGAATGAATATCGTTTTGTTTTTGTCAAAAAAAAACTTAATTCAATATTTTAAAAGAGTTTCTAAATAAATTTTTGTCTAAATTCTTTTGGCAAATAAAAAATGACAATAATTGTTAAAAATTTACACATATACACAAGTCAAAAAGTCGGATTTCGAATTTTGATACTTAAATTTAACCTAATAATTTAAAAACTTTTTTTTTCTTCCTATTATGAGAACATCTCTTGAAGTAAACTAAAGGTTAACAAAAGAAACAAATAGTAAGTTGGGTAACAAATTCGATCATGCCATGTGAATATTGTTACATAGCTATCATAGCCCCAAATGAGAATTGAGCAAATATGCATTATGTATGTATGCAGTGATTGAGTCCCCACAAAGCCACAAGTAATGGAAATAAAGATGGGAACGTTTTGGTTTTACATTCTTCCTGTGAACATAGTTTCTCATTCCGCTGTGCCTTCTCTATCATTTCCCATTCTTTTGACACCGACGTTACGCACCCCCAATTTGATGATGTTTCAGCTTCAAGTATAGTATAGGGAGTAATACTAATGGAGGAGAGAGTGAGAATGGGAAGAAATCGTACATTTCCTCCACCTTCTGACAAACACACATGATCAAAATACCTATCCTTTTCTCTTTTTTAATTTAAAAAGAGATTTGCCCAATCAAATTCACTGTACTTTATTCAATTTAAAGACTCATTTTTCACAAAGGACTCTTTTGTATTCCACAGTTACAATTCTCAATGTAATTTCAAATCCATGCAAGTCATTTTTGAGGAAGGTAAAAAAAAAAAGGTACTGTAAATACTAGTACTACAATAATAAAGGGTTAATCCCAAAAAATAGGCCAGCTATTTTGTTATTTGATACAAAAAAAATATATAAATTTTTATTTGAGTAGATAAGAATTTGGATATGTTGAACGTCTTAGTTTGAGTATGTTGGATATGTCTTTGTTCAGTGGATTGGAGAATTAATAGAGCTCGTATGGTTGATCTTCCAAATTCCGATCCGCTTCTTCCCCTTTTTCATTGTATTCAACTAGACGCTAGCCCAACTCTTCATTAGCTAATGTCTTGCGCCATATGTGCTGATCTTTGGTGTGCTCGTAAAAGCAGGCTATCAAGGGTTGACAGAGTTGATTTCTCTTACTAGGTTTTTACATATTTAAATTGGACATTATTACTTATTACTTATGCAAAAAAAAAATGGACATTATTATCTTTCACCGTAAATTTCTCTTACCAAACAAAAAAATGTCATACTCCTATATATTTTCAAATAAATTAAATGAATTTTGTCGTACACATTTTATTTATATGTGTACCGATACATCGTTTGAGATTAACAGTTCTGATAGATTTACGAATAATGTTCGTTAACTTTTCTACATCAAACACTATTTAGGACCTATTATAATTATTCACATAGTAGTCTATCGGTATATATTCTAAATAACTCGGGAGTATTTATATAATAATCAATGAGAACATTGACATAAGTAAATTTACATGCATATAACTTAGGATCCGTTTGGCCTGCCTTTTTAGGTCTCAGAAGCTGACCGAAAGCTAAAAGTGAAAATAAAAACTTTCAAAAATAGAGCAAAAGTTGTTTGGTAATTGTTGTTTTTTTAACTTCAAAGTTATCTTTAATCTAAAATTTGTTTAGTAAAATATATTTTTTTTAAAAAAGATTTGTACCAAAAATAAAAAATTTAAAAAAAAGATAATAACAACTAATAATATTTAAATGAAAACAACCTAAAAAATGAAAAATAAAATAAAAAGAGCCTTCAGTGGGATTCGAAGCGAGATCATTGCAAAAAAAACTCCAGATTTTTTTTTCAAAAGTAGGTTTCAACCTCTTTGTCTAGAAGCTCATTTAATCCAATTTTGCACATTGAAAAAAATCTGCTTTTTACGGTTAAGAGCTTTGTTAAAAATGTGTTTGGCCCAACTTTTGATTAAAAAGAGAATTTAAAGCTAAAAAATGCCGGGCCAAACGAAGCCTTATTCACACTAGTTGTTGAATAAATACTCTAAAATTATTTTTAAAAAAAACCGTAATAGAGTGTTCACAAATTTTACACTTGTATTTTGGAAGGAGGGAGAAGGATGGAAGGAGATGATCAACTCTCAAAAAAATGATGTTTAATATCTATGTTTAGTAAATGAACTAAAGAGAATAACGAAGACTAATTAATATAATAAAATATAATTCTTTCTTTTTTTGTTTTTTGGTAAGCATATAATTCTTTCTTTAGTCCGTGCACAATTACAAAGAGATTTCACACCGCTGAATTTTTATGATTGAATTTCAACTCAACACTTTTGATTAAGCCGAAAGAGGTCACTTACCATCATATATTAGTGATCTTGGGTAAGAGTTAACATGACCCCTCCTTTATTTTTTTAACCTTTTTTTGTATATATCATCCTTTAACACATTTTTACACCGATAATATATATAAATTAAATATTTGTTAGTTATATAGTCTTTTAAAAGTCACATGATTATTTTTATAGTGCAATATTCTTCTAAAAATCCAATCTATACTAATACACTAAGCTTCATTATTCCTTTTGTATCTAAAACATTTATAAACAAAAATATTAGGTACTATACTGCTGTTTCCCATTTGGTTGCTAGTTGAAGATGCAGTATCTTTGCTTGTCATTGATATATGTACATGAATAGTTGATGATTATTCCTTATATATAATTATTATGTAGATGAGATTAAATCTCTCAATATTTGAAGTACATTCATACATAACCAAGACAAAGAACATGATCTCCACCCCGACAGTGTTTGATTTGGGGGTGTCTTTATTCTGTCCTTTCTTAGCATTAACAGTTCCTATAGCGTACAAACATTGAAAATACATTGATTCATGCATAGTCATAGTATGAATTTGGATAACAAAACAATCTTAATTTTTTTAATCAAACAATGATATACTTGTTCTCATGATCTTGTTAGTGTGTATGCCAACCAACAGCATGTATACTAGCTACCAACAACCTAAGTATACTGTATATGTATATATATTTTCTGAAGTTTATTTTATTTTAGTTTTGATTAAAATAATTGTTCACTTACATAGTCACATGTGACAATCTTATACTATCCAATTAATTCAACGACCTTTTTCTTTGACGTGATATGTTCATTTGAAAAGAATTCAACGATTGTGTTTTTCGGTGCTATTATTGGCTAATAAATTGTCCATATTAGCTTGAGTAAAATGAAGCAAGGGACAAATAAAATTGATACTTCAATCATATTTTTTAAGCAAGCATTAGTATCGATCTATAGGTTCTCCCATAAGACCAAATCTGAACGTATGTAAAATTGCTACTCTCATCGTTGAAAAATAAAAATATAATATGGAGAGTTGAAATTTTAACCAAGTAGATTAACATTGTTACTTTTCCGGTGAATATCACACCGAAGAGAATTCAAACATGGCAACTCTCTCTCACAGACTCACACACACAAATTAAAGGCAGAGGATCCACACCAGAGTACCCGAGTACTCCTTCTGTTAATTTTTTTTGGTCAAGAACTTGTCCCGATTTTAAATATTATAAGGCAAAACTACTTTTCAAATTCAATAAATATATTAATTTTTTTTTTTGGTACATAATATATAAATTATATAATAAATCTAAAAAATGTGAAATTTATTTATAAAATGCCACGGAGGAAGTATGGACCACATTTTTTAATTATATTCAATCAACTTGAAAATTTATTTTTGGGTTATTTAAAAGCAGAGTAAGTATTCCTCCATAGTAAAAAATAAAGTACTCTTGGTTTGGGCATGACTAATTGTCATAATTTTTTATCGAGGGAGTATTAATTTTTTTGGCTTCCACCAGCAGTTTAATTTGATTTGTGAGTCGGTTTTGGCATCAAGTATTTCAGTCGAATGAGTATTAATTTTTTATAATTAAATAATGATACTCTTACTTTTAAAATAGAAAAATTTAATACTTCTACCACTCTTTAAATACAATTATTACAAGGCAATAGTTTTTTTTGGTAAAATTAAAAAGGCAATTTTTTTTTTAGATACAAAATGACAAGTCATTCAAAATTAGCGTACCTAAAATAGAGTGACTGAGGTTTGAATCTTAGTTACGGCGTCTCACCTAACAAACTTAATATTTTTGTCAGTTGAGTAAAAATTTGTGGATTTAGAGGACAATATTATTATTTTTTTGTCTTTCACCACCAGTTTAAACTAATTCGAGGGTTAAAGGACAATATTTTTTTTTTGGTCAAGTAGCCTAATGGCTAGAAATTCCACCCTTTTAAGGTGGATAAGTGGGATGACCAGGGTTCGAACCCTGGCCCCCCTGCATATATAATGCAACGTCCTACCAACTGAGCTAAGCTCACAGGACAGGACAATATTTTATTTATATAAAAATGTACTACATACTAATTATAATTAAAACGCATGTTATAATAACGTTCATTTTGTTATGAGCTTATAACTTATTTTACTAGCTTATAACTTATTTTAAAATATTATTTCAAGTAGTTTTTAGCTTATAAGCTATAAACTACTTATAGTTTATCAGCTAACAACTATTGTTACCAAACAGAGCCATAGTCTAGTGGTAGAGAGCTTGCATTTTATATAGACAACGAGAGTTTAATTCTCTTGCGTCATGTTTTATCTTTTTAACACTATTCTTAACAAAAATAAATTATAATAATATTACAAAATGTGAGATTTAAATCCTCATTTTACAATTAAAATTAAAATGAACAAACTATTACACCATTGATAATGAATGATATATTACGATGAAAAATATATATATTTATATTACAAATATGATCTTTGATCAATTTTTTTTTAAACATGACCCTCCCAAGAAAACAATCCTAGTTCCGCCACTGCGTGGCCTCTCTCAACTCTCAAGTCACATCCCATGTGGAGTTTTGTAATACTAACTTTTAATTTCAATGGAAAAATGCAGTAAATAATTGGGAATAATCGTACTCTTTACTTCTTTTTCCCTTATTTTCTTGGGGACCTTAGAAAACGAGCTTAATCTTTTTGTATTCTTTTGGCGCAACCGAATAAAAGGATTTTCAAAAAGAGAGTAAGACAGCTTTTACATTTTCAGTCACTTTCTTTCATTCAAATTACTACTATCTCCCCTCCCAATCCTTTTTCAAGCTTATGGTTCACAAGTCCAACCATGATAGCAAACAATGATCAAATTCAAATCCAAAATCTTAATTAAATTAGAAAATACAGATTTTAAATTTATCTTTCCAATTTTTCATTGAAGAATCTTTTCATTTTCCATACGACTTTTCAAGAAAACAAAGAAAAAAGCTGGCACTTTCCATAAACAAGACAAGTCCCCTTTTTATAGGTCTTCTCACAATATTATCCTCATCTTTGTTAATTCAGTTGTTTGTCAACATATCAATTTTTGGAACATAATTTCAAAAAAAAAATTAATTTATTTTAGAATAATTACAAAAAAATAAATATAAAAGTGCATAACAAACAAAACAAATATAAGTTCAAGAACTAAAACTGAGTACTAAATTGATGACTAGAAAATGGAATATCAATATATCATACATTCAAACTGAGTTATAAAAACTAAACTAATAGTAGTAATAATTTCCATAGAAACAAAAACAACTTAATAATAATAACAGAGAGAAAAACAAAAATAAAATAATAAGATAATTATTTTAATTTTCTTTCTCCCTCTTTATCTTTTTTTTTGTTTTTTTCTATCATCATAACCAGTCAGAGAAAAGAGCTTCCCAAATCTCTGTGAAAACTTCAACAATGATCTTGTGATGATGATGTGAATTGAGTGAAAGAAAACACTGTAAAAGATTCTCCAATTCACTTGGTGAAAATATTTGTTTCTCAATAATCATTTCAACCATCGAAGTTCTAAAATCATTGTACGGATCACTAGAACGTTTCACCACTGCAAATGTGTCTTTTACCTTTCCGTTCAACGGAAGAACACCCATTTCAGAACTCCGGTCACTTTTCCGGCGAGATGATTTTTTCCGGCGAGATTTAGAGGAATCTGAAGAGAGTGATTTTGAAGAGAAAAGAGTATCTGTTTCATCGTCTTCATCACTGCTATACCACCAATAACTATCAAAGTTTGTATCTTTAGCACATGAATTGAAAGGAAAAGCTCTGTTTTTCTTCTGGGTATGTTTCTTCTTCTTCATCTTCTTCTTTTTCTTCTTTTTTGTAACGTTTTTCGTTGAACCGTTTGTTTTTTCGTAGAAACTGAGGTTGTTGTTGTTGTTTTCTTTTTGGTCGAATGTAGTGTTCGGTGAAACAGGGGGACAAGGTTTTCTATCTAGTTTAAGGTTATTGTTGTTATTGCTATTTGCACCGCAGAGAAAAGGTGATGAACAAGATGAGATTTTGCGACGTGGAAGAGAATGAGGGAGGTTAAACGACATGTCTTCGGTGGTGGTTTGGAAAGGTTTGGGTTTGGAAATAGGGTAAAAGGGTAGAACAGTTTTGTAAGGGATAGGGAGGTGGTGATTGTTGTGATTGGGAGGTGTAAAGAGTGGTTTTTCCATAACATCGGTTAAGTGTTGTTTGGTTTTGCATGATCCGAATGAGGATCGGAACATGCGAGAGATTCTCATTTTCAGACGGTTTTGGTTTTCCATAAGAGAGAGAGAGAGAGAGGTTTGATTTTGAAGAGTGGAGAAAATGGGGAGGGAGATATAAATGCATGAGAAACCGAAAGTGGAAGTCTTATTAATAATCATTTATTCCGTCAAAAATAATTAATGATCATTTATTTCAAAAAAAAAAAAAGTGTGCAGTGAAATAAAATTAAAAAAAAGTTAGCTAAAATATTACACTCAAATGATTAAGAAGTTCTCTTGAGATGAATTGTTTGAGATAATTTGATTTTTAATAGGAATAATTTTTTGTCATATTTTACTTATCTCGCAGTTGAATTTTGAATCGTCGAACTCAATTATCATGAAAACTAAAGTTTTAATTAAAAAAAAAAACAAATATAATTTGACAGAAACCAATTGTACACAAATTTTAACACAACTGGCAGAAATATTGAAATTGTTAGATTGAATGTCAGGACCGAGATTCGAACTCCGATCCTTCATTTTATGTGTGTTTCCAATAACTTTTTTATTTCGTCTATATAAAAAAATTCACTCATAACTGATTCAGTTCAAATGATAAATGAATTATTTGAGATATTTGAGTTTGAGTTTGATTTTTGGCCGAATAAATTTTGTCAAAAATCTACCAAAAAATAACTTTAGTCAAATTTTACGACTAAATTCTACGTTATTAGGTATGAACTCTAAATTATTAGACGCACCATCTTTAGAAACTAAATGGTTGATAAAAAACACAATAGAAATTAGATTTAGAGTGAAGTTCCATTTTACTTTCTCATAAATTTTTGAAAAACAATTCAGCCGCTAATATAAATAAAATCTAAATTATTCGTTGATATTTTAATATTAAAGCCAAATTAATCTCTGATTATTATAATTTATAACAAAATGACTAATCTTTCTCCGATACTTGTAAAATTTGTAAGAGGGCAAAATTAATCTACACTTTTGAATTTACTATAATTTTGTTGTCGTGTAGTAAGTTGGTTCTGAAATGTGCAGTGAATGAATCAATGAGAGAAATTCGATTTTGTAAACAGTGCTAATTGACCTTCTTACTTCCACCTTTAAACGTGCGTGACCAACGGATTTTATCAACCATTTTTCTCTATAACACATCGTATATTACATTACACCTAACGTTGCATTGCATATAAAAGAGTGTCAAAAAAACAAAGATAGGAAAAAGAAAAAGATAAACACAGATCAGGATAACAAAAAATAATTTGCTTTAAGTCTTCACATTGTGTGCACCAAAAAATGGCAGTACCACTACCACCACATATTCCCAAATTACTAATTATCAGCATATATATATAAAAAATTATACAGGTAAATGAAATTATAATTATATATTCCTTAATTTTTATTTACCAAAAATGAAGTGTACAGTACTAGTAAGTAACTTGGTGGCGTATAACAGAATTCAAATTCATGACTTGTTGTCCTTTTATTATATTTTGGTCTAGCATAGCATCAAAACTATTGGGTGAGTGAAACTCTGAAAAGCTTAAAACGTCCTCTATAAGTACCAACATAAGGGCATGGGTGAGTCTTACTGAACAAGCATAACTCTCACTTTACCACGACTAACATGTTTGTCACTTTGCACTGTTCCATTGTACTACTATGCTACAGGTACTGTTTTTTGAAGTTAATCTTATTAATTTGAATTAAAAAAAAAATGAAGATTAGCACAATTGATTTGTATTTAAGATGAATTTTGGCCTAAGCTCTTAAAAGATCAATTAAAATTTTAAGATGCATGCTAGGACTAAGAGTACAATATTATTTATCTAAAAAAAATATGCTACACTAAAAATCACACGCCAATCATTATAACAAAGTTATTAATTATTGAAATCAAAATGTTACTCCTAAAGTTTTTTGAAAAAGCAGCCTAAAAGTATCCTTTTTTGGGGTGCATAATTAAACCATTTTAACTAAACAACTTTGTATAAAAGTAGTAAGATAGTATCATCTCTTGGCTTCTAAATTTTTGAAATTGATTACTATTAATAAAGTAATTGACGAATTGTATTCATTGGTTAAGTACTAAAAACAAATTAACGATTGCACCGTATGTTAGTGCTCTAGGACATACTATATCTATATGGTGGTAGTGGTAGGGGGACCAGGATTAAGACGTTAATTGAAGTAGTTAAAGGCGCTTAATGATGTTTGAAATTCAAATAGTAGAAAAAAGAGTCGAGCTGGCATCTCCTAGTAATAAGAAAAACAAAATAAATTGCTTCATTGGCATAGCCCTTTATAATAGCAGCTACCTAGTCACCTAGACTTGATTTGTTCTACGTAGTCCCGTGATAGATTGGGACTATTGGAAGTGCTAAAGTTAATTTCAAACAAACCAAGCACTAAAGTTAATTTTTCCTCCTTTTCATTTTTAATTCTTCATGTGGGGAGTATGTCAAAATGTGTATAACTTAATTCAATATGAAAACCATCTTGATTCTATAGTTTTGGGTTGGACTCGACCTTTTAAATGGCAACACAATTGTGAACCATGACAAATCTAGTTGACCTTTTTCTAGCAAACATTTTGAAATAGAGGATGCAAGAAAAAGTTGTCTTCAGAGTCAATTTATGGTACTTTTGTTATGTATTTGAATTTGCTTATTATAATTAACAATTCGTGGTACTTATCTTTGAGTGAACATATTTCTATTTCTGTGTGTTCTATCACTAGAACTGTTTTAAATTTCTAATAGTTGTACCGTTGTACTTGTACAATTTTATTTTGCACTACTTAATTAATAGTGATATGATTATGATTGAGTGAATGTTGTGATATGAAAAAGTTTACTTTAGTTTGGATAACAAGTTTTACATTTAACACTAATGTTGTTATAAGTGTCAAGGATTATGTTAGTGTTGGACACCAAAACACATATAATCTAAAAAGTGTATATGCTTCATAGAACGTACACACTATATATATATATATATATATAGCACACTAGTACCTTAGTAGTGGTACTAATTAATTAATGTTACTTCTTTTTTCTAGGTCAAGAGCAAAGTTACTTATAAAATTATTTTATTTGAATGTGCCTATTAAATTTTTATACATATTTTGGACCAACATGATTTCTATGTAAATAAAACTCGATCTTGAACCATTCTAATTATACTTCTAGCTAGATTTTCAAATTTGTTTGAATTTAGAGACATAAAATCACTAAAATGCTCAATCAAAATTCAGAAAAAAAATTAGAATTACTATTAATATTATAATGCAAACTCAAATTAATTAGTAATTCAAAAGCTTGTCAACTACTATTTTTTGTCGGTTAAATTTCAGTTGATTATCCAATTACATTTACATATCCTCACCTCACCAAGCTACTACATAGTTATACAAACTAACAAAATTGCAAAGCTAATTTCTTAATGGCAAGCCGACCTAATAATAAAGGTTTAATTATACTCCTAAGTGTTTGTTTGATTATTACAGTAATTTATTAAATTAAACAAAAAATTGTACTATTTATTTTCATTGGATATACTAGTAGTGTCTGTAGATAACTCTACTAGTATGACAGAATTAGTTCAAAATTATCATTGAAAGCTCAACAACCTTTAGAATATGCTTTAAAAAAAAGTACGGTTATTAGCATTAACTATATATACTACTACCTAGTACCTATATGTAACCTTAATATACTTGAATAGTGACTCGTGACCAGATTATTATTTGAATAAATTAAAAATGCCTTTCATATTGCAACATAGTATTTCATCAATTTTTGCTACCATTGTATTAAACCTTTAATTCAAGAACAAGAATATACTCCTAGAGTATGCATATATTTTTCTCAGTTGATTTTGACCATTCTTATTGGTATTATTGTATGTAAGAAGATAGTGGGGGCTCCCAACTTTTTCTTCTTCTCAGTTGTCTGAATTTAGAAAGCTACAAAAGTTTGATAGTGCATGTTTCAGAGAGAGAGAGAGAGAATTGAGAAAAACCAATTTGATTTTCGAAATGTGAGATATGAGAGTGGAGAGGACAAAGGTAGTATTGTCACCTTTTCCATGATCCTATCTAAATGGATTTTATTAATCAACTTTGTCAACATGCTCGTGTCTTCCTCAACTCGTCCGGTTGTTACAAGACAACATTATATGTTTTTTGGAGTATTTTTTTGGCTTCATCAACATACAAAGTTGAATCTTAATCACTACCACCCCAAAATAATTAAGGGCAATAACCCCTTAATTATATTACATATTTCGATTTGGCGCCAAGTCGCGTTTTTTATCTATTACATTCAAAAATTTCACATTGTTTGAGAGTCGAAGTTAAAAGTAATTTATAAACAATATTAAAATGTTTTGTTGGTCGATGCTTTTTTTTACATAACTCAAAAATATGTTGGGGTTGGAACATTAGCGCGCTGGTAGGAGTCAAACCTATATCACACTTGAGGATTAATGTGCCTTTTAGCCCCGAGTTTTAACTTGAGAGCATTGTACTAGAAGTCACACATTGTTTAAGGATCTTAGATTTTATAAACAATAACACTCACATGACTCACATCCCTCTATACTTGAGGTGTCTTTTACTAAAAATTGTTAGGTCTTTGGAAAAACCTCAGTGGACAATACTCCGTAAATATGATTTGGGATTGGAACAATTTTAAATTTCAACATCCCAAGTCAATAGTTGGAGTCATTTAAAATTATTTTTATATATAAGAAATCCATGTTTAAACCCAGATAATTGTAACGTTCAATCGAACAATCTCGACATTGTTAGTCGAATGATTGCTTCACACACCCTTTAATTTCCTTTTAAAAAAAGACCTTAGAATCATGAAGTCAATTAGGTCGTTCTCTCTCATATATAAGAGAATCTCAATGTTGTGGAAGCTTCCAAATAGAAAACGACACATGGATGAGAATGGCTCATAGCCTTTTATTTCAATTGCACCACCAAGGAGTAACAGACAATATTGGATAGTTTACATTCCAGTTTTCAAAATTCACATGAGTAGTTCTCTAAACAATGACAAGAAGAAAATATCACAATTACATAGATTTCTTGCTCTGCCTATCATTATATAAAAAGTTTCTCTGAACCCAAATTTTGTTACCTTATTCTATTGTCAATGAAAGCAAAGGGAAGGTATTATTGTTTGACATTTGGAACATGACGTATGGTTCATAAGCTCTGACGTATTTTTTCTCTTTTATCTCTCCCTACATAATTTGATGAATTTGTCCTTTATATTGGCTATACATACACAACACTTTGTATTTTTTGTATAATGCTTCAAATCTCCCACGTACCTCTAAGTTTGGTTACAACAACCATATATAGTACTAGTAGTATATTTTTATAAGTGATTAGGTAAGTATTTTGAATCCTTAATGTTAAGTTTCAAACATATACTAGTCTTGTAGAACAAGACAAGTGCTTTAGAACAAATTGATACCATGAGACGTTACAAAATTGTAGACAATGTCATTGTCAAAAATAAAAATTGTAGACATTGATGGTTCATTATACGTGATTCAAAAAAATTGAATTAAAACTAGTAACTAGTCGGCTTAGAATAGAAAACACCGTAGAAGGTAAGTGTGGGCGCCAATGCAAAAATTGAGGGGAGTAGAGAAGACGTGAGGTGTAGTATCGGACCGCCTACTATATAAGAGAAGGGGCTCAGACTGTTACATATAACATAGGAGTAACATATAAGTGCTTATGTATAAGCTATTTTTGTAACAAAGGATAAAATAAAGTCAAATGGTTTTCATAAGTTATTCTAAAGAGATTATGAACATTTCATTCGTTATTTTTACAAGCTCTCACAAGTAGCTCAAATAATTCAATTCAAACAAGTTTTATACTAATGAGCATAGAGGAATGCTAACAACACACCTTCTAATACACTCTTTCAACACACCCTATTGAAATTTAAATGGATCCCACTAAATCATGTAGGCCCCACATAAATTTGGTGGGACCCATTTGAAATTCAACCAATTAAATAGAGTGTGTTGAAAAAAGTGTGTTATAAGCATATATTCGGCAACTAGATAGATATATAGATGGATAGATAGATGTCTTTGTTGGTAAGGACATCGTACTTTATGTGTAAGAACTGAAATTTGAACCCCGAACACTCCACTTCACCTTTAAAGTGAAATTTCTAGCCACCAGACTACTTAACCCAAAAAAAGAAGAAAAGATAGATAGATACATAGATACATAGCAACTAATTTTCATCTTGTTTGATTAATAATTAATTTATGGTCCGTTTGAATTAACTTATTTTTTAGGTTATTCAAACAATTTATGCAATATAAATTAGGTTTTATGTTATTTTATAAGTTCACGCAAGTTAAAATTGTATTTTTATAAGTTATTTTATCATAAACTACCTTGACAAACTTATAATAATACATAAAAATTGCATAAGTTGTGTGCATAATTAAATTCAAAAATAAGTTAATTCAAACGGGGCTTAAGTCATATGTGGATTAATTTTTTGGGTTCATTTTGTTAACCATTGTATTCTTTTGTAGACTTGTAGTTGTGAATTCATGATAGAATAATCCAAGCTAGTCTTGCAGTTAGGAGGAGTGTTCAAGGTTCGTGAATTGCACTGAACGAAATCATATTAATGATGTGGTTCAGTTCTTAAAACCACTTTTTGTAAAAATTAATTTATTTTTTAAATTCAATTCAGTTCAAAATCAGCGTGAAATCGGTTCATAAAATACAAACTGGTTTTTATTAATCTATTTTATATTAGAATTTTTTACAAGTTTTTTAAAATAATATTTTTTATTAGTTTCAAAATATTTAAATTTTTTGTAGTTTTTTTTATCAGTTTTATGTTTTCGTGTGTGTTAATTGCGGAGCTGAGCTGTTGGTGTGCCACGGCTGATACTGATGGGCTTACTAACACTAATGGGCTTTATTGACCCACAAAAATACGTAATGGACTTTGAACAAAAATACTTGGAGAATTTCTTTTGGCGCCTCTGTATTTTTTGCGCGCCCTACTCATTTTGTTTTGGCTCTGTTCAAGTAGCTAACACAGTTTTCTACTTAAGTAGAGAAAAATGTAATTATTAAAATTTTAACACGTACAAACTGCAAATGTAATATATGGTCCAACCTATCAATCCGAACTTATTTTTAGCCCAAGCCTTTTTATTAGAGCATAACTTATCCTAAAAAAAATTGGTGCCACTAAAATTCTATGTCTTGAGCCACCGTTCCTCTGGAGCACCCTCCGGAACTCCCCTAACAAAGAGAAAGAGTGTTCGAGAATAAAAAAACTGAATGGATAGCTCAAAAATTAGGGGATAATTTAGGCAACTAGGAATTTTTTAGGTGAGTGTTTAGTGACTAGTTATAAACCTTTATATCAAGCAAAATGAAGGGTTGCGGTTTGGTTTCAAAGTTTAAGTTGAATCATTTGTTCTTATCTCTTTTTTATAAGAAAAAAACTTTTATTAATTGAGATAAAATCAAATCAACGGAGTAAGTTTGACACCAAATTTCATCTCTTTATTTTTCATTCTTGGATTACTCATCACCTTATTTTTTGTCTCAATATTTCCAAATTTAGCATATTTTTCTTCATCACCTAAATTGAGAGTCATAAATTCAAAAACACTAGCACTAATCCAATCTTGTTCCTATCACAAATATCCATCAATTTTCCCCCTCAATGTCTTTTTTTTTTTTAAAGAAAAGAAAGATTGTTAAACTTTGACACATTGGTGTGTCATTTGATTTTATCTTTAATAATTTTATAAAAAATAAAAGTAAGAATAAACTTTATCTTCCATCTGAAATTGAATCAATTAAGATTAGTAATCAATTAGTAATAAAAAAATAAAATTGGATAAATTAATCGTACTTCACTCTATAATATAGAATATATGTGTATTCATGTTCCATACTATATTAATATTACATGTTCTTGAAAGTAACAACCAAGTCCAATTTTATGGCGTTATTTTATTAATCTTTATTAATAATCTTCATTAATAATCTTTGCTCTAAATTGTTCAATTCCTTCATGTAAATGAACTGTCTAAACAAGGTTATCTTTCTATGGCCACCAATTCCATTTATAATTCATCCATTCTCCAAATTAAATAGGTACACAATATTATATTAAAATTCCTAAAAAGAATGAGGAACATATTGGGGATTACGTACAGAGGGATTCTACTGGACTAAAATGAACAAAATGGTAGTGGTAATGTTTGACTTGTAACTCACAAACATATAGAGTATTAATATTATCACCATATATCACATAGTATAAAGAGTATGTATATCCACTTAATTAATACTATAAAGGTTTTGTAATAAATTAAGAGTAGGTTGGATGTCATTGTATTTATGCTTTTCCAGGTGACCAGAAGAAAATGGGAAAGAAATGCTTTTAGGCAGTTTCAGGTTGAATTAGGATGTTGAGAATCTCATCACATACTAAAAGTAGCATTGGGCAAAATTAAATGGCAATATAGTACTCTTTCTATTAATAAATAAATCAACATTTTCATATTATGTCCAAATTAATCCATATTATTGACAAAGCTACTTCTTCATTAGATATTAGCCAGCATCCATATAATAATGAAGAAGTCGTAATCAATTGAATCAATTAAGATTAGTAATCAATTACATAAAAAAAATAAAATTGGATCAATTAAGATTAGTTTATCATATCATATTTCACTCTATAGCATAGTATATATGTGTGTGCCTCCTCGAACTGCATGTAGGCCTGGGCTTTGTACAGGATTTCATCCCAGGTAGCAGGTTTCTCGATGGCAACCATCTCTTTGAATTTGGTTCCATCGCGGAGGTTCTTCCTCATAAGGTATTTTTTCATGTCATCAGTGACATCAACCTGCACGGCTTCTTTATTAAATCTCTCGATGTATGATCTGAGAGTTTCGTTGGGTCCTTGGCGGACAGCCTCTAAGTTTGCTTCCGTCTTCGGATGTTTCCGGGAAGCAGTGAAGTGACTAGTAAATTGCTTGCACAGGTCCTTCCAGGAGGTAATGGATCCCTGGGGCAAGCTTCTGTACCAAGCCATGGCACCTTCGACCAGTGTGGTCGGAAAAATCCTGCACTTGATGCCTCCCCTTACTGCTTGGTAATTAAGGTTAGCATCAATGTTCTATATGTGTATGTCGGGGTCAGTGAGCCCGTCATACTTCCCCAGCTGGGGTGGCTTCTGCAGCGCACGAGAAAGTTCTAGGTCTATGATCTGCCTGGACAGTGGACCCTTGTAAACTTCGTCATCACTCCAGCCCGGTGAGTGGGTTGGAGTCTCTTCTCGACGAGGAGAATTCTCTCGTCGGTATTGGTAGTCGTCTCCTCGACTACCCTGGGTCATGCCTCCGAGCAGGATCTCTTTCCTCCGAGGAGGAGATCTGAGTTTCTGTTCGAAGAGAGCAACCGCTTTGCCCCTCTTGTTTGTTCGGGCAACAGAGTCCTCGCGGGGAGGAGTCTGGTTTCTCTTCTGGACCTGTGGCTGGACGCGCTCGAGGACAGGTCTTCTTTGACCCGTCCCTGCTCGGCGAGCAGGTGGAGATTCCGAGCGTTCCGCTCTCCGCGGGGGAGAAAAGGGTTTGATATACCCTAGAATTTGTTGCTGGCCGTCTTCCAGCGCCCGGATACGAGCGTTCTGCTCGTTAACAGTCCGGATAGTCTCGCGCAAAGCGTCGAGCAGAGCGGCGTTTTCCGTAACTCGCGGGGAGTTCGGTTGAGAAGTTGTTGCCGATTTTCCCGGCGCTATTTGCGACTGCTTCCCCTTTTTTCGCTCTGAGAGGAACTGCACAGCCTCGTCATCGTCAGAATCAGGAGAAGTCTCTCGTCCGTCCCGGTGATCAGTTTCAGGAATGGGCTGATCGTTGTCGTTAACCGGCATGAGGACAGGACCGACAGCGTTCAAGGTGAACGGAGGAACGACGTCAATGTTGTTGTTGTTGATATCGTCGTTGTTGGTGTTTGAACCACTGGCCATGATGATTGTGGTTGGAAAATTAGTTTTGATCTTTCGTTCTTGAAGGAAAGAAGAGAAGATGGGGAGAACTTCAGATCCCCACAGACGGCGCCACTAATCTAACCTGTTGATCAGAAAGGAGTGATGGCCAGAGGTCCGTCGTCAAACAGCGTCAGGCAGCAATTCACCACCGGAGGGGGGGTTGTACCTGCAGGTGCTCCGATGCCTAAGTCAGAGACAGAGAGAGATACAGAGAATAGAGAGAGTGAGAGTAGAGAATGAGAATTGTGTACCCAGGAGAGCTTATATAGTTGCCCCCAGCGCTGGGCCAAATGTCCCCTTAGTGGACTGTGTTGAGCAGCCCAATAAGGTGGACTGCCAAGATAACTCCTGAATAAGAGGGGAAGCTGTTGCCAGCTGTTATCTTGGTGGAGCAGTTCCACGATCCTAGGAGGAGTGGATAAGCTCCAAATGAGTGTCGAGCAGCACACGGAATGAGTCGCGTGCTTGACTGTCGGGCCGGGGCAAGTCCCTATTGGGCCTGCCCTGTAATCCGAGCAGGAGTGGATTTGGGCCAGTTCTTTGGCCCAGTCCAGAACACTTTTGTTAGAATGTGATTTTTAAAATAATTGTTACATAATCTTTCTTTATTAAATTATTTTTGATAATTTTTATCATGTATTTTGTTGTTTTTAACAAAATAATATTTTTTATCCACGGCATACCAAATATACCGTACCATGAACTCCAATCAAATAGTGGAGAATGAAGGAATGCGGATGCAGACCAACAACGAGTACTTTTAATATTATAGGATTTGGAAAGCTATATGAAGCCATGAAAATTGCTAGAGATGATGTGAAACCGAATGAGAAAACATATAATATTCTCATCCAAGCTTGGTGTTGGTGTTCCAAGAGGAAATTGGAAAAAGCATATGGAATGTTATGCATAAAATGCATGGGGGACTATATTTTGTCAAAAGAATAAAATGGGGGACTATACCATGCTGCCGAACATGCATCAGTAAAATAAAAAGCCGATGGATAGCTAAAAAATTAGGGGATAATTTAGGCAACTTGAAATTTTTCACGTGAGTGTTAAGTGACTAGTTATAAACATTTATATTAAGCAAAACGAATGGTTGAGATTTAGTATCAAAATTTACCGATACATATCTACATAATACGTGTACCGGAGTGTTCACCATGACATTCATGCGAATCATGTCCACGAAGACAGTAAAATTAAATCAAAATAAAAGAGCTCCAATTTAGTATAAAACAGCATATAATAGCTTCAGTGATGGCTGGTGATTATGAATGATAGAGAGTAAGGAAAACATCTTCTATTTTAAGAAAGGTTGTTAAACTTTGACATGATGGTGTGTCATTTGATTTTATCTTTAATAATTTTATAAAAAAAGAAAATTAAGAAAAATCTTTACTTTCCATCTAAAATTAAATCAATTAAGATGAGTTTATCGTATAGTTTTTCACTCTATAGTATAGTGTGTGTATATATACTGTGTGTATTCTTTCTTACCTGCATATTATTACTTGTTCTTGAAAGTCGCAACTAACTCAAAAAAAGATACAAAGTAACATTATAATTTTATGACGTTATTTCATTTTTTAGTTCTTAGTTTGTGCTTAACATGTTGCATAGTTGATGCAAGAATCAAACCTCTACTAAATGAGCAAAATCATTTTACTATATCAGATAGCACCACGGTATTTGTGTGATTTATATTATCTTCTCTTAATTTGTTTTACACATGCATTGTTTGATCTTAATTTTGGTTAATAAATCCAGCATCAAGTGAATAATAATTTTGATTGTGTTGATATCTACAAGCAAGATGCTCTGCAACATCCATTACTAAAAAATCATAAAATCCAGGTACAATAGTCAGAATAATTTATAAGTTTAATTCGTTTCATTGTAATGTGAAAACAAAATTGTTATACGATGAAATAGGAGAGTATGCTATGTAAACCAAATAATATATTGTACATTTTATTATTCAAAATTTTGAACATGAACTTTTATTCATTTATAAAGAATCTTAGCTTCAATTTTACTATATTGAACCTTATTTTGTTCCCTTTTCATTGTACCATAGCTTTACCCAACATTCGCAAAAAATGTTGTGCAAAGTAGGCCATCTAATGATGGTGAATGTCCGGTAGGAAAAATACCTATTTACAAGAGGAAAATAAAACATCAAATTGATACTAATTCGTCTTCAAAAGTACAACCCGAAGATTTGCCTACGGGCTATCAATATCATGTAAGTGGATAATTGTAAATAATATATTTGATTCTTTATCAAGTGGGTGCAGAGAATCTACATCATGTGTGTATAATTATATTTCTCTTCTAACTATCATATGTGTTTATATTCTCTAGACTGTTTCTCTCGATACAACCACAGATTGTATAAATGGAGGATACGCAGTTATAAGTATTTATAATCTGTCGCTTTCACTTGGTCAATTTAGCTCGTCTTTAATTTGTGTTGAAAGTGGTCCACCAAACGAACTTAATGCAATATGCGCGGGACTTGGGGTGAGTTATTTCTCATCACGTCTATGTCAAACTTTGTTTTTATTTTAATTTCATGATAACATAATATTTTTAAAGAGAAATAACTTGCATTCCTTAAATGCTCATTTCCTTTCATCGACATATTCGTGATTTCCCTTTTCGTATGCACAAACTCTTTTTTTCTTTTGCTATTCGTATCTATTTCTTGTTATGATAGGTTTATCCAGACTTATACGGAGATAGTCAACCACGAATAACTACACAATGGCAGGTAAGAATATGAATTTAATGCATCAACTAATTATCTAAAAATGCATAGTGGTTGTGCTCAATTTGATATGAACATGCAGGCATTAGATAGCACTAACCATGGTTGTATCGATAAGCGTTGTTCTGGTTTCGTCCAAGTAACTATAGACAAACCGTATATTGGAGATGTCCAACAACCAAGTACTCCCATTGGTGAAAGGAAGAAAAAACAAGTTGTTAATGTCAAAATCCAACGGGTAATTAATTATTATTTTTTAAAGAATATGAATTTATGTGTGAGTCTATATATATATACCTTTGATAAAAATTAGTAGTGTTTATAAAATTATTCTAAGTATATTTAAGATATGTACGTATTAGGTAATTGCTCACGATAAGTTGAAAAATAATCATAAAACATAAATAATTGGACAAGCTAAGAAATTAATGATTAATCATGAGTCAATGTGTTTTTTGTTTAATTATTCTTACTAACTTTGGTTGACATAATTTCTTAGTAACTTATTTAATTTGCTTAAATATCTTTAGGATACATCCACAGGTAATTGGTGGTTAACTCTTAGTGAAACTGTACAAATTGGATATTGGCCAAAAGAATTATTTACTCACTTAAGGGAAGGGGCATCTTTGGTTAGATTTATGGGTCAAGTTTCGGCCGGGCCTAATTTGTTGAATCCCCCAATGGGTAGTGGGAGGTTGCCTAAAGAAGAATATGAAAACGCAGCTCTTTTCGGAAAACTTATGACTATTGATTCAGAATCTACTCAAGGTGATGTAAACCCTGATGATATGAAACCATATAGTGATGCTAATTCAGATTGCTATGATGTGTATTATTATAAGTATTCAGGAACTAGATATCGTCAAGCTTTCCTGTATGGTGGGCCAGGTGGACAAAATTGTGATAAATGATTCTATTAACAATTTTATTCAATAAAACCTTAAAAAAAAACATTTAATTTGCATCTCTTTTTCACTTTTTATAGTAACATTCTCTGGTTTATTGTTTCACTATGGTGGTTAATCATATATGATTGCAATATTGATGTTGAAGTTAAGTATACAATATTGATGCTTTCATGCTTGCCGTAGAAGTTTATGAAGCAACACTAAATTTTTCTTCAGAGACCATCTTGAGCATGACGGAATTGACAACATTAATTCAAGTGGATTGCATTTGAAAGGATATGACCCTGAGATACTTTTACCTCATGCTCAAGTGCAACATCAAAGAAGGCACAATTGTAAAATCATATTTATATTGTAAAATAAAATAAAAATAAAATCATGTTTATCCGGAAGTATTCCAAAGAATATAGTGATTTTGAAATTTATATTTGTATGTCTGATCATAACTTTTATGTAATTTAATATATTTTCTGTTGACATGTTTTTCAGTTCCAAAATATTTGCACCTATAGCAAAAGAAGAAATCCAAATTGCCATATTTTAAATGTGACAATGGAGACATAGAAGAAATTCTCAAAATTGTTTTAATGCTTTTGTTTTTTTTTTTACGATAGAGCGAGCAGATGATAATGCACTAATACTATTACTACTTAAAAGCTCTTACTAGTAAACCATGACTGTTGACGTTTTTCACCGTATCCGATTAACTGGACCACCTAATCTGATTTTGGTATCAGTTCTGACATACATGGTACTCCTTACTAAGTTCAACCAGTGGCGGAACCAGAAAAAAATAGTGTGGATGGGCCGAAATAAATTATAATATATGAATAGTTTAATTGCACTTTTGGTCTCATATTTTATCAAACTCACAAAAATAGCCCCTCTATTTTCATATGTTGCAATTGTGGTTCCAATCCATATTTTTACTCTAAACATTGTGATTTTTAGTGTCATAAAAAATGATTTATTGTCTCCAATATTGAATCTAAAAATAAAATATCACATTTGAGACCAAAATTCACATTTTTTGCCATTAAAAGTCGCTACTTTACGGCAAAAAAAAAAGAAGAAGTTATGACTAATATTGCAACAAGAGTAATATGTCAAATACCCCCCTGAAATTTTAAAATTTGTCAAATACCCCCCTGAAATTTAGAAATAGGCAAATACACCCCTGAAATTGAAACGTCAATCAAATTGCTCCCTGCTCCATTTACTCCATCTATTTCGATGATGTGACCGTTAACGACATACATGCACCTGCCAACGTGGTGTCACGTACATGGATAATTGATTAGGACACACGTCACATGAGATAATTGGCTAAAATTTGCAAAATCAGTAGCCAAATTGCTCTAATTTCAGTCAATTAGCCTCCCGATTTTGCAAATTTTAGTCAATTACTCTTTTGTGACGTGTATCCCGATCTATTACCCCCCCTCATGTGACGTGACACGTATGCAGTTAACAACAATGTCATCAAACTAGACGGAGTAAACGAAGCTGGGGGCAATTTGATTGACATTTTACAATTTCAGGGGGATATTTGCCTATTTCCAAATTTCAGGGGAGTATTTGACAAATTTTAAAATTTCAGGAGGGTATTCGACATTTTACTCATTGCAACAAATGTGAAAATACGGAACTTAAAAAATTATATATTAATTAAACAGTTTCTATATAATTTCATATTTATATATGTTAGTTCAATTGCTAATTTTATTCAATATTATAAATTCAATTAGTCATAAATCCTGTATTTTTTACAAACAAAATCTAAGTTAATTATTATAAATTAAGCTGTGTAACTTAAATTAATATTCTAAGTATACTGAGGACTTGAAATCATCATTGATAGATTACGTGTACGATATAATAATAAACTCTAAATTAATATTTACATTAATAATACAATTAAATTAATACCTAAACCTATGAAAAAAAATGAGTAAACCGCCAAATTGGTCCCTGACTCTATAACTCACTCTCAAATAGGTCATTGACTCTTCAATATCTCAAATTAGTCCCTGTCTCTGTCAAACGTTTCTCAAATTGGTCCCTCCGTTAACTAAAAAATGTTATAAGTTACAAAACCAAAAATATAACCGACAAACAGAAGTTAACAGAGGGACCAATTTGACGGTCCACGTCAACAGAGTTAACGGAGTTAGCAAACATAAGTTAACGGAGGGACCAATTTGAGAAACGTTTGATAGAGACAGAGACTAATTTAAGATATTGAAGAATCAGAGACTTATTTGAGAGTGAGTTACAGAGTCGGGGTCTAATTTGACGGTTTACTCTGAAAAAAATATTTTTTTGGGGGTGGGATGGGTTGTGGCCCACCCTAGATCTTAATCCTATATACACACTCTCACACATAGGAGAAGCTCCCCCTCTCTTCTCTTAGCTATGGAACTTTGGTTTTCTCCCTCACAAAGAATAACGTCGTCTCCCCTCTCTGCGACGAAATCGATTTCAAGGTTAGTTCAAACTCATTCATCAATGGGTTATGATTCGAATTTCTTTTTGTGTGTGTGGTAATACTTGTTACTTGCTTTGATTATCAATTGGGTTACTTTCTAACATGCAATTAGGTTTGTTTTTTTAACTGTGTATATTGGAATTATGTCTCTGAACTGAAACGAGTCCAATTCAATCTTGTTACACATACATACCTGCATGCATTTTTGTAATACCATGTAATGTGTTTTCAGAAGTAGTTATGGATCGTAGTTGGATGAAAGCTAACCATTTGAGTGAAAAGTATAAGAAAGGAGTGGAAGAGTTTATACAATTTGTCCTTGTGTTAAATGTTTGAATATTTCCCTGATAGATGTTTATGTAATAAGTAGTCATCTTGTTTATGCAATGTTTTGTTCTTCTACTGGATTTTTCTTATGATGGAAATTGTTATTATGATATGATTATTTGTGTACAATTTATTATAAAGAATAAATTTGTAGGCAGCATGTCTGGACACATTGATTTAAGTGCGTGTTGGTTTGGTTGTGCTTAATATTAAGATTGAGAAAGAGGTGTTCACCAAAATAAATCGGGATTTTGTTAGAACCGCAAACCTAATATTGAAAAAAACAGATAAATAAACACACATAAGAACATGTCTATTGATCAGAATTCGGTCAATTGTGTCTAAGCCTCGAACCATTTTTTTTTTTGGTTTGCAATGGAGCAGAGGATTGAACCATGGGTTTTGATTCATCCTATTCCGTAGCTTCATTAACTTGGATTAAGGACCATTAGCAAATAAAGATGGGAAACATGGGTTTTGATTCATCCTAAGAAAATGGCTCATAATCAATTTTACATTGATTTGTTGGATGTGCCCTTGAAATTGGCGGATGAGAATATTGGCTTCTGTTATGAGGTTCATTGGATACAAAAGCAACATAAGGGCATAGTTAGTAGTTACTTTGGTGTTTGCACCACCTCATAAAGCTTTTTCTTGCTGATGTTGGATCTTGGATGTTCTAACCATTTTCAGTTTTGCCAACTTTGTTGTTTTTCGGTGACTATACAATTGGATAAACTTGTGTTTTAGATTTTAGCTGGATTTTAACTCTGATCAGATTTGTATTTTTTTTATGGTATTAGGGAACAGGCACTACAACAAAACAAGCAATTAGCGTCATTCCAATTGAGGCAGTCTCAAATTAACCGCCGCCGCTCTATTGACCCCGACGGTTATTGCGGCATCGTTTCAAACGCCTCTGCTGGTTGTAATCGCAGGCAGTTCTGGTGTGTGAAACAGCGGCAGATCTAGTGCTTATAGCGGCGGCCAGATCCGGAACGAGAGAAATGAAAATTTCATCCCCCTCTCTTATTCTCTGCCACGAACCAGACAGCAGCTCTCATGCTCATCACCATCACATCACTTCATCACCACCGCACGACACGAGTCCTTGTTTTCAAAAGGGAATGGGCAAAAACATGCTTCAACACTTCTCTTCTCTGCTTGCTCGACCCCTTGTTTTCAACTTCAGGTTGTGGTTTTCAATTTCAGGTGATGAAACTTGCTCAACCCCTTGTTTTCAATTTCAGGTGATGAAATTTTGATATGAATTGAGACAAATTTCTATAATTTTTTCTAGGTTTTAGGTTTTTGGAAATTTTTGATTTGTTTCATCAATTGATTGAATAAATACAGACAATAGGGTTGAAAGTTAATTGTTTAGGACTAAAATAATATTGAGAAATCATGAATATAATTGGAAATATTTGTAATTTTCCATGAAGGTTGTTGGATCTGGTGATTTGGTTTCTTACTGTGCTGAAATTGTTTCACATCCAAGGTCTATTTTCACTACCACAATTCCAACACTTTCAATTTTCCCATATCTTTTACTTTGATAATTTGTCCTTTCACATTGGTTGTATCTGTTGAGATTGCAACTAAAATTTTTTCCCTTCTTAATTTATGAGGGTATGATATTGAAATAACTCTGGCATTGCCATGAATTATCTAACCATTAATAAATGGAGTTTTTCAATTTGCATTCTCCTGCAACTGAGTATTTTCTAATTTTATACACTTATTTTTAACTAGGTACTTACCAGTTACTCCTTTACATTTTAGGTATACTGCAATACATACAGACATGCTGATCCTCCTGTCCATTCAAGTATGAAGCATCTTTTTGGAACTTGGAGAGGAAAGCTGCTCTTCCGACATCTCTTGCTGGATGGATGGCTAACCCTTCTCCAGTTCCACACCCTTCAGCTTCTGCAGGAGTAGGACCATTGGGTTTGGCACAAGCTAATAATGCAGGTAATATCACTACAAATAACTGTTTTTGAGTGTTTGTGGTAACACATGGCCTAGTAATTAACATTGGTTACTTGCTTGATATGCATTATTATTATTATTATTATTATTATTATTATTATCAACTATCAATATGAACACTTGGGATGGAGAAAATACTTGTACTGTGAAAACCATGAAATTGATATTGAAAACCATGTGTTTCTGGTAGCATATGGTCTAGGAATTAACATTGGCTACTTGCTTGAAATGCATTGTTATTATCAATTATCAATAACAACACTTGGGATGGAGAAAATACTTGTACTGTGAAAACCATGAAATTGATATTGAAAACCATGTGTTTTTGGTAGCATATGGTCCAGGAATTAACATTGGTTACTTGCTTGATATGCATTGTTATTATCAACTATCAATAACAACACTTGGGATGGAGAAAATAATTGTAATGTGAAAACCAAGAAATTGATATTGAGTGGTAGCAACAAGCTAATGATATCATTTAATGAAGTAGAATTGCACACTTCATATTTAACTAAACTGATTTTCTTGTGCCCTTTTGGCTTTTTTACTTCTGCCACCGGTACCAGCTCTTTTAAAGCGCCCCAGAACTCCTCCCAATAACCCAGCTATGGACTATTAAACTGCAGATTCAGATCATGTACTGAATAGAACAAGACCTTTTGGTATATCAGATAAAGTACAGTACTTGCATTTTATTTTCTCCTTAATCTTACTCAATTCTAAAATGAAAGTTTGAATCTTGTTATTAGACTTAATTTCAGAGTGGTAATGTGTCAAATAAGAATTAGCTATGTTATTATAAGCTTTAGTGCATGTTTGAATTAGCACAATTTAAAAAATGGAAGTTTGAACCTTGTTAATTGTTACTATCTTGCTTTCTGTTTTTCCCTTTGATTTTGACTTTTTTTTTTTATGTTTATGCCGATCAGTTAACGGTTGGATATTGATTCTTCAATTGTGAAATTAGGAAGAGAAAATTAAACATGCATTTCAGAATTGCCTAGAGTATCCATTGTTTTGCGTTTTCGTACTCTGCTTCATTGCAACAAAGTTGCATCAACATTTTCCTTCATTTTAAAACTAAAAACTGTTTTCAAAGTGTTTTTAGAGAAGCATTTTGTATATTACTTCATATGCAAACTGGGAAGTCGATTTCATATCAAGTGTCTTTTGATGGCTCTTTTCAGAATTATTTTCATTCCACAGATTAGTAAGTTGCATTTATGTAGGGAATATAGATTTTTTCTTTACACTGGTTGGGAAGTGATAATTCATATAAATTTCTTTGGGCGGATTAGTGTTTTTATCCCAAGGCAGAGTGGATCTAGCTTTATACTCAAGTTTTATTTAAAAAAAATTTATTAAAAAATTGTGTCTTGCTATCTAAGGCAGTCTGTTTTTCAATTTTAAATTCTTAGGGTTTCCCCTTCACATCTTCAGATGTAGCATGTACTGTCTGACTCGAGTATTGGTTCATTGTATATAACTGAGCCCTGTTTATATATATTTTTTCGCAGGTCAATAATCTACCAGTATATTTGCTTCCTGTTGGATACTCAAGCCAGAGCCATGGTCAGAGTTCCTATTCCTCTGATGACTGCTGTGTTGACTCTCAACCAAGGTTCAAATGTCAAAAGTATGGACTTCCATCCACTTCAGCAAATTGTCCTTCTTGGTAAGCCTATTTCTGTGTGAATTTTAAACTTCTGAATAGTTTCTTACATTCTATATATTTTCCCAATTGACTTTATTTACTTATGTATTTATTTTTATGTTGACGGTTAGTTGGAACAAACATGGGCTTCCTCCTCAGACCCTTCAGATAATTGAGAACGAACTCGGCTTCACTCCCACAGTCAATGGTTCAGCATCTGCATCTGCCACCCTTAGAAGTGATTCTCAGTCTCAACGCTCAGCTCATAGCATTCATGTGAATCCCAAATATTTAGCTGTTGGTGATGAATTAAACATGGTTACAACCTCCAGTCGGATTTCTATTCCCGTTAAGCAAAAAGAGTATAGACGCCCTGATGGCCGTAAAAGAATTATTCCGGAAGTAGTTGGAGTGCCGGTTCAGCCAGAAAACATTTCCGGTGCAGCTCAGCTAGCACTTGATTTTCCTCTTGTCTCTTCTTCTAAACGGAGAAAAAATTCCGATGAAGCTATTTCTAACAATGATGACATAAGAGCAAGTACATTGGGAGGTGCACATATCAGACATTCAGATTTAAAAGAACGTTCTTGGGTTACTGCTAGGGCCACAATTTCTGATGGCCTGATAATTGAGAAAATTCAGGATACTTCCGGTGATGGTGGCATCAGTGTTCAGCAGTTGGGAAATTCAACGACTTCTAGTTCTTTAGCTGCTTGTAGCGCTACACTTTCTATTAGAGTATTTGACAAGAAAGGAGGGGAAGATACTTCACCTATTCTTTTGGAAGCACGCCCAATGCCTATTGTCCTACGTACGCTTTCTTGCAAGGTGTTATTCTTCTCTTTTTCGTTTCTGATATTTACTAAATGCCATTCAACCTTATTGTTCCTGCATTAAACATGCATTTCTAAATGTATTTCGTTTTCTATATAAATTGCATTGGCATGTTGTTTTCTACTCTTAAAATGGATGGAACATAATTTTTAATGATTAGAGTCTTCAAGAATTTTTTTATCAGGAAAATGCTATATATTTTTATTTAGAGAATGTAGTCATAAATCTTAGTTTTAAGTACTTATTGTAATTGTACATGCACATCTTGTGGTTTTTGTGATTTTGGACTATTGCAGAATGCAGACTAAACAATGATTGTGAAATGATTGCAGAGAAGCAGATGAATCTCGATTACGAGAAATTTGTGAGAGTTTCCTTGGACCTCCAACAGGGATGGTTGAAGAACCATCTTCAAATTCAAATAACTTGGCATGGGATCCTTTTATACTTGTGTCTTCACCAGTCCAGCAGGGTAGGTGAAATGATTTCAAATAAATCAATACTTACAAATGTTGAATTTGATTGGAATAGGTCAAGATTAGATAGTAGTGCAGATAATTTATTTTTGAGCTTGATAGATAATTGCTTATTACTTATTGAAACTAAATACAGTAATCTAGCAATTTTTTGGGGGTGGGATGGGTTGTGGCCCACCCTAGATCTTAATCCTATATACACACTCTCACACATAGGAGAAGCTCCCCCTCTCTTCTCTTAGCTATGGAACTTTGGTTTTCTCCCTCACAAAGAATAACGCCGTCTCCCCTCTCTGCGACGAAATCGGTTTCAAGGTTAGTTCAAACTCTCCTCATTCTTGAATGGGTTATGATTCGAATTTCTTTTTTTTGTGTGTGGTTATACTTGTTACTTGCTTTGATTATCCAATTGGGTTACTTTCTAACATGCAATTAGGTTTGTTTTTTTAACTGTGTATATTGGAATTATGTCTCTGAATGTTATTGTCACTGAAACGAGTCCAATTCAATCTTGTTACACATACATACCTGCATGCATTTTTGTAATACCATGTAATGTGTTTTCTGTGTTATGTATTTTTTCAGAAGTAGTTATGGATCGTAGTTGGATGAAAAGCTAACCATTTGAGTGAAAAGTATAAGAAAGGAGTGGAAGAGTTTATACAATTTGTCCTTGTGTTAAATGTTTGAATATTTCCCTGATAGATGTTTATGTAATAAGTAGTCATCTTGTTTATGCAATGTTTTGTTCTTCTACTGGATTTTTCTTATCATGGAAATTGTTATTATGATATGATTATTTGTGTACAATTTATTATAAAGAATAAATTTGTAGGCAGCATGTCTGGACACATTGATTTAAGTGCGTGTTGGTTTGGTTGTGCTTAATATTAAGATTGAGAAAGAGGTGTTCACCAAAATAAATCGGGATTTTGTTAGAACCGCAAACCTAATATTGAAAAAAACAGATAAATAAACACACATAAGAACATGTCTATTGATCAGAATTCGGTCAATTGTGTCTAAGCCTCGAACCATTTTTTTTTGGTTTACAATGGAGCAGAGGATTGAACCATGGGTTTTGATTCATCCTATTCCGTAGCTTCATTAACTTGGATTAAGGACCATTAGCAAATAAAGATGGGAAACATGGGTTTTGATTCATCCTAAGAAAATGGCTCATAATCAACCATACATTGATTTATTGGATGTGCCCTTGAAATTGGCGGATGAGAATATTGGCTTCTGTTATGAGGTTCATTGGATACAAAAGCAACATAAGGGCATAGTTAGTAGTTACTTTGGTGTTTGCACCACCTCATAAAGCTCTTTCTTGCTGATGTTGGATCTTGGATGTTCTAACCATTTTCAGTTTTGCCAACTTTGTTGTTTTTCGGTGACTATACAATTGGATAAACTTGTGTTTTAGATTTTAGCTGGATTTTAACTCTGATCAGATTTGTATTTTTTTTTATGGTATTAGGGATCAGGGATTATGGATGAAAGATAGGATTCTTAATTAGTTTAGTCTTCATATATATTCAGTTACTTTTGAAGTTGAACATGTTAGGACTTTTTAAAATTTGATTGATCTTTGAATGTTTTCATGACTCACTCTCCTAAGGATTTCAAAAGGACTGAGATTTACTCGGATTTCCATCACTCCTCTTGACCTAGTTAAGTGTAATACTAATATGCATGTATCTTTTTCATTTTTTGAATCTTATGTTACCAAACCACTTGATTGTGGCATATCCTTTTTTCTTTATTTTATACATTGCTTTGAGATGCAACAACTATAAGCATGTTCAATGTTTAATCTTATAATTTTGCATTCGCAGGACATTCTTATAAACTTAGAATGCTGTGTTTCTTCTATTCTTGTAAGGATATATCAGTTTTATTTGCCTCAAATTGAGTTTATTTGTATTTTTGTCTTTGTAATTAGTCAACAATTCCATAATTGAGTTTATTTGTACATGTACAGCTGTCTAAACTTGTGCTTAAATTATACTATGTTTTTGAGTCCACATATTTTGAGTTCACATATTCTAATATTATTTGACATTTATTCAGATATTTGGAGACTCGACACCATTTCATGAGGATGAAGTTACGAATGTTCAAGAACGTTGTGCAACTTCAATTCTTCAAATCATTTGAAGTAATTTGATTAGGTGAAAAATGACAATCCTAGGTTTTTGTGCTTCTCTTGGTAGCCTTAGATCGTTTAGCTTTGCTTAGGCTAGTGTTTTGGTAGTAGCATTATAATGGTGTTTCTTGAATATTTTCGGTGTTGTTTGTAGCCTAAGATTGTTTAGCTTTGCTGCCATTGTAACTGTGTTTCTTGAATATTTTGTATATGAATTTATTTATAATTTGGTGGAATGAAATTTAGTTCTATGATATTTTGTATTAATGGTTGTGTATGAAATTCTATTTTATTTATAATTGTATGTTATTGTAGGAGAAACGGATAAAAACCAAAAACAAGCTTATGCTTTTAAATCAGACAGATTGACTTAAAATAAAGTTATTAAATTGGTTGACCTGGTTTCAATGGGATCATATAGATTTAAAAATTCATATTACTTTTTAACATTTTTTAAATGTGTCAACCGCATATGAGAGGATCAATCAGCCTTTGTTGAGGGAAGATCTATTATTGCAATGCTCTCATAGCAATCGAAATAATTCATTCGTTAAAGAGGAGAATGAGGTGCATAATTGGAACTTGCATTAAAAATAAATATTAGTAAGGCTTATGACAAGGTTGATTCCGACCTCTTTTTGACATTCACTTGCAATCCAAAATGGACAAAGATACAATGTTTTCTTGAAGCCATTGAAGGAGAAAAGCGTGATGATCATCGGCCATGTTTTCTCTAGTAAGTTACGGGAGCTAATCAATGATATTAAACATCAACATATATATGGTAAAGTCACAAATCAATGATATTAAACATCAACATATATATGGTAAAGTCACAAATCAATGATATTAAACATCAACATATATATGGTAAAGTCACAGCGGATTGCCACACTTACTTTTTCATTTTGTTCTTTGTTCTAAAAAACAAGTCTGCCAACTAATATTGCACTGCCTATTAACAGTTGTGTACACAAACTAAATTTGCTCACATCTTAGTATTCTCGCACTTGGGAAATAAAATTCAAACAGCATCTAAGATTGTTGACATCATTTCAGCGGAAGTCCCAGATAAAGATGTTGATTCTCTTGCTTTTAGTGGTCGGCATGACAAAGTCGAAAACACAACTCTTCCACCGGATGGGGAGGCATACCGTTTGTCAGAGGAAATATCCGTTGTTTTCCGGTTTTTGTACATGTCAGGTATAATAATTTCCCAATTTCATTACTCTGCATCATTACATCAATTACAAAAATGTTAGTACCAAACATACAAAAGATATCATTCTAACTGGGATGTGTTTCTGTAAAGCATGTATTATGTTATGTTCTAACCCGTCTATAAATATTACCTAAGTTATCAAGGTTCCATTTTTTTAATTTTTTTTTCTCTATATTTGCAGCACGGGATAAAATAAATAAACAAAGTAATAATCACTCAACTGACACTCACTTCCTCGGTACTTGCAAGTCAAGCCCAGGAAAGGAAAACAATCGAGGTAATGACACCAAGAGCAATGATCATTCAAATTCACCCCTTTTAGTGTCAACACCATTCCAATCATCAATCTGCCAACAAATTAGAATCACAATTAACATGTGGCTCATTAAATATGATTTATTAAGTGAATACGGTAAACATTTATATTTGATCCTATTATTCCAACAATAATGAGAAAGAGAAATTACCCAACGAGAGTTATGATCAACAAAGCAGTGGAACGCAATCCGTTCACCGGAGGTGGAGTAAAAATGATAAACCCAAATAGCACTCCAACAATCAACCCTCCCAGATTTGCAAAGTTATCGCCGTGCTCAAACATTGTGATACCTACATTGATGGGCACCGAGACAACAGCAAGTAACAAGTATATAAAACCAAAACTCAATAATAAAAAGAGGTTAAATAATTACCACGGGAAGATGTAGGGTCCAATATTCTATGAAGGACTTTGATATAGTCCCTCCTGCTAAGCCAGCCAGTGCACCAGAGGCACCGACGGTGACACTCGACTCATAAAACAATGATGAGGCTAAACTGCCACCTAAGCCAGATATCAGATACAATGATCCAACCCGAGCTGCAAACAACCAACAATTTAAAAATTTTAATCTCAAATGACTTATTAACAAGTTCACATCACACACAATACTCTAATGATATATAAAAAAAAATTGAAGTTCAGCTATTGACGTACCAAATCGAAATTTTCGCTCAAGCGGAACTCCAACTGCCAAAAGAATGGCTATGTCTGTCAACAACAGTATCAACCCTTCATGCAGCCAGATGTTGGATAGCAGGCGCCAAGCCTGGTTGATATGAAGCACCTGCTTGAAATATAAGCCGCCCATCTTTATTAGCCTGAAAATTAGAATAATATGAAAATTACGGATCAGCTAAAATACTAATTAAGAGGTTGATGCTCATATTCTACCGTGTAAAGTGTCTGAACAACTATGCATATTAGTTAGTAAAATTGAATTTCAAAAATAGTTATTAACATATAAATAATTTGGATTCAGTGCAGTCATGACTCAGTCGTGCAGTCACGGTTTTCCAACCTCCGATTTTGAGTAGACAGTTTAAAATAAATTGACTGAAACTTCGCATTTTATAAAATTAGAATATCCCTTTATTATAGACTGTCAAATCAAAATTAGATGGTCGAAAATCAATGACTGCACGCAATGGTCACTGCACAAAATCTGAATCTCCCCTATGCTACATTTTTTTTATTGACAAGTACTAACATCCACATTGATAACAAATATTGTTATTAAATGAAAATATGTATGCATCTATATTTTTGGCCCCTCCTTAAATTATGTGAAGCTCCCACCACTAACAGTACTGTTTTCATTTAAAGTAGTATTGACTTTGTGTCTAATGTGATTCCTCGTGTATGATTTATGTCCTCTTTTTAAAGCTAATATTCATACATCAAGTCTGCTAAACTATTTTTCTACATTAACTGATGATATATTTGTGTTTGCTACTACATTTTAATGGAAAAATGGACATACAAAACAGAACCAAAGCAAAGCATTATAAAAAATTGAAGATCACATTTTTAAAAAAACACTTACGTCTCACGGGAAGGACCATACTTCGGATTCTGATCAGTTGGTTGGAGTGAGAATCGACCGAAAATGGCGGGAAAGCACACATCGGGAGGAATCGTGTTTTTGGGGCAGTTGTTGACCCCCATCATAATCATGAACATGCCGATCAATGCCGCCGCAATGGTGATAGTCAACCAAGGAAAATATGTGATTTCTATTGGGGGAATCTCTTCGGCTAGAGCAACAGCTGCTTCTGACGGAGCAATATAATCTTCCGACCCGGTAGAAAACATCGAGAGAAACTCTTCTTCCGATAACTGAGACAAAGCGTCAAAGAAATCTTCAGAAGAATGTGATAGAGACTCCAAATCGAAAAATTCATCCGAACTCCACATCTTCGTGCCTCTGTCCCAAGAACGGTATACGAAAAAATCCAAAAATCCAGGAAGCAAACATATAACACCCACCGAGAAACTCTACCATCCATAAAGCAACTAGATAGCATCGGTTGAGAAACACTACCACCCTAGAAGGAGAAGACGGTGGAGAATCAGTGGTAGAGATGGAGATAGAGTGAGGAGTAGGTTGAGACATTGAGGAGGCTTATAATGAAACAGGGGAAATGTGTTGTTAGCTAAGTTGTAGTTTTGTTTTTCATCGTGTGGATTTTAGCTTGTCCTTCAGAAGCTTGCTTTTGTTGGCTTTTTATTTCTATTTCTTTAGGTGGGAGGTGGATCTGTGGCCATTGTTGTTTCGAAATTTGCAGCCGTTGGGAGTGTTCTTCTATTTTTTCTTAGTTTGTCTTTCTCTATATGTTTCTCTTGTACTTCCTCTATTTTGGCCATTTCAAAAGAAAAAGTTGTCTTCAAAATACTTACTTTGTTGCCCATTTTAGAAATGGTGGTTGAACATGCAGGTGATACAGAAGAAGAAAGAAAAAGATGACTTTTGTTGTAATATTGGGGTAGATAATTTATGATACTAGACTTAGTTTGCACAGTTATTAATTAATAGACTTATTAAATACTATATATCTAATTCTAATTAATACACTAAACATATATTTTATGGGTATGAACTAAAATTAAATTTGCACGTGTTAATAAGTAAACCTATTCATTAATTTTATTTTCTCACATTATAAATAATAAAATATTTTTTATTTTAAATTATAAGCAAAAATAACTCACTTTTATCATTTTTTAGATTTACTTAATGTAAATTGCATTCAACTTGTTCTCTCTTCTTTTGATATAATCAATAACCAATAAAAATTCTTTTTACATCTTTCTGTGATTTTTTTTTGTCTTAGATGAAGTGGTAATCCACTGAAATTAAACTCATATATAATTATGAGATTTCGGGTTCGAACCCGAGTCACGACGTCCGGCCTAGTAATTTCGGCAATTTTGTCGGTTGAGCTAGGACTTTTGAGACATCTTCCTGTGAAATTTATTTTAAGAAAATCACAAAAATTCATACTTTAAATTATTTTATTTTATTTTTCTTAACAGTGTGGAAAAAATTGCTTATAATATGAGACGGAAGGAGTATATTTTTAGTTTTATAAAATTATTAGTTTTTTTTCCGATAATGAGTTGGTTCAATAGTAATTGACGCTGAATATAGTAGATAGGATCACGGTTCAATCCACCGCAACTGCAATTGAGAAGAGGCAGAAACCACTTGATGTTTGAACTGATACCCAAATTAAATTTAACTAGTGGTGAAAGTCAAAATAAATTATTAGTTATTTTTTTGTCCATATAAAATTAATTTGCACTTGAGTCGAATAAATTTTTTCTTTAATTTATGGGTCACATGTTAAGCTACCTAAAAGTAGAAAGTTTGTATTTAATGATACAAAACATTTAATATTTAAATAATTAATGAATAGACAACTTGCAATAAATTTTTACTACATTTATACTCTTAACACGTGCCCTTAACATTCCCCTTAATTTATTAACATGTGTTGAGTATACTTAATACAGTAAGGAGTACTTAATATACTACAGGCCTAGGAACCTGAAAATACTCCTACCTAGTGCAGATTGGTGGGAACAGGTATTACTATTTATTGTTTACCTAGTATTATCTTTTTAACACATGGAGCATAATAAACACATCAAACATTAAGTATATTTCTCTCATTTTTATCACACGTTTCTCTTCAATTTTTTTTACAAGAATTTCATTATTTAAAATAGACATTATTTGCATAAAAAAAGACTTTATTCACCATTTAAAAAATAATTATTTAATTATTGTTATAATTAATTATAGAAATATTTTTTACTTAAATGTAAAAAATTTGTGTCCTTAAATTTAACTTAGTTGGTAGAAACATCGCGTTTTATATGTCGAGTTTCGAATTTCAAACCCCTCACTTATCTACCATAAAGGTAGAATATTTAGCCAATGTTTATTTAACAAAAAGATGTAAAAATTCCAACAATGTAACTTCAAAATTTACCTTTCTTTCAACTCTAGATGGTCCTTACCACATGCCTCTAGCAAATCATATATACAACTGAAAACATGACAACACATAAAACATAAAACAAAAATATTTTTATTCATATTTTGTAAATAAATTTATGTTGATTCATTTTTATTATTTTTGTTAAGAAAGGCCAAGTATAAAATTAATGAATCATTTTCCTATAGTTGATAAGATTGAGAAAGTTGCTTGAAGAGTGCAATTGTCACCTACTGCAAAAATTCATCTAATTTTCCATTATAAATATTAACCAATGTAAATGAGATATTAGTAAAACCAATTGCTAGGAATACAAAAACAGAATACACAAGTCCATAATTTCATCTTTTTTGTGCGTCTGGCTAATATTTGGGTTCAATATTTATGTAACGCACGGACTTTTAGAAAATGAGTATTTTAATCAGAGTTTAAATAGTTATTATTTTTCAGCATTATTTAATCGAATTTGTATGCCTAAATAATAATTAGAGAGTTTTGGTATGTTTGAGTAGTAATTAAATAAGAAAAGATAGAAACATATAGACATATACTCAGAAAATAAAGTTAGAAATAAATAATTGAGAGATATGATCAGAACTTAAATTGAAACAAATAATTGAGAGATATGATCAGAACTTAAATTGAAACAAATAATTGAGAGATATGATCAGAATTTAAATTGAAACAAATCCCTTAAGATTTTCCTTTCCTTTGGGAGAAAGAAAACCCAAACTCTTTCCATATAAATAGGAGAACATAAGACCAAAAAATAGGAGTGATGGAGCTTAGACAAATTCTGCAATCACACTAAGATTTGCAGGTAACTAATGGTGCTTAGCTAATATCGAGATGGCTTTAGGACGTTGTCGCTCTGACTATGAAGTCCACGGGGAACTCATACTTATTAAAATTTCAGTTGTTATTTCTTTTAAGACCAATGGACCATGTTATTTCATTTTAGCAATTTCAATTCAGATTTGAAGATTTATATTTTTATTTAACTTTTAATTTCCGCTGCAACTTTTAAATCGTTTGGTATTTAATTTGAAGCGAATTAACACTCTTTTGGTCAACAAACCATTCACTTTTTATAAAATAAAATCAAGGGGAAAAATAAGAGTGTTACATACATGTTACAGGGTGATCAACAATAACACGAGCTAAAGAATGGTAAGGAGCATAAAAACTATTGTACATAATGAATGATAATTCTTGAAGCTCGACAAAAATGTTGCTGCTTTCATCATTGAGATGCTAGAGTAGTAGTAGTCGTCGTCTCCGGTTTGGTTTCAACAGGGCACCCTCCCTTAGCAACTGTGTTGCCAATTCTATTTGGTGGCCAATAGCGGAATACTGATCTACCAATGATATTCTTGGCTGGCAAAGGACCCCTAAGAAAATTGCATTTAAAAAGTAAGGAAATAAAATAAGCAATGAGAATAGTGTAACTCAGATAAGAAATAGTGTACATGATGTGTATATTACCACACATGTGAGTCGTAGCTGTTGTTGCGGTTGTCTCCCATCACAAAAACGAAGTTCTCTGGCACACGCTGCAAAGTAAATAATATTTTTAGGAGAATGACATGTCATTTTTATTTTAATTGTTTTGTATTACATATATCAATTATGCATATGATCTTACTTTTAAACACCCTAGGGTGACCCTCAAGTACAAATAAGAGAATTGGAGGAAAACAAATAAGAGAATCGGAGGAAAACAGAGTTGCAATATAAAAGGGTAGAACTTACTGTGGGTTTCATCTCATACTTCAGTGGTTCATTGATAAACTTCTCGTCCCTCTCAACCCCATTAACTACAAGATGCCCATTACGAACCTGCAAATAATTCAATTGCTCACATTTAGTAAACCACGGCAGCACTGAATGAAACGCAGCAATAGTCTGATTGAAGTTATAACTGAATGCTGATGTAATATTCTACATTCATGCAAATTTCAAAGTTCCGAGTACAAGCAACAAACAGTGATCACTAGTCGGTTAACGAAACCTTAAAAATGTTAACCAAGCAAAAGGAAAGATAAGATATCAACCAACGAAACTTTGAATGACATTATAAAAATTTGTTGTAATCATGAAACCCGACAATGCACAATAACATTAGATCAAACAAGGAATTGAACAAAAAACTAAAAGACAACATCATGAAACAAGTTCAAGAATGTTCATCCCCAAAGATCCTACCTCTACGACATCTCCTTCCTTTGCAACAACACGTTTTATGAAAACGTCATTATCAGTGTATCCAACTTCTTGAAGGACAGGAGGGCTTTTAAAGATCACAATATCATTTGCACACGGCTTTCTGAAATAGTACGAAACCTGAAAACATGAAGATGCATCATTACTAAGAGATGCATCATAACAGAAAGTCGTGTCGAAATTTGATGTCAAATCTATTAAAACAGTATAGCCATAAATTGATGTGATTTTATCCCCTAAGTAATTGAATATTGAGGCTTACAATAACAACTCTCAGGACAACAAATAGATACAACTATAAAACTATTACCAATAAAGAATTAAGCCAGCAATCAATATGCTTCAACAACATGAGCTAAAAAATTTACGATTAGTATGCACAAAAAGAAATACTTTATCAAATTAGTACACAATGAACTAAAACCTACAATGCACGGCAAACTTAAAACATTCAATATGTCCTGAATCAGCATTAAAATCACTACTCACACAAACATCATAATCTAACCATTCCACATAAACTTCTGTCAATCAATCCAAAATTAGTGTTTGGAAAATTAAAAAACACCTCAGCACCCTGTTCCCTATCCCCACAAATGTTGTAAAAAGAGCACTGAATATAGAAGCATCACCACGTTTCAACAAATAGCTGAAGTTTTCATATGAAGAAACATCAACAATCTACATAAAAATGCATCATAATAGAGTTTTGGATGCTGATGTCAAAACCTTATTACAAGAGCATAGCCATACATATTTACTTCAATGGTCTAACATTCTATGAAGCACTGACGCAAACACAAACATGACTAACAAAAAATGCAAAGCTAGTAACAAGTTCATTTCATTGAAATGAAAAACAGAAGAACAAAAAAAAAAAAAAAAGTACCTTTTCAGCAACAATTCGATCTCCAACATCATAGGTAGGATACATTGACAAAGAAGGAATGAACCTAGGTTCAGCAATGAATGTACGAAATGCAAGCGATATTGCAAGAGTAGCAAACACAGTTTTGGCGTCATCAGAAGTGAAATTCAACCAATTTGAAAAAGGACCCAAAGATTCATTTTTCTTCTCCACCTCACGGTCACCACCACCATCTCCACCGCCGCCACCGCCACCGGAATCTTTCAAAGCTTTACTGCAGGGGATTCTATGGCGTAGAGTTGAAGAGGTCTTGTAGAGTTGGGGGAAGTTGGGGCGAGAGCGTGGTTTAGTTGAATTGAAATGGAAATTGGGGAATTTGATGGGATTGAAGAAATGGGCATGGTCCAAGTTAGGGTTTTGAAGTGATGGGAGTGATGGGGAGATAGAGAATGAAGATGGCATGTTATTGCTTTTGTTCTGTGCTAACAACAGTGAAGTTGAGTTTGAGTTGAAGCTTTCAATTGAAACAAAACCAGTTTTGGATATTATTATTTAATTTAATAATAAAATGTTGTTACTATTGTGTTGTGTGTTTAGCTAAGATGGGATTTTGTCTGTTCCCTAGATGGATCGTCTTTTTTCTTTCTTGTTTCTCAAGTTTGATAATTTCTATTTATTGTTTGGGAAATGATTTATTTTTTGGAGAATGTTAATTGTGTTAAAAAATTATTGCATTTTGTGTAGTCATCAACTACTTTGAAATTAAATGTTTTGTATTATTAAATGTAAATTTTTTACTTTTAAGTAGTTTATCATGTGCACTTAGGACACATGTTAATATGACCCTTATTTTTTTTTTTTAAAAAATGGACATTAAATATTAAATATAAGTGTCACTTTGTTCTTGTGATGAATTTTTTAATGAAAAATGTTTTTTAAGATGCAAATCCTGTTTGAGTTTTAAATTGTTTTTCTAGTGATTTTTCTCTCGCTTTTAACTCATATTTAGATTTAAGGGTATAGTCTGTCAAAAAAAAGTGTCTAAATAATACAATTGTTTTTGAAAAAGTAAGTGAGGATAGAAGATAAATAGAAATAATAACCTAACAAAAAATAGTGCATAGTATTTTGGGAATAACGAACGAGTTTAATTGACACACGTCAACGTAAATTTAATAAAAATTTACTATTCTTTTTATGCCAGACAATTAGATCCAAAATAATCATGCAAGATTGGTGTTATAAAATTTTTAGAAATTTGATGAGTGAATTAATGTGAATTTAAGTGTTATTTTATTTTTTATATTTTTATTTTGCCATATTTATTGTTTTTCTATATTATTCACAAAATATATTTAACAATGTATAAAAAAGTTAAGAGACTGGTGTATAGGCTTCGAAAGGAGAATATCCATTTGAAACCATTAGACACATTTTATTCCTGTTCACTCTCATTTATATTAAATATACGTCAGAAATTAAGTTTAATACTTTAAATATAAACAAATTATAACTAATATTGCTTCATTCAATTTAATAATATTGTGGTTAAAATATTATTCAATTATTTTAAATATTTATGAGATATTTTAAGAAATGAAGGATTTAATTGGTATACAATGTTGGTGAAAAAATATTTTACACGTGTTTCTAATCAAATCATGTAGGTATTTGTGGAGAGTCTAACCAAGGATTGAGGTATGTGTGGCAATATGTTTTTCAGTTTTTTTCCATTGATAAGACTTAAGAGTGAGATTTCCCAACAATGTGCATTCACAGGTAACACAAATCAAACAATTCTACAGTCAATTAGTCATGCATATTATATCTTGCGCATTTCATTGGCAAGTGCAACAGTCCATAAAATATATTCAAAAATCTACAGTTCCCCTGACAGAACTCATTATCATGGAAGAAAATAAATATATTCAAATATGATTTTGTGTTTCATCACAAATCAATATGAGATAACCACACCAGAAAGTCACCTCAACAGTGTATTGACACTAATCTGCCACAATAGTGTAAAGGCCTAATAATCTGATTTTGAATTTGATGCCTACTTACAATCAATGGATGTACTCCATATGAATTTGTACTAACATAAACCATCGAAACAGTAGCATTCCGCATTGTGTTGTATGTTTTAACTATCATCTGGCTTTTTATGTTGCCATTATTAGTAGTTCTTTCTGGTTGAGCTACCAATATATCAGGCATTTGCAGTAGATTATTAGACTGAGATGCACCAAGTTTCTGTTTCGTATAAATTCTCTCCAAGCTCTGCCCTGGTATCTTATTACTATCGAAATTTTCATCGGTCTCAGATTCTTCTTTTGTACCATTTAAAATTCTATTGGCTTCGTTTAACAAACCAATTGCACGCCAAGCACCAGCAACCAGCTCGATGGTGGACATTTCAGGAGCTACGCCACTTTCTTCCATAATAACAAGTAACTCTTCGGATTTCCAAGGTTGTTTTGCTTCTGCATACCCCCATATTAAAGTTTCGTAAGTTTTCAAATTTGGGGGAGTTCCCATTTCGTGCATTTTCTCGTAAAGTCTAACAGCGCGGTCCATTTTGCCAGCGGTACACCATCCACTAATGATGGTAGTGAAGATCACAACATTTGGTTGTAAACTATATTTAGTCATCGAAGACAAAACAGCATCAGCTTTATCTGGCTGCCCTGCACGTACATAGCCTTTCGCAAGGATGCTATAAGCGTGGATGTCAGGTTCTATCCCAGCCTTCACCATATCATCGAATATCTCTTCACAATTGTCCATAAACCCCGATGAACTCCATGCATTCATGATGGTGCTATACGTCACTACATCTGGTTTGATCCCGAATTCTTCCATCAATGTCAATGCCTGACCAAATTTCATTTGTAGGTTACTATTTTGATCACTATACAAGATACAAGTATAAAAAAAAATCAATTTTGCAATAGATGATCGATATCTTGGACTATTAATTTTTCTAGTGTTAATATTCCTTCAGTGTGTGAACAGTATTTGGGGGGAAGAAGAAAACACATACAATGAACTATTGATCTTATAGTTTATATGAAAACTGTTTGACTTTATTTTATATTTTGTTATAGAATTAGCTTATACATAAGCACTCATATGATAAGTGCTTAATTAAGTTGTTTATCCAAACAGGGCCTTGATCTTGCTGTTGTGTTTATACTCCTTCAGGGTGTCATAGACTCGCAATAGTGGGGGGGGGGGGGGGGGGGGGGGTTAAAAATGCATACAATGAACCATTGATTTTATGAAAATTATCAGATATTAGAACTTACCTCATCTACTCCATTTGTGTCTTGAATGTCTAAATATCCTTTGATAAGGGCGTTGAAAACTACAGGATTTGGATGCACTCCAAGCTCCTTCATTCTGTATAGAAATGTCAAGGCTTCTGTCATGTTACCTTCCTTACAATAACCGCTTATTATGATACCACATGTTCGTTCATTAGGCTTCACTTTGTTATTATACTGCTGCATTTTCAATATTAACCTTTCAGCTTTATCTGTCTCGCCATTCTGAGCATATGCCCTTGCCAGCGTATTGTATGTGACAACGTCCGGCTGCAGGCCAGAATCCACCATTTTATGCATAACGTACCATGCTTCTTCCAATTTCTTTCTGGTACACCATGCTTGGATGAGAATATTATACGTTCTCTCGTTCGGTTTAACATTTCCATCCTGACACATCATCTCTAGCAATTTCATAGCTTCATAAGGCTTTCCAACAACTCCAAATCCTTTAATGAGAATATTAAAAGTACTGGTTGTTGGTTTGCATTCACATTCCTTCATTTTCTGAAAGATTTTCATGGCTTCATGTACCTTACCAGAATCACAAAAAGCATTGATCATGGCGTTGAAAAGTATTGAATCTGGCTTAATTCCATTCTCTTCAACTTTAGAGAGAAGTGAAAGAATAGACTTGAAACGCTTTAGACGTGTTAGGGCAGCCACAAGTATTGTGTATGTTACAAGAGTAGGCCTATGCCCTTCTTCGGTCAAATTATGGAAGATGGTCACGGCTTCTTGTGGTTTCCCTTTTCTAATCAAACTATTCATCAGTTTTGTTCTCGAAATAACTGTTTGACAACTGTTGCTCCCCTTACAGATTAGACAGTGGGATGGATTGCCCGTTTCTTCTGGAGTAGAACTTGATTTTGACTGATTGGTCTTGTATTCCCTCAAATCCTGTTTCAGAATCGACAAAAGTTGAAAATTATAGGAAATGTTTCAATACATTAAGATGGTATCAGAATCTATCTAAAACTCGTTGAACCTATCTAAACCGTCATCAAAGAATTCAAGAATGAACAAACCCGAGACACGATTAGAGCTTGTATGAGCGAATAATATATTAATACAAATGTGTCTAAATACTCAATATCGTAAAGATAATTACATTTTACATCTAAATGCCTAAATACAAAACAGATGATTTTCTGATATTGTCGCGCATAAAAAAGTTAAAAAGATCATAGTACCATGACTGATATATCTTTAGCATTTTCATTACTCATGAGTGCTACCTTCTGGCTGCTATCCATGACAATGAATAGATTTGATCAGATTCTCATAAATCTCTTTTGACTGCTTCTGTGAGCCTTAGCAAACTACCTTTCTACCCTGGCCAGAATCAAATTCTGGCTGCAAAACCCGCTATAATCTCGTCCTGGATTATTCTATCACAACTACAAAAAATAATAAACCAGAAATAATGTTATCATCAATCAACTGTCAGATTTAAAAATACAATCATTAACAAAAGGAACATACATAATTAATCCACAAATGACTAAAATAATCTAAGATAAGATAAACATTAGTTACTATAAATGGCATCTATCTATGCTCCAATTGATAAAGAACTTGTTTGGAATGACTTATTTGAGCTTAAAGAATCAACTTATGACATGCTCATAATAAACAAGGTTTGACTTTATTTTATCTCTTATTATAAAAATAACTTATACATAAGCACTCCTAACTCCTAAGAAAAATGTTTATGCTATATATAGAAACAAGTAGATTTTGAGGAAGAGGTACCTACCTGAGGAGAGTTGAATCTGCATTGTTGGTAAGGTATGGTGCATGAAATGTGATTAGTGAGTGAAGAAGAATGAATAATATTTTAGTGGGTTTCGTGTGTAAGGCATAGATTGGAGATTCTTATCCACAAATATTTATCACAATCAGATTTCGTGACACTTTTTTGAGGCTGCTGTTGTAACAAAAAGATCACTGGTGGAGTAGATTAGGCCACGCCACCATTCTACTCATGGAGTACTATTTATTTTTAAATAAACTATCAATGAATAAAAAAATCAATTTAAATTCAAACTACCTTCAATTTACAATAAAAAAATATATAAAAAATGAAAATAATAAATACTCTCAAAAATTTGTCATTAATATTGACATCTAGAATAGTATTTTCTTGTCCAAGGAAAAAAAATTCCAGAATAATAATTTATTATCAATTATAGTAATTATGATTAGATTTGTTAATGGGTAGAACTTAATTCAAAAACCAACTCGTTGAATTTAATTTACGAATAAAATGGGTAGAACTTAAGCTCAAAACTAATATCATAAAATAAATGAATTGAACCCTGTGTAATTCAATTCGTTTGGTTCAAAAATTTACAATTCATAAATTAATTATAATTAATTTATTATTTATTTTTTGTTATATTAGAGTCAATGAGATTTAGACTTAGGGCTTCGTGCATGTTACTCAAACTATTCACCACGAAACCACAGATTCGATGACAATATTTTGAATTATAATTATCAACTTGAGATGAAATATGAGTCACTTAAAGTTAGAAATGTTGTTTATAATTCTTATGAATATTGAGAAAGTTAATAATTATATATATATATATATATATATTTTTGTGGGTATAATGTTCGAAATCTTCTGATGTATGAAATTTATTTAAAAAAATTAGTGAGTCTATAAAATTTGTTTTATATTTAAATGGGTTTGTCAAATCTCTTTTAAACCTGACTTTAAACATGAGTAGGGTGAACTAAAAGACTTAAACGTGGGATGTTGCAATGAGAGCGGTCCACATGATAGGAGAATGGCGTGCTATCAACCAATTACAACAAGACCACAACAACATAGCGGCTGCCTCTGCACATATACGTGAATCAGGCACTGTAACAACTTATGCACAAGAGGTTTTGTGCGTTACAGATCAGATGTGTTGGCAGTAGCCTCAGTTTGGATGGTGGGAGTGTAACGTCGATGCGACTAGCTCCTTTCTTGTTGTAGGTACAAATAGAAGCACGCAGAAGATTACCCTCACGGAAAGTGAAGCTATATTTTGGAGGCTATCCGTGACGCCACTTCTAGAGACCGGTCCAATATTGTTTTTGAGAGTGACTCCAAAGTAGTGGTAGATGTCATTTATGTTAATTGTCATGGATTTCATAGTTGAGCTCTATTATCTTTTATATTAAGTAAATGTTACAATGTAATTCAAACTTTGAGATTAAGTTTACTTAGTGACAAGCGAACATTTCTTGGTTTAGTCACACATATTTTACTAGTATCCCTCGTTCTAGTAAACCTTTTGTTATTAATGATATGAGTTGAAATAAATAAAAACACTTGACTTCAAAATTTTGGAGGTCTGAAAATAAATGAGACCTAAAATAATAGTTATTTTGTCAAGAGTATTATATTATCACAGCAATAGAATATGATTTATTTTTCTTTTGCGCATGCTGTTTGATTCGGTTGTTTTTTTACTTTTTTTTTATTAGCATTCCCATTTTCTTTGCACAATTATAGTTTCATTTACAAACCTGACAACTGTGTCACAATTATAGTTTGTTTTGAATGCTTTACAGTATTTTACATCCCATCTTTTTTGCAATTTTCCTCTGGTTGCATCTTATCACCACTTTTTGTTTAGCAGGTTGATGAACGTTGAAATTCCATTATTGCATTGATTGCTACTCTTATGTTTTCCAGCATTTTGTACTTTCTTTATATATATATATATACTAGTTTTGAGTAACAACAAAATATACAAATATACAATGGACGAAGACTGCAATAAATGAATAGCAATATTAAGACATACTAATTGATGACACATGAAAATAACTTAACGGAATAAAAAAATGTATCAACAATTTTGACTTGAAAATAACATAAACGAAATATAAAAATGTATATCAATTTTGATATCTCAAAACCTCAAAATTTATAAGTTATGGTTTGAGGCAGTTAATGTTAAAGGCCAGCTTCAAACAGATGAATAATTCTAAACGTAATTGATGACTAGTAAACTTAGAATTTATCGAAAAATATTGCATAGAAAATATATTACAATTGATCAAAAAAATTCAGATAAAACATAGGAGACAAGAATCAAAAAAGGGGATTGTTGTTTATGTATGTGTTAGTTTAATTTGTTACAGAAAAATAATAGCTACAAAAGAACACCATGATAAATTAATTCCATTGCAATGATAGCTAGCTAACTGAATATTAGAGTTTGATTGGAAAACATATAGTATTAAGCAACAAAGTCCAAATTAATCTTCATAATTGGGCTGCTTAAGTTATTTGTGTAAGCTACATTTCCACTACGTGAATTGTAAAACACATTACAAGGGTGCAAACTTTATTAAATTTTTTAAGTCAATAGCATAATACTTCAAAGTTAAACTATGGACCACATCAGTAAATTACAGAATTGGATTAAAGTCGCTGCTCTTCCGCCGAAACTTACATAGTGATTCTTCCACAAATTCAACCTCTTATCAATAATATCAATCACTGGTTTCCAAGTTACTTCTCTCAGCCGTGCCACCATTGTTACGCAACTTATATAATATGACTCAATATTGTTAAAGTCATTTCAAAACATAAATTCGAAACACTCATAATTTTAAAACGAAAGATCCAAATCTTTCTCAACCATAAAACCATTCGTATAAGATTTTATTTTATGCATTAGGATTGTTGGATATGAAATTAGTCCTTTGTGAGTAAGTGGATTGATATGAAAACTCATTCTGGGCTGTCAAAGTGATGAAAATGCATATGAATTGATATTACAAGTTTTCTCTTCGAACCAGCAAAATGACATAAACCACACTTAGTAATTTTTGGAAAGAGACAAATATAGTAAAAATATTTACAAAGTTGTACAATCAATCTGTTAAAAATATAAAAAATAAAAACTAATTTTAGTACTGTACACTGATATTAGTACCGTTACAGTACTCGTTGTAATTCGTCATTTATTGAACAACCATAACACCCTTGGTAGATACACTTGATGCACAATATTTATATCTGTTGAATGCTCATTTTACTACTGAAAAGAGAGTTATTCGTCATTTATTGAACATCCTCACTATTACAATTGTGATCCTTAATATAAGAAGCCTTAATTGAATACACTTGTGATTCCCCAATTTTAAAGGCCAGCTTCATCCCCAGTTAAATAATGCATTCTTCTGAAGGTAGTTGATGCCTTGTAATCTTTGAACAAATCGGAAAATTGTTTACAGTTCATTAGTATTCATTTTAGAGAGTTTGCCATAACTATCATCCAGATACTTTGATACTAAAATCCATTAAAATTGATTAAATCTTTTGAAGTCAACAGATTCCAAAGTTAAAATATGGACCACATCAATAAATTACAGAATTGGCTAGCTCCATAGATGTTAATCTGTTAGAATATCTGGAAATGGTAACATCAAAGAGTATACAACATGTAACACATGCAATACACAATGAAGTTACCATCCCCATAACGTCCAAACATAATTGAATCTCAGTTCACTCAGGTCGGCGGTCAACGCTTTCGGCTACTGGATTTTCACCACGAGTACTAAAACACTAAACTAGTAAATTTTCATTGGAGAAAACAGCACTATGAATTTGTCAATTTTGAACAATTAAAACAAAATAAAATAAAAAAGTGTAATCTCAGACATCCAAGGAAGGATAAAACAGCACTAGCTCTCAAGCCTGGCGAAGGCGAAAGCTCTTGGGCGGCCACTGCGAATGTTTTGAGAAACAAGCCTTAGATTTGTCATCATTGATCAATTCAAAACAACATCAAACAATTATACAATACAACATTACAAAATTTTCAAACACATACGTTAAATAAAAAATGTCGCCTCAGACATCCAAGGAAGGATAAAGCAGCATTAACTCTCAAGCCTGGCGAAGGCGAAAGCTCTTAGGCGGCCACTGCGAATGTTTTGAGAAACAAGCCTTAAATGTTATCATCATAGATGACATTAATTAATTAATAAAACAAAGACAATAATAATAATCAAACATAAACAGAATATTCCATCCTAAAATGATCAGCAAAATATTAAGAAAAAGAGCTGACAAAGTGAAGCAGATGGATAATTTGCATATAAGGGACATTCTTCTTCCCAAAAGCAATCAGAATCACTGCTTCCAGGGCAGACGAAAAGTCCCAAAAAGATTGAAACAAATATAAATCCACGACAAACACTTCGTCAAGAAATAAAATTATAAAAACAATGGTAAGATATTGTGAAAGGAGAGTCATCAGATAGGAGCGAAAGACTAAAAAAATGTATAATCATTTATAGATCAGCTGAACTATGCAATTGATCATCATATGACTCTTCCATCCAAAATACCAATTAAGTATCAAATATAAAAAAGATAATTAATAATTAATGAAACAAAAGTAAATCCTAAACATGAAATCAAAAATTCCTCAGAAGGAAGGCAGTATGGTATAGTAATCATCAATGTTTCATGCCTAACACATTTTCCATTGATCTCATCATTGGAATAACAGATAAAATAAATTTGAAAATTAGATTACAAATTAGAGGAAAACAGATCTAAAATTACAAGAAAAAGGCCTCATAGAGAAGATTAGAATTTTCCACATGAATTAATTCAGACATATGCTTGTCAATAATTATTATAATCATCGGCCGATTGAAAAACAATGAAAATAGTATCAACAAACTAACACAGAAAACATAATTTGAAAAAATAAATGGTTGATTGAAGAAGTGACTCAGAATATGGGTGGTGATATAACAGGATGGTCGGCAAGGCCGATTTGGCCATTACGACGAACGAGACCTAATCACAATCGTCACTGTCACAATCGAATTCTATAAACTAAAATTGAATTGTAGAAATAATGAAAACGAGTAGTGAAAAAAAGAAGCGGCTATGACTATGAGAAAACCTAATTGGATTGGAGAGAGGAGAAGATACAATAGAGAAAGGGGTAAAGAGGGGTTTATAAAGAGTTGGGAATGAGAGCTAGGGTTTTGTGTGTGTGATGTAACTGATTTCTAGAATGTGCGTAGGGTGCGCCTTTGCTTAAACTGCGCCGCCAAATAACATTCAACGCCTTCCTTAACCTAGTTTTTTTTATTACTTAATTTTATTTGTTTAAAGTGTCATTTAGTGAAATTTAAAAAAAAAAGTTAAGGAAAACCCAAATATTATAATTTATTTATATTTATATAAAAAATAATTCGTAAAACAATGAGTATTAAAGAGGTTAAATACAAATATTTAATGTGTAGTTTAGTTGGTATTGGTAATTATTGAATCTCGATCTCCCATTTGGTGTGAGTCTAGCTACTGGTCTTTTTTTTTTGTGTTATTACAAGGCAAAAAGAAAACAATAAAAAGAAAAGAAATTAAACCAAGTCCTAATGAAGAAAGTTATGGCCAAGTCGCTTGTAAAAAGATCACTAATTAATGCTTTCAAGGAGCTTAGCATGAATTGTGATATCATCAGATGAAGCCTCAGGCTTTGCTAAGAAATCAACGCACTGGTTCCTTTATCTTGGAGTCTGACAAAAAGCGATATCGGTGTTTAGTAACAACTCATTTATTGCTTGATTTAGGACCGCATGAACACCATAATTGGTGTTGTGACTGTTGATGATGTCTACGCAATGCAAAGAATTACAGTAGCAGACAAGTTTTTCAATGACTATGTTTTTGGCTAGAGTGAGTCCCTGGTAGATTGCATAAAATTCAGCATGAAGGATGTCATATGACTCTTTGGATGAAACCCGAAAATTCTGAAAGAAAATATCCCGAATTATTCATTATAATTTCTCCAAAACCCACACTAATCGAAGAGTCAGTGCAGCTACCATCAATATAAAGATGGTGTAAGAATGATTGTTGATGTTCCATTCAATCAATATTTCAACCAAAGTACTAGTGGAATTGAGAGGGAAACACATTATGAAAGCTTTCAATCATGGAGTGAATGTTGAAGGAGAGATAAGTAAGTGACCAAGTTTCATTATTCAGACAAATCAAGTTTCAATTTCTCCAGGCCCACCAAACACCAGCTGAGATGAGTCGGTTTTTTCAACCAGCCGCATTTGTCCATTGAAAGAAGAAATATGAGTCGTTGAAGCCGATGTGGTGCCAAAGATTTTGAGAGTGAGTGAGTACAATTGTGCACACAACAAAAAAAGTCTCATTATGTGTCCCACAACATACACATATGGAGGAAACATCCATTTTTCCATGGTTGAGAAGAGTAAGAGTAGGCACCAAATTATGGCATGCCAACCAAAAGAAAATTTTGATCTTTTTAGAGAGTTTTAGTTTCCAAATCCAAGACAAAAAGTGAGAATGTACCGTGGGCTATCAATATTATTGCAAGTAAGTAACCATTTGGAGCCGCTTTTGGCAGTGTAAGTACAGTTTTGATTTTGATATCTTATCTAGGTGAAGACATCTTCAATAGAATTGTCGAACTTGATATGTTGGTTGTTGGTGTGATCCAAAATTAAGGGTGAAAGAGGAGTGTAAAGAACTTGAGTGTGAGGGTTATGCGTGATGAACACATCTTTAACTGAAAATTCTAAATTGTACAATGAGTAAATGAATAGATTTGCAAATCCAGTCTTAATGGACAACAACTGTTGTTGGATGCACGTGGCACCCCACTTTTTTTTTTATCATATTTGGCTTGTTCCCCCATGCGTTCCTTATCATATTTGTCAATTTGTAAAATTCCAAGACTTATTTTTAGCAATAATAAAAATTTCAAAGATCAATTTTCCTTTTTTATTTAAAAAATACCAAAAATAAAGGAGACAATTTTTGTGTAGGGCTGTGTAAATTTGGTCCTCAAAATTGTAGCCATCACCCAAATAGCCCCCTCATTATTGCGAATTAACAAATACTTTTTTAAAATTTTAAAATATCATTCAAAATGATTCTATAGTTAGATGTTGGACCTGACCACCATAAATATGCAGATGCAGAAAACTCAGGACTCCTGCCTGCCACAGTAGAACGTGGTAAGTCTGTACTTTCAAACTATATTTCCAAACAATCGCTAATTTCTATATTCTATTACACAAATGAATGTTACACTAACCATCAGAATATAACACTTGCTCATAAATCAACAACGTAAATTAAATGCCTGCATTTGCAACACAAATTGGTTGCATTGCCATTCTGATGGCTCCATATAAAAAAACATATGCTACTGAACGAACAACTATACTATACTTTTGCTTTCATTCTATCAGGTCTACTTATGTCCACTGGAACGCGTGAATCAAGTGTTGATAGGATCTGCGGCATTGACATACCTCCAGAAACGACAATTTCTGCAAAATGTATATCATATGTTAAAAATATACTGGAATGAGTTCATTTATATTGTTTTTTAGTTACTTTGCCTTTTAGTATATCGACCCTCATCATTAGCATTTGAAAAGGAAGCCCCAGAAAGTAGTTTACTTATAGAAAAGAAACCATCTTCATAAGTCAAATCCTGATTTTCCTTCCATTAAATTATCCAAGACTTTGAGTAACTAAAACAAGATTCCGAGTAACTATAAAAACTAGACAACTCACCAATTCCTTCCCGGACAGATAATGTTGGTCTAATGACATCCTTGGTGTTTACAAGAAAGATATCACCAATATAAAGATGGTTCGTGGGAACATAGACACAGAATAACTCTTCATCTCCAGAATAACTCTGAAATAGTGATGTATATAGTTAAATTCAACAAGTTATTCAAAGTTGTGATAATTGCAAAAAATCTTCATTAATTAAAATTAAACCTGCTTTGTCAAATACAATACATCAAATCCTTATCTATAGAGACCAATGACTCCAAACTATTGATCACAAGTTATCATCAAGAAGGCAATTTGAATGAGGATTCAGAACAACCGACCATTAAGTACATCACTGGCTTTCAAAAGAATATGGTATTTTGCAATATTATATGGCTTTAGTGTTAACTAACCAAGAAAAAAGAACATAAAAGGTATCAAAATACCTAATTTATAGGCAACATACCTAATTTCTCTAATTATTCCATCCTTCACTAACTAAGTCACTAAAGGTAAACTGTTGATGAACTTCTTACCAGCTTTAGAGTCAAGGCTCTCCTTTGGGAAACCAATTCTCAACCTTAAACAGCTAGTTAAACAAATCCTTCCTATAAATACACTACATACAAATTAAATAAAAGCTACATAATTGTTCTACCGTATAACTGTCTGCCTTACTAGTTACTAAAAAACTAAAATCACTTCACAATCTCTTTGCATGATCTAGAACTTGGCACATTGTTCGACTATGAGCACACTAAGGAACACCATGGCATTCATATAAAACAGTAAAACAACAATTTAAGACATTATGAAAATAAAATTCTGAACTTATAAAGTGCCTAATGTAGAAATATTTCAGAAACCTGAAGGACAACAGATGAGGTGATGAATCCAAATGCATATTCACCAACACGTGGATGTCGAATGATAGCTACTTCTTTGAAGGCTTGTGAATTTTGATCTGTGGTAACACATGTTATCATAAACAGTTCCTACCCAACATTAACATTACAGAAAAAAAGTAAGATGTTAAAGAAAAAGATGTTTTGCAAACACACCTGGTGAAATAGCAGCACTTATCTGCTTGGAGGCATTATAGATATGACGAACAAGAGGCATTCGCTTGATAAACCACTCCCCAAGTCCCAGGACAGATGCACCCAGCCATGATGACATGAAAACCCCAACCAAGAAGATGAAGGTTATGGAAGTTATGAATCCAAGACCTGACCAAGAAGTGTAAGCAATTACTTCAACATGTACAATGCGACCAATGACATTCTATTTCAAACTTCTACTTCCAAGAACTCCCAAATACCAAAAATAGAAAACACTAAATAAAACGAGTATTTAACATATAGAATTAATAAAATATAGGATCCATTAAAATCGAATAGTCATACTGTTCTGCCCTCTTTATGGGGAAAATAATAAAGGTGTGTATAAAATATAATAAAGGCGTGTATAAAATAGAAGCCCTTACCAAAGATGTCGATTCCAAGTTGAACATATATTGGAGAAAAAAACCCGTCCACGAAATGAATGAACCACCATGTTATGTAGAAGGTGATTGCAATTGGAAGAAGAATGACACTTCAAAAACAAAAACGAAACAAAAAGACTTATCACTAATTCAACATAACACATTAACAAAGAATTCATAACATTTAGCTGCTAGTGGCCATTCTGTAGGTAATAATACACATCAGATTTAGAGGGATTGAAAGAACCTAATTACCTAATTGTGTAAATGTTTGGAGGAGCTTATAAAAATAGCTTATGATATGTCCATTAGGTGTTATCAAATTATTTTCATAAATTCCTTCAGGTAGTTTACTTTCATTAGTTATTTTTAGCTTATAAAGAGTTTACCTTCATTCACTCTTTGATTGTAGAAATAGGTTACACATAAGAACTCATTTAATAAGGGTTTAATTAAGCTGTTTATGGTAATGCTCGCTTGATCTTACAGTAAATGACGACACAAAAAGATGTCACATTTAGTAGCACAACATGAGAAAGAAAAAATTATTAAAAAGTGCAACCAATATGGGGGGGGGGAACCTTAATCCTCAACTATAATTTTAACTTTCAAAACCTCCAATGACAAAAATTGCCAAAAAAAGAAACTACAACACAAAGATAAAGGACCTTGAGAATTACAAAAAGTAAACGCAGCAACTGGTCTGAAATGTTAAGACAGTAAACTATGAAGAAGGGGGATAATTTAGCAAACCTAAGATAAGTGCAAATAGACGTATGAATGTTGACAGTAACAAATACACATTGATCATCCTTCTAAAACAAGTGATAGATAACGATGAAAATATCTGTATATTTTTATTATGATTATCATGGGAATAGACATTAAACCCCATAATTTGGTCAATATGTCAAAATTGAATAAGCTATACGAAGATTTATAATCTAGAGCCCAAAGTTTTTTTATTTGATTAGGATCCCCCTTCTCCCATTAAACAAGAAGTACAACTTTGAATATATTACTCGAGAAAAGTTTCATAAATGTTAACTTGCAGTTCAAGACACAAGCATCAATACAACAAGATGCCAGCAGATATTGAATGTTATTATGTAGATAAAAGAAAAAAAATCATGTAAAGTTATCGAACGCAGACAAAAGCTTAACTTTCTTCAGGAACTACTAATAAGATACTGAAAGATTATGGCGTAACACATGGCACTGGTTTGATATATGTATGAATGCACAGAGCAAGATAATTGGGTTGAGTAAAGTGATACACACCATCCGGTCATGAACTTTTTCGATGCCCAGCTCCTAACAACTTTGGAAAAAGTCTACAAATCGACAGAAAAAAGACATAACCAGATGTCAGACAAATATGCAAAGTCAGAGAATTTCACTAAAACACATTAAATTTCCATGTGAAATTTAAAACTCTAGCTGCTACAGTTGTTAAAATCACCTTCATTGTCAGTTTTGCAAAATATACTAATCAAATACTATTATTTTAACAAAAAATAGACAAGATAAAATGAATCAATAAAAAAATCATCTGGACAATTTATAATTGGTAATTTGGTATAATTTCCAAAAGAGGTATAAAAAAAAGTAGCTTTTATACCCTTGATTTAATAATTACTAGTTTAATTTAATTTAATTAGTTTAAAGGTGAGAACAAGTTGATTAAGTAATAATTTCAATTGATATGGAAATCATCCATAAAAGTAGTAACAATTGAAGTAAAAAAATTCACGAGACTAACAAATTCAACGAAGCACAAAATCGTGATTAATAAAATGCTTCAAATTTTGAGCGCATAAAGCAATTAAAAGTTAAAACCCTAAGGTACCTCACGGCCGGTATGATGCATGGAAGAGGAGGAAGCAGACGGTCTGGAGGTATCGCTGTCATCGCCGGAATCAGCGACGGGGATGAGAAGCTCTCGATCTCTATCTCGGTTTCCCATCACCGTGGAGGGAGATTTGTCGTCGTCCATCGCCGGAAGAACAATCAGTAACGACGTCGTTTATAAATTAGAAAAAGCGAATGATCGTATCCTACGCAGTGGAAAAATTGCAGAAATCACAGTTTTTTCAAAATTACTCTGCAATTCTATGCTTCCTTTCTCCTTCGACTTTCTTTTCTTATTTCTTTTTTATTTTATTTTAATTTAACTAATTAACATTTCTGTGAATTATTGTTTTTTTTGTTACAATTATTGTATTGTTTTATACTAGTGTAAATTAAAATACTAGTGTACCAATCATCAGTTGGTTCAGTGGTGATTGGTGCTGAACTTGGTAGGGAGGACTGCGGTTCGATCCCCCGCAACTGCGATCGGGAGGGGGCTGGAACCACTGGATGCCAGAACTGACCCTCGAACCAGATTAAACTGGTGGTGAATACTAAAAAAAATACTAGTGTATTGTTACTATCAACATACTAGTGTAAATTCATTTTTTCATTTAAATATTATTGTCAAAAAAAATTCTTTCATTTGAAAATAACATTTATTTTATTATAAATTAGTACAAAATATAATTTTGCATTGGATATCTAACTAGACTCTCGGTGGTACCAAAGTGTTCATCTTTTATAGATACTAAACAAAAATGTTAACTAGTGTTCTAAAAAAATCTCTTTCGAGACCAACAATAAATTGATCAAAATAATAAAGGTGGACCGCTTAAGCATGTGATCAGATGTTCAATATACCACATATGCATATAAAAAGAATTCAATTGTCCCATGAGCTTGGCTCAATTGGTTGGACACCGCATTATATATGCAGGGGACCGGGATTCGAACCCGGGTCATCCCACTTATCCACTTTAAGGGTGCCTAGACTACTTAACCAAAAAAAAAAAAAAGGAATTCAATTAAGAATGTACAAAAAAAAAAGAATTCAATTAAGAGGAAAAAATTCATCTTATATATCACACATATTCTTGAGGAATATTAATCATCACTAAAGACAGACGATAAAAACTTCGTATCTATACAGTAACAAAAAAAAATAAAAATTCTCTTGTGCGTAACTATAGATAATTAAAGTACTTAAATTAATTATCTACTTTCACCTGTGTCACGCTACAAAAGTTTTATCTTATTATAAATAAGTGTTTAGGAGGAGATTTCTCTCGTTTGAATTGGATTACCATCTTGTCATCTTAAATTTATTTAATTTTTTTAAGTTCTATCTATAGTTTGGGATTTTGATACTTTTGTTGACTTCGTGAAATTAAAATACAGCAAACATGATGTTATGGGTGATGAAATTGAAAGGCTGCATGTGACTTGAATGAGGTGTTCTTTTGCCAACAAATAATATCCATTTATAATAATTCATTGTTATTTTAAGGCAGTTTGTCAAAAAAAATATTTTAAGGCACAAATGTAAAAACATTGGATAATAATTTGAATGCACGTATAAAAAGTTAAAATTAACCTTCTTTTGGTTAAGAAATTAAAATTCACTTCAATTCACCATGAAAGTATAAAACTCCATATATTAAGCCACATTTGAATAAGTTGACTCGCTAATAAATTGAAAACCACATAGAAACACCATATATTAGCCGAAAGCAAGTAGTCAGCACTACAAAATTGAATTGCTGCCATGATATGCACAAGTAGAAAATTTAAGACCCCTACCACAATAGAATGTTGTAATCCTGTATCATCACCCAAACTATATTTTCAAACAAACTAAATTCTACATTCTATTGCACAAATGAATGTTACACATAATCTATAGATCTAACACTTGTTCACAGATCAGCCTGTAAATTCCATGCCTGTATTTGCAACTCATTGCTCGCGCTGCCTTTCTGATATCTCCATATGAAATAAGGTGTTAAACGAACAACTACTGTACCTTTAACTTTCATCTTCTATCAGGTCTACTGTTTTGAAGAGTTCTATCCGGTCTACTTATTTGTACCGGAACATGTGAATCAAGTGTTGATAGGATCTGCGGCATTGACATGCCTCCCGAAACAACAATTTCTGCAAAACTTAGCATATGTTAAAAATATACTGGAGTGCATTCAATTATAGTTTTCATATATATATTTTGCATATTCATTCCTTGCCACCTAAAGTGCACAAGTTAGCCTACAGGTGATGGTCACATTTACACCTACTGCCTCCTGAAGCATTCAATCAAAATGGACTGTTCATAAAAAGTTACAACACAATTAAGGTGTGTTATTTAGTGAGTTCCACAATCATGAACAGTATGTGAGTGAAATGTATAATTGTATTGAATATGTGATTGTTATTACTCAATTCTAAATCTCTAAAACCAAAAAAGTAAAAATTCAAGTTCTCCTATTTTACTGCCTGCACCTAAGCAGAGGAAGCTCCACAAAGTACATCTTCATAATATTAAAATGAGTGCAACATAATTCAGCCTGCTTTTCCTTCTTTAATGTAAAGACTTGGAGTAACTGTAAAAACTATTATAACTCACCAATTCCTTCCCGGACTGATAAGTTTGGCCTAAGGACATCCTTGGTGTTGACAAGAAATATATCACCAATATAAAGATGGTTTGTGGGAACATAGACACAGCATAACTCCTCATCTCCTGAATAAGTCTGTGAAACAGAGATATTTAAGATAGTTCAATTCAACAAGTTTTTCAAAGCTGTGATAATTGCAGATAATCTTCATTAATTGTCACTAATCCTGCCTTGTCAAACACAATACATTAAATGTTCATCCATATGGACTCGTGACTCCAAACTATTGACCACAAGTGAAAATTATTGATCACTAACCTTCATAATAATATGGTGAAATGCAATGTCATATGGCTCTAGAGATAAATAACTAAGAAAAAAGAACCGAAAAGTCTACATGAAAACCAACAAGCATTAGCTACGTGCTACAAAGTCATAATGGGCAATTACCACATGGATCTGGAAGATAAACTGACATAAACTTGGGTATTATGGGGTGGGGTGCCCAAGTACCACACACATTGAGCAGTATGGGATGCTCGGTGGAATATTAAAGTGGCTTGGTTCTTCCCCCTTGACAACTGGCTTTTATGAGGAGGGTTTCCCAAGTGCCAGAATACTTATCAACTGGTGTCATAGCTGGTTTATAGTGGCTCAGAAAGGGTACCTACGGAGGGGAAGACTAAAAAGGCCAAAGCAACATAGAGAGCAAACCACGGGACATTGGCTCTCATGGGCGGTGCTATGATAAAGACTTCGGTATTATAGGTCCCTGAGTCCCACATCGAGTAGTAGGGGATGCTCGGTGGAGTATTTAAGTGGCTTGGTTCTTCTCACTTGATAGTTATCTTTTAAGGGAGGGTTCCTCAAGTTCTTGAATACTTATCAGAAAACATTTCTCAACCATACATGAAAGAAAAAAAAGAATGCACTGCACATCACAAATTGTCATTAAACCTCCCTATAACAACACCAGGTAAAATTAAATTTAGTAACTTTACATAATTGCCCGACTCCTACCATATAACTGTTCCATTACACAATAAAATTCTGCCGCATAATTGTCCTACCATATAACTGCCGTATTATAATTATGTTCTGTTATTTTATCATTTTTCCCAGGGTACACATGGTACATTTTAGACTTGTTGTCTGTATGATCCAGAACTGACCCGCATTGTGACATCGAGCTCTAACAGACACCATGGCATTCATAGTTCATAGGAAAATAGTGAAACACCAAATTAACCAGCAATTAAAGAAATGTTCTGAAATTAAAAACTACTAAAGTAGAATTATTTAAAAAACCTGAAGGACAACAGACGAGGTGATGAATCCCAATGCATATTCACCCACACGTGGATGTCGAATGATGGCTACTTCTTTGAAGGCTTGTGAATTTTGATCTGTGGCAGACCATATGTTAATTGTTAACATAACCATTTCATAACCACCAGTAGATTTACATTAGCATCACAATAACACGTAAGATTCTGGCAAACACACCTGGTGATATAGCAGCACTAATCTGCTTAGAGGCATTATAGATATGACGAACAAGAGGCATTCGCTTGATAAACCACTCCCCAAGTCCGAGGACAGATGCACCCAACCATGATGACATGAAAACCCCAATCAAGAAGATGAAGGTTATGGAAGTTATGAATCCAAGACCTGACCGAGAAGTTTAACAGTTTAATCAATTATTCCAACATGTTAAATGCTACCACCATGGCATCCAGTATGTAACATAATATGTTATAGAGAGAACAGCTTCAAAACCAATAACATATCTATTTTTACATAAAAATTGTATTAGTTTTGCAACTCTATTGCACATTTCTACTTCTGGTAACCCTCAAAAACAAAAAACACCAAAAAGTACACACCATGAAAATTTAAAATTTAGAGCTAACAAAATATTTTATCGAATAAAATTGAATAGTCACTTTATTGATCTTTTGGGGTGGGGGATTAAGGTGTATTGTAAAGTAGCATACAAAAGAAGCACTTACCAAAGATATTGATTCCGAGTTGAGCATAGATTGGAGAAAAAAACCCATCCACGAAATGAATGAACCACCAGGTAATGTAGAAGGTTATTGCAATTGGAAAAAGAATGACACTTCAATAAGGAAAAAAAAACAATGAGGAAAAAAAAAAATCATAATATTAGGCTTCTAGTGCCACTATATAGGTATAACAGATGTGATGTTGAATGACAGCATAAAAAGATGTCAAATATAATAGCATGCTCATGAAAGATGTCAAATATAATGGCATGCTCATGAAATATGTCAAATAGGAGGGGTTGGAGATCTTTGGTTTTTAATTAAATAAATGTTCCGAGTTTCTAGGGTTTTTATTCCCTTCCCCAATTTGCCAAAAAAGAACCTGTCCACTACTTTCCAGTTTCCATGACACTATATAACTAGCAAAATTTCTCATATCCTAGTAGAAGAGAGAAAGGTATCTATCATGTAATGGTTACATTTGATTCACGATAAAAACACCTACACACCAAGATGGCAGCATAAATTAATTGTAGATAAAAGAATTAAAGGAAATATAAAAAAAAATTACACTATTACACATCTCAAACAAAAGACACCATGGGCGTGTGCACTAGTTTGACATGTAACGGTGTAAGATAATGAAAGATTAAGGTGCAGCGTGTGCACTAGTTTGACGTGTAAGAATGTAAAATGACAAGATATTAGGTTGAAGAAAGAAATGCTCACCATCCGGTCATGAACTTCTTTGATGCCCAGCTCCTAACAACTATGGAAAAAGTCTACAAATTCACAGAAACAGCAATCTGTCAGACAAATGCTTGATAAATTCTTTCATTAAACAAAAAAAATAATAGGATAACTCATGCTAGAATCAGGTACTCAAAATTCACGAAAACGCATAACAATGCAAAATTTATAATGGGAATCATAAACCAGCTTCAATGTATCAAAGTCCTCCATAAATTATGTTAATCCAAACCAGGAAAAAATGAACCTATACTCGCTTTTTTGGTATGAATTCTAGTCTTGTTAAATATCAGCACATCGTCGCTATAGCGTAGCGGAATTCAAACAAATTGTTAATGTTTCACGATACGCTATCAGTACAAAAAGTTGTCAAATAGCTGCTATAGCGGCATTGTAGCACTACTGTGTAGCGAATTTGGAAACGATAGACAACTTTCTACCAGAGCTAAGAACTAGAGTCGGTGCTCTTAGAACATCTCCAACAAGGGTTTCATCACCGAGTTTCAAACACTGCAACAGTTTCAGAATTAATTTTTTCCCATTGGAGCACATCTACGTGGCAATATGACTTCCATACAAAATTGCAGAGTACCTTATTTAAGTTATCATTCCATACATAAAATTAATTGTAGTTAAAATCAACCAACGAAAAAATTAATTAAGCTATTGTATCTTACAAGTTGCTTAAACATGTATAATTTGAGTTTTATAAATGTGACGTGGCACACCGAAGCCACTAAACGAGAGATTAACTCCACAAAGTGAGTTACTTAGATTATGTCCATCGGAGATACTCTAACTCTTAGTTTAAAGGTGATAACAACAAGTTCATCCAATGACATGAAAAGCAATAATAGTTTCAAATTGATACATAAATAATCGTTAAAACAGTTTCAATCTAAGTCAAAGAAGCAATCACATAATATAGATTAATCAAATGTTTAAAAATTGAAGCGAATAAAACCCTAAAGTAGAAGAATGAAAGATGAAAACCTCGCGACCGGCATGATTAACGGAGGAGGAAGAGGAAGATGGTTTGGAAGCATCGGTGACGGAATCAGCGACAGGGATGAGAAGCTCGCGATCTCTGTTACCGATAACAGTAGAGGGGGATTTTTCGTCGACCATCACTGGAGGAAGAACAGATACTAACGACGCCGTTTCAAAATTTGCAAAAGTGGACAATAGTGCCCTTTTAGCTTCGCTTCTTCTGCAACAACCGTTGTTTGTAGACTCCGCAGAAAAGACGAATTTCAGTATACTTCTTTTTTTCTTCAATTATTTTGTTTTTGTTTTTCTGGGTGGGGGGGGTTATTTTATCTCAATTGTTGATACAAAAAGTTTAATTTCTTTATTAAGGAAAGACATAAATTATTACCATACAAAAAAATGAAAACATAAATTTTTAATTAAAAAAGGGTCTTCCTAAATAGTGTCCCGGGACAATCTTTAAGCATTCAATTTTAAGAAATAATTTATTCAAAAAGTGAACCATTTCAATTTTCAATGAGTTTTTTTTTTTTAGGACAATTTTTCAATGAGTTGACTTTACACATTTTCATAAAAACTGTATAAAAAAATTACTATTTAAGGGCTTGAAGAGTGTCCCGGGGCACTATTTAGCATTTTCCTTAAAAAAACAGAAAAACACATTAATTAAGTTGAATTGCAATTTCTTTTATTCGAGTTTTGGCCCTTTTTATTAATAATAAAAAAAATTGAAAATTGCTTTGGACGAAATTTTGGGTTAAACCAAATTCAATGTCATATTTATTGGACAATATATACAACCCTTCATTACATCTTAAAGTACACATTATTCTAATTTTAATATTCGCTTCAAGTTTATACTGATTTGAACGTCAGAGAGTATTTTGTAAATACATTTTTTTCATCACTTTAAATATTTCTTTCATCATTACGCTAAATCATATAAAACTTGATTTTATGTTACTAAATAAATAAATAAGATATATTACTATTTAATAAGATTTTGGTTAGAATTTAAGTATTTTTGTTGATCGGATAGACATTTAAAATGAAAATAAAATAAAATTGGGTGACGAAAATGAAAGGGTGCATGTGACTTGAAGGCGTTTTATTAATTTTATTTTTTAGCTGAGTTGGAGATACATGTGAAGTCAAAGAAGAAAATGCAAGCCTGTTTTTCTTTATCGGTTTAGTGTGTATATATGCTGTCAAGTGTAGTTCATGAGTTGTCGTCTTTGGCTCAACATTAATGGATTGGCTTGTAAAATGGTTGGTATCTATAAATTAAAAGTTCTTATATTTATTGATAAAATAAAATGTATAAACTTTTGTTAGGAAGAAATATTTTAAAAACATTAAAAAAAATGTTGATGCTGTATTTACTATTAATTTATTTTATGTTCAAACATCATTTCTTGTAATTTATTATTTTTATTATATAATAATCGTAAAATTTAATATTCTACCAAATAAATTTGCACTCGCTTAAATCTATTGAAAAGAAATTACACACTAATTTCACTCCTATCCTTTTTTTATTAAGGGTAAATAGGATTTTACCCCCTACAAAGTAGTCGAATTTTGTTTTAACTCCCTGCAAAAAAAATTTTTTGAATTCAGCCCCTGTAATATGAAAATTATTTGATTTTACCCCCTAATTGTACAACTTGGCATAAAAATTTTATTTTTTATGAGGTGGCACGCATATGTGGCATTTAATTCATTTTTCATTTTTTTTAATTTGCATATGTAATTTATATTATTAAACAAATTAGAAATTTTATGAATTTTTTTTTTCTTTCTATTTTCCTCTTCATCCCTACCACCATAATCTTCATCATTCAACAAGAACGACAACAAAGAACAAGAATAGCAACAAAATCATCAACACCAACAAGAACAACAACAACTTCATCAACAAGAACAAGAACAACAACAAAATCATCAACACCACCACAAGAACAACAAAATCATCAACACCACTAAGAACAACAACATCATCAACAACAAGAAAGAACCCAATTTTTTTTTTTTCTAAAATCAATCTCAATGCTGAGGAATTAAATTCATAATTCCTAAACCATCATCAACAAAGCAACAACATCATCAACAAAACCCAAACCCATCATCATCTTCATCATCACAAACCCAAACCCACAAACACAAATCTAAAATTCGATTTTTGATTTCTCCATCTTTCAACATAATCAACAAAAAAAAAAGTAACACATGAACAGAACGGGCGCCGTCGCCGGAATCGCTGCAATTTCTCCATCGTTCACTGTAATTTCGTCGCCGAAATCACTGCAATTTCGTCGCCGAAATCACTGCAATTTCGTTGCCGGCAACGATTTCACTTTTCTTCGATGATGTTAACTGAACGGGTTCGTGAGAAATGGGTTTCACTTTTCTTTGAATTCACTTGTTTATGAGAAATGGATTGGTGGGTTTATGAGTAACAAAACGTGAAGAAGAAGAGAAATTGCTTGCAGAGTGATGAAATTGTTTCAGATTCGTTAGTTAAAGAAGCTAAATTTGGTGTTGAGATTTGCTTTTTGAAGTTGTTAAATGTGATAATAACGAGTGACTATGTATGTGTATGTTGGGGTTGTATTTGCAAAAGGATAGTAGAAATGAAGCTTCATTACTTTTCATCTCTGTGCTTTTGGGTTGTTGAAGATGAGGTTACAAATTAATTCCTTTAAATTTAGTTTTTTTCTTATTTATTTGATTATTAGTTTTTTTTTATAAGATTTTTCTTATTTATTTATTTATGTGTTGCTTATTAAATTAATAAAAATTAAAATTAAAATCCATGTAAGTAATATTTATCTATGTGTCACTACTTAAATTAATCAAAACTAAATTAAAAGCCACCTAAGATGTCACATCATCAAATTTGTCTAGTCACAGGCTAAGTTGTACAACTAGGGGGTAAAACCAAATAATCTTCACATTACAGGGGGTGAATTCCAAAAAATTTTTTTGCAGGGGGTAAAACAAAATTCGGCTACTTTGCATGGGGTAAAACCCTATTTACCCTTTTATTAATGATTTAGTTTCTAGCTGAATGAAACTATTTTAGTCTCTAACTTAGTTGAAAGATAAATAAAATTGTTCCGGTTTCGCTTTACTATTTACTATATATATGTATGTATATTTTTTTTTGGACTAAATATATATATATATTTATGTATTTAGATAAATATTTGTGAAAAATTGATTTGGAAAATGAGTTTTTTTCTTTCTTTCTAATGCATAAATGAGTTTGAAGTTTAATGAGATTCAATTGAAGATTTGTCGCCATGTACAACCGCTTGTGCCATTCACTTCCAGTTCAGTTCCTTATGACTTGACCTTGTTTTGTTTATACAATAAGCATTTTACGAAAAGAAAAAAAACAGATAAAATTAAATTGCTTTGTTACAAGTTATAAGTTATTTTCATAAGTTAATTTAGAGAGCTTATGAAAATAAGCTGAAAATAACTTATGAACATATCATAAGATATTTTCACAAGTTCTTGTGAACAGTGTTGTTACATGTATGTATGTCAATAAATAAACTAAAATAAGTTAATTCAAATGAGACTTATGTCTTTCCTCTTCCATCCAAAAAATTGTCTCCTACATTTCTGTTTTTAGCAACTAAGCTCATAATATAATCATTATCCAAAAAAAAAGGACTCACTCTACAACATGCATATCAAGTTTTCCTAAGAAAAAAATACTACTAACGAAGGAATAGTTAAAATATGGAGTTATGATCTGAGATTTTTGGATAATTGTTGAGATGTTTCTTTCATATCCTTGTGATTGACAATATTCTGATATTGCAACTCCTTTGCAGACTCATTTCTAGTAACTGATTTTGCACATGCTCCATTTTGCAGAGGTTTCTCATCTAATCAAAAGTAAACAAAACGACCAAGCATATGAAGATGTCATATCATATCGTCGTAAAAGTAACCTTATAGATGTGAATTAGATAGATACCTTTGAATGTTGTTGAAGAATCGTTGCTAACCATGTCCGATTTAGCCCGTGTGATACATAACCATCTTCTATCCGCTTCATCGTTAAGTTCTGCTTCAATTGGAATATGCCAGTGGCCTTCTTCTGATTCCTGCTACCACAATTGTCATGTTTACATCTCAACCATTTCAATTTCAGATTTTGTATAGACAAATTAAATTCAAACAGTGCCATGTCTCGCCAAATTTTTAAAACAATACAAGACTTTTTCGGTATATATTTCTTACCTGAATAACGACAGAACAAGGAGGTGGCATGTAAAACTCAAGACCGGCATCAGAGAAACCGAAGCGTACCTAAAATTTGGAAAAATATATAGGGATTCCAATGATAAGCATAGTTGTAAATTGTAATCAGAGAAACCTACATGATGATAAGAAAATTTTCTTTGCAAAGAGTTATGCTTACCTGATGCCTTTCTTTCCACTTGGGGAAGAAGTCATTTCCAAGAAGTTGAAACAAATGATCTCTCATCTCATCATTGGTAACAAGTAAGCATTTAAATTTTATAGCTGCATACAACCAGTACCTGAACATGATATATATAATCAGTAGAAATTAATTAAATAAACTATTAAATCAAGAATATTTATACCATTTTGTTCTTACCAATCATCGTTTGATCCGGTAGGTGTCGCATAGAGTGCACCGGCATTATTCCATCTATCAACCAATGCCTTGTTGATTGGTCCATCCCTTTTGTCCCCTTTGATACGCCTATGATGTAAAACAATAAGCGGAAACTTCTTTGAAGGAAGTTTGTGGCGCATTTCATTCACAACAGCATTGATCTATAGGTTTCACCACAGTTGGAAAAAAATCAGTAAACACAATAAGAACAGCATTCAAGGAAAAAAATGAAGACTATTTTCCACATTCAGTTACTTACCTTGGATGGCATGAACTTTCCTTGGCTGAAAAGACCTACATTTGCAGCATCTATCACTGCTTCAAAAGGTCCATGGTGGTCAAGCCATTTCTGCAATTCATAATTTTACATATCTCACTTTATCAATATGTAATGAGATCCGAAATATCAGCTATCAACAACTTATGTGACAACAATCTAAGTGGGTAGCGTAACTGAAATAGGCGATTAATAACATTCAGTAGATGGTTAATAGATATACCAAAGGTCGAAATTCATTAATGTAACGTCATTAACCGCAAATTTGAACGTGATTGACCACAATTTTCAGATGTTCAAATCTACATGTAGTTATCAGTTTGCTTCAAAAAAAATTACGTGCAGTCGAAAACATGAAAATTATAGTTAATCACGTTCAAATCAGTGGTTAATGAAGTTGTGTTGTGGCTAATGAGTTTCAAAACTTAGTATATCAATTAACCATCAACTGAACGCAATTAACAACCTATTTGAACTTCACTTAGAAAATTGTCGCAAAAGTTGTCTAAATTTGGTTGTACGAAAAATCATTTTCTTTACAAATAATAATAAGTATTATCGAAGTTTCTTACTTGAAATGTCTGGAAGTTAGAATTTTTCTCTTTACTTATAGCAATGGATGCAACTGACTTAGCAAAATTCTCAGTTTCAACAGGATCAAGATCAATAGTAGCTAATTGCACCCCACAACATTTACACATTCCATCATTTCCAACACTAGTATGAAGAACTTGCCATTTCCCCTTACCTAACCAACCTATCCCATGCCAACCTCCACCATTATTTTCCATTGCTTCCATTATCAATCCTTTATCCCATTTTCTTCTCCCCACTTTTGAAGCCATTTTGCTCTTAAACCAATCAACAATCAGATCTGCAGTAAAAGTTGAGACTTTCCTCACACTACTTCTTAGTTTATGCAACACATAATAGACCTTATCACTCTTACCAGCTCTTATGCTTACTCTCAAGAGTGCCTCTAACTCAGGCTCCTCAGGGTATACACCATGTTCCAACATGTGGTTTTCAACATCAAATGCTTTATCTATTTCTCCATTATTACAATAAGTAGATAAAGCAGGACCATAAGACCTTAACCTAGGATTTATCCCTAAAATCTTCATTTGTTTAACCATCTCAAAAGCCATGTCACCGTTCCCCATTGCCATGGCCATTCTAGCCACAGATGTCAATGCCGCTTCATTCATTTCAACCTTATTCAAACACATATTCTCATACACTTCAAATCCTCTCTGAAGTGCATGTTTCTTAACATCCTCACTCACCAAAATCACATTACTCTTGTCCTTATCCATGTCACTATCATCATCACTATGTGAAACTGAAACTGAATTATCCAACAATGTATTATCATTATCAGTATCACTACAATATCTATCATCATCATCATCATTTATATCTACCGCGACGTGTGCCTTTAACGTTCTAGTACGACTTCCACTTTTTGCGGGTTGAAGAACACCAATAGCTGCAGAAGAACAAAGATACAAAAGAACAGTATAATGGCGTTGTGTCAATTTGACACCTTGAGAAATTGCTGAATCATATAAGGATAAAGCTCCCTCTAAATCAGCTCTTTTAGAACACATATCCAAAGAATACTGCAATTTAACTTGTGGGATGTCCTTAATCTTCTTCTTATTATTATTCTTCTTTTCCACAGCAGCATTTTTAGTTTCATTTTCATTCTGCTTCTTTTTCTCAATAACCCTATAACTAGTACTGTTAACTGATTTTGATTCCAAAGAAACCCTTTTGTCAGTATGAGATAAAGAAGAAGGAGAAGTGGTTTTGTTGGAAAACCTTCTTACTGAGTTTTTGCTAGTGGTTTCAACTGAAGAGTTGTGTGAAGAACATTGAATTGAAGCAAGTTTTCTTGAGTTGAAATTGTTGGTGATTGTGGAAGGGAAGGATTCATAATCATAATTTGAGAGTAGAGTAGGTCTGAGTGAATGAGAGAAAGAGAAAGATTGTTGGAGTTGGAGAGTGAGGGGAGAAGTAGCCATTACCTTATCATATGTGGCTGCTAACAAGGAACACTTCAATCTAATCTTGATACATGTTTTTTCGTGTAACTTGCACTTGTAGTACAATGTTTATTATATGTTACAAATTTTTTGAGGATTTTATAGAGGAACACCCAAACTCTTTTTTTTTTTTGGTACAAAGGAAAACCCAAACTCTTCCTCCAGAGAAAACATACACCAATCTCCTCATTGAAAAATAAAAAGTAGTACTAGTATGTAGTATTTTTAGCCTCTAACTCGTGTTTGAACTCAACTGATTCAAGTACCTAACATAACATAACAGCTAATTATAAATAAACAGGGTATGTTAAATGTGACCTTGATAGTAATCATGTCTTAAACCAAACAACTTTCTACTTCCAAAAGAGATAAAATACACAACTTTTAATACAAAATTACTATATATAATACACTAACAAGTGTCTTAAGAGCACATGTTAGTTTTTCCATAAATATTGTTGTTTAAAAAATATATTAAGAAGCGAACATTTTTTTTTTTATATAAACGAGGGTCTAAGGGCCAAAAAAGAAGGAACTACAACGGAATCAATCTAGGGATGATAATCACCGATATATCAGCTACCAACAATGACTTATTTGAGACAAACACATCTCATAAACTGCCAAATTAAATTCTAGATTACAACCAATATTTGTTAAATCACGTATTGTTTATAGAGTTATTTTAATCTTCAAAAGAGACTATTATAAATACTAATATGAGACTTCTTTTTGTTTCATAGGTTTCATTTTTTGGAGATAATCTTATTCGAAACATGTGATACACTAAATAATGGATACTTATAACCGTCAAAATTCAAACATTGGTTTACCGCGTTACGCGAGTTTAGCAATTTCCCTTAGACCAAACCTCGTTGGTTATCATTTGAGATTTTAGATGACTAAACTTATACTTTTCATTTTTAAGAGACTAAACTAGTTTTTCATTATACTTATTATGAAGAAAATAAATAGAGTGGGAGAATGATACCTGAGAACACAAGATATGGAATACCTTAGAGCTCAAAATACATATTGTCTAAACCCATCTCATATGTTTTAAGATGATGTACACAAAACCTGACTTAAATCATCCTTAGAAACGAAAGATCATATCTGGTTTACGATTTTTTTCTTAAATCATACGATTTCAACTAATACTAGACTCTACAGATTGCACTTGTAACAACTAACTAATAACAAACAAGAGACGACGTGTAGAAATAAAAGACGAAATGTCAGCTGCAGGTAACAGTTTAGCACATCTCAAAGCAACCATATATCTTCTTCTCATTCCACCCATGTTAAGCAAGGATGAAGAGCCTTTACATTATGTAACAACCATTTCACAATACAACATCATATCTGGAAATAACTTTGATAACAAGTAAATCGTTTAAATTCTTCCAATATAATGCCCTTTCATAATGCATTATTAGTTAACCAGAAATAGGAAAGCCAAAAAAAATTCCAAAAACATCAGAGGATAAAATGAACCAACTCAATGAGTAAGCAACATCAGTTGCATTGCATGTTCCCCAAAGATATTAGATGAAGGATCCTATGTCAAAAGTCCTAAAGATTACAAAAAAGTGAACACATCAATATGAGCCAAAGTCTGCCATCAAATGGAAATGCTACTTGAATCAACTAACTGCAGACCAACGCCGTCATAAAGGCATGGAAATACCTGTAAAATCGATAAAAAAAAAGAAGCATTGCGGTAAGTTTTCTTCATTCAGTTGTTATAATTGGTACTTCAATTTAGATACAAAACTTGCTATGGACAATTATATTACCAACTACGTGCTTCAAAAACTTTTGATAATATATAGCGTCACAGACTCGCAGGTACGCACATAAAGCCACCCATTCAGTCATGGTGACAAGTTTTGTACTTCTTACAAGTGTTACGGGATATAATCACCCATTTGCTTTCTAAAAACATTTCCAATTATATTTTTCAATATCTTTTCATCATGTCATGGATGGAAGGCTACAACAGTGAACTATTGTGATAGAGAGAAAATGGATTACTAACTAGGGAGAGTGCACTTTTGGAACTAGTGAACATAGATTTTTAACATTTCCCCAATCTCTGGACATACTGGATATGTCATCCGGTATGCCTGTTAAAAAATATGTAAAACTAGTGTTAGAACTTGCGCCATGCACAGACGATAATTTTCCATTCTTCATTGCTTACTATTTTTCATTAAAAATGAAATCAGGAAACCAGGGGAAGTAAACAGTCCCTAATATAATTAATTTTGTTGAGTTACTATACATAATTTTATGCAATTACTCTAAAATGTTTATATTTGTCATTTTACAGCATCAAGTATCACTGGACAACGTTAAAATAATACTGACGGGATTTTTTAAGACATTTTGAGTTGTTGTGCAACCATCAGTGCTATTCACAACCCGTCACTAACTATTTGGTTTGGCCCTATCTCACAATAAAATACGGATAAAGTAAGATATCGTCTTATGAACGACATGTTTATTTCAACTTTAGCATAAGGTCAAAGGCTTCCAAAATTTAAAAGCAATGGGTCAAACAGAAATTATATGACCAATAAATTATCCCTTAGTTCTGAACTCTAGCACACCATTTTCTTCCTAGAAAACATGCCTAGTGTACTTTTACATATAAGTAAAGTTTCTCACAAACATTATACTTCGGATATTCGAGTTCTGATCATACAGGAAAGGCATGTTCAGTAAAAAATTCTATACAATGAGGCCAACCCTATGCCCCTACCTCTAACCAACATAAAAGTAATGGCACATTCATGGTTCACATAATTCAAAAACATTTTCAACCATTTTAATCCATGTTCTTGAAAAACTAATTGAAGCAAGCTTAGTTATCCATCCCTACTTAATGTTTCGGTTCAAACTCACAAAGCAATGAAAAAACTGAAGCAGTGTGCAGGAATGTACACTACGCTAAATGTCAAATATTTACTTTCCCAATGAATTAAGACTCTTTTTTTGGATAAACAACTTGATTGATATATAAGTGATTATGTATAAGCTATTTCTATAACAAAAAAGATAAATTACACATGAATAAAAGGCATACGGGCTGGCAACAACTTATGGAAAATAAGCTAAAAACAACTTATAGGCAAGTCATAAATTGTTTCCTAAGCTCTGGAATAAGTTCAAATAAGTCAATCCAAACGAATACTAAGATAAATGTAGCATGATCAAGAATTGAATTTGAATGAAAATAAATGTGAAAAAACGCACCTTGAGGAACTAAACCCCAACCAAGAGATTCAATAGACAAGCTTGAAACTAATCGAGCAGAAGCAACAGCGCTATACAATGGCAACATTGATTCCAAGCTACCCAACTCCACTGGTAACCTAATCAACCAAATTGAAGAAAATAGTCAAAATACATAAAATATGAATTGAATTAAGGTTATAAAAAAATGAAGAATAGAGAGAAAAAGGGATTGATACCGGGAAGTGAGAGAGACGCGCGGAACAGAGGCAGATTGAGGTTTAGGTTTGATAGAGAATGGTGATTTCTTAGTTGTTAATTTGTTGTTATTATGAACAAGTGTTTGTAACCGACATGATAATCTACTCAAAACCTTGCACGACGATGTTGCCATTGTTGTTGTTGTTGTTAAGCTCTGCTTCTGAGCAACACTGTATGTGTGTGGAGTGTATTTTTTTTCTTTTTCCACCGCCGGTTTAATTTGGTTGGGTTTCTGGCATAAAGTGGTTTCAGTCTTATTCCAATCGCAGTTGCGGGATCGAACCGTGGTCCTCGCTAGTAAGTTCAGTGTCAATCACCACCGAACCAACTAATTGGTCTCTCTATGTTTTTCTATATTGACATTTTTTAACCTATGTTTTTATATTAGAGGTTGTTTGAATTTAACTTATTTTGTAGTATATGAAAATGAATAAAGTTTTGGTTTAATTTATAAATTTTTATTAATAAAGACTAACACATTGAAAAATGGAATAAAATCGTTTTTCAATTGCCTTTCTTCAGAGGCATGTGAAATGAGTCTGTCATTTGTGCTCGTAGAGGTATGTGAAATTTTTTACTTTGAAATGAGTTTGTGATTTTGTCCCTATAAAATAAAATTATATGTTTTAATCCTAAAAATAATAAAATCAATAATTTTATTTTGAACTTACAAATTAATATTTTTTTTGTTAAATCTATAGGTTTGATTAAATAAATCAAATGTACATGTTTGATAAATCATACGTTTTTATGGATTAAATATAATTTTCGAAATCATGCATATCAATAATAAAAATTATCACTAACTACATGCATGAAACTACCAATATATCTTGTAAAATAATCAATTTCCCTTCTCTCCATGTATAAAATATGACTCATCAACTAATACATGTCATGTGATAGTTAATATAGTCATACATGTCAAATAAGAATGAATATTATATATGTTAAAAATAGAATGTGAATCGTAGCTATCACTAAATTCATGTATTTTGTATCTATTATATTATATTGTATATTAAACAATTTTTTTAAAAAAAATAACTAGGTCAAGTTTTGCATTTTTTGTGACAAATTATAAATTTCATCAGTTATCCTTTTGAACTTAGACAACTGAGGTCATTGATAATAGTTTATTTATTTGTCATTTCGTTTCTCTTCGTCTTTTTTATTTTCTTTCTTATTTTTGCACACATGTAGGAGCATTTCAATTTTCCAACAAGGCTTAAAGTAAGTCTTTTTTGTTATTTTGTTTTTCCTTTTTTTTTTGTTAGGCTAAGTATTTTATATGCCCTTTTAACTATTTTTTTCATCTGTGTCCCATAATTTTCCTTTTAACTATAATTTTCCCATAATTTTTTTTCCCTTTTTTCTTTGGTTAGGCTAAAAGTATTTTATATGCCCTTTTAACTATTTTTTGTATCTGTGTCCCATAATTTTGCGTTGGTTTTATGAGTTTAATCGTAAAAGAACTAAAAACGGAAGAAAAACATATGTTGTCACGGTCGTTGAGGGTCATCGAGCGACCAGTAAATGTTATCACTGTCATTGAGCAACCATTTAGCGCCCCGTAAATGCTTTCACCATCACGAGTAACCATCAAGCAACCGCAAACAATAGGTATCTAAACTTGCTAGCTAGCAATTCACTAAGCGACCAGGAACAAATAGTCCAAGTTTCGGGGACCATGATTAGTCGCCGAGCAGCCAAATTTCTCGCTGAGTGAGAATGGCGGTAAAAAAGACAAGTTGTCTATGACCTAATTTTTTCCTCCTATGAAGGAACCTTGGTTGTCGAGATCCAGGACAATATAAGTAAAGCTTAAAACAACATTTAACTCTATTTTCTCAGCATAGACACAAAACAGGAGAGAAACTCCAGAAGCATCGTTCTCTTCTTGGTATATTTCCATCTCTTACAGTTTCTTATTGTAAGGTTATTATGGATCACGAATTCTCCAGAGGTACATCAAAAGACAACGATTGAAAACAATACTTGTACCGATCTCAAATGTACTATTACCTATCTGTTCCAAGGCTCATTCAATAAAACCACCTGAACAACGCTTCAATTAGCCACTCTAGTTGCACATTATTTCACTAAGGCGTCTTATCATCACGTTTATACGTAACGATATGCATGAATAAGTTAAAAGCACAACAAATATAAATAATATTGAATTGAAATAATTTCTATTCCGTTACGTTGGTGGTTTATTTTTATGCTTAACATTTTTCCGACGTAAAACTCCAAAATTAATTATTTGATTTAGAAAGTGATGGAATGAACTAAAATAAACTCTTATGTGAATGCTAGTTGTCCGACATAGGGCTAGATTTACCGTCACTTACATTATCGGGGTGTAATACCGTTATATTGATTAATCGAGCGAGACATCAGAGATTAATTGGTATAATAAAATTCTCGTCGTTTGTCAAACACAAAAACATACAATGATCGATAGGTGAAAACATAATTGAAATCTTGAATATATATATATATAACATCCTTATATGAGAATAATAGCAATGAATCAGTCACTCGATTAAAATGTGTGGCTAAAATTAAAAGATAGATTTAAGTGAGCTAGGTGTCTTTCTCACATGAAATCTCATTCACATGTGACCCATCACTCCCAACCATTGTCTTGTTTTGAGTTTATACAAAATAATTAATGCAAATTTTTATGTTATTTATAAATTTTCATTAACGAAAACTGTATTTTTATAAATTATTTTTTTATAAATTACATTAACAAACTTATAATAATATATAAAAACTTATTTATTTGCGTAAAATATTTTGTATAAACTCAAAAATAAGCAAATCTAAACAAGTCCTAAATACATGATCGAGGGACTGAGATCCAAACTTGGAATTTCTCATTTCTAAGTTGTTTTTTTTTTTGTTGATAGATGAAATGACAAAGCCATTAGAAACTCACACACAAAGTGGAGTGATCAGGGATCGAACCCGAGTCACTTATAAGTTCTAAGTTCTAACCACTAAATTGGTTATTATTGGATAAAAGAAAATTACAAAACTGTCATCATCAAAAATCATATAATTATTAGTTAATGATTAATTTGGTGGTTTAGTGAGATGAAATTAATGGGCCGTACAAAATTTCCAAAGCCCAAATGAATACATACATCGTTGAAACGCTGCAACAAAAGGCAAACTATTGCCGCGGAACTCTGAATCGCAAGCACGTTCAGAATCAGAACAGAACCATCTCTTTCGATGATGCATAGTAGAAGTAACAATGCCAAAACTCCTAACAAAAATGGTGGAAACAACAACTCCAACTCAAACTCTGCTTCTTTAGAAACTCCCAAGTATGTATATGCACCGCCCTTCTCTTTATATCTATGCATTATTTTCAATGTCCCATCCAATATTATTGTTCAATCTCTGTGCGTTATATCCTTTTTACTTTTAGGTTTCTTTTGGACACGTGATTTAATTAAGCGCGTTTATTATGTAGTATAAGTTATTTCTTCAACATACAAATAACAAAGTCAAGTTGTTTTCATACAAGCTTTAAGTTCTTTCCGGGAGAATTAGTGGAAATAAGCTGAGAATATCTTGCAGAGCTTATGGAAATAAGCTGGAAACATCGTATGCCTGTTTGCAGGACAGTTTATGAGATTTTGGCGGTCCAACCTACATTTGGGCCCTAAATAATAAGTAGTATAAAAAACATTGAATTTTCAAAAAAATTGAATTTCTAAATACAAAGTCACTAATAATTGTGTCTACATTAATATATTCTATCGTATCTCTTTCAATACATAATATGATAAGGGAGTAGTATGAAGACAAACAAACAAAGAACTTGATATCTGATACAACGGTAGGGATACATACACACAAAGATAATTTGATCATCAATACTTCCATATCATTGTATCAACTCATTGCCTAAACTCATATCAACCATATCAATATCATTGTACCAAAATTATTATTTGATACTTGGTACAACAATACATACACCTAGAGAGAAGAAGAAACGACAAACAAAATACAAATTTTGGTATATTTTCTTTTGGACTTAATGGACCCCTAAGTTTAATTTTCATTTTGGGGACCATATTTTTGACTTATTTTTGGGGCCTAGGATGGTCGTCCTCTTCGCCATGCCTCAAATACGGCCCTGCGTGTTTGTGCTAGTAAGTCAATCCAAACAAACCCTTATTCATTGTTGTTGCTTCTTTATCTTATTATTGTGACCTTTTCTTTAAGTAAGCTTTATTATTTTAACCGCTGTCTTGCTTTCTGCAGTTGCTATGAAGGAGAATCTCTAAACAATCTGCTCCAATCAATCCGGAGGTAAAATACTTAGTTTTTCATGTGTTGCTTTGTGATTTAATCAAATTTCCAATATGATTTGCTTCACAATGCTGTTTAATGAAAGCTGAGGGGAGGATATGAATGAATATTTAACAGTTTAGTGTGAACTGTTGAACTATACTGTGTTTAGTTTCGAAAGTAATCAATATTTGTGCAATTTTTCTCAACTGATCTTGCAAATGGTTATTGTGATGAGCAGGGGGGTTGAATCCGCTAGACATTTAGATGGAAGTTCCTTGCCAGAAAAGATATGGATAAAGGTTTAACCTCAACTTGATTTTCCGAATTATAAAACATTTGAATGAATTAGGTAATATATAGGAGTCTTGCATAGTTATATAACATTTATGTGGAACCTTGCAGCAACAATTTGCTATTGGGGTCAATGATGTAACTCGCCTCCTAGAGCGTATGAAACCGTGTGCGGAGTTTGAAAGGTCAGCTGAACTCCTCCCTTCAATCACAAGCAATCACAAAACATCTTCAGTTAAACTTCAGGTTTATTTCCTCTATTCTGCTATGTAGAGAACGTGAATCTTTGGTTAATCGTTTATTTTGTACCCACTGCACCTTTTGTTACTAGTTCATCATTTCTAAGTAAATCCTCCAACTTACTCTATTTTTGATATTTCTACTGTTACATGATGCTACAAGTATCCATGCACTAACAGTTATAGTTAAGCTTTTTGTTCTCACCGATCCGTGCAAATAATACTAGCAGTCGATAGTATATTTTGCATTCACATTGCTCGAATATAATTAGTTTTCCTCAGTAATAAATAACTAGTTTTTTGTACCTGGTTAAAGTAATATGCGGCTCTTTCTGGTGTGGTGTGTGGCTATATTTTATAGCAAGTTTTGAAGAGAAAATACTCACATTCTATTTTATGATGATGCAGGCTGTGCTTGTAGCTTCTGACTGTAATCCACGATGGCTGACAAAGCATCTGCAAAGTTTGGCTTCATCAAGGAGTGTGCCCCTGATCTTTGTTAAGGATAATAAAGAAGGTTCTTTGAGATTAGGTGAACTTGTTAAATTGAAAACCGCCATTGCTATTGGAATTAAGGTTAGGTCCTGGCCACAAGATTTATATTCTGTTTTTTTTTTTAACTGCTTTTTGTTTAAAGTGATCTTATGAAATTACAAAAAGAAATGATTATTTTATCAAAATAACATAAGCTAATTCAAAAACATGTTTTATTTTTGCATGATTTAAATTATTTGGGGCAACTACAATAGGTTCCCTCAATGAATCCTAATTTTCAATATCACAATCAACTCCCTTGTTTTTCAACCCTGCATTTCTAGATTGCAGTTTCCTATTTATTATAGGAACATACTTAAGAACACTTAACACCATTTATCGGGTTTAATGTGTCGTGGTGGGAAGAATTCAAGGGCTTAGTACACAACGAGCTCATGTTATTTGATCATGGCTTGAGATGTTGCTATCTTCTATGCTATTTTGGCTTCATCCTTTTTTCTTTAGATTCTAAGCTATTGTTATCTTTCAATGAATGCAGGTTAAAGGAAACACTATTAATAAAATTGTTGAGGATGTTATTCAAGCCGGTGGATATAGGCTCCGACCTGATGGACCAAATTCAGCTGGAATATTTGACACTTTTCAAGACCCTGGCAAAAAGGGAAATGCTGTCACAAATATAATTTAATCACTTAGGATTAAGACCTATTTTTGTCCCCACATTCTAAAGATGTAGTTTTTTTCTTTTTGGGGGTAAAAGTGGTGTAGTTCTTCATAGCTTTCTACCTGTTACATTTTCCAAATTTTAAAGTTTGAGCAACATCATTGATTGTAGTTTATAATGATAGAGGATCAAGCAGAGTTGTTCTTAATCAATAAATTGGGTCCAGGTTAGAATGGAAGTGTCCATTTGGAACTAGAACTTGCTGAAGGGACTTTATCTGGAATAGAGCCTGCTGAACTAGTGCTGGTTTCATGGGTCAACATTTCACAATGTCATGAAAGTTTACTGGCAGGAACAGACCAAGCAAATCTTTGATAGTTTATCAACTTTGCTGCTTTAAGTTATTGAGGATAGTCCTTTCAGTATAGACAAAAAGAGATGAACTTGTATCCCCTCCTTTCTATTTTCCCTACATATCTCTCCTTCCTCTCTATCGGTCTCTTAATTTCAATTTCTCCATTGAAAAATAATAAACAAATCAAGAGACAAAGTGAATTTAAGAGAGAAAGTAAGAAGAGAGTTGTAGAAAAAGCAGGAGAGGATCCAATTGCAAAAGCGACGAAGAGATCATCTACTAAAAGTCTAAAACCAATACAAAGTTTTTTTTATTTTATTTTAAAATATCTGTCATTTGAGATGATTCTTGATAAATGTCCAAGCATTAGATTTCAACATCATTTTTTTTTTCACTACCATTCCACATACTGGTTTCTATCACTTTCATGACCAATCAACGTTTGCATTATAAATTTGATATTCATTGATTCAGTGTTAAGAGAAAGGGGAGTTAGGTTGATAAAATTGATAACACTGCCATTCCACAGCATGCAAACGAAAACAATTTATAATGAGCTCATGATCAAACTAAACAATTCTCTCTAGTAAATACAATAATGAACAAGGCAAAATAAATGGAAAGGAAGAAGAAAAACCCTAGTAAGGGGAATTAGGTTACATTGTTTCTCTTTTAGTATGAAATTACAATTCTGTAATTTACAGGCTATATCGAAGCTGAATAATTAATTGATATATATGAATTAGAACAAAAAAGAAAATGGATCTTAATTGGACTAGCGGTTCTGTAGACTTGAATTGCAGGAATGCCAGAAAATGAAGAGTGGCAATGTTTTCCCATTACAGAGAACACACCCTCGCAACATCTAATTTTCCTTCCAAATGGTACATCTGCTCATCTAAGTTAGACTCCTTTTATATCTATTGTTCGACCTTTGGCTTAATTTCCCCATTTTCCGAAACAAGACTACTAGGGACCAAAGATGTTGAAGTGATGGTGTTGCCAACAACATTGGCAACACTACTGGGGACCAAAGATGTTGAAGTGGTGGTGTTGCCAACAACATTGGCAACACTACTAGGGACCAAAGATGTTGAAGTGGTGGTGTTACCAATAGCATTGGCAACACCATTACTGGTGGCTCTCAGTCCCTGTTGATGTGCTGCCTCAGTACTGGCATGTTCAGTGCTATTGATGATCGGGTCCTTTTGAATCTCTAATTCACTTCTTGCTAATGAAGAACACTTTGTTTCTGAAATTAGGAATAGAAATTAGGCACTTAAAGTGTAAACAAAACAGTAGGTACTGCAAAAAATATGCAATATATATAATAGAGTATATTAGTATGTTAGTTTGTACAATTATGCAACACATTTTCTACCGGACAACTATGGAATCCAGCACACAAAAGTCAATAGTCATTTTAATTGACATAGCAATAGAAAGCAGGTCTAACAATGCAATCACAAGTTAGTAATAGCTGGCTATTTGACTAACAGTGTTGGTATACACTTTCCAACTGAGACAGCCATTTCTGTATGAGTTCTGCTCTAATTCATGCTCCTTACAAGTTACTCATTATCAGAGTTCACTTGTAACTAGCAAAAACCAGAAGGCCAGAACCACTCCTTATCCTTTGATGCAAAATGCATATTTTTCAAAAGTTGGAGTATTCACTAGCACAATTCCCTAAATTGAAAGTTGAAGGTATCTTTTTGCAAAACTCCAAATGCTATGAATGGGCATTTATGAAATTTTTTGTAGAGAAAAACTATAACAATAGGAGAGGAAAATATTCACTTGCCATTTATTTCTCCCATAGTGATAACCCTATTAAGAAAATCTCTGAATTTCGTCAATACAATCCTTTCTTGCTCTGCATAGATCTCTGTCGCTCCTTGTCCATAAGGCAATTGCGAAGATGTGTTACAAGCATGGGCCATTGATCCAATAGAGGGAGCAGCAGTCATGAACATTGTATCTTGCTCATCACACATCAATGCTAAAGTTCCAGGAGACATTGGCCTCCCTTTTGGAACATCGGCACCATCTGAACTGGAATTTTCAGGACTAGTTTTATCAGTTTGGTTTGCACTCGAACAATCATCAGCATTAGCTTTCTCAACATCAGCTTCCTTTTGATTTGATAATTGCTCTTGATTTGAAGAAGCAAGAGAAGTTTCTGCCTGATCTTCTGTGTGCTTATCCTTTAAAATTTTCTGGTCTGCACATATTAATAACAATATTGGTGACAGTAAATACAAAGATTGTACATCAATAAGGTTGATTTGGCTGGTAACAAATGGAATCATCAATTGAACAGAAAAATAGAAGGTCCTAGCCCAAAATCTTCAAAGAATAAACATAAACAATCCGATTGCAATTGTAAGTGTTTCATGAATTGTTTCACACAGTTAAACATAGAGGTATCTTAGGTACTCTATCCTAAATCTGAAATTCACCAGACTATCTAATGGCAAATAGCACTGCCAACTGAGTAGGGTTACCAAATATTTTGAAGCACCATAGAATTAATTCTACGTAAAACTCAAAATATGTTACCAAAACAAGTTCTAACTGATCACACTTCCTTTTCTTTTTTCCCATAGAGGAAACTATTGTTTACAGCTCAATTAATAAATGAAAATCCGAAAAAGGTTGTATTTACTAGTATTAAGTAATTTATATTAAGTAATTTATTATTTAGCAAATCAAATTCTCAAACTAGTTTGACGACATGCAAACAAGGCAAGTAATTGTGAGAGATAAGTTTTCTTTGATAATTATCTTGCTGATTCCATTTTGTCAATCCGTTGAGATTGGTGAATAAACATTCCAAACTTTACTGTGGTGGAGCTTTTGTATAGCTTTTTATATTCTGATATGAAGCAATTCAGTCTAGAGCTATAATTTAGAAAGTTGTCTCATGTAATTTAACAAAATTCAATTTTCAATAGATGGAATTGACCATAATATGCGATGTCCACACGTTAAATTGAGCAGCTCAAATTTCTTCAGATTTGTTTGGAATGGGAAACAGTGGGGAACTGGGGAAAATCCTTTCCAAATATACCAGTACACTCACATAAGGAAGGTTGAAAGAAAACTCAACTGTATTTGTACTTCTGAAACAAATAACACCCTTGATGATTGGAAATTTAAAATGCACATATACCTGCAAGTGTTTTGGTGGCTTGTCCGGATACTAGCACAAGAACAGAGCAAAGCTCCTTCAGGTGCTGCGGTTGTATGATGTCTGCTAAAAGCGACCTTCAACAGCAATCAAGTTAATCACTAAATGTATAAATCAAGTATATATTTCATCATTTCATGAATATAACCAGTTCTACCTGTACATAAATTTTGAAGGGCCTAATGTTGCAGGTCCAACACGAGCAACTGGGGCAGGAGACAGGGATGAGGAGGGTGCTGCAGGACCTCTGATAGGATTTGCCTGATAAGCATGACAAAAAAAAAAAAACTTAAACGCTAGTGTGTATAAATTGAGCAATATAAAAGCTCTTAATAGCTTCCACTCCCAACTTCAGGGTGAATATTTTTAGACTAGAAGTTATCGTGGTATTGAAACAATTTTCAGCCAAATAGTCACAGACTGGATTTTCTCTATTCGTTCAATTATAAGATTTCATGCTGACACTCTTCCACATTAAAAAAATATGGAAGCTCAATGTGGTACTAAACTACTAAAGCCATGAGAAAAGGCCGGAATTTTGGAACACACTCTCAATGTGAGCTTGAGTCGTCGTAACAAATGGTGTTTCATTGAGAACCAGTAAGGGGACCTAGGCATGGGAAAAAGCAACCAAAAATAAGAAACCAAAGGAAATGCTATTTTGAGTGAAACTTAAATCCTAAACCTGCATCAAAGGGGTTAGAGTGGATTCCACCATGAGTGGGCAGCCAGAGTGGGCCAACACAAACTAAAGCTTTCGAGTGAGTGTACAATACTATATCCCATATTGTACAAAGATGGAGCTTGATATTGTACTTATCAAAGAGATGGGTTTCTTCATGAGCTAGCGTTGACATGGACACATTGGACCAAATCAAAGGGAGCAAATATCAATTTAATAAAGACACAAAATCAAGCTTAAATGCATCTTTCAATTTAATTGGAAAAAAACTGTGTACAATAGGGAAAATATTGCATGACTGCAAAATGCTGTCTCAACTGGATTAACTGTTCTCTTCATTTCTCCAGTTTAGCCTATTTCCAAGTTAAAATAAACCCCTGAACTACCCGTAGTTTTATCAAGTTTTACCTGCTGTCCCAGCTTGCTAACAGATGGATCCTTGATGGACGGCCAGAGTTCCGAAACTTTTCTTTTTCTCGATACTGGTGGTGATGAATAACCAGAGGAACCAATAGCTCCAGTGATGGCAGCATTGGCTGCCTGCTGAATATATGCCATATTGTTGTTTTGATCTCCATGGAACAGAGCCTGCCGCTCTTCACTTCCTTCAAAGTTTTTGCAATCCATGCATTTACAATTTTCAGAACAAAGAATGTTGGCTTGGAAACATTCACAGTACTTCTTGAGGCACCCAGATTTTTTACAATGGCACCCCTTATTGTGCTTTGCCAATATTAAAACATCCCCAGCCTCCTCCTACATTTATTTTGAAGTTCAAACAAGCATAAGAATAAAAAAAATCAAATATTTTTGAGTAAGCAAAAAGGAAAAGACAATACATTTTCCAATACAAGAACAATTACACACTTCTGAAAATTTTATTTGTCATGTACTTTGATTTTACAGGTATTTTAATAACAGTCTCCTATCATGTCATAATTTATTTACCATCGCATGCCTACTTCAAGTGCAAACCCACTCTTGTAGGGACGTGGTTGAAAAATATCAATAGTCTGAACTACTTCATTTTAAATTGTGGGTATTTATATAGACTTTATATCCTCTTGCCGCCAATAAAAGGGAAAAAAAAGATGCAAATAAGGAAACGTAAACTGAAATGCACTGGTTTGAGTTTCATTTCATTGAAATTGAAAAAGAAAACATTTAAGGAGATCCACAAAAGGAATCTATCTAAATTATAACTGATTGCAGAAAACATCAACATAATGACAAGTAGTAGACAAATAATCCTCTGACCTTATTTATAAGCGTAAGCCTTCATGATTTTTTGGCCTTAAATATAAACAAATGTCAACTATTCTATGCACATTTAATGTTATTTTTCCATACATGACCTTATATTAGTTACTTAATGTTGTGAATAGAAACCACTAATTAGGGGTAAATTAGTATATATATTTATTTTTTTACATGAAAAATCAAGAAAACTAAATGCACTTAACCATCCTTCTTAACAAGTGTGAAAATGTGTTTAATAACAAAAGAGGTTCTCTCAGTCATGTAGAAGTGTCATACATAATATGTAATGATGCATCTAATAGAACAAAAATATATACGGGTGCAAATATCCTTTTTTTCACAAAAATCTTCAATGAACTGAAACAAAAGTAATCAAAGACAATAGACATGTAGTGCAAAAGTAGATTTAGGTAATAAATGCAATAGAAAAAATCGACCTCGACATAAAAAATTCAAAAAACGACATACAATACTGACAATTACAAAGAGTTAAGCCCGCATACCCTACTATCACGTGCTCCATGAGGGCTACTCGCTATTTTCGGCCTAAATGCATTTGGATTGCGTTCTAAAGTTGCTTCAACAGCTTCTCGTCTAGCCGCTTCATTGTCAACATTGTTAAAACAATTTACACAATTGCAACCATCACAATATATTCCTGATGCAAAACATTCACAATACCTACACAAGTCGTCATTTAAATGTTAGCTTAGCTTCACATAGCTTCTTATTCTAACCAATGAGTTGCTACAAAGGCGCAACAACAAATGCCGAGAGAAAGTGAGATAGAATTTTACTCACAGCTTTAAGCATCTTGAGTGTTTACAGTTGCACTGTTTTTGCTTCTTTGGAGTAGCATCTTTTGTTTCAAAATTAGATCTTGATTTTGATTTTGGAGATTCTGGTTTCCTGAATCAAATAAACAATTAACATTTATTAAGGCCTTCAAAAAGGAATACTACCGTTGCCATTTTATAAAGAAGAAAAACGTCCAAAAAACCACCCACTACCCGATTTGAACCGATAACTTATACTTCACAGTTACTATTAACAAGAATCTTAACTATTCAAAACATACCAAATTGTCCAGAACATATGATTAAATAATTGATCACTTGTATCTAATTTCTCAACCACAAAAATCTGAAACCATTTAAAATCACTATAATAAAATCTACAACCAGGGTTGGCAAGTTAATTTGCTAACCAGTTTAAGCCTCTGATACCAAAACCAAATTAAACACTACACTACACCATCATTCTTACAAGAAGGGGATACGCACATCACTTAAAAAATTATCAATCAGAGTTGATGACAGAAAGATTCAATACAAAGTAAAAACATTTCAAATAATTTAAATTTTAAAAAAATTGCGAATAATTTAAATTTAAAATAAGAAATAAAATACAAAATTTTGAATTCTAGAAATTCAAACTACAACATAAAAAAAAATGATAACTTTATCCCTAAGACTCACCCCAATTTGGCTGCAGGAAGAGGAGGCAGTGTTGGCGGCGGTTGCGACTGTTCCGGCAAAGGTGCAGTTACCGGCGCACCACCAAAAGCGTTGAAATCTAGCTGCCTAGCAAGCTTCTTCGAGGTAGAATTTGTAACTGAATCCAATGGTGCGTTTTTAGGAGTAATATCACTAGTCTCACCTTCACCCATTCGATTGCCCAAAAATTATACAATAACAATTTCACTTCACTCACCGATTTTTCCCCAAACAATAATCAAACCAACAATAACAATAATTAGTGATGAATTAATCTTAATTAACAAAAGAAGCACAAATTAAGCTGGTTTCAGATCCAAAATTGAAAATAAATAAAGCGGAAAACGGCGCGGGACTATAGAGATAAATCTCTGAAATCAAATCAAGAGTGTTAACCTCCACCAACTGCGTTAAACTAAGCCTAAAATTGATCTGAATAACGACAAAGTGATACAGAGAAACAGAAGAAAAAAGAAGGAAGAAGAAGAAAGAAAAAAGAAACTCCGCAACAATTTCAGAAGAGAAGTGATTCTTCTTCTTGTTCTTCTACTCCCTCTCTCTTACGAGCTTTTGAATTTCAATTTTTTGTAAATAATGTACGGTTAGATCTTGTTCCCATTTTGATCGTACGGTTCTTTGTTAAGATTCTCATCATACGGTACAAATTCATAGAACTATCGATCCATTTTGTTTCTCAGCCGTTGGATTTGAAGCTCTTTTTGACGAGATAACCTAACTCCATCCTAAGTCCTATTACTATGTACTGCGCGCGGTACTCGTGGATGATGGGTACGTGTAGTTTGATTATTGGTTAGCACACATGGCTTATGTGGAGTTTATAACAGGAGATTCCCTTTTTAGTGGAGGGGTTAAATTAAATTTAAAACTGAAAGTAATAAGTGCAATTAATACAGAGAGAATTTGGCGCTAAAATAAAAGATTGTCCAAGCTGTTGACTTTGAAGTTTGAAGAGAAACTTGTTTGGAATTTCTATGACTTTGAAGTTTTTTAGTGTAGTGGAGGAAGGAGGAGAGAAGTGTTTTCTCGCTCGACATTTAAATATTATGCTATATTTTTATTTTTATTTTGTCCTTTCCTATCTATTTATTCAGTCTCATGAACAATTTCTAAATCAAAGTATAAAAAATGTTGCTCAATTCAGTCCTCTATTTTTTAGTAGATTAAACGCACTTTTTTGTTTCAATTTGTGTTCTTCATCTCTTTTTAAAAGTGATTAGTGTTTTGTTACTATTTAAAATTCATTTTTTTTTACTTAGTTTATGTTTCTACTTTCTATTTTTTTTTTTTTATCAATTCGAATGTCTATTATGATAGTACTCAATGTTTAAAAGTGTTTTATAGTTTCAAGTTATCTAATTGGCCTTATTGTTCCTAACTTTTTTATTTTTTGTTCTTAATTTTATTCATGGAGGATAAAGGAAATATTCATGGGTAATAAATTATAATAGAAGTCTATCTCGATACTAATATTCAAGGTAAAGTGTATTCTGTTTATTTTTGGTTTGGTACTTCCTGATTTTTACTAGTTTTTACAAGTTGTCATTTCATCTTTGTTACTATCATGCTTTACATGTGTGGAAATCTCACTGTAATTTAAAAGTTGTCCTCTATGGAAATAAATCACTTTATTGTTCCAAGACCGAAAACTAAGGGGCATGCAACATGACTTTGCCTTTAAAATATTAGAGTATCATAAATTAATATTGTGTTGGATGATTTTGAATTATTATTTAATTAAAATTAAAATGCAAATTTATGATACTCAAATTTATGATTTTGCCTTTATTATTTAATTAGTATCATAAATTTATGAAAAGAAAAAGAAAAAAAACTGTTAAGTAGTCTGGTGGCTAGAAATTCCACTTTTTAGGATAGATAAGTAGATGATCGAGGTTCGAACCACAGTCCCCTACACATGTCTACGAATTGAGCTAAACTCACGGTAAATTATAAATGTTAATGTTCCATAATTGATTACCGAAAAAATAAATAATACAATGGTCTATAAACTCAGTCACCATGCGTTCAAAAGCTTACTTATTGCTAATTTTTTTATAAATCATAGCAAAATTAGTTGAGAAATATTTATTAATTGATGCTATTTATAAGACTATTTTTTTTTGTATAGTTACAAGATATTATTTAGCATAATTTTTTTTTACGGCTATTATTTAGCATAATTAGTTGTGCATTCCTCTAAAAATCGCATCACACTGTGCTCATTCGCATTTAACGTTGTTCAAAGCTGCTCTAGAAAATGCATTCAAAATTACTTTTGTTCATCTTCCAATATAGACTTGAATTTGCATCCTAAGTTGCATTCTCATCTCTTTTCTATTGTCTTTTTCTGTTTTTACATCCTAAGTTGCATTTGCATATTCAATTTCTAAATTTGTTATTATAATGAAAAATGCAATTAAAAAACACTGGTTTTTATATGAATGCATGGAAAGAACATTTTTTTTTTCATCCTAATCTCCTATCTAAACTATTTTGCGTGATTTCTAATCCTCTGAATTGATTTATTTACAGTTAGATTCGAAAACAGCACCCCGGAAGCAACATTAATCTTTAGCGTTGGAATACCTTTGTTTATCATAACCTTCACCTCCGCTGCACAAGGATTTTTATTTATTCGCAGTTGGCATAACATCACCCGTAACTATTGCTCCATACCTTAGGTACCTTCCTTCTCCATATTACTATATTAGCATCGATATCAAACTCTTTCGAATTTGTTTTATTTCACAATATAAAATTGATTGGATAATTATATTTTTGTTACCAATTTAATTTGATTATTACTATGGATTAATTTTAAATAATAAAAACATGTCATTTATTGATTGGCTCTCAATGTTGTTTATAAGCTCAAAAAAATTTAAAATTTGTAATACTATTCTGGGTTAATTTCAATTAATAGAAAAACGTGATTTACCAATTGGTTTCTAATAATATTGTTTATAAGCTTAAAAAAATTGTGATTCATACTCAAATTAATGTAGGTACGCTTATTTATTGTGCATAACTGCATATGCATTTACTCCATCTGTTCTTTTTTTAAGTGTCTTTTAACATTGAATTTACCATTTATATTTAATTGTGTTCTTTTGGTATTCTAAGTTTACGATTTGTCAATTATGCCCATTATCAATAAAACTAATTTCAATTATTTTACGTTTTTTTCAATAAAACTAATTAAATATAAATGGTAAACTCTCCCGTCTTTCACAAGTCTCCTTCAATTTTGGTGAAGGTTTTGAGCATTCTTCAATACAGTGTGCAAAACTCTCTTGATACACAACTTCACTTGCCCAAAATACAATAAGAGCCGTTGAAGAAATCCAGATTTCTCCTCAATGTATCCAAATTTCTTTAGTGGTGTGGCAGAGTTTTTTGTAAGTCTATTGTATTCTTACCTTACCTCCTTAGTAATGGGGTTATTTGAATATTTACCGTTCTCGGGCCCGGAAATTCGGAGATGCCGCAAGAGGATGTGGAGAATCCATCTCCTTCCTCAGAGACTCTTTCGACACCCCCTCACATTGCTCACCCGGAAGTTATTGTTGTGCCTCAACAAACTCTTCCGAAAGAAAAGAAATATTTTCCTTGGTTGATTATCATTGTTGTAGTGATATACGTCGGCATCTTCGTAATTGAAATGTTCATAAATAATTGCCAAAAACATACTTTTCCTCGCAAGGCCTGTTTTCCCACTGTTTTTGGTCGATTCGCATTTCAACGAACCGATCAGAATACGTTGTATGGTCCATCTCATTTTATTGTTTTGAAACATATTCCAAATAATTTATACAACATGACTCCATTTATCCGCTTAGTGTTATAGTGCTATGTGTAGTTACTTTAATATGTTCTTTGTATATCTTTTGGTATTCTAAGGTTACAATTTGTCGATTATACCCATTATCAATTACTCTTACCTTTTTTTCAATAAAACTAATTAATGTGATATATTTGGGAAGCTAAAATTTTTATTTTATTTTTTTGGTTCATAACATATTTATTTGGGTAACTGATTAATGTTTCAACCTTATTTATTTCTATTAATTATATAATTTATTTATTTTAGCACGCATGCATGTGCGCACGCACATTAAGTATGAATTTGGAGTACACGTAGTACTAAACATGTCTTTAAAATAGTTATAAGTATTTAATTGTACCGTTGATGTGAGTTGAAACTTTTAAAATAATAAAAAAGATCCGTTAAAGTGGGCTGAAACTTCTCAAAATGTCTCACTCTCAAATTTCGGAAGATTTGGAAAATTTCTATGATGCAGGAGAATGCCTTTCTCTTCCTCACCAATATTTTTGTAATGTAGTAGAGTTTCTCGTATGGCTAATATGTTCTTTAACTCCTTAGTAACGAGATTTTTTGCTATACCTCCATCGGAACAGAGTCCGAAAGTTTTAGAGAGGCCGGGGGAGTTCATTGATGTGGAGCATCTATCTTCTTCCTTGGAAGAGTTCTCTGATCCTCTATCTCCGTCGTCGGAAGTGTCAGAGACTCTCCCCCACATTGCTTAGTCGGCTCTACCTCAATTAGAAGCTCCTCTGGAAGCGGCTGTAGCTCAACCTCTTCCTCCGATACTGGTACTCTCTCTCAAATGGAGTACTTGTCCATCATAAATTTTCATCTATGTGGATCCACCATGTTGTGATAAAACTATTAACATTAAAAAATGTAAATTTTATATTGTATGTATTAATGAAGAACCACAATCTACTTGAAGTTTTTTGGAGAAGAACAAACATACAAAGTACAATGTGATTTTTTTTAATAAAAATTATGATTTTTTTAATGCATAAAAAAGGGCAAAATGGTGGCATGATGTTGTTGGTAATACTATGGAAGATGGGATCCAGCAGGGTAGGGTTTGATCGCCTACGGAGAAAAAAAAAGTCCTTTCTACGATTCCAAATGAGATAGTTTCAACGAAGAATCCAACAACTCAATAGGGAGAAATGTGAAATTAGTTGTCATCTAGATAGTTATTTATTGATAAATTTTTACTCAACTAAAATATACTTTTAGTCATTTATCTTTTATCTGATATTTTCCATAAGTAGATAATTTATTGAAGCGAGTACAATGGGTATTTTTTTTTTTTTCACCACCAATTTAATCTGGTTCGGGAGTCAGTTCTGACATCAAGTGATTTCAGCCCCCTTCCGATCACAGTTGCGGGGATCGAACCGTGGTCCTCCTTATCAAGTTCAGCGTCAATCACCACTAAACCAGTTAACGATCGGTTACTACAATAGGTACTTGAAACTCATCACAAAAGGTCAAGAATTACACCATTTGAAGGCACACTTTTTTTTATTACGACCCTCCCTACATACGAACCAAGATTTCAATTCACAATAGATGCTTAATGCAATCAACCACCTTAAGAGGGTTTGCCATTTTGTTGTTAAAAAGAACATCGTTACATTCCAACTAAATACATTGTGTTGTTGTTACAAGATGAGACACATTTTTTTCTTTCTTGACTTTGCAAACACGGTTAAAGAGAAGAAAAATTCATCACAACTTCACTACTCAACCCATCAAACTATACACCCATCCATTTAAAATTTAAATTCTACACCTCTAAAGTTTTGGGACATGCCTCAAACAAATTATTTGCAGATTCTATTTCATTGAAGCACCACACACAACATTGTTGATACACATTCTCAATTATATTCCTCCTCTACAATTCTACTCTCACTGGAAGCCTACCAACCGAATAAGCTAATTTTTAAGGGACAACAATGACCCATAATCACTTGATAGCTACCATGAGGCCGTCATCGAATTTAGTGAAAGAGCATATATTGTACAACATTTCATAGACAATATAGTTGCACCGATCAAGAACATTAATCCTCAAACTAATGGGTAGCAGCTGCTACTGCAAAAATGTAGCATACTCCCTCTAGTACGGTCAAAACTCTAGACCAGATCAAATTCGAAAGCCACAAATTGTCCAGCCAATAACCCATTTCCGCTGCTTTGATGTCTTTATTTATCGCGAGCCAAAAATGACAAGGAATCCTTGTACATAGATAGAGGCTACTCACCAAGCCACAGATTCTTCCAAGAGAAGATAATCTCATCATTTCCCCGCCGTTTTTGAATGACATATGAGATCCAATTCAATCTTAATTTTCCACAATCGAAAGCAAAATAAGTTTTACTAAAGATATATATCAAGATCAATTCTGTGAATATAAATTTTTGTGATCCTAAATTAAGTGTAAAACCATGGATACATTTAAGTGAACACAATTTCTGTTAAAAATAATAATAATAATAATCACTTCGTGTGAATGAGTTAAAAACCTCAATTGAACTACCAACTACGATTCAAACAACTCTATGATATATGAATCGAACTTGTTGAGGACATAACTACTGTTAACCCAACATGGGTAATCAATCTACCATAAAAGTCAAACAACCTTGGATTCTTTTAGGATGGGTGGGGCACAAACGAATAAATTGAGGCATAGTGATCAATGATCAATCTTCAAAGTCTAAATTATTACTTTTTTTTTATAATAAAAAAGTCTAAATTATTTTCGTTGTTCTTTTATCTTTTTAGTGGATACACTCCTAATTATTAAACAATGTAGTGTGTTATTTAGTGTTTAAGTCAATATAAGCTATATAGCCAATGCACCCTGTGCACTCTCCACAACCAAAATGTTTAACTTGCTCACTTGCTCTCTTACTTGATCGGAACAACCACTCTAATTGCAGGGCTTACACCACAATTTATGCAGCTTCAGTTTTTGACTAAGATAGATGGAGAGTTCTCCCTGCTCTGCTGAATCAATACAGAATGAATAAACAAGACCTCTAAAATACAGAATCAATAAATAAAGAACAGAAAGAACTTATAATTAAAAGTGCAGACAGAAACCAATAACCGACTTTAGGCTGCGTCTGCAGAGCAAGTGGTATTCATTATCAGATACAGATTTCATGCCTACACAAGAACATGTTTTGACTTTTGACTTCAGTTCATTCACAAATTGGATGCACAGTTAAGAACGCAGGCAAAAGATATATTGGGTAGACATAACCAATCATGATACAAGACAGAACAAATATATTATGGAGTCATGATACTTGGTGTTTGGCCCTGTAGGCATCCTTCTATTCTCTTCCAGTTTTGATTGAGTTTTAAGAGAATAAGGAATTCAAAGAAAAAAGGACATTTGGCTCTCTCTGAATATAGCCGAGTTGCAAAAATTTCCACGTGGCAACATTTAATGGTTGGGCCGTAGGAGTTTAGTCCACTCACAGAAAGTTCAGTGTTCATAAAATGCTGTATTACATCAACTATAGATATTATTGTACTTTGTAACACTAACACATATTCCATTATGCTGCTTGCTTTTCACATTTTATCCTTTACTTCACACATGTTATAAGCGAAAAAGACATTTTCCTACAAATAGTCTCATCACTGCAGACTTTCCACCACATGATATTTCGTGAGTAAAATATCAGTTGAATAACAAAAATGGAAACAGAAATTCCCAGAATATGATGTACCTCAAATCCATCAAGCTCAAGGAAATTGTATGGAGAAACCGGTACCAGTTTTGGTGAAACTCACAGGGGCAAAGTCATCGAAATCAGAATCAGAACCCATGTCATTGTAATCCTGCCACCCACCAACAGTATCCCCATCTTCTGTATTTCTGGTCAAAGGAACTCGCAACTCAGAAACAGGAACAGGAAGAGGTTCTTCATTAAAGTACTTGTCATGGAGTAGCTCCGTTGTTGTAGCCCTCCTAGCCGGATCATAACAAACCAGTTTTTTGACAAGAGATACTTCATCGGGTGAGCGGTTGGGCAGGCAGGCTTCAACACCAGCAGGGTTTTCTACCTTGCTAAACGAGATTATTCCGTAATCAGGAAGTTTTGAACAACCAGACCAGGCTCTCTCATCAAGGTTGCCCAAAACATTAATAATTCTACCGAGCTGGTCAATATCAGCTGTTCCAGGAAACAAGGGCTTAAGAGTCAAGAGCTCAGCAAAAATACATCCAAGTGACCAGAGATCAATTTCTAAACCATAGTCTACGGATCCGTAAAGCAATTCAGGAGCACGGAACCAGCGAGTTCCAACACATGACGTGAAACCACCACTTTCTCTATCTTCCCCCTCCGTTGCTTCATAACTAAAAGAAGTTCTCATAGGATCATTATCCATATCACTTTCTGTGCATGTTGCAAGACAAGAAGTATTTCCATCCGGAATGTTTGTATCCTTATCAACGTCATCCACAGTTCTCTTTGTTTTCAGCTCATCTGAAACACCAAAATACTCTTCATGACTACTACCCTGCTCTTGATGAAGTGAGCTTTCATGATTAGAATTATCATGCTCACACAGTGGTGGATTCTCCTCATAAGCATCAAATCCAGGCTCTGTGAGTATCCTTGCCTGAGAAAATTAGTCAACAAAACATTTCATTCAGGACATAAACCTAAGGCACTCCTTGAATGAAATATAAGCAAAATTAACACTTTTTAGCCTAATTATGATACTAACTTCAAAATGCCCCTAATTATGAACCAATTTATTACAAACTTGAAGGATAAATTAGGTAATGGAAACAAATTTTTAATGATATTATGTGAGTAACAGAGTGATTGCATTAAACAATGAGGAATTAAGTTAAACCAAATGAAATGAAAATGATTATGGAAATTAGGTTAACCTGTCCAAAATCAGCCAATTTGAGAATACCAGACTCAGAAATCAAGAGATTAGAAGGCTTCAAATCACGATGAACAATCATATTCCGGTGACAGGAATCAAGCCCGGAAAGAATCTGAATCATCCAACGCTTCATCTCACCAACGGGAAGTGGAATACCTTCCTTGGCGGCATTGGAAATGACGGTGGACAAGTCGGTGGTGAGGTATTCAAGAACGATAACAGCGTCTTCATCTTCGCGCCAGAAGTGTTCGTGCATGACGACGACGTTTGGAGAACCTTGAAGCATTTGCAATGCTTCGATTTCTCGGAAGGCGGATTGGTAGTCGTGGATTTCCTTGAGAGCAACTGTTAGGTCGTCGGAGAGACGACGACCACGGTAGACGTCGGCGTAAGCTCCGGAGCCGATTCGTTCCATGATTTTGTACTTAGCGATGATTTCTGATCGGGTATGGATGCTCCAACTCTTGGATTGACGCTCCGTCGCCATTTTCGTCTCACTCGCATCGCATACAATTCCTTCTACATATTCACTTCAATTTTTTTTTTCCTTCTTTCTTTTTGTTCATTTTTTTTCCTTTCTTTGTGTGGAAAATAAAAGAGAAAATCATTAATTAATATTAAATAACGTGACTAATTTCTTTTACTTTTTTTTTTCATTTGTGTGCACCTAAACTTTTTCTAGGATGAATGTTTGTCCGAATTCGATTTCGGGTGGTTTTTTTATACTATGTTTTATTTATCTAGCGGCCGAATTGTTTGTACCTCTGAAGCACCGGTACACCAAAATAGCCTTGAATCGTACCTAATATGCTTCAATATTTCGTCGATACACCGTCAACACATCTTTGATACGTCAAAATACACATGTGACATTTTTTTCTTCTCTTTTTATATCCAACTCTTTTTTTCCACATACATTAGTGACATTTTTAATTACTCATTATTTTGTATTATTTGCTAGCTTTTTTTTTTCTTTCCTAAAACATAACATTCATTCAAATAGATAGATACATCGGATACAAGTACAAATTCAATAGCGCTAAAAACAAAAAGGAGGAATCTGCGAACAACTTCTCAACATCCAAGTTAATAGCACAAAACGGCATACTCAGGCCTACAAATAATGTGACAAAATAAAAGTTACCAAAATATTATCTAGCCTTTTATTCCATATAATTATACTAGTTTTAATATAATTTTGTTATTGTTTTTTTTTAATAAAAAAACCTAATTTTAATTTACGTATCTTAAACGTATCGTATAGCTGACATATCAATATATTAGATACGTGTCGTATATGTATCATATCTGTTATCTACACCCGTATCAATGCTTGATAGGTTTGTACCCATGGAAGACTTCCTCTCTCTGTTTTTTTTAGATAGACCCCTTTTTCGTGTGTATATGTGTATAAAAATATATATAATTTAATATGATTTTTTGGTTTAAAATAGAGTATAAAATTGAACATAAGACTTCATGCATACTATATAAACTCATCATCATTAAATCAAATTTACTAGTTTACTTTTATGCATCATAACTAATTTAAATGGTTGGTTGTTTAGTTTATCAATAACAACAACAACTAAATGATCCTCGTAAAAAATACAACTAGAAGATGGTGGTAAAAAATTACATTAAAAACGTAATTCCTAACTTGTCATTGTACAAGTTTTACAGAACATCCATTCATTGAATTATAAAAATACATTTACTTGCCCTCCTTAAGTAGGAAAAAGTCACACTTCATCTTACCAAAGAAAAAAGAAGCTAAGTTTAGCAATAAAATCATTATAAAATATACAATATAACCCTTTGGATTAATCAACTACATATGTTCTTCCTCATCACATTTTGTATCAACCTCTTCTTCATCCCAATTTTTTATATCTTCAACACTCCCATAAGCCCAACTACACAACAAGAAGTATAACAAATTAACCAAACCTAGAATAGTGAGTAACCAATAGTAATAATCATAGTGTCCTTGATTAATATTTGATGATAACCAACTAACTTCACCTCCTCTTTGTGTCCCAATCTTAACAACCTTAACTATAATACTAGCAACCAAATTTCCTGTCCCAAATCCAAGAGCAAAAAAAGCAACAGCAATACTAGACATAGTTTTAGGAAATTGTGAATAAAAAAACTCAATTTGTCCAATCACATTTAATGCCTCAGCAAGACCAACTAAACAATGTTGAGGCACTAACCACATTGCTGACATGTTAACTACACCTTTAGGATTATCTATAAACCCTTCTCTAATTGCTTCATTTCTTCTCTTTTTCTCTACTAATGCTGCCACTAATGTAGCTAAACATGATATTGCTATACCAATTCCCATTCTTTGCTTTAAAGTGAGTCCTTTTCCTTTTTTTGTTAACAATGGAACTATAATGCGGTCATAAATAGCTACCCATATGGTTAAAGTGAGGATTCCAAATGCACCATAACTTGTTGATGGAATCTCAAAGTTGTGAACCATTCTATTCATAGTTCCTGCTTGGACCACAGAAAATGATTGTTGACTTATTGTAATGGCAATTGTGATGCCAGTTGACCAAATAGGAAGGACTTTGACCACTGCTTTCAATTCCTCTACTTGTCTTACTGTACATAGACTCCATGGGTCAGTTGGCATTCCATTAGAGTCTATATCTTTTTCTTTGTTCTTGATAATGCAAGCCTTGTTCAAGAACCTAGGGAGAATCAAACATATTGAATTAAATAATATAGAGGCGAGGTTATCTAACACAAATCTAGCTTCTCAGTTATATTTGAGAAGTTGGATTCATATCATGAATTCAATATTATGAATTGACATATATTGGTGGCCGTTGAATTAAGTTCATTAAGATCATACAGTCAAGTTTTCAAGCTCAATATTTCTTAAATAGAGTAAACAAATATTAAATTTTATCAATTCAACCGTCGAATATTACAAGATTCTCAACAATTGTGAACATTAACCTATAGTAGATAAATTGAACATTTATTTATAGTTGTGATTTTATAGTTAATATTTTAAAAATACAATCAACTTAAAATTGAAGTTAATTAATAAAATCATAGTTTTTCAAATTTTATAAGCTTAATGTTTTAGTTTGATGATTAAAATTAATGAAAATTGACATATATATATATAGACATCCGAATTTGGATTGGCCATCCAATAAAATCTTACTAGTTAGATCAAACCGCGACTCAACACTGAAATTTGATCCGACAGACAGAAGGGCAAGGGATGATCTAGACTGGCATTCACTAACTACACGCAATCGCACAATCAGGGAGACTGGACGGTCAAGATCTCACAATCTCCTTGACCGCGTGTGATTGTGTCTTGTAAATGACGCTAACAATCTGGAATCCATAATTTGAATAAGACAAAATAGTACCTTGCTTTGTCCGTAGGCTGAACAAGATTAGAACCACTATGGAAATACCATAAACCAGAGTTGTTTGGATGAGGAAGTGTCAAATGTCTGTTTTTCCATGATGAAACAATTACTTGAGCAAATCCAGCAAGCAAACTTTTGTTTGGTTTCACTTTAACATACATAAAAGATCCCAAGAAAAACATGACAGAAGAAAACAACATAAGACCCACAGGAATACCAAATCCAATAATCCATCCAGCTTTAACTTGTATGTATACTATGAATACCACTGAAAACATTACTGAGACACCAACTGAAACATAATACCAATTGAAGAAACTCTTCATGATTCTCGCATTTTTTGGATTTTTTGGATTGTTTATTTGATCAGCTGCAAAAGCTAAAGAACATGGCCTAATACCACCAGCTCCAAAAGACATTAAAGCAAGTGAAGTGAAAAGAAACAAGTATTGCATTCCTGTTGCTGATTCACATATTTGTCCATTGCAATCTGGTGGCCTTGCATGCCTAATTATTGCAGTAAGCCATAACACAATTAATCCCTGCAATCAATTAAAATATAGTTCAACATTTTTTAGTGATTATTAACCAAACTATCATATAATCAATCTTAGTTTCTAAGTTATAAGAGTGTACGATATTTTTTTAAGACGGTATCCGGACTAAGGACCGATTAGTATATATGATAATTAGCTTACAAGAAGGTCGATGATTGTTCCCCAAGCAATAACATGATATCGACCAAGGCAAGAATCAGAAAGAAAAGCACCAAAAAGTGGCATAAAATTGGATCCAGCATTCCACAAGAATATTATGATAGCTGCAGTTGAAGGGTCTGCATGATACTCATTCAGTAGGTACAAAATCATATTCACATGAAGTCCTACATTTGCAACCTTCTCAAAAGCCTCATTTGCTAATTCAAAATATCAAAAACAAAACAATGAAGTTAATTATAAATCATAACCTTTAAATCTTTGTTAGAACAATAATTAAGTAGGAAAAATGTTCTATATATATATACAAAAAATTAAGGGGTCATCACCTATGATAAAGGGCATGGTTCTATATCCACCAAGCTTTTTCCTTACAACATGTTCTGTCTCTATGGATTTGTTTTGCTCAATTGACTCCTCCATTTTTCTTCTTCTACACTTAGGGAAAAGTTTATGTTCTACACTATAATTAAACTGAATTGCTAATTTAATCAATAAATTAAAAAAAGATAGATACGTTTAGAACAGTATATATGGAGAAGAATTACCTCTTGTAGTAATTCAGCACCGCAATAAGTATATCTCACCTTGATACAACTGGTTAGCTATAGCTTCAATTCAAAGTACACCTCGTTCTTATCTAAAAAATAATTTGTCACATATCATCAAGATTTTTCCATTCTTGTAATTGTACGGCTGAATAACAATGTAGAAAGAATTTTGAGTACACGTCTTTTCTCTAATTAAACGGGAAAAAACAAATTATTTGTCCAATTATTGTCATATTGTGCTCAGAACAGATCAATATGACTAATAAAGAGACAAGACAAAAAATGTCACCCTATAAGGACATCCGACTCGAATGATTAGTTCCGTAGTTTTGTGCATATGGTTCTACGTAGATGATATCTAGTTTACATTATTGTACAGAGTATATATTATTTTCCTTACCGAATTTTGCACGTACTGAACCTTGTCACACACACTATATACATTTAGCTATAGCTATTTTAGGATTTGTAGGAAAGGGAAACCATAAGAACACGTTACAGCTAGCATTGGCCATTTTCTTCAATATGTCTTTGTCTCTATAAGTAAGTGCGTTAAATAATATACCCTTTTCCTAAGATGGGTGTGTTTGTTGCTAGCTTTTAATGTGATTCCCTCGTTTTCTTTTGTAGTTTTGCTCTCAAAATGATCGTGTCATTGTTAAATGGGGTGGAATGGAAGAATAAAGTGGGATTAATTTCATGAACTAAAGTTTAATTGAAGAATTTTGGCATCAAATTGGTTTCACAAACATTTTTTATGGTCCACCTTAAACTAAAGTACTATATCTTTAAGTGGAAGTACGTTACGTTTTGTTATATATTTATTTAATTATTAGTATTTATAAACGTTTAAGTTGAACCTAAAGGTTAGTTTAAGTGGATGCATGTCCAACGACTGATCAAATGCTGCAAAGATCGAAGAAAAGATTAATTTATTTCATTTGAATTGATTAATGGTGGACTGGCCCTTAGAGAGCTGATATTTGATATTCAATAGTTTAGAATTTCTGTTTAAAAAAAGACAGAACTTGTTTTGTGTTTGTTTAATATAATAGTTTCTCATTTAAAACATTTTTTTTAAAATTATCATTTTTTAAAATTCTCTAACAAACATATGAAAATATAAACTCTTAACAATAGAAGATATCCTGTAAGCTTATCTCAGTTGATAGAGACATCATATTATATATGCAAGAGCCAGAACTTGAACCTCGAAGACTAGAAGCTTCTCTCCCGACGTGGTTTGTCACATTGCAAGATACTAATCCCGCTACACTCAACAGTTGGTTCATTAGTAATTTATAAATGTCCATATTTTGATTCAAGATTTTTAAAAATTAATTGATTAACTTAAAAGAAAACAAAAATGATCTCATTTGAATGAAGATATATGAAAAGTGGAAACAATATTTATTTGATTTGGTGTGAATGTACAAATGACATATGTGAATGTCCATATTTGATTTGGAGTACTATATTAGAAGATGAAGACGACCCGTGTCTAATTGAAAAGAAACATATGTGAAAAGTCATCATAATCTCAAAAATAAAGACATGAATTTATTAGGTTGGACAGTAGGAGTGGATAATCACTTTCTTCTGTGCTAAAATTCTCACCCAAACACAATTAAAAGAATAGAAGGGAAGGGAAAAAGAAAAAAATATGAATGGATAAAATTATAGTTTTATGCATATATAGCTAATCACATATGGCATATCTACATAGAAAATCAGTCTATGTACAAGACTCTTTTATGTATAAACCTTTGAGCTATATACAGCCCCCAATGAACCTAGAAAATGCAAGCATTTCTAAGATTTAATGAATTTAATATTATCAAGGAAAGTTTAGCTCCACATATTGGACCAGTACAAATCTTCTTTTAATTCATTTCCCACGCCTGCAATCACCAGAAATTTTGCTACTGTTAGTAAAAAGCTCTACTATTACATTCTATTTATATCTGATTTAGACATAGTAGTACAGCTGCTACTTGGTATATACATGATATAAAGTGTATTACCTGAATTTGGCCATCTGAAGTTCCAATCACCAAAATTTCTTCATTGCTGCCTAGAGCCATGCAATTAACCTTACAATTTGTACCCAACTGTAATGTGCCAACTCTAATGTGTTTCTTCTTATCCCAAATTTCTACAGTACCTCCCTTGCACCCAAGATAAATTAATTCTGAACTCACTGCCATAGCCCGCACTTCGGATCCAGTTTGCAGTGATCCAATCATACTGTAATTGGAATTGTTCCATATCTTGATGTATATGTAAACCAGTCAGTTAACTATGGTATGGCATTGACATCCGTAAAATTAATATCAAGAAACTCAAGAAATTTCTATGCTTTGGAATTCATTATGTCATGAAACCTGGTGTTTCTAGCAAGAAAAAAAGTATTTATATCTATATATACAACTATATTATATATGTGTGACATACCTTTATCGAAGTTCCATCCAAGGAAGAGCCAGCTGCATATATAAGTTCATCATGAATTTGCATTGCATGAATAGGATATGCTTTCCCAAGTAATCTTTTATAACCACTTTGAATATTACTGATAGTTCCAGTGGTCAAATGTATCTCCTGAAATATCACAATAATATTATCACAATTATGTTGAGATACCATCACATACTCAACTCAAGTGTAGCTTCACATTAGATTTAGGCTATGTCACACTTATTAAAACTTGATACCTGAACACTACTGTCGTGGCATCCACAGTATAATCTTCCATGTGCATGAGCCAAACACTTCACATATTTATTAGAATTTAACAACTTGGATTCTCCATTCAATGACTGCACCTGATGAAAGAGAAAAAAGTAATTACAGTACACAATAATGTTACTGACTTTACTCAATATATATGAACAAATTGTAAACCATTTTAAGCATTAGATGGGAAGAAGCAAATATGTTCCAAAGATTTATGGCTTGCCAATATCCCGCCTAGGAATTTGGTTTTTGGATAGAATCGGATAGGAAGGAAACAGTACAATATCCAGCTCAGAGAAAAATATCAAGTACAGTGTTTGTGTGAGAGAGTAGGGCATTCATAACGAGAGGGAACTAAGGTTATTTTACAATCTTGCATGCGTACCTTGATACCAGTCCCCTGCGGAATGAAACAAGTTGTGCTATTGGTTACAACTAAATTATGAATCTGGTCCTTCATATCGTGCACCTGCTCACAATATATTTCTTCCTTCCCAATAGACCAGATCTGTTATTCAACGAAAAAAACTTCTGTTAGCAAGCTGCCTGACGTTGAGACTAGAACTGCAGAAAATTTTACCTTTGCAGTTCGGTCAAGTGAACCACTGTAAAGTCTGTCACCAGATTCTGAAATCGTCAAGTTTGTCACAGCCTTTGCATGTTCTTGGATCTCTTGCAACAGAAGTAATAAGTTATCCTTTAATGTCCAGACCTTCAAAAGTTACAAAGTATTTTCCAGTAAGCTCATATCAGGGAAGTTGTTGTATGAAACCATGAACGAAACATTTTGCTAATGACAAGGTATACATATCCTGGCATTTTGAAAGCTATTCAATCTTTCAAGCAAATGGGAAACACTGTTTAATAAAATTTACTCCTTTTTGCGACATCAAATATGTTTCTTAACACATTTAGCTCATGCTCATACCCAAGTCTACCTTTAGGTTATTGCACAAATGGAAAACTGATAATGTGATAATTAATTTTCTGGTGATTTTAAGGAAAGAAATATTTAAATAAACTATAATAGATAAAAGTAGAAATCTACTATCCGCCAGACTGCTATTAAAGTTATATGTTTGTGTCAATAATTGTAATCATGATACATTAGAATATACACGGAATTTGAAATCCTAAATTTTATTACCTTGATGCTTCCATCTGTATGGCCGGAAATAATTTTATCCTTGAAGCAAATGACAGACAACACTTCTCCATTCTCTCTGCAATCTTCTTGGATTAGCTCTTTATGTCTCCAAATTTCCTGTTCCAATAAATTTTTTTAAATCATCCACCACGCCTATCCAAGAAAATTGTTTAAGACTACACCAAACTTACTGTTTTAGAGTCATTCTCATCAACCAGAACTTTCAGCATTTCAGATGCCAAAGGAGAGAATCTCTTTAGCTCTCTCAAACCTTTTAAGATATCCTTTGCGTAGGAAGCAGTTAGATCACGTATACCGTCTGAAATTTATAATATCAAGTGCAATCATCATACTTCTGCTATGCATAAAAGACATGCAGCAGTTTGAACACATAAATCTACAGAAAGGTTCATAGGCTCGCCAACTATTTTCATCTTTTTCAAAATGTATATGGAGAAGCAAACATAATAACATCTTATCTAAATTTGTATTTGAGTAATTTACGATCCTTACAAGAACTGCAAATCGGATGTTACTTTCCTTCGTAGTCAAGATATTTTTTCTTATTATCATCTAGCTGTTCTAATTTTTTAAAATCAAGGTTGTAACAAATGGCTGTATTTCTGAAACTTACCAGAGAAATGAAGAAAGCTATTGAGAGCAAGCATAGAAAGGATTTTGTGTTCTATGCCCTTAGCAGAACTTAATTTATTTACAAACTGCTTAAGCAAACAGACACGGGCTGCTCCTTGTATCCCTGTATCTGGTAGAATGGTCAGCATGTTTATGAGCCATGTAGCTGATATAAAGCACGCTGAACGTAGTTCTGGAATTTTGCTCTTCATGCCATCTGCCAAAGCTTCAAAAATTATACCAAACTCGTGGCTAACTAGAACATATGCCATTTTTCTTTCCCAATCATCTGCCGCCTTCTCTTCTTCCTGTTGATTCCAAGTATACGGCATTATTTTTAAAATAACAGAACACCAAACAATCAAAAAAACTAAAAAGGAAAGTTTGGGAAGCAGAAAATAGAAACTCAAAAAACTTATAAGAGTTTCAAAGAGCATTACTGGAGTTATTTCGATTTCTGAGAAGAAGTTGCTCATATGATCCACCTGTACATCACTTCTGGGACCTTTGTCAATACCTGCACGTTTAAGAAGGACTTCTCTGATAAGAGGCTTTCCAGAGAAGCTGAACCTCCCTTGCAGTGACATGATTGTATTAGCAGCTGCTAACTGGGCAGTAGGGAAATCTGAGTTCCTCAGGCATGAAATAAGAGTATCTATCGCCTCTTCACGGTATATGCTCATATTTCTTGGTTCCACCTGAAAATGGCATGATGAGTGCTAACTCCCTATTACTGGCAAAACAGCATTTCACATTTCACACTTCCTATATATACTATATAGGAAGTGTAAATAGAAATCATAAACCAGTTCCTATTTTTAAGATTTAGCTAGTACTAGCACCAAATTCTAAGATTCATACCAGAAGATCAAGTTGGAGTAAAAGACCGGCCATGACTGGACATTGATCTTGAAGGACTGTCTGCAAATAAATAAGAAAAGTATGCATTGTACTAAAAGGTCCTTCTTCCTTTATAATGTGGAGGATCCGTTCATTGAATGTTCTCCTGAAAGGAACCAATTGGAAGATATCAAACACAAACTAAAATATGGACAGAACAAAATATGGAAAGTAATTAACTTTACTGTTTGATGTTGTCAATGCATTAAATGTTACGTTTTTTGATAAATATTTTCTACTATTTGTTAATTCTTTCATCTCTGTCTTAGTACATAAGTAATAAGTTAGCTACTAGTTTGGTTAACATAATCCTAAATACGAAACATATATACCTATTTAGTTTGATCAATTCAGAAAAAAATTCAACAATCTTGAAACGCTCCGCATCAGTTGCACAGATGAAGGTTTCTAGAATAGGAGACAGCTCTGCTTTATCGGCAATGGTGTTCCTGCAAGTCCCATCCTCTTGCATGCATCTCAATAAGATCTCCACTGCAGCGATCCGTTCCTCTGCCCATTCAGCTCCCAAACTTCCAGCAATATCTCCAATGGCTTTTTCAGAGAACAAAGTCTTGACAACTGAAGACGCAATTATCTCATCACTGCTTCCAATAATATGTGCCAGTAGAAGAACTGCAGCTGTTGTGGGATTTAAACACATCTTAACCAAGTCTTCCTCTTTCTTACTAAAAACTTCTATGAGGGACTCCACTATGGCCATCTCAGTAAGAGTCACAGGGGAAGGGTTTAGGAGATACAATAGCACAACAGCCTCTGTCAACCCTTTCTTGAAAAGAGCCATTATACATTCAACGTCCGTGTCTACACGTGTGAGAGTCTGAATAACAGCATTGTCTCTAGAGCCCATCTCAGACAGAAGGAAAACTGCTGCCTGTAGCACATGGGATTCAACAGAATTGAAAAGTATCTCCACAAACCCGTTAATTATTGGAGGTTTTGATAGCATGCTATGGATATCCACTCCCAGATTCCCTCCTCTCCACAATTTCTCAATTTGAAGAACCGCCATTTCAGATTCCTGGAGAATCTCTGACATGTACAGGTTATTGATTGCACAGCGTAACTCACTAACCATCCCATCAACGGTGGCTTGCATTATGACACTGTTAGGAGAAGCTGAAGGCATTGTTGTCTTTACTTCTTCCTCGTTATCTTTGTATGGAATCTCACATGTTGGCAGGACTGAACTGGGGTTGTGTTCTTTCCAGCTAGCAACTAGTCTTTTGAGCACATAATTTGTCTTAGGTAGCTTGGTGTTTTGCAGATTCTGGCGAGTGATAGGACAAGCTATGTTCCCTCTATTGAACCATTCCTCGATAGCTTTACGTTCATATGTCTGACCAGTCTCAAGAGTCACTGGATCATCAAATATGTTACTGGTTATTGGACAGACAAAGTCTTTAGGAGGCGTTTGCTTCTCAATTCCATGCGGGGGTGTAATTTCGTAGTCTGCCATTGGATAATCTGGGGAGCTAGGAGCAGGAAGAGTCCAAGTTAAAGAAAATGCAGCAGACAACAAAATATTGAAGAATGGTTTTTTAATATATATACCCCCTGGATTCTTTGAAGATGGCTTGCATTTGTTCCTGGGTTTGGCTTTGTTGAGGCTCCAACAATGCTATATTTTTGTCTTTTTCCTACAGGACATAATTCAGCACTTTGCATTAAAAGAACAAAAACAACAAGCATAGAAAATTCAGTCTTCATTGGATTTTCCGTCTCTAGGTGGCATCAATTACCTCATTTTCAGCTTCAGAATCCGAAGAAGAACAAAGTGAATTCTTATCTAAAGAAAATTGAGTTTCGGTGGCTGAGTTTAAATAGACCGGTGTTGTCCAATAATTTGAAGATTTTCGGGGGTTGAGGACTCCAGGAGAGACTCTTTGAGGATATAATGGTGCCTGGGAGGATCTACTGCTGGAACTGCTGCTCAAATATTCAATAGACGTATCCCTTTCGGACCACATTGGCTGCAGGAATCAGCCAAAAAGGAAATTACAGAATGATCATGAAATGCATGTGCCTTAAATCATCAAACCAAATGCAAAGAAATCTTGGTTTTCTCCATAATCACATATTCCATTCTATAGGTCCTCCAAATACCAACAGGCCTTAGTTTAAATACAAATTTGTTTTCTGGCTATTAAGAAACAAAGTATCACTGATACAAAAATCATCAGTCCATTTATAAAAAATAAAATAATAATCTGTTCATCCAATACTGGAGGAGCAAATCACGGATCAGACTATATGCACATTGCACAACAAGTAGCAAATTTTGAGCAGTTCAATTTAAATAACATCTGCATACTAAGGTTTCCCCAAATCAACAAAGAACGACTACTTCACTTGTGTTTACAGAAAACACGACCGAACAAAGCACATAAGAAAATTTGTAACACTTGTAAATTGTGTTAACTTTATAGGTAAAATAAGATTTCTTGTTACAAATTTTTCCCCATAAGAGATTAAAAATCATAGAGGCCAACAAAAACTTCAAAATGCATGACCTAATTAACATATCTGGTTTCTAGATTTTAGAATTGTAGTGAAATTACAACATCAAACATAAACATTTGTAAGTTGATTTTGTTAAAAGTGACAAATTCATAAACAAAGAAAAGACAACATTACATTATACCGTCCGTTCTCCATCACAGGCATTTGCATTTCCTCCTTTCTGTTCTCTCCACCATCGTTGCCGCGGCCACCTTCTATGGCACTTTTCAATATCAACAACGGTGGACTGATTGTTGAATTTTCATCTTTATTCACCAAAACCTCTTTAAAATACACTGCAAGAACCCTACAATTCTCATCTAAAACCTCTTCATACTCTCTCTCCAACTCCCTCAGCTTTGACGCTTGATCACCGCTCACACTCGACAACAACTTAGCATAAGGCATAACCATTAACTCATCGGAAACCGAGTAGTCACCGGTGTCGCGGCTCGGGGTTTCAGAAGTTGACGGCAAAATCCGCGTTCTCTGTTCATCAAACCACCGGAAAACAGGGAAAAGGTGAAGATAAAAGAGATGCTCGTAGAGATAAGGTGCTATTTCAGATCGGGCGAGTGAAGGATTGGAATTGAAGATTCGGAGGAGAGTTATTGCAGAATCGTCGGGACAGTTACGGAGGGTTTGAATGAGGGAGAGGAGGAAAGAGGAGAGAGGATACTCTGGAAGAGGAATGAGAAGCTTCTCGGCGAGGGAGAGAGAAGAAGAACGAATGGCGGAACTGGAGAAAGAAATGGCGCTTTCGAGAGCATCTGCAGCGAGGTTGAGTTGTTTTAGGGTTACTTGATTGGAGATTGGAGTTTCACGGTGGAGCGTTTCAATGAGGCTGCGACGAAGATCTGATTGATTAATTACACCGGTGATGAATGCGGTTATGTGACGGAGGATCTGAGCTCGTGTTGTGACGGTTGCGGTGTCCATAACGGTGGTTTGATCGGAATAGAAGTGAGTGAAGTGAGGTTTATGATGTTAACGGAAAAAACAGTATTAACTGATTCAATTTGCGGGAAGGAAAAGTCTTGGAACGGGACGGCAGTTTTGAAATGACAAATTTACCCTTGTGTTAAAGTAGTAATTAAACGAATAGAAGTGGTCGTGGCTTATTGGTTTCGCGGTTTTTTGTCCAAAAATATTAATTAAACGATTTAAAACGTTTATAGTTTATGATTTTGTTCAAGAATGGTGCAGAAGACAAAGTTCTATATGAATTCATAGTATAATTGTTAATTGAAAAATTTGGGTTATGTTATTGGCAGCATAATTAATTGACAGCTGTATATATTGACAGGAAGAAACAAGATCAATAGAGTGTGAGGGACATTTTGGTAAATCTATTATCCACTTTGAAATGTGGCGGCAAGATCTGAACAAATGGGACCCGTTTTGCCGCCCAGCCGGCTCGTTTTTTTGACTGTTAATCACGTCATGCGGTTTCTGGATTTTGGATTCATGCTTTTGATTTGGCAGAATAATTTCTTATTGTTATTTTATGAATGAATCTTTCATTGCTGGATTTTTACAAGTTCAACTTTATTATTAATTGATTAATTGATACACCATTTCATACCATCTAGACATTAAAAAATAGTGTGGTCATATATTAAAGAAATTATAAATTAAATTAAATGGTGTTTCTAAAACATCTATTTCTATAAGAGTTATAAGATAAATTTTTTATTGAAAAACTTAATCTCCACTTATCAAATTATTGATTGGAGATTTTTTTATCGAAAACAATAAATTCAATCTGAAAATTCATAGACCATTAACATTCGAATAATGTTTAATCGTTCAATAACGTCTAAATTAATAGATAATCATGTAAACTTTTAAGGAAATCTAAAATAATTATATGTTATTGAGCTACATTAAGCTTAACGGTATTCAATAAAAATATATAAATCTTTAATCTTGATAGATCTCAATAATATATCAAGATATTTTAAGTTTCTGTTAAATTTTACATGTGTTTTATCTATATCAATATGATATATATTTTCAATTTTAATGGTAAATTTTATATTGGTTAAAACATCACCGATACAATTTGTTTTTCTCTAATATTATATTATTATGCATATATTGACCATTCCTTAAAAAAAAATTGACCACAACTATTATTCTTGATTTATAATTATTGTTTGGGTGGCTTCTAGGGTGAGGGATCTATTAAGTCCCTCACCGGTGGACCACGTGAAAATTACTATGAGATATAATGGACGATTCAGATTTGTGGAAATAAATATGAGAACATCTAGATATTTATATACACAATCTCGCCCTAAACTTTTCTCAAATTCATTCTATTTTTGTTTTTTTAATTAAGTTTCTTCTCAGTTTTCCTTCGTCATCAAGCTGTCACCACTACCAAATCACCATTAACACCAGAAATGTGTGATAGAAGAAAAAAAAAAATGTATTTACAACATATCACACCCCATAAACTTTTATCCTGAGAAAAAATAAGACATCAACCACACATATGGAAACGTAAAAGTTACAGTAGGGTGATTGTTTTTCCACAAAATAAAGATAATAGGGGTGTTTCAAATAAACCCTGCAATTATTCTTTTTGTATAATTTGTATAAGTTTTGAAATTTTTGTTTTGGAAACAATTATATTTTGAGGAATTTATGAAAAAAAATTCTTATATTTTGAGTTGCAATTCTACTTTCATTACTTCATTCATCAAACGAGAGAAAATATTCAAATTAAAAGTTGGGAGTATAGGTGAGAGAGGATCCAGATTTAAAAGAAAGAAAAAATGGAAGGAAGTTTTGGGGCTTGTCATATAAACTCAAATGAAAATATGGGTATGCGTTGGTGGAACAAACGGAGCAGGAGCTCTGGCAACAGCGAACAATATTGCAGAGGTCGAAAGACTGAGATTCGTTAGGGGAGAAGAGAGATAACACATGTAGAAGGAGTGGTGGGGTCAGATATAGTATGGTACTGACTAATGATATCATGCGTAGCAATTTTTTGTAAAAACTGCACCTTGCAGGATTCAAACTTGCAACCCCTCAATCACAGAGCGCCCAACAACCAATAAGGCACAAGAAAACTCGTGATTAAATTTGCAGCAGTATATATACTCATATAGTAGCTAATAAAAATATGTAAACATATACCTATATACCTATTAAAAATGAAAATTCCACTGTGACTAAGGCCACAGTAGACCTTAATGTAGGTCCGCCCGTAGTTACAATGTATATCAACAACTGCCTAAAACACACATATGTCTCCTCCTCGGTTTAATGTGGTAGAGTTTATCTTAAGCCTAATATCTTATTTATTTCTTTAATTTAATAAGGGCCGTTTTTGGTACAACGCTCTCAACAAATTACAGATTGTTTAAACATATTATTTGTTTAAACATGCAAATGATCACTACTAATATATTACTTTTTGTTTTTAGTCATTGTTCATTCTGGTTTTTTTTTTTGTTGAAATTAGCGTGGTGCTACTAGAGTTAGAATGAGAAGCTAATATATTAATTTATAACTGATTGTAGGCCATTTTAAATCATTTGAGTGTGTTTTAGTTGTTTACTCGTTCTATATTGTGTTAATTGATCATGTTCCTTTCTATAATGTGACAATTGAGTTTGTTTGTTGATTATTGTTGACTCGGATGATGATGTTATTCGTGAATTTTACATTTATTAAGAAAAATAAAATAAAATAATTTGAAGTATGAAATTTTGTGTTTTCCTTAAAATAAATTTTATGGGAAGATGTAAAAAGTATTTTTATTGGTTATTGATTATATGAAAAGAAAAAAGAGTAAATTAAATACAATTTACATAAATCTTAAGAATAATTAAAGTGAGAAAGTTAAGAAAGTGATGGGGTGCTTGTGGTTGTTGTTATTTCTTCTCTTCTTAGTCACACTCTTAACAACTTCAACCTCACCAATCTCCGACACTAACTCATTCATCTTTGTTGGTTGTTCGAACCAACAAACCACAAGCATCCAAAAACAAAAGCATCTTCTCGCAAGTAAAAGCTTATCCACACGATAGAGATAAAAAACAAAACTAAAATTTAGCTAACTAAACATTCCCCTGATTTCATTTTCAAAGATCATTTCTTTCACTCTACTTATAAAGCTACTCAATGTATCAACCTACTCGTCACTCTATCTGCATCTCTACCACCGACTCTCTACTGTCGTCTCCTTCTAGCTAAAATCCCACAACAAAGATGAAAAACAAAACTATGTTATAAGGTTCGTTATAAGGTTGTTATTGTTGGATTCAAAGCTAGGTAGTATTGGGGTTGTTGTTGGTCAGAATCTCCTCAATGTGCTTCTTTGTGCTTCTTTCTAGGGTGGTACATTTGTTTGCTTCTTTCTGAAGAGTTTTTTTATTTGGAGTCTTTATCTTATTCTTCAGAAGATTTCTTTCCTGCTTTGGCTCAGTTGTCGGAAGAAGAGTTTCTTTCGGTGTTTTCTAAAAAAAAAAAGTAAATACACAAATTCCATTTTTTAATAATTTTGTAATGTTATAATGTTGATGTTATAAGGTTGTTGTTAGATTCAAAGCTGGTCGGTATTCATATGCAAATTTAATAATTATGATGGGCATCAACAACTTCCCAAAACACATATCCTACCATTGCGCGTTTTCCCTCCAATCAATTCGCATTTCAATCAACGTAACTTATTGTTTAAAATATGTTATTGGTTTAAACATGCATTTGATCATTACTAATATATTACTTTTTATTTTCAGTCCTTGTTCTTTTTGGTTCTTTTGATTGAAATTAATGCGGTGGTACTGGAGTTAGAATGAGAAACTCGTATATAGAATTGATTTTAGTTCATTTTAAATAACTTAGTGTGTTTTAGTTGTTTACTTTTTTTTTAAACCTTATTTATTTATATTAATTATATAATTTATTTATTTTAGCATGCATGCACATACACACTGTAAGCATGCACACTAAACATATCTTAAAAATAATCATTTAATAATATACTCCCTCCGTACCAACCCCAAAACATTGTATTTGGTAAATTTATATGTTATAAGGTTGATTATAAGGTTGTTATTGTTGGATTCAAAGCTAGGTGGTATTGGGGTTGTTGTTGGTCAGAATCTCCTCAATGTGCTTCTTTGTGCTTCTTTCTAGGGTGGTACATTTGTTTGCTTTCGGGTTATTTGGATTTCATCTCTTGGTAAATTTATATGTTATAAGGTTGATTATAAGGTTGTTATTGTTGGATTCAAAGCTAGGTGGTATTGGGGTTGTTGTTGGTCAGAATCTCCTCAATGTGCTTCTTTGTGCTTCTTTCTAGGGTGGTACATTTGTTTGCTTTCGGGTTATTTGGGTTTCATCTCTTGGTAAATTTATATGTTATAAGGTTGATTATAAGGTTGTTATTGTTGGATTCAAAACTAAGTATTGGGGTTGTTGTTGGTCAGAATCTCCTCAATGTGCTTCTTTGTGCTTCTTTCTAGGGTGGTACATTTGTTTGCTTTCGGGTTATTCGGGTTTCATCTCTTGGTAAATTTATATGTTATAAGGTTGATTATAAGGTTGTTATTGTTGGATTCAAAGCTAGGTAGTATTGGGGTTGTTGTTGGTCAGAATCTCCTCAATGTACTTCTCTGTGCTTCTTTCTAGGGTGGTACATTTGTTTGCTTTCTGGTTATTTGAGTTTCATCTCTTGGAACAGAGACCAGAAGATTTGGAGAGTTCTGAAGAGTTTTTTGATTTGGAGTTTTATCTTATTCTTCAGAAGATTTCATTCCTGCTTTAGCTCAATTGTCGGAAGAAGAGTCTCTTTCGGTGTTTTCTATAAAAAAAAAGTAAATACACAAATTCCATTTTTTAATAATTTTGTAATGTTATAATGTTGATGTTATAAGATTGTTGTTAGATTCAAAGCTGGTCGGTATTCATATGCAAATTTAATAATTATGATGGGCATCAACAACTTCCCAAAACACATATCCTACCATGACGCGTTTTCCCTCCAATCAATTCGCATTTCAATCAACGTAACTTATTGTTTAAAATATGTTATTTGGTTTAAACATGCATTTGATCACTACTAATATATTACTTTTTATTTTCAGGCCTTGTTCTTTTTGGTTCTTTTGATTGAAATTAATGTGGTGGTACTGGAGTTAGAATGAGAAACTCCTATATAGAATTGATTTTAGTTCATTTTAAATAACTTAGTGTGTTTTAGTTGTTTACTTTTTTTTTAAACCTTATTTATTTATATTAATTATATAATTTATTTATTTTAGCATGCATGCACATACACACCGTAAGCATGCACACTAAACATATCTTAAAAATAATCATTTAATAATATACTCCCTCCGTACCAACCCCAAAACACAGTATTGGGTAAATTTCTATGTTATAAGGTTGATTATAAGGTTGTTATTGTTGGATTCAAAGCTAGGTAGTATTGGGGTTGTTGTTGGTCAGAATTTCTGCTTCTTTGTGCTTCTTTCTAGGGTGGTACTTTTGTTTGCTTTCGGGTTATTTGGGTTTCATCTCTTGGTAAATTTCTATGTTATAAGGTTGATTATAAGGTTGTTATTGTTGGATTCAAAGCTAGGTAGTATTGGGGTTGTTGTTGGTCAGAATCTCCTCGCTTCTTTCTGCTTCTTTCTAGGGTGGTACATTTGTTTGCTTTCGGGTTATTTGGGTTTCATCTCTTGGAACAGAGACAAGAAGATTTGGAGAGTTCTGAAGAGTTTTTTGATTTGGAGTCTTTATCTTATTCTTCAGAAGATTTCTTTCCTGCTTTGGCTCAGTTGTCGGAAGAAGAGTTTCTTTCGGTGTTTTCTAAAAAAAAGTAAATACACAAATTCCATTTTTTAATAATTTTGTAATGTTATAATGTTGATGTTATAAGGTTGTTGTTAGATTCAAAGCTGATCGGTATTCATATGCAAATTTAACAATTATGATGGGCATCAACAACTTCCCAAAACACATATCCTACCATGGCGCGTTTTCTCTCCAATCAATTCGCATTTCAATCAACCTACCTTATTGTTTAAAATATGTTATTTATTTAGACATGCATTTGATCACTACTAATATATTACTTTTTATTTTCAGTCCTCGTATATAGAATTGATTTTAGTTCATTTTAAATAACTTAGTGTGTTTTAGTTGTTTACTTTTTTTTTAAACCTTATTTATTTATATTAATTATATGGGAAATTCTATGGTACATTTGATAATTTTTAATGTACCGGTACATTAGGTATCAAATTAGTAAATAAATAAATATGTTCTAAAAGAAATTATATTTTTTATCATTAAAAATATTATAATAACAAAATGTTATTGATCAAAACTGTAAAAAATATAAAATTTGATATTTTTTAAATTTTTATGCATAATAATAGTCAATATTGAATATTTTTAATGAAAAAAATGTTAAAATTTAGTATAATCCTTATAAACAATGAAATTGTGTTTTTTCTTGTCATATTATCATCTCTAAAATATAATGATCGGCTGATAGTTTGTTAATTCATAAAAATAATTACAAATTTATCAATTTAATAACCTAATGTGATTTTTCTCAACTATCGCCGCTCTTGTGGATAGTGGTTGTTATTGCGGCGTTTTTCCACTGCCTCTGCTAATAAGCAAATACAGACAATCAAACTGAGGCAGTTGCTACTGAACCGCCGCCGCTCTTGTGTATCTGACTGTTATTGCGGTATTCTTTCCACCGCCTTTGTTGTTTGTAAATCATCGGCGGTTCGCATCGGCAATGACAATAACAAAACTGAGAGACAAAATAAGGTAACAAACAATCAGAGATTGAGCTTTGAGAGAGAAGAGATGGAAGTGGAAGAATGATTTGACTAGTGATTGAGAAAGATGAATTTGTTCTTCATGTTCTGATAGATGAATTTTTTGGTTCCTCAGAGATAGATGAATTTACTGAGAGATAGATGAATTAATGATTTTTGAAATTATTAAATTAAATATTAAAATATAATTTGTATAAGTTAAATTTGTAAAGAAAAATATACCAGTACTTTTAATTTAGTTGACTTCTAATATATAATACATAAGTGATGATGTGGACAAAAGACATTTTTCTATTGGTTGAATATTCTATTGTACCGGTACATTTAATTTCGACAAATGTACAGTAGAATTTGCCCATTTAATAATATACTCCCTCCGTACCGACCCAAAACACTGTATTTGGTAAATTTCTATTTCTATTTTCTCTATAACTTATGTATTTCATGTTATTATATATACTTATAGCATTATTGTTTTATTGCATGTATATGTTAATTGGACAATGGAATGATCATATATACATATGTTAAGAGGTTAATTGGTAGGAAGTTTAGTGATTCTGTTGTTCAAGATGATATGATTGTGTGGCCATTCATGGTGGTTTCCGGAGTTGAGGACAAACCGATGATATCTGTTAAGTACAAGGGACAAGAGAAACACCTATGTGCCGAAGAAATTTCATCTATGATTCTAACAAAGATGCGTGAGATTGCAGAGATTTTTTTGGAATCACCTGTCAAGAATGCAGTTATTACTGTGTCGGCTTATTTCAATGATTATCAGCGGAAAGCCACCATAGATGCTGGTGCTATTGCTGGTCTTAATGTTATGAAGATAATCAACGAACCCACTGCAGCAGCTATAACATATGGACTGGACAAAAGAATTAACTGTGTGGGAAAACAAAATATTTTCATCTTTTATCTGGGTGGTGGGACTTTTGACGTGTCTCTCCTTACAATTCAGGATAAAGTGATTGATTCAAGAAAAAAAACAATTAAGGATAAAGTCTTCGATTTATTCAACAAGAAAAAGGAAAAGGTCTTTGAAGTGAAGGCCACCGCTGGAAACACTCACCTCGGGGGAGAGGACTTTGATAGTAGGATGGTGAACTACTTTGCACATGAGTTTCAGAAGAAGAACAAGATGGACATTACATTACCGGAGACCCAAAAGCCTTAAGGAGGTTGAGAACAGCGTGCGAGAGAGCAAAAAGGATACTATCTTTTTCTGTTGTCTCCACCATTGATTCTTTATTTAATGGCATTGATTTCTTTTCATCAATCACTCGTGCTAAGTTTGAGGAAATCAATATGGATCTTTTCAATGAGTGTTTGAATATTGTCGATAGTTGTCTCACTGATGCCAAAATGGACAAGAGCGATATACATGAGGTTGTTCTTGTTGGCGGCTCCTCTAGAATTCCAAAAGTACAACAACTCTTGCAGGAATTTTTTCCAGGGAAGGATCTGTGTAAGAGCATTAACCCTGATGAAACTGTTGCTTATGGTGCAGCTGTGCAGGCTGCTTTGTTGAGCAAAGGCTTTAAAAATGTTCCAAACTTGGTTATGCAAGATGTTGCACCTTTGTTTCTCGGTATCCGTGTTCACGATAATGTCATGAATGTTGTAATTCCTAGGAACACTAGCATTCCCATAAAAAAACAAAATGTTATAAAACAGCTTATGATAACCAAGCCAATGTTGCTATTGATGTTTATGAGGGTGAGAGAGCAAGAATAAGTGACAACAATCTGCTTGGTTCTTCTGTTCTTTCTGGCCTCCTACTTGCTCCTCGAGGTCACCCTCTAGAGGTATGTTTTGCCATTGATGAAAATGGTGTCTTAATTGTTTCTGCTAATGAAAAGTCAACTGGCAGTAAGAAGGAGATAATAATAACTAATAACAAAGAAAGATTGTCATCTCAAGAAATTAAAGAAAAGATCAGAGAAGCTGAAAAGTACCGCGTTGAAGATGAAAAATTTCTAAGGAGGGCCAAACTATTGAATGAATTAGATGACTGCGTTTACAAGTTGAGGAACACTCTCTCTTCTGAAGAAAATGACAAGATCAACTCTGCAATTAAGGCGGCCACAAATTTGCTTGGCAGTAAGCAGCATAGTGAAATACATGTTCTTGAAAATTCATCTAAAGGAGCTTGAGAGTATATATTACAACACATTATAAGAAAAGCTGTCTTTGGATACTTCTTTTTTTCATTTCGTTTTGTTTAGTAGTTGTTTTCATTATTGGTGAATATTAGTTCTCTGTGAGCTTTTATCATTCAGGAACTGTTATTCTTGTAACCATCTTTGTCCTTATCTAAGGCATAACTTCTATTTTTACTTTTTCTGGTTACTATTTTATAAGTACTAAGTTTTCACCGTTGTTTACATGTGACTAATCTCTGTCAGAGATTCTTTGGGACAAACTAAGTTGTGTTCTTCCCTTTTAACCGATTTTTAATTAATAAGCAAGAGTTGGATATCGAACTCATGACCACTTATTTAAGATTCCAAGTTCGTTTTCATTTGGACTGATCTATTGTTGGTGAGTTCTATTTGTTAAGACTTCAATTTTACTTTCAATAATTGCTTATAAAAATAAACTCATAGTAACTAACAAAATTCAAAAGCTTGTTCTAAATGTTTAGCATTCAAATGATTAATCATACAATTATTCCATATATATACATTAAAATCTAGCATCTGACCTCATAATTAAGCTAATATGATCAAATGAAAATAAGTTAAAGCTTGATTAATTATTTGCACAAATTGAGGATTCTTAATTAACAAGGGCTTGCAAATATATGTACTTGACAATCATGATCAGCATACATATTTTTTATTAAGGAACCTTGCATAGCATCATGAGCAATCAGCCTTAGATAATATTTTATATATATAGCAGATTGACTGCTCATGATGTTATACAAATTTCCACCAATTTGCTTGCCTCTTTGTATGCTTTTCACATATATATGAATATATGCATGCTACTCCAATCTACTGATATCCACCACCAAAAGCAGGATTCCAATAATCAGCTCCATTGTCACTTCCAACTTGTAGTGTGCATGAAACTGGAACCAAACATAACCCTCTACTCCTCAAGTCCTTCTTTTCTTCTTCTTCACAATCCTAATTTACAATAATAAATCAAGTCAAAGTCGGTGAAAATTCAAATTATTTAATTAGTATATAGTTATTTATAAGAACATAAATGATACATCGGAGCCCACCTTTTTGTACACTTGTGCGACACCTGATTAATCATATCAGGTTTTAATATGTAGTAAATTCAGTTGAGTAGATGGTTATTTCAATTCACGGTCAAAATTGCGAGTTAACCACCATTTTCAACCGAATTGATCACATTTTTACACGTAATTAACCAGGTGTCGCAAGTGTATGAAATGGGTGTCCGTTAAACAATTTTTTATATAAAAACAGAACAATTACCTGCTCACAAGCCTTTCTCTTCAAACAGTTTTCATTCAGAAGCTATAAAAAACAAAGTAATAAAACACAATGAGAAATTATGCAAGTTGAATTGAGTTGAGTAGCTTATTTGCCAAATGCAAAATCCCAAAACTCTTTTATAATGGATCCAAAGAAAAGCATAAATAGTCACATACCTGACCAGGGTGTTCAGGGAAAAAACAATTCTTCTCTCCTTGAACCTAACAATATATTAATTAAATAATAATCACAATTAGTACAACATAATTACCAACTAATTAGTGTGCAGTGCAGGAGCTAGCTAGCTAGCACATGCAAAAAAGTGATTATTCTTTGTTACATTGGTAGAAGTGAGAGAGAGAGAGAGATTGAAACTGTGCATGCTTACATATTGTTGTTGTTGGTTCTTCATGTTCCCTCCTACTGATCCATTTCCCAAGTATGGTAAACTAAGTGCCTGCTTGATCCACGGGGAAAAAGTAAAGAGAATTTTTAGAACTTCAAAAACAACAACAAAGTGAAAAATGAAATATACTTTTAACAGTGTGCCATCACTATTCAATCTCAATGTGTGTGGTTGTTTGGAAAATTAATTCAAGAGAGATGGAAAAGAAATGTTGCCTCAATTTGACTCTGAAGGAATCTGATATAACCAATTGATTCTAATAAGACAGATGCTGTGTCAGTCTGCAAAAGTTATAAAACACCACACTCATCAAAAATATATTAATAAAGGGGATGGGAAAGATGAATGAATTATTATATAAAAATAGCTTAACTTTAAGATTGTTTTTATTCTTTTCAATGCAAATTTAAGATTCGTACGTACCTTCTTTTATTTTATTCAAAATTTTAGCATAAGTTGATGTGCAATAACATCAAACACAAAACTGTTTTTTACTAGATCAAAGCACATTGTAATACTTGGGGTATTATGTATTTTTAAAGTTAGCCGATCATAATTACACACACATAGATTGTGCTGGAGATTTTCACGGTACCTATGGTTTGGATCGTTTTTTAGGCAAAAGATCGACCATGTCATCTAAACATTAAAATTATATGTGATTTCGGTTCAGTTTGGTTTGGATGACTATAAAAATATAGTAAAATGACATGTTTGATGCAAAATATATATCATATAATTTACTAAAAGATAACATTATCAATTATATTTAAAACATACGGAATAATAATAAATTAAACTAATAAATATTATTTAAAAAATAAAAACCATTAAATAATATATTATGAAATATTGCATACTAATAAAAAAAATACTATATGTATTAATACATATAGTATATTGTTTAGTCTGGTTTTGATTTTGGAAAAAAATATTCTAAAATCCAATTGAATTGTTTTCATAGAAGAAGATCTAAAAGAATTCAATAATGTTATAATCACCCAAGTTTTGTTCTAATATCAATTGAGTTAACTAGCTAGGCTTACAAAAAAAAATACCTTTCCAAATGGGGAAACGAGTTGATGAAGGGCAGTAATTCTATCACCTAACTTCTCCTTCCTAACCTGAAAAATGGAGAGAAGAAATTAAGAAATCATAAACAAACCTATACATGTGGTGCTTCAATATGTTGGCATATATAATATATATTTTGATTCATCATGAGATAAAGTGAGAAAGAAATATTTTTAAAAAAACATGATGATAATGAGAACAAGACAACCAAGAAAGACAAGAGTTACAACCCACATATGTTTTTGTTGAAAGAGATTTAAAGGTTGGAAGTTTGTGTCTAGAATTGTTTGCTATTGATTATACCTTGAAGGTAGGCTGAGTTGTAGATGGCTGAACCCTAGCTTTCTTCAATGCCCCACCACTTGCACCACTATTGCACTAATGAAAAAGAAAAAAAAAAACTTTTGTTAATAAAAATTATAGAATATGTAAATAAAACACACAAACCAAAAAGAACATAGATTTTTTTCCATGTATTATTTATTTTGATTTAGAGAAGATAAATAGATAGAAAGCAAACCATAATTTTATATATTTATTGAAAATTAGTCGAATTAGTAAAGTTTCAAAAAAAAAAAATTATAACTTGTACAAACCAATAAATTAAAGAGAGAAAGAAGAAAAATCTAGCTTGATTAATCATGAAAAATATGAATGACATTTTTTAATATACCTGATCAGAAGATGGATCTGATGGTGGAGATCTTGTATCAAATTTATTGTTAGAAAAATCCAACATGCTAGATTTGGAGGAAGAAGAAGAAGGCACCGACACTATTTGAGACCAAGTACTAGAATTTGTTGTTCCGTGAAATTCTTCATTTCCATAAACATAGTTGTTCACTGAAGTTTCTTGTTTAACATGATCAACAAGAGAAGAAGCATTTGAAAGAGGCTGACTTAGCATAATTTGTTCCTTATCTTCTTCATACACCATCCCACCACTCCTATTGATTTTCCAAAAAAAAAAACATACAAAATTAAGACAAAAAATAATTATATATCTATATATATATATAGATTAATTCATCCTTAAAATAATCAAACATGGCCTTGACATGCAACCATTAGGTGCACTAAAAAAAATTAATATTTATGGACCAAAATATAATATTTTTTTTAAATTCAGTCGATCGATAAGTGTTACAGATGTAAAAATGGAATAAATTTAATTTTTTTGTCACGAATTTTCGTGGTGATTTAACTCGGCTTTTTAGAAGAGTATGAGTGATTTGAGAGAGATTGTTAGTTAATTACATGAGTAGGTGACTCCATGACTCAGGAAGTTGATCTTGATTTTCATGCCAAGAAGGAAGAGGAAGAGAAGTAGGATATGGAGGTACAAAGTAATTAGAAGGAGAAGGACTAGTAGTAGTAGTAATGGTGGAGAAGAAAGGTTGGTGATGATTATCAGGTGTAGGAGGGCGCATGGTGTTCCACCAGTTGTTAGGGTTTCCAGCCATCATAATTTGTTGCACTGGTGAGCTTTGAAGATTAACACCTCTATTCATGTCTTTCTTTCTTTTTATTTCCTTTTATCTCTCTTTCTTGATGCTTCAAATAGAGACTTTGTGTTGAAACTTTGAGAAAAGCTTATGTGGTTGGTTAAGTAGCTATAAGAGGAAAGTAAGGAGAGGAACACTATAGTGTTATTGTTTGCTTTTTTTTAGAGAGTTTGAATTAATAATAATCATGGAGTTTTAGAACCTTTTGTCTTTTGTTTCCTCTCTTTTTCTTCTCCTTGCCTTTAATTTCTTTATAGCTTTTCTTTTCTTTCTTACTTTCCTCTCTGCTTTTCTATTTTATTTTCCCTTACCTTGCTTGCTTTTGCTTTATCATAAAGTGGGAACAAAAGTTGGCAGCTCTTCCTCCGTAATTAATTTAACAGTTATAGGCTTTGTACCGCAAAAAATAATTAGTTTTTAGCGGATGAATTTATAGTAAAAATTTAAAAATTAATAAAGCAATTAAATTTGTAATTTTCGATAAAATTAATTGTCGAATTAACTTATAAATATAAAATGACGTAAAAAAAAATGTTTAATTGATGAACTATAAGGTCGTGACTCGTGAGATAACAAAAGTTACCAAACAGATATTTTTTTGTCATTTGAGCTAATAATCTCTTTTATTTTATTTTTCTCTTCTCCTTTTAGTCTTGAAAGTATAATCTATAAGCAATAAGTTCAAATTTCACATTCTCAAACAAAACCTTAATTTCATTTTCTACCCTCTAAGAATCTCACTTGTGCAAGTTTGCCCCACTTTTTTTGGAGAGAATTTTGGCTGCTTATATTTTTCCCTATTGTAATTTTGGTATTTCCTCTCTTAAATTTCTTTCAAAATTGATATTGAAGTGGTCATCCACCCTCATCTTCTTTTTAGTTGATAGACGAAATGACAAAGACATTAAAAACTCACACACACAAAGTGGAGTGACCGGGGACCGAACCCGATCATAACGTCCGACACTAGCAATTTCAGTATTTCTACCAGTTGAGCTAAGATTTGTGAACATCTTCTATTAAAGTATTCTAAAATTTTGTGCGAGTGATTTTATAATATTTAAAATCATTCAAAAATTTGAAAGGTACACATTAATTATCTTAGCATAAAATAAAATTGTTAATGTATGGGGACTAAAAGTCCAATAGAAATTCTATAGGGAGGAAGTAAAATAATTTGTTTTTATTGAACTTTTATGTTATTAATTTTAAGGGTTAAATATATTTTTATTAACAATTAATAATATAGTTGGTTTAGTGATGATTGCCGTTGAACTTAATAGGAAAAACCACAATTTGATCCTCACAATTGCAACCAAAAGGCGAGGACTGAAATTATTATATATCAGAACTTACATCCAAATCAGATTAGAGTAGCCGAATACCGTGGTGAAAAAATAAAAACAACTGGCAGTACTAATTTAATATTCCAGACAAACATTCCCTTAAACCGTACGCATTTCGATATGTTACCAACAAACAAACAAATAATCCCTTAAATCTCGAGTTATATTACTTAGAATTAGAAACGATAACTGATACGTATATAGTTTTCTTCATTCATATTATTTTGGGTAAGGTCACTATAACAAATATCAAAGAATAAAAAAATGGTGAAAATATAATATAGGCATCAGGCATGGCTACCTATAGGGATGCCTTATTGCCTGTCTGTACCGTACATCCAAATCTTTGTCGTGTGGGCAACAATAATATTTAATTCCTTTTTTCAAATTATTGTTTCCATAAACAAAATAGTTTTTTTTTTTTCTTTTTCATGTTATATACTCCTACGCAACTGCAACATTTGAGAGTTTGAATTCAAATGAAGATATGCAACCAATAATAATATCACATTTTTTTCAGTTGAACTAATATTTATTTATTTTTTTTAAAAAAAAAAATTGATACTAATAGTAATTTCTTTGTAGTGTGCACACATGCACATGACACAACAACTTTTTCTTCCCCTCCTCAGTCCCCCACGTATCATTTTCTCATTTAATTTTCCTTTAATTTGCTTTAATTTTCATCCATGTCTTAATTTCCAATAAATAAACACAACCGAGTAGCACTTACCTTCTTGTCTTTACATTCTTACCTATATATTCTCTTTTGATTTCTTAGTACTCCCTCTTACTTTATTAGGCATTTTATTGAATATATTGCTATATGTTTGTACTAGATATGTATAGGTTGTGTTAGATATCACGGATCTATGTACTCCTCAAATCATTCAAGCTTATGATTGATTTATAGATAATCCTCGTTCTTACATCATCATGTAACCCAAATTATTCATTGGATGTAGCTAATTTATTATGCCTCTTTTACAAAATCATCTAAAATTTTAACATTAATAGATTTCATTACTCAAGTTCATTAATAGCAATTATGATCATCAACGTATACGTAATTAACTTATGAGTTTTGGAGTCAATTGCATTATACTCCCTCCGTCCCATATTATAAGAGAAAAATTGACTTTTTAACCAATTTAACTTTAAAGTTACTGAAATACATCTCCCTTATGTTTTTCAAAACAACTCAATTAATGACTCTGTTATTGGAATGGTAGTATTATAGTTCACCGTGTTTTGTTATTGGTACTAGTCCCAATGGAAGACTCACATTTAGCAGCACTTGAGAAATGGCATCTCGTTTGATATTGCTCAAGAATACACGTTTTTTTTTTGTTTAATTAGTCCAATGGTCCCTTAAAGACATTGTAGGTTTCACAATGGACCCTTAAAGAAAAAAATGTTTGGATTGGTCCCTTAAAGACATCTCCGTTAGTCATTTTGGTCCCTTCCGTTAGTTTTTGGCAAAAAAACGTTAAATGATGAACAAATGTCACTGTTCATCTTCTTCATCTCTCTTGGGTCCAGAAATTGTAGAAAAAAATACAAGAACTTCATCTTTTTCATAAATATCATAAAAAATAAACTCAAATCTATCAACCTTCAAATAAACCCAAAAAGTTCATCTTCTTCCTCAATTTTTCATCATCATCTTTTTTCTCAATTTGTTTCTTCAATTCCATTTTTTGTCTCTTTGACCTAACCACCACAAACACTCATACCCCATCACCATCATCAATAATAGTTAAGAGTTTTTGTTGGGTTTGATGAGATTAAATTTGAAAAGTAAAGATGAAATTCAAGGTTAGGTTTGTTGGGGATTTGACATTTGGGATTTAGAGTTTTTGTTTGGAGATTTGAAATTTTGATAAAAGTTATGAGTTTTGCAATTTTGGAATTTATTTATTTTTGAATTTGTTTTGAAATTTTGGATTTTAATGATGAAATTATGGAAAAAAAAATGATGAAGGAATGGAGGATGGAGGAAGAAGATGAAGAAATGGAGGAAGAAGATGAGACAAAAATTTGTTGTGATGGTGCACTCTTAGATATGGTGGACATGCAAAATCTAATGGTTGTTTTTCTTTCAAAAAGATCTAATGGTTAAGATTAAAAAATATCTTGTGGTATATGGTGGACCACCTTTAATGTTGGTCCACCTAATACATTTGTCGTTGATAAATTAACAGAAGGGACCAATGTGACAAACGGAGATGTCTTTAAGGGATTAATCTGGACCTTTTTTTCTTTAAGGGACCATTGTGAAACCTAAAATGTCTTTAAGGGACCATTGGACTAATTAAATCTTTTTTTTAGATGGTGTTGTCTGAAATGAACCAATATTTTCCACTGCATAATAATTTAGAACACACAAGAATAAACATTTTTTTCATGCACATGTACTCTGAATTCATATAATTTGTTAGAAACTGAATTCCTATAATTATGAACCGAATTCATATAATTTGTTAGAAACTGAATTCCTATAATTATGAACCGAATTCATATAATTTGTTAGAAACTGAATTCCTATAATTATGAACTGAATTCGTATAATTATTCCTAAGATTTGATGTTACGGTAAAACTGATTATTTTTTAGCTTTTTTTTAAAATGACACAACACATAATCTATACAATATATAAAGGGATAGGGGAGTTTGGGATAGCTTTTTCATATTCCCGTTATACCCCTCATGATTACTTAACATTGATTTGATTTTTTTTTTGTACCAACAAAAATCTTTTATTAACAAACTCACCATAACATAAGATACATCATTTTTTTAGTAGCAAAAATCTTTTATTAACAAACTTACTATATATAACATAAGACATATCTTTATGTTTTTGCACATAAGTTAGACACAGGTAGGCGCGGAACGCGCCTGCCTGGCCCGCTAGTAAGAATAAAAACAACACACAATTACAATACCTTCTGTTGCCTCAATGTCTTCCTCTTCAAACCCTTCATCATTTTGATCATGTTCAGCTTCTGAAATGGCAATACCTTCATCACTCACCTCTGTCTCCGAGTTTTCGTTGTCTCCTCCTTCATCATTTGGATCATCTTCAGCTTCTGAAATTGCAGTAGTGCATGCTATGTTTTCATTAATTTCAGAAGCAATTGGTATTGTATTGTCAATAACTTCAGAATCAATTGTTATTGTATTGTCAAGAACTTCAACAGGCATGTTTAAATCAATCTCCAAAGGCATGTTTGCTAAGTCTCATAGAATTTTCAGAAACCTCCATTTGATATTTAAAGGCATGTTTGTGTGACTTGATGAAAAATTAGGCGGTTGTATTCTTAAGAGTCATGAAATTCAAAAAATTTAACATTTTGATTTGGATGGCGCCAATTTCTTGTTATCATGGGGTTATTCTTAAGAGTCACGATGTTTAGAAACTGAGTATTTCTTGTTATCTGTAGAGTCACTCCATTAAAGCATGTGGTTATTTTTTGGTTTTTTATGCAATTAGTTAATAAGGGTATTTTTGGAAACAATTTTATGTTTTTGACAAATTTTACAATATTTAATGGTTTTCTTAATAAGTGTTTTTTTTCCCTTATAATATGGGACGGAGGGAGTACATGCATATATATGCAGTACCGTGTTATACGTAACTAATACCACCAACAACAAAAATATTCTACTATTTAAATGCAGGTAGTTGTTGGTCTAACCTGTTGATCAAAAGAGGTGAATGATCAGAATCCTTCGTCAAGCAGCAATCGTCCACTGGAGGGGCTTGTACCTGCAGGCTCTCCGATGCCAAAGTCAAAAGAGCACAAGAGGTAATAAGAAAATAAGAGAGTAAGAAAAGTATTCAATACCTAGCTCTCCTGTGAAAGAGAGTTTATATAGTTGCCCCCAACGTTGGGCCAAAAGTTCCCTTTGTTGGGGTTGATTGTCAAGTCTCACATCGCACAATTTCTTAAATAAAGGAGGTAAAAATTAACTATTGGAGAAGTCTCACATCGCTTAGAATTGTGAAGCAAGAGGGAGACCAAGGATATATATTGGACCTAAGTTATGCACCAGTCAGCAGCACTCTTTAAGCTTATATCTGACTTAGTTTAAATATTTGATTTGCGAGAGTGTGGTTGTATTGGGGCATTGGGGTGAGAGTGAGAGAAATCTATGTGTTGTAACAATTTTTACATAGTGATAATTCTCTAGTTGTCGGTTTAGACAACTGTTGTGGTTTTTTCTCCGGTTTTGGAGTTTCCACATTATATTCTTGTGTCTTGATTGTGTTTATTTTTCTTCTTTAGTGTTGTTATTTTCTAACAATGGTATCAGAGCTTCAGTTCGATATTCTAAAGGTGCTAAAGAAGGGGCTTTGCTATGTCTTATTCAAGCGCTATGAAGTTTGACATAGAGAAGTTTGATGGAAGAATCAACTTTGGCTTGTGGAAAGTACAAGACAATGATGTTTTGATACAATCAGGTTTACACAAGGCGCTAAAAGGAAACACTTCCAACATGGATGCCGACAAGTGGGAGGAACTAGATTTGAGAGTTGCAAGTGCAATTCGTCTGTGTTTGTCAAAGAATGTTCTTGCGAATGTGTAGAATACGTCATCAGCCAAGGAACTCTGGGAAAGGCTCGAAGGGTTGTATAAGACAAAGGACATCTCAAATCAATTGTTGCTGAAGGAGCAATTCCACAATTTGCGCATGGGTGAGGGTACAAAAATCTCTGGTCATCTTAGTATTTTGAATAATATTGTTTCTGAGTTAGAATCTATTAAAGTTACGATTGATGATGAAGATAAGGCGTTAAGGCTCATTTGGCCCCTTCCACCTTCTTATGCTCATCTCAAACATGTTTTGATGTATGGGAAGGAAAAATTAAGTTTTGAAGAAGTTGCAACTAAAATTATTTCTGAAGAAAGGAGGATGAAAAGTGATGAAAGCACTTCATCAAGATCGATGTTGCTAACTAGAAGTGGGGCTAATAGGAAGATGATCCATGCAAAGAATATGTCGTGTTGGAAATGCGAAAGGTCTGGCCATTTAAAGAGAAATTGTCCAGGTGGAGCTGTATCTGTAAAAGACTCTGAGACAGGTGCTAGCAATGTCTCCCTTGTTTTGGGAGATGATGGTCATCTTATCTAGAAGATAAAGTGTGTCCTTATGGTATTTCCGCTATACCATGGGAAAGGACAATTTTTTGCTAGCGGATTCAGAACAACACAGGGCATTTGTTAGCATTGATGCAAGGTGTGTGGTGAGTTGTGTCGATGGCTGAAGAACTTCCTGAAAGCCAACATGGGAGTTGCACCATAATCTTTCAGCAAGGTTTTCAACATGAAATTCTTGGGATGGGTTAGTTCCAAGTGAAGAAAAATTCTTGGGATGGTTTAGTTCCAAGTGTAGTGTACTTTTTATGGTGGAGTATGATAAATTTAATTCGTCGGTATAGACAACGAGAATTATGCTTGTCGGTGAAGACAATGATTGTCGGTATAGACAATGGAAGCGGAAGATGGAACTCATACAATCAAGGTGGAGATTGTTGGAGTTGATTGTTAAGTCCCACATCGCCCAGTTTCTTAAATAAAGAAGGAGGTAAAAATTAGCTATTGGAGAAGTCTCACATCGCTTAGAATTGTGAAGCAAGGGGGAGACCAAGACTATATATTTGACCTAAGTTCTTTGTTTATAGATGCACCAGTCAGTAACACTTTAAGCTTATATCTGACTTAGTTTAAATATTTGCTTTGTGCGAGTGTGGTTGTATTGGGGCATTGGGGTGAGAGTGAGAAAAGTCTATGTGTTGTAATAATTTTGACATAGTGATAATTCTCTAGTTGTCGGTTTAGACAACTGTTGTGGTTTTTTCTCTGGTTTTGGAGTTTCCACTTTATATTCTTGTGTTTTAATTGTGTTTATTTTTCTTATTTAGTGTTGTTATTTTCTAACACCCTTAACGGGTCAGAAAGAGCAACCCCTTGAGGGTGACTGCCAGGATAACTCCCTGAATAATAGGAGAAGCTATTGTCAGCTGTTATCCTGGTTGGGTTGTTTCATGATCCTATGAGGAGTGGATATGCTATGTTGACCACACGCCCTTGGTAAAGGAGCATGTGGGAGGCTGACGTGGACGGACATGTTGTCCTTCGTTGGGCTTGCCCTGTATCCGTGCAGGAATGGATTTGGACTAGCTCTTGGCCCAATCCAGAACAACTATATTATAGCGGATAAGTTTATAGTTTATAAGTTAACTGATTAATTGAAGAGTTTAATTGTTGTGCACCGTCGGTGTAACATTTTTTTACACATGCATCCAATGATATGTTGCCACATCATTTAATGAATATGACACATCATGTGTTTTTTAACACAATACATGATGTGTTGGTATATTATTGAACGCATGTGTAAAATAACTTTACACTGACAGTGTATATAAATTAAATTTTTAATTGAATTTATAATATTCGATAAAATTAGCGAATATAAAATGACATACAAAATATTTATTTAATTATTATTTAAATTTTTCAAGTAAAACGTATGTTTTAATTTATAAGTTAATTAACTTATCAAAATAAGCTATAAGTTCATAAAAATATGTTATAAACTTATGCAAAAAAATGTTGAGTCATTTTTTAACTGTATATGAGCTTATAAATTATAAGTCATAAACTCAAAATTTAGCATTGTCAGAAGAGCCTAACAAGAAAAAATTAATCATTCAAATTTTTGGATAACTTTACTGTGTAAAAATTTTATATTTATCTATCTTCATAAATATTTTTTAAATTTAAAAGAAAGTGACATATTTAATATCTACAAAGAGATCATATATATCCAAAAAAACAGGAAGATATTTCAAATAAATAGAAAGTCATGTACGTATTAGTTTAGAGATCCCGGTTATTAATTTTTATTCGATATTTAAGTTTTTTTTTTTTTTTGGTCAAGTAGTATAGTGGCTAGAAATTCCAACCATAAGGTGGATAAGTGGGATGACCCGGGTCCGGGTCCCCTGCATATATAATGCAATGTCCTACCAATTGAGCTAAGCTCACAGGACTCGATATTTAAGTTTTTATTATATATAAAAACTCATTTATCAGTATGACAAAATTATTAAAACAAATAAATTGTTGGCAGACAAGCAAAAGGCAATAATATCTCAGTAGATTACAAACAAAACCTTCAATCGTTTTCTGTAGAAAATTGCTACACATTATTTTAAATACAAATTCCAACATCATGGTTATATTTTAGATAATTGCTTTTATTATTTTGTCCTCTTATCTATCTTACGGAAAAAAAATTCACAATTTCAATTTTTTAATGACAACCTGGAGACTATATCGATTTTAAAAGAAGTGTACAGTTGAAGGGATGCTCGTTTTTCTCACTAGCTTTTTCTGTAGCCTCCCATGTGTGTTATAAAGTGAAAGTAGTGAAACAAAGTCAAATGAGCGAATAATTGATTAACAAAGGTTTCAAAAACAAATAATAATAAAAGTACCCAAAAAAATAAAAATATAATAATAATAATAATAAGTTAACGTCAACATAGTTCAGTTGATGGTGTTAGAAGTCTCACATTGGCTAGAGATATGACAAAGATAATATTTATAAAGTAGTGTAAATCTCAACTCTCAAACTAGTTTTTGTGGTTGAGTATATGCCTCGCAAATTCTAATATGATATCAGAGCTTATCATAAATTCATTTGTTGTTTGTTGTCGAGACCTCTCATATTTGGGTCACCCATTGTTGTTGTTTCCACGCACTAAGCCCAATAGTGTTGGGCGTGAGGGGGTGTGTTAGAAGTTCTATACATTGGCTATAAATATGACAAAGATATTCTTTATAAAGTAGTGCAAACCTCAACTCTCAAGTTAACTTTTGTGGTTGAATATAAGCCTCTCAAATTTTGATAGATAGAGACATTGTATTTTATTTTTAGCAAAAACTAAAAATATATTAAAAAGGTTACCTTAGCACAATACATGCTAATATAACATAATATTACAAAATAATAAAATTGTCCAACAACAAAGAGCATAAGCATAAAAAATTAACAATTTGAGAGGATTAGGCATCCAATGATACCAATCATAACTAAAATTAATGCATTTTGAAGATTCTAATTTATGTCTAATATCGGGGTTCGAATCTTGATACTCACACTTCTTAGAATATACGTCGTGAGAATAGTTTAAAACCTAACATCGATCTTTCAATTATATACTCGCAACAATATACCTTTTAATACATAAAGAAAATAAAGAGTAAAAAAGAAAAACTAACATAAAGATTGAACTAATTACTGACTATGTATAAAAAAAAAAAATTAAACCACTATTGTGGATAATCTTTTGCTAATTGAATGATTGATACCTTAATTATTATTATTGCTCCTATTATTTTTTGAGGTTTTGGTGAACACACTCTAATAATTATTTGTCAACATCGCTTTCATGGATAAAAGTAATATTTGCAATTTGGCATTAAGAAATCTTATAAGTTGATACAGATAGTCAACTCAAAGTCAAGAGCAAGATTTAAAAATTCTGAACAGTTGCAAAAAAAAAAAAAAAAAACTGAGAAATTATAGATCAACTTATATTGTACTCTATATTGTCCAAGCCAAAAGTGATGAAAAAGACATTTGACATTGATTGGAAATTACAATAACAACTTGGAAAATAAAGGTGTAAAGAGAGGCAATTACGAGCTTTGTTCCAAGATTGAAGTCGAATCTTAACAAAATTTTTTTTGTCATATTTTAGTTATTTACCGTTGATTGATGTTAAAACAAAAAAAAAAAAAAAAAAAATCAATTTGACACGAACAACATCATCCTTTCTAACTAAAAGTTTAAGATTGTCTACACCATTTCATTTTAATTACTTTTCAAGGAATAATATTTATTTTATTTTATTTACTGAAACCAATATTGGTTTGGTTATAGTTTCGAGACCGAGGATGAGTAGTACTTTCGATTTCTATTTATAATGAATAAATCCATTATTGTTAGAGATTTTCGATTCATTATTGGGTATTTTATCCGTTCCAAACTATATAACATAAAAAAAATAAAAAAATATTGACCCATAAGTTTGGTTCAATTGGTTGAACATTGCATTATATATGTAAAGTGTCGGGGTTCGGACTGCGGTCATCTCACTTGTTCATGTTAAAGATGAAATTTCTAGCTACTAAGCTACTTGACAAAAAAAAATTATTTAATATTTTAAAATTTATTCAGCCACATAATTTTGTTTCCTAAATAACCCTTATTAATTTTTTTAACAAGGTTAGGCAAAGTCAATAAGAAATTTGATAAAGAAATTTGTAGCTAGAAAAGTTAGAAGATCAAAATAAAAATATTTTCTATATCATTAAATCTCTTATTTTATTTTATCTATATTAATTATTCAATGAATTTAAAAAGCAATTTATCTCCTATAAAAAAAATAACTTAAAATAAAAGTAAAGGGGAGTATTTGAATAAATGATTTTTTCACTACTCGAACTAATCACATATTAAACCAATCATTGTTAATTTGAAATCATCGAAGAATTAGGGTATGTTAATTTAGCTTCTTCAAAAAAAGAAATCATCAAAGAGTTTTTGAATAGATTTTGCTGATTCAGTTTTTTGAAAATCATTGTAATAAAATAATTTGATGTAATATTTACTCCTTAACTTTTTTTAAGGGTGAGTTAGGTAGCTCGACTCATTCAAGTCTTGATAAGTGATCAAAAGACAAGATTTTATATGTTAATTTTTTTAAAAGTAAGGTCATAATAATAAGGTAAAAAATTGTTTTAAAAATGGTAAAAAGACATCAAAGTTTTATTTTTAAGAAAAAAGAAAAGGAGATAAATTGACATGAAAAAAGTAGTTATGGAGGTCAGAGAGGCGGTTTGTGGGTCCGGGTTGGCTGCTAGGCCCGAAAAGAGTTCCAAACAAAGGTTACTCCTTTCTATTTGGGCTTTTCATATTTGACAGTGACTTTAAGTTTTTGGACTTAAATGGTATAGCTTCTTTTTCCACTCTTACGTTTCTTTTCTACCCCAAAATATGTAGTAAATTTTGAGTTTTATTTACCGAAGTTTTTTTAGTTTAAATTTTACATTAAAAAAACTCCATGTTCTATTTATCGAAATTTTCTATGTATTTTAAAGGTAGAAAAGAAAAACGTGGAAACGGAAAGAGAACTATCAACACAAATACTCAATCTTAGTGATGTGAGCCTCATTGCCCTACTTTGTCTCCTTTCTTATTCATGTAGAACAAAAGGCCAAAAGTTACTTATTTTTCTATTTCTCTCTCACTTTATTTATTTATGACCTAAATTTAGAGGTTTAAGTTTCATATATAATAACAAACCCCCTCCTTGGGTTAATTTTCTTTTTGTTAATGTCAGTCCAAAATAAAGGGTTAACAAAGTGATTAATGAAATTCTTTAAGACAAATCATTCATGATAATGAGAATTTGAGTTTGATTTCTAATCAGAATAATTATTGACCGGATTTTATTTATCATTTGGCTGAAATTTAAATTACAAAACATTTTCTCTCGATATCTAAAAGGTTAATATAAAAAATAGTTATAAAGATATTTAAATTTACTTAATTCGAAAATATTAACAAAGTTCTTTCTAAATCTAAGGTGTGTCTCTTTCCTCTTGGACTAAGTATTGAAATTTCTCTCTCCTACGATTTTTTTCTTGTCCAGTAGTCTAACTCCTGTTCTTAAATTTTTCATGCAATGTCTTTACCAACTGAGTTATGTTCACGGAATCTCTGTTACTATTTAAATAATATTTTTCACCATACGAAAATCAACTCTAGGTCCACAATATACTATTTCGCATGCTTTTTGTTTTTATCTTTAAAATTCACACAACCACGTATGTATTGTTTTTTTTGTGAACATCCACAAATATTGCATACTGGTTTTTAAACATGCATATACTACTACGTCATCCTCACGCCATTTGTGACCATGCAATGCATATTGTTATATAAGGCCATTTTTTTGGTGAATATTTAAGGTCATTTATTCTGTAAAAAAAAAGTTTATTCATTTATTTATTTAATATTAATTTTGAAGTAATCAAGATAAAAAATAATAATAATTATGAAAACAGCATTTTACTCTTGACAAAAAACAGCATTTTACATTATAGAATCTTTTTTTTCTTTCTTAAATGAACAATTTTAATTAATTTGTTATTTGTATGTTTTGTTCATGCTAACTAAAAAAGGTTTTTTAGAGGTTAAAAAAGGTGATATCAAACATTCATAGATAGTAAATGAATAGTTATATATACGCTAATATGTTGATTTATTAAATATTATTTTATTCCCTATTCAACTTAAATTAGTCAAATATACAAGACCAAAATAATGTCAAATATATATATGTATGTGTGTGTGAGTGTTAGGATTACTTCAGCAGTTTTGCTAGTATGAACATTATTACAAGTTCAATATATTTTGGTGAGGGTTCTTTTTAGTCAAATTTTAACATGATCATAAGACAAAATAGTTTTCAAGTGTTTGATTATGTTCAAGATTGTTTTCTAGTTATTTTCATCAAAGGATTTGAGCATCACATGTCACCAATAGAGTAACATACTATCCTCAAGTATCGCTTCATGCATGATTCCATTATTTCTCATTAATGAGGTTGACCCTGTATGTCGTAAGACATATTTAGATAGATTTGAGGAACATGCAGTTCATTGTAGAGAACTTTCAAACTTCAAATATATTTATGACTTTGTAATAGATGCATTTTTTTATGTTTTTTTAGGCACGTATGAAGATCTGTAAAGAGAGAGACGATTGTGATCTTTTTGACTGACACACTTCAAATATATCGGTTTGATTTCCACACGGGTAAAAAAAAATAGTAAGGATTATCCCAAGTGAAAGAATTATTTTTGTTACTATTGAAGTAAAATATAGATATAATTTGTGGACATGTGATAACAATAGTTAAGTTCGTGTGCTCACCACGTGAAAAGGATGTTTGTTGAAATAGTAGGTAAAGTCATTCATCCCATTGTTGTTGAAAAGGACACAAAGCAATATTACATTGTTTAATGTTTTGCCATTTGCAAGTTTGTTAAGCAATGAATTGAATGATGATTCTTTGGATGAAAAAGTTTGATCATTATTATTCGCGTGCGCATCAGAATCCCATCAAACAGGAGTACACATACATACATACACACACATACATGCATCATTTTGCCTTTATTCATTCATCAGTCATACTATAGTATCATTCAAATTTTGTTTGACCCCCCCCCCCCCCCCCCGGAGCCTCCCTCCCTCAGTTGTGGTTGAGAACTTCAATCCATTATAATATCATCATCATCATAGTGACGGAGCCAGAAATTAAGTCTAGGGGGGACCGAAATTACAAATATAATTTAGTAAAGAAAAACAAAATTTTAAAAGCATAAAATATATAAGAAATTATAAGATTAATTTAATGTTAATATTGTGAATTTATATTTTATGAGCCATTTTTTTAGTTGAAATTTTTGCCCTCTCTATTTTCACATTTATTGAAATTTTGAGCTCAACTCATGTATTTTTACATAAAAACTGTGACTTTTGCGTTAAAAAATGGTGAATTTTAATCTCAAAAAAGATATTTTATCATTAAATTTAATATTACTCCCTCCGTTCATTTTTATTTGTCGTTTTAGAAAATTTACTACAAATTAAGAAAGTGTATTTTTGTACCTTATCTTCCTATTATACCCTAATTTTATTTTATTTTTTGGAATATATTATGTACAAAAAATTAGGAACAAAAGAAAAACAAACAAAAAAATAGAAACAAAACAAAAACAATAAAAAGATTATATGAAAAAATTTAGTAAAGAAAAAAGATACAATAAAAAAATTATTTAAAAATTTAGTCAATAAAAAAAATAGGAAGGAGGGTATAATAGACAAAATATAACATTAAACTATCAAAACGACAAATAATTTGAAACAAATATTTTTTTCTAAAACGACAAATTAAAAGGAACGGAGGGAGTAGTATAATAAATCACTTTTTTGATACAAAAAATATGATTTTTAGGGAAGAAACCATTTGTTGAGATCAAATTTACAACAAATGTATAAATAGGGTCCAAAAAGTTGAATTAAAAAAGAGAGATCATTTTCACAAGTTTAATAAAATAGAGAGATCAAAAGTGAAATTAAACTAATAATATAATAATATACTAGTGTATAAAAAAAAATTAAAAATTTAGAGGAGACCATAACCTCTGTCGATCCTCCTATTAGCTCCGTCCCTAATCATGATGATGATATAACAAAACTAGTCTAAAAATGTGATCCACTTTTGCAGTGTGCAGCTACTGTAGTTTTGAGGAGATAAAATTTAATGTGAATATATTCAAATCAGTTTCTTACCAAAAAAATGTGCCACTGAGATAGTTTTCTAAAAAAAGTAAAGTTCCTAAATGATAAATAACGATGACAAATTGAGGAGTACACGTTAATTAGTTTCACTCTATGGTGCCACGGTACGGTACCGGTACGAGGTACATCATTTTTAGAAAAATTAAGGTATGAGCATGTTCCTATAATTTTTTTTAAATATAATTATATAAATCAAATAATAGAATTATATTGTTAAAATAAATAATTAAACATAAAATATTAAATTGAAAAGCAATTAGCTCAAAAAGAGTCAATTGTTTCCACCTCCATCATCACTAAAAAGAGCGGCCTCTAGTTTAGGTTTATCATGAGAAAGACTAGCAATTTCAAAAATATCAATTATATATTAAATAAATCTCATTCATCTCTACGAATATTCCACATTTTTGTTGCTTTTTCTTAAGTATTATTATTTCTCTTTCTCGAGAGAATACGAAGATTTGTATGAATAAAAAAACTAGATCTTCATTTCTCTTTGAATTTAGTATATTCATTTTTAATGAATGAGTGAATAATTCCAATGGCTGATTTTTTTATTGTTTTTAGCAGTAGGTGCTACTTTTATATTATACAAAAATAAAAAACCTAAATATTTATATAAAAAAAACAAATTAAAGAAAAAGAAGAAGAAAAAAAATAGTGTTTCTTTAGATTGGTGTACCACACGCATACCACAGATGTACCACTCGTGTACCCATTACAAAAAAAACAAAAACAAAAATATAGGTACGGCATCGGTGCGTACCGGAAAAGTATCATACGCATACCAGTACCCGATACGTACTCTATCTAAAACGGAGTACCCATACATCATAAATCATAAGTTTCATTTGATATCGACTGTTTTATGTAGCTAAAATGGTTGTTAGAAATTATTAGTGTAAAGTGTAAAACAACATTAACATGTCAATTATCTAGACTGTATTACAGAGCTAACTCAAACATCTGTTAACACCTCAAATTATTGTTCAAAAATGATATTATTTTCTTCTTCTTTTTTATATTCTAACACACTTTTTAAACACATACTATTTGACACAATTATGTATAAACACGGTTTATACGTACTCAACCATGGCCCCCAATCATCACCGGCCACCGATCGTCCTTCTCCATCACCATCATCGGCAACCACCATCTTTGTTCTTGTTCTTCACGTTACTTACTCGTGCCTCTCAAATGGTTTAACAAGGCCTCCAATTTATAAGCAACTAAAATTGTGATAGCCTCAACACGTTTATCGTTGAAAAGGATTGATTAGAATGTTAATGTTTGTTAATGTTTGATTATAATTGGGAGCTAAAATTGAGGGTCAAGATCGCACAGTTGTAAAACTTGAAAGGGCAAAACTGTATTTTAGCCAAAATAAAATAGGTTATGTAATAGCTTTTTGGACAAAACTTAGAAACAGTACCCTATGTACTGTTGCCCACTAATAACAAATCCACATGAGACCCAAACCCTTGTTATCCCGTTAACCCACATTTAACAATTGATAGACAATTCTAAAAGAGAAAACAAAAAACGGTTTGATGTTCATCGATATGATCTCTAGATTCACTAATTCTCAGTTTTCTCTTTCTTACTAAAGGTTACTGTACTGTATGTAATATGTAATACTAGTAGTTGTTTCCGAATACCGATTTTATTCTCTTCTCTTCTCAACAATCCCCGTCGTTCAAATTCCGGCACACGAAGCCATTCCATCCTAACGACCTTTGTTTCTGTCTCCGTTCAACAATTACCATTCACAGTCTCACACACCTTCTCGTTTTTATTATCAAAATGTTCAACATCAGAATTTTCCGAGCAACAAAGTTGCTTTCTAGAAGCTTCTCCAACACTCTTCATTCAGAGCCTTTACGAGTCTGTGTTGTTGGAACTGGTCCCGCCGGTTGCTACACTGCTGAGAAAGTAAGCTCTGTCAACTTTAGGTTTTCTGATTTTCTGAAATTTTGAAAATGGGTAACTAATTTGCGTAATTGGATTGTGTTTGGGTTAGATGTTGAAGGCGCGTGAACAAGCACAAGTTGATATCATTGATAGATTGCCTACGCCTTTCGGGTTGGTTCGCTCCGGTGTTGCACCTGATCACCCTGAAACTAAGGTCTATTTTTATTACTATTATCTTTGCTGCATTTCATTTATAAGTGTTCAACTTTAAGTTTAAGGGATGTTTGAATTGACTTAAGGTCTGTTTGGATTAGGCTTATTTTTGAGCTTATGAAAATAGTTTATGAGAATAAATAAATGTTTATGTTCATTCATAAGTTTTCACAAACAAAAATTGTATCTTTATAAGTTGTTTTCTCATAAACTACCTTGAAAAACTTATAAGCTTATTTATTTTTATAAGTTATTTTGCATAAGTTCAAAAATAAGTCAATCCAAACGGGCCCTTATTTGATCTTATGTGCTAGTACTAGTAGTGTAAGCACTTGCCGTCATTTACGCATAAGCACTTATGTGTGTGCTAACTTATAAACGCCTATGTTATATGTGCTTAATTAAGCTGTTTATCCAACCAAATAGGGTTTCATCAACATTGGTAATTTTTACTCTTGTTTTGAAGAATGATGACAAATGCCGGTCATATTTGTCATGTTTAATTCTTTCGAATTAAAATGTAACATTTGTGATTTTTAATGAATGAGTTGGGATTTTTGCATTCTAGAAATTAATGTGCCTACTGTCGAATATCTTAGGGATGAATTTTAGGTGACTCTAAACAATATTTAAAAATTTAATTTTTTTAAATATGTTGGTGTTGGGTTGGGGTTGATCATTTTGGGTTGCCATTGTTGAAATTCGGGTAGTTTCGTTTGTAGGCTGTAGAGAAGATGGCAATGTCTCTCTATTTATTTATTTATTTATTTGGAAAAGTTAGCGTCTCTGTGTTCTGTGATTTGGTCATGTGTGAACTTTTTTTATTGAAGCAAGCACCAGTAAGGAGGGTTGTTTATATAGAGGATAGTCATAATTACATATAGAGGTAGACCAAGGAAAACTATATGTCAACTTATTAATTGAGATTTAGTTTTAACCAATCTATCTCTGTTTAGTACTTGGTATGACATTATGACGTCGTTTGATCGACATACTTGACTTGACTCCCCCAAGTGGGAAACATGCTTGATTGTGTTATTATTGTTTGGTATTGGGATGGGGATTTTTCTGTATGTTTCTTTGGTGAGAATAACTCCATTGAGCTTACTTTACCAGAAAACTTGCAACAGATTGTCGTCAATCAATTTTCCAGGGTGGCACAACATGAACGATGCTCATTTTTTGGAAATGTGACCCTTGGATCCAGCGTATCTCTCGCTGAATTGCGCAGGCTGTATCATGTGGTGAGACTTTGTTTCTGAATTTGTTATGCTAATGGTAAAATGTTTATGCACATATTGGTCAGTTGTACTATCTTTTCAATAACTTATTTATGCATTCGAGCAGGTTGTCCTTGCATATGGTGCTGAAAGCGACAGAAATCTTGGTATACCAGGAGAAGTATGCTTTATTTATTCATTTTTTTATATGAGATGATTTATTCATTTTCTGTTTTCCTGAATTATAATTACATTGATAATGCTGGAATATTTGGGTTCTTTGATACTTCCCATAGTATAAGCGACAATTTATTGTTTATCATGTATGATTGTGCATTACCTGATAGTTTATTACTTTCATTTAAATGCCTTTCTTACATTTGTTTTCTTCTCAGAACTTAAAGGGGGTACTGTCAGCCAGAGAGTTTGTTTGGTGGTATAATGGGCACCCAGATGGACAAAATCTTGATCCAGACCTTAAGAGCACTGATACGGCTGTAATTCTTGGTCAGGTAATTTTACCTCATAAGAAGAGATACTTGTAGTAAATGATTTTCCAAAATATAAAAAGCAACTTGGTGATTCAACAACTCAAATTCTAACCTATATGACGACTTATAAACATTTAACTTTTTACTTTGATTAAGGTTTTCCAGATAAATGGTTTTATTTAATTTCAGGGGAATGTTGCTTTAGATGTTGCGCGTATTCTTTTACGGCCTACTTCAGAGTTGGCATCAACTGATATTGCTAGTCATGCTTTGGCTACTTTAGAGGAGAGCTCTATCAGGTTTTTAATTGCATTATTTGAAACAGCCAAAAGATATTCTTATTAGTATTCGGTATGTTATTTATCAGTAATATAAGCAATCTTACAGGGTAGTTTATTTGGTTGGAAGACGGGGTCCAGCTCAAGCAGCTTGTACTGCAAAAGAGTTGCGTGAAGTTCTAGGTAACTTTTGCATAAAGTCCTATACAGAGTTTAATTTACCCATTCATTTTTCTTATACTTATTTGTTTGATTATTTTTGGTGTTCTCCGATGGAACTGTTTGGGAAGGGGACGCACTACATAATGATTTTCTTTGTTAGACATGGATGTTTTCTTTGTAAATGTTTACTTCTCAATTCACGTAGCTACTATACCTTGTCAAGTTAACTTCTAATTCTCCATTGATTCCATGGTTTCAGTCTCTTATTGGTATCATTTGCTAATATTTATTGGTGCTAATAAAGAAAACCGGTTGAACTGGAAATGGAACCTCATTTTTTTTTTGGCCTACCATCTGATATATTATATTGGTTTCTCATCCTAATCAGTATTGGTGATAGTTACTTGAAATAAACTTACTTGCCGTATACCGTAAGTCTTGCACCATTTCCTGTCTCACATAACACTAACTGAAGCTTTAACATCTATTTATAGGTATTCAGAATCTTGATATTTCCATTCAGGAATCTGATCTACTTCTAACCCCAGCTGATGAGGTATAAATTGAATTTATTTTATTTTTTCATAATTATTTTTCCAATCTTTATCACTATTTTTCTGTTTTACAGCTTCTATATAGATTTGTTATTTAGATGATTTTATAATTGAAAAAAGAATTTAGATTTCTTTTCACTAATGTTATCTATGTATTGATGTTGTCACTTGGCAAAGGAAGAGCTTAAGAGCAACCGAATACACAGAAGAATTTTTGAGTTGCTATCCAAGGCAGCTACCTCAAGACCCAGACATGCTGGTTTGAACCAACGTCGGCTCCATTTTGTCTTCTTCCGTAAGCCAGATTGTTTTCAAGAATCAAACGACAATACTGGCCATGTCTCTGGCGTGCGGTTTGAGAAGACCGTTCTTAAAGGTAACTTTCATTTTTATATGAATTTAATTTATTAGAACACGGATAATATAATACAATTGCTTGTTTGTCAAACAATGATATGAACTCTCTGATTTTATAGGTGCTGGCCCTGGAAACCAAATTGCCGTTGGTACTGGAGAATTTGAAGATATTAAATGCGGGTATACCAAGAAACCTATTAAATTACCAAGATTTCTATTTGTAAAAATTGTTATCATCTGTCATTATAATCAAAGATTCATATGTTACTCTTTCAAAAAAAAGATTCATATGTTACGGCACTGCATATCCCACATAAAGTAAAGAGATTAACAATATGCTCTGCAAACGACTGAGTGCAGTGTCTACAGATATTTATTCCTGTGCTATTATCACGTATTTACTGATTACATTGCCACTTGCTGGCTTCTTTTTTTTGTAGGATTGTTCTTAAGAGCATTGGTTACAAATCAGTACCAGTGGATGGCCTACCTTTTGATCATAAGAAAGGTAAATGAATAACGAGTGTTCCCAATTTAATCACTTTCATATTTTTGTTAATTCATGTTACATATTTTCTTGTGAAAAAGCCATGTAGTTTTGTTAATGACCGGATTTTGAACTTTATTGTTTGATTGATGGTGAGCCTGTGACCATATCAGACTTAGCAATTGATCAGATTCTGAAGTTTTAAGTGGCATCAAAGTGATACTTGGCTAGCCCAAATCTCAAACCTTAAAATCAAAATTTATAGATTCCACTTGCACTAGTGTATTCACTTGTGTTTTCTTCAGTGTCTGTAGGTAGGACTTTGTAAATGAATTCTGTTGCTCTTTTGTGATGATACAATTTTTAATTTCTTTCATCTGTTCATTGTAAGATTAAAGAGATTGGAGGATTCTGATCTTCCTGCTCTGTAGTATCTCCTTTTATTAATAACACATGCTTTATAAAACATGATGCTGTGGGGTATCTAAATGTGTCATCTGACAGTAGTCCGCTGTTAATATATATGGTGTCTACCTTTCAGGTATAGTTCCAAATGATAAAGGTCGAGTGTTGAGTGACACTTCAGATACTGCTGCTCTTGAAGAGGGCTTATATGTATGTGGTTGGCTGAAGAGAGGACCAACCGGGATTGTTGCGACAAACCTATATTGTGCCGAAGAAACTGTATGTGTCTCTTTCTTTTCTATTCATATTATCCTTAAAACAGCTAAACTGACAGAAGTAGAAAATCTCACAGTTTTCACGTTTTCATTATAATTCTTAAAGCCGAGTCTGAATTGATGAGCTCAATTGTGAGTTTTTCGTAGTTAGGTTGTTACCCATTTAACTTAACCTGCATTTTAAAGGTCCAAACAGATAATGCATTTTCTCATATTATTTAGTACCTTGAGCTGGCTGAAGCATGAGGCTGCATCGTGAAAGGGAGACTAGAGAGTGTGGTATCATTAGGTCATGCATCATGCACAGATTCTGCACATGACAAGCATGTGCCTTGATTCAGTCAACAAATTTAGTTGAAGTTAGTTATGTTTGTTATGATTTTGTTGTTTAACCATGGCAAAAGTTTGTCAGCTGAAGTTCTTCTCCATCATTCCTTTGTGTGTATTAAGAACCTGCAGCATTAATGCTAGTTAGATTAAGCTCGATTAAAAATATTGTATCAGAACCTTGCTTCAACAGCCTCTCAAACTCTTACTAGTGTTAATTATATCACAATTATGAGTTCGTTCAAGTTCTTCCGCTTCCTAGTTCTTTTGATCCTGGTCAAACTCTAGTTTTCTCATTTTCAGTTCCTTGTCCCAAATCTGCGGTAAATTCTCCATAATCATTCCTTGGTGGGTCCATCAATAATCCTTTTGCACAAGATCCTTTCCTTGCTAGTTAGACAAATTATGATAGGTTCTCTAAATGGAGTTAGGCTCCTCTCCATTTATTTCTTCCATTTTCCCTCCCCATTACTATACTACTAAATGGTAGTAGTTTTGATAGGTTTTAGAATATACATTAAATATTTGGACCCATAAATGTCACATCATTGCATTTATATTCCCAAAACTTTAATAATGGCGAAAATGGAGAGGATCGTGATTCCACTAAAAGATTCTTAAGTGTTATTGAACATATCCAATGGCAATACCATGCCTGAAAAATTCACACACCTGACAAGGCAGTGAAGGTGGCATGCACATTTCAGTTCAATATTGGCAGTGAGAGAACACCGCAAAATGAGAAGCGTAGTGCTATTTAGTCACCATTACTGATAGATTAGAGTGGTCCAAGTCTTTTCTTCAGTCCACAGAAGTAACAACATACCTTTTCCAGCAGTCAGATGTTTCCCCGATATCGCATTTCACTAACCAAACCAACACCACTAACCTTGATGTCTTCCAAATGTCAGACTAAATTCATGAGAAAACATCATGTTTTCTTCTTGGAGTTCTATTTCAGCAGCATGCATATTGGATGGGATATTGGGGACACTGATCATCGTATCTGTTTCTCACCGTCCTCTTAATTACACTTAGAAGTTAGAAGAATTAATGTGATTGTCATCAAGCTGCCAATTCTGTAATGCTATCACACAGACACACACATGACTTCACAAATTTCATGAACCACATTTTTCTCAGAGACCGTATTTGACAGATATATTGTGTACACCAAATTTCCCATTTCAACTATGTTCTCCAAGTACATGCTTCACTGTCAAATCATATTTCACACTACTAAATGCACTATTCAGGACATCATACATAGAATATGATCGGACTTGCTTAGAATTTTATGTGACAATCATGTGCCTTAATTGTTCAAATAACTGATTTCATGTAGTCGTAATTCTTCATTATTCGCTCGTGCATATAAAGAACCTGCATGCGGCATTAGTATTAGTTTCATTTTTTTTTGCTCAACTTTTAACAAAAGGGAAGAGGGAGGGGTGGCTAAAGTTTGCTTGTGATTACTAGTATTATATTTTCTGCTGACAATTGACATGATGATAGGTGTCGAGCATATTAGAAGACCTTGAGAACGGAGTTTTGATTTCATCAACGGCCGCACTAAAACCAGGAAGAAATGGTCTTCTCAAGCTTCTGCATGATAGGAATGTTAGAATAGTTTCATTCAATGATTGGGAAAAGATAGACTCTGAAGAAAGGAGGCTTGGAAGTTTAAGGAACAAGCCTAGGGAAAAACTAGCTACGTGGAACGAACTACTGACAACTACCACAGAAGGAACCAAATATTCCACGTAATACATTATTTTATCCCGTTAAACATCTTATCATGCACCAAGAAAAACCAAATAATTGAAAGAAAGCTTTTGACAATACACACTCATTGGTTAAGATATCAACAAGGAAGTCCCGTTCAAGAGTTCTCTTACTTCTAAAATGTACTAATCTTCTTTGTTGTGATTTGTGTCGGTAAGAAGCATGATTTTTGGATTGCTATACTAATCATGCACACAATTAGAAATTAAGCAATGATAATTGCATGGTTATTGTCTTATTGACACTTTCAATTGTCTTTATATACTATTTTGTATTAAATTAAATAAGTAATGACATATTACAAATATAATTTGTAACAATTGTCCTTAGTTCATTGTACACATTAAGCAAAGTTTGTAGCACAGCCTGTACTCAGCTACCTGTATGATAATGATATGGTGCACTAAGATCTTAACTTCAACCAAACTTGGAGTAGGCCATCACCAAACAGTCTATTCCAGATTGAAATTATTGTCCCTCCATATCTTTTCTAACATTTGACCTATTTTGGAGTGGCCCATGTGGCCCCAAAAAGGAAAAGAAGTGACCCAACAAAGTGATTTTCTGAAGATTATGTTTGGGTGGCTCTGCCTCTTTGGTTCCATCACAGTCTGTAAAACACATGCTATGCCCTTTGAGGCAGGGATATTCTTACATATTCTGGGTGTATTACATCAAACGGCTTATATTTTACTGGAATGGCATAAATTCCATGTGTCACATGCTATGTTTGATCGGTTTGGAACATTACTTTCAATTACATAGTCATGTTTCACTGTGCTGATCCCCACAAGGGAAAGGTAGTCATCAACCATTGATTTTTGCCAAATACTTCATTTTATCTGTCTTAACAGTGTAATGTAATAATCATTCCTAAAACAGGGTGATCAAACATATAAACATTTATCTATCTTAGTTAATATTAATGAACTTGCATCCTAAATTATGTATAATAAATTATCCCTGGCCTAAGTTTCTTTATGCCTTTTTGGGTATGTATTCTCCAAAATTATAAAGGAAAACAAAACAAGTGAATTATCTGATTTTTATGTATTGAGAATTAATTTCCATTAGTGTATCATACATATGATGGGATAAGATAATGAAATTGCTATCTTGACAATGATTCTGATGAAAGTTGAGTGATTGAGGTGTAGAGTTGGCATGATTTCAATTCAATGTTATGAGATGAAATATAGTCCACAAACTATGACTCATTCTAGAAAAGAAATGGGATTCCCACAAATCTCTTTGCATGGCTATAAACTTAGTCGTTCATTTAAGCCTTTCAAGTGTTTCACTTTTGTCTGTTATGCAGGGTTTTTGTATGAACTTTTTACATAACAAGATTGCATGAACTTTTTACAATATAAAATTGATCACTCAAAGAATCAATATATTTGAATACAGACCTTTAGCTCTGAGTCACATGATGGTATTTAAATGAGATTTGAGTTCTAACTTTGTATGTAAAATTATTTATATGTTAGTTTAAATATTTAGCCAAGTCACATCTTGTTTGTGATCCATTCAGTCAGAGACTGATCTTATTAAACATGCATTTCACAAACCACCAAATAATAGTATTTATCCTCTTTTATTAACTCATTCTATCATTATCCACTCATTATCTCAAGCTCTGTACATATAATATTATAAAACTAGATTGGAAGTAATGGAGCCATGTCATCTCCAACATCAGTATCTTTATATTTTTTTCTATATTAAAATAAAATGGTTAATTTCACTTATAACTTGTAAGTCAACACTTCCACTCTTAACTTTTTGGTTATATTGATATAGCATAGATAGATATAGGCTATAGCATTTTATTGTGATTAGGAGCCATAGCTTGATGATAGGAGTATTTGCTTTCTATGCATGTCAATTATTATCCCTAAAGTCAAATTCCACTAAGAATATCACTAGTTAAATTTCCTTCATAAACTCAAATAACAGCTCAATTCTCAAAGTCTTCCACTACAAATGCTCAAGTCTTCCAATACAGCCACTATTAAAAAACTTAAAATAAGTTTCTACAGTTCAATCTAGACTTGAGTTTGACTTAATTTTTAATTGCTGGTTCATGTATGTACATAGCAATAGCAATATCCTTGAATAGTTTGGTTTGGTTACCTCTTTTGGTTAATTATCTACCTAGTATTAGTACAGATTCATGAATGTCTCCACTCTATCGACATACATAGATAGTGATTTTACATCTTTCTTATGGCTACTATGTAAATAATCAAGTTTATTATATTGCAAAATATTATGAGCCGCTACAAGTGGTCTTTGGAAAAGATAGAGTATGCTATTTTTCATCTTTGTCTTCAGTTATTTAAACTTTAACTTGAATGGCACTACGGTTGACTGATTAGGACTGGTCTATAATGTGCTGCTTATTACATTATCAACAACAATGTAGGAAACATGTATACACTATTTATTTCATCTAGTAGTGTGCTATACTACAGTTTCTTGTTTCACATTTACTATATTCTAATTGCAGATGAAAGTTTACTTTGTGGTGAGTGTCATTTTATATTCACCATTCCCAAATTATCTGCACTTAATATCTTGTTTAATTCTGTCATAACTCCACGTCAATCAAATGTTATGAATCACTGATACATCCATGCCACTAATGACACATAAATTGTTGCGATAAATGTGAGGTGAGTTAAGTCGCACATTATTTCGAAAAATGGAAAGTTAAACAATTTATATGTGAGAGGACTCATAAACCTAATGCCTTAAAGTTTTGGGTAAATACGTGTGTTCAACTCGCTTGTATGGTTATTCTTAAGCCCAATGTGGATAATTCTCGTATTGCCCCCTTATGACCCAACAATGGTATCAGAGTCGATGGTTCGACGAAGGGAAGATGACTCACACTTGAGAGGAAGATTGTTGTGGCAAGTGTTAGGTGAGTTAGTCCTACACATTACTTGAAAAAGTAAAAGTTGAATATTTTATAAGTGAGATGACCCTAATATATACTTTAGAATTTTGAGTAAAGAAGTGGTATGTTGCTCTTAAGTTCAATGTGGATGATTCTCCTAACTTGTCTATACACCGGTGGTTGCTGATCACCACAACTGGCATAGCACAGTGGTGTTTGTAGGACACCACGAGCCACCACCTTTGTATGTGGTCATTCGCCAACGACCACCACTTCTAAGAGTTATTATTAAAATTATTAATAAATAAATAATAGAAAATGTTGAAAATTACAAAATGTAAGAAAACAATGAAAAACTAAATAACTCCCATGAAGTTGGTTCAGTGTTAAAAATACATATTTTAAATTCATAGATTTTGGATTTGAGTCTCTTAGATCTCTAAGAGGGAGGTAAATGTAAACTTTTTTATAAATGTTCTATAAACTTTAAATTTTCTCAACCTTTGACTTGGCCTTCCATCGTAACATACAACATAGCTCATAAAATAATTTATAATATTTAAATCATTTAAATTTTTTAAAATAAGAAAAACTATTTTTTTTTAGTATAATTTTATTGATGGATTAGATATCTATTCATTGAAAAGAAAAGATGATAATAGACCGGTTGGATATCTATCTATTATATATAATCCAATTCAAATTCATGAAATTCTTACATTTTACCATCACTATCCTAAACATTGTTTGTGTCTCATGCATAGTAGTAAATGTCCCTTCAATGGATTATTCACTTGATTGATAATATGATTCAATGATACACCGACAAGATCAATTTTGTGTTTATTATTATTATTTGGTTGATATGCATATAGCAGATGCAGATTCATAAACTCTCTTCTCCAAAATTTGATCAGCATGCTTCCTCTAATGCATTAAGGTTCATTGCAGAACTACAGTAATAATTTGTACTTGATATATATATCCTTTATGTATAGTTTAAGATTTAAGCTATGTCTATGAATCTATGCTTCTGAAACTAAATATTGGCTTTGCAGAAAAAGCTCTACTTTTTTGACACACTCAGCCAGTGCTAGTGGTTAACATTCTCTGTCCTTGTAAGGTATCATGGTACACTGCACTTGTCAATTAGTAAAATCAAAATCAATCATGTTAATCAAAATTTTATAAATTTTTTTAAACAAAACAAATGTTCAAAAACGTGACAAAATCACACGGGTCTAAAGTAAAAAGGATTGCATTGCAACAGCACTAGCACTATGTTAAATACAAATCTTGTGATCCATATAACTTTGATATGAATTCTCTACATTTAAAAAACATGTAGGTACACATATTAATCGATCTGGTAAATTAATTTGAGACCGATTGATTTAGAGATTACATTTTTATCAAATTATTTTTAATTTTTTTTTTACCATTGATTTGAAATCGTATGGTGAAATTCACCGATTAAATACATCACACCTTAAATGTTAGGAATCAAAATCCTAATAATTCATGTTTGATTCATGCAATGGAGGGGCCCTTTACTTTGCTGGTATAGCAATGCATGTTGGATTGGAATTAGAATTTTCATTACAACTAGAAGAAGGTGGTGGCTTTTTGAAAATATCCCACAAGTTATAGTGCTAGATGACAAGAATGAATGAACATGAAGAACTCTCATCATATAAGACTCTCCTATAGTAATAGTAAAAATATGAATGGGAATTCCATATAAGGCCTGACATGGATAGTGGTATTCATGCTTAATATCCATATAAAAATGTTTTTATTTTGGTAATCCCTTCATGTGCATTCTATTCATAAATCAAACTTTACAATGACAAGATTTTTCTCATTTTTTTTCTATATCAAATAATTAAATAACATTATATTATTTTAACTATACTGAAGAGCAATTATTGTATGGACATAAGTATTTACTTTTTTTTTTGTCACACACTCAAAAACTACAAATTATATAATTATTTAACAAATATATAATTTTTTTTTTTGTGTGTGTGAGACTAAAAAATATATCCATTTAAGAATTATTCTATATGAACATGTTCATGTTGCTGACAATACTTTTGATAAAGAAAACCCCTTTTTCCCACTGATTGAAAAAAAACAAACCAAGACTGTAGAAAATAAGGATGTGATTTTTGATGGACATTGGAAATTAGAGGGTTCATTTCACCTACTTTTAAGATTAAAGGCTAAGATTACAATTACATTTTTCATACCTATGGTCAGTAAACTAACACAAAATTTCACTTTTTTATACAACATTAATTACATTTCTTAATTTATGTAATTTGTCTAAAATGACATATAGTGTGGAACATAAGAGTATATGTAAGTAAGCTATATGATTATGTGGACATAAATTATTCAAACACATAATTGTTTTTAATGATTAACATGTAGTAGGCAGTTTCTTCTTTATATAAATAAATGTAGTACGCAATTACTCATTTTAACCGTTCAGTTTAAATTAACATTTGAAATAGTCTAATATTAATTTTTTTTGACAAACAGAAATTCATATCATTTCATTATATAAGAGATGTTAATACAAGTCTAATATTGATTTAGTAATTATGTAATTGTACAATCTTGAATCATTGTTTGAGATAAATTATATTATTATGTGATAATATGATTTTATTGTGGTTTGTCTATATTTCGTTTATGCATAATTATCTTGAATATATTTATATTAACAGTAAATTATTTAATTTTTTCCCATATTTCAAAAGTTAGTGTATCATGGTTGAAAATTGAAAAATTTACCTCCTACCTTAAAAAATCATTTAATCACTTAAATTACTCTTCACCCTAATACATAATTAAAATAAAAAATGAGTGAATTCTGATAACTCAATTTCACTTTGCTATAATGGAAATAGGTTCCAAAAAATTCAAATTCAACTTTGTTGCAATATATAAGTTTTGATACAATAAACTCAGTCTATTTTTATGATATCCTATTTTGGCAAAGAGAAAATCCAATTTTTACTTTTTGAAAAATTAAAAATCAGTTGATAGAGATATTGCATTATATATGTAGATCAGAGTTCGAACTCTGAACATTACACTTATTCACTTTAAGAAAGAAAAAAAGTCACAATAAAATGGTAATATAAATTTTGAAATTAATGTCTGTTTTATTTTTTTACTTTTTTGCAGCGTTTACTGTTCTTTGTTTATCTTTTTCAATGACCGCTTTTTTCCTTTTTTGAGATTCCATTTTTCCATTGTTCTTCAGATTTCTGCAAATCATGTCCAGCAGACTGTAACAGGAAATAAGTATTACGATATTAGTTTATTTTAATAATAGTTTACTTTATGTCATTTACTCTTTTAGTCCTGAGGGTTGTATTTAAAGGTAATGAGCCTCATTTGGAACCAATCAATCAATATTCAACAAAATATCTCCTTCTCTCAAAACTCTCAATTTATCTTTACATATTTTCTTAATTGTACCGGATTCTATTCTAAATCATTGGAATCCCTACTTTTGAGACTTAAATTTTATCGGTTCGTCCCTAGAATCTATTTATCCGTTACACAGGCAATTGTATATGGTTGATAAATTCCCTCGTTTTTTTTGTTAGTAGCAACAATTTATGTTTTTCTTTCCCCCAAGTGTTGAACACAGAACCTTTATAAGCACTCAATTATCCACACAGTCAGCCATGCATATTAATAATTTTACTCCCAAGTATATATATTTGTAATTTTATAAAAATATTAAGAGTTTTAGTAATTTCTCCTATTTTTTTGAGGGCGTCGTGACTACCTAAGCCACCCCCTAATCCCGTCACGGATTATGTGGTTCTTCACCCCTTTGCTCGAGGAAGAGGGAGCTTACCTGATTTTTTTAGCAATTAATGGAGTGAGAGAAATAACAACACAATTAATAGAGTGAAATGCTAAATATCCCCTGAAATTTTAAAATTCGTCAAATACCCCCTCCTGAAATTTGGAAATAGGCAAATACCCCCCTGAAATTGTAAAATGTCAATCAAATTGCCCTCTGCTCCGTTTACTCCGTCTATTTTGAACCTTCAAAAGTACATTGTTTAAGTTTTCAACCTCCTTGCAACCAGGTGAATAACAAGGAACCAAAATAGCAAAACTATCATCACTAGAATCATCCCCATCATCATTATAATTGCTTTCAAAATCAGAACCAAGAGGTTTTAATGACACAATAGACCAATCTGAGTCATCAGATTCACGACCATACAAGAAACACTCGTCACCAACATCATAATCTTTATCAATTTTTGTCTCATCCATCTTTTCCTCATTAAAATAGACAGAGCAAACGGAGCACGGGGCAATTTGATTGACATTTTACAATTTTATGGGGATATTTGCCTATTTCCAAATTTCATGGGGTATTTGACGAATTTTGAAATTTCAAGGGGGTATTTAGCATTTTACTCCAATTAATAATAGGATATGAAATTACATTTATAACCTTACGTTTAATTATGTTTTAATGTAAGTAAATAGTAATTTAGTCTAAACGAGAAAGGTGTATTATGTTAAAATACTCATTCACATAAGTGAGTGGATGTATTGTAGCGTTCACTATATATATAGTAAAGTTTTGGTTTTGTCAAAATAAAAATAGGTTCTAACAAATTTAAATTTTAAATTTCCCTAAATATAAATATGTTCCGAAAAAGTCAAATCATGAATTTGTAGAAATTTGGTGAAGTGGGAGTGTTATGTTTCATAAAAGTGGGCCGAATAGTTGCAGTGAAAAAAAAAGTAATTTTTTTTTTTGGTGAATTGGGAGTGTTATGTTTCATAAAAGTATGAGGAGTAAATTTAGGGTTTAGAAGGTTTGTAAGATAGAGGTATAAGTTAGGGGCTAACGCTAAGGTGGTCTACTGTGATCAAGTGATCAATACTATTATAACAAATACGAATTTTATAAAATTTACATTTGGATTGAAAGTTTATATCATATAGATTATCTTTAAAAAATTTGAAAATCATTTGATATGTTATTGAGACCTATCAAGATTAACAGTATTTAGTAAAAATTCATAAACTGTTAATCTCATTCGTTAGATTGTGATCGGATGGTTCGCATGTATTACTGTGTCACGCAGTAAATGTACCAAATCTGATTATGTAAGATAGAGGCACAAGTTAGGGCCTATGAAGTCCTGATACGTGACACGATACCGATACGGCGATACGGGACAGTTTTCAAAATCTCCAATACGATACTGCCCCGATACATTATTTAAAAATTAAATTTAAAATTAAATATATAAATGCACAATATATAAACATAACAAAAATCGATGATGATAATAAATTAACATTCAAATTACTCAAACTGAGCAAACAATTGACGATTACATACTGAGCAAACAAGTGACAATTACATATCTTAAGTTAAGTAAGTACTAATAAAAAATAACATAACTAGTACTATCCCAAAAAAAAAACATCATAAGTACCACACAAAAAACATCATCCCCTAACATTCACTATTTAAGAGGAAAAACATATTGTATCAGTACGACGTCCTCTAATTCTATCATCATAGAACATTAGTTGTCCGATACTTCCCTGATACGCATTTTCTTTAAAAAAATAATATTAATTGCCCGATACTCTTAATCGGAGAGTATCGAATGAGTATCGGTATCGAACACATATCGGACGATACTTTACTATTTTTGGAATATCCAACCTAGGGGTAGGAAGTAAAATTGTGTCGATGGTGCAAGTAAATTCTGCCATTGTTATTGATACATAGAGGCATATTTAGGACTGTAAAATTGAAAAGGTATAGAGCAAGGTTGGGATTCCACTTGATGTATAATCAAATCAATGATGGGGTCAAGAGAATTGTTTTTGAAGATTCATGTTGTCTTCTACCTTTTTACAACAAAAGTCTTTGGTCCGATTAAGACAACCATTTCACACGTTAGTGTTGGGCTTTATTGAAGTACTCTGTACCTGTGTGAAAGCTGTAATTCTTCTTTTCACTTTTTATTAATTTGCTAGGTGCTGTCCTTTTTGGCTTTTTTACTAACAAAAACAAAACAAAACCTGAAACACTGTTGAGTGTGTGTGTGTGTGTATGATCCAGCTTGCATTGCATGTGCTAGTGTGCTAGGTAAAAGGGTGATCAACACAGTCAAAATAATTATTACTTTTTCTTCATCATTTCCTCTTGTCTCAAAAAAGATTTAATGCATTAGGGGGTTACTTAATTTTTTAATGCTGTTATATTAAAATTAAAGAATGTAATAAAATAAGAGTGTTGCCATATTGAATAATATTTTTTGACAGATAGTGATACCAAACTTTCTTGTATGTATGAGTTAGAAATCGAATTTATAACCACATAATTAAGAGAATCAACCACTTAAATCAATTCATTGTTGGTAAAAATATTTAATTTTAATTAGTATGAATTATTGAAAATAATTATATTTTCAATCAATCATAATCACTAGATTATTAAAAAACATTTTCCTTAATCATAATCATTTTAAAATTATATTTAATTAAGTTTTTATTTATATATCTAATTAATTTGATTTTTAACTAGTTGACAAAACAACATTTTTTACACTAGTACTCAAATAATAATAAATAAGAAATTATACAAATGTTTAGTAATTAGACTCATATACTATACATGTTTTTTTTTTTGAATTAAATATACTGTACATGTTAAAATAATAAATTTGGGGTTCAAAACCCCGACACTTCCAACTAATAGTAAATCTTAACTAAACTATCAATTCTTTTTGTAAAATAAGAGGGATTGCAAGTGTTGATCTGAAGATTAATATAGTCTCTCAAGAATGTGTAAGGGGCATAATTAAGGATGACTTAGTAGGAGAGGTAATCAAATTGAGTGATAAGGAGGTTGAAAGTTTTATTGGTACCCACTCACCATAATATACTTTCTTTTTTTTTCTTTTCAAATAATTTAATAGTTATAAATTTTACCATTAAAGTGGATAAGTGAGGTGTTACGGTTTGAATCTTAATCTATATATATAAAATTGATGTCACTAAATCTTGAGTGTATTTTTCCCACATAACCAGCGCACTACTCTTAACTTTGCGTTTGCGGGGGTTCTGTATTTGAAACCCCGTTAACCAGTTTTACTAATTGTTTTTCCCTATTCTTGATAATTCAAATGTCCTTTTTAAATTACATTTTTAAGCATCCCTCTAATATGTTCTACTATTTCATAATGTGTTTAATAAAAGTCTTATATTAAAGGAACATAAAATATATTTTTGAAGATGGTAATAGTCCACCTTTTAACTATTTTCGAGATATTCATATTAGGTGCACCCTCAATATAATATATTTTTTTAGTAATTTTTTTGAATATTTAATTTATATTTATAGCGGTCCTCCCCAAGTTTTTCTTCTAGCTCCGCCACTGTTAGTACCGTGCTTGGGCAGCATGAGAGGTTTTAACCATTGATTGGCACCGTAAAATAAAGCTATACAATGATGATTGATAAGGATTATTAATTACTGGTACCATTATTACTTTTTACTATAGTCATTATTATTCCATGCACAAATTAGATGCAATGCTTTGAGTATTGAGGAGAAAAGGTTAAGATACTCATAAGTGCGGTTTTGAAAGTTGAAAGCTTATCTTATTATCTTGTTATAGTAAGGTGGCATGATAGTAGGCAAAGTGCATATCAAATTGGAGCCCACATATTGCCACAATTAGCCATCAAACATAGGATTAGAAAGATTAGGATATAAGTTGGACTTGGCCTAACAAATTTACAACCATAAATGCCTTTTCTTACAAAACATTATCGAATGTGTAATGATATAGTGGAGAGTGTAATCATAGTTTTGTTTGAGGAGAGGGGAAAATCTAAAGAAGCTAAAGCATAAATAAGCACTTAGCATTAACAATTCTGCTGGCAATGCTTTTTCTAATGGGCCATAAACTTATAGTAAGAATTTTCATTATGGAACCCACTTTGATGATGTAGGTCCTCCTTAGAATTATTTTGTTCATAGTTTTGTGATGATCATTTTCCTAAATGGAACACCTTAAATTAATCTGGAGTCATGTTTATTTTTGGGTCAGGTAGCATTTTATCCTTATTGTGAATAAGTGGAATAATTGGAGTTCACATTCCGACCCTCTACATATATAATATAAATGTTTCTATCAACTGAGCTAAGTTCACAGGACAATTTGGAGTTATGTTTATTGGTAATTCAAACATTGCATAATATTTATTTCTTGATATCATTATTAATAGATTAGCAAAGTAGAAAGTTAAATCAAACATTGAAATAATGAAACTTTTTAGTAATATATAGTTCAACTATTTTACATTACCATACAAAATTATATATAACTGTTCAAATAATTGAACCATAAAGAATATGGATTCACAATTTAACGTATTAAATTAACCAATTGATTTAATTTTTGAAGCATTGTTGTAATTTACTTAAGTTTATATGAAAGGACTAACTTAAGATGTAAATTAAGGGGTTTGCTAATAATTAGTAGATGCAAGTAAACCATATAGAAACTTGATAATTAGATATATGTAACAATTTGTAAAATACATCTTTAAGGTTTATGCTCACTAAAATATAAGGTGATATAGCAACAATGAATTAATTTCTCTAAACAGTAAATAATTTAACTATTAAGTAAGTAAAAGTAGTTTAACATCTATATATAACTCACATGTATAGAGAAAAATTTATTGAAAAAGAGTTAATCTTATGCATCATTTGTAGATGTATTTTTCCTTCTAAAATTCATAAAAGAAAAATAAAAAAATATTGGAATGAAGGATAGAATTGAGATAAGCTAATCCCCCTTGATTATCTTTCCATGTGTCTACTAGAGATGAATTTAAGCATGTAATTGTAATAGTAATAGTATTTAGATAACGATGACATAAAACAAAGATGCCGTTCACTTCTCAAAGTAACGGCGTTTTGTCTCCCACCATGCTGCTACTCCATTTATCAAAAGACTATACCTTTTGCAAGAACAAAACCAAACAAAAATAACATCCCTAATCAATTAAAGTTTCAATTAAACAATAATAATACTACTTTTTAAAGGAAAGTTTCAATTAAAGTTTCTTTTGTCATCTCAAAATATGTTAGATATATTCGTTTTAATATATAAGTAAAAAAAAGAGGGATTTATCTCCTCGGATTAGTCGGTCTTAAGGTTAGATACCGAGTTTTCAAAAAAAAAAAAAGTAAAAAAGAGTAATAATTTTTTTTGATGTATTTAATTTTAAATTTAGATTAAATATATTCACTTTTGTTAACTTAGGATAGGCTGGAGGGAGTAAGATAAAGTCACTAAAATTTTTAAAATTTAGTTATTCTCATTATTATTATTATTATTTTATTCGATAGACGAAATGACAAAGTCATTAAGAACAGAGGGTTACATAATTATGCTCATTATTATAACTATAAACAAAGTCACTTTTGTTGACTTAGGACGGACGGTTACATAATACTAGAGGTGGAAATAGGCTAGGCCGAGGTAGGTTTTGCCAAGCCTGAGTCTGGCCTATCAAAAAATTAAAGGCCTGAGCCTGGCCTGTGGCCTATCATAGGCTTATTTTTTAGGCCTGAGCCTGGCCTTTTGAAAGCCTGACATAGCCAATTAGCCTGTTTAAAAGCCTATTTCACATAAACATATTTAAATAAATAATTATATTTAATTTTAAATATACTAATGAACAAATAAATCAATGAGATTAAACTTCTTTTTGATATTTAACATGATATTTTGGAGAATTTGACTATATAGGACATCATATTTCGATTTTAGTTTATAATATACATTTATATATGTGAAATATTAATGTGGATTAATAAACTTGAATTACTGAAAAAGTTAATAGATTTATAATTTAATTAAAGTACAAATTTTAATATATAATAACAATAGATGTAAAAATATTATTCATATTTACTTAAATAGGCCGGCCTAGTAGGCTTAATATGTTTTTTTATTGGCCTGGAGCCTGGCCTTTTTAGCTAAATAGGCCTATAAAAAAGCCTTGGCCTACTCTATTTAAAGAAATAGGCTGACCTGGCCTGAGCCTATGTAGGCTAGGTCGTAGGCTTATGTAGGCCGGCCTGGCCTCTTTCCACCTCTACATAATACTATTGAAGTTCATAATTTTAAAATTTAATTATTCCATTAATAAATGTTAGTTCTACTATTACTTTTTATTGATAATTGTATTATTTTAGAGATTTTAGTTGTATATGTCTAGTTAAAAATTGTATATTTAATATTTTCAATATATATAAAAAAAATTTAACATAGACTAATAAACTTAAATTATTAAAAAGTTAAATAATTTATAATTTAAAATACAAATACAATACTAGTAATAAATATTATTTATATTTATTTAGTCTAGTACACTTAAAAGATTTTTTTATGGTATGTCACATTGTTTTTTAGCAAAATATTCTTTAAATAAAGTCTCTATCTTTTCAATTGAAGAAAATATGGTCTCCACGGTTGATGTACCTTATTTACTTGTCTAATTTATTCTCATCCCTACTTTCACGTTATTTCCTCCGACTCGGAAAAACTAACTTATTTGCAAAAAATATTTGCCCTAAAATAATTGATTTATTTCTATTTTTCAATACAACATCCATTGTATTACTCTTGTATTTTTTTTTTGAGCAAATTACTCTTGTATATATGTTAAAGGTGAATGTATCAATACATAATAAGATTTTTTTTTTTTTGACAAAATATTTTTTTAAAAATACTATTATTTCTCTTTCATTTATACACTTGTTAATACATGATGTAATAATAAAAACTCACTAATAATTTATTTATTTCTTTATTTTTTTTTTACTTAAGTACATGTGTATGTCTTTTTTTTTTTTGTAGAACTTAAGTAACAAAAAAATGATAAATTATTGAAAATCCACATACACAAATCGAAGAATATCAAACACTAATAATCTCAATATTTCTATCAATCCAGTTAGAATTTGTGAGCAATTATTTGTATGGGACATAGGAAATACGGTACTATTTTTTATGTGAACAATTAGTCAATTATACATACAGACTACCATCGACCTTGTTTTGGTTCCTTGCTCTTTCCCCTTTCCGCCCTCTCTGTCTCTCTCACCTTTCCTCCAAACTCTATTCTTTTCTTTTTGGGCTCAAAATTACCATATATTTTTTCTACAAAAAATTAGCACATTTTTTTTTGTTAACGGTATATTGTTTTCTCCGCTAATAATAGTGATTAATCTCTTTCATATTAATTTGGTCTTAAGATCTTCTCTACCCCTTAGACCAGACATCATGCCCTAACCCAAAATTTTCTATAACAAAAAATAAAAACAAAATTTATTACTAAAATACATTAATGACCATAAACTTCATCCTTAAAGGTAATTAAATGAAGCGTCCGGTACCAATCGTTAGTTGATTCAGTGGTAATTGTCGCTGAATTTAGTAGGGAGGACCGCGATTCGATCCCCTGCAACTGCGATCGGAAGGGGGCTGAAACCACTTGATGTCATAACTGCCCCCGAACCAGATTAAACTGGCGGTGAATACCAAAAAATGAAGCGTTCGGTATTTGAATCTTGGTTATACATGTAAAATATTATGTCTTTATCAAGTGAGTTAAACTCACACAATTGTTTGCTTTTAAGTTTAACATTTATGATTATATTTTTTGGGTGCATTATTTTGATTATACTTAATAAAAGAATAGATTTTTTTCAAAAAAAAAAAAAAGGTAAAAGTAAAAAGAATATATCATGATTATTCTCCACCCTTATTTAACAACACCATTGATGAAGCATAAGTATATTTTTTGAATAAAAAGGATGATAAAATAAGAAAAGTATGCCGGTACTTTCTGTGTGTTGTCGGAGTAATTGGCCACAAAAAGATTCACCCAAATTTATTAAAATCTAAAATTAAAAAAAGTCTCTTTAAAAAATTTGTTAATAAAGCAAACAAAAACACAAAAACCGTATTTAACACTTTAATAAATGTTCCATGTTTATGTTCTTTCTCCCTCACTTCAATACAATACAATTTTTTTAAGGAACACTTAACACAACATACATAATAAGCTACATAGAACATTCTCTTATCTTTGTCTACTGTTAATAACTTCTGTTTCTTCAATCTCATTCTTCTCTTCTGTTTTCTGATTTTTCATTTTTCTACAAACAAAAAAGTGTTAAGAGAGGTTTAAGGTTTTTTTGATGTCTGTGCCAGTGGAACAAGGTGGTTATGGTGGTTGTTTGAAAGAGATTCCTTCTTCAATGGAAACTAACATTGGATTGAACCTCAAAGCTACTGAACTGAGACTTGGGTTACCAGGCTCTGAATCTCCTGAGAGAGAAAATGGTGGTGGGTTGTCTATGCTTAAGAGTTTGGTGTCTGGTGCTAAAAGGGGTTTCTCTGATGCTATTGATGGTGGTTCTGGTAAATGGGTTTTGTCTGGAAATGGTGGATCTGAAGTGGGTTTGTGTAAAGATGGAAACTTGTTCTCTCCTAAAGCTAAAGGTGGTGTTGGTGAATGTAACAAACAACAAAACCCTTTCTCTGCTGCTTCAGTTGTTAAAGAAACTGTTCCTCACTCTCCAAAGCCTTTGCATGATAACAAACCACAGATTTCTTCTGCTCCTTCTGCAAAGTAAGATTTTTTTCTTCTTATTTTGTTGTAGGTCATGTTACTCTTTGTGTGTGTGTGTGTGTCAGTGTGTGTTGTTTCTTTTTCAACTTTGCTTGTTGGTTGATGTTACCTCTTCTTTGTGTTTGCTAAATGTTGATTTTGAGGTTACTTTTGGTTTAGAGTAACTGAGTATGCTGATAAGTCTGAGCAAATTAAAATAAAGTTTTAAATTGTTTTCATATAAGCAATAACTTGTTTTCCTAAGCTATCATGGAGAACTTATGGAAATAAGATGAAAACAGCTTATGGACATGTTACTCATAAGTTGTTTCTTTAAGCTCTACCAAACAGTCTCACATGTGTTTGTGCTTGTAGATAGTAGTTATCATGTTCTTGTTAATTGTACCCTAGTAAATTAGAGGATTTTCTTTGTTCTTCAAAATTTAAAATAGATAGTTACTTTGGTTGTTCCTTAAATTTTTTTCTGCATGTTGGTTGTCTGTGATTTATTTATTTGCTTATGGTATATGATTTGATCTCATCTGATACATCTGTTTAGTTTTGATTCCTTTGTTTTGAATTTATAATCACTGGCCTTATGATTGGTTTGTTTTTTTCTCAATATGGATTCTTATGTGAATCAGGGCGCAAGTTGTAGGATGGCCACCAATCCGATCTTTCAGGAAGAACTCAATGGCTTCTCCGCCTCAAAAGAATGATGCTGATGCCGAAGCCAAATCTGAATGCCTCTATGTAAAAGTCAGCATGGAAGGTGCTCCATACTTGAGGAAAGTGGATCTGAATGGTTTTAGCTCTTATAGGGAACTTTCTTCAGCACTCGAAAAGATGTTCAGTTGTTTTACAATCAGTGAGTTCTTACCTACTTGTTATCATCTTCTCGCGTTCTTTGTGTGTCTTGATGTTCAGTTGTTTTACAATTCCAGTGTTGTCTAGTGTTTCAAATGAAGATAGCTTCTATCAACACTCACTTTCAACCATTTTCTTTAAATTTTTGGTTGACATGTTCAGGTCAATGTGGCTCATATGGAGTTTCTTGTCAAGAAAAAAATTTAAGTGAAAGTAGATTGGTGGATCTTCTTCATGGTTCGGAATATGTGCTTACCTATGAAGACAAGGATGGTGATTGGATGCTAGTTGGTGATGTTCCATGGGAGTAAGTCCATTTTCACTACATTGATAATCGATAATTAGCTACGTTCATTGAGTTGATAGTTAGACATTATTTTGTCCGACAAATGAAGAGTGATTTCATTCTGCAATCTAAAATGATGTTATTTTTCTTATTTTAGAATGTTCACCGAGTCTTGCAAGAGGTTGAGGATAATGAAGAGTTCTGAAGCAATTGGACTAGGTAAGGCCGATGTTTGTTATATAAAAAATATCGACATTTCCTTCATATATGATAACTAATTCATCACTACTGACTGTCTCTGAATTGCTACTATGGAGTTATAATCTATGTACTTGTGTTGTTGGACTGATGATCTATTACTCTGATTCGTGCAGCACCTCGAGCCATGGAAAAGTGCAAAAGTCGCAACTAGCACGATGCAAGATGCAAGTTGTATACTGATCAGTAAAGAATGAAGATGACATGTATTAAGTTTAAAATACCTTGTTGTTTGCTTATGTATGTATAATTATATATACAAAGCTTTCTAATCCTAAACTTTATTTATAGTAGGGCCAAATATATTAGGCATGTTATGGTATGGACGACTACAAATCATTTTGGTGTAGACGTTCAATGCTGCTTTTCTTAGGTTGTTGTTTACTTTAATCACAGTCATGAAGGCTGTTATTAGTATATAAATTTTGTATTTGTCTATTTTTTAACTTGTTCACCCTATCTATCTCTTCAAGTTAATGTAAGTGAGCTTCTTGTTTGTCATGGAAAGGTGAGAAACAATGGACATCATGCTTCTTTTTCTATATAACGATAGGTTAGGAGAGTGAGTATTCATGGGAGGGGCCAGGTTGAGTAATGTTTACCATTCATCAAACCAAACCTTGGAATGAGATGTGTCATGCAATCTCAAAGGATGGGGACAGATTCAAATACCAGACGTGGTCCGAAAATGTGTTATACGACCATCCATGAACGTCAATCTTAATATGAATGTTGTTAAAACAGTTCTAACAAATAAGACGGGTGTAAATTAACCGCCTCTATGAACATTTGCTAGAATACACTCACTAATATGTGTTTTTAGCAAGTTGTAATCAAAAGGTGGTTAAATACATCATATACTGTATGTTACTAAAACACGTCTTCATTAATATAAGTGGGTGTATTCTAGCATATATATTAAGAAACCAGTGTCAATATGACCCAGTTTGTAGAGAATACTGCAGCAGATAATTCAAATCGCTGGTCAATTTGGATCATCTGCTGCAGTATTCTTTGCTGCTATCTCTGTAGCCAAAATCTCAGCCCTTAAATTAATCAAACAGTACTTATTTAACTGTGTAAAGAGGGGATTCTTTCATTTCGATCTTCTTCCAATTGCTCTTCTCAAGAAATTAGAACAACAATACTATGTAACCAAACTCAGAATCATATTTTATAAAACATATTCAAAGTCAACAAAGAACAAGAGCAACGTAATAAATCCCAATAGTTAACATCAAAATCAACAAATACAAGGACAAATTGAGGGTAAAAAAATTGCAGCCATCGACATAATCAAAGCCCCCCCTACCCCTGCAAAGTGAATCTCTCAATAAAAAAAATCAGAATAATTCTTTTGAAACGTATTCTCATAAAATTGGGAGCTTGACTTGATTTTTTATTTTTTTTGGTTTAGACTTCTTTTGCAGTGGACAAGGTGATTTTGGGGCGGCAGCGTCAGGGGCTGAAAAATGGTTGGCACGATGTTGGAAAGGCAATGGCAAACCTTTCGATGAAGAGTAACGGATACAAAGATTTAAAGTTCTGAGTTTGATTCAAAGAGATGACCGGTGTTCTTTGTTTTTATTATTTTTTTGTAAATTTTGGTTATATAGTGTTGTTCTAATTTCTTGTGCAGAGCAAATGGTGGAAACAGATACAAGTTGGAAGAAGATAGAATGAAAGAATCCCATCTTTGCACAGTTAAATAAGTACCGTTTGATTAATGGTGGAAACCGATACAAGTTGGCTGAGATTTTGGCTCTAGATATAGCAGCAGAGAACACTGCAGCAAATGATCCAAATCTCTGGTCGAAGTATACCAAAATTTTCAGAAAAGGCGTTGCATTAGCTAACTTTGACATAAGCAAAATTCAAATACATACTTGTATACAACAAAACAAGTGTCAATTTGACCCTGTTTTATTGACAACGACATAAAAATGACAATCCTAAGGTACATCTGCTACTTAATCACTAAACATTCAATATTCACTAATAAATAAATAGTCCCCACAGCTATAATACTTCTTCATCCATTCTTGAATTTTAAAAAGCTACATCTGTTACTTAACAAATAGTCAAATACCAGTTTCTTCAGCTTCTGTAGCTGACCTATGAGATTTATGGAGGGCTTCTTCCGGTAGCAAAACTCTGAAAACAGCATAATGATGATTTAAGCTTTTTTCTCCCTGTAATCTGTAAACGCTGCCCAAGGCACCTGTTTTAGGGTTTGGAAAAGCATAAAATATCCGCCTAATTCTCTGATGGACAAGGGCCATGGCACACCTGACATCATAGAGGAAAGCAAATATATCAGAAAACAGCTACTTGAGAAGATATTTTAACCATCAAAAAGTGAAACTTGGAGAGAGTGTCTCCATTTCATGTGCCACCAGGCATTCAAGAAAAAAGGAGAATCAAAATGCTATTGAGTAGCAAGACTAATTCACACATCAAATTAATTAAAAAGACAATCAAGTATTTTTGAAGTTATAGAAGAATTTCGTCTCCAATCTTACATTGTACAAGGTTCCCAAACAAGATATATGTCGTAACCAGTACATAAGTACGGTCGTGCTGATAGAAGATTGGATTCTGTTTGACTATGAGGATTCAATTTATCATTGTCCTCAACCTGATTGGAAGTTTGACTCTGAGCATTCAATTTGCCATCATCCTCAACCTGAAACGTCGCCACACCAATATCAAATAAAGCTTTCAACATAGTACACAGTTGAAAATGAACAAATATAATCAAGGTAAATGCTATTGCATTTGTATTTTAAGTTGCCATATTGCCAATGATAAATTTAATGTGACATGCTTTATTAGGCCTTAGATTTTCAACAGGAAGTAACAGTCAGTGTCCTATCCGACCAATTAAAGGTCTACTTTCTTGCGCTTCTGCACAACATATAGTATTAGTATCCAATTGATATTGTAGACTCAACTCAATAACCCAGGAACTTCATGATCTATTTAGGTGGTAAAAACTAATTTCCAATAGAACAAATTACTCGAAACTAAGAAAGCAACACCTAGAGTTCAAGACTTTCTGTATATGTTTGTTGCAGTGGAATGGTTGCACTTCACACAGACGGGTATACAAAATGCTCTATATGTTTTTGTTGCAGTGTATAATAGTAATAGTTCGCATACTCACATTTTTAAATACATAATTAGACTCATACTCACTTTAATTAACTCCCACATGATCTCCCCTGATGTAATTTTTATTAAAAAAACTAAGCATTGAGGTTTTTAACTTATTATAATTCAAGTTCCAAAAAATCAATTATTGTAAAAAAATAAATAAAATCAAGACATCAATAAAAAAAATGATTTAAACTACAACATATAACTCAATTGAAAAATTATTCACAGATCATCCAAATTCAATCATAATACATTACCAACAAGATATCAACAAGACTTAAGTAAAAGGTTTATGCATTGCTTTAAAATTCAATATTTTAATTAAGATGTAGGGGAAATGGAACAAGGTGGATACAAAAATACTGATCCCGCACCCATCCCCTTAAATTTTTTCAGGTAATTACCCTTCTCCAAAGCCACACCCATTTAACTAAGTACTCTATCCATTATGTCTGATTTTTGTGAATACCCGTCTCTACAGGCCAAGTTCCTTAAAGAGACATAACCAATCAGATGTAGGTAAACTTACAGTTGCACAAACAGTTTTCTGTCTCTTTGAAGGAGAGCTCGTACAAGGACTTTCATGATCCAATTCCAAATATTTTTCTTTACTGCCTTCATCGTTGGGAAAAAGACGTCTATCCCTGGCAGCAGATGATTCTATAGCTACAATGGCAGCATGTCGCAAAGGATGGCAATAGTATGAACTCTGTGAATTTGATTGCTGCTCAGCCCACTGCCAAGGATAGAGACAAGCAACACCTGAATATGATTGTTTGAGATGATTGCAGGAACTTCTTAAATGCAACGGTTTCTGGGGATCCAAGCTATTGGCAATAGGATGGGTTTCTGGTTTTTTATAGCAGCTGTCCTCTTTGCAAGTGTTCCAAGCAAAAACCTGATCACGAGCAGTTGAAATTATTTGCTTGGCTGAAGGATCCACTATCACTGCAGCATTGACTACCTAAATTGATCAAATTTTAGGTAAGCAGCAGTTGAATGTGAAAGTTAATAGTAGGAAACAATAACATAAATAGGCTTTATTATTTTTCAGCAAGTCATAGAGGGGGCAAAACTGAACATAGCTCAAGCTTTGGCATAATCAGAAAAATAAAGCAACAGAAGATAAGCCTGTCCAGTCAATACATTATTTTTTGTCACAAATTGTATCAAAAAGGTCAAATTTGTACATTTACCAAGCCACCAGAAGTTGCCAACTCTACTGCAGATTGCATAAACTTCAATACTGATTGTGAGTCCTCCTCGCTAAATCCAGTAATGCCATCGATATTGCTATTAATTTTATTAAAATGTCAAGCCAACATCATAAGCAAAGTCAACTATTATCATACAACAAGACAAGTTTTTGGCATTTTAGTCCAGTTAACTTATTGACAAAAAAAAAAATGTAGAGCCCCTCCCGCAAAATAATTCAGCATGGGTTGTATGGTAAAGATTTAATGTTTTGCATAACTTATCCCGAGTGTCAAACAAACATGAGACTAAAAGATCTTGATTCACCGGAATCCAGATGGTCCTAAATCCAGATGTCCAATATTTATGCAGTCCAATTTTTTTTAATAATACCCTTTAACCCTTTCCCAATCGAACTTCTCTGGTTTCTACCCTAGAACATACAATGCTTAGATCGTTACATAGAATAAATATTTTTTAATATTGCTTGCAAATCTAATACATCGGATACCATAATTACTGAAAACATCATAAGAATGCAAACAAGCCTGGGTTATTCGTGAAGACAGACAACGATAATTACATATTGGATATCATAGACACAAGGGTGGTCACATTTTCATCTAGTAAGCCCCACTGATGTATATATATTACCCACTACCAAGTCAACTAGACAGAATGGATAACTTGTAACGCTCCTCTCATGGATATAATTTTTTGTATTAGGTCCCAGGCCATCTTCCAAATCATCTAATCAAATTGGAGGATGTAATTCCTGAACTTAGAATTTCATTTAACAATACATGTTTAAATATGGATTGTTTTATTCATCTGATATTCTGATGAAAGCTTTCATATAAGGTACTTCGAATTTCAAATACTCGAATGAAACCAAACTTTTGTAATTTTGATAAAATCCCACAATGATATTCAAAATAAAGTAACTTTATAAAGAGTAAGAATTTAAAGCTTACTATGTTCTTGGGTGATATGATGTTGGCCAAAACTTGCATTGCTCTTGCCACTCCTCTTTTGATGTTGCTTCATATTTGCAGACCTAAAGTCAATTAACATCGACTTTAGCGTGCAAACTAACTAATTCAAAGACAACAAGAACCAAGTGCCCTCAGGATCCCAACCAAAACTTAAAAAAATAATCTCTTCAATTAATCAATTTCATCTTGAAATGTAGTGAACCCTAACAAAAGTATCGGATGGTCATTTAATCAATACAGTTTAGTCTTACTAACATTTGATAAACACGTGATTAAATTGAAATTCCATTCATGTATGAACTACTGCTTTTCAATGTTGAGGATTTGTTGTTTCTTTTAAAAGGATGATTTAGTTAGCAGCTACGAGGACCAAAAAAGTGATCTTCAAGATTAAACTTCAATGGTTATTGTAGTACCATAAACTAAAATATAGAATTATTTACATGAATATGAAAAGTAATTCACCACATAGTCCCATGTCACTATTAATATCACATATCTTTATGTTTCATCACAATCACGAAAATCAAGCTAAAATAAATCATAATTCAGCACCAGCGTTATCAATCCTAGACATCAAAGTGGAGCGGCCAAGCCCAGAAATGCTATAGCGAGATAACAGATAGCAGGATGGCTGCAACCATGAATTTGTTTTATAATAATCTATCTATATTAACTATATACATAAAAACTCGACAATAGTCGTGACAAACCAATGTAAAAAATGACAAAAGGAGTGAGATATGAGAAGGACTAATGTTGTTTGTGTATTTTCTAATTGCAAATTCCAAAATACACACACCAAAAAGAGCTAACATTTAAATCCCAAGAGCTTTTATGGAATTTTCTATCTCATTCTGAGGGGCGGCATTATCTTGCCTCAACAACCGCTATTTTGACCGCTGCTGTGTGTCTTGTAGTGGTCAGGGGCCGCTATGCTGCTACAGCATGATATTGACTACAATGCTCATCATAACTATTAAGAAATAAATATTGTACATATTTTTTATCCTATAGTTTCTATGATCATATCCTTTTTTTAAAAAAAACAAAACTCCACTACCTACTATCTGAAAGTCACATTGGACCTCTATTGATCTAACTCCGAGTCAAGATGGGTGGGCCAACTTAAAGGGAGCAAAGCTCTCCCAGCGCCTATTTTATTTTCTAGTCTTAATCGATAACATTAAAATCAAAGACCTTACTTAGCAGAAATCAAGCTCCATACTACACAGATAAAAAAACATCAATGATAAAACCATAATCTAACTCTAAGCAAGCATTATAATTCATTAACAAATGTGAAAAATAAAAAAATAAACGAAGACCCACTTTTGTAATAAAAGGACTCAACTGATAGGAACTGATCAACTCGTGAAGATGAGGTGGCACGCCATCCAATTGATTGTCACCTTCATAGGCCAAGCACAAAACCACTGATAACTCTATTTGTCCTTCTAGAACTTTCTTCCTAATTCGTTTCACATGACGGAGACCTTCGAGCGGTGCTATCTGATTCAAACGCCTAACAATAAATTTAAGCACAGATTAGTTTACGAAGCAGAAAGAGGTAATAGAAATTAAGATTTGAATAAGAATCTAACCTAACAATTTGGTTGGCATGCTTTGGGTTGATGGATGAAGCAAAAACGCTAACTGCACAGAACAGAAAGAAACGAAGCAAAATTGTTTGAATTGATGGAATTCAAGATAGAAAAAACATAGTGAAAATATTGAGTGGAAGAGTTTAGATAATGTGACCAGTAGGTTGATGGTGAAGGTCGTGTGGCGGTTCGTCGGGGATGTGCACGATCAACTGGTTGTTTGTCATTCTTGGAGCGATGGCGCTGTGAAGAAAACCGCAACGGAGAATGCTGCTAAAAAACAATCAGCAAACCCTAAAACTCAGTCTCACACTAAAATCAACTAAACTCTCACATACAATCTCATGCTAAAATCACAATCTCACACTAGAATAAAAATTTCAAATTAGAAAACTACAATCTTCAAATCAACTCAATATTCAAGTCAGTTCAAAATCAAAATCTTCACACCAAAATCAAATTGCTTCACAAAATTTTCAACAACAAACTCATCCATTCACAATCAACAATGTGTTGTTGAATATAGAGTGTCACGCTGACATAAGGATGAGAAAGCTTCCCTAAGTTGCCTTACCTTTCCAAAAACAGAGAACCGTCGCGGAGATGGAGAAGTAGCCGGAAAATCACCTTGCCGCCGGTGACCGGTCTTGAAGGGAATGTAGCGTCGCGCCGTCGCTTAGTTACGTTTCAGAGACGGAGCCGAACGAAAAACTGAGAAAAGAATCGTGAGAGAAGAGAGTGCGCGTAACAGGGAAAGGGTTTGGAGGATATACTTGTAATTTTCTACAGGTTAAAACTTACCTACAGTAGCATAGGTGCTGTTTTTACTGTTGCCCAATAAAATACAACTACCCGTAAGTGTTTATCTCTTTTTTTTTTACTTCTTCTTAACGATAAATTGTTAGTTATTACAGTAGTATATTTAAAGTTATGTTAGTTTTTTTGTTAGAACTCGATCGAACTCTGAATCTTCAACTCAATACATGTTTATCTCGCTATTTTAACATCGTTAATATTCTCTTTTTATCATTGACTGAAATGAGTTAACTCTCAACAACTATCATAGTCACTTCTTCATCCATACAACCTACAACATTCAAAGAAGAATCACAATCCAACAACATATTATTCCAAAATAGAGATATATAATAATTAAGATATCTTAAAGAGATTTAGATAAATTTTGTGTGAGATGGTCCATTCTACAACTCAAGATGGTTATCATTTGTTTCTTGGACCTTTGACATTGTATGTGAGTACTATGTTGAAATTGTGTGTTGCCTTATTGAAGTATTTTGTTTATGAGTCGCAATTTTTGTTTAAAGTGAATGAGAGTTACAATTTTGTTATTTGTGCTTTAAAATTTTATTGGAAGTTGGTGTTTGCCACCGTCTAGAATGCAAGGCGCACGGGGAAGAACACAAGGAGCTTGAAAACTACGTTTATGGGCAATTTCCTCCTGTCTCGACACAAGACACTGGCTGCCATTGTTTCAGACGTGAGGTGCTCATGTTACTACATCAAGTGTTTTGGTATTTCCAATGTAGGAGCGTGAGGCATCTACGGGTGTATGTGGGGAGTTTGCTTCAATTTATGTGCAATGTTTAAGGCGTTTTGTGTCAATTGTTGAGTGTGAGCTGATTTTCGCCTAAGAGGAGTTTGCTTCAATTTATGTGCAATGTTTTGGTCATAATCCATTTCAAGGATGCATCTCCATGAACACAAATCATTTGCAAACTCTAACAAAATCAGCACCAACACATCATGTGATCAGAACAGTATTACCAAGCAGCCACAGCAAAATACAATTTTTAAATTTGATAATTGCATTAAGCAGCCATCCCTTTAAAGATGATATTATTCCTTACAGATTCCATCTTAACTTCACTTTTAATACTTGTTTCTTTCTTTCCACCTACCCAATTCCTCAAGTTGTAAGAAATGTGACACTGCAATGCAATTGTACACCACACGAGTAAAATGCTGTCCAAACTTTGTATGCAAAAATAATCAAATTAAAATTAAAAGAGATCTTGTTCTGACATGCTACCCTCCACTAGTTGGATGAAGTACCTTAGCTTAAAGTCTTCCTTTATCATATAAATAAATATTAAGCAGAGATACTACTTTGATCAATTAATAAATGCACAATATATAACAAATTAATTCAAGATGAGATATTAACTTAATCATGCTTAGTATGATTAAAAATCAATTCTATCGAACCAAATCCAATATAGATACTAATAGCACTAGGTATGTCGGTTTTCTGAATTAATAAGTATATGTATACCTATACAAGGGCATGAGACAATAAATGAGAGACCAATTATAATACTTCCTCCGGACATAAATTATAAATATAAGTAAAAGTGCATTTTTCATATTTATTAAATAACTAATGTACTTGATCTATATTATAGTCGTGATACATCAGTTATTCAATGAATTTAAAAAATGTAATTTTAGTTATAATTGTGGCCGGAGGGAGTATAGTTCCACCTATCCAAGTAATCAGGGGCACCTTATGCACTTAATAGATTTTTATAATAAATAATAAGGTTTAATATCCAAGGCAAAGCTAGTGTTGAATTCTGAAGATCCTTCCGACATGTGGTTATATTATAGGATCATTTCCTTGCTGTTTCCCAAGGTTCCATTCCAATTATGCCAATACATAATCTTTGCTAGTTGTTTATATTCATATGATATCTCTAGAGACTTATTGTAGTTTTATATTCTAAGAAAATCCTTCCACCTAAGCAAAACTTGGATTCCATGGGAATCAAAATATTTCTTAAGCATCTTTATAGGGATATGGGAGGACACTTCATTAAGAGTTTGAAAAAACAGTTGTAACAGAAAATTCATAAGTTTTTAGTTTATAACCCCTTATAAATTATGAATATATATATATATATATATATTGAAAAGTTGGAATTTAACCTAAATTTTAACGATTAGTTAAATTTGTATTCGTAAGTTAGAAAAAGTGGATTAGCTATAGAAGTTTTTGTAGTCAATCCACTATATTGCCGCCTATTAGACCTTGAAAATCTGGTATATTAATTTTTTGAGAGAAATATGGCTGGTGAATGCATTTAATCATTGAATCTGAAAATTACATAACAAGTATGTTTTATATAACTTATGCAAATCACAATGATACTTTTAGACCGTCACTTATTTATAACAAGACTCTAAAATAAAATTGCATAACTAAATCTACTAATCATCCATAACATATGATCTAAGCAACTAATGAAAGCTAAGCAACACCGAGAAAACTTCTCACATGCAATTTTTTTTAATAATGTGACACAAGGTTCTGCATATGCATTATATAATCTGCCTACACAATTTAACAAACTGATAGATCAGATCAATGTGAGATAATTAACATGTTCAAATTATAATTTATAAGTGTGGAGTGTCAACCTTAAGTAATAAGCTCAAGTACCCGTGTGCATAATTAATGTAAGAAAGAATACAATAAAATAGTAGATCGAGAGAATCGTGTGTGGAATGAATTGCAGGCTGCAATGTAATAGTTTGCATGTGTGCACAAATCTATCGGAGATACGGTATGCCATATGTTTGTAATTATTTCTGTAATGCATAATTCATAAACTCACTTATTGATTTCAATTATACTATTTTTTTTGGTAACTTTTGTCTATATATTTTAGACGAAGAGCAATTATTATACAAGAAATTTATATACATAATAATTTATATACATAATAATATCAACTGTATGAAAGCTTAGTTATCGTGGTCATTTTCATGGTTCATGGTCTAGTCATACTTTCTTTAATTGTTTCATCATTATATTGAGCCTTTTATTATTAATGAAATGAGTTGATTGTGTTTGTATTGAGGCAAAAAAACAATATTTGTTAATTGAAATATGGTAACTTTTGCCTTTCTTGCTCTTAATAAGCAATAAAAAGAAAAAGTAAGTCATTAAGATTCAAGTGATTAATGAATTTGACCAAAAGACAGATCGTTTTGGAGAACTAAAATTTGATTTCTAGGTATGAATTATTAGTTCATTTCCTCAAAAACCTGAGGGTTAACAAATTAAATATTATAAGAAAAAGTCATATTTTTTTGGGTAAATTAAATGTATCAAAATTCGCGCACAATTGTAGAGACTAATACTTTCGAGGTAGCTGAGATTCATTTAAGGAGTTGAATTTTTCCAACAAATGTTTTTCCATACGCACCAGCCAGAAATCAAACACAAGACAGTTAAGAGACTCAAGTATCTATCACTTGTGTCACAATATGTTGAAAGTAAAAAAAAAAAAGGTTACACTTGAAAAATATGAGAAAAAACACATTGGATTCCCCGGAAAAACGCCTTAAAATAGCGAAGGTTCTGGAGGAGCTTTCCACAAACCGATGTCATCTCGGCATATCGGTCGGTTTAAGATGAATCCGGGGGAGGGATGGATAAATCCTCCATTGGCCGTTGACCTTTGATTCTCTTATCTGAACAGCTCTTAGGCTAAGATTCCTCTTGTTCCCAAGAGTTCCATGTCTTTCTTGATTGGTAAACCCAACCAGCGATTTACAACAAACAAGTCTTTCCTCTTGTTGGGGGGAGCAGTTAAAAAATTAACCAAAGCAAATGAAATTAGAATGGCTATTCCTCACGATTGCTCCTTGTGATGCTGCGGAACCATGGCAATTAGGATTTCAAGACGCAGCAACACCTATGATGCAAGGAATAATAGACTTACATCACGATATCTTTTTCTTCCTCATTCTGATTTTGGTTTTCGTATCACGGATCTTGGTTCGCGCTTTATGGCATTTCCACTATCAAAAAAATCCAATCCCGCAAAGGATTGTTCATGGAACTACTATCGAGATTCTTCGGACCATATTTCCTAGTATCATCCCGATGTTCATTGCTATACCATCATTTGCTCTGTTATACTCAATGGACGAAGTAGTAGTAGATCCAGCCATGACTATCAAAGCTATTGGACATCAATGGTATTGGACTTATGAGTATTCAGACTATAACAGTTCCGATGAACAGTCACTGAAATAATCCATTCTCTTATTTAATGTTGAGTTTTTAATTTATTTATTTTTTTATAATGAATGTTGAGGTTTTACTTGCATGAGAGTGTTGTCCATTTTTTAGTACGAGTTTCATACTTCCATTCATTTATTACTAATATAAAAATGATACTTCAATTTGGTGTGGATTTTTGTTAATTCCAAATTTACCCTCTCTTGGTGATTTTCTATTACTAATCTATACTATATATAAAAAAGATACAAAAAAAATTTGGTGTTGACTTTTCATAATACCAATAATACCCTTGAATTTTTTTTAAAAAAACAAAAGTCTTTTATTAAAAAACTCACCATAACATAAGAGACATCTTTTTTTTTTGTGCAACAAAAATCTTTTATTAACAAACTCACCATAGAAACATGTCTTTATTTTTTTTTTTGACATAAGTTAGACACAGGCAGGCGCGGCCGCGCCTGTCTGGCCCGCTAGTATCTATAAAAAATATAATTTTGTTTTGTCAAAAAAGAATCCCTTTAAAGTGACTTCATCAAATGACTTACATTAACAACGGTGCTATATAAGATTGAAAAAGACCATGTCTTTCTTTTATTATTAGTAAGAATTTTGTTAAGTCTTGTTAATTATAAATTATATTTTGTGGTGGCAGACTTTCATAAGTCACACATCTTAGAGTTTTATTGAGAATAAAATAATGTTATATATACCATGTTAATTTTATATTTAATTAATTTTGAAGTGAATTTGAAATTTTGATCATTCTGTCTTATGGAATTAGAATCCACCTAATTTTCTCATTAGCATAAAAAAAATCTTCTTATTAATTTTATTTATTTTTTGGATGCACTTTTTAAATGGTCTCTCTTTCCATTTTTTATGTTGACAACAAGAGTTGAATGTATAACCATATAGAATGTGAGCCAACCTTTTATCAACTGATTAACTGATCTTTTATGTATATAAAAAAAAACTGATGAACTGATCTTTGTTGCATACTAAATAAAAAACATTGATAACTATTAAGAAAATAAGTAAATAATTCTTCTTATCATTTTTAAGTACGATGAAATTCAAACTTTTATAATGATAAAATTATTTTGGGCGTATATGACTTATTCTAAAACTATTTTTCATTGCAAATTATTCATTAGTTAATGTGACCAAAACAACACAGTTCACTCCCACTTCAAGATAAGGCGCATAACTCTCTTATGATATGCGATCTATAACGGATAAATGACTTTTGTCAACTTCATATGGTGTATTGTCTACAACGGACAAATGACCTTTGTGTTAAGAAATCTCACATCAATTGCGAGATGGTTTGAGTAAGTATTTATAAGTTTGCGCTACTTTTAAAAGTTATTTTCCATAGTTTCATTAGTTGTTTGTAATATGTTCAAATAAGTGGATTCAAACAAATTTTATGAGGTAGAAGAAAAGGAAACATGGAAACTGATTGAAAAAGAATGGAAGTATAAGAATACAGAGTACCAAAGAAAAAAAGGATACAAATATCAAATTATGTAAAGTTAACTATTCTATATACTATTTTTAAGTATAAATACTTTGCATATATGCGCATAATCTCATGAAGCTAACGACATACTTTTAGTTGAGATTAATAATTAATTAGTGACCTTTCTCTTATAATTTGAATGGTTCATCACATGTCTCGCTAACAAATTGGAGAATTATCACTTTCCACCTCACAAACAACTCATAAAATATGACCCACAAATCATGCGTGAAACAGCTCAATCAGATTTGATCTCTCATCCACTTAGTTATACTAACCGCATTATATTTAGTGTTAATCTAATTATATGTATAGATTGCTTTAATTATCGCAATATTTTTGGTCAATCACTCTTTATATTATTCTTTTTTCGTGCAAACAAATTATCATCTGCATATAACTGTATAGACTAATATTTTAATCTTGTGAAATTTAAATGAGTAGTAAACCCTCTCTAAAATTTTTACACTGCTATATATTCAAGTCAAAGATCAAATTCACGACCTTAAAGAGATCCATGTTTCATGTTTTCTTATTTAAGTGCTATGAGATAATTGGAGCTTATATTTTAAGCTTTTAAGCACCTTGTGGCAAGTTTAATACAATATTATAAACTGGGACAAATTGACCGTGAGCTAGGAAAACACATGCAAAGTGGAACCCACATAAAGCTTCATTACCTACATCAATCAATGTAACTAAAATAATCACCATGGCTCAAATATTGTCATATATAAATACAAGAATCAGAATAACTTAATTATTAAAAATAGGTAGAAGTATTTTCAATGGTAGAGTATATTTTGAATACTTAATTTATTAAAGTATTTTTAATTATCCGTACAATTTCAATATAATTTAAGAATTTCAACTAATTGATGAGGCACAAATAATTTGACTTTTTACTCATACCTCTGACTTGACTTGAGTTTAAGTATAAAATTTTGATAGATTATATAAATTACATTGCAAATAATTCATTTCTTTTAAAGGTACATTGCAAATTCTTTATGAGGTTGGTTCCTTGACCTTTGTATGAGGGTATGCACTTGTGTAATATAGTCCATCTAGATATATAATCAAAATTGAGCATTATCCATTTTAAGGATTTTGAAATGAATTTGTTATAATCAATTTTATGATGATGACATAAATATTATTAGAACTCTTGAAGAGATTCTAAAATCTATTGATTATAGAAATATTTTAAATTAAATATGTGGCATGTGCAAAGTTTGTTTGGATTTGCAAATGTATTATATAACTAGTTGATTGTGTACTAGAATGATTGCGATGTCATTTGATCATGTCCTCAAGAAAAAACTTGAATCGGTCCTGAAGTACCATATATTAGTTCAAACGAGGAAATTAATGTATTTTGTTAAATATATGTATCGTGGTATTTTGTTTTTGTCCACATTAGTAAATGCAGATGTCAGAACAAAGTCAAGCATAAGTTTTGTATCTTATAGAAACAACATAATCAAGGAAGTGGATAATGCTCTTTTATTAAGGATTGTGAGTTTACACATGCAAGAAACTTGTGGTTTTCTCATTATATAAGGAGGCTCTTGCAACAACTCAATATGAAGATAATATCTCAAACACTTCTAATTTGAAGAAGAATATGAAGATAAACCTGATCTTTCTTCAAAGTCACCACCAAGTAAACCATTTTAATAACAAGTATACAAGATTATTTGACATTCTTCGTCTCATATATAATTGTATTTATGAGGGGGAGAAATAAATGTATTCTGCACTCTTTTTCCCTTAACCATGGTTTTATCCCATTGGGTTTTCCTGGTAAGGTTTTTAACGAGGCAGATTATCACACAAAAGGATGTTGTACTCTTTTTCCTTCACTAGAAATTTTTTCCCATTGGGTTTTTCTCTAGAAGGTTTTAATGAGGCATATCCTTCATGGACATCCAAGGGGGAGTGTTATGAATAATTATATAGTGGATGCCCATTAGACTTTGGCCCATATCGTTGGCCCAATATCGGCCTATAAATACAGCCTATGTTACAATGTAAAGAACACACTTGTGAATAAGAAATACAAGAGTCTCTATTCTCTTTCTCTCCTTCATCTCTCATTCTTCTCTATTCTCCCTATTCTTATTCATGTTTAGAAATAGTTTATAACAGTTCATATTAAAAGAAGTATTCAAACACATTTAATTTATGTACCTATTATATTAAAAATATAAATATATTAAATATATGTCTTCTTTTTTATAAGAAAAGAAAGAAGATTTGGGCCGGAAGCACACTCCATGCAATGTCTAATCTAATATAAAATTTTAAATTAGAATTCAAATCACAATTAATGTAAGCACAACATCTAACCATCATCTATATTAACCGCAATCGGTCAGCCACAAATAAGAGTGAAAAAAGGTTTAATCTTTTCTACTAAAATAAATAGTCTAATCTAACCTGAATATATGTAAATTAAATCGTAGGTCTCGGCAAACCGAACCAACCTATTACTACCCCTAATCACAAATGGTCTTGCAGCAACTTATTTAGTTAAACAAATTAAATGAGAGAAAATTGCGGTTGGAGATACATACTATATAGTATCCATAGTGTGGGGTTGGAAGTATGATGTAGATGATGACGATTGAGTAAGAATACCAATTGTGGAGTAATAAATAATGTAAACATGATTGATAATCATACTATATAACAATAAAATACAAGTATATGACTTAAGAAATTAATATATTGAAGCAAGAGGAGCATTACAATATCTAGCTTACTAGGTGTACAAACATATAAATATTGAAATCTATACATGCAAAATCTGATGGATCCATCCAGCTAGGCAGCATCAACTTATATAAATCCATCAATTGGGCAGAGGATCTTTCATTTCTTTAGGTATTTGCAAAAAAAATCTAAAGAAGAATAATGGATCATAGCAATAATTATTATGGAGAAGAACCATACTTTGGAAATGGAAATTCTTCTTCATCATCATCATCAAGAAAAGGAAAGAAGAGCAATTCAAATTCAGATCATAATAATAATAAAGCAAGAAAGCAACCACAAAGAGGACTTGGTGTTGCTCAATTGGAGAAAATCAGATTACATTCTCATCAATTGCAGCCTCCTTATCATCCACCTCCTCCTAATTATTATAACTACCATCCATCTCATTTCAATTATAATGTAATTAAATTCAACTCCAAATCATTTTTTTCTATAAGCTAATTTAAGCTACAAATTTTTATTTTTTTAAAGTATTATAGAGTAGTGAAATTATATTGATTAATAATTTAATTTGTGGATCAAATGCAGGAAGATCCAAGAGTACAAATGTCATACTCACCTAGTTCATATGCCTTCCAACCCCACAGTACTATGGTATGTCTTACCCTTAATTTTATTTCATACCAATATTAATTCTATCACATAACTTGAACAATATTTTATCAAATTATATTTTTTCTCAATATTCTTTTTGTGATGCATGGAGCATGAACATGTTCCTCTCTTATATCTTCTCTTCTCAAAACTGTTTATGCTAGTGCAGAGTAATTGCATTGCACCACAAAGCAATCCAATATACATTCAAGTATATAATAATAATGTATTATAATGCATACATGAAAAAAATAGTGAGTTGGGAGTATCCTAAAATTTTGACAAAAAAAGTTTGATGATTAATGCAGATGGGCCTACCTGAATATGAAAGAACAAACATCAGATATGGAGATTCTCAGCCAAGGTATAACTCACAACAGATCATTGACATTGATGGCAAACAAAAATGTTATTGAAATTTGTTTCTTATTTTATTGTCATGAACTCATGATCATGAATTTGTTCTTATGATTTTTTTTTTCTTATCTTAAACTAGATGGCAACATGCCAATGTGATATTGGAGAACCAATCTCATTCTCAAACAAACATAACTCAACCCTTTCTTAATCTATATGTAAGCATTTTGCATTTTTATTTTTAAAATTCTCAGCCTATAATTTAATTATCTGCAAATTCAAATGACTTATCTTTGGGCCTTTAATATGTATTTAGGACTCACAAGACATAGATATGAAGAAGCATAGGAGTGGTTCTTTGGATTCTCAAACTAGTGATACTCAAGAGTTAGATTTGGAGCTCAGATTATCTATGTATTAATTGATTGATTCTCATATTTAACGCTTAATTCTATTTACAATTTCAACACCAATCTGTAGTTGGACTGTTTAATTTGCAATATACAAATTGATGGATGCAAATTGCAAACTCTTTCATTTGATATAATTGGCATTGCTATTTCATTGAACCAGCTCAATCAGCAATTTGACTTTATTTGGAAAATGGTAACTAATAGACCAGACAGAAACATATATGATCCAAAATTCTGTGAAAAGTACTTTTAAAATTTGAAAAAATATATTTTATAAAATATTATTGATCGATATATTTGAAGCGAGTGTAATGTGGACAGTGAACCCATGGCTCATATTAGAGTTTAGTGTGGGTATTGAAATCTCATATTACCTATGAACACTCCACTGCCAAGACAAAACTTTTATATCTTCCGATTCCATGAGCTCTTTAACGTCAACAGTAACATTGTTAAAAACCTTCTCATTTCTCGTCTTCCAAATCATCCGCAAAGTAGTATGTCACACCAATAAAATACCTTTCTAGATCTTCTTCCTTGAATCCACCCATAAAAGCATAAAAACAAGATGAATAAGTTCAAAGGAATTAAAAAAATCTAACCGGAGGCAGTTGAAAATCGCAGGCCAAAGGCCAAACTCTTTGCGCAAAATGACAATGCAATAGAAGATGATTAGTAAATTCCAAGCAACTGTTACACCAAACACAGTTGAGAGAGTCTTCGTCATGCAAAACTCCTCTCCTCAATAAATTACTCTTGGATTGAATGTGGTTATGTAAGAGTTGTCACGAAAAAGAAATCACCTTAGATGGAGTTGGGCTATACCAAACGTGCTTAAAAATCGTCCCCTCCAAAGTAGGAAACTCCTCAACCCCCACCAAGTCTCTCGCTAGGAATTCATAGGAGGACTTTACCGAAAACAAGTCTCCGGGGTCCAATCTCCAAAACCACATATCACACTCCCTAGTCAAAATCACAAGTCGGAGAGTATCCTCCAATTGAATTACAAGGTTTTTCTCCCACTGAAAAAATCTTCTCCACACCGTTCTTGCCCGATAAAAAACCTCCCCAACCAACTCCCTAAGACGGACCTCTTTTTGATCCGATAAGGAAAACAATCTAGAAAATTGGTCGCGAAGAGCGCTACCTCCTATCCATCTATCCTTCCAAAGGATGTTAATCCTTCATCCACCACTCTCCTCTTAATAACTTCTGATAGCCAATTTCTATCACTTATCACCCTCTCTAGACCACAAATATCCTTCCACCAAGCAGATGAGAAATTAGGGAACATCACCACCTCCCACTCGACACGGCATAGAATCATATCCCCATATTTAGCAATAAGCACATCTTTCCAAAAAGGTCTATCATTTTGAAGAATCCTGCAACCCCAATTAGCCAACAAACTAAGATTCACAATTCTTGCATCTCGTACCCCTTGACACACCACCTTCCACATAATCCAAGTTATTTTACTACCTCCATTCACACCTCCCCATAGAAAATCTCTTTGAATTCTCACTAACCTTTTCCAAACTTGCACCAATAGGACAAAAAAAATAGGGATTGCATTTGGAACTGCATTAAGAAACATAATTCTACCCCCCAACATAATTCATATAATGCACTATTATTTTAAGTTGTACTTTTTTCTTGGGTTTAAATTCTAATAATTGGTACTCCATTTTTATTACGAAATCGATAACAAAAAGGACTATGTATATAGGTGGTACTCAACATAATATTGATTGGTGGATGATACCCTCAAAGAGAAGAGTTACCACCGATGGGTGGTGTATCCAGCATCATGACTTAGGGGTGCAAACATTTAAGACTTCAATTAATAAAATAAAAAAAATACATACCTACACTACCATTGTCTTTTATGCAGTTGCATGTTTTGAAATCGTTGAATAATCAAATCATTATCAATGAATTGTTAAACACGTCTCTCTTAATATAACTTCAAAAGCTTATAGAATACCAAAATCTTGAATTCAGTAATTGAGGATTCGGTATAGAATTCTTTTTTCTTTCTACATTCATTCCCATCCAATTAAAATACTTTCTATTCAGATTTTCTTCCATACCTTCTCCTAGATAATTTTTGATAGAGCTACCAACAATGGATACACAATATGACTTTTAGTTTCAACAAATATGCACAACTTTTAGTTCAGACAATTTTTTTAAAGATCACTTACTCCTTTCAAAGATGCAAATTCAACACTCCTACGTATATTAACGATGTAAGTCTTGAGTTGATCATTAAACATCATCAACAATTGTCCTTTATTGTGCTTTACAATATGAATGCAAATGAATATTTAGTGGGAGAAAAAAGTTACGGGCTTAATACTAGATAATCAGAATTTTGTACGTTCCTGTAGCACTTAGATTTGCAATCTGACTAAACATCACTCAAACTACAGTAAAGTGAATAATATGTTGCAAATGAATATCTAGTGGGCAAATTGCCAAATACCAAATAATCATGTTTCTATCTATTTGTGTACTGGCACTTAAGATTTGCAATCTGACTGAATATTATGCAGATTGCGGTTAAATCTATTTATCAGTATAAACTGAGAGAAATGTATTCATCAGTTATTGGCTAATGTGGAAATATATGTTGCTTGCTTTGAATTTCAGGATCAGCTGCTCTGTCAAAGAGATCTTTCTTATTTGGAAGTATTGAAATGTTAATCAAGCTGATACCTGGTAATTCCGCAAGTTCACACTGGACCTACAAGAACTAATCTAGAAACACCAACATAATCTCTATTTTAATTTCCCTCAAAAAACAAGAGACCACATTTAAATGTACTTCAGAACAGTCAAATCTATGATACTTGTGTTACTAAATGAAGTTCTAATGCTTAAAATCCGTACAGTTATCTTCTGCAGGAAGCCAGCATGATGAGATAGATTCTGAGTTATTAGGTAACAGAAGGACAACCATACACGGTCAATACAAGCAACAACTTCACCTCTGGTTAGACTCAACTGCTGATTTTCACAATTACACCATTCACTGGAATCCCACAGAAATTGTGCAAGTTGTAACAGAACAAAGTTACTTCACTTTCTCAGTTACACGACAAAGAACTATAATATCAATGCCAAATTGCCCATCTCAGGTGGTATGTTGGTAGTATGCCAATTCGTATTTTCGGGAACTATGAAAACAAAGGCATAGCTATCCCAACAAGCAAGGAATGAGGGTTTACACAAGCCTCAGATAACTGGGCAACAAGAGGCGGACTAGTGAAAACTGATTGGAGCAATGCACCATTCAAGGTAGGTTTTCATCATTTCAGAGCAACGGCTTGCAAATGGAATCGAGCAGCAAGCATTAATCAGCGTGCCTCTGATTTCAAAGCAAATTGGTGGACATCTTCCATATACAAACAACTGAGTTATGGCAAGTTAAGGCAGTTGAATAGGGTTAGGAAGAATTTCATGACCTATGACTATTGTAAAGATTACACAAGATTCAACAGACACATCCCACATGAATGCTTCAGAACACAGTTCTAATCGAAACATTGTTAAGAATAACCATTTGTTTACAATTATTCACCGATCTTGGCGATTAAGTGATTTCATTCTTGTACCGATCAATAAAATTATCAATATAATCATGTAAATGAAATAATAACAAATTTCATCAATAAGTGAGGATTCAACCTCAGCTCCAGCATATAAAATACCATGTCTTTATCAACTAAGTTACTCAACTAAATACAACACGAAACCTATATCAGGGATATAAAATTGAATTCGTAAATCCAACTACACACAATATTCTATAAACAAAAATGAAATTGAAAAGAAAAAAAAGAGTAATAGAGATGATAGAAATGAAAACAAGCTAGGAATTAATACACAAGCAAATGCCGATGATGATGAGAGCAGTACCGAAGAAAGTGCGGGGGAGGTTGGTTGGTTCACCGAGGAGAGTGGCAAACAGAGCAGTGGATGCAAACGTGGTGGCGTTGGTGACGGGGACGGCGAGGGAGAGAGGAGCATCAGAGAGAATGGAGAAGAAAGTGGCGGAGGCTGAGAGATTAATGATGAAGGGGATTGAGTATTGCCAGATGGAGAGAAGTTTAAGCCAGTTGCGTAGAGAGAAGATGATTTTTTGAGCGAGATTTGTTGAGTGAGGATGTGGTTGTTTTGCGGAGGAAGATTTGAGTGCTTCATCCCAGAGAAGTGCACCACGGCGCATGATAGCGTTTGTAGCGCCCCATATCAGACCAACTGCGATCATCTTCTCCATCTTTGCGTCTCTCTCTCTCTCTCTTTTCAGTTGAGCCACATCGTGTTCAGTCAATGACTCAACGTCGCGCCCACATCAAACTTATTTTGGGCTCGTGTAAGCTGGGCTTTTGCTTTTTACACCCTCCGGTTTTCGATTACGCAGTAATAATAATCAACTGTGACAATAGAGTAAATTAATCCAATTCAATTAAATGCAGCTTAGTTTGGATGTCTAAATTACGATTTTGTATTTATTTATTATGTAATTTTTTTACTACTAATACTGTACTAATATTGTAAATAACACAAATTAATAAGTTTAATGTAGAATATATTATATAATATACTCAAAATTAGTAATATAGTCATTATAAAAAAAATAGTAATATAGAATGATGATAATTGGTCCAGCATTGAAGGGTTTAGATAGTATGCTAAAGATCTTGGGTTCGATCTTCAATTCTATTGTAAACAAAGAAAATAAAATAACGCAACCACTATTTAAGGCAGACGACCTTTATTTTTCAAGGCTCACTCCTGATGAACATGGATCTAAATTGTCTGAATTTTTTCGCTTAAAAAAATAAGATTTGGATCCTTTCATATTGATTCTCTCATGCTTTCATCTTGCCTTGATCTCAGCCATTCATTTGATTTTCTTTCTCTTCTATACTATTTTTTTTCCCACTTTATGGTTCAATCTACCGTTTGATTAAGAAAAGGAGAGAGAGTTGCCTAAAAATAGTTGGAGAGATCCGAATAAAAGAAAATGTGTGAATGAAATCCAATTCCATGTGAACACAAGAAGTGAAAGAAACCTTGTAACACACGTCAGTTAGAGAATCTCCGTGAACACACAACAGTACATATGACAAAAATACCCCATCCTACCTAGACGCGCTGTCTGTCTTAATGGGCCGTGGCGTTTTGTTTGTCTCACTCACACTATTAATAATAACTTAACTCTCTGCTTGTGTGGCTCTTGTTGTTTCTTTTCTCTCCTTCTCTTCTTGCCGCCACTAATTCCTTCTGGAACCTTCCTTCCAACGAACACATGGAACGCATCGTTGGCGGCAACTACAAGCTCGGCCGCAAGATCGGAAGTGGATCCTTCGGTGAAATCTATCTCGGTCAGTCACCCACACCTCTCTCCGACTCTCTCTTTCTTCCGTTATTCTTTTCATCTTAGGTTTATTTCTTCTAATCATTTTTTCATCGATTCCTGCAGCTACGCATATTGATACCTTTGAAATCGTCGCCATCAAAATCGTATGTCTCTATCTGCTAGGGTTTTTCTATACAATTTCCATATTTCAGTTTTACTGCTAGTGTTCATGAATTAGAATTTCAGCATGCCATGTTTTTTTACTAATTATTAGGTTTTTAATGCCTTCTCTATTGAATTTTGCAGGAGAACACTAAAACAAAGCATCCACAACTACTTTACGAGGCGAAGCTCTACAATATTCTTCAAGGAGGAAGTATGCATTTTGCAACATTTACTTTTTGTTATTCTAGTGAGGTGTGATTCATGAGGTGGAGAATTTTGATTTGTTGATGTAGGTGGCATTCCAAGCATAAAATGGTTTGGAGTAGACGGTGAGGATAACGTCCTTGCTATTGATTTATTGGGGCCTAGTCTTGAGGATCTTTTTGTGTATTGTGGGAGGAAGTTTTCGTTGAAGACTGTGTTAATGTTAGCCGATCAAATGGTAATGCTGACTGGAATCTCTGTTTTTCGCCAAAATATATGATGCTTATTTCATATATATTTGATACTAATTCGTTCAATTCTCTCTTTTTTCTCATTTGTTATGTGCAGATTACTAGAATAGAATATGTGCATTCGAAAGGATATTTACATAGGGATATTAAACCAGATAACTTCCTCATGGGACTTGGTCGGAAGGCCAACCAGGTAACTATCTTGTTATTGCTAGCCAGCTGGACTTTCCCCTCCATCGACTATTTGTTGCTATCTACTAACGTTCCATTTGTGTGGTTCTTGCCAGGTTTACATAATTGATTTTGGGCTAGCAAAACGGTATCGGGACTCCACAACCCATCGCCACATTCCTTACAGGTAGTTCCACGGTATCCATATTTTTTCTGATCCTTTGGAAATACCCGGAATGTTGCTAACAAATGTGATTCACAGGGAGAACAAAAGCTTAACCGGGACTGCTCGATATGCAAGTTGCAATACTCATCTTGGGATTGGTAAGTTTGAAGTTAGAAGAAGATATTAACCCTTTAGCTTGAATAAACGTTTACACATTCTCATTTGCTATATTTTAGAGCAAAGTAGACGGGATGATTTGGAATCACTAGGATATGTACTTCTGTACTTCCTTAGAGGAAGGTATGGCATTCTGTTCCACCTGATACCTCTTTGACTATTTTGTTTTGTCCATAACCTATTATCTCTCAAGACAGTAAAATGAAATGTCCTAACTTTTTAAATTACCAAATATTTTTGTTTAGCCTTCCTTGGCAAGGTCTAAAGGCTGCAACAAAGAAACAGAAGTATGATAAAATATGTCAGAAGAAGGTATCAACTCCTATCGAGGTTAGTATTTAAGCATTTATGTGTGCTGTGCTGTGAACTGTGAAGACTGAAGACCCCCTCCTTCCTGCATACTAATGTATTTTTCTTCTCCTTTTCAAAAGGTACTATGCAAATCTCATCCTGTAGAGTTTGCTTCATACTTCCATTACTGCCATTCATTGACGTTTGATCAGCGGCCTGATTATGGATTCCTGAAGCGCCTATTTAGAGACCTATTTGCTCGGGAAGGTGACTGTTTTGTGTTTTCTCATTTTGCAAATAATATAAAAAATAATTGCACCATATTATTGTATTGCTTTTGCAATTGTATTTTGGAGTCATGGACACCATTATCAACCTTTTATAAAATGAGTCTCCTAATGTGGTCTTACTTTCAATGTGTCAGGTTATGCATTTGATTTTGTTTTTGATTGGACCATTTTAAAGTATCAGCAATCACAGAAGCATATAGTGCAGCCTTCCATATCTGTGAGTACATTTTTTTTTGAGTCTCCATGCATACATCTTTGAGCCTTTCTTGTCATTTATTTTGCGGGGTTGGGGCTTATTGAAGGCTTTGCAACTTGAATCTTCCACTGCTTCTAACGATATTAAAATTGTCTTATCACAGCCTGTACCTGGTGCAATTAACCGTCATGCAGTCCCGATGGATGTTGACAACCATCAAGGTCTGTGTGTTAAATAGGTTACATCATTTATTAATTGTAGATGGTTCCTATCTAGAAATAACTTATGTTGGTTGCTAGACAAATTCATCGTAAAGGCGACAAAAACATAGTTTGAATGAGTGCTTTCGCGTCTAACTCTTGTCTTTGAAGATGTCATTTAGTTTTCTAAGTAATCAAATATCTTGTCTGTTATGAGCTAATTGGCAGATTTTAATGCATATTCAGGGCTTGGTGAAGAGCGAATTAGATCCGGAAATGCTACTGGTTCTGGTGGTAAAGTTCAGTTTAAATCACCAGCCGGTAGAAACTTGAGTTCTGAAAATCCTCTTGGCAAGAATGTAAGTCATCTTGCCTTAAAAAACTAACTCTTCCTATGGTGGCTGTGATGCAATATTGAAATTGCTGTTTTGTGATTGCACAACATTATGTCTAAAACTGAATAGATCAGTATTTAGTAATTATTCTCTTTTTGGTAGATTTTTGGTGAAGCAAATATGGCCTCTACTTCGTATTCCCCGGCTGGTACTTCAAAAAGGAACTCCTTGAACCCTGCATTGTCTGCTGAATCTTCCGACCGTGGACATGGGCAAGGCAGTAAAGTTGGCCCATCAAGTAGCTGGATGTCATCTCTGCAGCGCATATCTTCTTCCAAATGAATGTCAAACATGGTAATTTTCTGGTTCATGCTGTTGTCTTGTCCTGTTTTCTGCTGTGAGTTTTATTTGTAACTACACTTATCCTTTATTATTTGTATTTTGTAGTATTTCAATTTCCAGGCTTGAATAGTATTAAGACCCCCATAAACGTGAAGCTGCAAATGCATGGTGGTTTGCTTGCATATTTCCCTAAGTGTTTGGTCAAGAATATTAAAGTGATGTATTCATGGAGATGGAGACTATGAATGTGCTGGAATGTTCACAAATTGCATATCTCCTATTTGAGGCTTCTACATGTTTTGCTTCTTTCCCGAGGTGACTGACTACAAACAATTGTGAAGTTTAAAATACAGACTATCGTGTCTCGGTGCTGTACATAGATGTCAAATGTGGCACACAGCATTCTGTATTCGCGTTTTCATGTAACATTAATGTGTGAATTAGCCTCTTTTCCTGTTATGTTACTTGATGATTATTATTATCCTGTGCCATATTATAAGTGGCAACACAGTTTGGTTTAAAAAATTTAAATTGATTTACAGTATTATGAACTGCAGAAGTATTTAATCAGTTTTTTAGTCTTTGTTTCTCCTTTTACTTGTTCGTCTTTGCTGTCAGAGTTAGAAACAGTACACTTGCACTTTTATAGCTTGCATATCATGTTAGGAAACATCCATAAAAGATATTTCTTAGAATGGGAGAGATCTAAACTGGAAGTTTCACAAATATCAATCGTTCTCATTTAGACTTATTTCTTTAATCCATCATCTCTTTCATGATGGTAAGTTGCACTTTTTCTTGTTATTGACCAGGTTATTGAAAATATAAATTATATTGATACAGGCAAATATTATGGCTGTAAGGTCATTGAAATAATGGTTTCTTATGAGTTATCGAAGGTAGTTCACGGTGGCATCTATTTTACAATAACATGATTTCATGCTTGTCTGTTATTAGGGTGATGGGATGAAATCAAAAGTCTTCACTAAAATAAATAAAAATCTGTCCTGGTGTCAAATTTGTATTTGTATCGACAATTTTTATGTTTTTTTAAACTAACTCTGATGCTGAATAAGTCCTTTTTTATGATTTTATCAACCTATTTTATGTTTTTTACTATAACTCTGATGATGGACAACCACTTATTTACTTGTAGGTAACACAATTTGACACTTGCCCAGGTTAATTTGTGATGTCATTCTAGGGATGAAAGTGTAGAATCTAGTTTTGTTTCAAGTGTGATTCGAGGTTTGGATAAACTGATGTATATTTCAATTTCTTGTGATAACTAACTGCTAAAACAGACTTGGTGAAGCTCAGTTATCAGTCCGTACTTTTAACTTTTGCAGGAATTACTTTTCCACTCAATATTGTCTGAAGAGGAAACATGTCAGAAATTTGCCATTTATGGATGCCACCATCTACAGAAACATGCTAATGATGCTGCCACTTCTGATGAATAAATCAGAACAAGCATTCTGGACGAGAATGGGTTAAGGAAATATTTGTACAACTGAGATTGGTCGAGTCAATATGACTTCAATGGTTATGTGAAAATAGTCATTGATCTCAACTAGAGAAAAGGGAGTTACCTAGTTATGTTGCTTCAATTTCTCTTTCTGGCCCAAATGTTAATAACTTGGATTGCAGCAAGCAAGGAACAATTGACAAGTGAGGAATGAGTTGCTTTGTTTTTACTCGTTGCAATCGTCTGCAAAGTATCACCTCTGAAAGTTTGTAAAGCTCTTTGTGCTGATACAGGTTGTCCATCTGACATCTTCAACAGTGGGGTCATAAAAATGAATTCATATTTTGCCAATTTCAAATTGAAGGTACTACAATCCCATATCCCTGTAATATGTAACACATGCTATTTTCATGATTCTCAAGTAATCTGTCAATGAAGTTGAAGTTTGGATCTATTAAGTTTGGTGTGAGCTTCGGGGTACATTTGATGTTTGACTAGCTGGGAGTGTTTGATATTGTTACGAAACAAGTTTTGCAGTTGGGATGTTTCAAATTACTTTAGGACTACATGTGCTCGATGACAGGCTTGAAACAAGAGTTGCTTATGATAACATATTTTTCCATTATTCAATCAAAACGCTTATGAAAGGACATGATCTACTATGATCCATGTTTTGTGGTCTGGATGGCTCTAAAAAAATAACAGAGCAAATATATCCTGAGCAAGATTCTATTTTTTTCCCCACATCTATTCCACATTTGGATTGGTTTATTGTACTAGCTTTGGTACTAATCTGTATACTTTGTTAGATAAACTGATAGAGTGCATTCATTTGGTTATGGAAGTCGCGCACATGGAGACTCTTTGGAGGCATTTCGTAAGTAGGATTGTTTTCCACACTTCTATCTATTCCAAATTCAAGGAAATGAAAAACAAGAAATTATGAGTTTTAATAGGGGATTGTGAAGATTACTACCAATCCATGTGAAAATACGTTGGTGTGTGAAGTGAAAATTGTGCTTCAAACAAACGAGAACAATATCAATGAGGTGCGGTTCCAGAATTTGATTAGCAGTTCATTTCTAGAACACTAAAACTGTGATACTGAAGGCATTTTACAGAATAATCCAAATATGGCAAAATAATTTAAAATATGAAAGACGTGAATCAATGCTTCTTCAAACGTATGGTCAAAGTAAATGCCAGTATAATTTTTGCTGTGAATGCTTATGTTTGTGAACTGTTATTTTACACCTTTAATATTCCATTATTTTTTACCAATCACCGTTATTCTACACATTTGTTAAAGTCAAATATAATGTATTTAGAGGTCTTTAAATTTTGTGTTGGTTAGAAATTGGTTCTTTGAATTTTTTAGATATTAAATAGATGCTTTGTTAAAGTCATATATTCAAACAGAGGTCTTTTAAGTTTTGTGTTTGTTAAAAATTGGTCCTTTAAACAAGGTTTTTTTTTTTAGATAACAAATACGTCATTTATAAAAATTATTCTTTGTTACAAAAATGATGATGCGGCCGTTAACTCATTGAAATAGCATTGAACGTTGCGTCTTGTTATTTGGAAGTCAAAAACGTAGTGTTTAGTGTCATTTTACTAAGTTAACGGCCACGTTATCGTTTTTGCAACAAAGAATACCGAAAGGGTAAATAGATTGAAAATTTAAAGGAGGAATTTGTTATTTTTTTTTAATCAAGGATGAATTTGTTATTTAAAAACCTTAAAGGGCATGAAATTTAAAGACTCTTGAAAGTATTTGACCTAAAGGCTATTTATTATGCACTAGCGCAGTATGAATATTTGAGCTTATCTTTTACATTTAAGCAAAGTGTTACAATAGAATGGATGTTTATCATAATTCATAAGTTACAGTTTGATACCACTCCACTGGCAATCCACCGCATCCACCGCAAGCTACTTCCTTTCTATCAGTACCATTACTGGCAATGAAAACATTTCTAGGGCCTAAATTTAATTGGAAAATAGGAAATAAATTGAAAAACATCAATCAAATTGACAGATATATTCAAACTCTTAATAAAAAGTGAGGAACATATACAAATTACCTGTCTACAAATAAGATAATGATTAAAACCATGGGAGAACATATAGAAATCAACTTTTTTAAAGTGAATAACTCTGATTTAGATTGTAAAATACTAAATATTATCAACCATTGGTTAATAAGTTGCAGGTAAAAATGAAAAATACACCATAATAGTTTACGAGTTTGTTGAAATAACAATTCTTGATTATTTCAATTTTACTCAATTTAGAGGAGCTAAATTAGTAAAATTCTATGGATAATTTAAGTATTGAAAGTATTGGGATACTGGTTTACTCTCTTTTAAGAGCTTGAGAACTCTAACTACTTCAGTCAACACAGCAGCTGGTTCCTTGGTATCAACTCCAACCATTGCAGCCAACAGTTCAATTTTGTTCTTTGCTTTTTCATCATGCAGCAGGCGCAGCTCATTGGAAGTCACTTCTTCGTCAGATATATCACCATCTACCTCACTCGACGAGTCTGAGTCTGAATAGTTCTCAAAAGAATGTTCCCCGTAGCCTTTGTTAGTGTTACCTTTTGTATTCTCTAGCACATTGAAATTCATGGGATAAATGTTGTATTGTTCTTGTTTGTCAAAGGTTTGGAGTTCCTTTGAGTTTTGTTTGGCATCCATTGTTGATGTGGAATGAGGAGGGCATTACAAAAGGGTGTTGATATATATGAGGAATGAGTGCAGTGTTGGTTGAAATGCTATAATGAGGACCGTTATCAAACGAAGAAAACGTATAAAGCAAAAGTAATGAGGTAATTATGATCATAATTCAGTTGGACCCTGGTTTTAGAAATTTCGTGTGTTATTATGGCTCATTTTGACACTGCTGTTTTACTACATTTGACTTCTGTGCCTTTGCGTGATATTATATTCTGCGGGCAAGTAGTTGATGATGTGAGTGTTGTAAAAGGTGACACTATGGTGCCCATGTTATATGGATATGTATTGATATATAGTTTAGGTGAATGATTGTGATTGGTTCACAAATAGATTTAATAAATACAATTTGTAAACCAATCAGAATCATCCATATTAGCAAATGTATGGGTACATATCCACATAAAATGTGCACCGAAAAATTCACCTTAATCATAAAATACTAATAGTTTTGAATTTAGTCCTTGTGTATTTTATTTTTTCATTTTAGTCTTTGCAAATATATAACATTTACTTTTGGTTCTTTATGTTTTATTTTAGTCCTTGCAAAAGATATTTATGTTCAAATTAGTCTTTAGAATATTTATTTTAGTCCTTATTTTTAAAGGACCAAAATCAATATTTTACATATTACATGAACAATTCCAATATTAATCAATTTTACGTATTACATGTCCAATTCCAATATTAATCAATTTTTTTTTTGGTATAGAATATTAATCAATTTTATAAAGGCTAAAACAAAACCATAAGAACCAAAAGTCAAATGTTATATATTTGCACAGACCAAAATGAAAAATTTATCTTTTACGGCGAATAAAATTAAAACTGGATAACTTGACCAAAAAAAAAATAAAAAATTAAAACTGGATATTTTCATATTTAACCTTAAAATAAATCCGTAGCAAATGTTGTTTAAATTTTTTTTCAGATAGATTCTTATTTAGGAAAAAACTTATATGTATTTCTTTAGATGCATTTTTTGTTGTTCCTCTCACAAAAAAGTAGTTATCATTTTGTTTTAATTTAAAAAAATAAAAGAAAATTGTTTTTAAATTAAAATAACTACCTCCATGTATCAGTACAGTAAAAACTGTATATATGGAACTGTACATAAGTTTAGTCCTATTATTTAAATAAAAATGTAACAATTCTGCCCACAATTGCAATAAAAATGGCCTAAAAAGAGTGTCACTTTTAATTTTCAATGTAGTTTTATTTAAATTATTTTATATTTTTATTTTTCAACTGTACTACCTCTAATATGTGTGCATCACTGCAAAGTTGATTTTAATTATATTTTCTTAATTATGTAAAATAATCAGATACAACATTATTATGGAAAAGAGAGAATAATTAATATTTTTTTGAAGAAGCTAATTAGCCCACCCAAATTGGCACCAGCGAGAATCGAACCTAAGACCTTGAAAGGAGCATATTCCAAGGACCCAAGCCAAGAGAATAATTAATATTATTGTTCAAGTCTAAAACTTCCTCAAAGGATGTTGACAATAACATTACTTTCACAGGCATTTCTAGGCTGAAGTAATTCCACAATGCATAAAGTGGAGGAACAAGCCCCTTCATTTATTTCTCTCCCACTCTCTCCTTCCCTCATTTGTCTCTATCTCTCTCTTACATTTTCTCACTCTTCTTCTTTTTATTAATTTTTTATTAATTTTCTCTCTCTTAATACACATAAAATTTTGAAGGAGGAGAAGGATGGAATGAGATGATCCAAACTTCGGAACAAGCTATTAGATTTTTATTTTCTAATGATTATTAGTACATGAGACCAAAAGAAAAAGCATCAACCAAAATTAAGTCTGTCCCTTCTGACTATAATAACAGAAATAGTGTAAATTGAAACAATAAAAAGTATTTCACTCTATTCTTTAAATATTTTTATAAGAGAGAATATGAAGTAATAATCAAAATAAAAATTAACAATTCATATAATAATTTCATGTTTTTCCTTTTCATCAATTCAAATTAAACCTTGTATATTTCAATACCTAAAAAAGGCCCACCCACCACAAAAATGATACTAAAATAGTATCAAGGTAAAGCAAATTTGGACTAGGTTTAAGATAACTGCTTTCACTCATTCACACCAACTGCTATGATTGATGTATTACAACATTGACTCATCTTATGGCTTTCTGCATGGGTTATTTCTGAAAAATCAAAATTGGTCTGTTGAAACCAGTTGTGCTACCTGTCAAATCTGAAGTGATTGCTTCTACTGTTCTAAATCCAATCTACAAATAAAACATAAGTTAAATACTATCCATTAGCATCTGAATAAAATTGTAATTAGGAAAAACAAAAAGAATGCTTATTATTAATAGAACAAACTTCAAAATATAATTGCTGATGTATTCAATACAAACCTTATCTAGCAGTATTTCTTGAAACTCTTGTGGCCGAAACTTGATATTGCGGAAGTTGGCAGCAGTGGTCTGCATAATGGAGAAAAAATGACTCAATACTGGCCCCTTTCTTATTTTTATCTTTTATTTTTTGTAAATAGTTATGAAGAAATTTAAAAGCAAAGTTAAAGTATTATTAGCATATTGATAATGCATAAATTGCTTCACCGACATAAAATAAAGTAACAGAAGAGAACATAGATTATAGAAGGACATCTATCCATTTAAAGGTAGGACTTGATTTGCTCACAGGCAAATTCCTAAACAAAATAGATTAAAATTTCAGGAAATGATTCCACCACAACCACATGATGCAAAATTTACAAAATGAACGGAGCCAAGATAGCTGTGTAAAGCAAACTTAGAAGAAAGCTTGCCATATATCATATAAAGGTATCCAGTTTCCACATCTCAGTACACCTTTTGAGCTATAAAATCAATAAACACATAAAAGAAGGCAAGGTAATTGTTACCTCCGAGGCAGCACGGTTGCTTTCATATGACTTCCATGGCTGAGGTTCCAACACAAAAATGCCACCCTGCTCAGAAGACATATTACATTGTAAGTAAGAGAATATATTTAGAGAAAGGTTATGTTGGTTTGTGGTTTACTAGAGAATGTGTGCACTATTAAATCAGTCAAGTTCAGACAACAAATCAGAGCTTGAACAGAGATAATGGAGAAACAGGGCTTTGAGAAAGAGTGCACAAGAAAACAAGCATAATTACAACTGAACTTTTGTATTATGTGGTCATAACTTAAAACTTATGAGAAGGGAGGGGAAAAAATGACAGGATGGTAGAAGATGATACTTACTGGTCGGAGCAGCTTCCAAGTCTCTGCAAATAATGTAATTAAGCCGTCATCCCCCCAATTTAGATGTATCCATTTTGATACACTCAGACTGAAATAATAGTTAGTATATATAGAAAGGGTAAGTCACGTGACACTTAAGAATTTATTTCTTCCTGCAGCTTAATAAATTAAAATGAAGTAAATGCTTGGTGGTGAACATAAAGGCGATTGCGCTCATGCTTAAAAATGAAAAACTACAATATGAAGATAAAACATAAAGATAATCAAAGACAAACAGAAGGAAGCCAATTTCTGCCTTCGTCCCCTCAAGAGCTTTATGTCCCCAAAGAAAAGCTTTTACTTAGTGAAGCAAAAAAGGCAAAAGCAACTTACCAAAGAATAGTATCATATTGCTTTTCTGGTGGGTGTGGGCTGAGAACAAAATTTTCCCGTTTAAAAGAAACAATATTATGCAGATCAATTTGTTCCAAAGGAGAAGGCTCTTTTGAAATTTCTTTCGTATCAACGTCTGATGATACAGTAGCACTGTTCTCTGAATGGTCTGTATGGCTGTTGTCCTTGAGTTTGGAGACCTTTGAAGGTTTATTTGCGGCAGATTTATTCAATCTAGCGGTTTTTCTCAAATTCCAATTTGCATCTTCCACTCGATCTAGCATTACCCATAAAAAGAAAAGAATAAACAGTTGAAACTAAGCAATTTGGGATTTTAAAAATGAGGACTTCCAACTATATGTTTCCATATTACTGGCAGTATTGATGTAATTGAAAACTACATATTCTAATAAGCAACAAATAGGATTCAGAACAAAAAAATGTTTTGAACACTTTTTGAAAAGACGAGTGTTTCAATCTACCCTGCATTTTTGTACAGCATAGTGCATATTAGCCACTTGTTTATACAACTTTGTAGTATTACAGGGAGACTTTGCTAATAGCATGAGTTGGTATAAGTAACATGATGAAACTTTTTCTAATTCAGCATTTTAAAGATTAATTTGCAAATTTAATGTTTCGTTTTGAGCCTACACATCAGAAATATGTTACCTTTTGCACATATTTATTAGGCCTCATCAGATAGTAACATAAAAAGAGAAAAGCTAACATTTTAACTTAAAAAGAATACCCTTCGTCAATAGATATCAGAACAGATATGAATCTTACCAGAATCAATGTCAACTCCAAGAATGCTCCGGCAGTTAAACTTCAGTGCTGTTGGGAGGTAAAATTTAAATCATCACAATATAAATTACATTTGGAAATGAAAATTATGACAAAATTAACATTTTTAAGTGATTATATGTTTCACATTCGTTAATTGCCCGTTTGGATTAGCTTGTTTTCGAGCTTAAGAAAAATAACTTGTGCAAAAAAATAAGCTTTCATGTTAATTCATATAAGTTCTCACTAGCAAAAATTGTATCTTCGTAAGCTGTTTTTTCCATAAGTAGTTTTGTATAAGCTCAAAAATAAGTCAATCCAAACGGGTCCTAAGTTGTATAATTAGTTTTGATGTATGTCAAACTATAAGATTAATACCTAACATAATTTCTCAATAACATAAGGAAAATGATAACTAAGAGAACCAATAAAATCAACCCTAATCGTGCATGAAAATTAGACATTACTAGCATAACATTGTAGCACATCATAACATAAGCTCTCTTTGGATAAACAGCTTATTTTCAGCTTAAGTAACTGCTTATCATGATAAGAGCAGCATATATATATAAGCTTACATAAATTATTTCTATAAAAGAAGAAAAAAATTAAAGTTAAGTTGTTTTTGTAATATGCTATGAGGTGTTTTCATAAACTATATTTAACAACTTAAAAAATTGTCATAAGTTGTTTTCACAAATTCTCCTAAACAGTGTCACACAAATTATGTGAGTAAATAAGCTCAAGTCAATCCAAACAGACCCTCTAATTGAAAATGTGTACATGAAAGGAAAAATTACCAATCTGTATGGTGACTAATCCACTGTTGCAACCAATATCAAGACAATCCTTCCCTTCAAACCACTCTTTCCTGAACACTTTCAACCGAGGATCACCATCAGCGCCATCACCAATCTAAAAAAACCCATCAAATTGTTAAAAAATCATAACCACAGTGATAATGCTGATGCATGTAAAGTTTGAAGCTTTTGATTAAAATAGAGAAAGAAAAGTAATAAATTACTCGATAGTTGTAGTAACTCTTGTAGTTTCCGTAAGGAAAAACTTGCTTTGGTTTTTTATTGTTCTGTTTTTGGTTTAGGGTTTGAACTTGTTCGCGCTTTCTTCCATTATTGTCGTCGTTCATCTTTCAATTAACACTGTAAACCTTTCCTTTAGGATTAGGGTTTATGCAAAGCTCGGAAAGATGAATGAGTGAGGAACGAAACGTTAAATAAAACCAAAAACCCTTTTCATTTTCTTGTTTGTTTCGCACCATTTTTTTGTTCACTGTTGAGTGTTGAACCCGGATCCGTAAGTGATGGATTGGATCCGTTTAGCATGACCCGTCCAGTTCAAACATCTCTTACTGAGGGGTGTACGTGGGTCGGGTTTGACTGATTTTCATCAAATCCACTACCCGACCCAATCAAAGATAAGTGAATTGGGTTGGATGTAAACTCCGTATTGTTTATGTTAAATTTGAACCAACCAAACATTTATGTCGTGAAAATTTAAATTTTGAACCAAATTTTACTATTTAAACTCTTAAAATTACATGAAATACTATCAAAATTTAAAATTTTAAAACATAAAAATATTAAAATAATATAAAATATAATAAATGTAACAATTGTTTTAGAATGGGCTGGGTTAATGGGTTTAGAATCATAAATTCATTACTACTAAACCACTTCAAATTTGAATGATATATATCAGTTGACTGAAAAGTAAAGTAGGAACTATAAATCACGACAGAAAATATTTGAGGGACAAAAGCTTGTTGAAATTTTTTTATAGAAAATAAAAACGAAATTTATATGGACTAAACATATTTAACCCAAAAAAATGTATCCACATTTATCATTACGTTTGAAAATTCCATGGCTCCTTTTAAGAAATTTAACCCCCTATTCTTTGGTTCATTGTAGCAGTAGATTAGGTCATTAAATTAATAGATAAATAATATCTTTTATAAAAAAAAACATTTTTTCCATCATTAAAAAAATTATAATAACTAAATATTATTTATTAAAACTATAAAAAATATAAAATTTGATACTCGTTAATTTATTAATTTATTAATTTAATGTACTAACATTCGAAAAATCGAATGTAACATAGAAACTCCCTCATTATATATGGTGTGCTCATCCACCACATTTGATTCAAGGTTGTGTGAAGTTTTTGATGAAAATGAAATGGAAAGGTTAATGATTGTTGGCCTATGGTGTGCTCATCCAGATTATACTTTGAGGCATACGATTAGGCAAGCAGTGCATGTGCTCAATTTTGAAGCTCCATTACATCTGCAGCACTTTTGCATACACATTAAGCTAATATGTAGTGTGTATTTTTAACATGTAACCCATTGTAGAAGAACATAAAATTGTTGTGCTTGTACAGGGTCTGAAATATTGTTTTTCTGCTTTCATAAACAAAATTACTTGTGTTGTATATAGACCATCAAACAATATATCGAATAAAGAACTGTATTGTAATTCAACCCTGCGGTGTTCTAGCATTTGTTACAAGCATCGTCACTAGAGTCATTATTACATTTTCTACAAAATCGGATTTGGCTATGATGCATTCTCAATCTTTTGTCTTCATATAGACATACCAATTCTTTGGCAGAGGATTGATACAGATGTTTCAAGATTGCTATGATGATGACCTACCTAAATACTCTTCTACTCCAACTCCTTAAGAAAATCAATATTATCTACAAAAACCTGAACAATAGAGATTGGAAAAAATAGTCAGTCACCGATGATTGATTACTAAAAATGAACAAACAACAATAAGAAATACAGGTGAAAAAAAATAACACGATGAAACCTATGCATGCTTTACATTCTACAGGGAGACCTTAAATTTGTCTAAGAAGGAACAATAAGGCTTGTATATGGATTATATCCAAGAAAATAAAACCAGACAATATTATAGTGTGTGTTCTTACTTCTTATGTAAGATGGATTCCATTCCACACACCAAAGCAAATAGGAGGGAAACCTTCTACCCCTTGAGATGTATTGAATGAAAAGATACAATACAGACTAATAATGACCGTAGCGGATAAATTTAACAAGTGTGGTTGGCACAATACAACCGAAAACCAATTTATGGATTTAAAAAAGACGGGATAAATGGAGAAGTTTTATTTCACAAGACCAATATTGATACTATGATGTTTTCTACCATCTCAAAATATCACTACTTTGATAATTTATTGTTGTTGGTATAAAGGGAGGAGGAGCAACAGATAGAGAAGTCAGTTGCTTAAACAGTTACGGTAGTTGAGAAGTGAGAAGAGATATTATGTATAAATTGGAGAAATGAGAATAGATTAAGCCATTCTGTACATTTGATAGTTGTATACGAAAGGAGAGATGATGAACAAAGAAACCAGTGACAGGGCTACAACTTCCTTCTTAGGGTTCCACCTATTCTGAGATCAAATTCGTTACTCTTGGAACCACATTTTCTCTAAGATCATGAAGCAGCTTAATGGAATAGAAAACATAAAGAATATGTTGAATGAGGTGTTGGAGAGTAAGGGAATCAATGTCAATGAAGAGGAGAGAGAGGCACATAAGCGGGCATCACAATCAAGCATGCAGCAAAGAGAACACGTGGATGAAAGGGGCTTAGAGTATAATGAGTCTCACACTCTTAGGTGAAGACGGAAGACGTGTCTGATTTTAATCGAACAGACATATTGAGTTGGATGCCAAAGAAACAAGTAAAAGCAGAGACAGCCTGAGAGGATAAGGAATCCCATTAACACCTCAGATAAAGAAAAAGAACTATAGAACAAAAATGATGATGAAGGAGAGATAGTCTAGGTGAGAACTAGAACTAAAGTGGAGATTGCAAGTAGAACCAATGTGGAACCAAGGGAGCCAGCCAAAATGCAGATAGGGGCAAAATCAGTATTCTGCAAAATGGGTATTCTTCTTGACTTAATGGGCCATGCCCACACTAACCAAATATATGTACATAGAAGGCTCACAAAGAGTTTCTCATCAAGTCTCATCAAGCTGCTTGCTTAATGGGAAAGCCCTCACTTGGGGCATAGACAAATACATGTGGTTTAAGAGCATATCTAGAATAGATTATGATACCATCTTAGAATTTGGAATTTAAGCCTAACTCAATCTCAAAAGATGAGTATTGCTCAAGCCTTATAAGGATTAATTTGATCATATCTCTAGTCGTGTGTGAAACAGGGATTGAAATTTAGACCGCATGATCATGAAGATACTGGAATTGTGTTATGAGCTAACCATCGCAAGAGCTTAAGTTGTTAGGTGAAGATATATGAATAATTTTATATCTAATACTAGTATCAAGGTCTGTTTAAACTTTCAAACCTATAAAGCCCATTCTTTTAAATAAAGTTAAATTGCAATATGCATGAAATTGGGCTTCTTGTGTGAAGAACAATGAGCTTTTAAGAATATAAAACTCTATTCCTGTGCTTTCGCTAAATAGTTTCATATTTTAGAAGTGTGATTAATATGGTATCAGAAATTCTATGGCCAAATAGTTAACAATTGGATCCTTGTTATCCTCATTCTGTAATATAAAACGTAAAATTTCAACACAAGGAAAAATGAGTTTGTATTATAAGGCTATATAAGCTTCACCCCCAACAAGCTCTTGCATGTGGCGATGTGTTAAATATAAAACCACTCACAAGCCTTCACTTTCCAGCTTATCCTTTGGGTGATTGGTCATTGAAAATTTAAACCATTAAGTTCAAGAGACATACCGTCTTCCATCCATCGGGATCCAAGCATGCAGTAATTTTTGTGCTGATACCAGGCAACGGTCCAGGTTCCCGAGTAAGCTTTCCCGTGGATAGTTTAATCGCTTCCGCAGTTTTGTACACATCATCTGTGCCTATTGCAATCTGTAAAGTGGGGAAATGAAATATAATTGATAAAAGGAACCATCTCCAAATTAGAGGCAAGAAACAACATACATAGAAATACAGGGTAAAAAGGATTTCAATTATTTTCAAAATGAAAACAGTAGTAGTTTTTGTTAGTACACAAATCAAAATTTCATATCATAACCGCAGCAATGAAAACCTATTCAGAAGATTCCATAAAAGAAGAACAAGAAAAAAGAGGAATTTCTGCTGACCTGAGCATAAGCATTTCCTTTATCATATTCAGTGACTCCATAATTGTAAGTCAACTCCAGAACAGCATTTTTATCTTCTGGACCATAACCCAGCATTGCTATGGTATACTGCCCAAGAAAAGGTCATAAAAGAATCACATGTGAAAGAAGGTAAGCACATACCCAAAGTTTTAGCATACCAAGCATGCATCAAAAGAAAATAAGAGCAAAGGCAGATGACAGTAAAAAATAAATAAAAAAGGTCAGCCGTAATACCTTGGACTCAGGATTATCCCGTGTACGAAGAAGCTCCATACCAAAAGCCTATATGGTAGGCAACCACATAATTGTTTTAATGTTGTGTAAAGCAAATAAAAACTCTGAAGTTTGAACTGACTCAAAATAGGATTGATCCTCACCTTCTCGTAAAATTCTATTGAACGGTTAAGATCACCCACTCGAAGCATCACTTGGCACAATGGCTCAGGAGTGGGACCTCTTTCCAAAAGTTCAAATTTGTAACCATCAGGATCTTCAACAAATGCAATTACTGTTTTGCCTCCTTTGACAGGACCAGGCTCTCTAGTTATTTTGCCACCCTTAGCTCTAATTAGTTCCACAGTTTTTGTAATCTAACAAAGAATCATACAGACAAAGAAATTCCAGCATTTGTGTTTGTCAAAAGGCCAATAGACAGAAAATCCTAAATAATAACCAAAATGGCGCCTCCACTCCATGCCGTGTGAGATTGAGGATAAAGGCCACCAACTCACCAGGAATGAACAAAGTATGAGAGGTCAAGATGTTAATGACTGATACTAGTGCTACCAAAGTTTGAAAAACTTACATCATCAACCGCAATACCAAAATGACCAAATGCAGTTCCAATGTCATACTTGTCAACTCCGTAATCTGAAAAATCGTTAAATGAAAAATAAATATTAATTAAAAGCTTTCTTTGCACAAGCAAGTAGAACCTACTTCAAAAAGTGTATCTCCCTGTAATCTTAAGGAAGGATTAGGTTTTTACACATCTTAAGAGGAATGTCAACATAGTCAAAACCCATAGGCCCAGTTTGGATTAGCTTTAAACTTACAGGACCTTCTCAATTCAAATAAGTTTATGGTTCTTCACTTACGAAAAAGTTCTCATAAGCTTATAGATGTTACTCCCTCCGTTTCTTTTTAAGTCATTGTTTAAAGAACTCAGTTATATATAGCACTTTCTGGTTTAGCATTTAGGGCATATTTGGATTGATTTATTTAAGTTTATCTAGTGGTTTAAACACTTGTCAGAGTGATTGGGAGAGCTAATGGAAACAACTTACTACTTATGACATGTCCATGAGTTCTCCAGGATAGCTTATAAAAACAACTTATAGCTTATATTAAAACAATATGACTTCATTTTGTTAAAAAAATACATTTTGCTACAAGCCCTTAATTAAGTTATTTATCCAAACAATATATCTAGAAGTGCTTATTGAAAAACGTATCAAAGATGAATCTTACTATATGTGAGTTCAATAACAAAATGTGAGTCTTCAGGTCCATATCCAAGAAAAGCATTAGTATATTTCTCCTCCGGTATGTCACGCTTTCGGAGTAGCTTCATTCCAAGACACTCAGTGTAAAATCTGAAATCAGCAAGAGTATAGTAAACTAAATATGAATTAAAGAGATGATTATAATAAAGTTGCAATAATGAATATATACTTAATGGTTCTATCCAAGTCCCCAACACGATAGACAACATGAAGCAATCTTCTTTTGTCTTGTTTGACCCATTCAAGTACATTTTCTGATGAAGCGGCGGTGACTGATGAAGACACGTTCCCAGATGCCATCACTCTCATAGACTTTCTATCTTTTCTGAACAATTTCAACCCAAAACTATGGGATTGTGGAACTGCAACTAGAGAAAAACCCAAAAAGAAAAAAAAACAATTTTTAGCAGAGAAAACAAAAGTAAACATAAAAAGATTAATGATTGAGAGAAAAGAAATTACCAGTGGAAAAATGGGAGAAAGAGACTCGAGGAGAGCGATTGAAGAGAGGTGAAAGAGTAAAGGAAGAAAGAGTAGGTCGAATTGAAGTAGCCATGGGAATGACTTGTTCTTGTTCTTCGTCGGTGAGTGAGTGTTGTGGATGATGAAGATTGAAGAGTGAAGGAGAAGCACAAGAAAAGAAAAGAAAAGAAAAGAAAAGAATGGAATCGAATAATCAAGGATTACCCAAACAAGGCTTTACAATGTATTGTAATCAGTTTTCACACAAGTACTACTTTCACTGCTCAAACAATTTTTCACTTTCAATTATTACACTAAATTAACCAAGATTTAATTAGACTTTAGGGTTAGTAATAAATAAAAATAATATAACTTTTATTGTCTAAATTAATTTTTATAAATTGGTTTATTAGAAATACCAAATGTTAAAGTCACTAGTTTGGTGGTGAGATATTTGAATAGTATGTTTAGAGATGATGAGTTTGATCATCAACTTTATTGTAAACAAAAAAATAAAATGTTAAATTAATTATGAGGCATTTTAATTATATTATTGCTAAATATGAGAGAAATAGTTAAATTTACTTATGTTTTATTTCAGAAAACATGAGATGAAATATCATATCATTGAGTATCTATATACAAGTAATTCTGACGATAAATATATGTTATCAGTCCTCGTGAACTTAAATTAATTAGTAGGGACATTGCATATAATTATTTTATTATGTAAAAAGGTTCGGGATTTTCACATTCAAGATGTTAATTATCATACAAATGTCTCATTTTAATTCAAAAATTAAAGTATCATTTTTAAAAAGATAAGTGCATATTTGAAATCTAAATGGAAGCCAGAAGAAATTATGTGTATTAATGGTTGGTGTCTATAACAAATTGTGCATGTGTCTTTCAATCGCCAAAAAATATACTAATTAATGGTTATTTTTATTCAACAAAATCGATATAAAATATGTTTTATACATGTCATACATGTCACCGCCACTTTTGATCCTCCCTTTTCCCTATCAAATAGGGATATGACTCGTAAAACCAACACTTTATGTGCTAAAATATTAGTTTTCATATTTTATCCTTTCAAACCTAATTTGGGAGCGTTTTTTGGTTAGAACATGAATGTAGATAGATGATACCATGTATTCACTTTTATTGTTTTAATAATTGAGTCTATATATAAAGACTTGCAAAAGAGGTTCATTTGAAAACTTATATTCTTTTTATCTCTCCTTTTAAACAAAACATAAAATTATGGCAGGCGGAGGATTTACTAATGCAGGACTCTCAAAAGGGCTCATCTTTATGAGTATAAGATTACAGGGTACTTCATCTTTTCGTGCATTGTTGGTGCTCTTGGTGGCTCTCTCTTTGGATATGATCTTGGTGTTTCAGGTAAGAATGTTTTATGAGTAAGGCCTTATGGGTACAAGTTCTAAGAGTTTAATGATTGTGCATTGTTGCATTATAAACACATGTTAGAATATTAACTAATTATCCTTTCAGGTGGAGTTACTTCTATGGATGATTTTTTTGATAGAATTCTTCCCACAAGTGTATGAGAGGAAGCATGCACATATGCAAGAAACTGATTATTGTAAATACGATGATCTTTATTTTGCGGCCTTGGTTTCCACATTTGGTGCTTCATCTCTAACAAAAAAACAAAGGCAGAAGAGCTAGTATTGTTGTTGGTTCTATTAGCTTCTTCATAGGAGCTATTATGAATGCTTCTGCTATCAACATTTCAATGTTGATCGTTGGTCGTGTCCTTCTTGGTGTTGGAATTGGATTTGGTAACCAGGTAACTTGACTGCTAAAACATGATATGTCTGTGTCAAAAAATATATTATTTATAGTTATTCTATTTTGACACACACATTTGACATAAATTTGGACGGCAAGGTGGTTTAAGTATGTTGTTAATTATATTATGTTGATGGTTAATAATATAAAAAGGTGTCCACACTGAACAAAACTAACCATGTTTTCGAACGCTATTAAGCACAATTTTCAATTGTATATTTGAACACAAATTTCAAGTGTATATTTGAAAACAAATCATGGTAAATGAATACCATGTATATTATAAGCTGGGACACATGGTTTTATTCATTAATTTACTAATATGTTATTGTGTTGTTATTGTTTAGGCCGTACCCTTATATCTATCAAAAATGGCTCCTGCAAAAGTGAGAGGAGCAGTGAACCAACTTTTTCAACTTACAACTTGTTTGGGAATTTTAGTTGCTAACTTCATAAATTATGCTACCGAGAAAATTCATCCTTGGGGATGGAGATTATCTCTTGGATTAGCAACAGTTCCAGCAACTGTTATGTTTATTGGTGGTTTGTTGTGTCCTGAGACACCAAACAGTCTTGTGGAACAAGGCAAAATGGATGAGGGAAGAAAGATATTGGAGAGAGTTAGAGGTACTTCTAATGTTGATGCTGAATTTGAAGATCTTGTTGATGCTAGCAGAGAAGCACAAGCCATCAAGAACCCATTTCAAAACCTTCTTTTGAAAAAGAATAGACCACAATTCATAATTGGTGCTTTGGCTATTCCTGCATTCTAACAGCCGACAGGAAACAACTCCATCCTCTTTTATGCACCTGTCATTTTCCAAACTCTTGGATTTGGCTCAGGGGCATCTCTTTATGCTTCTGTCATTACTAGTGTTGCACTTGTTCTTGCCACTTTGATCTCAATGTTTTATGTTGACAAGTTTGGTAGGAGAGCTTTCTTTTTGGAAGCTGGTGCTGAAATGTTTTTGTGCATGGTAAGTACTCTCTCACGCCACCTTTTGTTTTGTTCTTAGTTAATTGTCGACGTACTTTGAGAGTCTGCCTGAATTGACTATTTTGAACTTATCATATGGCATAAGTGATTGAGACTATTTTTATGACAAGTTGATAAATTAATTTTAGCTAATTTTTACAAACTCTCCATAATAGCTTATAAAAATAACTTATAACGTAGTTAAAAATAATTTTGACTTTATTTTATCTTGGATTACAGAAAAAACATAAATAAATACTTATATGTTAAGTGTTTATACTATAAACATTTAATTAACTTGTTTATCCAATTGGGGTCCATGTCCATGTATTTATTTAGAAGATCGTAGGGTAGTTATCTTATCTTCATTTATTACCATAATTAATTACCAGAAATTCTCCGGCTTATGAAAATAACTGGCAACTCATAAAGATAATTTTTTTTAGAACAACTTAAAAATACTTTAGTTTAGCTATAATATTTCTTTGATTAGAGATATATCGTATACCAATCATAAATATTTGTTGTTCTAATTGATAATATATTGGACCAATTTGATTTGCAGGTTGCTGCAGCCGTTGTTTTGGCTCTTGAGTTTGGAAAAGGCAAAGAATTATCATATGGTGTTAGCATCTTTTTGGTTGTTGTGATTTTCATGTTTGTGTTGGCATATGGAAGATCTTGGGGACCCTTGGGATGGTTAGTTCCAAGTGAGCTTTTCCCATTAGAGATAAGATCAGCCGCACAAAGTGTTGTTGTATGTGTTAACATGATTTTCACTGCAATTGTTGCACAGTTATTCCTTGCATCACTCTGCCACCTTAAATATGGAATTTTCTTGCTTTTTGGAGGCTTGATTGTTATCATGAGTTGCTTTGTATTCTTTTTGTTGCCGGAAACAAAGCAAGTTCCAATTGAAGAGATTTATTTTCTCTTTGAGAAACATTGGTTTTGGAAGAAAATAGTATCAGATGAAAAAGAAGAAAGATTATCAAATGGTCATGCATAAGATGTCAAAAAATTCAAACCACAAAAACTTGTTGAATTTTACGGTAAAAAAACTTGTTGAATTTATTATATTTACTTGTATGCCAATATATTCAATCAACGAAAATTGTTCTATTTAATATATTTTTGTGTGAGTATTTAAGTGTCATTATTTCTTTGTCTCGAGACTATTTCTCTATCTTGATCTATGCTCCTACATATCTTTAGATAAAATAGAAAATACAAATCTATGGTAGTTCATTAAAACTATTTCAATTATTTAATTAACTATCTTTTATTTAATTAACTATTTCAACCAATACACCATTAACAATCACTATATCCAACTACAACTTTCATACAATATTTCAACAAAAGATTCCCAAATCCAAACAAACCTCAACAAAACAATCAATACACCATTAACAATCACCATATCCAACTACAACCTTCAAACAAACCTCAACAAAACAACAAATACACCATTAACAATCACCATATCCAACTACAACCTTCATACAATATTTCAACAAAAGATTCCCAAACAAACTTCAACAAAACAACCAATACACCATTAACAATCATCATATCCAACTACAACCTTCATACATCATTTCAACAAAAGATTCCCAAATCCAAACAAACCTCAACAAAACAACCAATACACCATTAAAAATCACCATATCCAACTACAACCTTCATACAGTATTTCAACAAAAGATTCTCAAATCCAAACAAACCCCAATATTTGCATGTCAATAATAGAAACCTAGTATGTATAATACTCTTACATCTACAAAATATACTACATAAGGAAAATAAGCTTTATTCTTTTACTCACTGTCATGTCATCATCTCCAATAGGTTTGCTCTCTTTCTCTGAACAACAAGAATTATTTAGGCCCGTTTGATTAGATTTTCAAAAACTGTATTTTAGTTTTTAAAATTCAAAAATTTGTTTGGCATCTCTTTTTAAAACCGAAACACCTTTTTGGAGTTGTCCTTCTTAAATTTCAGTTTTGAAAACATGCGGATTTATTAATGGCATTCTTGTTAGGGTCCGTATAACAATTTGGACCATTGATCAAATAAGATACATAGATGATACAATAGTCCATCAACACATAATTAATCTCTCTATTCCTCTCTCTCTCCACTTTCATTGGTTTCTAGTTTCACCATAACCATAGCAAAAGATGTTTCTTGTTCCATCATAGTAACAAGCAAGAATAAAAAGTGATACCTCCTATATTTTTACTTATTTGTCACTACCATGTTCTCAGCTTTAAAGTTCTATTCCTTAGATTTTGATTCCATTGAACACCTTCAAATTCTTTATCTTTTAACAAATTTCTTAATGAGTCTCTTCCTTTATTTTTCCAACCAAACTCTAAGCTTTGTTTTCTTAATTTCTCAAACAGTTTGATATGATAATAGGGGAAATTCCAGAATCTATAATAGCTTAAAACTATTCAATTTCTTAACTTTTCTCACAATGCTTTAACAAGAAAACTATCAAACAATCTCTCAAACAAGCAAAGCTTAATCTTCAATTTCTTCCTAAGGATTTACAAACATTTCAAATTTTGGATTTGTCAATAAATTGTTGAATAAAACATTAAATCAATAAAATGGGTTTGTTGAATATGGAGGAAAATATTTTCTCGAAGTGGAAAGTGGTGCGAGGAGAGAGAAAGTGACGGAGTAATTATGTGTGGATGGACTATCATATAATCTGTGCATCTTATTTAATCAATTGATTCAAATTGATGAGTCCAAGTTGGACCAATAGATCTTTTGGTCCAGGCTATACGGATCCTCTTCTTTGTTATTATATAGAACTTTTATTTATTAATTATTTTCAGTGGTTTCATATTATTAATCTATATTGTTTTTTTCCCAGTAGTTTAAGTTTTCAAAATAATTAAATTGAATGAAATATATTTATTAAAAAAAGAAGAATAGACACCGACGATGTAAAACATTTTTACGCTAACAATCAATACAACTTTGATTTCGTCAAGTCACCATACTTTCTTGATATGACATGGAAGATTAAATTATTCTTATATGTTAGTGAAAAATTAACTTACACTGACGGTGAGTAGTATTCATTAAACTCAAAAACATTATGACCTATATTAATTTACTAAGTTATTAAATTAAGTCATTATTACCACAAATCCTAACACAACTAGCGAAAATGTCAAACATATGTGATCAAATTCATAAGTATTTATTTCTTTGCAAGTGGTGTGTGAATTTCATAAATTAGTTTACCTGATAGATTTTTAATTTTCTCATTCCTAAAATTGTTTTTAAAAATTAAATTACCAAATGATTTTTTTTTTCATTTTCTAGTTTTTAAAACAGTTTCCAAAAATTACATTACCAAACAACTTTTTTTTTCCTTTCTCTTCCTAAAAATTTATTTAAAATAGATTTACAAAATAGATTTTAAAAACTAAAAACAAAAACATATTCAAACAGGCCCTTAGTGTTAATAATTTTATAATGCAAAAAAATTCATATTTTAACACAAATAAAAGTTGGATTAAAGAAAAACACCAAAAAAAAAATATATAAAAACACAAAAATAGTAATTTTATTTTCTAATATTTTTAAATCAATTTGTATCAAATAATTTTCAAAAATAGTAATGATATGAGTGTGATGTGAGGGAGGATAGATGGAAGGGTATTGAAATGGCTATTAACATTTTTTTTTCCATAGAAGATGAGTCCGTGGAAGAGAACATAAAAAAAATATAACACTCATCTCATTTCATCATATTTATTTATTGTTTTTTGCTTATTGAGATTAAAATGTAATTAGGATTTGATGTGAATTATAAATGAGAATTGCATTGCATATGTTTACTTGCATCATCATTCATGTTTATTTCATTGCAAAGTTTTAGAATGTAACTAGGATCAAATGTAAATTATAAATGAGAATTGCATTGTATGCATTTTATTTATTACGCTTTATGTTAATCAAACCATAATCCAAGGAAAAAGGGGTCTTGTTTCGATCCAACGTCGTTACGAGATTTCCTCGTGCGTAAATTAACTAATCACCTCTTAGTTGATGTTTTCAAGTCTAATTCAAACAATTACGTTTTGATTTTTGTTATTTCGCGCCTAGTTTATTTTAGGTAATGTGTAATTCTTTTTATCAAAAACTCACAAACATTCCAAGCATGCAAAAACTCTAAAAACAACTTCTTTCCTTTATTAAAATTCTTGGATTTCAAACTAAGCATCCAAACAAACCTTCATATACCTTTTCAAACACCTCTTCCTGTATACATCCTCACTGCAACCTTCATACAGTATTTCAAAAAAAGATTCCCAAACCTCCATTAACAAGATTATTTATATAGTATCTCCTCTTTCTGAAGGTCGTTAGTGGACAAAATTATTTATATATCATGGTTTTGGTTTGTAGGCCGATTAGGAAGTAATGCAAATGTAGCTTTTTCTGATTGATAACACATCAAATGATTTTCAATTTTTTTTAAAATTTCCAACGGTAGAATTTGTAAAATTTGTATTCTTTATAGTGTAATTACCCACTTGTGCACCATGCACCACTTAATACATTGCCTTCAATTTTACGTTTGAGATAATGACTTAATCATCAACACTTTGTTTAAATAAACCTTTTTTACAATTACACTAATTTTTACAATTATCAACCTTTTTTATTGGACGGGATAACAATCACCGAGTTAAAATACTTTTTTTTTAATAGAATGAGGGGAAAAAAATTCCACTGTCATTGTAAAAAAGTTAAAACTATTTCAATACCTTTATATAAAGTATGCCAATTTAATGTTCATGGAGTGAAAACGAATAAGATGTAATAAATAATCCGAAAACTTCACAATTTTAAAGAGAGAAAAAAAATGCATCAGTGGCTCTGTAACACAAAAAAGAATTATCCTTTATATATATATATATATATATAAGCGAATTATCCTTTATATGAATCTATACTATATATAAAGAGGATAGATGAGTTTGGGGTGACTTTCTCATAATGACAATATTACTCTTCACAAATAGATAAAGAGGAGACATGACTTTTCAAAATTGTCCTTAACTTCTACTCAAAATAACACAATAGTAACTACACAATTTACTTTCCTCATTAACTACCCCACTTTTTAGGCGCGTAAGTTAGACACAGGCAGGCTGCCTGACCCGCTAGGCAAATATAAATCTCTTAGGCTCACTTGCAAAATATTAATTTTACATATTATTTAAAAAATAAAATGATTCAATATTTTGTTTTTTTATAAGTGTGTCTAAAATGTGTGACCATAGTCTTGTTTCTATTGAACATTTTCTCAACGAAGAATAACTCTCGAAAGGCCCATATATAGTTGTTGAGGGATATGGTAATTAAAAATAGAAATTTTGTCTTAAAAATTATACCTTCAAGTTTTTAAAATTTAAGTATTATTTTTTTTCAATCCAAAATTTCCACTTTAATTTACATGTATATCAATACCCTTAAAAGCATATTGTAGTAAATGAGAGCAACAAAAGAATCACTGCTAATTGTATGAACTTTATTTTTTATGTTTAAGAAAAAAGTTTGATAGTAGAAGCAGGAGTATTTCTCTTTATATTTTTGACAAAAAAAGTATTTCTCATATTTAATATCCTACTTAGAGCACCATTATCCCATGAACTCATATGAGTTCTTTAAGTGGGTCCCGTTTCATTTTTTATATTATTTCACACTTTCCAATTACTTAAACCACTCAACCACATTTCTCAAATATCCATACAACTCACCAAAAACTTTCAAATGGGTCCCATTGGGCCCACACATTTTTACAAGTTTATATTTTACAATAATATACAAAAATATATAATTGAAACAAAATAATTTAAATATATAAAAATCCATTAAAAAGAATACAACATATATTTAAAATAAATCAAAGTAAAATTAAAAACATATAAAAAAGAAATTATACATAGTTACGTTTTGTATAGTTTATTCAAGAATTACTATAGTTTTTTGAAGAAAAGGTTCATAGTTTGTAATAATTGCATGAATTTATTTTATGTAATTGACAAATAAAGCTTTTATTATGTTTCCAACCCACGTGGCCAATAAAGCACGTAACCAAACAGAAGCACGCCTTTTGTATTAGGAACGAAGGAAAGTAGTCAAATATCGCTCTTGTCTGACAAGAGGCGATTTGTTTCAGGTAAAACAGGGTGTATGTGTCATCGATATTTACTAGGTGGATAAGCACGGGTTTTTTAGAATGCACTTATACAATTTTTTGGTCCAACGTGTTTATTATTATTTTGTTTTATCAAATTTAATGACTTTTAAATTTTTTAAATATTTACTGTTTATTTATAAAAGTGAAGAAATTTTAAAAGTAACATACACAACAATTAATCATGCTTAAACAACTATATAGATTTAACTGCGGATAGATGATAAAAGTTTGCGCGACATTCAGATAAACAAAAATAGCATTATGTACTTTTATTAGCTCCTAAAGCTGCTTCTAAATTTATTTTTTTATTTTTTACGTAGAAACTGATATTTTTATTTATTTGAATGTCGCGCTAACTATGAAATATTAAGAGTTAAGGAATATGAAAAAATAATAGTTCAACGGTTGTTGCAAAAAAAAAAATATCATAATTAAAGAATAAGAGTTAAGGAATATGTAAAAACATAGTACTTCAAAGTTAAAACATATATAGTTGTTTAAGCATGATTAAATGTAGTGTAGGTTACTTTTAAAAATTCTTCACTTTTATAAATAAACAACAAATATTCAGAATTTTTAAAAGTCATAATAGATAGATGATTAAAGTTAGCGTGACATTCAGATAAACAAAAATAACATTAAGTATTTTTTTTAGCTCTTAAAACCACTTTTAATTTTTTGTCGATTATTTAATTAATTTAAAACAATATTCTTTATGAAACTTCTCTTCTCTTCCTCTTTATCTTCGTTATCTTCTTTTCTCTTGCTCAATTCTCACATTCCCTCTTTCTTACTTGGTTCTATATCCTTAGCATTGACCGCTTCATGACTTTAGAAGTTTAGATGCAACTTGTGGTTTATGTAGTGACATAAATTCACATTAAAATATTAGGTGACAAATACAACAAATTACATAATAATATATAATAAAAAGAAACAATGAAAATAATGGACATAAAATTCAAGGTTAGTGATACATGGTAAATTTTAAAAAATGATCATGAATAGTGATATTTAAGGAACAGAAAATTATATATATTTTAAAGTTGGTGTGGATAAAGCAATTTTTTAGAAAAAGCAATATGACACAATAGTAATTAATGAAAATTGTAGCTAACCAATTTATTAATTAAAATTTTGCATTAATACAATGAATGATTGAATAGACATAGTTAAAGAATAGACAAAATTTGACAAAAAATAAAGAATAGGGAAAAAAATAGTAACCGAAAACAAAGGAAACAATAGAAGAATTTTTAGTATATATATAAATTCACAAACCAAAAGAGTTACTTCATAAAACCAATATTATATAATACGCTGACATACACAATCTTTATGATTTCAATTCATGATTCAACACATACAATTACTTTCCGATCTACACCATAAAGAACCATCACCATACCCTGTCTTGCACAACATATATAAAAAAAATGGAATTACTAAAGATCCACCAACAACAACCATTTTTATAAGTACAATTTTTGTTAATTTCATGACAACTTACTAAAGATCCCACTAAGAATAATCTGTTTTCAAATTGATTGCAGCTTCAACCTCTAACTGAAATTATGAACAAAAATTATGAACAATTGATCTTACCTCTATTCCCAACATTTTATTTGTGCTCCAACATAGTTTTTGCTCCTCCAGGACAATTTTTATGACGCAAACTACAACACCATCTGTAATATACATATAAGTATACACAATATATAAAATGCTAATTTTTTTAAGTGAACAATATATAAGATACTAATTAAACCGTATAAGCAATTAAGATACTGAAAGTGAAAAACAATGCACTACAATAGTCTCACCGGCTTGTAGAATCTAAAAAAGACCCAAGCACAATGTGAGATCACAAATCTGGAAAAAAAAAAAAATTTTGCGATGTTCAAGAACCTGCATAAAAAGATCAAAGAGTAAGAGAATTTTGAAAGGTTGTAATCATAAACACATATACAATTTTAACATGATTCACTTTGTCTACTTCATTATAGTAGCTTCACACTCAATAAATCAATAGTTCCATAAGGTGCATGAATTGATATAATGATAAATGGAATTATAAAAGTTAATGAAGAATTACAATGTCAAGGAAACATATACAGAAGTGCTATACAATATGTATAACAATATGTATAAGGAAACATGGAGTTTGTAAAGATGACATATATATAATATGTGAAGAAAACATGGGAGTGTGTATACATATGCACTACAACAATGATCTCACTCATTGAACATGGAGAAGGGGAAAAAAAAGACAAAATAAAATCACTAAATTTAGAAAATTACCATTCTTCTACAACAACGCTAATAACCCTTTCAAGATTCAAATAGAAAATTCACATGTCCATATATATATATATGAGTAGTGATGGTACATAAAAGGATTAAAAGGTTAAGAAACATAAGTACACAAAACAAACACATTAAAAGGGGTGATCTTTCACCTTTCATAACATTTTTTGTATGATAATGCTCCATTATTCAATTAATTAGTAGGTTAATGATTCAATTAATTAGTAGGTAAAGAGAACAAAAAGAATGCACTCAATATAGAGAAAAAGGCTTGAGTTTTGTAGAGATGACACATAAGCAAAAGAGTTTTGTAGAGATGTCACATCAGCAATTCAAAGTTTGCTTTAGTATATAGTATAGATGCTCTTACTTCCCTCTCATTTATTTATACAGATTAAAAATAAATTCTTCTTCACCAAAGTACCTAAAAGAATATAATGAATGAAAGTGACATACTACCAATTAATTACATTATCGCCATTCAAAAAAAATAAAAAATAAAAAAAATCCATACCCTTGACACATGAGAAACGAAAAATTGTTACTGTAGATTCATTTTAGCTGTGCCACGTCACATGTTTACTGTGTTGGGTTGTGTTTAAATTTTAATGTTGTAAATTAATTAATTAATTAATTAAATTGTATTTACATAACAAAAGCAATACCCTCAGAAGTCAGAACTAGGAGGCTACAGCAGGATATATGTGTTTAATAGGTTTCAGAATGTTCATTGTATATGGACTCCTTTGGGGAAGGGTTTTTTTTTGGCTATGCTGCGCAGATGCACCTTCTCCAGATACGCTCTTCTCGTGTAGGCTTTCTCCAAATATGTTCTTCTCCAGATATGTTTTTTGCAGTTTATTTTATTAATATTTTTTTTAGCTGCTTGAGTTGAGGATCTATAAATTTGGGTTGAGGATGGATATTTCCTCATCAACAATTTCTAATCGATTTGATAAAAAAAAAAAGGATTTTATGAATGATTGGAAGGATTAGGGTTTGGAATAAGAATTGGGAGTGAGACTGACGGTTTTGGATCGGCAGGGTTTAGAGCAAGTAGTGGAGACGAGATTGAGAACGATGGAGATGGGTTTGAGACGGTGGTCAATGGAGGAAAATGGTGAGATGAGGAAGTTTCTGTTGTTGTTATAGATAGAGTTGAGATTGAGAGTGGTTATAGGAGTGATGCATGGTGAGAGAGAATGCATTTTGTGAAGTGATTATTGAAGAATGGATTATGGAATGTTTGTGTTGTGTTTGGGTGCCTTATCTATATATGATGATAACTGGTATGAGTTTGTTAGATTCAAGAGTGTTTTGTTTAGTTTTAGTTTTTCATTAGATTTTTTCCCCTCCTTCAGTGATAACTGAAACGCAACTGAAGATACCTTAAACTAACTTCATGGATGATGTTGAATCTCATCCACACAACTTATCAGGGTTTGGTTTCAATTTTCTCTTTCTTGCAGGTTCCTTTTGGCTATTGGTGTATGATGATTCTTCTCTGAGTTTAATGTGCCATGAACCTACTCTTCAAAATTTAGGTTGTTTTTACTTTTCATTTTTTTTCTTTATTTTGTAAAACTTGACTTATAGTTATTTCTTGATCTTAATTAGGCTTGCCAAAGAACAACGTGAGGAAAGTAGTCTACAAGTACTAATGTAATGGATCCTTTGACCTCTGCTTACATGGTATAGTATAGTATTCACCAATTTTTTACATATGTTTCTATGTTCTTTTTTATACAATTCTTTGGCTTTTCCCTGTGTCTATTCAATTGATGGTGAACTTTGATGAATTGTGGTGTGTTATTGCGATTTTGATAAAAGCTACACTCAATGTGTTGTTGGGTATCATGATTCATGGATTGTATTATGCACACAATGAGTCAAACACAACAAGAAAAAATCTGGGGAAACCGTAAGGCATAATTTAGTTTCTAGGACATTAAACTATTTGAGAGGTTTCATAATGTTGGTAATTGGTTCTACTAGAATTCTATAGATTTACATCATGATTTTATATAGAACTAACATAGTTTCTATGATATTAGGCTACATGTTTGTTCATTCTTTGACAAGAATAAATTGTGTAACTATATTTTTGTGCATTCTTTGACAAGAATAACCATAATATGGCTTGACTTTATGAAAGGTAGTTCCAAATTTTTCAGTCATGTCCATGTCTTCAATTTTCTCCTCATCATCTAACTTCCAATCAAAATAGTAAAGGAAAGTGGCCAGCATAGTATGCACAAGAACTCCATAACACATTCTTCTATCAGCTCCAAAGGGAATGAACCCAAAATCTTCTCCTATAAAATCTTATCCACTTTCTTAATATTTTATGAGGATGCTGGTCATCCCACCTGATGTAGTCGGTTTCATGACATTTTTCACCTTATATAGTTGGTTTCATGACAGTTTTCTCTTGTCCACTTTCTTAATATTTTATGATGATACTTTTATTAGGATATGCTCTCATTATCTTTTGTTATTTATTTTAGATCAACGGATTTTTGGAAGGGAATAAGATGTACCTTTTCCATCTGGCCTCTAGCTTTGATTCTAATATTTTTTCCATGAATTTGGTGATTGCAGGCATGACGCATGTGGTCTTTAGTATGGAATATGGATATTATGGAGCAGCAACTTGCTACATGATGATTTTTTGTTGCAAGAACAAGGTTGGTGTTTTTCTTCATTCTCTTTTTTGTGATTTCTCTCATTGTTTTTCTGTTCAGATGTATTTAATTTCATAATTTCATAATATAAGTACATAATTACATTTGGAGTTTTTATCAAGTTTTTATCTCTGTGATATGTGTACCTCAAAATACATGAAGATTGTTCATTTTTGACTTTTGCTCCTCTCATCACTTATATGACTCATGAACCAGTTATCTTTTGTAAGAAACTACTAATGATGAAGTTGTTCCAATTGTTTCTACCCAGTTTGTTGATGGAGAAGTGAGGAAAAATTTCTCCTTTTTTACTATATATGTTTGTCTCGTTGGATTGAATTTAATAGTGGATGGTACATGCATATTTTCTTTATTTTTATGCAGGTGACTTATTCAAACAAAGTTGTTAATAAATATGAAAATAGCAGTCCAGCTCCATATCACTCTTGCTTCCAATGTGAAAAAAGAAACACCAAGAATGACATGTCAATATATGTTGTGAAGTTTGTATATATATGCTAGGAGGAAAAACTGTGTTAAAAGAAAGCTTTGCTTTGATAATTGTGGTGATGATGTTGTGAACAAAAGCAAGTCATCCAAGATTTCTTTTAAAATATTTAACATCTCGGATCAGCTTTGCTGGAATTGCTTATATATCTTTGTGCCTTCCTGTGTGTAATGGAACAATGGATCATGTCCTCTTGTGTTCTATATGTTCTAGAGCTAAGATTAGTTGATGTGTTTGAGTTATTGTTCGCCAAATGTAATGTGATTTAGTTTTTTGTGTGTTTCTAAGTTATGTAATTTATATTTTTGTGTGTTTCCAAGTTATGTAATTTATTTTTATATGTAATCTAATGTAATTTTGTTAGTGTTTTATAATGATGTAGTTCCTAACTTAAAAAAAAATGGCTTTCTTGCCATATGATCAAATTTTTCAATGTTAGTATATAAAGTTTAGTGTTTTACTCGAATATAAACTTTCCATATGTGTGTTTTACTCAATCTAATATATGCTATAGTTTTTATTAGAAAGTGGGTGTTGGTCCTCTTAAGCATGTGGTTCGGAGTTTGATTCTTGGCTCATGTATATGGAGAAAATTCGGTTGGAAGGGAAGAACTCACCTTGTGTGTCCCATAGGTTCTCCGATGGAGATTAGTAATCACTAACGGTGGTAGAAATTTTGTATCAATATCATGGTAACCTAAAAAAGAGGGTGTGATAAGAAAAATATATATTTAGTAGTTTGGGTTGGTGGACTATCATGTTTTATAAATCTAACATATTCTCTTTCAATGGACCATATAATTTGTTGCCTAAATAAACCCATGTTTCGTGATAATGTAGAAACAAGAGTTAGAAACTTTGCTCATTTTATAACTTTGTTTTGTAAAAAAAAAAAACTTTGTTTTAATTCATTTGTTAAATATTGTATACATGAAAAGAAAATTTGATTATAAAATATAAATAATTAGTGGTTCATAAATCTCTTTCTTACACGTTCGACTTTACATATGTTTTTGTAAGATATATGTTTAATATGTTTAAAATATATGTTTAATCTGATTACATATGTTTAGTGCAAAAGTAATTGGTATAAAATGGTCTTTTTATGGTATTACATAAACTACTATTTGGGCTTTGCAGCATGAAAAATCAAGAATATTGCTTATGGAAATATACAAGACATTATTTTGATTCGTTTTATAATATATGTGTAGTAAAAGGAAAAAAATCCAGCGGAACAAAAAAAAAGAAGTGATCCGTGCATTGCACGGGTTATAAAACTAGTTAATTACACTATCAGAAGTCTACTTCTATCTAGAGTACTTTTTCTGAAAAATTTATTTTCTTCCTAACTTTGTCTTTTAATTCAATTTATTGACTACTACAATCACATGTGATGGGTTAGATTTATAGATAGTGTGTGTCTACAAATCACCATCTCCACTACAAACAACTAAACAAGTAGAAGAAGCGTTAAACTGTATCACTGTATCATTTACAAAACCTCCATTTATTTGTTTTGTAAATTATCTTTCTTGCTGAATAGAATACATATCACACAAAACTATTGAACCTTAAACTGTATCACTGCACCAACCACCACTTTCTCAAATAACCACCACCACCACAAATAACCACCACCACCACTTTCTCAAATAACCACCACCACCACTTTCAGAAACAAGTAGAAGAAGAAGAAAAAGAAGAGTGAAGGGAGAATTTTCCGTCAATATCACTGCACCAACCACCATCTTTTACTCACTGTCAATAGGTTTGCTCTCTTTCTTTGAACAACAAGAATTATTTTCTTAAATTTCAGTTTTGAAAACATGGGGATTTATTAATGGCATTCTTGTATGTTAGTGAAAAATTAACACACTGACGGTGAGTAGTATTCATTAAACTCAAAAACATTATGACCTATATTAATTTACTAAGTTATTAAATTAAGCCATTATTACCACAAATCCTAACACAGCTAGGGAAAATGTTAAACATATGTGATCAAATTCATAAGTATTTATTTCTTCGCAAGTGGTGTGTGAATTTCATAAATTAGTTTACCTAATAGATTTTTAATTTTCTCATTCTTAAAATTGTTTTTAAAAATTAAATTACCAAATGATTTTTTTCATTTTCTAGTTTTAAAACAGTTTCCAAAAATTACATTACCAAACAACTTTTTTTTCCTTTCTCTTTCTAAAAACAATTTTTAAAATAGATTTACAAAATAGATTTTAAAAACTAAAAACAAAAACAGATTCAAACAGGCCCTTAGTGTTAATAATTTTATAATGCAAAAAAATTCATATTTTAACACAAATAAAAGTTGGATTAAAGAAAAACACCAAAAAAAAAATATAAAAACACAAAAATAGTAATTTTATTTTCTAATATTTTTAAATTAATTTGTATCAAATGATTTTCAAAAATAGTAATGATATGAGTGTGAGAGAGGGTAGATGGAAGGGTATTGAAATGGCTATTAAGATTTTTTTTCATAGAAGATGAGTCTGTGGAAGAGAACATAAAAAAAATATAACACTCATCTTATTTCATCATATTTATTTATTGTTTTTTGCTTATTGAGATTAGCATGTAATTAGGATTTAATGTAAATTATAAATGAGAATTGCATTGCATATGTTTACTTGCATCATCATTCATGTTTATTTCATTGCCAAGTTTTAGAATGTAACTAGGATCAAATGTAAATTATAAATGAGAATTGCATTGCATGCATTTTATTTATTACGCTTTATGTTAATCAAACCATAATCAAGGGAAAAGAGGTCTCGTTTCGATCCAACGTCGTTCCAAGATTTCCTCGCGCGTAAATTAACTAATCACCACTTAGTTGATGTTTTCAAGTCTAATTCAAACAATTACGTTTTGGTTTTTGTTATTTCGCGCATAGTTTATTTTAGGTAACATGTAATTCTTTTTATCAAAAACTCACAAACATTCCAAACATGCAAAAACTCTAAAAACAACTTCTTTCCTTTATTAAAATTCTTGGATTTCAAACCAAATGCTTTTCATCAAAACCCTAAATCAATAAAATCAACAAAAACATTTTTCTTCTTTTTCATCACTTTAAAACTTTTTTGATCATCACCTTAATTCCTACATTATACATTTTTTACAAGCAATTAAAATTAAGCGCAAAGCGGGTTGAGCCTAACTTGTTTTAATTACCACCTTCGCGCTATTATTCTTTTACTTGTGAGAATGTTTGTATATATATACTTGGGAATGCTTTGAGTGGTGAGATAAGTCCTAACCCGGGCTTGAGCGACACAATAAGATAGGATGGGGTGAAATCATAGTGACATGTCCAGAGTAATCCGGATTATGAAGCACATGTGATATGATCCCGCTCGGTGGAGGCCTCACGACGGTAGTATTCGGTCGTCATGAAAAGTCATGATGGTGTTATTACTTTCAATGTGAGTGTCCGGAGAAGCCGAGAACCATTAGAATTACCTTTAACCCATCTTGGCCTTTTTAGGACGTAGTGCGGTGACTAATCAAGAGTAGTCTTGAAATTAGTCGTCACGCGAGACTACACTCAAATGAGACCATCTTGTGAATATTATTGGAACGAGAGTAGTCACGTAACCCAGTAATATCCATGAGACGGTTGATGACTTTGGGAACCTCGTATAACCCGTAATGCAGGTACAAAAGAACCCTAATACTTATCATATGGGAGGGATTTTTACCCGAAACTCCATCACTATGTATCCCAACCTTCAAGTTGTATGGTGAATCATTGTGACATGATCATGCATCCATACATTCATTTTATCATAAAAAAAAATCTTTTTTCAAAGGACCTAAGAGAATTATTTTGTAAACATCACAGATTATGGACCTAAGGAAAAGGCATACTAAGAGTTACAGTTTCAAGGAGCCAGATCTTTCCCGACTAAGAGAGCTAGGATCTCTGGTCCCATACCCCGAAGATTTCAGAAAACAATATGGAAAGCTTTTGAGTATCCTCAATACTAATGTTGAAGAAGGGGCTCTTAACACACTTGTCCAGTTCTATGATCCAATCTATCACTGCTTCACTTTTGTTGACTATCAGTTGGTCCCTACTCTAGAGGAATACTCTTATTGGGTTGGTTTGCCGATCTCCGAAAAGGTACCTTATACCGGCTTGGAAGAATTTCCCACACCCTCAGTTATTGCAAATGCTCTCCATTTGAATACCTCTGACATAGTCTCCAGCATCACTAAAAAGGGGGGATCTCAAGGATTGACCTCCAACTTCTTATTTGGAAAGACATTTATGTTTGCTAAAGAGGGGAGTGTGGTCGCTTTTGAAGCTATCCTCGCTCTACTCATCTATGGATTGGTATTATTCCCCAACGTCGACAACTTTGTTGATAGTAGTGTTATCCAGATCTTCTTGGGAGGAAACCCTGTTCCTACCTTACTTGCGGATGCCTACCATTCCATTCATCATAGGACTCAAAAAGGGGGAGGACTTATCATTTGTTGTGCACCATTGCTATATAAGTGGTTTATTTCGCACCTACCTCGGACCAGACACTTCAAAGAGAATCCAGAAAAGCTCCGTTGGTCCCAAAGGATTATGCCTCTCACTTCAGTCGATATAGTTTGGTATGATGCAGCTTATGATGTAGGGGTGATCATTGATGGTTGTGGAGGGTTCTCCAACGTGCCTCTTCTTGGCATACGAGGAGGAATCAGTTACAACCCTACTCTTGGCTATTCCTGCATTCCAACAGCTGACAGGAAACAACTCCATCCTCTTTTATGCACCTGTCATTTTCCAAACTCTTGGATTTGGCTCAGGGGCATCTTTTTATGCTTCTGTCATTACAGAAAAAACATAAATAAATACTTATATGTTAAGTGTTTATACAATATTTCAACAAAAGATTCCCAAATCCAAACATAATTTTGACTTATAACGTAGTTAAAAATAATTTTGACTTTATTTTATCTTGGATTACAGAAAAAACATAAATAAATACTTATATGTTAAGTGTTTATACAATATTTCAACAAAAGATTCCCAAATCCAAACAAACCTCAACAAAACAATCAATACACCATTAACAATCACCATATCCAACTACAACCTTCAAACAAACCTCAACAAAACAACCAATACACCATTAACAATCAACATATCCAACTACAACCTTCATACAATATTTCAACAAAAGATTCCCAAATCCAAAAATAACTTATAACGTAGTTAAAAATAATTTTGACTTTATTTTATCTTGGATTACAGAAAAAACATAAATAAATACTTATATGTTAAGTGTTTATACAATATTTCAACAAAAGATTCCCAAATCCAAACAAACCTCAACAAAACAATCAATACACCATTAACAATCACCATATCCAACTACAACCTTCAAACAAACCTCAACAAAACAACCAATACACCATTAACAATCAACATATCCAACTACAACCTTCATACAATATTTCAACAAAAGATTCCCAAACAAACCTCAACAAAACAATCAATACACCATTAACAATCACCATATCCAACTACAACCTTCAAACAAACCTCAACAAAACAACCAATACACCATTAACAATCACCATATCCAACTACAACCTTCATACAATATTTCAACAAAAGATTCCCAAACAAACCTCAACAAAACAACCAATACACCATTAACAATCATCATATCCAACTACAACCTTCATACATTATTTCAACAAAAGATTCCCAAATCCAAACAAACCTCAACAAAACAACCAATACACCATTAAAAATCACCATATCCAACTACAACCTTCATATAGTATTTCAACAAAAGATTCTCAAATCCAAACAAACCCCAATATTTGCATGCCAATAATAGAAACCTAGTATGTATAGTACTCTTACATCTACAAAATATACTACGTAAGGAAAATAAGCTTTATTCTTTTACTCACTGTCATGTCATCATCTCCAATAGGTTTGCTCTCTTTCTCTGAACAACAAGAATTATTTAGGCCCGTTTGATTAGATTTTCAAAAACTGTATTTTAGTTTTTAAAATTCAAAAATTCAAAAATTTGTTTGGCATCTCTTTTTAAAACCGAAACACCTTTTTGGAGTTGTCCTTCTTAAATTTCAGTTTTGAAAACATGCGGATTTATTAATCTCATATTTAATATCCTACTTACTACTTTATGTTCCCTCTCATTTATACAGATAGAGAAATAAATTCTTCTTCACCAAAGTACACTAAAAGAATATAATTAATGAAAGTGACATAGTACCAATTAATTACATTATCGCCATTCAAAAAAAAATAAAAAAAATTAATTACACTATCAGAAGTCTACTTCGATCTAGAGTACTTTTTCTGAAAAATTTATTTTCGTCCTAACTTTGTCTTTTAATTCAATTTATTGACTACTACAATCACATGTGATGGGTTAGCTTTATAAATAGTGTGTATCTAATTAATGACATTTATCGCTGCATCAAATAAGGTTAACGTACATACAACTCATGAATATTTTATTTTATTTATTGGTTATTTTTTACAGTATCCAAACAAACCTTCATACACCTTTTCAAACAACTCTTCCTGTATACATCCTCACTACAACCTTAAACCTCCATTAACAAAACAACTAAATACCACCATTAACAATCACCATCTCCAACAATCTCTACAAATCACCATCTTCATCTTTCTCAAATAACCACCACCACCACTTTCAGAAACAAGTAGAAGAAGAAGAAAAAGAAGAGTGAAGGGAGAATTTTCCGTCAATATCACCGCACCAACCACCATCTTTTACTCACTGTCATGTCATCATCTCCAATAGGTTTGCTCTCTTTTCTGAACAACAAGAATTATTTAGGGCATGTTTGATTAGCTTTTCAAAAACCGTATTTTAGTTTTTAAAATTCAAAAATTCCAAAATTTGTTTGGCAGCTCTTTTCAAAACCGAAACACCTTTTTGGAGTTTTCCTTCTTAATTTCAGTTTTGAAAACATGCGGATTTATTAATGGCATTCTTGTTAGGGTCCGTATAAAACTCATTACTACATAAAGAGAAATCATTCATACTAATAAAACTCTAATGTAAGTGCTACGAAAAACATCAATTACTATGCTATGTGAACAATTAATGTTGTTGGTTGAGTAGGTTTATACTTGTCTAACTTGGAAAAAAATAAGAAGACGGGTTACAATTGATGTATTTAATACCATCTTTGAAAACCTTGTTCCCTTATCAAGATCTCTTTCTACTTTATAGACAATGTCTATTCATTATGCAATTGGTTGAAATATTTGTTTTTAATTTTTCAGGTTAACATGAGAAAGGTGCATGCTGGCTTGTTTGGAAAATAGTATAGGGAAAAGAATGCAAGACAATTTCACCTATGCTGACTTTATAATACAATTGATGAGGGGGTATGTTTAAATTAATGTATGCCATGTGAAAAACTAATTTGGAAAAAAGAAATAGAAAGAGGTAGAATTGATGATCTCCAAAAATAGGAAGACATACAATTGATGAGGGGGTAGGTTTAAATTAATGTGAAAAACTAATCTGGAAAAAAAAAGATAGGACGACGTAGAATTGATGATCTCCAAAAATAAGAAGACTGACAATAAAAGATAGTAGAAAATAGTTCTTGTATTCATCCTCACTACAACCTTCATACAATATTTCAACAAAAGATTCCCAAATTCAAACAAACCTCAACAAAACAACCAATACACCATTAACAATCACCATATCCAACTAAAACCTTCATATAGTATTTCAACAAAAGATTCCCAAATCCAAACAAACCTCAACAAAACAATCAATATATCATTAACAATCACCATATCCAACTACAACCTTCATACAAACCTCAACAAATACACCATTAACAATCACCATATCCAACTACAACCTTCATACAATATTTCAACAAAAGATTCCCAAATCCAAACAAACCTCAATAAAACAATCAATGCACCCTTAACAATCACCATATCCAACTACAACCTTCAAACAAACATCAACAAAACAACCAATACACCATTAACAATCACCATATCCAACTACAACCTTCATACAATATTTCAACAAAAGATTCCCAAACAAAATCAACAAAACAACTAATACACCATTAACAATCACCATATCCAACTACAACCTTCATACATTATTTCAACAAAAGATTCTCAAATCCAAACAAACCTCAACAAAACAACCAATACACCATTAACAATCACCATATCCATCTTTTACTCACTGCCACGGTTGCCGCTGTCATCATCAGGTTTGCTCTCTTTCTCTTTCTCTGAAACACAATAATTGTTTGCTCTCTTTTATTGTTCCATCATAAAGAAACAAGAATAAAAAGTGATACTTGTTGAAATATTTTATGATATTCCAATAATATTATGCGGGCAAATATCTTTATATAATTATATTAGCTATTTATTAATTAGGAGTTTTAATTGTTGATTAAGTGATCAAATAAAGTTAAAACGCTAATTAGATTTCTAACATTTAGTATAAAAAAAAGGTTTCCACAACAACTTTTTTTATTATAAAAAAAAAAGCATTTAATATTTGTTTTTATGTTTCTGAATTTGTTTAAAGTAAACTTATTAATTTTTTTTTGTTCAAGATTGTCTTCGTATTTTTTTTGGAAAAGCAAAATTTTATTAAAGGGAATGTGCACAAGGTGTGCTATTACACTAGATCCAGTTCAGCCGGTGCAAGGACACAAATACCACATCCAACCACTTACAAATGCTACAAAACACTACAAAGAAAATGAATTACAGACCATTGAAACAACCCAACTACGCAGTCAAAGCAGCAGCTCACACTGAAAAGCAGCCTGTTAAGGACTTTCATGAAGATTAACAAAACACTCAGTAGGGATGGAGCACAAAAGCAGACCCACCATGACACCGGGTCGGATACGCATGAGCAACAAAACACTTTGATATTGAAATGCAATTAACCCCGGCTTCGCTATTACACTTTGGGATCTCGCGTCTTGCCACTACGCGAAACTCGGCAATAGAAAAAACCTTCTGAACCGAAACAGCCGGGCAAAGACATTATGAGATCAACCCAAGTATAATAATCAACCAAATTAAGCAAATAAACAGCTCCACAAGCATCCAATTCAGTCCTGCATTACGACTTATATATACCTGCCAAAGAAATAAAACCAGCACAGCAGTACCAACAAACATATCAGCTGAACAGCACCGAGAATAACGGTACTAAGATCCAATGCAAGATAGCGGGTTCAGCCTCCACCTATTTAAATCATAGTCAAATCCTTTTGCTCGGGCTTTAAGGATATTTCAGGAAAGGACTTTAATCTCCTCAATGATTTTTCCAAATTAAAACCTGTATGGTTAAAGATCATATTATTTCTCATTTTCCAAATTAAGGTAACAACAACGAACTAGATGACTCTCATCCTATCCTTACTTCTCTTGCTCCCGGGCACTATATTCTTCCAAAGGGTTAGATGAACAACTCCCTCTTTTGCTAGAGCAACCGGAATTCCAATCCATCTCATAATTCCTCTCCAAGTCGCACCTAACATAGGACAATTGAAGAATAAATGTTCTTCAGTTTCTTGTCTTCCGCAACCTCCGACACAAAGGGATGAAGAGTTAAGGTTTATCCCTCTTTTCAACAAGTTTGCCTTAGTCGGCAATCTCTCTTGGAATAATTTCCAACCGAGAGTCAACATATTAGAGGGGACAAGCTGGTTCCAAACATCCTTAAACCACTCACATTCCCCCGCCTCCTATTCTCTTACAGTAAGAAAATGATACACATCTTTCACCGTATAATGGTCTTTTCCCCACTTCCAACAGTCTGCCTCACTCTCCACCCTCCTACCCCCTAGTACTACCCCGCTACACACCTCCACCATTTCCTCCTCCCATTGGCCTCCTCCGTTTCCACTTAATCTTCTTAACACCCTCTTCTTCAACAATCATCTCTGCAACACTAGCCTCCTTATCCATAGATATATCAAAGAGCCTCCTAAAGAGGGTTCTCAACGACTCCCCATCCACCCAATGATCTTTCCAAAATAAAGTGTCGTTTCCGTCCCCAACTACTCTCCTAAGATTTTGCTCAAACCAACCCTTTCCACCACCCTCATGGTCCCGCTTTATGTAATTCAGATCTCTCCACCACAACGAACTATTGCTATTGTTCTCTTCTAGACTAGGACCATGTTTCTTTTCTAACACCGGATACCATAATGAATCTTTGTCGTTCCTAACCCTCCACCACCATTTCCCTAGAAGAGTAATATTGAACACTCTCTCACTCCTAAGCGCCCCCCTCCCATAGGAAATTTTTAAAAATGGATTCAATAAGAGAAATGATGCCTGATTGCGCTTTGAAAAACGATAAGAAATAGACAGGCAATGCAGACAAGATAGATTTCAAGAGCACAAGACGACCCCCCCCATGGATAATGCACGATTCTTCCATGACGATAGCCTTTTCCTCAAGATGTTGATTACCGGCTCCCAAGTTCGAAGCTTTCTGGGATTTTCCCCTATCGGCAGACCTAAATACTTGGTTGGAAAAACACCGACCTTACAATTAAGGGCACGTGCCGCTTCTTTCAACCATGAGGGTTCTATGTTGATGCTAATCAGTTCACTTTTATGAAAGTTGACCTTCAATCCGGAAATGAGTTCAAAAAGTTGAAGAGTAGCTTTCATTGTAAAAATATTTGACCAACTTCTTTTCCCAACTATTAGGGTGTCATCAGCGAATTGGAGATGTGAGATCTCAAGGTCCTCGTTCTTTCCTACGCCATAACCCAGAAAATCTCCATCCGTCACAACTTTGCTCATTAAAACATTAAAACCTTCAGCCACCATGAAAAATAAGAAAGGGGATAAAGGATCTCCTTATCTCAACCCCCTTTCCATACTGAATTCCTTGGACGGACTCCCATTGATTAACACGGATATCATGGCTGAACTGGTACAATCCCGAATCCACTCCCTCCATTTTAGAGGAAAATTCATCTTACTTACCTTATACATAATGTTGAACTATCATTTTTTGGTTTATAACCTTTTAGTTCTCAGGAAAAGAGGTTCTAATAATACAGAATTCGGCCGTGAAATAAGTAAAGTCTGACAAAAATATATAACTTCCAATTTGTTCAATATTATCTTCGTAATTAATCTATATTTTTTTATACTATCATTCATAAGTCATAACTTATTTCTTGACTAAAAAAATATGAAAAAGAAAAGATAATTTGTTAGACAATAGTTGACTATTTAAAGTAAAATAAAAAATGAATGAATATATAACTGTTGTTGGCCAACAGCCATCAAGGTAGACAATACTGAACTTTATTATTATGACAACCAAAACCAGACAAGCACATAGCTATCCACTAAATGAAGGGTAAGTTTGTTTGAATATTATAAGGTCCAAGTCAAGTATGACTGTGCTTTCTTTTTTGTCGCTATCCATAATTCAACATCATACATCATACCTATCATATTAGCCGTTGTATCCAAGTTAGAAAAATATCCAATCCTCAAAAATCACTTTTTAATTCACCCAATAATTTATGTATATGTTCTACATTAATTTTCTAAGAATTAATCCTTTTTTTATGGATTGAGTCAGTTGTTTAATGATATAGTAATTCACTATTTTTTTTTGTTAATAGACGAAATGACAAAACCATTGAAAACTCACACACAAAGTGGAGTAATCGGGGTTCCTCCGGTCATGACGTCATAACGTCAGACACTAGCAATTTCTACATTTCTGTCAGTTGAGCTAGAATTTGTGGACATTATTTCACCATTTTAAAATGAATAAGTATAAGATTTTGGATTTAAACTCCGACCCAAATATAAAATACAATATCTTTACTGATTAATCTTTATGACATAAGAAAAAAAATATGAAATCATGTGAACATAAGGACTAGAGAAAAAAAATATGAATCCAAACCCAATTGTATGACTTTTGTAGTATAAGTTGTACTCTACTTTATCACTTCATTCACATATGATTTTATCTATTTCTTCATGACTTTATCCACTTGATGAGTGTTTATAGCCTTATAATAGCATTCAATTAAGCGATTGAATCAATATTTAGTTTCCTAATTTTGCTCCTAATTGGATGAAATTGAGATTTGTTGACGTGTACACAGTTGGATTTTTTCTTGTTGGTTATGATAATATATGTACACAGTACACAGTTGGCGTTGACCAAGTTGTTCAATAAATCTCATTTATTATTATATATATAAGTCCTTTGAAATTTATTTAGAGTCTGAGTTCATCTTCATTTTCAGTACTGTTTTATATTATTTTTTCTGAGAAGAGAAGAGAAGAGAGATTACTGACACAATACAGAGAGAGAGTAATGGCTGGTGGAGGATTACCAGATGGTGGACCAGGGAAAAGAGCTCATCTCTATGAACACAAATTCACTGCTTATTTTGCTTTTACCTGTATTGTTGGAGCTCTTGGTGGCTCTCTTTTTGGTTATGATCTTGGTGTTTCAGGTCTGTTCATTCTTCAATTCTTGTTTTTATCATCTGGTTCATTCTTGTTTTCTTACATCACCTGCAAAAACTCATTAGATTATTCAATTTGTTAATGTCAATTTTCACTTTACAGTGAGAATTCAGATTAAAAACCAAAGATCTAAATTATCTAATGACATTTTTGTATATTACTAGCTGCCGATGTTATCACATAAGAGAAAGTTTGATTAACGACGATTTATTTGATTTAAATTCGGGACAAATACATCAAATTTTATTAACTCGTCTTTGTCCGACAAGAAAGAAGAAAAAAAAACTTGTTTTTTGTTTACAAAATAACAAAAATGTTCTTGTTTGTCATGATTGTACATAATAATTGTGATAATAGTACACCACAAATATTTGATGTTTTTTGTGAATTGATAAATAATTTGAGGTTCATGTGACGTGTTGAATTGATGAGCTGTTTTGTTTTGAAAATGGACAAAAAACAAACATTGCAGATGTAGGAAGGGCCGTAAGAAAAGAAGCATTTTTTTAACCATTTTGAGCAAATGAAAATGATTATTGAATTACTTTTAGGTCCACTTTTCTGCTTTCTTTTGGGATATTCCTCATTTGGTGCATTTTTATTCGGAACATGAAACAAACACTGTTTATGTATTGGCTCTTTTATTAATTAAGTAATTATTGTCATTATTATTATGACCGTTTCATATTAATTATTGGAGTTAAGAAATGTAATTAATTCTAATCCAAAAGCACTTAGATGAGACGAATCAGGTCTCTTCTATCTTAACAAAAGTACTGAGTTCGATCATGTCTTGGACATGTAGACAAGCAAACTTTGAAAGATAAAAATGAAAAAAATTTCCCATGTCAAGACACAAGAGCTTAGCCTCTATGAAAAATTTAAATTAACAGAAATTTTAAAATTTTAATGTAATTTTCTAATGTAGTAGTAGATTTACAGTTTAGTTTAGCATTCAAAATCATATTTGTTTAGGAGGTTATTACTTATTACTTATGGCTAACTTAATGCAGGAATGATATTCAATTAGTCATGTTCATATTGATTGATATTGATGTAAAAATTTACAAGAATTTTACTTGATAATTTATCAGGTGGTGTGACCTCTATGGATGATTTCTTAAAGGAATTCTTCCCGGACGTGTACAAAAAGAAGCACGCACATCTAAACGAGACCGATTATTGTAAATATGACAATCAAGTGTTGACACTTTTTACATCATCTCTTTATTTCTCGGCACTCGTTATGACATTTTTTGCTTCCCATCTAACAAGAAAGAAGGGAAGAAAGGCCACTATCATAGTAGGAGCTCTTAGCTTTCTTATTGGAGCTATTCTCAATGCAGCTGCACAGAACATTCCAATGTTGATCATTGGCAGAGTTTTTCTTGGTGGAGGCATTGGCTTCGGAAATCAAGTAAGTCACATGGATCAAATTTTATTATGAATCGTTTCTATAGTCAAGTTTTTTTACAGGCAAATGTTAGTGGTTAGTTTGTCGAGAGGGGGATGAAGAATTTGTTAGCAGCAGAATTCGAACCTTAGACCTCATTCAAAAATATTCTTTAAGCTTCCGAACTTATAAAAAACTTCTTACATTTGTGCAGGCTGTTCCCTTGTATCTATCTGAAATGGCTCCAGCTAGTAGCCGAGGAGCAGTTAACCAACTGTTTCAGTTCACAACATGTGCTGGAATCTTAATTGCAAACTTAGTGAACTATTTCACCAACAAAATCCATCCTCATGGTTGGAGAATATCGCTTGGTTTGGCAGGTATTCCAGCAATTCTAATGCTTTTGGGAGGTATTTTTTGTGCCGAGACACCAAACAGTCTTGTGGAACAAGGAAGATTGGACGAAGCAAGAAAAGTGTTGGAGAGAGTTAGAGGCACAAAAAATATTGAAGCCGAATTTGAAGATCTAAAAGATGCAAGTGAACTAGCACAAGCAGTGAAGAGTCCATTTAAGATACTTCTAAAGAGGAAGTACAGACCCCAACTAGTAATAGGGGCATTAGGGATTCCAGCTTTCCAACAGTTAACAGGAAATAACTCCATCCTTTTCTATGCACCTGTTATCTTCCAGAGTTTAGGATTTGGAGCAAATGCATCTCTTTTCTCATCTTTTATTACCAATGGAGCTCTCCTTGTTGCTACTGTCATCTCAATGTTTTTAGTCGACAAGTTTGGTAGAAGAAAATTCTTCCTAGAAGCTGGTTTTGAAATGATATGCTGCATGGTAAACACTAAACACTACTTGTTTGTTTATTATCCATATGTTATATTTCATTCAACAAGTTCATTCATTAATAAATATCGATTGTTCAAAAAAATAAAATAATAAATATCGATACTTTGACAATGTTTTTTTACACTGTCAACCAATCACATGGTGCATTTGGCAAGTTTATGGTGGATAATATTCAAGTCAAATATTTTTTAGTGATCCAACGATCGTTATTAACTGACATTGTTACAAATCTTAATAAGTATAACCATTGTTAATTAATTTAATTGTTTGTTTAACTTTATGATTGATTTGCAGATTATTACTGCGGTGGTTTTGGCTGTAGAGTTTGGACATGGCAAAGAACTTTCAAAAGGCATAAGTGTTTTTCTTGTTATAGTGATTTTCTTGTTTGTGTTGGCATATGGAAGATCTTGGGGTCCCCTAGGATGGTTGGTTCCAAGTGAGCTCTTTCCATTAGAAATAAGGTCAGCGGCACAAAGTATTGTGGTTTGTGTCAACATGATCTTCACTGCTCTTGTTGCGCAATTGTTTCTCTTGTCACTTTGTCACCTTAAATATGGAATCTTCTTGCTTTTTGGAGGCTTGATTGTTGTCATGAGTTGCTTTGTATTCTTTCTATTGCCGGAAACAAAGCAAGTTCCAATTGAAGAGATATATCTTCTCTTTGAAAACCATTGGTTTTGGAAGAACATTGTAAGAGAAGGAACAGACCAAGAACAAGGAAAATCAAATGGGAAGCCAATAGCTACTTAAAATTATCAGCATAGTAGATTGAACAAGTCTAGGCTTTATTTTTTTTTCTTCTTTTTAATCAATTGTTTATCCATGCTTATAACTATAAATAGATTACAATGTTTCTTTCGCTATGTTTAAACTCCTGAAAATATATCGAATAAATTTGTATTTATTTGTCAAAGTACAGGTTATTCAATATATTCAAATTTAAAGATAAAATGTCACAGCATTATGCATCTTAAGTAGTATTTTGAGTCTTAATTTCACATTATGTTTTAGGCCTATGTGTTATCTAATTTAAATCACGTTTAAAGAATTGTGTTCTATTTTTAGTTTATTATATATAAATACTGCTGAGGTGCCAGAAGGAGTGAGATTTGTTAGTGTTTGATTGTTGTATTTAGCATGGTTTTTTGAGCCTCAATTGAAAAGTACCATATCTCAACATTTCAGAAAACAATCTTCTCCAAAACTTTCATTCACTATTCATATTATTTCTATTTTGTATCGAATTCTATTAAGTGTCATCTAAGATGGTAGTAACATTTTCTTATATCACACACATAAGTAATGAATAGATGTCACATTAAGATTTTTTTTTTTTGTGACTCAGATGTCACTTAAAGATGGGGATAAAAAATCTCAATTTCAAATTTTTAAAGAAAAAGAAAAATCTCATCTATATCTGGACATCATAAAGCCTTAGAGGTTGACAACGTGAACTAAAGCCGTTAACATAATAGAGATGCTGACAATTAAATATTGGCAACCTAGAATATTAAGATAATATACGAATAATAACGGATGCACGAAGTAAGATTCAGTTGGGAAAAATTCATTCTGATGGCATCATTATTCTAGCCAGTATCATGTCAGTAGTTTAGCAAGTTCATCAACTCCTAATGTTCCTTGTGGTACAAGATTCATAAATCCCTCATCAAAATTTTCTTTTCTTCCAATTCTAGGACTCCTCCCCTTTTTGCCTTTCGCGGTAACAGTGGTAGTTTCTCTTGCGGTAACAGTGGTAGTTTCTCTTGTCTCCAAAGTCGGAGTTTCTTGCTTGTCACTTTTTTGAACCTCAACCGCAGCCTTTCTATGTTTCATAAAAACAGGTCCAGGTGGAGCTGATTCGGCAAAGGAAACTGTGGTTCGATAAATATTGTCTGCATCCAAAGAATCTTTATCTAAAACAAGTGCACTGCCTTGCTCAACAGCTTGCTCCAATAGTAATGAAATTCCTTTCATACAAGGGGCAGCTGACCTTGGTAGTGGACCGACATCAGGTGCTCCAGAATCATGTACCAACTCTTCAGCATGAGGATCCACCATGCCAAAAATGTTACTGTCACTAGATTCTAGCATTGCATCTGATCCTGAAACTGAAGTAGAAAAACTGTCACTGCAACTTTTGTTGTCCATTATATCCGAAGTTCCATGGCTATCACTCATAGCATTTGAAGGGCATTCCATACCATCATGTGATATGATCGTACCTAGGTTGTTGCTCCTCCAAGGTTCTGGCTCACCATAGGAATCTGTGGCAATATTTGTGGTTTCAGCGTCGTAGGCTTTTGTAAGTGAAGCATCAGCAACCACAGACATAGATTGGTCTGCGGGATTATTCTGTAGACTTGGTGCCGAGACATCTAGGGCTGCTGACTTCAGTGTTTTGTAACTTTTGTTGTCAATATCAGTTTTATTGGCTTCCTTTGAGTCATCTCCGAGATCTGGTAAAGAGGACTTCCAATTTCGTCCTCTCCACATAAGTATATGCTCATTTTCATATGAAAGCAACGTGCATGGAACAAGATCCTACAGTCAAAGAACATATGTTGAAGAAAGGTGTTACAATAGCATCCTAATAGTAAATCCATGATATACATGTCTACCACATGACGTAAAAGAAAAACCAAATCAAAACAAAAGAACAAAATAGAACCCATGTGCTCTTCAACACTGGATGCGAAATTGGCTATACCCTTAGTTTTGCTCCAATCTTTCGATAGTCACTTTTATTTAGTCCTTGACAGTTTACACGTACTAGTTCACACTCTTCAAATGCCTCTCTGACATTGTTTACTAGTTTAAAATAAACACCATTCTTTCCTGTCATCAGAAAAAAATCCAATATATAAAATAAGCATGTGGATCAGAAAATAAAAAGACAGAGCACTAGATTTGGTTCATTGTTAACTGTAATGAACATCCTTAAAAAGGTACCTAGCTTGCATATGGGAGGCAATGTCCTTCCTTTTTCACGCATTTCAGTTGCTTCTTTTAGTGTTAGACCTTCTGGAACTTGCTGAATCAGCCTAGGATATACTGGAGGCACGGGTTTCCACAACATGAGAGGATAGCGTGGACGTGTTTTATAATTGTAATTTCTTCCTCGGAAAAGGTAAAGAACACCGCCCCTTCTGTAAATGACCTTCCCTCCTGTCTTTTCCTGGAAAACCACATAACATATGACAAGAGGAACATAAATAATAAAGGGTGATTTAATTTGCATATTTCATTTCCTAAAAAATCTAGCATTTCCCCAGTGTTATCAACGGCAGAAAGCCAAAAATACGCCATTTTAAGCAGCCATAAAAATGCCCATCCATCACATATTGGCCATGGCGGCTGTAGAAAATATGCACCGCAGTCTGCCATGGCTGATATTTGACAACACTGCATTTCTCCAATCATCACCTTCACCCATCCTCCGTTCCATCATCAACATCTATGGTGGTGGGCGATCGAGGGATGTGACTTGCGAGATATGTGAGGAAATGATAATATTGAAAGAAAAAAAAAAAGGAACTACCCTACAATCAGTGATGGAAGTTGGAACCAAAGACTTAAGATTTGGGAGGCAACAATTTAAGACACTGATCCAATGGCTTTACTGCGTGGGAGGGGCACAATAGTCATAAACACCAAGTCAAAGACTTACTAAGGGATCAAATAGTCAAAAATACAAAATCAAAGACTTACTATACTACAGGCAATAGCCAAAGGCATTAGGGTGGGAGAAACTTAATTGAGTATTTGAGTTCATCTTAATGAAGAACAAGAATATATTCAGATCACCAAGAGAAACCAAACAATGGAAGTTGCCACTGAACAAAGGAGTGCTCCAAAACATACTGGAAATGATTAATAAGAATTTCTCCAACATCACACACACACACCAATGCATATTGCTTTTATCATTCTATAATTTGATTTTATAGAAAGAAATCGAACGAATAGCAAATATTACAATGAAGCAACTAACACACATTGAAATTTTTATCTCAAAAAATCCTCAACAGTTTTTGGTTGTAGGCTATGAGGGAATAGAGCAATGAATGGATGACGACAACAAGAGATTAAAATGAAAGAAAACAAACCTCCAATTGCTGACACACGTTATCCATGTCAACGGTACACACTCCTTTGCACTTAACCTTACACACCCTTCTCCGCTTCCAATGAGCATGTATATTATCCAACATATTGTGCGTGAAACCATCTCTACCTAAAACACCAAAACTGAATGAATGCACAAAACAAAAAGGGTAAATACTAATTACCTACAAACATCATTTATACCATGTTTCGATAAAAACAACTTAAGAAACCCCTTATAGCATCAATGTTTTTATAAGCAAGTATTTGAATACAAGTTTACTCTTATAACAAAAAATAAATTAAAACTATTTTCATATAAGCTATAAACCATTTTCATAAGCTGCTATTATACATAGCGTATGGAAATAAGCTGAAAACAACTTATGGATATGTCACGAACTATTTAGCACCGACACTTCTGATCGAAAGTCTGTCTAATACATGTTGGTGTCTAAATCTAACAACACAGACACATGTGATTACATTCTCAAATAATTAATTATGTCGACATGTCAATATGACCATTGACATGTCATGAACGGTTTTCATAAGCTCTTCTAAACATCATAAAGAGTCTAAATATACATTAGGACACAAAAGAGAAAGATATACCCAAATTGAGTTGGCGACTGCATTTCAAGGAGCTTTGAACCAACTCATTGGTTTCCTCCTTCGTTAACGGTTCACCCAATATCTCATCTCTAGACCGCACATACCTAGGACTAGTCCCAGGCAAATACGGACCGGGAGACTGAACCGGTTTAACTCCCTTCTTATGAGGCGGTGGAAGAACAAAAGAATCAAACTCAGGCAGTTTCTTCTTACTCGGAGGAAGTGGAGGTCGACCGGTCCAAGGTCTAGGCATAGAAACAGGTCCAAAAGGAACAAAAGGCGGTTCACGCATTTTAACCGGTTTAGATTTGGGGGTTTCAGTGTAACTGTATTTGAATTCAAACGGAGCACCCTCAATTACGTAAGAGAGTCCGTCTTCACTGATTTTCACATTATCGGGTGGTTTAGTGACTGGTCTTAGTATCTGTTTGGGTATATTTGAAAATTTAAGTGCGGGGTGTGATTTTGGATCAACTATGGGCTTTGGTGGGTTCTTGTTGGGCTTTCCGGTGGGCCTGGATGATTTGTCTGCATTGGAGGCGGAGATGGAGAAAGTGATTGGGAGCTTGAGAGTCATTGAAATGAGAAAGAGTGAGTGAGTTAAGTTGTTCACAACTAGATGAAGATTTTTTTGGAGAGTTAGTGGAGCGACGTCGTTTGGTTGATTTTCTTCTCCGGCGACAACTACACCGGTTGTTGTCTGTCTCCACAAGCCAACGTTATCCGAAAGAAAGATTTTTGCTTTTTTTTTTTTTTTCTTTCTTCCTTTATTTCCACTCCTATCTATGGTTTCACTTTGAAGCAATCAAAATTAAATTTTGGAAGTATAAAATTAATAATTAAATATGATTTTGTTCTCTCTAGATATATTAAATTTTTACATATTCTGTTCTAGATAATTTTTTTTTAATATGCTATGCTACAATAATCTAAAATATTTTTACACGAATGTCTAATAAGAATCCATCATTCTTCCACATCATATCATTATGGTGGAGTATAGTGAGGTAATTTGGTGAATACATAATTGATGCTCCCTCCGGTCTCAAATATAAAAATAAAAAAAACTCAAATATAAGCAAAAATATACTATGTTATACATATCCTGTTCTAGATGATTATTTTTTTGATATGTTATGCTAGGATAATGTAAAATATTTTTACACGAATGTCTAATAAGAATCGATCATTCTTCCCCATCATATCATTATGGTGGAGTATAGTGAGGTAATTTAGTGAATACATAATTGATGCTCTATTCGGTCTCAAATATAAAAAACAAAACAAAAAAATAAAAGTCTCAAATATAAGCAAAAATATACTTCAATCATTATGTTATACTCCCTCTGGTCCAATGTATAAGGAACAATTTGAAAAAACACACAGACCAAGAAACCTCATTTTTTTAATTAAAAATTCTAAATCTTTTTGTCTATTCCAAAAATAACCTTGGTGTATTAATTTATACTTTTCTCTTGTAATTATCTACATACACCACTATGCTTAATTCCAATGTGACTTTTGGTGTGCTTGTTGTTTCCCTCCATATTTTTTGTATAGGGAATATGTAATCTAATTAATGCATGACATAAGAATGAATAACCTTTAATAAGGGTAGAAATGAAAATATTTAATTAATAAAGCATAAATTTATAAGTTGTTTCTTATATAAAGGACCAAAATTTTTTTTCCAAATTGTTCCTTATACATTGGACCGGAGGGAGTATGTCATTATTTCAATTTTACCGATAAATTAAATATTGATTCAACCAAAAAATGTAATGCTCTACACTTTCTAAGGAGGGTATAATTGAAAATAAAGTATTTTTTCTCTTCAATCAATGCACTTAACCTATTTTTTTAAATGATGTGTTTTTTTGAAATTTTACTTATATTTATATATAAGACCAGAGAGAGTATTGAATAATAATGTACATAATTTTACAATGACATATCCCATTTTCTCTTTTTCAAAAACATACAATTATTAAAACTTAAAATATAGTTTGATTATTTAAGTATTAGGACTGGTAGTAATATAGATAAAATAGTTAAATTATTTAGAACGTAAAATCTTAATAATAACATGCCGCATTTTCATAAAATCTAAAAACTCAGATAAAATTGAAAAATAAAATCTTAAAAATAACATGCCGCATTTTCTTTCCTTTCAAAAAAAAAAATGCCGCAAAAAATCACTAAAAAACTTAAAAGTTGAATAATATCAATGATTTCTGCAAGTTATTATAAAAAAATAACAAGTTGTTGCCTAGATTCTAAAGTTAGAAACTTCAACCTCATGATTCGTTGTTTGGCTCCTCAGAAAGTTGAAGATCGCAAAAACGGAAAGAAAAACAACTTGAAGTCAAGTAGTGTAACACTTCAGTCTTAACTACACTGAGGTTAGTACTGTACTTCCATTTTGTCTTTTTCCTTCCACTGTACAATAATCAACAACAATGTTAAACTCACTCTTTGCTTGATCTGAATCTCACCAACTTTCTCTAATTATCTGAAGTTCCAATTTTTTTAGGACCCTTTGATTTATTTTCAAGCTTTATGTCTGAAATTCACTCATACATGCAACTGAGTATTTGGGACATTGAAGAAGTGATTTTGGGGTTATCTCAGTTTTGACAAGTTAAAAAACATGTTTGGTTTTCATGAGTTATGTCATATGGGAAACCGTAGATTGTTTTTTCTGTTGGCAGCACTTGGTGTTAATTATTTACTGTTTCAGTCAATTTTGGTTCCATATGCTATGGTGGAGAAAGTTAATATTCCCATTATTGAAGAAGATGAAAGAATGCATAACTATGCAAAGAGTAGTTTAGCCTTTGATGGTGTTTCTAAACTTGGAGGATATAAAAATGATTTTCACAATGTTGGTAAAAATAACAGCTTGGAGTTCGATAATGTAGGATCGAATAAAACTTTCACAGCAGTTTTGGCCAAGGAGAGTAAGAAGGACTTTTCGGTGAAGCGGTTTTTGGAGGCCAAAAGGGGAATTTCTACAATTTCTTTGTTGGAAAGAAGTAAAAATGTTGACTCAATGGAACATGATAGAGTTGATTTTGGTAACTTGCAGAGAACAACTCCATCGACTAATTCGACTCATCTTGAAAAATCTCCTCAGAAAATTAAGTTGTTTGCCTCAGGTAAAAGTACTGCAGCAAACATTACTGTGAGAAAGATGAGGTGTAATATGCCTCCTAAGTCGAGAATGTTGATACATGAGATGAACCAGTTACTAGAGCGCCGCCGTGTTTCTTCTCGTGCAATGGTATCATTATCTTTGTCAATTATGAACTTGCTAGTTGCTACTTGGATAAGTTATTGTTGTGGACTTTTGATTATTTCAATCTGGATTTCTACTTTTGATTGCAGAAACCAAGGTGGTCATCCAAACTTGATATGGAAATTCTTGCTGCAAGGTCAGAGATTGAGCATGCTCCTACAGTAACACATGACAAGGAACTCTATGCTCCTCTCTTTCGCAATCATTCTATGTTCAAAAGGTAAGCTTAATGAATGAAGTTGTTAAAGAAAGAAAATATGAACTCAACTAAAGTATGTTCTACTCTAACATGCATTGGCAAATTCAAAGTTTGAGATCGTTATTTTTCTTTCTTTTTGCATATGCAGGAGCTACGAACTGATGGAACACACACTCAAAGTATATATATACATGGAAGGAAATAAACCGATTTTTCATCAACCCATACTTAAGGGACTTTATGCCTCAGAGGGATGGTTTATGAAATTGATGGAGGAAAATAAGCAATTCGTTGTGAAGGATCCTGTAAAGGCCCACCTGTTCTATATGCCATTTAGTTCGCGTATGTTAGAGTTCTCCGTTTATGTACGTAACTCTCATAACCGGACTAATCTCCGTCAGTATTTGAAGGCCTACACAGACAAAATTTCAGCAAAATATCGATACTTTAACAGAACTGGTGGTGCTGACCATTTTCTAGTTGCTTGCCATGATTGGGTATGTATATGATGTTTGCTCTTTTTTATTTTTCCCCTTAACTCTACTTGCATGAGGAACCATTAACTGTCATAACTTCCAAGATATTATTCTATTATGATTGTTGAATTGGATACCTATTTGATGTCTATTATGATTGCTGAATTGGATACCTTTTTGTTGGACATCTTTTATACAAAGTATAGCTGGGTATGTCTCATAGTTTACCGATAACTGGACATCTTTTGTACAAGTATGTTCAGGGGTAATCTTGTAAACTAGATCGTAGTATTTAACAACAAGTTGTATTCTATAAACCCTAAGTTTGTATAATAGAAAGATAAATTAGTTTCTCGGCAGTCGTAGACCTGCACAATTAGCCGAACACCGTTATCAAATATTGATATTCTAACTGTATTCTGCCAAGTTCTTTCATCTTTTGTTTTCTGCTGTAGTTTGTATGTCATTACATAAATCATCAATGTGTCTAGTAGTATAGCATTATGCTTGTGTGCTCATAGCTAAAAGATTTACATCTCATGCTGCAGGCTCCGTATGAAACAAGGCACCATATGGAATACTGCATAAAAGCCCTCTGCAATTCTGATGTAACTCAAGGCTTTAAAATAGGACGAGACGTTTCTCTTCCAGAAACTATGATCCGGTCGGTACGAAATCCTCAGAGAGATCTAGGTGGAAAACCTCCTCAACAAAGAACCGTTCTTGCCTTCTTTGCTGGAAATATGCACGGATATCTGCGCACGATATTGCTAAAGCACTGGAAGGACAAAGACCCTGATATGAAGATATTTGGCCCAATGCCTCATGGTGTTGCAAACAAAATGAATTACATCCAACACATGAAGAATAGTAAATACTGCATATGCCCCAAAGGGTATGAAGTAAACAGCCCTCGGGTGGTTGAAGCCATGTTTTACGAGTGCGTACCTGTGATCATATCTGACAATTTTGTGCCGCCGTTTTTCGAGGTTTTAAATTGGGATGCATTCTCATTAATCCTTGCAGAGAAAGATATTCCAAACTTGAAACAAATACTTCTTTCAGTGCCTGAAGAGAAGTATCTCAAGCTACAACTTGGTGTCAGAATGGTTCAAAAACATTTTCTCTGGCATACAAAACCTTTGAAGTACGACCTCTTTCACATGACCCTTCACTCAATTTGGTATAATAGAGTATTTCAAATAAATGTGAGAAAATAATGGATATGAGCCCTCTGAACTAGAAAGCATAAGCACATCTGCATATGTGGCTAAAGAACTTAGGAAAACAAATGAAGACTTAATTATGAGATACACTGCTTCTTGAGCTGTATAGAGAATAAGAACTTGAGAAAAAATATGGTAGGAACTAGTTATTTGTATTCAGTGTCCTAGTTTATTATTAGTCCTGATTCCCTTTATGAATCAAAAAGGAAATATTCTAAAATTACAGGGTGTTGTGAGATTCATACAATGCAAACTGAACAAAACATTTTTATTGGTGAACCGAAAAGTGTCCTTAGTCTTACAAGATTAATCTTTTAAGGAGTTGTTGGACACTAAATGTCGGTGCATCTCTTAACATAAATTTGAACTATATTTCATAAAGTTGTCAATTCTTATTTCATATTTTTGTTTGTGGCCGTATTTAATCTTGTGTTAGGCCTTTCTTCTCATGTTTGCATTATATGGAAGTTCTAAATTTTGTAGTAGTATGCTAAATGCATAGGTTGTGGAGGTAAAGAGCAGTTTCTCAGCCTCAATTGCCAATGATCAACTCAGTAGTATAAATATGCTAGCACAGCTAGACTTAAGGGTGAATAGCCTACAGCAGGATCAATCCCTGCAAATGTGTGTAGATCTATAGATAAATAGATGTTTTTCTCCAATTTCCTGTGAGTTTCTACCACTACATACAATGTCACATTTTTTTTCTCAATATCTACTTAAACAAAAATTCACTATAAAATGAGACAAATATTAGTCAAGTTAAGCAACAATAGCAGCAGAAAATTTCATAACCAGTTTGAATGAGCTATTTTATGTGTAAAGTATGAGAGCTATTAGTTAAGTTTCAAATATATTAATGGAGAATGATTAGAGTAGTTACCTTAATTATCATGAGTCATGACTAGTAAGAAGTGAGAACAGTTTGTCACATTTTTTTCATCTTATCTTTAACATGTTTTCCGCCTCATGTAACAGAAACTATAGCGGTCAAATAAACATGACACATGTTGAACATAACATATAAGGTCAAATTGTGCATGTCCACGAAATCCCAAGATAGTTGCTCCCAAGTCTCCACGTGTCCCATTCATCCATCTTCAGGTTGAAGCAGCAAGCAATCATCTTTGACCCTATCTTATTCTATGGATTTTCAAGTAAAAGTACAACTATGTCTGTCACTTCAAAAAAACAAACATCCTGATTTTCAGGAAACCAAGCCAAAGCTAGTAAAATAAACAATAACAAAAAAACACATGGTTTGTTGCATTACATTTTCTCATTGTGGATATAGTAAAAAAAGAAAAGAGTGGTCCAGTCCAACCGGTGAGTTGGAAAGATTGATACAAGCAACTAAGCAAGTAGGTAATGATCAAATCCGATCCATTTGTATGATTCTGGATGAATAATCCATCCATATAAAGATACTCCTATTATATAAAGTTTATCTGTCTATATTTTCAGGGTTGCTCGTAGCTAGCTACCACATTTTTCTATACTTCAAAAAGTTCCCAATTGATTGTTTCATTCATCACAAGTAAAGAAGGTGGTAACTCAGTAGATTAATCATTTCATTTGTCACTAACGTTGTGCTTTAATTAATTTTATAATAATAACATGTGGTTCCTAATTTCAGCAGGATGTGATAATTGGATTTTGATAATTCATGGATGACATACTCACAAATCTTTTTAGGCTCACAAATTATATTAGTGATCGATTCTTGAAATTCATAGGTGTGTGTGTGTTCCTCCTGATTTTATATAGCTATGAATTATGATGTATCATTTTCTCTATGAAGAAGTAACATTTTCATGAATTATTATAAAATGGCTACATTGATTTTCATTGATGTCAATGTTGCAGAGGATTTGGTACTCAGAGATGCAGTTAGGTGCACACAAAATTTGGAGGCCCCTCCATTGTTTACCTCATCAGCACACAGTTCAAATGGTTATACGAAAAGCACATCTTTGCAACCTCCTCAAGTTGGAAGTGAAAACCATGAAATCTGTGGAAGAAGAGACATTAACAATAATAGTGAACTGCTTCTAGATACCAGATCTGTAACTGCAACTGTTCCTTCATTTTTATTAAAAGGGTAATCACCTTTTATTCTCCGTGCTTAACTATACAACCAATAGACATTGCATGAATTTAATGACGTGGCCGGTGTTTGACACGATACAAACACATGTGGTTATATTCAAATATATCAGTGTCTTGTCTGATGTTAGTGTCGGCGTTTCTTAGATTTTCAGTTATTAGACTAAATGTCAAATTAGAAGAAGTTAAATGATCTATTTGCTTATTTTTAATTTCACAACTTTCACCTAAACTTTTGAAAGAGTGGTTCATTCGCTGTTAATACTTAAAAATTAAGCATTTTACAATTTTTGTAATTGCTATTGCATTATCTTCATCTTTTTGCAGTTTGACACTCCCATTTCTTGGTCTACAATATGCTTGGAGTTTGGGAATGGCCTCTTGCAGATATTCTTTCTCATGCATTATACGTGCTCAAGTTCATGTTCATAGGTAAAACAAACCTATGGGAATGATTATCTTGAAAAAAAATAGATTACTTATTTCTGCGTTCAATTTATTCTCCTTTGCCCGTCCATCGTGATCTCTATCTTTTAGCCAGAAAAATTAACTGTATTGATGATTTATTGGATATTGTGTTACTGAATACTGCTATAAAATTATGGTAATTCTCAGAATTAAGTCTCGTGTGTTGAAAACATTGCGCGGTTCTTCTGATGATATTGGGTGGTTGCAGCAAGCTCCCGGAATGCCTCTAGTACATGATGGAACTTCAAGATTTTTGGAATTGCTTTCAGACATAAGGTCCCTTATTTTACTATAAGGTTTAATCTGAAATAAACTGGACTATAGATTCTTTTATTTTTCTTCTGTGATTCTCATTGACATTTACCTTTTGAAGATCTTGTTGATATTCTTGCAAAATCATTCATATGCCAAATTAGATATTGTTGAATATCAGATAGAACTTATTCACAATTTTACATTATTATATTTGTTGTGTTTTATGTTCACATTATCTAAGTCTTTGGTATCGCTTGTTTTACAGGAATGGAAAACACTCACTACCCAGTTCATTTGTTTATTTGTTGATTCCAGGTACCCCAAAATGCATGTCATCAACCTTTGTGATTGAGATTAACATATATTTATCTTTAGTTAACATTCGAACTTACAAACGTTGCAGGTCTCTTTAGCAATCATGGACCCTTGTATTTTGTTGCCACCAAGAGATTCTTTTCAAAGATGGGTCTAGCTTGCCATATTGCAAAAGTTCATAGCGAGGTAATCAATTATTCCTTTATTTTAATTATTCGATCAGTGTCGGGACTCTCGGGAGTGCCGGATTTTGAATCTTGACTGAAACAATTGTTGATCAGATTTTACTTGTCTTATTGCCGAACTCTAGATTACCAGAGTCCCTTTTACCCAAGAACCGGAGGGTTAAGATAAAAAAAATTAGTCAATTAGTGTTAACCAATAACATATATTTGCTGAAGTGCATTTAAGTTTTCGTTCATTAGTTAATATATACTTCTTCCCTTTGAAGTTTGAATATTCATCTATACACTCAAATCTTCAAAGCTCTTTGTTTTTGTTGTAAGGCATCAGTAGAACACAATGCCATGGAACTCAAGCAGTATATTGAGGAAATTTACTGGGGTTCTGGCAAGCCTGTGATGCTACTTGGACACAGTAAAGGTGGTATTGATGCTGCAGCTGCTTTGTCTCTGTATTGGTCTGACCTGAAAGGCAAAGTTGCTGGTTTGGCACTGGTACAGAGTCCATATGGTGGCACCCCCATAGCTTCTGATATTCTTCGCGAAGGCCAGATTGGCGACAAAGAAACTCGGAGGATCTTGGAAATTATAATATGCAAAGTAATTAAGGTAACCATTTCACATGCTTTGAAGTTTGTGAGTGGACTAGAGTGTACTAATTGCACATTTTATTTGTATCTAAAAATGATAGCTGAAAGAAAACCATTAGAACTTTAGATAATTAGAATGTCATACAATGAAATTTGATGCTTGTGCTGAAAGTTAGTTTGCTGTATCTCTTATCCTTTCTCTTCCTTTCTGTTGTTAATTGTATGTCAGTTGTATACTTCAGGGTGACATAAGGGCATTGGAGGATCTCACCTACGAGAAGCGAAAGGAGTTCATCATGAAGCACAAGCTCCCCTTGGATATTCCTCTGATCTCCTTTCATTCTGAAGCAAGCATTGCCCCTGGTGTTCTTGCAACAATGACACAGATCGCTCATGCGGAACTTCCCCGGCTCGTTCTACCAAAATTTGGGACAAAGGTGTCTGATTCATTTGTCGAATCAGGACGGCAAGTTCCTGTAATGATTCCTGCATCTGCTGCAATGGCTGTTTTAGCTCTTCACCTGCAGCTGAGATATGGAGAAAAGAGTGATGGACTAGTGACATGCCGTGATGCTGAAGTTCCAGGATCGGTTGTCGTAAGGCCTAATATGAAGCTTGATCATGCCTGGATGGTTTACTCCTCAAAGAAAAATCCAACCGAACCTGATGCTCGCGAAATGTGTCAAGCTTTATTTACTTTACTTGTAGAGCTTGGTAAGACAGAAAGGGAAATGGAGCATGTCTTATAATCAATATGCTTCAATGTCTTTCATACCAAATTTGATTCCAGATTTGGGTCCTCGCATCACTAGGCTGTGATGTATGTTCTTTTGGAGATATACAAAAGGATGTGAACTAGACTTTAATTTTCTCCAACTGTCATGTTTTTAGTATTTCTGCTCCATGTTTAGCTACTATAATGCACAATTCAGTTTAGTACTCCTTTGAAACATTTTAGTTTTTTTGTTACCATGCACGAAGTTTATAATGTCGGTAGTGATGATTAATCTCTGTCAGAGAACATGTGAACATTCAAAGTGAGTCCTCCCCTCCCAACCAAATTTTTTTTGGTACGCAAGAGCCATCAATCAAACTATTTATCAACTGCTTAAGGGACTAAAGATCGTTACCATTTTGACCAATTCATTGGCGGCCTTAATTGAAACTGTGTGGATTAAGTTATCTTGCAAATAAAAAGGGAAAGAGAAAAATGATGTTTATTGTAAAGAGTAACATAGCAACAAATCACAAACTTGTAAGGTTAAATATTTTACTTTTATGGTGGATAAGTGAGATGTGATGTCTCTATGAACTAAGTTAAATTTAAGGAGACAAATTTTTTACATTTAAGTAAAAAATATTTCTATAATTAATTATAATCAATAATAAATGATTATTTTTTAAACAGTGAATAAAGTCTTTTTTTACGCAAATAATGTCCATTTAAAATAATGAAATTCTTGTAAAAAAAATTGAACAGAAAAGTGCGATAAAAATGAGAGAAATATACTTCGTGTGTTTATTATCCTCTGTGTGTTAAAAAGATACTACTAGAGTAAGTCATAGGTATGTAATTAAAAACATATTAAATTTTGTAGAATAGAAATTTTATTTTATAAAAAGTTTGTCCAACGGTTACTTTCCCACCATGGGAAAGGCATGGTGCCTTTGGGTCTATGCTATCCATTTGATCAATCAAGTGTATTACGTCCTGCCACGTGTCCTTCTTTTCAAATTTCTAAATGAGGTGTTGGTTGTTAATTAAAGTAAAGTAAACATTTGAAGAGACATGGGTTCAAAATGTCATGTGAAGATTTATAGATCAATTAAAGCATAAGTGCAGGTTATTAGATCTAAAACAGAGGTGGTGTTGATGTAGTTGTGGTGGTTAGAAATGAGAGTGGCGGTGATCGGAGTCGACAGGGATGGTGGTCTTGATAAGGATAAACTAAATGGAGAAGATGAACACTATTTTGGTGGTTTTAAATTAAAATGACATGTGGCAATATGTGGAACATAGGATTAATCTAATGGCTTATAAAGGTTGAAAGTCAGGCTGACTTTGGCGCGCTAAAGTCATGTAATCCCAGTCCTCGGAAAATAAATACTAGTAGTAGATGCTCCCACCAACCTACATTAAGGCAGGAGTATTTTCAGGTCTTATTCCTACTTCCTAGTCCTAGGCCTGCCTGTAGTATTAAGTATATTCCTTACTTTATTAGATAAGTGAAAAAACGACCGGTCTTTAATACTCAACTTATTATTTTTTAGGCTTAAATATGTAAAAGGTCCCTGCACTTACGGGTCATTTGAGTTTTAGTCCCTGCATTTTAAAAACATTTCGTTTTGCCACTGTACTTTCATTTTATTTTAGAAATAGTCCCTGGATCCATTTTTTTTCCTGAAGAGTCATGTTTAGGTCCCTGCACTTGCAGGTCATTTGAGTTTAGATCCCTGCACTTGCAGGTCATTTGAGTTTAGATCCCTGCACTTACGGGTCATTTGAGTTTCATGCAGGGACTAAAACTCAAATGACCCATAAATGCAGGGACCTAAACATGACTCTTCAGGAAAAAAATGGATTCAGGGACTATTTCTAAAATAAAATGAAAGTACAGTGGCAAAACGAAATGTTTTTAAAATGCAGGGACTAAAACTCAAATGACCCGTAAGTGCAGGGACCTTTTACATATTTAAGCCTATTTTTTATATGTAATCATCAAATATATCAAAGATCAAGTTCTAAAACAAATAAAAAAAATTATTCTACCAAAAAAAAAGCTAATAATTTTTTTTAGGTTTTTACCACGAGTTAAATTTAATTCGCGTTCAGTTCTAACATCAAGTGGTTCCAGCTTTCATTCAATCGCAATTGCGGTGGATCGAACCGTGGTCATCCCTACCAAATTTAGTGTCAATCACTACTGAATCAACAAACGATCGGTAAAAAAACTAATAATTTTATAAAATCTAAAAATATACTCCTTTCATCTCATATTATAATATAAGCAATTTTTTCCACACTATTAAGAAAAATAAAATAAAATAAAATAATTTAAAGTATGAATTTTTGTGTTTTCCTTAAAATAAATTTCACGAAAAGATGTAAAAATAATTTTTATTGATTATTGATTATATGAAAAAAAAAACATAACAAATTAAATGCAATTTACATTAAGTAAATCTTAAAAATGATATAAATGAGTTATTTTTGCTTATAATTTTAAAAATAAAATATTTTTATTTATTTATAATATGAGAAAATAAAATTAATGAATATGTTTACTCATTAACACATGCAAATTTTAGTTGATACCCATAAAATAGATGTTTAGTGTATTAATTAGAATTAGATATATAGTATTAATAAGTCCATTAATTAATTAATAACTGTGCAAACTAAGTCTAGTATAATAAATTATCTACAATATTACCACAAAAGTCATCTCTTTCTTTCTTCTTCTGTATCACCTGCATGTTCAACCACCATTTCTAAAATGGGCAACAAAGTAAGTATTTTGAAGACAACTTTTTCTTTTGAAATGGCCAAAATAGAGGAAGTACAAGAGAAACATATAGAGAAAGACAAACTAAGAAAAAATAGAAGAACACTCCCAACGGCTGCAAATTTCGAAACAACAATGGCCACAGATCCACCTCCCACCTAAAGAAATAGAAATAAAAAGCCAACAAAAGCAAGCTTCTGAAGGACAAGCTAAAATCCACACGATGAAAAACGAAACTACAACTTAGCTAACAACACATTTCCCCTGTTTCATTATAAGCTTCCTCAATGTCACAACCTACTTCTCACTCTATCTCCATCTCTACCACTGATTCTCCACCGTCTTCTCCTTCTAGGGTGGTAGAGTTTCTCAACCGATGCTATCTAGTTGCTATATGGATGGTAGAGTTTCTCAGTGGGTGTTATATGTTTGCTTCCTGGATTTTTGGATTTTTTCGTATACCGTTCTTGGGACAGAGGCACGAAGATGTGGAGAGTTCGGATGAATTTTTCGATTTGGAGTCTCTATCACATTCTTCTGAAGATTTCTTTGACGCTTTGTCTCAGTTATCAGAAGAAGAGTTTCTCTCGATGTTTTCTACCGGGTCGGAAGATTATATTGCTCCGCCGGAAGCCGCTGTTGCTCTAGCCGAAGAGATTCCCCCAATAGAAATCACATATTTTCCTTGGTTGACTATCACCATTGCGGCGGCATTGGTCGGCATGTTCATGATTATGATGGGGGTCAACAACTGCCCCAAACACACGATTCCTCCCGATGTGTGCTTTCCCGCCGTTTTCGGTCGATTCTCACTCCAACCAACTGATCAGAATTCGAAGTATGGTCCTTCCCGTGCGACGTAAGTGTTTTCTTAAAACTGTGATCTTCAATTTTTTATAATGCTTTGCTTTGGTTCTGTTTTGTGTGTCCACTTTTCCATTAAAATGTAGTAGCAACAGAAATATATCATTAGTTAATTTAGAAAAATAGTTTAGCACACTTGTATGAATATTAGCTTTAAAAAGATGACATAAATCATACATGAGGACTCACATTTGACACAAAGTTGATACTACTTTACATGAAAACATTACTGTTAGTGGTGGGAGCTTCACATAATTTAACGAGGGGCCAAAAATATAGATGCATACATATTTTCATTTAATAACAATGTTTGTTATCAATGTGGATGTTGGTACTTGTCAAAAAAAAATTGTAGCATAGTAGAGATTCAGATTTTGTGCAGTGACCACTGCGTGCGATCATTGATTTTCGACCATCTAATCTTAATTTGACCGTCTATAATAAAGGGATATTCTAATTTTATAAAATGTGAAGTTTCAGTCAATTTCTTTTAAACTATCTACTCAAAATCGGAAGTTGGAAAACCGTGACTGCACGACTGCATGTAGTCGGTGACTACACTGAATCCAAATTATTTATATGTTAATAACTAATTTTGAAATTCAATTCTCCTAACTAATATGCATAGTTGTTCAGACACTTTACACAGTAGAATATGAGCATCACCCTCTTTTTATTAATTTGTCTTTTTTCTTCTCTTCTATAATTTTGTGATTGTCTTACTATTAATTGTGTTTTTGGACAATAAACAATGTCAATTGGAGTAAGTTGTTTTGCGGAGCATGATTTACATCACGAGTGCTCTGTTTGTATATCATATGCCATTTTTTTAGCTATAAGACATTTTTTAAATTTAATTTATATTGGAACTTTTGGTTATTAATTTGGTCAGTGTTAATTAGTTTTTCATATTATTCTAATATTCAGGCTAATAAAGATGGGCGGCTTATATTTCATAGATGTGCTTCATATACAGCAGGCTTGGCGGCTACTATCCAACATCTGGCTGCATGAAGGGTTGATACCGTTGTTGACAGACATAACCATTCTTTTGGCAGTTGGAGTTCCGCTTGAGCGGAAATTTAGATTCGGTACGTCCCATTTAGAATAGTTAGCTGAACTTCAATTTTTTTTATATATCATTAGAGTATTGTGTGTGATGTGAACTTGTAAATAAGTCATTTGAGATTAAAATTTCTAAATTGTTGGTTGTTTGCAGCTCGGGTTGGATCATTGTATCTGATATCTGGCTTAGGTGGCAGTTTAGCCTCATCATTGTTTTATGAGTCGAGTGTCACCATCGGTGCCTCTGGTGCACTGGCTGGCTTAGCAGGAGGGACTATATCAAAGTCCTTCATAGAATATTGGACCCTACATCTTCCCATGGTAATTATTTAACCTCTTTTTATTATTGAGTTTTGGTTTTATATGTTTTAGTATCCGGAGTAAAACGAGTTTATTTTTGTTGTTTTGTAGGGTTGTGACTTGTTAATTGCTGTTGTCTCGGTGCCCATCAATGTAGCTATCACAATGTTTGAGCACGGCGATAACTTTGCAAATCTAGGAGGGTTGATTGTTGGAGTGCTATTTGGGTTTATCATTTTTACTCCACCTCCGGTGAACGGATTGCGTTCCACTGCTTTGTTGATCATAACTCTCGTTGGGTAATTTCTCTTTCTCATTATTGTTGGAATAATAGGATCAAATATAAATGTTTACCGTATTCACTTAATAAATCATATTTAATGAGCCACATGTTAATTGTGATTCTAATTTGTTGGCAGATTGATAATTGGAATGGTGTTGACACTAAAAGGGGTGAATTTGAATGATCATTGCTCTTGGTGTCATTACCTCGATTGTTTTCCTTTGCCGGGCTTGACTTGCAAGTACCGAGGAAGTGAGTGTCAGGTGAGTGATTATTACTTTGTTTATTTATTTTATCCCGTGCTGCAAATATAGAGAAAAAAAATTAAAAAAATGGAACCTTGATAACTTAGGTAATATTTATAGACGGGTTAGAACATAACATAATACATGCTTTACAGAAACACATCCCAGTTAGAATGATATCTTTTGTATGTTTGGTACTAACATTTTTGTAATTGATGTAATGATGCAGAGTAATGAAATTGGGAAATTATTGTACCTGACATGTACAAAAACCGGAAAACAACGGATATTTCCTCTGACAAACGGTATGCCTCCCCATCCGGTGGAAGAGTTGTGTTTTCGACTTTGTCATGCCGACCACTAAAAGCAAGAGAATCAACATCTTTATCTGGGACTTCCGCTGAAATGATGTCAACAATCTTAGATGATGTTTGAATTTTATTTCCCAAGTGCGAGAATACTAAGATGTGAGCAAATTTAGTTTGTGTACACAACTATTAATAGGCAGTGCAATATTAGTTGGCAGACTTGTTTTTTAGAACAAAGAACAAAATGAAAAAGTAAGTGTGGCAATCCGCTGTGACTTTACCATATATATGTTGATGTTTAATATCATTGATTAGCTCCCGTAACTTACTAGAGAAAACACGGCCGATGATCATCACGCTTTTGTCCTTCAATGGCTTCAAGAAAACATTGTATCTTTGTCCATTTTGGATTGCAAGTGAATATCAAAAAGAGGTCGGGATCAACCTTGTCATAAGCTTTACTAATATTTATTTTTAATGCAAGTTCCAATTATGCACCTCATTCTCCTCTTTAACGAATGAATTATTTCGATTGCTATGAGAGCATTGCAATAATAGATCTTCCCTCAACAAAGGCTGGTTGATCCTCTCATATGCGGTTGACACATTTAAAAAATGTTAAAAAGTGATATGAATTTTTAAATCTATATGATCCCATTGAAACCAGGTCAACCAATTTAATAACTTTATTTTAAGTCAATCTGTCTGATTTAAAAGCATAAGCTTGTTTTTGGTTTTTATCCGTTTCTCCTACAATAACATATAATTATAAATAAAATAGAATTTCATACACAACCATTAATACAAAATATCATAGAACTAAATTTCATTCCACCAAATTATAAATAAATTCATATACAAAATATTCAAGAAACACAGTTACAATGGCAGCAAAGCTAAACAATCTTAGGCTACAAACAACACCGAAAATATTCAAGAAACACCATTATAATGCTACTACCAAAACACTAGCCTAAGCAAAGCTAAACGATCTAAGGCTACCAACAGAAGCACAAAAACCTAGGATTGTCATTTTTCACCTAATCAAATTACTTCAAATGATTTGAAGAATTGAAGTTGCACAACGTTCTTGAACATTCGTAACTTCATCCTCATGAAATGGTGTCGAGTCTCCAAATATCTGAATAAATGTCAAATAATATTAGAATATGTGAACTCAAAATATGTGGACTCAAAAACATAGTATAATTTAAGCACAAGTTTAGACAGCTGTACATGTACAAATAAACTCAATTATGGAATTGTTGACTAATTACAAAGACAAAAATACAAATAAACTCAATTTGAGGCAAATAAAACTGATATATCCTTACAAGAATAGAAGAAACACAGCATTCTAAGTTTATAAGAATGTCCTGCGAATGCAAAATTATAAGATTAAACATTGAACATGCTTATAGTTGTTGCATCTCAAAGCAATGTATAAAATAAAGAAAAAAGGAAATGCCACAATCAAGTGGTTTCGTAACATAAGATTCAAAAAAGAAAAAGATACATGCATATTAGTATTACACTTAACTAGGTCAAGAGGAGTGATGGAAATCCGAGTAAATCTCAGTCCTTTTGAAATCCTTAGGAGAGTAAGTCATGAAAACATTCAAAGATCAATCAAATTTCAAAAAGTCCTAACATGTTCAACTTCAAAAGTAACTGAATATATATGAAGACTAAACTAATTAAGAATCCTATCTTTCATCCATAATCCCTGATCCCTAATACCATAAAAAAAAATACAAATCTAATCAGAGTTAAAATCCAGCTAAAATCTAAAACACAAGTTTATCCAATTGTATAGTCACCGAAAAACAACAAAGTTGGCAAAACTGAAAATGGTTAGAACATCCAAGATCCAACATCAGCAAGAAAGAGCTTTATGAGGTGGTGCAAACACCAAAGTAACTACTAACTATGCCCTTATGTTGCTTTTGTATCCAATGAACCTCATAACAGAAGCCAATATTCTCATCCGCCAATTTCAAGGGCACATCCAACAAATCAATGTATGGTTGATTATCAGCCATTTTCTTTGGATGAATCAAAACCCATGTTTCCCATCTTTATTTGCTAATGGTCCTTAATCCAAGTTAATGAAGCTACGGAATAGGATGAATCAAAACCCATGGTTCAATCCTCTGCTCCATTGTAAACCAAAAAAAAATGGTTCGAGGCTTAGACACAATTGACCGAACTCTGATCAATAGACATGTTCTTATGTGTGTTTATTTATCTGTTTTTTTCAATATTAGGTTTGCGGTTCTAACAAAATCCTAGTTTATTTTGGTGAACACCTCTTTCTCAATCTTTATATTAAGCACAACCAAACCAACACGCACTTAAATCAATGTGTCCAGACATGCTGCCTACAAATTTATTCTTTATAATAAATTGTACACAAATAATCATATCATAATAACAATTTCCATCATAAGAAAAATCCAGTAGAAGAACAAAACATTGCATAAACAAGATACTACTTATTACATAAACATCTATCAGGGAAATATTCAAACATTTAACACAAGGACAAATTGTATAAACTCTTCCACTCCTTTCTTATACTTTTCACTCAAATGGTTAGCTTTCATCCAACTACGATCCATAACTACTTCTGAAAACACATTACATGGTATTACAAAAATGCATGCAGGTATGTATGTGTAACAAGATTGAATTGGACTCGTTTCAGTGACAATAACATTCAGAGACATAATTCCAATATACACAGTTAAAAAAACAAACCTAATTGCATGTTAGAAAGTAACCCAATTGATAATCAAAGCAAGTAACAAGTATTACCACACACACAAAAAGAAATTCGAATCATAACCCATTGATGAATGAGTTTGAACTAACCTTGAAACCGATTTCGTCGCAGAGAGGGGAGACGACGTTATTCTTTGTGAGGGAGAAAACCAAAGTTCCATAGCTAAGAGAAGAGAGGGGGAGCTTCTCCTATGTGTGAGAGTGTGTATGATAGAGATATGAAATAAAGTAATATTGAATATTAAACATTTCCGATGTGATATTTTATTTTTAGATTTAATATTGGAGACAATAAATCATTTTTTGATGACACTAAAAATCACAATGTTTAGAGTAAAAATATGGATTGGAACTGTCCCATGAGCTTGGCTCAATTGATTGGACACCGCATTATATATGCAGGGACTGGGGTTCGAACCCGGGCCATCCCACTTATCCACTTTAAGGGTGGAATTTCAAACCGCTAGGCTACTTGAAAAAAAAAAAATATATATATATATATATATATATATGGATTGGAACTACAATTACAACATATGAAAATAGAGGGGCTATTTTTGTGAGTTTGATAAAATATGAGACCAAAAGTGCAATTAAACTATTCATATATTATAATTTATTTCGGCCCATCCATATTATTTTTTCTGGTTTCGCCACTGGTTGAACTTAATAAGAAGTACCACAATTCGATCTCCGCAACTACAAACATCAGAATTAATTTTAACTGAATTAATTTAAAAAAGAAATGGTTTTATGAACTAAACCGCACCATTAATACGATTCAGTTTGTGGTTCATAAACCACTGGTTGCAAGACTAGCTTGGATTATTGTATCATGAATACACAACTACAAGTCTACAAAAGATAACCAACCAGAAAATGATATCATCAATCAAGTTATATTTAAAAATATAATGGTTAACAAAATGAACCCATAATCAATCCACAAATGACTAAATTAATTATTATTCTAAGACAAGATGAAATTAGTTGTTATAAATGGAATATATGCTCCAATTGATAAAACTTTCAATTTATAGAAACAACTTTTGAAATGTTCATAACCTCGTCAATATAACTTGTGAAAACCATTTAACTTTATTTTATCTTTTGTTACAAAAATAATTTACACGTAAGTACTTATAGTATTTTTTTTTATGTTATAAGCACTTAATTATCCAGCATATGCAAAATCAAAGCTTAGAAACTAGAGACGAGCTACATTTATGATGAATAGTTGATGTTTATAACTGTTATAGAAGAAACAAGTAGATTTTGAGAAATAGGTACCTACCTCAGTTGAAAGGAGTTTCTCTAAAGAGTTGAACTCGAATGTATGTATTATGTATAATTGTGCATAGTTAGTTTCATCATATCCGTATTTCTATCGCAGCCAAATTTAGGGACAAACTTTCGCGGTTGGCTTAACAAAAAGACAATAACAAGATCACTTGTGGAGTGGATTAGGCCACACCACAACATTATACTATATATGTACTAGGGACTGAGATTGCATGACTTTAACATTATATTAATTTAAGTTACGCAGCTTAATTTATAATAATTAACTTAGATTTTGTTTGTAAAAAATACAGGATTTATGACTAATTGAATTTATAATATTGAATAAAATTAGCAATTGAACTAACATATATAAATATGAAATTATATAGAAACTGTTTAATTAATATATAATTTTTTAAGTTCCGTATTTTCACATTTGTTGCAATGAGTAAAATGTCAAATACCCCCCTGAAAATTTAAAATTTGTCAAATACTCCCCTGAAATTTGGAAATAGGCAAATATCCCCCTGAAATTGTAAAATGTCAATCAAATTGCCCCCAGCTTCGTTTACTCCGTCTAGTTTGATGACATTGTTGTTAACTGCATACATGTCACGTCACATGAGGGGGATAATAGATCGGGATACACGTCACAAAAGAGTAATTGACTAAAATTTGCAAAATCGGGAGGCTAATTGACTGAAATTAGAGCAATTTGGCTACTGATTTTGCAAATTTTAGCCAATTATCTCATGTGACGTGTGTCCTAATCAATTATCCATGTACGTGACACCACGTTGGCAGGTGCATGTATGTCGTTAACGGTCACATCATCGAAATAGATGGAGTAAATGGAGCAGGGGGCAATTTGATTGACATTTTACAATTTCAGGGGTGTATTTGCCTATTTCTAAATTTCAGGGGGGTATTTGACAAATTTTAAAATTTCAGGGGGGTATTTGACATATTACTCTTGTTGCAATATTAGTCATAACTTCTTCTTTTTTTTTTGCCGTAAAGTAGCGACTTTTAATGGCAAAAAATGTGAATTTTGGTCTCAAATGTGATATTTTATTTTTAGATTCAATATTGGAGACAATAAATCATTTTTTATGACACTAAAAATCACAATGTTTAGAGTAAAAATATGGATTGGAACCACAATTGCAACATATGAAAATAGAGGGGCTATTTTTGTGAGTTTGATAAAATATGAGACCAAAAGTGCAATTAAACTATTCATATATTATAATTTATTTCGGCCCACCCACACTATTTTTTCTGGTTCCGCCACTGGGTTGAACTTAGTAAGGAGTACCATGTATGTCAGAACTGATACCAAAATCAGATTAGGTGGTCCAGTTGATTGGATACGGTGAAAAACGTCAACAGTCATGATTTACTAGTAAGAGCTTTTAAGTAGTAATAGTATTAGTGCATTATCATCTGCTCCCTCTATCGTAAAAAAAAAAACAAAAGCATTAAAACAATTTTGAGAATTTCTTCTATGTCTCCATTGTCACATTTAAAATATGGCAATTTGGATTTCTTCTTTTGCTATAGGTGCAAATATTTTGGAACTGAAAAACATGTCAACAGAAAATATATTAAATTACATAAAAGTTATGATCAGACATACAAATATAAATTTCAAAATCACTATATTCTTTGGAATACTTCCGGATAAACATGATTTTATTTTTATTTTATTTTACAATATAAATATGATTTTACAATTGTGCCTTCTTTGATGTTGCACTTGAGCATGAGGTAAAAGTATCTCAGTTGTCAATTCCGTCATGCTCAAGATGGTCTCTGAAGAAAAATTTAGTGTTGCTTCATAAACTTCTACGGCAAGCATGAAAGCATCAATATTGTATACTTAACTTCAACATCAATATTTTTGTCAAAAAAAAACTTCAACATCAATATTGCAATCATATATGATTAACCACCATAGTGAAACAATAAACCAGAGAATGTTACTATAAAAAGTGAAAAAGAGATGCAAATTAAATGTTTTTTTTTAAGGTTTTATTGAATAAAATTGTTAATAGAATCATTTATCACAATTTTGTCCACCTGGCCCACCATACAGGAAAGCTTGACGATATCTAGTTCCTGAATACTTATAATAATACACATCATAGCAATCTGAATTAGCATCACTATATGGTTTCATATCATCAGGGTTTACATCACCTTGAGTAGATTCTGAATCAATAGTCATAAGTTTTCCGAAAAGAGCTGCGTTTTCATATTCTTCTTTAGGCAACCTCCCACTACCCATTGGGGGATTCAACAAATTAGGCCCAGCCGAAACTTGACCCATAAATCTAACCAAAGATGCCCCTTCCCTTAAGTGAGTAAATAATTCTTTTGGCCAATATCCAATTTGTACAGTTTCACTAAGAGTTAACCACCAATTACCTGTGGATGTATCCTAAAGATATTTAAGCAAATTAAATAAGTTACTAAGAAATTATGTCAAGGAAAGGTAGTAAGGATAATTAAACAAAAAACACATTGACTCATGATTAATCATTAATTTCTTAGCTTGTCCAATTATTTATGTTTTATGATTATTTTTCAACTTATCGTGAGCAATTACCTAATACGTACATATCTTAAATATACTTAGAATAATTTTATAAACACTACTAATTTTTATCAAAGGTATATATATATAGACACACATAAATTCATATTCTTTAAAAAATAATAATTAATTACCCGTTGGATTTTGACATTAACAACTTGTTTTTTCTTCCTTTCACCAATGGGAGTACTTGGTTGTTGGACATCTCCAATATACGGTTTGTCTATAGTTACTTGGACGAAACCAGAACAACGCTTATCGATACAACCATGGTTAGTGCTATCTAATGCCTGCATGTTCATATCAAATTGAGCACAACCACTATGCATTTTTAGATAATTAGTTGATGCATTAAATTCATATTCTTACCTGCCATTGTGTAGTTATTCGTGGTTGACTATCTCCGTATAAGTCTGGATAAACCTATCATAACAAGAAATAGATACGAATAGCAAAAGAAAAAAAGAGTTTGTGCACACGAAAAGGGAAATCACGAATATGTCGATGAAAGGAAATGAGCATTTAAGGAATGCAAGTTATTTCTCTTTAAAAATATTATGTTATCATGAAATTAAAATAAAAACAAAGTTTGACATAGACGTGATGAGAAATAACTCACCCCAAGTCCCGCGCATATTGCATTAAGTTCGTTTGGTGGACCACTTTCAACACAAATTAAAGACGAGCTAAATTGACCAAGTGAAAGCGACAGATTATAAATACTTATAACTGCGTATCCTCCATTTATACAATCTGTGGTTGTATCGAGAGAAACAGTCTAGAGAATATAAACACATATGATAGTTAGAAGAGAAATATAATTATACACACATGATGTAGATTCTCTGCACCCACTTGATAAAGAATCAAATATATTATTTACAATTATCCACTTACATGATATTGATAGCCCGTAGGCAAATCTTCGGGTTGTACTTTTAAAGACGAATTAGTATCAATTTGATGTTTTATTTTCCTCTTGTAAATAGGTATTTTTCCTACCGGACATTCACCATCATGAGATGGCCTACTTAGCACAACATTTTTTGCGAATGTTGGGTAAAGCTATGGTACAATGAAAAGGGAACAAAATAAGGTTCAATATAGGAAAATTGAAGCTAAGATTCTTTATAAATGAATAAAAGTTCATGTTCAAAATTTTGAATAATAAAATGTACAATATATTATTTGGTTTACATAGCATACTCTCCTATTTCATCGTATAACAATTTTGTTTTCACATTACAATGAAACAAATTAAACTTATAAATTATTCTGACTATTATACCTGGATTTTATGATTTTTTAGTAATGGATGTTGCAGAGCATCTTGCTTGTAGATATCAACACAATCAAAATTATTATTCACTTGATGCTGGATTTATTAACCAAAATTAAGATCAAACAATGCATGTGTAAAACAAATTAAGAGAAGATAATATAAATCACACAAATACCGTGGTGCTATCTGATATAGTAAAATGATTTTGCTCATTTAGTAGAGGTTTGATTCTTGCATCAACTATGCAACATGTTAAGCACAAACTAAGAACTAAAAAATGAAATAACGTCATAAAATTATAATGTTACTTTGTATCTTTTTTTGAGTTAGTTGCTACTTTCAAGAACAAGTAATAATATGCAGGTAAGAAAGAATACACACAGTATATATACACACACTATACTATAGAGTGAAAAACTATACGATAAACTCATCTTAATTGATTTAATTTTAGATGGAAAGTAAAGATTTTTCTTAATTTTCTTTTTTTATAAAATTATTAAAGATAAAATCAAATGACACACCAACATGTCAAAGTTTAACAACCTTTCTTAAAATAGAAGATGTTTTCCTTACTCTCTATCATTCATAATCACCAGCCATCACTGATGCTATTATATGTTGTTTTATACTAAATTGGAGCTCTTTTATTTTGATTTAATTTTACTGTCTTCGTGGATATGATTCGCATGAATGTCATGTTTATTTTTCTCCTTTTTTTTTTGCGTCAAAAAAAATAACCATATATATAAATACTAGTATAGTAAACAAACTATGAAAAATTGTTTGAAATTCTTGAAACATGATAGGCATTGTTAGGGGAAAAATTGATGGACATTTGTGGTACGAATTAGTGCTAGTGATTATAATTTATGACTCTCTAATATGTGATGAAGAAAAATATGCTAAATTTGGAAAGATATATTGAGACAAAAAAATATAAGGAGATGACTCAGATGAATAATCAAAGAAAATAAGGAGATTATGAATAATCTAAGAAAAATAAAATAAAATAAAGAGATGAGATTCAGTGTCAAACATACTCTATTAATTATTTTTATTTTGTTTTGGTAAGTTTACTATATATTGATTTGATAATGGTCAACACTCCGGTACACATATTATATAGATATGTATCGGTAAACTATGATACTAAATCTCAACCCTTCGTTTGCTAAATATAAAGGTTTATAACTAGTCACTTAACACTCACGTAAAAAATTTCAAGTTGCCTAAATTATCCCCTAATTTTTTAACTATCCATCGACTTTTTTTTTTTTATCTCGGACACTCTTTCTCTTTGTTAGGAAGTTCCCGAGAATGTTCCTGTAAAATAATAGGGTAAATGGTGTTTTTCGTTCCTATAAAATTAACGAATTTAAGTTTTGGCCCCCGTAAAAAAAATCCACTCATTTTACCCCTGTAAGATTTAAACCCAAATATTTTAGTCCTTTATTTGATTTGTCAGCAAAAAAAAACTATTACGTGGCATGGATTCAGTGACTTGTCATTGATTCATCAAACAACACATAAGTGAGTCATATGTGACTCAATTAAAAAAAAAAAAACTAAAATCAAAAGGGGGTTAACAAAGGATATTTAGTACGGTATATTTTCGGTGAATATTATTTAGTAGTTAGTACGGTATATTTGGTACACTATGAATAAAACATATTATTTAGTTAAAATGACTAAATTACTTATTATTCTAAGACAAGATGAAATTAGTTGCTGTAATGGTATAATTGGTATCTATCTAGTTGATGAATATATGCCCCAATATAAAACTCGTTAGGATGTGAGCTACTTGTGAGACTGTCGACATCAACTTATAGAAACAACTTTTAAAATGTTCATAAACTCTTCAATATAAGTTATGAAAACCATTTAACTTTATTTTATCTTTTGTTACAAAAATAATTTACACATGAAAAAAATTATGTTATAAGCATTTAATTATCCAGCATAGGCAAAATCAAAGCTTAGAAACTAGAAACAAACTGCATTTTGTGATGAATAGTTGATGTTTATAACTGTTATTATAGAAGAAACAAGTAGATTTTGAGGAATAGGTACCTACCTACCTTAGTTGAAAGGAGTTTCTAGGAAGAGTTGAATGTATGTAAAATTGTGCGTAGTTAGTTTCATCATATCCACAAATATATTACTCCCTCCGGTCTCATATATAAGAAACAAAAAAATAATTTACAAAGTCTTAAATATAAGAAAAAGTTACTACAATCATTACATTTATTTTGAATATTCCAATTTTACCCTTTGTTTTACTTTTTCCCATAATAAATAATAATTTAATTTAAACAAAAAGTAAGGGTAAAAGTGGAAATGACATGTTTTTCCTAATCATTTACTCCATTTTCTTAAAGGATGTGCCTTTTTTTTTGTTTCTTATATATGAGACCGGAGGGAGTATATCGCAACCAAATTTAGGGACAATTTTTTGTGGTTGTCTTAAAATAAACAACCACAACATTATATATTATATATAGGACAAAATTTACATGTATTTTTATACATGCATTTTTTACTTTTCCACTCACAAAGAGGTGGTTATTTGTGTTTTTTTATTTTGAAAAAATAAAATAAAATTACTTTTTAATAAAAAAACTACCTCTTTGTGAAAGGAAAAGTAATAAATGCATGTATGGAAATGCATGTAAGTTTTGTCCTTATATATATACTAGTAGTAGGATAAAAAAAATTACACATAATATTTATGAGTTTCTGAGGTACATTAAAAAATTCGAATATACCATGGGCAAGAAATCATTAATTACAAACTTGCTTGGCTTTGGTGCGGGAGGCATTTCTTTCAACTACATTGGGTGTCCCATTTTTGTTGGGAAACCGAAGTCCTTCCACTTCAGTGCTATTGACGATAAAGTTAAAGTGAAGCTAGCTTCTTGGAAGGGTGCATTACTGTCAATTATGGGACGCATCCAGCTAGTACGGGCTATTATATATGGTATGTTGGTCTACTCTTTTCAAGTCTATGCTTAGCCATGCTCGCTTCTTAAAAAGTTAGACAGATGGATCCGTAATTTTATTTGGAGTGGGGATATTAGCAATAAGAAATTATGCACGGTTGCCTGGCGTCAGGTATGTACACCTTATGAGGATGGGGGCTTGAATATTCGATCTCTACGTCATGCGAATGATTCTCTGATGCTGCATTTGTGTTGGAAATTTTACTCATGCAATGAGCAATGGGTTGTTATGTGTAGAGCACTGATGAAGTATCAAAGTAAGTATGTAAATTATCGTATCCACAGGGATTGTTCCGAATCAAATTCGAGTAATTGGTATCATACGAAAGTAAACTTGCAATAAAATAAATTGGGGGGATTTTTTTTGGTTTCAAACTTAAGAAAATAAACGGCAAGAAAAGAGGGTTTTCTTTCAAGATGCGAAAGCGATTGGACCTTTTCGGTTCATCTAATTACTATTGTCTTGGTATTCCTTGCATGTTAACAAACTACGAACTTAGTTTCATGATTCGATTAAATTAAATAACTATGTCCAATGTCTTGGTACATAATCCTCTAAATTGATTATCAATCCCTAATGTCTTAGGATGACCTATAACCAATTTAGGTTTTCGCCCTTTAATCTTTGAATTCTCAATTAACAAACCAATATGTCTAACGTACAAGTTAATTGAACAATTATCCCTAGGTCAATCAATTTGTTTCTAATGTCTTAGTAAACAAACAATTATAATCATCATACAATTCATGACTTTGTATAAAACATTAAGATTAAAAGACAATTGAATGAATACTAACTTCGTAATTCGATTAACAAATCATATGAAACACATAGTTCAAAACAATAATAATTAGAATCCCCTAGGATCCAATCAAAGAGTTTAGTTACTCATAATCAAAGCATAAACAATAAAAAGAGTGAAAGAATTCATTACAAGAAGGAAAACTAGCTCTGGGACTTGTTCTCAAAAGTTGTCTTTTTCGCCGTCAAAATTCTGTACCCTAATTGTGAAGAAAAAACCAATTTATAGACCGAGGTTACGCATTGGCGCCGCGCGCCACCCCGTCCGCGCCGGGCGCGTCTTTCCAGAATCCACAGCCCTTTCTAGACTCTTCTAGGCGCCGCGCGCCATGCTGTCTGCGCCGGTGCGCCAGCTTTAGCTTAAAATCTTGTTTTCTCTTCAAATCTTCATGCTTAGAGCCAACTTGTCATGATTCTTTTTCTCCTTATTTCTTACGGAAAACATAGCAAATACTAACTAAAATAACCTGTAAAGTGGTTAGAATCATAGTAATGACGTGAAGTCATCAAGCACATTTCTTGAAATGGGGTCAGCCATCAAATACTTTTTTGAAATCGTCTATTTAGCACGGAATTAAACACCACATTGCAACAGTTAAGGCAAATCCCTGTTGGCTTATTGGCACATGTGCGGAAGTCTCTTTCTGGTTGGACAATTGGCTTTCAGAACCTTTGGCTGAACTGTTTAACTTTCCTTTATTTGCCTATCCTTCATTGACGGCGAGAGTGTCCTCATTTATTGTGAACGGTGAATGGCGTATTCCCGCTAGCATTGTTCACCGCAATGCAGCAGTTCATGCTCATATTGTCAGGCTTGTTGTTCCACGGTATGCTCTTCCCGATAAATTAATTTGGTGTCCCTCGAAAGATGGCATATTGAGTGCTAAGCTAGCTTATGAATTTTTATTTCCTTCCCAACAACAACATTTTTGGACGGGCTGGGTTTGGCATAAAAAGATCCTCTACTCCATTGCAAACCAAAAAAAAAATGGTTTGAGGCTTACACACAATTGACGGAATTCTGATCAATAAACATGTTCTTTTTTTTTTTTTTTTGAATCAATCAATAGACATGTTCTTATGTGTGTTTATTTATCTGTTTTTTTCAATATTAGGTTTGCGGTTCTAACAAAATCCTAGTTTATTTTGGTGAACACCTCTTTCTCAATCTTTATATTAAGCTTTCATCCAACTACGATCCATAACTACTTCTGAAAACACATTACATGGTATTACAAAAATGCATGCAGGTATGTATGTGTAACAAGATTGAATTGGACTCGTTTCAGTGACAATAACATTCAGAGACATAATTCCAATATACACAGTTAAAAAAACAAACCTAATTGCATGTTAGAAAGTAACCCAATTGATAATCAAAGCAAGTAACAAGTATAACCACACACACAAAAAGAAATTCGAATCATAACCCATTCAAGAATGAGGAGAGTTTGAACTAACCTTAAAACCGATTTTGTCGCAGAGAGGGGAGACAGCGTTATTCTTTGTGAGGGAGAAAACCAAAGTTCCATAGCTAAGAGAAGAGAGGGGGTGCTTCTCGTATGTGTGTTTCGCTCATAGATAGAGATATGAAATAAAGTAATATTGAATATTAAACATTTCCAATGTGATATTTTATTTTTAGATTTAATATTGGAGACAATAAATTATTTTTTGATGACACTAAAAATCACAATGTTTAGAGTAAAAATATGGATTGGAACTACAATTACAACATATGAAAATAGAGGGGCTATTTTTGTGAGTTTGATAAAATATGAGACCAAAAGTGCAATTAAACTATTCATATATTATAATTTATTTCGGCCCATCCATATTATTTTTTCTGGTTTCGCCACTGGTTGAACTTAATAAGGAGTGCCACAATTCGATCTCCGCAACTACAAACATCAGAATTAATTTTAACTGAATTAATTTAAAAAAGAAATGGTTTTATGAACTAAACCGCACCATTAATACGATTCAGTTTGTGGTTCATAAACCACTGGTTGCAAGACTAGCTTGGATTATTCTATCATGAATACACAACTACAAGTCTACAAAAGATAACCAACCAGAAAATGATATCATCAATCAAGTTATATTTAAAAATATAATGGTTAACAAAATGAACCCAGAATCAATCCACAAATGACTAAATTAATTATTATTCTAAGACAAGATGAAATTAGTTGTTATAAATGGAATATATGCTCCGATTGATAAAACTTGTTAGGATTGAATTATTTGAGCTTCTTGTGAGACTGTCTCTGCATCAGTTTATAAAAACAACTTTTGAAATGTTCATAAGCTCTTCAATATAACTTATGAAAACCATTTAACTTTATTTTATCTTTTGTTACAAAATTAATTTACACGTAAGTACTTATAGGAATTTTTTTTATGTTATAAGCACTTAATTATCCAGCATATGCAAAATCAAAGCTTAGAAACTAGAGACGAGCTACATTTTATGATGAATAGTTGATGTTTATAACTGTTATAGAAGAAACAAGTAGATGTTGAGAAATAGGTACCTACCTCAGTTGAAAGGAGTTTCTCCAAAGAGTTGAACTTGAATGTATGTATTATGCATAATTGTGCATAGTTAGTTTCATCATATCCGTATTTCTATCGCACCCAAATTTAGGGACAAACTTTCGCGGTTGTCTTAACAAAAAGACAATAACAAGATCACTTGTGGAGTTTAGGCCACACCACAACATTATATGCACTAGTACTAGGGACTGAGATTGCATGACTTTAACACGCCAAAGTCATGGTGACTTTGGAAAAATCACATCTATTTAATTAATCGAATAAACCAAAGAATGCCACGTGTCCTTACTTCTCTTTTTACTTGGAACAGACGATTGTAGATTACTGTACTGTGTTTACCGTTCTTACGTATGAGTTCGATATTAAATCTTCAATCACCTATTTAAAGAACCAAACACTCCTACTACTTGAACCGACTTAATTTTTTTAATCAATCCGAACATTATTTTATTTGATTTTTAATAATATATGGTAAGAAACTTTTTTTATTAATGTGCCACGTGGCACAATCATTTCATGCCACGTGGCACACATTTAGTCTACATAACTCACGGCAAGGGTTAAAAACAAATATTTACAAAATGTGAGACCAAAACCAAACAAAAAAGAAATGGGAGATATCTTGTTCTGAAAACTCACTCACGTGGCACAGTTTGGTAAATAGAGAGAGGATGATGATGTTGAAGTTCTGGAATTGGTATCAGAACAGCCTCTCTGTTCATCCTGTTAAGACCCAAGTCATCACCTCTGCCGCCCTTTGGGCTGTCGGAGATGTCACTGCTCAGTACATCACTCACTCTGCCGCATCAAAAAACCCTCTTCTTCAATTATCTGTAACAATCTTTCTTCTTACTTTCTCACTTAGTTTGTTCATTCAATTTCTTTCTCACTCTGCCTCTCTATTTCTTGTGGTAGAAAGAAGCAGCAGCAGATACTACTACATTTGTGGTTGATTGGAGACGTGTTGCTGTTACAAGTATGTTTGGATTTGGTTTTGTTGGCCCAGTTGGTCACTTCTGGTATTTTTATGTCTTTTCTTATTTTTCTACTATTACTTACTTACTGCATAATTTATAAATAAAATGATACCAATTTTTGAGGGATGTTATGTTATCATTGGCTTTTGAATTGTTTCTTAGAATTTGTCTTGAAACATCAAAACCACCTTGTAAAATGAGAGTATTGGACTCCATTGGCTTTTGAATTCTTAGAATTTGTCTCGGAACATCAAAATCGGCTTGTAAAATGAGAATATCATTCATCCAATATTAGACTCTTAGCACACCCTTTCACCCCATGACTAGACAGATGGAGCATGACGCGACCAAAGTGATATGATATCAGGTCGCCCAATGGATCTTAGAGACAACTCATTCAATGTGGGTCTCTTTAACATTGCGATATTTTTTATTTTTTTTGTAAATAAGTGGATGGGGTTTTGAAGATTCCTCTATAATTGTTTCTGTTCTTAGTTGGTAGATCATGTATGACTGTTTCATAAATAATGACTTCTATCAATAGACCTTTTGATTCATGCAAAATTATTTATTCTGGAACATATGAGGATAAATTATGAAAGGGAATCAATAAGTTTATAAACAAACTACCTGACTGACCATATCATGCTAGTTACTAGATATCTTTTCTTTTCTGATCTGGAAATGAACAATGCACTTGAAGCCGGTGGATTTACCTGGTTATAGAGAAGTAAAATCTTGCCACTGGTAAAAAAAAAAGTGAGTATTAGCTTTTATTTGTAATTGTTGCTTCTGCTAAATCGTTGTTACTTCACATTTTTCTTCTAAGGCAATTGTTAAGAGTATGACACTATGGCATTGAATGAGATATCATCTAAAAATGATTTTACAAATGGGAGATGTCACTCACTTTACAAGTTGATTTAGTAATGGTTGAATTAAGCTCTACCCAAATTTTAAGATGGTACCGGAGTCTATCAAAGACCCGTTGGACCAGCCACTTAGGTCACCTTCAGATGTCCAGCTTTGGGTGTGAGGGATGTGATTCCCTCATCCCTACAAGCCGCTGTTTTGTAGGCCAGTTGGGTTGATAGTTAGGGCAAACCCAAATTCTAATAGTATTTGTGATTTCATAAGATTTTGGTTGGGTTCCGCCGCACCAACAGAGCTTACAAATAATTAATTTTACTTAGAAGCTTGAAGAATAGCTCTTCTAAACATAATTATAACAAGAGTTATAATTTCCTGCTGCCAAATGATTTGTATACTCACATTGAATAAACCAACCTTCATTTGTTATAGGTATGAAGGCTTGGAAAAATTCATAAGTCATAGGCTTCAACTAATGCCAAAGACTGCACAATCCGTAGCTACTAAAGTGGCAATGGACGGCTTGATTTTCGGTCCGGTACATTTGTTTGTCTTCTTCACTTACATGGGATTGTCTGCTGGCAAGACTATTCCTCAGGTGAAGGAAGATTTGAAGAGGAACTATTTCCCAGCATTGGTCTTAGAAGGTGGTGTATGGCCAATAGTGCAGATTTTCAATTTTCGGTATGTTCCCGTAAAGTATCAGCTTCTGTACGTAAACTTGTTCTGCTTGTTGGATAGTGCTTTTCTGTCTTGGTTGGAGCAACAGAAAGATGCAACTTGGAAACAATGGTTTCAACCATTTCATTCTTCTAATGGAAAAGGAGGTCAACACTGATGAAGATTGAAGAGACTTGAAACAATGGTTTACACCAATTAATAATGCTTCCTGTGATGTTTTGGAAATTGTAATAGATAGATTCCTAGATGGACTTTTTGTTTTCCCTGAAGGGTCTTAGGAAATATAATAATCAAATGAATCTAATTATAATTGAATTACTGAAACACAAGGTTGTTAGCATATTAAGAAATTTAATAGAGTAAAAACTTATACAGCCACACAGGTTTGTAATAAAGTAATGGAGGAATTCTTGATCTCAGGTTTTGTTTTCATTCCCTTTATCTATCAAAATTAAGAAAATTATTGTTGCATCTGTTTGCTCTCAATTATTAGGACTTTTTCCATTCTTCAAAAACTTGTATATATGCAAAGTTCTCTTGTTTCATGGTCTCCAATCGAACAACTGAATAAGGTGGTGTTCTGAATCCCATAACAACCAAAACTGGAGCATCTTGACAATGTTGGAAAAAGAGAAAAAAGTGTTTTGTGAAGGAGATTGTCACATTGATTGTATTTATTGTTTTTGCTTGGTAAGGCACGTAATTGGAGCCTGGTGGCATAATATTACAAGAGGTTGGAACAGTTGATACATTATTACTGCATGCATTAGACAGATCCTGATTGAAATACTATTAGAATATAGTTAAGTTTAGGACACACTGTTGAAATGATTGGGGACCCTTTTGATTTCATGACATTGCCAAATGTTACTTTCTCTTTTGCTTAAGTACCCTTTTTGTTTTCACTATGCTACCTTAATAAAGGGCCTTAATAAAGACCTCTAATTTGAGGTTTCATGTTCTTTCTCTACTCACTCAAGTATCAAGACTGAAAATTCATTGTTCCTTATTGGCTATATTTTCATTTCAATTAACAGAAACAATGGAATGACCACTTCTTAACCTCACCTTTCCATCTCCTCGATCACGGTAAAATGGACTGCTACGGAAAACATAATGCCTCAACTCGCATCAACAGATACACACTCCTCTGTGCTCTTCTCTCTTCCACCAACTCCATTCTCCTCGGCTACGGTCACTCCCTCACTCTTTTCATCATCATTATTTTCATTTCTTCTATTTGTTATTTACAACTTGAATTGAATTCAATTTTTTTTTCTGTAATAATAATGCATTGCAGATATCGGTGTTATGAGTGGAGCAAGCATGTTAATAAAAGAAAACCTAAAAATCTCACGAGTTCAACAAGAAATATTAGTAGGTAGCCTCAATGTATATTCTCTAATCGGATCATTAGCCGCCGGAAAAACCTCCGATACAATCGGAAGACTGCACAATCCTCTTATCAGCAACTACATTCTTAGTTGGAGCTATCTTCATGTCTCTTGCACCTTCCTTCCTTTTCATTTTAACAGGTAGAATCATTGCAGGCATTGGACGGGTGCTAAATTGTCCTTGATAAAATTGAGTATTATGAAACTTTCTCATCCCAGTCCCACCCACCCCATTTCTAGTTCACCTCCAAAAATCCAATTTTGCCCCTGCTATATTGACTTCGGAAATCACAAACCAATTTTTTTAAACTTCAAAAAACGTTTTCCGCTCGCTTGAAATTCGGCAAACGTTTTTCGAACAAAGGCGAAATAGAAGCAAAGAGTGACTCCTCTGAACAAAATATTTGAATTCAACATTGTCATTTAAAATGTGTCAAAATAAAAACATTGTCATTTAAAACTTTTGATGCTAATAAATTTTGACTACACCGAGAAAAAAAAATCCTAGATCCGTCCCTGTAATACATTAAAAAATATTCGGTTTTTTTGTCACAATTTTAAATTTTTTTAATTGACTTGTGGTTTAAATTTGGATGGGTTTAGATTTGAACATCTCTTGCCAATAACATGGGTGATTTGATATAATTTCACAAATTGATAAATGTTTTAGATATTTCGATAAATTCAAGGGCGGAATTGATTAACGGATTCGATTTGGAATCAGGTTCTCCTGAATGAATTGTCCTAAGGGGAGCTAATCACTAGAATCATATATCTTGGATATTCCCCACTTAATGTAGAACAACCAATTCACATTATAAGCTTGGTAAAAGTAGTTGGCCCTAATTTTTTTAGAGACATAAACTCTCCCTTTTCTCTAAGTTTGTTCATATTTTTTCATCAAAAATGGGTGATTTTGGGTCTTTTTTTGACCCGAAATCATCCTCTGCATCTTTTTTTATTTGCTTTAATCTAAATAGGTGATTTTCACATAGATTAGATTTTTCTTTTGTGTTTTTTTGTATGATTTTGTCGTCTTAGTGCGACCTGTATTCTGGTTACTTTGATTTTATCACATTATTTGTAGGCATGACTAAGCCAATTTATGCTATTAACTTGGATGTTGTGAGTTTGTTCGCAAATTCATCATTTTTGTTTTTAGCGGCATTGAATTTGTACTTGAATCTGATGTACTCTGCCGATTTGAGTGAATGAATATTTTTGTTTTAACAACAAAAAAACAGTTTGGTAAATGTACATCTTATCTTATTTTATAACATTGCAACTATATTGTTATTTAAAACCCTGCTAACAACCATATAATATATGAATTACAGAATAAGTGATGGGGTGATTAATGATCAAAGTGAAATAAAAATTGAAGTCCACTTGGTTGAATATTAATTGGAGTCCCTCCTCACATTAGCACCCATCATAAAGCTTCATAAACCTTCATAAAATTATTTTCAGCTCTCATCATAAACCTTCATGTTTCTTCATAAAGCTTTATAAACCTTCATAAAATTCTAGACTCAAACAAAAAGCACCCATCATAAAGCTTCATAAACCTTCATGTTTCTTCATAAAGCTTCATAAACCTTCGTAAAGTTCTACACTCAAACAAAAAGCACCTATCATAAAGCTTCTTAAACCTTCGTGTTTCTTGTTGCAAAACTTAGGTCGATTTACTATTCGTGTTTCTTCTTGCAAAGCTTTTGTACGGTTTATTCGTGTTTCTTATTGTTATTTAACAAAAAGTTTGGTAAATGTACATCTTATCTTATTTTATAATAACATTGCAAATATATTGTTATTTAAAACCCTACTAACAACCATATAATATATGAATTACAGACTTAGTGATGAGGTGATTAATGATCAAAGTAAAACCACAAGAATCGGCACATATAGGTTCACAAATATTTGAAGGGAGAAGAGAAATCATTTGAAGTGATTGTCTAAACAAGTTAATTTTGCCTTGCCCGAAAACCACAATCACAGTGATGAATTGTAAACTTATGGGTTGGCCCATATATATATTTTTGGAGTTGTTATTGGCCCATATTATTTTATTTTATTTTGTTGGGAATAACTTTTTCCCACCTCCAAATATAACTTCAGCTGCACGCACATATTACAAAACTGTGTACCATTATGTATCACAGAAGAATACTCAAATTAGGAATCTTTACATCTTGAGCCTTTAATAAAAAACATTGAAATTAAGGCATAAAAATAGGAAAGTGAAAGTTGTGTCAACCAACTCAGTCCTTTTTTCTCTCTTCTCCATAATTTTATCTCACTAATATTCTTCTTTTCTTCTTCTTTTTTTATGGAAGTCTCTCTCTCACTTTGACTTTCTCATATTAATTGAAATAAAAATTGAATTGAAATTTCGTTTGAAGTCCACTTGGTTGAATATTAATTGGAGTTCCTCCTCACATTAGCACCCATCATAAAGCTTCATAAAATTATTTTCAGCTCTCATCATAAACCTTTGTGTTTCTTCATGAAGCTTCATAAAATTCTACACTCAAACAAAAAGTACCCATCATAAAGCTTCATAAACCAAAATATTGTTGAAAATGAATTAAATTGAAATTGTGTTTGAAGTCCATAGTGGTTGAATATTAATTAGAGTCTGTTTCAATTTTTCTTCCTTATTAGTAAATCTTTTGTTTCTCTTTCTGTCAAACAAACTTTGTCTTATCTCTCATAACAAAATCAGAGAAGCGAGCATATCTTCCCTCCTCACACAAACCAACCATAGCCGTGTAGTGGTTAAGGTCAAATTAATCACAAACAACACAAAACAGAACACAACAAACAAATCCAAATATGTGTTCCATTGGAAGCCGCGACTTCCAAATTCTTATTCTTTCTCATCATTCTCCTTATTTTCATCTTTCTCTCAATCCCATTCAACGTCATTCTCGATGCTCCCTTCCCATTAATCCAAGTCTACTCAGCCTCTGTCAACTTACTAACACTAATAAACAACATTAAACTCACTGCCAACTGGGACATTACACTCACTGTCACAGACCAAGATCTTAATAATGATCGGTTAATCAATTTCCACAACTTCTCCGTCATTCTTTTCTACATGGATTCTCACCTCATTCTCAACAAAACTACTCTTCCACCTTTCACAACCGATATCATTAGAGTTATTCATATCAATCCTTCTGTCAACAGGTTTGTTGTTCCGCGCGTGGGGAATCTAACGAACCATCAATGTGGACTTGATGTGTTTGCTTCGATTCAATTCAAAAACAACATTTTTCATTTTGGTTGGAAGTATTTCAATGTTGTTTGCTACCCTCTCATGTTTGCAAATTCTTCTTCGTATGCAAACAACACTGCCATTGGTATTTTATTGGATAATTTAATTTGTGTCTAAGTTTATATTTGTGGAAGAAATAATGTGCTTAGTTTATATAGGAATTAATATTATTGTTTAAATAAAGAATATTATAGTGTTTAGTTTAGTTTACTTATTTTAATTTATGTTTATCAAGTCTATTTAGATGGATATGTATATATATGTTTTATTTCAGACTAAGTTAATATAACCAAAAAGGAAAATAAAAGTTAATTTCACCATGATATTTGGTCACACTTGCTAGCTGTACAATATTTAATTCATTCTCACATGTTATTATTACTTAATTTGAAATTGTTTAATATATAATTAACACGCATAAGGTTTTCAACAGAAAAAATATGCATAAAGATGTTAATTGTCATGCATTTCAAAACAATCTTTCTAAATATTTTGATTTCTTTAGTGTATTTTCTCTGTCTAAAAATATTAATACAAAATAATAAAAATTATATGTTTGAAAAAAAAAATTAATGATGTTGCAAGTATATAAAATAAAGTATATCATGACGCTACAAAATTGAGTATCATTATGTATCTACAATTATTATAGTATTGAAATTCTTCATATTTATTAAAGTGCACCAAAATTAATTTAATTTTTTAAAATTAAGGCCTAAAAATAAGAAAGTAAAACGTGTGTTAAACCAACTCAATTATTTTTTCCTATTTTTTCTCTCTTCTCCATAATTTTATCTCACCATTCTTCTTTTCTTCTTCTTTTTTACACAAGTCTCTCTCTGAGATTCTCATATTAATTGAAATAAAAATTGAATTGGAATTTTGTTTCAAGTCCACTTGGTTGAATATTAATTGGAGTCCCTCCTCACATTAACACCTATCATAAAGCTTCATAAACCTTCATAAAATTATTTTCAGCTCTCATCATAAACCTTCGTGTTTCTTCATAAAGCTTCATAAACCAAAATAAAATTAGTTGAAAATGAATAAAATTGAAATTGTGTTTGAAGTCCATAGTGGTTGAATATTAATTAGAGTCTGTTTCAATTTTTCTTCCTTATTAGTAACTCTTTTGTTTCTCTTTCTGTCAAACAAACTTTGTCTTATCTCTCATAACAAAATCAGAGAAGCGAGCATATATTCCCTCCTCACACAAACCAACCCTAGCCGTGTAGTGGTTAAGCTCACATTAATCACAAACAACACAAAACAGAACGCAACAAACAAATCCAAATATGTGTTCCATTGGAAGCCGCGACTTCCAAATTCTTATTCTTTTTCATCATTCTCCTTATTTTCATCTTTCTCTCAATCCCATTCAACGACATTCGTTATGCTCCCTTCCCATTAATCCAAGTTTACTCAGTCTCTGTCAACTTACTAACACTAATAAACAACACTAAAGTCACTGTCAACTGGGACATTACACTCACTGTCACAGATCAAGATCTTAATAATGATCGGTTAATCAATTTCCACAACTTCTCCGTCATTCTTTTCTACATGGATTATCACCTCATTCTCAACAAAACTACTCTTCCACCTTTCACAACCGATATCATTATAGTTATTCATATCAATCCTTCTCTCAACAGGTTTGTTGTTCCGCGCGTGGGGAATCTAACGAACCATCAATGTTGACTTGATGTGTTTGCTTCGATTCAATTCAAAAACGACATTTTTCATTTTGGTTGGAAGTATTTCAATGTTGTTTGCTACCCTTTCATGTTTGCAAATTCTTCTTCATATGCAAACAACACTGCCATTGGTATTTTATTGGATAGTTTAATGTGTGTCTAAGTTTATATTTGTGGAAGAAATAATGTGCTTAGTTTATATAGGAATTAATATTATTGTTTAAATAAAGAATATTATAGTGTTTAGTTTACTTATTTTAATTTATGTTTATCAAGTGTATTTAGATGGATATGTATATATATGTTTTATTTCAGACTAAGTTAATATAACCAAAAAGAAAAATGAAAGTTAATTTCACCATGATATTTGGTCACACTAGCTAGCTGTACAATATTTAATTCATTCTCACATGTTATTATTACTTAATTTGAAATTTTTTAATACATAATTAACACGCATAAGGTTTTCAACAGAAAAAATATGCATAAAGATGTTAATTGTCATGCATTTGAAAACAATCTTTCTAAATATTTTGATTTCTTTAGTGTATTTTCTCTGTCTAAAAATATTAATACAAAATAATAAAAATTATATGTTTGAAAAAAAAAATAATGATGTTGCAAGTATATAAAATAAAGTATATCATACGCTACAAAATTGAGTATCATTATGTATCTACAATTATTATAGTATTGAAATTCTTCATATTTATTAAAGTGCAACAAAATTAATTTAATTTTTTAAAATTAAGGCCTAAAAGTAAGAAAGTAAAACGTGTGTTAAACCAACTCAATTCTTTTTTCCTATTTTTTCTCTCTTCTCCATAATTTTATCTCACCATTCTTCTTTTCTTCTTCTTTTTTACGCAAGTCTCTCCCTGAGATTCTCATATTAATTGAAATAAAACTCACATTAACACCTATCATAAAGCTTCATAAACCTTCATAAAATTATTTTCAGCTCCTCACATAAACCAACCCTAGCCGTGTAGTGGTTAAGCTCACATTAATCACAAACAACACAAAACAGAGCGCAACAAACAAATCCAAATATGTGTTTCATTGGAAGCCGCGACTTCCAAATTCTTATTCTTTCTCATCATTCTCCTTATTTTCATCTTTCTCTCAATCCCATTCAACGGCATTCGTTATGCTCCCTTCCCATTAATCCAAGTTTACTCAGTATCTGTCAACTTACTATCACTAATAAACAACAATAAACTCACTGTCAACTGGGACATTACACTCACTGTCACAAACCAAGATCTTAATAATGATCGGTTAATCAATTTCTACAACTTCTCCGTCATTCTTTTCTACATGGATTCTCACCTCATTCTCAACAAAACTACTCTTCCACCTTTCACAACCGATATCATTAGAGTTATTCATATCAATCCTTCTGTCAACAGGTTTGTTGTTCCGCGCGTGGGGAATCTAACGAACCATCAATGTTGACTTGATGTGTTTGCTTCGATTCAATTCAAAAACGACATTTTTCATTTTGGTTGGAAGTATTTCAATGTTGTTTGCTACCCTTTCATGTTTGCAAATTCTTCTTCATATGCAAACAACACTGCCATTGGTATTATATTGGATAGTTTAATGTGTGTCTAAGTTTATATTTGTGGAAGAAATAATGTGCTTAGTTTATATAGGAATTAATATTATTGTTTAAACAAAGAATATTATAGTGTTTAGTTTACTTATTTTAATTTATGTTTATCAAGTGTATTTAGATGGATATGTATATATATGTTTTATTTCAGACTAAGTTAATATAACCAAAAAGAAAAATGAAAGTTAATTTCACCATGATATTTGGTCACACTAGCTAGCTGTACAATATTTCATTCATTCTCACATGTTATTATTACTTAATTTGAAATTGTTTAATACATAATTAACACGCAAAAGGTTTTCAACAGAAAAAATATGCATAAAGATGTTAATTGTCATGCATTTGAAAACAATCTTTCTAAATATTTTGATTTCTTTAGTGTATTTTCTCTGTCTAAAAATATTAATACAAAATAATAAAAATTATATGTTTGAAAAAAAAAAAAATAATGATGTTGCAAGTATATAAAATAAAGTATATCATACGCTACAAAATTGAGTATCATTGTGTATCTACAATTATTATAGTATTGAAATTCTTCATATTTATTAAAGTGCACCAAAATTAATTTAATTTTTTAAAATTAAGGCCTAAAAATAAGAAAGTAAAACGTGTGTTAAACCAACTCAATTCTTTTTTCCTATTTTTTCTCTCTTCTCCATAATTTTATCTCACCATTCTTCTTTTCTTCTTCTTTTTTACGCAGTCTCTCCCTGAGATTCTCATATTAATTGAAATAAAAATTGAATTGGAATTTTGTTTGAAGTCCACTTGGTTGAATATTAATTGTAGTCCCTCCTCACATTAACACCTATCATAAAGCTTCATAAACCTTCATAAAATTATTTTCAGCTCCTCACACAAACCAACCCTAGCCGTGTAGTGGTTAAGCTCACATTAATCACAAACAACACAAAACAGAGCGCAACAAACAAATCCAAATATGTGTTCCATTGGAAGCCGCGACTTCCAAATTCTTATTCTTTCTCATCATTCTCCTTATTTTCATCTTTCTCTCAATCTCATTCAACGGCATTCGTTATGCTCCCTTCCCATTAATCCAAGTTTACTCAGTATCTGTCAACTTACTAACACTAATAAACAACACTAAACTCACTGTCAACTGGGACATTACACTCACTGTCACAAACCAAGATCTTAATAATGATCGGTTAATCAATTTCCACAACTTCTCCGTCATTCTTTTCTACATGGATTCTCACCTCATTCTCAACAAAACTACTCTTCCACCTTTCACAACCGATATCATTAGAGTTATTCATATCAATCCTTCTGTCAACAGGTTTGTTGTTCCGCGCGTGGGGAATCTAACGAACCATCAATGTTGACTTGATGTGTTTGCTTCGATTCAATTCAAAAACGACATTTTTCATTTTGGTTGGAAGTATTTCAATGTTGTTTGCTACCCTTTCATGTTTGCAAATTCTTCTTCATATGCAAACAACACTGCCATTGGTATTTTATTGGATAGTTTAATGTGTGTCTAAGTTTATATTTGTGGGAGAAATAATGTGCTTAGTTTATATAGGAATTAATATTATTGTTTAAACAAAGAATATTATAGTGTTTAGTTTACTTATTTTAATTTATGTTTATCAAGTGTATTTAGATGGATATGTATATGTATGTTTTATTTCAGACTAAGTTAATATAACCAAAAAGAAAAATGAAAGTTAATTTCACCATGATATTTGGTCACACTAGCTAGCTGTACAATATTTAATTCATTCTCACATGTTATTATTACTTAATTTGAAATTGTTTAATACATAATTAACACGCATAAGGTTTTCAACAGAAAAAATATGCTTAAAGATGTTAATTGTCATGCATTTCAAAACATATATCTTTCTAAATATTTTTATTTCTTTAGAGTGTGTTTGGATGGAGGAATGTTTTGAGGTAATGTAATGTTTTGAGGGAATTCAAATGATTTGAGGTAAATTCCATTGTTTGGATGACAATTTGAAGAATTTCCAAATTGATGGAATTTTATGAAGTATTTTGTTCAAGCCAAATTTATGGAATTTCAAATGACACCTAAAAGCAAGGAATTTCAAATTCCTTTTCTCTATAAACTTTAAAAAATTACAAATTGATTGAAAAACCTAAAATCAACCGAAAAATCTAAAATCGACCTTAAACACGACCGAAACCCCAAAATGGGTTAAAATACCTAAAATCGGCAATAAACCATAAAATCGGCCGAAAAACCTAAAATCAGCTAAAAACTCTGAAATCGACCGAAAACCCAAAAATCAACCCTAAACCTGATCAGAACCCAAAAATCGGCCGAAAAACCTAAAATCTGCTATAAACTCTAAAATCAACTGAAAACTCAAAAAACGACATTAAACCTGACCAGAACCCAAAATCGGCCGAAAAACCAAAAATATGCTATAAACCCCAAAATCAACCGAAAACCGTTAAAATATGTAAAATCGGCTATAAACCCTAAAATCGTCCGAAAAACCTAAAATCGGCCGAAAAACATAAAATCGGCTAAAAACCCTAAAATTGGCCGAAAACCCAAAAAACGACCGTAAACCTCATCAGAACCCAAAAATCGCCCGAAAAACCTAAAATCGGCTATAAAACCAAAAATCAACTGAAAACCGTCAAAATACCTAAAATCGGCCAAAAAAACTTAAAATCGACTAAAAAATACTAAAATCGCCTAAAAACCCTAAAATCGACCAGGACCCAAAAAATTGCTAAAAAACCAAAAATCGACCAAAAATCCTAAAATCGGCCAAAAATCCTAAAATCAGTCGAAAACCCAAAATCCGACCATAAACCCGATCAGAACGCAAAAATCAGTAGAAAAACCTAAAATCGGCCAAAAACCCTAAAATCAACTGAAAACCCGACCAGGACCCAAAAATTGCTGAAAATCTAAAATTGGCCAAAAACCCAAACAATCGGCCGGAAAACCTAAATCGCCCGATTTTAGGTTTTTCGGCTGATTTTTTGGGTTTAGGGTCGACTTTATGGTTTTTGCCTAATTTTAGGTTTTTCGGCCGATTTTATGGTTTATGGTCGATTTTAGGGTTTTTGGCCGATTTTAGGTTTTCCGGCTGAATTTTTGGGTTTTCGGCCGATTTTAGGTTTTTTCGACTGATTTTTTGTTTTCGGCTGATTTTAGGGTTTATAGTCATTTTTAGGGTTTTCGGCCGATTTTATGGTTTAAAGTCGATTTTAGGTTTTTTCGTTCGATTTTTTGTGTTTTAGACCAATTTTTGGGGTTATAGTCGATTTTTGGGTTTTCGGCCGATTTTTGGGTTTTCGGCCGATTTTTTGGGTTTTCGACTGATTTTTGGGGTTATAGTCGATTTTAGGTTTTCTGTCGATTTTTTGGGTTTAGGGTCGATTTTATTAAGATAAATAAAATTAAACGAAGGAAATTCAATTATATTACCCAAACAAAGAATTTTACAATTGATGGAATTTTATCACTTTATCCAAACAATGAAATTTGAAAATCAAGGGAATTCAATTGAATCAATTGAATTGCCTAGTATTTAAAATCCTTTGAAATTCTAGAATTCCCCATCCAAACACACACTTAGTGTATTTTCTCTATCTAAAAATATTAATTCAAAATAGTAAAAATTATATGTTTGGAAAAAAAAATTAATGATGTTGCAAGTATATAAAATAATGTATAAAAAATTAAAGCCTAAAAATAGGAAAGTGAAATGTGTGTCCAACCAACTCAGTTCTTTTTTTCCTATTTTTCTCTCTTCTCCATAATTTTATCTCAATATTCTTCTTTTTTACGGAAGTCTCTATCTGACATTCTCATATTAATTGAAATAAAAATTGAATTGGAATTTTTTTGAAGTCCACTTGGTTGAATATTAATTGGAGTCCCTCCTCACATTAGCACCCATCATAAAGCTTCGTAAACTTTCATAAAATTATTTTCAGCTCTCATCATAAACATTCGTGTTTCTTCGTAAAACTTCATAAACCTTCATAAAATTCTACACAAACAAAAAGCACTCATCATAAAGCTTCATAAACTTTCATAAACCTCCGTGTTTTTTCATAAACCTTCATAAAATTTTACACTCAAACAAAAAGCACCCATCATAAAGGTTCGTAAACCTTCGTGTTTCTTGTTGCAAAACTTAGGTCGATTTACTATTCGGGTTTCTTCTTGCAAAGCTTTTGTACGGTTTATTCGTGTTTCTTATTGTTATTTAACAAAAAGTTTGGTAAATGTACATCTTATCTTATCTAATTTTATAATAACATTGCAAATATATTTTTATTTAAAATCCTACTAACAACCATATAATATATAAATTACAGACTTAGTGATGAGGTGGTTAATGATCAAAGTGAAACCACAAGAATCGGCACAAATAGGTTCACAAATATTTGAAGGGAGATGAGAATTCATTTGAAGTGATTGTCGAGACAGGTTAACTTTGCCTTGCCCGAAAGCCACAATCACAGTAAAGAATTGTGAACTTATGGGTTGACCCGTATATATTTTTGTAGTTGTTATTGGCCCATATTATTTTATTTTATTTTGTTGGAAATAACTTTCTCCCACCTCCAAATATAACTTCAGCTGCACCCAGATATTACAAAATTGTGTACCATTATTATCACATAGGAATACTTAGATTAGTAATCTTTACATCTTGAGCCTTTAATAAAAAACAGTGAAATTAAGGCCTAAAAATAGGAAAGTGAAAGTTGTGTCCGACCAACTCAGTCCTCTTTTCTCTCTTCTCCATAATTTTATCTCACTAATATTCTTCTTTTTTACGGAAGTCTCTCTCACTTTGACATTCTCATATTAATTGAAATAAAAATTGAATTGGAATTTTGTTTGAAGTCCACTTAATATTAATTGGAGTTCCTCGTCACATTAGCACCCATCATAAAACTTCATAAAATTATTTTCAACTCTCATCATACACCTTCGTGTTTCTTCATAAAGCTTCATAAACCTTCATAAAATTCTACACTCAAACAAAAAGCACCCATAATAAAGCTTCATAAATCTTGGTGTTTCTTCATAAACCTTGATAAAATTCTACACTCAATCAAAAAGCACCCATCATAAAGCTTCATAAACCTTCGTGTTTCTTGTTGCAAAACGTAGGTCGGTTTACTATTCGTGTTTCTTCTTGCAAAGCTTTTGTAGGGTTTATTCGTGTTTCTTATTGTTATTCAACAAAAAGTTTGGTAAATATACATCTTATTTTATCTTATTTTATAATAACATTGCAAATATATTGTTATTTAAAACCCTACTAACAACCATATAATATATGAATTACAGACTTAGTGATGAGGTGATTATTGATCAAAGTGAAACCACAAGAATCGGCACAAATAAGTTCACAAATATTTGAAGGGAGAAGAGAAATCATTCGAAGTGTGTGTCTAGACAAGTTAACTTTGTCTTGCTCGAAAGCCACACTCACAGTAATGAATTGTGAACTTATAAAATCAAAATAAATCTTGTGGTATTCAATTAACACAATCATTTTTTTTTTCCAGGGCAATTAAATCCGCCGTTATTCCATTGAGTTTTTATGTGTTGTCATGTTTTTAGTTGTATATATGATTTGCGAGAGGCACGTGGCAAGAACCATCTAGAGTTGAAAGAAAGGTAAATTTTTAAGTTACATTGTTTGTTGTGGTTTATACATTTTTTTTTCAAATAAGCAGAGATTTCGCAATTTTCACCTCTATCCTCCTGTATTTTCCAAATTAAGATTTCGAAAGTTTCACTGCTCTGTAAAAATAAAAATAAAAAATTCACGAGTCTTGTGAGTGAAATCCTTTGCTACATATAGCAACACTCAAAGAAAAATAGTACCATCATAAGTAACATTTGCCTATAAAAAAACCAACATAAGTAATATATTTTCATACACCAACACAGAATATAATGTTGAATTTTTTATGTTCAAACAACATCATTCTAAATAAAATTGAGCCACATGTTAGTGTGTTACTATTATCAAATATCAATGCAAGAGTAGTAAGTATATTTAGTGTGTTACTAGTTATTCTGCGGTGCAGCACCACCACAAACAAATGCATTATTGATTTGGGCCATTAATAATATAGTTGGAAGTACAAAGTCCATACAAAACCAAAAAAATAAGGGCAGGCATTAATAATGGGATCAAACATAATTTAGGTGGCCCAAAATGTATCATTTCATTTTTCTAACTCCACTAGACCTATGTATTTGTTTCCTTACAAATACAAAATATGCACAGAAAACATAACTGAGACAACAGGATTCATTATTATCTTGTCAAAAATATATGACATCACAAATTCAAATTTTACATGCAACTAACTAAATGTCTTAAGTACAAGGTATCAGAATGAGAAAATTGTACTAACATACAACATATTTGAACATGAAATTAGAATTTAGACAAAATGTACGTAATTTTGATTTAATATATACCCTGCCTTACGTACATAAAACTGAATAAGTTGTAAGTATATGAAGGAAAAGACTAGAGGGTATATTATTTATGATTTACCGAAACTTCAAAGTTGGATAGAAAGGATTTGTATCCTCTCCAATTTTTTCTCTCCAATTTCCTCTCCAATTATTTTTATGTGTCTTTCTCTCTCATGTGAAGAGAGAGAAATTAATAATAAAAAATAAACAAGTAATGATGAGAGAGAAGAAATGATGAGAGAGAAAGACACATAAAAATAATTTGAGAGGGAATTTGAGAGAAAAAATTGGAGAGGATCCAAATCCGGATAGAAAATGGAATTTTTATATATGAGACATGGACATGAAGTAGCACTTAAGATTAAACAGACAATAAATGAATATGGTCACCACAGCGCATAACACCACAACAGAGCATTAAATTGTTCTTGATTTTTAACATTCAGAAATATTCTCGTAAAAAAATGCAATCTCTTTCCACATGTAATATAATATTGTATAGTTACACGTTTGAGCTGTTGAGACAGATGTAAAAAATAGTTGGTAGAATAAAAATTTGATCGGAAGGTATTCTAGTTACTCGATGATTTAGTCTCATAGTAAACTCAAAAGGCCTAAGCAAACAATACACATATTACACTAAGTTGCCTAGGTACGGGTACAGTACCGGTACAAGGTAAGATATTTTTAGAAAAATTAATGTACATGTATCGGCATAAATTAATATACATGTATGTACCCGGTAATAGTACGGTTACATGCCCGATACTCACTCTAATAAAGTACCCATGCATCATAGATATTAATATTAGAGTGTTTGAAAAAATATAGGTTTCGTTTATTTCGTGAACACATCCCGCCCTGAGATTTTCAACCTACACCACTAGTTAGCTCGCCCCATCCCTGCACGGTGCGGGTTGAACCGTTTTGTCATGCCTCATACATGAGAAAAACCAAATAGCTTCTGAGGGAAAATGAACTTTGACTGAACTTTGTTTTTTGTTGGAAACAAGTTTGACTGAGATGCTGGGAAACTCACGAGAGATGAACAGCGTGGAATTTCAATTTACTTTATCATTATCCGTACGTATTTATCGTTTCTAAGTAAGGGAAGATTCCCAGAAGCAGAGAGGAAAAAATGATCATAATTTTGGTCATTAATGATGACAACAACCCCTCAAGACCACATTTAGAAGTTTTACACCCATTTCCCTTACTTTAATGCTATAAAATTCTGTTTATGTATTTATTCAATGAATCATAATGTATAGTATAGTCACAAATATCTAAATTTGGATTTTATATCCAAGAGAAGAGACACACAGTTGAACTGCTGATTTTCCTAATGTTGCTGGGACCAATATTCTTTATAGTTTAGAATCTATATTTATCCCGAATTCAGAAAGGTAGTAGTAATATAAACGATGAAAACAACAAATTGTATGTAAATTTTGTTCATGTTCTGTCATGTACGTTTTAGTTTTCCCAAGAAAAATTGGAGTAATCAAACCCAAGGTTCAGTGACTCAGTGTGCATGAACAGTACTTGAATAGATACAATACAACAAATGGAAACGCCAAACTTTTCTTCCAAGAGCTCACTCACTCACTCACATTGTAAAGTGAAAACTAGTTCCTTATCCCTTTGTTACTTGTCAGATATGTGTGTGTGTGAGTGTGACAATGTGAACTTAGTCACGGTACTACACTACCGTTTAGCCTTAAAAATAGTTCATTCTATGCAAGAGGACAAAGGAAGGTGATTTAATTATAGGTAGGAATATATACTGCATAATCAACAGCTGTTTGGTAGGGAGTAATAATAATGTGTACTATTAGGAAAATAAATAGAAAAAATAAATAAAAGAACACACAAATATTACATCAAAATTTTAAACCAAAGAAGAAGAAAAAAAAAAACTACGATAGTTGTCGGATGATAACTGGAAAATAACATTATGTGAAATTTTTTATAATTCATGGACTGTCCTCAACCATCTCTCGAGCCGGTGTATCCACACACTCTTCAAAATAAATATTTAATTGTGTATCTGACAACACTCTAACACGCTTAAAATGCTTCTATAAACTAATTTTAAGACAATCTTTTCAAATCTCATCGATGTAAAATTTTGCAACACATATATTTTCAACCAACGCCTACATGTAGAATGTTATTGAAAAAAATGTTAGTTGAAATCCTTAACTACTAAAAGTCTAAAGAGATCTTAACTCCCATCAAACTCTAGTGATTCATAAGAAATAAATAAACATTAGAAGTAAGAAAATGATCCTCCTAAAAAATAGAATGGCATAGATATGATATGATACGATATACTGTATTCCCGAATGAGTCAAAAGAGTATATAAAGCAGTAGTAGGAAAGGCATTATTAGTAATAGCTAGGTAGCCTGCTATATATGTCTATGTCCATGTCATGTCAATCCAACAAACAATTTAAGCCCTAAATCATCCGTCGTCTTATTCTATTTACTACAGCCAGGCTGTGTATTGTGAGATGAGAGCGGGTAGTGACCGTGTGAGTGAGTCTGTCTGGGTCAACCTATTTAGGGTGACTGTCCTGTCCCCCGTTACCTTCCTTCTCTTTGCCACACCTCACCTTCTTCTACCACCTACATTCTCTCTCCCTCTTTAATAATTTCTGCATTTCACATCAAGAGTTTTGTATTTCATATTAAGTTTAGGCTAAAATGCATTTTTTTGTCTCTAAGTTTTAGAAAGTTGCGATTTTGATCCATATATTTCAAAATAATATTTTTATTCACATTATTGACTTTAGTTTATCAAGTTCCATCAACCCTTTTAAAATTAAATACAATATAATCGAAATACTTATATTTTATTTTTCTAGCATCAAACACATTCACGAGTACTACTATTTGTACACATTATGGTAAAAAAAAAAACACATAATAAATTCTAACAAATTCAGTAACTATAAATTATCCTATTTCAACATAAAAAAATTATTAATTTAATATTAAAATATAGTGGATCCAGCAAAGAGAGAGTACGTTTAATTTAATTAATGCAACACTTATTCTCCCCTATAAACATCAACTTGTTTTCCAATGAAAGTACCTATATGAGTGAACAAAACGGAATTGGATTTGATGCTGTAAAAATCCACACAGTTTTAACGCTGTAATTGATCACAACCGTCCGATTATAAACTAACAGTTTAGATTGATTTCGATGAAAATACACAGTTTTTAATGTAGGCTGTTTGATCTCTGATTGATGGTTGAGATCAGAAACAGCGTGCAGTAATTACTGCAGAGAATCTTGATCCGAAGAAAACAGACTTAAAGTCGGATAAAATATTATTGTAAAATTTGTATATAAAACCTTTTTTAAATTAAAGGAGACACGCTTGATTTAAAAATATCATTAGAAGATGTATAATTAAAGATTTGTATGTAAAACCTTTTCATATTTGCACTACAAACAAAACCTTTTCACATTATCCGTACATATAAACCATTTTAAAAAAAGCAAAATAAAATTTTGTTATATATTTTTCTATTTTGGGGGTTGAAATAAATATTTGAGGGATGATAGTAGATATGCATGTACTAGTAGCAAGCATATGCAATTATGCATAATATGGAAGCCATTCGTGTGGGGGTCACATACATATAAGCCCCACGTTCCTCTTTTATTTCTTTCGTCCTTCGTTTCTCTATCTTAGCTACCCTCTCCTCTTCTCTATAACCCCTTAACCCCTCCCTTCTCAACTTCATTGCTTTCTTTCCCTCCCACTTCACAAACACACACTCTTTCTCTCTACATATCATTTTCTCCTCAAAATATAAATAAATAGAACATACTACTATAGCTAGTCATTTCATTACTACTACATTAATCAACATTCCAAACCAAAGAAAAAAAACAACTAAGCCATTTTAGTCCATAAAATAAATAAGAGTGTGAGTGTGGGATAAAACTAAGAATAGAAATTAAACTAGAAATTGTGTTTAGTTAAGGCAATGGGTGAGTGTGATATGATACCTCAACTTATTATTAGTAGCTCAGAGACTAAAACTACTTCATCTTCGGAGCTCCATTTACCCGACCCGGTTGAAAAGAGACCCAAACGACAAAGAGAAAGTAACCACCCGGTTTACAGAGGAGTTCGAATGCGGGCATGGGGAAAATGGGTATCCGAAATCCGCGAGCCAAGAAAGAAGAATCGGATCTGGCTTGGAACCTTCGCAACGCCGGAGATGGCAGCTCGAGCTCATGACGTGGCAGCTCTCGCCATTAAAGGTAGTTCAGCTATCCTCAACTTCCCTGAACTCGCTGGTTCAATGCCCCGACCCGATTCAAACTCTCCTCGTGATGTTCAAGCCGCCGCTGTCAAAGCCGCTGCAATGGAATTTCCCGATCAACAACAAACATCAACAACTTCTTCATCTTCTCCATCACCGTCGTCTTCTTCGTCATCGTCATCTCTTTCACTGTCGCAATCTTCATCGTCTTGTTCATTGGCGGTTTCATCTTCCGATGAACCGTCAACACCAGATGACCTAGGTGAAATAGTGGAACTACCAGCATTGGGAACGAGTTTTGAATTACCCGACCCGAACAATATGATATTTTCCGACCCGGTTGATGGATCATGGACTTGGTATAATAGTCACAGCATTTACGATGAAAGGGATTATTTTAAGGAGTTGGATCAGATATCTATGCATGAAGACAATTCTGCAAGTATTACTAGTACGATTCTTTGTGGTTATGAGGGTTCTTTGTGGCAGCATTAGTGTTAATGTTAATTAATTACCCAATGGTTTTTACTAGTTACTACTTCTACTACTTTCTTTTTTTAATTTTATTTTTATTTTTGTCATTTTCTTGGTTAAATATTTTAAAATTATGTGTGAACCCTTTTGAAATTTTTCACTTCAAAAGGCTAAATACATTTCTTGTCTCTATTGTGTTTATTTGTTTAGGATTTATATATTATTATTATCTGTGTTTGTTTGCATCTTTTTGGTTTAATTTCATGTTGTCTTCATATTTGTGTTTTTTTATGTAATAATGATAATGCAAATAAAATCAAATATATATACATGTAGAAACTATGTTTTTCTTTTCTTTTATGTTTATTATTATTCTATACTTTCCAATAACAGGCTTAAATAAAAGGTTAAAAGCAGATTCTCTGTTGTACATGCAACTGTGTATTTATTTTTTACAGCTAATTAACTTTTTTTAATCCATGGTCTACCCTATTTCTGGAAGCTGGCCTTGTTCATATATGTGCCTTAAACATGAAAATTGAATTTTTAAGATAGGGATATATCCGTAATCCATCACTTGATTCATCTTTTATCTTTGTGCATATTTAAATTGACGGTGATATTTAAAATCGCCATAATAAAATCACAACATAATTTTATGAAATGCACCATAAAATATGTATATGTCATATGTGAATCTTATGTTTGAATTTGACTGCAGTAGATAGACTTCCACTCTCACCAAATTCAATTAGAAGTTGGAGCTATTTTAATTAGTAAGTGTTCAATTTTTCTTAATCTTTTTCCAAATGATAGTATGAGGTTTCTTAGACAACAAACAAATCATGTTGCATATAGCTTGGCTCGGATTTCAACATTTTTAGTTGGTCACTTGTTCTCCATATTTTTTGAGCACATATCTTCTTTATTGTCTAGTTTATATTCGGACTATTCTTTCAATTATATTGACCATACAATGCAATAGAAAGGAATAGGAAGTAAGCTTCTCTTTAAGATTTTAGATCAGATTATCTCTGGTGTCAATTTGGATGAGATAATTTAACTTTTTAAAAACAATTATTAGCACACACAGCCAGCAATAACTTTTTGACACGTAACATTTTTTTGGTTTCTCTTAGCCAACTACTAATGTTTTAGGGGAAGATAGTAACACTTCCACACTCAACTTATGCTTGGCTAGTTTGGTTTGTTGAGGTAAAATCCAAAGACCAAAGTAATGATTAGATTTTAATTCAAAGCAAAACCACTCAATGCTAATTAAGCTTTCTAATTATATCGATGTGAAAGATTTTGCATGCAATTAGAATTTGTAAGGAAGGAGTGGCGATAGCGATGTGACAACAACTTGATTATAAATAAAAATATTGCTTGGTCGCGTGGAAGCATTTAACCTTATTAGATTTTTTTTTTAATACTTTTTACTTAATTAAAGAAACAATTAAGATATCTTATAAGAAGAAGATACTAATATATACTCCCTCCGGTTACTATTATAAGCAAAAAAATTCATTGAAAAAATAATGTATCTAGTCAATAAAATAGACCAGATATATTATTTTTTCAATAACCTAAAAATTGATTTTTTGCTTATAATAGTGATCGGAGGGAATAATATCTTAACAATTTAAACATCGACCAATGGGAACCGGATTTGCTGCAGTAACACATGTACGCACTTTCACGTTATTTTACATATCAGCCGTTTATTATTAAGTCGAATGGATGAGATTAATTCCTTTACAAAATTATTATAAATGATCACAACCACACGATTTTGATTGGACGGCTCCTAATTGTTACAGCGTCCTGCTGTAACAATAGGAAATCTGTTTCCGACCAATTGAGTATTGAGTATTGCTATCAAAAAATTGAGTGTTGAGTATTAGAGGTGATTTTTTTCAGTTATTTTAATTAAGTATATTTCAGTGAGTAGAAATTTCATCTTAAACGTAAATAAATGAAATATTTGAAATTTAAACTTTGTCGCTTATATATATAATACGATGTTGTTATCGACTGAGGCGCAACTCACAAGTTTTAATTTCGTTAATATTTATCTATTGAAATTTGGATTTAATGTCTACCGTACTTGTGAATTTCAAATGAAATTTCACTAGCTAACAACTATTTTTGTTCCGTGTCCAAAATAATGAATCTAATGTTTTGTTATTACTAATTCGTTGACAATATACTAATTGAATGCAGTTTATCAGATTGATATTTGTTGCACACAGTTTTCCAACATCTGGTGCGATCAATGTTGACATGTGTTCTCATATGCATAGGATTTCTGATCAAATCTTAGTAAAACTTTCGAATAATAATAAGATGGTCAGAAAATTTATGATCAATGAATTCACATTGAAAACTTGAGTTGATAATAATCATATAGTGCTAGCTAGAATGATTATTCTTACAGGTCTCCGTGAGCTTAGCTCAATTGGTTAGGACATCGTGCTATATACGCAACAGCCAAGGTTTGAATCCCGGACACTTAATTTATTTATCTTTAAGGTAAAATTTCTAGTCGCTAGACTACTTGACAAAAAAAAAATGATTATTCTTAGACAACTGAATCAATCAATAAAAGTTGATATTAAATTTATTTAATGAATCATATATATTACTGTAATACTTATTAACTCAATTATTTTTTATAAAAACCATTTTGAAAAAAAAATTGGTTATTTTTATAAGAAATTTTGATCAATTTTCAAATGTTTTAAATGTTCAATTTCACTTACATCCTTATTTATTATGAGAGAGAATATTGAAAATAAGTAAGTTAATTGAATTAAGAGTAATTAAATAAAGGTATACATGAAATTGTCCCGTGAGCTTAGCTCAATTGGTAGGACATCGCATTTTATATGCAGAGGGCCGGGGTTCGAACCCTGTCATCCCACTTATTCACCTTAAGGGTGGAGTTTCTAGCCACTAGGCTACTTGACCAAAAAAAAAAAAAAAGGTATACATGAAATTTATTTAAATTTATAAGAGTATTCAATGAAAATAACTATGTAAAATGTGTTTCCTTAGTCTGTGTGATTTTTTTTAAATTGTCCTTTATAAAAAGGATTAGAGGGAGTATTTTTCGGATTTGGATTGCCTATATTTGCTCTTCATAAATTCACCTACATTCGAACAAAAAGTAACAAAGAAAGAGAAAATATTGTATTTTCAAATGCATTTATGTTTGTTGTAAATACAATAATACCCTTAAATTTTGCCTAAATGTAGGAAAATACCCCTCCGGCTTCATTTGTAAGCAAAAGGCAACAAAAAAAAAATTTGCCTCAAATATAAGCAAAAGTTACCAAAAGTAACTTTATTTAATGCTATTTTTCCAAAAGTACTCTCATTAATTGTTCTACTTTTTGACATGATTGCATAGTCTAAATGCAAATTTAATGTTTTGCAAATATCATTTTAAGAATTCTAATTGAAATAACACACAAAATAAAAATAAAAAACAATTTCTTAATAATTGTGCAAAATGAAATATTTACTTACAAATGAGGACGGATTGAGTATGACTTTAGGAAATCCAAATGCGTATTTTTCATAATCAACATAGGGCCAAGGTTAATATTTGCATAAAAAAAATTATGAGCGGCACACAAATTGAGATCCATTTAATTACACAATTTAGATTTAGATGAGCCGTGAAAACAATAGTTGCAACCTACACTAGTTACAACCCAGAATCACTTGTGTCTTCAATGGGAGCAAACTACAGAATTTTTTATTTTACCATTTTAGAATATGTTCTCGATACACCAAAATAGTCCCACATTGCTTGGTATTCGAGGCAAAGGGTAGTTTATATACAACACTCACACCTTTCAAACCACCGAGGCGCCTTTTCTACAAAGGACAAAACCGTGACGGGTTAACCCCAAAGCGGACAATCTTTCGGAGATGTGGACTTGAGTTCGAATCTGAACAGAATAAGTTTATTATATACAAATATATGTATGAAAAAATCTTGCAAGAATTTTCTAATGATAATGGCTTTCGTTTTTCAAACAGAAAAAGCTAATTTTAAAAGATCATAAAAGTTTGACAATTATATATTGTAAAAAAAAAATGTATGTATATTGTGAATTTGATAATTACATATTCACAATATATTAAAATCATATTACTTCTTACATGCAATATTTTTTTGGAAAAAGTTGATGCATGCATCTCAACAATGGTATTTTAAGCAAATTCACGAAGTCCTTAAACTTCAACAATGGTCTTCTAACAATAAGAAATACAAAGTATGACTCTATATATTTAAAAAAATATTGTAAAAGCGGAAAAAGCACAATGCAAAAATTCTTATGTTCACACACTCGTCAAATTTGCATTTAATACAGGCCCCCTCGCAATATTGAAATATTTTTCAATATCTATTTTCATCTACCATTCATATTCATCACATTAAATTGTTGTGGTCCAGTACTCATATGTGTGATAATATATATTTGATTATTTGTAAGATGAATGTTATGAGTTATAAAAATAAATAATTGTAAATTATCAAAAAAAAATTGTTAGAAGAAGATTCTGAATATAATAACATGTTGCGGTTATCATAATTAGATAATGTTCTCTTCTTGAGAAAAAAGGAAGCATAATATACTTTATTTTATTTTGTGAAATGGTCTAGCGGCTAAATTCTTTTACTCTAAGGTATCGAGTTGGATGGCCGGAATTCGAATTTTAATCTCTTTGCATATATGTTTATATCAATTGAGTTAAGCTTACGGGTAACATATTAAACATAATAATTACATAAAAAGTACAAGTTATAAAAAAGAAGAAAATTATAAATAGTACAAAAGCATTAGTTATATTGATTAATATTGGTTTGACCCCTAATTACTAAATACACTATTAAAAAAGTTAAATGCACGGGTAAAATTCTTGTCATTAATTAGGTTATTTGAAAAGAAAAAAAAAGTTGAGTATACTTATTAAATACATTCCGACAAAAATTGTGTTTAAAAAGGAAAGTGATATAAAGAAAACACTATAAATTATAAAATAATAACTTAATAAGATATGATTAATTATTTGAACATTATTAGAAGGAAACCATATGGACTAATATGACTATGGTAGGTAGGTGGACACAAGTCACACCATTACAAAGAGTGACTTTAATTTGGTTCCAATAATTGATGAGCAAAATCCTTCACCCCGTATCATATCCTTGCTCAATTATTCATGGATTCATCATCTTAAACATATAAAATATCCTGCAGTAGTACGAGTTATTATATTAGATGCATGCTACAAGTTGTTCATTTGAATTAATATAAAATTGAGTAAAATATATAATCATTTGATTTAATATTATAAATGGAGCCAAAATCTCATGATATGATCGTCTTTTATTTTTGGTATTCAATCATATATAAACTTGGTATGGAGTAGCTAGTCAAAACTTGATGACCCCATTACATAGTTGTAAGATGCAAGGAATAGGACCCATGGTTTTGTATTTTACTATAGTACAGATTTAGGTGTATTATTTTTTTGGTGGTTGGAAATGTAATTAATATCTTAAAATTATAGCTACCAATGAGATTAATTATAATTCAATTAATCTTTCATTCCTTCATTAATTAGTATATTATTGTTGTTGATATTTTCATCTTATTCAATTCAATTAGCAATGAGATCAATTATTTTTGTCAAGTAGCCTAGTGATTAGGAATTCCTCTAATATATAATGTAATGTCTCTGCCAACTAAATTAAGTTTGTGTGATGCAATGAAATCAATTCTAATTTTCTAAGCACACGAATATTTTATTACTATACATGTATAGTATATAGTTTTAGTATTTATGAAGAAAAGAAGCTGGATCCTTTGAGAGAACAGTGTGATTTACAGGAGTTATGGGGTGTACTTTTTTGTGTTACGAGCAATTTTTTAACATTGTTATATGCTACATAACAAACAGTAACTGTATTTGTTAATGTATTTTGACTCAATTAGATTATTATAAATACATATAATCGAGGTGTTATTCCTTATGGAGTCACACATGCTCTTTAATTCGAAAGTTGACTTTTAATTAACAAATGAAATATTTGGGAACTACTAGTTAAGTAAAATGCTTCATATAAGCCAATCTTGCTAGTATTAACAGCTAAACACTTATCATAGTATAGATTTATTTATAAATATAAAAATGTTGACTCTGGCTTCAGTACATACTTAGATGTAAAGGGTCTCTTCCATCTAAGCCTTCAACTCTCTTGCTTAAACAATGGATTAATATTTTTGTTAATATGACCTCGGCTATGAGATGGATCTGGATTCCTGCGGTCAAATAGTAATTGCAGAGTGATCGTAGCCGTCCAATCTATTATATATTTTTTACTTATTTTTTTTGAGTTATTAATTATGTCCATATGATCTTAATCGTAAGATGTATAACACTCTAATTGCATGACTGCATGGATCCCTGACTGCAGAAAATTCAGATCCGCTCTGAGATGTATAAATGCATTTGGACATTCTCATCTTTTGAATTGACTTTTGCGTAAATGTTTAGATTCTCATATTGGAGTTATTTTCAAGTTGTATTGGAGTTATACATTGTTTAGATTATCGTATTGTTGAATGCATATATGTGTTAAGACATTATGCTCAAAATTCATTTAACAAATTTGATTTACCATGGAAGTTTTGATAATTAATAGAAGTTTTGAACTAAAGTCTCACATACCACTTTTTTTTAAAAGTATTGTCTGCTTTAAAGTCTTATACGCTCACATTTAGTTTTAGTTGAAAGACACATCACTAAATAGAAGAAAATGAGTGCATTAACTATCCTTAGACTCTGTACATTTTGGTGTGCTGAAAAGATTTATGATAATGGACGTTATTAAATACTATAGTGAATGTGCATTCAGTCACCTAATAAATCATATTCTTTGAGCAGTAATTAATTAATTGTATATCTATCTATATCATGTGTTTGTAAGAATTCCATGCTCTTGCTCACATGCTTTTTCTGCATATAGTTGCAGGTGCTTTTCGAGATACTAAGTCTGGTTTACTGCTTTGCTTTAATTAGAATCTAACAATTACAACAGAGAACAGACTGGGTTAATTAAGTTACTTACTAATTAAGATCCTGAAATATTGCCTCATCTTTCAAATTGGTTTATTTTATTTAAATCTCTTAATACACAATCTACCTACAATAGAGTAGGAATATTTAAAAATAAAAATAGTTTAACTCTAGATTATTTAATTGCACGAGTTTTTCTGTTGTTTAGATTTGATTCTATTAGTGATAAGCGTGCAACCTTAAAATGACCTCACTTCACTCAAATAATTTCTATTAGTTGGTCAAACTTTTGCATAATGTTTGCTCTAAAAAATCATTGTGCAAAAATGATAGAGACATCTTCATCATAAACACAATTATAGAGATCAAAGCTAGTTTGTTTATTTATTTATTTAAGTGATGAAAATTTTGGGCAACCTGTCGGGTCACCACGAGGGGCAGCCGGGGATCATCCACATTGGGTCTAAAAACAACTCTACAAGTGAGTTGAACACCACACTCTTACCCAAAACCTTAAGGCGTTAGGTTTATGGGTCCTCTTACTTATAAAGTGTTCAACCTCCACTATTCTAAGCAATGTGGGACTTAACACTCACACTTGCCACAACACAACTCGCCCACTTTCTATTGAGGTGTTATTTGTCAAATTGTCATTTGTTGGCTTAATTTTTCACTTTCTTGGTGGATCTGTCCAAACGGGCTGGATCTAGATTTCTTGTTTACGATGTACTAAATCTCAGCCATTAATATTAAATTGGACGGTTCAGATTAACGATTTAATCTTACATTGCAATGTAACATCAGCCGCCGATTTCAAATCGAACGCCATGATTCATTACGGCATACTGCAATTTACCGTACGAAATTCATTTCAGTCCAAAACGCTTACCATGAATGGAGTGGGCCCAAAATCTCTTAACACACAGCTCATTTTAGACAAGTTTTTGAATAATAAATTGAGAAGACAAAAATAGTTAGAATTTGGATCGAATTTAACTCTTTTATTTCATTTAATTAATTTAATGTAAAATTTTTAGAGCCTGTGTGATTTGTAAAAAATAAGCATTTGATATAACTATACAAGTCAAATCTGCATAAAACAAACTTCCAATCAAAAATTGTTTTAAAATAAAAAACAATACAATTAAAAATTTTATATTCAGTCTCTTATAATTTAGCGGATCAAACACACTCTTAACAAAAATGTTAAAAAGATGCCAGCCCACTTTAACAATAGTAATGAAAATGAGTGTTCTTCATAAAATAGAGCTGTCATTTTCATTAAGTAGCTAGAGATTGCAGGAACATTTGAGAAAGATTTTGGGGGCCTTCTATGATCAACTTAATCATACTCTTATTAAATAAATAAATATTGTATATACAAAGTTTAGGTATATATAACCTGATTTTACACATCAGAGAGGTTCTAATTAACATTCAATAATAGAACATGGTAATAGGATATTTGCACGTGAAATTGTTTGTGGCAATTATTCATTTGATTCATCCATTGATATATGATGTATAGCTAATTAACCAGTGCACTTTCAGGTAGTAGTTCGATGATTTGATGGCAATAAGTGCCATAAAAGCTTTTGTCTATTAAGAAGGTCTATGCAGTCTCATTCCTAAGGACAAGTTTTGTACTCAAATATTTAAATCCAAGATTTGGGCCCTCAAAACATGGCTATAAGACAATGGACTATAGTGACTACTCTTGGAGCTTATAATAAATTTAGAGTATGCACTGTATTATTTTTTAACTAGTGTTTCAATATGGTACATTATACTATTTGGTGAATTAAATTAATGAGTAAATAAAAATGTAGCTAGTATTAAATTAATGCATTTGTCAACAAAAAAAATCAAATCAATGTAAGGTGCCTTTAAAGAAAGGTAATGAGAATGATAAAACCTTAGACTTGAACACATTTCTTTAATTTTTTTTAGTAGGTTATTTTTTGTTGCATTATACTTCCAGCTATTTGACAAGAAAGAAGGCTCTATGCATTTCAATATAATTGACAACATAAGGCAGAGAACTAACAGTTTTTATTTTTATTTTGGTGAATGGTAAGGGGCACAGCCCCACAGGATTTCCAAAGATAATGGAGGGAAATGGACAAGTTTATAGTTTTAAGCCAATATTTCTTGTATTGTATTAAAATTAAACCATTAAAATAGTTAACTATAGAGATATCAAATAGAAAAAGGGAAAGCGGCTAGAATTCCTATAATATCACATTAGTATTACTTAAGAAAATAAAAGTTACATATATAACAAACCTGAAATACTAGACTACTAACTTAGAAAAATATTAGTCCAATATCTTAAACCCAATAATATGATTATCTAACAAAAATAAATAAATATATATTTATAATGAATGGAAAATCATAAGAAATTATCACGTACTCTACTCTACCATACTAAATATAACTTCAAAAGTTTGGTTAATAATAAAAAGATAAATTTTGGATTTCAATAGTATTCAATTAAAAGATATTGGAAGCCTTGGGTGGGTTGGAATCTCTAAGATGGATCAGGCATGAACAATTAAAAGTTGTATAACTAGAAATGGATCGTCTTCAAGTGGTACAAGCTATTCATTATAAATCTAAGAATAACACTGAGTTTGGTATCGTTATTGAATTATGCCGTAAACTGTTAAATTTGAGTCTGAACTGTAAGGTCAGTCATGTTAGGAGATAAGCTATCGAGTAGTTCATGATTTTGCTCAGACAACTCGTTTATTTGCTAGTCTCTATATCTTTAATCATAATTCGCCTTGTATTATAAATGAAATGCACTAGATTTACTTGTGTAAAAAGAAAATAGTATTCAAGTCACATTAGTGTTTTTGAAGAGAGTTGAATTATAATGTAGGTCGTATCTATCTATCTTATATCTTATAGAGAGGTTATGATTCCTTCATCCATAAGATTTGATTAAATAAAAAAACCACATACACCAACAAACACAATATAATTATGATTGCGATTGTATGATTGGAACAAAGTTTGGGAGTCGTCATTGATTGATTCATAGTGATTGATAATATGCCGAATACGATGCTCATTGATCAAGAATTATACCAAACATGAACTGCAATATCTCAGGATATGATTGTCTTTTGTTTGAACCTTATTGTAGCAACCAACACATTACGTACACAATTGAAAAAGCCTATATATAAATCTTTGATAAAGCACCAAATCATTGGCATTTAGCGGAATATCAAAGTGAAACAATTACGTTCTTGTCAATCTTAAAACAAACACGGTTATTTTTTATTTATTTTTTTGCCCATTTGTTGGCACTCATTATTTTTTATTCACTTTATTAGAAGTGAAATTTTAACCACTAAATTATTTTAAAAAAATCTTGATATATGGTATTGTATTTTTGTCTCTAAAAATGTGTTCAAATAATATAGCTCTTGTTTTTCTTGACCGGTGTCATTTAATATGTTTATTATAATATGATTTTTTTATACTATCATTTAATAATTTAAAGGTATTTTATCCAACAATTAATAAGAATAAATCATATACTTACTAAAAAAAAGTCATATACATATGTGATAAAAATTGGTTTAATATTAATTGTGATCGTATCACATGTCAATCTACTTATGTGATTTGTTCTTAATTGTTTCAGAACAAAACAAGCCAATTTAAGGGGTGATTATAGAGCCCCAATAATGAAAGATATGTAAAAAAAAAATAGAAAGGAAAAAATATTTATTTCTACCTCAAATTATCAAAAGTGGAAAAACATTTTTTGGGGAGTTGGAAAATGACAACCAGTTAGCTAGCATTTGATCATCCTTTCCAATATAAATTGTATGCCTAAGAAAATCAAAACTATTTCCATTATTGCGTGTCATTGTATTTGTTTCTCAAGTAATTTAGTGGTTAAAATTTTATTTTAACATCGATAAGTGCATGGTGTATCTTAACTCGACCTTCGACTATTGTATATATTATATTTTTAACTTGTCCCTTTCTAATGATGATTAAGAATATAAAATTCTCTTATTAAGCTTTATGAAAAACACTTATATTTTGTTGGGTGTCATGAAACAAGGTAGTATAATTGAGAACCTTGATCGATCAGCCAAAAAGTAAGAACAAGAAAATAAATAACATTTGCTTTATGGTTTCAATCATTTTATATTGGATTATACAATGGATGATGAACTCAATTCATGCAACTGCAGACTGAAAACAAAGCCCTACTTGCTTTTGTTATTTGTGGACAAAGATAGCTGCAACTAGAAGACACCTTGTTTGTTTTTACCCTTTTAACTATTTACTTTATTTATTGTCAAAAAACTATTTACTTACCCTGTTTTGCCACTGATGAAAAGAAACATTATTGTTGATGCTTAAGATTAATCAAAGCAATAAAACGTAAGTAGGGGTACAAATCTATCAAGGTACCGTGATGATTAATGGAATTACTTTTTTATTTTTACCCCTTTTCCTGTTTTTTTTTTTCTCTTTCAATAGCAACATTATATAGTACTTTTCCTCTCAGAGAAGTAAAAATATTATACTTTCGTAAAATAAGAAAACATTATACTTCAACAACATTTTAAAAAAGAGCAAAAACTGTCCGTGTAGTGTCTTAATTTATTTTCAGTAATAATTTAGTCTTTTATTTTACTTTTCTATTTTGTCATTTATATTTCTTCATCGAATTCACAACTCTTAAGAGTTAAGATATTATTTTGTCATTTATATTTTTAGAATCATTTTCAATTACTTGATTTGTTGAGTATGGTTCATATACGCATCAGGAAGAGGCTGGGGGCGGCCAAGGAGCTGAGCTAGCGGAGCGAATGGGGCGTTAGCCCCCACGGTATGGTTCAAGGGTATTTACGACATCTTATTATTATTATAAATACCGCTTGTAACACTGAAACCCTAATTCATTCATTCATCTAATAGAAACGGGCTGTAGCAAATTCTGCAGCCAGAGACGTACCTAAGGGGAACTCCGTTATCAAACTTCTTGTGTTTTTTATTGTTTGCAATTTCGTTATTTACCTTATGTTACTATTTGTGCACAACACGATTTATTAGATTCTGAATTTTGATGATTTTCTTTTTTAACGATTCATGGAAGAATGAATCGAGGAAAAACCTATGAATATCCTAGCTAGAATAAAAGACCTCATGATAGTCAATATGAGGCCTCAACACTGTATGGTGTTCTTCGACTTATTTTTACTCTGAATGGTGAAGACATTATTGATTGTGAACCAAATATTGAGTTATTTATACAGAAGTATCGAAACAATTGCGGAAAACCAAACAATATATGCCTTATGTAACACGTTGAGATTATTTAGCTATTATGCTCATAGAAGATGTTCTGGATACACTAAAATAGTCTCACATCGCTTGATACTCGAGACTAACGTTAGTTTATATACAACACCGACACCTTTTAAACCACCGAGACGCCTTTTCTACAAAGGAAAAAACTGTGACGGGTTAACCCCAAAGCGGACAATCTCTCGGAGATGTGGACTTGAGGTCGAATCTGAACATTGGCGTCGTCTGTGGGAAACGACTCGTGGGTCGACACCCTTTGGCCCCTTAGCCTCGACTGGGGGCTTCTGTTCTGGATACACCAAAATAGTCCCACATCGCTTGGTACTCGAGGCTAACGGTAGTATACAACTCAGACACCTTTCAAACCACCGAGACGCCTTTTCTACAAAGGACAAAACTGTGACGAGTTAACTTCAAAGCGGACAATCTCTCGGAGATGTGGACTTGGGGTCAAATCAGAACAGAAACAATAACCATAAATGAACTGGAACAATTGGGAAATATTCAAGTACCTAAAAAAGCCAGCTATACACGAGTAATTATGTTGGAGTTAAGTCGTATAACTTCTCATATACTATGGGCGGAACCTTTTATGGCAGATATTGGTGCACAAACCCCCCTTTTGTCCTATAATTTATTTTTTTAGTTTTCACCACTATTATTTTGTCCACTGGATCACCTGATCTTGTTCGGAGGTTAGTTTTGACATCAAGTGGTTCAAGCTTCATCCGATTGCAGTTGCGGGGGATCGAACCATGGGCCTATCTACCAGTTTTGCGTCAATCACCACTGAACCAACTAACGATTGATTATATTTTTAGAGAAAGAGAATTAATATTTTTTTTTGTCAAGTAGCCTAGTGGTTAGAAAATCAACCTTAAAGGTGAATAAATGGAGTGTCTCAGGTTCGAACTCAGGCTCTTGCACATATAGTGTTATATCTACCAACTGAGCTAAGCTCACGAGGATGAAAATTAATATATATTTAGTTATCTAAATATAGAAATTTAGCATTTGATAATGTAAGACATATATTTAATGTTTAAAAATTTTGAATACACATTATAAAAAAAAAAAAAAAAAGTTGAATACACAATTTTCAAAAGAACATTTTTATATTTATCTCCCTGAGAGTACATCCCTGAGAGTACATGTTAACATTTTTCATGTTGCATATATTTATTTATCTTCATCAACTATTTAGTATTCTTTCTAAGATTTTATTTTTCTAAGAAAAAATAGGGATTAATTTTAACGGTTAAGATTAAAAGTATAAAAATCATTTTTATTAATAATAAATTGATTATGTCTCGTGGCCGCGAGCTTAACTCAGTTGGCAGAACATCGTGAACCTAATTCGATTGATTGGAACATTATATGTAATATATATAGGGACTGAAGTTCGAACTCTGCTCTCACTTATTCAAATTTTAGTCATCCTGTTACATGGAAAAAGTGAAAAAAATAATTCAAGGATACTCGTAAGCATTCTCAACTTTAAAATCAACAACATCAATTTCGCATTATAATAAATGTAGATAGCCAAAAACTACAATTGAACTTGGAAAAAAAGAAGCATAATTGACCTTAAAAGTTAAAGTTAATATACAAAGAGTAGAGATTGTCGTTCGAACCATGCTCTTACTTATTCACCTTAAAGGGTGAAATTTTACCTATTATGTTACTTAAAAAAAATCTAAGAATACTCATAAGCATTTTTCAACTTTAAAATAGAATATAAATTCCACAATATAATAAAAGTAGATAACTAAAAATTACAATTTTTTTTTGCAGATTAATATGATCATTGTAAGTTAGACTATTTTATATTTTATAAATATTGAAAAATAATTATAAGTTGGATCAAAATCGCAGTATCACAATATTTATAAGTTGGAAAGAAAACAAAAGGTTGACCTTTTTTTTTTTCTTTCAGTAAACAGAATGATAAATGATAAATCTAAACATTTAAACTTTAACAAGAGATCAATCCAAAAAATAAACAAGAAACAAAAAAAAAACACCACAAGGTTTGAATAAAATGGCAGAGGTGTGACTGACTACTATAACAAACAGCGGCTGTCGGCACTGAAACAGTCACACCATGTGATTGTGTGAATATATACTCTTCATTTCATTAGTCTCCAGGTTACATATTGTCAATATCAATGTTCTCCAATTTTTTTCGTTCTTTCTTCTATATTCCTTTACAACTATCTGATACTAATTAACATCAAGGTCCACATTAAACACTAGTACGACTTTAAAAAAATTATGTTAACTTCCATTAATCTGATCGACATGCAAATATCTAGATGTATTTATAGTACTCTTTTTTTCAAACATATATCTTATTAATATCATCATATTTTTTAGAATATTAAAAGTCTACAATAAATATTTTTTAGAATATTAAAAGTCTAGAATAAATATTTTATATTTTTAGAATATAAAATATAAATATTTTTATATTTTGTGAAGCAATCAATTTCTGTTCAGCAGAACTATCAATTCTCAGGCGCTACTGTTCTATACATTTTTGTTAGGTTTATTTTTTTGAGTTATCTAATACTAATAGCGATTGATATCTATTTTTGTGTTATTACTTTTGTGCTATTATTAAAGTATATTATATTAAATGAAAGAAATTATTTTCTCACAATCAATTTATTATCTAAAAGTATCCCCTCATGAACCTTTCCTTTTTAGTTGTAGTCCACCACCTTTTGTTTTGTTGGTCATCGATGAATAGAACAGCACCTGTGGATTATATGTTCTTTCGTATCACAGACAAAATCAATGTATAACTTTTAGAAGACCACATGAAAGAAAAGGTGACAATAACCTTTTTATTTGTTTTTCAAATGTTTCGGCTCTTCAAAAATTGTTTATCGATGAGATCGAGAGAACCTTGACCTAGTGGAGTGGAGTGGGTCCTTTAATGGGCCAAAGCTTAAAGTTGAAAGCCCAGTATCTTTTATTGGTCCACTTTGTCCTTGTAAATGGCCCTTTGAAAAAGAAGTAGTATAATTTACTCATGATAAAAAAGAAAAGCAACTATGATTTATATTTGTGGTATGACCTAGAACACGTATATTATGTATATATGGTTATGGGGTATTATTGGTACTTACTAAGTAATTGTAACATGTTTGAAACGATGAGTTATTATTATAGGTAGAGCTTTAGAGTGTAGAGAGAGAGAGACGGGAGTGTTCCATTCCATCAAAGAGAAAGAGAGAGACGTGAGTGAGTGAGTGTGGTCCTCTCCATGTTTATGGGTTTGCAATTTAATTTCCAATAGCTACTACTAAAGTGATAGATGGTGACTTAACTGAATCAATACTATATTACTTAAATACGATAGCCTTGTTTACTTGTTTATTTTTAATTATTTATGAGAGACTTTCATTAGCAAAACATTAAGTATTGGACAGAATAGTATAAGACATAATAAGATATATAGTTGAATAGAACAGTATAAGACATAGTAAGATTACATGACAGGACAAAATTTTATCGGAGAGAAAATATTTTTTATAGTTGTACTATGAATAAAAAATTGTCACGTGGTTCGTGATGAACAAAAATTATTGTTTTTGTTGTGTCTCTTACTACCTATTTTGTCCAACAAAAATTGGGTACAACAAAAATTGTTCGGTTCAGTCTCATACGTTTTAGCTCATTAAATGCACCTTATGTTGTTTAAGCGTTAAAATAAGGACTATATGTGTTTATGTTCATTTATTTTTTATTTTCAATAATTTATACACATTTTAAAAATATGCAGACGAAAAAACTAAAAGACACGGTTTTTGCATCAAAATTTTGATAACGTATATGGATATAGTTAAAAAATAAGAATTGAATAGTATAATAGCTAGACCTACAAATATTAAATGTAAAAAAATAAAATATTCTTTAATATAAACATGTAAACTTAAGCCCTTCTTGGTCAAAATTAAGAATGAATCCAATATAGGGTGGCTACTGATAAAATTCCATGGGCACTAACATGTAAACTAGCAACATTATCATGCAAATCTTCTTAGAGTTCTTTTTGTCATGAGTTGCCAATTTTATCCCCTTCCCTGATTAGATAGCGAGTGTTGATGGGTTCAAAATCTGGAAAAACATAGTTTGTTACTTAAGTAGTAAATTGAGTAACTTTAGCTAGCGAACTTTATAAAAATATATTCATAGACGTTAAAGAAGAGTGAGGGAGACAAAAATATTAGCCTTTATATGGTTTACTACTTAAATAGTGAACTGTATTTTTTTTCCTTCTTTAGATTTCCGCCCCCTTTAACACTCGCTACTTAAGTAGCAAGGAAGTATTTTTGGAATTTCTAAAGATGCGTGAGAAAAAGTGGGGGAGCGAAAAGTAGTTCTCATTTCTCTAACCAAGTTATGACCCTTCTACCTACCAGTCCTTCCATGGTAGATGCCTTGAACCATAATTGTTGAATCAATAGCCAGCCAATTTCACTGCTCTGACCCCAATCTTTGATCATATATATAATAATCCTTCAAACACAACCTATAATCCCGCTTCATACGTATTACAATCACCTACATACTTTGCAAATCAGCCAATCCACTCTCCTTTGCTCCTTCTAATGATTTCTCCACACCCAACTCTTCTAGTATATTTCCTAGCTCCATCCGCATTCAGATTTACCCATCCCTCCGGTGGTGGTTACCAACCAACATGCATCACCACCACGCGAGATCTTCCCATCACAGTTCGGCTAGCTTCCTTAGCTGAAGCATAGTTTCTGCACCAGTTGCATAATATGCCTAGACCGATTCTGCATCAGTTGAAGCATTGATTTTTTCATCTAAGTAGTTTTACTTTTTATAAACAACCATAATTAATTCAAACATTTCAATAATTTATTAACCAGTTATTTATTTGGTAATGCTTTCGATGGGGGATGAACTCGATTGGTAGTTCTGGTATGTGATTTCTTTGAGTAGAATGACATGTCATATTTTTCTTTCACCACTTTTGCCTTATTTTGTTTAAAATTGGATTTATTTTTTTATTTTAAAAAAGCAGAAACTAAAAACTTGAATAAGTGCCATACACTCGTACTGAACTGCAAGTCATGGAAAATAACAATGATCTCAGCATAGGGCGGATCTATCTGTATATTGATTGATCTGTTTTATATTGTTTTTTAAGAAATATGACACAATCAGCTCAGAGGAGTTTTTAGCGCAATCGCCGTAAAAAATATGATCGCGTAGCAGTAGCAATAGCAGTGGTAAGTAGTATACTACAGAGCCAGTTAACACTGGCTATATCATTTCACCTTATTGAGACAATCAGACAAATACAAAAACGATTTTGTTGGTATAGAAAGAAAATGCATTCTCCAATGTTTGCAGAAAAACAAAGACACAGGAAAAAAATAAAAGAGTGAAGAAAAAAGGCATGGAACCCAAGTCCATTCAGTCATTGATTAATCAAACATACCATTAATCTTCAAGTTCATTACTGAAAAACCTGATGAATGTGGGATAAAAACTGAAGAGTAAGTAGAAATGGCATTAACACAGTTGCACAACCTATGAAAACCTTACTTCAAAAATCGGTTGCCGATAGGACATAAATAACAAAAAATGTTGTCTGCAAAACAAGAAACATGTAACAAGTATATATATATATATAAATATATTCATTCAGCTGGTAACCAATGGTAAGGCCGCATAATATTCTCCGGTGGTTTGATAATCACATCTCTTCATCGGTCTCCAAAAATGGAATCTGCATGCATGACAGATTTTGCAGAGATTAATCAAAGTGCAACCTAAAACAAAGAGTGACAAAAACGTGCAAAGCCCAATATAAAACTCACAGAGATATGAAAAGACAATGCCTCAAAGCTATTGTTTTTTCAGAAAAAGATAGAGCCAATATACTCTTAAGAAAATACACAAGAATCAACTTGTTGGACTTTAGGGAAGATTTCCCTTAAGATGGCAGTATAGTTGGGTAACTTAGCCTGCAGGAAAGAAAATCAGGATTAGTTCTTAAAGAAATACATCTTGTACCTGAAAAATATTTAAGAATGAACATCATCGTGATAATTTAGCATGCTGTCTATACACATAATCAACCAAAATATCATAAACATGACTCTCCTACAAAGCCATCATTTATTTCTCCAGTGAGTCCCCCAAACAGAATAGTTACAGAATGCTGCGTCCCGTTGGGAAAAACCACATTCACGATAAAGCAGAAAAATAGGGGACAAACACTGGTTTCATTGACCTCGTAGGTTAGTGATAATGGGGATAATATGCTTTAAAAAAACTCAGTGAAAGATTATGCACACTTCATGGCCATAAAATTCCATAACTAGATCAACTAATAGTTGAAACTGATGAAAAATCCACCAAAAGGCTAAATAAAATCCGTACACAAGGGTTATTTTCTAGGTAAATTGTGGTAAGCTTCTCTCTTGAACCAGCAACAGCCTCAGCAAATCCTTCGAGTGATTCTATTTGGTTGTCGTTAAGCCACAAATCTTCTAATCTGTAAAAGATTAAACGAGGCAATGAAATAGCAACCAAAGTTCATTTGTAAGGAAGGAAATAGAGGAGTAGACATACTGTGTCAGGTTTGCAATGTCATCCACAGATGTTAGCTTATTTGATGATACATCTAAAACCCGGAGATTGACTAAAGATGACAAGCCTTCCATTTTTGTAATACCATTGTGGCTCAAGTATAGTTCTTCTAGAGCTACGCAACCCTGCATGCCAAAAAGTTAGCAACTATAAATGAAATTAATACGAAAAGAAAATTTGGAGAAACTTCATGCCTTTGTACCAACAAGTTCAAATTGAAAGCAATCTCTAACTGTAATTGAAGAATGACTATTTTCTGGAAATGTGTATCAGAATGAAGAATATTAAGAGAGGAAAGTAAGTTTTTAGAGGATTTGAAATAGTTTGTCATACAGCATCTTCTTTGGACATTTGGTACAACAATTTCATAAATTCCAAAGACAGATAATTTACGAAGAGAAGACAGACGCAAGACTCATACGGATGCGAGACAGCAGAGGATGTGATGTGGGAGCTTTCTTTCCCAAGGAAGAGCCCAAGCAATGCCCGCCCTTGGGAGCGCATAGCTTGCGGTGCAACCCAACTCTCTTCCAGCAAGCGAGCGTACCTTTGATCGCTTCTTCTCCACCAAGCTTGGAAGTTTAAGGATAACTGTAGGTCAGTGGCTACCTAAGGAAACTCTGATTCGATCTGCCCCCATCTGGGAGACATCTACCTCATCCCAATCACAAGGAGAGGTTCACCATGATGGGGTACTTGTGTTTGCGTCCCAACAGTCACTCGCCGTGAATTTTACGAATTTCCAATTTATAGGATTTGTTGAACGCGCAGTAAATTGCCAACGAAACAAACATGCGCAAAGCATTTTTATCAAGAGGGGTTGCCACACACACACACACACACACACAAAAGCATAAAAACTATTACATATGCATAGAATAACCTTTAAATTACTGTTAAACTAAATAAAATAGTATAAGAGAATGTATCTGATTGGAAGTGTTTGGGCCATACAACCAGTTCCCTCATCACAAAGATATAGAAGTATAAGGCACAACAACAACAACAACAACAACAACAAAAATATGAGTTGTGACCTCGTGGTCCAAGCTCTCTTTTCTCATTTACCAAAAATAACCCTAGTTCTACAGAGCAACAGACAAAGAGACCATGAGCCGCCAGCCATGGTTGTCAAGATCACAGATGGCAGCACGAGCACAGGTGATGGTGCAAGGAGGAGGCTGGAGACGTAGTCAATGGATACTGAGTGGGGAGGGAGGACGAACGTTGTTTGTTTTAAAAAGCTGTTTTTTTCCGAACCGATGACGAAAGCCCAAACAAAGCAGCGGTTTCCAAAACTTTTCCATGAGTTTATGCTTTAATTCAAACGCTGTGTTATCATTAACCATTCTAACCTCTTTTTGCATGCTATAATTTAAATTCCAGTAACATTCCATACAACATATTTAAACACACTTACATTCACCCAAACAGATGATTTTACAAATGAAAGTAATTGAAGTAATTTAATATCCCAATATCTACAATTTTCAATAATTTTGAAATTCTCCATATAAATGCAGGGTAAATGATTTAACTTGATTTAATCGCAGTAAAACATTGTAGCTTTATTAATCTGTTTTTTCTCCCTCCATATTTGTTCAATGGTGATTTAAATTCGTTCTTCTCCCTATTCAGTTCTGGAAAGTAATAGAGCAAGTAAAAACTCAGCATACCTCAAATCCTCTCATTGAAGTAAGACGATTGCTTTGCAAACTAATCTTCTTGATACATTTCAAACCACATAGATTCACAACTTTAATTCGATTACGTCCAAGCCATAGCTCCTGCAAATTCACAAGGTTCTCCAAATTTTCCATCACCTGAAAATTAAAAAACTCAACTTCATAAATACAATATGAAAATAAAAATCACCGTTAATTAACACCATCACATTGACACAAAAAATAAACAATTAAAATCTAACGAACCCGTAATTTGTTGGAACCGAGTTCCAAAATGAGCAATTGATGAAAATGTTCAATCTCCTCAATTTTAGTAACTTCATTTTTGGATACATAGAGTTCCTTGAGAGTGTTGCAAACCCTAGATACGCCATGTAGCGAAGAGATTTCGTTGAAAGACACATCAAAAACCAAAAGCTTCTTAAATATGCTTACATCAGGAATATTCTTTAATTGATTATCACGCAACACCAGTTCCTACATCAAATCAGATAAATCAATAAACACGTTTCGTTTCAGAAATTGGAACGAATCCAAACGAGAAAAAGAAATTACCTCGAGATAGGAGAGGGCGTTCCATGAAGAGAGAGGTTCAACGCCGGCATCGGTGATTAGGTTTTGACGGAGAGAAAGCTTTTTGAGATGGGATAATTGAGCAATGCGAGGGTCTAGGGTAGATAAACGATTGGCGGTGAGGTCTAACTCGGTGAGATTGGGAGGTAATTCGACTGAGTCGAGATCGTGGAGTTGGTAACTGGTGAGATCTAAGAGTGTTGATGGATCGAGTTCGTCGGCGAGATCTGTAGCCGTTGATGATGCCATTGCATTTGCCACTACCTCTTCCATACACTCACTCTTTCCGTCTGATTTAAAACGCCGTGACCCCAATTTAAATTCTTTTAAGTCTCATATACTGTACTAAATAAGTGGTGTAAATTTCACAACACTCTCATGTTGTTAATTGTTATTGGAGAGAATCATTTTCCGTATTTAGGGTTCATTTGTTATAATATAAAAACGAGTTATAGTTCAGCTGACAGGGATATTAGATTATACGTGGAGGGATTGAGGTTCCAATCATCTTATTTACCATGTAATCAAAAAAGTTTACCTCAAAATTGGAGAATTGAAAGCAAGTCATAAATAGGGTGCGGAAAAACAATTAAGAATTGTGAAATTGAAGACCAGAGGAGAATTGAAAGTGTATTTAAACCTTATTTAATATATGTGAAAGACTAAAATTTTGATTTATAAATAAGACGATGAAAATCGCAATGTAAATAGAATTCATACATGCTCCTCGATGGATTGATACAAGTGGTAAAGAATTTGCGTCGCTTAAGAAAATTGTAAAATGTTCGATCTCAACTCTTGCATACAAGAAAAATGACGGAAGAGAATTCACCTTATGTACCTAATATTATCGGATGGAAATCAGTCACGATTTATGGCGGTAAAAACTGTTTATAACTTGGTAAACAAAAAAAAAAAAAATCATAATTGCATTTAAGTTTTCTTGTTATTGTTTGTGAAGATTTACTTCTGTCACTCTATCGGTCTCTCGCACGCTCGACGTCTTTTTCGTTTTACCCTTCTGCTACGAAAACAGTGAATGTTATAAAAATGAGAATTTTTACTTAAGTAACAGACGTTATAAAAAACAAATCTGGTAGGGTGTTCCGCTGCTAAAGTAGCAGACATGGATATGTTTGTAATATTTTAGGGCGCGCAAAAAAATGAGTAAGGTGACAAAATTATGGGCCTGTTTGTTTAAGCTTTAAAAAAAATAGATTTTTTTGAAAAAAATTTAGAGATTTTGAAGAAAATCTAAAGTTATTTTCCGTTTGTTTATAATCATAAAAATCTATTTTTTAAATAAATTGTTTTCAAAAAAATAGATTTTGAAGAAAGCTATTGAAAATAGTTTTTCATTTTGAAGAAAAAATATATTTTTTTACTAAAATGATTTTTGAAAAAATCTAAAACAAACACCACTAAAATAAAAAAGTGATTTTTTTTAAAAAAAAATCTCAAACAAACGGGCCCTAAATCTCTTGTGGATGCAAGCCTTCAATGTTAGGCCAATGAAAATTGTTTTTTTCGCCCCTCATATTGCTCCCAGACCCCCCAAAAATCCCAAAATACCCTCATTTTTAGTCCCAGGATATTTCTGTACCTTTTTACCAAAATACTATTATTTCGGTACGTCTTTACCGAAGTCATGTTCAGTAGCTACAAATACGCTGTCAGACAGCAAGTTTTATGAAAAAATCATGAAAATATATATGTTCGGTAGAAAGCTGCCGAAAACGCATTAATTCGGTAGCTTCGTACCGAATACGCATAGTTCCGGTAGAAACGTGCCAAAACTGTGTTATATACCAGTAAAATGCGAAGAAGTCCATCAGTTTAAAAAACACAACTATTTTGCAAAGAGGTAGGGCGAATTTGTGCGATTTTGTGACGATTTTCTCATTCTTGATCAATCTCTTCCATTCTTCTCACCAAACAAGCTTAACAAGTAAGATTTCATATATCTCATTCTTGGTTTTGATTATGTTATTTCAAAGTTGTTCCAAATGATATTGCTTCATATATGTTAGCAATGCTTGATTCCAAATGATATTGAAACTGATTCAAAACCCTTCTTTGACCTGATTGTGCTGATCTTTTGATTAGGTTTTGAATTCCATGAATTTTGGGATGTTAATTTAATGTAGGGTTTATGATTTGTATTTGTAGTTTGGTTTATGAGCACCAAGTGTTTGATAAAATGCTTAAATGAGTAACTGATTGTACTGCTAGGTTGAACTGAGTAACTGTGGATATGTATTTTTATTTTGTGCACCAAGTGTTTGATAAAATGTTTGAATGAGTAACTGTTTGAAAAAATGCTTAACGGATGAAGTTTTGATTATGTTGTGTATTTTGTTATAGGAATGACAGATGAAGTTGGACGAACCATAGGTGGCAGGGAAAGCAGAGCACATGACTCTGCACGTAGAGAACTTGTGAATGTCGATAAAATTCCAAGTTGGGCTAAGGGGAAACAAGTTGTAGTTGTTGGATCGACTCAAGCTCAAGAGGAGGAGCCTCAAGCTGAAGAAGAAATGGAAGAACAAACGGAAGGCGAAACCGAAGCGGGATTGGAAGAGCAAGAAGATGAAGACGATTTGAGTGACTTCTTTGACTTTGGAGATGAAGAGGATGAGGAAGAGCAAGAGGAAGAAGCACAAGCAGAACCACAACCACAACCACACAACCACAACCACCACAACAAAAACAACGGAAAAAAAAAATACGAGAACAACACAAGGAAGAAACCAACCACGTGCCGGTGAAGCACGAGTTACAAGTTACCCTGGTGGTCCAACGGACTTGTCGTTGTTGTCGGGTTTTGGAAAGCACGTTGCTGCGTCGTTGTGGAGAAAAGAGGTAAATTCTTATTTTAATTAACTTTCATTGAATTTGGTAAATTTCTGATTATTTCTTAATTTCTGATTTTCATTGAATTTGTGCAGTGTAAAACGAGGTATTTGAGCACGCATTCTGTCTTTTACACCGATTAAAGCGCTTATTACCTGTTGTATGACAACCAATCAGTGTAGGAAACCTCTATGAATGAATAAACATCTATTTCTTGCCTATGGAACACCAAAAAACGCCCTAGATCTCAAAACTTTCGATTGTGTGCTGAAGAGGTTATGAAAGTACAACTCTGTTAGCTACACCCTATATAGACCAACTTCGGTAGCTTCGTACCGAAATTAAGCGTCTTCAGCCTGTAGCTACCGAAACTGGTAATTTTTTTAAAAAATACATGGTTTCGGTACGAGGCTACCGAAACCTTTATCTAACTTATAAACGACGCCAACTACGCAATTTGACATGATTTCGGTAATGTAGTACCGAATTTAATTAGTTATGGTTTTACCGAAGTCATCAAAGGGGGCAAATGGGTCATACAGGGGGCCTGAGAGCAAATGACGGGGGCGAAAAAAGCAATTTTCTAGGCCAATATACCAAGAAAGTCAATGGCCCATTTGATAGGAAGCCAGCCCAATGCAACTTTCGTGTTCATTGTAGCATGGAAAATTGCTTTTTAGGCCCCCTTAGTTGCTCCCAAACCCCCCGAAAATCCCAAAATACCCAAAATTTGGAACCAGTTTTGTTTGCTTTCTATAAACCGAAAGGCATTTGTTTCGTATTATATGTACCGAAGTGATGCTTTATGTCTTGATCTGCAGTTCGATTTTGGGCAAAAGCAAAGATTGTTGTCCCTTGGTACGCTACGAACCGAACTCGTGTGGATTCGTAAGACAACTACCGAAATCGCTATCTTTCGTGAGGCAACTACCGAAAACTCTATAATTACATGAAATACGAACCGAACTCCCTTTCCCAGAAACATATAACAGTTCAATTAGTCTGTCTTCATAAGGCGAAAAAGGCGATTTTTACGGTTTACTCGTTAACGAAAAGATCAAGAACATGAACAAGGGTTTCAACTCATTCAATCCATTCCATTTGTCTCACTGAAACGCTACAACATTGTTGGCTCATGTCCCGGTTCTTCCTCACATGTCGTCGCTGTTTCTCTGTTATCACTGTTCCCCAATTCTCTCTTTTTTCTACGTTGTTAGAGAACACTACTCGTTTACGCGAATTGAACCAAATATATGCCAACATTCTCATAACGAACTTTTTGGAAACCAATTCTGCTTCTTTTAATTGGAACAACATCATAAGATCTTACACTAGACTAGAAGCACCGCGAAACGCGATTCGTGTCTATATTTCAATGTTGCAGGCCGGGGTTTTACCGGACCGTTACACTCTTCCAATTGTTCTTAAGGCAGTGTCACAAACTTTTGCTACTGAGCTTGGAAAACAGGTTCATTCAGCTGGTATAAAACTTGGACTTCAATCCAATGAGTACTGTGAAACTGGGTTTATTAACTTGTATTTTAAAGCTGGCGATTTTGATAGTGCCCGTAAGGTGTTCGATGAAAATCCTGACCCAAAGCTTGGTTCTTGGAATGCTATAATAGGTGGATTTTCGCAAGCTGGACTTGCAGTCGATGCTGTTGGCGTGTTCATTGATATGAAGAGGCATGGATTTCAACCGGATGGAATCACCATGGTTAGCTTAACATCGGCTTGTGGTAGCATTGGTGACTTGTACCTGGCTCTCCAATTGCATAAATGTGTTTTTCAGGCTAAAGCTTCTGAAAAGACTGACATTTTGATGTCGAATTCTCTGATTGACATGTATGGAAAGTGTGGGCGGATGGACTTGGCTTACAGAGTTTTTGCAACAATGGAGGATAGGAATGTGTCATCATGGACATCCATGATTGTGGGTTATGCAATGCATGGACATGTGAAGGAGGCGCTTGGTTGCTTTCAGTGTATGAGGGAGTCGGGAGTGAAGCCTAATTATGTGACTTTTATTGGAGTGCTTAGTGCTTGTGTGCATGGAGGGACTGTTAAAGAAGGAAGATTTTACTTTGATATGATGAAGAATGTTTATGGCATAAGACCCCAACTGCAACATTATGGATGTATGGTGGATTTGCTTGGTCGGGCAGGATTGCTTGAAGATGCGAGGAGAATGGTGGAGGAGATGCCTATGAAGCCAAATTCAGTAATATGGGGGTGTTTGATGGGTGCGTGTGAGAAACATGGGAATGTGCATATTGCAGAGTGGGTAGCTGAGCATTTGCAAGCATTGGAACCTTGGAATGAAGTTGTTTACGTGGTATTGTCAAATATATTTGCCAATAAAGGCTTGTGGAAGGAGGTCGAGAGAATAAGATCCTTCATGAAAGAAGGAAGATTTACTAAGGTTCCTGCCTATAGCATCACAACAAATTCAGATTGAAGATTCAACAATAATTTATTTTAGCATTGGGGATTTTACAATCAATTGTAGTTTATATATTTGTCATTTTTTATGTGCAATTTTTCTTTTCAACTATATTTTTTTTACAAGCACTTTTCAGCTATATATACTCTCCATTAACAGGAGATATTTCCAATGTCAAATATTTTCTGTGTTCGAGGACAGTAGAAGAAACAGGGGGATTTGATTTGTAAATAAAAGATAAGCATACCTTTGAATTTTATGGTTTTGTAACGAAAGCTTTAAATCTAGTGACTGAGAATCAATATCATGCTTTGCTTGATCTGCGCGCATGGTCATGAATTTATAGATGTACCACATTCAAGCTTGTGTTGTAAGGAAGCAGTGCTTACTTGATAAGAACCGAGTAAATGGGATAAGGAAAATGAAAGAGAAATAGATATTTATAATTTAAATAGATGATTTGGGATATAATAATACAACACAGGTTTTCGAGAGCCTGTCTCTCCACAATTCCAATTCTTCCTAATTTCCAGAATGCCTTCTTAATTCTGTTTTGCTTCTATTTATATTGCATTTAACATCTGTTCCTAATTGGCACAATTAATCTGAAGGGTTGTGACTGTCCCTATTGATGTTGTTTGGCTCCAAGGGTTGCATCCTTTCTCCATCTGTTGCATCCTCTTGGGATGCACTTCTTGGCACCAATGAGTGTGTCTTTTTACCAAAGGTCATGTGTCCCTTTGATTCACATCTCTTAACCCTGCATCCCTTGGGTGGGTTGTGACTGTTGGGTGGGTTGCACCCCTTGGGTGTTGAGTGCCCTGCTGCTGCTGGTGGTTCACAGTTGTTGCTTCTCTTGCTCGTTGTCTGCGAGTGTAAACCTTGGTGATAGGCGGCTTACACTTATCAATACTGGACAACAATTACGATTCAATATAGTTGTAATTGTATGTTTCTTTTTCCCATTTTCTTTTTTGTTTGCCACTTGATGTACTGACTTCTTAGCTCAGGAACTTAGCACTTAATAATAGGCTTATTAAATTTTCAAATGCTTGTTTGTAGTGCTAACTGCTAAATTTCATTTCCTATGTCTGAAATTTTTCTACTAAAGACATTTTTTGGGGGTTAAAGTTGAGTGGTATAGGCTAACAGTTAGCTCACTATTATAAGATGAGGATGAGGAATCGCATGGCAGGTACCTCAGGTATAGACATTTTACCTGGGAGGTTTGAAAACAGAACTTGTGCAAAACACTAAGCCCAATTGATTTTTGCTTTAGCCAAAAGCTGTATCTTTATGCGAGTTCATGCACACAGCGCAAAATGATCTTTTGCTACGAAAATTTGAATTTTCTTTTGGAATTCAAAGCTGCCGAGATAGAGGATTTTGGCTTTATCTTGTTACCTCAAGTTCATTAAACTTAAGATCAATTCAATCATTAATTAGGCTCTCATTTTTTAGAGTCCTACTGCATATGAAGGAGGAAGTACTGCTGCATAGACCCTGAGACGTGCAGCTATGTCAAAATTTAAAGCTGAAAGCAATTAAAGTGTCCCGTCCGTGTTATCTTTCTCTCAGATTTTGGTATTATAGAATGAACTAAAGGGTTATAGTTAAACAAATTATGTGACTATCTGATTATCATGATGAAGTATGGCGTCTTGGCTTAAAAAAGATGCACAATATTTTCTGTTACCTAAAAGGAAAGTCAAGTGTATCACCGTCATCAACGAGCATTGCACCAGCTAATCAGGTTTTTCGCTATACTTGTGGTTGAAACTTGAAACAGTTTATCTGTTTCTGCTAAATATAATTGCACTTCTAAATGCATGTACTTGTACCATTTTGCTTGAGTGCAGCAAATACACTTTTGTTCTGCTAATACTTTTATTAACGATGGAGACTGCAGAACGTGTACTTGAGAAACAAGTTATAAGATCTTCTCATTGACAATCATATAATACTATAAACACGGGTTTCACTATGAAAGTTAAGCTGCATCAACAAAGGTAAACAGTATTGTGAAGGAAAAATGTCAAACATAACTATACATTGATATTAGCCTATACAATTTTTCAAGTCCAATATGCAGCTAGTGATCTTTCAGAAAAAGATCTGTAACTTAAAATTCCCTGTGGATAATTACATCATACATGTTCATGAATTGAAGAAAAAACACATCCTTTAATCCTAGGACCTAAACCTTCTTATAAATTATTATTTTTGTAATGAACTGTAATTTCAACAATATCATAAAACCAAATTATCTCCACCTATTTCTTGATTGCAAACCTGAAGTATCAACATGAGTAGCGATTCCAGTATTTATTTCTTCGTCGGCTGTTGAGGCATTTACGGATCCTTCCAAGTTCATTTCAACATCACTCTCTACTCCATATGTAACTTCATAAATATTGATCTTTTTAAGCCAATTTACATTGCTAAAAGTTGAAATGTTATCATCATTGCTGTCAGGCGGAACACCATTTTCATCATGAAAGCTTTCGACCTCGTCCATTTCCTCTATTATTACACCAGCATCTGGAGCACTCTCCACCACATTGTTCTGCATCTTTTTTCCTTTCTCTTTAATTCTACTTCTGGTGTCTCCATCCCCGGATATCTCCTTCAATGAGAATTCCAATTTACCATTCTTTCTAACCTGCATATCATTTGGCAGGTCACTGAGTTGTACTTCTTTTTCTCTGTCATTACTTCTATACTCATTAGTTACTTCTCCAACAGAATCTACCTTTCCCGAGTCAGGAAAATCTCCTTCATCCAATCTTGACAGTATCCCTTTCCGTCCAAACAATTTAATTCCACATCCTACAACAATCTTGGTTTGACCACCATAGTTCTTTGTTTCTATGTGTTTGATCTGATACAGTAACAAGACACAAACAGCCAAAATTATCACCACCTTCAAAACCTGTTTTATGTTAGACCCTTTTGGTTTTTGATACCTTCCCAAAGATTGATATAACTCCATTCTTCTGCATTAATTCAACATCTTACAAGGATCAAATAAATATTCAGACAATTCTGAAGATATATAAAGTTAATCATGAAACCAATAGACAAATATATTGGTCATTTCTAATCCTAAATATGATTTCCAACAATTCTTAAACTATCATAACAAAAATAAAAAATTTCAAGAAACAAGTACGGCCATGATGATTAATGAAAAATACTAAAAATTAACACACAATCTTGTTACATAGAAAATTCAAAGGAAAAATAAAAAGCAAGAAATGAATTCTTAAGGAACAAGTTTTTACCTTTTTGTCTCTTCACTTGTTCTTGCTTTGGTGTTGAGTGTTCTCTCTTTGTGTTATGTTTGGTCTTTTGTGGCTTTAAATTATTCTTTGACTAAAATGATGAATAATTAAATACTTTATAAGTACAAGAGGTCGTTGAAGTAACCAAAAATAGCGGTTACTTTTTTGTTTGTCATATCCAAAATGCCCCTTGAACTATCCACGCAACGAAGAAAACAAGAGTGAGAAATGAAGTCACCAAGGGTAAATTCGATATTTCTTATGACCATTTAGATCAGAGTGCTGACCCACGAACGCTGGGGCTAATTTCCAAAGATTAGGTAAAATCTTCTTAGTAATCAACATCATGCATATGCAAGTCATTGACTAAACCTTTTTATGCCTTAATAATTGACTAAAATAATCTGCATGTGTTTATGCAATGTTTGGCTGTTTGTGGATTGATCAAATTTTAAATATTTATAATTAACAAACTTATCCTCAGACACTTGAACTGAACTGGTACATTAATTTATTTATTTTTAACAAATTTGGTAACACATTCTGGTAACACGTTAGTGTGAAACTGCACCAAGAGCTACCGATAATGGAGAATACATTATTGACAGGAAAATCAGTTGAAGTGAAAAAAGTTGTCAATATTTTTGAAATTAATAACATGTTGTACTGTATTAAATATTAAAGGTTAAATTACAGGAATAAATTTAAAAAACATGTCACACAACACATGCAATACATGTCCCTGACCAATAAATAAAAATTATTCTCGTACAAACTCAGAAATACCGAATTCTGAGGAACAGAAGTAAGCATCGCAAGACACTGACAATACAAACTGATAGATAAACTCTTCTCTAAATTCATAGAGTTAGCTTGAACTTCAATGATCAGACTGCAACCTGTTCAGGGATTTCTAATTGTTGTTGATGTGATTCTTCAAAGTGAGGAGAGGTTCCTGTTGATGGGTTAAATGGTCCTGTAATCTGAGAAGATGTTCCTGGGGCTGCATAATATGGCATCGATGCTTTAGCCGGTGATCCGTATGGTGGAAGAGATGACCCTAACATTAGAGGAGTTGGTCCTGACTGGGTGGTGTTGCCCTGACATTGCAGTAAAAACATATGCAATTCCACATATTTGTTAAAATTAGCAAGAAGCAATTTTAATAAGCAAAAATGCTTCCAACCTACCAATATTGAGAAACAGATAACCACTTATTCAATCACTTTCTATGTCTGACTGATCACGCCTCGAAGTTTTTCGAGCTGATCTAGCGCCAATCATAATATCTGCCAATTCTTGGATTGAACATGATGTACTCTGCCTCATCTTATTAGCAAGTATATCAATGTTATCCAAAAGCCCTAAGCCCAAGAGCCGATTCCTTAGCATTTCAATGGTAGTAACATAAGGTGGTATTCCTTCATCAACCATAATCTCAAAGTACTTACATGCCTCCTCTAGCTTTCCCTTCTTCTTACAAAGACTATGAATCATGACGGAATACGTTGAGACAGAAGGATAAAATTTCTTGTCCCCCATGTTTTCCCAAACTTCAGTTGCCTTGTCAAACCTTCCTATCATAATCAGTAATTTTAGCACCATGTTATACGTATGACGATCAGGAAGACAGTCATCTTTTTCCATTCTAGATATTAACTTTAGAGCTCTATTTACCTCGTAATGATCACAATGGTAAGCTTGTATTGCATTGTAACTCCAAGTGTCTGGTTTTAATCCACAAGAAATCATTTCATCCAACAATTGATATGCTTCTTCCACCTTTTTATTCTTACAAAGTCGCTTTATAATACAGTTGTATGTAAATACATTTGGCAAAAGGTTGCATCTTTTCATTTTGTCAAGAACACTGAAAGCTGAATGTATATCATTTGCCTTACAGTATGAACGGATGAATATTGAGTAAGTAAAAGCATCTGGCTCAACTTTCTTCGACAACATATTATTAAGAAAGTCCATAGCTTCATCGACATGGCCTCCTTTGCAAAGGGCCTCTAACAAACTATTATATGCAAGCAAATCCACAGGACATCCTTGCTCAAGCATTGATTCAAACAGCTCGCGGGCCTTCCCCGAATCACCAACTTTACCCCATCCACAAATCAGAATGCTATAAGTTTTAGCAGTTAACAAGAAACGACTCTTAGTTTGATCAAAAAACTGTTGAGCCTGCTTGACATGCTTCTTTTTGCATAGAGTGTACAAAAGCGATTCAAAATCAATAATAGTTGGTTTAATTCCAAATTCATCCATTCTAACAAAAGACCGAATTGCACCATCCGGCAAATCAGCTCGGCTATATGAAGTGAAAATGATCCAGAAAATTTCATTAGTGATTTTACAACTAGAAGACTCTCTCATTTCTTTAAGAAAATCCCAAAGTATAGCAAATTGTTTAGAACTACCTAAGATTTCTACCAAAATGTGGAAGCTCTCAACACTATGCTGAAAACCCGGAATTGATTTAGCCCAAAGAAAGAATCTGTGAGCTGAAAAGCCAAGATGATTGCACCTTTTCAAAACCTGTTCAACTAAATCAGTGGATATTTGTGGTGAAAATGGAGTGAGAGAGAGTTCTAGATCATGGCGAGGGTGGCGGTGATCGCTGACAATACGAGATATCTCATTGACAATGTCAGGTAATATTGGGGCAGAAACTTGTGAGGTTGGAAACGAGTAAAATCGATGGCAATTGAACTTGTGTTGAACAACAGGGAAAATGTAAGAGGCTAAGATTTTATGCTTAGAGAAGTGTGATTGGAAAGACATTTTTGGAGATTGTGATTGTAAGAGATACTATCATATCAGTTCATTGAGTACTTTTTACAAACACCTTGAGTTCAATATTAAAATATGTAGTTGTAAAGATTTGAGAGTTGGAAATGTAGAACCAAAATCAAACACTAACCTTTGTTGCTAGTTTCAGATTGAAGATGAAGGTCTGTGTATGCAAATTACTTAACCGATGAAAATTGGATATAAAAAAATGAACTCGAACTCTATTATCTCTCCATATTATGTCAAGAAAACCTCGAATTTTATTCTAATAATAATGTATAGTTTTTTTACTTAATTAATGTATAGTTGTATACTCCATAGTTTTTTTTTTTTTTAAGAGTTTAATTGTTGTGCACCGTCGGTGTAAAACTTTTTTACACATGCATCCAATGATATATTGTCACATCATTTAATGAATGAGATACATCATGTGTTTTTAAACACAATGCATGATGTGTTGATATATTATTGAATGTATGTGTAAAATAACTTTACACTGACGGGTGTATATAAATTAAATTCTTTTTTTAAAACTAGCCGATATTGCTAAGCATAATATTTGGTATACTCCATAGATTAACTATAAGCATAATATTGCTTAAAAATAAAATAAAAACTATAAGCATAATATTACGTTCAAAAAAGAAAACTATAAGCATAATATTTTAAAATGATATAGCATTTTTATTATAAGATTGGTGGGATTTTATTTTGTCTAAGTAGTCTAGTGGCTAGAAATTTCACCCGTAATTATAAAAAAAAAATCATTCGTAGAATAAATAAGTGGGTGTCCGCGATTTGAAACCGACCTCTATTTTGTCTGGTCACTATAAGCAAAAAAAAATTAATATAAACTAGATACATTAATTTTTCAATAATTTAAAATGTAATTTTTTTTTTCTTATAATATTGACCGGAGGAGTGCATATAATGTAATGTAATGTCACTGCCAATTTAGTTAAACTGACGGACTGGTGAAATTTAAAATATACAATAATTTTAGATTTTTTATAAAATTTTGCATAAATAATTCATATGATATAAAGTTTCAACCCAATAGTACATTTTATATAAAAAAATGTTCGTTAAAGCATTATTGAGCTATTTGACTTTCAATCTTCTTGTGGCGGAGTTATATGTGGCATTCATAGAAACTTTATTTTTGTATCATAGGATGCAAATTTTTTTTACGTAATATCTTTATTCATAGAGGCGCTGATATTGGACTTGGTTCAAATAAAATTGTCACTCACACAATAGGTTGCAAACAGTGATCGCATTCTAGAATGCAAGAAAGTTATTATGGTAATTTTAAGGAACATGTGAGAATTTATAAGAGACGCAAAAAAGTACTCATCTGATAAAGATGACATCATTTTGGATTATGCTTTTAGTATTAAGATATGACCTGTTTTTTAAAATTTTGTAAAATTCGTATTCATGATAGTGTTGTTCATGACTTGTGCAATATGCATCACTTGAATCACATTTTCATGTTATAGACATGGCGTGTAACATTGATATATATAACATTTTTTTTCAAAGTTTTTCTAATTCAAATTCAGAAAGCACATTCGGAAATTTTAATCCAACGATGAATTTTATAAAATTTGTATTCATGATAGTGTTGTTCATGACTTGTGCAATATGCACCACTTGAATCACCTTTTCATGTTATAGACATGGCGTGTAACATTGATATAACATTTTTTTTAATAGTATTTATCATAGTTTTCTGGAAAATCATTTTGTAAAAAAATTTATTTATAACCACAAAATGAAAAGTTAATCCATATGTCTTTTCTAGAATTTCTTTTTAATAAAACTAATGAACCTGAGTGATGGAGCTTCACATTTTAAAAATAAAATAAATTATTACTATATTTTTTAAAAATCTGTAAAATATACAGAATCATTTTTTTAAAGGTTAAACAAACATATCCATTATACCGGTATGATATTACTTATTTTTATAGCTTGAATTTTTAACCTAATTCTTTTTCTCTGAATCTCCGCTCAGTTTCCTATTATTTATTTTTTTTCTCTTGTTCATCAATTAGAGAAGGATTTTTGAGGATCAATTTTGATCTTAAATCATTCCTCTTGTCATTTTTTACTTGTTTTTTTATTTAAATAAGTGAATGATAAGGTTCACGTTTGACTCAGGCATCCACACCCGGAACACCACGTTTTTGAAAGTAGTCGCTGCTATTGATGATTCATGATTGCAACATTTTTGCATAGGTAAGACTGATAGTAATAAATGACACACAATAGTACAAAGAGATGGAAAGGATTGGCGTGACTGTGTTTTTCTATTGTTAATCAAAATTTAGTGGTTCACAAGAATTAAACAAATACACGACAAGCAAGAACTTGTAGTTTCATCAATGGATATACTAATAATTAATACATTTTGGTTAGAGCCATGCCATGTCTCTATTAAGATTGCAGCTGTGAAAGGGATTACTCGATGATTATGGTTCTCTTGTCCTCTGAGTCATCAAATCTTGAAACTTGAAATATACCCATTATGTCACTCTTCGATGTATATATTTTTTCCATTTTGCAACTTGGGACGAGGATGATAATAATCGTGTTCGCGGTGCGATTTGGTTCGGTTTTAAGCATAAAAGTCATTCTAACCGCAAGATAAAAATGCATGCGGTTTGGTTTCATCTGTTCAAAAATTTAGAAATTGAATAATATTTTTTGTATGCTAGTTAATTTAAAAACTGGTCATGAGACTGAACAAAATATATAGCAAAAGACCAAACAAAAACAAGATTTTTGTTCTTCATTGAATTACAGAATAATTTTTTATTCAGAAAATAGACTACTAAAAATACTAAAATATCCTTTTTATTTTTTAACATATTATCTCTTTCCGATACAGTTTTATCTTATCATGCTCTGTCATGTCCGACACTTAATGTTTTGTGAATCAAATTCATCTAAACACTGTTATGATTAACTAATATATTTTTTTACACAAGCTATGATTAACTTGATTTTTTTTATAAGGATGATCAAGTTGATGTGTCTTCGTAGATTAGTATTATTTCATTGTCCGGGAAAAATTGTCGTTTAACAAATTTTTTCAGTGCATTGACGGATGATGTTTACCTGGAATTTTTTGGATATTAAAATAAGAAAAATGTGAATCATCATATACTAATGAAAATGGTGAGTAAATTTTAATGTTACGCCTCCCATAAGTCCTAACTCAACTGGTAAAATACCGAAATTGTTAAGCTGAACGTCGTGATTCAGATTCGAATCCGGGATCTCACAATTATCTGTGAGTTTAATTTCAGTGAATTACCTAATTTTTTTTTTTTAATTTTACGCGGTTGAGATGAAATGCGTGATTTATTCGGTAGCTTAGTCTCTACGGCAAATGCAAATCCTTGACCGCAAGAGCCAGATAATCTCTTGAATTAATCAATTATGATATGCTATTTATTGCTCCCATCAATTCATGGAGACCTTCTACTACACTGCAACTCAATTTCCATGTAATTGTAATGAACAACACAATTTCAACCACTTATTTATTCATGCCCCTTATACTCCTAAAGTCCTAATATTACATGTGGCGTGACCTTCCAGTGATTTTCTCAATGTTACACTATATCATTATTTTCATAAGACGGTTTGAAGATAACTTTGTCTAATATTATAAGTAAATAAACCTTGTTCTATGAACAAATTTAAATTTCACAATTAGATTAATATGTCTCATTACATCTCATTTTCTAGAAATTAAAAACAAAAATTGATAATTTCATAGGGTTGGGTTATAATACCAAACCATGTACTATTTAATTAATAAACAACCATGTTGCTTGACTTGCTAAAAAAAATATGTTGCTTGCATAGTGCCCATATAAATAGCTTCCAACCCCCCTCTTACTCTATCGCAGACCAAAACACATTCTAATCATTCTCTCCCTCTCAGAGGCTCTCACCCTTTTCCTAGAGTTTCTTTCTTTATTTATTTTTATAGACAAAAGAAAACATATAAAACTCATCATCATAGTCTTAGAAAATGGAAATTGAAGTAAGGCAAAACATGGTAGCAAAAAAGCTATGGAACATGGTACGTGTATTATTGTTCATGATAAGAAAAGGCATAGCCAAGAGCAAAACAATGGTAGATCTCAATTTTATTCTCAAACGTGGGAAACTAGCTGGGAAAGACTTAATCAACACTCTCATGCTCAATCACCAATTATATTATTCCTCGCTCACATGTCGCTCCCACGACAATATTAACTCTTTCATTTCTCCCTGCGAATATGAATTCAGCTGCAGCAACAGCCCTGTTAATCCTCTCCATCATTCTTGCCGCCGCTTCTCCAAGTCACGCCAACGACACAACGATGTTTCCATCATGAAAAATAATATTGATGTTCAGAAGGTGTTTATTGAAATGATGTTAAACAATGAAAAGGTGGAGGCTGTGGCTAATTCTCCTTTAGTGACATTGCCTGGTTTTGGGAAGAGCCCTGTTGGAAGACAACTAAGGGTTACCGATTCGCCTTTCCCGCTCAAAGACGAAGGGGATAGTCGTCATGTAGACATAGCAGCTGAAGAATTCATTAAGAACTTCTATAAAGACCTCATTAGGCAAAACAGATAAATCAGCTAGCTTCTTTTGAGTCACCATACAATTATTTTTCTTTGCTATGTCGTCAAAGTTACAGTTTCAGATTAATTGATAAGCTGTTTAGTGATATCATGTGGTTATGTTATGTGACTTCAATTACTTTGAAGTTTGAAATTTGATGCGTCAGTTACTTTTTAAGTTTATAAATAATTTTCAGGACTATACTGCTTAGTGTGTATTTGGTTATATTATCTGTCAAAAGTATTAACTTTGGTTCAGTTCACTATATTGGTAGAGTGTTATTGAACTTTGTTTCTATTTTATTCTGTTTCCCTGGTTTTTCCCAATTAAGCCATACAATCCAGCAAAAATTTAACAATTCAGTAAGGAAAATAGTATTACAGTAAATACTAAAAAGGAGAGAGTTTAAGTAATTAACTTTCTTATCATTCTTCCACTTTAGATTGTTCTCTTTTGAAATCCCATAAGGATCCATCTATTTATAAGATAGCATATGATTTCCTGACTTTGTTCATTTTCAGATCAGCAACTTGTTCTTAGTTTTCAACTGTCTTTGGCTTGTTTCTCTTTGGAGCAACTTGCCATAATGACATGAAGAAAAAACCAATGTAAATTATCAACAACAGTGAATTCAATCATAAGAAATGGAAGCAAACAAACTACTAAAAATATGGCTAGTAGGGTACTCATGAACCTCATAATTTGATTAAAAGAACTTTCTTGCAGATGATTCCACTTGTAGATAACAGCAAGGATCTAAATTGGTCAGTTTATTCACAAGTGGTCAGTTTACCACTCACTATCCATGACCATGAATGCCCCTGACATTGTATAGCTTCAACTAATGGGATCACTATATCTCCACCAAATCAATTGTGCTCTTCCAATTACTTTTCAGTTGACACTATAATTATTACTGCATTGAAGGTGTCAAAATTTCACTAGTCATGTGATTCACAAATAATACATCAGAGCAATAACATAATATCCAGGCATCTAAGCATAGGCACAAATCTGTACAGGTAGCAATGACCTGCGATCATCAACATTGTGTCGATAAAAAGTACTTGATTTCCCAAGTAGATATATACCATTTCATGACTTCAGGACATCCCTTTACCTCAAAGTCCAAAACCAATGGTCTACATTTCAGTACCTGTATCCACTCAAAAAGAATTTTTAAAAATACTCAAGGGATTTTTAAAAATAACACATACAATGAAAGCTATTAAACGTAGATAGAAGTATATAATACAACACACATATGAATAGTAATTTGGTAGCATGCATTGATAATTGACACCACAAAAAACCATATGATTAGCAACACCATTGAGCTATAAGCCTCTTGGTATATCTAAGCAAACTAATTACAAAAATCTACCAAAACTGAATACAACTTGTAACTTGATTGCATTAAAAACCAATCAAACCATCCTCACTAATTAGACAGGATATCAAAGATCACTGACACACAATTATGTAAAACAAAAATTCCTGTAAAGTAGTCGTATACTATCTGCAAACAAAACAAACTATGAATAAAAATTCATTGTCCTAACTCCTAAAGATATGAAAATCTGAGCAGAAAAATGGTACATAACATATGATATTTACATCAAAATATAAAATACATTCAAACTGACTGCGACCACTTAGGTGCGATGATATTTCCTTGAAAAAGAAATCACATAATACATTATGAACAAGTTAGATACCAAAATATGTTTTACAACATGCTATGGAAAGTGGGCTTGCTAACAAAATAGTCAATTAAAAAGAATAAGACTAAACTTACAGATTTTGTCAAAAAAAAAAAGACTAAACTTACAGATCTGGAAAAGTATTGGCTATTTTGTTGCACTCCTCTCTACTTACCTTCAAATATGTTTACAGATCTTAAAAAAAAACATAGCACATAACCATCAATAAATAGATAGCATTTAAAATTAAGTTTGCAAGAGTGAGACAAAAAAACTTTAGATTTAGAAAAATCAATGAAATAGCAAATACTTCTTAGTTTTCTGGATACCATTTTGTATAAGTACCAAAAACCATTATCCTTCATAGACAACACATCATATGTAAACATCAACACTTACATAGGACATCTCCAACCTCATAATCTGTTGGTTAAAGAGCCCAAGCTCAATTGTAAGCATGGGTATCCAAGCTTCAGCAATCCACTGACCCACCATCTGCTTTTGCTTCCACCAGACAACCTTTGGTTGCCATATATTCGAAGCTGCAGAAACTTGTCTACAAAAACATATGACACAGGATACAGACTAAAATTACCAATGCCAATAAAAGCAATAGGCATGTAGAAAGCACCGCAGGAAGCTACACTAAAGATTAAGAATTGATACACTGTGTTTGAAAAGCCAGGTTATCCACAGTATAACCGAGCAGTAGCATAAAGCTATGCCTTAGAAAGTTAGACTATCAAATGGTGTGAGTGAAGCAAACACGAAAACAAAATGCACATTGTACAATGGTTGCAGGGTCTAAAACAGTTTATTTATACCAAAATAACCAATAGACTCAACAGCAGAGGAAACTTGCATGACCCTCACTGTATTTTCAGCAGAGTAATCCAACCAACCACACCCCACAGACTGTTAAATAACTTTTTTATTCCCATATGCTTCACCTGTTGTTTGCTAGTTTAAACCAGGACATGTTCCAAAACAATTGTAAAACTGTCCCAAGCATCCTTAAACAACATAACCACCCATTTGAAGATGAACCACAATCAAATTGGCAAAATCTCAGCATGAGAACAAGACAATAAATTAATTAAAAGGAAATTGAGAGCTTGCTGACATGAAGAAAAAAATAGGGGAGAAAGAGAACAAAATTTAATAATTCAACTACCATAGAAGAGAGAATATAACATCAATTACACTTCAATGCCAAATTAAACTCTTTAATCAGTTTATCAGAAGGTTCAATAACATGATGTGCTGTATTAATAATTAAAGGTTTACAGGAATAAATCAAAATAAAATGTCATACAACACATGCAATACATGTCCGTAACCAATAAATATAAAATTATTCCTGTATAAACTCGTAAAAATACCTAATGATTCTGAACATCAGAAGTAAGCATCGTATGACACTAACAATATAAAATGATAGATTAACTCTTTTAAAAATACAAAAGAGAGGCAGCAACACTAAGAATTAGCTTGAACGCCAATGATCAGACTGCAACCTGTTCAGGGACTTCTAATTGTTGTTGATGTGATTCTTCCAAGTGGGGAGGGGTTCCTGATGATGGGTGATATGGTCCTGTAATCTGAGAAGATGTTCCTGGGGCAGTATAACTTGGCATTGATGCTTTATCTGATAATCCGTATGATGGAAGGGATGACCCTGACATTGGAGGAGATGGTCCTGACAGTGGACGGTGTTGCCCTGGTGGTGGATATGGTTGCTCTGCCATTTGTTGGGGGCCAGAGGGTGGTCCATAAGGTTGATGTCCTGTCATTTGAGGTGAAGGTCCATAACGTTGATGTCCTGTCATTTGAGGTGAAGGTCCATGAGGTTGATGTCCTGTCATTTGATGTGAAGGTCCATTTAGTGTATAAGGATTTGTAGTTGTTTGAGAAGGTACCCTTTGCATATGGGGAGGATGTTGGTATTGAGGGTGGTGAGGCTGCCCTGTTGAATGAGACGGTCCAGATGTTGGCATTCGCGGCCCATTCGTTGGAGGAGATACTCCCCATGGAGGTTGATGATGCACTCCTGTCATTTGGGGAGCCGCTGGTGGGCGTTGCTGCCCTGTCATTTGAGGAGGCAGTGGTGGACGTTGCTGCCCTGAATTTTGATTTGGATATCCAGAGGGAACACGGTAGTTATATGTTTCAGCCATTCGAGTATCAAAGTGTGGTGGGGAATTCTGTGCTGACATTTGAGCCGGAAACCCAGAAGGTTGGTTATGTGTTCCTGAAACTTGAGAAGACCGTGTTTGGTATTGCTGATGTGTTTCCATTTGAGATGGAAACTCAGAAGGTGGGTTGTGTACTCCAGCAATCTGAGCAGAAGGAAGCGGTGGGCGCTGTTGCGGAAGCCCGTAAGTTGGGTTATGTGTTCCAGCCATTTGAGAAGGGGGCCTTGTTGGTGGTGGACGGTATGTAGGTCTTGGACAAGTGTTGTATCCAACTCGGTTTGTATCTAGTAATCTCTCAATCTCCTCGCCTTTCCCAGCATTTTTAAAAACCTCAGTCACAGATTCACGCAAGGCAGGAGTGACCCCAACACCATACCTCATAACCTCGTCCAACAAATCTCTGCTTTTATCCAACAAACCTTCAGCACACAGTCCCTTGATCACCACCTCATAACATGTGGCGTCAGGCTTAGGATCTTTTTCTCCCATTTTGCTCAAAATCTGAGCACAATCAACAACTTTACCATTCTTAATCAATTCATCAAACACCCTATTACCAAAGGTAGCAACCACCCTCAAACCAGCATCAACCATTTTGTTAAAAATTCTCAAAGCCTCGTCAATACTATCCGCTTTCAAATATGCATCTATCAAAGTCGTGTGAGTAGGCACATCCGGACTCAAAGACTTAGAGCACAGCTCTTGAAACAGTGTCTCAGCTTCAGTCAACATCCCATTCTCACAATACCTAGAGATAATGTTACGATACCCAGCAACATCCATCATAAAAGGCTTAGAATTAGACTTAGTTCCAACCTTCCTAAAAGTAGCAACTGCTTCATCAATCTTACCAAGCTTAAAACACTCATTAACCATAACATTAAAAGTATCAGAATTAACAGCTTGAAAATTAGGAGGAGTATGATTATCTAACATCTGATCAAACAATTCCCAAGCCTCCTTTTCCTTACCATGCTTAAGCAAAACCTCCAAAAGAACATTACAAGTTGCAGGAGTCATCCTAAACTGACGATCCATTAAAGACTTATAGGAATCCATAGCTTCCCTATCTCTTCCCTGTTTAAAGAACCATTCCATATAAGTAGCATTCACAACACCATCATACACTAAACAACGCTCCTTAAGCTCATCAAAAAGCTCATTAGCTTTATCCAAATTACCAAGTTCAAGAAAACCAGATATCATATTATTATAAACCAATGAATCAGCACCATGTCCTTTATTCAACATCTCACGCAAAAGATCAACAGCTTCATCAATGCGACCAACACTGATCAAACCTTTAGTGAGATGGCGATAAGTAACAGGCGAAGGACTGAAAGGTGCATCAGCAATGATCTGTCGATAAATCTCGAGAGCAACATCGACACGGCCTTCATCGCAGTGAGTATTGATTACATTATTGTAAGAAACAATATTGGGAACAAGGTTAGATTGATTGAAGAAGAAATGGAAAAGACCAATAGCTTCTTTATACCTTTTGGCACGATACATAGCAGCGATGATGGCGTTACAAGTGAACACAGTAGGTCGAGTCGATGAGAAAACTGAGTGGCGTGCGACGGCGGAAGCGGCATCTAGGTCACCGGCGCGAATTAAGGATTGGACACGGTTGTGGAGGTTTAATCGAGGTCCGACTAGAGACGACGTTGAATCTGGAAGACGAGGAGCGTTAGGATCACGCGACTGATGTTGATGAGGTGGAGGACGGATTGCGTTTAAAGGAGGTTCGATACGGAGACGGCGCTTGCGACGACGGCGCTCTGCCGCAGCTTCTTCTGCAGAGGAAAAAGCGAAGGAACGGACTGTGATTGTGATAGGAGGGACGGTGGTGGTACGACGGAGGGACCGGAGGAGAAGGCGGCAGAGTGACATGGTGATGAATGAATGAATTGACAGTTTCTTCTTCAATTCTATCTATAAACCCTTACTTAAGCCCTAACAAGAGTGACACACGAGATCAAAATCAATGATTTTTATTTTTTTTTTGAGAAATGGGAGGGTGTGTTGAGTAGTACTAGTAACTTTCATTTTTCTTCTTTGTTTTGTGTTGTATTGGCATAAAAATGAAAAATAACGACTAAAAACACTAAAGGAAAAAATTCCAGAACTATAAGTGCAAAAAAATCTTTAGAAACCAAAAATGAAATTGTGCAAAATTATAAGGATTAAAATTATATTTAATCTTTTTTTTTTTTTGAAGAAGCCAAATAATATATTAACTAAAATGATCTCAATCAAGTACAAGATGTACCTAACCGGAACATATATAAAAGTTTGGAGAAGAGGCATCACATCTCCCCTTCAATAAGAAAATTACATAAAAACAAATTAATCAAGTAGCTCTAATCCCTAAACAAACTAAAGGATTGAGCCACCACAAATTTATGAAACTTTTTTTTTGTTAATCTTCAACCACCACCAAACGAGAATCTTAAATTTATCAAACATAAGTTCACTCGATAAGACCTTCTGAGAGAAAAACTTGTTATTCTTTTCCTTCCAAATAAGTCAACAACACGCCGTCTAAATTATCAGCAAGCACTTGTGTGTCTCCTTTTTAATCAAAAAATTATTTCCAAATTGAAGAGCATAAAAACGAACATCAATAAAAAAAGTGGTATCAATTTACAACCACTTGATAACTCCTCTCCAAAGATTACAGAAAAAATCACATTCAAAAAATAAGTGACACCTCTTCTCACCGAACTATCCTTTGTTGCTAGTTTATTTTGAAGAAGCCGCCATGTAAAAATAGACACTTTTAGTGGAAGTAAATTATTCCATATTACCTCCTTTTGTTTCGGCATGACCACTCGATCCTCCTTTGTTAATAAAGGATAAACATCTTTGACAGAATAACCTTCAAAAGGATCTGACTGCCACTTCCATGAGTCATTAATATTCACCTGTAGAAGATAATTTTCTAAAAAAGCAAAACACTCGACAAATTATTCCTCTTCCCAAAAAAAAAATCTTCGGGGCTATCTCCACCCCACTCAACATATTTAACTCTATTATGTTAACCACATATATAATAATTTTTAGTTTAGTGGAGATTCATCAGGGCCGATCTAACATAGATGCTAAAATAAATTTTAAAGTGAGGTCTTTTAACATAAAAATAATACAAGGTTTGTCAAAAAAAAATTGTGGAGTCTAATATCAAAACAAAATTTATTGAATCTGATATTTAAATATAGTCAAGGAAAATGAGAGACCATAATCATAACTAATTGAACTAGAAACATTGTTAGAAACATCTATACTTCATTTTTATTGAAAAACATTACATATATTTATAAACAAATTGGATATTTTTTAGAGTCCTTTCTTTGTAACAATAAAAAAGTCCTTTCTTTAACTTGAAGGATATTAAAATGCACGGACATTATATATTAAAATGCTTGTCAAAATATGTTGAGCTTAAATGTTAATTTTGTCGTCGTGTTTTTACCCATATTTGACACGGGTCCAAATACTAGTATATATAAAAAAAATTATAGCTCGTTATATTAATTATCATACTTATACTTTTGTTAATATTAAGCAAAACACATGTAGAACGGGAATCAATGCCGTTAAAATGTAATAGAACATTTGCATCTACGGGATCAAACTCAGTTGATAGACCGGAAAAGTAGTTTTGAATATTAAAAATCTATATGCAAATATAACCGAATGACTAATGACATGAAAAAGGTATAAAAGACTAAATTGTTATATGAAATTATGTGCAAAAATATTTTTGCCTGGATAAAAATCTTAAAATTATCAATTTTTGCAATATAGTTATATACCATGTATTTTATCCAATTCTCATTTTTTTTCTTTAATACTTGTTGTGTTACAATCAATGAAGCACCGACATGGATGCAGATACCGGATACTATACATATTTGATACAATGATACGTCAATCTTTAGAAATATAGGCTATTATACGTTTAAGATACATATACTAAAATTCGAGAATTACTCTCAAGTGTTGGTTGAAGCAATTCGTATCAAGAGAGGAAGCAACTCAGAGTATCATTAGGGATCATGTACAATTCAAAAGCCATTTTAAAATATTGGTACTTCAAAAGTTACAATTTTTTTCATGAAAATAAGCTCCTTCATACCGACAACAATTTCCTATTATTAGGCTTCTCACATGCTACACCTCTTTTGTTCATTGTTGTTGATGACGTTGTTTGTCCTTGTTGGGCTAAAATATATTCATAGTACTAGAAGAAATTTACTCATCCCGCCCCACGTTTTTTTTATACTCCCTAAGCACGTAAAAAACTTCAGTTTATATTTATCAAACTTTTTTTAGTGTAAATTTTACACTAAAAAATGTAAATTTTACAGTAAAAAATTTTCGGTTTTTATCTATCGAAATTTTTTGCATGTTTAGGAGTTATAAAAGAAACGTGCGGACTGAAAGAATAAATTTCGTACTAGATAGTGATGAATGCTAACTTGATTGAGTGGTAGTATATTCCTAGTGAAAAAACTTTTTATCAAACACCTCTAATTTTATAAAAGTAAACTTATAAGTCAATATAATAAGTTTAAAGTTAGTAACTTAGTGTTTTTTTGAAGCAAACTTATAGTGTTAAAACAGACATATAGTTGTATTTTTTCTTTTTTTGACTAATAGATAGTGTATTTCTCTTTTATAATTCTAATGTCTTGATTTATTTTTCTCAGCACTTTTACGGACTTTCCAAACTGATCGTTACTTTATAGTAAATGGAGTTTGTCTAACATGTTAAATCAACTAAAAATAGTCATTTTTTAATTGAAAAACATCTATTATTTATTAAAAATTTGAGTAGTGTTATTTGTACAACAACTTTTGGGACAACCTTTTTTTTCTTTCATCTTTTAGGACAAAAATAATAAAGAAAGAGACGAGAAGAGAGTAAAAACACTATGTCTATGAGGGCATGAAAGAGAAAATTATCTCCAAAGTTGTCCAAAAGTAATTGTATAAATACCATTTCTTTCTTTTTTTTTATGTTTAAATACCATTTCTTTAAAAAATTATATATTTAATATAAAATGCATAAGTTTTAATATAAACCGACTATTTTAAACATCTTAACATGTACAAATTTACACATGATAGAAAAATCCTACCAAATAAAATTTTCATAAACTCAATTAAGATATTATTTTCAAGTGGTTAAAAAAATTCGTTCAAGACGAATTATTTGAAAGAGTCCGAGTTCAATTAACCTCTAATAAATATAATTTTTAGTCAAATTTTACTTATTTTACGATCGAACTCTAAATTATCACGCGTTCCATTATCTTGATTAGAGAGTAATAAACCATGAAAAAAACATTTTTATAAACTGTCTCTTACTAATTTTTGTTTTTTTTTTAATCCATTGGTACTAGACTAGGTACCTCTCTATGATCTAAATGTTTGATTAGAAAAATATCTACTTGTTGATTCATGAAGAGAGAAAATAGTACATGACAACATGCCCCCATTGCCCTGCACTTCTTTGGCCGTTAGAGAACGCCACCTATTCGTCTCTGTGTTTTCTGCATACAGACAAACCATGTGTCTTTTCAAACCATCCACCTTTCTTTTTCTTTTTTGTTGAAAACGCCAATTTCCCTTTAATCACTTAATCCTGTCTCTATAAAGTATTTTATTTTCTTTAATTATTTAATCATGTCTCAATAAGTCATATTGTTTGTTTGTTTATTAAAAGAACATTACAGAGCTAGTCTCTTTAACGGTAATTTAATATTTAACTCATCACATTCACATCCCAGGCTAATTAAGGTGATGAATCTGATGATGATAAATCATTTGCTACGTGCCTTTTTTTTTTTTTAAAATAATAATAATAAGGTAGTACCAACTTTACATGTTCATCACTAATATATATATATACTAGTATCATGAATCAAGTACAATAATGCAAATAAATAAAGTGAAGTAGAGCAGTAGTGGTGCATTTGGTCTTTTCTTCAAATAGAAAACGACACAAACACAGTTGCGTAATATTATTAATAATAATATATCTTTGAATATCTATCCTTTATATCTTGACTTTATTTTACTTTAAGCCTTTCATTTCATTATTGGCGTGCTATATAGCTAGTATTGTTATCAAACAAATTACTAGTATCACAGAAACAAAGAAAGAAAGAAACTAGTAGTAGTGTTCATCAATCATTCAATCATATGGAAAACACACTTAAGCCTTTAAGAGATGGTGAGTCCGTGCTGGATTGCCTCAGCCCAAGATCCAGCGTAGCTGGCGGTGTTGAGGATGTCTACGGTGAAGATCGTGCCACCGAAGACCAACTCGTCACCCCTTGGACTTTCTCTGTTGCCAGGTATATAATATGTGTTGTGTTCATGTTCATCATCATGCTACCTTATGTTAGTTATCATTAACGTTTTAGCCATTTTTTTTGTTTCGTTTACCATGAAGCTGAGCATCAAACCTAGACCCCTGGCATACTATCAAAACTCTTCACCATTGGACCAAACCTAGCTGCTTAAGTTTTAGCCACCTTTCGATTTATAACATAGTTGCTGATCATATAAGTGCTTATGTATAAGCTATTTCTTTTCACAAAGATAAAATTAAGTTACACAGTTATTGGTGGAATCAGACAAAATTAACCGGATGGACCACTAGAAAGTTATAATAAAAAAATTAAATAAAAAAATTATGAGTCATAAAAAGCATAAAGGTTCTGAGTCCCGTGAGCTTAGCTCAGTTGGTAGGACAAACGGGGTTCGAACCCCCTTCATCCCACTTATCTATCTTATGGGTGAAATTTCTAGCCACTAATTTATGACTTATAGCTTGTATGCTTATATTGTTTCTTGGAGTAAATAGTAGTATACTGTACACCTTTCTGTCTCTTACTTCTCTGTTCTGAGTTTGTGTTTGTGTTTGTCTACATTGCAGTGGTTACTCTTTGCTGAGAGATCCACAGTACAACAAAGGGCTTGCTTTCACTGAGAAAGAGAGGGATGCACATTATTTGCGTGGCCTCTTACCTCCTACTGTCAGCTCCCAGCAACTTCAGGTTTGTTTCTTTGCATTTTATCTATGAACATGTTGTTTTCTTTTCTTTGGTTCTCAATAATATTATTTATTTTCTACAGGAGAAGAAACTTATGCACAACATTCGCCAATATGAGGTTCCTTTGCAAAAGTACACGGCCATGATGGACCTTCAGGTATGCATGCATCATAACTTGTGTTAGTGATATAAAATGATGATATGAAAGTTGAAAAGTAACACAGCAGCATGTTGTTGTTGTTGTGGTCAACAGGAGAGGAATGAAAGGCTGTTTTACAAACTTCTTATTGATAATGTTGAGGAATTGCTCCCAATTGTATATACTCCGGTTGTCGGTGAGGCTTGCCAGAAATATGGTAGCATATTCAAGCGTCCTCAGGGTCTATACATTAGTTTGAAAGAGAAGTATGAATTTCTTTTTCATATGTCAGTTTGTATACAACTTTAAGTACTACAGTTTTATATATAGCTATTGTTATCATTTCCAGGGGAAAAATTCTCGAGGTATTGAAAAACTGGCCTGAGAGGAGTATTCAAGTTATTGTTGTAACTGATGGTGAGCGGATTTTGGGACTCGGCGATCTTGGATGCCAGGTATTTCTCAAGGAGAATCAAACTCCTAAGTCTTAATACCTTATATATTATTAATTAAAGTTTTATTAGTGACAATTTTACAACCGTTCATGAGGGAATTGGAACTCCGTCCCTTGAGGTTTACAAGATCTGATTCTTACCACAGAGTTGACACCTCATGGACCTTATAATTCATCGTGATATTATGGTAAAACTAGATGAGCTTTCCTTTGCAAAATTATTTATGATGTATGTGCTTCAGGGTATGGGAATTCCTGTTGGTAAATTGGCTTTGTACACAGCGCTAGGAGGAGTTCGTCCTTCAGCAGTAAGCATTTTCTATCTATTGTCTCTTTTCATTTTATTAATATATCTTAAATGATTTTTGTTCATTTTTCTTACTCTCTTTTGTTTATTATTATTATTATCTTTTTTCTCTTCTGGTGGCCAGTGTTTACCAGTTACAATTGATGTCGGAACAAATAATGAGACATTACTGAATGACGAGTTTTACATTGGGCTTAGACAAAAGAGGGCAACTGGGAAGGTTTGTATATATGCCTTTACTCAAAATCATTTTATTGTTTTAGCAATATTATCTTTATTTAACTTGTATTTATATGAGGCTACATTTTGTTGGTTTCTCGTCTTCTTAGGAATACTATGACCTTCTGCACGAGTTCATGAGTGCAGTGAAGCAAAACTATGGAGAAAAAGTTCTTGTTCAGGTTGTTAAAAATTTAAAGCTTAGTTTATGTGGCTCTTGAACCTGTTTTGTCCATTTTTTGCCTGTGTCTGATTATTTTGAATGATGTGTTTAGTTTGAAGATTTTGCAAATCACAATGCTTTTGAGTTGCTTGCAAAATACGGTACAACTCATCTTGTTTTCAATGACGATATACAGGTATTGTATCTCACAAAAACTGGCACATATTTCTTCAAATTTGTTAGTATGTTTTATTTTTTGAAACGAGTATGTTCTAATTATTAATGCATTTATTTTCACAGGGGACTGCATCTGTTGTTCTAGCTGGAGTTGTAGCAGCCCTGAAGCTCATTGGTGGTACCCTACCTGACCATAAATTCCTCTTCCTTGGTGCTGGAGAAGTAAGACCATTGTCGATTTTCTCTCTTATTTGTACTTGATAAGTTCTATCGACGCTTCTTGTCATGCTGCTGAGACTGTAATCTGTTTTCCCTACGTTAGTTTGTCTAACCCATTTTTGGTTATGTTTTCAGGCAGGAACTGGTATAGCAGAGCTAATTGCTCTTGAGATATCAAAACAGGTAAATCAGATATTCACTGTTTCTATACCAGTAACCCCGGTTTCTTTAGTTTTTTTTTAATTTCAATTGGTGATGTTGTTCTATTTATTTCTATTGTTTATGCTGCAGACTAAAGCACCTATTGAAGAGAGTCGTAAGCAGATATGGCTGGTAGACTCAAAGGTAGTGGAAAGCATGATAAGTTTCCATGGAAAATATTAATTTGAAGATTCATTTTGTCAAAATTTTAATTTGATTAATTTTTTTCCTAAAGCACTTATTTATTCTGCTACAGGGTTTAATTGTTAGTTCACGTGCGAATTCACTTCAACACTTCAAGAAGCCTTGGGCTCATGAACACGAGCCTGTTAGCACTCTCATAGAGGCCGTTAAGGTATTAAAATATGTCTTTTCATGACTTGTAATAGGTTGCCTTTAGACACATTCTTATCCATAATGTCCTTACAATTTCAGGTAATCAAGCCTACAGTTCTGATTGGATCATCAGGAGTGGGGAAAACATTTACAAAGGAAGTAGTTGAGGCTATGACAGCAAACAATAAAGTAAAATCTTATCTCACTTTGTTACGTGTATTTATATAAAAAATAATAATTCAAATACGAAGTTAAGAAATATATCTCCATCGTGCCTGGCTTGCAGACTCCTCTCATATTGGCTCTTTCCAACCCAACCTCACAGTCTGAGTGTACAGCTGAAGAGGCATACACATGGAGCGAGGTAAAATAACAGATGACAACATCTTTTCTCTATACCTGGTTAAGTCTTGGTCTTCTTTGATTCAAGTTATTGTTGGTACTCCTTACATAATTTGTTTGCTCATTTCCACAAAAAGGGTCGTGCAATTTTCGCTAGCGGGAGTCCGTTTGATCCTATTGAATACAACGGCAAAACTTATTATTCTGGCCAGGTTCTAAAATCTTCTTCACATTCATTACTATTTCTCTCTTTTAATCAAATCATTATATTTGATTCTTTCCTTGTCAATGCAGTCCAACAATGCTTATATTTTCCCGGGTTTTGGTTTGGGTTTAGTAATGTCTGGAGCAATCCGAGTACATGACGATATGCTTCTAGCAGCCTGTAAGTTATTAATATGACAAATTTTGCATGATACAATACAAGGAACAGACTTGACAATGCTTACACATAAACAATGTTTTTAGATCATGTATAGTTGACATAAGAATGACGGACATTCTTTCATTATTCGTGCAGCGGAAGCCTTGGCGAACCAAGTAACAGAGGAGAGCTACAAAAAGGGCATGACTTACCCACCTTTCACTGATATCAGAAAAATTTCTGCCAACATAGCTGCAAATGTTGCTGCCAAGGCATATGAATTAGGTGTGAACTCTAACTTCTTCATTTATACTAGTTACCTATCTTAGTCCTAGGCATGTATTTTTTCCTTATAAACTAAACAAAATCGCTTTAACTCTCATTGTAGGCTTGGCTACACATCTTCCTCGTCCTGAGAATCTTGTCAAGTATGCTGAGAGTTGCATGTACACTCCCCTATACCGCAACTATAGGTGAAGAGGGGCATTTACTATTAACTCTCAGGCTTTTGAATTCAATAAGGATGTTTTGGTGTATGGTGTTATTTTCTGCTTGTGCAAGAATAAACGGTTTTATGCTTTATCTGAAACAATGTTCTTTCCATTATGAGATCCTTATTTCATCTCACCTCATGCTAATGACAATGTTTGTTACAAGTTGTCTGAGAGCATCTTCAGTGCTGGTTTCTCATGTATCTATTATTTTATAAGATACGTCCCTTATCAAATTTATGAATCAACCCTTTTTTTTTTGGGAAATAATCATCTGTTGTTTATTTAACATGAAAAGTGGTTCTTTAACCATTTAAAACTAAAATTTTAATGACACTCACAAATGGAAAAATACCATAATGGAATAAATATACCAAACAACCAGAAAGTTTAAACAAGGAAGAACAGACAACAAAGGGTACAATCTAACATGTTTTTTAACAAAGTAAATAAACGTGCAGCATACACATCAGCATTGAGTAAGTGCTCAACATTATTATTTGGTGTCCACAAGCAGATCAGGATACGTGTCCTTGTAGCGCTGACTCAAGTAGTCCCGGAAATAGATAGGAGGAAATCTGAAAACAGATATGAGCAGGGATGTAAGATTTTAAAAGAATTACTATAAAGAAAGGTTCTTGTAAAAATTGTTAGGTTCATGCACCTTAACCTTTTAAAAAAAATTACTTTTTTGAGTCCTCCATGACCAAATAAATATATACCTTGGAATGGAAGTAATATGAAACTGACTAAGTCCTAACATACAATATAATGTTAAATCAAAAAGCAGTGTTCATTTACTTGGGAGGGTTTGCATCTGATTTGCAGGTTGGCAAGCACTCCACTAAACAATCAAGACTAGGATCCAAGAAGTATGCAATCTGTATATAGAGACAATATAGGAACCAGTGTTTTACAAGTTTAGTATGTTAAAAATTGTAGAAAGAAAATTCATCTGGGTTTTGAAAGATAGCCTAAACAAGTAGTAAATATTTAAAAATGTAACAAAACTTGGAAATCAAATGTAAAAAAAAAGCTGGGGCTTACAGAATATCTCTCTTGACCATTTCCTATAACTCTGTGCAACGTAGACCTGAGTTTAAATGCATAGCAAATTGTGAATTTCACAATGAACACAATCTAAATTAAAAAGGATGCACTCACAGAAGAACTACTGCTACTAAGTGCATATAACAGCTAGTACAAAAGTATATAGCAAACATAGCTGCATTGAAAAAGTTTCTCACTTGAAAGTACAGTTGCTCCAGCGATCCAGCATGTCACCAATATTAACTATAAATGCTCTACAAACATAAAAAATAAGATAGTTAATGTAAATAGTGTAAGGATAAACCTAACAAAAGGTAATTAAACATAAAAAGGTTTTGTCAAAACTGCTTGTCTTTGCGCTCAACTGTGTTTAATAACAAATGCACTCAAATGCAGCACAATAATAAGGACTAACCCCTTCAACGGTGGCACATCCTCCCATATTTGAGGTTTAGCATCCTTATTCTTGCATATCTGCAAACAAAAATATGTTATACAATTAAATAGGGAAATATTAGTGCAGATATATAGACAGAAAAATCAGTTGCGTTCTTACTTGAAGACCCGGGACATCATCTGTTGCCAACAGAGTAATCAGACCATAGTCAGTATGAGCTCCAGCTGCGTATAGCCCTTGTGAAGGATCCGAGATTTTATCTTCATGGCATGACAACAATGACGAATTATGAATACAGTAGTAGACTTTGCGTAGTTCGTAATAATACCAGGTAGTTTAAGGCATAAACATAGACTGCTAATTCAGTACCTTGATAGTGTAGCAAGCGCATAACCCCAAGGGACTCTCCTAGGGTTTCTGGCTTATTAAAAAAATTAGCATCCAAACCAAGTGCAACGGCTATTATCTTTCCAACTGCTTTCCCCGCTTCTCTGGATACCTCAGAAAAAAACATCAAAATTCAATATTTGATAAGCAGTTTTTTTCTTCCCTTTTTCCCCCTTACAGTGCTAAATATCTGTCATACTAAATAATTAAAGTCCAAACAATATCAGTACATTACTTTCTATAAACAAAGAGAGAATACATTTGGAGCTTAATAACCTATGAAGCACGGACACCGAACACGACACGGACACATCCATACCGATAATAATTTGAGAAAATGACATAATTCCAATGTAATCATCATAAGTGTCGTGTCGGACACCAACGCTGGGACACGCCTAATCCGAGGAGTGTCCATGCTTCATAGTTAATAACTATACACTATCAGGGTAAACAAATTTTACACATTCCAATTGCATGCAAGTATACTATACCAGACATGATGCTGAATGACACATAGTCACTAGTAAGTTTTTTAAAAATAGAAATGATTAAATGTAATCACATGTGTCAGAGTCAGATACACTGACACCGAGTTACAGATAAACAAATAGGTTAAGCAAAACTTACAATGCGCGGAGTTGGAATTCTTCCATAGTCTCCCTCCATCCCGGAAGAACATCTAAGAAAGGGCATAGTCAAAATCAAAGTAAAAATCAAAATTTCATGTTTAAGAACATAACAAAAAAATTCTGAAACAATCAAATGCTATATAACTTGGTCTCAATTATCCAATTCAAAAAAACTTTGACTTCATGATTATTATTATTGCATACCCGATGCAGGCCATACATTTGGAGCATTTTGTTCAACTCCAATATAATAGCCTTCTTTGGAATCTCCTTGTGATTGGTTTTTAGGATCAAGTGTTTCATCCTGCAGAGGAGTATAACCCCTATGGTTCTCATTCCGGAGAAGCTTCATCTTTTCATTGAGTGGAAGAGTGAAAAATTTCTTACTCTGAGCAAAAACCTCGTCCATAAACTCTTGGCTAATTCCATGGTTAACAAGGTAGAAAAATCCAGAATCGGTGCAAGACTTTTGTTATTCATTCACCAAATGTAGCAAGTTGGAGCAAAAACAAAAGTAAAGTTATGATGAGAGTTGTTGACTAATGAGAAACAGACAGAGAGAAGAGGAATGTGTTGTTTTACCTGTTTGAGCAAATAAACGGATTGGTCTGTGTTGGGATTGGAGAGGTCAATACAATTCAGAATTGCTTTAGAGGTTTCACTCTCTTTTTCCATTTTGGAGTCACTCTTCTCTTCTTTCTATTTCTGTTTTTTCCTAAACTTATTGCATTTTTTTATATTTAACTCATCTATCTACTCCTTCAATTATTGCACTCAGCTGATCATTCAGTGAGAAAAACGTGTGCAATTAAATATTGATTTCAGTAGTCTCATTTTTGTTTTTTTTCAACAATGCATTTTGTTACTTTGTTGTATATCAGTGTTCACGAGCTGATTTGTTGGTTTGGTTCGATTTTGAGTGAACCGGTAAAAAGCGTTACAAATTAGGTTGAGTTAGATTTCAGGTTTATTACTGAAAATTCAAACAAAACAAAATCGATACATAACATATTGTTTTGAGCCGGATTGATTGAGCAACACAATCCTCGAGTGTTGTCTAATAATTAAGGAGGAACAAAACTACATTTTTTAAAACGTATTTGAGGATTTTAAAACACTATTGCAGTCCTATGAGTTTAGATCAGTTGGTACTTGGTAGGACATTGCATTATATATGCAGGGAGTCAGGGTTCGATCCCCGATCATTCCACTTATCCACCTAAAATATCTAGCCACTAGGCTACTTGACAAAAAAAAAAAAAAAAAAAAGAAACTACTGCAAATGCAATAATAGCCAAGTCTCACCAAATTGTAGTAGAATAAAATGTCAGATTAAAGATTAAAACACATCAAAATAAAACAGTCTGATTTTGTAGCAGAATACCAAATCTGATTACAAATTAAAACACATGTAATGCAAATCAACGAGATAGATGAAGGCGAAAAGAGGAAGGCCAACGACAAGATGTGAAAGGCGAACGACAGAGAAAGGCTAACACACGATGAAAAAAACTAAGAACAGGTAAAATAATAAGAAAAATATTAATTAAAAAACTAAACATGGGTGAACTGGTAGCAATCCTAAAATCTGATACCCGGATAGAACATGACCAAGTTTGAACGGTTTAGCTCGGTTATGTGTTTGATTAATGAATCTGGCCAACCAAAACATTGCAGTTTGGTTTGGATTGAAGTTTGGCTTGATTTTGTGCAAATCATCGAGCACCTCTATTTGAATATGTCTATCAACAAGTATATATACATTAGCAATTGAACCATGGTAGATGAACCCTATAAATGGTTGAGATTAATAAATCATCCTTTAAGTGCTGTGATTACATCTCTTCAAAGCAAATGATTGTGATTTTTTATTGGGAATTAAGTCTCATCAAAACCACGCTCACTGTTCTAATATTTGCATATGATAACATGTCCAAAGTTTTTCCGTAAGAGTGGAGGTGGAGATGGACTGACTTTAGATAGAATCCCCGCAGAGACATTTGATTGTTCATAGCTGCAAATATTTTTGGTGTATGGCGTCCTTGTATGTTTATGCAAGAATAAACGATACCAATGTTTTTTCAATTATGATATCCTTATTTCATTTCAATGTTTGTAACAACTTGCCTAAAGAAGAAAAGGCTTGAGAAAGCATTATATTTACAGTTATTTGCTGTGGCAACTTGGTTTGGTCTAACATGGCCTGAAGCTGAAGCATGTGCTCAAGATTGTTGTTTGCCATATACTTGCAGATCAGCGTGTGTTTCCTTATATCGCTGACTCAAGTAGTCCCGATAATAGATTGGAGGAAATCTGAAAACATATACAAGCAGGGATGTAAGCCTTTTAAAGAATACTAAAAAGAAAGATTCTTGCACAATTGTTAATCATACCGGTGCAATTAAATTCTAGCACTACCTTATAAAAATTGCATGTTTGAGTCCTCCGTGACCAAATAAATAAACCTTGGAATTGAAGTTATATATGACTGATAAAGTCCTAACATAAAATATGATGTTAATAAAAGGAGTGTTCATTTACTTGGGAGGATTTAATTCTGATTTGCATGTTGGCAAGCACTCCACTAGACAATCATGACCAGGCTCCAAAAAGTATGCAATCTGCAAATAAACAATATAGGACAAAGTAAATCATCATTGAATTTTACAAGTTTAGTATGTTAAAATTGTAGAAAGAATCATGGAGCAATTAGAAAATTGAACTGGGTTTTGAAAGATAGTCTAGACAAGTAAATATTTAAAAATGTAACAAAGCTTTGCAATCAAATGTAAAAGAAAATAAGTGTTGGAGCTTACAGAATATCTCTCTTGACCAACTCCTATAACCCTGTGCAATGTAGACCTGAGTTTAAATGCAAAGCAAACTGTGATTTTTGCAATTAACACAATCTAAATTAAAAAGGATGCATCGGCAAAAGTACCGATGTTTGCTACTAAGTGCATATAACAGTACTTAAGAAAGCAATGACTAATATATGTAGAAGAAAGTTAGTAGCAAAAGTTTCTCACTTGAAAGTACAGTTGCTCCAGCGTTCCAGCATGTCTCCAAGATTAACTATAAATGCTCTACAACATAAACATCAAGATAAATAATGGAAATAGTTTAGGGATCATCCTAGCAAAGGTAATTAAGGATAAAAAGGTTTTGCAGTGAGCTCCTAGTCTTTGCACTCAGCAGTGTTTAATACTAGATAAAATGCAGCTCAAAATAGGAACGATGTTTCATAAAAGCATATAAGCTTAGGCAGATGATGTTATTAAGTCAGGCTAAGTTATTTTGTGAAAGATTTCTTTCTTGTAGGAAATTTCATCAATTTTTGTGTAACTCTGACAGTATATATTTGTGTAAAAATGATAAGCTCACACCGGCAAGCCATTAGGTTAAAAAACACACACTCCTTATTTCCCTTTTTAAGCCATAAAAGCTACAACACTATAAGGACTAACCCCTTCAATGGTGTCACATCCTCCCATATCTGAGGCTTAGCATCCTTATTCTTGCATATCTGCAAACAAAAAATGTTAGTCTTCAATCACTAATCAATTAGTAAAACATTAGTAACATATAGACAGAAAAATCAGGTGCATTCTTACTTGAAGACCCTGGACATCATCTGTTGCCAACAGAGTAATCAAACCATAATCGGTATGAGCTCCAGCTGCGTATAACCCTTGTGAGGGATCCGAGATTTTATCTTCACGGCATGACAACAATGATGAATTATGAATACAGTAATATAAGTTTTGTAGTTTGTAATTGTACCATGTATAAGTCACCAAAAAAGACTACTAATTCAAATTCAATACCTTGATAGTGTAGTAGGCGCACAATCGCAATGGGCTCTCCTAGGGTTTCTGGTTTATCAAAAAAATTGGCATCCAAACCAAGTGCAAGGGCTATTATCCTTGCAACTGCTTTCCCCACTTCTCTGGATACCTCAAAAACAAACAATAAATGGACAAAAAATTTGATAAGCAATTGTCAACCTTCCCTTTTCTCCCCTTTATAGTGTTAAGTAACAGCCATACTAAAATCTAAATTTAGTCCAAAAAAATTTTAAAAAGAAAAACAGCTATACTAAATTCAGTTGAAATGAATAACCAATGTTACAAATTACCAAAATAGGACAGGTTCAAACATCCACCAAGACCAAGTACAAAATACTAAAATAGGACAATGATAACTATGACAGTGACACTGACTCAGACTCTGGACATAGACCTCAATAACTAGTGTCCGGGGCACTGTTTAACATTTTTCTAATTTTAAAAATAAAATAAAAAAGATTGAATGTAATTACATTTGTCGATGTCAGACGCTCAGATGTGTCGGATGTTACAGACTAACAAGTTAAGCAAAACTTACAATGCCTGACGTTGGAATTCTTCCATAGTCTCCCTCCATCCAGGCAAAACATCTAAAATGAGACACAGTCAAAATTGATTGATGAGAAACCAGTATTTCTTGTTAAGGACATAACTAATGTTTCAATTCAATCAAAGAGCTTTGAATCAATATTTACCTGATGCAGGCCATAAATTTGGGCCATAAAAAGGTTTAAGATCAAGTTGGTCATCATTGTCTTCAACTCCAATGTAATAGCCTTCTTTGTAATCTCCATGTAATTGATTTTGAGGATCAAGGATTTCATCAAGAAGAGGAGTATAGCCCCTATGTTTATTGTTCCGGAGAAGCTTCATCTTTTGGTTTAACGGAAGAGTGAAAAATTTGTTGCTCTGAGCAAAAACTTGATCCATAAACTCCTGACTTATTCCATGATTGATAAGGTAGAAAAACCCAGAATCGGTGCAAGACTTTTTTCATTCACCAAATGTAACAAGTTAGCAAAAATAGAAAGAAAAGTGTTCTAAACAGAACAGAACAGAACAGAGAAGAGGAATAGTACTATAGAGTAAGTAGAGTACCTGTTTGAGCAAATGAACGGATTGGTCGGTGTTGGGATTGGAGAGGTCAATACAATTCAGAACTGCATGTGGTTGAGGGCTCTTATTTTCCATTTTGGAGTGAGTAAGTACCATGTCTTCTCTTCTCTTCTCTTCTGTTATACCGTGCGTGAGTGTGTAATGCATAGATCTGTGAACCAGAAGAAGACGTAAATAGAATTTTCTTTGACGATGAACAAGACAAAAACAATAGCTTTTGTTAATAGTTAGTCAAGTTTGTTTTCGTCTTCTTCACCGTAAGGAAATTCTGTTTAATGGGCTAGCTTTATTATGGCCTACAAATTAATGCCAATTTATAAAAATTATTCCAAAAAATTATTATTTCATGTAAATTAAAAAAAATGTTGGGATAAGTTAAGTGAATTAAACTTTATATATCATTAGGACGAATGGTTGAAAAGAATATGAATTTAATTTCTTAAAAATAAATTTTTGTTTACAATAGACCAGAGGATCGAAGTCAGGACCTCATATATATTGCATACTATCTCCAACTCCTCATCACTAGACTAAATTCAGTGACTTTGAAAATATATAATTTTGTCGTACTTTATTTATCATTTGGTGGGAGTTCATTAGATCCCTTAGAATAGTTGAATTTGAGTTAGTCAAATAACAATTTTTTCTATAAAAAAAAACTCAATTTTTTTTTTTTAAGTATAAGCTATGTTATCGCAAAATGATAAAAATAGGAGAACCAAAACTGCTATTAAGCCTAATTCCAATGATATTTTTCCTTCTTAAATACACCCTTAATTTTTGGACTTGTAAATATTCACAAATTCTTTTTTTTTATTATTACAATTTACAATAATTTACAAATTCGTATTTGATACAGTGGTGATACAGATGGAAAGGTTCCTGTTACTTGGTATTCAATTAAGAAGTTGAACCTTCCTGTTAAAAATTGTTATTTATATTGTACCCCTAGCTTTTTAATTGTGGTTAATGAATGCTAGAAAATTTAGTATGTAGTATTTATATTTATATTAAAAACTAAACCATTAAAATGAAAGAATAATTATGTTATTCTCTGACGTTCTTGACAATACGACAATAATTTATTAGAGCTTTTTTTTTTTCACCCGACGGTCACTTTGAAAGTATACTTTTAAACAAAAATACAGTTCTTTATGAAACCATTCTACTTATTATTTTTTTTTTTTTTTTTTTTTTGGTAGAAACCATTCTACTTATTATTATAGTATAAGAATGTGTTTTAGAAAATGGTGGAAAAGAAGCTAACAAATCTTCTACTTATAGTATAAGAATGTGTTTGTCATGAAAAACATTGTTTTCCTTTTGAAAATAAAAAATAAGCTTGTTTTTGGCACAAAGTTGGTGGCTATACAGAAGTATACAAGGGAGACCTAACATTTGCTACAGTGAGACAAGCAGGACATCAAGTGCCAAGTTACCAACCAGCAAGAGCTCTTACTTTGATTAAACATTTCTTAGATGCCACTCCTCTTCCTGCTCCTAAATTAAAAAACTAGTCTCAATGAAAGCAAATTCAATTGTAACTGGATTTCTTAGATTCCTAGTTATAATCTTTCATTGGTTAGACTTGTATAAATAAGCATAAATTTTAATGAAATATCCAATTTGGTTTTAAATAGCTACAAGACTAAAATTTACATAAATTGGAACAGCTACAAGACTAGTAATTAGAAAGAAAGAAAATTCAAGAGAATTTAAGACAAAAAAAACCAAAACATTATGTCGTGTATTGTATAGTCAAGTAGTTCAAATTATTGAAATAAATTAAAGAATGTAAATTCAATTTTGTACATTTGACAAAGTATACCAACAAGCAGGCAAGGTACTTTTTGTGGTCTTCTTAACTTAAAATACAAATTTTGTGGTTATAACAAACTTCTAAAAAAGGATTTGATGAAATCATGGTAGTCATGAATATTTAAGTAAAGAACGGCACAAAATGTACCTAAGGATTGCACAGATTAGTTTATGTACAACTGACTAATTGTTATGTTTCATATTTCGAAAAAATCTTCATCCTCGTCTTCATTATCTATTTCCTTGTCGCAATCCAATGAGAATTTGGTGGCTGATTTCATTAACTCTGTTAGTCCAGTGACATCCTCTAAGTATGTAGGATGATTAATGGCTTCAAGTATGAACTCCATTCCTCGGTTCCGATATTCGGATACAACCTGAATGGTTGCAGTTTTACAAAACAAAGGGGATTGAGAAAATGATAATCATAGGTTTAACAAACTTAAGTATCTTTGTTGTGACCCTAATCCTCCCTCCATTGTTCAGAAATGATATTATTGAAGTTAATATTAAAATCATGTTAGCCCAGTATCAAACTTATGGATGAGGCAAAACATCTAAAAGAACTTCCGGAAGCAATATAAACAGCGAAGCATACTATATAACTAACCACAAAAAGCATTTATCGGACGTTATCAGACTTACTGTATGGCAACAGGCTGTGCAGCTGGAAGAGGAGTAACCTATGAGGCTCATTTGAGAAAATTGAGAAAGGGAACCGCGAATCTGATGCGGTAAAATGCCAAGAGGATTCTCAGAAGCTCCACTGACACTGTTGTTAATATCAGCCTCTGCAAATATCCTGAAAAAACGTTTTCAATATTTGAATTTTATGCATGATACATAAAGTAGGTCAAAATTTCTTTTTTCGAAATTCTTCGACATAAAATCAATGTTTGCAGAATTACCCTTGAGGGTGATGCAAAATCCCTACTAAAAGTTCAACAGCAAGGGCGGATGCAATAGGAGCTAGCCCCGGTCGGGTTACAGTACATTGCTGGTCCAAAGTGCGGTTAGATGTTGACTGCAGAAAGCAAGTATGAATTAGTCATATAAATGTTACATCCATTAAAATATCACAACATAATGCTACGTGGAAATTACATCAGTTGGCGCAACAACATCATTGCAGAAATAGCATCCCAATCTATGTTTTCCATTTGCATCCTTTCCACACGAATCAGAAGATGAAGAATTAGATGTTTCTTCACTCAAGTCACCGGCACTACTGAAAGGACCAGCTCCGTGGCGCATCACCAAGAAACTTTCAAACCCTAGTGCTGCAGTCATGGTAATCTGCGAATATATAAATAATCATGTTAGTTAAGGACATGGTAATCTATGAATTGGATAAACGTTGTGACATATGCTTCAGTTTAAATGCAGTGATATAAATATAAATAATAATAAACAACATAACACATATGCTATTTAAAAGTATAAACTGCCCAACCTTGTTAGAATTGGCACAGAGAAGTGTCGGAAGCCATCGACTTTCCCTTGTATCTGTCAATAAAAAAACTGCATCGTGAGAATCAATCAAATCGTGCAAACGTCTGCAATCATTGATCACGCTATCCTGATCCTTGCTATCAATTGGGTGTCCAGGCATTGGTATAGCCATAACAATGCCTTCCGCTTCCTGAATAAGAACAAAAAACATGCAGTTATAAATGTTATCATAGGGTTTAGCTTCAACTTAAGTCTTAGGGATTGATGATCTACCACTGCTGGAAATATCCGTTTGAGACTTTCAACTGCTGCTGTAGCTTTAAACTCTCCACCATTAAGACAGTTATCCAAAGTATAAAGAGACTGCCTCAATGGATTAGACATAGCCACCTTGCCATTGTCGACTAGAGTAATTTTCCGGACACCCCACGCCTGCAGTGATAAATATTAGTTATCAAGAATTGAAAAATTGAAACAACAACAGGATTTTCTTAGTACCCACCATAAGCATGCGTGCAACCTGGCATCCAAGTGTGCCTGCTCCGAGGAGAAGACACTTGAGGGAAGACAAAGCACTCAAGTCCAGAGATGGCAAAGCACGCCACCTCATAAGCTTTAAATTCAAATCTGCAGCAGATACGGCCAACCTATAAGAACACATTTAAAGTGATGATGATTCAAAATACAAGATATGCTAAAAAAAGTAAATAGCATTACCAAATAAAGGCAATGTCTACTGTGCACAAATCATTAAGTGGTGCACCATGCAACCTATACTGGAGAAAATAATGAAGACAACGAACCTGGTAGGATCCATGGACTGTGCAAGGCTAATACGCCTAGGTCCTTTTTTCCCCTTATTATTAAGTTCCCAGCCAACTGCATTAGGCATAGCATCTTTCCACCCTATATACAGTTACTCCTTTCAAATTAGAAACCCAACAAACTAAAAAGAAAGAGATGTCAACAATATAACTGTCACATGATTAACGGAGCTCTACCTTGTGGAACTGTTATCAATGCTTCACCAACAAGAGACAAGCTCATATCAGCAAAACCACGGTTCTCTCTGTAGCAGAAAAATTGAACAGACTTGAGATTCCACTTTGCAGAAATAAGTGCTAACAAGTTGCGCAGAGGCCACCCAGGAGTATTCGGGAGATGACACGGGTCATAAAATCCAAATAGGATCTGCCAATAGAATCTAGTAAATTTCACAAAAGACATCTATAGTTTCTCATTGAGTAATTTCTATGTATGACTATGCAAAAGAAACTTCAGAAAAATTGCAATTAACTATTATTACTGTAACCAGAGTTCAAAAAAGAGACCTTGTGATCACTGCTCTGACAAGCTTCCCAGTCCTTCAGAAGCCTAACAGTAGCACGCGAATTTGGATCTATAGTTACTAAAAAGAATGGGATACCTGCCGTTGATTTTGAACCACGCCACTCATTACAGGCTGCAGAGAGGGATTCTGCCTGTCATTTATTTAATATTAAAACAGTGTCAGCATCCATTAAAATAATCATCATACCAACAAAAACCGAGTGCTTAAAAAATTGTAACTGGGAGCACCTCTTCGATGCTCAACCACTGAGAAGCTGGACTTAAATTAACCAAAGTTGCAGGAGGATCAAGCATGAGAGCAGGAAATGCAAACCAGTAGTGGAAACTCCACTTTTTCAGGTCTGCAAAAGAAATAACAAGGAATCTTGAGAGTACTGAACAGTCCTCCACAGCTCTTCCTGATTGAATATCATCCCATATCTGATTTAACAACAAACGGTAAACTTATGAACTAAACTTGTTGATATTCAATTCTCTCATCTTGTAATAATGTCTAAATTAACTGAACGGTTTACCTTTCTTGCCTCTTTCTTTAACAGATTCTGTATATCAAGTGCACTGAAGCTCTCCACAGTATTAGTGTTGTAAAGTGTCCCTGGAACAGAACACCTATTCCTGTTTCCATGGCTTGGTTCTGGTATTAGTGATGCTTCACTTGATTCAGAAGGTAATGACTCAGCTAAAAGAGTTAAATAATTTGATACTCGTTGGTATGAGCAAGGTGCATAGAAACCTGCAATCAAGACAAAGCACTATAAAATCAATGGAAAATAAAAATGTCATCAAGTTGGTGCTTTAAAGAGCTAATAACATCATAAGCACTTGCTTAAATGTTTGGAACAGCATGTAAAAAGAGTCAAATAATTTTTTAGTTACTATAAAATTATATTATTTGCTCACTTTTGAGGCCTTTTTGGATTGGCTTATTTGAACATATTTACTTGCACAAGCAGTTGTTGAGATTGTTTGAGACAGCTTATGGAAACAGATTATAACAAGTCCATAAGCTCTCTCTCTAGGATAGCTTATGAAAAAGCTTAAACAGTTTGACTTTATTTTATCTTTTGTTATAGAAATAACTTAAACATAAGCACTTAACTATGTTGTTTATCCAATCAGGGCCTTAGTGCCTATAAAAGCTTAAACAGTTTGAAGGATTAAATTATGTCCATAAGACCTAGCTCAACTGACAATTTTAATATTGCTAGCCCAGACATCTTCACCCAAGGACCTCGCATTTGTGTGTGGGAATTTCGGTAGTACTTGTCACTTCGTCTATAGATCCAAACAAAAAATCTACATAATTATAGTAACTAAAAAAACATATTTAACCTTATAATAAACTACTAATGATATCACACAAATTGTGCCCATAATCCAGCTTAAACTCTATACATAAACACTTATATGATCAAATAGCTTATATTTAAACTAAAACTTAGTATAATAAGAGAATGAAAAATAAAAGAGTAAAGAGAAAAACAAACCAATGATGGATATTGGAGAATCATCAATGCCAAGTTTATTAAGCTTCAAAGAAGAGAATTTATGCCAGAAGCCTTCATCGACGGAACTCTGCATCGGTGCAAATTGCAGCAAAGATTGATTGATGTTGGATTCCGCCATGATGGATCTGATGTTGCGTTCAAATTCAAATTAGCTTTGTTTTGTTTTTCCCTTTGTATCTAGTGTTTCCGTTCCCTTTTGTTAGGCCTTGGGCTTTTGTTTTTTCTTTGTTTCTTTTCAAAATTACATCATAGTTGATAGATCATTTATCTTATTTATTTGTAACCAATAAATCCTTTATCTTTTTTTCTATTTCATTTAGGTCATTTATCTATTAAAAGTCAAAACAAGAACATGGTTTTTACCATTTTTTTAATTAAAAAGATGTTGAAATTATAATTTTATTAATAATTTTAATTTTTGAAATATTTATTAAAATTAAAAATAAAGAAAATCATGAATATATTTATCTCATGTCCATCATCTTCATCCTCATCTTCTTATTCTTTAAATTTAAAAAAAAAAATCACTCAAATACACTTTCAAATTGTATATCTTCACTATCATCTTCTTACTAAAACTTAACAATATTATGTTCATAGAAATGCTATCAATACATGTGAAGATTTGAGATTTTCAACATTAACATTTACTAGAACTAATACTCTGTTAAACTCTTCTCAAATACTTTTAACTTTTAAAACTTTCTTTTGAGTAGCATGCCTCATTAGAATCATATGTTAATTTTTTAAGTTGATAATTGTGAATAGCAATGACTTCCCCTGATTTGTTTGTGATAAAATATTACTTTATCGCAGTAGAAGTAAATTTTCATGCAATGACAGAGATTTTAATTTTAGAGTAACCTTTATTTTTTACAAATTTATTTTATTTATTACCACTTTTCACTTGAATTTGAATCGAGGTTTTGGAATAGAGGGTTCTAGAAGGCTATGTTTTCTTCTTTTGGGTGTCGGCTTCCACTCTTTAGAGTTCCAGTTCCGAATGTTAAAAATGAAATTTTAATAAATTTTTTTAAAGAGAATATGTTTGATTGCACTTTTATTCTCCGTATTTTATCAAACTCATAAGGATGGTCCTCCTATTTTCAAATCGAATTTTTTGGTCCCTCTATTTTCATATTTATTGCAATATTGGTCTTAAGTCTTAACTCATATTTGTTGCCCTAAAAGTGGTGACTTTTGATGCTAAAATAATGAATTTTAGTCTAAAATGTGTGTGATATTTCATCTTTAAATTCAATGTTGGAGACAATAAATCATTTTTTCTAATGCCAACAATTGCAACAAATATGAAAATAGAAAGACGAAAAAAATTTATTTTAAGAATAGGTTTGTAAAAAAAATATAATAAAGAAATGTATGTGAAGTCCATAATTTACAAGAACATGCGCCAAGACATGAAGTTCAATTCTCAAATAAGTGTCATCTGTTAGTGAAAAGGTAAATCTGTTGTGGATTTAGCTTTTTATAAAAACCCTAAAATAACATCCTATAACCTATATAAACATTTAATAATAGTGTAAAGATAGTTAAGATACTATATATAAACATTATAAACAATAACAAATGGAAACATATGCAGCACTAAGATATGAAAATATAAAATTTATTCATTCCTTCTCATGTTCAACAAAGTCATAAAATGTCTTGGCTTTTTTAGCAAGCAATCAAAATAATTCACTTTGTAACAGCAATACTAACCCTAATATTAACTAGTACTTTTTAATGCAAATCCAAGATAAAACAGCACAATCCTATATCCATCACCCACCCCTAATTGAAAGCCATTGATTTGCTTTCTGCTTCTGCCCCATCAATATGTTCATCCGCGTTCACCACAGCCTTACCGTCAGCACCTTTCATCCGCTTCTGTGGAGGATCCACATCATTCTCCTTAGTTTCGTCCGAGACTTTTTCACTTGAATCACAGGGCTTCGGAACCTCTGTCTCCTCATCCGACTTGAGATTTTCATCACTTTTATCACTTGATTCTTCACTTTTAGCACTTGATTCTTCAGAACTCTCCTCCATCTGTTCAGCCTGTCGTTGGAGTGATTCTATGATACCCATCAGTTCCCTGTTAACCTGTTGAAAAACAAACATAAGTAAATTAAAATAAGACGTTTTTATGTAGAGCAAAACAATACTTCAAATTGAATAAATTGCAGTTACTAAAATTATTACAGTAGTTTATTTCACTAAATATTTGCATTATCAAATGCATAGACACTATCAATATTACTACTATTAAGAGTACCTAGTGATTTGCAACAAAAATTCGAACATTATCAGATACATAGACACAGTCAATATTAAGTACCTAAAGACATCATAGTGAACACTAAATCCCATGCTGAATTGCATATTTTCAAAAAGGTTTTAACAATTTCATGGTAAATTAGGAATAGTAGTCATTTCTCATGGTTAATTAGGAATAAAATTAGAAAGAATTCAACAAGGGTTCAATTTGGAGAACAATAATACATTCCTTATTTCATTGGAGCAAAGGATAACAACATAATTATTGATCGGATTACAAATAAGCAATGCAATTCAAAAACTAATAATTAGGCTAATAACACTCACTTCAAAGTGAAATCAAGCAGTTCTTTTCATAAACATCTATTTAAAAAAATGTGCAGTAGTACCTGGGGATTCTGAAGATAATCAGCTATGTCAGTTGAGCAAGTAGGGCATTTCATAATGTTCTTCTGTGTCCGCAAAGAGCGTCCGCTTTGGGTTGTTCTATTCCTGATATAACTTTGGCCAGAAAAGGCACCCTCCAAGCAGGCTTTGCAGAAGTTGTGAGCACAAGGTGTAGTAAGAGGGGAAGCCAACACCTTGCGACATATATTGCAACCAAACTCTGCAAAAACAATGAACACGGAGGCAACACTAGTAAATTAACAAGTCCACTACTATGTATTGTGTTTATAACAACAACAGCTTCAAATAACAATGATCTTAAAAATCGGAAACGAGGTTAATTATTATCACAAGGGATTGAATACCTTTCAATAGCCTATCCTTGATTTTGAAGGACACCTTTTTTGCTTTTGGCCTAACAACTTTTATTTTACTTCCATCTATAGGATTCACAACGTTAACCGACTTCTTACTTAGTGGTGGAGGCTTCTTCCACAACCAGCAGTCCTTTTCCTCCTGAAATATAGACAAATGCACATAGTGAGAGACCTTACAAAATCCATACAACAGCAAAGTTGGGGGGAAAAAATCTCGCCTAGAAAATAATTTTCCCAAAATCTAATTCTAAACTTCAACTATTGTTGTGATTATCTTACAATTTACAAAGAGCAAAAATAATGTCTAGAAAACAATGAAGAAATTTGATAAACAAAAGTGAAAGAAACACATCAAGAAATCTAAGAAAAGCAGATTAGTAGACAACACCACTTACATCAAAATCCCATGATGGATCACCCTTTCTTTCAGTAACATCAACTGCATCCTTAAGCTCCTCAATTATAGGTAGTGTCCGGGGACGGTCTCCGGAAAAATCACTGCAAATCAACAAAATGAATTCATGTGATCAAGTTATATACTTCCACTTGTATACTAGTACAAGCACACACCCAAAGGAAAATTAAAATCGGGGAACTAAAACTAACCTTGCCCATGGAGCTGCCTCATTGTCACACCTCACAAACAAATACCTGCAAACCTTATGACCCTAACACAGAAAGATTCCCCGTCAGTTATAGAGTTTGAACAATTAATAATTCCTTAGGTCTAACACAATGTACCTAGATGAATAAATTGCAATGATTGGTTATTATTACAAACAAGAATGATACTTACTTGTATTCCAGTTTTGCGCCAACATTTCTCAATTCTATAAACCCCGTCGTATCTCACTCCTTCTTCCGGTGCATAACAGGAACGTTTCTCCTTGTGGGACCTGAACCAAATAAACAAATCCATAAACAAAATTCACATCACATTGAAAATTGAAACTAAACAAAAAAATAAATCAATCAATTTAATTGAATTTATAATCAACAAAACCGGACCTAACAACACGAACAGGATAACCCTTTCGACAACTGAGTCTCAAAGCCTCATTCATGTTCTCAAACTGCTGATCAAATGACTGATTTTTGTTGGTCCTTTTGTTGCCACTAAGATCCCTTCCACCACTTCCAGTGTAAAGGAACCACTCACCATGATCCTCGTCGTCAATATAACCTCCGGAAAGGGCAACAGACTGAGCACCGTGAGTACTCTGACCAGCAATACCAGCAACATGAGGAAAATGAGCACCCCATTGCCTACATTCCATCCTATCCTCCCATGTATCACCAACAAGAACCCCGCGGTTCCTTGTTGGATCATTCTCAGCAGAAATCGGTCCAAAATGATCTTTTGGAATCGTCACAAAGATTTTTCCACTGCAGGCATTAGCCTTTCCAGTTTTCTTTGCTCTCTCAGTGGTGAAAGCAGTGTCAGGACGCTCATCATTGTCAACGGTGTGATAAACTTTCGGAGCACTGCTTCCCCCATCACTCTCCAGTCTTGCAAGCTTTGCCAGACGAATCCCAGTCGCCATCTGTGAGTTAATTCGTGGATTACTCGCCATCTTCGCTGGAATTGCAGCTCTACAATTCGCACAAGTTCGTTTTCCCATCTTAATCCACTTTTCAAAACACTTGAGACAAAAATTGTGCGAACATGGTGTCTGAATCAACAACAACAACAACAATTTCAACTTCAAATTCACAAAAAGTAATTACATTACAGTAATAATAATTTTAATAAAACACTTAATGACATGTGTTGAAGTTAACATCAAATCGTTCAAATAACCTAACGAAAACAAATTAGGTTAAGTTATTCAATCGATTTGATCTTACAAAACAATGTAACTGGAAATCACAAGAGAAATAAAAGTAAAAATAATTAGCATAGAAACTAACAGTGACGGGTCTCTCAGGCAACTGCATGCAAAAGGAACAGTTAACGCGACCATCGTAGAGATCAAGCAAACCATTATTACTGCGTCTGGAGTTCGGTTCAGCAGTTGATTTAGAAGATCCGCCAACCAGTTCTTGCCGTCTCTTCGCTTTTTCTTCATCAGTAAGCGAAGTATCGTTCTCGATGGCACGAACCGCAGAAACAAGATCACCGGCGATAGGCGGAGCAGGTACATCGGGGACATGGTTGATGATGTTGTTGTCAACTGGTTGGGAACAATCAGAACATTCCCAATCAAGGATTGCAGTTGGAAGAACAGGGAGACATGGAACATGCCATGGAGTTACACATGTTCTGCAAACAAGAATTTCAGTTTCCAGAGGCTTCTGTTTGCAAACCATGCAAACACCTTCGGAGTCACAAGGAAGAAGCTGTGCCATTTTTGGTTTTGGTAATTTGGATTTGTTTATTGTTATCAAAGTTGTTGAGAAATGATATGATGTGTATGAATGAAGAGATATTTAGACCCTTTTATAGTGATTTTTTTAACCCTTTTTACAATTAGGCGCGAGGGATTTGCGGCTTTTTTGAATTATTACTGTTTTTTTCGCTCTTTTCTTCTTCTTTTTCAACGTTCAGTAATTTAATATTTTATTCTGCGTATCTATTTTCTTTTAGTTATTTTTAATTAAACTACCATAAGCAATACTTACCAAAGATTACGACTATTTACTTTGTACATAAAATAAAATTATGCCATTACTGTCTCTCGTTTATTATTGGCATAATTTCATTATTTACCAAGTGTGTAGAATTTCTATACGCATCATATCAAAAAATAATGTTAGGTAGAATATTAACAGTGTCATGGATGCGAAATCAGAATCTCTCGTTTATGTGTGTGAATGTTAAGTCGAATATTAATAACAATTTTTAAAGCTAGATATTTTTCGAGGAAGGATTTTATGGATGCAAAATGTTGTCATAAAACCCGGGTTTTAGTTGGTGTTGTATCCATATTTCACATATAGTGCTCAAACGAGGTTTTTGACGGAGAATAGGTGATGACTCTCAAATAAGAGTGTGGTGTGGCCCCTAGGTCGAATATTAATACTGTTATGGATGCAAAGTCAGAATCTCTCATTTATGTTACGTGTGTGAATGTTAGGTGAATGTCAACTATGATATTATTGTAACAAGAATTTTTAAAGCTTCCGTAAAAAAAAAAAATTTAAAGCTAGATATTTTTCGAGGGAGAATTTTATGAATGCAAAATGTAGTCATAAAACCCGGGTTTTGGTTGGAGAATTTTATGAATGCAACATATCATTATACCATGGAGAACCTTGTTGGCAACGCAGGTTTAAGGGACCCCGTTAGTTGAAAGGGGTTATGGAATTTGAAAATCCCTAAAAAAAATAAAAGTTTTCTTGGGGTATGGTGTGAGGGGTTGATCTCCTACATGGATAAGGCTCCAAACTAGCGGAGTCATTTGTTCGGATAGATGTCTTTATTGCGAAAGGTTTCTTGAGAATGACTCAATGAGTGACATGTTTTTTCGGTTGTAACAAATTGGAGGAGGTGTAGGCTAAAACTGGACTTTGAGACATTATTAAAGATAAAATAGAAACTGCAGATGGTTTAATTGAATTGTTTTTCCAATTACTTGACTTGTTGTCACACCAGCATTTACATATATGTTTGCTATGACATTGTGGTGTATTTGGAAGAGAGAGAATGAGAAATTATGAAAAAGTGCTGAATTAGGGCTTGTAATATCAATCTGGATCGCACGTGAATCCCTATTCTAGTGGGAGCAAGTTCGTGCGCACCAACGTGGCCAATGTATAGGTGGTGTTTGCGCAAAACAATAGTAGTTCGTTCATGTGATCGAAACCAATTTGTGGCAGGTAATATACAATGTAGATGCGACTATATTCACGAAACAAGGACGCTATGGTGTTGAAATGTGTTTTAGAAACGACAAGTGGGAGTTTATTGCAACTAAATCATCATGGTTTCACAGTCTATCACAACCTCAAGAAACAGAAGCATTCGGTTTAAAAGAAGTGATAGCTTGGCTTGACAACATGAATTTAACAGTGGTGTCAATAAAACTTGATTGTTAGCAAGTGGTTGGTGGTATTGCTAGTAAATTCAATACAAATTTCAAATTGGGAGCTATCTTGAATTATTATTCGGTTTCACTTAGATTTTTCTCAAACTTTAAGATAAGTTATGCAATGTCATCAATCATGATGTGGCAGTGTTGTAGGGTTGTTGAGTTGAATATAGATAAGAACATGCCATTGTTTTTTTCCCAAAATTCAAATCTTAATTTATTTCCACCTAACTAAAACCCCTTCTCACAAATAGAGTTATTGTTTACTTGTCTCTTTATTGACCTTTAAAAAAGAGGGATGCCACTATTGAATGAAGTGATGTTTGAGTTTGCGTAAGATATGAACACAAAGTCTTCATAGGATTCTCACAAAGAAACAAGCAAAAACGTGGCTCATTGTTATAATCATATGTCATTTGTAAAAAAAAAATGGTAACAATAAAATGCTTTATATAAAGAGAAAACTTATATTTGGTCTAGTAGTTTTTCTTGTAAATTATCATTCATAGTTATTTTATTATATATGCAAAAACAATAAAAAATAGTTGGGTGATATTTATATAATTGTCTACCCCTAAAAATAATTTTATTTGATGGCTGAAAAATTACGACAACTAAATTAAGATTTAGTCAATGTTTAGATAGTTGAATAAAGGATTAGAGTCAACCGAATACAAGTTAGCCGAATATTTCTCAAATCCAAGAAATTTCACGAGGGTTTAGGGTTTACGGTGTTAGATAGTCCTTAATGCGCATTCCTGCATTTCCTACCGACAGAATATTCCTGGCTAATTTATTTAATCCTTAAATACAGATAGCCATTTTAGGCTTAGTTAGTTAAGAGTAATTCCCCTTTCACCTATTCTACTCCGAAGTAAAGAAAGATCACTCCTAAAAGCAGCCTTTCTCTTATATTCTCAACAAATCGCCATCAAAAATATTATCTCCAACAATAAAGGCACAACAAGTTCTCTGAGTGTGGAAAGAGAGCTGCCGCACAAGGTCTATTAAAATATAATCAAGAGACATATATATAGGTGAAGTCCATAAAATACAAGAACATGCGCCAATTCAATTCAATTAATTCAATTCTCAAGTAACTTTGTCATCTGTTAGTGAAAAAATTAAATCTGTTCTGGACTTAGATTTTAATAAAGCCCCTAAATCAACATCCTATATATAGGTGATACACCTATCAATAGTGTAAATAAACATATGCCAGCACTGAGATATGAAAATATAAAATATATTTATATTTAATTTCTCCTTCTCATGTTTAACAGTCATAAAATGTCTTGTCTTTAAAGCAAGCAACAACAAAAAAAAAAAATCACTTTCTATGAGCAATACTAACCCTAATATTAACTCGTGCTGTTTAATGCAAATCCAAAATAAAACAGCACGATCCTATCCATCACCCACCCCTAATTGAAAGACACTGAATTGCTTTCTGCTTCTGCTCCGTCAATATATTCACCCGCATTCACCACAGCCTTACCATCAGCACCTTTCCTCCGCTTCTGTGGAGGATCCAGATCATTCTCGTTAATTTCCTCCAAGACTATTTCACTTGAACCACAGGGCTTCGGAACCTCTATCTCCTCATCCGACTTGAGATTTTCATCACTTTTATCATTTGATTCTTCACTTTTAGCACTTGATTCTTCAGAATTCTCCTCCATCTGTTCAGCCTGTCGTTGGAGTGATTCTATGACACCCATCATTTCCCTGTTGACCTGTTGAAAAACAAACATAAGCAAAATAAGAACTTTTTTATGTCGAGCAAAAACAACAATACTTCAAATTGAATAAATTGACTTTACAACAAACAGTAGTTTATTTCACAGAATAGTTGCTGCATAGACACTTGATTTTCTTGAATCAAGAAACAAAATTGTAAATAAATCCATTCAAAAAAAAATGAAGAAAGAATTGATAAAACAAATCAAAGTATAATTCCATTTATGTCAATTATAGACAAATCTTGGAATATTACGAATATGAATTCAACGAATTCCATTTATGTCACAAGTATATGTATATTGTTTAAATTATCACAAATCTATTACCCAAAAAAAATAATCACAAATCCAAGGTCGGAATGGATATAAATATAAGTTAAGATCTATTTTTGCAGAAAAACTTTACCACAATCAAATGCATAGACACTAGTAAATACATAAAGACATCATAATAAACACTATATTCTATACTGAATTTCATATTGTCAAAAAGGTTTTAACAATTTCATGAGAAATTAGGAATACAAGTCATTGCATAGTTAATTAGGAATAAAATTAAAAGGAATTCAATAAGGGTTCAAATTTGGAGGATAATAATCCACTCCTTATTTCAATGGAGCGAATATAAGTCCTGATAACAACATAATTATTTATCACATTACAAATAAGCAATGCAGCCCAAAAGCTAATAATATGGCTAATAACACTCACTTCAAAGTGAAATCAAGCCGTTCTTTTCATGAATATCTATTTAAGAAATGTGCTGTAGTACCTGGGGATTCTGAAGATAATCAGCTATGTCAGTTGAACAAGTAGGGCATTTCATAATGTTCTTCCGTGTCCGCAAAGAGCATCCACTTTGGGTTGCCCTATTCCTGATAAAACTTTGGCCCGAAAAGACACCCTCCAAGCAGGCTTTGCAGAAGTTGTGAGCACAAGGTGTAGTAAGAGGGGAAGCCAACACCTTGCGACAGATATTGCAACCAAACTCTACAGAAACAATGAACAAGGAGGCAACACTGTATTAAGTTAACAACTCCACTGCTATGTATTGTGTTTATAATTTATAACAACAGCTTCAAATAACAATGATCTTAAAAAGAGGAACCGGGGTTAATTGTTATCACCAAGGATCATATACCTTTCAATAGCCTATCCTTGATTTTGAAGGACACCTTTTTTGCTTTTGGCCTAACAACTTTTATTTTACTTCCATCTATAGGATTCACAACGTTAACTGGCTTCTTACTTAGTGGTGGAGGCTTCTTCCACAACCAGCAGCCCTTTTCCTCCTGAAATTTAGACAAATGCACATAGTGAGAGACCTTACAAAATCCATACAACAGCAAAGTTGGGGCGAAAAAACATTTGCCTGGCAAATAATTTTCCCAAAATCTAAACTTAATTATATCTTACAAAGTACAAAAATAACATCTACAAAACAATGAAGAAATTTAATAACCAAAAGTGAAAGACACACATCAGAAATCTAGAAAAGCAAATTAGTAGACAACACCACTTACATCAAAATCCCATGATGGTTCACCCTTTCTTTCAGTAACATCAATTGCATCCTTAAACTCGTCAATTATAGGCAGTGGCCGAGGACGGTCTCCGGATAAATCACTGCAAATCAACAAAATAAATTTAGTGATCAAGTTATATACTTCCACTTGTATACTAGTAAAAGCACACACGCAAAGGAAAAATAAAATCGAGGAACTAAAACTAACCTTGTCCATGGAGCTGCCTCATTGTCACACCTCACAAACAAATACCTGCAAACCTTATGACCCTATCACAGAAAGATTACCCGTCAATAATAAAGTTTGAACAATTGATGGATATCTGTTAGGTCTAACTCAACGTACTTAGTTGAATAAATGCAGCGCTTGGATATTACAAACAAGAATGATACTTACTTGTATTCCAATTTTGCGCCAGCATTTCTCAATTCTATAAACCCCATCGTATCTCACTCCTGCTTCGGGTGCATAAGAGGAACGTTTCTCCTTGTGGGACCTGTACCAAATAAACAAATCCATAAACAAATTCATGACATAACATCACATTGAAATTGGAAACTAAACAAATAAGGAATCAATCAATAAAAACGGACCTAACAACACGAACAGGATAACCTTTTCGACAACTGAGTCTCAAAGCCTCATTCATGTTCTCAAACTGTTGGTCAAATGACTGATTTTTATTGGTCCTTTTGTTGCCACTAAGATCCCTTCCACCACTTCCTGTGTAAAGGAACCACTCACCGTGATCCTCATCGTCAACATAACCTCCGGAAAGAGCAACAGACTGAGCACCGTACGTACTCTGACCAGCAATCCCAGCAACATGAGGAAAATGAGCACCCCATTGCCTACATTCCATCCTATCCTCCCATGTATCACCAACAAGAACCCCGCGGTTCCTTGTTGGATCATTCTCAGCAGAAATCGGTCCAAAATGATCTTTTGGAATTGTCACAAATATTTTCCCACTACAGGCATTAGACTTTCCAGTTTTCTTTGCTCTCTCAGTGGTGAAAGCAGTGTCAGGACGCTCATCATTGTCAACAGTGTGATAAACTTTCGGAACACCGCTTCCTCCATCACCCTCCGATCTTGCGAGCTTTGCCATACGAATCCCGGTCGCCAACTGTGAGTTAATTCGTGGATTACTCGCCATCTTGGCCGGAATTGCAGCCCTACAATTCGCGCAAGTTCGTTTTCCTTGGTTGATCCATTTCTCAAAACACTTCAGACAAAAATTGTGCCCACAAGGTGTCTGAAACAACAACAACAATTTCAACTTCAAATTCAAATTCACAAAAAATAATTACAAATAATAATAATAATTTTAATAAAGCACTTAATGTGTTGAAGTTAAGATCGAATCGTTCAGATAACCTAGCGAAAACAAATTCAGTTAGGTTATTCAATCAATTTGATCTTACAAAACAATGTAACTGTAAATCACATGTGAATCAAGAGTAAAACTAATCAGCAAAGAAAGGGGAAAAAATGAGAAAATGAAAGAAACTAACAGTGACAGGTCTCTCAGGCAATTGCATGCAAAAGGAACAGTTAACGCTACCATCGAAGAGATCAAGCAAACCATTACTGCGTCTATTGATAGTTTCAGTAGTTGATTTAGAAGATCCGCCAACAAGTTCCTGACGTTTCTTCGCTTTTTGTTCATCAGTAAGCGAATTATCGTTCTCGATGGCGCGAATGGCGGAAACAAGGTCGCCGGCGATAGGCGGAGCAGGTACATCGGCGACGTGATTGATATTATCAACGGGTTGAGAACAATCGGAACATTCCCAATCAAGGATAGTAGTTCGAACAAGAGGAAGACATGGAACGTGCCATGGAGTTACGCATGTTCTGCAAACAAGAGTTTCAGTTTCAAGAGGCTTCTGTTTGCAAACCATGCAAATACCTTCTGGGTCACAGGGAAGTTCTGCCATTTGGGATTTTGGGTTTGGTAATTTTTTTTTTTTCCTCTTTCTTTTTTGTTTTTGTTATGAGCTGAGAGAGAGAGAAAATGATGATGTGTAATGGAAGGATATTTAGCCCCTTTTATAGGTATTTTTTTTTAATTTTTATTCAGGCGCGAGGGAATTGCGGCTTTTTGAATTATTACTCTTTTTCGCTCTTTTTTTCTATAGGTGTACTATCCTTTCTTCTTCTTTTTCAACGTTCTGAAATTTATTATTTATTCTGTGTATATCTATTCTCTTTTAGTTATTTTTAATTAAACTACTGTAATTGCATATCTATTCAATTTTTTAATTGCACAAATCTGATGGCCAATTTCAACCATTACACACCGATTACTCGAACATGTTCATGAACGGGCGCGGAAAATATATACTATTATAGTATTATTACTCTCGTTTGTTGCTGCTGGAATTTTTAATTTTTTTTTAAGTGTACAACTACAAGGGAGCCTCTTTCAGCCTGATTTTATTGGGCTCTCTAATGGCTAATTGGGTCAAAGCATCAACAACCATATTGCTATTACGAACATGCTTGAACTTACAAGCGATTTTCTTTTCACACCCTACTGATTTTCAGGCGCATCCTACGAAATTATTATACTATCCCTTATCCGCTACTTAAGTAGCGGACACCCCCCAAAACATCATACCTTTATAATCGGTATAGTGGTAAAATGATATCTCAACTTACAATCCCTAATCCTCAAGTTCCTTCCTTTGACAGGTTAGTGTCACAATTTGCCTTATATAACCGGACACAGTTTTAAATCTGGGACATTAATCATAGATCATATGGTGCATATCAATTCTATTTTAAATCACTTAAAATGATCACGACCGTACAATTTTGATTTGGCGATCCTGATGTAAAACATTGTGAAAACTTTGTGGAAATCTACTTCATGCAATTTGTTTCCTATATAACCTTGCTTTGGAACTGTGTGTATCTGTTTGACCCTGCTTATTTTATACTTTTTTACTTCTCCTTAAACGAAGTAGATAAGTGAAAAATTATATTTGACCCTATTTCATATTGCTTTATACTTCTTTACTTTATTTCTCTATTTTATTTACGCAGAAATAAAGTCAAAACTCAAAAACAATTTTTTACTTCTCTACTTTATTTAAAAAGAAGTAGAAAAATAGAAAATAAGTCGGACCAAACGGGATCTTATCGGCCATTTTGCTTATAATCTACGATACTTTTGGCCGCACTACCCGATTTATATCATAGTACTACTACCCGATTTTTCATCATTGTTGAGAATTATGTTTAGATCACCCAACACTAACCACTTCTCATGAGCATTAGGTTTATGAAGATATTTGATAAGCTCACATGTAAGGGTTTTGAGTCTTTGATCTGTGTAACCATATATTCCAATAGCTCTCCAACATTGATTACTAATACTATCATTTTTTGATAAAAAAGTATCAAAATTCAACGCAAATTCATATCGAGGTGAATTGAAATGGGATATCAGAACGGTTCGTATTGGGACGGGTTTGGGGAAACCTGAACTTTATGAGTTTGAGTTTGGGAAAAACAAAATTCATCTCCGCTCCGTTCCATTGTCATGCTTAATTGTCCTTTGTCTGAGTTTCCATTTCACTTATCTATTTGTGTATTAGATCTTGTGTTGAGGGGTTGTTATAAAAATTTGAACGAGAAGAGAATTAAGAATATGACGATGATTACACAACTAAAGTATAAACGTGTGTGGACATATTAAGACTTAAGTTTAATTTTTCTCCATCGATTTATGTAAACCGGATGTAAATATGCCAATTGATATATCCCCTTCATAATAGTTTGGATTCCTTAACATAATTTTCACATTCATATCAAACATATTAACAAATGATATTTTATGGAGATAGAGTAAGCCTTTCTCAATTATTCTTGTATAAGAGAAAATATAACTTGCAAATTTCTAACAAACTTCACTTCAATATATGTGTTATATTAAAGGAGGAGGGATCCGTTGACTCCAGGAGTAAGTCTCCATCGACTTACTCCGCTTAATAACTCGATATCGGTATTATATTTCTTCAATCCAACCGTTGAATTCAAATATCTCATTGAGTAGATCAACTCCACAAATTTTTATAAAAATTCAAAAAATGTAGTTATGTATTTAGACTATTGAAATTCAACGGTTTATTTAAAAGTTTTTCGTACGTTCAATTGAAGTTATCAGAAAAAGTATCAAACGATTTTGATTTTTTATAAAAATTTGTCAAGTTGATCTACTCAATGAGATCTTTGAATTCAACGGTTGGATTGAAGAAATATAATACCGATATCGAGTTATTAAACGGAGTAAGTCAAAGAAGACTTACTCCTGGAGTCAACGGATCCCTCCTCATATTAAAGTAATATTGAACACATACTATGATTCATCAGAATGATAGTAAGCTTGCACACTAGCTTAATAGGGATATTCATCGTCATGTCACTAATATGAGGTGAACGGACTTAGCAAAGAGTGTGGAGGCAGAGCTCTCAAAATATTCAACTTCATTTATCAACAAACAATTAGAATAGTCCTGTACATAGCACAGGACTAACATACTAGTTAAGCTAATTCAAATATATAAACACAATCAAGCACAAGGGGGATTAGTCTGAAATACAAACACGGGCTGAACTTCACCGTGAGTACTCACTAGATCATCACCAAAAGTTTGAAAAACAAAATAGAAAACAAAATATTACTCATCCAAATTTATATATTTATTTTCGTGTTTTTCTATCTTTCTTATTTCTTTCTTTCAAACCAAACACACCGTATGATACTTGTTTCAATGAGATGCTATTAATCAATTGGTTTAGGGAACCCAAATCCCTATAAAACCTGTGAGTTCATATTTGAATTTTGGCTTTAATTCAGTTTTGATCCCCCTATTTTGAAAAACTTAAACTTTTGATCCCCTATTTTAAAAGCCAACTTTTTGATCACCCTATTTTGAAAAACTTGAAGTTTTGATCCCCAACTCATTTTGTTCAAATTTGTGATGATATGTCAACCACATTGATGACGTGGCAGTGTCTATGTGTCAACCTCATATTCCATGTCATTATTTTTTAAATAAAATATTATGTTTTAATTTTTTTTAAATCAGTTTTTTTTTATCAAATCTTTAAATCAAATATTAAAACAATATATTTAAATCAATTTTTTTTTTATCAAATCTTTAAATCAAATATTAAAACAATATATTTAAATCAATTTTTTTTTATCAAATCTTTAAATCAAATATTAAAATAATATATTTAAATCAAATTTTTTTGTTGATCAAATCTTTAAATCAAATATTAAAACAATTAAATAATTAACAATAATTAAAAAACGCAGATGATCAAAAGGGAAGAATTGCAGAATAATCAGACACGTACAAATAGTAACTCAGTTCCCAAATCATGGAACCCTAGCGCCACCCATCTTCGACGATCTCTGTCTCAATCTTTCATCTTCTTTGATTCATCATCACGCTCGTGTTCATCATTCATCTGCATGTTATCAATTTTCTGTTTGATTCATAATCCGCTCGTGTTCATCATTACGCTCGCTTTACAAGATAATATTCTGAAGTCATCGCAAAGTTGAACAAGAAGATGGAAAACATGAATTATTGTATGAGGTATGTTTGTGGTATTCACTTATTTTAGTAGTTTTTTTGTTTGACAGACACTTAATTTAGTAGTTGTTATGGTCCATATCGTCTCTTTCGGTTGTCTTCATTTAATAAAAGTTATGGTCCTCCATTGTTACTTAGTTGCTATTATTTTAATAGTGGTGGTGGACAAAAAAATGTTTAGGGTTTTAGTGTTTGATTCCATTTTGAGAGAAACATGTCCAGGGTTTTATATGACAGTGTTTTATTATTGTTTGTATATGCCATCAGAGAAACAGGCTGAAACAAGGGAAAAAGAACCGGGAGTAAGTGAAAAGGAACCTGAAGACTTAAGTGAGGATGATTCTGAATATGTTGCTAGTGAGAGTGATGTAGATGATGATGATGATGATGAGAATTGGATTGTTGTTAGTGATTTTTAATTATATATTTGAGTAATTTATTGGATTTTAACTATATATTTGTGCAATTTAGCGATTTTAATTATATATTTGGGTAATTTATTGAATTTTAATTATATATTTGGACAATTTAGTGATTTTTAATTATATATTTGAATAATTTATTGATTTTTAATTATATATTGAGATAATTTATTGATTTTTAATTATATATTTGAATAATTTACTGATTTTTAATTATATATTGAGATAATTTATTGATTTTTAATCATATATATTTATAGAGGTTAATTTTACTGTTTTTAATTATTATTAATTAATTAATTATTTTAATTTTTTAATACTTTTAATACATAATATTTTATTTTAAAAAAATAATGACATGAAATATGAGATTGACACATAGACACTGCCACGTCATCAATGTGGTTGACACATCATCACAAATTTGACCAAAATGAGTTGGGGGATCAAAACTTCAAGTTTTTCAAAATAGGGGGATCAAAAAATTGACTTTTAAAATAGGGGATCAAAAGTTCAAGTTTTTCAAAATAGGAGGATCAAAACTGCATTAAAGCCTTGAATTTTTTTAAGTGACCCTTACATAAATAAAAAATATTATCTTGTTTAATAAATAGTTCCGGCCCAGCTCCACAAACATTGGCGTCTCAACAAATCAAAAGCCCACAAGTATAACGACAACAAACACTTTCTCTTTCACTTTCTCAACCACACTGCAATCAGAATCCAACCTAAAGCAAATACCGTCAAACCTGTCCTATAGACAAGGGATGTTAAGGTGTCATCTTATTAAAAATTTAATTTTTACCTTCATTTAATAATTTATGTATCTATATATTAAATACATTCATTATTCAATAAAATAAATAGCTTTAAAAACAATATTTCTATATTTAGTTTTTTATTTAGTATTCATACGATACTTGTTATAATAGTGGTCGGAGGATGTATAAAAGCTATATTATTTTGGTTCAGATTCGACGTAAGTCTACATGTTCGAGAGATTGTCTGTTTTGGAATTAACCCATCACAGTTTTATCTTTTGTATAAAAGGCGCTCGGTGATTTGAAAGGCGTGAGTATTATATATAAACTACCATTTGACTTGACTACCAAGTGATGTGAAACTATTTTGGTGTATCTAGAACAGTTTTTTATTTTGGTTAAATAGTCTAATAATTAGAAATTTCACTTTTAAAAGTAAATAAGTGTTTAAAAGTGCATTGTCTGAGATTCACACCTCAACTCATATATATAAAATGCGATGTTTCAATCAACCGAAGTACTCCAATTGATATATATATATATATATATATATGTGGGGTTTGCTAACTTAGACCCACTTAAAAACATGAAGGTCTAAGTTAGCAAGGTGCACATTTTCTATTATGACTAAAAATACCCTTCTTTTACTATTTCAAATAAGTTTAGAATAAAGGGCAATTTTGGAGTTTTATGGAAAAAAACAACAAAACATGTTTTATCCTTCCTTAAAATTCACAAACTACATTTTCCAATCTTACATTTTATCATTGAAGTGTTTTTCTTAATAATTAATACTGAAGCTTTTTAGAAGCAGATGAGCATTGACCGTAACAAAAAAGGCACAGAAACATGAACATTCACATGTAATAAAAATAATTTGGAGCATTCTAAAATAGTTATCAAATAGAAGATGAAGATGCAAACTAAAATTGGTGATATTGATTATTGAAAAAAAAAAAGTGTAGTTATGTTCACGTAAATGATTTAATCAGGATCATGAATTTTGTTTTTTTATTTTATTTTCTAGGTTGTTTATTTAGGTTGCATATATTTATAATTAAGTGGATCTAAGTTAGCAAATGGGTGCACAATATTTAATAAAATTTACCTAACTAACCATCAATTTTCTAGTGTAAAATAACTAAATGTCAAGGAGTTTTTTGTCCAAAGCGAAAAGGTGCACCTTGCTAACTTAGACCTTCATGTTTTTAGGTGGGTCTAAGTTAGCAAACCCCTATATATATATATATAATTTTGTATGTTATTATTGATGAATACGTTACTTAATTGTACCGTAGATAATTTAACACCGACCGTTATTTCTTATTGTTGTAAATTGTAATAAATTTTCTATAGTACTAATCTATACTATATATAAAAAGGATACATCAATTTTTGGTGTAGACTTTTTATAATCCCTATTTTACCCTTTTTGTGTTGGTTTTTCTTTGACAATTCTACCATTTTATATTATGTAGCAACACTAAATAAATCATAACTACCTAAAACTACCTCTCTTATAACTCCAAATTTGTCCTTTAAAAAACTTTCATTCAACTATAACAATAAAAAAATATAACTGCATTTTGGTGCAAATTTTTTTATTAACAAACTCACAAAAATATAAGACATGTCTTTTTTTTTTTACATAAGTTAGACACAGGTGCCTGCGTGACCCGCTAGTACTACTATAAAGACAATTTACATTCGTGTCAACTAGAAAATTGAGCAACTCACATCACATGTCCAATAATTTTTCATAAGTGTACTATTCTATCATGCTTCCTCCTTTTTAGTTCGTGCCGTGTATCACCTTCTATCTTGTCTTGAATAAAACACACTTGTTCAATTTGAGCCGTTTGATTTCACTCTTCTCTCAAACAAATCTCTTACGTGTTATTTATGTTTTGGTTACGGTATGGATTAAATTTCCATCACAATGCACACCTTGCATTGCATTGCAATTTGTCACGGTCAAATGGTATCGAAATTTCGCTATCTTTTCTCGTACTTCTTTTAACTTGCTGAACAAAACATTGAAAAATATTTGTCATTAAATTCAACTAATTCTTACATCAAATTTTACCAAACGTGTGGGTCCCTAAAAATAATACAGGTGCCACATGGCCTTTTTGTAATGAGAAACAGAGTGTGTTGCTTACGTACGTGTAAGTTTCTCATACGTCATCACACAGAACAATTATTCAGTACAGCTTAATTCAAAGTCGCACTTTTGGGATGGTCCAATTACAGTCACTTTTAAAATACAGTAGTAAATATATAAATAAATGCGGTTAAAATAAATTTATGAATTTTTTTTTTTTTTATAAGCAAATTTATGAAAATTGTTAAGTAGCGTTGAAAACGAGACCTTAAAATCTGTGTATTTTTATTTGAAAAATGCTAATAAGTGTTTTTTTTCTTCTCTCATGATAGATGAATAAAATTTTTCCAACAGTATAAATGGGGATAGAAATTGTATATTTAGCATATGGTTGTGCATCGGATAGAAATTGACCAAGAAAAATAGGTTATACGATGCCTAAACCATCACCCGAAATTTACATCCTATTTTGCTTGATCACAAAATTTTGCACGCCGCAAGTAAAAGGTGCGTATAATTTTACGGTTATTGATCTTATTAGTATAAATGAGAAAACATGGGATAGAGAAAATTGAGTCATTATTTCTCCCTCATATTGTCAATCGGATTACTATTATTGATATTCCGTTAATTGACGCGATTAAGGAGGATAAGTTGTATTGGGTTGATAGTTTACATGGTCAATATAGTGTCAAAAGTGATTATAATCTAATGTTAAGTGTATCGGTTGGAAAAATATTTGGAAAATTCATGCACCGCCTAAGGCAAAACATCTGCTCTGGTGTGTCTGCGGAGGGTGCTTACCTACTCGCACACGACTTCAAGAACGGAATGTCCATCGTCAATTGTCATGTCCACTTTGCTATAATAATAACGAAGATGATTGACATGCTTTTTTTTTTACTGTAATGACATCAAACAAGCGAGAATTGCTGCTGGTTTGGACCATGTTATTGTCCCGCGGTTACAACAACATAATAGTGTAGAAGCGGTGATTAAAGCAATATGTACAGCACATGATGAATAGACTGCAGGCGTGTTTGCAGTGCTTCTATGGGTAATTTGGAACAACCGAAACAATAGTGTGTGGAATGAATTGAAGGAAATCGGAAGGAGCTTAGGTGTTAAAGCAAGGTTGATGTGGGAAGAGCGGCTTATTCCATGTTATTTTTGAAACTAATTCTAGGAGCCTGCGATTCATCGTCTTCATGGTGGCCATTTTGAATTTAGTGCAATTATTTGTCACATAAAAAATATATTCTTATTATAACCAAAGTCTGTGGTGAGTTTTATTAAGCGACAAGCGAATATGGCTGCTCATATGCTTTATAGGGTGATCATTTCTTGGCCTAGTCACTGTATATTTGAGTCATTACCTCTATGTATTACTCTTTTGCTTAATAATGAAATGAATGAAGTTTTTTTTATTAAAAAAAAATTTGCACGCGGAGGATGGATTGGACTATACATGAGTGCAATCAAGTTCAATCCACACATTTAACAATTTAGATCATAAAATATCTCTTCTTTTTTATTCAATATTTTATAAAATTTCAAAATTGAGACATGTACCGTCCAATTTTAATCATAATATTGAGTTTATCAACTAGGCGACAACATGTTACCAAATCTATAGATCATACATCCAAAAGCATAATTATTCTTATTATTTAATATTATTATCAAGATCGTTCTCTTTATTAGATCATTCTTAACAGGATGAAATGAAAAATAATCAAAGGGGACATTGAATTGGGTGGAGCCAGACGTTTAAGACCATCTAATTATGATCAGACGATCTTAATTTAAAAGTAATATTTTTTAAATTATTAAATGAAAAATAAATATTATATTTTTAGACCATTTAATTTAAACCAAACGACTAAAAATTTTATAACTATGTAACTGCATCGAATTTTTAACTGCATGTAATCCGTTTTTAGATCAAAGGGAGTACATGTGAAGTCGTAGCATAAGGCAGGTGAGTACGTCTACAAATAGTTTGGTGCCTCATTTCTATTTCCTCCTCAAACAATTACAATGGATGCGTGTGCCATCAAATAAACTCACAACAAATTTCCTCACACGTGTCACTTTCTTACATGTCCTTTCTTCTCCTTTTATCGTCTCCTCTCTCTCTCTCACTTTCACTCAACTGCTAGCTGCGTTATGGAACCTTTGGACGATTCAGATGCGCAACTCGAACGAGTTGACTCTGATCAGTTAACGTCCACAAGCACCGGTTCAAGCATTTCATCCGTATTCAGCACTGACGATTTCCGTTACTTCAACAGTTCCGGTGACATTTCCTCTATCAGTAGCGGTTCAGGTGAGATTTCAACATTCACGGTTAACCGTCTGATTCTTGCACCTCCGTTGATCACTGTATCTAGTGAAGCGGATAACGAGACTGCCGTTCCGGAAGAGGTTGTGATAACTCCGGTGAGGGAGAAGTGCGTGGGAAGGAATAACAAAGGAGTGAGTTGGGGACATACTTCTGTGATTGGGAGGAGGAAAGAGATGGAGGATGCTATCGCTGTTATTCCTGGATTTATGTCCCGCACTTGCGATCACGTTGGCGGTTGCACAGCTCCCGGTTCTAGATCCTCCGGCGAGATCAGTCCTGTTCATTTCTTCGGCGTTTACGACGGCCACGGTGGCTCTCAGGTATATATTTATTTAATTATCATTATTATTTCAAAAAATAAATAAATCGGTTTCTATTTTATTTATTCTGTGGCGTTTTGAAATTTGAATGCTTGATAGTAACTGCATATATTTATTTACTTTACTTTGTTTATACTTTTATTTTGTTTTCTGTTTATGTATCTTGTGGTCAATTAATTTCAATTTTACAAATTTTATGTTTATTTTAGAAGCTGAAAATTGAATTTAATAATTGTGGTTGAGAGTGGAGAGGAGAGATTCTAGTTCTAGTAAACTTAAAGGGGGGAATGTAGTTGGTGAATGTGTTTGTGAGAAAGGACACGTGTTCTAGGTAGAGTGGTCCACAAAAAGAGAGATAAATAATGGCCCGTTACGTTCTGTGGTGACACGTTTGTAAAATACTACTATTGGTGTGGGCCTTTTCTTTTCTCTCTTTTAGGACACAGATACTATTACTAGTACGAATTAGTATACGAATTTGGAGTAGCAATAGGGATTGCTTAGAGTGCCCTACATCTCAACTTTGTTTCCATCACAGACCAATCACAATTGCTATTCATCTTCTACTTTATTTATTTATAATTTTACCATGAATCAACAAGCAACAAAAAAAAAAAAGTCATTGTATTATTCGTTTTGATAGAATTGTCTCCTTATGTGATACTCGACCGGCTAGTGTTAAGCATTTCTTATAGTTGGCAAGAAGAAATCGCTTATTAACGAACCTGGTGAAATTCTAAAGAAGGATCACAAATTGCCCTATTTGTGGGCTATCACGAGACAACTTTTGCTTTATACATATGGAAGGAATAATAAGTGTTAGAGAAGTTGACATATGATCTTTGAAAATGAGCATAATTATTTTTTGCTGCAAATAATTTATTAACTGTGCTAGTGATAATGAATATAATGTTTTTATTGGGGGGAAAAAAGTTTTGGAGTAAAAGGTTGAGCTACGTGGGTGGAATGGACGGATGAGTTATTTTTTTCTCTTTTAGAAAAAAAGGGTATGTTGTTCATTTCATGACATGTGTGGGTAAGTGGGACCTACGTTTCATTATGTCCTTTGCATCGTAGCATATTATTATACAGGGTTGATGGATGATTGTTGAGGTGAGTCTGCCCTTTCTGGGAAAAGTTTATTCAATTTCAACGGTTTATGTATTTTTTTTATTGAAGGAGATTTAAATAAAATTTTCATCATTCAATATGATACTATCTATTTTCACTTTTGGAGTTTTGTTACTCCAAAAATTCGTTTTTGAAAGCATCATCAATCCCCATCAATGGTAATGCTTTTATTTAAGTTCTCATACAGCCACATAAATATGAGAATTGAGAAGATAGCTACCACCTCATATTTTTTTATGATAAACATTGTCTTACTCTTAATTTATGTGTGCAGTAATTTTAAATATCAAAGGTTATGAAATGAATAGTACTATTAATAAACGGATTGTGAAATAATTTTTTTTTTTTTTTAATTTTTAATCAACACTGGCTTCGTTTCATATCAAATGATGTTTTAGTGCACTCTAAAATTTACAGAAATGGATCAATCACTTTTTCTTTTCGTTCGATCAAGATCAAACGGTTTTAAAAAATACATATATTACTTTTATTTAATAGTTTTAAGAATATTGTGCTTAAATTAGAATATTCTTAAATTTTAGATAAAAGACTTTTCATGGAATTACTATTAAACTAGACACCGACCCGTGCTATCGCACGGGTTTTTGTAGATTTTCATATATTATATAAAAAGAACTATAATAAATTTTTTAAAATAAATGACACAATCAAATATGTCTTTTAAAATCAGTCCAAACTGACTCATCCAAGTGTATAATAAAATCACTCAAGTACCACAATGAATATTATAAAAATCATGCAATGCAGACCATCCATGTTTAAAATATATGCTGCCATTAATTTTTTCAACTAAAATTTCAAATTGATTTCCGTTTGGATCAATAAGGGTGTGTTTGGTAGGAGAGAAAATGAGAAGAGAGAAATAGAAACACGGAAACCGATGCATGTATTTGGGTATTTCTATTTCTCTCTTCTCATTTTCTCTCCTACCAAACAAATGTTAAGTGTAGCATAACGATGTACGTTGTTGTCACCAAAATCAGATGCAAACATTTTTGGTAACATGACCGCGCCATAAAATAAAAATAATAACAATGTTAAATCTCTACCAATGTGAAATGCTCAAATACAATCAAATACATTCGGTTGAAATAAAAGGTATACTTACTTTACCATGGTGAAACTCAACATAATAAGTTTGATATTTGAACCTGTATTACAGAAACAATTGATTGAATTGCATATTCAATCCATGTTGGTTGTAAAAATATTTCAAATTGATTCATATGTCATAGTGGCTAATATATGAAGCCTTTACAAAAAGGTTATAAGTTCAACTCCTGCTGAGGACATTTTTTAATAATTAAATTAGGGTTTTAGTAGGGTTAAATTAGGGTTACTTGGAGACTTAACAACTTTTATATATATAATGATTTGTGATAACTTCTTTAAAATCAAATCAAACTGCATACTTAAATACTTAAATGTTAGGCTTTGTTTAATATGGACAAACGAGAAAAGTCTTCTATTATAGATAAATTGGTTTTTACCATTGGAACAATGTGTTACATCACCTCTCATTTAATTCAATGAGAAGACTTATTGATATAATAATTAAAACAAATTTATGTATGATAAAAGACTTTTCTCACTTGTGTAATATATACTTGACCTAAATTTTAATACATTAGTTAAACTCATGGTAGATTATAATGTTGCAGATCCATTTTTTCTTTTTTCCACTCACATGATATTGAATGGAGGTCCTTTCTATTTCTTAAAATAAATGGACATTTTCTGTTAACTTTTGAAGTAATTGACACTTTCATTTTTTTGAAAATGGAGAGGATCTCATGCCCCATTGACCCCATGATAACAAATGTTGTTTTACATATTAAATTGAGTATTTCTTTGTCACTTCAGGACATTTTAAAAAAAAGAGTATTTTCTTGACACAACTATATATATTTATTTAAGAATTATGATAGATCAAAGACGGCATAAGAAGGGAGACTTAACTCTGAAAGACACTATATATTAATTATAAGCTTATCTTTTTACATATATATGAAGTATATTAAGCTTTGATTCTAGTTGAATGTATTTCTTCAACATGGCCTTTATAGCATAGAATGTCAGAAAGCATCATATTGAGGCGTGTACCGTTCTTCTAACATTTGTGGTAATTTAATCCAAGGTTGCTAAATTTTGTGCCAAGCGAATGCACAGTGTTATAGCAGAGGAGTGGGAGCAGGAAATAGCAGATGGCGCTGAATGGCAGCGAAAGTGGGAAGCTGTATTTGCTAATGGCTTTGAGAGGACGGACAAAGAAATCGAATCAGATGAAGTTGCACCAGAAATGGTTGGATCTACTGCCTCTGTGGTTGTTCTATCTGGTTGCCAAATCATTACATCAAACTGTGGCGACTCAAGGGCTGTTCTTTGCCGCAGGACTGAAACAATCCCATTGACTGTGGATCAAAAGGTCTTGTCATAACCCCCATTTATCATCTTTGTTTTTTTATGCATTCTTTAGTTTTCATATTCTAAATTGAGGTTGAAGTCTCAATTGTGGTTATATATTGTGAATATTGATTTTGAAATAGAAGTAAAATATGGAGATTTTGATATAGAAGTTAAAATAGGGACAAATGCGATCGGTGCAACCACAATTGCCATTGAGTGAAATGCAATTGTGGAGATCTCTAAAACCTTTATATTGGGTTGTGAACTTCGATTTAAAATCCGCATATATATATATACATAGATGATAAGTCTATTCTAAACAAAACTAGTATGAAAAGATAAAAACATTTCACATATACTGCTTTCGGAGTTCTGAGATACTTGTAACTCATGAATATGATAAGGGATGATCAAAAAAGAAAAAAGAAATAATTAAGAGGTGATTTCCATTATACAAAGATTATATCTTTCACATTCCTAAATTGCGGTTGATTTTGAGATGCCATTGTCCTTGCTTGTACAGCCTGATAGAGAGGATGAACTCTTGAGAATTGAAGGAGAAGGAGGAAAAGTCATAAACTGGAATGGAGCTAGGGTGTTTGGTGTTCTTGCAATGTCCAGGGCCATAGGTACCATGATTTTATATATTGTCTTTGGTTAAGAATTTACGAAATGTTGTTTGAGCTAATATTATTAGTCCAAATAGTCTTCTGCAATGAGCTAATAATGGGGGTGTAAAGTTCAAACGCCTTAATCTTTAAATAAGTAGAGGGCTTTCTCAAAAGAAAAGAGTGTTGATCCTGGACACCCTGTGATTATGATAGCTACACCCTGGTATCTGTACTATCATCATGATTTCAAAAGTAAGTTTATCTTTAACAACAATTATTTTTCGTTTGTACTATTCCACTTTCCATGCCGTTGCTTAGTGGGTAAATAAATCTGGTTTAAAAGTCAATAGTAAAACGAAAAAGGGACGTTGAAGAGAAGGAAAGAAAGAGGAAGATAAAATTGTTCATTACTAAGTGCAAAAGAAAAGCGGAGAAATCCGAGGGACGGTATTTAAGCTATAAGTATAATGATAGGTATTTAAGCTATAAGTATAATGATAACACCCTTTTTGGTGTTATTACAATTCTACAAATAAGTTCCAAAAAACAAAAACAAAATTGGAGATGTTGAGTAAGAAGCTGATTAGCAATATACCACAAACTTCATTATCATAGATTAAATTATGTTTTCATCTTTGCAGTTTGCTAATATTCTTTAGAGCTTACTAACGGCTTTAAGTGGATTTGTATGCGTGTTAATTTTGAAATATATGATTGTATCAGTGAACTTAATCCATAATGACATGAAAGATTTGATTCCGAAGTTGTGTTTGCAAGGTTTTCGTGATAAATGGATGTTATCTTTTTTCAATGATTCTTATATCTTTACTTGTCCCACAAACAATTTGATCACATAAATCATCACTAGCTTCTAGCAGCTAAAATCTTAGATGGCAAGAGGCATGCCTGCAAAGGAGGTCTATAACTAGTTTTCTATTTAACTGCTTAATAATGGTGATATTTCAGGTGATCGGTACTTGAGACCATGGATTATCCCAGTTCCAGAGATTACTTTTACAGCAAGAACTGACGAGGATGAGTGTTTAATTCTGGCAAGTGATGGACTTTGGGACGTAATGACGAATGAGGAGGTAGGAGATGTAGCGCGCCACATTCTAAGAAGGCGCCGCAGATCTTTGTCAATGGAGGAAATATCCCCAACACAAATTGTTGCTGATAGCCTCACTGAAATTGCCTGTGGTAGAAACAGTAAAGATAACATTTCAATCATAGTTGTTGATCTGAAAACAAAGAGAAAACGTCTGCAAAGGCCTCCTTCAATTTCCTAAGAATATGACCGATTCTCTTCATTAATTTTCAACCTTGAGAAGGTAATGAAAGTTCCTAGAGTTGATATACATATAAGCAGAACAAATCCTTTGTCACAATGGGTTCTCGGTTATCACTTCACTTCAACAAATCGTGTTTCCCCCTAACCTGCTGTATAGAGCTGACTTGGGGAAAAAATCTGCCTCACGACAAGTAACAACTAGCTAGACCTTGTCTGTTACAATGAAAGTGTTTGATCAACACTCCATTTTATGAGTTCAGTCCTTGACAAGGGCAAATAGAATGAGTTTACCAATTCGTTTGTTGAAACTTTTAAAACTAATACTAATGGAATGAAATATAATATTCTCAGTTTTCTTCTTTCTAATTTTGAATGTATAGGATAAAACAATTCTAATGAAGTTATAACTATTTTCTCCACTGGAGTAATGCTTACACTCACTTCAAATAACAAGCCATTCAAATATACAATGTAAAATCAGAGATCGGTGTTAAAGTAAGGATTAGATTTTGAGTACAATTCAATAGGTTAAATTAAATTTTGAATGAATATGGTCTCGAGCATTATTTGATATTATTCACACTTTATATTTCAATAGGTTAAATTAAATTTTGAATGAATATGGTCTCTAGCATTATTTGATATTATTCACACTTTATATGTCTAATGACCTTTCTCAGCAAAAATCCATATCGAGGCACCGCTGCTGTTATTTGTCCGAAAATTCGCATACAAAAATCAAGGGTAATAATGAACAATAAGTTATAAACGTTTGAAAAGTGACAAGTTCACATGTTCTAGCAATCACTCATCACTTCCATCATCCTCCTGAGGTTGAAGATTGCATTTTCCACCGATAAGAAAGTTAAAAACTTGCCTCAAATTTCCTCTGGATGGTCGAGCATTTGTTGCAAACTTACAAACAAATACAAGTCGTCGCCTCATATCCCATTTAGTGACAGTTGTTGTATTGAAAGATTTTCCATCATCAAAAGTACCTATAAATAACCAATGATATATCTTAATATAAACAAAGCATCAATCTTTTAATGTTGTAGAACATGCATACACTAGGGATACATTTGAAAATAGAAATAATGATTGGTGATACTGAAATGCATTGATTCCATGTTAGAAATGAGATTTATAAGTAATATGTTTTGCAACAATATGAAAGCTATATAGATATGTACCTTTTTCATCGAATAATGACATCAAAATTGATAAGCAAACACATACACTAATATCTTCCCCTGGAAAGCAAATAAAACAACATATTAGGCATGACAGGTCTTTTACAACACAATGAGTGAATTCATGCTATTTGATATTACACAAATCCTAACAGTAGAAAAATAATAATACTGAGAGAGTATTCAGAGGATATATACCATTATTACAGCAAACCAGAAGACGTTTTCCTTGGTTGAGGTTGAACTTTGCGAAGCTCACAACTTTAGGAAGGTTGCTTAATAAGGAAAATCGATCAAACTTCGAACTCTGGCCATAAAAAATTAAAATCAGTGGAAAAATTCTAGTAGTAACAAACAAGAAGTTTTCATTCCACTTCATACTAACCACCATCGGAAGATGTAGATATGCTTCAGCACTGAGGAGAGAGACAGCGATGGACTCACGATCACAATTCAATATGCAATCAACATCAGTCACATCTGTAGCTGCACAAAACATGAACACTCAGCTATATAAACATTTCCAAAACATTTTACTGTCCAGTCACGTTGATTATCACAAGTAGATTGGATAACAAGGCAACAAAATATATTTGTACAATTTATAGAAACACTACCTCTTTTCTTAATTATAAGTCTCATTTGTATATAAGCCATAATGCAAATTACTACATACATTTACTATTTTTGTTCAAATATATCATCAATTAATACTACTAATGTGTCCTGAGAAATGAACTAATTCAGCATACCAAATTGAGATGCACCAACTGCCAAATTAGTTGAACCTAACCAAGAAATATCAAAACCTTCAGAAGCCATTGTATCAACTTCAACATTTGTAATGTCAGAAGACAATGATGGTTCTTCATGTGAAAGTGATTTAACTCTAATTTGTGGAGCATTTTCTCCTTTATAAGCACGGCGTACTCTACTCTTTTCAACTATTTCTGCAACCTTCTGGTTACACATTTCAGGACCTGAGTTTATAAGATCATAAACATTATTCCAAAAGAGAGGTGGAGATAAACCCCTAGACCAACTTTCTTCATCGTCTCCTGCGCCCGGTATGTAATTCCAACTAAACTCAGAGGTTGTCCTGTTGCGTTGGCTTACATTATTCAACGAAGAAGAAGCAGATACAAGTATGATTGGAGTGAAATTCCAAGAATCATGGTGAGGTACTTCATTTAACCATATGACAGTTTTTTGTGAAATCCAAAGAGGACGTAATGGTTTCTTCAAGGAAGAAGCAAGAGAAGCAATGTCAGCTCCACTTGCTTTCAATTGTTGAGTCCATTCCTCTAAGTGCTCCTCAATGGAAGCCTTTTCTGTTTGGGGAACAAAAAGGGGAAGGTGCAAAGAGCAATCCCAATCACAAGATACATCTTCTCTTGCAATCTCACCACATCCATTAGAGACAAAATCCTCCTGTTTTATGAAGTAAACAACACAATTACAAAGAGATAACAATATACACAATCAAAACAATTACTCCATCTGGTCTGTATTATATACAAGATACATCAATTATTCAATGAACTGAATTGTTTATTGTAAAACAGAAGGAAGAGAGTAATATACTAATTCTTACACTCTTTTGTGGTGATGCATCATCATCGTAATCAATATGAAAATCTCTTCTATAATGAGCAATTGCACGATTAAGAACACAGGTCCAAATGGGTATAGTTTTAGACATGCTGTCAGGAAAACGTTTTCCTCTTCTAGTAGAATCAACAATCATACAACCACCTTTCTGCGCTACCCAATTGAAGAAAACAATAAAAAAATAGGATCTTTGAATGAACTATATATAGGAAAAGAAAGAAGAATTAAGATTGTTTTGTTGTTGTTGAATAGTAGATACGTACTTACCTGCAAGATATGCAACATGGAGATTTAGACGAGAAGTGGAGAAAGAGCAGTTGTTGGTGTGACCATCGGTGGATTTGAAGTAACAAGTTGAATGGAAATTGGAAGAGTACCAAAGGCCACAACGAAGATTTGCAAGAAGAGGAAGTTGAGGCCATAATTGAGAGATTTCAGAGACGAAAACAGAGTCTTGATAGATAGATCTGAGTGCGTTATATAAACTGTTGTCTCTTTTTTTAATGCTTCTTGCTGCTTTGTATATGCTTAGCTTCAAAGAAGAAGAAGATGATGATGAAACCTCCATTCCATTCAAATCTCTCTCTGGAAAGTAAGATTAGTTGCAAAACAATGCGTATCAGGCGCCGCCAGAATTGGTCACACGACACGAGCATGCATATATATATATATATATATGTATGACCTAGTTAGTTGTAGTACAAGACATGGCCACGTCATCATCCTAGTAATTTTGGAAAGTACGGACTATGTTTTTCTGGAGACTATGTTTCAGTTAACATCATTCACATCAAATTGTAGAAACATAGATAGATATCACCTCTCATCAGTTAAAAAGGTTGGATAGTACTACATCCTCTCTGTCAAAACAGAACATACTACATCCTCTAAAATAAATATTTTTATTTCTGTCTAAAAATATTAATTCCAAATAGTAAAAATTATTATATGTTTGGTAAAAAATTTAATGAAGTTGCAAGTAAAAAATGAAGTATACCATTATATATCTAAAATTATTATAATATTGAAATTCTTCATATTTATTATTTATTAAAGTGCACCAAATTTTATTTTATTTTTTAAAATTCCTTGACATGGAAGACACTCAGAAAGATTAAAATTAAAGATTTGTTTGGTTGGATGAGAATTTGATATTATAGAAAATTGTGATTAAAGATGGATTTAGATTCTCTGTCATCTTATTTAATTTGTTTATTTATTTATTATTAACTTTTTAGTTCTCATAGGAAGGTGTTTCGATAATTAAAGGGTTCAATCGCAATATAAGTAAAGTCTAAAAAGAAATTATTGTATCCACCAGAAATCAGAATCAGGTTCTCCCGAATGATTTATTTTAAGGGGAGCTAATTACTCGAATCAAATATCTTAGATATTCCTCATTTAATGTAGAACAATCAATTTACATTATAAAATTTGGTAAAAGCAGCCGGTCCTAATTTTTTAGAATTTGTCTTGGAATATCAAAATCGGCTTATAAAATGAAAATATCATTCATCCAATATTGGACTCTTAGCACACCCTTTCATACCATCTTAATCTTAATTCTTAATTCTTAATGATATACAAATGCAAACCATTTATTCTGAAGCATGGCAAAATCTCTCTTCTGCATCCATTGAACAAACTTGAAAAAACGTAGCTTTCCCTTCTCGTTGATCAACAACCACTATTCTTCTTCTTCTATGTAAAATCGCTTTCCTCTGCTCTTTGAATCTGAACATGTCATTCTCACCTCTCCACCCTACCTTTCAAATTTCAAATTCAAACCCTTATAATCTTTATCCATCTTCTCTCATCAAAACCCATTTCTCTACTTCTTCTTTTATCTATCTCAGTCTCAATACCTTTGGCAAACAAAGAACATTCATTTTTATTATTAATTGTTTTCATGATTATTGATGAATTCAACTCCACGATCCCTCAATCTCTCCATTTCATGGTAATTTATTAGGGTTTTGGGATTTTTAGTGTTAATTTTTTGTTTCATGGATATTTATTTTCTAATCTCAATCAGGTTGCATTTTTATATTTTGTTTGATTGAAGGTTTATTTTCTAATCTCAAGAGAATGGTTGGATGTTGTTTTGCTCTTAAAAATAATTAAGATCCATCTTATTTACTTTATTGTTTTTCTAATTCTATTGATTTCAATGAATGCTCTAATTGGTAAGATCATCTCATTGCATGTTTTAATGGCTTATTTTATAAAAATGTTAATGTTAATCTCTGGTTTTGTTTGGTCACAGGTTTTATGAATCAGCCATCAAGTTTGACAGAAACTCAAGAAGATTGATCAACTTTTTTTAGTATGTTGCTCATTCTCAATGTTTGGTTCCATAAATTTGTTTACTTTGTTGGATAATAAATTGAATTTGCTTGATTTTGATTTATCAATAATGGTTTGAAATATACTTATTTTGTTGCTATGATTATCTTCCTTTTATTGTTAATAATTACTCTCTTTTTATTTTTTATTTCTAGCATGATGTCTACTACTGTAAACAAAATTGGTCCTATTATTGCAGCCTTTTAATTACTTATTAGTTTTTTATTTGTGTGATATGTATTCTATTTATTTTTATCTACTATTTCTGTTGTATACAATGAGTTTTCTTAATTTATATACAATGAATTTTGTTTCACTTTAAAGTTTGGGTAAGTTTTTTTTATAAGGTTATGAGTTAAGTTGCGCTCATTACTATTAGTCTCTTGCTTTAAGTTTTCCTAAAATTATTTTGCACTTATTGAAGATGTCATGAGAGTCTTGACAGTAGTTCTTTCAGAGTAGTATCGATAGGATGAGAGTATGATAATCATGGAACTGACTGATCCTAAGTATTTTAGAAAGATTTCATTTTATTTTGTAGATATATAGCAGAAAGTTTGATGCTCAAAGTTGGTATTTTAATTTGCAGGGCATACTTGGCTATGATCAAGACCAACAGAGTTTGTCATGAGTTTGTTTTGACTATTAGTAATTTTATCACAAATTTTCTATATAAAGACTTAGAAAATTAAGAAGAACTTTGTTATTTGGCCATATATTGCATGGTTGAAGGTTTATGATAGAATCTCACATCCATATGACAAGATGATCAAGAGAAAGAAGCCAATAATCAAATTGAGGGTCAATTTTATGGATTTTCATGCTTTAGTTTGTTATTAAACTATTTTATATGAAAATGCTTCAATTTTCCTCTTATTTTCACTAAAATCATAATATGATAAAACTTCATTTTCAGATTTAGTATTTCATCACAATGTAAAGAGAAACACTAATATGACAGCGGTCCTATTAGATATTTTATATCATGCTTCATAACTCAATTTTAGGGCATTTTCATGTTTTATTTGAATAGTTTATGCGTGACTCTTTTATTTCACAGTGATATGTGACTCTTTGCAGGGCTGCTTTAATTACAAGCTACAAAGAGTGGCTCATGGATTCCTTTTTGTTCACTGGATTTGTAATGTTTCATTGGAATAGTCTTGGACAAGGTTTTGTTGTTCTTATTTTTGAAACCATTTATTAGTTTGAGTAAGATACTTAATTTGTTTGTGTTTTATCAGATTTTAATCTTTTCTGCTATATTGAATTTTTTGTTTCATTCATGTTTTCATTGAGTAAATGGATGTAATGCTACCCAAAAAATCCTAAGTACTTTGATGTATCTCAATTTAAAAGCATTTTTATACTTTTCTACCAAAAATAGGGTCATGCACTTACATTGGTAGGACAAGGGATACTAGGATATCATGACACGCGAGAATTTATGACTGGTTGCTTTTGCCATTGTTTCTAGAAGAACATATTTTTGTTAGTTTAATATCTTCAATTTGCTTTACATGTGTAGAATTAGTTTGTGAGTTATTAGTTTAATATATGTATTTTTTTTTGATTGAAGACTTTCAACCACTCTTTATTGACTTATTGTGCTCTCTGTTTTTAGCTAACTAGGAAATTATCGTTAATTGTAGCATCTAAAAGATTGTTTGAAACTTAAGTTACATGACTTGGTAGACTTACATCCATTTTTTGGTGATGATTTCTTTTTGGTACTATATTGCTTTCTTTTCTAAGTTAAGAGTAGAGCTCAGTTTGTAATGGTCTAAAGTTTAAAAAACGTAGCTTTTGATGGTTCAAAGATCACTTCGCTTTATTTTGTCTTATGAATCTTTTTTAAACAAATCATTTTAAGTCTTATGGTTACATGCATGTTGGCTCTGAGTGTGCCACATTTTATGCCCATGAACAATAGTGTCTATTGTCATTATATGATACTTTGAAATAGTTAAGAAAACTATGTTTAAAGTTTGGTCATTTTCTCAACTTTCATGTCATATATTTGAGCTACTTGTTTTATTTCAAGTGCACCTATAGTAGGTATGCTGTTTGAACTGATAGAACAAGTCATTGATGCATAATGAGGAGAAAAGTGAAGGATAAAGAGAAGAAAAAGGAAATGAAGGACATCACTAGTTTAGTCTTACAATATCAATTTAGTCCCTGAAGTTGTTAATGTTTTTATTAACTAGCCATCACTTGCATATGTAGAAATGCACACTACTGCTACAAATAACATTTTAGATTTCTGTTTTATTGGAAGTTGGAAATAGAACCATGGCTCAAGAGAATGATGGCTGCCAAGTTTCCACATTAAACAAGACTCCAACTAAGAGAATTTCTCCAACCTGACACCATCAAGATTATAAAGAAAAATGTTGATTCAAGGAAAATATGTGTTTAAATTCCATTTGTACTTAAGTTCTTTATCTGTGTGTAAGAATTTTTTTAATTCAAGTGAGAATCTATTTTTCCAAGTGACACCAATTCTCATCCTTTTGCTAATGAAAATAGAAATTTAAATTCGATTGTACTTAAGCTCTTTATCTGGTTTGTAATATATGTTAAAACGTATATACCAGTAGAGCAAATCGTCAATTTAGTTTTCAAACACTCAGGTCTCTAAGATTAATGAAATTACTAAGAACCTAGGACTAAAAGATTGCAAAGAACATCTAATTTCCTATGTTGATATTAAATTCAAGTTGCTTACCAATTCGACGAAGATAAGCATCATTATATCTTATATCTGTCAAAAAGTGAAACAGTTGGATTTCCACCCTTCTCTGCGTCTTGGGGAAGTTTGCGAAAAAATTCAACTGTCAAATAACCATATTCCATGTCTACCAATAACAGCGTTGCTCTCTTGCTTTCTTCTTTCATCCTCTCCAATGATTCAATAGCTGCATTTCCGAGTTCTACTTTCAAGGTTGGGTACTGCTTTAATTCCTACAATCAACATAAATTGCAACCACTAAGACGCTAGAAAAAATATATACCAACACCAATCTTATGCTAAATTAGTAAAAATAACACTTGCCATTGTCTCACTCATAGACTTATGAATCAGATCCTTCAAAATACCATGAACCTGAAACATTATAAAAGTAGGCTAATGCTACGGTGGACCACCTTCACAAGTGGTACACCGTGGACAAGTGATCTACCGAACATGAATTTTACAAAATTCACTGTTGGATTGAAAGTTTATATCGTATAGATCATCCATAAATTTTTGAAATTTTTTTGAAAATCATTTGATATGTTATTGAGAGTTGAGACCATCAAGATTTGTGTTATTTAACAACCGTTAATTTTGATGTGTCTCAATAACATATCAAATGATTTTCAATTTTTCTAAATTTTTCTATGGGTGATCTATATGATATAAACTTTCAATCCAAAAGGTGGATTTTATAAAATTGGTATTCGTTATAGTGTTATTGGTGACTGGTCCACCATGGACCACTTGATGAAGTGTTCCATATTAGAATTTACCTATAAAAGTAATGTAAAATAAGTGCACATTTCCATGGTTAAATTGGACATGTCTACTATGAAATAATTACACATTATATAGACTAAATAATACGGGGAAAGGAACATACATTCCATCAAGACGGTCTTTAAAAATCTGATCAACCAAACTATACAATATTGTTATTTAAAACCCTACTAACAACCATATAATATATGAATTATAGAATAAGTGATGAGGTGATTAATGATCAAAGTGAAACCACAAGAATCAGCACAAATTAATGAATTGTGAACTTATGAGTTGGCCCATATATATTTTTGGAGTTGTTATTGGCTCATATTATTTTATTTTATTTTATTTTGTTGGGAATAACTTTCTGCCACCTCCAGCTGCAAACATATATCACCAAACTGGGAAACCATTATGTATCACAGAGGAATACTCGTATTAGGAACTTTACATATTGAGCCTTTAATAAAAAACAGTCATAAAAATAGGAATGTGAGAGGTGTGTTTAACCAACTCAATTTTTTTCTCTCTTCTCAATAATTGTATCACACCAAAATTCTCCTTTAATTTTCTTCATCTACGGATGTCTCTCTCCCTCTCTGACATTCTCATACTAAAAATTGAATTGAAGTTTTTTTTTTTAAGTCCACTCAGGTGGTTGAATATTAATTCACTCCCTCCACACATCATAAAGCTTCATTCCTGTTTATTCATATTCTTCCCAAACCTTCATAAAACTCTATAAACCTGAACTTTCCTGTTTGTTCGTAATCTTCATAAACCTTCAAACAACCTTCAAACAAAAAGCACCCACCCATCATAAAGAAAATTTATACAATATATTTTACTATAAAAGAAAAATATCAGCTTGGGAGCGATTCACAACACCAATCCAATGAAAATTTAACTTATATGATTTCCCTTCGAGAATCTAGAAAAGACAAAATATAAGCCAAAACATAACAAAGTCAGTGAATAATAAGTGCAATATATTTTATTCCAAAGTATCCAAACATAAGGACAACAGTTTTTGTATTGAGAGGGGAAGTAATGCTTACATCCACTGCATCAGTACACTTGTCCATAAGATCAATCTTTGTCAAAACTCCGAATGTCATCTCTCCTGAAAATTAACAATGTGATTTGCTATGCAGTTGATGTTAGTAACCTATATTTTTATTTTAAGCATTTTGGCATTCCTCCAAACAATTACTTTAACAACAAAATCATGTTCAACATCTTAAATCATTGGTCCCAAATCGGATCAAGTTAGTCATTGAATGTATTTGATTAGCCTTTGAAATGATGAAACACTATGTCAATATTTTTGACAAACAGACTAAGATACATGTAGGTAGTACTGATAATTTTGTCCATCATCAAATGTAAATATTTTTTTGGTAAATGTACATCTTATCTTATTTTATAACATTGCAATTATATTGTTATTTAAAACCATACTAACAACCATATAATATATGAATTATAGAATAAGTGATGGGGTGATTAATGATCAAAGTGAAACCACAAGAATCAGCACAAATTAATGAATTGTGAACTTATGGGTTGGTCCATATATATATTTTTGGAGTTGTTATTGACTCATATTATTTTATTTTATTTTATTTTGTTGGGAATAACTTTCTGCCACCTCCAGCTGCAAACATATATCACCAAACTGGGAAACCATTATGTATCACAGAAGAATACTCGTATTAGGAACTTTACATATTGAGCCTTTAATAAAAACAGTCCTAAAAATAGGAATGTGAGAGGTGTGATTAACCAACTCAATCTTTTTTCTCTCGTCTCAATAATTGTATCACACCAATATTCTCCTTTAATTTTCTTTATCTACAGATGTCTCTCTCCCTCTCTGACATTCTCATACTAAAAATTGAATTGAAGTTTTTTTTGAAGTCCACTCAGGGTGGTTGAATATTAATTCACTCCCTCCACACATCATAAAGCTTCATTCCTGTTTATTCATATTCTTCCCAAACCTTCATAAAACTCTATAAACCTAAACCTTCCTGTTTGTTCGTAATCTTCATAAACCTTCAAACAAAAAGCACCCACCCATCATAAAGTTTCTTCATAATCTTCATAAACCTTCAAACAAAAAGCACCCACCCATCATAAAGAAAATTAATACAATATATTTTCCTATAAAAGAAAAATATCAGCTTGGGAGCGATTCACAACACCAATCCAAGGAAAATTTAGCTTATATGATTTCCCTTCGAGGATCTAGAAAAGACAAAATATAAGCCAAAACATAACAAAGTCAGTAAATAATAAGTGCAATATATTTTATTCCAAAGTATCCAAACATAAGGACAACAATTTTTGTATTGATAGCGGAAATAATGCTTACATCCACTGCATCAGTACCCTTATCCATAAGATCAATCTTTGTCAAAACTCCGAATGTCCTCTCTCCTGAAAATTAACAATGTGATTTGCTCTGCAGTTGATGTTACTAACCTATATTTTTATTTTAAGCATTTTGGCATTCCTCCAAACAATTACGTTAACAACAAAATCATGTTCAGCATCTTAAATCATTGGTCCCAAATCGGATCAAGTTAGTCATTGAATGTATTTGATTAGCCTTTGAAATGATGAAACACTATGTCAATATTTTTGACAAACAGACTAAGATACATGTAGGTAGTACTGATAATTTTGTCCATCATCAAATGTAAATATTTTTTTGGTAAATGTACAAATCAATGTTTATTCATATTCTTCCCAAACCTTCATAAACAAGTAAACATTGTAAATATGAATATTGTAAGAAGCAATACTAATCAATTCTTAAGATACGATTAATCCATGTTATAAACAATTAATTGTATTTTAAACATCATTAAACATTGTTTAAACATTATTCTATTCAGACTTACTAGTACAATTAATCCCAAGACAAATTTTGTTCAACAGAGAAAATATGCTTAAAGAGGTTAACTGTCATGCATTTCAAAAGAAGGATCACAACTGCAAACTTATATGACCAAACTGGGAAACCATTATGTATCACAAAGGAATACTCGTATTAGGAACTTTACATATTGAGCCTTTAATAAAAAACAGTCCTAAAAATAGGAATGTGAGAGGTGTGTTTAACCAACTCAATCTTTTTTCTCTCTTCTCAATAATTGTATCACACCAATATTCTCCTTTAATTTTCTTCATCTACGGACGTCTCTCCCCCTTTCTGACATTCTCATACTAAAAATTGAATTGAAGTTTTTTTTGAAGTCCACCCAGGGTGGTTGAATGTTAATTCACTCCCTCCACACATCATAAAGCTTCATTCATGTTTATTCATATTCTTCCCAAACCTTCATAAAACTCTATAAACCTAAACCTTCCTGTTTGTTCGCAATCTTCATAAACCTTCAAACAACCTTCAAACAAAAAGCACCCACCCATCATAAAGTTTCTTCATAATCTTCATAAACCTTCAAACAACCTTCAAACAAAAAGCACCCACCCATCATAAAGAAAATTTATACAATATATTTTACTCTAAAAGAAAAATATCAGCTTGGGAGCGATTCACAACACCAATCCAAGGAAAATTTAGCTTATATGATTTCCCTTCGAGGATCTAGAAAAGACAAAATATAAACCAAAACATAACAAAGTCAGTAAATAATAAGTGCAATATATTTTATTCCAAAGTATCCAAACATAAGGACAACAGTTTTTGTATTGATAGGGGAAATAATACTTACATCCACTGCATCAGTACCCTTGTCCATAAGATCAATCTTTGTCAAAACTCCGAATGTCCTCTCTCCTGAAAATTAACAATGTGATTTGCTCTGCAGTTGATGTTACTAACCTATATTTTTATTTTAAGCATTTTGGCATTCCTCCAAACAATTACGTTAACAACAAAATCATGTTCAGCATCTTAAATCATTGGTCCCAAATCGGATCAAGTTAGTCATTGAATGTATTTGATTAGCCTTTGAAATGATGAAACACTATGTCAATATTTTTGACAAACAGACTAAGATACATGTAGGTAGTACTGATAATTTTGTCCATCATCAAATGTAAATATTTTTTTGGTAAATGTACAAATCAATGTTTATTCATATTCTTCCCAAACCTTCATAAACAAGTAAACATTGTAAATATGAATATTGTAAGAAGCAATACTAATCAATTCTTAAGATACGATTAATCCATGTTATAAACAATTAATTGTATTTTAAACATCATTAAACATTGTTTAAACATTATTCTATTCAGACTTACTAGTACAATTAATCCCAAGACAAATTTTGTTCAACAGAGAAAATATGCTTAAAGAGGTTAACTGTCATGCATTTCAAAAGAAGGATCACAACTGCAAACTTATATGACCAAACTGGGAAACCATTATGTATCACAAAGGAATACTCGTATTAGGAACTTTACATATTGAGCCTTTAATAAAAAACAGTCCTAAAAATAGGAATGTGAGAGGTGTGTTTAACCAACTCAATCTTTTTTCTCTCTTCTCAATAATTGTATCACACCAATATTCTCCTTTAATTTTCTTCATCTACGGACGTCTCTCCCCCTTTCTGACATTCTCATACTAAAAATTGAATTGAAGTTTTTTTTGAAGTCCACCCAGGGTGGTTGAATGTTAATTCACTCCCTCCACACATCATAAAGCTTCATTCATGTTTATTCATATTCTTCCCAAACCTTCATAAAACTCTATAAACCTAAACCTTCCTGTTTGTTCGCAATCTTCATAAACCTTCAAACAACCTTCAAACAAAAAGCACCCACCCATCATAAAGTTTCTTCATAATCTTCATAAACCTTCAAACAACCTTCAAACAAAAAGCACCCACCCATCATAAAGAAAATTTATACAATATATTTTACTCTAAAAGAAAAATATCAGCTTGGGAGCGATTCACAACACCAATCCAAGGAAAATTTAGCTTATATGATTTCCCTTCGAGGATCTAGAAAAGACAAAATATAAACCAAAACATAACAAAGTCAGTAAATAATAAGTGCAATATATTTTATTCCAAAGTATCCAAACATAAGGACAACAGTTTTTGTATTGATAGGGGAAATAATACTTACATCCACTGCATCAGTACCCTTGTCCATAAGATCAATCTTTGTCAAAACTCCGAATGTCCTCTCTCCTGAAAATTAACAATGTGATTTGCTCTGCAGTTGATGTTACTAACCTATATTTTTATTTTAAGCATTTTGGCATTCCTCCAAACAATTACGTTAACAACAAAATCATGTTCAGCATCTTAAATCATTGGTCCCAAATCGGATCAAGTTAGTCATTGAATGTATTTGATTAGCCTTTGAAATGATGAAACACTATGTCAATATTTTTGACAAACAGACTAAGATACATGTAGGTAGTACTGATAATTTTTTGTCCATCATCAAATGTAAATATTTTTTTGGTAAATGTACAAATCAATGTTTATTCATATTCTTCCCAAACCTTCATAAACAAGTAAACATTGTAAATATGAATATTGTAAGAAGCAATACTAATCAATTCTTAAGATACGATTAATCCATGTTATAAACAATTAATTGTATTTTAAACATCATTAAACATTGTTTAAACATTATTCTATTCAGACTTACTAGTACAATTAATCCCAAGACAAAGTTTGTTCAACAGAGAAAATATGCTTAAAGAGGTTAGCTGTCATGTATTTCAAAACATATATTTATCTAAATATCTTTATTTCTTTAGTGTATTTTCTTTGTCTAAAAATATTAATTCAAAATAGTAAAAATTATATGTTTGGTAAAATTTTTTTTAATGATGTTACAACTAATGCTTTTAACATAAACAAAAAAGATAGAGAAGCACAAGTTTCATGGACTCCACATTTGATCACATAACTTTTTAATAGGAAGTCCATCATCATAAAATTAAGACTTAAAAATAGGAAAGTAAAAGATGTGTCCAACCAACTCAGTCCTTTTTCCTATTTTTTCTTACATTCTAAGACTTGAATTTTTTGGCTGAAGGTGGATTTGGTGTGGTTCACAGAAGAATACTCAGATTAGGAATCTTTACATCTTGAGCCTTTAATAAAATACAGTGAAATTAAGGAAAGTGAAAGTTGTGTCCAACCAACTCAGTCATTTTTTCTCTCTTCTCCATAATTTTATCTCATCAATATTCTTCTTTTCTTCTTCTGTTTTACGGAAGTGTCTCTCTCTGACATTCTCATATTAATTGGAGTCCCTCCTCACATTAGCACTCATCATAAAACTTCATAAACCTTCATAAAATTATATTCAGCTCTCATCATAAATCTTCATAAACCTTCGTGTTTCTTCATAAAACTTCATAAAATTCTACACTCAAACAAAAAACACCCATCATAAAGCTTCATAAATTTTCGTCCATCATCAAATGTATAACAATAAGTTAAATGCACAGTTTTAAGACAACTAATGTTTTTTTTTTTTGGTAGACAACTAATGCTTTTAACATAAACAAAAAAGATAGAGAAGCACAAGTTGATGGACTCCACATTTGATCACAGAACTTTTTAATAGGAAGTCCATCGTCATCAAAACATTTTCCTTTCTAAGTTCTTTGCCAAGTCCACATTTGAGAATTGAATCCCTGGTTAGCTACTTACTTTGAGCAGTTGAGTACCATTAATTCCAAGCACATGGCCTTCATTGTCAAGGCCTTCATTTGGAAAATGAGTTGCTTTCTTTACATTTCTAAATATAACCAAAAAGAAAATGAAAGGTAATTTCATCATGATATTTATACACACACTACATGGTATGATCGTGTCTCTCCCCACCCTAATGTAGTCTTTTGTGATGTGTGTGTATTGTGTATGTGGGTGAGCATGTATGCATGCGTGCATGCATGCACATGTTAAAAATAAATATTATATTAAGGTATACAATTTAATTTTTTAATGACCATCTTTTTTTTACACAAATAAACTTATAGTCCCTACCAAATGGCGTATTTACCCTTGACTCCAATGTTATAGACTTAACCTCCCCATGTTTTCACTATGTTTGCTAGCATAATCATGCATACATGCATCCATTCATAAATATTTTTCTCACCCGATATCAAAGGACTTAAATCAATTTTTTGTAAACATTGTAGATATGAATATTGTAAGAAGGAGTACTAAGAAGTACAATTTCAAGGAACTAGACTTATCAAGATTAAGGGAGCTAGGATCTTTAGTAACTTCGCCGGAAGACTTTCGAAAGAATCATGGGAGATTGCTCAACCTCCTCAAAGTGAATATTGAAGAAGGAAGTTTGGAAACCTTGGTCCAATTCTATGATCCCCTCTATCACTGCTTCACCTTTCCCGATTACCAACTTGTCCCTACTCTTGAAGAACACGCTTATCTAGTTGGTTTACCAGTGTCCGACCGAATACCTTTCAAAGGCCTTGAACCCACTCCTAAACTCCCAACCATTGCGAGAACTCTCCACCTTGAAGCCTCCACTATAAAAACAAACCTCGCTTTCAAAAAAGGCCCACCCTAATGTAGTCTTTTGTGATGTGTGTGTATTGTGTATGTGGGTGAACATGTATGTATGCATGTATGCGTGCATGCGCATGTTAAAAGTAAATATTATATTAAGTGCAATTCCAAAAATCATTGATGCAACCTTGTTTTTATCAATATTTTTGTTACAGAACTTTTGAAGTGCAATTTCATGCTCATCATGAGATTTGTAACAAATAGCACAACCTTTTTCAAGACTCTCTATTTTGTTTAAAGAATTGTTATAGAGATCTTCAAAATTGTTGACTTTCTCACATATATCTAAAATTATTATAGTATTGAAATTCTTCATATTTATTAAAGTGCACCAAATTTTATTTTATTTTTTAAAATTAAGGCCTAAAAATAATCCTTGACATGGAAGACACTCATAAAGATTAAAGATTTGTTTGGTTGGATGAGAATTTGATATTATAGAAAATTGTGATTATTTAATTTATTTATTTATTATTAACTTTTTAGTTCTCAGAGGAAGGGGGTACAACAATTAAAAGTTCAATCCCGATATAAGTAAAGTATAACTAAGAATTGTTGTATCCACCAAAAATCGAACTAATTACTAAGGTTCTCCCGAACGATTTGTTCTAAGGGGATCTAATCACTCGAATCAAATATCTTTGATATTCCCCACTTAATGTAGAACAATCAATTCACATATTATAAGTTTGGTAAAAGCAGTCGGCCCTAATTTTTTTAGAGAGATAAGTTCTCTTCTCTCTCAGTTTGTTCATATCTTTCATCAAAATGGGTGGTTTTGAGTTTTTTTACTCGAAATCACCCATATGCATATCTTTTTATTTGTTTTAATCTAAATAAGTGATTTTCACATAGATTAGATCTTTCTTTTGTGTTATTTTGTCGTCTCAGTGCGACATTGTTTAATATCTCGTCTTGGTGCGGTGTTTGTTTGCTATCTCGTCTTGTTGTACGGTATTCGTTTGATTGAATCGACAAATCAACTTCGGTCAACTACTAATTCACACAGTGATTAAGTTCGTCAACGATGCAGATCCGGAGACAAAGGTATTCCAATTACTTTGATTTTATCACATTATTTGTAGGCACGAGTAAGCCGATTTATGCTATTAACTTGGATGATGTGAGATTGTTCGCAAATCCATCCTTTTTGATTTTAGAGGCATTGAATTTGCACTTGAATCTGATGTACTCTACCGATTTGGATGAATGAATATATTTTTTTGTTTTAGTAAAAAAAATAAAATTGGTAAATGTACCTCTTTTTTTTTTTGGGTGATTTATAAATGTTCCTCTTATCTTATTTTATAACATTGCAACCATATGACAACCATATAATATATGAATTACAGAATTAGTGATAGGGTGATTAATTATCAAAGTGAAACCACAAGAATCAGCACAAATAGGTTCACAAATATTTGAAGGGAGAAGAAAAATCATTTAAAGTGATTGTCTCGACAAGTTAACTTTGACTTGCCCGAAAGCAACAATCACGAAAAGTTCTCTTTCCACCCCCACACCCTCTCCCCCTCCCTCAAAAAAATTGAGTTCTATTACCCAAACTTTTTGTTGGGGGTGTGGGGGGTCAAAAAGACATGAGATGGGGTAGGAAGAGAACTTTTCCACAATCACACCACAGTAATGAATTGTGAACTTATGGGTTGACCCATATATATTTTTGGAGTTGTTATTGGCCCATATTATTTTATTTTATTTTTGTTGGGAGAAACTTTCTCCCACCCCAAATATAACTTCAGCTGCACGCACATATTACAAATTTCGTGTTGCGAGGAAGTGGTTGACAAAAAAAAAAAAAACAAATATTACGAATCTTTACATCTGGAGCCTTTAATAAAAAACAGTGAAATTGGGTCTGTTTGTTTTAACTTTAAAAAAATAGATTTTTTCTCTGTATTTTTTAAAATAGATTTTGTAAAATTATTTTTCAAAATATTACAAGTTTTTTTGTATTCGTTTTTTTAAAATGAAAACACTAATTTTGAAATCATATAACATAAATGTACATTATTGAAATTCAAAACATAGTCAAAATTTCAAAAATGATTTTTGTGAAAATCTATTTGAAATAGCTACAAAATTAAGTGATTTTTTTAAATTTTTATATCCAATTTTTTTTTCAATAAAATGATGAAATACCTAAAATGACATTTTAAGAATAACTATTCAATCAAAAATTTTATTTGAAACTTTTATAAAAAAATTCTTTGTAAATTTTTTTTATACAAAATCTATTTTAAAGAAAATCCAAAACAAACAAGTCCATTATCAAATAGCAATAATTTTACTTTTAAAGCTCTTTTGAAACTAAAAAGAAAGGCCAAAAACAACCTACATCGAAGTTTCTTTACGCCCATCATACATAAAATGGAATGATTCTTTTCTTAAAATCCTTGCATGTATACGAAGAGAACGGCCATACAAAGTTAAAAATCCATCCACTAATTTGAATAGTCTTAGAGTTCATCCATGTCTACAACAAAACAACGTCTAAGGTTAGATGATGTTGATTGAGTTCTTTACTCCATAAGAGATTGCCCTATTCCATTAGAACAAACCCCCTCTTGATAGATTAATTTAATTTTTTTTACCAAAAAAATAGAAAAATACACATATGTGTACATTAAAGTAAAAAAAAATTTTTTTGTCAAAACAAAATCTAAAATTATGTTTTTTGAAAGGTAAAGTCTAAAATTATTATTTCTAACAAAAAAAGTCCAACATTATTATATTTTTATGAATAAAGGTAACTCATATATGACGCGGGTGTCCATACTAAACAAAATTTTAGCCTGTGTTTGGCACGGGTGTCCATATTAGTTTGGCACGGGTGTCCATATTAATATATACTTAATTCGGAAACTCATGTAGAAATTTTAGAAGAGAATTGAATCTCTAATTAGCTTCCAGCTACTTACTAGCCTTGATATATTGAGGAGAATTATTGCTTGTTAATTTGATAACAAATTTACTGCCTCGCATGACAATAAAATTCATACATGTGGGTACCCGCCCAAATCCTATCCGCTTTGACGGAAAAAACCCAAGTTGATTGGGTTTGAGTATGAGTTTTTTCCGATTTCAAAATATGGATTTGGGGCGGGTAACAGGGACATTGATACCCACCCCGAACCTGCCTCGCTTATGTTAAAATTAGATTTTATCTTTTTGAAATTAGAAACTCTTAAACAATCTCTTAAATTATATTTATATGTTTATTTTTTATTTTTAATTTGAGTAATAAACAAATGATTTTCTCTATTTCTTTTATTTATTTAAAAAAATATTGTTAAAACAAAATAATTTTGGACTTTTAACCTTTTTTTTAATAAAAAAATACTACAATACAATCATAATTCATGTGAAAAGAGGCGTAACGGAGATACCCGAACCCCGTTGGTGATACCCGATCCCCGTTGGATAGGGGTTTTGAGTTATACTTTTTATCCCCGCATGGAATTAAGATGGATTTGGGTTTCGGGAGGGCAAAATCTGCCCCCGCCCCGCCCCGTTGTCATGCCTACTTCCTATGTTTGAACACATCACTTAGTACAATTAACTCCAAGCACATGACCTTCATCATCAATGTCTTCATTTGTAAAATGAGTTGTTTTGTCTGTATTTCTAAATATAACCAAAAAAAAAAAATGAAAGGTAACTTCATCATTTGTATGAGACACAAGTGCATAAGCACAACATTTAGGCACACATACAAGTGTCAAAAAAATTAAAAGAAAAAGTAAAATTGTCACATCAACTTATATTACTTTAATCATTTTTTCTTTATTTTTATTTGTTTCTTGTTTGTTATGCCTAACAAATATTATTTGGGATTGTGGCAATGAAAGAATTACTCCATTTGTATATACACATTACATCGTCACACTAGCTAATTGTACAATATTTAATTCATCCTCACATGTTATTATTAATTAATTTGAAATTGTTTAAGTATGCAATTAACACGCATAAGGGGAATAACTGTCGATTTATTACAACATACTATAGCTAGCTTCTTTTAGTATATTCTTTAATATTGGTTCAAGTCCCTTAGGCTCCTAATTAAGTATGAATACAAACACATACAATCACATGTACAAGTGCTTCTTTTAGTATGTTCTTTAATTTTGGTTCAAATCCCTTGGGCTCCTAATTAAGTATACAAATATATTTCTAATATAATATGACTGAAACAGAAACAGAAACGCGTTTTGCATAAGAAAAGACACGTTAATAGCTTAAATTCTTCTTTTGGGACATTAGTAGAATGCTAAGATTAAGAACATCAGCATGCATCATGCATAGCATACATGTTCACTCCATAATATAACTGCATAAGTTACGTGCTACAACCAACTTATGAAACTAGTTTTGTGTAGGAACTAGGAATAAACTTTATCAATTTTTTTTATTAGTCTACATTTTAATAAATATATTTTGTATATTGGTGTTCACGATACGGATGATTCCTTTAATCCGGTAATCCATCCCAATTTAACCGCATTTTATCTAAATTCATTCAAGTGCGAGTTTGGTTTGAATCAACCTGTTCAAATCGAAAATGGTTTGGATAAGGAGTTTATAATTCTAAACTCATGTATCCACAAATTCAACACTCTTTAAAAAATTGTTACATTTTTTATTTTTAATAATATAATTTAAAAAAATGTGGTTAAAAGTTAAAATTTTAATACTAAAATTAAAATGTTTTTTGTGTAATTTCAAGTATTTTTTTAATATTTTGATAAAGTATAACCTCATTTACCAACATATTTTGAGTAAAAAAATTTCAAAATTTACATGTATCGACTTGTTGTCCCAACTCCAATCGGCTCACTATCAGATTGAGTTGGTTCAAGTTTAACAAAAAAAATAGGAATTTTACGTTCAACCTAATTACCTTTATTCGATTCAGATACTAGATTTGGCTAAAATCGGCGCAAGCCAACCTGGCCTTGTTTGGTAGGACAAAAAAAATAGAAGAGAGAAATAAAAAAATGGTATTTGTGTATTTACTTTTTTCTTTTTTTGAAAAGGTGAATTTGTGTACTTAACCACTAGTGATCTATCTATTATATATCAGTAGTGCTATATAGCACGACAGGTTTGCTGCACGACATGATTTATTACCACACGTTTTTTTATAGGTGAATTCTAGAATGAGGGTGCCAACAAATCCCTCATCGGTGGACCATCGTAAACAACTATCAGATTAATCAAGTTCACATATTCTATTACACACTGGATCACATATTTTTTCCTTCTCTTTTCTCCTCTTTCCCTCTGCAACAATTGCAGCCGCTATGGGACCAAAAACAAACCTTCCTAACAGCCTAAGAGCATCCACAATGGTAGATCTTATAATATTAAGAACCGGTTCTTAATAAGATCTACCATTGGAGCAGTACACTTTTGAATTCTTAATAGGAACGGATTCTTAAATAAGAGTTCTCTCTCTCCTCTGGGGCTTATCTTAATTTTCATTAAAATATATTTTTTATGGGACCCGCTTACTTTTATATATTATAATAATTAAATAATTAAATGATTAATTGAAATTTTTTAGTGGGGATTGGAGGAAGAAGACAAGGGAAAAAAAGAGAGAGAAGAGAAATTATCTGATATGTAGAATGGAAAATCAGAGGAAGAAAAAGAAGAGTATGATATGGTGCATTTGGTGTGGAATAAGAAATGTGTCCCACTAATTATAACATGGTTCACTAGTGAGACACTTAATAGAGCCATCACCCTACAAGTCACATTTTTTACACAAATAGTAAATAAATTAAAGGAGTTTTTATCCTTGCTTCTCACCAACACCTTCTCAGTTTCTTGCATTTCCCATCCTGACCTTTTCTCATATTGTTGGGACTGCATTAATTTCTTCAACTCGATTGTTTTTAAGTTTTACCAACAAAGCATTGATTGCAACAATTATAACAACACAAATTTTGGAATTAAAGAAATGCTTTAAGAAGTGTAACAAGTTTTGTTTTATTTATGTAAAAAACTCTTTTTTTACTTTTTTATTTATTATAGGGTCATGCTAAACAGTGTCCCGGACACTTGTTAAGCATATTAAAAAATGAAATAAAAAATAAAATTAATATTTAAAAGTCAACTTTTTATACTTTTGAGGTATTGAATTCAGACAGTTCGAGACAAACTTTCTATTTTAAAATGTTTAACCATTGCCCTGGGACACTATTTAGCATTTTCCTTTATTATAATAAATAATAATAAAGATAATAGTGACTACTTTTCTTTTGTAACATGTGAAACCAAAAATAGAGAGATATATATTTGAAATTCAAATTTGAATCTATAATAAATGAAGAGGTAGTTGGGGTGATCATTAAAAGATAAATTAGAAGGGAAAAAAATTAGAGTTAAATGATTGCTAAACCAAAAACCTTACTTCTTCTTTTATAGTAATTAACATTAAGATTTGTCCTAAAAAACAAATTAAAGCAAAAGCTATGTTAATGACATTAAAAAGAGAGAGAGAAACTGCAGTCGTGCAATGCATAAGAAGCATACTGTCCTACACTTTAGCATTATCCCTATATATATGGGTGGACAAGACCCGAAGCCCAGCCCAAACCGCCAAAACTGTTACAAAAAACCGAGCCGGGTCGGTTTTTAACAGATCCATGGGTCAAATGGGTGTAACTAGTGGTTCTGTGTGGGCTTAGGCGGTCGGGTTCGGATAAAAAGTATGTACCTATCGGTACCTGAACCGATCCAATAGAATAGTAGTAGTAGAAAATGTACTCCTGCAATACTTAATACTAGCAGAAAAAGCAGCACCTATATTTTTTTAGACTGACTAAAGCATGCCTAAAGTACATTGAGACTCACAATAATTAATATTTTTGTTTAATCTTTCATGCAACCTTATGTTCACAACCACTACCGGTACTTTTTTTCATGAAAGGATAATGGCAAGGCAATAATTATCATCAGTTACCATGCATTTTTATTTTTCAAAACGAACAATGATCTTTCACTTTCTACTTACTAAAAACACCACTCTATCTTCTCCAAAATACTAACACACCTCAAAAAGGAAAAAATAACATAACACTTCAACTCCACCAACACAATGAATTATTAATGAGCATTACAAGAATCTCTCTTCGTCCAACTGTTATATCCCGATGAAGATCTCTCTTAGTATTTGAGACAGTTTTAACTTACTTTTTTATTATTTTGAAGATTTGGGTTTGTTGGAACTGTTTTTGTTAGATTTAAATACTTTGTTGGTGAAAGAGGATGTGAACTTAAGATTTTTCTTCTTCTTCTTCTTCTGAGTTTGTTTTTGGATTTTGTTCTCAAAATTTCCTTCTTTTTTGGAATTTCTTCATTTCATAGTTCAACCCAACCGAACCGGTAACCCGCGGAAACCGCAAAACAGAAGCACTACAATCCGAATCTTAAAATTGGGTCGGTGTGAACCTTATATATCCACCCGTGAAACAGAGGGCAACAAACAACACAAAATATGTGTTCATTTATTGGTAGCATCGGCTTCAGCTTTCTATGTCTTGCCTTTGCCATCATTGTGGTTGTTTTGTACCTTTTCTCAGCCTCTCGCAAGGCTCCCTTCCCAACAATCGAAGTCAGCCTCTATCAACTCACTAACACCGGTAAACAACACTAAACTCACAAGCAACTGGAGCATTAGACTATTTGTCACAAACGAAGATCTTAATCATATAATCTATTTTGACAACATCTCCGTCAATATTTTCTACATGGATTATCACCTCATTCTCAACAAAACAACTCTCCCATCTTTCAAAACTGATGTGATGAGCATTATTGATATCAATCCTTCGGTGAACGGGTTTGTTGTTCCGGGCGTGGCGGCGAATACAACGGATCATCACTATGGAATGGTTCAGTTTGGACTTGATGTGTCAGCTTCAATTAAATTCAAGACAGAGATTTTTAGTGCTGGTTGGAAGCATTTGAATGTCGTTTGTTACCCTCTTATGTTTGCATATGCAAACAACACTGGCACCTGGGGTTTGTTGAATCCTTTCATATGTGTCAAAGTCTAATGCATAGTTTATAGGAATTAATAGTTTAGTTTACTTGTTTTAATTTATGTTTATGAAAGTGTATTTAGATGGATTCATATGATTTATTTAGATGGATTCATATGATTAATATGTGTTATTTTGGAGATTTTTTGGATTTGTTTATGTTTATAATTTTATTTATTTTATGTTTGAAAATTATTATTTTAATTAAGAATTTAAAACCCTAATATTGGTTGGGAATGAATGATTTTTTTGGGTAAGATTAATGCACTTAAATTGTTTTTAGAGTCATGGATGAAATGTTTGGCCCACGTGTTGGAATGAAGAAGAAGAAGGATATGAAAGTTGTTTATGGTAGGAAATTGGAGAAAAATTCAAGGGTAATTAGGTAAGTGTACTTGTCACCAAAAGTTAATATCTTGATTCACTCCAAATTGTGGCTTTGAAGGCGATTTTGAGATTCGATTTTGCAATTACACAAACAAATGCAGTTGGTTTTGTTTAGTTTGTTTCCATCCGATTAGTGGTTAAGTTCACATTAATTAATCACAAAACAGAGCAAAACAAACATGTGAGACATCTTGGGTTCACTCTGATTGTGTGTTACGACGGCAAGGGAACAACAATCCGGCAGGTAGCGCTCTATTTAGGTTTATTTGTTGAATTATTGATGTCAATGATTGAGATTGTGAGGAATCTGATTGTGATGATATTTAGGATGTTGGTGTTTTACTACTCTAGTTCATGACTATTTCAAAAGTAATGAATATTTAGATATGAAAGTGAGTCTCAAATTATGATTGGAGACGTGTTGCTGTTACAAGTATGTTTGGATTTGGTTTTGTTGCCCCAGTTGGTCACTTCTGGTATGTTGAAGTTCTGGAATTGGTATCAGAACAGCCTCTCTGTTCATCCTGTTAAGACCCAAGTCATCACCTCTGCCGCCCTTTGGGCTGTCGGAGATGTCACTGCTCAGTACATCACTCACTCTGCCGCATCAAAAAACCCTCTTCTTCAATTATCTGTAACAATCTTTCTTCTTACTTTCTCACTTAGTTTGTTCATTCAATTTCTTCTCACTCTGCCTCTCTATTTCTTGTGGTAGAAAGAAGCAGCAGCAGATACTACTACATTTGTGGTTGATTGGAGACGTGTTGCTGTTACAAGTATGTTTGGATTTGGTTTTGTTGGCCCAGTTGGTCACTTCTGGTATTTTTATGTCTTTTCTTATTTTTCTAGTATTACTTACTTACTGCATAATTTATAAATAAAATGATACCAATGTGGGTCTGTTTAACATTGCGATATTTTTTATTTTTTTTGTAAATAAGTGGATGGGGTTTTGAAGATTCCTCTATAATTGTTTCTGTTCTTAGTTGGTAGATCATGTATGACTGTTTCATAAATAATGACTTCTATCAATAGACCTTTTGATTCATGCAAAATTATTTATTCTGGAACATATGAGGATAAATTATGAAAGGGAATCAATAAGTTTATAAACAAACTACCTGACTGACCATATCATGCTAGTTACTAGATATCTTTTCTTTTCTGATCTGGAAATGAACAATGCACTTGAAGCCGGTGGATTTACCTGGTTATAGAGAAGTAAAATCTTGCCACTGGTAAAAAAAAAAGTGAGTATTAGCTTTTATTTGTAATTGTTGCTTCTGCTAAATCGTTGTTACTTCACATTTTTCTTCTAAGGCAATTGTTAAGAGTATGACACTATGACATTGAATGAGATATCATCTAAAAATGATTTTACAAATGGGAGATGTCACTCACTTTACAAGTTGATTTAGTAATGGTTGAATTAAGCTCTACCCAAATTTTAAGATGGTACCGGAGTCTATCAAAGACCTGTTGGACCAGCCACTTAGGTCACCTTCAGATGTCCAGCTTTGGGTGTGAGGGATGCGATTCCCTCATCCCTACAAGCCGCTGTTTTGTAGGCCAGTTGGGTTGATAGTTAGGGCAAACCCAAATCCTAATAGTATTTGTGATTTCATAAGATTTTGGTTGGGTTCCGCACCGACAGAGCTTACAAATAATTAATTTTACTTAGAAGCTTGAAGAATAGCTCTTCTAAAATAATTATAGCCAAAGTTATAATTCCTGCTGCCAAAGGATTTATACTCACATTGAACCGACCTTCATGTCTTGTAGGTATGAAGGGTTGGAGAAATTTATAAGCCTTAAGCTTAAACTAATGCCAAAGACTGCACAATCCATAGCTGCTAAAGTGGCAATGGACTGCTTGATTTTCGGTCCGGTACATTTGTTTGTCTTCTTCGCTTACATGGGATTGTCTGCTGGCAAGACTATTCCTCAGGTGAAGGAAGATTTGAAGAGGAACTATTTCCCAGCATTGGTCTTAGAAGGTGGTGTATGGCCAACAGTGCAGATTTTCAATTTTCAGTATGTTCCCGTAAAGTATCAGCTTCTGTACGTAAACTTGTTCTGCTTGTTGGATAGTGCTTTTCTGTCTTGGTTGGAGCAACAGAAAGATGCAACATGGAAACAATGGTTTCAACCATTTCATTCTTCTAATGGAAAAGGAGGTCAACGCCGATCGATGAAGATTGCAGAGACTTGAAACAATGGTTTACACCAATTAATAATAGTGCTTCCTGTGATGTTTTGGAAAATGTAATAGATAGATTCCTAGATGGACTTTTTGTTTTCCTTGAAGGGTCTTAGGAAATATAATAATCAAATGAATCTAATTATAATTGAATTACTGTAACACAAGGTTGTTAGCATATTAAGAAATTTAATAGAGTAAAAACTTATACAGCCATACAAGTTTGTAATAAAGTAATGGAGGAATTCTTGATCTCAGGTTTTGTTTTCATTCCCTTTATCTATCAAAATTAAGAAAATTATTGTTGCATCTGTTTGCTCTCAATTATTAGGACTTTTTCCATTCTTCAAAAACTTGTATATATGCAAAGTTCTCTTGTTTCATGGTCTCCAATCTAACAACTGAATAATAAGGTGGTGTTCTGAATCCGATAGCAACGATGGCCAAAAGTGGAGCATCTTGACAATGTTGGAAAAAGAGAAAGAAGTGTTTTGTGAAGGAGATTATCACATAAATTGCATTTATTGTTTTTGCTTGGTAAGGCACGTAATTGGAGCCTGTTGGCATAATATTAGAAGAGGTTGGAACAGTTGATACATCATTATTGCATGCATTAGACAGATCCTGATTGAAATACTATTAGAATATAGTTAAGTTTAGGACACACTGTTGAAATGATTGGGGACCCTTTTGATTTCATGACATGGCCAAATGTACTTTCTCTTTTGCTTAAATACCCTTTTTGTTTTCACTATGCTACCTTAATAAAGACTTCTAATTTGAGGGACTTCTAATTTGAGGTTTCATGTTCTTTCTCTACTCACTGAAGTATTAATATTTAAGACTTCTTTCTCTTAATTTGAATTCAACATTGTCATTTAAAATGTGTCAAAAAAAAAAAGATTGTCATTTAAAACTTTTTATGCTAATAAATTTTGACCTCACTGGAAAAAAAATCCTAGATCCGTCCATGTGATACATTACAAAATATTCGGTTTTTTGGCCACAATTTTTAATTTTTTTAATTGACTTGCAGTTTAAATTTGGATGGGTTTAAATTCGAACATCTCTTGCCAATAACTGAGCTAAGCTCGCGGGGATACTGAAAATTGAATTTATATGAACCAAAAACAAAAGCTAATAATTTTATGAAAATTAAAAATATATTTAACTTGAAAATAAAATTAATTAATACATTTAGTCGTTCACACATGCAAATTTTAATTCCTATGGATGAAAAAGACATTTAGTATAATTTTTTTTGGGTACATGAAGACATTTAGTATATTAATTAGAATTAAACATACATTTGTTAAAGATCGTTAGTTGGTTCAGTAATGATTAACGTCAAACTTAGTAGGAAGTAGGACTGACAATGAATCGAACTAACTCGATAATAGTTCGATTCGTTTGATTCATGAACTAGCTCGATCTATAAATATAACATTCTCATGTGATACATCCCTTTGTATATAATACAATTTATATACTTTTTTTCTGTTCGTACCTAGTATGGCAAAATTTCATGGGAGGTTGGATTGCAAGATAGAATTAAAGAAGAAAGAATAAACGCGTAACAAAAGGTAAAAATAAGGAAAGAATAAAACCTGTTTTTAATTAAAGAAAAATAATAGAAGCAAATTGCAGTTCTTATGAACTCTAAATGACATATAAATGGGAAGGAGTATTTCTTTTTTTGGTTACCGTATTGGAGGAGTATTGTTATAAAAGAAGTGTTTTTTTTTTTTTGTAAATTATAAAACAACACAACATTTTATCGTGTGAATGAATTAAAAAGTCAAAAAAGTGGTTATTTTTCTATGGGTTTTTCTATTAGTGTGAAAAATAAGAAATTGGCACTAATATTTTTTTAGTACTAGCTGATGCCTCTTTTGAGTTTTTTTTCTTGGAAATATAGTTTTTTTTTGTCTTAAGGTTCATTTGATTCGGGTAATCAGACTGAACCTATATATTGAGTCAAACTATTTGATTCCAATTAACACATCATTATCTTCTTTGAAAACAATTAACTTTTTCAAGGTACTTATATAGTTAAGAAAGATAAAAAAGAGTTTATTTTGAAAGTCTATTGTATTTTTAGAGGGATTAGATTTAGATTTCAAGAGATTATTTTGACAAAATTGACAAAAAAGCCTTGAAAATTTTAAATGATTTAGTGAGATTATATATTATGGCAGAGCCTAGAAGCCTTTTGACGTGAAAAGCAAATAAAAAAACAAACTCTTCTAGAGTGAGGGCATTTTTGGAAATTTACGGAAGTGAAGGTGCATCTCATGCTTTCTGCGCAAATATGGGGGGATGGGTTTTGAACATGGGGCCCACCCAAGATACTACTTTCTTTCCTTCCTGACATTTCAACCAAACGATGGAATTCCAAATTTCAATAAACTTTCCATCCTTTCAACTTTCCATCCTTTCACTTTCCATGGAACCAAACAATGTGTTAGTCTGTTCTTTAATTTTGGTTCAAGTCCTTCGGGCTCCTAATTAATGATTTGTGCTGTTAGGAAGTGGTTGACAACAAAAATTAGGAATCTTACATTTGACCCTTTAATAGAAAAACTCCAATCTCATCTTAAATATAACTTTGACCTAAAAAACAGTGAAATTATCAAATAGCAATAATATGGAAAGAAAGACCAAACACAACCTACATCCAAGTTTCTTTACGCCCATCATCATATGGAATGATTCTTTTCTTAAAATCCTTGCATTGCATGTATACGAAGAGAACCATACAAAGTTAAAAATTCATCCACTAATTCGGATAGTCTTAGAGTTCATCCATGTCTACAACCAAATATTTGTTCTCCATGGTAAAGCAAAAAACAGGCCAATTAATTCAATAAATCATAGTCATCCAACTTGTCATTGTACTGAAGCACCTTTCGCTTTATCTTGGATGAATCCACCCACGTAATGAAGTCTTCCATGTTTCTAGTAACAAGGAAAGCTGGATCTGTAATTGTATCTGGACCAACTCGAACATGCCCCTGCTCAATATATGTAACAGCTTCCTTCAAATGCTCAGCAAATTTCATGTTCACTAAAACAGTTGCGAGTCTCCGTCTGCACAGTGAACATAATTTGGAGCAAATTAGGACAATGTAAAGCAAAGTCTAGTACATAAAAATCAATTAATTTTTGTAACTTATTGCATCATGCTGGCATGACAAGAGATTAGAGGTCAGAACTTGGAATCAATTACCAGTGAGTCAACTTGATTAACTTGATGATTGACAGTCACATTTTTCACCCAAAAAGTACTTGGCAGTCTCATAAGAAAGTTAACTACTTAATTATAATCAACTAATGCTACGAAAGAAAAGAAAAATACAAAGCCTGCTGAATTGCAATATTTAGTGGTCAATATATTCACTCATACATGAGTAAGAAAACTATTAACTCATGTACTAAATTTAGTTATTTACAATCACATAAAATGGCAGCCTTGGCCATACTTACTCCAATAAATATCTCTTTTCATGCGATTCAAATAGTTAACTTGCCTAGCTTCAAAACAATAATAAACCACATGTGTTGAGCTTTAAGTGAGAAACTTTGCTCTTAAAATTAGATCACTTGACCATTCATGCACTTAATTATGCAAAATGTTAAAGCTACTTCAACTGTATTAAAACACCAGAAGTAAACATATAAAATTAGCATGGACAGGAAACAATAATATCCCCAAAATTCCTAGACTCTGTCTTCTGTTCCTATATAGTACCTCATCCCAAATTGAAGGCCTGTAAGGTTCATTCGATACTTCACCCAAGTCCATAGCAATAAATGCTTTCAGGATTTCAAGATTTTGTTTATTACTTGCCCCATTTGACTAGCCTGGCTTTACTTGTTTGACCACTAAAAAATTCGACAAATAGGTTTATTTACACAATACTAGTAATTCAATCAGCTAAAGTTTTGATTCCAAACCCATCTGGAACTCCATGACTATTTTGCTTAAGGTGTATGAGACTCCTGCCACTCGAACCAACCTATCTGAAGTCTGATGTTATTTTTTATATGAATATACATTCTATGATTCTAACGAGCAAACAAATAAAGTTAATAACTAAATTTTCATTTAAAGCATTAAAAGCAGCAATGTGTTCCTTTTACCTGCAGAGGGATGACACAGTTAATTTTTCACATTCTTTGATGCTTTGCCTGGTTGGAATCACACCCATGTTGTAACTGTCAAACAAATAAAAGAAAGAAAGAAAGAATGAATGAATGAAACAATTACGTGTAAGTAGCAAACAACATTCATTTTTATCTTGTTTCAAATTTAATACCAACTACGAAGAAGAAACAGAAAGAAAGAGGTCACCAAAATAGGACAATTATCCTATTTGAAATGGAAGATCTAACTTATCCTTCTGGGAATGAAGCTAAAACTATCCTAGACTAACTTGTAACTTATACTTATAACAAACCTCTGCTCATCATGATGAGAAAACCAAAAAGCCATTACAATCACAAATGGTTAAAAAAACTCCCCCGTAATTTATACATAATTTGCAGCTATATTAGTAATTGAATTTAAGAACAAGGAAAAATAGATGAACCACATATACATAATAAAATTCTGTCACAATGAAAAATAGAAAACATGAATAAATAAATAAATATCTGATATGTTTAAACTTTGAACTTCGAAAAACTTTGAACTTACAGTTTTTCCAAAAGCTTATCAGTCATATCAACTCGATAAGGATCTTTGGGATCCATCTGTTTTACTGAGCTTACTAACTTCTGAACCATCCGGCATATACTTGCATATCTGTTGATATTCCCACAATCACAAAGGAATCAGCTAAAAACAAAACTAAACTAAAGCAAAGGAAAATATGAAATAGCAGAACAACATAAACAATGATAGTACTTTTTGTAATCATCGCGTCCGGTAATATGGTATTTTTGCATAACCATGTTCTCTCTCTGACCCCCTTCTCTCTTCCATCTCAAAAAATTCACCTTCTTCAAAAGCTTTGCCTCATGATGCTTAAACTTCCTCATTTTTATTCACTGTCATCACAATTCATTCTTGTTAGATACACAGCTTATTAAGGTCAAACTATTAAGCCCTTATTGGAAAATTAGCTTAACTAATTAAACTTTTATTATCATATATCAGCTATTTCTACAACTAAAAATATAACAAAGTGAAATTGTTTTCATATAAGCTATTTTTGTAACCTATCCTGGAAGAGAGCTTATGAAAATAAGCTGAAGAGATTTTGTGAATAAGTAAACAACTCTAAAACGACAATTTTTGGTGGCACCGAAAAGAGTGAGAAGAGGAAGGCACCTTAGAGGGACGACGGTGGATGAACGTAGACGGTGGCCGGTAGACGGCGCTGAAGCTTAGCTAGGGTTACAGAGTACTTTGAATTTGAACAACGCCGGCGTAATTAGGTTACGAGCGAGAAAATAGAGTATTTATTCAGATTATTATTATTCTCACTCAATAAAAATTAAATAAATAATATTTTTTTGTGATAAAGAAATAAAATAAAATAAAATAAAGCCAAATCTCCTTAATTATGTTATTAATTTTTTTGACAAACTTAATTATATTATTAATATTATTCTCTCTAAGTTAATTGGGAAAACTTTTAAAAAAATATATAAAAAACCTTTTTCATCTTTTTTGTTTTTATTTTATAAATCCTCCATGAGGATAATAGTCTTACATTAAGAATTAGTTTTTTTTTGGTGCAATTTAAGAATTAGTTTTTGTAATATGTAAATGAAAGTGTTTTGATTCTTTATATTTAATTTATTTTAGAAAATTGTGATGTAAGCTCAATGTATGAAGAATTGTGGCACTTGTAATCTATTTAGGTTGAGAAATTTTTTGTTTCAATTGGGAATTAGGGATCTCATTTGAGAGAATTTTAAAATAGTACACACAAAATTCATTAAAACATTACACACAAAAATTCCTTAAGATTAATTATTTCCTATGTTATTATGATTCATTATTTCCCTAAAAAAGTTTATAAATGATAACATCTTTCTAAGACGGTTTTGTAATAATAAATTAAACTCAATATAAAAATGACTTACATTCTAACCCATCAATTTTGTAAAAGTGAACTAGGCTCATTATTTTCCTCTTGATGACTTTGACGGCATGCAATTGAAATATATGAATGGCTAAATTCCATGGGTAATTTTTTTTACAAAAGATGATCTATTACGTGAGAAGGAGTGGACTATTTATCTTGTTTTTTTTTTTTTTGAACAGCAAATATATTATTATTAAGAAAACCAAGTTTCCGTTCAAGACGAACAGAGATCGGTAAAAGAGGAACTACAAAATAAAGGTGTCGTATATAAGCGAAACACCAATAAAAATACCAAAACCAACACCACCTATTTGTTCCAGTTTTCTATAGGCATTGACTTTTCTGCCAAATGTAAATGATTCATTTTCATGTGTACCACATGAATTCATTTCCATTTAATGTTTTTTAATTTGAATTCACCTTCTGTGGCATCCTTCTTAAGCTAAAACTTAGGACTTACCGATTCTTACAAGGTGAAAGCTTGAACTTGAAGTGAATACAATAAGTACTAATTAATTCCACCACTTTTGTTTTCAAAAACAAGTACAAAACAACATGATTGTAAATTAATATTTAAAGCTTGTATTTTTGACAGCATTTTTCAGTACACCCTTGGTTGTTGAAGAAGCTGGATTAATGGCCTTTCTTATCTTAAAAACATTCCAAGCAGTGTTAGCAGCATGTCCTGCAGTTGCAAACACATGTTCAGTAGCTTCCCCAGCATTTTCGCCAAACCTGTTATTGGCCAAGTTTAAAGAAGCCATATTTTGTTAGCAACAACTGTGTAAGAGCCTATTTACTGGCATAAAGCATTTATGAGATGATATAAGAGAGCATATGAAAACAGCGTATGCCATGTCCATAAGTTCCACTTATTTTCACAAACACACTGAGATAGTTTATAAATTTTTTTTTTTACTTATATGAAAACAATTTGACTTTATTTTATCTTTTGTTATAGAAATAGTTACCTGTTAGAGACCATTCTGGATGCAGCTTTGGAAGTGGCAGAAAGAGTTTGTTTTTCAGCAGCTTCAGCTGCATCAAGAACTTTGTCTGCAGCATCACACGAGAAATAGAAAAAGTCACGACGATGTTGCGGTTGCTTATTTGAAAGAAAGAAATCAAAATAAGAATATTGATTATTGAACATAAATAAAATGTGCAATCATAAAAGTTTTTTGACTTGGTTTTACTTACTGACTGCATCAAGGGAAGCCAACAGCACCTCACCAGGTAACATCCTTAGGAATGCCTTTCCTGGTTGGGATTTAACCAAAGGAGCCATCACTGTTTCACTAACTATGCCAACACCACTAAGCAATGATTTGCTTAACTTTTCTGTCATCTTGGACAACTTCCTCACACTACATTGCATTTCACAAACACAAAAGAAAATTATCAGTAATACATAACCATCATCCACTTGTGTACTCCACTAAGTATATTGGGGTATATATGTGTAATGCATGCACTTAATGTCATTTTTGTATACCGTTTAAGGTTTTTATTGATCTTGTTCTTCTTTGAGGAACTGGCATTCTTGTTGCTCATTCTTTCCCTGGCCATAGCACCATTTTTCTCATCTGCATGACTATTTAGGATTGTTTCTCCTCCTTTTTGAACCTGGTTATTTTGGCATCCCCAAAAAGTTCTTAGTTTATACTACTAAATGAAATTTTATTTCACATAGCTTTTTAGTTGTCTTTCTGTTTTCACTTATTTACCGATCTTTCTTTTCACAGACACATTGTATACATTTTGTACCCTCGGGAGATTACAATGTTCTTCATGTTTCTTAAAACAAGATGTGAAAAGCAAAAAGAAAAAACTAGCCCTATTTATATTTTGAGAGTAAAACAAAACCTTGTTGGTGTAAGCATTGCTGCAGATGAAGATACCCTTCACAATCTGACCAGTCCCTCCTGCAATAAGCTTGGAAAGATAGTGATTGTAATCTTCAACCTTCGGCGCAAACTCCTTCCAATCAAGATCATTCTTGTTACTCAACTTTAAGCCAGAAAAACAAGAGTGCTCTTTCAAAAAAGAATCAAGCAAACCCAAACTTCCATAACTATCTTCTGAAAAGGTTAAGCCATAGCTAAGAGGCTCCCCATCTTTCACGGCCAACGAAAACAGGTAATGGAAAGCATCTAGCTTCAGTACAGGCTCGTCTTTAGTCAAAGGCCATTGGAGATCATCTCCTACTTTTATAACTGTAGCAAGAGGCACATTTTCCTCCAAGGTATTGATGACCATGAAATGGCCTTGATCTAATTCAAAAGCTTCTCCTTCGTCCATCAGATGAACTTTACATCCTGGTATTTGTATCAGAACCTCTTGCTTAATATTCTTGGGTCTTGTATATTCTTCAACATTACTACTTCTGGGTATGGAGGCTTCCATTGGTGGCGTAGTTGTGGAGCCATGGAAGCAGCAACCCATATGACTGCTTTGCTGTTGTTGCATTCTCTTTCTTGAAAGTGGGTGTGGAAATGTCAATGCAGAATTGGGGATAATGAAGACCAAAAGGAAAGTTTTTGTTATTATGGATTCTTTTGTTCTTTGCTTTATTCTGTTCCTAGTTAATGGTGTTAAGTTGATACCACTTTCGGTGGAATGTTTTGTAAAGAAAATAAAATAAGATTGAGAACCTATTGAAAAATGGGTAATAATAGTCATAGTATATTACAGCTTGCATTGAGCCCAGTGTGAAATCAAAGACTTTAATCTCGTAATTGTTTGCATTGTACTATTTTGTTATAAATTTCATGTATGCACTGTACTAATTCATGTGTGTGAGCAGAAATCATTCAGGTCTAAATTTCACGTTTTTTTCTTAACAATTGTTCTGACATGTGAGTGATTTGTTGGTCCTTGTGTAAGGAAGCACTATAATTTTACAATGTGAATTGCTACCTGTTTATAAACTTTGCAAATTTTCCGTACAGTGTTGCATAAATTATATCACACGACTGTTACAATTACAAAATGAAGCCATGGGAAGGCTTGCACCAAAAAATAATATGGATTGAATGGTAATGAAAAAATGGAACTAAGATTCCTACCAGAATCTAAAACAATCAATCAAGAATGCACCAAACAATAGAGATCAATTTGATCTACCACACTCATGCTTCCAAAGTGAGGGAAAGAGACATAATTTGACGGCTGCATGGAACTCTCTCCTAGTTATCAAACTTTTTGGGTTGATGCCATTGTGCCAGACTTCTGGACAAAGAACTGAGGAATGAACCTCTGCCAGGCATCCCTTTCTTTCCATATAAATGTTTCCCTCCCAAGTCTGTGAAAACTGGACTCATATCCTTGCTTCTTTCAGTTCTTTCAATCTGCAGATTATACATTCAAATACTTTTTGGTTGAGAAAACAGATGTAAAAGAAATCAAGTCAGAGATTACATTAAGCCTTCACCAACATACCTTGACAATTTTGCCATCTTTTAAATAGTACCAAATACCAGACCAATTTATAGATTGAGAAAAATGAGACTTAATCGCGGACAGAGGGTATAGAAAATTATCCACCAGCAATGCAACGAACACCTGCTCAAAAAAAAATATTTACTTTCTACCTTTAGCAACTAGTAACCAAGCATTTTTCACATCCCTTTTTTTTTTTATAAGCATATTTCATATCCCTGGTGGCATAACATTTTTATCTATATTTCCATATATGTTTCTCCATTACATATTTACACAAGTCTGCATTATTTGCACTTAACCTAGAAGCTCAACATGTTTATGTCAACCCTTGTTGTGATAGGTATCTCATGTGCAACCTATGACACTTCATGCTTGCCAAGTTTGGTTCATTTTTATCCCTGCTTAATTTTTCCCTTCATTGGTCTCTAACATTTACAACATCGTTTGTGTTTAGTCTCTACCGTCAATCTTTATTTATTTGACTCTTTTATGTCTAACGAAAATACACATCATTGTTGCCACGTAGAATTAGTAATGGCATGTGGACTACAACACATTTTCATCTTCTTTCTCACTGACCCGACACCATAATAAGGGCGTTGGCGGGATGGAGAGTGAGAGGCTAAGGAGAGGGGAGACTTGAATTAGTTCTGTGGTGAGCTGGTATCCGTTCCGCTGTACACATTGCATTATTAATTCTATGTTTATAACCTAAAAAAAGTTATAGGGACTAAAAGTTGTTTTTGAAAATGTCAGAAAATTTTGCAGGGGATAAAAGTTGAAAACCCTATGTTTGCAGGGACTAAACATATTTAAGCCTTACTCATATTATGAACATTTAGGATATATGGAATCATAAAGCACTACATTATTCACCTTGAATCACCATTATTACCTACACAACATAGGTATACTAGGTGATAAAGATTTACTCAGAAGGATTCAATTGACAATACCAAAGAAGAAATATAAAGACATAGGAAAAATATTATTAAAATCTAGTCACATAAAAAACAAGCAAGAAAAAATACTTACAAGACACCAATTATAGGCAGCAAGAGAAAGTTGTGGTGCCTCTGGAGACAGCATGTTGCATAGTTGAACTTCTATACGTGTCAAGTTCCACATTGAAAGAAGTTCCACAAGAGTGCATATGGCTAGGAAATTCACCAGTGGTAACCCTGGGAAAAGGCACACATCAAGATGAAAGAAATGAAAATGTAAGTTTAATGGATAAGTTTGTCTCAGTATTTCACCTTTTTTTTCATTTTCACAAACCCTATCTATTCATATTAGATGCATAAATGTCAGTAGTGGAGATGCAACTTGTAATAATGGGGAAGATAGAGTTATTTTTGGATTTAAAATTCATTGGTGATAATTGCATTATTGAAACAAATAAACCATGCCATATATTACAGACAGAACTGATTTGTCTGTTTTATTCTAAGTTATAACATCCCACAAAGTGGTCAGAAGGTAATAAGATAAACATAATTAAAACTACACGGTACTTATTTACAAATTTCATATAACACAAATTCCACACTAGTGCTATTCCTGAATGAAAAAACCCAATTTAAATTCAAATTTGTATACGGAGCTTGAGAGCATAATCATGAATAGAGCATTAGAGATTTTAACACTGCAACTAAGTTGAACAATAACCCTTATTCAACATAAAAATCAGAATCCTTCCAAATGTTCACATGAATCAACACTAGCTACATACCTAAAAAGGAAAAGTAGTGTGCTCACCAGCAGAAGTATAGGTCACTTCGTCAAGTGAAACTCCCTTACTATAAAATCTAAATGCTGCTGCCAGATGAATTGTTGCCATAAAGAATGGTGCTACGAATCCCCATGACAAATAGCAGTGAACACCAAACAATGCACGGTTCATAACCCAGTTAATGTTTGTTGTATATGACTCCAAAACGAATGTTTGTTTCCTCAAGTAATTCCAGTATCTACACGTTTTTAAAATCTAATTCATCAAATATGAAAGGAAACTTTATTTTTCAGATAAGTAATAATCACAAACCTTCCAAAATTAAGATCACTAGCAAGGGGGTGAGGAAAGACAGCAACTGGGGGAGAAGTAATAAGTCTTTTATGAGCCCCTGCAAAAGACAGCATTATAGTAATTGTTAGGAACCCAATAATTGGATTCTTAAGAAAGAACATTGCACTTTTATTGGGAAATAGAAAAGAATAGGAGAGAAATCTCTCCTCCAAGGGTTTCCCCTTCACAATACAGTTACTTCTCTATTCACAAAGTTTACAATATTCAATAATGATCAACTCTACATTATATTCCCCTATTTCTACAAATAGCCCTATAACAACCTTAACTAACTAACTAAAATAACTCTTAACTACTCTAATTAACCACTATTCTATATCCTAACAGTAATTGTTAGAATATTAAGATTTTTATTCTTTTAAGAGACTTACAGTTTTACTGGTCTAATAAGGCTGGAAATATGATAAAATTCACTACAATAGCGGCTAACCTAGATTATTATTATTATTATTATTATTATTATTATAAATATGGCCATTAGTGATTCCATCTTATCTTTATAATTTCAGCAATAATGAACATCACCAAAATAGGAACAAAAGACTACAAAAAATGGGCATCGAGTATATTGCAAGAAAATATTCAGTCTATTCTAGTTGAATTACTTGAAGCTCATTGTATTTCTTTTTCGGTATAAAGATCACAAATATCAAAGACAGAAATTTTTATTAAAGGAAGAATTGCATAATAAACAAGGTCAGGATCATTCCTTTGAATAATGAGTTTAATGAATAGAATATTACTCAAAAGAAAATTCCACAAAACATAAGTATTGTGCAAATTGCACATGAATAGGTATTAAAAAAACTAGAAGAAAATGCCCTTATGAATTACAATTGCGGAATCTCTATAAAGAATCAGTATTTTATGGACCGATCATTAAGTAATCATTTTTTCAATGGTTGATACAGATAGAGCAGTTATATATGATGATCAATTTGTTTAAACTTTATAGGGGCAAAATGCTAATTACATCCAGAATTTGATAAGAGAACTAAAGATGTACCAGCTATGGCTGCAAGAGTCATATCATCAGAATATCCACCATCTTTAAGTCCTGAGACAACACCATAACGGTCTTGCCTAAAGTCGTCGGCATGCATCTGGAGAAAAACTAACATGTAAAATTAAGCTTTTCTTTAAAGTGAAAAAAAAAAATTAATCAATTAAGAAAAGGCAAAAGCTACTTGCCATCATACAACCTCCCCACAAAAAGAATGTTCTTCCACCAGTGGCAAAGCCCATCGAGCAAGGCTGTATAATAAAAGGAAAATGATTAGGGAAAAGGGCGTTAAATAAAAAAAATATTGACATATTGTGTGACTGGAGGACACAGATTCAAGTTGTTGTGGAATCAGTCTCTTTCAAATGCAATGTAAGGCATGTAATATATCCATGATGAGTCCAACCCTTTTAAATAATGATACATTATCAAAAGCCTAAATGAAGATTATCTAATTACTATTGTGACTTAATTCAAATTCAATTAGCTAACCTTCATTCGTATACTTTATTTCAAAACAACTGGGAAATAAAAAAGAAAACCATCTCATACACAGATGTGTGCTGCAGAGATTGGAGAATAAATAGATAGAGGTAGCTGTGTACCATATGATATTCATAGATGCAGTAACTGCCTAAACTTCCAGATGGCAAATCAAGAGGGTATCCAGTTTGAATAAATATCTGTGAAACATCAAAACAGTTAAAACAACAAAAATAATTTAGATAAATAGAATTATAATTATTCTCCTTAAACACCTGAAAATATAAAAAGAAACAAAATTTAAGTAATACCTCAGGGTTCTTTTCCATCTCACGAGTTAGCGCTCCAATTGATCCGGGATGTATCCTAACATCGTCATCCAAAAATAATACATACTTGCTGTCTTTGTGCATTTTCTCCACCCCAACCTGCCAAGGTGTCAATAGTCCAATATTATGTAATACTAGTTCAGTTAGCAAAATGAATCTAGCAAGGACAGTCTACCAGCCTAACAAATCAATAAGAATATAAATGATCCAAACAAAATTGTGTTATCAAAATGTAAAAAAGTTAAAACAGGTCCGTCACACTCACACATGTATTGAACTAGCAAATGTTATGCTAGGGAATGAAATTATGCCTAACCACTAGCCAATGAAACAACTAAGATCATCACCATTTTCAACATAGATTTAAATTGACTTTTTCACCACTAGCCAATAAAGCTGTACTTTGTATTTAAAAGGACAATCAAAATATGGCAGTAAAATTCCATACCAATTGATTGTGAATTTTTTGACTACAAGTTGTTGATAAACCAGCTACAATAACCTTAGCATCAACATCATCCTGCATATATCAAACATTTATCCAATTTAGTCAGATAACAAGATTTTGTACACAAGAAAGCAATAAATTCATGCAAGGACTTGGAAGGAACAGAATCAAGCTTCGAAACAAGTTTCACTGGTTCCGGCGGGGTAATGGGGTATAGAAACCAAACTGAAATGAGTTTAAGGTTGCCGAACTTAATAGCAAATAATTAAAATATGAATGTGTGAATGGGGGATGTGGACTTATGTATACCTCAAATTCTGATATTAGTCGTGATATAGCATGGTAAGCAGGATCGTCTGTACTTTCTACCACAAAAAGAAATTCCAGAGGACCACCGTAAAGAGAAGTTATCTGCATTTATAAATTAATAAATAAAATAGAAAAACAAAATCGTAATTAAAATTTCCTATTAAAAGGAGATGCTCAGAGCAAAAAGAAACAGTAGAACTATGGTTAACAAAATGAACCCCAAGTATTAGCTTAAATAGATGTTAAAAATTACAGCAAATTATTGTTTACAATGCAGCAAAAATGAATAATCAATAGTAAGCCCAAAATACAAATACATCATACATTTTAAATTACAATTTCAAGTTTAGGAAAATGAAAGAGAAAGTATATTGAATATATAAATACACATAAGATTAAATTTAATTTAAACTTTTCCAAGTCAGAATGCACTACTCGTGGAAGAACCAACAAGGCAGGTACCACAGGTAAACCAAAAGAAAAACAGAAATAGCAAATAAGTTACGGAGGAATGTGACATATGTGTTTTTACCTGACTCCTCCAGTTGTGAAGATTGTGTTCCCCAAACCCTTTCAGGGGCATAACTACTGTTACTCTTGGAAGATTGACCTGATAGGAGTGCTCAAGCTCATTAATGTCGTGACAAAGGAAAGATAAACTATTGCCATTCTTCGTAGCATCCTTCATTTGTTTTATCTCTCTGTTCCTGTAAGGGGAGAAATGCAGTATTTTTCAGATGTCACATGAAAGTGTTTCCGGACTCTATGACATTATTGAGTAATTAGTACCTAACATAAGAAGCCAGGGCCCACCCAAGAGCAAGTGTTAAGCAAATCAAACATCCCTGCAGAGCAAATATAACATTCAGATTTAAAGGTGAAGGAATACATACAAAGATTTCAAGGAAACATATGTTAGCAATTATCATGCAATGGCTCGATCAAACTGCAAGATTTATATCATGTTTATTTAACATTGCCACTAACATGCCAAACATGTATTGCAATACTTGATATTCCATTAGCTTCTTAATTAATCCCATTTCATTCAATAATCATGCAATTTCACAATTTCAATTTGATATTCAACTCATCAGTAAAACTCCTTCAGTGATGTAGAACTTCCTATCCCTAGAATGTTTCTTGTGTTGCAAGTATATATTCTAGATGTACTGGAATTAAATCCTAGTACAATATATCTTACTACAAGGATTATAGATGTCAAATCTGTGAACAGTACAGATGGGAAGCAAAGCAACCCCAAGCTGATACATCAAGTCCTCAACTATAAAAGTTGGGGAATAAAATCAGTTAAAAAGTTCCCTAGGAAAAAGTAGGGATCAATATAGCCGCTGTAGCATAGCGGAATTTGAACAAATCACTACTGTTCCAGGATACATTATTTGGTACAAAATATTGTCAAATTGTGGCTATATAACTATATTATCAGCACTGTTGCATAGCAGAATTTGAATAAACCGATATTTTCTGCTATCCGCAATTGACATCACCGATAGAGACTGAACAGCTAAATCTCATTCATGGAAGCAGCAATGATATGAATATATGTACTTTCCAACAACCACTAGTTGTTAAACTAAAAAGCACAATTGTAAATTGTCTATCCAATAACTTCACTGGTGTAGCACAAATTACGCCCCTTTAACTACTTGATTCAGAAATCAAATCCTAATTATGTCACCACTTTGTCAACCTTTCCCCTCCCAGAACCTTTTGTAACAAAAAAAAAGGCATGATTATAGAAAATAAAAACTAAAAAAAGCTATGATTATAAAAATAATAGTATAATTGGAAATTAACAGCCATAATGAAGGCAAGTGGAGTTTGCATAGAGATGGTGAAAAGGAACAAGTTTACAATGTAGTAATAATATCCAACTTTATTGGTGAATGAACTTTAAGAATCAATCAAGCAAAAAGTAAGGTTAAATAATAATTATGATTATAAATAAGCAAGCAAAGTGAGAGAAGAGTAGTAGTTTAGTAGAAGTAGTGAATTTCCAGAAGAAGAAAAAAAGACTAGTGATAGTAATTTGATTGAAGAATTAAGAGGAAATAGCATGAAATAAAGAATTGAAACCTGGATCTGAATGTAGACGGCGAAAGGAGTAGAAAAGGTTCTGGTGAGAGAGAAGAGGAACGTATCAAGTGAAGCCATTTGTGTTTTAACCTATTCCTCTTTCTCTCTTCTTCTTCTCTCTATTCTATTCTATGAAACGTTTACTCTCTCTCTCTCTCTCTCTAGAGTTTGGGTTGAATGGGAATTCAGATAGAAGAGAAGAGCGGCATTGAGGAGTGAGAAAGAAAGAAAACAGAAAGAAAGCTGGCTGGCTGGCAAGAGAGAGAAACCGAACAGCGGTAAGGTAAGTAAGTAACGCTTCTGCACGAAACCATTTTATTTTATTCCTTTTTTAAATTCTTTTTTGTTTATTACTATATCCTTTATAATAATATTCTCAATTTTCTCCAAATATATTAATATTCCAAATTCATCTACCAAAAATAATAATCTTCTCAATTCAGTAGCAGCAGACCTCTCGATTTTTAGTGTAAATAATTAGTGGTCAGATTTTATTTATCTTATGGTTGAGAGAATATGAGATATTATATTAGGCTGCATTCAATCCAAAGAATAAAATGTAGCATGTGATTTTTTTTATCTTAGATTAAAAAAAAAAATAGTTATGTTGGAAGATATTTCTTACATTTTTTTTAAGGAAACTAATAGCTAAAAATCAATAATGAATTTGTTCAAGTGGTAAGAGTCTTGGTCTTTTTAAACATGTGGTCAGAGGTTCGAGTCATGACTCACGCGTATGGAAAAAAAATTGTTGGGAGGGGAGAACCCACTTTATATGTCCACGGGTTCTCTAACGGAGATTAGTCATCACTAACAACAATAGAAACTTCGTATCAATATCATAATAACAAAAAAAAAAACAAAGAAGCGTCTTCCTCTCACCTTTTTTATCTAAGAAATTCGACCCGAGAGAGAAAGAAAATGAGTCAAGTTTAAAGCATGTAGGTCTAGGTTAACGCCTTAGCGGTAAAACAACTTTAGCTAGCCATAGTCCCAAAATTTGTTGTAGGCAAGGCAATTAGATTTGTATTGGGATCTTCCCCTCCCTTTAAGAACCGGAAACCTAGTTGTAAAGCTCATTCTAGGTCTTGCAGCTTGGTCATTTGATCGATTTCTATGTAAATTTCAATAAACGTGTTAATTCTTCAATTTCAAAGAAAATAAGATGTAATAATTCGTAATTCAATCGCGTGGTAAATAAAATTTTGTAAAAAAACAATATATTATTTGATGAATTTCATTACATACTTCAAATCAATTTATTTTTAGCTTTCTTTATATTGTGTGTAAATGCTTTCTATACCTTCCAACTATTGTTTAGCAAGAAAGGATCCAATTACACTTATTTTTCATTGAATAATTTGATAGGAATATTCTACAAGATATCTCATTTTCTTTTAATTATGATCACATTACCTGTATGTTAACGACTAAGATTGATTCCTTTCACTTTCAAAACAAAGCATCCTTTCCATACAAAACTATTAATTTTGTTTTTGTTTTATATATGTCGCTTTATAAATGAAATTATGAATTTTACAATTTCTTTATGGTTAAGTCAGCCGTTGGAATGGTGGTTGCTTGGTAGGAGAGAAGCATGACAACATGCATGCAAGGTGTCACGTGTTTATTCGTAATAATAACACAAGAAGGAGTAACATTCAGCCACATCCAACCAAAGATCGACAACACATAACATCTTCAAATTAAGATACAGTGTAACAAAGATAGAGGATTAAATGTCTGATGTGACTGATTCCTCTAAAGCATGTTCTGTTTATCCAAAAAAAAAAAAAACATGTTATGTTTATTGAGATGCTTATATTTCTATATAGTATAAATACATAAATTTTACGATAAATCTAAAAAATAAAAAGTTTCTTATATATAGTATCGGAAGGAGTATTATTTGTGTTTCTTATTTTCGACTTCTTAATAAAAGGTCGTAACTCATCTGTAAATGGTTCAACAGGTCACATAGAACAATACTAGTTTTTTTGAACAAGACACATAGAACAAGGTAAATTCTAATATGGACCAAATTTTACAAAATTCACTGTTTGGATTGAAAGTTTAGATCATATAGATCATCCATAGAAAAATTTAGAAAAATTGAAAATCATTTGATATATTATTGAGACACATAAAGATTAACGGTTGTTAAATAACATAAATTTTGATGGGTCTCAATAACATATCAAATGATTTTCAAAAATTTTAAAAAAATTTATGGATGATCTATGCGATATAAACTTTCAATCCAACAATAAATTTTATAAAATTCATATTCGGTAGATCACTTGTCCACGGTTGACCCCTTGTGAAGGTATGAATGATTTTGTCATTCATTTAAAGAGGAGCTAACAGCGCAGTTTATTATTCATTTATATTTTATTCATTTAAATTATTAACCATAAGGGAGTTATGACTAAAAATGAATGGCTACTATATGTAGCTGAAATAACTAATCATGATTGAAAAGGGAACATGCTTAAAATTGTTGATGTTTTGCAAGTGGAAGGAGACAACACATTTGATGCTTGATGGAATAAAGGGTTTGCAAGTTGTGAACTTGAAAGGAGAGAATTATCTTATTTTTTTAGTTTGCTTAAATGCAGCTCTACTTTACTTCATTTACAATTTTGATTTCTTATTTTTAACTTATAATTTTAATTTTTTAAACGTTGTAATATGATTGATATTTTTAAATATTTTTAAAACACACTAGCAATTTATAAAATAGCTACTGGTTAAGTATGAATATATCACTGCGTCAAATATCAATCATTATTAGTTGGTTCAGTGGTGATTGTTGCTGAACATGGTAAGGAGGACCACAGTTCAATCTCCCGCAACTGTGATCGCGATGGGTTTGAACCACTTGATGTCAGAACTGACCCCTGAACCAGATTAAACTGATGGTGAAAATAAATAAAAAATATCACTGCATCAAAAAAAAGTATGAACATATCACTTGTAAAAAAAACAAGTATAAACATGGATTTTCTTTGTAAAAAATCTATGCACATATCTCTAATTGTCTAGAATACTAGTAATAAATTTTATAGATCATTTAAAATGTATCACTCGTATTCGTATCTATATAGGTAATGTACAAATGTATATTCAAACCTTTGAAATATACTATCAATAATATTTTGATCTCTTCGTCATACTATAATTTTACAAAAAATTAATTACTAATGTGTTATCTCTTTTGCCATAATACTGAACTTTCTAGTTTCTACTACTAGTTCATATTTTTTTGCCACCCATATATTTTGATGCTGAATTTTAATGATTTCATAGTGAGATGTTTGTTTTTTTGCCACCTATTTGTAAACTTAATAAATAAGATGACCGACCCTTACAATTTGAAAGAGCAATTGGTGATTTTACTCTAAAAACAAATGAAACATGATCCATATTACGAGATACACAGAGTTTGAAATCCATCCATGTGTAACTGCTCCATTGTCATGCCAGCTATTTTGGATATCCTAAATGGAATACCACTCATCATATGGCCCATTGCCAACATTATCTATGCCGTGACCGTGATTTGTAGCTTATGATATGATAAGGAGAAAATTCCAACCTACTCGTCTTATATTCAAAGTCTCACTATCTTGTGAAGTTAAGAAATCAAATAGATTATGGATTTTTAATATGTAAAAAAGAAAGGGAAAGTTTTCAAATATAGTTTTTTTTTTAATTGTAAATTATGGATTTCTTTTTATAAGCCAAGAGCATCTAGGCAGCAATAATAGAAAGATCGATATCTCAACTAAGTTGGCATAAAAAACAACACAAGTGGAACTGATCCTAGTTAATCGTCACCCATAAAGAATGTGTGAACACTTGTAAGCAACAACTAGAGTTCAAAAAATTGTGAATGATTTGACTGCCAACGGAGAAAAAGAACCACATACCACAACTCCCTGCAAATGACAACAAACAAAATGTTCTTTCGAACCAAACGACAATTGAATTCGACCACCAGCACGGAAGCGAACCAAGACACCAACCATTTACTATAACAATAGCAAATTCAAGTCCATGTCCAGCCAACTAGCCCCAATCCAATCACAAAGGACTGAAGCTGATAATAAAACCTCACAATTGCAGACGCGCAAGTGATGAATCCACAACGAGTGAATTCAATATGACGCCATCCCATTTCTCACAATTCTCACAATGGAGTATGCAATGGATATAATCTTAAAAAGGATAAGCTGATCACAAAATAACAACTCCAACAATTGCACCAAGAACACCCTTGAAATTATTTATTATAGAAATTCAGAAAATCTATATCCAAGTTACATACCATTTTCAGTTTTACTGCATTTTGGGACCAAAATGAAGAAAGTAGTCAAATTTGGAAGTATCAACATATGAGTTAATACCCTCCCTCCTCCAAAACTTGAGCAGAAACAGGAAAAATGCAAGTGCTTAGATGTTGTTATAGCGTCAGAGGTATTTCGTTAAAGTTAGGATAATAAGCACACAAGCACACGGCTAATTTCATGTTATATAGAGGTAAATGCCAAAATTCATGACAAGAAACAGCCATCTCATAAACTTTACCATATAGATTCAGTAAGTAACCAAATCAAAACTAAATAACAATAGAAAAGCAACGGCGTCGGCAACTATAAATTTTCAAATGTTATTAACCTAGTTTGTATTGAAAAAATAATCATATCTGAAACTTAAAATTAAACCAATACACCTCGAATTAAAAATAATATAACTTCATAAACTAAGAGAACTTCAAGTTCAAGTTGATAACTAAAATAAGCCTCAGCTCTCATATTTAGTTATTTTTTCTCTTTGATTTGCATACTGTTGTTCAATAAATTGAATCATCAAGTTAGAATGCAGCCAAATTTGTGAACCAACTAATCCTGTTGTATATAAGACCAACTTGCTGACATGATTGTAATATGATTATTACCTGATCAAGTGATAGAAAAGGAAAAACTACAAACATTGTATGAAACACTAAGAAAACATACTAAATAAACTGAGGACTTGCAGTCTCACTCAGACAACTGATTTTTCGCGTCCGGCAAAGAATCTACAGAACCTTTACCAATTAAGTGATGAAGAAGCACACCTGTCGCTACACTAACGTTTAAGCTTTCCACGGCCAAAAACGAAAGGAACTCTTTACCAGAGCTCTCACCATTTAAACCGGTACTTTCACCTTCTAATTCACTAGTACTCAAGTCTGAAGGAATATTACCAACAATTTTAACCAACTGAGTACACGATCTCTCCACCAAAGGCCTCAAACCAGTGCCCTCGCTGCCCAAAACAAGAATAGTCGGCGGACCTGGTTCAATCTCATTCAAAGAAATAGCTTTGGAGGAGACAGAACCACCAAGAACTCGCCAACCATTTTCGGCGGAAGACACTAAGAATTGCATCATGTTCTTGCAATATCTAAGTTCCATTAATTCAAGTGACCCTGCACTTGCTTTGCTCACAACACCACTTAATGGAGCCGAATTCTTTGCGCATAAAACTATCCCGGCAGCTCCAAAAAAATATGAAGACCTAATAATTGCTCCTAAATTCTGAGGATCAGTAACCTCATCCAGAGCTACCCAAAGAGAACCCTTTCCTTCCTCCACCGAAACAGGTTCCAATTCCTGTATTCTCACCATCTCAAGTGGGGAAGCATCTAACACCAAACCTTGATGAGGTCGGTTATCGGCCACCATATTCAGATCATGCTTTGATGCTTCTTTTACACTTAAATTGATTTTTTCAGCCATCTTTAGAACCCTCTCAAACCCTTTCTTGTCCTTCTTCTTCCTATTGTTGCTACTCAAATCCAACCCCTGTTGCACATGCAATGCATAGAATTCCCTTCTTCCAGCTGAAAGTGCAGCCAAAACTGGACCAACCCCATAGATTCCTTCACCAACAATCTTAGGCACAGTGGATTCACTAGCCTCTTTCCATGTCTTTCTACCCCAATCCTCATTCCTATCCCATCTTCGAAATTCAGGTCTTTCCGATCCACCTCTACCTCCAACCACCCCTTTGAACTTATTCTTTATGTTATCCCACCTTGGATCATCAACACCCTCCTCCTCCACCTCATCCTCCATATCATCATCAACTCTTTCTTCAACATTATCATCAAATTTACCATATCTCTTAGAGGGTGTGTTGCTATCACTCCTCTTATCATCAAATTTATCATATTTGTTAGAGTGTGTGTTGCTAGCTCTCCTCTTGTCATCGACTTTACCATATCGGTTAGAAAATGTGTTGCTAGCACTCCTCCTATCATCAAATTTATTATATCTTCTACCACTATCGCTTCTACGGTCTCTCACATTATCAACCAATTCATTCTTCCTTTCCTGTGATCTAGGCTTAAATTCTGAAACTGTTGGTAACTCTAACCTATCAACGGATTGCTCCCAAGAGGACTTAACACTCACCTTCTTCTTGGCCGAATCATCCTGAACAGAGCTTCTAACATTGTTCCTTTTTGCTTTATGCACCACTTTATTTTCCTCAGTTTCATTTGTTTCTAGCCAAGGAAGTTGATGTTCGGCACTTGTTGCGGCACAGTAACTTCTAGCAATTTGTAGCATGAGCCCATATGAATTTGGGAGTTTTTCAATTTGAAAAGTTGGAAATTTATATCTGGGGTTTGTTAAGATGGGTTTTTTATGAGAAGAGAGTGGTGAAAATTGGGTTTTGAAGGTGGAGAGTGAATTGAAGCATTTGGGGTGCGAAGATATTTTAGCAACGAGAGGAAATGCTTGAGCTTTGGAGATATTAGTATACATTGAGATAGCAGAAGAAGAGTTCAAGACAGAGATAGAGTGAAAATATCTTATCTTGGTTCCATTATGTGAAATTAGGGCATTGTGCAGACTCCATAGACGGCGAGTAGATGGAATGGAACCAGTATGGAACTAAACCAAACGACTTCGTTTTGTGTCGTACTAGTTTTCTTTGTTTTTTATTTTATTTTTTATATTCACGGTAGCCTAAGTCCGAAAAGAAGAAAATTACACGAGGGATAGTGTTCCATAATAAATAAAAAAGCAACAAGTTACTTATACTACCCGAACAAACATCAAAATAAATAATTTCATTATCCATCGAGCACCCATAGTTAACAATACACATTGATTTGTTTCACGATAGGAGTGATAAATAATAACTTCTCAATCCAAAGTTAGTAAAATATGAATCTTCTCAATAAGAGACCTCTCTTCCCAACTCCCACTCTCATGCAACTTGATATAGCTTTCACAACAACAAGATAATCGATATGCAACTCTATGTATCGAAATTGTAATCTTCTAGCATACATGAGTTCTTCCAGCACTACCTATAATTCTGCCAAATAAGCCTTCCTATGTCAATATACTCAGCAAAATTTCCTAACCACTCACCATCACTTCCTCTTATGATTCTACCACAACCAATATAACCACCATTCTCTACAAGACACATATGTATTTAAACTTACTCAGTCCGTTGAAGAAGGCTTCAAACTCATTAACACCACATGTGGATTAACGATATTCAATAAAAATCCATAAATCGTTAATTTTGACGGATCTTAATAACATATCAAATTATTTTAAATTTTTTAAAAAAATTTGTATGAAGGATCTATATGATATGAAATTCGTATTAATTATAGAGTTATTGACAAGTGGTGCACCATGCAGTATGCACCACCTATCCAACTATTTCGTTTTAGACAAAACCCGAATTGAATACCATATTTCAAGCATATTTTTAAACAGAGTTTTTATCCTTGCCCAATAAAACCCGTGACTCATTAAGAGCAGGGTAGTCTCTAACAACCCTACTCTTAGAACACATGAAATCATATTAAGTACAATCAAAACTGCATACAGTCAACGACCGAGAAGTGTTTGATCAACATCAAACAATTCAATTTTTATTTTTATTTTTTTATAATAGACGATTCAAATCTTAAAATAATTTTTTATTTTCTGTTGATATAAAATTACGTAATTACATCTGAGCTGTCCAATCAAAATCTAACGGCCACCTTATGAGTGCATCGCTTTTCTAATTCATTGATCCAATCCAGTCCCACAAAGTCCACAACACAGCTCTCAAACATCACATTCACCACGCACGACAAAGAGGATAATTTGGCCGCGAAAATAATAAATATATAATGCGGGAAATAAATCAAGAATAATGCTACATTTCCGTTCACTCTACCGCCGCATCAACCACTCTCACACTCTCCTCATCGCTCGCTACTTCATGGCCACCTCCGACTCAATAAACCCATCAAACACGCGCCTAGGATGGATCGGCACCGGAGTAATGGGCCAATCCATGTGCGCCCATCTCATCCGCGCCGGCTACACCCTCACCGTCTTCAACCGCACCCCTTCCAAAGCCCAACCACTTCTCAACATCGGAGCTACCCTCGCTAACTCCCCCCACGCCGTCGCTTCCCAATCCGACGTCGTTTTCACCATCGTCGGTTACCCCTCCGACGTTCGCTCTGTTCTCCTTGACCCTAACTCCGGCGCACTCGCCGGACTCAAATCCGGAGGAATTCTCGTCGACATGACTACATCAGATCCTTCACTCGCTGTCGAAATCGCCGACGCTGCATCCTCCAAAAACTGTCACTCAATCGATGCTCCAGTCTCCGGCGGTGACCGCGGTGCGAAAAACGGAACCCTAGCAATCTTCGCCGGAGGAGATGAATCAATAGTTAAAAAACTTTCCCCATTGTTTTCATCATTGGGGAAAGTGAATTACATGGGTAGTAGCGGAAAAGGACAATTCGCAAAGCTAGCGAATCAGATAACGATAGCTTCAACAATGGTAGGGTTAGTGGAAGGGATGGTTTATGCACACAAAGCGGGTCTCGATGTAGGGCTGTATCTTGATGCGATTTCAACCGGTGCAGCGGGTTCTAAATCGCTTGATTTATATGGGAAGAGAATTTTGAAGAGGGATTTTGAAGCAGGGTTTTATGTGAACCATTTTGTGAAAGATTTAGGGATTTGTTTGAAAGAGTGTGAGAAAATGGGTATTGCTTTACCTGGTTTGGCACTTGCTCAACAGCTTTATGTGTCTCTTAAGGCTCACGGTGAAGGTAATTTGGGTACTCAGTCTCTTATTTTAGTTCTTGAGCGACTCAACAATGTTTCGCTTCCACCTTCTCGCGATTGAAATCATACTGTTACTTGTTGTATAATAATAAATTTGCTGGTTCTGTCGGATATGATATGATGTTGAATAATAAAAATCTGGTTGTTAAATTTGATTTCTTGTGCATGCTATTGTTATTATGCTATGGTGGGTTCATCCCTTTGAATATTTCGACCAAAAGGGTTTTAATGTTGTATCTTACATTTTCCTTAGCTAGAGGAAATCCAGTGATGATGTGGTAATGGAGATAGTGAATTATAATCTCAGCTGTGTACAGTTTTAGTTGATCATAGGCTATAATATTTGTGCTGATTAAGATGTTATAGTTTCATTAGTTGGGTCATTTTGGCTTCATTGAATTTTAGTGTCCACAAAGTTTTCCATTTAAGACAAACGGTTGTAGTTGGCCATAGTTTTTATACAATTTTGGCTTTATTGAATTTTAGTATCCACAAAGTTTTCCAACAGTTGCTGCATGCAAATATAATGTGGATGCAGAGCACAAACAAACAAGGTGTTGGTGCTTGTCTATTCTTTGCAAATAACCTGGTAAAAGTGGTGGCTCTTTTGGCTAAGGTGTGAGCCTTCTAAGGACGCTGCCGCCGATTGGCAATAGCACTTGGTAGAAGAGTGCGGGAGGGTCCCTCACTGAGGGCTGTGAATGACAACTATGGGGATTTTCATGATTGAGGTTGAACCTAATCGGTGCTGCTGTCAATGGATCAGCGGGAAAATGAATTGTTGTGTTAGGCGAATCTGGGTTACCGGTGGACTGGAGGTTGTCGTTGAGAAGCTAGTTCTCAGGTGGTTACTGTGTTGGAAAATGGGACAATATAGCAGACTCTTGCATAAGTTAGTACTCCAATGGGGTATGGGCATATCACCATTTTTTATCCTTGAAAGTGTAGGGCATTGTCATATTATTATCTGACTCAGCCAAGGTTCTAATACATTCTCGATTATTTGAAACGTCATTTTAGTCTCTAACGTTAACTAGAACGTTAACACTGGATGCTGATGTGTTCCAAACTTAAAGCTACATGTATGGGTGACGTGGCTAGGGCCTAAAGTGTTAGTTAGACCAATTTTAGCTTCTTTCCTATTTTATTCTTCCACAACCTAATTCATTTCCAAATTTATACAAGAATTTGCTGGTATTTACATCTCTAATCTCTATCCGTTCCCTCCTACTTCATCGCCACTCGTTGTTCAACTTCAATTTCTTCGAGGTAAAAAAAGAAAATAGATGAAGTCTACCACATTTTTTTTGAAGAAGAGTGATCTACCACATTAGATGATTGAAGAGCAAATGATGCTTGCTAATGCAAATAAGAGGGGAAAATGAAATTATGGAAGAAGGATTCTTGGTAGAGAAAGTGGACAAAATGCTGAGAATTAGGTTAACTTGCTAATTACTTAAAGGATTTTGACATGTTATAGCAGTACTTGACTACCTGCTACAAATACATTTTTGTGCATATCAGCTAACATAATTTGGGAAGGAGGAATTTAGGAAAGATGAAGATATAGTTTTTAAAATTGATCTAAGTGTCACTTTAGTCTATGCCACATAGTTTATGCACGTGGCTTTAAGTTTGGGACACATCATCACCCGAGTCAGTACCCATATCAACAAATTAAATTAATATTTTTGTTAATGTCCAATTAACGTCAGAGACTAAAATGATAGACGTTTTGAAGAATTAGGGATGAATTTAGATTTTTGGCTTAATCAAGGACTAATATATGACAATGTCCAACACTTTGAGGGACCAAAATAATTATTGATTTATCTGATCTAATACTATTCATTGAGTTAGAGTTACCCATGAATTCGTAGCAAATTATTTGTGTCTAAATTACTGCCTTCATTTTAAAATGAATGTTATTTTAGCAAAAAAATATTATAAATGAAGAATAGGAGCATTTACTAATACCGTGGTTTGTGATCCACATTACATGAGAAAGACAGAACATGCGTCTGTTGTAATGTATGTATTAAAAAGGCTTGAAATGGTTGGTGGTCCTGCTTTGTATGTAAAGAAGATGAAGGAATCTGGTTGAGGTTAGTGATACTGATTTGTCAAATGTGTTTCCAACAATGTCGCTTTTATGTTGTGACCCGTCGTCTTATATAGAGTTATAGTTACGCATCCCACACTCCATTCGTTTCTTTATATTCTTTACTTTTCATAATCTCTTTCCATCCCCAAGTTCATGGAAAACAAATTTTAAGTATAATATAATATAAACTAATAAACTTTTTATAATCTGGAATCTGAATATATAATATTTACAAATTTTACTGCATTAAAACAGTATTATTTTAACTACATATAATACTTAATAAAAATGTGTCAACTTTAAGAAATAAAATATGCATTTCATAAGGATATTTGCATTACTTTCAGATAAAAAATGGTTTATCATCGACTAACAACAGTTTTGTCATTTCTCAATAAGAAATTGAAGGGAATCCAAAGTAGAGTGTCTTTGGAATAATTTCCTCTACTTACAACAACACACTTCTTCAGTCTTCATTAGATATTTCGGAAAAGCCTTGTGAAATAAAAGCTAGCTTGTCGCGGGGGGCATAATGCCGGCTTAGTGATTAGAGGAAAGAGTTAAAAGAGTGAAGTGATTAAGAGGTTGGGGGTTCTATCTCCACCAATAACATAACACTATAAAAACATTTATTGTCGTCAAAAAAAGAGAAAGAAAAAAAAAACGAATGGAGGATAGTAAATAGAGCAAAACCAAACTCCTTGTCAATGTATGTATTAGTCCCGATTTATTTATAATTGAAAACAGGCTACATTCCGCAAAACAGGATACACTCAAAGTTTAGCTTATAACATTATTCCATAAAATAGGAGACACAAACCCTGCAACCAAAATAATGGATGCCCCGGTCATCAGCACAGGAGCACCCCCACAGTGGACATGGTTTTCTACCCTTTAGTTAAAAGTCTGTAAGACCAGTAACTAAGGCATAGTAGCTACTTCAAATGTATTGATCTATTACGTGTGCAAACAAAAAATATGAAACTGGTATTACATGTCTTTAATTACCTTGGCAATAATAACACTAGGACTCTTCGACTCCCAAATACTGCGAGTGAGAAGCTGCTAGAAGTGCTGCTCCAATGCCTGAACCATCATTAGCAAGCTCAACGACAACGGTATCAGCTGCTTCATCTCCAAGCAATTCCTTCAGTGTATCTTCCAAGCAAACTCTGAATTTAGTGTAGTGTTCAAACAACCCTCCATCCAATGCTATCACTGATTTTTGCTTCTCTCCACCCTTAACCGTGTCTCTTCCTAGCTTTTTAAGGATTCCTAAAATACCGGCAGCAGCAAGGCGAGCACCGCGAGAAGCGACAATGTCACAAAGTTCCACAACAATCTTCCTCGTTTTTAGTGATGTATTTGAGATCTAATAAAAAGGAAAGCAATAAGAAAACATATTGATTTGAGAAAAACTGGCACTTCATAGGATGATAAGTGAGGCATGAAGTTGTATTTCAACATGGTCGGTAGAGCATGCATACCTCCAATATATCCCTTAATTTGTTTCCAACCACTTTCAGATCTGGAGTTGTGTCGTGGTGCATGGAAGACATTTCAGGCGTCCTAATATAAAACGTGTTAAAACCATGAAAACTCTAATACAACATCAAGTAATGTGTTGAAATAAAGATTTATGCAACTCAACAGGGCAAAACAGGTGATATAGTGCAAACACGGAATGGAAATAAGGTTTGGTGGCATACTTAAGTATAAAACGATCTTTCAACTTGGGAGGAACAGTATCTCCGAAAAATTCAGCCTCTTCGGCCATCTTCAATAAGGCTCTCCGTACAATTTCCCCCAAATACATGCCAGAAAGCAATTTCTCAAAAATCTGTTAACAATAGTAGAAGGATCAATGATGTTACAGACTATATTGGTTATTTAAACCAATGAATATATAATAGATTAATTATATTTACCTGTTCTCCAGGGTTTAAGCTTTCAGCATCTAGATCTTGGTCATATTCGGTTAGAGGAAGATGTGCAGATCGGAAATTACCCCATTCCATGTTTATAACCTACATTATTTAGGAGTAATTTGGCACCGGTTAGTCATTACTTGCCTCTTAGTAGCATAGTAGAACAGTTTCATGAATAAATTAACCCCTAATATTCATAACCTTACCATATCTCCTGATTTTGGCAAAAGACCGTGCCATTTTGGGATAGCATGTGCACGTTCTACATATGCTGCATTTGTTCCGGTACCAAGAATCACAGCAGCAACGACATCCTGATTGTAGAATCTGCCTCCAGCCAATGTTCCAATTGTATCATTAACCTACAGAACATCACCAGGTTAGGTTTTATTTCCAGGTTAAGATATTAAGCATCCAAAAATTGCTAAAACTATTATAAAAAGTGACACCATAAAACCTTATAACTCCAAATTACTGGTCAGAGACAAACTGGAAATCATCATTCTCAAATTCTTACTAGAAAAAAAATAAAGAAATCCTAAAAGAGGAGAGTGAGACTGACTAGAGCCGCAACCCGCATATCCAGGCCAATTTTTTCCAAGGACTTGGTTAGTTCTCCCACCACATCTTGCCCAACCTGCAAGCAAGCCATAAAGAAGCAACTAATCAATGGGAGAATTTATGGAAACAAAGAAAAACTAGTAGACAAGAACTCTCTCTTTGAAAAAAGTTTCCATGATACAATTTTGAACCATTATGACTATGATATCTGGTCTCGCAAAGTTCAATATAACAACAAAGCGCGTCTTTCAAACTGAATATAACATAATCAATGTAACAAGAATTACCGTATCTTCAATGCTGAAACCCTTAGTCCACTTTATTAGAGTACCAGATGCAATTGATGTTTGCTTCACAGGGAAGGAGAATGTAAAACCGAGTTCTCTTTGTCTGCCAGCTGGAGGATGAAAACCTTCAGGTTCTGACTCAACAAATTTTGCAAGAGCTCCTGCTATAAAATCAAATAATCCCTGTAACAAACAACATGAACAATATATATCAGAGAGTGTAGGCTACCTCAATACACCTAATGACTTTCCCATAACACATTTACCTCCGAAGAGCCAATCATCAACTGAGGAGGAATTGAAACTTCATTGGACTCTTGGCTAATAACACCTTTCTCTTTTCCACCTAAATGTACACGAAGGACACGGAAGTTTGTGCCACCAAGATCTAGTGCATAATAGAGCCCTTCCTCATCTCTGCAAATAACGAGAAAAGGTGAAAAATGACTCAAAAAGGGGAAAAATCTTTAAGAATTACAGATTCATATTCATATTACAGAAATTTTATCACAATGTTTCATCATCCAAACTTTCACAACATAAACAACCAAAAGCTATAGGAATAAACTATCAGTATCCAATGTAACCGAACCATCAACGGCTGACTTTTTATTATATGACTGATTTGCTAGTAAATTCCTCCAATTATAATCATAATCATATAAATTCTTAAGTGCTAAAAAATCAGAATAGTTACACCTGAAACAAATTCTTAAGCTTAAAAACCAGTGTTGATAAATAAACTACTTTTCCTTTATATGAATCAACTATGCCAATACCAGAATGCAATCACAAGTCACGGACTGAATTAATGCTGAAACCAGTTTAAGAATTGGACAACAAAAAGGCATAAAAAAAGTCAACTACTTCTGAACTGATATCTGCATATTAATGATATAAGAAAATAAAATATATATCAAATAATCCACAAATCCGAGACCATGTTTGATCATCACTGAGTGTCTATATCTCAATCAATTATCTCGATTTGAATTTGAATTTCAAACAAATAATAAAAAAAACAAAATTAGAAATTTCAGGAGAGACATAGAGAGAGAAGAAAAATGATAAATCTACGAACCCAGTTGGAAGATTATCAACATAGCTGATTAACATACTAAGCTTGCTACCACCTTCAGATGCAAGACCAGCATGCATCTCAACATCCATAGCATCAGCTAACTGTCTAAGCTTCCCAATTGGTGTTCCACACTTTTCTTCAAACTCCTTCACTATAGCTAACCCACGTGCCCACTTTCTCGAACTTATCATACGGTGGCGCACCACAAGCGCCGCCGCGGCACAAACGGCTGCAGCACAAACAACCGCAGCTCCCACCGCAACCTTACCCATCAATCACTACTTTAAAAAAAAAACAAAAATTCCTAGAAAGTCGGAAACTTTATCCTTGAATGAAGAAAACCCAGATGGGAAAATCAAAGATTGTTGTTATTGTTGTTGGTGTTCATCATCATCATCTTCTTATTTTTTGTGCATGGTGTGAAAATGACAGTGCAGTTAGGGGTTAGGAAAGAGAGGTGAAATGACAGACAACCTCAACAAACATGAATGAATGAATAAACATGAGTAAACATACAAAAACAAAAAGGTCTAGATCTGATTCTGTGCAAATTGGAATGGAAAATTAGTTACTTGTTTAGTTAATCATTGATTAATGACACTACAAATATGCAAATTTGCTTAATTATTTTTTAGGAAAATGACATGTACCGATATTAACCAAGCCAAATTAATCTTTTCTTTTTTTTCGATGTCGATTTTTTTATAAAAAAGAAAACATTTAAAATGATTCCAATTTTTTTTTTCCTTCTAATTATAGTGATCATTTAAAAGATTAATATATTTAGAGTCTTTATCTTTATTTTCATCTGTTTTTTTTTTAACTGTATTAATATATATATAATGAACTAAAAACCGATCATTTATTTTTCTCTCAACGTAAGTATAACTTAATTGGTAACTACTTAAAGTGTGATCGGCCCACTTCGATAATTTAATTGTTCAACCGATCACAACAGCTACGAGTAGACTATACTAGTAACATCCGTAGCATAAATCAAGGTTTTAGGCGGCGAAGGCCGAGTTTGCTTGAGACCATTTTTATTTTCGTTTTTTTGTGGACTTGAGAAGAAACCTGAGGAAATGGTTAAATTTTACGAGTGAGTTCAATTCAACTTCTTTTTTTCACTTTATATTTTTGGCTTAATTAGTCTAATGGTTTCTTAAAGACATTTTATGTTTCACAATGGTCCCTTAAAGAAAAAAAGGTCCGGATTGGTCCCTTAAAAATATCTTCATTTGCCATTTTAGTCTCTTCTGTTAGCTTTTGAGGAAAAACGTTAACATGTGAAAAGGTGACATATGATTGTCTAAAGTGAACCAATATGCATAGTGGTTTACCATAGACTTCAGCAAAATTTTAAATTATAACCGTTTGATCATTTTGTCAAAATCTAAACCATCGAATCTTGTAAAGTCTATGATATTTAATAGTGAACCACCAACACCTAACTTTTTCACTTTTTTCTTCATCTTCTTCCTTATCCATCTTTATCACTATCTTCATAACATTCATGTTCATAAAGAAAAACCCATAAATTTAAAAATCAAAACAATCTTTTTTTCCTTAAACAAAGTCATTTCCGCATCAAGAACTTCATCTTCACCATCACCCCATTCTTCTGAATCGAATCTGATTTTCAATACCCAGAACTCAAAACCCCTTAATTCTTCAACCCTTTTGATTTCCTTTCTTCTGAATCGGATCTGATCTGTTTCTACAAAGCACACCCTTTTTTTTTAACCCCACAAAGATCGGATTTGTTTCTACCTTTTTTTTAAACAGCAAATAAAGAATTTTATTAAAGGGCATAAGATATGTGTTTTCACATCCAATTCAAATTCAGGCATAAATTTGGTTCCGACGTAAATCTTGTTCTTCATTTTTGTTGTAGCAAAAACATTTTGAGTGAGTTATTAGGTTTGCGAAGAACATTGTGTTTGAAGAAAATATTGAAAAAATATGGATTAGTTTTTTTGACAAATTGTGGGTGTGATTCTTATTAGACGAAGATGTGGGTTAGTGGATGAAGGTTATGTGAATATTTGGATGGAGATCTAGGTTCAAAGGTATTCATGATGTTGATTTAATTTTTGGGGTTTGTTATGAATTTTTGGGTTTGTGCAATGAATTTCTGGATTTTGTAGATGATGATTTTCTGTATTTTAAAGAAAAATTCTAGATTTTTCATGAATTTCATGAAAATGGTGATGAAGATGAAGAAATGGAAAAAAAATATTAGTTGTTGATGGTTTATTGCTAGATGTGGTAGATATATAAAATCCAATGGTTATTTTTTGACAAAAGAATCAATGGTTGAGATTAAAAAAAATATTGAGGTATATGGTGGACCATCTACAATGTTGGCTCACCTAATACATTTGTGGTTGATAAATTAACGGAAGGGACCAATGTGTCAAATGAAAATGTCTTTGAGGGACCAATCTGGACCTTTTTTTCTTTAAAGGACCATTATGAAACCTAAAATGTCTTTAAGGGATCAATAGAATAATTAAACCTATAAATATTGACTAGAAAGAAAGGGTTAAACAAAAGTGCACTTGTGTTGCTTACCTTCCCAATACAATTTATTTTGACACTTAATATTTAAGTGATTGAGTTTATTTTTAGATTTGTTTAATGTCGTTCCTTGTTAGTAGATTTTTAGTGGTGTTTGGTTTTATTTTGAGAATTGTTTTTGTCAAAATTTTATTGGTGTTTTATTTTATTGAGATTTCTTTATTTTGAAGAATGACATTTATATTGCTAAGGTGTGACAAATTAAAACTAAATTAACCAATAATAGTTACTACATAATTTGAGTTATATGTTGAATTAATAATCATTAATATTTACTACATAATTTGAGTTTGTTAATCTTTTGAGTTATTTTCTATTTTGCGTTGTTGAAAAATATTGTTTTTTCTTATTAAAAAATAAAAAATTGTAAATCATATAATAAATTTATAAGTAGAAAAAATAAAATAAAATAAAAATTGTTTGGAGGACCAACCTGCCAACTCATTACTAAATGGTGCAAGCTCGGACAACTAAGTTGGCTCATCCCGCCCCGTCCACTCTTAGATGGATTTGAACGGGGCGGTTGCCTCTTTGCCACCCCTAATTTGATGCATGATCATAGTCTTAATGATATTGACCCCTCCTCAAGTCCATGACATCGGCTCTGCACGATAACTATATGCTCATTCACCAGAAAACTCAGGTATGACATACTACAACCTTTACCTCTCAAATCACCCATTTTTCGTCTTGAGCATTAGAATGTTTGTAAATACCTTTTTTAACTTCAATTACAATCATGTTGACGCGACGTGCTCGATGTCGGCCACCTCTTCTAATTAGCTAAGAACAATATATATAGACAATAAGAAATTGAAAAATAAAAATAAATGGAGAACCGTTTAAATGTTGTTTATTTACAATATAGATAGTTGGATAATTTAGTTCTCTCATAGTCATATTGCATTGTTATGTTAAATGTGAATATATTAATGGCAATTCAAAATTTTAGTTTACTTTTGATTCTGTGTGAAAATAATATTAAAAAAAATTACAGCTATTTTTAATACATTTTGATTAAAAACAGGAGTCCCTGTTGTAATTTTTGTTGGTCAACTAAAATAGGAGTCCCTATAATTACAGTGAAGACATGTCCGATACAAGGTGCCTTATCTGGGCGAGCATACTGTGTTGGATTTCTGTATATCAACATGTGTGACGTGAAGCGGACCACACTAAAGAAAGTTAAACATGCATGCAGCATGCTTCAACACTGTATTCAACTTTGTATTTATTCACCTTGAAAAACAATTTTTTATTAAAAGAGCTTAAAAATTTGTGATTTGTTTTTTACTCTGGTATAAATCAACACTCGGGATGTAGTTTTATGCAAAGAAAGTCAGAGGAAATAAAATTACGGAAATCAATAATTTTCGTAGTTTTCATTCATTGATTTAATTCGAATATATTCATTGATTTCCATATTTTTTTCTTTTACTTTATTTCTATCATACTAAACGGATCCTTAATTTAAATGTGCATCTCTATTTTTTTTTTGCTCATGTAATTATTTTTTTTGGCAGTATACCGTGCCAAAAGAAAATATCGTACCAAATTGAAAAAAAATAATTTGATCAAGAGTGAAAAAATTGAAAAATAATAAAGGAAATAATATAATGTACTATAAAATGTACAATACTATGAGCAAAATAGTACAAAGAAAAATAATAAAAAATCAGCTTGCACGAACATCATATAATTATATATAGGGATCACGGTTTGTTACCTTCGTTCGTAAATCATAGCACAAATGGTAGAAATATTGAAATTGCTAGTGTTAGACGTCATGATCGGAGTTCGATCCCTGGTCACTTCACTTTATGTGTGAGTTTTCAGTGGCTTTGTCATTTCATCTACCAGTCTACTCGACAAAATAACTATTTTTTTTTAACAAAAACTATATTTTCTTTATACCACTACCATACTAGTGTGTTTTGAATAATTTATATATTCTTTTTATATAATGGAGTCTAAGTAACTTCTTTCTTGTATCCATATATTGTCATGCCTTTATCATTAAAAATAAATACTAAAATATTTTTTTTTATGGTATAAATTTATATTTATTAATAGCATCACTCAAAAAATTATTGATACAATTTTTTTTTTTATTAATTTATGAAGTAGACATTTTCAGTGATGAATATTTTTTTATTGAACTAAAAAGTTTTTGATGAATTCGTGTCTAGGAATATTCTTATCCGTTGAGGAGATATATAGATGTTAAATTTTCTTTGGACATGGTTGTGCTTGTTGTCATCCCTCAAAAATCACTTTGGAACCTTTTGCGTAGTGCACAATTTGCACATGCACTCTTCCATTGGAATCTAAACATTCTTTTCGTTTTTACAATAAGAAGATCATAAATAATTTCGAAATTAAATCATGAAAATATACTATCACAATGATTTTTTCCTCTCTAGAATACCTAATTTATATTTCCTCTCTAGATTACCTAATTTATAGTATTTTTCTTTTTTTTTGGGGTGGTGGAGATAAATTTCGTTATTGTTGTTTGTTATTACAATTATGGTAGGATAGAATTTACTCCAAACATGAATAGTTTCGATGAATCGTGCATGGGCATCAACAGTGACCTAAACAAGATGATACTAAAAGAAAATAGTAGAATGAAGGGTGTTTTTAGAAGTTGATGTGGTTGGGTATGTGAAAAAGAAAATATTCTATAGTTAGGTTGTAAGTTTTATGGTTGATTAGGCTTAGTTGTCCACTACTTTGTTAGGTGCAATCTTGTTTTGATTGTAATGGACTGATAATTCGGATTCGTGGCACACCTAAAATTCCTGACTTTGCTTCCATCGCCTTTGTGCTATCAACTTATTTGATAGTATCAAAGGTTCAATTGCCCTCTTTTATTTATTTTCACCACTAACATGTAAGTGATCTAACCGATTGAACTATCTAATTTAGTTTAAAAGTCAATTATAATATTAACCGATTTCAGTCCCTCAATCACAGTTGCTATAGAAATCACATTGCAGTCCTCTCTACCAAATCTAACATCCTCTTATATATTTTCAGTTCTAAAGTAAAATAGTAAACCAATATATCTAATTAATTTTTTTCACAAGATAGAAAAACAAAATACTTCATCTTTTATATGAGTTTGATACTTAATAATAATAATGACTAAAATTCGTTAATTTTTTTTTAAGTATGAAAACAAGTGGTATTTTTTTACGGGGCAAAAATTCGTTAATTTTGTAGAGACGAAAAATAGATTTCACCCTAAAAAAATGATATTGCTCTTTCAATTTTTTGTGGAATGGAGGGATATCATATTATACGTGGAGCAGTCAAAGTTTAAAATTTAGACACTTCACTTATAATTACTACGGGGGTAAAATTTTTGACTATTAAACTACTTGACAAAAGAATAATTATAATTATTTTTTGTTCAATTATTACTATAAATTAAAATACTTATATTTGTCTAAAAAAAATAATTAAAGATAAACTATATGGGGAAAAATTCTCCTCCCCCTATGACTCTATTTTCCGGCAAAATTTTCATCTTTGCCTACCTATTTCTCACGCGCCCTGTGTGTTTCCAATTTTACCCTTCTGCTACCTAAGTAGCAGAAGTTATAAAAATGAGAATTGTTTGTAAATAATATCTTCTACTTAAATAGAACATTATAACAATAAGGTGTTTATTCACTACCTAAGTAGCGAATAGGGTATTAGGGTGGCAAAAGTAAATTTCTTTTTCGGGATTATAATCGGAAGCCCAATCGATTTTTGCTGAAGAGGCCCATGAAGAAAGCAGATCCATCCATCAAATTAAACGCAGGTGCCCGGAAAAACGCAGGTGAAGCAAGAACTTGAAGGAAGGCCGTCGTTCGTCACAACTAAACAAACAGAGTGAGAAAGGTAATATTATTGCTCTCTCCTTCTCTTTCTTTTTTAACTACAAAACCAACGTAAATCGCTCAAGTTTACGTTTCAATTTTCATTCATCTTTTTACTGTTGTTTACTTTTCTGGAGTTTTAGATAACCTACATTGCTAGTTTAAGTTAGAACTGACTTAATAGATTATTGCAGTTAGTTAATACTACTTATCCGCTTTTCTTTTCGGTAATTAGGTTTGAGATTTTTCGTTAAGACACTGGTGTGTTATTATCGTGCGAGTCTGAGGTGTGAGAACAATGGCGGAAGAAGCAGTTCTAGGTTACCTAGAAACTAACGACGAGATTAAAGATTCAGGTGATTTTGCAGCCGAACGCGGCATTGACCACAATGAAATGGTCAATGTCATTAAGAGTCTCCATGGTTTCAGATACGTCGATGCTCAAGACATTAAGAGGGAGACATGGGTGCTAACCGATGAGGGAAACTCTTATACTACTTTGGGATCCCCCGAAGTTCAACTAATGTTGGCTATTCCACCCGAAGGTATCTCCAGAGATGAACTTCAGGTGAGTCTTTTCGATGCATGTGTAAAAAAGTTTTACATTGTTGGTGTATACTGTGTACAAATTAAATCGTTAATTTAATTGTTGTTTTATGTTTGCAGAAAAAGTTGGGTCCTTCGGTGTTCAAGATAGCTTGTGCTCAGGCTGCTAAGAATAAATGGGTGGAGATGGGAAAACAACTCATATCTAAGAAGGTATGTTGATGATTCTAAATCTACTACTTTTGGAATTTTGTTTCATGCACATTTCATGTAATGTAACAAAATAATTGTGTTGTATCTTGTATCGTCAATCAAAATAATTATAACTTAAATTTGTATGATGTGCAGTTTACTCTGTCTTTTGAAATGATATTTACTTTATGGTTAGTGAAATATTTGTAAAACCTGTTTCTTGATGCAGGTCCAACATGTGGAAGACAGAGTCAAAGACCTACTTCTTCAAATACAACAGGGACAGGTCTGTAGTCTGTACTGCTAGCACGGATAACCTTGTTTGTGAATTTCTTAATTATGTTGAGACTTGTGAGGTTGGGAGGACATTGCCAATGCTAATGTTCTATTAAATTTGGGGTTATATGCCGAGATATAGTCAACTTTGTCAATTCCTAAATCAGATAATTGATAGTAGCAATGTCAAATATTATGTATTTTTTAAAGTCAATCACCATCTTTACCTGGTTTTGCATTTGGCTTTTAAAGAGACACCTTGATAGTTTATTTATGCTTGTTTGGAATCTGCTTTATACAAAAGGTAATAGTAAGCTCTCTTTCCGTCTTATTATACTTAATACACTCAGCCACTTGGTGACATGCACTTGCTGATGGGGGAAGAGTGAAGACAGCTGGGTAGTCTCGTTGTTTGTATCAAATTATCAGCTTTCTTTGAAATCTGTGCTTTAGCAATATGCATATAGGCTAGGTCTGTGCTATCATGTTTATGATTCAGGTATAGGAAGTTGGAAAGGGAGGGGGGGTTGAGATCTTTCATTCTCTATATTTTGTAGTTATGATTTATGAGGCGGGCCTGCACTCTATTTCGTGGGTGAGTGGTGAAGGGAAACAGTTCTATGGGCGCTTCTATTTGCTTGGGAAGAATGGAGATAGTCGTTGTTGGCCTTTTTGTTTCATCTTAATGTTAATTGTATATGGGTTACTTATCTTCTTTTTTTTATCAGTTTTCCCTGTGAGTTCTTCATATCTCATTAGAAATTTTACCATATGTTGCAAATGCAGAGCATTGGTTCAGACGATATCAAAGCCCTCAAAGCAAGAAAGCTTATTGTTCCACAGTAATAATAATTTTACTTGATTGTTCTTCGGTGTTTTCCTGATATAATGAATGTCCATTATTTCATTATTGAAATTTTTATTCATATCTTAAAATGCAGGACATGGAAGGGTTACTCAGTGAAAAAGGGTCCTAACTATGCTCCAAAAAGAAAGAAGGTTGTCACTGATTTAACTCGAGAAAATCTTCAGAGGTACTTTTTTTCCATAAACTGACGGTAAACTTGGGGTTGGAAGGTTTTAAACTCTGTTCAAACCTCTACTTTGTGCAAGACATTTTATTGGATTTGCATCATATCTTGTGAACTCTGATTATACTGTGTTACTTTGTTGCAGTGGTGAGTGGAAGGAAGTAGAGTTCAAAGAGTACAATTACAGTGCTAAAGGTCAGCCTCTTGAAGGTGGCAGTCTTCATCCACTGTTAAAGGTAAGGAGATATTTCCTGTGTCCCCCCCTTCCTTCTTTCCCCAATCTCCTTTTGATTAATTGAATATCAAAACTATATAAAATAGAAATTGTACTGAAAACAGAAGAATTCATGTTCAGGGAAAAGCATCGTCTGTTTTTACATATTTAAGGTTGTAGCTTGATTGGAATGCATTTATCATACTCTTGATTTATATCAATAAAGCATATACGTGTTTTTGTGTTTTCTTGTATGCATTTTTTTAGTAGTATCAATCTGTAAGGTCTCTGTATGATGTGTATAAATATATTATGATTTTAATTTTAGTGATGCTTGAATCTAAAAAATACCTCAACATATGTCAAGCTTTGTTTCCGATCTTCAGATTGCTGGCCATAAGCCTTGAAAAACAAGGAAGATTGTCTTAAAGAGTCAATAACAAACATAAAACTTTGTCAAATCTGTATGATGTGAACATATGGTTTGTGTTATTTCAAAATTTTGTTTTCTGATAGTGAAATTGTGCCATTTGATCAATTCAGTTGACTTGATTGAAAAAGTGAATAATTTGTAGTTGATTATGCTTTTATCCCAAACATATTTGATCATTTGTATTTAATAGTTCCGGGAATTTTCCATTTTGCAGGTACGGTCTCAAATGAAACAAATTTTCCTCTGTATGGGGTGAGTCTTATATTTGTCATGCAGAAGCCTGATGTCTTTTGTGGTAAATATTTGTTTCAACCTTTGAGTTTAACATTTTGTAATGGTAATCTAATATTGCAGGTTTGAGGAGATGCCTACAAATAATTATGTTGAGAGCAGGTAATTGTTGTTTCCATATCAATACATATCTGGTGTTTGTGATTTTTTATTTTATTTTTGTGTCTACAATAGTGGAAATGAGGTTTGAACTTGTCATCTCATATAAACTATCCAAACCCTTCACCACTAGTCCAATTCTAGTGGCTTTCCAATTTCCAATTTAAAGTATGTACAAAATGTATAGTAAATACAAGTAGAAAAAAACTCAAATTTCCAATTTAAAGATTTATGATCCCCTGCTCCACCAATAGATAAATCAAACCCTGCACTCTTTCTTTAAGCAAGCAGATGAAAAATATATATTTGAAAGTTTTTACAGCCTCATGACTAATAATAAATAATTAAATCCTCAGTAGAACTGGTGATCAAATAAATCCAAAACTTTTGGATAGGCTTAGTAGTTACAGGTTTGCAGCCCTAAAATATGAAAGCTGAATCCAGAATCTTGGTTCACTGAATTGGTACACTCTAGCATGTGTTCCAGCGGGTATAGGTTGATGTTATGGAATAATTAGAGAATTTCGAAACTCTTTTTGATTTGAATGATGACAAGGTGATAATGAAGCAATATTTTTTATGATCGACAACTCCCTGTGTTCTTGGAAAGGCTCCTTTATTAGTGAGATTATGAAAAAAACTTTTTTGTTTTAAAATAATGTATTAGAACATTATGATAAAGTACCTGTTATAGATGTATGCATGATTCATTGATTCTTGCTTATTTTTGTTATTTTGGTGCTAGATTTTATCTTTAGAATTGTTGAATTTCAACAGATTCGCTTATTGTGTGTAGTATGGCGAATAGCAGCACATGTTTGCCTACATTGTAATTCACATCTGAATGTTTTAAATGGCAGTTTCTGGAACTTTGATGCTTTGTTCCAGCCCCAACAACATCCAGCTCGTGATTCACATGACACATTCTTTTTGGAAAGTTAGTAAAATCTTGATTTTTTTCAATACTAGTCAAATTTTCTTTGCCTCCATCTTGAGTATATGTTACACATCTGCAGCTCCTTCAACAACAAAGGAACTGCCTGAAGATTATGTTCAGCGGGTGAAGCAAATTCATGAATCTGGTGGTTACGAGTCTAGGGGGTATGTGCCTAAGCTCTTTCAATACACGTTCTAACATAGGCTGTTTATTGATAGACAGATAAGTTCCAAATTGCTTTCTGAGGTTAACCTTCCAATTTATTCCTTGGTAGATATGGATACGACTGGAAAAGAGAGGAAGCAAATAAAAACCTTCTGCGGACCCACACAACTGCTGTTTCTTCCAGGATGCTTTACCAACTGGCACAGGTTTGTATTTTTGTCATGTGTTTGTGAATGCATATGATTGTGTTGTGTTTGGGGCCATTGGGCCTTGTATTATGTTCTAATATATATATAGTGATTACTTTCTAAGTTCTTTCTCCGAGATATAACTTGCATCATCTTTTATGTCTTTGCAGAAACCATTTTCTCCGAAAAAATATTTCTCCATAGATCGTGTATTTCGAAATGAAGCAGTTGACCGAACACATCTTGCAGAGTTCCACCAAATAGAAGGTACGTGAGCTAGTGAGTTACTGGGTTCAGGGTTTTAGTTCTTAAGCTGTTCATCTTCGTACAAATGAAAACAATTCACCTTTGATGGTCCAATTATGATTTTGTAACTACATCATATTAAAGAGGCGGTGCGGAATCACTTGAACAAATTTGTCTATATCACTTTTTTGTTTGAGACACCAGAGGTTTTAATATTAACTATTTTTTCTCTCTACAAATTTATTGATTTTGTGATCCCCTTGGTTTTGCATTTCGATTTAGGCCTTGTATGTGATCGAAATCTCAGTCTCAAAGACTTAATGGGAGTTCTACATGATTTCTTCAAACACTTGGGTAATGCTCTCTTCTAATGAAAAACTTCGTATGAGTTAAATGTTAAACGTAATTTTAAGTTATATGAATATTTCCCACAACCAAGTTTATTAAAGACAGGTTTTAGGAATACATTTAATCTGTTATTGATCTTGGATATAAATTTTGTTATTGAGTTTAGGCATGACCAAGCTGAAATTCAAACCTGCTTTCAATCCATACACTGAACCTAGCATGGAGATTTTCAGGTGAGTTTTTCTGTAATGATTATTTGGCATGGCGTTATCTTGATAATCAATATTTAAGACATTCCATATTAATCAAGTAAGTGCTCTCTTAACAGTTATCATGAAGGCTTTAAAAAATGGGTAGAGGTAGGAAACTCTGGCATGTTTAGACCTGAAATGTTGCGGCCGATGGGGCTTCCTGAAGATGTCCAAGTTATTGCATGGGGTCTTTCTCTTGAAAGGTGAGAACTGAGCACTGAGAACGCCATGATCTTGCTTACAGTAAAATGACTTGATTTATAAAATTTAAATTCTTGACAATTTTTTAACCAAATCTAATGAAAGGTTAAGGGAAAATACAACATGTTGATGGACGTCACTGGATTGATGTTAACATATTATTTTTTATAACAGGCCAACTATGATTATGTATGGGATAGATAACATCAGGGATCTCTTCGGACACAAGGTATTGTTATGGCATTTCTAGCGGAATAAACCACTGTTTATTTGGTCTTTTTAAGTGTATAAAACATGATTGATGGATTCTATTTTTAACTGTTACATACTCTGTTGAATTTGCATACTGATATTATTATATTAACCCTAAACCATGGATTTTTCGTGTTGCTTTTGCAGGTGGATCTCGGCCTTATTAAGAAAAATTCAATATGTCGACTTGGAATTGAATGAAGTGATCCATTAATGTCAGATAGATTTCTTGTCGTTCATAATTTTTTGATACATGTGGATTAGTTTTATTTCTGTACGAAGAATTTTGATTGTTGTAATAGCATTTTTCTTTTGGTTTGGAAATATTTATGACATCGGAAAGTTAACTTATTACAATTTCTTTTGGTGTGGAAAAAATTACATAGATAAAAGTAATGACATTCTCTAATTAAATTTTCTTATTTTCTCAAATTATTATTGATGTCGACCTTGTGTTAGTACATGTGTTGCGTCTTGTGTCCGTGCTTCATATACTAATTCAATTTTCTCTTATCTTTTCACACAATCTTTATGACAGCATTTTTTATTCCCTCCATTGAAACAGGAAAACACTATTGTACTGCGACTCAGTAATCCTCAGGTGACAAACAATTGTGGTTAACATTCATAGTAGAAACGAACACCCGCCCACTGATATGTTTTGGAGCTTTATATTTTTCACGGTAGAAATGCACCGGAACACGAGAAATTGCTTGACAAAGGCTGGTTCCAAACACTAAATCTATCTTGCGTAATACCCAAATCCACCAACTTTTAACATCCTTTCTAGAGAGAATGAAGCCACCCAATGTAAACTGTAAAGGTGATTACTGGAAAAGTGCCGATAAAAAAACTCACGCACAAAACCGTACCACTCTCAATCAAACCGGAATGACATGGAACATATTTGGGAGAAGGAGATGATGTGTGTGGCATATTTGTTCTTTGAACCATTGAAAGCATCATACTTAGAATTTTAAGGCAATAAATAGCATTTTCTATTTCAGTATCACTGTATCAGTGATTCAGTACAACACAACAATGAATGAAATAAGGGTTATGTTTCATTTTGAAGGATATTGGGAAGATGATTATGTTTCAATTAATTGTCACTTTGGTCCTTTATTTTAAAAGTGAAGAAATGTCATCTCCAATTCTCTTAACAAGCCTATCATGTGTTAAAAAATTCATATAGTTTAGGGATTAAAGTGAATGTTTACTCAATATTTTCATTGCTAAATAGACTTAAAATTCAATCACCACAACCATGTGCTGGTGGCGTGTCATGTTGGACACCGGGACACGGATCATGTCTTCGATCAAAGGTGCTACCGAGTAGAAGTAGCCCTTTGACAAATATAAACATGATAACAAGTAGCTCAACATGTACTTTAAAGTGTGTTCTAAGCATATACCTTAAACCATCATAGACATTGCAACACTCTGCATCAATTCTATCTTCATTCAAAAATTGCATGCAAGCTTCTTTTTGTTTTACTAAGACAGAGGTGCTCCTTTTCCTCCACTGAGGTGTTTGTTTCTTTTGTGGCATAAATGCTATCAAGTAATCAACATCAAAATTACAATCGTTGCAACACAATACGTTATGTATATCGTATCTGAGAATCAGAAACAAATACCGAAACACAAACTACTAAAAGTGCCTACTAAGATTCTGTAAACAAGCAAGGTCCCATGGTCTAGCGGTTAGGACATTGGACTCTGAATCCAGTAACCCGAGTTCAAGTCTCGGTGGGACCTTTAATCAAGTGTTTTTTTCTTCTTTACTTTAATGGGTATTATGGTAATATTGTCATTTGATTAAGAAAATACTCAAACTATCACTTTTTATTGTCAATGAAACTCATCATCAATATCACTTGAATTAAGTTTTTTTTCAATTGATTTTATCTTAGTTTTGAATGTTTGTTTGGATGATAATCACCAACCTGGCAAGGCAACCTCACTTGAAACTAATGGACATGCCCATTATATATTCTCTGACAAATGCCCATAACTCCTACTTTGTCAATTTCATATTCCACGGATAAATCCAAGGCACACAATTTTACCCTATAGGGAATTATTTATCATCCTCCATAGCTGTGATCATTATCCAAAAAGACTTATAATAATTATTCCAAAAGACAAAACGTAGAAAAGCTCGACATCAAATTGACGATAAATTGATTTAACTAGTAAAAAATTTGGACTAATCAAATGTTAAATGTACCAAGACGTGCTTACTTTTGTTGCGTTCCTTACCAAAATCCTGTGAGAATTTTAAGAATGTTCTTCTTTATGGTAAAATAGACACTATCATGTTGGAAGAAGATAATTTGACAAGTCTAAACTCAATTGTTTTTTTTATATAATCAATTTTACACCTCTAAAATTAATTACTCCATCCGTTCCAAATTATACGTCACTTTGGCATTTTTACACATATTAATAAATATAATCATTGTTGTATGGAAAAGAGAAATTATGAGTTGATTTACAAAATTGTCCTTCATTTATTATATTGAAAAAATAAATTGAAGGATTGAAAGAAGAGAGAGTAATAAATAGTTAAGGGTATAATAGGTAAAAGTGCATTAAATGCTTTATTAGTAATGTAAAGTGACATATAATTTTGAACAAATTTTTCTGGATATAATTTTGACACACAATTTAATTTGTTTGTACTTTTGAGACATAGAATTTATTTATTTACTGGATATCACCATTAACCTTGTCCCTGACTGGACTTGCTAGATTACAAACTGGCTGGCACGATAATTGTTAACAGCGACGTCTTCACAGAGATTTTGTTTTCATCTGATTCTCTCTCTCTCTCTCTGTCAACCAAACTACTGCAATTCTACTCTCTCTAGTACAACCACTTTCTTTTCATTTTTGAATCTTCCTTCCTTTCTTACCATTTTAATTTAAATAAATTACACTAATTGGCTTTTTACTTTAATTTACATTTGAACTTGTCCAATCTTATTTTTCTAGTCTTGGTTATATGAGTTAATTTGCCAATATTACAAAGGACAATCTACTACAAAATATAATAAGAGGCGTATTGGATTGAGATTTTTTTAGTCTTAGTTTAATTGATATACTTGTTCGCCTCACTTGTATTTATAGTTTTGTAAGGAGTCGTGGGGTTTTAGAGAAGGAGAGAAGTCGTGAATGGAAGAAACAATTTCCGTGTGATAGGTTTATGAAATCCTATCAAGTTGTTAATCCAGTATAAAATAAGGATTAAAATAATAAAGTCAATAAGAATACAATTAATAATGAGTTTAGTTTATTTTTTTTTGTTATAAACTAAACGAGAGATTTAAGTAGAATACGATAGTTTATCGTATTGATAATGAAATATCATGTACTCACTCTATCATTCTTTGAAAAAGTGATATCTTCTGTTTTTTTGACAAAAGATATCATAAACAAAGGTTTTACAAATTCATGTACTAATTATTTGGTAAATATTTTATGAGATGGTAACAAAAACATACAATATACTATATAGTAAACATACTTGAAATGTTGAACAATCATTCACCCACGAAACAATTAAATTAATGATGATGATATATTCAAGCTAAGCTACTATATGCAAGGACCCTATATATGTTTCCCATTATAAGCCATGATTTCTAAGTTTCAGAAAAAGGACAGTAAAAACAACTAGGATAGCTAAAACTAGTAGACAAATAATTGAGTAAAGAGAACAATGAAATAAGAAAGAAAAAATAGTAAAAGATGAAGGGTGGGTAGTAGGTAGTGTGAGGTGTAAAAAGTAACAAAACAATGTTGATTCATCTAAAAAGCTATCTTTTATTGGTCCAGCTTTAATGCATAAAAGTAACAGACCTATATGTTCAGAACAAAGAAAGTAAAAAGATACATTATTCGTTTTCTTTTTATGACTCACAACAAGCTGTATATTTTGGTTTGAAGAGTTGAAAGAAGCATTAATATTTTTGCTATTCATTTGAGAAAGCATACATAAGAAGAGTACTTGATTGATATTGTTAATTATGAATATGGTTTATATGAGAAGATGAAGATTAATTAAAAATGGATTCACGAGTGTGTCAGATATTTTTAAGGACAAGTCGCTCATAGGGACAGATGAATGAATGAACATACTATAATTTCACTGTGGTCCTTATTCTTTTCTGTTTCACTTCTCTTCTTTTTCTGAGTTTCATAGTTAGACATTTTTGGGAGTTTCACTTTCCACTCCTTTTCATTTCTCAACTTTTGAACTGCTTTACCTTTCAAGAATTTTATTCTACCAAGGTCATTCTTTTTTAACTAAGTATATATATAAAATTCCATTTGTTTAATAACATGATTTGTTACTTTCTTAGTTTCATGTGTGTAATGTAAAAAGCCCCACAATGTAATGTCACACTCTCTATTTTATTATTTTAATGTTGTTTTGATTTTGCTTTCCATGCTTCACCCCATGTTCTAGAGATGTGTTTTTTGTCATGTAATGTAGTGTTTTTCACGAGGCATTGATTTTCTTTGGTCTTTATTAAACTGTGATGACTTGGTTTTTGTTTTGTAGGATTATTTCAAACTTGTACACTAGTATTCTTCCAAAGATCTCAAACACTACAACCAATGGGTAAAACCATAAGGTGGTTCAAGAGTTTGTTTGGGATAAAGAAAGATAAAGATAATTCAATTTCTTCAAGCAACAAGTTGAATCCTACTTCTCTTGAGGCTTTCTCAAAGAGAGATTCAAGAGGTTTGTGTCATAATCCATCTACCATACCACCCAACATTTCACCTGCAGAAGCTGCTTGGGTTCAATCCTTCTACTCAGATTCCGAGAAGGAGCAAAACAAGCATGCCATTGCGGTCGCAGCTGCCACGGCAGCAGCTGCAGATGCTGCCGTGGCAGCTGCTCAAGCTGCCGTGGCTGTAGTTAGACTAACCAGCCACGGCAGAGACACAATGTTTGGTGGTGCACACCAGAAATTTGCAGCTGTCAAGATTCAAACCACATTTAGGGGTTTCTTGGTAAGTTTAATTTACCTTTCTTTAATTATTATGTCAATGTACAAATTCAGTTGCAAAAACAACCAGATTTGGCTCAAGTTGAACTAGTCAAATGCAAATTCTAGGCTTTTAAATCTGAATTATTAGCTCTAAGAACACCGAATTTGAATCCTAGTCTGAACGATTTATTGCCAGACTTTATTTACTTCGCAGCCGAACTTGTGTCCGGCATTGTGAAATATTATGACATTTGAAATTGGTTTTGTATAATAGGCAAGAAAAGCATTGAAAGCATTAAAGGGTTTGGTAAAGTTACAAGCACTAGTGAGAGGGTACTTAGTGAGGAAGCAAGCAACAGCAACACTACACAGTATGCAAGCACTAATTAGAGCACAAGCAACAGTAAGGTCTCATAAATCTCGTGGACTCATCATAAACACAACAAAGAATGAAACACATAACAACAGATTTCAAACACAAGCAAGAAGATCCACGGTACATAATTACTTAAAATTACATACAGATCTCATATTCTGGTATCACTATTAGTATAGTCTTTCCTTTGCATTTTGTTAGGACTATGATGATTGTTTGAATAAAAAAAAAATGTTTTGCAGGAAAGGTACAATCATAATGACAGTAATAGGAATGATTACACAGGTTCAATTCCAATTCACAGTAGAAGATTATCATCTTCTTTTGATGCTACTGTGAATAACAGTTATGATATTGGAAGTCCAAAAATAGTAGAAGTTGATACTGGAAGACCAAAATCAAGGTCTAGAAGAAGTAACACATCAATTTCAGATTTTGGCGACGACCCGTCATTTCAAACACTTTCATCTCCATTACCAATTACACCTTCTCAGTTATTTATTCCAACTCAAAGAAATTTCAATGAAACAGAATGGGGAATAACAGGAGAAGAATGCAGATTTTCGACCGCGCAAAGCACTCCGCGGTTTGCAAGTTCTTGTAGTTGTGGATTTGTTGCACCTTCCACACCTAAAACAATTTGTGGAGATAGTTATTATGTTGGTGATTATGGTAATTACCCTAATTACATGGCTAATACACAGTCTTTTAAGGCTAAATTGAGGTCTCATAGTGCTCCTAAACAACGACCTGAACCCGGTCCGAAGAAGAGGCTTTCATTAAATGAATTGATGGAATCTAGAAACAGTTTAAGTGGTGTTAGAATGCAGAGATCTTGTTCACAGATTCAGGATGCTATTAATTTTAAGAATGCTGTGATGAGTAAATTTGATAAGTCCATTGAATTTGATAGAAACAACTTCTCCAACCAGAGGAGGTGGTGATCTATATGTAAAAGTGTCGTGTCTGATATCTGTGTTGTGCTGTGTCGTATCTGATATATGTGTCAGTACTTAATAGGTTGCGATTGATTACTGAATTTAAGAAGCATTTATGAGAGAACTAGTTTTCATTCTTATGATTTAGTATCACATTGATTGGTAATGTAATGTGCAGACAGATAGTGGGTAGGAAACAGGAATGTGGAGACAAAATTGAAGGATAATAACAATGGTAACAATGGTAAACTAGAAGCTCCTTAATTGTAATTGCCAAAAGTTTGGTAATGAAATTTGTTTTCCTATATTTTAATTATTATAGTCAAATGTAAGACAAGAGTGATTAACTTGAGAATTATTATTTTTCACATAAAGTATTTAGTTTGGTGATGCATTTTCAAACATGCTAAATTAAAACCTCAGTTAAATTGTAGACTTACAGAATGCTGATAATCGGAATCAGATTTCCCACGGTTACATCACCCTGCTGTAACTGATTTAGGCCATCCGATCTCTGCTCGGTGGACGGTGGTTGAGATCGTTTTACTTTGTAAAACTGTATTTTAAATATGAACCTCCGATTTTAAATCAATGATTATTATCGATTACACTGTGAAACTACGTAATTTGTTGACAGTAATGAATCAAGGTCGGTGATAATCACGTAACAATTGCAAAGGCACATAGTTTTCCAACAAATTTTGAATGACACAGAACAGACGCAATGAGTGAATACTGATGATGAGTTGAAAGTAATTGAAATCCCAACTATAACTAAAATTAAGAAAGAATGATTGAGAATTTGGTTTTGATTGAATTGACTGTGTGGGAATCTTTGGTGTCAGGAACACATTTTATGTCTTCCTGCTGTGCTGTGCTGCATCACGTACAATCATTTCGACGTTTACTGTGTTACATGTGTCCACACTTTTAAGTCTCACATTTTTGAATTGCAATCAAAAGAAACTGTTGAAATAAATAAATTAAAAATCTCATTTGAATGAATTTATTTATCCGTAAATATAAACTCATGTGTAATTTACTGCATTGATTTATTTTATTTTTTACAAAGACAACTTTTTTTTTGTCAGATATGTTAGAATTTCAATTTTAACATGAATAAGTGGAGTGTCAAGGTTTGAAATGTAATATTTCTACCAACTGAATTAAATTTATGAGACCAAAGACACCCGTCATTAATTCAACACCAGTACTCATCAAAGATTTCTCCATCTCACTATAATTACATTTTCAAATCCAAAGAGATACACAATTTCTAATTCCACCTACATCTCACTTGCACTTTTCTACTTACTAGGGAGAAGTGTGTTTGTAGGTAGTACCTTCAACTCCCAACCGCAGCGATAATTAATCTTGGAAAATCTGCGGGACATACATGAATCAGAAATCGAATATCTAACCGCATACTTAAGGGGTTCAAATCTCTTTACATTTCTTTAAAGGACCATTGAATGTATTTTGTCAAAACAAAATTAATTTTAATCGAGTCCCAAACGTGATATACATATCATAAAAAATAAATTATGCTCTCCTTTAACCCCTTTTAATATTCGAGTATTTTCGTTTTTCTTTCATCTGTAACTTATTCCTACCATTAATGTTTCACCATATTATATAATTTATCCAAATCATTATATGCACAAAAAAATTTGTGTTCATAAGAATTCAGAAAAATTCCGTACTTATAAAAGTGCCGTTGAGAGATTAGGTTCCTTACATTAGTGAGCTGACCCTATGGATTTGAAGCCCATGTTTGCTGAACTTGATCCCACCATAGAGACCCAACATGGAAATTTTCTCTTCTCACCCCCCCGCATTTCTTTTATCCCTCGAAGTTCCAATTTTGCCCCTGATATTGCTTCCTCCAAAATAAAAATAGACCAGAGACACAAAATCCATAAAATGTTGCTTCCTCCAAAAGTATAAGATACAGTATTTTAACAATTTCACACAGATTAAAAAATAGAATTGTTTCGTGATCTTAACTCGGTTGATAGGAATTTGCATTATATATGCAGAGGACCGGGGTTCGAACCCCGATTATCCCACTTATTCATAAAATTAATTTTGTATAAGAAAAAGAAATTATAAGGTACCTTACAAAATTATTTATTCTTTAAGCTATGTAAGCCTCGTATCACTCTCAATTAAGGTACACATTATTTCAAATATCTCACCCATCTCAAGCATTATAGTTACTTGAACATCATAGTGTTGCATTGCAGGTAGACTCACACCATTCCATGGATTCAGTCAAACTTGGACCTCTTGTGTATGATTCATTCAAATTAATTTAAATTTGAACAAAATACCTCAATTTTATTGAATTAATTTTTTCTTATAATTAGACTGAAGAGAGTAATCACATTTTTAAAACAAAGGACATTCTCAAAAGAAACCCATAACCATAACTATAAGTTGGGTTATGATCCTAAATCAAGAAAAATATAGAAAGGAGAATCTGAAAGGCACTATCAAATTGTTATATATACGTATTATTATTAATTAAATTTATACATAAAAAATTTGTCACATAAGAAAATCAAGGTAATTTTGTCTTAATCATATGAAAGAATTAATCCATTCAGACCCATCAATATAGCTAAGTGAAATAAATGGTTTAGCTTCTTCATCAGTGAGTTCCCTTGACCATGATACCCTCCCTGCATAGCTTGCTCCTGCTCCAGTACATTTGTATTGTCCATAGAATACAGTCCTAGTAGTAGTAACAATAGTGGTGGACCCATTAGAATAATAATAAGTACAAAAAATACAGAAAACTTTTATAAACGCACTCACATGCGCATGCCAATGTGTCTATAGCTAAATAAGATTAGGTAGTGGCTTAGGCACACAAGGCCTTTTTCATACCCTAAATGTGCAATGTGCTATTTTATTTATCTATAAAGTAAACAAAACAAAAACAATTAGTTTGGTGGTAGGATTCTTTCTCTATTTAGTATTTACCATTTTATCTTCAAAGTGCTACATTATTTCTTTTTCTTCACAAAGTTCATTATGTGAGTTTGTGTATTGGAAGGTAACACATGGAGTTGCTATAGTGGGAATCAATACAAGGTAGTGGTCTCTTTCCTTCCTGGTTGTATAACACCTTAAAAAAACTAGATACCCAATATAGTCTTTTACACCATCAATAGAAGAGAAGAGATTCTTACTCAATTTTTTATGTGGTACAATTCTTAGTCACATTTCTAGTATGATGGATGATGACTCTATAGTGGGTGTGTATGTCACTTGGATGGATGATGACTCAATTTTATTTTTTATCTACAAATTTTAGCTCAATTGATATTATTAGACCAGACACCTTCATCCGAATTAGAAATCGAGACAAGACCTGATAGTTGTGTGTATGAGTTTCGGTGATATTTGTCACTTTATAGCTATACATAACATACTGTAAGCTTGTGATATGAATGAGAATGTGAAAAGAGAAAGAGTGGACATACATACATTTCACGGTTGGGATCACCCCAATTATACCATCCTTTGGGAATGATGATATTGTCCATGTAAGTGTAAGCAAAGACAACTCTAGAGAAGGGACCCCAAGCCCTTCCAAGGTATAGTGCTCCTGATCCCGTGACCTTACAGTGTACAAACGAGAATCCCGTGTCTTCTAATAAACTGCTCCTTCCTTGTGCTGTTAGTGCTCCTGTATTTTGTGCTATTGCATGCACGTGACAACCCTATACATACATTATCAACTTCATTCATTTTCTCAACACAATTATTTATGAGTATATCAAATTCAAAGAACTAATGGAATGGATATAGGGACAGGACACAATGTGGGACAAAATTGGTGGTTAGAGTGATGTGGTTGCTTAAATAAAATATCAGAATTAGGATATACTAGTAATAGTACAGAACCTCATGATCATGATATGATTAATTTAACAGCAATGATTGAAGATCAATAAATGATTATGTAAAGAAAATGAAGCTAATTAATTACCTCAAAAAGAGAAAGAGCATTGCCAAATATGAAATCAACAGAGCCTTCAATGTAACAATCTTTGTAATAGTGCCTACCAATATGATCATACAATGTATCCTGTGCTCCTAAGAATTTGCAACCAAGGAACATTGCATTATCTGCTGAAATTCTCAATGCCACTCCTTGTTTTCCAACTGCTCCTGGTGCTGGAATTGGAGCAGTGTTCTACATACACATAAACATAGACACACACATTTCTTGTAAATAACACAACATATATAGAGAAACAAACATTAAGGAATGAGGAATTTTTGTTACTTACTTTGAATGTGATGTTCTTAGCAATGAAATAAGGTGAATTGACTGCAAAAGTTGCTGAACCATAAGTTCCTAGTGTCTGTCCTTTTGCACTAGGATTAGGTGTTTGAGCAGTGTCACCCCATTGAACAATTGTTTTATCTGCACCTGCTCCTTGTATTGTTATGAATGATTTAAATGCAGGAATGCTAACTTTCTCTCTGTATATACATATTTCATTTGTCATTTATCAGTCAAATGCATTTCAAATTTTGTTACAATAATTTTTGTGCTAACAAAATTGTTACAATAATAAGCACACAAAATTTTGTGATAACTGCAAAATTTTCTTTAACAAATGTACCAATTATCAAAGCTATGAATCAAAAGGAAAAGTATACGCCCTCCGGGAGGTGCAGTCTAGTGATATGAGTTGGGACACTGGAGTCGCTAACATTTACATATTAAAACAAAAAGGAAAAATACACGATCACTTTGCAACTAAAACAAAAAAAAACATAATAATGATTATAGACATGACAAACACCAAACCCCACCTTCACATGAACAAACTAAGACCATAAAACAGAACAAAAAACAGAATGTGACAGAATTCTAATGAAGTAATAACAAAAAGAATATAATCATAATTCATAATACTAGTACTTACGTATAAACTCCTGCATGAACTTTGATAACAACTCTAACTAGATTGATGAATGGAAGAGAATCAATGGCAGCTTGAATAGATGAAAATCCTCCTTTACCAGATTTTTTATTATAAACATTCAAAGTATAAGAAGGAAATAGCTTATTTTTGGCTGTTCTAAAGACAGTGTGTTTAAGACCACCAACAAATTTGACCCATTTCATGAATTGTTGTTCTGACTCTTGTACTTTGGTCATATTGGTAGATATTAATGGAATTCCATTTCCATTAGAAGGTCTTGGTCTAATTCCTTTGGTATGACATTGTGTCACACTAGGATTTTGTAGAAGAACTAGAACAAATACTAAAACATAGAAAATGAAATTCATACTTGACATTATTATTCTTAGAGAGAAAGAAAGAATGTAACAAATAAAAGAAAAATGTGATTTGGAACAATATGTGTCATGATTTTTTATATACAAGTGAAGTTAATTAGTACTTGTTTGTTTATAGAGTGGGACCATTATAAGTGAAGCTGAATCAGAGAATCATTGACAGTGCGATATGTCACGGGTGTGTGTATCTATAAAAATGTTCTTGTTGATAAATTAAGAGATATATGAATTATGAACAATCTAAATTCTATAAACCATAGGACAGGTTGCACTTTTCATTTATAAATAAAAATGTTCTTTTAAAGTTTTTTTGTTTTGTTTTTGGTTTATGTATTTTTCCTTTGTTGTTGTCTTTTTTTGTTTTGGTTTTGTGCTGCCCGTGAGTCCCTTTCTTTCAGTGTGTGTGTGACTGAAAATATTCTTGTTGAGATAACACAAGGTTGGGTCGGATCGCCCTACATACATCAATTTCATTTCATTCAGTGTTATCGTGAGTGTTGCTAGCGAGTTTTAATATACATTATTCGATTAAGTGCTAACTTTTTTGCAGGTGCATGTTTATAAAACTAAAACTGAAATCATGACCGTCCAATAGTTGGATCCTTGTGTATATAATTAAGTTGTTGTTGTTTAGTTGATATAGTTTTTCTATTTGAACAATTGTAATGGTTGAGATTAATTTGAATTCTAAATATCAAGTGGTTGATGAATCAGAGAAGCACCTTGGGCTCACTATGAAGACTTGCCAGAAGTAACTAGACATAGGACAAAGTTGAGGCTATAAATTATAACTTACAATAATGTGCAAGAACTTGCAACAACAAAGCATAAGTAACCTAACCCCTATTTGTTTTTATTCTGAAGGACTATCAATGTCTTCACTTTTGCTTTTTTTGTTGTTGTTAAATTCAACTTCTTTTTTTGTTGTAAAGAAGGTGTTGCTCATAAGCTCTAGGGGGGAAGAAAAAGTAATGAAAGTGTTAAATTAAAGGGTCCACTAATTATAAGTACTATATACTAATTAAAAATTAAAGTGACAACTAAACTAATTAACATATTGATCCGTGAATAGAGATGGCTAATGCATGAGTCCAAACAAACAAGTAATTCCAACCACTAATGCAATGCAATTGCAACATACCATCTGTACCTACCTACCAGACTATCACGCTCATGGTTTTTATTGGCAATACAGAAGTATTTAAAATTGAATTTATTTGAATTAATTAGCAATCAATATTCTCAACTTTGACACATTTTTGCTCTACTTACATTACTCAACAAGAGAAATATATTATTCATGAACACAAAAATTGATACTTACACCGTATTTTATAGTAATGCTCTATCAACAATAGATTACATGCACTTAATTAGCATAAAAACAGCTGAAAAACATATATTATAATTGTCTAGATTTAGATACTCTCGTATTGGAATCAATCATGACTGGTTATAATATATTGATGATCTCAGGGGGTAGAAAAAATATGTTAGGGGTGGGATGAGAATTTTTCATAGAAACTAGGATATGGCCTGCTCCGTTTGTAGACTGGCCCATATGGTTGAAAGTGAGAAAAAATTTCTTAGCACCCCTACAATTATATCTCTACTCGTACAAACTACTCAATATACCAATTTTATCCTTTTGCATTTAACTTTTTTACACTTCATTTTTTTTACCCTTTTTTTCTACTTTTTCAGAAAAAGTGTGAGTTCACCCCCACATAAAGTGTTCCGTTTGTTAATTTTTTTGTATTTTAATTTAGGGATTGAACATTTTGTATGACTGATCCAGTTTATTAATTTTTACGAATTTCAATTTTGTAAACTGGAACACTCAGAAAAAGTGTTCTGATTTATTAAGTTTTCCCAATTTTAATTTTGAAATTGTACACCGTATATTGAAACAAAATAATGTGCAAAAATATTCTTTGTATGTCTTATTTCTGTAATTTTATGTAAGCATGATTGACGAATATGAAGTTCTCTAAACATTGATAAAATGGCTCCTTTGTGTTAACAAATCTTAGGTAAAAAAGAAAGAAGAAAAGGTCCAAAGGGAACCTAATTATAAAATTTTGGTTATCCATATACATTCCCTCGTGAAGGTGTTGCATCTACTGATAGGACAATTTACACACTTAAAAGAATTGTTAGAATGAGATTCCCTTCGTTTATGATCAATCTTCCACGTCAAAATCAGTTGCTTTGAGGGATTCTCAATTTCCATAACTTTTTTTCTGTAGGAGTAACCTTTCAACACAATCTCTTAGTGGGGGGAGACTTTCTCAACTTTACCACTTAAGAGTGATATATTAATACTTCGTTTTAAAAATAGTGGTGGTAGTTTGGAAAGAAAAAAAGCCGTAAAGTGCAAAATCTCACATGAGAGTTACAACTGATCTTTTATACCAAGTTCAAATCAAATTACAACAAATAATAATTGCTTCAAATTACTCTCCTTAGCGGCTCCCGTTACCTTTAATCTCGTCTCCGTTTGTGATACTTCAATCCGCGTGTATTTTTAAATAATTTGTTATTTTAGGTATTATCAATGCTATTTGTTTTTCTTATTGTTTCCTCCTATTCTTTCTCCTAAATTTCACCTCAAATTCAACATGGTATCAAAGCCATGGTATCCACCTTGAAACATAATTTCGCTGCTTTACTTAACTTTGTTCATATAAACCTTAGCCGTCATTCTTTTTATTTTGTTCCACCTTTTTATTTTGTTAACTCTTTTCATTCCTATTTACTACTTAACTTTGCTTTACCCATTTTGTTACCGTGACTCATGCAGCCCACATGCCACTTTTTCATGAGTCTCCGTTACCTTTAATCCTGTTACCTGTTTGTGATTCTTTAATCCGCGAGTCCCCGTTACCTTTCTTCCATTCCTTTACCTAAATACCCACAATTTCAACCTTCCAAACACAATGCCTTATGATCATGCCTTTCTATAATTTTGGGATGAACTCACTAACATCTTGATGTAATTTATGAATACTCTATATTTCTATTCAAGTTAAATTCAATACATATTTCTAATTAATCACGTGCTTAATTAATAATGATTGTAGCATTGGATCCTCTCCTTGGAGGCCGGTGAAATCATAGACATATTCAAAATAAATAATTTATTAGTTTACAAGTGCTAGTTTAACTTACAAGAAATTGGCGAAAATATTAGTTGACTTATTGATCTCAATCATCCGGTTGATATTGTGTCAATGAGTTAAATCTGATGTGAAATTCAGACCGTCCGATCTAAATCAACAGATGTAATTAAATACAACATAAATTGCGTGATAAATCACAGCAACCGATATCAATCTATCCCGTAAATGAAAGTTGCATTAATAATTAGGGTTTTGCTAAACGCACATGTTAAGAAATTCAAAAGTAGAATTATAACATTGAAAAATACAACAATTTAACTTTTGAAAAATATAATTTTATATTAAGTTGTTTATTATGTGCTCTTAAATCACATGTTAGTATTTGCCTATTAATTACAGGAGTATTAACTCAACTTTGACCAATCCTAAAAAGTCTCATAGGAAATAGCAAATCTTTTTTTTTTTTTTTTTGACGCAAGGAAATAGCAAATCTTTAAATCAAGAAATTGAGCTTAAGTGGTTAATGAACTTTATCAAAAATTATCATTTACTACCTCTCTATGACAATAAGTATTTTTAATAAAAAAAATTCTCTCATACATAAAATGATACTATCTCCGAATCTTTTTATAAGAGACAAAATTGATGTATTTGACTTATAATATTGTTCAGATACATTAATTTTTATTAACCTAATTGTACCTAATAAAAACAACCCGAAGGAAGTAATAAATTAGTTTTCTGATTGTTCTTTCATATGGTATGAGAGCTAAGTTAATACTCCTAGTAATAATTTTACTCCTTTCTTCCCATAATATAACTTACTTTAACAAATAACACAATATGACTTACTTTCCAAAAGTATTATTAACAATACGGGAAAGATAAATAATACATGAATTTGTAAAAGAGATATTAAAAAAACATTTATATTTCATTGATATTGTAAAATAATATAAAATGATATAATTTTTTTTGGTAAAATTAATTGTGAGACAGAGGGAGTACTAAAGGATAATAAAAATTGCCCATAAAATAAAAGTTGAATATTGGATTAGATCAAGAAAAATTATGAGAAGCCAATAGACTCTGATTTATGTGCATTCTTGATGTGCTCTTAATCTTGATGATGTAAAATAATCAGATGTATGATTATAAATAGGTAATTTCCCATCCTAATGCCATGCTTACTACAATTTTATGCATATCCTTGCATGAGATATAATATTTGTAACTGAGAATACAATTAAGTATTAAATTTCATGTACTTACTAATTCATATATATTGTGATCTGATCTCAATACAGAAATTGCATAGTGCAACACAAATTATGTCAATTAATGAAAAATATATAGCATAATTAAGTAATAATAAGATCTCATTTGATCAAGAATAATGTGCATGTAGCATAAGTAATTAATAACAATTTCATTTCAGCAAAAAGATGATGTTATCTCAGAAGCTAAAAAGATGAAGGATTCAAAATTTTCCTCATTTTGTGCATGAAATGAAACATAAAGCTCTTACAAGCTGTTTCATTAAAATTAAAAAATAAAAATAAAAAAAAGCTCTTACAAGATAGAATTTGAAAAGTTTTTTTGTACAGCAAAAGAAGATCTAGACCCTCCAAGGAAACTCCCTCTTCTAGTTACCACAGGTACACAACAAGGTCCTCTTGAAGATTTCTTTGATATTCTTGCCTTTTGAGTGCATAATCCAAAGCTTTTACATGATTTCACTTTATTTCTATAATTTGCTCTTTCTTTTTTGGGAAGATCTTCTATACTTGCCACTCTTGCTAAAGAACCAAAAGATTGTGCCTTCCCTTGATAAAACATAGACAATCCTCTCCTGCACATCACAATAATCAATATGAAAATCATCAATATTTTTGTTTAATTATATTATTAATTTAAGGTTCAATAACGACTATTTTACAATTATTTTCATCAGGATTTGGACTTCGTGCCTTTAGATATACTCCCTCTGTGACAAAATATAAGCAAAATTTATCATTTTAGGTTCATTGCATAATATGATCTGCAATGAACCTAAAAAGTTGAATTTTCCTTATATTTTATCACAGAAGGAGTAATTACGGCCGTACTGAGCTAGCATCTCATGGACGAAAAAATAATGAAAAAAAAAGAGTATAAAATAGCATGCATCATCATGCATGAAATTGCTTACTTAATAGGAAGATGATCCATGAGCTCTGATAATTTATATAAAGGACCATTTGAATTTGATGATAAAGTTGATAAACTAGAAGTTGAAGAAGATGCTTCTTGATCATCATCATCCAACTCTGATGAAGAAAATGAACACATAGAATTATTCATTGAATCTTCTGTGATAGAGCCACTGGAAATTAAATCATTTACATCATCATCATCATTATCATCCTTAACAGCCCAATTTGTGTTAGCATCCATGATTCCCTTGACATTCATTTTCTTGAAAAGTTAAATACTATTTGCAATGAAAGAAAATGTTTCCTCTATATTATGATGAAATGGAATAGGCCATGATTACATGTGTATGGAGTAGTTATATCTTTAAGAAATAAAAATATATATAATATATATTGGGTGGTGTTATTTATAGAACATTACAATCCATGAAGATTTGGATAATGTTTGTTATATTTTCGTATATATGAGTTGGCTTTAGATAAATATTATAATATTATTCTATCTTAATTAATTTTGGTCACAGTCATAGCACGTTATATATGGTGTAAAATAAATAGCTTCTCTCACATTGCTAAGATAGAATAGATAATGCTTTGAAGATAAGGACTAAATAAAGACAACCATATCCTGAGTCACCTTCTTAGAGTAACTTCTCTTTAATTTTTGGCAACGGAAATAGTGGCCCCCATTTTTCTAACTAGTAATAACTATACTTTATATAGCTATTTGCCATAACAAATAATTAACTACGGTGTCTTTTTTCCCACCGGACTACATCACAAACGCATCTAAAACTAACACACAACTTAGAGCTGACCATAGATCCGTGACCCAACTTAAAATTAACATAATTATCGACAACATGAAAGTATCTGATTGAGTGAAGGTCAGATTCCAGGTTAATAATTATAAAATATTAGTTATGAACAATTATATATAGAGGTATATGAGAGGATATCTTGATAACTGAAACCAACTAAACAACGAATTAAAGGTAATAAATAATGCATTTATAGAATGTTTTCCGTAGTTTGCAAGTTGAGTTAGCATTTTTACATGACAAAAAAGGAAAGTGCCTACCATCAACTAATATTTAATCAGATAATTTTCAGATACGTATTTTGTTCTCATTAATTGTTGAGTGAAATATTTCAAACTATCAAAGAATAGTTTAGGTATCACCTTTAAATAAATTTTACAAACAATTTATTGACGATCAACTTGTATTACCGTGACGAAACCAAATACACAGTTTGATTTATTTAAGAAACTACACTAGCAAATCAAAATGGTTTGACCTTTGGATGAATTTGTAGACGATAACCATAACTTCTCCATCTAGTTATTCTTTGAGTTTTTATTATTATTATATATAGCCTTCGGTGCTTGTTAACTTGATCCTCAGTTTTATTAGGAAAAAAGAGCATTATATTCAAAGCCACGTGTTCGACGACGACCTTGAAAGGGAAAAGTCACGGAGACACTAACTATGTTGGCATTATCCAATTGGTGGAATGTCTCATCCAAACACTAATCATGCATGCACTTTCGCACTTTTTTCCATTAAATCGGCCCATCCTATGCTTCAACATAACCCACATCACATATTATTAGTACGGAAAGAGTGGTTTTTTTTGTTGTCAAGTAGCCTGCTGGCTAGAAACTCCTTATCAAAAAAAATGGGATGATTGGGGTTCGAACCCCAGCCCCTACATATAAACTACGATGTCCTACAAATTGAGTTAAGCTCACGGGACAGGAAGAGTGGTTTAAATGGTGCATAGTTAATAAATCGTTATAATGAATATAAATATTATAAAATCTACTGTTAGATTAAAAATTTATATTGTATGAAATATTTTAAAGAAAGTAAAAATCATTAATTAGTATGTCATTAAGACTCATTGAGATAAACGATTTATGAGTTACGGTTAGTCTCAATGCCTCTCAATAACATATTAAATGATTTTTATTTCTTAAAAGAAATTATGGACAATCTATATGAAATAAACTTTCAATTCAACAACGAATTTTGTAAAATTCATATTCTTTATAATATTATTCACGGCTGCGCCACTTTTTCATGTTAGATAAAACCATTTTCTCACCAATTTTTTGCCACACTAAAATATAACTAAAAGTGTTTAATATATTAACCCCGATTAGTTTGATTTAATGGTAAGAGATTTATACAATATGTTAGAAGTCCTAAGTTCGATCATCAACTTTATTATAGTTATGCATTCCTACCACCACCACCCCACCCCTAAAAAAAAGTAAAAAAATGTTATGCTTCACAAGGTTTTGTTTCAAAAAAAATTTAAAAAAGTTTTGGATTAGACTTTGAGTTGGCCCAATATCACATTCATGAATTTATACAAACCTTATTCTATCACAAATTTAAAGAGTATATCTCATTTCTAATCTAGTATCTCATGCATCTTAACTTAACCTTATATTGACTTAAACGTTTGAATGCTTTTGCAAAATATTTATCTCTATTGCCGTTATCACTATCTCAAATTAAATTCCGACAACCACATCCATCTATGGAGATATCCATCTGTCGGATCCACATCATTGAGATTTGAGAGTCCTCATTATCATCAAACTCTTAATTTTGTTTATAACAACAAAGACTATTTTTTGTTAATTGCAAGAATTTTTTCATATTATTATTACTACTTTTGTATTTAAAATATTAATTATTATTTCTTTATTAACTCAGATATCAATATCAAATTGCAAAAAAAAAAAATTGGTATATTCATTCATTATATAAAAAGGTGCTATGTTCTCTTCTCCATTAGAATGAGCTGGATTGGTACGAGAAGGACATGACATGTGAAGATAAGAAGGTGGACTTTGGGTAGGTCATGAATCATCATATGTGGCATTCAAATTGCCACCACAAGGTAATAATATGTTCTAATTGCACTGCAATTGGGCCACACCAATGTCTTCTTTAATCAGGAAAATTTAAATGTTGCTCTCATAATCTTATTTATTTGTACCCACCAATACATTGGATTGTGACCCTTTTCTCATTATATTATACTATTACAATTCAATAGTTGATTTCAACTTTTCAACTCTGAACAAACCAATTCAATACACGTACGATTCCATTGTCACATGTCTCTCTCGACATCATTCATTCTTGTTCCCTTATAAGTTTAAATTATGAATTGTATACCAAAAAAAAAAGAAGTTTAAATTAAGAATTTTCAAAGTGTCTTGCTTCCTAAAACCACCCACTACTCTAACCAAGTAATTAAACTTGATAATTCATAATTATAAGTAAGCTTATTACATGAAAACCCCTTTGGGACAAGGGCAACCAACCTTTCATATTATCATATATCTAAAACTGAAGTATCAATTAGGATATTTTCAGATGCTATAAATAATTGAACCTGAAAATGAACTCGATCAGAATATCTTTTATTGATCAGAAGATTTCTATATATATGGCAAGATTTACCTCACATGTGAATATGTGGACAAAGAATCAGAGCAACAGAGGAACACAGAACGGAAAATTTTAGCCAAACAATTCTCTTTTAGCCTTAATTATAAGCAAATACTCATTGAATAATTGATGTATTTAATCTTTAATATAGATTAATATATCAATTACCGAATGGATCTGAAAAATGAATATTTGCTTTATAATTATGGCAGAAGAGAGTAATTGATATTGGAATTTTTTTGATGAACTAAACTATGTTCATATTGTAATTAAAACATTATATTTGACTCAAATGGTTAATGAGTTTCTTCTATGATAAATTGTTTGGGAGAACGCGAGGTGGATTCCTTGTGAAAATAATTTTTTGTCAAATTTTACTTAACTCGCGGTCAAACTCTAGATTATCGAAGTCTTATTTCCTTAAAAATAAGATGGTTAATTGTTGGATATGCCTTGAAATCTCGGTAACAAGAAAGTTAGAAAATCCTTGAAGATTTTTTGGAAAAATATCTTTGGAGATTTTTTGTGGAAAAATATATTTGGAGATTTTTTGTGGAAAAAAATCTTTTCTTAAAGGACACTCTAACTTTGATTTGTTTTATTTTAAAATAGATTTGTTACTATTTTTTGGCATATATTTTTCTATAAATAGGGATTGCTTTATTCATAGAAAAATTGAGAGAGAGGAAAAGTAGGGTTTTGCAAAGGGGTTTTATACCAACATGAATCTAGGGTTCAAAGGAGTTTCTTTTGGGTTTCTCTAGGGTTGGGGTAATCTTTGTAACACCGGGAAATACTTATTGATTAAATCTCTTGGTCACGGGAAGAGATTTGGGACAAGGGTAGAATTAGGGAATTTCTAATTCTTGTAACTCTTTGCGAGAATCTTATTGTAACCAAGTTTTCGATTGATAGTGGAACAGAGAGCTCTCTCCCCTAGAGTAGGTGGTTTAGCTGAACTGGGTAAACAAATTCTATTGTGTTCTTTACGTTTTCGCGGTTTATTCTTGTTGATTATTATTATTGTCATTCTCAATTGTTGATTACTTTAATCGTATTGCTCCACACATCAAAAGGTATTGGTGTGAGTTACTCGAATTCACAACAATTGGCGCCCACCGTGGGGCAAGGATCAAACAATTAAGGTATCATAGGTTCTAAGTTTGAGATTGAGAAATTCACCGAGAGTAACGACTTTGGGTTGTGGAAGGTGAAGGTTAGGGCAATACTAACTCAATAGAAGTGCGATGAGGCGTTGAAAGGAGTGGCGGGTATGCCGGATAATCTCTCAGACGATGAGAAGGCAGAGATGGATGGAAAAGCAAGGAGTGTCATTATCTTGTGTCTTGCGGACAAGGTGCTGAGGGAGGTGGCCAAGGAGAAAAGTGCAGCTGCTATGTGGGCCAAACTTGACAAGTTATACATGACTAAGTCCCTGGCACAGAAACAGTTATTGAAGCAACAATTGTACTTCTTTCGTATGGTTGAGAACAAATCTGTGGTGGAACAACTAACGGAGTTCAATAAGATAATTGACGATCTGGCGAACATTGATGTGAAGATAGATGATGAGGATCAAGCTTTTCATTTGTTGTGTGTTTTACCCAAATCACTAGAAAACCTTAAGGATGCATTGCTCTATGGCAAGGAAGGCACTATCACTCTGGATGAGGTTCAATCGGCTTTGAGAACTAAGGAGTTGACAAAGTTGAGAGACTTGAGAGTTGATGATAGTGGAGAATATTTGAGTGTGGCGAGGGGTGGAAGCGAGAACGACGGAAGATGGAAGGGGAAGAAAAATTGGTCCAAGTCTAGGGCAACGGGTGAGGGTGGTGGCAAGTTCAAATGTCACTATTGCCAAGAACCTGGCCACTTCAGGAGGGACTGTCCTCGGAGAGGGGGCGGTGGTAATTCATCAGCTCAGATTGCCGTTGGTGATGAAGCTTATGAGGAAGGCTATGAGAGTGCTGGAGCACTCATAGTCACAAGCTTGGAACCATAGATGACTGTTCGGCCTGGAGAGGCGGTGGAATAATACTCAACATCAGCCTGGAGAGGCGGTGATAATAATACTCAGGCTCGGCCTGGAGAGGCGGTGGAATAATACTCAACGTCAGCCTGGAGAGGCGGTGATAAGAATACTCATGATCGGCCTGGAGAGGCGGTGGAATAATACTCAACATAATCCTGGAGAGGTGGTGATAAGAATACTCAGGCTCGGCCTGGAGAGGCGGTGGAATAATACTCAGGTTACTACTGAAACAACGACGTTATTATGAGGTGTGAAGATGCTAGTGGAAGTTGGGAATCGGTGGAGCTTTGAGTCGTGGACTTTGGATGCTCCTGTCACATGTGTTTGAAGAATGATATTTTGAAGCCCTAGAGCTAGTTGAAGGTGGAGACGTTCATCTTGAAGACGGGAAAGCTTGTAAGGTTCAAGGTATGGTGAGGTTCTTTTACATGATGTGTGGTATATTCCTAACCTTAATGTGGTCATGCATTTTGTTACTAGTGGAAATTCTCATGATATGGCAAAGTTGTGGAACTTCGGGTGAAACTTGTGGGTGACATGAGTTGAAGTGTGTTTCAAAGTAGTGGAAAAATCTTGCGTTACAAGGTGAGAGTCATAGTGGAAATACCGGTTTGAATCTTTGGTGGAGGAATCTCGGTTTGAGGTGGAGTTTGTTACTAGTGAGACTAGAGGAAGACAAATAATCAACAATAGCTCTTGGCTATCTAGGAGATAGGGAGGAGAGTGATATTGTTGGACCAAAGAAGTGTATAGCTATGGAGACCTTGTGGGTGACTTGTGGAACTTACCTAAAATTCCAAGGTTAAGTTGAGAGGCAAGCAATTCTTCGAGAGTACGGGAAAAAATCCGGGGTTCGAAGAGGGTGGTGGAGCTTGTTGGACTATCTAAAATCCGATGATAGTTGGGAGCAAGCGTTTCTTCAGGAGGACGGACACAGCTACTCCGGGGGCTGAAGATGGTACGGTGTAACTTGTGGATTGTCCTAAAAATCCAAGGACAATGGAAGACAAGCTTTTCGGGAGTACGGAGAGGTAGACTCCGGGGGCCGATGAGGTGTGGTGTTAATCATGTGGAGCGGAATGGTGGTTGGTGGGAAGTTGGCACCACCATCGATTTAAAGGCAAGGTGGAGAATTGTTGGATATGCCTTGAAATCTCGGTAACAAGAAAGTTAGAAAATCCTTGAAGATTTTTTGGAAAAATATCTTTGGAGATTTTTTGTGGAAAAATATATTTGGATATTTTTTGTGGAAAAAAATCTTTTCTTGAAGGACACTCTAACTTGGATTTGTTTTATTTTAAAATAGATTTGTTACTATTTTTGGCATATATTTTTCTATAAATAGGGATTGCTTTATTCATAGAAAAATTGAGAGAGAGGAAAAGTAGGGTTTTGCAAAGGGGTTTTATACCAACATGAATCTAGGGTTCAAAGGGGTTTCTTTTGGGTTTCTCTAGGGTTGGGGTAATCTTTGTAACACCGGGAAATACTTATTGATTAAATCTCTTGGTCACGGGAAGAGATTTGGGACAATGGTAGAATTAGGAAATTTCTAATTCTTGTAACTCTTTGTGAGAATCTTATTGTAACCAAGTTTTCGATCGATAGTGGAACGGAGAGCTCTCTCCCCCAGAGTAGGTGGTTTAGCCGAACTGGGTAAACAAATTCTATTGTGTTCTTTACGTTTTCGCGGTTTATTCTTGTTGATTATTATTATTGTCATTCTCAATTGTTGATTACTTTAATCGTATTGCTCCACACATCAAAAGGTATTGGTGTGAGTTACTCGAATTCACAACATTAATACTAAGAAAACTAATCTCATATTGTATGAGAATTGAAGTTAAAGGTTGTTTATAATAAATAATAATATCTACACTACTCTCAAAGAACAAAATTGTAACGGCTCACAATTACACAAGACTCAAAAAAGAAAAATGACTCGCAATTACACAAGACGCAATGTTGGAACATTGACACAAGAAAGAGAGGCATAAGTTACATACCCTTTATAGTTTATTATAAACAATACACACATCCTCAACTTAACTTGAGATTGAAACAAACTTTTGTTATCATTGAAGGTCCATGTAAAACTAGTCTAGTGACGTATGTCCCACATTTTCATTTCTTTTAAGGTTTAGTAATTTGAGATTTACAACACTCACATACAATATGCATCGATCATTTGTGCTATACTCCCTCCGGTCACTTATATAAGAAAAAAAAACTGTTTTCACGGTGTTTAAGAAATTTAGTTAAGTGTAGTTAATTGTGTTGATTTAGTGTAAAATATGAGTTAAATTGACTATATTACCCTTTTTATTCAAATTTAATAATTAAACTTTTTAGTTAGAATTTAATTGAGCAGACTTTGTCATTAACCAAAGCATTGAATTTTTCTATAGTAACTTGTTTGTCCTTTTCTATTACCAAAGCATACTTTCATTACAGCTTACAAACAGCCAAAAAATTTCTACCATACCACTCATATTCTTCATCCTTCCATCTTCTTGTAGCTTACAAACCGCCAAAATTTGGCCAAATTTTTTACTCTATTTAACCGCCAATTTTTTTGAATAAGTTCCTATATAAAGCTAAGCACTAATTCACTTTAAAATTATTCAAGTTCACCATGGTTTTGGATATTAACTTAAATGAGCCATACAATGACTCCATAGTGAACGAAAATATAGCACCACTAGCCATTGATTTAAATGAGCCATACAATGATTCCATATTGAATGAAAACACAGCACCACCACCCATCAACATAAATGGGCCATACAATGATTCTCATGCCATTGAAGATGCATCCATATTGAACCAAAACAGTGCACCACCCTCATTTGAAGAACATATTTTTGACTTAAATGTTTTTCCTCCACATGAAAATGAGTTTGGAATTGAAGTTGAGAATGTCATTGCCAACAATGATTTAGACAACAACATTGATGATATCTTCGAAGAAGTAGCCGGAGGAGAAGATGAAAATTTAAGTGACAATGATGGAGAAGATGAAGATATAAGTTACATGTTGAGTGAAGGTGAAGATATACTAAGTGGCATGTTGAGTGAAGGTGAAGATATATTAAGTGGCATATCTATGGTAGCTTGAATTGATAGCTTTGTTGTGCTGTTTCTTTTGAAGAATAGTGCTCATATCTATGGTAGCTTAGTATAGGTGTTTTAGTTAAACTCTATCAGTGTTTTGCTTTTACGGAGGACTTATTCATTTGTAGTTCTTCATAGATGCATACTGTACCATATTCTTCTGTTTGTTAGTAATATTATTAACTAATTTATTTACAATATGAGGTGCATACTATAACTATTTTTATGAACAATATGAGGTGCATACTATAACTATTTTATGTACTAATATTATTAACAATATGAGCTGCATACTATAACTATTTTCTATATTGATATTATTATGCAGAAGGACATGTTGTTGATGAGCCACAGACATCTACTATCAGAAAACGTACTTTTCTGGACAACAACAAACGAAGATGTATTTCTGAAATATTGAAAACTTCAAGTAGACATGGCAAACTTCCTCGCGGGATTGTTAAAAGGATGGCGTCTTACTATTCAATCTCTATAGCTGTTATTTATCGGATTTGGAGGCAAACAAAAGAAGTAGGTGAAGCATGCCATAAGAAAACAAAATATTGTGGTAGAAAAAGAGTTCAAATAGATTTTGAGAGAATGCGTAATGTTTCCTTAGCTAGGCGTATGACTCTTCGATCTCTTCAAACTGCATTGGGTCTTAAATCCAAGACAGTATTGTTGAAATATGTAAAGGAAGGGTTGGTACGCCGACATTCGAGCGCGTTGAAGCCATATATGAAGGATGATAACTTGAAACGTCGTGTTGAATTCTGCCTGTCTATGCTCGAAGAGAGTAGTATTCCTCATGATCCGATGTTTAAGTCTATGTATAACATCGTCCACATAGATGAAAAGTGGTTTGATTTGACCAAAAGGTCGACGAACTATTACATTCTTGCAGACGAGGATGAACCTTATCGTACATGCAAGAACAAAAACTACATCCCTAAGGTCATGTTCTTAGCAGCCGTGGCTAGGCCAAGGTTCGATGATGAAGGTAACGTAATATTCTCAGGAAAAATTGGTGTGTTTCCTATGGTCAACAAAGTACCAGCACAAAGATCAAGTGTCAATAGAAGAGCCGACACACTCGAAACTAAACCGATTACTTCTATCACCAAAGAAGTCAATCGAAGGTTTTAATCAACGAGGTTTTACCAGCTATAAAAGAAAAATGGCCACGAGAATATGCACATGAAACAATTTACATTCAACAAGATAACGCACCAAGTCACGTGTCTATAGATGATGAAGAATTCTGTAGAGCTGCATCTGAAGGGGGATTCGACATTCGTTTAATGTGTTAGCCTCCTAATTCTCCTGATTTAAACGTCTTGGATTTAGGCTTTTTTGCTGCCATTGATTCACTGCAGCAAAATGAAGCGTCTAATTAAGTTGATACGCTTATTCAAGCTGTGGACAAAGCTTTCGACGATTTTTCGATCATAAGTTCGAACAATATTTTTCTCTCGCTTCAGCAGTCTATGATTGAGATAATGAAACGCAACGGATCAAATAAATTCAAACAGCCCCATATGAAGAAAGAGATGCTGCTTAACAGAGGAATGTTACCAACTCAATTAAAATGTGATCAAGAATTAATTCAGCAATGTTTAGAATACCTACATAATGTTTGATGTTGTTATGGTTTTTTCCCCTCTTAGTCTGCTGGTGTTGCGTTTTGGTGCTGATGGTTGCACGTTTGTTGTGTAGTTTGTTTCCCCCTTTTGTAGGAATGTTTTACTTTTGTTGCTGTTCGTGCGTATCCTATTTACAGTATGTTTGTTTAGTTTGTTTTCCCCTTTTGAGGATTTATTGTTGTACTTTCTATCTCTTAGCACTTTTTGTGCTATGTAGTGTTTATCAGTAGTATTTTGTTTGCAGATCAAAACAAAATTAAAAGATTTAAATTATGCCAAACATGAACATTTAAATGGATAACAAGTCACTGACAAAACTGAATCCCAATCATACATAAAATGGATAACAAGTTAAAATGGATTCAAGAAACAAAGAAGCATCAATTAAAGATAACAAGTTAAACAATCCCAATATATTTTAAACAAAATGGGGCATTCATGCCACATTTAAGTAAATATTCAGCACATCTTGAATCTCTTTCTTGACCTCCTCATTCTCAATCTCAACATATATTCTTCTAAGTGGCACCTCATTCTCAAGTCCAACATCATCTATTCTTTCATGTGGCTCGCCATTCTCAAGTGCAGCATCTATTCCTTCAAATGACACCTCATTTAGATCAACAACATCCTTATTTGAATCCAAAAAAATTCCATTTTCCTCGGGCAACTTGTTTAGGTCGAAATTGCTTTGGTGTAACTTAATTGATCTAAATAACATCCTTGTTTGTTTTGGTGTAACTTCATCATTATTGTGAGACATCACCTCATCTTCAAACATAGCAACTTGATCTTGGTTGGTCTCCTTATCTAGTGAGTCTTCAACAATGAGAAGAGAGAGATCTTCTTGGTTTGGATCCTGTGAGTCTTCAACAATGAGAAGAGAGAGATCTTCTTTGTTTGGAAACTTATCTAGTGAGTCTTCGTCATCAATGCCCAAATCAAATGAGGGTCCTTCAAACAAATCTTGATTTAGTGCCATTTTTTAGTGTTGCATAAGAAAGGAAGAAGGATGTAGGAGTGTATTTATGAGAAGGAAGAAGTTAAATGGAGTAGTTTGAATAGAATCTGAAAGAAGAAGAAGGTAGAAAGGCTTCGCTTGATTTGAGCAAAAGGTAGAAAGGCTTCATTTAGTACTACCTTGGAAATCACATTTACTATGTGGTTACTACAAAAGTGCAATAAAATTTTTTTTGGTTACAAAGTGCAATAAATTAGTATGTACTATAAAAAAAGAAAAATTAAATAAGGGTATATTAGGAATAGTAGTATTAATTAGTTTAAAAGTTGTTGACTTTTTCTTATATTAGTGACCAAAATTTTAAGTGTTTTTTTTCTTATATAAGTGACCGGAGGGAGTACTTATTATTAAGCAAGAGCGGCTTTCGGAAAACAATGGAAAGGGAGAAAGAAAATCTCTCATAATTTTACGGTATGTTTGTTCTCGTCAAATTTATAGTTCTAGTACTATGGTTAAATTTAGTGATATAGAATGTAATTTAATGAGTTGTCATAGTGAATATAACTGACTTGGTAAGAACATTATAATATGCAAGAGTTGAACTTTACCCTAAAAAATTTTCAATATTTATCTTAAAGAGTGAAATTTTGTTCTTAGACTACTTAATAAAAAAAATTAACTTGATGAATTAATATTTTATTATGGCTTAACTTTACTAAACATTATTAATTAACTCAGTCAATTAGCTTAAATTACCCGCTAGACTATAATATACTCATAGACTATATATTATTATTATTTTTTTCAAATAGAACTAAAGTTTTTAATAAAATAGGGAAAAAATTAATTAAACTTCTCTTTCAAAGACTCTAACTTAGTGAGAAGCCCCTTAGTCTTTAGACGAATCAAACCAATTTCAATGTGACCAAGTAGTTTGATTGGGCTGAGGCTATACATCGTGGATTTGAGCGAGTTCAATTTGAAAGTGATTCAAAGTTGTTGGTTGACGCTATCCATTCGAGAAGACCGGGTAATTCAGAATTTAATTTAATTGTTAACGACATTACTCTTTGTATGTCATCTTATGTAAACTTTGAGGTTAAGTTTATTAGGAGGCAAGCGAATTCGGTTGCTCATACTCTTGCTAGGGCAGCCAATTCTTGGGCTAGCCATATATTTGAGATTATTCCCCTATGTATTGAATATTTAATAATTAATGAAATGCAATAAGTTTGTTTGGTTCAAAAAAAAAGTAGTTTGATTGGGCTGCCTTAAGTCCATGTTGGGCTAGCTGAAGTTAGTCCAATTATATGCTAAAAAAATAGATTTTTTCCTTTCACGCGCTTTGGTGGTTCTTGTTCACTCCCAGAAATTTCAAAAATACCCCCCTTACTACTTAAGTAGCGAATTCAGTGGGCGTAAATCTGAAGAAAAAAAAAATAGTATTATAAAATCTAATATTGTTGTATCTATCACTATTCTTTTGCCCCTGTTTTATAAAGTTCACATCCTAGGATATAGGGCTGGGCATCGGTTCGGTTCGGGTTCGGTCCAAATCCCTTGAACCGGCCGAACCGGTGGGTGATATATAAAAGCCCAAACTCGAACCTAAATGAAGGTCGGTTTAATTGGTTTTCGGGTTCACGGGTTGGACCGGTTCCGGTTCGGTATAAACGGTTTGGTCCAATAATTGGGCTAGTTTCACTTTTTGGCCCAATACAATTTTTAGTTGCTTTTTTGTCCATTTTTTGCCCAAATCATTTTTTTTCAATTTATGGGCCATAAGCCCTAGCCAAGTTGCGCCATTATTTTCTATTTTTTTGTCCATGTATTGTTTTATCCATTTTTTAGTTAATATTTTTTTGCCATTATTTCTAAAAAATTTGTCCAACTTTATGTTATTTATATTTAGTAATATTACAGCATATAATACAAATACACACATACTGGGATACAATAAAATTTTACAAAATCCTAATCAACTCAAGTTAAATAAAATATTACAATTTACCCAAAAAAAACAAAAAATACATCAGATTGTTGATTTTCCTTTCAAAGTCTAATACAATCAGGCTGTGATGGAGATCCGGATAATTTCAATTTCAACATACTTTGGCTAATGCATGCCTTGATGGTATAATGAAGTGTATCTGAAGATGCTTGATAAAGTTCTTTACAAGTGCTTATTGAGTAGGCAACTCCATCAGCAACAATACTTCAAACAAGTGTAGAAAGGGGAAAAAAACTTAGTTAGTAAATAAAATTATAGATCTACTCAGAATCCCTAAAAAATAGATCTAAAGAGAAACATAATACAAAGAACAGAGAAACAAAAATACAGCAACAACAAGAGGAAGAAAAGAGAAGGATCGAGAGTGAGAGAACTCACCAAAAACAGTTTCTTGATCTGTTTCGTGAAATCTAAACAACTAACCTTTCACTCCTTTAAACCTTTAAGAAAGAAGAAACACAAACAAGTTAGAACAAAAAAAAGAAAGAGAACAAATAGAAATTTGATAGAGAAGACGAAGTAGATGAACAGAAGTTGAAGAATATGAATTGTGATGAAGTAAAATGGAGAAGATGAAGGGTGGAGTGAAATGAATCTCAACTACCAAAAGATGAGAGCAGCGGCTGAGAGATAAAAGTAAAACTAGGGTTTCTAATTTTACATTTGGTATTTATATTGGCTTCCTAGGTCAGCATATTATTAATAATAAATAAATAATAATAATAAAAAGTTAATGTCGGTTCGGGTTCGGTTAGCATTGGGCCAAAACCTTTCAACCGGACCCCACCCATTTAATGCCTTAAATATCTACGGTTGACACATTTCCAACCCGTTGGCCCGCGAAAACCGACCCGAATGTGTTTTTCGGTTTGGGCCGGTCGGTTTGTAATGGATTGAACGGTTATGTCCACCCCTACTAGGATACAAACTGAATTCGCATTCTATGATGTAAACTATTTTTTTTTAGTTTTTTCTATTTACACACTTGCATCTTCCGTTGCGAGGTGGGGAGGATTGAAAGGGCAAGGGGTGCCTGTGAGACTCAGGGGCGTGAAAAGAATGAATAAAAAAGTATTAAAAAAAAGGTTGTGTTAGGCTTTTGAAAAGAAAAAAAATGTTGTGTTATGATAAACCTAATTTATTTTAAGTCAATAGGTTTAGGTGAGGGGATTTGGGTAGAATGCAGATCCTAGGATCTATCCTTGTTGACTTACCCAACAACTAATGGGAACAAGTTATATATATTTAAAATAATAAAAGTTGATTATAAGTCGGTAGTGAGTATTACATACCTATGTAACATACTTTCATTGATTATTGATAAATACTTCTAAATTATGAAGAGGTAGATTAATCTTCACCTTATATTTTATTGAGGAGGGAGTATGCAATCAAACCCATCTTAAAATTGAAACTCATTATTTCAACTAAACTTTTATCGATAAAATGGAAATCTTGTGATTAAACTTGAGAGTTATAAAAGTGGTATCTTTCTGTGTTGTGTAGTAGTACTAGAGTGAGTAAAAACATCCTTAACCGGACAAAAACACACAGACTGTCTGTGTTGCCAATCTAGAGAGAGAGAGAGAGAGAGAGAGAGAGAGAAAACCTTAAAAAAGAGACAAGAGCCGTTACTCTCTTTCTGAGTAAGCATTAATACAACTTTAGGTAAGAGCACTGCATACTTGTGAAACAACATTAACAAACAAATTGTTGTATAGTATCACTATCATCATCATCATAGTAGCTTCATTCTTCTTTCTTTTCTCATATAACACAACACAGTTGAGATTGAGAAGACAACACAAGACATCAATGGCTACTGGTGTCTGTTTCAACCTCATCTTTTCAGCTTCACTGTTCCTCCTTCTTCTTCCAGGTTCGTGCTTCATCTTACTCCTTGCTTCAATTTTGCTTATGTTCACTGTTATTTATTGGGACCCATTTTCCTAAGATATTAAATACTATTAATTATCATCTCAATTACTAGATCGCAATTTCCTCAATTTTCTATCTTTGTTTGATAGAATGTCGGTGCTCCACTTTTCATAAAAAAAAGTTGATAATTCTAGTGAATTTTACTTCTCTAGATATTCCCTGTTTGGTTAGTGGCTTGATATTTAAAATGGTTAATTCAATTGTATGTAATTAGATTTATGCATGTGGTTGGTTGAATAACCTTTCAAACAAACTGAGTTCAAATTTGGAAAATGAAATGAAGTACTTGTGGCTGTAGAAACTAGAATTAGATTTATCGCTAGCCCCATGTGGTTCTTGTTCAATTTTGTTAAACACCTCATCCCTAGCTTGGGCATGCAACAACATTAAAACTCTTTGCTAGAGTTTGCCGCTCATTTGGGTCCCACAAGACTTGATGAATTAGTTTCTGCAGTTGTTTTGACTTGGAGATATCATATAACTAGTAGAATTACTTGTCTTTGTAATCCTAAATTTTATTTAATCTGTTGAAATTATGTCTCAGATTGTTGCTCTGGTAGTTTCATTGGGATATGCTATGGAAGAAATGCTGACGACCTACCGACACCCGACAAGGTGGCACAGTTAGTTCAACTTCATAAAATGAAATATGTTAGGATTTATGATTCTAATGCACAAGTCCTAAAGGCCTTTGCAAAAACTGGAGTTGAACTTATGATTGGTGTTCCAAATTCAGATTTGCTCTCATTCTCCCAATACCAATCTAATGCCGACGCTTGGTTGAAAAACAGTGTCCTTCCTTATTATCCAGCCACAAAGATCACATACATAACTGTTGGTGCTGAAGTCACAGAAAGTTCCTATAATACATCTTCATTGGTAGTGCCTGCCATGACTAATGTACTAACAGCACTCAAAAAACTAGGACTGCACAAAAAGATAAAAGTTTCGAGTACTCATTCGCTTGGTGTTCTGTCGCGATCGTTCCCGCCTTCAGCTGGTGCTTTCAATAGTAGCCATGCACATTTCCTGAAGCCAATGCTAGAATTTCTCGCTGAAAATCAATCGCCTTTTATGATTGATATATATCCTTATTATGCTTACCGGGATTCACCGAATAAAGTGTCTTTAGACTATGCCCTTTTTCAGGCATCGTCGGAAGTTATTGATCCAAACACTGGTTTGTTGTACACAAACATGTTTGATGCACAGATTGATGCTATTTACTATGCACTCATGGCTCTAAATTTTAGAACAATTAAGGTCATGGTCACCGAAACAGGTTGGCCTTCAAAAGGGTCGCCTAAGGAAAAGGCTGCAACTCCCGATAATGCACAAACATATAATACTAATCTCATAAGGCATGTTATTAATAATACCGGTACTCCTGCGAAGCTGGGGCAGGAGCTAGATGTTTACATTTTCTCACTGTTTAATGAAAATAGGAAGCCCGGTTTAGAATCTGAGAGGAACTGGGGATTATTTTATCCAGATCAGACAAGTGTGTATAATCTAGATTTCACCGGACGGGGTGGTGTTGATATGACTACAGCTGCGAATGTAACCCGGTCAAATAGAACATCATGGTGCATTGCTTCTAGCAAAGCCTCAGAAATTGATTTGCAGAATGCTTTGGATTGGGCATGTGGTCCTGGCAATGTGGACTGTACTGCTATCCAGCCTAGCCAGCCTTGTTTCGAGCCGGATAATCTAGCTTCACACGCATCTTTTGCTTTTAATAGCTATTACCAGCAAAATGGGGCCTCTGATGTTGCTTGTAGTTTCGGTGGTACAGGTGTAAAGGTCGACAAGGATCCAAGTATGTTCCTTTGCTTTTTGTTTTCTTTGTTTACATGCTGTTGTTTTGCTCAGAAACTATTGCATGCATATGCTAAATATGATTTCAAGAAAGCTAGTAAAAAATATTGGTTTGTGTCACTGAAAGACTAGTTGATATCAATTTGCAGGCTATGACAACTGCATCTACATGAAAGATGGGTAAGTTCAATATAAAAGTTTTTATGTTGTTTGTTCCTTTTATTTTGATTAAACTTTTAAATATGACATTTTGGCATTTCTTCCTTTGTATTTTATCAGCAATAATAAAACTTCAGGAGGTAATGCAAGGGCGATGTCGTCAACTTCATCCTCTCAACGGGAAGGAAGATATTCTTCAATTTCTATGTACCTTCTTGTAACTTGTCTCTTCATTCTACTGAATATTCAGCAATCCTGACAAGACAAGTTTCGTTGTCGAAAGTGCAGCATGATTTTGCTACGTTTAGATGTATGCTGCGTTTGGCATGCTCGGGAGGGTAAATGGTTTGTTGTAAAGCTTTTCATACTATGTCATGCATCAGATAAGTGTAAAAATCCTTTGCTGTTGTAAAATCATTAGAACAGTGATAAGCCAAAACTTCTTGCTACTAGTTTATGTGCCCTTAAGATAAGGCAAAAACAGCAAGCAAGATAAATAACTTCTCTGTGATTCATTTTATTGTTTGTTTATGAAATTGCACATAGGGCTGCCGCAGCTGTCGCCTCATTATAAATTTAGACAATAAAACAGCTTGTTTCCAGGTTATCGCAAGTGTCGAGGATAATAAGATATGGAAGTTTATTTAGGTCCAATTGTATAGTTGGCTTTTAGGAGTTTCTGCTTGATTGATGCTCATTGAGCATTGGTGTTTCAAAAGGGGAACTGTGGGGAAAATTGATATTTATTGTTCCTTGTGATTGTGATTAGCTCCACCCTAGAATAAATTGATAGAATAGAAGTTGTTCTCAACAGAGTGTGATATTAATGACACAGAAATGATTAAATACTCATAAATGAAAGTATGAAAGTATTAAGTCATCCCTCAATTTGTAGCATACATTGGGAAACTGAGTAGCTATGCCTTATTACTGAATAATTGAATAAACCACATCACAGTAATGGTTCAGGTTCACTTTCAGAATAACGCTGTTCAGATTATAGTATTAACCTAAAATCTTATTACTTGCATTAGTAAACAAAGTACTAATTGTATTTTTTTCATTCTTGTGAAATCCTCTTCTGTTTAGTGGTTATAATCACTTTAAGTGTAGAAAAGTGGAGAATTTCATATTCGAATTCAGACTTTCGCAAATCAATGTCATTGACACCTACCATATGAGGAACAAAACTTCATTAGAGAATTAACTTACATAGAAATGATAATGATGAGACTTACTAAAAATAATAATAGGATATTAGACTTTTAAGAATTGGGGACAGTGGCACATTGGGGGGGCGTTAAAAAAATTATAATATATAAATTAAATAAAATCAGTTTAAATGAAGCTGAAAAACATTTTTATCGAGACATGGATTTATGATTTTTGTTGGTGCACTGCTGCTGCTACCATTGTACGAGTAAAATAACATGAAAGCAAAAGAAAATGATTGTGTTTGATGCCGGTAGGTGGTGGTGGTGCCAGTGCCACAGAGGGGTTGGCAACGGCCGTTGGTTGGAGTGTATTGATTCATGATTATGATTCGGTATAAAGTTTGTACCATAAAATTCGGTGGTAATGCATCATGCAATGATAAATGTTATGCATCATGCAACACCTATAACATACTGTATGTGCATGTTAGAATTAGTCCAGTTTTTTTTTTTTTCTTAATGGAATTAGTCCATTTAATATATTAGTGTCGATGGTTTTGCCATTTTGTCTATTAATCCAAAATATATATATTAGTGTTGACTCAAACCAACTATTCAACCAGACTCCCCGGATTGGTGGTCTCTTAAGTGGACTGGTTCACCTAAGTGTTTTTAAAATAACCAAAATATACAAAAAAAACATTAAAATTTTAAGAAATCAAAGTAAAGCAATCCATTCATCCAAGCTCAAGTTTTTTTAAAAATGTAATTAGATCAATATATTTAAAAACAAAATAGTTTGAACTGACATTATGTTTATAGATTTTGTTAAGGGTCTTGCTAAAAAGTGTCCCGACACTCTTTAAAACCATTTTAATGTTTAAACATACCATTTTAAGAAACTTTTTATTTAAAAAGTTAAAAATCACAATTTCTAATGTGTTGACTTTACACATTTCCATAAAAATTCTATAGACAACTTACTACTTAAGGGCTTAAAGAGTATTGAGACCTTTAGCATTTGCCTTAATATATTGAGCTACATTGGAGCTATAGTATTGAGACCTCTATTTCCACCATGTCATTTCTTTTATGACAAAAGAAAATAATATTGAGATTCTTTTACAGGAGAAAATAATATTAATATCTGGATTTTATTTTCTTAGGATGAATAATCATCCATATTTTATTTCTACATTGAGTTAAGATATTAGTGAAGACCCTTTCAAAAAATATATACTAGTGAAGACAACATTTTTTCAACATTTTTTTTTTGAAATTTTCTTCGTTCATGTTGAAACTACAAAGGTAAATCTGGCTTCCACATTTATACCTCCTGAATCGCTGTTTGTTGTGTTTAGTTCATTCAGATAAATCTAAAACAACTAGGTTATGCCAATGAAATACACTTTTATTTGTTTGTCAAGATGAAGAAGCTCTAAGGAAATACCGATGCAATGCTTACTGCTCAGATTTGGAAACGAAGCAAGTTTGGTTTTCACATCGAACTTAAACTTGCCACGAAAAGAAAGCTACAATTACATACCACAATCCTCAATATCGTATTACCAGGTTTGGAACAAATTCACATGCCTCAATTATCATTGAATCATGATACTACCATCTCCTATAACTAATGACACAGGCAAAGATTACCAACAACCGAAAGAGGTCATTTAATTCCATTCATAAACCGAAAGAGAATAATTTGCAATAAGAAAAGAAGAAAAAAGATAGAACATGAGGTTAAAAATATGAAGAATTTCTGCCAGATAGATAATTATCTGCAAAGAATTCAAAAATATGCCAACCATTATACCATAGCATTAGAATTTAAAACCACTTTAATGTATAAGGTACCCCACTAAGAAAAAGTACAACGACAAAGATTATAGTCATCATTTCTCAAGCACCAAACACTTCTTTGCCACACCAGATCCAACAACTTTTTTCATATCCAAATAATTATTACACTGCAATCAAGCATTCCATTTGAGGTCGACGCAAAAACTTGTACAGAAGCCAATGAAATATGAACTATAATAAGACATACAGAGAGAGGTTTAAAGACCCTGTTCAATGAGATAATCACCAAGCCTTTCAACTACCATGTTGCACTGACCAGGAGTCATTGGTTCAGCATAAATGCCAATGACCAAGGCCATAGTCGTCTTCTTAACAGTAACACCGCCAGGACCCTGGATAATAATGGGGGAAACACTGAAATATAACATCTATATATACAAGCCAAAATAAGTATTAAGAAAGTATCTAAACAAGTTATTGTGCAAGAAACATAACATCTATATATTCATGTTTTACCCTTGAATCAAAAAAATTGCCCATAGACTTATTCAGATCGAAATTGAAGGGTTATGTTTTATGCAGGACAATCCTAATCCTAATAAATACTAGTAGTATTCAAATGTTTCCAACCTCAATTTAAAATATTAAAAAATGAGAACAAGTACCCTTAAGACATTGTTTAATGAATCAAAAGACGTGTTTATTTTGTCAACAAAAAAAAAAGACGTGTATATTAGTTTGAAAAGTATTTGACCCTTTGAAAGAAAAAAAAAAGTATGTAAAATTGTGATTAGATTTGAAGCACCCACAATAATATATGGTTGTAAATCACTTTCAATAGGGTTTTCAATTTTAATTAGATTGCAATTGCAATAATAATAAAACATATTCTTAAAATAGCAAACTGCCGGTTATTTCAGTAAACAAGTCATCTTTCGGTAGCATTTCAAGTTTTACAATTTCAAAAATGTTTTTGTCAATATATAAATTTGAAGAATGAAATTGCCAACAACACCCTACAATTCAAAAGACGAAACCAACCTTGAAATTCAATCAAACATCAAATGATTATCGCAACTAAAACATATCATCGATCATTAGACAACATATGAATTTAAGTTAAATCAAAGATGATTCATCCATCATAAACAAGAGTCTTTACCTTCTTCCCTCGAATGACAGCTCCAGGTTCACCTTGAATCACCATATATTTAGTACCACCAAGATGTAATCCAGTTGGAGCAAGTGTTCCAGGCTCAGCAAAATCATTATTGATAGCAGTTATTTCCTCAGGCTTGAACTAAAACAAAAAAATTACATATAAGAATGGATCAACTAAACTAAAAACAGATCTGCTTCAATCACACACAAAAATATCTATCAATTTGTTTGCACATTGTATAATCAAAACGACATAGTTTTCTACTTCTATTGTTAATTAATTAATTAATTTGTTGATTATCATCAGAAAAACAAGTAACAGTTGAATTCAATTGAAGTCGATTTTGTGTGGTGGATTGGATCCATTTGCATGTGGATCCTATTTGAATATCCAACAACAGTAATCAATCATTGTAAGGTAAGAGATCTAAACAAATAATCAAACACTGAAAATTAAGGAAATGATTAATGAAGCGATGAATCAGGTAAAGGAATCGATCGAATCGAGAAATGAAAAACCTGAGGGAAATTAGCGCTCTGAGCCCAAACGCTACCGTCTTGACCGATGATAGCAGCATGAGTGAGATGATTACCTTCGATGTCACAGAGAAGGTGATCATCAACATAAGATTGCCACGACATGGTTGAGATTTGAGAGATTTTCTCGAGAAAGTGGAATAAGATTTTCTCGGGAGTGTTTGTTGGATGGAAAGAAAATGGGTTAAGCTGCGTTGAAATCACGGAGATAGCTATCCTTTAAAAATCAGTGTAAAGATGGTGTATGGGGATGGAATTACGAGAATGCCCTTTTTCGTTACCCTATTTTCGCTGTTTATGGCTGGCAAATTATGGAAAATGAAAAAGGAAAAAAGAGATATTCTTATTTATTATTCATCGTGATTCCCTCTTAAGAAAATTAATATTTGAGGACATACGTTTATGAAGAAAAAATAAAGTTTTCCTTTATAAAAAAACAAAAAAATTCGTTTTCTTTTCTGTAAGGTTCAATGTCACTTTTATAATAATGTAGTTTCTTTTTCTTTTTTCCGTTTCCCTTCCCTTTCAAGCACCGTCTTTTTTTTTAATATTAAAAAAATAAAATAAAACAAAAAACACAACACCGTCTTTCCTTTTTCTTCTTTTTTTAGTTGATACATAAACCTAATAAAAGGTTGAAAATTAGTTATCAATCCAAATTCTATGGGAGTAATAAAGATTTTTAAAGTTAAATACTTTTTAATTATAAGAGAACTTTTTTTGATGTTGTGAATGATCATAACGAAGTTATATAGTAGCATAAGATTTTCTCGAATGGTGCTAAATGATGATATTGTTGAAAATTTGGTGACGAGTCTTCTATTAATATTTAGTTTGATTTATGACTTCGGCATGCTCACTATCTAAAAATTCAAACAATGCATCCCTTTAATTCTCATTTGCATACAATTAGTCGGTCGATTGATCATGATTTTGACGGCGTGAATATATTATCAGGATTTTTTTGTATCATTCAGGATGTTGAAGAAATCCTAAAAATTTCATTGTTGTGATTGTGACTTAATGGACGAAATTATTTGGAAATTTTAAAAATTCCTTTGTTATGACTAAAAGGTTCATAATTCAATGTACCAAAAAAAAGTCCACAATTCAAAAAAACTAATTATTTTTCCATCCAAAAGGAAATATATTAAATAATTTAAAAAAAATGTAAGTTTTAGTGAAGGTGAAAAATACTAAAACTAAAAATTAACTATTAACTTTTGACTGTTTTAATTTTTTTTTTAGAGTTGTTATCTAATTATAATTCCCTTCTATTCATCGTTATATAAAAATAAATGAAAATTTATAGTCACATCCCAAAAAAAGTTCACGTTAATTCAATTTACATGAACTTATGTAAGCTTAGTTTACATAACCTTCTATAGTCCCTTCTATACATGTAAACTCAATTTATATAATCGTATGTAAATTTAGTTCACACTTACACTCAAAAAGTTCACGTTAATTCAATTTACATGAACTTATGTAAGCTTAGTTTACATAACCTCGTGTAAACTTAATTCACACTTAGACTCAAAAGGTGCATGTTAATTCAATTTACATGAACTTATGTAAACTCAGTTTACATAATCTTATGTAAACTTAGTTCATACTTACATTCCGTTTAAAAGGTTCACGTTAATTCAATTTACATATAAACTAAGTTTACATAACCTTATGTAAACTTAGTTCACACTTACACACGTTAATTCAGTTTACATGGGTTAAAATAGCTTAAGTCCACGTTAATTCGGTTTACATTAAGTTATGTAAATTGAGTTTACATGTATGTACATAAACTGAGTTTATATGTAAGAATACATGAAATGAATTCATGCTGACCCCTTTTGAAACCCAGAAAATCAAAACACATATTAAATTGAAGCTTATCAGAAAAAACAAAACCAGAATTGGAACTTAAAATCAACATAATTTCATATGGAACTTCCAGCAAATTCACAATCAAATTCAAATAAATTTCATAATCATGACGAAGATTTGAGCGGCGGAGATGAACGGAAGACGACGACAACGATTTGGATGACGCCGATGAAGGTTTGAGGTTTTAATGAGAATGAGAATGAAGAGAGGTGAGAAATAGCTTTTTAGATAACATTGACAATTTAATTTATTTTAAGGGTATTTTAGTCAATTTGAGGTGTAACAAGGATTTTTTGGGGTGTGATTAGAAAAAATCAAAATAAATTATTTTTTGGTAAAAATAAATAAATTATTTTATTATGTTTGATTTGACGGGAAAATTTTACCAAAAAATAGGCATAACTATGGTTGTCTATTTTATGACATAGTTAAGAATAAGATTATCATGTCCCAATAAGCGTAGCTCAGTTGGTAGAGATATAGCGTTACAGAGTTATTTAATAACAAATCAGCAATCTTTCATATCATATAAAGAAAGTGGGGGTGAAGTAGAGTGATGTGACGGAATACATAGTTGTCATTAGTCGACAGTATAAAATTATTTTACACTGTTAGTGCGCTTTTTTCTCCTTGTTATAATAAAACAGTATTTTAATTATCCGAACTTCCGATATATATAATTTGTTCCTTCTTTTTTTTTTTTTTGTGATTCATTTCGTTTAATAAACTATTTTTGGTGGGGCAAGTTAAAGTATTAAACTTGATTAGTTAAATTGGTTTGTCTAATTTAATCTACTGAAAAAATAGGGGTAGATTAGAACATGAGGTTAATGTCAAATAACCGATTATTCCAAAAGTTTAAGCTGTTAGGAAAGGCTACATCAATGGTTTTATATTATTTCTAACACGCCCCCTCACGCAAGAGCCCACTTGATACCATGTCAAATAACCGATTATCCCAAAAGCTTAAGCTAAGCTGTTAGGAAAGGCTACATCAATGGTTTTATATTATTTCTAACAGTTAACTTAGGCTCTGTTTGTCAAAAAATAGCGGATAGTTGATAAGCTACAAGTTAGTTTATTTGTCTTCCCAAACGCAACCTAAAAAAATATGTTATTCTCTTTTATCCAGTTATTGTAATTGTTCTCTTAAGTCTTGTAGTAATATAAATTGAGCCACACAACCAACGATGATTTGAAGTTATGACCAAAGTTGTGATTAGAAGTTGATGAAACACTGGTGGTTGAAGTTGTGATCAGTGAATAGGTAGTCTCAACAGTCAAGAAATGTCCGTACATGTGTGGATGAAGTGGTGATTATAGGTGTTAATTTTAAAACTAAAACAGAAATCATAAAATCTATTTACAAATCATGTAGAAAAAACAATTCGATATAATTTTACCCCAACCTATTTTATTTCTCCGGTGATCTTCAATAAGTAAAAAACGAATGCACTGTCTATACATGCCTTTGGTGTATACACACAATTATGATGGGTTAAGACAAAATTATAAATACACACAAATGAAACTCTTTGTGGTATTATTTCTTATAATCCTAATTCCTAATAAATCCTTGCTGAACAAGAAAATGGTTTTTGTTTGCAAGCCATTCAATGAGATTTTATTATGATTAACAGAGTTAAACATACAAACAATAGACAATTGTTTAAGTCTCAAATTGTTATTATCCGCAACAACTCCTAATTCAGGGTTGCAATGTGGTAAATACAAACCAAAAAAATGAAAAGATAGAAAAACAAATTATAGTATCCAATTAAGAAAAACATGATGAAATCATCATCATCGTAGGGTATACGCCTACAGACCCTGATCGACGAGGTAATCTCCCAACCTCTCAACAACCATGTTGCATTGTCCAGGAGTTACAGGTTCCTCATAAACACCAAAAACTAAAGCTTGACCAGTCTTCTTTATGGTGATGCCTCCGGATCCCTATCCCAACGATGCATTAAACAAGCACAAGTAATTATTAATTATTCGGGAGAATCTAAATTCAAATATTGATTGAAATAATTATTAGTCGGACTTTAGATTGTATGAAAATTAGAAAGTTGTATGCAAAACTGAATAATAAATTACCTTCTTCCCGCGAATGACAGCTCCAGGCTCTCCTTGAATAACCATGTATTTGACTCCAGCAAGGTGCAAACCTGTAGGAGCAAGATGGCCCGGTTCGTCGAAATCTTTCATGATATCAGAGTTCTCGTTAGGCTTAATCTGAAGAAAGAAAGAAAAATTATAAATAAAAATGAATCAAAGCAATTTTTTTATTTATTATCATAACAAAACAATGGCCACTATCTAATCTTATATTAAGAATAACAAAGAAAATAATTGAAATGCAATGAATGAGAAACAATGATAGATCTCAAAACAAAAAACAATGATAGAGATCTGTGCATAAAATTGTTTGTTGTGTTGTGTAGAATGAAATGATGATGAATATACCGCTGGGAAAGAAGAGCTCTGAGCCCAAACAGAGCCATCATGGCCAATGATGGCAGCTGCAGTGAGATGGTGTCCAGTGCCATCAATATCACACATCAAATGTTCATCAACGTAAGTTTGCCACGACATTTTTTCCTTAAAATATTTTGTTACCTTTGTTTCTTGTTGTGTAGTGTGTGTTTGTGTGTTATGTTGCGTTTGTGAGCTTCAAATATAGTTATTAAATAGGAATTAGACGATGCATGCTCTACCATTGCTTTACATCCATTCAATTGCTGCCACACATTTTCATTCCCCTTCATTTTAGGACTCAAATACTCTCTCTATTTACTATTCCTATTCTTATATCTCCCCCGAAATAGATCATAGTTTATTTTTTTATTTTTTTTTTAAATAACGAAACAGATCACAGATCATCAATGAAATCACAATAAAGAAAAATATATGTTACGTGCACCTATGATCATAAAAAAAATTGTCATGTGCACCAATTGGTTCACCATTATTTATTTGTAACTCTTTTTTGCACCACCTAAGGCCAAACATTTTCTATGGCGGATTTGTAAAGAAAGTAAACATGTTCAATGTCCACTAGAATGTCCGTTATGCTTTGTGGAATCGAAAGATGATTGGCATATATTCTTGAATTGTGAAAATAATAATGAAGCATGGAATGCCATGGGAATAGAACATGTCTTACATCCAAGGCTGAATTCATCTCATAATGTTAGTGATTTTATTTTTAATACTTGCTGTCATGATAGTAAACAAAATGCAGGAAAAATGGCAATGCTACTATGAACGATTTAGCAAAACCGAAACAATGTGGTGTGGAATTATAACAAGCTGAATGCTTGTCAAGTTGGAAGGCAAGCGGCACAAGCATGAAATGAATGGGCAACGGTTCAAGGCTTACTCGAAGAGCAACAACAGCCGTTGTTTCTGCAGCAACATACAACCCCAGTAGCGCAGCAGCAAGCCGGACCAGCAGCGTATCATTGGCAGCTGCCGAACCCCGGTCACTTGAAATGCAATGTTAACGCTGGTTTCTATACCGCAACTGGAGTAACGAGAGCAGGATGGTGTTTACGTGATCATTGCAAACACTTTCTTCTTGCAGGAACTGTGTTAATCAATGGAAGGCTTAATACCTTGGAGGGAGAAGCAATGACTATTAAAGAAGCAATTTGGGAGATGGTGCAAAGAGGTTTATCTCATGTTATTTTTGAAAGTTACTCCAAAATTATTGCTGGTGCCATTAACTTTACACAAGTTGGAATATCTAAATTTAGTGTTGTAATTTCTTATATTAAGACCTTACTATTGTCATATACAAATTTTAAGGTCAAGTTTGTTAAGCGACAAACGAATATAGTAGCTCACTTCTTAGCTAGGGCGGCCTATTCTATGCATAGTCATTGTAATGATATGTAATCCAAATTGACCGATATGAAAATATACGAAATCTATTAACCACTGAAATGACAATCATGATACAATCATACAACCAAACAACGAATTTAACTTTTTTTTTTTTTTTGGTAGACCGAATTTAACTTTTTCTTACAGAACAATTTAAGTCTTAGAGCTAACAAAATTGAAGTTTAGAGTATATTGTAATTGTAACAAAGCAACTATATTGAAATCATATTTAAGTATTTCTCTTGCAATAAGAAGAAGTCCGAGTAACAAATGCAAGCTAGGAGAGAAAAATGCAGTAAATTGTTTTTAGAATATGTAGCCATTTGCTTCGGCATAGATCTGCCTTCATCTTCTTGAACAAAGAGTTTGGATTCTAAGTATTGCTGTTGGCGATGCATTTTATGATACTGCCCTTTCATACTGAACACAAGCTTAAAAAATTCGTAAAAAAAACAATGGCAAGGTGAATCGAAGAAGAATAATATTTGACAACTAATTTAATACACAAGTTTTTTTTTCCGGTCTTTCTTACAAGTAAAATCTCCCAAGTAAAACTATTCAAATTAAAAGGCTCCTCAAAAGAAAGTTTGGTTTTCAATGAACTGCCAAGGTCCATACAGTGTTCTCATTCAAATTCACAAGGGATGTTTAGCTCCATATGTCAGTGGTGTCAACTTTCAAGTCACCAACCTATATAAGGGAAGATGAAACAACTGGTCAAGAAAATTCACCCCCTTCCTTTATTGCATCTACCCATTAAGTCGGTAGGATCTTCCCCTAAAAACTCCTGAACCGCTCTCTTGTTGAGCAACAGGCTGGCCACGACTGATTGGGGGGGCTCCAATTCTCCATCTTGCAACCAATTTATTTCTGGAAAATAACAGTTAAGAAAGACAAAAACTAGCTGCCAACTTTTGTCAAATTCTGTGTTCTAGGAAGTTATTAATCATTGTAAAAAAAAAAGGATGTTAGAAATCACTCACCAAAGACATGCTGCAAAGACAATGTGAGAAACAACTGAGTATAATTGGATGGAAGAATTATAGAGTGAAATTTTATCATTTTAATCAAATGTTTTCTTTCGCTATTCTTTTATAAAAGAGAGTAAATGAAAATTTGAATTTCATGATCAAGACTGCAAAGACAGTGAAATTTCAATTTCATAATTGTACAAAATAGAAAAGACTTTAAATGACAGCAACATATGCTTAACACCTTATGCAACAGAAGACAAAAAGGATACACCCAAATTGGAGTTTTCAAAATGTTTTTTCCACCTGCTAGTGGATGCAACACTGTCAAGAAGTAGTAGAGATGTCCAGCAATAATACCCAACAGATCAGGCACTATAGATGAACCAAAAATGACATCCAAACCAAGCATCATCCAGGGAAGATAGAAGGCCTGAGAAATAATTTAACAATTGGTTCCTATATTAGAAAAGGATACGATACGCTTCATCCAGCTCAAGTAACCCGAGCATAAAAACAAGAACAATTTAAACAATATTGAAACATACCTTAACTGCAAAGAGTCCATAAATGTTGATCTGAGTATTTGGAAATTCTCTGCTCCATACATAAACAAGCATAAAAACAAGCGATACTGCCAAAAACGGGGTCCAAAAAAAGGGGATTGCAGACAAAACCTAGATTGCAAAGAAAGAAACAAGATTAGGGCCCCAAGTAAAAAATGAGACTGTAGAGAAATGAGAAATAAATCAGGAATTGGCATGGTTAGTTTCACTCAAATTTACTTTTCTGAACTTCCTTAATGCCTCTTTCCAATAAACCAAGTTAAAAATATATAGAAGATTCAAGCCTTCATTGACACCAGCTATCCTCCTACCTAACCAGCTTTTATCTTCCTTAGTCCCCCTCTACCATAGAATAGATCACTAATTATCAATCACCTCATGTCAAATTCTCAAATGCTAATCATCTTTCACTTATCAGCAGCCATTTCTGACAATGAATAACGGTCATTACTCACTTAATGAAGCCTCATCGTGCATAGTTTATTTATCATCACCATACATCAACCTCCACAAAGAAAAATTTCCTACTAACTTTGCATAAATCAATCACTTAAAATACGTGGATCATATTAGACAGGCAGGGTGGCCAAATGATGAAGACAGATAAAAACATAAAATTAAATCAAGCATAGTTTTTCATCTTTTTTATCAAACAAAAGGTGTCATTAAACTTCCGCCTTTTTTAGGAAAAAATATCATATAAATAACCATAATGAAATGGCATATAGATAATATTGGATACCAATAGTGCAAAAGCTCCAAATATCATCATCCACACGAAATCAGCAGTCCGTCTTTCGAATGCTCCCTTCTCAAGTTGGACACCATACCGTACTCTGTATATTATGCAATGCGAATCAGTTCATGTTAAGTAAAAGTGGAAAATGCACATTATCTTTGAATAACTTACATCATTAAAAGACGAATGCCGAAATTTATGGAGAATTTTCCGAGGAAAAAGAAGTTTGCGAACAGCCTCCAAACCTACAGATTATGTAATGTTATAGAAGATAGATTAAATAGTTGAACTGGAATCATACAAAAAAACAAAATCAATATCCTCAATTTGTCTTGTAAATAAAAATTTGCACACAATCAAAGGCATGAACATTGCATTTCTATGATCTTAATGAAATTCTAACCTGAAAACGATAGAACACTTCTTCGTATAATAGTGCAATGTTAACTGGACTATATAATCCAAGATGGAAAGCTGCAGTAGCAAGAAAGCAAGCAGTTCCATAAGCTTTGCTTATAGGTGGAAGAGATCTATAAAACCTGAAAGAATCCAATTCTTGATACTTTAAACATAGCAATTGAAACATTGAAACAACAAAATTACATATAGATGATATAATTGATCATGCAATTGGATTATAATCACGATAATACAAGAGAATCATAGCTTTCTACTAAAATGGCGGATGAATTTGAAAAAGAGACTTACTCGCCGGGAGAAGACATTGCAGAGCGTGGAAGATAGCTGAACTGAAACGAAATGAAACCCTAAATGGTTGGTAGTTGAGACTTTTTGTGAATTCAGATCTTTCCTTCTGAAAAATCGTCTCCAAGAGACCCAGAAGCTTCTACTCCGTTTCGTGCGACTCTCTCGCACGTGCCAACCCGTAAATGAGCCGGGTCGTGTATTATTGGGCTTTTCTTGTTGTTTTACTTGAATAAAGTAAGGAACTTACTATTTACACCTCCCGTATTTACTCTCCCACCTTTTTGTCCTTTTTTTTTTTGAACAAGCTCCCACCTTTTTGTCCTATTTAGTTTCTTAGCTAGTAGTGGTACTTCAGGAACACTAGTCAGCATTTTTCTTAGTTTTTACAATAGTTTTGTTCTCGATATAACTTAAAGTATGAGAATGACTCACATTATTGTAGGATTGGTGGGATGAATTGTCCGTGAATGGAGGTGGAGACTGAAATTCAAGGTGTTGATGACAGTGATGAAGGGAAGGGGAGTGTACCTATAAACACCTTGTCGTCCAAATTGATATAAATTTGAGGTGAGTGTAAGTGTTAGAAATAAGACGTACATTGTTAGGTTGTGAGATGACTTATATAGGCCAATATACGTGGTATTTGACCGACATACATGAAAGCTTCTGTTCCGCCCCCATGTGCCCCCCTCTCCCCAAAAATTCAATTTTTCCCTTGAAAAAAAGGAAATCCGGGGGGGAAAAAAGAAACGTGGGGGTGGGAAGAGAAGCTATCGACATACATAGTATTAGGCCTTGTCTAACCCAAAAATCCATTTCAGAACAATGTCTTCAATTATCTATTTGATAGAATGTGATTTGATACATGTATAATACTTTTTTACACCTATTATGTAATATATGTTAGACATTTACTTTTCTTATTAATATTGAGATTTTTTTGCCTAAAGTTATTAATGTTTAGATTGTAAATAAATCTGTTAAGGGATTTTTCTTATAATCTTCTTTCTTTTTTAGGTGGAACATATTTAGAGTATAATTAACATACTTGATTTAATATGCTCCCATTATTGATCTTCCCAGAAAGACTTGCAACAATGTGTCTATGGACTATAGGCTTAGTTTTTCTTTTTTTTTCAATAAGCGACTATAGGCTTAGTTTAAACTGAAATAATGAAATTTGGCCAAGTGAATGTGCAGTAAAAGGTCATTATTTATTTTTTTGTGGCCTAGATAGGAAACAAATATTAAAGGACTAGAAAAATGGGGCCGCAGAAACAACCCATAGATATAGGGATGGCGCACCAACACGCTTGCCTCCCATGCACCGATTGATATAAGCAGGGTAGTAGAGAGGGACACACTTTTGTAAAGAGTTTTCTTGGACCCCATCACTTGGAATTAAAAAAAAATAAAGACAAAAAAAAATAAAGGTAAAACATACACCACCCATTAATAATTTGAAGGTATTTGTTCAACAATAAAATAGATTTGTATATAGTATTCACAATTAACTTTAAACCAATTTTTACTTTACATATATACGGTTTGTTTGTATTGATTGTTAGGTAGGTATCTACAAATTATTAAATAGTGGTGTAAAAAATACCTAAATAAATAAAAAGTGTAAAAGTGGCAGAAAAAAAGTTAAAATGGAGAGTATACAACACTTCATCTCATAAAAAATGCATTAAATTAAACTAAGAGTTTGAGAAAAGTGTTTCATGTCTTGCATTCACAAATCACAACTAAACTTCCACAAATTATCTCTATGTAAGAATATTGGGAAATGAAATGTAGCTTGTGAGGCGAGCTAGACGATCCTCTTTCCCTCTAATACATTTTAGAGACTTGAATTATGTATAGTTTGAGAGAGACAACGGAACCGTAGTCAATTATATATCAATTGTTTGATTAAAATTAAATTAAGTATGAAGTTTGTGAGGTGGTCTTCTTTCCTTCTAATGACACCGCAGACCAACTATTTTCAATACACTTTTATTATTTTATTATATGCTCTAAGGAATTTAGTGAAAAATTCATGCTAATTAAATGCTTAGAAATGAAGAATAACATATTTAAATGTGTAATACTAAATGTCATTTTAGTATTGTTACTTCCTCTTTAAAAATATAAACATTCATTACATATTTTCTTTTTATTAAGAAAAAATATAGTGTAATAAATATATCTATTTTGTGCAAAAACATTACTACATTGTCCTTTATTTAAAGATACTAGTATTGACTTGGAAACAGCGAAAGATACTAGTATTAACTTTTTATAGTTATCTTTTTTAAAATTGAACATTTTAATCCTCTATTATCAAATTTGTTGCAATTTTAGTTCTAAAATATATTTTCAACAAAAAAAATTGTTATCTTTTTACCCAAAAAAGGATGATTTATTCACCCACTTTTTGGCCAAAATTCACCATTTATGGGCTAAAAGAATTGGTTAAGACCAAAATTACAATGAATTTAAACATAAATAAAAAAAACTATTTTTTCAACAAATAAAAGATGGTATAAAAAAGGGAGAAGTCAACTATTTCATTCTGGTATTAAGAATTTTCCCGGGAAGAAGATGCGTATATATATAGAGTGAAAACTAATAACAAAAGCGTTTGTTAGTTAAGTTTTAACAAACATTCCATTCATCTTAGTCCAAGAACAGAGATAGATGTGACTCAACCCTCCATTAATGGATCCTTGTCCCTTTCTTCGCCTCATTGTCCAATCCCTCTCTCTCAAACTCCTTCCTTCTCCAACTAAACCCCTCCCACTTTCCGGCGTACACCCCACCACCACTCCATGTTTCTGCAAAATCCGCATTCCATCTCTCCTCTCCACCACCGCCCTCCTTCCACTCTCTTCCTCCTCTTCAACCACCTCCGCCCCTGCATTCCACCTTGACTCCTCAATTCTCCGTCGTCTCTCCGGTAAACCTCTCACTCTAACCGTCTCCGTTTACAACGGTCCTATGAGCCGCAACTGTGGCGTCCGAAGCGCCAAGTTACTCGGCCGTGTACTCCTCCCTATTAAATTACCGACTTCCCTCTCTTCTCCCATTACTTTCCATAATGGCTGGTTCAAACTCAACCATGAAACCGACGATAAACCGTCGCATTTGCTTCATCTTCTAGTCCGATCTGAACCGGATCCGCGATTCGTGTTTCATTTTGGTGGTGAACCGGAGTGTAGTCCTGTTATTTTTCAGATTCAGGAGAATATTAAACAACCGGTTTTTAGCTGCGAATTTAGTGCCAAATCACAGTGAGTTATTCTTCCACTTTTTTTTTCTTAAACAATATGCTATTGTGGCTGAATGAATTACCATGCTTAATTTTTTTTTTTTATGACATTGCAAAATTAAACCAACTTATTCATGGAAGTGGTTAATGAGCTCTCCGATTTCGACTATGATGAAAACAATTTTTACTTAAGTTTTATTTATCTTGTGGTCGAATTCTTGATTAACCGACATCATTTTTCTGAATACCAGAGACATTATGACATTATTGGTGGGGACAAATGAGGTGTGGGAGGTCCTGGTTGAATTATTTCATTTTAATGTTTCTTTCTTTGTTGCCAAACATGATTACTTTGTGTTGTTTTCTGTTGAAAGAAGGAATGAACCGTGAAAACTGGCAATGACCACACACACACAAGTCGTTTTCTATGCTCTCTAGGCTGGAAATTCCTGTTTGGAATGGGATAGAGTTATTGATGTTGCATTTTATGGTTGTTATAATATCTACAAATATCTTTGCAAACTAAAATATCTACAAATAGTTTTAGAAAAAGAAAAAAAAAAAGGTGTATTTTTTTATTTATAAATAATAAAACCACAAAGGCCCTACTTCCCTTTCACACTGTACCAGCTATAGCTGTTTTCATCATTTCAATTATAAGTTTTTATTTACTTTTAATCTTTTTAAAAATTGTAAATTTATAATTGTATTGGTTGCAATTAAGTACATTGATTACTAACTTATGAATTACGGTAGAGACAATCTTAAATGTGACGATTTAGTGCAGACTTATTGCCTCCTTTATTTCAAACACCAATATCTCTAATTCTTAATCCAAATCTATCTGCTTTCGTTTTTCTTAACTTGTTTTCTTGCAATTCAAGAATTCATTACTAAAGTCTGTTCTTTTCCTTTCTTTTTTACCCGAGATTCCGTTCCATGTGACAGTATGCAGTAATGCAGTACGGTTTAACAGTTTGAATATGTTGTTACATTTGAGAGGCATTTGGATTATTATAGCTTAATAAAACACTTACTCGAAATACATGTCTTTTAAGAGTGTGTGCGTGCGTGTATAAGTTGTTTTACGATCAAAGTGAAAATATGAAAGTTAACTTCAGCTTATAGTAAGCTTGCTAGAGAAGGACATGCTTAATACTTCAATCATTTTAGTGTATTTGATATTTAAATTTTCAAATTGGAAGTTCAGGCCTCTTCCATCAGATTTTACAAACAGTAATTCAAGTAGATGGAGAAGATCATTGAGGGGTGATAGAGAACAAAGTGGACAACTAGGGAATGAAAGAAAGGGTTGGATGATAGTAATTCACGATCTATCAGGCTCACCCGTTGCTGCAGCCTCAATGATCACACCATTTGTTCCATCCCCTGGCTCAGACCGTGTGTCACGATCAAATGCAGGAGCGTGGCTTATTCTCCGCCCAATCGGAGGCTCCACGGTGAGTAGCTGTAGCTGGAAGCCATGGGGCCGTCTCGAGGCATGGCGAGAAAGAGGTCCTATTGATGGCCTGGGCTACAAGGTGGAGCTTTTCTCTGACAATGGACCTGTCAATGCAATACCAATTGCTGAAGGCACACTGAGTGTGAAAAAGGGTGGCAAATTCTGCATTGATTCTGCAATATTGGGGTCAAAACGGTTACCTGGTGAAGGTTTTGTGATGGGTTCAACTGTGAGTGGTGAAGGAAAAGTGAGTACACCTGTTGTACAAGTTGGGGCACGGCACGTGACATGTATGCCTGATGCTGCTCTTTTCATTGCTCTCTCAGCTGCTATTGATCTTAGCATGGATGCTTGCAAGCTTTTCTCACATAAACTTAGAAAGGAACTTTGTCCTGATCAACAATACTCTTTTTCGTAACTTCCACCAAATGAATCAATGGATTTTCAATGCTTGCAGGTTATGCTTTAACCCCTGATTTTGTCTAAGCACATATTGTGAACATTGTTTTGGTTCAATTTGGGATTGCATTGCTTGAAGCTTTAGCTGCTATGGTTCGTTAAAGTTTTTTAGTCACACAGTTACAAAATGATCATATTATATCATATATAAACAAATTGCTAGTTTTAAATTTTGTTACCTTGGTCTACTGCTTAAAAATTTAGGAGTGATCACAATTCAGTGTTATTAGATGTAAGTTTGAATAGAAGATTTGAACTGTACAGAAAGATTAAATGCAAATATGTGTTTATAATATATAAATATAAGTCCTGTTGATGATTTCTTGTTTTTCTTTTTCTATTTCAAAATATTTAGCTTATTACTTTTTATTTTGGACATCTCCATTTTCTTTCAAATTTCCATGAAACCTAGATTATTAATTGACTAGTGACAAGAATGAAAACTGAGATATTCATTACAAATATATAGAATAAGTCATGAATTAATAGCATAGATGAAGTAAGGGAAAAATGTCTTATGCCCTTGCAACAAAATCAATCCTTCAATTGGCATATGATACAACACCAACTGAGAATTTTTTTTATACATACTTCATAAGGAGTGATAACTTAAAACACTTTCACAAACCAATGCATAATTATAGTATTATACCCAATAGAGAAATGACATTTTCACCTAAGAACACTTAGATGAGACAGTGCAAGTCTCTTCTAGCTTAATAAAAGTCCGGAGTTCAATTACTGACTTGGACATGGTGCTAAAAATTTTAGGGAGAGTTTATCACTCATTTGGATCTCATAAGGCTCGAGGAATTAGTCTCTGCAATTGTGCGTAGAGGATACCCAGTTTACACAGATAAATGACATTTTCATTTATGAACATCAACGTATCAAATAGGGGCTTATCATTAAGAAGCTGAAGTTGCAATCTAAACAACCCGTGATACTTGTAGAGATTAAAGATCAAACAAGCATGCCACATGGCACAAATAATCTTAACTAGTATCCGGACCCGTGCCAAACACGAATAAAAATGCGTTGGTAGATTTATTGATTTATAAATAATATATTGTAATATATTTTACTTTAAACTAAAAAAAATTAATTTTAATTGCTAAAGAAGATAATTAATGACAACTACATAAATATTTACAATTTTATATAATTTAATAATTAAAATAACATTCTATGATAAAAACTAATTGTAAATTTTATATGTATAGTGTCATAGATTTTCTTAGGTAATTAAGATTTCTATAGTTTATATTTTTTTATTAAATTAAAAGTGTATCATAGTTGTTGTTTCTATTATTCTCCACTAAATGAATTATACATTTGATGGAAAATAATTTCTCAATGAAATACATGGAAGAGATTTTGATGTTTCGTAAAAAGGCTTTGAGGTGAATATAAATTACAAAACAAAAAAAAACATGTGTATCAATATATAAGTATAAATATATACTACAATATAAATAACAAAAGAATCGGTCCCCGTATTAATATTTAAGCAGAAATACACGTTCTGTTAAAATTATATTTATACAATAAATATAGTTGTCATTGAGTTAATGGTAAATAATTCACTTCTTTCTATATAATAGGTATATTTCATTCTCGTCAAAGAAAGGTAGTATTTTTTATTTTCAACGAGAAATATGATAGATTTTAATAGAATATAATGCATAGATATGAAGCATAGTATGATTGTTAATCATGAATAATTTATTAATTATTATAAGTGTGTACCTGGGACAGCAGTTGAATCCATAGATATTGACTTAGATAGAGAATAGGTTGAGAGAATGCTTCTGCCGCCTTACTAATGAGTTATACGTATATTATGTTTTATGTAACTAACCTAATGGGATGGTTAGGTTTTTATACTCATTAGCGGAGGCAGGGACCTCTCAATAGGCAGATTAAAGAACGACCCATCACGGCCCGTTCAACATAAAGCCCTAGTAAGTAAGTCTGTATCGAAAACTCCTTATGAGCTTATGACAGGAAGAAAGCCGAGCTTAAAACATTTTCATGTATGGGGTTGTAAAGCATAAGTCAAACATTATAATCCTCATCAGAAGAAACTTGACATGAAGACCATTAGTGGTTTCTTTATTGGATATAGCATGGGCTCCAGAGGCTGTAGATTTTATTGCCCTTCTCATTCTACACGAGTCATTGAATCAGACCGAGCGGTCCCTGTCTATTGAGAGGTTCCTGCCTCCGCTAATGAGTATAAAAACCTAACCATCCCATTAGGTTAGTTACATAAAACATAATATACGTATAACTCATTAGTAAGGCGGCAGAAGCATTCTCTCAACCTATTCTCTATCTAAGTCAATATCTATGGATTCAACTGCTGTCCCAGGTACACACTTATAATAATTAATAAATTATTCATGATTAACAATCATACTATGCTTCATATCTATGCATTATATTCTATTAAAATCTATCAAAACAAACTGCTAAAGATTCACGGGAAACAATTTCCTAAAGATCAATATTGGATTTATTTTTTTGGTGCATCAAATGTGGATGCAATTAGGATAGAACATCAAATATTTTAACAAAAGGAGTAGAAAAAAGAATGAACATCAAATCTTATAAAAAAGAGACACCGAAAATATCTAATTACAATAAGAGATGCAATCATCATGCTACAGATAACATTCTAGAGTTAGTAAAATAATAATAAATAAATATGATTAAAGAATATCATATGATCATCAACAAAAATTAATAAACTTTACATTACGATCTCGGTGGTTTTAAGGAGACATCTAACTGTATAGATCTTGATTAGTGGTCCAGACTTAAGCAATATTTATTCTCAAATCAATAAATATAGAGAAAATATAAGGTGAGTAGAAAACAGAGTTATTATATACCTATCCAAAAAGAAAAAGAAAGTTAGTTTACGACTATTCTAAATAATTTTTTTAAAGCAGAGTATTCTAAAACATAAAGCTATCAAATATTATCTAGGTAAATATGGCCTCTGGAAAATCAACATCTCAAACATTAGAATAAGTAATTACATAAAAAGATATATTCCCTCCGTTTTTTTTAGTGTCCGTTTAGAATAATAACACCAAATTAAGAAATTAGATTTTTGCACCTTATCTTCTTATTATACACTCATCAATAGATTTATTGTTATACAAAAAAAATATTTTCAGATTATTGTTATCAATAGAATATAACAATAAACAAACTTTTTTGTTTTTTTTGTTTTAAAAAAAAACCTTTAGTTTTTCAAATATATAAAAAAAAATATTTATTGAAAAAGATAAGTGTAATTAAAAAAGGGTACAATTGACAAATCGTACCCTTAAAACACAAAATAGACAGTTAAATAGAAACGCTAAATCTGACCAGAACACTTAAAAAAACGGAGGAAGTATATAATGGTGTGTTTGTTTCATGGATGTACAAATTTATCCTGGGATTAGTTTTCCCAGAAACATAATAATGAGAACTTCATTCCAAGGAATTTTACAAAAAAGTGTTTGGTTAACCATTTAAAATGCTTGGAAATAATTTTTATTTATTTATTAAATAAACTAAAAAAACATACATCGTGGGTATGGTGGGGGAAATATGCAATACCCACCATGCTAATCCATCATAACCTCCTGGAACATTATATTCCAGCTTTCCATGCTGGGGAATAAGATGTCCATAAGCATGGGTATAAAAACTTCCTTGGAAAATTTGATTGCTGGGAAAGATTTTTGAATCCTTTTTACCAAACATGGTTATAAATATTTCCAATGTTATATTCCCAAGAATTTACTTTGTAACCATGAAACAAACACCCCTAACTAAAATCGTTTTGTCATAAAAAAACACAAAAATTGTAAAGACCTTATATCTAGCTTCCGAAACCATTTTTATTTTGAACAGGGTAAAATAATCTACTTACTATACTAAAAACAGCTTAGGTTTTCAGCCTTTAGGTTTAACCCTAACCCTAATTTCATCTTGCCCAATTGCTTATAGTAGAGTGTTTTGAACCATACTTGACAAATGGATTGCTTGAAGTGACATTTGGTAGATGAAACACACAGATTTATTTCTTAAACTATGTACCAACAAGTAAAATTGGTGCAGTAGCACACAGATTTTACTGCTCACCCCTTCATCTTTTGTGCATTCTAATCCCTCTTCTTGCTCTCATCTCTCGTCTCCCTTTTCCTCTCCTCCGCCACCCTCTCCGGCCGAAACCCAGTCACCACCGCACGCCACCGACTATAGTACGCCATCACCACACCATCTCCATACCCCTTTCTCTTTCTCTCTCGCGTTCTCTCTCTCTCTCTCCCGCCGCTTGCGTCTCTCAGGTTGCTTCTCTCTGCCCTGGCCATCTCATCCACCACCACCACCATCACCAGAACCACCTTCTTCATCTCAGCTGGGCCGAAAATCATCAACCCTAACCCCCAAATTTCAATTCCTCAGATGCTATCATCAAGTAACAGGTGAGTTCCATATAAGCCATGAATTTCAAAATGGTTTCTTTCATATACACTGTTGATTTGTTTTGCGTAATAACCATTCTTTCCATGTTTTTCTGCTTAATAATACCTTAATAATAATGCAGATCTCTTTGTAACTAAAGAGAATGATGAAGGAGAACACCATCAATTAAAGATATGGATGGAAAAATAAGTATAGTTTGATATAAAATTTTCACTTTATGTGGTCGTTACTCCTTTCAATTCTGATTATGTGAATATATTGGTTGGTTGATTGATTTTTTTGAAGGTTGATTGTTAATACCATATAATGTTCTCTAAAATTGAAAGAATTAGTACCTTTGTTCCATACATTTTTCATTGAAACTATTTAGAATTGATTAAATTGTTGTTTTGTTTGTTCTCTTAATTTGTGTTTGCCTCCTGTGTGTACTTATGTTGCGTGTTCATAAGAGTTATTTCTAAAAAAATATTGAATTGATTTAAAAAATATCAAGTTAATTGGTCCATTTTGTTTTGTGATTTTCATAAACTACAGCTGCTAGATGATTGGCAACAATGAGGCTCCCCTAACCAGTTTATTTGTTTATCAATAATCTTAACAAAGTATGATCTCAAAACTCACATTCTGTGTTATGTGTGGCCGACGCAGTTTCCATCTCCAGAAGAGTCGCGGCTCAGCATGTGCTTATCCAGCTGCCCGTATCAGGAAACGTAAGTTTTTTAGGTTTTTGAGAATTGGGTTTGTGTCAAAATTTGATTTTTGTTTTTGTTTTTAGATTTGGGTTTTGAAAATTGAATTTTTGTTGTGATTGAATGTTTTTAGATAATTGGAGTGGGAAGGCTATTAGGAGAAAGACTACTGAGACTGATAGAATGAAGGTACTTGCGTAATGTGCCTCGCAACGCAGATTCAAGAAAGGATTTAGAGAAGGTATTGTTTTGATTAGCCTATTTTTAGTATTTGATTTTACCGAACCCCTGCAACGCACTGTGATCGTTTCCTCATCAGATATGGCCAAAGAAATTCTTCATACTAATGATTCTTTGTTCACTGATACATCTGTTCCTGATAACACAACTACGTACTCATAATCACAACAATTTTAGTTTAGTCTTTCTCCCATTGTCACCTCTTTGGCAACACTAGAAAAATATGTCATAATAATTTATTCTCTAATAAGACTCTTGATAATAGCTTTATATTTTGAATTGAAACTGGGCAGGATCCATGAAAATGGAGGTGCAGAGGAGTTTATAGTGCAATTTGCTGTGGAGATTTGGAGTCAAGCAGGAAATTCCATGGATTCTAATGCTCCATTTGAGGAAAAGGTAAATCTAACAGTGACACTTATGTATTATAATCTTCACTAATATCATGTTGTGATGAATTGATAGAATAGAGTTTTGTTTACCAATTTTTGGATATTTTTTGTTAATGTTTTGTTTACCAAATTGATGCTATGGACTTGCAATTATGCTTGAGCAATGCGTTATGAGCTTTGATTTGTGAAAATTAATGGCTTATGTTAGCAAAGTTAGTTGACCTCTTCTTTTTATCTTTTCTTTAAGACTTTGACTATTGTGGGTTTGAGCATAGTGAGATATAGAGAACGATAGTTGTGTGTGAAATGAGAAAATTCGATTTTTGTTTGTTTCTTCAATGTTTTAGCAATTGGAGTTTGATGATAATGGATTCTCTTGAATATTATCTTTCTTCAATGTTTTATCATGTATGTAACTATTGAGGGTTTGTTTTGTTGGTTTAGGAGTTTAGAGATTTTTAAATTGGGGGTTTCACAACAAATATATGATTCTTTTTTGGTTTTGGTAATTATTTGCTAACCATAAAAAAGAGATGCTCTCGGATCGTGTTCGAATGGACGCTTACAGATGAAATCACTTGAAATTCTCCAAATCAATTTCTTTTTATTGAATCTGCATACTTTTGAGGGGATGCTATAGCTTATTTGATGAAACCTTATAGAAGGGAACTTTTAATTTCAGTTCTGTATGATGTGTTGAAGTAGCAAGATATGGTGACTCATACTATGAATACTTAATGCATGTTTTTGTATCAAGAAACTCAGCAGATGTTTACATTATTTTGTTTTTCTTTGTGGGGTTTGAACTCAAAGAACAAGTCAAATAATTACTCATTTATTTATGCAGAAACATTTCGCATATTACATCATTGTATCTCACATATCGCACAGAAAGGTAAACATTATAATCACAAATAAAGTGCTCTTAATTGAAACACCATATTAGGCATAATAGATATGTCCATGTGATCAAAAGATAAGGTTTTTGTTTTCCATTGAATGTGATTGTCCTTGATTGTTATTATCATTTTATATCCAACCAAACAAATTACTTGATTAGGGAGAATGGACTTTTCGTTTGGATCTTTTAACAGCATCTCTATATATTCTTTCATTAGATTTTCAGTTAAGTTGAATATATAAAGAGAAACAATAGAATGTGGATATTGATTTATTGTTATGTACTGAATCTATTGATTTTAATGTATAATTGTTTTATATTATGTAGATCGAGATCGCCGTCGCAGCCCGATGTGCGTCCATATGTGATGATGGCGAGGAAATGTTATTTAGAATTTGATCCAATGAGTGTAAGTGTCAGGCGCATCTATACATGGTGTTGTTATAAATAGTATCCTAATTACGTTAAACTTTGCTTACATTTATATTAATGTGTAGGCTCGAGCAAAATTGCCCGTGTGCTTTACCAGAGATGTGGGTCGGTATATCGGAAGCTATGTGATTTTGCAGAATATTAACAAAAACCAGATACAAGTTTCTATAGAGAGGAAACATACCAAGATTTATTTAGCTCGGGGTTGATCTCACTTGAAAGATTTTATATTGTCTATGTTGTCGTTGGAATGATATAATTACTGGAGTTGTATATTTTGGTTAGTTATATTAGCTATAGTTAACTTATATCATTCCAACTTTGTTAATAACAATTTCAATATTAACAACCATGATTGACAACAACCATAATTGGCTCCGTTGAACCCGTGCAACGCATTGGCTGCCTACTAGTTATTGAGAAATACACATACATATAAACCTTCAAGACCTAACATGTAATATCACCCTGTGGAAATAAAATTTGACTTCCATGATGAGGTAAAATTTGAGATGTTAGTCAATCCAAATTCAAACATTTAAAAAAAAAAACCTCTTCTTACGGAAACAAAATGAATTACATGGGATGAAGATGGATACAATTGCTCTCTATATGAATATGCATAAAATTATGAATCTTCCGGTAATTAGTAGAAATGAAAACAAAATGAATTACATGGAATGAAAGTGGATATAATTGCTGGCACCCATTGCCATCCTTAACTCTTTGCATGAATCTTCATGCAATTAGTAAAAAATAGTTTAAAACTGTGTATAAATAACCATAATCATTTCAAAATATGCATTAACTATTTTCCTTTTAAATAAGAATTATGCTAGCAACACATCATTTAACACACTTTTTTCAACACACTCTTTTTAATTGGTTAAATTTTAAATGGGTCCCGCCAAATTTATGTGGGGCCTACATAATTTAGTTGGATCCATTTGCATTTGAACCAATTAGATAGAGTGTGTTTGAAAGAGTGTGTTAGAAGGTGTGTTGTTAGCCCTCCTCTTTACTAAATAATTGTATTGGTCAAATATGCATTAAGGGTATGTTTGGCAACACCCAGAAATTGACTTATAGCTTATGTCTTATAGCTTATAAGCTAAAAGACCTGTTTGGTAACATTCTTTTCATCACGAGCTTACAGCTTATTTTACTGACTTATAGCTTATTTTTAAACTCTATTTCAAATAGCTTATGAGCTTATAGTTTATCATTTTTCTTCCATTTATACCCTTATCATTTTACTTAAAATCCATTTTTACCCTTTCTAATTTATTATAATATAAAATAAAAATATGTTACAGGTACATGCTCCGATTTCATTGATTTCATTACTTCCAGGGCTTATATTACACGTTTATATTTTGACACTATATATTTCAATTTCAATATCTATACTTGTACCCAATTCACTGTTCGACCACGTCATATTAATCTGAAAGAAAATGCAATTGCCATTGCTTGCATTGCATTTCAAATATAATATTTACTAACAAATATATATAAAAAAAAATACATGTTTATACAATATTAGTTTAAATATAATAATGAAAATAAATATCCTACATAAAAATAATGAATATTAATATTGATTTGATCTGAAATAAAATTGAAATACTATATAATAGGATATAAATGTTTAAAATTTAAGTATAAATAATTAATTAAAATACATAAATAATTATAAATAAATAAAGTATCTTAACTATTAAATTAATATTAATTTTATTATGAATTAAGAATGTCATTTTACATTTATCAGTTAGTTGTACCGCTAATTTTATCAAACAATTCAATTAGCTTATCAGCTATCGGTCATTAGACATCAGCTATAAGTCATAAGCTATCAGTTATCACCCATAAGCTAGCTTATAAGCCATCCGCTATTTTTACCAAACAGAGCCTAAATATTTTCCTATTGGTCAAATATGCATTAAATATTTTCCTATTAGTCAAATTTTCAGACATAAATATTACAGCTGTTTTTTTATTACCTATTTGGTGACCCTCTATTTATGTTGCCTATGTGAATTTATTGTGAAAATAATATGAAAAGAGGAATAATATAGAGATGTCATGTGTACAAATTTTTTTGAAAAAGAGATCCTAGATAATATTATTACATATAGATATATGATAAATACAAACTCTTAAAGAGATAATAAATAGTGTGATGTAGAAGAAGATTAATATGGTTTTGACTTTTCAGAGATAATAAACATGAGATATAAATAAAAGTGTAAGTTGCACTCCATCTTACTACTTCATTTCTATGTACTTTTCACATCAATTGCTTTTTTCTTCTTCTTTTCTTTGAAAGAATATATCATCATCAATTGTTATTACAATCCTATCCAATCCATTTAATTTTCAACTACTCTCTTTTCTTGTCTCATTTGCAAAATTCCCCAAACCATCACACAATACAAGGTCATTTCTGTAATTTTTGTTAAGTTATAACAACAAATTTTGTCTCATGCTGATGCTAATGACTCACTCACCCACTCTGCATACTATTACTAGTACTATGTAATACTAATACCACATTCCTCAACAAAACCAACAAATCCTCTTCTTCTTTTTTTCTACTCCTAAAATCCACAACATTCATTCCAATAGGTATGAAGAAATCAACATTTCTAGCAATACTAATACTGGCATCCGGAAACCCATTGACCCACTTGAACAGAAAGCCCTTTACCAAGTTCTCAACTCACTCAACCCCATTATTCCATGGCCAAAACACTTTCCCGACGACCCCTGCCAATACCCACCAACCCAAGTCATCATTTGCGACCACTACATATATCAACAGCGAAAAGCACACATTGTGGAAAAAGCTTGGTAGTGTGGAAAAGCTTGGTAGCATAGAAGAACAAGTAACTGAGTAATGTTTTGTTCCCCTCCTGCATTTCTTCACTACTAGACTATGACTACCATCACTATCATAATCTGGTTACACTTGTTGAATTCAAAACTATTTTCCTAATCACAGTAAACAAAGTATTGCTACTGCATATATCAAGATCCAAAATATCAAGATCCAAAACAACAATTCCGTCACAGTAAACAAAGTATTGCTACTGCATATATCAAGATCCAAAACAACAAAGGAACCCAATTGGAGGGATTGAGTTGTGTCAATTCAATATCAGAATTAACATTTGTCAGTACTTTGCAGGAATTGAGTTGACACAAGCTGCTACCTCCATCTCCAGAACAATTGTAATTTTTTGCCAAGCAGAAACGTACATTTCCTGTCAAGTTCAAGTTGGCAGGAAATGTAGGTCTCTGCTTGGGAAGAAATTATAATTGTTCTGGAGATAGAGGTAACAGCTTGTGTCAACTCAATCCATTCAAAGTACTGACAAATGTTAATTCTGATGTTGATTTGACACAACTCAATCCCTCCAATTGGGTTCCTTTGTTGTTTTGGATCTTGATATTTTGGATCTTGATATATGCAGTAGCAATACTTTGTTTACTGTGATTAGGAAAATAGTTTTGAACTCAACAAGTGTAAACAAATTATGATAGTGATGGTAGTTATAGTATAGTAGTGGGGGAACAAAACATTACTCAGTTACTTGTTCTTCTATACTCAGAATTTGAATTTTTACTATTTTCGTTGGTCAATAATTTGATTTCTTGTTGAATTAATTTTACTTAGTTAAAATTGTTGCAGTGTTACTTTCTTCTAGTATATGCATTGTGTAATTTTTGCAATTCAACTCTGAAAATTGTATGGATGGGATTGGATGAGAAATACCTATGTTAAATTTGCTTTCCTTTGCTATCCATAACATTACTATTACTACTTGTTTTTAGAATTGAAAGCTAACTTGGTAAATGAGTTACGTGTACAAATGAATATGATTCAAAACTGCATAATTTCTGTGTACTCTCTGTACTGTGCTGTGGTACGAATTTTGCAGGTGTGGAACCGATGATCATCCGGTACTGGTGTAACAGCAGTTAATATGCATTGCTGCTGGGTTTGATGGCATTAAGCTGTGGTAGAACAGTTATCTGATACGGTGATGACTGCTGCCGAAGCATCTCTGAAACTGATGCTACACAAGAATCTGACAGGCCTCTTCCATTAGATTTTACAAACAATAATTCAAGTAGATGGAGAAGATCGTTGAGAGGTGATAGAGATCAAAGTGGACAACTAGGGAATGAGAGAAAGGGTTGGATGGTAGTAATTCACGATCTATCAGGCTCACCCATTGCTGCAGCCTCAATGATCACACCTGTCAATGGCGAGAAAGAGGTCCTATAGATGGCTAGGGCTACAAGGTGGAGCTTTTCTCTGACAATGGACCTGTCAATGCAATATCAATTGCTGAAGGCACACTGAGTGTGAAAAAGGGTTGCAAATTCTGCATTGATTCTGCAATATTGGGATCAAAATGGTTACCTGGTGAAGGTTTTGTGATGGGTTCAACTGTGAGTGGTGAAGGAAAAGTGAGTACACCTGTTGTACAAGTTGGGGCACGGCACGTGACATGTATGCCTGATGCTGCTCTTTTCATTGCTCTCTCAGCTGCTATTGATCTTAGCATGGATGCTTGCAAGCTTTTCTCACATAAACTTAGAAAGGAACTTTGTCCTGATGTCGCTGCTTTTTATTTGGTGAGCCACCTGTCCACTGTCACACACACACTGACTGTTCGTTCCACTCTCTCTGCTTCTCTGCTCATTCCAAATGGATGAAATCAAAACGCTACATTCAAACCTTTTCTTTGTAATTCAACATTCTTAGTATGGCTGTTGAGTTGATGTTGTCTTTGTAACTTATTAGGTTCCTTAATTACTAAGCTTTTTTGATGGACTGGAATGCAAAATCTCCCTCTTCAAGGTGGGAGTTGGATCACCATTCACTTTTCAATGCAAAAGAAACTGAAAGCCCGAAATTTCAACCACCAAACTGGACGGTCGAATTAGACTGAGAAAACAATGTTGGTTTGTTCGATACGCCTGGTGGAAGTGGTTCTTCTGGCTCTGAGCTAATTATCGGTTCTACGTCAAGGAGTTCAAAATCAGCTTCAATTGGTTCATCATAAAATAGGGACAACAAAACCAAAGAATATCCAATTGAAAGTTCTCGTGCACCGGAGCTTTCTTCTGTCTCTGCTGAACAATTGCTCACTCCAAGACTTGGTAAAAGAATGTACTTTGAGGATGTACAATCTCCGTGCTGCCAGGTTGAAGGTTGTGGCCTTGACCTTTCATCGGCTAAAACTTATCATCGCAAACATAGAGTTTGTGAAATTCATTCCAAATCTCCTAAGGTGGTTGTAGCTGGTTTGGAAAGTCGTTTTTGCCAGCAATGTAGCAAGTTCCATGATCTGTTTGAATTTGATGAAGAAAAGAGAAGCTGCAGACGACGTCTTTCACATCCCAATGCAAGGTGTCGTAAATATCGTCCTTCTGATGCTGTCCAGTCAAGTAAATCAGCTTTGACTTCCTCACGACGTGATGGGAAGCAACAGATGAAACCGTTTGCTTATTCAAAAACTGATAAAAATTTAGCCTTGCAAAACAAACACAACAGCAAGTTCCCCCAAACAAAAGATTTTCTCTTGAAGCCTTCAAAATACAACAGTGACATACCAAGTTCCCTCACTATGCTTTCTGATGATTCCAATGTCCATTTTACTTGCAAAGCCCTTGAAACCAAGAGAATCAGTCCAGGTATAGAAGATTTCCTTACCTATGCTACACAAGACTTTACTTGTGCTCTCTCTCTTTTGTCAACCAATCCGTGGGATTCATATGCGACTAAATCCATTTCTCTAGAACATTCTCATCGCGATACCAGTAATGCTCAAGCCATAACGCATGCAATGAATCTGCGCATGCCTCTTGCTTCATCAGAATCATGGTATGGTGATCATGATCAACATGCGAATTCCAGTATGTGGATCTCAAACTCAAACTGTGAAGATAGCAGTCACTTTCCATCTTATGATTTCTGATTAGTCTGGTTTTCACCAGATGGATTAACATGAATGTTCTTATCCCAAATAGTTTCAACATAACAAATTTACATACAAGGTAGATTCCATCTTATGATTTCTAAGTAGTATGACATTAATTTTTGTTGTAATGACTATGTTTATTGTCTTTCTCTATCAGTTCTGGTGGTATCATGTCGAAACGGAAGCAGTTCTGGAAACATTCAACTGCATTTTCAGAGTGATAAAAAAAAAAACTTTGTCCTGATCAACAATACTCTTTTTCATAACTTCCATCAAATGAATTGATTGATTTTCAATGCTTGCAGGTTATCTTTTAACCCCTGATTTTGTCTAAGCACATATTGTGAACATTCTTTTGGTTCAATTTGGGATTGGAGTGCTTGAATCTTTAGCTGCTATTGTTTGTTAAAGTTTTTTAGTCACACAATTACAAAAAGATCATATTATATCATATATATACAAACTGCTAGTTTTGAATTTTATTACCTTGGTCTTGAGTTTGGTCTACTGCTTACAAGTTTAGGAGGAGTGATCACAATTCAGTTTTTAGATGTAAGTTTGAATAGTAGATTTGAACTGTAAAGAAAGATTAAATGCAAATGTGTTTTTATAATCTATAAATATTAGTCCTGTTGATTGATTTATAGTTTTTCTTTTTCTATTTCAAACTATTTAGCAGTGACTTTTTATTTTGGACATCTTCATTTTGTTTCAAATTTCCATGAAACCTAAATTATTAAATATTAATTGACATGTGACAAGAATAAAAATTGAGATTGCATTACTAATATATAGAATAAGTCATGAATTAATAGCATAGATGAAGTAAAGGAAAAATTCCTTATGCCCTTGCAACATTCAATTGGCATGATACAACAACTGAGAACCTTTGTGATAACTTAAAACACTTTCAGAAATCAATGCATAATTATACTCAACAGAGAAATGACCGAAATGACATTTTCACCCAAGAGCACTTAGATGAGATAGCGCAGGTCTCATCTAGCTTAACCAAAGTTCTAGGTTCGACCCTTGGCTTGGGCATGCAGCAGTGTTAAAACTCTTAGGGAGAGTTTGCCACCCCATTTGAGTCCCACATGGCTTAAGGGATTAGTCTATGCAGTTGTGCGCAGAAAATACTGGGTTTACACAGAGAAATACATTTTCATTTATGAAGATCAACATCAAGCAGTCAAATAGGGACTTATCATATATGAGAAGAAGCTGAAGGTGCAATCTGAACAACCCGTGATACTTGTAGAGTTTAAAGATAAAAAAAGCATGCCACATGGCACAAATAATCTTAATATATCATAAATACACAACTCTTACAAATCTTACTGCCTACACAATCAAGACATATCTTATCTGTGAAGCAAGTACTATAGTTCACTAATATAGTAATGAGTAACAAAAATAAAAAATAAAAATTAGAATATCAATATCAAGCATTAATAATCAATGAAAAATTTCACTACCACCAATCTGAAAACAAACAATACAGTAGCTATCATCAGGGAGATGATGAATGAATATTTGTGTACTTAGAATTATAAGCTCCTGAAGCCAATGTACCACAAACAAGAGGTTTTGGAGTGGGAATTCTAAGACAATTCAAATTAACATCAGGGATCACAGAACACTCGGGTGAAGGTCTCTGCATATTCTTACCAGGAATACAATTATCTGTAAAATCAAAACCAATATTGAAAAGCCTTGAACATTCTTGACTAAACCCAGAAAAGAAATTATAAGCAACAGTTAAATTCAACAAGTTTCTCAAAGAACATATCACATGTGATATATCACCAGAAAGCTTGTTATGTCCTAAATTAAGAACCTCAATATCTTGCAAACAAGATATTGTATCTGGCAAATGACCTACAAGTGAATTAAAACTCACATCAAGAACCTGCATTTCTGTGAATATACCAACACCTTGAGGAATACAACCTGTTAACTGATTATTAAGAAAAAGAATCTCTTTTAGCTTAGAACTCATAAAACCAAAACTTGCTGGTATGTTTCCACTTAATTTGTTATTGGCTAAATTAATCACTGATGCAGGAGAGTTACCAATGCTTTGTGGAATTTCACCACTAAATTGATTGTTGTTGAGAAATATTGCATCTAGTTTCTTATTGAAAAGTTCTTCAGGAAGTGACCCTTTAAAGTTATTGAATCTAAGATCCAAGTAAATTAAACTTGGCATGTCTAAAGTAACTGTAGGAAAAGAACCTGAAAGTTGGTTATTGCTTAGGTCTAGTTCTTGAAGAAAAGTAAAGTCTTTGAATGTATCAGGAACTGTACCAGAAAATTTGTTACTGTTGAGATGGATAAGTGTTATATCAGATAGTAAAGAGAGTTCTTTTACAAGTGTTCCTTGAAGATTTGCATGGTTGAGATCTATCCCTGCAACAAAAGGAGTGTCACTAGTGTCACAAAAGATTCCTTTATAAGAACAAACATTAGGACCAATCCATGTGTCTAAAATCTTCAAAGGGTCATCAGTGATTGAAGATTTCCAAGCTTGAAGAGCTGTGTAAGCATTGTTTAGATTTGATCTTGAAGGCAATGGTGTGTTAGCACCAGCACCACCATTTCCAATGCCAATGCCAACACCAATGCCTATACCAATGGAAGCTTTTGCTGCATTTGGAAAGAGGAGAAGAAGGATGTGGAGAAAAGATAGAATCATGGTTTTCTGCATTTTGAGATGAAGATACAAAGAATGGTTCTAAGTTTGTGTGTTTAAGGCTGTTACTTTATGGAAGACAGTGTGACAGGTTGAGGATAGATGGGGTCAATTGATTTGCAAAGTGTCATGTTTTTTGATTTGTCACTTTCTACTTTGGTTTATGTAAATGCTTAATGCCTTTGATTCTACGCTTTCTACTTTGGTTTGTTGATTTAGATTTGAAAAGTTTAATTCTTGAATGAGTTAAGTGTTTATTAGATGATCATGATTAATTGAAAGTTTAATGAGTCAATATTAAAACAATTGTTTTTAGTTTTTGATGTTTACAACTTTACATAGTACAAAATAAAATACAAGTAATTGTTTGTCTTTTTGTTGGCAAAAGTAGGTCTGATAAGCTGTTGTGCTTCAGAAATAGTTCCCATCGATTTCATTTAATGTTACCACTGTACTTTTCCCATTTAATTGCATGTTTGGTTTTCACTTGAAGGAGTTAAAATTGATTTTTGAAGTGTAAATTTGATTTTGACATATTTGACATCTAGAGTTGATTTTATATCTTGACTTGGTTCTACTTAAAACTAGAAATTATAGCTTTTGTTTCTGTGAAAGTAACTTAATTCATAGAGATATCACGTTATATATGTATAGATTGAAGTTCGAGATCTGAATTTTTCACTTATTTACATCAATAGATGCATTCATAGACATAAACGACACAACATTATTATGCATGTATGACCTTTTGAACTTTTTTAAAAAGGTTTACCGTCACTCTGGTACTAGAAAGCTAAAAGTGTCGAATGTAAATGATATAAAAACGCATTAATTGTCGGAGCATGTTTTCTCATGTTTGACCATTTTGGCTAAAACAACTTTGAGGGTTACTCGTTCCACAAGTCGGCAGAAATAAGTCAGGGATGCTACAGACAATGGTGAGGGGGGCTGTGGATGGATGCTATATGATCATGCTAGATTAGACAATGGTGCAGGGAATAGACGTTTATTACCCAAGAAGAAAGAATATATTGTAGTCTTTGTTGCTTTTCAAGTCGGCAGAAGTAAAATTGAGAAAAAATGGGAATATATGCTATAATAGAATCCTCTCCAATTTTTCTCAATTACAACATTTCATTTCAACTATCAATCTTCACTTTTTTTCTTTTTATAATTTTAGCTATTTTAATTTTTCTCTATAATGTTTAATGCACACATGGTAGGTTAAGTTAGGTCCTTTGGAAAATTGAATCTTTGAATTTTTTCACCAGCAGCACTATCAAGAGAATTCAAGCTGCCATAAATGGTTGCCAGAAGGTAGCTACAACAAGACTACCTTGTGAAAAGTTTCTGGTAGCTCTTATATAAAAGTCACAACAAATTTAAGGATGTAACATAATTCAGCCGTCAATGTTTGTTATCCTAATTTTATTGAATTCTATATTGTTGTCACCGAGACAATTACACTTGATAAACAGACAACAAAGTTGCACCGCTAACCCTTTTCTATATTGAGCTGGAAATCGTCAAATCGATCATTAGAAAAGTGCATGCCATTTTGACTACTAATGGAAATCAGCGGGTTTCCAAGTTCCATGTCCATATATTCATGACTATAATTCCACTTGAAGAAGAAAAATAAGGAAAATAAAACTATTAAAAAGTGATCGAAAAATAGGAAATAATTCTCTCTACAATTGTGCCTGTCCTACATAAATGGAAGTGTGTTGGTGTATTTGTATAATGCTAGCCACCAAACATGTAGCACATTTTATTTACAAGAATAATTGTGATGCTACCCATCAACCACACCCACTTAATTGAACACTTTTTCCTCCTATCACGCAGAGGACGACATAGCATTTGAACTTTAAAGTGTAGTGTGACTGTGACCAATAGCATGTCATGATATGTATTTTGGATAAGTCTCATGCCAATTTTCAATTCCACATCATCTATTCGCAATAAATTGCTAATTGCCATTTTGGCTTGTTAAAAAAAAAAATGTTAATTGCAGAAGGTTTTGTAGCTCTCTTTTTTTCCAATTGGTAGAATTGTTATCACAACATAATTTGCACATGTTTGGTATGACGTTGTGGTGCATTTGGAAACGACAAAATGAGAAACTATGACACAATGTCGAAAATATACCTGATGTTTTTGTGTCCTTGGCGCGAGACTCTTTGTTGCAGTGGCAACATCATTAGGTGGAGGAAACCGAACAAGGGTCGAGGTGAATGCAAACGCGGCAATTTTCAAGAAACAAGGATGCTATGGCGTCGGGATATGCTTGAGAGGTGACCACAACAAGTTTATTTCAACAAAAACAACCTTGGTTTCAAGGTATACCACAACTTCAGGAAGCGGAAGCTTGCAGACTAAAAGAAGTGTTGATTTGGTTTGGTGAAGTGAATTTAATTTGGCGGCAGTGTCCATTGAACTTGATTGCAAGCAAATTGTTGACGATATCTCTAGCAATTTTAGTTCCAATTCTGAATTAGGTGCTATTTTAAATTTTTGTAAAATCTCTTGGACTACTACCAAACTTTAAGATAAGTTATATTCCGAGACAACCAAACAATATAACTCATTTGTTAGCAAGAGCGTCACTGTCTTATGTTAGTTCACAGTGTCATGATCATATGTCATCTTATATTGAGAATGTTCTTATGTCATCTTGTATTTAGATAATAGTGACTTTGTTAAAATTATAAAATTAATTTATTTTTTATATATTATTCGAATGTTACAATTTATTTATTAGTATTATTCTTTTCGTTTGCTATTATAACTTTGTCTTCTGTTTTTTGTTTGCTTAAGATTTATAGAATATTTTTCTTTAGTTTAAAGTAGAGTTAAAAATTGAGTTCTGGGCTTCATGCGTAGTACCCAAATTCTTCACTACTCAACCAAAACCAATTACTTAAATTCACTAAGTCTTTGAAATCATAAAAATTCATCAAATGCATCAAAATCTTAAAAATATAAATTATAAACTCATTAAAATCAATGTTAAAAACTTATAAATTTTTTTTTAAAAGAATCTTTTACAATCTTACAAAATCAATATAATCCCCCAAAATCTTTTAAAATATTTTCACTTAAAATTCTATCCTATACAAATTTAAGTTTTTTTTTTATACTAGTATATTCTAAAAAAAATACAAATCTAAATCAGATAAGTTTTTTTATTATATACTAGCGGGCCAGACAGGCGCGTTCCGCGCCTGCCTGTGTCTAACTTATGTCAAAAAATAAATAAATACATGCCCATATGGTGAGTTTGTTAATAAAAAAAATTTGTTGCACAAAAAAAAAATGTGTCTTAAGTTATGGTGAGTTTTTTAATAAAAAACTTTTTTATTTTTTTTAAAAAAATCAAGGGTATTTTTGGTATTATGAAAAGTCCACACCAAAAATTTTGTGTATCCTTTTATACATAGTATAGATATAGTTTCGTACCAAAAAAGCACACCCTGAATGTGTAGCGTTACATCAGAAAAACGAGGGTATTTTTGGTACTAAAACTTATTCCAAGGTCTTTTCTTCTCGGGGACTTTCTAGTTTATACTCTCTAAACTCCACTCTTCAACTCTATCGCTTCCAATTTTCTATCGTTAATTTTCGATTTTGCGTCTTCTTCATCCAAATTCAACAATAAGGTAATTAAGATTCCTTTCATATTTTTAATAATTTCCTTTTTTAATTTTAGGGTTTTAATTTTTGTTAATTCATATGCTTATGTGAATCTGGATCGTGATTTTGTTTTTAGGGTTTTTTTGTTCCTTTTGTAATTTACCATTTGCGATGAAGATCGAGGAATTGGAAGATGCAGAGTGTAGTAGGGATGAAGAAGAGAATTCCGAGAGGCAAATTGTGATGGTTGATGCAAAGAGAGCGTTGGTTGGAGCAGGTGCACGGATCTTGTTTTATCCAACACTTTTGTATAACGTGGTTCGTAATAAAATTGAAGCTGAATTCAGGTGGTGGGATCAAATTGATGAGGTTTTGTTCTCTCTGCATCTTTTTTTCGTGATGGATTTTTTTCTCTCTGTAATTTTATGATGTGTTTTTGCTTTTTATTGTTTTGATTTTGAATTAGTGTAAGATGGTAATGAAAAATTGCTTTATTTGATGAGAAAGGATGATTTTTTATTTTTTAAACGACCAATGTTAGTATTAGTATGTTAATTTGCTAGTTTGTTAGTTTTTGTGGAGGTGGTAATAGAATCCGAGATAACCCTTATCACTTCACTCTTTAACTCATCCATCCTAGCTGCCAAGCCAACCTTGAATTTCTTATGTTTTGAAATTGTATTATTAGTTCGGGTGGCCGTGTTACTGAATGTTCTTTAATGGGTGCTTTTGGTGTGTTTTGCTGTTTTATTAAACATTTGTTTGTTGTTATTTATAGTTTTTGTTGCTGGGCGCAGTCCCATTCCCTAAAGATGTTCCTCAATTGAAGAACCTTGGTGTTGGCGGTGTGATTACGTTGAATGAACCTTATGAAACTTTGGTACCATCTTCATTATATCATGTAAGTGTTATCCCTTTTTTCCATTTTAGACTGTCTTGTCTTTGTACTTTGTGTTACGAAGAAAAATTGCATGCTAGTATGAAGATTATTAAAAAAAAACACTAGTATGAATTTGTGGAATGTTTTATTAGAGTATATCTAGTCGGTTTGTGTTAAAATTTAAATTAATAAGAAATAATGAATTTTAACATTTCCACGCTTGTTTCCTTCCTGTTATCTTTGCTATGTTTTTGTTTAAAACCATTTTTGATATCTTGATTTATATGCTTGATTTGTTTCAGGCTCATGGGATCGATCATTTGGTAATTCCTACAAGGGATTATCTCTTTGCTCCCTCATTCGTGGATATCAACCGGGCAGTGCAGTTCATTCATTGTGGGTTTTTTCATTTTTTATTTAATTTGGGGAAGGGTTGTAAATGCATCAATCAACGTGGTTCTTTGTTATTTTCTGTGTCATGAAAAACAGTTTTATGTGTGTCGTCTTACTTTTGTATTTTGTTACAGATAATGCAACTTGTGGTAAAACAACTTATGTTCACTGTAAAGCTGGAAGGGGGAGGAGTACAACAATTGTGCTTTGTTATCTGGTAATTTCACGATCTTTCTGATTGAAAGTTGTGGCGTAATTGAAGCTTTGAGGCACTAATCGGTTCCCATGTGGTCGACTCTTATTTTTCAGGTTGAATATAAGCACATGACACCTGCTGCTGCCCTGGATTATGTGCGGTCTCGAAGACCTAGAGTGCTACTGGCACCATCACAGTGGAAGGTATAACCCAGTTTTATATTATTACTCTAATTGTTGCGCTTTTATGGTAATGATTTATCTCCCCGGCATTCAGCTTTTGTATAATCTCTGCATGTATTGTAAGCAGGCTGTTCAAAACTATAACAAGCAAAGACCTGTTCAAAACAATAACAAGCAAATATCTGTTCAAAACTATAACAAGCAAAGACCGTGTTCGTTACCATACTCTCCCTCTGGGGACACAGTTCTCATAACCAAAGATGATCTTGAAGGCTATCATAGTACATCTGATACTAGTATGGAATTGGCTATTGTTCCTAAAGTGGCAAAGACTAAGCCCATGATAGCAAGACTATCTTGCCTGTTCGCATCCTTAAAGGTATCCGGTAGTAGTGTGCCAATGACAAGGCGGCTGCCAGTTTCAGAGTCACGTGCTTGCTAAGCCAGCTTGACACTCATATTCCAGGCAGGCAGCGTGTACAGAAGATGATAATTCAAATAAGCGAATAATTTCCCACAAAGTCGGTACAATTGTGTAACATGAAGAGAGGGTGCATAGAAACAAAGATAGAGGGAAGATGATGTTTACACGTTAAAGAGGAACATCACATCACGTAGTTTATCTTGTACATATATTTGCTTTTTTCATGTTTGTTAATCCAAGTGAAATCCTTGTTCAAGTTTAAAGTATTATTGGTGTGAAATCAACAGGATTTGTCTTGTGGTGGCTAAATGTTTACTTGTCTTTACTCATGCAATTTCTTTGCACTTGCCTAATTTGTACCAAAGCTCAGCAGGCTGTTGCAGAATGTAGATGCACTTGTCCATTGCATTAGTTTCTGTTGCACAGGGAAAAACAACTAAAGAACTTTTACCGCCCTGATTTTGTAAAAAGTAAAAACCGCACTCTGGATTCGCCGGTCCGGATGCAAAAAAGCACTATTTTTTTTTCATCCGGAGAAACTGTTCTCTTTTTTCCGATGGGAGTGGTTTTTAAGACTCATGGGTGGTAAAAGAAACTCCTACCGCCGAATTGGTGTGTAGTTTATATTGAATGAAGTGCTCCTCAATATAATCAGTACCAGCTTACCTCATACTCTTATCTTCCCTCGTCTCTACCTGGAGTTAAACTAATGATTAGTCCAAAAATTTGAAACCAAGTTTCTTCCCTATTCCAAATGAAACTAGTGATTGGCCCAAATACTTGAAACTAGTTTAAGCTTCTTCTGAACCATGATGCCCATCACTGCAATTCGTTCTGGTACGTTAACATGTACGCAGTATCATGCAATCATGTGGAATGGATGACATGCTATCTGCACATCCATATTCCCATACTCCAAATGTTTCAGCACCAAATATTTAAATCTGAAGGATACCATGTATGTACCACTTGAATTGGAGGTAGGTTCACGAAAGATAGAAGGATAGCTATTTACCAAGTTCTCAAGAACAAAAGATGAGGAATTGTGTCCATGATTTGTAGGTAGTTTTAATCTCTGGAGAAAATTTCTCAAGCGACCCCTCCTGTCTCTTTTCTACCCTTTGAATTTCCAATTTTGCCTTTGCAAAACACTACGGTTTTTAAAAACCGAAGTTTTTTTTGCCTTGAATTTTTTTTTTGGTTTATACCGAAATTCCTCTGAATTTGCACTCCAAAAAATTCAATTTTTTCGAACCGAAGTTTCTGCAGGAGCAAAATGGATAGAAAATAGATAGGGGGTCGCTTGAGAAATTTTCATCTCTGAATCCGCTTAAGGTTATGGGCTGGCCATAGAGAATTGTGATATGGGCTGTAGGCACAAACATGCTCACAAACCCTCTAGAAGTAGAACTCTCATTTTAAGGACCGGAAGTTGTGTTCGTAGCATTTGGGAGATATTTTTCAATACGTAGTTTTAAGAAGATATATTTTAATCACCTATCAAATTGTAATTTCTAAACGAAGATAAACTTTGCAATAAAACTTATGCAAAAAAGAAATATTTGTAAAATCTCAAAATTTATGAGTCCTTTAAACATAACAAAACTTTTCTAAATAAGTTGAAACTAGCTTCAATATAACATTTTTGAAAGTTCACACATTTAACTTCTCCATAAACACTCGTTTAAAAAAGAAAAAATTTCTCCATAAACACTTACAAGCTTCTAATGAAGGTTTTTTTTTTTTTTTACTTTTCTTTTCTTTTTTTCCTAAACAACCAATGTTAGTACTTAGTACATAATTAGTATTGTTAGTTTTTACTGTAGGTGAAAATCAAACCTCTGATCTTCTTATCACTCTACTCCCTAACTCATTTACCCCAGTCATCAAGTCATTCTTATAACTACTCTAACGAAGAATTCTTCATAAATAAACCATAAAATTTATTTTAATTGAGATATTCCCATAAACTAAAAATTAATCCACACTAGCTAATCATAAAATTTATTTTAATTGAGTTGTTCTAAAGATCTTGGCCTAACGTGGATTAATTTCTAATTTATTTAGAAGATAAGGAAGTGGAGAGTCCACTCTCATAATAATTGTAGTTGGATTTAGATTCTCTAAAGTCACATTTTCCTAAATTTCTTATATTTAGGTAAAATTTAAGGATATTATTGTCTTTACGATAAACATAAATGCATTTGAAAATATAATATTTTCTCTTTCCTAATTACTTTTTATCCCTTGCCGTTAACTCGTTCGGATAATCTTTTTGAACAAGGCTAAAGCCTACAAAATTGTTATATAAAATCCTAGTGTAATTAATGAATAAAATTAAACTAATTGAAATGCAAAGTAGGGTCTATATAAAATAAAATAGAAGCTAGCAGACAGAAAGTGGCCCCATGTGGAAGAATATAAAAAAGGTAGATAGGAGGAGCCATATATATTACTAGTAAGTTATATATTCGTCCTTGCCTTACCACCATTCCTCCTGCGACTTCTTTATGGGACCAAATCTCTGCCATACCAAACAAGCCATATAAAACTGCTAGCTACTACACAAATGCTATATCCATGCTCCCTTCAAAAGAATCCAAATCTTCCATAAAAGTATAATAACTGAATATCACCTTTTTTAAGCTCATCTTTAAATTTTGAATATATTGTAGAAAGGTATATTTTCATTTTCAAATTAGACCAAGCATTTCGATATCACCTCTTATATATTGTTCTTTATTTTAATTAGAACATCAATATATAAGTTTTATAATGATTCTTTTTTTTATAGTTGTTTATTGTTTCATATTTGTTAAGAAGTCTCATGTCAATATCAAGTACGATACGACATGAATATATGTTTATAAGTGAGGACAATCATTAATATACACGCCGATTTTGTAAATTAGTTAGACTCAACTCTCAATTCTAAGATGGTGTCAGAGCTTCTCCACGAACCGTTGGGCCATTTATTATCAGGTTTCCACTATCGGGCCATCAATTGTTTATATCCACGCACCAAGTCCGATAGTACCGACGAGTGTAAATGTAAACCGGTTTTGTATGAATGAATTAGACATAACTCTCGTGTACTATATGCAAATTAATAATATAATTAATTAATTAGATATCTAAAATAGTGTGTGATATGTCTTTTTCATGCACTCAGGGAAGATAGGAGAGTTGGAACGTATACAATTATTTAAAAAGAGGTAACACAACACACTCACTTACACTGACATATATAAAAGAAGCTAAAAAGTTTATTCTTGTCTTCTATTTCTCTATTCAATATTCCTATGTCTTTAATTATTCCCTTCAGAAACTACCTATGAAGTTACCCCCTCCCCTGTTTGTTATCTTGAGATTTTATTAGCTAGCTAGCTTTATTATGCATGCCATGCATGTTCATGTTCCTTTGAAAGAAAAATAAAGCATATATTAACATGTTACATGTCGACCTAGCTTCAAAAAATACTATACTATAGCTAAATAATACAACAGGGAATTAAAAGTTCGAATCAAATGTAGAATAAAGCAATAAAGACGTGTTTGTCTCCTAGCTAGTACCACTCTCTCTCTTTTCTGAAAAACAAAATAAGAAAATATTCAAAATTAAACATAAGATATATATATATATATATATATATATATATATATATATATATATATATATATATATTTGAAATTAGTTCCCACTAATTGACATATATACAATACAAGGCCTTAATTCAGAGAAGTAACGTATGGTAAAAAAATAATGAGAAGTTAATAAGTTGAATTTGAAAACAGAAAAGATTGTGTGTGTCGTTTGTGGCATTTGGTCAGTTAAGGGGACCCATAGAAACAATAAAAGATATTCTTGGAATTCATATCCTAAAGTTAAATTTCTTTTTATCAGGAAAACATCAAGCAACAGTAAAAGCTCTCCAAGGTAGTAGTAGCAATATTACTTAAGGTTCAAGTACCTACATGGCATAATGACTATAATGAGAAAACTAACTCAAATTATAGGTACATATTAAGGGTCACTAATAGAAAAAGTTGAATTAACGATGAAAAATTAAAGACTACAATGCTAAATTTTGAGACAAATTTTAGTAAGTATTTGGTCCTGTAAAATGATAAACTTTGTTTTTGCTCTTTATAATATACTTTTGGACGGCAAAGATTGCTTACCACATGAAACAATGTACAACAGGCAATCCAGATCCAAGATATGGGGAGGGAGTAAAGTTTGATATGATCGATAATCGTGTTTCTTTATTAGGCGATGTCTAATATGAATCTAATCTAAATTTTCACCTTACTATTGATAAATAGTTTTTCTCATAGTACTTCTTGTATTTTTTTAATTATTATAAAATATTTTGTTTAACATGGACTCTAAAAAATGTTTAAGGGTACAGATCTTTACCAATTTTAATAGAATTAAATTTTAAATTACCTATCTCTCATTTTATCGCCATTTTTTGTGTCAATTTTTTATGATAAATTTAAAATATGGGAGCTTATATAAATATATTACATCAAAATTATTTTTTAAAAATAACAACCCAAATTCTGTTCTAAAAAGGAGCTAAGGCCACCTCGGCTCAAGAAATTCTTGTAGTTCTTAAGGTTCCACGTGAAGTTCTTGATAATAAATTCTAAAAGAGAAAGCAAAAGTTAAATGATTCCTATCTAACCTTTAAAAAATAACGACAAAAAAATTACTCACAACACATAAAAATATTTGTTGCACCACTTGAACCTTGTTTTGATGCAAAAATCTCATCTTATCTTATATATTTATGCTGTAAATAACAGTACAAAATGTTTGAATACATAATGAACACACGAAAAGGACAAACAACATATTTGGTTTACAATATGCACATACTTGTTGGTATATATATTTTTTTATATAAAAAACAAAACAAAAATGAACTTATACAAATATCTTAAAATAATACTAATAGAGTAATATAGTAATAATAAAATAATATGAATAATATGAGAGATGATATATATATATTATATTATTATATATTAATGTACTAGTGATGATTTTGATGCAAGAGATATTTAACTTTGAGTCCTTAGGTCGTTCTCCCTCTCAATGTGATGTCACGAGGGAGAGCAGCTTTGCTTGAGTTTCTTTTCTTTTTCTTTTTTCTTCTTTGATTTTTCTTTCTTTTTCCCTTTTGTTCTTTGTCACTTTCTTTCCAAAACTTTGTTCCATTGCACACACCCAACTTCATAAACGGGAAAAGATTGGAAAAAAAAGACCAAAATAACTAAGGATGGATGAATGAATATGATGATGATGGATGGATGGAGTAGTTTTGGTTTTGAAGGATGAATGATGATATGACAATGATGGTGTCTTTGTTTTTTGTGGTTTTTTGTTGTTTATTTGTCTCAAATATTTTTGTTCTAACCATGATGATGGTTGGGGTTGTCATGAGGGTCAACTGGCCAGTAAGAAGAGTATTTTAACCACTCAGCTTCTTGTTGATTTCTAATAGATGACTCCTGTGTAATCAAGATCATAATATTTAAAACAAGATTAAGATTAATTAGTTTAGGGTTATTAACTTTTTCAAATGAAAAAAAAAAATCTTAGATATAAAATTCAAAGTTGCATGCACAGAAAACAATGCAAATAGAAAATTGACTGGTCCTTTTTTTTCCACGTCATAGTCAAAAGCTAAAATTGAGCATTTTTCTAAACAAGACCAGGAATGCAAAAATACATGATTATGTCACTAGTATTTATTTAATTATTACATATAATTCATGTAATAATTTCTAATGCTAAAGCTATCAAAGTTCTACCTCTAGGTCCACCAATAACAAATTATTTTTTACTACCTCCGATTCTTTTTATTAGAGACAATTAAATTAATAAAAATTGATGTGTTGGACTGATATGAACCATTTATATCAATTTTTATTTCTAATAAAAAAGATCAGAGAGGATTAAATTTTAATTATAAGTAAAAATAACCAAAAATACTACATATCTTAAAATTTAGATTATGCCTTACTTATAATTGAAAACTATTATGTCCATCCTGAAAATTCTTTGATACAATTATTTTTTCTATCTTGTAAAGAAATTAAATTGTATAGTTGAGAATCATTTTAAAGAAAAAAGAGAAAGAAGAAAAGAAGATGAAATGGCCTCTTTAATTTAAATATAAATTGGTGTTTTAAATGTGAAAACAAATAAAGAGAAAAAAGAGATATGAAAATGGCTTACAATCTTTAATTTAAATAAAAATAGGATGTTTTAATTTCCATTAATAGTATCTATCTTGACCCTCTTTTTTCTTTCCCTAGTGGACATATATATAATGACAAAAACAAATAAAGTTCTCATATATTTTAGAGTCAAAAAGTTAATATCTGACCTCTTTGATAGTATCAGACGATGTTGAAGTGCACCCCATAATGACTTCCTCTAAACCAGACGCAGACCTTCCACCACCACTTAGTTTATGATGTTGTTGTTGTTGCTGCATGCCATGTGGATACATATTATAAGTTCATTTTCAAACAAAACAAATCAAATTCAAAGTAATCATTGTGTTTGATCCATCCATGACATTCTCTAAAAGTGAATTGATAGTTTCATGCTTGTTAGTGTTATTTGGCATGCACCTATAAAAACTTATGAATTTAGCTTGTGCATAATACCATGCACAATCACCCTATTTTGGACTAAATGTAACACACTGAGTAGCCAAATAATTGCACTAACTTGTACTCAACCCACCATTTCCTAAATTCTTTGTCAAATGTTAATGAGAGTTTTTAAGAAATCTACCACAACAATTTAGGTTTCAGTTAGTGCATCAAGTGTGAGTTAAAAATTTCATATTAAATAAAAATGGTAAATTTTGAATAATATAACTAATGTTTTAAAATTTTCAATTACGAAATAGTATATCCAATACACATCAAGTAGAAAATATCTGCATTAAAATATAATTGGGGCAATTGCCCCCACACTATTTTTTTGGTTCTCAAAATGTGTTTTGGTAACAAATTATTTCCCACCATAAATAACATGTGTTGCCCCCCTTCTCTTTTCAAAAATATGATTCATCGTTTGAATTAATCATATTTACAATTTTTAGTAAAGTTTAATATAAAATCATATTTTTTATCATTCTAAAATTCATTTTTCACTAAAAATGGTAAGGGTCCCCAATTAAATATTTTTAAAGATCGATATAATATTTAGAGATATTTTGGTACCAATAAAAATATTGGTTGTCCATGAGGTGTGGACTTAATTTAAAAAAAATGAATTTATTTTGAATTTATAATCTTAAGGAACAAAATTTAAATTCATTAAGAAAAACAATATTCAAATCATCTCGAGGACAGACGTAAAATAATCATTTTTTAAAAAGGCTAAAATGAATATATTACTTTAATAATTTCCAATTTTCTGCGTTGTTTTTATAGATTAAAAAAAAAGAATGTTTATAAATTTAGTACTAATCATTTAAAAAATTTGAGAAAGAAATTAATAATTTTCAATTTTGTCTTCATAATTTTCTAAGGATCATTTTGGAGCTTTAGTCATGAAAATACTATAGACTATTTGATTTTTTGCTTCACTTTAAAAAAATTGGATTCGTCCCTAGAGATGTTGTCCATAATTTGAATTATGTCTCAATTATTATTATATATATATAAGAAATAATTACACATGAAACAAAGGTAGACTGACAATTGTTTAGTCCATATTTATATAAAGATCATTAAAGGGAAAAAATTTTACAAGAAGCATCCTGTATTTAAAAAAATGTTGGAAATTAATATTTCACATTTAAAATGTTAGAGTATACCAAATTAAAGGAAAAAAATTACTAGAAGTATATTTAAGAAGCCGATAGATTAAGATCGATGATGAAAACATACCTGAAAATTTTCATTTTGTTGAAGCATGATTGTTGAGACATGATAAGCATTATCATCAAGGATGATGGATGTATGGTGAAGTGGAGGTGGAGATATAATAGTTGAGATTGGATTTGAAGGCCTACTTATATGGAAAGCTGTGTTTGCATTAATCTGTTGGTGTGCATGAATCTCATGTTGTTGATGTTGATGTTGATGCTGACTTTGATGCTGTTGTTGATGATGATGATGATGTACTACTACATGCTGCTGCTGTTGTTCTTGATCACATGACCCTCCTGATGCTTGCATTTCTCTTGCTGTAGAACCCTCTCCTATTCCAACCTACAATTATATATATATATATTATATCATCACATTAAAATTATTAATTAATATTTATAATATAATGTTACATATTTTTCTTAGCTAGGTGGGTAAACTAACCTACTGACACTGATTTATCATCAGGTGAGGTCCAAACAATTTTTGCTGAGTATGTAAGCAATGTTTCTTAATTATGTCAACACCTTTCTTAACCCTTAATTTCATGCATGTTAGTTCTTTCATCTTTTTGTACAAAAAAGTATATACTTACCAACCGAATGTTGAAATTTCATATAATTACAACTTAATAATGTTTCTAGAATTATATCTTCAAGTAAAACATCACATTCATTACTTAAGAAATTTATGTCCTTCTCTATATCCATATGTTCCAACCAAATGTTATAATATATGGTACAGAAAAATTTGAATTACCAATAAAAATTAAAGAGAAAAAAATTTAAAGTTAGTCTCTTAATTTTAGCGTCGGGGTAACACTTAGTGATAGAATTATATGCGTGCTATGATGATTTTGAAGTGAAGTGAGTTTAATGAAGCATCGATTAAATTTATGTGAAACACAGAGAAAATGGACATCTGATACTATCGATATTGACACATCAGCGTTGATAATAATTTGAAAGAAAAAAATGGAAATACCAATGTCAGATAATATTGTGCCAGTGTGACACCAGACACAACTTAAATTTGAAGTGTTTGTGTTAGATGATATATGTAGCGTACCTCATCGAAGGTGCTTTTTCGAAACGGGAGGAAACCGAAATGATCGGATTTAAGGTGTTGAATATCCAAGGCATTTGTGAAACTTGTTAAAGGATTAACACCAACAACAGCAGACATTTCATCTCTATGAATGTGACTATGAGTACTATGATTATGAGTAACAATTTCCTTAGAAGAAGAACTTCCACTTCCACTATCTCTTCTTCCATAATTATTATTAGCTTCTCCTCCACCACTTCCTTCACCAGTTAATGTTGTTGTTGCACCAATTCTATGATTATTATTATCAGACCAATTACACTGTCTTGGTTGTGTCTGATAAAATATCTTTGAAACAACAAGTTCTCCTTCTTTCTCTTCTTCATGTTGTCCTAAATGATATTGATGCATCACCCAATTCGTCTTCTCCGGTTTTCGATTCTTCCCGAAATTTGTATAGAGGACAAGAATTTTCTTGCAGCCTTTTTGTTTTCCATTAACCATAACAGGTCTTGTCTTACCAGTTTTATGCCATCTTGTTTCTCCTCCTGATGATGTTCCTTGTAAGTCACATTCTTCTGTTTGAATCTTTCTTCTCTTTCTTGTTCCTGTTGTATATGCCTTTGATGGTCTATGGAAAAAGTGTCTGCTTAATCCATCTCTTGTCACTCCTGAAAAAATCAAAGTTAGGTGACTTAATTAGGTGAACTATATATAAGATAAAATTAACCCTCTTTGCTCAACTTTATTTCTTTTATATATAATAATAAATATCTAATAAGCTATTTTCTTAGCTAGTGTCAAACATATATCATTACACATAAAAACCTAGCTGAGAATTTAAATTAAATAAATAATAATAATAATAATTTTTTTTATTTCCGCAATTTTAAAAAAGAAATGAAAGAAAATATAATTTGTATTTTGCATAGATGAATTAATTAACCTGGGAGTTTTTCAGGATGGGTGTAACAAATTCCATCTTCTCCTTCAATAGTGAGAATGAATTCATCTATCAAAGGGTGTGATTTCATGTTCTTTGACTCAACTTTAGCTTCAAGATGTTCAATGAGTTCTTGATCTGTTGGATCAAATTTCACTCCTGCTGGTAGACCTAGCCAATCCTATTAGTTCCAATGAAATTCAAATTAAAAATTAAAAAAAGTAATTAAAGGGGAAGAAATCAATAAGGAGAATATTAGAGAAAGAGAGAGAGAATATAATTAAAAGAAATTCAAAGAAGAAAAAAAAGATGAAAACTAACTTTAGTTATAGCTTGCTACCTAAATAAGAAAAGGGATACACACACCACATTAAATTAAATGTCACCATATTAACAAAAAAAAAAAAATTTGCAGCGTAACTACAACCGCAATAGTATCAGAGAGAAGAAGCTATTAATATTTGATTGTATATATATGTACCGGCTTTCCTTGATCGAACTTGTGTCCGCAGCGAGGACAGTGTTTGGATCCACACAACTGATGCTCTTCAAGCTTAGAATCTATGAGATCAGAGCTACTAACGTTGCTCATCTTATTCATCATCTTCTCTATGATGCTATCTCTTAGGATGAAACTTTATTAATATTATAAGGTCTTGTTGAAATGAAATTCTTGTACTATGAAATAGTAGTTCAACACCACTGAGCATAATCACCCCAAGATATATTAGATCAAACTTCAAAAGCTCAAATTTCCCTACAAAATCATAAAAAAAAATTAAGAAAATTTGATGATGATAATTTGATGCAAGAAATTAAGACAATTAAAAATAATATAATTGATGTGGCTAGCTATTAGAAAGAATATAAATGAATAAATATGGATCCATATACAATGAACTATGTAGAGGATAAGGATGATGAGAGTAAGCAGTTACTTACAAGAAAAGTGATGGAAGGAAAATAAGAGAGAAAAAGAAGAAACTGTTGTTAGAATAATAAGATTGAGGTGGTAGATAGATAGATAGATATAAACTAAGGTGCTTTAAACAAGGAATAAAACACCAGAATTCGCTCTACTTTTTAGTCTTTAACTGAAGGCAAGGAAGAGAGAGAGAGAGAGAGAGACAGAGAGAGAGAGAGAGGAAAAAATAAAGGAAAAGTTGTGTTTGTTTTGTATACTCTCTCACACATACCATACTATGGTGTATGTAACTTTATTAAATACTATGAATATGATATATAATTATGTGAACCGTGTATTTGTAACCGGTTTATATGGAAAAAAGAAAGAAAGAGAAGCTATAAAACAAACTAAAACCCGGTTGGTTTTTTCTAATAAAGCTAACAATACTACTCATACCCCATGTTGTCTTCACTCTTCTATACTCCATCTATACTACTGTTGCCACCATTGTATACTACTGTTGCCACCACTGTATTTTTTTTTTTGTATATATTTCAAATGAGATTAGCTTGTGGTGAAACACATTAAGGGTGCGTTTGATCTGCTAAAAAAATGAAAGATTGGACAGGATAATTTTAGTTGTAGTGTTTGATTGTAAAATTGTTTCAGGGATTGGACAAACTGGGAGGCAAGAGATAGGACAAAAATAGAAATTTTTGTTCCTCACTAAACCACAACACAACTTTTTGTCTCAAGTACAAGTTGTTTAAAATATCAAATACAATTTTGTTCACCAAATATTGTATAAGATAAAAAAATTGTTCAATATCATAAAAGTTTGTTCTATGTTGTTCTGTCATATGTTGTTTTCTCTAGTATTTAATCTTTAACGAATCAAATGCACCCTAAATGTTAAAAAGTGAAGAATTATAAGTCCACTCTAGTTTTTCAACATATAGTTTTTTTGTTTTTAAATTTGGATGTTTTGTTCGAATTATGAATTCGGTGTCATTTTCTATGTCATATTAATTATCAATACATATAGTTTTCGATATAAAAAATGTGCAAGAAACTATTATATGTGGTCCAATATATCAATTTCATTTTATTTGAATGGCGAAATAATATAATGAATAGGCTAAAAATAAGAGGGGAAAAATATGCGATAAAACATCATCCACCAGACCCCATAGCCAGATACTCTCAAAAGTGGTCAACTGGCCATCTGAGCCCATTGAGACAAAAACACAACAGCCACACAAAACCTATTGATTTCGGAACAAAAAAAGTTGCACCTCCACTTATAGAAGCAGCAGGGTTGACAAAGATTTTACTTAGAAACTATTTTCAAAAGGAGAATTTCACCCCATCCACAATTGTTCAATAGGTGTAGATCTCTCGACAAAGAATTTGATCATTACGTGAGTTTCAAATCAATTACTCAACATTATGTCAAACTAAAGTCGATCCTAACCTAACCTTCCGACGAACATCCAACCCGGGAAAGCTATCAAAGAGACTCAAAATCCCTAAAAGTGTTACGAACCAACTAGCTGGCTAACTAGATAATGCTTTTTTTTGTTAGTTTAAGCCTAACTTTTTATTTTTATTGTAGTCAAAAGTCTAATAACCTAGCTTAAAATATATTTATATTAAATATATAATTTTTTATTTTAATATACACACACCAAGGGGAAAAAATTGGTGTCTCAAAATTTAAGGTCTTGTATGGTCGCTTGTCCTACACGCTTTCCAAATTTCTGAGTCGCTCGTATGCCAACATGATTTTAAGGTGTCGAAGTTTTTTTTGCAGATTTACGTTATATAATTATAAATTTATATATTACTATAAAAAAATTAATCAATATTAAAAATTTCATATTATCACACACTAGTTGCAACATCCACCTATTAACCGAAGGTGTACCCTTACTTTTTAGTAAGAAAATGAATCTTATAGTGATAAAAGGTGGGGAAGAGATTTAATTTTTTATTAAAACATACTGAAAATAGTAAGAGTTCGCATTTGAACCATTTTTAACAGATCATATTAGAGACACCCAAATATATGGGTGTACCAATTCAAATCTGTCAATTTATTTGTTGTTATTAACATGTTAGGGATTAACATGATGAATTTTCATATACTTTTAAATATTACTTATTATTTTTATACTTTAGAGACTAAATCAATATGGTTTATTTAATTAACAATATATCAGAAAACAAAAAGGGGAATAAAATTAATTGATGCTCTAAGTATATTGGAAAAGTGGAGCAACTATTTAGTGGAGTAATTAATTAAACTTGATTCATTTATATGTATTCACATGTGCTTTATGATTCATATTTCTATATGCTTGTATCTCTCAAGATCACTTGTGGTTTCTTTCTAATTAAGAATCACAACTCACTATCAAGAGGTTTATTTGTGTCTGTAAACCATGTATTTTTTGTTTTCTTTCTCAAATAACGCTCTACACGCAATTGCAAACGACTTCTCAAAAATATACTCTACACGCAACTGCAAAAAATCTTTGAGAGTTGAAGCATATCTAATAGATATATGCATAAATTTGATTCTTTTAAAGTGTCGTGAAATACAACTTTTCCGTATAACTATTGTCAATCTTTACTTTTTTTTGTTTTAATTAGCTTTTCATATTTTTACTTTTTTTTGTTAATTTTTTGCTTATTTGTTAAGTTTTATATATCAATTTACTCTTTTCTAAAATTTTAATATAATAGTATCAAAAGTATATATATATTCTTCTTTTTATATTTGACACCCTCGTAAAGTTTATGTTATCTATAATGCCAAGAACAACTAGGATGGAGAGTAATCTATTTTCAAAACAAGTAAAGAAGTCAAAAAATCTAAAAATCAAAGAGAGGACAAATGTACTTCTTAAGTCAATATTGGAAATAAGCAATTTTACAATGTCATGGTTTTTATCAACAGAAACATTTTAATTCTATGAATTTCTCATATCCTATAACAGTTTCATAGTTTATTATTGTTACATGTAAATGGAAAAAATCACTTTTGGTTCATACGTGTCAAGGTGGCAAAGCTTAACACAAAAAGTATAATAATAAATTCACAAGATGAACCAAATTACATTCTAATTATTTTCATATAACCTATTAAAACTTGAGATGTAGAGAGAGTGAGACACTGTTGATAAAAAAGATGATAGAAACTCACATGGGTTTTGAGCTGGAGTGCTGATCATGATGCTTTTGGCATGAATGTTTTGTGCAGAGAGAGAGAGAGAGAGAGCAATACTATTACTATTAGGTTGCTTGATTATCAAGGAAAATGAGCAAACGTACTTGATGGACCACCACGTCCTTTAATATATTAATAGAAACTTATGCTATACAAATTACAGTTTTAAAACATTAGTTAGTAAAATATATATTAAACAAAGACTCTCCTTTTTCAAAGCAAAATCACCAGTTTAATTGTTTTTGGCTTAATGAAATATATCTCTTTTTTTTCTCCATTCACAATTTATGGTTGTCTAGTCTAGCTATAAGAATTGTTCCCACTAGAATCAAATTCGGATCCTCCCAAACAATCTATTATAGGAAAAATCCATTAATCACTTGAACTCAATATTTTGACTATGGTTGCTCATTTTTTAAATATGTTATTTTGGTCTTTTAAATTTTCAATTAATGCAATTTTAATTTTCCTATCAATTTTGATATTACATTATTTAGTATTATCTTGCCACGTCAATATTTCACAACCACGTCAACATATCTTCGTTAAATATTAGATGTCAAATTGATAAAGGAAACAAAATTCCGTAATTAACAAAATTAGAAAATCAAAATTGCATATTAAAACAACGGAGACAAAAAAATCGTGAATGAGATAAAATAGAGCGACACAAAATACATGAAAATTTTAAAAAATCTTTGCAAAGAGAGATGGGGATAATAGTAATGTTAATTTCCCTTTCTCACTTTTTGTTACAAAAGCTTACCCCTTGTGTTATTTCTATTCAAGGGTATTCTAAAGTATTGGTAGAAAACTTATAATGTAGTTTCACAAAATATGTATAAGAATATAAAAAACAGAGGTTGAGCATCATGTGGGTCCTGCATCAGCATGAAAAATCTTTGGCCCTTAGAAAGTATCTTAATCAGATGATGGTTAGGCTTCACGTTTATAACTAATTCTATGGTGTGCAGTCAAGAAAAATATCATGGAGGGACCCTTATGCAGTATAATAAATAGATGGCTATGATTGCCTTTGCCCCTTAATTTCTCTTTTCAAAAATTATAAACTTCCAATTTTATTTTAGGAAGCTAAATAAACCTAGGATCTTAATTTTCACCTAAAAATATCATAGTCCTAATTAAGGAATATATACTATCTTTATCTTAAGAAGATTGTATATTTGAGAGATACATGGACTTAGCAAATTAGCAAAAGCCCCAAAATGAATTAGGCTTCTATATTTAAAATAAAGAAATTAAATTAGAGAAAGAAAAACTTTTTTTTTACAAGTAGAGAACGAGAAACTTAAAAGTGAATTTTACACTTTAACGTGAAATTACGAAGTGAAATTCCTACTACTATACTGACACATGTTAAATGTGTAGGCTTTTTTTTTTATATTGCATTCTACATATAACTCTCTTTCCTAAAATATTAAATACAATGATTCAAGAGCGCTTAAATGAGATGAAATGTCTCTTGAAGCTTAACCAAGAATCTTAGTTTAATTTCTGATTTGCACGCGTTAAAACACTTAGAATTTGCCGTCCATTTGAGTCTCAGAAGACTCGATGGATTAGTCTATATGGTTACGTGAAGACATATATGATTTACACTAGAAAAAATAGGAAAAATAATGTAATTAAGAGAATCAAATTGCTTTTAATTATCAATTTAAATTGATCAATTATACTAACCGATTATGGAGCCCACATATCTTAATAAGGCTCTATATATCTTCTCCGTATACATTCCTTCATCCTTTGTTTGCAATTGTATTGCATAAATATTCCTCTGTTTAGGATATTTGTCATTATTATATTAGTATATGGTTTGGTAGTCATACAGTGATCTAAGGAATATAATCTTTTATACTAATTTTAGTGATTATACTAGAAAAAAGCATAGATTTAATTTTATACACATCCAATACACTGCCAAATTTTTTTCCAACATACTCTTTTTTCCGCATAATTCATCTTTAAGGATATTTCTTTCTTTTTCTTGACAAGTTTTAGGATATTGCTTAAAGAGTACAATTCTTGGTACGGTGGATATCTATATTCTAAGTTACAAATTTTGAAATTTTGAATATTACAATTTAATATATTTATTAGAATTATAACTTTCTTTATTTAGCAACAATACTTGCACTTATACGTACCTTCTATTGTTGGTTGAACAAAAATATCGATTCAAGAAGTGAACCAGTATATGTAAATACTACGAAGTTTAAGTCCGTCAGTATGAGAATGTGAAATGTGAGAAATATTAGATTAGAATTGCATACTTTAAGTAGTTCATATAGACACCTTTTATAGAGAATATATTGAAGTCGTTCGAACATTGAAGTTTGGCCGTAACTGGGCGGCACCAAACAATGTCATGTTTTAATGTTGTGAGACGTGTCGTTAGCCTTTTGAATAGGACCTTTGTGCTTCTAAGACCGGGTTGACATGACGAACATGGATTTTAGATCAGTCCAGAACAATTATTTTATTCAATGATACAAAATGAAGTTATTTTCAACCTAGATATCTATTATTGTTATATAGTAGTATAATTTATCATAATACGGGAGACAAAAAATGGCATGATGAGGGTTCTCATCAAATAAGTACAAAGTAATTATGAATTGCAATGAGGAAACATTGCAAGACAGCAAAGCAAGGACAAATTCATCTGATCATACCATCCAAACAGAGGCCACATAAACACTCCACTCTCCTTATATTTGGATCATAAGATGACAAATTAAGATTTCTAGTTCCATAATAAGAATACCAACACTTTTTAAAATATTTATTTTTAAAATAGTTCTTAAAACAATATTATTTCATCTATATTGTAATATAATAGATCACAGTTCATTTTTCTTAAGAAAATAATTTGTCGCATGCAACAATAACAATAATAATTAATATTATTTTGATAAGTGATGCATCCATTAGAAAAATGATTAAATAATATTTTTAAAGAACTCAAGATCATAGATTTTGAATCAATTCTAATAATTTCAAATTCTTCAAATAAAATTTCAACATCACAAATAAGATTATCAGAATTATTATGTTTTATATAAGTTTCAATATTTTTGATAGAATAATAAAAATTACTAATCTATATACGTTTCAATATGTTTGTATAAAAAAAATATTAAATATTAACATTGACCGATTAATCTTATCAAGAAAAAGTTTAGAACTAATTATTTTATCAAGGAAACAAACGTGGTCTCTTTCATATCACATAATTTAGTAAAATGGTTATTAATGAGAGCAAATGTTGAAAATAGGTAAGAAATTTCTGAAAAGGACATGACTTACCTATGAAGAAAATTGACCCACTTATTTGTTTAGGTATGGACGTCTCTTCAACATCCCTTGTGAAGTGTAATTCTTTATTGGGTGAAAACTCTTGAAAATTTTACTAACACATTGTGACCTAGCATTTAATCATTTTTTTCTTCTTTTAGTGTGAACTAATTATTTGATTTGGGTCACTTATCCGAATATTGTGACCAACTTGGAGTAATTCATATGGGTAATTAAGAACTATGTATGACTCTCCAAAAGAATGAAATTAATTGGCAAGTACAAAAGTGTGACAGCTGATAATAATATGGAAAAAATGATGTTGATTGGTTTATTATCTTCTAATTGATTATAGCTTTCTTCAATTTTACTCGTCAAAATGTTGTTTTGACCAATTGGACCCATGCTACTTTCTTCTTGGGACAGATTTGGGAATAAGTTACAACAAAAGCAAGAAATGTTAGTCCTTACTCCTTAGACATATTTTTGGCAGGAAAATGCTAGAATATATTTTCAACTACAGTAATCTGAGAAAAGTTTTGTATATCATCATCACTGCCATATATAAGAATTAAGATGACCGAATACTCTACATAGATCAGGGGAAATCTATACTGTACAATTTTGTATTCAAACATCAATGTAATATTTCTTAATAAGCTGCGTAAAACTAAGATTGATGGTCTCATGACTCAACTCTACTAATAGTTGCATGATATACAAATTCAAATACAAGAATATAATAGTATAGTAAAATAAAATACAGAAAAGAAACATTTGTTTATACTATAAATATAGTTATCTGATGAAGAATATGTAAGAAAATGGGAATATTTGCCGGTTGCAACTACAAGGATCACTTTCTAGAAAGTAATCTTTTTTCTATTTAGCGTCAAATTTTGACAAGTTTTTAAAAGCATTTCAGGGTTGAAAACTTTAAAGATATTTCTTAGTTTTCTATTTTTTATATTTATTCAGTTTCACAATTTCACAAACTTTATTTTTAAAATGATAATGCAAATAGATCATCCCATAACAGTAATCAGTATAAAAGCTGAAATATATAAGCAAAATAAAATTCATCCATGAATTTATTTATTTAACTCAAAACAAACTCCTGATCAATAAATATGACTTTGGTTTCCTCACATGGGACTTTCAGTCCAAATATAATCCAGCAGTTTAGAGCTCAACCTAGAAAACATCCATGTGATGTGCTACCAGGTCATTCAAATTCAATGGTTGTGTACCCAAAAATAATGAAATATGCAGATGTTGCTTACGCACATTCACTAATTTATTGATTACAACAAAGGATATATAGGATTTTAACTTAATTATACACCTTTCCGTACAAGATTTGATTGCATGTCAAGAAGAATCAAAATATGATGGATAAAAAAAGCAATCTCATTTTGAACGGAACTTCCTGCTCACTGATTCATAGCTTGGAACGTATAAAACTGCAGAACATGGAGAGGCAAGGTTACTACTACACAAGACAAAGATATTATGGAGTTTTTTTAATTAAAAAAAAAATCAAATTACCATCTCCATATGATGCCATTGTGAGAGGGGAAGAAATGAGCTTTTGAGAAACTGAAGTAATGTCCTTCAAATTTATTTCGTCCACTGCTTTTAGAAAATCCTCCACCGGTTTCCTGTGTAGGGGAAGGACAACTTTTAGCTACCGACAATAGCATTTCAACATGCAACGAATGTAAACAACAATTGCAACACGCAACATTTTTTATACTAGAGTACTTTTTAGAATGTCATTCATAAGTCATACCTATCACCATATGTCAAAACTTGTCTTCCTATATCTTCTGAAACAACCATCTGAAAACACAATAAGTAGGATACTGATCAGATAGTAACAGAGAAAATGAAAAACATTTTTACAGTCATAATTTCCAAGTAAATTTTCCGTTTGAGATGGATTTACATACTCTTGATTCCAAATTCATCAAAATTGCAGATTTTGTAGCTTGTTTGGCACGATCCAGTTGTACCTGGTCGACTGCAGACAGAAGCCAAAAGAATGTGTTTTAACTGAAAGGCTACCAATCTAAAGGTGATAATCACGACACAATACTAGTCGACAAGTATAAGAGCGTACCTTTTCCAGAAGTAGCAACTGCAAGAATCTCATTAGCTGCAATATCAATGGCTTTTGACACAAAATCTGAACCCTGATACATAAATGACAATAAGGTCACAGATGATTAAAAAAAAAAAAACTAAGGAATAGTAACAACAGACTTTGAAGACAACCATAATCTAGAGAATGGCTTGAATCCATCGTATGCATATACAAGCTCAAAGGTTCCAGGCAATTTGACCAGGAAATAAGCAAGTATATGTCTGTTACTATGATTGAAGAGAAAAGTCCCTAATACTAACTGTTCTAAGTACATATAAGATGAAAGCTTTCAACTAACTGAAAAATAATCGAAATCTATTCTCTAATATGCTTTAATAAATATATCAGAAGGTGAAAATTTTGGAATGAAAATTCTTGGCAGGCCAAAAATATGGGAACGTTGAAAGAAAAGGTATGTCATTTAATGTAATTGTAACATTAAATGCTACACTTTCAATTAAAAAAAATAAAAAATCAATTTTGATTTATTTGCCAGTGTTTCTTAAGGATCATTTGCCTTTAAATATTACATGCAAAAGTAAGTAAGAATCTTCCAATTAAGGCAAAGTAAGCAATATTACATGTGACTGAAGTCAACAGAATAATAGTAACAGTGAATGAACACATATATCTTGTATTATTTACAATACAACTTGTAAGTTGTCATAGAAGGATCACAAGCTGCTGATCATTTAAACAACCATCGGAACACTAAACTAATTAAATGGCTATTTCAATACAGATAAATAATCATTTCTACCATACTTTACCATAAATGTCAGTAGTATCCCTGATAAAATAACACCAGATCATATGGTTCTATTTACTTTTTTAGGTAAAACAGATTACTCAATTTACGTCTAGGTGATTTGCTCATGATTCCTAGCATGTCAAAGTTTTCATGTAGGTGTGGATAACCACCAACTGCTGAGATCTATATAATTTCAACAAAATATGTATAATTGTATATATTTATCTTTGTAATTTACTACTAAAGTGGACCTAAATTGCACAAAATCTTATTTATACTAAATAAATGAATCACATATAATAAGCTGAACAGAACACAAATATATGTTCAACGCATTACAGTAAACACACTAAAGCACCATAATTTGTTAATCATTAATACTTGTGATTTAGGCGAACTAGTAATTTAAGCAGTTGTTAAGTTATATCATGACCCCTGTACACACTAAAATTGGGGTTATGGTCTCCTTTAAGGGTTTACTTGAGGTATCCATAGTTACATTACACATAAACATTGGCTAACATAAAAATTCCAATATTTCCAAAAAAATGTGATTTCATTAAGCACGGGATTCAGAGGGACTTACTGTTGTGACTTGGATACCAAAAATGCCAGTATTATTGTAAATATTGTTGAATGCTGATATTGAATGAACTTGTGGATACTCATTCAGAACACGAAGATCTGCACGTGATAAAAGCAAGGTTATTATTAAGGCGACAATATATACAAAAGAATATATATTTTATATTTCTTAGCGGGCAATATGATTCTTAGTTGGAAAAATTATACATAAAATCGAGATCATCACAAATAATATGGATTCATATAAACGACTTTTATGTGTAACCGACTAACTAGGAATGAGTAGTTTAAATCTATGTTCCAAGCTTCAACTAAAGAGCCAAAAAAGACTTAACACATCAAGATAACTTACACAGCCGTGAATACATCCCTTTACCAGGCCCACCAGCAGAGAATGATCCACCACCTCCCAATAGCATCTGAATTATGCAAGAGAATAAAGTCATATGCCGACTTAACATAAACTAGAAACATACTTTAGGAGCCAACTAAATTCTTGGACATATTTCTAGCTACCTTAAAAAAAGTAAAAGAAGACAAATAAAAGACATAATCAACACCTGAAGAACAGTCAAAACCATAGCCTCCTTCAAGTTATGCCAGCCGCCAGGAAGTTCAAATGCAAGAGCAAAATGGGTCCTCTGGCCATTAAAGGAAGGTTAGACTTGACAGATGTTTGAGCCCAAACTGGAAAATAGAGATGTTAGCTGAAATACAAGGCAAAATATATTTTTCTAATGCATACCCCGGTTTCAGTTTGACAACGATAATCACCACCAGTGTATACTGATTTTGGCTCTTCTGGACGCGGGACATTGGGTAAATCGGACAAAAGAGGTTCGGCTACGGATAACAATTCCTCATGCTCAACACCAGAAGCTGCAAGTACAATTCGAGGTGCAGTATAATTTTCCTGATGTTTTACAAAATTAGAAGTCACATAAGAAAGTTATTAAAGAACAGTTAAAAAAATAGATTTTTGAGGAACAACTAAAACTATATTATACATAAACATGAACTTTTAGTTTTTGATGACTTACAGCAACAAATTCTTCGAGAAGTGTGCCATTTAATCTATTTAGTGCTGATTCTGAGGCTAACAGAGGATTAGCCAAGGCACCAGAAAAACCAACAGAATGAATTGCTTCCAATAGCAAGTCTTGAGGGTTTTTGGAAGCTTCACCAATCTCAGCCTTCACTTTCAGAAGCTACATAAGATTGTGGTATTAATAACAGAAGAAAATTCAAAAGGTCGTGACAAATGTAAGCATCAGGAAAGGTACAAACTACAAAGTCATTGTAAAATATAAATATGTCAGACTTTATACAACACTACCGATATGAACCATGCTTATTCACTCTGAAACACATTCTAATGAACTAATACGAACAGGAAGTTTTTATTATTCTATAAAACGGTTAAAATTTAAACATAAAAATCCGATAAGAGTATAGAGTATCTAAACTGATTGTCTTACTACTACAACTTTTTTTCAACACGTAATAGTGAATTATTTATAATTTATAAATTCGATCACACATATATGTTTAAGCCAGTAGAACTAGCTCCAGGTACAATGGTTAAATGAGGCAAGCCAAAGACAGAGCCCTAGGGTAAACCATTTAAGTTTAAACCACACAACAAACTTTTGGTTATGCAAACTAGAGGGTAATTTGAGACAGGAGTTAAATATTTGAAGACCAAATAAAACCCAACAACACCATCATCACATAAACACGCCCAAATAAGGTAGCTAGACCAAATAGTGGACCAAATATTTGTGATGTAATTTGACAGTAGGCTGTATAAAGTAGCTGGACCAAATAAGCAAGAAAAACAAGGACACACTAGAGGCAACATGGAAAATATTGCTGACAGAGACAGTTTCATCTCAACTGAAACATGCTGCGAAACTTTTTTTTTTAAATTAAAAAAAAAATAGCATAGAAGCACACAATAGTTTTTCCAGTTACAATTATTTTATTATTCTAATTCAACTTTCCTATCCTCAAATGGGTTTTACTATCAAATATGCATGCATATAGTTTCTTTTGAGGCCTCCTATAGCTCACTACTGTTAGTACTACTTTGCTAGCTCTACTTTCCATTTATGTTCATGTTGACCGACTTAAACTAATGTCTATATCAACTGTGTAATTAATACTATCTCTTAGAATCATGGGAGATTAGTTTCGGTTTTTCATACTTTCTCACAACCAATGTTTGCATTCAACGCTTATCTGTGAGATGATTATTAATTAGTTTAACATTAGGGGGTTTGCCTAATGCCTTGGCATTAGGGGGTTCGGCACCTCAAGCCGACTTACACTTCCAAGTTTCAACAGAAGTGATCTGTGTTGTGCACTAAACAAACAATAAAAACATTCTAGAAGTCCTAATAAAAATTCAGGAAAGGTACCTGCTCATTGACCTCCCAATCAAGAAACGCAGGATTCCTCACAATATCAACTAGCAACTCCACCATTTCAGGAACATAAGTCTTCAAAGCATCAAAAGTGTAACCCATTTGCTCTCTAGAAGCCGAAGCCTGCACGTTACCACCAATTGCCTCCACCTCACGAACCACTCGAAAATGACTCCTGTTTACAGTACTCTTGAAGGCCATTCTTTCAAGCAAATGTGTAGCCCCAAAAGTTAATGGAGTCTCATAGATCGAACCGCAGTCTACATATAAACCTATCGAGGCAGCAGGATTCTAAACAACAAGAATAACTTGTATCAATACTTCTACACTACATAGTTTTTGCAAACACATTATATAAATTCAACGAACAGATAACAAATTCATACCGGTGATGTTTCAGATGCGACTTTGACACCATTTGGGAGTGTAGTAATAATAGTTTTCCCAGGCGCGACATGATCAGGTAATGGAGATGGAATTGTAACACCGGGAAGTGGGAAATCGAGAGGTGGCACGGAAGAAGATGATCCACCGAGCCATCCAAAAATACCACCTAAACCAGCAGAGGATTGTTTGGTGGCAACAGAACTAGAACTTGCAAATCTGGTAGTGGCAGGTACCCTATTGCACGAACGGGCCTAATCTCATTGGTTAATCGCAATACAAACTATTAGAAAATCAACCTTATGTAAAATTTAAAATCTAAAACGAAATTAAAACAATATTTTCCAAAGCTAAGTAAATCATATGGAATCATATAAAGCAGTAATCAATAAACACGATTCATGATTTTATTCATAGGAACAAATCAATTAAAAATATATATATTGTGAGATCTAGGGATTGAAGGATTTGAAATAGGAGAAGAAGAAAAGAACTAACCCTGAAGGCCCTGAGGCGTGAAGAAAGGTTTCTGTACATGGTGAATCGGAGAAGAGAAGAGAGAGTTTGATTCGTTTTAGGGCGGAGAAAGAACGAACCAGAATAATCAGACACTTCTACCTTATTGGACTGTTTGCTTTTTTCTTCTACTTTTTTTTTTATAGCGGACTACCTTTTTTAAAAAATAGATCTTCATGATTTCCTTTACACACCCCTCGTTGTTACAACTAGCACCAACCTGATTTTTATTTTCTCTTGATTGAATGTTTGATGCTCCTATTTTATCACATTCCCAAAACATAGTTATCTTATTTTTAAAATTTAGATATTAATTATGTTGTTAGATTTGTTGATTTGATGTGTGTTAGTGTTTGATTTGTCTCATAAGCTGATATTTCTTATAAATTTGTTTGTTTTTAAAAAAATTAAATAACATCAGCATATTTTTATTTTTATAATACATCAGCATATTTTTTGTATCAAGTCTTAAAATAAAAATTTAAAAAAACAAAAAAAAATGTTTTGTTTGACGGGCCAACTTAAGTTGGTCTGCTACGCCACGTCTCATCCCATTTTTAGGCGAAATTAAGTGGCACGCTAAGGAGAAATAGGCCAAAGGAACATCTTCCTCAAATACTGATCAATGGGAAAGTTGATAAATTATGTGATGAGATACCGCAAGACTTATTTAGTCGATAAGCAACTAATTAATCTAATTTAACCAACTAGTGTATGTTAGCGCAGCAATTCACAAACAATCACTCACTACACACTTTGTTTCACACACACACACTTCAATTGCACAAGAATGGGGTTTAGGAATTTGGGGAAAATTGTGAAGAACACACTCAGAGAGGGAAGAAGGATGATAAGAGAAAGAGAAAAAAAAAATTATTCTTCCACTATTGGGCCAAAATCAAAAGTTACAATCATTAATGAATATGCACAAGTACTTATAGAATTTGTTTGACACTTAAGCAAACACACAAACATAGCTAGCAACTAACTAACTACCTCTAACTAACAAACATTTCAATTGCTTCACAGCTAAGCAACCACTAACAAACTAACGAACCCATAACTGCCAACTGTCAATAAAGTTTTGGCAGAACCCGTGGTTTTCGCTGAGCCAGGGTTCACAGATTTTGAATTCTTCAAAATTTGTCTTGCTTGTAAAACAAGTAAACCATTATAGGACATGGATTATACACATATTACAACACTCTCCCTTAATTCATGTTCTCTAATGACTTAACACACATTAGATTTCTCAATCTCACAAAAGTTTCTACTGTCACAGCCTTTGTTAACACATATGCAACTTGTAAATCAGTTTTACAATGCTATAGCTTGAGTTTTCCATTTCCAACTTGCTCTCTCAAGTAGTGAAATCTCAACTCAATGTGCTTGCTTCTTCCATGAGCTATAGGGTTCTTGGCTAAGTTGATTGCAGACATGTTATCCACCTTGAGTATAACTGAATCACATTTTACATTGCTTATTTCATCAATTAGATTGCTAAGCCACACACCTTGACAAGCACTTAATGAAGCAGCTATGTATTCTGCCTCACAAGTGGATAGTGCCACCACTGGTTCCTTTCTTGAACACCAAGAAATTGGAGCTCCTCCATACAAAAACACATATCCAGCAGTGGATTTTCTATCATCCTTGTCACCACACCAGTTTGAATCAGTATACCCTATCAGTTCAATTCTTCTCTTATCTGGTTTATTGAACACAATGCCATAGTCCATTGTGCCTTTAATGTACCTTAAGATTCTCTTTGCTGCAGACAAATGAGACATCTTAGGTCTCTCCATGTATCTACTAACTATGCCAACACTATAGGCTATGCCAGGCCTTGTGTTGCATAAGTATCTCAAAGAACCTATAAGCCTTCTATACTCAGTTGAATCTACATCTTTCTCTTCTGTTTCTCTTGACAATTGAAGTCTAGGTTCTGATGGAGTAAGAGCTGGATTGCATTGATCCATCTTAAATCTCTTCAAAATCTCACTAGCATACTTCTTTTGATGTAGTATCAACCCTTCACTGGTTCTTTGAAATTCAATTCCTAGAAAGTATGGAATGTGACCTAGGTCAGTCATTTCAAACTCTCTCATCATGTCCACTTTGAACTCTCTGATGTGAGCTTCATTACTACCTGTAATAAGCAAATCATCCACATATGGCATAGTATTATAGTTCATTTCTCAGCACAATTTTTCACATACACTCCATGCTTTGTCACACATTTGCTGAAGCCAATATCACCTAGGAACTTATCAATCCTCTTGTTCCAAGCTCTTAGAGCTTGCTTAAGCCCATACAATGCCTTATGTAGCTTGTACACCTTGAATTCATCTTCTTTACTAATGAATCTTGGAGGTTGTGTTGTTGGAGTAAGCCCTAAAAGCCAATATATTTGATAGCATTTGCTTTTGTATTGTGACATGATTTATATATATTAAATATATATATATATAATAAGGCATTTCTTTATTATGTTTGTTTTCCAAAATAATAAAGTCCCTAGAATAGATTGTTCATGTAATGAAACATTAAGTGAGACTTAATCGTGAGATTACATTAACTTTAGAACACTATTCTTAAAGTATCCGTAGTCAAGCTTTAATATGAAATGGGATAACATTAAAGCATAGAGACTATTATGTTGGTAGACTGATGATCACGTCTCACTGATCATAGATAATGAGTTATCAAGTCTTCACATAGATATAAATGTTAAGGGTAACTTTATATCGGATTGACCCACCATGAGAATACTACATAGAATGTTATGAAATGTCATAAGTTATTCTCATAGTGATAAAAGGTGTATTCCATCCTTCGACCTGAAACCACTGTGTACCCTAGATGTAGGAGTGTAATACCTTGTTGTCATTCAAACGTTATCCGTAACTGGATAACTATAAAGTTGGTTGATGGGTATCCCACGAATCATGCTGAGGGACATGAGTGACCTAGATGGGATTTGTCCCTCCTACATAACGGGAGATATGTCTATGGGCCCAATATTGAACTAGACAAGGATGACATACTATGCCTTGTGTTTCAATATAGACATGAGGACAAAAGGATAATTATGCACAAGATGTTTATCACAGAAAGGTTAGTCAGATCACATGACATTCTTATAACTTGGGTAACAGTGATGTGTTGCTAGATACCGCTCACTGTTTATAATATTAAGATAAATATTATTGCCAACGTTATAAGAACCTACAGGGTCACACACATATGGACAGTTAAAACGGGAAAAATAAGTAAGACTTATTGCGGGGGTGCAATTAGTGAAAAACGAATATTGGGCTTAAGAAGTCCAAATTCGTGTGAACTGAATCTCACATAAGAAACTCTATAAATAGAGCCTTATGAAGTTCAGTCTCTCACACCTTTTGGAGAAATTCTGAATTTCTCTAAACCCTAATTCGTATTTTGGAAATTCTGAATTTCTCTAAACCCTAATCCGCTCAAGTTCCCTCATTCTTAATCCAAGAACGGCTAGCACCGAAGGTTGAAGGTTCCTGTTCGTGTGGACTAAGTGGAGGCGCTGCAATTGTGGTGCTCGTGATCTATTGAAGGTTCTTGTTCGTGATCATACGGTGTTTCTTGTTCGTGATCGAAAGGCAGTTCGTGTTCGTGATCGTAAGCAGTTTCTGTTCGTGATCGAAAGCTCCTTGTTCGCGAAAGAAAGCATCAGTTCTTCAAGGTAACAATATATTCTTGACCATGATCTTTCACATGGATCCATTGAAGGAAAATAAAATTTTAAAATCCGCTGCGTTTTATCTTTGATAAACAGTTACGTTTTCCTTCATGTGTCACATACACTTCCTCATCAAGTTGACCATTCAAAAATGCACATTTCACATCCATTTGGTGCATAGACCAATTGTTGTGATGTGCTAAGGCTGTCACTAACCTTATGGTTTCCATTCTTGCTACAGGGGCAAAGACTTCATTGAAATTTATCCCTTCCTTCTGTAGAAACCCTTTAACTACTAGTCTTGCTTTGTGCCTAGTTATTTCACCCTTTGGATTTAGTTTCACTTTATATACCCATTTTACTCCAATTGCTTTCTTACCATGTGGAAGATCAACTAACTCCCATGTATTGTTTCTCTCAATTGACTCAATCTCTTCATTCATGGCACTTAACCATTTTTCATCCTTGACTGCATCTTCAAAGTTCACTGGTTCAGCTTCAGCATTAAATGCTAAGTGAACTAAATCACCCTCAGCATTAATCTCATTGTCATTGGTGACTATGCAGTCATTGAGTCTTGCAGGTTGTGTCATTGTCCTTGTTGACCTTCTTACTTCACTTTCATTTGTTTCTACTGGTGCTGTGTGTACATCATCAAACATTATGCTAACTGAATCCTTCTTCTTGTTGCTACACCAGTCCCATTCTTTCATTTCATCAACAATTACATCTCTACTGATCACTATTGACTTGCTTATAGGATCATAGAGTCTGTAACCACCAGTTAGATGATAGCCAACTAGCACCATGACTTCACTCTTGTCATCTAGTTTGCTTCTCAATTGATCAGGCACATGTCTATATGCAATAGACCCAAACACTTTCAAATGACTCACATTTGGTTTGTTTCCACTCCAACATTCTTCTGGTGTCACATCATTCAATCTCTTGGTTGAGCATCTGTTGAGCACATAGCAAGCAGTATTCACTGCTTCACCCCATAATTCCTTTGGCAAATGCTTACCTCTGATCATACATCTCACCATGTTCATTATGGTTCTATTTTTCCTCTCTGCACTGCCATTTTGTTGTGGTGTATAGGGTGGAATTACCTCATGTACTATACCCTCAGCTTCACAAAATTCAGAGAATGCTTTTGACACATATTCTCCTCCACCATCAGTTTTTAATACCTTCAATTTATGATCACTTTGTTTCTCAGCCATAGCCTTAAACTTCTTAAACACCTCAAACACTTCACTCTTCCTTTTAATCAGATAAGTCCATAGCTTTCTACTGTGATCATCAACAAAGGACACAAAGTATCTATTTCCACCATTTGAATCAACTTGCATAGGTCCACACACATCTGAGTAGATCACTTCCAATACACTCTTGGTTCTACTCTTCAAATCTTTGTTTAAGTTATCCTTGTGTTGCTTGGACTGTACACAATCTTCACACACTTCATTTGGTACTTGAATTTTAGGTAAACCAGACACAATACTCTTATTTGACATCATATTCAAATCTCTAAAATTCAAATGACCAAATCTATAATGCCAAGTCCAATCATCTCTTTCAATTGCAGTAGCTAGGCACATATGATTCATCACATTAAGTTCAATTTTGAAAGTTCTATTTCTTGACATTGGAGCTTTCAAAATCAACTTTCTGTTTGAATCCATCAACTTCATCATTCTATCTTCTATAACAATCTTATAGTCCTTTTCAATTAACTGTCCTACACTAAGAATATTACATTTGATACCTGGGATATAGAGCACATCATTGATGAAGGCTTGATCACCATTTTTGCTTCTGATGCACACAACATCTACACCTTCTGCATTCAGTGTGCTATCATTTGCAAATTTCACTTTGTTTCTATGGGATTGATCAAAGCTACTAAACCAATCTCTTCTCCCAGTCATATGTGTAGACATCCAGAATTCAAGTACCATTCTTCACCACATCTTTGATCTTCTTTGGTTGTAACCATCAACATCACTGGATTCTCACTTTCATCTTGCTTAGCTACTCTTGCCTCATCATCTTGTGATTCATTCTTGGACCTACACTCATCAGCAAAGTGTCCATCCTTTTGACAATTGTAACATTGCACATTACTCTTGTCAAAACCTTTGTATCCATTGAAACCACCTCTACCATTTCTACCACCTCTTCCACCTCTTCCTCCTCTGTGATTTCCATTAAAACCACATCTTCCACCATTCTTTTGATTTGGATTTCCACTTTCTTGGTTATCTTTAGCATTAGATCCTTGGTATCCACCTCTTCCTCTGTTCCCTGACCACTTTCCCTTTCCTCTCTTGGCTTGATTATTATGTGCTTGAAGAGCAACTTCATTCTTGCCATTTTCTAATCTTTCATTCAATTTCTGTTCAGAAGCTTCCAAAACTCCTTGTATCTCTTCAACTGTTGTGTTTGAGAGATCTTTGGATTCTTCTATAGCCACCACTATGTCAAATATTGGTGTGAGAGATCTCGAAATCTTCTCCACCACAGATTGATCATTCATTGTTTCCCCACAACCCTTCATTAGATTCACTAATTTGGTAACTCTTGTGACAAAGTCACCTACACTTTCTTTCTCTTCCATTTGTAACAATTCAAATTGTCTTTTGTAAGTTTGTAGCCTTACCTTCTTGACCTTGGTTGCACCACCATAAGCTTTCTCAAGATTATCCCATGCTTCTTTGGATGATAGAGCATCACCAACTCTTTCAAAATTATCTGGACTTACACATTGATGAATGATGAAGAGAGCTTTGTAGTCTTTCTTCTTCAATTCTTTGAATGTGGCCTTCTCTACATCACTTGAAGCATCAGTGATTGGTTCCACTCCACTTTGCACAAGATCCCACACATCTTGGAACCCAAACACTACCTTCATCTGTTTGCACCACGTATCATAATTCTTCCCATTCAAGATTGGAAGATTTCCAGGGAAAGCACCATTTTCATATGTACCCATTGGAACTGAAGAACTTGAAGCAGCCATTGTTGAATGCTTCAAGAAACCAGGCTCTTGATGCCAGTTGTTAGCGCAGCAATTCACAAACAATCACTCACTACACACTTTGTTTCACACACACACACTTCAATTGCACAAGAATGGGGTTTTGGAATTTTGGGGAAAATTGTGAAGAACACACTCAGAGAGGAAAAAATGATGATAAGCGAAAGAGATAAATTTTTTATTCTTCCATTATTGGGCCAAAATCAAAAGTTACAATCACTAATGAATATGCACAAGTACTTATAGAATTTGCTTGACACTTAAGCAAACACACAAACATAACTAGCAACTAACTAACTACCTCTAACTAACAAACATTTCAGTTGCTTCACAGCTAAGCAACCACTAACAAACTAACTAACCCATAACTGTCAACTGTCAATACAGTTTTGGCAGAACCCGTGGTTTTCGCTAAGTCAGGATTCACAGATTTTGAATTCTTCAAAATTTGTCTTGCTTGTAAAACAATTAAACCATTATAGGACATGGATTATACACATATTACAACGGTGTAACTATTTATTATAAGTAGCTATTGCATATAATATCTGGGTGGAATGTCTTTATTAGTGTTCTTACATGAACACACTAGGTAGATCACCAAAGTTTGTGACGTGACCTTCGCGTCAAGTCTAGCAATTGGATTTCACACATTTGATCGTACACTCCTTGTCCAGATGAGTTTGGTCGGTGTATCTCCATTCCAAAGACACGCGAATGTCACTTATGGCAAGTATGCGAGTGGAATAATGAGCTGTAGATGATCAAAGCATTTGTCCTGTGTATTATTTTTATAATAAATTATTATAATTAAGCATTATAATTGTTTTCATTTTATTTTGAAATTATAAAAAAAAATTAAATTAATCTGATTGTCTACTCATGAATTTTATCTTTCAATGACACTTCTCAATAGTTCATTATGGGGCTATGTTCTGTGACCTTCCTGGCTTTTTCCTTCCTTACTCTCTATTTCTTTTTCTATTTTATGGGTTGCACTTAATAATACACTCTCTATTTTATTTTTTAAAATTTATTGAATAATATCCTTGTGGGCTTAACTCAGTTGGTAGGGATATCGCATTTTATACGCAAGAGTCCAAGTTCGAACCTGAGACACTCCGCTTATCACCTAAAATTTTGCTTATAAATGTAATGAGACGAAGTAATACGACATTTAGCTGGATGCAATCATCTTAGTCAAGAATAGGTGTAAAAGCATATTTTTTTCTACATTTTCTGGATGCAATCATCTTCATGTCCGCGTGATTCAATGTTTTTGCGCCGTTGATGTTGAACGTGACTTGATATCTCTTTTTCGTGATTTTATATATCAACACAAAATTTGACTGGTTCTTGGTTCATGCCTTTACACTGTTTGTTCAATATGAGGCAGTTTTGTTTATAATGGTTAGAAATGTACTTTTTTAGTTATTTTTACCAATTTATAAGTTTGTTCGATGAAAATAAGACGTGTTTGATATAATAATTTTTTTAATTAACTTATAGTGTTTTTTAAGATATTATTTTAAGGAGCATTTGAATTTATAATTTACGGTTTTTTACATTTTATCTTTATTATTTGCATTTTTTTATTTTTTAAAAATATAATACTTTAATTTCACTCTACTACTAGCTTATTACGTGTAGACATGACAATAAAACTCATGCACGCGGGTATCCGCACAAACCCTACCCGCTTTGACGGGGAAAACCCGAGTTGACTGAGTTTGGGTATGGGTTTTCCCCGATTTTAAATATGGGTTTGGGACGGGTAACAGGGACATTGATACCCACCCTGAACCCGTCTCCGAACCTCTTTGAAATTAGAAACTCTTAAACAATCTCTTAAATTATTTTCATATGTTTATTTTTTATTTTTAATTTGAGTAATAAACAAATGTTTTTCTCTATTTCTTTTATTTATTTAAAAAAATACTGTTAAAACAAAATAATTTTGGACTTCTAACCTTTTTTTAAATAAAGAAATACTAAAATACAATCATAATTCATGTGGAAAGAGGCGTAACGGGATACCCCAACCCTTGGATAGGGGTTTGGGGTTATAGGTTTTATTCCCGTGTGAAATTGAGATGGATTTGGGGAAACCCGAACTTTATGGGTTTGGGTTTCGGATGACAAAATACGCCTCCGCGCCGTTGTCATGCCTAATTGCGCGAGGCATTTATGCCTCTGCTCTCAATCCTTTTACAAAAGAAATAATTTGGCGCCACATGTTTAGTTTGATTTAATTGATTTGAACCGTAAAAATAAAGAAACGAAAGCAACCCTGAATTTTGTGTTGAATAATGGTCAACAGCGTTTACTATATATAAATACTCTTACCACCGTTCATTCTCTTATATCTTTGAATACGATACATTCACGCATTCTCTTCCGTAATTGCGAATCACAATTCATTTCAATTCTACTCAGAAAGTGTATGTGATGGGTTCTTCTCCAAATTCAAAGCCTAAAATCGTTAGAGGTGCTGCCGGTTATGTTCTCGAAGATGTTCCTCATCTCGTTGATTACATTCCTGATTTACCTGTACGTCGTCGTTCTCGTTCATTTTCTAGTTCTTCTCTTTACTCTTTTCTCTTACGACCTGTTAAAACCTGCTTTTTCTCTTCATAGCTACTTTTCTATCATCATTGTATTCAACTCACAAACAAAAGAAAATATTTATATAATAATAATATTCATAATTTTGTATTTGTAATTTTTGTTATTTCATGTTTGGCAGACTTATTCTAATCCATTGCAAGACAATCCTGCTTATTCAGTTGTCAAGTAAGTTTATTCATTATCTCATTTTATTTTCTTTTTCTTACAATTTATTTTTGTACATTATTTTGATTCATTTACTTTTAATTTCCTCTTGCCAGGCAATATTTCGTGCATATTGATGATAGTGTTCCTCAAAAGGTTATTTTCTCTTTTATTTTGCGGTAAATTTTCGGTTATCTGAAATCATATTTCTGTTATCTCAACAAAAAAAGGCCTTCATCATATCAATTCTACCTAAAAAGGGACATTAACTATAAACCTGAAAAATTAAGCATGCTAGGCCAAAGCCATTAACTGAATTAATACGGTGATGCATCTCCAATCCCATGTATATGGAGAAATTTTTATGTCATGTATATCAAATTTATACTTTCGTGCTGTGATCCTATTAACAATACACACACGTGCTGCGAAAATCAAATTTATACCAATCATGCTGATCTTATATCATCTTAATATTGTATGATAGAATAGAAACTGTTTGTTTCAAATGTATTAGTGAACATGGCAAACCAAAGTTTCTCCAAGAAAGATGCCGAGAAAGTTGGTTTTCACCACCAGTATCCGGCCCACTAGACCGCCAATCTGGTTCGGGGGTCAGTTTTGGCATCAAGTGGTTCAAGCCCCCTCTTAATCGCAGTTGCGAAGATCGAACCGTGGTCCTCCCTATTTCCTACCAAGTTCAGCACCAATCACCACTGGACCAACTAACGATTGGTGAAAGATGCTCATATTTAACGTTTCACCGTACTTCAAACAAGATTACATCTCATGAAAGAATCTATGGGGAAAAATGTATTTATAAAAAGTTATTATGACAGACAAAAAGATAACCACTTCGTGTGTTTTGAATATAATTTTTATTTTTTAGTAATAGTAGGTCTCTTTGTATTTCAATTTTCAAGATAATTACACATGAATGAAAGTTAAAACACTGGATGGCAAAATAATCAGTCCTCTTTAAAACATAACTTTGTGTAGGACAATGCAAGTTAAAACAGTGGTCCACAGTTTTCTGATAAAGAGGTTCTGCTGGAATATTAGACACAGTTACTTTAATTAATGTAATTTTATTCCCTCTTGGTTTAACAGATTATTGCTAACAAAGATAGTCCAAGAGGAACACATTTTCGGCGTGCCGGACCTCGTCAAAGGGTATGTTTCCTTGTACGTGGGATTGCAGGTGTATCTGTCTAGATAGCTTCTTGTGTCTATTTTATGACAGTATAAAATTGGGTGTTCAGGTGTATTTCGAATCAGATGAAGTTCAGGCTGCAATCGTGACATGTGGGGGTTTATGCCCTGGCCTCAACACCGTTATTAGGGAGTTAGTTTGTGGATTATACCATATGTATGACGTCAAGAAAGTTTTGGGAATTAGTGTAAGTGAATCTTCAAACAAACTCATTTTATCCGAGGACATAAGAATGAATGTAAAAAAATGCTCACAATTTTGCTTTCTTGTTAGTTTATTAGTCTCTTAAACTAAAATTGATGTTGTGATATGTAGGGAGGATACAAGGGTTTTTATGCTCACAATACAATCCCTCTAACTCCTAAAACCGTAAATGATATACATAAGCGTGGAGGAACTATCCTTGGTTCATCACGAGGTGGACATGACACGGCTAAAATAGTTGACAGTATTCAAGATAGGGGAATCAATCAGGTTCGTATTTCCTTCTATTTATCAGAACATACAATATCACATTGTATACTGTGTGAAGCACACCAGACTTATAACTTGATCAACTTCAGGTTTATATAATAGGAGGAGATGGAACTCAGAGGGGCGCATATAGAATTTTTGAGGTATATAGATTTAACAATGTGAATGTTAAACTTATAGGCTTAGAAATATAAATGATTTTTTCACAAGCATTCACTATTAATTTGTTATCTGTGAAGTGAATTTCATCAAAATAGCAATCTATTAGCAATACTTTCCTGATTATCCATACAGGAAATTCGAAAGCGTGGTCTCAAAGTTGCAGTTGTTGGAATCCCAAAAACCATAGATAACGACATCCCGGTACATCTTTTTTCTCTTCTCCTATCTGTGGATTCCAATACAAATTGTTTGAATGCATTTATTGCTTACTGCCAGCTAGCATGATTAACTTGTAGATTGTTTTCTGTTGTCTCTGGCTTAATAGGTAATTGACAAGTCCTTCGGCTTTGACACAGCTGTAGAGGAGGCTCAACGTGCTATAAATGCAGCACACGTTGAAGCTGAAAGTGTTGAAAATGGCATAGGTGTTGTCAAGTTGATGGGCCGGTACAGTGGTATGTTTCCTGATTGCCTGTAATGCCTCCACTTATCATCTTCCTGTACTTCAATCGCCTAGTAATACTATATATCATATTTCTTACTAGACCTGAAGAGTTATATTAGATGGAAATTGGTCTTGTGGTTTTTTCTAGGGGCAGCAAGAATACCTTATGATATATATAAAAAAATACTCATGTTGGTAGAAAAATATGAGAGTAAGACAAGCACTACTTACAAAACAATTCTGGTTTCAATAGAATGTTAATCATTCTGTCATTTAACAGATTCTAAAAGTAAAACGCCATTTGGGAGGCAAAGCTAACTTCAACAACATGTAATAAACAATAATAGAAAACGGCTAATATTTTGTCAATCAACTCTTTTGTTGATTTAATTATCAAGCTGGGCAATCCTTCATATATGCTTTATTTTGGATGCATGGTGCAGGATTTATTGCTATGTATGCTACCCTTGCGAATCGGGATGTGGACTGTTGCTTAATTCCGGAGACACCCTTTTTCCTTGAAGGTCCAGGGGGACTTTATGAGTTTGCGGAGAGAAGACTAAAAGAAAACGGCCACATGGTTATTGTGATTGCTGAAGGAGCAGGACAGGAACTTGTTACTGAGAGCATGCAAGCCTTGCAAAAGCAGGATGCTTCCGGAAACAAACTTCTTCAAGATGTCGGGCTATGGATGTCCCAGAAGTTGAAGGTGTTGATTATTTTTTATTCTGTTTGTGCTGGTTATCTCAATGTGATCTTTAAATGGATTATTCTCATAATTTATTTCATTAATACTGTACAAATTAAAATTTGGCATGTTTGCATCCTTACATTACATCCATGACCATTTAAGGCTATGGTTACCGGATAATATGTTTAGTCAATCACCCACTACCCCTGCTTATACTAGTTTGCATGTTGGAAAGAAATTTCAGTGTCTTAGTTTGATGAATTTTTAAATGTTTTATATTGTTTGTTTCTGATTTCCAATTGAAGATTTCAATGTGAAACCTTGTCAAAAGATGTGCTAAAGAAGCGTTTCTATTTGCACGTGGTTTAGGAGAATCTCATATCATTTTATAAGTAGCTTGTGGTAATGTTGACAGGTTTCCCATACTGAATGAGATGTTAGAAATACTCGCAAATTAGAGCATCACAAAACAATGTGCTTTGTTTTTCATGCGCAACTATTTTCTACAGGTCATATTAACCATTTTGAATCTTTGATGCTGCAGGAATATTTTGCTAAGCAGAAGACAATGAGCATAACTCTCAAATATATAGGTTGGTAATATATATATATATATATATATATATATATATATATTGAAAGAACCAATGTCTGTATTGAAAGAACCAATATCTGAACTATCAAGTATTGCCCTTTCTTTTTCTAATCGACAGATCCGACCTATATGATTCGAGCTGTTCCAAGCAATGCTTCTGACAATGTGTACTGCACACTTCTTGCTCAAAGCGCGGTTCATGGAGCAATGGCAGGTTACACTGGTTTTACTAGCGGGCTTGTGCATGGAAGACAAACATATATACCCTTTAATGTGAGTTTGTTAACCAAGCATGATATTTGTTGATTCTGCTTCTGCATAATACATGGGAATTATTTGTTAAAATTTAAATTTTGTGTGATGAGGTTTGAATTTTAAATTATGATAAGATGAGATAATAAGTAATTCTAAGTTGCTATTAAAAAAAAAAAAAAAAGTAATTCTAAGTTGGATTAGGACACTATATAGCATTACATTTTGATTGCACGGTCTTGTAGTCTCGCTTAACTCTCTCGTATGATGGTTGCTTTGTGGTGCAGAGAATCACTGAAGGACAGAACACGGTAGTGATAACTGATCGAATGTGGGCTAGGCTTTTATCTTCAACAAATCAACCCAGTTTTTTGATAGCTAAGACTGCCCATGAAGAGAAGAAGAAGGAAGAAGAAGAAGGTTCATTTAATCTGTAGGATCAGCATTGTTCATACAACCGCCATTTTGTTAATATAACTGTCGGCAGTAATTTATCATATGTGTCTGTACATGTCATTACCATTATTTTAGCCTCTACTTTGAGTCGAAACTGTAAGTTGTAAAGTAGTATATATGTATATATGATTAGTTAAGTTTTTTCCTTCTACATCCATAAGATGTCTGTGGAAAGCTCAGCTTTACATGAGCAAGATGTATTCTTTTGTAATATTTTGTTACGGATGCTAATCATTTGAAAGAGTTCTGATTCTTGTCCATGACCTACTTAGTGCTAGATTTAACTTCAAGTATACAACTTGCTCAATTAAGAAGTTAGGCAAATGAAACACATCAATGTGGACAAAGATGGAATTGTTTGAACTTGAAAATTACTCCAGCCAAGTAGATAAGAATTGTTAAGTGAACCTAGACTCACCACAAGTCAAAGTTATGTTTTCAGCTTGTTTTTATTACCATTGATGGATTCAAGTTTAGAAATTAAACTACTTCTAGAAATTAGAAAACGTGTACAACAAGGTCAATCTTAGAGTCTTTTTTCTAATTTTTTTATTTGGTATCAGAATTCATTTTATTATCTTCAAAAGTCAGTTAGACTAAAAACGATAAAAATAGTTCTTTTATTTAATTGAATATTCTAGAATTATATATTAAATGTTATATCTTATGTTAATGTTAGAGAACTGTTGCAAATTCTTGAGCAGGAAGATGAAGATGATTGTGGCTGCATATAAAGTTCAAAGCGTGTATATCACATTAAGTTTTAAGTTCATTTTGCCCCCACCAGTTTATGCAAACCGGATGCAAATAGGTTATAGCAAATTCCCTTCGGGATACTTTGAAAATCTTGATATGAATTGCACACATATCAAACATATCAATCAATGATATTTTACATAACTTTCCTTCTATTACTTTCAAGCATTAGAGAAACATGATTTTCTTTATTGTTTCTGTCTTTAGAGAGACTCTATTTATAGAGTAACTAATATTTTCAGCAATATTAATTTGAAACAATACCTATGATTCACTTGTCCACAAAAGATTGTAAGACTAAACCAAAAGACACATTTATCGAGCTAACTATTGCATCCTTTCAAGTATATTTTGGAAAATCTTCTAACGTTAAACTTATTTTAAAGTAGAAAACACAAACATAAAAACTTCATTTTAAAAAAAATTTACCAAATCAGTTTTACAAAGTCTAGTTTCATCAAAATCATATTTCATGAATACTTTAAGCAAATAATCAATAGTCAATACAAAACAATACAATCAAGGAGGAAGGGGGGAAAATGAAATACAAACTTTAGTATTTTATTCATAAAGAAATTGGAGATTATCCACTTCATTGTACACATAAAATAGCACCAGGAACACATAATAGTAACATAGAAATACAGGAATAAACTTTAGTCTCTTAAGATGATGTTTTATCCATCAGCTGAATAGGAGTCAGAATATTTGATTTGCTCGTCTCCACAATACACCCATTCATGACCATTTCCTCCAACATAAAATGTACCTTTTCTAAATGAAACATGATATCTAGCTCACACTGCAAATTAAGCAGACAAGAAAATAAACATTAGGGAAGTAATATAGGGAGACAGATTACTTTCAACAAACACAAAAAATCCGGACTCTAATCATAGGACAGGAGGACCTACCACGTTGCCGAAATGCCGATCCATGGTTTCAACTAAGAGATGGATAAATTCCAAAATAGCAAGCTCATTCTGCAAAATTATACACAGAATGTAGAATGAACAATCAAATAGAAGCAGATATTGAAATAATATCATATTTATCTACGCTGAAAGTGATACATGGGAAATTTTCCTGAAGCTGAAATGTCTATAACTTCAGGTTTCTCAGTTTACAACAGAAAATCCTCTCCGTTTCTTTAGCCAACCCAGGTTGCTCTGCTCGTTTCAAATTATTCACTGCTTTTGTATGAAACAATTAGAACGAGAAATATAGATAGAACAAATTACCTCACCGTCGTCAACTCCAACCAGGAAAAACAAAGATGCATAGCGCCTATATACAATTTTGTAGTTGCGATGCTCTACAAATGAACACTGTCCATGACAAAAAATGTATCAGCTAGATCAACTATGGTGAACAGAAGCAATAGTAAGAAAACTCAATCCCATATGTTCTTAGGATAAACTAACATGTCAATATGAGTAAGGGAAAGTTAAAAAGCCTCATAGGTAGGGCTAGAATCTTGATAACATGAAACATTTAAATCATTAACCTAATATCTTAGGCTATGTTATATTGGTATAAAGGGACGAAATGAAGTGGAATAATACCACAGTGGAATGAATTCTATTGCATATAATACCTTACTAACTATTTTCTCTTCCCCAATTCTGGTGTGAAATGAAACCAGATATTATTTGCAGTCTATGGTAAATATAATATGGACTTATAAAGGTTTAACGTAATATATAGACATACTATAGACACATCTTGAACATAAAAGGGTCATAACATTGACATTAAAATGGACATAAATTGGTCATTATGGACTAAATATGAAATTTTGGGGATGAAAACGTGCGATTTTTTTATAGGGACAAAAACCAAAATTTGCTAATTTTATAGGAACAAAAAATATATTTAACCCAAGCATTTATTTATAAGCTGTAAACTGTCTTCATAACCTCTTCTAGAGTGCTTATGAAAATAAGCTGAAAACAACTTATGGACATGCATTAGTTGTTTCCATAATCTCTACCAAACAATCTCACAAACAAGTGCTTATGTCTGTAGATAAATTCAAATAAGCCAATCTATTTTCAAATAAGCTATAAGCTTTTTTAATTAACTATCCCAGAGACCTTATGAAAGTAAGCTGAAAACAACTGAAGGACATGTCATAAATTGTTTGTATAAGCTCTATCAAAGAGTGTCTCATAAGTCAATACAAACTGTTTCCAGTATGTTTACCCAAACATAAAACTAAAAAAACAAATCTTTTGTTTGATTTTGCAAACTTAAATCCAAACATGTCCTTGTAATCTAAATAACAGATATAAAATCAAAGGGGTAAGAATTGAAGATCTGATGATGAAAAGATTCGGGAAATACCTGGTGTTCATTACGGGCGAGGCATTTGCGAACGATTTCACCTTCAAGGGTTCGTCTTTCTTCAACAGTGAGATATTCGTAATATTGGGCAAGACGGGTTTGACCTTGTTTGTTCACCATTAACACAAATCGGATCCCCATTCTATTCTATTCTTCTGTGTTACTCTGTTACACAACACAAACCAAATTCACAGACACACCGAACAAGGAGGAAGAGGAACCTGATTGATTTCGTCGTACTTGTGCTGTAGCTGTGCAATGCATACACTTTTTTCTGCAACTTTTGTTTTTTGGGATTTAGTGATCATATAAATAAACAATAAAAAGTGATAATTGAGAATAACTGGATATTATTAAGATTTATATTTATATTTAACTTTTAGAATTTGTTTGTTATTTAATGATATGATTTAAAGTTTTGTTTTTTTTTTCTTGTAGCTGTATATATAGAGTAATAGTATTAATAAGAATAAGAAGGAGAATTGTTTCAAAAAAAAAAATAACGACAAAATTTATATATTGTTTTTTTGTAACTGTTTGTATTGTACTGCACAAAAAACAAACTCAAATCTGTTCGTAGATAAGTTTTATCTTAATAAAAATAAATGAGAATAAGAATATGAGAGTAATGTTTATATAACACTAATCTCAATAAAAATATATCACATCTAAATTTCACAATATAGCTCACAACTTGTGAAAAAAAAGTAGTAATTTACATGCATTCCCTATCCTATATATTATACAAATTTATCTAAGTAAAAAAAAGTAAGATAAACATTCTCCTTCCATACCCTTAAAAAACACTCTTCCACACAACAAGGTGATGAATTTTTATCTTTATCCTTCTTAAATCTCCAATAAATCCTAAAGGTTTAATTAACTCTTGAATGAAAAGATGATTTTATTTTGGATTTATCATGAAAATACTCCTAGATTGAAAAGGTGATTTTATTGTGGGTTTCAAATGAATGATTTTCTTCATTCATTTCAAAGAAGAAATTCAAGTTAAATGTGTTGAAAAGATTTTAAATATATAAGTTTTAAATATCAATTCAAAAAAGATTTTTTTTTAAAGAGTATCTTTAAGACATTGTTGATTAATAAAACAAATATATAAATGTGTTGAAAAGTGAACTTTCTTAGAAATTTAAAAACTGATCCAATGTTTCCAATACAAAACCACTACTTTTAGTTTCTTTAACCGGTGCCCTGGTGCCCTCGGGTCGAGGGCAACCCTTTAAAAAAAATGTGCACAAGACAATATACAGACCAAGAAATTTTAACGGTATATGCATTGAGATATCCGGCCACCATTATTACAGAAGGGACCAAAACCCTGAAAATTCTTGTATATCAAAAAGTAAAACTATAGTAATGGGGTAATCATCAATTAAAAATCATGTAATCAACCCACTTTCACACATCACATACAATTTTATGAACCTTTCCTATCATTGTACAATTTGTACATCCCAATGTAGGGCTCCTCCTACCTATAGTTAAGCTCTACCCACTTTACAGGGAAAGGAAAATGCAGAGTCAGGTGAAAAAACTATCAAGAATTCCAGAAAACATCGGGGTCACTGCTATACAATGAAGGATCTTGTATTTCCTGGTTAGCCACATGAAAATCAATAAGACGCGCTTGAATAAGTTTGCAGACGAATAGACCAGAAGGTAGCATCCACCATTCACTTTCATCCCTGTATTCGTCCAACATATCACAAAGGTTTAGAGACGGTTGTTAAACAGTCGCAACAATTTCATTATCTGATACAATAATTTGATACTTACATACTAAAACTCCACGACTGACCGTTGGAACGCTTGTCATGTGAATAAACTGTGTAATGAATAAATCCACAAATGAAGGCAACTACCTGTGGCAAGAAACCCATTTCACCGTTAAGGTTACAACAAATGCTTGGACTAGAAGGCAACTACCCACTTGAGAGATAATATTGAAATATTAATGAAAACATCGACTAAATACTGATACTAGTTAGAAGCAAGTTCAAGTTTAGAATAACTTACAACATTGACTAGGGAGGTCAGATTCCACAAAGCATATAGACGAGCAAGGCCGGCTGATCTCCTAGGTCCTTGGCTAAACAAAGCACTGATTCCAGATGGAAATGGAAATAAAACACCAAGAGGGAGGATAAATAAAACTAAGAAGAAATTCACCAGCGACAGCGAGTACATCTGAAGTAAGGTAAGCAACACTAAGATAAAATCTCCCAGGAGTAATATAGAAATAACCAGGCCAACTAGATCCTGCAATGATACGACAGAGCATTGGAAAAAAAAATATCAGTGAGACACCAGATTTTATAAAGACTCATATGCAGTGAAGTTAACAAGGAAAACATCGTCATACCTGATGCCCAATAGGTTTTGTATTATACATAATTAAAGCAAGCGGAAAATATATAGTGTTCTTCTCTTTAAGTATTCTTAGGATCTTTCCATTCAATGTTCCACCAGACATCCTTCTAGGCATCACCAGGTGTTCATTGTTTATCAAGTGATGCACTGGATTTCCGTTACTTCTAAGAAAACTGCACGCAACAATGCATACTAAGTTATTAATCTTAAATCTGTAAAAAAATTAACAAAACAGATTGTTATAAATAGAATATATCATAATATCATATAGTATCAATATCTTGATATTATGAGTATCTTGTAAGATTAGTTTCTTATCTTTAGATTATCTCTTAAAATTAGTTTTCACATCTCTTAGTTATCATGATTTGTTTCCCAATTTCCTTATTTATTTAGCACTTAAGTCGTGTATTAATATAATTGTAAATAATGATTAGTGCTTAGTCTTTTATATCTGATATTATCGATCATAAACTTCAACAAAATGATAAGTTAGCATTACCCCGACTGCTTTTCGGTTACTCTTGAATCGTCATAACTTTCTCCTGAGGATGACATGTTTTCATTCGCAGTAGCTTGTACCACAAGTCCAAATTGGCAATATCCAGAAGCCGTGGGCTGACACCATGCAAGATCAACACGCACCCCATATGTAGCCAATTTAGGATTTGCAAATACATCAAGCCAGCTCATAACAGGTCCAAAAGTTGCTTTTAGATGTCCACGGTGAACTAAGCGTAATTGAGCATTAAGACCAGCCACTAATCGATACCATATAGTTGATGGAACGGACTAAGAAGCAGACAAAAAAAATCAGTGAGCAAAATAAACAACCGGGAGTATTTGTCAACATTTAACATAAAAACTAAATTTTAAGTAGAAGCAAACCTGACTCATGAGGCTGGTTAGAATGTTATCACTGTGAAGGGAGAAAGGACTTGTATAATTTCCATCTCCCCCAAAAATTATAGACAGGGGAAATCTTTGATGAAGGCGAGGAGGCAGATCAGGTCTTTTCTCGTCTCCACCAAGATAGAAGTCCACATATGCCAGCATCAGATCAGATGATGCAGATACCTTGACATGATAGATAAAGTAACTATACTAGTGAATACCATCAAATTATTAAAACAAGCTATAATCACTTAATGTGGCAGAGAGAGAGAATAAAGAAAGAAAAGAAGTTCAACGTTAAACCAGCCATTTAAAAAAAGTCTATTTGAGAAACCAGGCGTCCGATGCCCCAATTATTAGCAGCAGTTGGTTAGGGTAAGAGAACAAACATCAACAGGGTATTTAGTAAGACAAGATCCTCAATTAGGGTAAGGGAACAAATCCATAAAATTTAGTCTGAAGTACCTTCAAACCATCATAAAGGGCTCGTGAACGGCAAGAGCGCAAGCAAGCATGATCATACTCTGATCGAACAAATTCTCGAAGTTTCTGCAACTTCTTTCTCCGACACCTTTGCAGCCATGACCAAGCAAGGGGATATGCAGCGACACAAAGGATACTATATATAGACCCTTCCCACCATTCATAAGTAGCTAAACTATTAATCTCATCCACAAACCTATTGAAGGCATCTTCATATCTGCAACATGAAGTGATATATGTAAATTGTAATAGTTAAAAGATCAATTTTGCATAACATGAACTAAAACATCTAGCACAATACACATCCACTATATGGGATGAAGACATACACAATATCTTTTACTTGCTCTGGAGGACAATGAGGGAGGTGCCAAGGTTCACTGAATGTATTTGGCCCCTGGAAATATAACCTATGCACATGACCTGTAGATTCCTCGCTTCTACTTGTTTCAATAATCTGAAAGATCACAGGAATACAAAGTTAAAACCAACTGTAATGTTGAACCGAGTCCCTATCATGGCAAGTATCAATGTAATTCACATGGAAGAAGTTGGTTATGGACCTCATTCAGTGATTCCAGAAAGGGGAAAGAGTGATTCAGTCGAGTGTCATTTCGAGCAGGCGCTAGGGCTGGTAAATCATCCACAGCTACATATTTCATTCGTGCAACACTGAGAACTAGAGCAAGTACAACAAGGAGGCCCAAGAGAATAAGACCGAAAAACCATGGCCCACCAAAAGTGTATACCAACTCTTCAAAAGCTGTATAACAGTTTGGCATGTGATATCTGTCAGATGTGCACTTGTATGGACAAGGAGTCTCTGCCACACCACCTTTCGAAAAGGAAATAGGAAATCTAATCAATTATAAATTATGCAATAAATGTTATTATGCTAAAATTAAGATTAACAATGAGACTACTCGGCCTCATGAAACCTTCTAAATACATGTGTACACAAAAATAAATGTCTTCATACTTCCTTTCAGGTGTGATGAAAGCAAACTCCATTGTTAAAATTACCTCGAACGGGAATATATATAGCACGATGTGGAAGCTCATAAGGCGGGCATTTATGACAAAGAGCTCGATCAGACCCACTGACATTTTTGTATGTACCAACAGGGCATTCCTGTACCATGCAGTTAAAATGCAAGTAAGTTTAAGTAACCGAGAACTTTATCTTCAAAATTTCATCTCAACAATATATACAAGTAATCTCATTATCTCACATTATTGGTAAAAAAAAAATGACCAACAGCAAAAGATCACAAAGAACTGAAGTTTGTAATGTCCATTCACCTAATTTTCTAAACCCAATTCCAACTACACAAATAATTATTGAGAATGGTGAAGGATTATGGTTCATCTACCTCACAGAAGATACCATAAAGCCCTTTAGGACAAGCTTTTCCACTGATAGAGCCATTTTTTCCAGGAAGACCCTGACCTCCACCATAACCGCCTCTGAAATAAGAAATAAAATATCAACCAAACTGGTCTGTATAGATAAAATTTATGCACGGATGTAGAATCACACTCATACATTAGCTAAAAGTAACCCAAAAAAGAGTTGAACAGTATGGTCAGAACCTTCTGAATGAGATGTGTAAGTTATAAACCGTCAAGTTCTTGTAAAAAATTACTCACGTTGGATTTTATTTTTTTAAAAAGTGATCAGCTAGATGACCCAAAAATAAAACCAGAGCAAAACTTTAGTTTACAAAACTAAAATCACAGACCATGTAATTAAATTTAAGCAAAAGTGCACACAAGTATATAATTATATGATTACAAAGTTTCCAACCAACCCCTCCCCCCTGACCCATAAAAAGCCTTAAAATAAGTTCAGTCTATATACTGTATGGCAAACAAGTTCAAGGGCTTCACTTTATTTCTAGGACTCACCTACTATATATCATATTCAAGTAAACATCAATTTATATAGAAAGAGTAACATTAATTGGTCTCCACTTAAAGAGACCCGTTGGCTTAAACAAAGAAGTCATAAGCCAAACCAAGTCATATTTAATACTCCTACCTATTCAGCAAAGCAATGTGATTTCCAATATTAAATTACATGTCATGAATTAGCTTCTAACTCAGAATCAAATAATTAATGAGCTGGGTCAATCAAACAATTCTTCACTGACAGATGCATAAAACAAATGCAGTAGACTAAAGCATATATTTTTGTATACCAACCCTGTAATAATGCTTCCCTTAACACTCGCTAAAGATATGTATTCATCTCCAACTGGAATGTTAGACCAATGAAAGTGAACCCTTCCACCACCTCCACCTCCGCCGCCACTAGGACTTCCTTGTCCTCCAACTGTTGATATCACGGAAGAGTCACCAAGCGCCAATGTCTGAACAAACACAAGAACGGTTCCACCAGAGCCTCCACCAGGGCCAATGCTTGACGTACTACCATCCTGCCTTCTTATGCCATCCCCAAAAGATTCTCCATCAGATCTCAGCGAACCATTCAAAGTCAAACTTGACAATGAGTGCTCCAATGAACCCATCACTGTCAAGGTCAAGATAATAATTATATAAAATAGCTTTTTGCCTGAGAATGTCAAGAAACAATACTTGTTCTGCTACAACCAAATTTTAATTCAGATCTTACCGATAATACCGCCACCTGCAGTTGCACCGGCTATGCTATAATTTCCACTGCCACTACCTAGTTCACATGGTAAATCAACATTCCCATATGAGGTACCACCGTCAATGAAATTGCCATTGTAATATCCATCTCCACCATATCCTCCATGACCGCCTCCACCACCAATACCATTTTCAAAATACCTTCCTTTACCCAACCCTCCAGTACAACCTGCAAGCAGTCCAAATAACAATTTAATATAGCGCCATTAAAGCGTTGAAATTGAACACAACCCCTTAAGTGATACACAAAACTCAGTATGGAGGTTGTATTTAGAGGACAGTGACAATATACCCAGCCCAGATGCACTGATCGCTCCAGAATATCCAACTTCTACACTTCTAACCCAGTGAAAGTGCACAACGGAGCCAGTTATGGTGCCTTCAACACTAACATCTTCAACCCGACATATCTGCAGCAGCAACTCAAGACAATTATTATCCTTAATAGAAAGAGATCTGACCTGTACAAAAATTAAATATACAAGTGGGGCTAATGAAAAACCTGAAGAGTGAAAGCCAGTGAAGAATTCACATTACAATCTTCAGGAGGATGAAGCAATTCAACAGGGCAATTTTCATGTTCACAGTAGAGTTGCGGCATTGTCCTACAATTTTACACAAAGAATGAAAACAAGGTATTAAACCCCCTAAAAAAAACTGCACGCTAGAGCTTTCTGATTAAGCACTACATAAACTTACATATTATCATCAACAGCAGCCTCCAAAGGACCTCTTAAAACAGATCCAGGTCCAACCTTTACATTTCAAAGATTACAATTATTTAGTTAGTACAAAAATAATAAAATATAGTTATAAAGCTTAAAGGTCGAGAAATCAATTTTCAAATCCCAAGCTGCATAAATATACAAGAAACGAGATAAAATATAAGTAGCAATGCTGATTCTTTATGTGAGCATGTGTGGCACCCTTACTTCCATATATTTATAACTTAATTGTAACAAATAGTTTTAAAAACATAAACATACTATTATAAAAGAGAAACATGATTTTGCACAGTAATGTCGGTGGTAAAGCACAAAATATACGCCATGCACTACAGAAAAAAGGGTTACAAGCTAAATCCTCTAAGCCCAACACTTTACAAAACGCACCTCAACTCCTAGTAAGGCTAGTCATAGAGGGAACATAAACCCAAAATGGTTTCCCCCTTGAAACATAAACACTCTGGTAATGGTATAACCTAAGATCTTCTAATCCTGAAAGTCAAGACCATGAGTATTTGACATCTGCCATAAAGAGTGGGAAGTGTGGCTTGAATCCCGTGAAACCAAAAGTCACCCTTAGCCAAATTTCAACTAACATGTCCACCATTAAAGAAGATATAGATGCAAAGCTTCAAAACCCGCAGTGGCAAAGCTTGACTGATATTGTTGAAGGGGCCATATTTTTAATGTATATTAGTTAGCATTTAATGTACAGAATAAACTTCACATCTTCTCGTCAAAAAAAAAAAACTTTGCATCTTGGCGTAGTGGTATAATGATCGCTTCCTTTTACCTCACGTGCGCGGTTCGAACCTTCTCCTTGCATTTTTTCAATAATAAACAAATTGGAAACAAAAAAATGGCAACTATTGGGATCGATCGCTAAACCGTCTACTCGCAAAACAGACTCTTGCCACTGCGCCACTAGATACAATTGACATTTGTGGGGGAAACATGTAATATATAGATTAAAAATCCAAATAAAAAAATAAAAATTGTGCGTGCCGTGGCACCTCCCTGTCCTAAAGAAGGTTTGCCACTGATCATGGCAAATTTGTAACCCCATTTATATCACTAAACCCTAACAATTGCTTAAAATTTTCTATAGCTCACATTTGACCTATATTCGTAATGCCAATTTTGAATTCGGATTAAAAATATCTCATCTCAAATCTTCAACCAACCTAGTTTGACACTACCTAACATTATCAAACCTTTGACAATGTTTAGAAGCACACAGGTCCTCAGCTGCCAACCTAAATTCATAATACCAAATACCCCAACAAATGGAACTTTTGATATTATCAAAGCTTTTCTACAAGAACTTCCATCAAAGTGACCCTTGTGACGTATCATATCAGGTGTGCATAAATATTACATTAACGTGGAGAAAGTGAACAATCTTCGATAGTCAATTATATATTATAAAGAAATGGCAACATGAGAATTTCAATCTTTCACTTACGCTGATGCTATAAAATAGTGACAAAATCAGATGTTGTGCTTCAATCAAATTTCCAGGTCCAGACAAGTTCAAATAACCTTGTCCGTGTACTCCCAAATTTGCATTAGAATGAATAATAGATGAATCCTGGTCACCACCACATATGGTTAATTGTGCTATAGTGTAAGTAATAAAATTTAAGGTTCTGCTTTAAATGAGAAGAATGCAACGGATGGGATAAGTACCTTGAGAACTACTAAGTTACTAGCTTCGAGTAATGATGTTGCAACAATTGAATCATTATTAGTATCTATAAGTATCTTGGAATTCAACATCAGGTGAATCTTGACAGTCATACGAAGAGCTCCAAATATCTACTTAAAAAAAAAACGGTAAAAAAACATGAAAGGGAATTTTTTTTTTTCTTCTTTAAAATAAGCAAGCCATATAAATACTAAACCATGAAATAATGTTAATGTCTCTCTCGATTAGGTGATATGAGAAAATTAGATTGTTTAGGCTTATAGGAAATGGTTTCTGATAGAAAATGGAAAGGAAAAAAATAAGTAAAAGCAACATAATCCAAGTAAATAAGTCCTATTATTCCACGAAATATATTTGCCGTGTAGTTCTGCTTACTTTGATCACAGAGTCACTCATCAGAAGCTCTTCAGCCATCAACTCAAACTCTGATGTACTGTAATGAGCAAGCCCAAAGCTTAAAGCAGCTCCATAGGTCAATCGAATTAGTCCGCCGACCTGCGAGTTAATTAAAAATAAATTTCTGCAATACTTCAAACTCAATTATTATGAATCGAAAGAATACATTAAAAGCCATAATTTATAACGCTCCAAACGAAGTAACCTAAACTTCCTCTAAAAGTTCTAATAGTAAAAAAAAATATCTAAGTTGATTCGTCTATATTATTGTCTATCAAATTCATTATAATTATTTCAAGATATATTCCCCAACAGAAAAATAATAATAATCAACTAATAAAAAGGCGAGATATGTAGTCCTCCAAATCCAATAGCTTAAAATTCCAATAATTAATCGTAGATCTTCTCAATGATATAGGGGAGCCATGGCTCCCCCAATTATTTTCTTGATGTATGTAAATATAGAATGAAAGATAGGTTATGTATAATATATTTGCGACATAATAAAAAATGTTTAGGGTGGCTCGGTGGCTAAACTGGTCTTATATATCTACCAGCACCTAGGTTCGATTCCACTTCCGTACAGTTTCATTTTCGCATATTTATTTCTAGTGTTTTTTTGCACTAAAATTATTACTCAAAAAATTACAGGGTTCAAAAAATTTATCCAACCTCTGGCACTTCCAATAACAACTAATTGTTCGCAACTGAATGGTTATAAGATGTTCACTTTTGCCTTGACGGGTTACACTTATATTACACTGCTCACTTTTCTCTTCTCTTCAAAAAATTATTTTTCTAACAGCTAATGCATTATTCCATTTCAACAAGCGCAATAAGCTCAATTTTTCAATCACCTGAACACGGCTCCAATATAAAGGAAATAATGCCTTGGCCTGATTCTGGACATAAATATTTGTCCAAAGAGGCACCTTAGGAAACTCTAACAGAAGTGTATCAGTTTGTGTAGACAGGTTATGATTGCAAATGGTAAGACTACGAGGTACAGCATCATAATATGTCCCTGCAGCACCTGCGTTTCCAGCACATCCCAGACTCACTCCTCCTGCAAGCAACAGAACAAGGTTTTTTATAGCATCTATGTACTTATTTTCTATAATAATTAGTCAGCTATTAAATGAAATATTTTTCTCTTAAATTAAATTGGAAGTGAAATAGAAGACAAGAACATTGAATAATTAAAACAACAATAATGACTTTATCACACCATGAATGAAGAAATCTGTATTGTCATGCCTGCTGAAGACATTGATAGAAATTCTTCCTCCTCCACCGCCAGCAAACCCACCGCCTCCAGCAGCACTAATCGTGCCAGTTCCGGTCCTGCACTTAGCACAGAACATGATTAGTTGTGTCGCGGCCTAATTTATTAGTTCAAGCAATCTGAAATTACACAGAAATAGAGAATGACGGCAGGAGCCATGGCAACCCCAAAATTTTCTTCTTCTTGAATTCATGTGATAAGTTTTGTGTATTTGCAAAACTGTTGTGATAGTTCAGTGACATAGTATAATACTTTGCATTCTCGGAGTAATGGGATCTATTCCTTCTACATCCATTTTGTGTATGATTTTGCGTAAAAATGTAAGACGTAAAAGTCGAACTCAATACATCAACATTACTAGGTAATTGTTTCTGTCAGCGTAATAGTATAATTTTCTTATTCTAACCTACTTTACCGCAGAAACCTTTATGCAATTTTAGTGAAATCATTTAATATACTTAGCTACTGTATTTCACCCCTCAAATATATCCGTCTCCGCCACTGATTACCGCTTTGCCGACATTCGTTAAACATTCCACACCGCAAACAAGAATGAAGAAACAAAAAACAGTAAAATTCTGCATACAGCACCAGGCAGACTATACAACATACTAATCATATCTATAAATATAATCAACCCTGGATAATACACAGTCATTGAACATACATATCATAAAACTGAATTTACAAATGCAATAATAAGATTAAAAGGAAAAGGAAGAGATTTACATTCTATGAGCTTTAAGATAAATGCTGCCACCAGAACCACCTCCACCCTTAATTCCACCATCACCTCCATTTGCCAAAACATCCGCAGAAACATGTAAATTATCAACCGCTATAAGCCATATTCTTCCACCTCCTTCACCACCATAGCTCTCATTTTTACTAGTAGTCCCTCCCTTACTCCCATAACTCCATGGCTTATCAAGCGTAGACCAAGAATAAGCATCACCACCCCAAACATCATCAGGAAGTTTAGTATTATCAGAGACACACGTGGCACCTCTTCCACCATATCCTCCACCAGCACCCTGAATCCCTGAAGGACTGCCACTTGTCTGAGCCGGTGGTGAACCGGCCAACCCAGTAACATTAACCACCGACCCATCAAAAAAGCTTGAATTTTTAGCCCAAACAACAACTGTACCAGCAATAATAACAGAACCCTTTTGCAAAGTAAATTCATTACTCATATTAATCTTGATTACGCAACCCAAAATGGGGCAACTCAAATTAACACCAGGAAGTATATTAAGACTTCCATTTCCTGCAATATAAACGTCACCGTCGAAGATTAAACTAGAATTGAGATCACATGTAGTGTTCAGAGACCCAATTCCTTTGAGACCTTCTTCACATGAAAGAGAAGGTGGGTGTGGCTCCGGTGGCGGTGGTGGAGGTGATGGAGGTGTATAATCGCTGTAAAATGAGTCGAATTGAGAATCCATGATAGAAAAATCATGGTGTGATTGTGAGTTCTGAGAAGCAGAAGCAAAAGTAAAAGGAAGAAAAAGAAAAAGAAGAAAAGAAAAAGTATAATAGTATAGAGTGAAAGAAAGGGTTTTGTGATTGTGAAGAGTAAGAGCCATTAAAAAGGAGGCAAAAACTCAACACAGTCAAAGAGAAAGATGATGATAGATGAAAAAGGGGTTTTGGGAATGAAAATTGAAGCGGTTTTTGGTTGGTGAAATGGGTTTTTTGATGAATGAAATGAGAAAACTTGTAAGAAGAAAAAGTATACTGTATTTAAGAATAAAAGGGAAAAAAGGTTTGATGGAATTGTTGAAGAAAAAGGCAAAAAAGCAATATAGCAGTGAGTGACAGAGAAGAGAAGAGGAAGAAGGGGCAAAGAGAAAGAGAGACTGAACAACAAACAGCAACACAAAGAGTAAACAGGTGGCTACTTCGTGGGACAGCACGTATGGCACGTGCAATTTTATTCTTGGATTGTTTTGTTTCTTTAACATTTTTTTTTTGTTGGCCCAAATAATGTTTCTCATATCTGTCTTAAAATAATTGTCATTGTCGCAATTTGATTTTCATGTTAATTATTTTATTTTATCTTTACAAATGATTTTCATGGTAATTCTTAATCTATAAGTTTAACCGTTAATATTTTTAATTATCTTCTTTTTATATTTAAGATATTTAGGTTGAGTTCGATAAAAAGCAGTTGATAGTTTGTAAGTTAGTTTATAGCGGATGAATTTAGCAAATAATTTATAAGTTAATTTATAATTTATAGCAAATAAAGTAGTTGATTGAAATTGTAGTTTTTGATAGAATTAACCGGTTGAAATAGATTATAAGTATAATATGATGTAAAAAAAATGACACATGTAAAATTGGAAAGAAAAAAAAAAGGATAAACTATAAATAAATTGAACTTTACCAAACGAGTCTTTTTTTTTGTCAATATGAACTTATAAGCTATCAGTAATAAAGTATAAGATTAAAATGTGGTGCTGTCAAATAGAGTTATAGTGTTTAGAAATTCACTTTTTAAGTGAAATAAGTGAGAAATTTTATTTAAGTTTGAACTTTGTCCCTACCTATTGCAATGTCTCTCTTAATTGGGTTGTGTTCATTGAAAAATACAGTAAAATCTCATTAAATTAATACTCGGTAAATTAATAAACTCTCTGAAATAATAAATTTGTCCGGTCCCGACTTGGACCAATGTAAAAAATTGAAAAAATCGATAAAATAATAAGATAATAATTTTTGAGGAGATTCCTTTATAATTTTCGGTCCCAAGAAAATCATAAATTAATAATTCATAGAAATGGAAAAAAATATATTGCACTCTATTGAAATATGATTTAATAGTTGTATGTTTTCCTTTAAGTTCAAGTCTATTTGGAGTTCATCTCTAACTTTACCTTTTTGTTTGGACCAATGCATATTACTAACTCTCTCATATTACATTTATTGTACCTTTTTATTTGGTATGTACAATATAATTACTTAAAAACTCTTTAAATTAATAATTATTAATTTATCGTTAAATTAATAACTCTCTAAATTAATAAATTTCTCTGGTCCTGACATTATTAATTCAAAGAGATTTTACTGTATATTTAAGTATCTATTAGAAAAAATATAAAATGTAGAAATTTTGAAAATATACTAATATGTGTCTTTTATATATGTGGTAAAAAAAGGAAAAATAGTCGGAATAGATTATGTGAATTTTGCACATGGTCGAACTGTCATTTTTATTTGATAATTGTGTTATTTGAACATTAAAATAATTGCAATGTTGGCTCCCTTATTTTGTCAAAATTACAATTTTGGTCCCCTAATTTTTAATTGCCCAATTTTAGTCCACTATTTTAGATATTTTGATCGACCCATCATTTTGACCATTTAATCTGATGAGGAAACAATACACTATACACTGCTTACTCCTAACTTTTTGTTTTGTTTCAATTGAACTTCTTTTGACTTTGTATGTTTGGTCACGGATCATTTTAACACCTTATTTTTTGAATATCCTCAATAATTAGACCTTTATTTTATTGTCATATCATCAAATTGTACATTAAAATCATGGATTTGATTAAAATTTCTAAAATGGAGAATCAAAATTGCGAAATTAGAAATAATTAGACTAAAATTGCAATTTGACTAAAACAGGGGACCAACACTAAAATCATATATAAACTATGAGAAAAAATAAATGACATATTCATATATGATTTATTTCCACGTATATGATAATGTTACCTTCAAAGCATATACTAATACCATCAATCTAATTGAATCTAAATCCAGGTCGTATGTTTGGAGTATTGTTCATGGCATTAGGCAATTAGAGAGGTATACGGTGAGTCATATTGGTAGAGAATGGAACAAAGTGGCCCGTTCCCTGGCCCAATTAGCCTTATAAGAGCCCAACATATTGTTGAAAGATAAACTCCCCCTAAAATTGTTCCTTACTTTGTAATCGACAAGTTCCCTAATTGAATATAATTGTCCATGTTCGAAATGAGCTTAATTACATTTTTTGTTCCTTATATTTATTTTAAATTTTAAGTTGGTCCTTATCGTTTAAAAATTTTAAGTTGGTCACTCGTCTTTTTTGTAGGCTTCAAGTTGGTCCCTTCCGTCAATTTTTTCACTATTACTGTTAAACTTGGACACGTGGCAAACAGAAACCACACTTGGACAAATGACATGTGTCCAAGTTTAACAGTAATAGTGAAAAAATTGACGGAAAGGATCAACTTGAAATCTGCAAAAAAGATAAGAGACAAACGGGAAACTTTTAAAAGATAAGGCACCAATTTAAAATCTAAAATAAAGATAATGGACTTTAAACCAAAAAAAATATATCAATCTAATTTAATCTAAAAAATTGCTAATTAGTGTTCTGTGACTCATTAAAGAAGCAAATATAGTAAATTTTAACTAGCTGTATAAGCATTAGTGCCCTAAAAACCCTCGTTAGCGTACATTTTAATCTATCTACCTGTAATCTAAGTATATGAGTTTGTTTTCTCAAAAAAAAAAACCTGTAATCTAAGATAGTATATTTTTTATTATTACAATGCAAGAACAGTTTTTTTTTTTTTTTTTTTTTACAAGATGCAAGAATAGTATTTTTTTTTTTAATTCAAAAACACAAATATTCATTCATTCAAATTCATATGAAATACATCAATTAAGACAATTACATGTTCAATTTCGCTAAAAACTAATAAGGATGAATCTGTAAACAGACTCACCACATATGAGTTAATAGCATAAAACGGTCTAATGTATATGACAAAGTCTACCATTGATTTGACAAAATTCAAATATCTGGAATAGTCATGCATTCAAATATGCAACATTGACGGTGCTAAAATCATTGAATCTGCACTAAATTTGGATCGAAGCACACTTGTAAATATTTAAATTCCGGTATATGGATAGAAGCTAAGATGTCATTGTACTTACTTGGTGAGCTTAGTTTAGTTTTTACATCACATTTTATATGCAGAGTCAGAGTTCGAATCTCGAACATTATTTATCTATCTCAATGGTCGAATTTTAGTCACTCGAGTACCAAACAACAAAAAATAAAATGTCATTGAGGCTAAAAAAAAAAAAAATCTTGCTTAACTATCTCCCATCTTCATGGGCAAACACTAACATGATAATTTTGTAAAAAAAAAACTATAAATTTTGCCTAACAATCCATTGTCTTTGTGGATAGAAGTTAAAACGCTGACAAGACGAAAAAGAATGAACTTTCCTTACTTTTTTTAATCTACTAGTCTAGTAGCTAGAATTTTCATATTTAAAGTGAATAAATGGAACGGTAAAGGTTCGAACTTCGTTCATCCAAATTGCATGCAATGTTCATACTAATTGAGTTATGCTCTCGGAGACTAATTGCCACTATCTTTATAAATAGTTGTTGAAATACCAATATAAAATTTGCTTAACAATTTTATTTTTTGTGAATAGAAACTAAAATGTCAAATTTAATTAATTTTTTTTTTCAAAATGTCAAATTGAATACAAATAGCAGTAATAAATTTTGCTCAACAAGATCATTTTAAAACTTGTGTAGTCAATATTTTAAAAATATAAAAATGATATTTTTAATCCAAAATTATCCTTTATATTTCTTTAACTAATACCTCGAAGACTAATTAGCATGACTCACAATATAATTTTTAAAATATTAATGTGTTTGATCCAAAAAAAAATATTAATGTGTTAATTGCACAATTCTAAAAAAAAATCTTCCACTTTTTAACAAATAATGACACTTTCTAGCATTTTGACTAACATTAGGAAAAAAACAAAATCACCAAATTTGGTGTTCTCCAAAACTTAATAAATGCTTGATCTTGATGAAATCAAAGGACCATATGCATATAGTACATAATTTATTGCATAGATATGTTTTGGGTTGCCAATGCCATGCTTGATTCTTGAGTAACAATCAACCACTTCCACCACCTCACCATTCATTGACTATTTCTTTTGCCGTACTTCTCGCACGTCATATAAGTTGTTATTTTTACTCTTCTGCTACTTAAGTAGCAGACATTATAAAAATAAAATCTGGTAGAATGTTTTTGAAATCGATGTATCCGTTACCTAAATTGAGACAGAAGTATTTTAATAAATTTGTAAGGCACATAAGAAAATGGATACTATAACAAACAAAAATTCTCCAATTCATTTGGGTTCTTTCTTTCCAAATCCAACATTATCACAAAGGATATATATGAAGAAAGGATTCTGGTCCATGGAATGACATAACATAACGATGAAATAAATTGGACCACAAACGATTGGTACAGCTTTGAGTAAAATGAACATTTATATCGAATCTAATAGCTTGGTTAACGAAAATGTTTACATGCTTACAACTTTTGATGAAATTTTATAGTAGTACTATTTTTTTTACACATACTTTGATAATATGTCACTTATTTATTTTTTTTGGTAGAATAATATGTCACTTAAAACACCAAGTTTCGAGTTCAAAAAATTTATTGCAGAAAGTATTGTATGTAATAAAAACTGTATGTAGTTTAATGGTGTAGTTGCCATGACCATGGTTGGTTGCTCAATTTTGGGGAATATTAATGGAGAGTAGATACACATTAATTTCATCTTGTACCAATTTAAGCAAATTTGTCAGATTCTTAAAATGAGTGTGCGAAAAGAATTCCACAAATTATTATTATTGAATATTGATCACCAATGGAAAATGTACACCACTACTAATACAAGATAAGACAAGATGATCATACAAATAATTAACAAGAAATACTTTATTTATTTATTTATTTGAAAAATTAACTCTTCAATCCTCTAATAAATTTGCAAATCACCCGCCAGAATAATTTAGTATATGCTTCTTCAGATCCTTGACCCCTCAATTCTCAATTTCAAGTATCTTCAAGGTTCACAAATCACCATTTAAGCTTTGCTGGGAAATACTGCAAAACAATGACCAAAAGAAAATAAGTACCACACATAGAAACACAATGAGAGGATGGAATAGACGTCACTCGTCTGATTCATCCGAATTTGATTTTACCTTCTCAATCAGCGATAGATAGTACGGCTTCACTTCTTCAACATCAACATGAACTTTGCTTTTGCTATAGAGATCATATTTGCTGTACAAAATTATATCATAAGTAAGTATAATTATGTATGTAATTAGTAGAAGCAAAAGATGTGTACAAATTAATAAAAAAAAATGTTGAAATTAAAATATAAGCATACTTAAAAACATGGAGCCACTTGAGATTCTCAAAATCTTCTTCATTCATCAAGTGAGTGTATGCATTTTCCTTATGCAAAGCTGCAAGATCATGAGTTTTCAATAATTAAATTTTCTAAACAGAGTGGTATCTGATGGAGTAATTAGTAAGAAAATGGTAATTAGTTATAATGCATGATGATGAGATTGAGAATGCTTACGGTAAAAAGAGTGGTATCTGATGATGAACAATCCTGCTTTTGGCAGAGTGGAGCCATTTTCCTTAGCAACCTGCACATTCGAACGCGAAATGTTTTAGTACATCAAAAAACCGTCGCAATCTGAATTGTCTGATCAAGATTATATCACTTACAACGAATTCGTACAAATATGTAAATTTTATAATATTGAGTGATGGATAATTTATGAACTCACCATACACATATAATCATCATGCCCCCATGACATCATCACATTGTCCAGCCCACATCCTTCAGAGTAGATCCCATTTTTAGTGTTATATTCAGGACATTTGATATCAGGGTTTTCCTTGAAATACTGCAGCAGGAACAAGATTTATGTAAAATAAATTGATTGATTATTTAAGATTAAACAATTGTGTCATTTATTGTCACAAATTTAGAAGTTTATAATTACCTTGTGGTGAACATTTGCTTCATCAAAGGCACACCCTAATGGAAATGTGTCACCTACAAAAATGTCTTTAATTAATAATCATTCAATTAAAAAAAATGTTGAATTCACTGTTAAAAATACTAAGAACTAATTTATCAAAAAAAAAATAATACTAAGAACTAATTTGAAGCATGACAAATAAAATCATAAAAAAAAAAGCTTTATGGAATAGATTCTAACCAACAACAGCCCATTGAGGTAGTTCACCAAAGTTAGGAAGCAGAAGAATTTTTCCAAGATCTGAAATAAGCCAAAAAAAATAACTTGTTACAAAAATATCAATACGTCATGAAATTATCCTATTAGAGAGGGCTTACATGACTTTGTCAAATTAAGATATGGATGATTATGCTTGAAATTGTAAATGATGTTTTAGTCAATAAGGAATGTTAAATTAAACAATAATAATAATGAAGAAAAAATCAAACCATGAATTAAAGCAGTCAAATGCAACCAATCTTCATTAGGATAATCTTTTCTAATAGCTTCAGCTGATTGCAACAAATGCTGAATTTGGGGTTCATCCAAATCAGGATCACTTTCATCAACAACCTCATTCAACAATTCACAACATTCCCATATGCTCATTTCAGCTTTGTCTAATTTCTTGTATTCCTCCCTCATTTTCTTAACCTACATTGTCATAAATTGGAATTTTGGTCACAATATGAAATTAATAGATACAAATTTGATGGAAACATTAGAATAATAAAATTTGCTTACAAAATTAAATGTTTGATTGATGTGTTGCAATCTATAAAACTCCTCAACTCCCTTTTGCCTTTCACTTTCTTCATCATAATTTCTGCCAAAATAATTCCAATCAAACACATGTAAGAGTATTCTAAAATAAAATATGGGTATATATAGCCAAAATAAATTGATAAAAACAATATAATGGAATTGCAATTAACCTAAAGGTGTGACCAAATGCATTGATGTCAGGGGCAACAAATGCATCATGAGAATCTTGTTTTGGTTGAACAAATCCACCATCAAGAACAAGCTCATTGATATCTTCAGAATGCACTTTTTTGTCTTCAAATTGTGATCCTAAAAAAGCATATAATGTGGCATAAGTTATTATATACTATATGATGAAACATTTGTATAAGTAATAGTAATAATAATTAAAAAAAAATATACCAAAGCCAAATTGCTCAACACATATGGTCATTTTGTGCTTTGAGAGAAAAGCAAAAGCAAAGAGAGTGGTTGAGGAGAATAAAATGAGTGAAAAAAACTATGAAATAATAGTGTTTATATAGTCCTAAGAGTTGGGAACACCGTGCTCCAAACTCCAAACCGTGCTTATCCAAATGCTTCCAAATATAGAACGGTTTTAACTTTTTCTCTAAAAAAAAATAAATTCTCTAAATGATTTTTATTTTGATCAATATTGTTTTTATTTATATATTTGACCAAAAAATTAACTTTAATTTTGACAAAGTTATATTTTTTTTTTAGGCATTTGATCATGTTAATTGTTGTATTTACTCTTATTTAAGTAATTAATTTTCTATTTTGACTTTTGAGGAGGGGTTACATAAACTATAATTAATATCACAATAACTAAAAACTATGAAAAATGATAAGCATGAGTCAGCAATACGTGTGCGTATTAAAATCTTTTTGTCTTGACGATGCATCTACTCATCATCGACTAGTCTTTTGACTTTCAATTAGAAAAATCCATTAGTAATACAGAATTTTATTAAAAAAAATATCATTAATATATCCAACTCCCGAATGGGCAAATATCATTAAATCAAAAAGATATTTGGAAAAAACATATATTTAATTGATATACGAATGTATTTTTTTTTTTTTTTTGGTAAAAAAATAATTGAGATTTGATATAGAGTAAAAACATTAGTAATCAATAAATTAAGAAAACCTTAAAAAATGTTTTTTCTAATTTATCTATCTATAATTTGGGGCATTTATCGATTAACCAATAAGAAAAAATCATATACAAATCTAAAAGTTTATTACAAATTAGTTGTCGATACCACATGTAATTTCATTTGTGTGATTTGTTGTCATTGATTAATGAGTAAATACTCTCAAATTATTAAGAGATATAGTAGGTCTTATCAAATTTTATTTATAGTGAAGAAAATTAAAATTTCCATATTTTATAAAAATTAAAAATATTTTTGGTTATTTTGTTGTTACGTACATCTTTCATATGCGTGTACCTCGCTAACAAAAAATAAATAAATATATGCGTGCACTTCTCTGGCTAGCTAGTATGTGATTCAAAGAATTTATAATAAACTAGCGGGCCAGACAGGCGCGTTCCGCGCCTGCCCGTGTCTAACTTATGTCCAAAAAAAATAAATAAGGACATGTTCCTATGGTAAGTTTGTTAATAAAAGATTTTTGTTACTAAAAATCAAATCAAGGGTATTATGAAAAGTCCACACCAAAATTTTTTTATATCCTTTTTATATATATAGTATAGATATTGATGAAGAATGAAAAGAATTTTTATAACATGACATGTACTGTGTTAATCAAACAAATCTTATCAACTAATTATTAGTTGGTTCAGTGATGTTTGACACTGAATTTTGTAAGAAAGAGCATGGTTCAATCACCCATAACTGAGATCAGGAAAGAGCTGAAACCAATTTATTTATTGAGTAAAACTCTCACAATTGTTTTGTTGTAAAACTCTTTAAAATTGAATAAAATATCCTTAAATAAGTGGTAAACTATTTTATTATTAAATATTATATACGAGAAAAAAAAAAATCAATTGTCAATTAAGGAATACTAAGATTTTAAAAAATGAGATAAAAAAATATGAAAAATACTAACGACTAACAGTGCCCAGGGACATTTTTTAAACATTCTATTTAAAGAAATTATTTATGCATAAAGTTAAATATTTCTATTTTTAATGCATTGACTTCGCATATTTTGATAAAAAGAATATGGTATATTTCGTCTTTTCACTAGTCTTAGTCTATATTTAAAATTAGAAATGAGTTCAGTTCAGTTTAATATGGTTCAACACGAATCACTAAAAACCAATCGAGTTTGATATGGTTCATCGAATTTGATATAATTTTATTTTACAAAGTGACAACAGATAACAAATCGAGACACTTTAAGAAAGGGGTTAGAGATTCAATCCTGTACTCTTGTAGAAAAAATTGGTTCTACGAAGATTCTCCACTTTTAAAGATTGAAATACACAAATTAGTGTATTTCACAATTTTATTACTGAACTTGATTCGCTAAAAATAATTTATCTAGTTCAAAATTTAGTACGATTTTTTTTAACTCAAATTTGACTCAATTCAAATTTTCAAAAACTCAGTTAAGCTTGGTGACTTGAATCACATAATTAAAAAGTATTTAAACTAATATTTTTTATGCTTTAAATATTTAATATATATATATATATATATATATATATATATATATATATATATATATATATATATATATATATAGTATTTCCTCTGGACTTATTTATAAGAAAAAATTATTTTTTAGATTCATTGAACAATTAATGTATATACCTTAAATATAGACTAGATAAATTAATTGTTCAAAGAATTTAAGAAGTAATTTTTACTTATAAATAAGGTCGGAGAGTGATAACATTAATTTCTAAACAGCAAAACTGATCCTTTTAATTTTATTTTCGAACGAAAAATGACAATCCAAACTTATTGATCATCTGGGAACTAGAAAAAACCGTTTATCGAGTGAAGTTGTGTGATTTTTATGAAATTGGTGTGAAAGATAAAAGTAGCTCTCAAATCATAATAATCAACCGAGGGCCCAATGCCAGCAACATCACATAGCACAAATAGTTGAGCTTTGAGTTTCATGTCAATAGCAAGTGAGATATTGTAATAAAAACTCTATATTGGTATCACTGAACCTTAACAAAGCTATCAAATATGTTTTTCATTTCTTCCATTACGATATAGTTTTGGAAATGTAAATACAAAAGTGTGACATTTAATGAGTCAAAATCTCTTTTGTACCCCTCAAAATATTAGTAAAAACCTTTGGTAATGGACGAAATGGAAATTATAGGAAATAGAGAGGATACTTACTCATCAAGTAGAGGAGGGATACTTGAGATTCTAGAATACTCCTCCGGTCTTTTTTATTTTTATAAGAAACACTTTGAAAAAATCACACATACTAATGAAACAGATTTTTTAACCAGATTAAACTGGTGATGAAAGCAGGAAAAAAAATTATAAAAAAAATTCATTTTACATAGTTATTTTCATTTAATACTCTTATAAATTTAAATATATTACATATATACCTTTATTTAAGTACTCTTAATTCAACTAACTTATTTATTTTTAATATCTATCTCATAATAAATAAGGGTATAAGTGAAATTGAACATTTAAAACATTTGAAAATTGGTCAACTTTTTTTATAAAAAAGACCAATTTTTTCTTCTGAAGTGTTCCTTATAAAAATGAGCGGAGACAATATAATATAACAAAAATCTCATCTCATAGTATAGTATAGTATAACCCTAACAAACCTACCACAATCCGGAGGATGTACTTATGTATTTATGCATATGCTCGTAAAGGATGGCTCAGTTTTAATTCGACATACCTAACTTAATATTTTTAGCTGCATTTTTGTGGATGAAAAAAACCCAGCTCAATCATGTCATGATTTAATGATTGCACCTACGTACTTTAAATTCTAAAAATAAATATATTGTGAATTCCTCGAAAAATCACATTAATAGAGAATTTGATGTGTGGAGTAAATAGAATAAAAAAATCTAAAATAAAGTTGATAGAGATGATGATGATGATAATAAAGATAATCCGAAAAAATATAACCACGCAAGAAGAAAGATAAAAGATCAAGAAAAACATACGACGGTTTGTTTATCCAGTTCGGTCTAACAACAACCTACTCTGGAAAAGAGAGCAGCGGTCAATATTTTCCAAGGTGAATTAAATAACTTTTTGCTCAACTCTAAAATTATAATACCGAGAGACAACTCCTCTTATTTCTCTCTAAAACTCTAACCTTTGGGTTGTGGCAAATCTTTATTCTCACTAACTCTCTAATTTTTTTATGAATAAGTCAACCTCTATTTATAGAAAAGTATATGCCTAAATAACATAAACAAATATGCTTTAAAATAAAATAGAATCTAAGTCAGATATCCTCAAAACACTAATTTTTCCAAAAAAAATCAATGATATGCAAACTTCTGGTTCACGCGCTACGCCCAGCGCAGGTGGCAGAACCAAAACTAAAAATTGCAAAACAATTGTGTCTAGCGCAAGCACCTATGCCCAGCGCAACTGAAAGCACCCAAAAATTTTCCGACTTTCGTAATTGAGATTATAAGACATATTTCAACAAAATAAATAAGTCCACATTATTTTTATATAAAATGTTCATTATTAGTATGCACTATTCATATTTTAAATTTAGTCGTTGATCACTTAATTAAAAACACTGTATATCTTAAATCAGAAATGATATTAAGAAATGATATTTTTACACTCTTATCTCGGACCACCATATGTGTCTTTTCCGGTCACCTCTCTCTACCGGATCTATCTTTCATGCTTTCTCACAAACAATTAAGCAAAAGAATTAGGAGTATGATCGTTGAAAATTAATTATTTAAAATGGACCTTAAGAGAATCGAAAACTGAAGAGAGTCCTCTCTCTCTAAGTTAAAATGTATTTTATTTAAATTTTAAGTCACATACATTTTTAATTTGTTTATATTTTTATATTTAAAGCCGAAGCAGTATAAATATATATATCTTTTGGATTTAGTTAGTTGACAGGCACAGTGATTAATTTCTAAATATATAGTACCAACCAACATGGATGCATCATGCATGCTTTTGAAAATCCAAAGAATATCTTTGGTAAAATAAATTAAAATAAAAAATATAATCCAAGAGAATATCATTGATTAAATGATTGTCGATGGGGGATACACAATGAAATAAATATATTGGTATAGTTGACGTAGAATGAATCTAGAAGAATAGAAATTGGTGGCAAATATCTAACCAACAAAGCAATACAACTAGCTAGACATTACAATAATATTTCAATAATAGTTAAGAAACATATAAAAATATAAAGTTTTAAGTATGTCCCAATATGAATCCGTTTCTTTTGAATTTTCTTAAAAAAAAATTTTATAATGTTAGAAAATTTTGTATAAAAAAATTTACAGAGAATTGTTTTATAAAAACTTCAAATGAAAAATTTATTTTGATAGTTATTTTTAAAATGTTGTTTTAGCTATTTCACCATTTTGTTGAAAAAAATTGGATATCAAAATTTCAAAAAATCACTTAGTGTTGCTATAAAGAAAGGTTTAGTGGTTCAGATTGTTGTCCGCCTACATTTGATTCATGTGTAGTTATTTCTATATATATGAAAAGTTTACATTTCAAATAGATTTTCACAAAAATCATTTTTGAAATACAACTTTTTGAAAAAATTACGATTTTGACTATGTTTTGAACTTCAATAATATACATTTATGTTATATGATGTCAAAATTAGTGTTTCAATTTGAAAAAAACAAATACAAAAAACTTATAATATTTTGAAAAACATTTACAAAATATATTTTCAAAACTACAAAGAAAAAATCTATTTTTTTAAAACTGAAACAAACAGACTCTATATCTATTGCGAAAGCAAACAAAAATTGGTTGTCCAAAAACATAATTAATTGTGATATGGAGCTTTCAATTTGAGTTGTATGTGGCGTGGCATTATGATGTGTGAAAGACTTCAAGTTGTATGTGGTGACAATGACGGTGGGAATACTTAAGTTGTAATATGTGATGGCAATGCGAGCTAGAGAGATCACTCATGTTAATTATATCTGTGTTGAAAAATATGGTAGAATCGAACAGAGAGAAATATATATGGAAGAGTGAACAAAGAGAAATCATGTGGTGGAGGTTTGAGCTGTTTAATTGTATCAATTAATCATTTAGGTACGTAAAAAAGAAATTCACACATACACATATAGTGTTACTTATCATTCATGCTATGCGAACCCCTTTCTCACCTTACCTCTAGCCCATACTGTCAATGTACAAAAATTTAATTGGAAATTATCACAATTTCACTCGCGCGTTTTCTATTCATGTTTGGAAGAAAGTTTATAAGTGGATGAATGTTAATTTTATACATTTTGAGAATGTTTGGAGTTATTTCAATGGTTTTGGTGTCTTGCTGAAGAATAAGAAAAATGCTAAAAGTTGTCATCTTATTTGGTTAGTTACCACGTGGAGTCTTTTGAACCTTCATAATAATTTCATGTTTAGAAGAGAAGTAGCTAAAGGACATTCACATATAAACCCTTTATCTTGAATTCAAATCCCAAAGAAAAAAAATTATATGCGAATTTTATAAAAGATAAATGACTTAAATGGAAAAAGAAGAAGGTAGAGATCAAAATGTTACAAATAAATAAGATAGAAGACCAATGTATTACAAAAAAAAAAAAAAACAAAGTGTTACAAAAAAGATAAATGATTTGCGAGTGTAATTTTACCTAAAAAAAAAAAACTATGCTATGCACATAATATAATTCACTGAATCTTTTCATGTTTTGTTTGATGTTGTTGGTTTTATTTTACATTTGTTGACATTGTCCAACCTCATAGTTGATTTTTTTTATTTTCTCTACCTTCATTTTGTCTTATACAATTATATTGATGTTGATAAAAAACTATCATATAAATTTCTTATACCTTTTTGTAATGATATTAGAACACTAATAAAAAGCCTCTAGATTAGATGGGAAAGCAATTATTTGAATTATAGCGGGATTGTTTGTTCTGCATTATTAGGCTCTGCATAGCAATAGCTGCATTAATCAAATTCTACCAAGCACAACGTGGGAGTAATCCAATTAAGTTTGGCTAAAATGTGGAAGCAGGTTTTTATCATGATATACAGGGCGAAACTAGTAGGGGACTAATAGAGGCCACGATCTTCCTTTAGATTTTTTTTGTTTGTAACAGTTACTCTTTGAGATTTTTAGGTAATAAATAGGTTTTTTAAGTGTTTTAGCTAATAAGTCGGTCTTTCAAGTTTCTACCTTGTTGCCTATTACATTTCTTCTGGTTATCCTTCCTTTTAGTTGGGCCTCAATTGTATGTGCCTCATGGTTCATATTAGATTGAGCCTCAAATTCATCATGGTAAACATCATAATTAACGGTTACGTCAACTTTTTTGTAAACGTAGGATAACTGGAAGGGTTCCGATGCAACAAGTTGACAACTTAAAGAACTTACTTGTTACCTGAAAAACTTAAAGATCTAACTGTTACAAACATTAAAGGACCTCTAAATTTATTTTTCCTATATTATATTTATTCTCTTTTAATAGTTATTGTTATATATTTCAACTTTAAAGTAAACTTCACTAAGCGTCTAACGAATATTTCAAGAGAAGTCATTTCATAAACTAATCACCGAATTATTAAGATCGTTTGTGGTTGTATTAAATTTTTTTTGTTTAACGATATAAGTTAATTTTATTTTGGTAAAAAAATAACATTGTTTAACGATATGTTAATTTTGTTTTGGTAAAAAAAATAACAACTTAGACATAGGTTGTATCTATGAAAAACGAAGGGTGCTTTGGCCTATACTCCCATACACGTTCATGGTGCATCTAACATACTAGTAATATGGATTTCGTTTTTCTACGTTTAAAAATTCAACATTAATTGTTTTTTGAAAATCTTTTTTTTTTCTTTTTCTAATTTTATAAAATTGTGTAATAATAGAATTCCAATACGAGGCCCAATAACTTTAACTAATATTTGAGGCCCGTAATGACTGTGGACATCCAATTTTATTTTAAAAGATTCTCATCCCCCCTCCCTGTGACTCTTCCCCCCTTCCCTGCCCCCAATTTTTTTTTTCAATTTTATCTTTGAATAAAAACTTCGGAATACGTTTTTCTAGTTCAAATTTGGGAAAATTTATGAAAACACATTCTGAAGTTTTTATTCGGGGCAAAAAAAATCGGAAAACACATTCCGAAATTTTTTGCAAGGGCAAAAATGGAAATTCATGAGGTGAAAAGATATGTGGGGGAAGAGAATTTTTCATTTATTTTTTCGTAAAAGGGGACATCCAATTTATTCAGTAGCAGGCTTCTTGTTAAAAAAAAAAAAAAAATTACCATTGAGTCAAAAATCATTTTTATCTGGATATCTGATGATCATGTAGGGGCCATTTGTTTCACTGCTACAAATTAAACTCTTGGGATTCTAATATAGGAATTATTTATTCCTATGTTTGGTACACATTCATACAAAAACATTCCAAGGAAAAAATTATTCCCGGTAATTTTTCTTTTGCTAATTAAGCCCCCATTTTATTCCTAGCGCAACGGGTGGGAATTATTTACTCCTGGCGGTTGAGATCAATTTGTGTCTCTACCCCTATGTAACTGCAAGGCACACGTCACTATACCCATTATGTGTCATTTCTTTGAAAAATAATTTCCAGGAACTCAAATAACCAACCAAACGGATTTGTTAAATTTTCCGTGGAAAAAGATTCCTGCTATTATATTCCTGAAAAACTTAATGATGGGAATGCATTTTAATTCCTTGAAACAAACACCTTGCTACAAATTCTGTACGAAATTGATAAGAAAACAGTTTGATAGAATTCATCTATATCTTATCAAAAAAAAAATTCATTCATATCATTCTGATTAATCACCTATAAATATCTATAAATATCTGGTACATCTTCAACCTACTAAGGCCAATATTAATTCATTACAACCTATTAATTCATTACATATCCACATAGTACCGATCTGGGCTTCATATTCGCAGGTCAAGTGCACACCAAATCCAATGTATATTAGAATTTGCAACCTCTGTGTATACCTTCCATGGCAGGCAAGTTAACAGTGTCCAAATTAGTTGCAGAGGTTCATACTTCGTTGCTTAGCTTTTGTCTTCGTTGAAAATAAATAATCGTGAGTCGTGATCTCATGCTTCACATAATACAGAAATAAATTATAACAGATAGTAGCTACACTAGACTCGTTAAAATTTTATCTTTTATGCCATTAAAAAAAAAAAATCTCTTTTATAATATTGAATTTTTGAACAAATGTTTGTGCACTTAATTTTAAGGGCAGTTGTTAGCATGACATTTAAATTATAATCTTATTTTTGGATTAGATTAACTTATTTTTGAGCTTATGCAAATAGCTTATGCAATTTTTATGTATTTTAATAAGTTTGTCAAGGTATTTTATGATAAAATAGCTTATAAAAAATACAATTTTCACTGGTGTGAAATTATAAAATAACATAAAACCTGATTTGAGTTGTTTGCATAAGCTAATCCAAACGGGCTCTTATAACACATGACTTTAAATTAAAAATATTTGATTACATACATACAAATAAATTTAGTCATATCCTCGTAAAAAAAATTGTCATATGATTAATTTTTTTATTTTCATTTATTTTTTATCTGTACTGAAATATTTTTTATTTTTTATTTGGAGTTATAGAAAATAAATATTTAATAAAATAATGTCATTAACAATTAAATTAAATTATGAATTGTCTGGTCTTCTTGAATGGATAGCGTCAACCAACAACTTTGAGTCATTTTCAAATTGAACTCGCTCAAATCCATGATGCATAGCATGTAATACTGTCAATGTTTCGCCTTCTACTATGGAATAAACAGGTTGTTGCCATATATACATAGGAACTTATATTTCAATAGGCGGGCATACTTTGCTGGACAACCATCCAATCATTCGTTTTTAGGCAAGATTATATATATTATCGTTCTGAACCAAACTTTTGGGTTGAACCAAGTTCAATGTCACATCCATCGGTCCAATGCCATATATATATATATATACACACACACACAACCTTCACAAACCTCACAATGTACGTATTATTCTAACCTTCACCTCCACCTCAAACTTATACTGACTTGCGCGTCGGATTGCGGATACTCCCCCTCTCGGATTCTGACCTTTAGCACGGACATCTCTTCCATCGAATCATCGATACACCAATACGAGTTCTCTATCTCCTTTTATCTCATTAGATAAAATTGAATTTTGTTTCGAACAATTTTATCATGTAACATAGATGTGCAGAGACAGTTAGTAATTTAAAATCTATAAGAAAGGTAATTATCAGTCATGCTCTAACACAATGTTGTTAGTAAAAGTGTAATGACTATCGTTGCCATGCTCTTAGAATACAAAATCATTTAAATTTTATTTTTATTTTTGGATACTTAAAACAATTGTCATGAGTCACATGAGTATAGCTCACTTGGTTGGACATTGCATATAAAATTCAGTATCAAAGTTCAAACGCCGATACTTCCACTATACAATTGTCTTCATGATCATACTTTGCCAGCACATATTTTTATTATTTATAATGAGCAGAATATTGAACTCAAGATCTCATATATAATATTCAAACATTTACCACTAGATCAAATCTAATGGTTTATTTGACAACATGTATAATAGAGAACAACTTCTCACTAAATTATTTGTTCATAAACAAAAATCAAATATTTGTGAAATGAAGTACGTAAATTAACTTTTAGTATAAAATAGTTGTTAGAATATGTTAATATATGTATAAATTTTATATTATATTTGTTGAGAAAATATATTTAGGTTTGTTTATTTTATACCCTATAATTAAGGGATTTAGTTTAAATTTAAATATTCACTCGGTTATAAATACCGAGCAGTATCATACTGTTTTATTATTATGTAAATAATGTAAATATATTGTTTTAGGCCATCATCAATAATATTCATATTTCTTATAGTTTTCTCCAGTTCACCTCAAATTCAACATGGTATCAGAGCTATGGTATCCACCTTAAAACATAATTCTGCTGCTTTATTTAACATTGTTCATATAAACCATAGCCGTCGTTCTTTTTATTTTGTTCCACCTTTTTATTTTGTTACCCTTTTCGTTCTTATTATTACTTTACTTAACTTTGTTGTACCCCTTTTGTTACCCTGACATATGCAGTTCATGAGTTCCCGTTACCTTTACTTCTGTTATCCGTTTGTGATGTTTTAATCCGCGGTTCCGTTTGTGATACTTTAATCCGTGGGTCTCCGTTTGTGATACTTTAATCCGCGGTCCCGTTTGTGATGTTTTAATCTGCGGGTCTCCGTTTGTGATGCTTTAATCCGCGGGTATTTTACTTAATTTGATATGGATTCATGCTTCGGCCGCTGCTCTACTACTTACTTGATTGCTCCTCGTTGGCGCTTTCAAGGACTTTAATTTATTTTCAGGGTTTATTTTGTATCAAGCTAAAGCTTAGTAAGCTTAGCTTGAGGGGGAGTGTTAGAATATGTTAAGATATGTATAAATTTTATATTATATTTGTTGAGAAAATATATTTAGGTTTGTTTATTTTATTCCCTATCATTAACGGATTTAGTTTAGATTTAACCGTAGGAATGCAAGTAAATTAATTGCAGTGACAGAATAAACAAATGAAAATCTTTTTCAAGTACGAAAATCAATTTAAAACCAACAAAAAAATAAAGTGAAAGATTTTTGTAAGAGTTTGTCTTTTTAGAAAATGAATTGACGGAGAATCAGGGATCACTCACGCGAATCTCGAGAGCAGAGAGTAGTAAAGAAGAAGATGCCGCGTGGATGAAAAGAAAAGGATAGCACACGAGTATGGTCAAAACAGGACGCGTGGACACTAGTTTCATCCGTACATGTGTCACTATCCAATTTTTAGTTCCACAGGTACGGATACTCTCTGCTTTTGTCCCATAGTGGAGGCCCTCAATGTCCTTCCCAAAGGTTATCCTATCCATATTCCATGCCTCTCCACCACTACCACTCATCATTTGTAGGTGTTCCCAGATTTTTTAGCAAACACGTTACCAGAATTTGAAATATTATAAAGTCTCTTCATAAGTGAAACATGATTAAGACACAACCCATTTATTTTATGGAATACTTTACGTGGTACATTTAAATTAATAATATTAGGACCGGAGAAATTTATTAATTTAGAGAGTTATTAATTTATCGATAAATTAATAATTATTAATTCACGTGAGATATTACTACTAGGTTTTCTTTAACCTATTGAGATATTTCTTTTGTGACTTAAAGTTGTTATTTGATTGCAGAAGTAGAGTCTCATAATTGAGAGATGTATTAATATCAAGTGAGTTAAAGTGAATGAAATACTTAAGATTGAACAATAGATGAGGATCCATATATTCGCTGCCTTAAAATTTTGAATGAAAATTGTGACGTTCTTTCTTACTTATGTGATTGCTCTTAATTCAACATGATATGCTATAAGAGACAGTTTCATTGAATAATATTTACATGTAACATATTCTTGATCAATACATTTTTATTCGCGAGAGAAAAATAATTACATACACAAATAATTGATGAAATCTACTGAAGATAAATTATTCGTGAGTTAAATTCTAAACGAAATAATTCTTAACTAAATTTAATTTAATTTTTATCTAACTTTTAATTTAAACTAGAGTCTTGCTAACGAGTGTCTTTCGAGATACTATTTAAACACCTCAAAATAATAAACTTTTATAAATTTTTTGTGAAATTATATGAAATTAATGCATTGAAAATTAAAATATTTAATTTTTTAAATACAATGGTTAAAAAGTATTTCAAAAATATTTGTTAGCATTTTTCTTGAAACTAAACTATGTTCAATTAGTTTTATGTTGCTTGAATAATGTTCTGTACTGGACCAAGAGCTGACCCAAATCCGCTCCTGCTTGGATCACGGGGCAGGCCAAACAAGGATCCAATCCTGTTCATCGCGGTCCAATAAGGGGACATTTGGTCTAGCGTTGGGGGCAACTATATAAGCCCTCCTTGACAGGTGAACAAGATTATGGAATCATGTTCTCTTCAACATTTTGTCTCTGTAGTTATAATTCTTATCCTGAATTTGAGTTGGGTTACCGGCAGGATAGGATAAGAAGAAGAAAAAAAGTACTGATTTATTCTATAAAATATATTTTAAAATAAATAAAATAAAATCAATAAAATATAAATAATAAAATAATTAATTTTTAAATATATTGTGATTTTCTCACAGGGGTAATTTTGTAATTAATATATTCTAAAAAAATCAAAATTTTACTAAAATTACAATATTTCAAAGTAAAAAAATTATTTAAAAATTGAAAAATAGGGACAAATTTAAATTTTATAAAAAATTAAATATAATTCTTTTGCAATAGTAGTTTTATTATTTACGTATGAGATATATCATATATTTATTTGGCTTATCTAACATGTATATATTATTGAGTTATTTATTTGATCATGGTTCATATAAAAAATTAAACTTGATTATTTTTCCATATATTTTTATTTGAAATTGTAAAGTTATTTGATTACTTATTTATATTTTTTATTTATGAAATTCAAAGTATTACAAAATAATTTTAAAAAAATAACAATTGTTTTACAAGAGTAACTTTATCATTTAAATTGTTATATATCTTATCATATTATTATGAGCTAATATGTATTAAGAACAAGATATAATAGTTATCATCTTTGTTATCATGTGCGCACCAAACACGGGATATGATAACTGAGGATAACAGTTATTCTGCTGATATCCTATCATATCATTATCCTGTCTTATATCATATCCTGTCACTATCCTATCCTGCGCACCAAACGGGCCCTAAGATTTTGAGTGGAGATGTGGTTTCAATGTCTTTTGGTGGTTCTAACCGTTTAATTTAATGCTCAGCAGTCCCTACGGACTCCCCAACAACTGACATCAAAAGTCGTGGTTCAATTCAGGGATATAAATTATTTGTATGCTATGCGGTTGCAACATTGTCTGATCTTTAACATCTAGAAAGAAGAGCGATAGTGTTGTTTCATAAAAAAATCTAATATAATTTCTAATTGTTATTTGACAATTTTAATGGAGGTTTTCTATATTAAATTCTTGTGTTTTGATTATGTAATCTAATTTCTTAACAGTTGCTAATTTTTGTGGTGTATCTTTTAATTTAGTCCACGGGTTCATTTTTCCTCGACAAGAGTACCACACTTGGGAACCTAATGGGAGTCAATGGCATTGTAGAGCTATCTAGAAAGAGAAATGTTATTTGTACAACAAATTTTGTACAACATTTTGGACAACTTCTCTCTCATACTCACATTATATTTTTACTCTCTCTCATTCTCTTTCACTTTATTGTTTTTTGTGCTAAATCAAGAAAGAAAAAATGTTGTCCATACAAGTTGTTGCAAAATTGTTGTACAAATAACACAACTCATCTAGAAAGTCAATAAGATAACCCAAATCAGAAATCTTCAAGACCAAGAAAGATCATAACAAGTTCAATTTCAGCTCATGCTTATTCTGTCTATGTTCAAGGAACAAAGATCATGAAGTTGATAACCAGAAAAAGAATCCTCCATCTCTTGGTCAATTTCTTGCCATTGAAAGAAAAGCTACTAATGGAATAACTCGAAGAAACCACCATAGCAATCATGTTTTTTGCCCTGATGATGAGATGAATGAAATCAATATTTCCGAATCAAATTCATCACTATTTGTGAATGGCACAATTGCTCCTCCTTTGTCTATGACTGAGAGGCAAAGTGTTCAAACAAAGAAAGAAAACATGGTATTAGAGCAACAGAAAAATGGATTTGGTTCAATTGGAGACTTGTTTTCGTGCATGTTTGGACAAAATATATAAAATGTATGATTAGAACATATCATGTTTAGTAATGATTATGAGTTAATTTCCAATAGTTAGTTGGTTCAGTGGTGATTGACGTTGAATTTAGTAAGTATGACCACGGTTTGATTGTCCGCAACTGCGATTGAGAGAGGTTTGGAATCACTTGATTCCAGAACTAATCTCGAACCAAATTATACGGTCCAGTGGACCGGATACTAGTGGTGAAAATAAATAAATAAATGAATAACTTATGGGTAAATTAGGAGGCACCCTTCTTTTGTGTGCAAGCATGATTCAAAATTAAAATTTATTTTATAATGAGTGCCCTACAAGGTTGATAAATATATTAATCATGAAATTTTATTCTGAAACTTGTGTTTGAGTTTTAAGTGTGAGTAGTTAAATTTCACATTGATAATGAATGAAAAGAATATTGAATTTATAAGATAGATGACCTATGAATCAAATGCCTTAAAATTTTGGATGGAGACGTGACATCTCCCTCTCTTGTGGTCACATTTAATATTTTAAAAATGTAAAAATTATCTTCCCAATATTAATTTCTTTTATAATTATTTCAAAACGAATTTTTTGATCCCTATTTCAATTTATTTTTTTTACTTTTAATCTCCCACCTCACTTTAAAATCAATTTTGATGAAGTGGCAAAGTCACATATGATATGGCGGATGTCATGTGGATAAATTATTACACATGGCATTATTAATTACTCCCTCCGTTTTTTTAGTGTCCGTTTAGAATATTAACACCAAATTAAGAAATTAGATTTATTATTATACAAAAAAAATATTTTCAGATTATTGTTATCAATAGAATATAACAATAAACAATCTTTTTTGTTTTTTTTTAAAACAAACTTTAGTTTTTCAAATATATAAAAAAAAAATATTTATTGAAAAAGATAAGTGTAATTAAAAAAGGGTACAATTGACAAATTGTACCCTTAAAACACAAAATGGACGGTTAAATAGAAACGCCAAATCCGACAAAACTGGACACTTAAAAAAAAAACGAAGGGAGTATTTCAGTTTTAATAAATCATTAAAAATTAGTGTCAAAAATTAAAAAATAAATCATTAGAAATTATTTTGTCAAAAGTGTAATTTTTCTTTTGAAGAAGCTAAATTAGCCCACCAGAGATAATCGAACCCGAGATTTTAAGGAGGAACATACTCTCAGGTTCCAAGTCAATACCACCAGACCAACCAAAGTGAGTTTGTCAACAGGGTAACAACAGTTATCTTGCTGAACAAGTTACATATATTTTGAATGTTTTGCATAATAAAAACAATAGATCATATCTTTGAATAATTTTTAGATCATATCTTTAAATAACAAACAAATTCTACAATTTCTAATATATATCTTAAACCCTAACAATATTTCTTTAAATATAAATAGGCATATTCTCAACAATTTCCACAATCACATTATTTGCTGAAGTGTTTCAACTCTCTCGATATTCATCATTCTTTCTCTCAATTGTTGTGTGTTCATCCCTTAGTTAAGTTACAACAATGTCAAGAAAATTTACATCTTTCAGAAAGTCATCATGCAAAGAATACCAACAAGACCTTTCACTTCAATTTTCAACCTTAGTTGTTCAAGAAAGACTTATCATTCAAGAAGTCAACAAGAACGATAAGCCACAGACGGTTGAATTGGGTGGTGGAGCCGCGGGAAAGAGGAAAAGGATCGCCTGGTCCTTCCCTGATATTGAGGAAGAAGAAGAAAATAGTGTGATAAATAAAGTAATGTCGTTGAAGAAGTTGCGAAGGTGTCATAGCATATAGCATCTTTATTTTTTACTCCCTCCGTCCCAAAATATAAGGGAAAATTGGTCAAAGAAAGTTAATGTATCTAGTTAAAAATTTAGACTAGATACATCAACTTTATTTGACCAATTTTCCCTTATATTTTGGGACAGAGGGAGTATTTTTAAGGATTACTATGAGAGCAATCAAAGGATATATCTACTATGTTATTTTTTCTATTTTATTAACCATGCAATGTATATTTTGTAACATTTAATTGTAGAGTTTGATGAATTTGCACAATTGCTACTTTCCTTTATGTTTGTTCCAATATATTTGTAGTAGTAAAAATTTGTGTCAAAATATGCCCTAAAATCGGTTTATTTTGAAGATATTTTGCGGATGTTTGTTTTTTAAATTGATAGAGTGAGATTCTATGTAAACAGATTTGTTACAGTTTTTATATATCGCATGTTAAACACAAAATATGAACCGATCATTAGTTGTTTGGTGGTGATTAGTACAGTTGGATCCTCGCAACTGCGATTGGGAGGAAAGCATTTGACGTCAGAATGACCCCGAATCAGAATAGACGGTCCTGTGGACCGAACATCAAAGAGGAAAAGTGTAGGAAATTCAATTAGGGTTTGCCGTCAACACAAAAGGCTAGGGTTTTAGAAAGAGAAGAATTGGAAAAAGGGCTACCATTGAGAATATAAAAAAAGGTAGAATTAGAAATTGAGAAATTAGTGCACCGTCACCACTCACTTTCAAAATAGCGATAACACGTTGGAGAAAACAATGTGTCGACAGAGGATGGCAAAGTTGATAAACTTGACAGAAAAATTCTACTTCAAACTCATAAAAGTAGTTACTTCTAACACAAGTAATACAAAATATGCAACAATTGCATATGAGTAACATTTGAAACACCAATACCCAGAACCAGCTCAGTGTATATACAAATTACATTGTATATATAAGCAATACTGATATAATATGCATATAGTTTTTTGTTTTTTTTTATGAAGATATAATACGCATAGTTACATCGGTATTCAACAAAATCTTGAAAAATTGCAGCTTTCTTCTCCACACAACACCAAAGTATCTATAAATCAATTCCCACATTCTCTAGTCCACTTTCATCATTGGTCCACATTCTCTAATCCAAGAATTATAACTACAGAGACAAGATATGATAAGCTTCAGGATTAACTTATCTTATCCAACATTTTGTTCTCTTCAACATTTTGTGTCCAACTTTATCTCCTTTTTTTATTATAAAAAAAAGAAGCTCCGTCTCATTTTCCTAATTATTAATCAATTAAGGAAAAATATATAGTGCGGAATAGGAAAAAAATGAGTAAGTGACTGAGATGAGAACAAAAAAGAAAAAAAATGAGAAAAACGATAGGAGAATATCATATAAAAAAAATTACTACCGTGTGTCATTATCATAACATTTTCGGTAATTGTAAAAAGAGAAAAATAACGATACGAGAATATCATATCAACTATGTTTTTCGCCAAATCACCTCACTTCACTCCATTTTTTTGATATGACATGACAAAATGATAATTATTTATTGGACAATCATGTAAAACTATTTTACACTGTCGGCTTATCCACTAAACTCTTGTGAACAACAAAAGAGGTAAGATAATTAGAACAGAAATACTATATCTGTAATTTATATTTATATTTATAATCTATGTACAAGAACTTTAATTTAACGAAGAGATTAGTTCTATCCAGATTGAATTACTAGTAATTATCACCATTATTACTCCCTCCGTTCCACTGACCTAAATTTGACTTGGTGTACTATTCATATGATCTACTTTGATCATATTTTTCTACTTATATGTATATGCAAATATATGCATATGAGATGTTATTTGATTTGTCTCGACGAGTATTTTCAAAATATATAATTTTTATATTTTTTAATAATAGATAATTTAAAATATTAAGGATCAAAGTTGTACATTAACAAACGTGAAGGTGATCAACTGAGTCAGTTATTTTGGGACGGAAGGAGTATTTATTTAATGAAGAGATATTATTGCCTGTGGCGTCCAATATGCTCCACTCCACCGCTTTGAGAAGACCAGGGGCGTTATTAAAAATGAAAAAGCGGTCATTTTACGAACGTGACAAACCAATCAACAAGCCTACAGTTTCACCTCATCAACATCTGTTCATTACGTGGCAATACAAAACACAACCCATGAGTCTGTGACCATAGATCACAATACAAAGCGCGGTAACGTACAAAAAACCCACCCACTAACTTTAACCGCAACAATGAAGTTGGATTTCATTGATTTTTTTAACCGAACCACAGTTACAAAAACTAAACCATGGTTAAATTTCCAGTTTATAAAGGACATGACTGAGAGTTGTTACAAAGTAGAGTAAAATATTTATCTATCCATATCCAGTTTTCCAAATCCAAAACATCTTCTATCACCATGTCGATGATGTTAGGGGAACCACCCCATCGTACAAATCCGACCGTACACGTGCCACAATGGCGAACGATGAACAATCCCACGGCGGAGATTTTTTCTCCATTAACCGCTAATGAAGATTATTCTCAGTTCTACTTGCAAGAAGCGCTTAACGCTCTTCAACACTATCTTCCATCTAACGAACACGACGACGCTGATTCTGACTCGGAGATTTTTCCGAGTCATGAATCGGTGGATGCATATTCCAATGATCATTTCCGCATGTTCGAGTTCAAGATTCGTAGATGCGCACGTGGAAGATCACATGACTGGACGGAGTGTCCTTTTGCTCACCCCGGCGAGAAAGCTCGCCGTCGTGACCCGAGGAAGTTTCACTATTCTGGCACTTCGTGTCCTGATTTTCGTAAAGGAAGTTGCAAGAAAGGTGATTCGTGTGAGTTTGCGCATGGAGTTTTTGAGTGTTGGCTTCATCCTGCACGTTACCGTACTCAGCCGTGTAAAGACGGTACAAGTTGCCGCCGGCGAGTTTGCTTTTTTGCTCACACGACGGAGCAACTTAGGGCTCCGACTCAACAGAGTCCACGGAGTGTTAACTCTGCTGATTCATATGATGGTTCTCCTCTTCGTCTTGCTATTGAATCATCCTGTGTGAAAACTCTTCCTTTTATTTCTTCTCCTGGATCTGTTTCTCCGGTGGAGTCTCCTCCGGTGTCTCCGATGACTCGGTCATTGGGAAGGTCTATGGGTTCTGTGAATGTGAATGAGATGGTTGCTTCTCTAAGAAACTTGCAACTTGATAAGATGAAATCGTTACCTTCTTCTTGGAATGTTCAAATGGGTTCTCCTAGATTCGGATCTCCGAGAGGACCCATGATCCGACCCGGTTTCTGTAGCTTACCGACAACGCCTACACAGGTGCCGTGTCGCGGCGGGGTTAACCATTTTGATCTATGGGATCAGTGCTGTGAGGAAGAGCCTGTGATGGAGAGGGTTGAATCTGGAAGGGATATAAGGGTGAAGATGTTTGAGAAACTGAGCAAAGAAAACTCTTTGGATAGATTGGGTTCGGGTATGGTTCCGGGTCAGGTTGATGTTGATGGGGCTCCGGATGTTGGATGGGTTTCTGAGCTGGTGAGTCCTTTCTTGGGCTGATTGATTGTTGCTGATATTTCATTTTGGGGTCGTCTTTTGGGTTCCACTTTTGCACAAGATTTCATTTTATGTAAATATAATCTTGTTTTTAAGGTTAATTAATTATGGGTGAAGAATGCATATAAGTTCTTTTTTTTGGAAGGTTTTCTTGGAAGATCTAGACGACCAGTAATTGAATTTGAAGATGATTAATGGAAAATTATCTTAAGCTTAGTTTTTTTGTGTATAGGTTTAGCAGATGATGAACTATATTACTATTATTATTCCTGTATTTTAACTTCTATGTTGATTATTATTAGTACTATCTTCCTGCTAATCTTATCTTGGTAATGTAAATGTATGAAATTTCTTATGTTTTGTATTGGGTCCAAACTCAATGTCTTAAATTATGTAAATTATATATCAATCTATATTTATTATTGTTATGCATGAATTTTCTTAGGTTCTACTCTACCTGCTAAACTCTTGTGGGGGTTTATCCCATGTTGTGTGCTTTGATTAAAAAATGCATTATTATAATCTATATGGAGGCAATTCTTCATAGTATGTTTTGTTTCAATTTGATAGAATTTTTAATTTGTTTTGAAATATTATTATAATCCATGTTGTTAATAATGTATTTGTCTTTGACAAAATGCAATGGACAATGATGTTGTCTTGTCTATATCGATGTAATTAAAATATGGTACAAAAGAATCTCCATATGAAATGGATAGAGATGAAAACTAAACCAGATGTAGTAAATCAATGTGCTAAGTCACAAGGCAAATTACAGATGTAAACAAATTTGAGAAGCAAACAATACTAGCTTGGACTCTGCACTAGTGACTAGTGTTGAGTGTTGTAACGCAGATTCTGATATATGAAGGTATAGATTCCAAATTGTACACACAAGTAGTGAGTAGTATTTTGCTTGCTATATAAATCACCAAGTACAACAAAAAAATGCTATCATATCATGTTGTACATTACTGTATTATTATTCACAATCATATGTCTTTGTGGATATAACTTCAATTCTTATGTTGCTTGGATTAACCGTAGTTTTAGTTAGACAGAGTACATTATGGACCCATTTTGGGACTAAAACGTGAAATTAAAGTTTTAAATGATAATAACAAATGCAACTGTTTAATATGGGGGAAGGCAACACTAAGAAAAAACTATTCTTAGTCTAGCCACAAACGTCAAACGTTATAGATTAATGAAGAAATAATATTACTTTTCTCGATAAGTCATATTATATCTATTTAATCAATATTAACTTTTTAATAAACAACAATAATGAAAAATGATATGTCAATTTTATCTACTCAATCTTATCCAAAGGGAAAATTTTCTCCCGGGAAAAAGACATCCACCTGTTGACCGGGTTGTTCTAGTTTTGGCACAGTAGGGACGGGATAATAAGTTAAGCAAACTATAAAAAAAGTTGAAACATTTCTTCACATTTTAATGGGGTGGGTGTGAGACAACTTAAAAAAAAAGATAGATATGAATTGAAAAGAAAAGAGAGAAGTCTTGCGGCACTTTAGTTACTCCCATTATCTAAGCTTTGCCTTTGTTTGAGAATTTATGAGGGGGGATGCATTTTGATAAAAAGGAAGTATAGATAGGTGCGTTGCCTAGGTGCGGGTACGGTACCCGATACTGGTACCGGTACGGGATACGACATTTTTAGAAAAAATAATACATGTGTATGGGCATAAATTATGGGACGGATGTGTACCCGGTACTGGTTTATTTTAGGACACAATTTTCCTAATATATGGAAAACAAAAAAATATGTATTGGAGATTCGGAGGAGGATATGATGATAGCTTCTTTGCGCCATACGAAATACTTTCAATTCAAGTGTATGAATTTTCATTTCATCATAAAATATTTGTTATCAAGATATTATTAAAACCATATATGTATTGACCTATTTTAAAAAATAAGTATGTTAATGTTCATAAATACTTTTGCCTTTAGAATACGCATGCATGATCTATATTGAGATCTTATCTCATACTAAACTTTTAGGTCACACAAACCTTCTTACTCATCCTATTCCCATCCTTGTAGACAATGGAATTGACATATACAATTATAAACATTTATACTATTATTGAAAAAATAAAAAGTCAAATATTAACAAACTATGTAAGGATTTTTTTTTACTCCTATAAAATTGTGGAAGCATGAAGTCTTAGTAGTAAGTAAGTAGTCACAATCAAAGGGAGTTAAACTCAAAGGAACAACTTGGTAGCATCCCCCGGGTTGAGGGAAGACTGTTGGTTCCGTGCCAACAGGTTTTTGCTTTGAAAAGAAAAGATTTGTTTGAAATGAATTATTAATCCCACCACTTCAACAACAGACAAGACCTTAGGGGGTTGTTGTACATTGTAGATAAGATGTCGATGGAATGGAATTGACTAATTAAATAATAAGATACATTGAAGTCTATATTAATCAAAGTCCATCACACAGATAACTTGTGGTTGAAACTTGAAAAAGAATATTAATTTCCTTTACAGAATCTTACCAAGATAAATCACTTTCTTGTGTTTTGGTTTGGATTGATCTCTTCACTTTTGTGTCTAAGATTTGCTCTAGACGCCATTTTTTTTATGTTCCTTAAAATATCATAAAGGAGCATAACAATTAACAAGTACTATTACTATTTTTTTATGTTCCTTAAAATATTATAAAGGAGCATAACAAGTACTATTACTATATAGAAAAATAGCAAATACCCCTTCCTTTTTATTTTCTTTTTCTTCTTCTTCTTCTTGTTCTATTTAAGGATGTGATTGAATTTGAATATGAAAATTGTTCTACTACCAGAATATATCACCATGATATATGGAAGTTGTGAACTTTGCAAATGCTTTATACTAATCATTTGACTTTTTATCAATATAAAATGGATAATAATATCTTTTATAAGAATTGTCTTTTTTTTTGTGTGGCTTTTATCAGATAGTTAATACTCTGGTATCCTGAAGTTTAGTTGGATATCATTTCCAATGTCATATCATATTTTTACATTAATTTATATTAAAATAAATATTATGTTTTAATGTATTTTTTTCACAAATAATTGTATCCAACTAAACATCATGGATATCAAACAAATTACCTTGTCAAAATCTATAATTCTAAATTAATTGATGAGTTCAAGTGATTACTTTTAGTTAAGGTTAAATAAAAAAAGAGTCCTTGAGTTTGGTCTCTAATTAAGATAAGGGTCATGTTAACTTGTGCCCTTTAGAGAATTATATGTGAGATAAACTTTTATCTTAGTGGAACTCCAAATTATTAAAAGAATCTGACAAAAATCTACAATCCTTGATTTTAAAAAAGGAAGTAGATGGCATTTACTTTCCCTATCCTTGTTTTAGTGGTAAAGAGGATAGATTCGGTTTATAAATGTGAAGATTTTATGTACGGATCGATACAAGTGGGTTCCACTGTTCCTATTTCAGTAAAGCATTTATAAGGTTGCCTTCTTACTATTCTAAGTTTCTAACCCACAATCATTTGAGATCCTCTCCAATTTTTCCTCATATTTTCTCTGATTTTTTTTTTTCTTAATCTAAAGGATAGTAAATTACAAAGAATAAAAAGAGAGAAAATCAACCCTTGGATTAAGAAAAAGGAGAGAACATAGGAAAAATTGGAGCGGATCCAAACCCCAGCCACATGTCGGTAAATAGTAATAATAGAGTACAACATTCAATAGTTTGACATGGTAGTTGTCTTCTTTGTTCAAACAAGCTGACAAAGTGACTTCTTTTTTATCTTTGTTCAAACAACTTGACAAAGTAACTATCAAGTATAGTGGGCATAGTGTTTCCATTTTTTTCATCTATATGTTTGCTGTTTTTTTGCTTGAATCACGAGCAAACAGTAACGTAGAGACTATTATTAGCTTTTACTATTAGTGACGTAGAGATATATATAACCCAAAAGTAACGTAGAGATCTCAGCGAAAAAAATATAATAACGTAAAGAGAAATCTAGTCTCTGGGTGATGAGATTAGGTTTTCTGCCTTCTATTGGAGTAATTGGACCTAATAATTTCACCCAGTTACAGGGTTGGCAAGTAGTAACAAGTCTTACAACCAATGCCATTTTTTGTCCTATAAGGTTGCTCAATAGGTAGGGCTACTAGGGGCATTAGAGGGATTAGTGTTCGAACCGGAAACTCCCCACTTATAGTGAGCCTAGCCACTAAGACCAAAAACAGGAAGGGGAGAATCAGCACCAAAGCAAATTATAATGTCATACAAAAAAACACAAGAAATTTTGAAATAGTTGCCACATCCCACATGACATACAAAAATGTAAGACGGTGCTAGAGTGAAATCGCATGAAAATGCAGCCAGCCAATATGTCTGTAACTCAAACAAATGAGTGGATGGTATATAGAATCGTAGGGACACAATTGCAGACACTCTTGACAGTGTGAATAGATAAATCAGAGTAACACTGAATCCAGGTTTTATCAAAGGCTTGAACACCAAGTCACCAAGTATGTTAATTCCACAACTGCAATACTTAGATTTTATCCATCTGGTCTGAATCTGATATGCTGTTATTATTTGTTTTTGCATAATTAGTAGGAATATTCAATCCACAAAATCATTAGCAATGCCAACACGAGTTTAGTTTACAAGTATGAAGTGTCCACCAAAACACAGCGCAACCAAGATAAAACCCAGATAAACCACCTAGGGCTGGAAATGAGTCGAGTCGAGTCGAACTCGCTTAAGCTCGGCTCGACTCATTTATTTAACGAGCTTAATTTTAAACTCAAGTTCGGCTCATTTGATTCATGAACCAAGTTCAACGAGTTAATTATCGAATCGAGTCTCGAACTATTTTCAAGTTGGTTCGGTTCATTGTCAGCCGTATTTGAGAGTATTATCACACTTAGGAAAATGTGAAACAATAACAAACCCACCATAAACATTTTGTTGTGCTTCCAAGACATGTAGTACACCACATTTTATAACAAAGTTTTCTCTCAATGCTAGATAATTTAACCGATGTGAGACTTAGTGTTGGTACATAAATTTGGAAGTATGAAAGAAACAAGTATCACTTATGCTTCAAAAGAGAAATAATGCTAGTGTGTTTCATTTTGTAAAATTTATTTTTGAAGATATATATATATTATTCTTGAAGTGTTATGTAAAAATATATTCTGAAGTGTTATATATATAATCGAGTCAGCTCGTGAACCAAACGAGCCGAACTATATATAGCTCAAGTTCAGCTCATTTAATTAACGAACTTAATATTTAGCTCAAGTTCGGCTCATTTGGTTCATGAACCAAGTTCAACGAATCAATTGTCGAATCGAGTCTCGAACTTTGTTCGAGTTGGTTCGGTTCATTTCCACCCCTAAAACCACCCCAGCCCGTATGGTAATCAACTCAAAAAGTCAGCCACTCAACAATCATTTTCCAACTCAAACAACATAAAAACTTGTATTAGACTAGCTTTGTGAATTGATGGTTGCTGCAATAAATTTTCTCCTATTACTATACTAGACTTAGGATTTTCATAGTTTTCCAAATTTTGTTGCCGGCCAAGAGGAAATAAGCTATTGAACGTTTGTATTACAATTTCAGGAACTCCTAAGGAGATTTGTATATAATTATCAACCATAAAACCAAATATAATTCATGAATCAATTGTGTGCCTGACATGTTTCAATCCTATATAATGAAATAAAGCAAAAGCAGAAATAAATAAAAAAGGATTTAACATCCAAAAACCCAACATTCTCTCAAAAGTAAATAGTTAGTAGAACCCATAACACAAGACTGCCATTTATGCCCTATATGAAAATGGTTTTTCTGTTTTCAACTCAACTACTTAAGCAAAGGAATTTTGTAGTACCCATTTTTGTAATCAGTCAGAAATATCATAGATCTGCTCTGCCAGGATATCGTGGGAAAGGAATCACATCTCTAATATTTTCTAGGCCGGTGGCAAAAAGAATCATTCTTTCAAAGCCAAGACCAAATCCAGCGTGTTTCACTGTTCCATACCGCCTCAGATCAATATACCATTCATATGGCTCAACAGGCAGATCCATCTCCTTTAGTCTGTAACATTATATAATACGAAGAAAAATAAAGTAAAATACCTCCCAATAACAGCAAAATCCTTTAGAAAGTAAACACACTTACGCACTATAGGGCAAGCGGAAATAATAATTTACCTTTGCTGAATTACATCATAACGCTCTTCCCTTTGGCTTCCACCAATTAATTCTCCAACCTGAAATTACATTTACATGTTTCTATTACGCCAACCACAAAAGCCACAAGGTATGAAATATATCTCATGTGTATCCCCGCTTAGCATCACTTTGAGTAAATCCCGTTTTCTGATAAAGCATTTAAAATGTAAATCTTATTTAATGGATTGATCTGTAATTTTCTTGATCTCTCACACTTTCTAAACCTGCTCTACACTCCTTACTACAACAGTGGGATTACTATAGTTCTTTTCCCAAGCAACATAACATATTTTTAAAATAAAATATACATGATACATACCTTTGGGACAAGAACATCCATAGCAGCCACTGTCTTTGAGTCATCATTGAGACGCATGTAGAATGCTTTGATACCTTTTGGATAATTGTAGACTATCACAGGCTTCTGATACTTTACCTCTGTTAGGTATCTGCAATATCATGAATCATACACCACAATTTAATGAGAGTGATAAGGCTGCTTGGTGGTTATTGGTTACGTAGGGCAGAGTGATAAGGAGACCATTGACACACTCACAAAACTAACAACTAAAATTTGTCATTAAAGAAAAAAACACAGTTCAATAAGAATAAGAGCTTGAATAAAACACTGTAGAAGTACCTTTCATGCTCGGAAGCTAAATCAATCCCCCATTTTACTTCATTCTCAAACTTCTTACCATTCTTCACAGATTCCTCCAATATTTCCACAGCTTCTGTATATGAAAGTCGAACAAAGGGTGTGGAGGCAACCATTTTCAAACGATCAATGCAACCTTTATCAAATTTGTCAGCCATAAATTCCATGTCTTCAAGGCAATTGTCAAGTAACCACTGACACAAAAATTTCACATACGCCTCGGCACACTTCATATCATCCTACATAATTATGCAAATAATACATTATTATTTCTGGCACAACAAAAGCATCAATCATAGGAGTAGGGGTAAAGCTGGCAGTTCAAATAAAGTATTTGAATTGACATTCATCTGATAAGTATTCCACCACCACACCACTGTCACCAACAAATAATGTGGTTCACGATGAAAAATTTGATAGGGAGCAAGGTGTAAGAAGACATTACATATTTCAATAAACTTCAAACAATTGTCAGTGATAGTCATCATAACAAGATTGGGAGTTCGTGTTTTATATACCTCTAAGTCTGCAAACGCAATTTCAGGCTCTACCATCCAAAACTCAGCCAAATGCCTGGAAGTGTGAGAATTCTCGGCACGGAATGTCGGGCCAAATGTATACACACTACTAAGAGCACATGCATATGACTCAACTTGAAGCTGACCAGAAACAGTCAGAAACGCTTGACGGGCAAAGAAATCTTTAGTATAATCCACCTTACCATCTTTTTTAGGAATACCAGGCTGAAGTTTAGATCTTTCCTCCAGCTTGGATACATTCTCTTTTGCTTTTTTAAGTTCATCCACAGCAGCACCAATCTCCTTCTTATTTGCTTTTGCAGATTTCAACTGTGAAACAACCTCCCCTTTCTCCTGAACAACAACCTTAGCAGCTTCAACGTCAGCTTCAGTTGGAGGAGGATTCTGTATCAGATCCTTCTCCAACCTCTCTGCCTCACTAAACAAAGTTGTCACTTGAAACATTTCACCAGCACCCTCACAATCACTCGTCGTAACAATGGGCGTATGCACATAAAGAAACCCATGCTTATTGAAAAAAGTATGTGTAGCAAAAGCAAGAGCATTACGAATTCGAGCAACCGCAGAGATCTACAATCACAACCAATAACAACATGCATAAAATGTTTATTACTATAACAAAACTCAAAATTCAATTCCAACAACCCTAACAATAAAATAACTAATCTCCTACATTACTATAACTATAACCAATTCAATTTAATCGTCACTAACTAATGTTTTAACTGATTCAATTATAACTTAATTTTAATTACAAACAAAAGTACCGTGTTGGTTCGAGAACGAAGATGAACGAAATCTCTCAAAAACTCAAGAGTGAGTCTCATTTTCGGCAAAGGATATTTAGCAGGATCAACAGGACCAACATGAAGAACCTTATCAGCACGAAGTTCGATCTTCTGTTTGGTACCAGAAGGAGGAAGTTTGAGATGGCCATCAACAACCACACAAGTTCCGGTGAGAACCAATTGTCCAAGGTCTGCAAGAGAAGCTTCAACGATAACTTGAAGGTTACCGGCGCAGGTTCCGTCGTTGAGTTCTAAGAAAGCGAAAGCGTCTTTATCGGCTTTTCTTCCAGTTTTCACCCATCCACCAACCCTAGCTTTCTTACCTGCTAAACCTGAACCGCCGTCTTCACGGCGGATTATGGATTGGATCGGAACTCTGTCTGAGAATTCAGCTTTGGGAACTTCTTCGGCGTCGATTGTGACGGTGGCTAATTGGTCGGAGGGAGGAGATGAGAGGTCTGACATTGTTGTTATGCGGCGGCGATGGATGGTTGGGATTTGTAAATACAAAACCCTAATAAATATGAAATGGTTTTTGGAAACACTTTTGGTGCGTGTTCCGTTTTGTTAGTGAGTGAACGAGTAATGTGCGTGAGTTGTGTAAACTTGGAACGTTAAGATTCGGTCATAACTGGAATTTAGTGTCATTAGACAAGTCAGCATTTATTAATTAATTAATTAATAAAAAAATTGCATCATTCTGCACTGGGCCTTTTACTTGCTCTCCAAACAAAGAATTTTTTTTTTTCTACCCCTACAATTTTTTAAATATTCCAGTTATACCCTTATGATATTTTTGTATATTTTATGTTTTTTACTTTGTCTTTTTATCACTTTGTCGGTAAAATCCGTACACCATTTGAAAAGTGCACCGATCAGACCAGAATCGTTTACCGGTACGTCACATTTACCGGTACACTTTTTCTAAGTGTACCGGAATGCTTTTTTTTAAAAAAATATATTGCGGTACACTATACAAGTGTACCGATTCTGGAAAACATTTTAACATTGCGGTATACTTTGTTTCAAGTATACCGGTTACAAAAATTAAAATTGGAACCGGTACACTTTCATAAAGTGTACCGGTATGTTAACGTGGAAATTAAAAATTTTGCTTTTTTTTTTTTTTTTTCAACAGATATGGCGCAATCCGGCGAAACAGGTCAAAACTCGGTTGATACTACGGATGTATTTACTACGAATGATAAATTTGATACACGAGAAGATGTTCTTAAATGGGCGGAAGATGTTGGAATTGCTAACAAAGTCAGTATTATTATTACAAGGCCAGATAAAAAGAACGGCGTAAGAGGAAGGAATGACAAGTTGATTTTGGGCTGCGATAGAGGTGGAAAATATGACACTTCACAAAGTTTGACGTCAACTGCATCAAAAAAGTGTAACTGTCCATTCAAACTTAGAGCCGCACCTTCGATAGATGGTTCAGGATGGAAAGTTCAAGTTCAATGTGGAGTTCACAACCACGGACTACCTGACCAATATGCAGGTCATCCTCGTAAGGCACGTTTAACTGAAGAAGAAAACAAACATGTTGAAGAACTGACAAAGTGTCGTGTAGCACCAAGGAACATCGTTATTTCTTTGAAAGAAAAAAATCCAGAGTCTGTTGTTGATGCCAACCAGATATATAGGAAGAGAAACAAACTACAAAAAGAGGAAAGAGGTCCTAGAACAGACACTCAACACTTGCTGCAAAGGTTAGATGATGCTAATTTTGTCACCTGGAATAGAAGAAGAGATGATGGCTCTAATGTTTTGAGTGATATTTTTTGGGCACATCCAGATTCGATAAAGTTGTTGAACTTGTTTCCCACTGTGTTGACGATGGACTGCACATACAAAACTAATAAATACAGGCTACCACTTCTTGAAATTGTTGGTACCACGTCAACTAACTTGACATTTAATGTTAGTTTTGCTTATATGGAATCTGAGAAGACGGACAATTATCGTTGGGCATTAGAGAAACTGAAGGGTTTGTTTACTAAGCAAGATATATTGCCACAAGTAATTGTGACCGACAGAGAACTTGCTTTGATGAATGCAATTGAATATGTATTTCCGCATGCTGTTAATTTACTTTGTACGTGGCACGTAAACAAAAATGTGTCTGCGAGATGCTCAGTGCTTGTACCTAAGGATATGCGTGATCTAGTAAAAAAATTGTGGAATAATGTTGTATTCAGTTCAAATGAGGTTGAGTATGGGCTGAATTTGAATGAGTTTGAGCAAGCATGTGTTAATTCAAGCAAGTTTCTTGACTATGTCAAGAATTCATGGTTGAACAATTATAAAGAAAGATTTGTTGCAGTATGGACCAATAAAGTGATGCATTTAGGAAACACAACGAGTAATAGGTATGATTTGTTTTGTTTGAAAATTGTAATAATTTGTTTTGTTTTGTTTTTAGGTATGATTTAATTTACTTTTGTGTGCAATTTAATATTTAGAGCTGAGTCTGCACATTGGAAACTAAAGCAAATGTTGGAACACAGCAAATGTGACTTATGCAATGATTTGGATGCCATGAATAAAAATATAATTCTACAAGTTGGCAAAATTAAGGCGTCATTTCAAAAAAGTTTTTACTATACAGAGCACATTCATAGTGGTCCATTTTATCATAATTTAAGAAGTTTTGTCTCCAGGGATGCTATGACACTAATTTCTGATGAGTTTGAGAGGGTAGGCGCTGTTGGAACTAATAAGAACCTTTGCGGTTGTGCACTTAGGTCAACACATGAATTGCCTTGTGCGTGTGAATTGAGTGGGTATACACTAAAAGGTGTACCAATACCGTTAGATTCAATTCATGGTCATTGGAAGAAACTAACTATGGAAGCTCCACTAGAGGATGACACAGAGGATGACTATGAGTTGGACTTGACTCCTGCATTTGATGCAATAATGACTCGATATCAGTCACTTGATATTGTTGGTAAAAAAGCATTGAAGAGTAAAGTGTTTGAACTTGCTTATCCATCTACAAGTTCATTGTGTCCACCACCTGAACCAATAAAAACTAGAGGAGGAGTGAAGAAGAAAGATAAAAGCAAAGCACCAAAGGATTATGATGTGTATCGTGACCCGTCATACTTTGAACATGTTGAAAGAGAAGTTAATGATTCACAAGCGACATCGAAGAGGTTGTGTACACAAACATCTCAGAAGGCACTATCTCAGGCATCTCAGAAGCAACTATCTCAGGCATCTCAGAAGCAACTATCCCAGACATCTAGAAAGCTGAGAAATGATAAGTATTTGATACAATTTCCTAATCATATTCATCCACATATTATTGACTTTATTGAAGTAAATCCAGATGGAAATTGTGGTTTTAGAGCTATTGCGTGTTTACTTGGTTACACAGAGGATGGTTGGCCCATTATCCGCCGGGAGTTAGATAATGAGTTGACAACTAATAACAATTTGTATGAGAAGTTATTTGGACAAAATTTGCAACACGTGAGAGATTTACTGCAGATAGATGGTTTAGGAGATCAGTTAGAAGATAAATGGTTCACCATACCTGCCATGGGTTACTTGGTAGCAAATAGGTATAATGTCATTTTGGTGACATTGGGTAAACCTAGCACGACTTTCTTTCCTATGATGACTTCATATTCATCGTCAACAAAATTTCATTGCATCGGTTTTGTGGGTGGAAATCATTGGATTCCGGTAAATTATTTATATAAGTATTTTAACCTATTTTATTTTAAAATTATTTATATAAGTATATTAACCTATTAGTTTGTTCTTGCAGGTTAACATGAGACCAGGGTATCCGTTGCCCGATGTGACACTCGATTGGAAGAAATATCGTTCACCTGAAGCAACATCTTGGATGTCAAATTTAACCAACCGCTTACAATATTGGCGAATTCTAGATCATTCAGTTAAACCTTCAGTTGGTGTTGTTGTTGTTGATTAATTATTACGTCAAAATATTTTATTGTCAAAGATTTTATGTGAAACATTTTATGTGTTGTTGCACTAATAAAACTTCTATATTATTCCAAATGCAATAAATAATAAAAGTCCATAATCAAACTTAAAGTACATAAACAATAATAAAAGTACATAATGAAACTCAAAGTACATAAGCAAACTAGTCTATATCTCTATCACCACGGGCCACATCCAATGCATAAAAAAGATCCTCAAACACGTCATCGTCTCTACCAGCATCCACCTGTCTGATAAATCTCTCCAGCGCAGAAGCAATCGCATCCATCCGTCTCTGTTCACCAGATGGTGGTGCATGTGCTGGTGGTGCATCTTGTGGTACTGGATCTGCTTCTGGTGGTGCATATGCAGGCACAAACTGTGGAACAGGTGGTGCTCCATGCGGGCCATCATGCGGACGACACAGTATAGGATGTGATACAGTATAGTACCATGGCAGGTAATCAGCTGTAGTCTCAGCATCAAATCTCACTGGACGTGTGAACTGAAGTATCCGATCAACAGAAGTGTGATAACCAGACCACAGAGTATCGATATCCGTATATGATGGAGCTGGGTGTGGTGGTGGTGGTGGTATGTACTGCACGAATCCAAACTGTCTAAGACACCTCTCAGGCAAGTAAGGAACGACGGTACACCCACACAAGTAACCACTGAAACAGGTAATCAGATCAGAAGGAATGCTACCTTTATGACCTTCAAACGGACGCCAAATCACATCAGACGGATACCCACCGCATAGCTCGAGGGTAACCCATGTCATCACAACGGTGTACAGACTCTCCACGTCTACCAAGGGTAGGGAAATACTCATGAATCCAACACTATTACAAAACAACAAAAACAAATACAATATATTAGAATCATGATTTTCACTAAAACAGAACATATTCATACAATATATTAGAATCATGATTTCACTTAATACGATTGTTACCTGTAGAAGTGTCGGATACCCTGCAAGAGCATGTGTCGTAAACATTGATGCATCATTCAGATTATCATATAAACAAACCAACGCAGCACTAGCCCATGAAAATTTATTCAATGTGGACAAATCTCTAAACATGGGTAACCATTTTGCGTTGACTCGTGTGTAACTCTTATCAGTTAGAATGGTACATCCAACCAACAACAACAAATACGCCCTGGCAGCACAATCATATCTGTGGTACATATTTAGATTCCTCTGCCAGCAATCATATACCCACTGTTGTGTAAAAGTTCCTCCCTTCTGTCGTGATGTCTCCATATATGCCACCTCATACGGGACTCCCAACAACTCAGTAGCAAGTGCAGCAGCTTCTTCCATGGAAACCGGTGCAGGCGTGTAAAATATACCTCTAACAGGTATATGTAACAAACACGCCACATCATCAAGTGTAATCGTCATTTCACCAAACGGAAGGTGAAATGACGATGTCTCTGGATGCCACCTCTCAGTAAAGGCCGATAAAAACTGCGGATCCACCTTACTTAAACTCGTCCGCTCAAGCCATTTCAACCCAGAATCATCCAACCAGCCTTGAATATTTGGGTGATGTTCACCAGGACCAGGAACCCAACCAGTAAGCTTCGTACCAAGAGATGCTATACGTAACTCAGGTTTCGGTCCTTCAATACGCTCCTACATATATTTAAACGAAATCAGTATCACAACTAGAATGACATTTAAACAAAAACATTATCAGAGTTATGTTGATAACTTCATCAATATAATTAACAAATAATAACAACGCAAAATAATTTATACCGTGCCAAACCATATATAACGAGCAACATGGTCTGAGTACCGCGTAAGAATACTCGTATCAAGCGGTCCTCCAGGCCATCCATGCTGCGCAACATCGTCATCCTCCTGCATCATAGGCTGCTCAATTTCCTGTTCCTGCTCAACAGGAATAGAAACTCCACGTCCTACGCCGGCATATATAATCCTACCGTCTCTCCCTCTTGTACGCACCACTGAAATGGAAGAAAGAAAAAAATTATAAAAAAAAAAGTAAAAAAAAAAAAACGAAATGCACTGCGGTACACTTCAAAACAAGTGTACCGCAGTTATAAAATTTTACACACTCGGTACACTTGATAAAAAGTGTACCGCAGTGCATTTTTCCATCGGTACACTTGATAAAAAAGTGTACCGCAATGCAAAACGCGCGGTATACTTTTTACCAAGTGTACCGCAAGGTACAATGTTTGAAATATTGAATTCTGGTACACTTTTTCGAATTGTACCGCTAGCAATGTATATTGCGGTACACTTGAAAAAATGTACTGGAATGAAAAAAATCACTTACTCTCTGTTTTCCGAAAATTTTCTGCTCGGTACACTTTTTCAAAGAATGATGAAAATGAATTTTTTTTTACAGTTTTACCTTTTATACGAGGGCATATTTGTCATTTCAACATTAAGTGTAGGGGTATAGAGAAGTTTGTAGGGGTTGAAAATTTTTTTTTCCCAAACAAAAGGGCCCATTTCTGCAATGGCCTTTCATTTTTTAACTCAAACTATGATGGGCTTCTTTGTTTAAACTTTAAAAAAAATTTAGAGATTTTGAAGAAAATCTAAAGTTATTTTCCATTTGTTTACAATCATAAAAATCTATTTTTTTAAAAATAATTTTCAAGAAAAATGGATTTTGAAGAAAGCTATTGAAAATAGCTTTTTTTATTAAAATGATTTTTGAAAAATCTCAAACAAACACCACTAAAATAAAAAAAAATGATTTTTTTGAAAAAAAATCTCAAACAAACGGGTCCGATGTTTTGGGGGGTTGAAAGTGATTTTTTTTTGAAAAAAATTCTCAAAAAAACGGACCCGGATTTTTATAAACAATGTCTTATTATTTTTAGGGATAAATATATTTCTGGTCCCTATAAATATTCCGAGTTTTGTTTTTAGTCCCTCTAAAAATTTTCTTCAACTTTTAGTCCCTCAAAATTTTTCAATTAACACTTTTAGTCCCTACTTTCAAATCAAGTCATGTGTAGACTTCATATTTTTTAATGAAATTTTCAAGAAAAGTGTAGAATATTTTAACAATGACTCACAAAAAAAATTAGATTTTTTTAACAAAACATGAATTAAATATGAACTTTTAAGCACCAAAAATATAAAAATTTATATTTAATATATGCTTTGTTAAAAAATTCAAATTTTTTTTTGGAGAGATTCTTATAATATTTTAAACATTCATAAAAAAATTCAATCAAAAATATGAAGTTTATACATGAGTTGATTTAGAAATAGGACTAAAAGTGTTAATTGAAAAATTTTGAGGGACTGAAAGTTGAAGAAATTTTTTAAAGGGACTAATAACAAAACTTGGAATATTTATAGGGACCGGAAAGATATTTATCCCTTATTTTTATACAATTATCTTTTTAAAAGTATCTCACTATCTTTTTTTAAAATTCATCTTTTTTAGTCAATTTTTTTTATTGATGCAAAATCAATCTTCAATTTATAATTGCTTTTATTGTTCATTATTCAACACATAAATAACTCAGTGACTCTAATATAAGATATCACAGTATAAGTTATTATATCATAAGCATTTGAATAAATTGTTTATTAAAATGGATAGATATGCAAGGTTAGATGTGAATTTGTAAAATAACTTATCTTATTGTTTTTATACAGTTATATATTTTTTTCTTCTATTTACTTATTTTTTTTAAAAACATCCCACTTATCTTTGTTAAAATTTATCTTTTTGAGTCATTTTAATTTGTTTTTTATGTAATGCAAAGTCAATCTTTTTGAGTCAATTTTTATTATATTAAATGAATTTGTTGAAATTTTAAATGATTATTTAATTTGCGATAGCAACAAACTAGTAACTCAGTCTGTTTTCTCGTTATTTTCTCTATTCAGTTAGTGATCTTGTTATTTAATGCCACCATCGAACCAACTCATTTGGTTCTTCATATCAATCAATCAATCTCTTTCGTTCTTCTTCTATCATCACCCCGTTTCTCCTCTATCTATCTAAACCCTAATTCTTCAATAGGGTTCGTTCACCTTTCTTCTTCGCATCACCATTACTTATTATTTCATTTTCTTCAACATTCAATTCTCATTATGGATTATGTTTTTACTGTCACAGGGAGAGATCGGGTTTCAATTGAATAGAATCCTAATTCAACATCTTCTAATAATCAATCATGTTTTCAAAGATTTTTGGTAAACCTAAACATGATGGAAATACTCTAAAGACTTTAGAAAAATTAAATGAGGTAATTGATTAACTCCAATTTTGTTCGCTTATCATTCAAATCAATATTATTGCTCTCTGAATTCTACGTAATTGATTAATATAATTGTTCACTCTTCAAACTACTACTCGGTTATGTTTATACTGTAATCTCTAATCAGGAATATAATTTTGTTTTGATTCCTTAATTGATAAGCAAGTTATTGTGGATTTTGGATATTAATTGTTACTTATCTCATAATTAGGGAACACGATTCAGTAGCTATCAAGTTTCCTTTTCACACCAATTTGAATAAGTAGCTGAAAACTTCCTCTTACCGTTTATGGATGCTTTCTTTGACTAATTGTGTGTGTTGGTTCGACTTTTGGAGTAGTCAAAATTGATTTAGAGGTGTAAAATTGATTTTGACATGTTTGGTTTCTTTAGAGCATAACTGGTTTTGTCTCCAGAATTGACTCTACTTAAGCTAGAAATTTTAGCTTCTAATTTTAAAATTGATTTTACACTCAAATCTATTGCTCTAATCACCACATAAATCATTTTACCTTCAACTAAATTCACTCGGAATTAATTCTACTCAATTGCAGAACCAAACATACACTAAGTTATTTGCTTCATGATAAGATACAGCCTCAGTAGCAATCCTATGTTTTGCTGTATAATAACATGTAAATATGTTTGTATTTTTTTCCCCCTCTTTCTTCTAAATATTTTTTGATCACGTGATGATGGATATGTCTAAAGTTTGATTTGTTGTTTCGTTTCTAGCATTGATTTACAGCTTTAGGGATTTTTTTTATAATTTGAAATGTTTTGTTGGTTGAATTATGTAGACACTTGGCATGTTAGAGAAAAAGGAGAAAGTGCTTCTTAAAAAGGTTGCGGCAGAAGTTGAAAGGGCCAAAGAATTCACAAGGGCTAAGAATAAAAGAGGTATGTAACAAAACTCATGGATGCTTGTTTTAAAGAATATCATTGAGACACACGGTGCCGCATGTTTACGTGGAGAATATGAATGTATGCTTCGGTCAAAATCATTTGAGCAAGGCAAACTTTAGGCCAAATTGAGAGATTTGGATTTAAATGTGATAGGTCTGCTGGTTAAGTGACATAGTTAGGTTGAGGGCGAGGGTGCTTGTTAAGTGACACAATTTTATATTAATCTCTTGTAAAAATTTCTTTATGAATTTATATCTATTGCAGCGGCAATACAATGTTTGAAGAGGAAGAGGCTATATGAACAGCAAGTAGAGCAGCTTGGAAACTACCAGTTGCGTATTCATGACCAGGTGCGAATGCAATTTCTTATGTAGCAATTAAAATTTCTTATCTGGTAGTTACAATCATTGTTTTCAAAACTCGACTGACCATTAAATTGGTAAAATGAAAGGTTCTCAAGTCTGCTAAGTTCAATCACTGTTTCACCGTTTTATAAATTTACGTACATAGATATAGACACAACACATACAATCTTTTAAACCTGATCAGAAGCCCATCCACTTGTCCGTTTTCTACAAAAAAAAATTACTGTCCAAGGCATTTCTATAGTTTTCTGGCAAAATACAGGCATTTGACAATTCTCTCTTGATGGCTTTTATGCAACTTTCCTGCACACCTGATCCAGTCTTGTTCTGATAGCTATGAATGCATCATGATTCAGTTTTTGAGTGTCTTTTATATCTTATGTTGGTGATCCGTGTTACAGATGATAATGTTGGAAGGTGCCAAGGCAACCACAGAAACAGTAGAGGCATTGAGATTTGGAGCATCTACAATGAAGGCCATGCAAAAATCAACGTATATATATAGCACTACTTATGTTTTAAAAGATTGTGATTTTGTTCTTGATATTCTGTTCTATATTTTATTTGCATGTTACTATATGCTTGCTTTAAAACCTGAAAAAGATTACTATCATATTTTCAGATATGAAAAATGTCTGTCATGTATGTAACTTTTCTGTTTATCACTCTTGCTTATCTTAAGGTTAATGATTGTGACATTGTTGAGTTACAATATTATCTTTTTCAGGAATATTAACGATGTTGACAAGACCATGGATGAGATCAATGAACAGACTGAGAACATGAAACAGATTCAGGAAGCATTGTCAGCTCCAATTGGTGCAGCTGGTGATTTTGATGAGGTCATATTAAATAATAATATTTATTTGCACTTCGCAAATGAAATTTTATCTTTCAATTGATTTGTTATTGAGCATCTACATATATCTTGTGATATATGATTATATTCGGTCAGCGTTCTGAACTTGTTTGCCATTCAGGATGAATTGGAGGCAGAACTTGAAGAGCTAGAGGGTGCTGAGTTGGAAGAAGAGCTTCTTCAGCCTGCAACTACAGCTCCAGCAGCCTCGGTGCATGTCCCATCTGGGAAGCAACCTACTCGTCCAGTGCCTGCGAAATCCACTCCTGAAGAAGATGAATTGGCAGCTTTGCAAGCTGAGATGGCACTTTGAGCAGGTCCCTTTTCTCGGCTACGACACTATTGATTTATCCTATCTCAAAATTAATATGTTGATTGGTTTGTGAATTCATGTTTGATATCAATGGTTGCACACTCGAATTCTGCTGTATGATATAATATTTTGAAATGAATTGCCTAAAGCTGCTTGCTTGCCAGAAAAGATATGCCTATTTTATTTTAAGCAGTTATTATTATTGCAGGCATTGATGATGGGTTATAACTCATAACCAGTGGCATGGAGAATTCAGCTTCCTCTCACCGTTGCTTTATCTTTGTGAAATTATTGAACAGAGGATGTACATAGAAGTTTACAAAAATTGAAAATTACTTTTGCTTTTGATGTCAATCCTATTAGATTAGATATTTGTTTTTCGAGAAGGTTGCAAACTTCACCAAAAAAAGCACCACACTTGTGTTGTTCTTGTCATGAAATTATGGCAGTGGATCCGCATGATCTTGTTGGGTGAAATTTGTGGTTATCTTCATCCTCACAAATAGATGGACACTATTAAAAGTTGTTTGTTTCAAATTTTCAAACACGTCTCATCAATCACATACTACAAGGAGATGAATTCTCTACCTTTACCGTAAATGGTTCAAATGTAGAGAATTTACGTCCTATGTAAATTGAAACGAATTTTTTTAAATTGAATATCAACAGATTCTTTTATTATAAAAACCGTTTTTTTTAAAAAAAATTCAATCCTTTTGAGTCATGTGGTAAATGAAATGGTAAAATTTTAATCCTTCAAATCTTTTAGAGTCGAGTATTTTAAATTTTTTAATTAAATAATTTTTACATGACATAAGTTACTATGTTAATTACAATGAAATGGTAAAAAAGTAGGTTACATGAAATGAAATTAATTGGTAAGTTTTTTTGTCGGGTATTTTGCCAAACAAAAAAATATTTTTTATGTTGGGTAAATTGAGTATTTCCGAATGCAAACGGACTTGTTTAGTTTTATGAGATTAAAATGAGAAGTAAACTCTTCCTAAAAGTTATTTTAATGTTGTTACATGATCAAGTCAGGATTTGATTTTGCATCCTTAAATTAGAATAGACTTATTGTCACATCTTAGGCCGCGTTTGGCCCCACTTATTTTTTACTTTTCTACTTCTCTTTAAACGAATTAGATAAGTAAAAAAATTATGTTTGACCATATTTCTCTTTGCTTTCTACTTTTTTTACTTTATTTCTCTATTTATTTTACATAAAAATAGGGTCAAAAACAATTTTTTACTTCTCTACTTTGTTTAAAAAGAAGTAGAAAAGTAGAAAATAAGTCGGGCCAAATGGGACCTTAGATACTTAAGTTAAATTAGAAGAGACTTATGTAATACTCCCTTCGTTTCAAAATACTTGTCATTTTAGAAGAAAAACAATTGTTTCAAATTATTTTGATAATTTAAGGTTATATTTTGTCTATTATACCCTCTTTCCTAATATTTTTTATTGACTAAATTTTATATAATATTTTTATTATATCTTTCTTTTTTTTTACTAAACTTCTACGTATAATCTTTTATTGTTTTTGTTTTGTTCCTATTTTTTTGTGCATAATATATTCCAACAAAATAAAATAAAATTATGGTATAATATGAAGATAAGATGCAAAAATACACTTTTTTAATTTCTTATTTCTTTTTCTAAAACGACAAGTATTTTGAAACGGAGGGAGTATTACATTTACACACATTTGGGTGAATTTAATTAGTATTATTTTTTTTCGTGGTTAAAAAAAACGAAAAGAGGATCATTCTGCAAATTGTATATTATTGACAAAATAAATATGAATTTTTTTTTTGTCTAAGAATAAGTGGTAATCCACTGAAATTAAGCTCACAAATAATTGTGAGATATCTGATTCGAACTTGAGTCATGACGTCCGGCCTAACAATTTCGGCATTTTTGCCAGTTAAGATAGGACTTATCAGACTAAATATGAAAAAATTTATATGAAGTTAATATTATTCAATATATCTTTGGTCATGTACATTTTCTTGTATCTTTTTTTGCGTATTATTTTGGTTTGTAGAGTAATCCAAATCTTTGCACCAAAAATATATTAAACATACGAGAATACTTAAATGAATTGATAAGAGTTTCTTACAACTTAACCAAAGAACACTTAGGTTCAAATTCAAACTTGAAAATACAGCAATATTAAATCTCGACTAATTTTTTTACCTCTTATAGTGATCCCATTCGGCTTGAAAAATTAGTCTAAAAAGTAGTATACAAATGAATAGAGAGTGAGATATAGAGCAAATATTACGAGTCAACAATTAGTCTAAAAAGTAGCATAAAGTGATACAAATGAACAAGAGTGAGATATAGAGCAAATATTATGAGTCAACTTTTAATCATAATAGAGTATTCGATTTCTAATCTCACCAAGTTTTTTTTTTTTAAGAAAAAGCATTTCATACAAAAAAATCATTAATTCATTATGCTATTATTATCTAAAAGATTAGGTTAACTTCAAAACGTTTATTTTATTATTCAAAATAAATCAAAATAAGAAATTGTAAAGTCTATCTCGTCTTATCTATTTTTCATTTTTTTGTCTCCCAACAACTTAAATGTTAAAAACTGCAATCCTACACTTATCAATAGTTAGTTCATGAGTTTCACTTGAAACTAAAAAAAAATCTCACTTGTTATAATTTATTTTACCATATAAGTCGATCTAAAGATGGATCAGAATATCAGATAACTTGATTGAAAATGATAATACAATATAGGTTTTTGAGTAAGCTCGCCAATCATGTTAGACTACGTAAACCTTGAATTCTTTGAACAGACGAGACATATGTGCAAGTTCTAACTCCTTATCCAATTTCAACTCAAACGCCCAATCCGTTTGCACAGCAGCAACATACACATTACCAGATCTATGATGCAAGGTTCAATCCCACTTGACAAGCTCAACAGCATGAAGAGAATCAGAAAAAACAGATACCCATGCTGAACGTCATTGCTCAAAATCAAAACGACCATTTTTTGATTTGTTATTCTCTATTTTGGCATAAGAGATATACATTGATCAATGTGACAAATAATGTTTATAGATGACAAGGTTTCCAATAACCAAATGCATCAATATATTTTCACAACAGCACAATTGTAAAACATGGATTTCAACTTTCTGAAAAAACATGAAATAAGTTTTCAAAGGGTTGTTCAATTTTTATCATCTATATATACATCATGTTTTTCAATAATTGCACAAAATATAAGGGGTTGGGCAGAATTCTCCATGCACTGGTTCCAAATCTTTAGAGGTCACGTATTATGCACATCAATGCCTGCAAAGTTCTAGTTTTAATCAAACACAATGACAGAATTGTTAAGAACTGCATAATTCAAACGAACTAAAAGCAATTCAATTCAAACTGCAGTAATATAATATAAACGAACTCAATTGTGCAAAGGGGGGTATCAAACATGAAAATGGTGCATACACAAACCATTCAACTGCTACATTAATTGAAATACTAATCCAACCAAAACAAATTAAGAATAGTGTGGTGGATGAGAAATGGAACCTGCTCAAAGTGCCATCTCGGCCTGCAAAGCTGCCAATTCATCTTCTTCAGCTGTAGGTTTCACAGACACAGGGCGGGTAGGTTGCCGCCCAGCTGGGGTATGCACTGCTGCTGCAGGAGCTGTAGTTGCAGGCTGAAGAAGCTGTTCTTCCAATTCAGCACCCTCTAGCTCTTCAAGTTCTGCTTCCAATTCATCCTGAAATTGAAAACAAATTCAGTATGTTGCCTGGGTATATAAAATAATATAAAATATTGATTCAATCGAAAATAATAAAAATACCGATTCAATCTAAAAATAAATATTTCTCTTCAGCATAGAGTAAAAATAAAATTAATAGTTGAGAAGACGACCTCATCAAAGTCGGCAGCTGCACCGATTGGAGCTGACAATGCTTCCTGAATCTGTTTCATATTCTCTGTTTGTTCATTAATCTCATCCATGGTTTTGTCAACATCATCAATATTACTGCAAAAAATGCGACTCAACCGTTAAGAGCAAGAGCATGAAATAATATCAGCCAAATGCATGAAGAGAATTTTCCATATAACAATATATGGTACTTCTCAGGTTTTAAAACGAGCATAAAAGAGTTAAAACATTACGTTGCTTTTTGCATAGCTTTCATAGCAGATGCTCCAGTTCTCAAAGCATCAACCGTTTCTGTAGTCGCCTTGGCTCCTTCCAACATTATCATCTGTAATAGATAGTACAAGTATAAGATTAAAATAATACTTTAAAAAAAATCATATTGCCCCAGGAGCTGTAAAAAATAAAGGTAGGAACTAAACTCGACCAGCCGGTCAGACTGGGAAGACTTGTAACTAGTACTCTAACTGGTCCAATCAATCGTAAAGAACAGGTAAAATAAAGGGTGAACTGATCATGACTCACGAATCAGTCAACCTGTGAACCAATCATGATTCAAATGATTGAGCTAGGCCATCTTTTTTAACGCTTTCTAGAATTTTTTGACAATGGTTTTTTTTCTTTCTTTCTGACAGCACTAGACAATGGTTACTTGGTTCCCAATTATAACCAAAACTAGGCATTTCTTTTAATTGTTCTAATGCAAGATAGATAGGTATTTATTTACTATAAAACAGTCAATGATAAGTTTCACTTGTTGCTTCTACTTCTATTTATTTAAACATAAAACTAGTGCATGTTAGAAAATCATGCAAATAAAATATAATTCATAACATCTGATTTAACATTTAGTTGCAAGGGGATTTTTCACTTATTTCTATCCTGTGACATTTCTTTTTCTTTCTTCTCACACATTTGTGATATTCATCTCATACTGAACAGCAAAATCATAAAATTTCTATTTTAATACTTACTGATTTGCTCAACCAATTTAACTATACGAGCATGTATTTCTAGATAATAGAAAGAGGAATGTTTCTGGTGTAATTTGTGATAGAAAGAAAAATGTTGTGTGAGAGAAAATTTTACTACTCGACTATAAGACGTAAAATGTTGTGTGACTATGTGCATTGGGATATAAAGAGCTTACACAAATGTAAGCTAATTGCTACAGATTTAAGACAAGATTAAGAATGAAAGCACTAGAAAGAAAGTTGGAGAAGCACCCATTATAGAGAAGATAGTAAAGTCTCCTCTTAAGAAATTGGATATTTTAGTATGTGTGGAGAAGAGCCTCAGAAGCACTGAAGGGGATGCAAAAATCAAATGCAGGACAGTCCAAAAACTAGAGACAGGGAAACCAAAGAGAACCATAGTGAAAAACATTTATAGAAATTTGGTGATTTATCATCAGACACGATTTACATTTTACAATGGGACATTATGGGATTGTTTGATTCATGTAGTTGATCTCAGTAGGAAAACGCGTTGGTGATTGATGTTGAATTTTACTTAGATATTTAATACGATTACAAATAGAAACACCCCGTGCACACGACCGTGTCACGTATGAGGGCCAATTTGTATGAATATTATTGAATATTATTGAATGTTGTAAAGTTTGTGAATATTGTATCAACTGATTCAACTCTATTGCGAAGGGGAAACCCTTGGGAGTGAGAGATTGTTTTCTATTATATCCTATTTCTGAATAGAATTGTTATTTATTTGGAATCCAAATCATGGGTTCCCAACAATTTCATTCTGCATTAGATATCGAAACATAGCCTAATCCTTTCTTTTAAGGTCTAATAGCTAGTTTGGTTTTGAAAATAATAGCTGTGACTACTACATACAAAGTTGTATTCACACACCTGGTCATGAATACGCAATTGGAAGTTTCCAAGCTGCTCTACTTGCTGTTCATATAGCCTCTTCCTCTTCAAACATTGTATCGCCGCTGCATGAAGTAAAGATTCAAAAACAATGTCACAACATATCAAACATCAATAAATCATTGATCGGTGAACCAGCTCCGGTAATAATGGGATTGATTTATTGACCTGTATCATATGCCACAATAGTATTCTCTAATCTATAACATGCATATCCATGAATATTGTCACAAACATACATACATACATACATACATACCCCTTTTATTCTTTGCCCTAGTGAATTCTTTGGCTTTTTCAACTTCTGCTGAAGCTTTTTTAAGTAGCACTTTCTCCTTCTTCTCTAGCATTTCAAGTGTCTACATCATCCAATAAACAAACAAAGCATTCATAATTACAAAATCAAACACTGTTTCAAATTATACAAATAAAATACAAATTACAGAACCATGCATAGGATTTCTAGGGAAAATAAAAAAATCAGATTATGGAAAAAGTAATTAATCTCCGATTGAATTATGCAGAATTGAGAAATGGATGTTACCTCATTTAACTTGTCTATAGTTGCTAGAGCACTTGTTTCTTGTTTAGGTTTACCAAAAATTCGGGTAAACATGATTGTTGATTAATAGAAGATGATGTTGAAATACCGATTCGTGAATTATTGACCTGATCTGATCGGAACAGCAAAAGAATTAATTGAGATCGATCGAAGTTCTGAAATTGGAAAAAAATAAATAAAAAGGAATGACAGAGCGAGCGTAGAAAGGTGAAGTGAACGAACTCTGATTGATAAATTAGGGTTTGGAGAGAGAGAGATTGAGAAAGGTTTTGAGAGATCTGAGTCACACAGACCGTAGCGAGAAAAACAAGAGAGGATTGTAAGAATGGAATGGAACCAACTTGCTTTGCCCCTACACTTCGTTTCAGACCAACCGATTCATTTTATTGTCATTATTTTTTCTGATACGCGGATGAATTTACGCGGATAAATTTTCTTTGTTGTGCTATTTGTGATTTTATTTTATTTTTCATTAAAGAAAATGCTAATAGGGCTTTGCCCTTCTTTTACTCACAAAAAAAGAAAATGCTAATACGTTTTTTTTTTTTGTTTGAAGACAAGAAAATGCTAATACATGTCGACACAAATTAATAACTTCTAGGGTGCGTTTCACGTTCAAAAAAACATGTGACTTTGATTGAACAATTTTTTTTGGTAGAAGACTGAACAATTTTTTTTGATTTAGAAATTGATTATAGCTCGCTTTCGTAAGGCTTATTTAAAGTTTATAGCTAACAGTTTATAATTTATAAGTTCATATTACCAGAAAAAATTGTTTAGTAAATGTTTTTCAAAAAGAGGCTATAGCTTATTTTATTATCTTATAGTTTATTTTTCAAACGTTATTTCAAGTAGTTTATTAGTAGGTTATAGGTTATGATTTTTCTTCCAATGTTACCTGTCACCTTACTTGAAAAAAATTAAATATTAATTAAACATTTTTTTATGTCATTTCATACTTAGTTCAACCATTAATTTTATCAAACACTACAAATTTAATAAGTTAATTTATTCGCTATAAGCTAAAAGCTAGCTTATATGTTATAGAATAAGTCAGTAAATTATTTTCTTATCTTATTCTGCCGACAGTCCAACTCAAATTTAGGATAAATTTTTGTAATTAGAGAGACTTGTCTTGATGTCCTATTGTTTGTTGGTTTTGTAAACTTGTATAGTCTTATTCGGCACACCTACTAGTTGATTAATATATCTCATTTTTGTGCGTTAAAAAAAAACTAGAGAGAGATGATATGATAAGTTTCAGAATTAACTTATCATATATAGTGTCTCACCAAATAGTAAATTGAGATAAGATATAGTAATTATCATATTCATATCTTATGTCTTATCGGGGCACCAAACAACTCTTAAAGTCAGTGTTAATGGATCTGATGATCAAATCACTGATAACTCAGTCTGTGGAGGTCTTCCTCACTAAGCTCAATGTCCCTTCCTCTACTCCCACTGTGTTATTTGACGATATAAGTGTCACTGCATTGACACATACTCTTGTTCTGCATGCACTCACTAAAACATATGGAAGTAGATTTGTTTTTGTTCGAGAGAAGGTTCTGCAGAAGCACATCATTGTAGTTCACATTCCTCGTCATCTGCAGTATGCTGACTTAATGAATGCCTTCTGCACCATTTAATTTAAAGTTCTAAGGTCAAAGTTCAACCTATGTGACTCGCTCCTCATCCCTTAGTTGAGCTTGAGTGGGAATATTAGAGATAATGGAGATACCTCATGTACACTAACATAGTCTCTAAGCTACATATACACACACACACACACACATATATATATATATATGTCATAGATATTTAAATTAAGAAATGAAAGTTTAGATACAGAATACTATTCTAAAAAATTCTCTCAAGTGAATATGAACCAAGAGTTCATCTTCTAACATTAAGATTCTAAAAGATTTTTTGACAGAGAATATAAAAGTTATATGTATATATTTTCTCCAAAAACTTTAAAGACAGCATTTTTTAAAGATAATTGTACTTAAAAATTGTGAAATAGAAAACAATAACAATAATTCAATTTATCTATCAGGTGATAGTGTGATATGAATATAGTAATGCGACTGTTTTATATTTTTCAAATAAATCAAAGTCGAAGTAAATTAAAATTAGAATCAAGACTAAAATGCCAACTATTCCCATATACAGGATCCAAAATTGTTACTACCTCCTCACAATTCACAATAACAATGCCTTTCCATTGGATTGAATCTACACTAGTATGTCATGCTATCTTTGTTCCGTGCCGGTGGTTGATAAGGGTGCAGATTAATTCCATTCCATATGATAAATAAATGGAATATACATTTTAGTTTACATGATCATTCTGATCGAAAATGCTTCTCATGTTTATTCTTGAACTAATCACCTCAGTCAGAACATCAATTCTAGCTTGCTTTGTAGGCATACATGTATCCTTGAAGCTTTCTTACTTCTTCTGATGACTCAATGAGTAAGTGATCCACATAGAGACAGATTGTAGACGCACTGAAGCAATTCACATATTGAGTTAATGCTTACAAAACAAAAACAGAAAGTCTGCAAAATCGAATTATGGCTTACCTGAGAGGACCAAATGGAAGCCACATAACATCCCAACGGAACTTTGGCAACCTACCAAAAAAAATATAATTTATCACACATTAAAAGATGAGAAGCACTTGAAATTGGGGATACAAACAGCAGAAAACACATCTGTAGAGTGTGTTGAAAGAGCACTACAGTAGGGCAAACTATTATTTTGTCCTTCATTCATATCATTATTCACTAGAACTAGAATAAAATTTGTACATTCTTCTTTTATCTACTTTTCAATTTTATTTGGGCCCAATTGCAGACCCTCTTGATTCATACAGCTAGACAATCCAAACTGAATGCAACTAACATCCCAATGATGCAACAGTATCCTGCTATGAATTAAGTTCAATGATAGACCACTTAACTCTATATTTTGATAATTTGACCAACATTTTTTGTCTACCTTTATCTCTTACTAATGGACTATCCTTCGTCTGGTCAACCCTCCTTAGGAGTGCTTCTATGAGTCTTTTCCACACATGTCCATTCTACATAAAATAAGATATTTCACTATCTTTTTACAATGGTAACTATCTCGACTTTTTTTTCTCTACTAATTTCATTCCTAATTGTCTTGTGCAACCACTTATTCACCATAACTCCATAAACATCATTCTCATCTATGCAGCAACAAGCATATACTCTCTTGTAGCTTTTTTATCATTCAATATTCAATGACATACAACATTGCAGGTCATATAAAGCATGGTTAATAGATTCAAATTGTGAACCAGAAGACTTCTTTTCCGAACTGTGAATTGAATCTTCTTATGAATCGTAAGATACATTATCAATAAAAATATGACATTTTTAATTTTAAGTGAAGACAAGTGACATAGCAAAATTATAAGTTGATGATATGTCATATGCAACCCCAAAATAAATGAAGATTAAAGTCATTAATGAAATGACAAGAAAAGTGGCCGACTACGCTAAGTTTCATTAGTGATTCTTAGAACGAATCGAGATTTATAATAGTGAATCGGGATTCAATGAGATTTATATCCAAAAATAGGTACACAGCGAGTTCTTATCAACTGGGCTCAATTTCCTATGGAATCAAGATATGGCTCACATGTATCATAGGATACTGACAACCATGATATAATGTGTTGAAATTTCTCGAGTATTATTCTATTTAAATATTTCTTCTATCCTGCTTGGATCCTATGGTTAACACGCCCATTGATTTACCTGTCATCAGTATGATGAACCCATGTTACTTAAAACATGAGGCTTGTTGTGTTGTGTGTTCTTCAAATTTCACCACTTAGTTGATATTTGCATGCCATGATGGTGTAAATACATTCAAAAACGACCCACATTGGTGCAAGTGAAAACATATTTATCAAAATGATTTAAGTCATATATGAGAAATGACTTGTATCCAGTTAAAAATATAAAACAATAGATTTTAAAAGTTATATTTGTATTGTAAAAAAAAAGTTATATTTGTAACTTGTTGTGAGCATGAAGAAAAATTAAAGTGCAAGTCATGCATAGGAAATATGAATTCATAGTTTCTCTTGAAACATGATACAACTTAAATTTTAAGTTATATTTCTCATATACAATTGTAATTTTTATATTGGATAGAAATTGTATTTCGCCTGTACAATTTATACTATTTTGGGGAAAGCCAAGTGTGTCCAAAGCTTGTTTCTACCTCCACAACTTCCCATTTTATTATTTCTCTCAACTCTCCAACTTAGACTATAAGTCTATAACATCCACAAAAAGCATATATCATGACACATGTCTAATATATACTGTAAGAACATATAGATCAAAGATGAATCCATATCAAGTATATAAAATGCATTTGTTGGTGCTTATCTAAGAACTTTACCTCGACATGTAGTTTAACCAGAAAATTGCCAGAACAATGTTAGTATACCATGAGTACCAGATCCATCTCCTGTGATGCATTGACTCATGACGCAGTCCTTTGATGGCAAACGAGCATGCTAAAATAGCCACCCAATCTGTATAAGTTATACTGTTAACAAAGTTTGCAGTGATAGTCCTTAAATTTGAAAAGTGAATAACATATCATATTTCACCCTCAATTATAAATTGCAAATTAGTACAAGCCTAGAAAGAAGTCAAGGGGAAGCAAACTCAATATAAAGGGTCAAATATCCAAAATTATATAGTAAAATGACAGTACAACAAGAATCAAAGAAATAGGCCATGATATAAAATAGGAAGCGAGGTATGTTATTTGAACATGAAAAAGTTGATGTTATACGTATGAAAATACATCATTTATAACTATTGATTTGACACAGGAAGAGAGAAAAAACTAATACAAAAACAAAATTGTATCTCCACCGTATATAAATATGTAGTCCAACAACAAAACTGTTGTACAAATAACATTTATCATAGGAAGCTGAAGCATATGTATTAGATCCTCGACAAAAAGAGAAATGAACCTGCAGATATAATCACCCATGAGTAGATCTCCTCCATGAAATAAGCATGATGCCGCTGTTCATCAGAAAACAAAGAATCGCAGCAACAAATTGAGTAAAAGAAATAACCATTCAATTCAGAAAATGATAAAACAAAAATTGTTAGCTAGAAGACTACAATTCTATAAATTTACAGGGGAAAAAAGAGTATTAATGCATAGCATTTCCACATGTGTCCACTTCTAGAGGAACATGATCATAGATTAACTACCTAACAACTGATTTTACACATGAATCATTGTTACTTTGTCGTGAGAAGAGGTTTTATTAAAACCGTTTTGTAGTTACAATAGAAACTAGAATACTTACCAGTTCCCATGGAGATGAAACCTGGCGAATGATGGAGTACACAAGAAACAGGATGTAACAGAAGAGTAGAGTCACAAATACAGCCTATTAAATCAAAAAACCAAAAATAAGGTTAGCATGAACTCAATATTTTATAGATGAGCAAATAGAAAAATTGGTACTCGAAATCATAAGCACCAATCAAAATAGTCCCTTAGTTTCGTGAATTGGCAAATACATCTCTGAAATTATAAAACATCATTAAAAAAAATGATCCCTCTATCACTAACTTCTACTGTTAGAGTTTATGACGTGACACCTTAAATGAACACGTTATATTTGTAGATGGACTAATTTGCCTATGAACATCATGCCAAAGACCTAATAGTGAAAGAACATTAAGAGCTAAAAGAGCGATGGCTATCTAGGCATGCCCCGGTCTCCGAGACCGACACATATGATTACATTGAATTATGTCATTTTCTCAATTATTATCGGTGTTAACGTGTTAGTGTCTTATCCGGTGTCTGTGTCTGTGCTTCATAGGTGACTATTTTGACCGACACTTTACAAGTTGGAATATCAATTTGCCTATTCAGTCATTATAGATTTGAATAAATTTATGTGTAAATGAAGAAGAAAACAAAATATTGAGTTGTAATTGAAATTTGTATATGTACCCTCCAAAAGCGACTCTGTTGAGCTTGATTCCTTTCAAAGGAACGAACCAACTCTTCTTGCTCTAAACATGAAAATCAAAATCAAAATCAGCATAAACTAGAATTAAAACAAAATAAAGAGAAAAAGTAGAAGAAATGTTTTGGAAGAAAAAGACCTTGAGAATCGAGGGGGCGAGCGTCATCGTCGTCGTGAATAGGAAGAGCGAATCTATCATCATCTTCTGAATAACGAAACTTTCTTGCAAGCTTTTTCATTTTCGAACTTCTTTACTTTCCCGAACCAATTTTGGAAATTCTTCTTCCTCTTTAATGCAATCATTTTTAAGTAAGAGTTTAATTTAATTTTCATAAACACGGCCGTGGTTAGAACTTAGAAGTGACTTCAAAATAAAATCAAAATATTTTTAATTTAATAATTTAAGTCATAGTTTTTGTTGGTATCAACCTGTTCCTAAGAAATAATGTAAAGAATTGGGTGGCGAGATAAATAAAATTTGATTAAGAATTACTCCTATTAAGAATTAAAATTATTTTAGATGAGAAAAATATATCTGTTGGATAACTTATTAACTACTTAAACGGAATGTGCTAGCCTCTCAAATTATAGTTGATTGACTATGTACAAATTTGTGAGAAAAAGAATATGCGCCGATAGTGCAAAATAATTTTATACTATTAATTAATAACAACTATATTTTCCGCCGCATCACTACGTTTTCTTGATATGACAAATTAATAGTTTTTTATTAAATGATCGTGTAAAAATATTTTACAATTTCATTGTATCTATGTTAAACTTTAAATTAAATCCTTTTTTTTATTTGAATCCCACAAGACTCGAGGGATTAGTCTCCCCAATTGCGTAGAGGATACTCAATTTACGGAAACAAATATTTGACGATGTAAATATTTGTTATATTGACACTATATATAAATTAAATCTTTGAAATAATATCGTTTATTCATCAAAATCACTGGATTTTTTATTGAAAATAATGATTTCATAAAATAAAGATTTTCACTTAAGTTGGATATACTATGAAAAAATAGAGCAAAAAATAGTGATATAATTTTACACCCAAATTCAGCAACAATCTACTACTTCCTCACATCATTTCACTTTTGTAAGAGTATTTTGAATTTAGTAGTATGGCATAAAAATGGTGGTTTCTCGTTAGATTTCAACTTAAACTCTTCACAACGACTAAATGAAGGAGTATTCCAATGAATGTAAGCTTATGTAAGAGTAATTTTAGCAAAATACAACTTCAAGTGTATGGGATTGGATTTTACTTGGTTACTACGTGGACACAGCAGTGGAAATCCCTATAAAAGATGATGCTTTAGAGAAGTGAGTTGCTATAACGCGAGAGTATACTGTATACGACAGAAAACAAGCACTGTACCGGTGCATTTGTGCACCACCATATTACAGAAGCTAACACCAGTTTTGTGACATTGCCGATTGAATTAGAACCAAAACTGTGATGATTTAGATACTAATGCATATCAGCCTGTTTAATTAATACGGCAACCCAATCTGGATTTTACAAGACGGCTGCTGCTGCTGCTGCTACAGCTACCCAATATATTCAGTTATGTATATTGCCAATATCTCAATGTAGGATTTGCTGTATATGGTTCTAGTAAGCAATATTTATAATTCAGATCAATTGATAACCATCATAATTGAATATTGTACTCCAACCCTAAAGCAACAAGCAGGAATGTCTCAATTCAGTTCATAGCAAATCCGAACAAATTTCATTCCAATCTTTTTATAAAGATTTCAGTCATATCCTGCTTGTAAGTTTGTAATGAACTGTATTCATTTTCTCAAAATATCCACGCGCGGAAAAGAAATTTGGATAAAAAAAACATTGCAGATGTTTAATCTTTCTAAGACAGGCAAACAAACCAGAGCAGAGAATCAAAATTAAAGTTGTCATACAACATATCCTCAATGTCTCAGCAAAATCAAATGTAAAAACTGCATAAACTAAGCTAATCAACATCAATCCTCATCATCAATAACCTTAGTGCCCAAACCTTTTAGCTCTTCCTTCGGGATTTCAACAACTGTAACAAGAGAGTAGAGCTCTTCCTTAGCATCCTCGTCATCATTTCTCTTACGGGCAATGCGCACTCTAACCCTCCTTGGGACACTTCTGATCCCCTGGCTCCATATAGCTTTGTTCAACTTGACATCAACTCGGACATCAGTGGTTCCCATAGCCTTTTGGGCAAACTTCCTTATCTCCTTAATAGCTTTAGGAGCCTTCTTCTTAAATGTGCTGTTTATTGTAATAACACAGTAAACAATTACAAATACAATTCCATCTAATTATCACATATAAACAATATGAACCATCAAACACAATAACGAGTTGCAACAAGGTTATGCAATTGAAAATTCTTATTATTATCAACCATCAAACTATCAATGCATCAATCAATATATTAATAATCCACACAATTTTTCTCAGATTCTCAATTAGCAGAATGTTTTGAATATGACAGATTCAGAAAACAACATTTTTGAAAAATTACATAATATCTCATACATCATCAAAATGCAAAAGAAAAGGGACTATAAAATAAATCTAGAAAGAAATTGATTGGAATTACCATCCATGGAGGCGTTTGTGGAGGTTGATGGTGTATTCCCTGGTAACAACCTCCTCCTTCCTACCGGCGCTGGTCTTCTCCACCATTTTTACCTGTGACCGATGATAATAAGAGGAATGAATGATTCGTGAATATGAATTAACAAAGAGACGATGAAGATAACTTACCACGATCTAGAAAGATACAGAGCAACACAGAAGATGCGGAAGGAGGCAGAAACGCGCGACGGTGATATATGAGACACAAAATTAGGTTAAATATAAAACCTATCTAATGGGCCTCATCATAGGCTGCTACAACCGGTTCGACTCGATCTATGGGTTATTACTTATTTTTTTATGAGAAAATAAAATATGTATTGTAAAATTATTTTTCACAGCATTCCATAACAACAGTGGCATCGTGTATTCCATCAATCATCTCGCAGTAATAATAGTAATTTTGTGACGTAATAGTGATAATATTTTTTTTTATAAATCCACTTGGGTTGATTTCGTGGCATTGACTTGAGATCTGGAAGTGTTATCGTTTTAGGTTCAATTTTCTTTTGTGTCAATTTGGATAGACTAATTTAGCTTTTTAAATTATTTTTTTATAATAATGTTGGTAAAAATAAAATTAATAATGTTATTTACCGGTTGAAAAAAAAGAAGCAAACAGAGTACTTTAACAACTATTTTTAACCTATTTTACTTTATGTGTGTAATTAACTATTTACATTTGTTTATAATTGAGTTAGGAGGAATAAAAAAACCTTCTTTTTTTTTTTTGAATGGATAAAAAATCTCATTTAACAAATACTATAGTGATAATAATAGATAAATAAAACTAAATACTTGTTATAGGTATTTCTTTGCCAAACTCTTAAAGAATAAAAATGTCCACAAATCTTAGTTCAACTAGTAGAAATGTCAAAATTGTTAGTATCGAATATCAAAATTGGAGTTTAGACTCCAATTCCTCCACTTTGTGTGTATCTTCTACTTATAATTTCTGCTTTGATTTGGTTTCTTAAAATTTTGTACATATTGTTTTTAACCTTTTTTATACAAATTTTTAAAAAATAGAAAACAAAGTAATATTTTTAAATTAAAACTAATACTTCAAAACGGAAAAATGTTTTATAGAGCCAAACGTGTCCTTATGTTTGCTTCTACCCATCACTATAACAAAAATCTCGTCTAACATATCCCCTTCTTAGAATCTTCTAAGTGCACAATCCATGAAATAAATAGAAGAATACTAATAAACGGCACAAAGATGCAGCGTCAATTGCCATGCATCAAGATTCAAGAGCACTCTTATTTTGCCGGGATACCTGTCCAGGAACTGTGTCTATCAAAACTACTAATTTGTGAAAAACTAGAAAAGAGAAGTCATAAGAAATACAACATCGCACCAGCATCCGTTTTTCTTTGTTGATGCAAGTGAAGCTACATGATGCAGTTCAGTGCAGCACAAATCAATATTTAGATGTTTCAATTCAAGCTCAAAGTGGGACCACATATAAGTAACACCTAACTTGCCTTCTAAGTTCTAAGTCATAGCTGACCTGTGTTTTACATAATCTACTCTTACAGTGTTGATATGTACTTTCAGTTCTGTCTTTAGTGAAACAAAGAATCACACTGTTAGAAAACTTCTACTTCGTCACTCTGCTATTACTATGGCCACTGCGTGAATGTCTCCACAAACTAAGAGCCAATGCTACCAGCCCAGCAACCCCAGCTAAAATCTGCCATAGGGAAAGGAGAAAAAAAAGTGATTAAGGATGTTTATTTAATATAACCCGGGCATAATAAATCTCCATACGAGAGGCCTATAAGACCAGACCTTTGCTTCTCTGCCACAATTTGTTCGAGTAGATTGGAATACTGACTTCAGGAATTTAAAAGTAGAAGACTTTGGCATAAGAATCACTGCAGTATACTGTTTTTTGCAAGGATAAGGCAATATTCTTTGTAGTGCCAACTGTGCAGTTGATGGTGTAAGGGATGATCTCACTTTTGACCGCCCTTTAGCTTGAATCTGCAGCAGGATAGTTGCAGAATAAATAACTTCTCATTTTTACAAAAAAGGAATAAATATGATTCCATAACCTATGCTGCCATAATAACAGGCAACACACAAACAGATCATTTAATAGAATAAAAAAATGTTTATGTCTGGACGCACAGATATAATTTGACTTACTAATCAAGATCATAAAAAACTGAATAGGTATTTGCATTACATCATAGTAACTTGCAAAAAAAATAAAAATAAATTCAATGCCACACTTAATTGCCAAATCAATATGGATTGTTAGGATATATGAAAAATATCTTATAATATATCTGTTATATCTTTGGAGTAATTTGGAGTAGTGTAAAGAAATAATATAATTTTATTATTTGCGTATTTCTTTTCCTATTTCTTTATTATACATTCCTTTCCAATTGGGGAAAACCAAAATGCAAACATTGATCCTCATGGCAGACGGAATTTAAAATTATTGAGACAAAAAATACAAACAAAAAGACAAAGTAATAGACACTAACTTCAAAAGAAGTGCCAACGTCACCAGAATAGACTCTTGATTGGTAGCTGTGTAAAATCCTGTCCAGCCAGTAATAATTTTCCTGAAAGAACATGTGAAAATAAGAAAAAGAAAATTGAGAGCCAAGAAAGAGGAGCTTTTGAATTTATAATTGTTTAAAGTTGAGATGGGGGAAATGAGAATTTGTTTGTCTAGGTGTATCTATTCTATATTTCTATTCCACTGATAGTGTAGAAAAGGCTAATAGGCTATGATGCTAAGGAAACAAACTTTAAGGCCAACCTGCAATCCATTTTCATGCGCTCTTTGCTCAATTTCAAGTACAGTTGAAACATCCTGTTCTGTAGGCCCTTCCTCTTGAAGACGCAACATTTCGTCCAAAGCAATATCTACCTGTAAATGATTTAAAAGACAGTAATTTTCACCATATATCAACAGTATAAAAAGTTTGCTTATTTAACATATGCAGAAGACTTGCCAGCTTGGAAGATATCTCTGGATCACATGAGAAACTTATGCTAATGTCTCCACGAACAATACCGGTTCTTGAAGGTTTATTACCGCCAAGGAATACCGAAACACCTACAGAGTATATCTGGTGCATAGAGGTGAAACCTCAGAATTAATGTACCATGTAAGACGACTGAAGGAAAATGCTGATAACAGATACACACCTGCCCATGCTTGAAACGGAGAACCTGCATTATTTTTGTTTCCAGAAGCTTGCTCAGGAACCCAACAAAGTGGATCTCTTCTACCTGCAAGTCATGCCCCAAACAGGACCAAACACATATTATACAAGTTATTTGTAAGATGCAGTAAATACAAGTTTTTATATAATTCCATGGATTCAGCAACTACGAAAGAAAGGAAGACAGACCATGGTCCCATTCTTCAGCTCCACAGGAAAGCATATCTGCACCAAACATTGTGCTTCCACCATAGGACTTCGGACCACTTCTCTACAATCAAAGAATATTGTTTATTTGGAAGATGCATTCACTGAATCCTTAAAAAGTGTTTATGAATCAATTCACAATTGATAGTTTCTCAAATATGCCCGTAACATACAGATTGTCAGAAAGATGCAATAGAGAAGAATATGCAGCCTTTTAGAGATGACGTCAAAGCATGGTCATTTCTTTTTTCCTTTTGCAATAAACAGACTTAAATGCACTTTTAATTCCTTCACTATAAACAGACTTAATTTCTCTCAGTGAAGTAAATCTTTTGATATTTTTAGTCGTAACAATCAAGTCCATCTATCACTTTTCTCCTACTTAGAACTATCAAATTTTTATTGTTTTACTTAAGATATTCATAAATGAATCAGTTAAACCATTTGAAAACTTCTTCGCCTCCAAATTACCAAAACAACAGATTTCACAAAAAAATGCCCCAAAAACTTACCTCTTTAAACTCTATTCTAATATTCTGTATAATAATCCTTCAATTTCAGTCAAATTTCAACTAAACTTCTGAACTACCAAAATTATTTCATATCCCAAATTCATCACAAACCCACAAAAAATAGAATTTGCATCTCTTAAAAAATTGAGGGATTTGATTGGCTCAAAAATAACCAAACTAGAGAGCTAGGCCAAAACACATATAGTTCATTTGGGAGCCTAACAAAATTTTCACATATTTTCCTGAAGGTACAAAACTACACAAAAATTATTCTAATACCAATGCCTTCTGTTTGTGAATGCAATGCATTGATGTACCTATGGATGGTTGTTGGAAAAGTGAAAGGCAATCCTTTCAGCTCATCACGGTTAAGATGCATAATAGGTTCAGGAGGCTTTGGTATTCCGCCCTGCATGGGAAGATATCAATTTGGTATTAAAACTATTCAAGATCTGCTGGATTTTGGTAAGTGGATTTATACTCACTAGGTACAGCAATATTAAGGGCAGTGCAACAGTAGGATCAATGTTCCCAACAATCACAACAGTAAAAGCTGAAGGATCTCTGAAACATTTGCTGAAGTATTCACAAGCTTTAAGAGGATCAACCTTTTGTAGGTCACATTTTTTAATTGGCTGCATAACAAATATGTTGAATGTCAAGAGTAGTTTATTCAGTCTATGATTAAATTCACACAAGAAAAAAGCCATACCCTAAAAAAATAGGAGTTTCCATAATTAAGCTCCTTTACACGTTTTGTAAAAGCAGTATACGGATCCCTATCTTGAGCACAGACCGCTTCTTCAGCCATTTGCATCACTATTTTGACATCTTCTTCGCCTGGGGTTAAATTTGTTGTAAACAGCTGATAGACAAGCTGAAAAATAAATAAATGAATAAAAATAAATGACTGAGCGCGAGGGTGGAAGTCATAGCATAACCACAGGAATCTTTGTGAAAAACCCAACAAGAAATAACTAGTAAATTGTGATCAATATGATAATAGGCACGTCAAATTCTCCCGGATGCAACTATAAAAAGCATGCATTCTTGATTAATATATAATAATGCAGGCCAGTAGCTTCACTTAGGCTGTGTTAAACAATTCAAATTACACAATAAACTGTGTTATGCATCAGAAGCATAGTGCACTCAGAAATGAGGGACCAAACAAATTTTAGGAAAAGCTGGGACCAAACAAATTTGAATGCTGCTCAGAAACTGAGTGTCTGAAAGCACTGAGAACAAATGAATACAATGCAAGCATGCTAACAAACATAAACACACACTTGCTGTTGACTATATTAAGATGCATGCACTTTCAAGTGTTTAAGGATGAAAACGAGAAAATAGAGAGGATAGAAGCGGTTGAATCTGGAATAATTTCAATTTGAAGCTTGTGCAAGGATCGGAAGATTTTATGGACCTGAGACAAGCACCTGTATGTAACATAATCTAGGAGAATTGTATCGTTTCCCACAGAACCAAAAGCAGAATACCCAAAATATACTAGGGTATAACTTAGAATTACAGTAACAACAATATTACCTTATAACTTAAATATAGATGGAATTTATACATTCAATTTATGCTATGTAAAGAAAATGTTCATGAAGAAAAAAGGGAAATATTATAAGGCATTCAGAAAAGGATTACAAATACATACTAATTTAAAGATAAAAATACTTGCTTCCTACTTTTAATCTGTTCTCTTGGTTGTGAGCAAAAGCATACTGCTTTATGTTGGACTCATATAATGAAAGGAGCAACATAATTTTGCTAATTAAATCAAATATACCTGCAAGCCAGTTTCCAGGTCTGAAGGTGAACAATCACCATAAAACGTTCTCATATATGCACCAATCTTGGTGCCAACTTCAGCTCTTTTCCCAGCAAGCATGTCCATTAGGACAGATGGTCTATAACCAAACACGCCAATTTCCCCAGCAATGGTTGGTCCCATTGAGCAAGAGAAATACTCGCTTTCTGGTAGTTCAGACAAGCCGCCATATGAATAGCCCGTGAAGAGAACCTGTTGTGACACATCTGTAGATTAGAACTGATAATTTTCTGCTAAAATTCAACACCATAAAAATAATGGAACACCATTCATGCGGATAATGTATTAGCTTATGCCCAATAATAAATGTTTCTGTGTAATATTTTCAACTAAAAGTTACTACGAAATAGAAAACTTAATTTATGGCACTACAAGCAGCATATATCATAAAAAGTATCAAGTGTTTTGGTCCCAATTACCAAAGTCCCCTCCCCTCCCCTTCTCCTGGGAACTGGAGGGTCACAAAAAAAAGCATTTATTTCTCAAAATTAAAACGTTAAATAGGTCTCATTGATCTTGACGATTTTTTTTTTCTTATATATGGAAGGGAGGGGGGATTTGACTTCGGAGTATGATGTCATTTCTATATATGGGACGGGAGGTGATATTATTTTTATATTCAAACTTCAATATTAAGATGTATGAATTATAATAATTACATTTACAATTTTTCATTTCACACTGCACAAACTAGAGGAGCCAAAAGTGTCATTGCACCTAAAAAAAATTAAAAATAAATCATCCCATAAGTCATATCATAGTTAGTATTGATTGCCAAATTCATAATGTACGGTAATTTAAAAAATAAAATAAAGGTAAAAATATGTTTGTGGTCATATAAAATGATGGTTTTCATTTATTTATTTTTAACTTGTAACCGAAGGCCAGGCCAATTCAATAAAAACCCCAGGTTTAAGTTGCAATTTGACCTGACTAGACTATTAGGGATTATATAATTTAACAAAATTTAAAGTTATCAATTCATAATAGTAATACCATGTAACCAAATTGATACAGAAATTGGTCAATGTTTGTTTAGGAAATTATGTATGAACTATGATAAGCAATGCCTAGAAGAATCAAAACCTGATCATCAAGGAAGTCTGTACGCTTATAGCAGATCCGCATCCCATTTGACAGAATTAGTTCAGTAGCTCCAATATTTGAGTATTCCAATTCCTTCACAACATGCCTTATTTGAGGAAAATGATATTAAAATGTTATTCCCTACACATAAGTTTTATGGAAGAAAACTATCTAATTAGGAAACTTAGCCCATAGTTTAATAACTGATATATGAAGCCCTTCATTACATATAAATACAAGCTGGTTAAGCATATAAACTCGCATCTTACTGCTTAGAACAATCAAGATTTCAATGAAACACAGCCTAATGAAAAAGTAAATGAAATAGCTTAAAAAAAAGCATAAACAATTGGCTCCTCTTATAACAAGATGTACATGGAGTATTAGAATGAAGGAAAATTACGCCCAAACAACTAAAGTTATTGCCTACCAAGGAAAGGGAATTTCAATTATTTCCATTACATGAATTCAACTCTAAATAAGAAGTTACTAAAGAACCACTAAAGCCGGGGTGGGATGGGTAGCTCAACTGGTTAAGCTAGTTAAGCTAAGGGTTAAGGAGTTGGAGGTCAGGGTTCAAGTCCTGGCAAGTAGAAAAACTAACATAACATTGTAATATACGAACTGCTGACAATTTACCATAAAAAAAAATAAATTAAGAACCACTAAAGCCTCATGTTTATCACATTACAAAAATGACCCTGTGAATCATGAAAATCACTAAAACTGTCAATGTTAGCACATAAAAAATAAAAAAAATAAAAACAGGAAGAAAATCTCAGGTTGAATTAACAACAATGATTATATGAATCACTAACAATGATTACAAGAATATAAGCATGTGGGAATTACACTTTGGACGGATTTATACGAGGTGCTCCAGAAATCAGAGAGCAAAGAACTACGCGCAGGCATAAAAATGTAATGTACATGATAGAGAAAGGTATTCCTCTTTAAACTCACCCCATATTTGGCTTTGTAGTGACAATTTCTTCTGGAATATGTTCTTCATCCCACGGAGAAATTCCACCCTCTTGCTCAAGAAGATTGACTTTCTTAACAACATTTTTCAGGTCATCAGACACAGCAAATGCTTGGGGCTCAATGGTCTTTATGACACAGCTACAAGAGGTCCGTAATTTCTCAGAACATTTAGAGACCTCTAATGCTGATATATCTGAGGGGTATAAATTTATATAAATAACTAACACTATCTAAATACATTCCAGAAATTTGATATCAGAACTCAAACGACAAAAAAAAAAAAACATATGATATGTCAACTCACGTGGTAGAAGAGTCTTCTGGAGTTGAGCTTCATACTCAATACCAACAACAGGTTCATTGTGGAGAAAATGCTAAATGAAAAAAATAATATTACATCCAAAATAATGCACAAGTTTGTTATTAACCATTTTAATGTAAACAAAGAAATATAATATACTTGTAGATATTCATCTCTCAAACTGGTAGATTGAATTTGATCTCGCTCCAAATAGGCAGATTCAATCTCTGACATCAGCAGTGCACGGACTATAGATATTTCACGATCTGAAAAGCCATGAAGCCGCACCCTTGCAACCTAAAATATAACTGTCATAAATTTTGAAAGAAAAAGGGAGAAAAGAAAGAAAGTGAAAGATAAAAAGAGAGAAAAATGAAATGCAGCTTCTCATATCAAAGGTAAAAGCACCTCTATTAACATTGATTCGAGGGCTTCAAGAGTTCCTTTTCCTCTACATGATGAAGTTATAATATTGGCCTTTACTGGACGGACTAGAACATCAGCAGAAGCTGAGCATGAGAAATAGGGTGGATCTTTCCTACGGGATATTTTAAAGAATCTCTGGTTTAATGCATACAGGAACATGGATTCTGCAAGTATATCTCTGTAGTCTTTTACTGTTTTAAGCTCATTTGCTGGCATCTTATAACTAATCATAACTGCAGACTGTTATTGGACAAAGCCCAGAGTAAGAAGTTAGTTTCCAAGCAAAACAAAATTACTGGCAAAAACCAGGAAAATTGCCAAAAGTTAATGGTTCGTTACTTACTTACCCCGGCAGCTTCAGATTCAACAAAACAAGAAAACCGTGGCTCATCATGTGATGGAACCTGGAATGTTGGTACGGGTGGAGGATCAGGTGCAGGAATTTTCTGGCCAAAATGAGTCTTTATCAACTCAACTACACTCTGAAGTTGTAAGAGGGAAAGAGATTAGTAGAAATAACTAACTAACCTAACAACACCGTCATAATATAAAAAGAAAGAAAAATAATAAAAATAACCTGTGTATCAGAAAAATCTCCAACTGCAATGACAGCCATATTACATAAATGGTACCATTTCTTGTAAAAATGCCTCACAGTCTCAGGAGAAACCGTCCGAATCACTTTCTCAAGTCCAATTGGTGACCTTTCAGCATACTGCAATCAATTAAACACTTTATGCTGAATGAAAACTTATAATCAGATCTCAATAATTAAAAATTTGCAACTTGACAAATTAGTGGAAATTTTTCAAGTAATTAAATATGATTTAATGGACGAAAATGATAAAAATTTTAAACTGGATCTATACACTAATATCGTTTTGAATCCATTCCATTTGAGTAACCTACAATACAAAACCATCTCAACATTGACTAATAGCAGCAAGAATTGGTTTCATGTACCTTTGAACCTTCCATCAACAAAATCCAATGAGCATCCTGCAGCCTCCCCGTTGCATTTCTGCTTCCTCTGTACTCTTCCATGACAGCTCCTCTTTCTTTCTCCAAGTCATCTTTCGATACTCGAATCTGCACAGAACAATTTAATCACAACAAATAAAAATGAGAAAAAATAAAGCATTCCCGAATCCAAAAAGAACATAACATAATTTGGTAGAGCTGTTGTTAGGTCATGTTTGGATAATCAACTTAATTAACAAATTTGTAAAGTTAAACTAAATTCATATAAGCTATAAGCTGTTTTCATATACTATCACATAAAACATATAGAATAAGCAAAAAAACATCTTATACATATTTCATAAACGGTATTCATAAGTTCTTTCAAACGATCTCACAAGTGTTTATGTCGATAAATAAGCTTAAATAAGCCAATCCAATGGTATTCATATACCTCTGAACTGAATTCTGCCAAAACCGAAATGGCCTGAGACAAAAGCTCCGGCTTATCAACGGGAACCAACAGCTCGTAAACAGTATCATCAGAAGATGTAACGGCATTCTGACAAGCACCAAATTCAGCTCCAATACTTTCAAGGAACTTAACAATATCATGATTATTATATCTCTTTGTAGCACTAAAAGCAAGATGCTCAACAATGTGAGCAACTCCACGTTCATCTTCTTCTTCAAGAACTGATCTGCGCGATTCAGAACATAACAATCGATAAATTAATTTGAGAAATTAAAAGAAACAAACAAACGATTGATGAGTTAGGTTAATTACCCGACTCTGACGGCAAGTGCAAGAGCGGCTCTCATACGTGGTTTGGAATTGCAACGAACGTAGTAGCGAAGGCCGTTATCGAGTGTGCCGAAGTCGACGCCGACGGGTTGACGAGTGAGGAGTTGGTTCATGTCGGTGTTAACGAGTTTCAGCGATCGGAACCTTTGTTTTATTGAGATCGGAGCTGCTGCTTCTGATGGAAGTAATTCCATTTTGCTTCACTCTCACGAGTCCAAACCAAATTCTGTCTAATTTAGTAATAAAGAAACATTTAACCACTCAGTGCAAGTGACGTTACTACCACTCTGCGTTTGAGTTCTATTTTCTTCCTTTCTGGTGTATTCCTTTTGAAAACCACTTTGCATATACTACTAGAGTTGAAACTTGAAACACACGATGTAACTAATTGGGGAAGAAGAATAACACGCGCTCTACTTTTCACCCGTCATCCCTACTTCCTTACAAAAGGTTAAAATCTACTGTAATCTTCGTCCGAAACAGACCAATAATTAGTTTTTATAAAAATTGAATTCAGTTGTTGAACAATTTATTTTAGAAGAGTTTATTAATCACTTATATTTAATGATTTGGTTTATTTTGACACAATAATTTGATAATAAGAATGTAGTACTGGTTGTCCCGTGAGCTTAGCTCAATTGATAGGACATCGCATTTTATATGCAGGGGATCGGGGTTCGAACCCTGGTCATCCCACTTATTCACCTTAAGGGTGGAGTTTCTAGCCACTAAGCTACTTGACAAAAAAAAAAAAAGAATGTAGTACTGGTTAAAGATATTTAAATATCGGACTAATGAATACAATAAGAGGTCATAATCATCGATTAAATAACTAACCATAACTTTTTTTTGTCAAGTAACGAACCACAAATTCGACGTGCATTGATTGTGATTTTCATAGATGTCTATTATAATCGTCATACAAATTGTTCTGGATTAGGTCAAGCTCAATCCATTCGACGGGAACTTACTATGTATATCATGTTATAAACACACCAAAGTAGGACTAGAGACACATATATGATAAAAATCGCATTATGATATGTCCAGAGACACAATTGTCACCCAAGATAGGGTTTCCATCCAAAAAAATTCAATCCTCATCCTATAATTACACTACTAATGCATGACTCAAGTACCACGCATTCTCTAAATCTTAAAACCTCACATTCACGACTTATCACTAACTTGATAATTAGAGTGTTTGAACGCACATCACACTTGTTGTTGAGCAATCATCGTCCTCAACTCAACATCTCTCGGACTGCACATATCAAGGCCACTCCGAATCATGATTTGAGCATATGCAAATCTTAAACCCATCTCAAAGTGAGGAGTAGGCCTGGAGTTTTGTCAATGTCAACTTCCAAGATACGAGTGAATCATTCAGCTTTAGCAAGCACGAAATGCCTTATGTCGTGTTGAATACACATTTTAATCTCCAATGACTAGTAAAGGTTTAGTCCAACCTATTCGCACTGAAGATCACAGAGGACTAGTATATCGCCCAAGCACAACTTGGTGTTGCTGACTGCTGTCAATCCATGAGAAGCTGAAAATTGCGGTCATAGACTAGTTGAAAGGTTTTCGTGATGTTGTTCCAAGTTTTATTATCTCCTTACTTCCATGAGCTCCACGAAGTAACAAACAATGCACTTTGATCTTCCATGAGTTCTTCTCGTTTATTTGTTGTGTATTTAAATTTGATCTGAGTTGGATTATAAGGCTCGCAATGGTTATGGAAAACTCCAAATTCAAAGACTACTTACAAAAGTATTTATATATCATCTACCAACGTTGTCTTCACAATGATAATGGAATTTCAACTCAAGTTTGTGTGAGATTTTGTTTTAATCCTTATCAATCGGTAGTAGTTACATTTCAAACTCTTCGATGTATAAGCTAACCCATTTCAAACAAACTTTTCAAACTCTTAGTCAGAAAAAAAAAAATGCATTTCAAACTCTTCCATGTAAGCTAACACATAAATAGAGGCTATTCAGTAATAGTTACATAAAAAAGAAAATTCTCAATAACAGTTTAAGTTCATAAAGCCTGCTAATTTTCAAATATCGTTTTCTCTTTCTAATTCTTAATCTACAAGAACTAGATTTGTCATAAAACCAAAACCTTAGTGGTCAACTTCCAAAGTCCAACTGGAGCACTCCTTTGAGATACTTGGACCTCACTAACACTGATTTTTCAGGTGAAATTCCTTATTCCATAGGCCAGTTGAAGTCTCTTACTTTATTATACCTTACAGATTGCAACTTTGATGGTTTGGTTCCTCTATCGTTGGGGAGAGAAATTGTTAGGTGAACACTCACCTAACAATTAATGCTTAGGCACATCCAATAAAATTATTACAAGTGATAAAAGATAATAATAAACAAATATATATTTTTTTAAATGCCAGTATACATAAATGTTTTTTTTTTCCTTTTTTTTCAATAGGTCACTACTAACTAATCAACCGTCCTGTTCTAAACTGCTCTTATTATTTATTTGTTCCAATCACTTATTTTTTCTTCATTATTTTATTATTCTTTCTTTCAACTAAACTCTCTTTTTCAATTATTTTGTTCCAATTATATTTCTAAATCGAATTACTTCTATATATTATTTTTTTTTAACTAATTACTTCTATATTTTTTAGCAGGTATCAATCTTATTTATTTCTTTGTTCTCCTTTTTCTTTTCTTTTTTTATAATTCTATTTTCTCCTTTTATGAATTGAAGAAAATTCAACAAGAATATGTACCACCATTTTTTAATAAGAAAAAATAAATATGCTTGACCATAAAAAAGAAGAAACAATAATAAAAAAGGAAAAATAGTATGTACATTGTTGTTTTTTTTTATTAAAAAAAACGACGATTTAAAGGAAATATTAATATAGCAGTTAATTCATTTTTTATGTCGATTGCCTTCTTTAACATACTTATTATTATCCTTTTATCACTTGTAATAATTTTATTGGATGTGCCTAAGCATTAATTGTTAGGTGAGTGCTCACCCAAGAATTTCTCCTTTGGGGAACCTCACTCAACTCACATTTTTAGTTCTTGCTGGCAACAATCTTAACAGTGTGTTTGTTTGCACCGATTGTGGAAACAAAGATTGTGCAAGGATGGAAAACTCATTTTTCTAGATCTATCCATCGTTTGGATCACCTCACAAAAGGGAAAGATTGATTACTTTTAAGTGGGACCCACCTCTTTGATGAATCCACCCAAATGTGGACGGAAAGCATGAGAAAGTGCTTGTTTGTTGTGTTGTTCCACTTTTGCCCATGTGTACACCATATATATTTATATGTAACTCATTTTATCATAAGGATATTTATGTAATTTAATAAATATACATTTTTCTTTCCATTCACTTTCCACTCACTTTCACTAATACCAAACAACTAAAAAATCATCTCACTTTCCATTCACTTTCTTTCCTTTAACAATCTTTCCTCTTAGTTTCTTTCCTTTAACTTTCTCTCATCATCCAAAACAAAGCCTAAAGGTAAGATACCTTCGACAGTTCTAAATAGGAAATAATATATGCACTGCACCAATAGCAATGACACAACAGTTTTCTTTTGACAGAACAGAACACACAACACCAATTGATATGTACCAAAACTTAAAATCATATAAAAAAGACAGCTTTTCTTTTCAAATATGCTTCGTTGTACTTTAGGAACTAAATTTAAACTTGTAACCTTGAGAAAAACCAAGTAGCAAAGAAGACAAACTTTTGGTGAATAAACAAAATAGACATTGAATCAACTCAATTAAATATAGAGTAGAATGAAACTGAATCAATCATATTACAAAAATTCTACAGGGACATCAATAGGTAAGAAAAAGAAACGAAAAAGGAATAGAAAAACAAAGATACGATCATGGTATCGACACCATTTTGTAATAGGCCCAGCCCCATGCCATTTATAAAATCATTGAGTTCATTGAATTGAGCAATAGCTGAAATGAACAAATTGAAAGGAAAAAGCCTGCTTCAAAAATACAGATTTTTATTACAACAGATGTTCATGTACAAATTATACATGTGGAAGAACAAGGATGAATAATCCAAGAATGTACATAACTCTCACAACAAGTGAGCAGTAATCATGACCAGTTCAAAGATCTATATACAAATATACAGAAAGTGGAAGAAAAAAATTATCCACAAGATATTAACTATTACAGATGATATTTTACACTAATCCGCACAACAGAACCAACGTGACTTCTTGTTCACGTGGTTTCCTAGTTTGCAATACACTTCAGAAAATGTTTGTATTGATATTTTGTAATGTTTTAACGTCTGCGGCTTACTCTTACTCCATGAAACGGCTTCGACGTAATTTATTCAGAATATTTCATCAAAGTTTTAATCCTAACAGTAACATGTAACACAATCTAGTTGCCATCTGAAACCCAAGTATCCTTGATTCCTTCTTTCCATATTCCCCATCTCCATCTAACTCCAGGAAATTTGGTTCTGCACGCGGAGATGAGGTTTCCGGCAACACAAGGATCAACATCACTGTGGATGAGCAGAGAAACGTCTCCCAATTGGGTGCATTTATCTAAAACAGAGAAAATAAATGCAAGAGTAAACTCAATTTCAAGTACCACGATATGTGCAACAAGCTCTTTCAAGGTCTTCGTCTCAATCCTATTTTCCAAACTTCCCCTGCAGAAAGAACTCTCCATCACACGCCAAGCCCCAGAACCTAAACTAAGATATCTTATATTGGGGAAATAATTCAACAACATATCAAGGCCAAACTCTCTTACATGATCAACTCCAACCTCTACAACTCTCTGTGTTTTTCTTACAAAATCTAAGCTAAGTCTCTCTACTGCTACACAACGGCTAAACATGCTTAAAATGTAACCAAGAGAGAAGCATTCCACTTCAAGTTGAAGGCATTGTATGTTACCACAATTTTTCAACACTAGCTCGTCAGTGTTCTCAAGAGAGAGAATGAAATTGGACAAGGAAGGTGCTTCAAGGAAAAGTAGTCTAGGTTTGATACACTTGAGATGAAGATCAACAAGACTAGGTGCAGATATATTCAAAGAAAGAGGAGCATTGGAAACTGACCATTGACAAGTCCGAAGGTGTGGGAGATTTATCTTAGGCTCTTTAAGTCCTCCAACACCAATAAGATTAAGTTGTATAAGATTGGGGAAACAAGTATTGAGCATATTCAAATCCTCGTCATCCAATCTTACAAACTCAAGAGTCAAATGGGTCAGCGTCGGCATCAAACACAAACCATCCACAGCTAACCAAGCATTCCTAACCACCAATTGCACAAGACCATGACCTGCAGCGCAAAGGAAACAAAATTACTAGAAGGATTTAAACAAGATTTCCAACCACCATCACAGCCGCAATATCAAGGTTTATGGTTTCTTGACCAGGGTTTTAAATAAATAACCCAATGCTGTTAAAAAGCGGCTATAATTGCGTGATAGTGCAAGTAATTTCAACAAATCACTACTGTTCTACGATACGGTAATTACTAATTAGTATGAAATGATGTCAAATAGCTGCTATAGCGGCGCTATAGCACTGTTGCATAACAAAAATTTAAACAAAATGATAATTTCCTCCATTCGCAATTGAAAACAATGGACACGCCACAAATTAACAAACATAGCGGTTTTTTATGTTGCGAGTCACAGAAACACGTCTCACTGGTTGCATTTGACCGCAAATCATGACGCCACTGCAACGGCTACCACAACTGCTCTTTAAAGCCATGATGTTGGCAGCAATTGCAGCTGCATCATAGTATATGAAAGCAATTTTTCGCAAGATCAATAATTGCAATGCAATTGTAATTTAAAACAAAACCTTACTTATTAAACAATAAATAAAGAAAATAATAAATAAGATAAAATTGGAATTGATAAATGATAATTGAGAAATGAGAAATGAGAATCAAGAAACTAACAAGTGGAAGAAATGAGGGATAACGCTTGTGAACGTCTCCAACAAGATTGAACCCAAAAATCAGAAACAGAAAGCGACTTAATCGATTTCGAAAGAGAAGGAAGCCAATCTTGAATGAAATTGAAGTCGGTGAGGTGAAGATCATCAGACTCATCTTCAACATCATCGAAGGAGATACCACCGAGAGATCGATCAACGCCGAGAGAAACAGATTCAAGATTAGGTGATCGGAGAACGAGATTCTTCAAAACGGTTTTGAAAGGTGTGATGAGGTGTTTAGTTTCCGGTGATCGGGATTTGAGATAACGTGACATGGAACAGACTAAGGTCAACGAACGTATTTCGTAGGAGGCTTCGTTTAAGGTGTTTGAAACGACTCTGCATCGTGCTAGATCGGAGGTGTCTGTTAGTCGGCGTAGAATTTCTACCACCAGAGGAGAAGGTAGATTCTCCATCAACGGAGTTGAATTTGCACCGGCACGACGATGACCAGTGTGCGATTTTGTTTGCGCGTGTTTTGCGTGGGTGTTAGATTTTGCATTTTATTTGTTCGTGACACGCGTGCAGTCACTCTCCACGCAACAAAAATGACAAAATAGATCTCTATAGAGAATGAATCTCTCAATTTTTTTTCCTTAATTTTCCTCAATTTTTACATTTTAAGTTCTTAACCATTGACCAACTTTACTTTAACTTTTTCTAATTAAAATATTTTTTTTTTGAAAAAGCCAAATGAATATATATAAAATAAAAAGAGTGATTAAGCACAAGGTGTGCTTAACAAAAATAGTTTACACAAACAACAAGAGAATAAAAGTCTTAAGGCTTAATCAAACCAATTTCTAATCCCTAAATAAACTAAAGGATTAGACCGTCACGAGTTGAAATCATATTCAAAATTATGCTTACGGGTATTCAGCCACCACCAAGAAATAATTTTCACTTTCTCTATCAATGCTTCAACAGATAATTCTTTATAAGCAAACAACCTGTTATTTCTCTCTTTCCAGATAGACCAGCAACACGCTAACCCTAACACTTGAGATCCAATCTGCGACTCTTTACCAACGGGAAAAATATTGCAAAACTGAGAGACATGATCGGCCACAACATTCGGTAAAGGACCAAAAATACCTAGCCAGTTTAAAATTTTAATCCAAAGAGACGAAGACATATCACAACCAACTATCAAGTGATCAATAGTTTCGGCGACTCCACATCCTCCTAGGCATAACTCTGAATCTTCAATATGCATCCCACGACGGGTCAAATTGTCTTTCGAAGGTAATCTATTATTGAGAAGTCTCCATGCAAATAGGGATACCTTTAACGGGACAACTTTATTCCAAATAACGTCGTTGTGTGTTGCCATCGCGACGGGAACCAAATGTGTTAACAAATGATATGCACTTCTGACTGAGTATCCAATGGAAGGTTCAGGACGCCATATCCATTTATCCATAACATCAACCTGCAAAAACAAATTTTCCAAAACAGCATAACACTCCAAAACCAAACCCTCCTCCCACGCAAAGAGATGTCTATGCCATCTCCACCCATTACCCCTAGCGTCCCAACCTCGCCTATACATATCAGCCACCGTGATATTTTTATCGAGAGCCAACTCAAAAAGTCTATTAAAACGAGTAGACAAAGAACCGCCCTCCAACCAACTATCCTTCCAAAACAAAGTCCCTTCCCCATTTCCCACCTTTCTACTAATGTTATTCTCAAACCATCTACCAATACTCAAGTCAATCCCGTCTCTAACATCACACAAGTCTTGCCACCACAAGGAAGCTTGTCTCCCCCCTCTCGTAATTCTACCATCTGTCATCCCATACATTGCCACCAAAACCTTAAACCATAATCCCTCTCTATCCACCAACAACCTCCAACTCCATTTTCCTAAAAGAGATAAATTAAATTCTCTAATCCTACGCACTCCTAGCCCGCCCCCATCTCTGTCAAGACAAACCTTGTCCCACTTTATCCAATTTATTTTCCTAATGTCCTCACTCCCACCCCATAAAAAAGATTTAAAAAGGGACTCAATCGAATGAATAATACCTGCAGTAGCCTTGAAGAAGGAAAGAAAATAAACCGGCAACGACGACAAGACATATTTGAGTAGAACTAAGCGACCACCCATCGTTAAGGAACGACTTTTCCACCCAGACAACCTCTTCCTAATTTTCTCAAGCAATGGTATCCACAACGAATGGCGACGAGGATTACCACCAATAGGGAGGCCTAGATAGATAAAAGGAATCTGACCAACTTTACAATTCACCACCAAAGATGCATCGATCAACCAATTATCGTCCACATTAATACCCACAAGCATACTTTTATGAAAATTAATTAAAATATTATTACATGTTTTTGATCCAATGATCTAGATACAAACATTATTTCCTCAATTTTATTTCTAATGGAGAGCATCCAAGTATTAGCACGATTTCGATCTCCAAGTATTGAATGATATTGCTTAATCTCGACTTTTGATTTTTATTAATGTTAGTTGTCAATATTATAATAATATAATTAATGGATTGTTCAGATTAGCGCAAAACACTAAATTGGAGAAGAAGGACAAGAGAAAACCCAGTTTCATATTAGTAGAGCAAGTTACCTTATAAGTTGGATCATGACTTATCGATTACCACCAAAGAGAAAATAATTACCAACAGATCAATGCTAATAGATTGGAATTCATGGTTTAAGTCAACTCTTAAAATGATTAAAGCTTGTAGAGTTGTAGTAATTTATAAAAGTGGAAGGAGGTGTATAAGAATGGTAGTGGGGGTGCAAAACGAAATTTCCAATTGCCACTTAGTCTTTACTCATATGGCCCAAAACAGTCCAGATCCAAGTTCCAGAGTAGAGAGAAATTAAACAAAAGAAAAATCACAAAAGGGTTGAGAAACGCAGAGAAAGTTTGAAGCGCACTTGCAGCGTCGCGAGGTAACGGCGGCGAACATTTTCCGACTACCGGAAATCGCTATTTCACAATTGACTAACAAAACAGTTCTCGATTGGCTTGTGTATACTATTGGTGAAAACTATAAACGTGCTTAACGAGATCGAGAGGGATGGGGAGAAGGATACTGAATGATGCGTTGAGGAGTATGGTGAATGCTGAGAAAAGAGGGAAAGCTATGGTGGAGCTTAAGCCTATATCCACTGTCATTTCTTCCTTTCTCCAAATCATGAAACATCGCGGTAATATTTCTACTACTCTTAACACACTGCAATTTGTTTTCAATCTTCTCATATTTTATTTTGTTTTTACTTCATTTGATTGAGTATGAAATTTTTGTATTGTTTCTATAAAGGATTTATATGTTTTGGAGAATTTCATTATTGTTATTGCTAGTGTAAATACCCAAATTTGGACCATAACTGATAAACACTAATCCATAACCGTTCTGGAGGCAAACGAAACCTAAAAGTGAATGTAAGAGAAGTAAGCAAGTATGTATGAATTTGAAATGGGAGGGGGGAGTAAGGGGATGATGATGTTATGTTTTTTGAAGTAATCACCAAAGCTGAAGTTTCCAAGCATCTCAAAGAAGGTATGATGTCTTAAGGGATGGCCAACATTGTGGACATCATTAGTACCGATGCAGCGTTGTGAAGTAGTAGCGTGAGGGACTTGTTTGGGAACATTTCCAAGGAAGACAGGCTTGAATTGAAGCATCCCAGCAATGGTGAGAAGAATAGTGGGGTCATCTGGGATGATAGAAGCACTGGGAAGGACCTTGTGACTTGTGACCACGGGAAGCTAAAAATTCAGAAATCTTTCGCATATGGAATCTCCACTCACACGTTCTCCCTTGGGTTGCAGAGTGCGATGATGATGTACAATAGGTAGAACAACGACATGGACACAGTTGTAGTTATTGTTCGAGAGAGATAAATCTTCCTCCTGCATAGTGTATAGTAAGTAGGAAGATATGAAGAGTAGAGTAGGAAAGTTAATCGAAGGAAGAGCAAGTAATAAGTAATTTTTCTTTTTCTTTTTGAAGAAGCAAGTAGTAAGTAATTACCGGTGGAAGTGGAAATTGCAGCAGCATCGGTGGCAAGTTTTGGAACTGGCGGCACTGGCAAGAGGTGTGGGAATGGAATTGTCATTTTTTTTTGTTGGGAGTCAAGTTGGGTTTTTACTTAAGTTTTTATTTTCCAACAGTTATAATTTGGAGAAGGATGCATTTTAATTTTATTTTTATGTATCTCAGTATGTCAATGTGCATGTCTGAAACACGAATACAATTTTGTGAATTTACATAGTTAAGAAGTAAGGTGAAAATAAAAGGTTCTAAACACAGTGAAATCATTTGATATTTAGATAATCACTACAGGACCTGTGTAAATTTTTGCTGATTTGGTGTTACTCATCATCATGATAGGATATATCAAGGACTTTCAGGTCTATGATCCCCATAGAGTGGGGAGGATCACAGTTGAACTACAAGGTAGAATTAAGGATTGCAAGGCCCTTACATACCGTCAAGACCTCAAGGCAAAGGATATTGAAGCTTACAGATTGCGCACTCTTCCGACACATCAGGTTGGTTAATACTTACTGTTTTGTTTTCATCTAGTGTTATAGCAGTTTCACCTTTTTGAATATGGAGAATACTGTTTTTATCAGATACCAGCTTTTATATTTTACATTTTCTCTTAAAAGAAAAAAGTAAGGGAAAAGGATAATCACTTCGTTCTACTTATCTTGATGCAGTGGGGTTATGTTGTGATTACAACTCCTGATGGTGTTTTGGATCATGAAGAGGCCGCAAGAAGGAATGTAGGTGGTCAGGTTCTTGGTTACTTTCACTGAAGTTGTCCTTTACCTTTTTATTTTGGTCAGCCACTGTGTTCAGCTAAGTATCCTGATAAACTTTCAATGAATTTGATGAAAGAATGTATTATTCAGCAAAGGAGAATTTGTTTTGTATTATTGCTCTGTCATGTATGAATGTTGTGGCAGTTCATGCATGACGAGCGTGTTGCATTAGATCTCATGCTTTGTGGAAATTAGTCCCGTTTCTGATAAATAATAGACTAACATGAATGTTTAATTGGATATCATATCATCTTAGTTCATAAACTACTTTAAATACAGAGTGGCACTTTTGTAATCTGTAGTTGATTCAAGTTCAACCACTTTGCACACTGGTTTTCTTATTTTGGTTTTCCAAAGATGTAATTTTTCGACAAAAAGAAGATAGCCAATTTGAAAATTATTTTACCACCATGTCACATGGTGGATATTTTAATGCCTAGCCAATTGAAAGCTCAATATTTTATTAGATTTTTCATCGCTTTAACTTTAAATGTTAGAATAGATGGCCTCAATCAACAATTTGCCATCCAATTTTTATTGCAAAAATAAGGAGTATCTCTACTGGTACAAAAGAGAAATGTGGTTTTGATTTCTAAGGAGAAAGAATTAGTAGCATTACTAATGGGCATATCTCAATTGAAATAATATACTTGCTCTATTAGAGAAGTTGCTAGACTGAGAACATTTATTTATTAAGAAAATGTAATTTTATAATTGTATTTAAACATGCCTTGTTTTTACTTGGACTATTGATCACAACTCAACATTGGGAATAAAATCAAATCAGCGAACGCGCCTGCAGATAGTTAATCCGTCGCCTATTGAAACCAAAGCAATTTCCAGACGAGAATCCTTTGAAATTGCTTTGTTGACATCAAGTACAGCTCTTCTCCAATCTCTCTTTGGTTCTGAAACTGCCATTTCTGGCAAAGCAACAGTTCCTCCCCAAAGTGTGTTATCGTAGGCAATAATTCCACCAATCTTAACTAACTTGAGAAGCCTCTCATGGTAATTCAAGTAGTTATTTTTGTCAGCATCAACAAAGGCAAAGTCAAAAGTTCCTTCATTTGCAGGCTGCACCAAAACAGAAAAAAATAAATAAACCATTACAGCCTACAGGGACTTCACTCAAACAGAGAGATGTGTAGTTGCTTACATCTTGTAGGAGTTTATCAAGAACTGGCAAAGCTAGGGACTCTATATAGTCAATCTTGTGTGAAACACCAGCCTTTTTTATGAATGGGAGTCCCATCTCATAGGATTTTCTGTCCAGATCTATGGCTGTAATCTACACCAGGCAGACAGATGGAGCTAATAACATGAAAAAAAATCGACATATTTGCGACATTACTGTATAAGTTGCTCTATAATTTTAACACTGATGTACATGTATTAGGGCAATTGTTAGGGTGAGAAAGTATCTTATGTAATCTACTATGGACATTTAACAAGGAAAATGAATTCAAGTTGAGTTGAGATACAAATATTTCTTTTCTCATTTTCTACCGAATAGACACTTACCGGAATATCATCTCAATCATGAAGACGAGTAACACCATAAACTTATAGTTGCGGAAAACAATATGAAATATTGTTAGTGTTTCAAACGAGTACCATGCATTGATCCACCATAGATATTATGTGATATTTCTCCACCCTAGAAGCTGCCATATGTATAAGAGGAAAACGGATACAAACCTTTCCATCATGAGGAATGTTAAGTGCAGTGAGGAGAAGAGAGTATCCAGTGAAAACTCCTATTTCGATTGTCTTCTTCGCATTTAGAAGTTTCAAGAGCAACGCCATTAGTTGACCCGCATCAGGTGAAGTGCCCATGAAACCACTTGCAATAATATTACATAAAACAAATTTTCCTAATGTTAGCCTTCAAAATCAAGTTGAACAAGAAGATTTAAATATTAATGTCATGATTTAAAGAATTTATATCAAATTATGTTGTGTTAATATAAGTATATAACTAGCATGATTTAAAGAATAATTACAGAGGATGTTTTGTGGTTGCATTCCTCAGCTCTTTGAGCGTCTCTGCTTCTCGTGGGTAAACACTAGTTTCTAGTATATACTGCCACAAAATTTAGGTTAATTAAGTAGAAAAAATTAATCTAAACAGTCACAACAAAAATGGCAAGAGATGTTTATGCTATGTATATATAAACCTTGAGTAAGCCCTCACTCTGCAAAATAATTGGATTGGGATAAGGATTGTCCATTATTTCTCTGCAGCTCACTCACGTTATTAACAAGTAGCATCAAAGCAAGGGAATATATATGCATGGATTATGAAGTGATTCTTTCTAGGATCTTGCATGCCAAGAATGCTTAATGCTTCTTTTCATCACCATCTTTTCATGGCCTTCAAATTAGGACAAGCCAATTTAATTTGTTGAACAAATACTCAATTTATTGATTATTCTTTTATATTATTAATTAATATTTTAAGTTGTTCTATGAAATTGTAAATTGTTAACGGGTTTGTCACTTAGTCTAAATTTAGTATCAAATACATGTACCATTTATTTTGTTCTAAATGTATTAGCCACATTATCAACGTATTTCATTATGATCCGTACATATACCAATGGAAGGATGAACTTTATCAATATTTTACGGAGTTTAAACCATTTAAGTAAGTTTGGTTATGCTTGAAATACCATTTTCACAAACATATATATGCTTCGGTTAAACTAGTAAAAAAAGTATTCTTTAGAGATTTTAAGAGTTTGCTGGTACATTCTATTGATTGAACGTCAATAAGCATGTTGGAGAAGTGTGTGCAGTATAGAGAAAATATATAGCTTATTCAGAAATCTATTTTCCGTTAAAGCAACTTGTACAATGAGAGAAAACTCATGTTTTTTATCGAGCAAAAAAGAAACAGTAATATCATTTCAAAAACTTGTGACAATTATTTTAAAAAATTGCAGGACAATCATCATTGAAAAGTTGCACCACAAGGTCCTTCCCGCTTCAAGTACAAGGGGTTATTGAGGCTTATCCATGTTAACCACTAGTTACTCAAACATGTTTTCTCAAAGTAAAAATAAAATCAGAATAACAGAATGCCCATATTCGAGTGTATAAAACGGCATAACGCCTATATAGGACTGCAAAAATCTACACTTGGAAGCGCCTATTTTCAGACATAGTAACCGGTGAAAGTAAATCCCCTTCCAACAATCTCACCAGCACAATACCATGCATAGCATTCCAACCCAAACAAAGCAGCAATGCCTACATCTTCAACCTTTAAGTCTTGCTTGTTCCTCCATAATTGTTTGGCATAATCAAGTTCCTTCCAGAAGGCCTCGCGACGAACTGGAATGCTGCAAAGTATAAATTAGAGTGAGTTATATAAATATAGAGAAGCAGAAGCACCGAAAACTAGAACAGACTTGACAGATGTATGTATGTGACATTTGACCAGGCGGATTAGGTTTTTGCATTTCAACAAGATGGTTTAGCTAATTCACTAAAGATTGTTGCGCAGATATGTTGCACAATTTATAGTAAGCATAGAACTGAAAATGATGTTGGATTGTAGTGCATAAGCAAAATTCAAAGTTCAAAACATCAAACAGAAACAGGCTTCAGCACAAGAACTACAACAGCAAGTTGTTTGACAACAATGTTTCGGGCGAAAATGATCTAACGATATTTTTCTTATCTGCATTGATGACACGATTGTAAGACTTAACAAGCACATTATGAGCTGATATTCAAGGAATATAGTCCAAACCATACAATGACAGACTATGAAGAAGAAAACATCAAACATGAAAGGAAAAAAAAAATAGTCGTGATCATATGTCAAGATAAAAAAAAATCCAAAAAAATCCGTTCCATTTTCTTGAAATTTCATAAGTCATGTTGAGTGTTTATTTTGTGGTGATCAAGAAAATTACATGCATTTTTACACTCAGTAGTCAGTACAACTTGCAGTCCCTTTGTTTTGTACTCAACCACAGCAAAGGGAAAAAAAATGACTTCCTAAGGCATTTCTTGGAAAGCTCCTTTGTTACTCCTTCCATTTAGCATCAGTTTGGGGGTCACAAGAATCTAAAACAAGCAGGCTATTTGTGTGTTTAGATTCCCAGTAGAAAGTACCGGAATTGATTTTAAATCCTACAAATGGGATTTTAGTAAAAATCAAATGTTAGGTTACTTTGAATTGTTGATTCTGCTTCCAAACCTTGGTTTAACTAGAAGTGATGAAATGTAGCTTTGGCATTGTGTTGAAAAATTGACACCACCAAGTCTTACATCAAGCTTGTATTTAGAAAACATTCAAACAAAAATCACTTCAATTCAAGCTCAACTAACCAAATCAGTTTCTTTACACTTAATTGAAAAAGCAAGTTTGCCAGACCTATATTAGATGTTAATAATACAGCAATCATAGTTTTTTCCTGGCAACTGGATGGAATAAACTACATGGCTCAAATGATGTCATAATGCCATGTACGAAATAACTCCAATCACAGACCATTAACGTTAAATCTCTCAATGGACCTATACTTTTGCTTGATCCCGTTCTATGTTTGACTAATGAATTATCCTTTATTTTATCTACCCTCCTTAGTAATGCTATTATAGTTCTACTCCAAACATGCCCGCATCACCTAAGACCTAGCTCTACCATCCTTTTTATGATGGAAACCACCCAACTTCCTTTCTAAGGATTTTATTCTTAATCCTATCTTGTGTATGTTTACATCTTAACATTCTCATTGAAGTGCTGTTATTTACAAATTATGGAATGTCTTGCTACTGCAATGTAGAAAAATAATTCATAAGAAGAATAAGTGAATAACTATTAAAACAAAATAGTTACTATATACTATATTTACTCATTGTTCATTGTACTTAAGTCAACAATAGATAAAGGGTTATGGTTTGGTGTATCTCGTAAGTTTTTGAAGACTCGGAGAGTCCAACTTTGTAATCAGGGTTTCAATTAATCATGGGTGGTAGTCCAAAAGTCATTATAAGTCCCTTAGAATCCAGTCAGTCAGTTCTAGCAATGCTTTGAAACCAGACTGCTCATTGAACTGCTAAATGCAGTGATTTACAGTTGAAGGGTAAGAAGAATTATAGAGAGGAAACGAAAAACAGAGGCTGTAAACTATTATTGTTAATTCTATTTTCATTGACTGGTCTGATTCAATGATTGGCTATATATGGAAAACTTAGGGGACGCCTATTGTAACTGAATCAAAACTACCCAGTTGTAACAAGCTAAAAGCTTACTTTGGTTCTTAGGGAAAAGGGATCCTATTGTGTTCGGCCGAGAGATAAGTCAAAGTTGAACAAAGATTGTATCTACCAGGGGTCAAACTTGGGTACTACCAATCAATTTTAACTTCACTGAAACTCATTAACCACTTAAGCCCAACCACTTGGTTAGGCTATCAGCAGTAACATAACCAAGTTAATTAAGCTTACAACTTTACAAACGTATCTCAGATAAAAGGTTGAACTGTGATTAAACCATGATTAAACTACTCATAAAATAAAATAAACAAAGGGGAAAATTGTAATCAGGGTTTCAATTAAATTTAGACTTAAATTTAGGCAAAGTATATATTTTCGATATAAAGATGACATGTTTTGGACAAGCTTGACTTATTCTATACCGGTTTTGTGATCCGTCGTTTCTTTTTTTGGACCAAACGTTGATGTAATACCATATAAAGATAACAATGTTCACATATTTCTTTTGAACATTGGATCAGAATTCTAATTATATCTGAAATTCTTTGGTAGACATATTCAACGTGATCACCCGTCCATTTTATTTGCAAGGCTAACAATTTGTTATTACTAATTACTACCTCTAGTCCTAAATATAAGAAAAAGTTTGGTCAACAAAAATTGATGTATCTGGTCCAAAATTTTGTTCCAGATACATCAACTTTTGTTGACCAGACTCTTTTCTTATATTTAGGACTTGAGGTAGTACCAAAGAAATACAACAGTTAGCTGCTATGTGACATGACTCTGCCTATCTACTACCTTTTTTAAAAAACTTGCAACTCGCCCTCCAGGGCTTCCTCCTTTGTCGATAAAGGAAACGATGGACAGTATGAAATGATCGACAACATCAAAATGAAATAAATAATGACAAAAACATCAATAGAAATCAACACAAAAATGAACAGAGTTGGAGAGAATAAAACCTAGCAAGACGGGTGTAAAGTAATTGCTTTGCCAAAAGGTTGCATTTCTCAATTGTAGCAGGCTCCTGAATATACTCTCTGTTCTTCTCCAACAATTGCTTGTAGTAAACAGTTCCATGCTTGGATATAAATTGAGATGCTTGACATGCTTTGGACTGCAAAGCCTTCAACTTCGACGCCATTCAATCTGCAAATGAAACAAAACATCCTAATCAGGTGAACCGGTGTTGTCAATTGCAGATCGCGTAAAATAGTGATTAGTTCAATCAAACATCTTAATCCTAATATTCATTGAATAACGGATGTATCTTGTATATTTATAGACCAAATACATCAGTAGCAATTTGTTCAAATTCAACTACACTATAACACCGCTGTAGCCGCTATTTAACAACAACAAAACTAAGGTCAATAATATATTCCAATACTCCTTAATATCCATAGTTAACATTTTAAACATTGTAAATTATTGTATTAATTGATGATCAATATGGAGTTTGATGCTGATAAATCAAAACCCTACCTAGATATTAGGAAATTTTTGGTTATAAAATTAAGAAAACTTTGAAGGATAATACAATTATGATGGAATGAGATCGAATAAAATGAAAGAGAGTGCGTAGATCTGAAGAGGAATAACAGTGATAATTCAATAGAAGTGAGAATTGATTCAGAGATGAGGAATAACCTTTGTGGAGTGAGTGAATGAGTGCAGTAATCAGAAATTGCAAGGATGCGGCTCAATTTGCGTCTTCCAATTCTAACTCTCTCTCTCTCTCTAAAACCTTGTTTCTCTTTTTTCTTTTTCTTTATTACCCTTTTTTTGTGTCAATATTTCATTACTCTCTTGAACATTTTGGTCTGGACTATTTGGGCCGTATGAACCGATAGTAGAGTTACTATTAGTACCCACGTTTGTTTCTAATACATCCTACAATACAACTTCATTGTTACTTTTTCTTTCCCCTCTCAAAATAAAAATTATGTCTCTTGTTTTTACTTACTGTACCGTGTGAACTACTAAAAATTATGTCTCTTGTTTTTACTTATTGTACATTTTGAATGTTAACTTTTAAAAAAAGTTAGGTTAATTAAGTGCTCCGAAATACTCTTTAATGATTTTAAATAGTAGGTTTTCATAAAAATATGCAGAGTCAGTGCATTTTGAAAATTAAAATACTTACATTTTTAATAAACATTTTTTTTAAATAGAATTTTTAAAGGGTGCTTCAAGGACACTAGTTGGCATTTGGCGAGTCCCTTTAAAAAAATAACTTGTGTATGAAGTTAAATCATAAGTATTGTCTTGGTCGGACTTGTTGCAGAGCATCAACATACTATCTTTGGTCTTTTTTTTATTAAATAAATAAATAATTTTTTGATTTATTGAATATTGATATATCTGATTAATTGACCGCATTAAATGCATGTTAGGAATGAGTTTGGTCCCTAAATTCTCACATCCCAATACATTTTTGATGCGCTTTCTTAAAAGCTACCGATATAGATCCTCGGCAGCTATATCGAAAAGCTACATATCTTAGTTGCCACGGATTTTATACTATTTTTTTTTTACATGAAAAGAAACACAAGTTGATTTGTTCAACATAGTATCGTGGCCCTTTTGTGATGCACCATTTGCTATGAATTGACTTAAAGTGGGCACAATGAAATTGTACATGAAAAGGCTATTTCTGAAAAATCAATTCTTGAACTCAACATTAATATCAAGCGCGTAGAATTTGAATTTGACTCGTAAATAATCAGTTACAAATATCGAGCTTGAATTTGTTTCTTTGATTCAATAAGTTTGATGGAGCCAAATTTAATTCCAAAATAGTTGGACTCATTTTTACCCTTACCACTATACATAATGCAGCAACATGCTTAAATTCAACATCATGACAAAAATTGAGCAACTTATTCTCATTGTATATTTCATGCAAAGGTAAAAACATGGATATTCATTAATAATGGCAAAAATGATTAAAAATTACAGGAAAATGATTATATGGTTGATTGATGCCGCTAGCTTTCTAACACGATAAGAGAACAACATGTGGTCCATCTCACTTCAAATACAAGAGGTTACTGAGGCTTATTAATCACTAGTTTCTCAACCTTTTTCCCCTCAAAAAAAGAATGACAAATTGACTGTAGAATTGCTCAAAATCAACATAATGTTATAAATGACATACTCCTGGCTTTTGGAGTATAGATCCCCGCTAAATCATACTTTATAAAGTGGTTACTGTCAGACAGAGTAACCTGTGAAAGTAAATCCCCTTCCAACAATCTCACCAGCACAAAACCATGCAAAGACTTCCAGGCCAAACAAAAGAGCGATACCTGCATCTTCAACCTTCAACTCTTGCCTATTCTTCCAGAATTGCTTGGCATAATCAAGTTCCTTATGAAATGACTCATAACGACCTGGAATACTGCAACAGAAGCAACAAAAACTAAATTACCATAGAATAGATACACACTATACATATAGCTAAAAGTTGTAACTAAAGGAAATGCTACTAAGAAGACCAGCCACAAACCAGCATATCTATCTACGAATACCTTTGATCCAATGCCATGTTTCATCAAGCTCTTATTACTCAATAATCAAAAGTGTAAAATTTGTGTCTTACAGACAGTTGTGATGTAGAAAAATAATAATTAAAGGGAAGTAGTTGTTTTATTTGCTTCATTGCTCATTGTACTTAATTCTAGAACTGCTAAACTGTTGTAGTTAGAGCTTCAATTAATAGTAATTAGAGCCAACTCCAACTTTGTAATTAGAGGTTCAATTAACGGTTGGTAGTCCGAAAATGGTCAATAGTAATTAATTTAGTTCCCCGAGGCTTAAGAGTCCAGTCAGTTCTAGAATCCAGACGGGTCAATAAAAAGTCAGCATCTCTGTACTTCGACAGCAGTTCTGAACAATCTTCAGAATATATCTGATGTTTCAATTCAACATAGGATCAGAATTGTATCATATCTAAGAGTCCAAGGTAGATTTCAATACCCTAATTTATAGCATGAACTGTAAGTTATAAAACACTAAACGTATTCATGGACTGCATCATTCTACGTAACTAACACTTCATTGGAATCATTGCTAAGAAAAGATTCATGTTGACCACATGATCACCCCATGATCTTTTATATAATAATAATTAGTAAATACTAAAATATTAGGTCCCATTCAGGATGGTTTTGGTTTCAGAACTCGCAACCACCCCGAGCAGACCCTTAATTAATGTCAATCGAATACAAAAGCAACGTGTTTCATAATAACAATCTTAGTATCGGACTGTCTACTTTGTATTTTAACTGTACGTTCCAACCAAGTACCAACATGATTGAACAATGAACATTAGGTTCAAAACATGAAACCTCACCCTCCAGGGTTTTCTCCCTTTTTATTAACAGGAAAGATAGACGTTGAGAACAAATGACTGACATCAAAGTGCAACAAAGAATGTCAATAATTTCATTTAAAATCAATAAAGCATGGCCAATGTGTGTGTGTATATTATATAATTAGAGAATATTAAACACTAATTCCAGCTAGATATTTTAAGAAGGAAAAGGGGGGGGGGGGAGTTGGATAGAATAAAACCTAGCAAGGCGAGTGTAAAATAATTGCTTCGCCAGAAGGTTGCATTTCTCTATTGTAGGAGGATCCTGAATGTATTGCTTGTTCTGCTCCAACAGCTGCTTGTGGTAAGATGTTCCATGCTTGGCTATAAATTGGGATGCTTGACACGCTTTGGACGTCAACTGCTGCAACTTTGCCGCCATCAAATCTGCCTAAAGCCAATGTACAATAAGATCTAAGGTGAACAATATATTACACTACTCCTGATCTATATTAATTATACACAAGTTTTGTGAGACTGATTGGCAGTACTTGTAAAAACAGCTTATGACATTTTTCATAAGCTTTTTTCAGCTTATTTTTGTAAGTTCTCCAATAAAGCTTATGAAAAAAAGAAAAATTCAAACAAAACATACTTTAATTTCACAAAGTGTTGGTTTGCCAATTGGCGAATCTAAACATGCTTCTTGAACTACGAAATTAGGTATTGGAAGCAAAGTCAAAACCCTAAATACTCAACCGATTTTCGTTATACCAATAACAAAATTGTCAGTAGCAAAGAGAATGCGATCGAATAAAACGAAAGAAAGTAGATCTGAAGAGTAATACAGAAAACAGTAACATGAGAGAAAATATCTAAACAAAATTGATAATCGGAAGAAGAATGAAGAACGGTACCTTGTCGACTGAGAGAGAGAGTGAAGTAATCGGAAATTGTTCGCCGCCGTTACCACGCGACGATGCAACAACTGAAGGATGCTGCGGCTCTATCTATGTGTGTCTCTCAACGCTCGACTCTATAACTTTGAGTCCTTTTTCGATTCTTTAATTTTTCATTTTTATTTTCTTCTCTTTTTTCAGTTTTTATTTTTTTATTTTTTTATTTTTTTTTTATATTTTGATAGACACTTTTTCAGTTTGGTCTAGACTAGATAGTTTGGGCCATATAACAAACCCAAAGTAGATGGCAATAATGAGTTACTATTAACAGTCACATTTTTTCTAATACACCGCTTAGTTTGTTCGTTAATTTTTTGGGAAAATATATTCATCTTTCCTACTTTAAAATGTCACTTGTAAGTCATTAGATTTGATCTAATGATGCTAGGTTCGTGTTGTATGCATAGAGTTTTAGGTTCAATTTTTTTTTTAACAATAAAACTATCTTGTATTACATAAATAAATAATGTACAAGGTGATCGCTAGTGATCCAACCATCCAAACAAGACAAACAAAACCAAAGAAAAGATTAAACTAGATAAGCAATTGAGCAATTATGTTTTTATTGTATGCTTTGTTGCCAAAGCAAATATCGTTTTGATAATTCCATAAGGTGTAAATTGTTTCAGCCACCACACTTTTCGGAAGTTGGGCTTTTCCACCCTTTTCCTTTACTAAATTTTGTGATCCACCTCAATTCATCATTCCATTCCATGGGGACATATCTATCTGCAGCCACCTAAGGACTCTTTGCCAAATAATCTTCAACTCAGTACATCTAAAGAACAAGTGATTAATAGATTCCTCATGGTTACAAAAACAACAATGCAAATCAACCGTCACACCAAATTTATGAAGCCTATCTTCTGTTGCCAATCTACAGTGACAAGCCAACCAGAAAGTAAACAAAGCTCTGGGTTGAGTCATATTATGAAACATGGTGTGTTTCCACTCTACCACAGGGTACTCCACCTTCAACACTTGATTCCACTTTCTTTTTGACAGCATTCCCCCTCATGATTCCACTCTACCACAGGCTTATTCATCAACTGATCCTGTTTAATATAATAGCTATAGATCCAATGAATCCATAAGCTATCAGCCTTGTTATTAATGTTCGATGGCAACTTGGCTAAATCGGCCTTGTTATTAAAGTTCTAGGTTCAATCTTTATTGGCTCCATATTAAACTATAACGGAAAAAAAATGTCACTTCTAAATTATTTATTATTTTTAGTTTTCTTAATTTATATATAAAAAAATATTGGGTTAAATATGTTTTTGGTTCCTATAGTTTCGCAGAATTTAGTTTTTAGTCCCTGAAGATTTTTTTCACACTTTTTAGTCCCTGAAGTTTTGTCACTCAGTGTTTTTAGTCCCTACTTTTAATCAAACTCCTGTATACTTTCACATTTTGTAACGTTTCTTTGTATTCATGTTTATAATATTATAAGAACATCTCCGGTAAAAATTTAGAATTTTTTAACACAACATGAATTATTTATGAATTTTTATGTGCAAAAAACTAAAAAAATCATATTTAATTAATCTCTTGTTAAAAAAAATTAAACTTTTGTAAGAGAGATTCATATAATGTACTAAACATTACTGCAGAAAAAAATTTAAAATTTTGAATGATATGCACGAGTTGATTGAAAAGTAAGGACTAAAAACACTGAGTGACAAAACTTCAGGGACTAAAAAGTGTGAAAAAAATCTTCAAGTACTAAAATTGAAATTCTGCGAAACTATAGGGACCAAAAACATATTTAACCCAAAAATATTTTTGAATGTTAACTTCCAAAGATAATAGATCATTAAAATTAACATTTATCAATGAAACTCAACACATAACTATGAAGTATTGAGTTTGAACTCATATGAAAGTGTATATTCTAATAATATCGGAATTATTTATTAAGCTAAGAAAATGTGAATAACCTTTTTACTATAGGAAAATGTTAGTTGTTAATACTTATATAGTTGATTTGTCTGATCTGCATAAGTGAGACAAGTTTTTCTCAATACACAAATTTATTTTCACCATTGAATCAATAAATCTCACAAATTGATCAATATGTCACATTATATCTCATTTAATCCAGTTGTAAAACTTATTGATCAAATGATGATAACACTTTTTGATGTTGAAAAATTTGTCTCACCCGTGCACTATAAATTTGAGCTTAGTTTTGTAGCTCGTATATTTTCACAACAAGAATGACTCAAAAAAAGACAAATTACTTTCAAATATGGTTTCAGATCAATAAATCTCGTCATATTTCATTTTATCTAATGTAAAATTTATTGATTTTATAATGACAATTAGCTACATGATGTAAAATTTTTGTCATATATGTATCATAAATTGACTATGAATGTCAGAAATAGTTGTTTATTTTTTACCAGATGCTATTATGAATAACTTACTTGAAGAAAAAAATGTAGAAAAAATTATAAAAAGAGGTTTTAACATCACATATTTCATAAGAACTCATTGGATCCATTTTTATTTGGATTGAATAGATTGGACTTGTAATTCCACGTTTAGAGGAGCTTGTAAAATGTGGAGGTCTAATTTTGCAATGAATGTATTATATGTGGACCTTAACGATATACCCACCCTAAATAAATAGGATAAATCCAATTACATACCCTTTCGAAGAAGGGCCACGGCCACGATGATGTTATAAAGTAGTTAGCTGGCCGATGATTTTGAAAGGGCACTTGGGGTTAAAAGCTGGTGGAGGAATTGTTGCATCAACATTGGGACACTCTTGGCTTCTACGAGGTTTCATTTCTCATGTTGCCACTTCTTAATTGAAAAAATCAACATTTTTGTTTTCAAAATATTAATGTTATTATAATTCAAGTGTCATTGCAAACTTGTATTCTAATGAAACGGGTTAATTTAATTAAAAATATTAATTTTATTAATTTTAATCTCTATCCTAAGAATATATGTTCGCGATTCCATATATAAAAATTTAAACGCACTTAAATTTTATAATTTAATTATTTAAATTATACATTGTCAAAATTAGTTTAATCTTTCCATCAAATTTCTTATCCTTTCTTTCATTTCAAGAAGGCCACCTTTTTCCAGAACGAAATATCTCTTTAAAAATATTCATCAAACTTATAATGAAAAAAAAAACTTATGTAAGGAGAAATTCATTTGTTTTAAGGTTTAATCTCTGGAAGTCAGGACCATCTCCAATAATATTGGTACTAAATAGGTACTTTGTTTGGAGATAAAATTAGGCTAAATTATGTTCCTCTTGAGTCAATTTTAGACTTTATTTTAGTTCCTTAATTTTATTTTATTTTTTCATTTTAGTCCCTTGATGTATACCCTTGAGACTACTTCATGTTAGTCCCAAAAATAAGTTTCCTCATTAAGGATATACAAGGATAATCACTAACTTATTATTTTTCCATCAATAAATACTCTATCTTGAAATGGAGAACACTTGGTGTGTTAATAACCACCTCGAATATAAGATAGGGCACGAAAGAAATGCATTTTTAGAGGGACAATGGCCAGGGCCATTTCCGACTATTTAAAGGCCTACTCAAATATTAAAAATTGTTCCTAATAAAAACCACCAAAAAAAAAACTAAAAAAGTTATTCTCTGTTTAAATTGTAAAAAACTTAAAAAAAACACATTGTAGGAATTTGAATTAACATATATAACATCAAAAAGAGACATCATAATCAATAGTTAAAATGACTAGAACTAAAATCATACAACAGAAAAAAAAGACATTATGGAAATTTGAATTAAAGACTAATCACTTTAAAACATTAGAGGCTACCAGCCACTAGTCCATTGATGCGCATTTACTATTTTATTAACATAATAAAAATATATAATTATTACAGGTCTTAAATTTTGAGGCATGGTGCTACCGTATACCCGACACATAGGTGTGGGTCAGCCCTAACAACGGCCAATTAGACAAAGTCCAAATCAACCAGAGTCAGGAGAATTATTAACTAAAGGGAGAACCAAAAACAACTCAGAGAGTCAAAGAACTAGAAATTTTTTGTTCCTAGTAATCGCACATGCATTTATCCGTTCCAGCGGATGACGAATAATGGACCAAATACATGAAGTTTTTCATTAATAACACTCTTTATGACACATTTTGGACTTTGTTTCCCTTTTAACATTCCAATATAATAATCTTATAAATATTTAAGGAAATGTTAAAAATGAATATATTTTAAAAGAAAAAATTTATTAGAAAATAATAATTCAAAAATTCGAAGTTGAGAAACAAAACAAAAATAGAGGAAAATACTGAAATTTTTATTATAATGGGACCATGCTCTAAAAATACTTGATCACCAAATACAAGAGAAAATTGTCATCCATAATCAAATGATTATGTGTACTATCAAGGACTCCAAATTTTGTCCCTTCGGATATAGGGTCACACGGCCATAACTTTGTGGACAGAAGTTCTTGGCATTTCTTTATCAAAGAATCGATCAAGAGAGAGTGGCATCTAAATGATCTAATAATTACTTTCATTTTCTTTCCAATATATTTCATTATTAACTTTTTGATATAATTTATCATTTCTTTAATTTCTACGTACAAAGTCGTACAATATATATCTGTGTGTGTAAATAAAGGTAGACATGAGATTCGGATAATTATGATTATTAATTAAATTGTACTTGTATAAAGTCTCAATAAAAAAATATATGTATACTTGTGTATTAAAGTCTTTTATGGAAAAAATATGTGTACGAAACAACATACGGGTTTAGTACTTCACTATCCAAAACAAGGCCAGGCAATATACAGCAAATTAAATTAAACAACATATGGAACATGAATTTATTTTAAATATATAATATGAATTTCTCATTGTATTGTATGTGGATGGTTAGTTAGTGTTGTTCAATCAAATAACGTACGTCTCCATCATCAAGTGTCAAAATCTTGGGCCTTGATCACTTTTAAGATGACACTCTTAGCTGTTAACAATTATGTAAAGATCCCATATCGCACGTACTCGTTGATTTTCAAGACTTTCCAACATAGAAAACGAACGTACTTTGTGTCGGAGAAGACCCCAAATATAATGAAATGAAGCACTCTAGTAAACTTCCTATAGCTTCATCTACAATATATAGTGGTCATTTTCACATCTTATTCAAATATATTGAGAGATTGAGATGAAGAAGACAGACACGAGTTCCCAATCACTATCTATATATCTTCTTCTTACCTAATTAAAAAAAATCTATATATCTTCTTATTCTTCTTCTTAATTTCTTCTCTAGAGATTATACGGTTTTATTTGGTCATTTGTCATATATTTATAAGTATAATTATCATTTTTTTTAATAATTAAACATGCTATATAAATGTATGAAATATTGGATTTGAACGATCAGAGTTAAAATGGACCGTTAGATTCAAACTGCGATGCATAATCACAACTGTTAGATCACATATTTACGGTTGAGATTGATATGATAATTCTGGAGGTTTGTTATAGTAGAGAATAATTCGAGTCCATGAAATATCTATCACGGTGAAAATTAATCTATATATCTTCGTCGAAAAACTAATTGGACACACAATGTATAATTTTTTTCCATCTCGACTAGTTTTTTTTTCTTCTTTCATATATCATATAAAAGAGTCAATGATTGTTAGAATAACAACTCACAATACATAAGATAAACAACATGATATACAATGCAAAAAATAAAACGCAGTATTTGGTTACAAAGTTAGAATATCTATCGCAGTAATCTATTTTAGTTGAACAATTTTTGGACACACAATGTAAATATTCTCACCTGCCAATCATTTATATATAAATATCATATAGGAGAGTCATAGATTGTTAGAATAGAAACTCAATACAAAACATAAACAAAATGAAATGTTAAAATGCAAATAATGAAACTCGATATTTGGTTACAGAACTCAACCAATGTGCCTCAACTAGAGAGAAATTGTTGTTCTGCCTTATGGATAGTGAAATAATTAGGGTTTATATAGTCTCAAACATAAATATAACGAGATTAATACCTGCCTCGGAGACGACGCAGAGGCTAATTTAATTCTCTGATGCATAGAACGCTCCCATTAGTCAACCCATATAGCTTCCTTGTTGAACTCAACTTATCAACTATGCAAGAAAAGATTGGCCAATTCGTTGAAGTGAGAAGTTTCTGAGATCTCAATGGAAATTCACGCAGCCAATAAAAGGGAAAGACAAGTAATAATTCCATGACGGTGACACAGTAACTCAAGACAAATGGAATGGTATGGCCAGTGGTAAAACATGCATCCAATGGTTGTTATAGAACAGTAATAATTGTTTGAAATTGAGCTGCAGAAGTAAGGAGATACAGTCTGAACACAACACGATGCATAACTGTACGGCAGCAATTGGTCTGCGGTTTGGTGGTCGCCATGTAGATCGAATACAAGTACATGACAATGAGCAATTGGCCAGGCTGGTTTAGGGTTAGGTTAAGACAAAGAGAAAAACCCTAATTACTAAAACCCTAAGCAACTTTTAGTATAGTATGTGAATCAAAACATAAATATAATGTAAATCAAATTAAATTATTTTAATCTTAGCCATTGAAATGTTTAATTGCCACATGATATATCTGTTTGTGGAACTGGATAAATAGGTGATAAGAGAAATGGAGGTGATCCAGACTCAATTTCAGTATATTGACAATTATTTAGAGTTCTCTTTAAGGACATTAATGTGTTTATGTTAATTTTTTGTTTTCCTTTTACTATTGGATAAAAAATGTCAATATTGAAAATAAAATAATTTAAATAAAAATAAAAATTGAAAGAAAATATGTTTGAATTATAATAATTAGTGTTTTTTATTTACAAGTATAGAAAATTTGATTTAATGATTTGATTAAAATTATGACAAAATTAGAAATAAACTATTTTCAATGAAAATTAAAGTTGAAAGAAAAACGTCACCTCAAAATTTGACATCTCCTTTTTTTTTTAATAAGAATTTGACATCTCCTTTATGTATAGATGTATAGAATAGGTATATAGGTATATAAAATTCAATTATATAATTGAGTAAATAATGACAAAATTGTATCATAAATATAATAGTTTGAACTTAAGGTGAATGTGGAAGAAGAAAAAAAATCACATCAAAATGTATGATATATTGATATAGTACTGATATTTTATTATTTTCACTGAGATTAGAATTAAATTAGTAAATCCTTTCAATAAAATCAAAATAATTTTTTTTTTCAATTTTGGAAAAAATACTAAAAATCAAAATAACTTTTTTTTTAGTATAAAAATCAAAATGCCTTTATTCTATTTTCCTTTTTCAGTTTTGAAAACAATACAGTTAAAACAGTTTTCAAAGCCAAAATTTTAGAAAGAAAGTTCATCAAACTAGTTATGAAAAATTTAAAATACTTTTTTAACCAAACAGCCCAAGAAATCACTTTCAATGTTTTCCAATCAATAATGCTGATTTTTTTTTATTGATCTTATTTTATCTGGAAGAGAAGGGATCTAACAAAGAAATATACGTGCACTTGTCCACGACAATAACTCCATTATAAAACCAACAAATTAAATAATTATAAATATATCTTGTGAGCTCTTTGCATGATACTTGTCTTTACCCTACAGGCCCAAGTCTCCTCATAATCGTCACATATGATCCCAAGTTATATTTTTCTTACATTAAGATTCATCATATATAATTATTTAACTGTATAGTATCCACAAAGAACTGCATATCTAGAATTGATCTTCTCTAGCACATAGATATTCATGGTGTTGAGCTCCACAATCATTGCTTATTTTATGTTTCATTGTTTTCAAGATTATCTTTTACTAAAGGAATATTTCAAGTTGAAGTCCATTTGTAAAAAATAAAAGTGATTCAAATCCACAAAAAACAACACAATCTCGACAAATATCTTAAGTTCCTAACTCCTTGTAAAGTTGTGTGCGTCCATATATAAGTGACGGCAAAATTTACTTCTAAAAAATAGTTTCCCTGTAGAGCTAATTAGATGCAACATTATCTCTACGGGCATCGTTCAATTGATAGGGATATTGTATTTTAATTTATATGCGGGGTCTGAGTTTGAACTTCAAATCTTCCATTTATTCAGGTGATTAATTTTTATTAACACTCTGGTTCCTAAGAAAATGAGTTCAACAATCTAGAGTTGGTTTGCAAGGTGAGTTTGTAACTTTTAAACTACTTAAAAAAAATTGACGCGTCCCATGAACTTAGTTCAATTGGTTGGATATCGCATTTTATATGCAGGGGACCGGGGTTCTAGCCGCTAGACTATTTGGAAAAAAAAAAAATTGACGCACCACTTTTTATGACGTGAGCCTGTGCTAATTAATATTGGACTCAGATGACAATTATTTATTCAATGCTTCTTGCACCTAATTATTAACATTAATTGGATTTAGTACATAAAGTATAGATTAGATTGTCATTAGTAATTAGATATTTGTATCACTAATTAGCTAGAGTAGATGTAAGACTTCTTGCTGTCTTTTTTGATGAATAATAGTTTGTGGATATTTTTTGTAGAGGTCTTTTATGTTCGTCATCATTTTATTTTACATGTTTCTAAAAGTCCAACCAATTATTCTAACTGTATTCTCAAATTCAATTCTCCATTGCAAAGATAATTCAATAAGATTTTGAAACTTTGTCAATATTCTCTTTCCGATTAATATTTTTTATTGTAAAAAAAAACTAGTAATTATTAACATGAATTTTTGCATGATCATTCATTTTGTTGTGATTAATGACTTCGATTTCAATATAGATATCACAACCCTTGAGTTTGATAGGACTGCATTAGTCAAAACGGATGAAAGATAGGAAGGGCCGCCATCTCCAATATATATATATATTAGTTAATTGGCAATATCTTTCCTCAATCACGAGCAAGACTATAGGTTCCATACGCTGACCAACTCAAAGAAGATTCATAATATGGTTACTTCCAATCACCCGATATCCTCCTGATTGAAGGAAAATATACTGCAATTCAAACCGATATAAGACACTATAAATGTTAACATCTCACGTTTTAGACTAGCAAATTTTACAACAAAAATTCTTATAACTAATATGATATATTTTGTTCTCTTGTATTTGCATGGTTGTTGTCTTTAATCTAGCCCCATTGTAAGTGCAATAGCAATAGTTGTATCAAATATATAATCTTACCTCCAAAATTACAAATTTAATCAACTATTATTAACTTTACAAACATAGTTATCCCACCAAATATAATGTCATCTTAACAAATTTGTGGGTTAAAATGTCTTTATATATTTTTTAATTAAATTTACCAATTTTAATATTAAAATTCCAAATCAACACAACAAAATATGTGAAACGCAATTACTTTAAATAGAAATAAAATTACATTAACTATTACTCCTAAATAAACTTAAAAAGTAAAATTTATTTATATATAAAAATGGATGGAGTAATAATTAATTAAGTTCACATACTAACACTCTATCTAGCGAGCTCTCATAGTCTCATTTTTTAGGGAGTTTTTTCCACATGATGGTGATTGATGTGAAACATATTTCTTATCTCATATGGTTGTACTAGTACGTACCCAATTGTTGATTGCCTTCCATTTTGATTTGTTAAAAGATAAAGCCCTATAAATCATACAATCACATTTCACAAATCATTTATAATAATTGCAAATATGCTATCTATATGATTAAGTTTAGTAGAAGATATATTAGAATTCCACAAATATAACAAACTAATATTTAAATTCCGACTAAAAGAATTACTCGCATGTAATATTAAAATATGTTTTCAATGAGATTACCTATCATTGAAGTAACTTATTGAAAGCTAATAATTGCAACTATGTTAATTGAAAATGAAATTGAAATGATTTTAATGAAAGCAACTTATTAAAACCTAAAAATTGCAACTATATATGTTAATTGAAAATGAAATTGAAATGATTTTAAGGAAATCATATCATGTTGATTTCAAAGCTTGAAATTAATTTGTGTTGTTTTGTAAATGGCTTCTTTCATTTATCTTAGATTCTTTTTTGAGTAAAAAAAAAAAAGCTGGATCTCTCTATTGTGGGGTACGTCAGAAGATCAATGAAGAACTTAATTTGGAATTTGCACATCAAAAAGTTGTTCAAATATCTTTTCAATGTATCTTTGTCATTAGTCACCTCATTAAAAAAAAAAAAACTTAACTACTTTCCCCAAAATCCCCACACGTATTCACATCTTAAATGTACCAATCATTTGCTTCTTATCACCACACAAAGGAATTTTTTAAAGTTTCTTCTTCTATAGTTAAAAGAGATTTGGTTTAGTCATAGGTTCATAATATAACATGAAAATATTGGAGTACTACTCAACTCAACCACTTAATAAACAACATTATTATGTCTCTGACCAAAATGTAGTAACCATATAAAATAATATAATCACACATCCAGACTTAATTAAAACAATTTTCCTTAATGAAATACTAAAGTGGTTAATGAGTTTTGTTAAAAGGACGAGTTTCGAAAAAATTCGATTTCAATTCTTGAGGGCGAATTTTTTTTTTGTCAAACTTTACTTACCTCGCGGCTGAACTCTAAACTACTAGAGTTCACTCCCCTAGAAATTAGATGGTTAAAAAGAAAAAAAAATATCTTGTTTTATTTTAACCCTCTGATTCATAAGAGGGGGTGTCATAATAATTTAGAGTTTAGACGCAAGGTAAATAAAGTCTGACAACAAAATTGTTCCGTCCAAAAATTGAACTTGTAATTCTTTCGAACGATTCGTTCTTTGGTGAAGTTCATTAATCACTTAAACTCAATGATTTTGTTTAATTAAAACAAATTTGTTTATTAGTATAAAACATGAATCCATTAAACCGACATTTGAAGGGGGTATTAAACTAAATTGCAAGAAAAAGCCACACCCCTAACAACAACCATATATATTTTCCGCGTGATCTGGCATTGTACAGTTGTCACTACAAGTCACCATCAGATAAATGTAAAAACCATTTCATGGTAAAAGTGTGACACTCTGATTTGTTACAATTGATAAGAACAATAAATAATTAATAATAATAATTGATATTTTTCTTTATATGCCTCAAAGTCTATATATAGAGCTTGGTTTCATTTCATAGATCATTCAACACTCTCTCTATCTATCTATATATTTATTTTCTCTCTTCCATACTCCTTCTTTCTTATCTTACTATTAACATAATTAATTTCTTCTTCTAATAATTAATTAATAATATGGGTATTGAGATAGAACAACCATGTGTGCAACTTTCAAACATTGCAATTTCTGACACTCATGGAGAAAATTCACCTTATTTTGCTGGATGGAAAGCCTATGATGAAAATCCTTATCATGAGTTAACTAACTCTTCTGGAGTTATACAAATGGGATTAGCAGAAAATCAAGTAAGTTTATATATATCATTAAATTTAAATTAAAATATATATGTATAGTTCTTTCTAGACACTAATTGATTATTAATCTAATGTATATACGTTAATGTATTTTTTCAGGTTTCATTTGATTTGGTTGAAAAGTACTTGGAAGAGCATCCAGAGGATTATAGTAGTTTCAGAGAGAATGCATTATTTCAAGATTATCATGGACTTAAGTCATTTAGAACTGCAATGGCAAGCTTCATGGAACAAATAAGAGGTGGTAGAGCTAAATTTGATCCTGAAAGAATAGTCATTACTGCTGGAGCAACTGCTGCCAATGAGCTCTTAACCTTCATTCTCGCTAACCCCGGAGACGCTTTGCTTGTTCCTACGCCTTATTATCCAGGGTAAGATTCAAGCACATGAATAGATACTTTGACTCTTTTCAGATAAACAACTTAATTAAGTACTATAAACTATTTCAATAATAAAGGATAAAATGAATTCAAATTATTTTTATACAGTCTACGAGATATTTTCATAAACAATCATAAAGAGTCGGTCAACTTATGAAAATTAGTTGAAAATTTTTATGGACGTGTCATGAAATGTTTTATAAGTCTTATCAAACATTTGTTACATATTTATTTTAGTAGATAAATTCAAATAATTCAATACAACCAGACAATGATTTGTATATTGATTTCAAGAAAAGTTTTACCCCGAATAACACGTGAGAGAATTTCACACATTACTTCCAACTTTTTTCCTAGCATGTAACCATGCAATTGCGTATAAACTATAATATATATGATGAATGGTTTGTACTTATCTTTTTTATTGTAATTTTGTAGATTTGATAGAGACTTAAGATGGAGAACTGGTGTAAACATAGTGCCAATTCACTGCAAAAGTTCAAACAATTTCCAAATTACACCACAAGCTTTAGAAGCTGCATACAAAGAAGCAGAATCAAAGAACATGAAAGTGAGTGGAGTACTAATCACAAACCCTTCAAACCCTTTAGGTGCAACAGTTCAACGTTCAATTCTAGAACAAATTCTTGACTTTGTCATACAAAAAAATATCCACCTTATCTCAGATGAAATTTACTCTGGCTCAGTCTTCTCTTCCTCAGAATTTGTTAGCATAGCCGAGATTCTCGAAGCTCGGAAATACAAAGAAGCAGAGAGAGTTCACATTGTTTATAGTCTTTCAAAAGATCTGGGTCTTCCTGGTTTTCGTGTTGGAACAATTTATTCATACAATGATAAAGTTGTTACAACCGCGAGAAGAATGTCGAGTTTTACCTTAATATCCTCACAAACACAACAATTTTTGGCTAATATGTTATCAGACAAGGATTTTACTGAGAAATATATTAAGATTAATAGGGAGAGATTGAAGAAAAGATATGAAATGATTATTGAAGGATTGAAAAGTGTTGGAATTGAGTGTTTGAAAGGGAATGCAGGGTTATTTTGTTGGATGAATATGAATCCACTTTTGAAGGAATCAACTAAGGAAGGTGAATTAGAACTTTGGAATGTTATTTTGAATGAAGTGAAATTGAATATTTCACCAGGGTGTTCTTGTCATTGTGATCAACCTGGTTGGTTTAGAGTGTGTTTTGCAAATATGAGTGAACACACTCTTCAAATTGCATTGGAAAGAATACGTAACTTCATGGCTAGAAGAATAATAAGGACAAAGATGATATAAAGAAAGAATAATGTGGCATCATGATATTTGATAAAGTTCATTACTATTCAGATATTATTTGTATTTTTTTAATGGTTTAATCATGGCCATTTTGGTAAATTCATTATCAGTAATATGTCAGGAAAATTGTAAGAAAACAGATTCACCTGAAGGGTGTGTCTTGTTATTGTTTGCTTGCTTTTATTAAGCAAGTTTCTTGTAAACTCCTGTTTGTATCATTGTTAATTAAAGTGAATTTAAGTTGTTTCTTAAGTCCATGAAAAATTGTATTGTAGATTAGTAGTAAGTTATTCTCAAAAGTTGTTTTTTTTTTTTTTTGCGAAGAGCGAGTTTTGCACACTTAGTACCAAAAACAAGTAGTGTAGATTCAAACCAACGCTTGTATATTGAATGTTTTTACGATTTTTTACTATCTAAAATGCTTTACCGGACTTTTCCGCTAACAACAACTCAAAATTGATCAATAAAGTTGGTGGTATATATCTGCTCACATTTGCTATATATAACATAATTTCAAATTCCAAATTTCTCAATTAGATTGGTTATAGATAGATTTTATTATAAATCTTTATTAAAATTGATTGTTCTCAATTCTCATTGTGTGTGACTCCAGTCTCCACTCATCTAAATTGTCATCATTTAATAAAAATACACTCAATATCAATCTTATATCTCAATAGTCGATAAACAATAGATGATCAAAATAGTAAGGTTTTGAACTTTTTAAATAAATAGTCAAGAATTTGATCTTTTATTTGGGCATAAAAAAATTCTTGTTGTAAAAAAAACCACTTTATATACTAGTAGTACTTCACAATGAAAACAAAAAAGATAGCTTAATAGTCAAAAAGGTGTGTATACACGAGTGTGGGTTGTCCGCAACAACTAGCATTAAAAATCAAAATTTATATGGCTTTTAACTTCATATTAAGGTTGTATTATTATAAAAAATAAAAAGCTCTTCTCATTCATGGGAACTCTTAATTCCTATCAGATTTCTAACGATCAAGACTTTTGAATTTGGAAGCATGATGCCACCGGGATTTTTTCGATTAAATCGACTTACTCTATGCTGGTGAGTAATTTGGGAGTTACAGTTGTATCTCCTGAGGTGTCCGACCAAGTTTTGGCTAAAGTGTAGAAATCTTAGGCGCCTTCTAAGGTGATTGTCTTCTCATGGCAACTCCTTCAGGATAAGATTCCGTCTCGTCAAAACCTTTTTAGGCGCAATGTTATTACAGATCCACATAATATCTTATGTATCCTCTGTGGAATGTCAATTGAGTCGGTTGATCATCTTTTCTTAACCCGCGACTTGTCTTCGTCAGTTTGGTACTCTATTTTTAGGTGGTTAGGGATTCAGGCGGTGTTGCCTCAGGGGAATATAGGGTTTTTCGATTTTTTTCCTAGACATAGGAGTTGGTAGGAAGGGACACCTAGGGTGGTTATTAATTTGGCATGCTGTTATTTGGTCTATCTGGATTTCCTGGAACGATCTGATTTTTTCTGGTGAAACTTCATCTGTTGATTACTTGGTTGATAGGGTGAAACTTTTCTCTTGGAGTTGGTATCTAGCCAAACACCCTGGTAACCCCTGCTCTTACTATGAATGGAAGGTGCAACCTATTTTGTGCTGGAGCCGTTAAAGTTTGTGTCCTGGAGAGTCTCAGTCTTGGTGGTATCCTTGGAGTTGGAGTCTGCTTCTTGCCCCTCTCTCTTGGTGATCTTCTTGTTTCTTCTTGTTGGTGCTTGTTTTCTCTAGAGACCCCTTTTTAGGTGTTTCTTTTATGAGAACTTTTTGTACTCTTGTTTTCTTTGTTTGGGGTTTTCTATACTTCTTATACCCTCCCGTTTTTTTTATTTGTTTGTATCTCATTACTCTTTATTAATTATTTATATAATTTGCCATTAAAAAAAAAACTCTCTCATTCAACTCTGATTTGAAAGTCGATGTGTCACACTCTCATATAAATAACTTGAATAAGAATAATTAATTTTATAAGATGATTAAATTGATTATAATAGTTTAGCTTTTTTTAGTAGTGTCGCGCGTGATGTTGAAATTAAAAAGAAATGAGTTATGGTCCCCTACGTCTATATTGACTTACAAAAATGGATGATTATATTAATAATCTCACCACCAAACTTTAAGCTAACGCTGACCAAATTATACTATAGTATAATATAGCATGACATGCAGGGCTGCCGTCTTAGTTTTATGGAAGAAATTAGTAAGAAAGAGGGGGGTTTGTGTATATATTGTCGGTGTACGTAATGAAATGTCCAACAACAAAAATAATAATAGTATAATAATGAAGCTTGATCGAAGGGCAGTAAAAACTGAAATGCTTTATAGGGACAGCTTTATTCATTTGTCTATTGATAAACTCAATACCAATTTTTTATAAAAAGTAAAAAATGTTTTTGAACTTTGTAGAAGGACGTTCCAAAAGCCAATGAATCCAAACAAGTGTTTTATGTCTTGAAATTTTATGACAAGTAAAGGCATTGGTTTGGTTATAGATATATAATATGACAATTTTGTCACTAAGTATTTCTTTAGTTGAACTACAAAAATGTGAAGATCTCATATCTTCTTTGATTTTTGTTCAATTCTAGGTCTTAACATAAGTTAGATTTTCATAATTTATTTTCATAAAATTTTATGTAATTCTTTGTAAAATGTCTCATAATAGAAATTGTTTTCAGCCTCTAAGTATGTTGGATCGACTCTCTAAATATGTTGGAAGAAAAGAAGTTGCTTACAACCTTTTGTGAATCTAACCTTTTTTTGGATACAAGAATACCTTTTTAAATGAAAAACTAATATTTTATATAGGACTTAATTGGAGTAAATCCAACGAGTACAATGAAAGAGTATCGAAAATACTCAGCCCAAAAGAGCAATGAAAGGCATAACGTTCACTTCTAATATAAGTCACTTTCATATATATGCATATCATCCACTTCCTTATGATATGTAACAACTAATCATCATTACCACAATTTAGGGGTCATAACGTTCACTTCCAATATAAGCCACTTTCATATATAAGCATATTAGTAGAGCAATGAAAGGCAAAACTTAGAAGAATTATGCAGAATCAAAATTCACTTATTCTCAAATATTAGTTTCATTGTTTCTTTCCCACAAATATTGTGGCTCTGAGTGTTAACATCAACATGTTACAAATTCATTCTTGTTAGATATGTTACCTCCTTGAGAAGGGTCTGTTAAATCTAGGGGTGTGCATGGTTTAAAAACCACACCACACCAAACCTAATTTAAGGTTTGGTTTAAATCCAAAACCATTTAAATCAAAAACCGGTTATTTTTAAAAACTAATTTGGATTTGGTTCATATCCGGTTCGAAACCAATTTATAACCGATTTGTAAGAAAAATGGATTTAATTGATATGCACCGACGGTGTAAAATAATTTTACACTGTCAACCAATATCAACCATGTTTTCCGCCACATCACCCCACTTTACCCCACTTTTTTGACATGACATGGCAAAATGATGGTTATTTATTGGACGATGGTGTAAAACTATTTTACACCGTCGGTGCATATCAATTAAACTCAAGAAAAATTGAGTTACTCATTTTTAAACCAATTTTAAATTGATTTTTCACTCACTTTTTTTCTCTTGACAATAATGACAAATGACAATAGTCAAACCAATTTTAATTTTTTTTATTAATTAATTATGAAAAAAAGATTTATTTTATTAATTATTTTAAAAACAAATTTTTTTATTAATTATTTTGAAAAGATATTTAATTTAATGAATGAATACTTTGATTTATAAACAATAACAAAAAAATATTTTTTAAACTAACCCCAACATTCTTTTTTTTAAAGGAAGCCCAACATTTTTTTTATTTGGCCCAAATCATCATTTTTTAACATTTTTTTTAATTATTTTTTTCAAAATAATTATAATTTAATATTTTAATAAAAACATTAAATTAAAATATATTAAAATAATAAGGGTGGTGGTCAACACCGGAGCCACCGGCCAACGCCGGAGCTCCGCCGTGGGTCGCCGGAAAATTTCATATTCCGGCGGGTATCCGCCGTGCCGGTGCCGGAGCTCCGCCGTGAACCACCCCTGACCGCCGGTCAAACCGCCATGGTTGCCGGTCAACCATATCAATATTTTTTTATTAAAAGGATGTTAAAAAATAATTATTTGGGCCAAATAAAAAAAATGTTGGGCTTCCTTTAAAAAAAAGAGTGTTGGGCTTAGTCAAAAATATCTTTTATCATTAGTTTTTTAAATGATTTCTTTTTCCTTATTGTTTTATTATAAAATTCCATTTTTTTTTTAAAGTTTATTTTAACGTTCTAGTGTTTATTATATGGTCATTAATTTGAAGATTAATAACTTAATTTTGAAAATTTGGTTTTTTTTAAAAAATTCTAGTTTTTTTAATTTTATTTTAAATTTTCAATCTTTTTTTCCTTCAATTTGTATTATATGATTTTCAATTTAAAGACTTTTTTTTACACAATTAATTTGAAGATTAGAAACTTAATTGTGTGATTCAAAACCAATTTCAAACCAATTAGAAAAATATGGTTCTAGTTTACAATTGGTTTTTTTTATTTGGAGTGGTGTGGTTTTTTTTTCAAATGGTTTGAAATAATAAAATTGGATATGGTTTGGTTAGTTGTTTGGTTAAGGATCACCATATTTTTTGCACACCCCTAGTTAAATCCTTGGGGATTTGCGCATAACCACGGATAAATCCTTGAGGACAGGACACTGCGTTCAACACGTCTTAGATCATATCATTATTCTTTTGTTTAATTTTTCTTTCTTTACAGATCTTACATTATAATCACGAGAGCATAACCACAAACGGGTTTCAAGTTGATTGTATTAGTATCAGACATCTTATAGCAACAAGTTCGCTGCAAGTCCGCAACACGGTTTCAAGTTAACTGTATCGGTGCAAACATCTTATAACAACAGCAAGTTCGACGCAAATCCGCAACACGGTAAATTTTCTACCACAAGAACCACATCACCTATAACTCACACCTCAACAAAGGGCTAGAAAGAAAGATAGACTACAAGTTTGAAGTTTGGTGACCAAAATCCGCCCACGGACCATACTGAGCCCACTGAGACCAAAGAACCACACCCCACAACCGATTTCAACACAAAAAATGTTGTACCACGATTTCAACTAACGATTGGTAGTCGCTAAGTTATTTAAAATAAAATCAAACTAAATGTGGTAAAATTTGGAAACGGATTCCCTGCTGTTACAGCAGGACGCTGTAACAGCTAATGGCCGTCCGATCAGAATCGGGTGCTTGAGATTATTTTTAATAATTTTGTTAATGAATTACTCTGATCCGTTCGATCTGATAATCAATGGCTGAGATTCAAAACTGCGACAAACTGCGTGTTTTTTACGCTGCAGCAAATCCTGACCCGTAAAATTTGGCACCTTTTCTTGTTGGGTGGTCGATTCAGCGAATAATTAACGTTAGTGTTGTACTGTTGTCAGTTCCACTTCCAGGCATGTGGTACAAGTGACCGTACCTGAATAACACCCCCTCTTCCTCCTCTGGTGGGCTGATATGGGCCCATTTCAAAAGTATTTGGATTTTCGTGGAAGATGCTAAATCTCATCATTTTTCCATTTATTTTATTAAATTACCCTTTTATAAATGCAAATAATTGAAAATAAAATGTGCTATAATTATAATAAAAGTATGATACAAGTATATTTAATATTTTTTTGGATTAATATGATATTATAGATACAAAATTTCCATGCACCTCCGTTAACCATGACTAATATCTATAAGAGAATTTGTGGCACATAAGATGAGTTTCTCCTCTCAGTCGGATTCTCATCTCCTTAAAAGATCCAAACCTTATTATCACTTGAATAGTTGAATCAATTTATTGTTGGTGAAGTAGTTTAGTATAACTTGTATGATTTTTTTAAGTACAATATTATTTGTACGATTTATATTACAATTACAGCCCATATTATTTATGTACGACAATGATCAAAATTTGTACGGAGGTCCTTAAGTTTGCATGGAGCTATCAAGTAATCAAATTGGGTCCTACATGTTCCTATTATCCGTGTGATGATATTAATATATCAAAAAAAAATTCTTTAAAATTTAATGTAAGAAAAAGAAATTGAAAAACTCATCCAATGCTTAAAGGCAGACGCTGGTGTGAAGAAGAACTGGGGTCTTAAGCGTCCCAAGATAAAGATATTTGATGTGGTTAGAGATATTTATTTCCTACCATTGGTATTGAGTTAGTCTGTGACGGTGGTCGCTGGGTGTTGTAAAAAAAAAAAAAAACATAGATCGTAATGTAAATAACATTTTTTCCGGACCTTTTTATAAGAAACAATCAATTTTTTTGGTTTATTGAATAACTAATGTATTTAGTTCATAATATAAACCAAATACACTAATTATTGAATAAACTTAAAAAGTCAAAAGTTTCTTATAAAAATAACTGAAGGAACTACGTTGTTCTATATCACCCTAAAATATAGTAATACACAAATGGAGCTAGGTTACTAGCATCCGAGCCAAGTGCCCCCACTTCCATTTAAAATTTTTCTTTACCATAGGAGTATATAATCTCTCTCTCATAACAAAATATAATTAAATCTATCTTTTTAGATTAAATGTATAATTAATGTATCTACTATATATTATTGATCAGAAATATTAATTATATAATGCAAAAAAAAAAAAATATTACCAAGAGGCCTTTCCCCAGTAAAAATGCAAGCTTTGTTTATATTTTATCGGAAGAAGTTCGTATTTTTTTGTTTTCACCACCAGTTTAATCTGGTTCGGAGGTCAGTTATAACATCAAGCGGTTTCAGCTCCCTCTCAATCGCAATTGCGGGAATCGAACCGTGACCCTTCCTACCAAGTTCAATGCTAATCACCACTGAACCAACTAACGATTGGTATCGGATGAATTTCGAATGTTAATTATTCTTCTATTTGAAAAACTAAAAAGAAAATTCATTGATACATATCCAACGATAAAACAAATTCAAGGAGAGAAATATACTGGAGTAATGACGAGTGATGATGTAAATTGTAATCCAAGTCAGACATGCATGCATAAGAATATGGGCCTTGTAATGTTTATAAGAGCCTCGTAATGTTTTAATTTAGGAAATAGCTTTCTGCACCTCCTATACAATTTACATTTATTTTAAATTTTATCGATGTCTTGGAATAACGTGGTTTAGATTGAAACTGTCATCCTCTTATAGTTTATGACTGTTCTATGGAGTATATGGCAATACAGGAATAATAAGATCCGGTGTAATAATTCAGAACGGTGCGGGTAGCTCGTGAGCGTGCAACTAAACACAGTTTGAATAATTCTCAGCTACAATGGAGGAGTGCAACTAGGCGGATTAGGGTGGTCGCTATAAATATAATATAGATGTATCATTTTCCGTACAACATAATAAGGTTGGTATAGGTATGTCTATTCGAGACAACTAAGGTTGGTTTGTTCATGTTAAAATGGAATGAATTTGGTCAATTTTTATGAGGATATTGCACAAACATTAATTGAAGTATCACATGTACAATAATTAATAATAACGAAATGCTCGAAGCATATTATTTTTGTAGAGAAATAATTAAACACTATTTTTTAGTAATTTTTTTTATTATTATATACACTATTGAAATAAAGTTATTACACACATACCTCTGATAATATACTGATACATCATATAATATAGCTTAAAATACATGACGTGTCACATTCGTTAAATGATATGACAACAATACATTGTAAAATAATTGTACACCGACAATGCACAACAATTAAACTAAAAAAATTAGATTTTTTTCTATTCACACCCAAAAAAAAAACCTATTTACACCTAAAATTGACCAAAATACCCTTAAAATAAATTAAATTTTCAATGTTATTCAAAAATCCGTTTTTCATTTTCTCTTCCATTCTTCTTCTCGTTAAAACCCTCAAAAGTCATTGCAATAGCCTATGTAATAAAGTTCTTAATGAAAATTTTTCAAATTCAATCTTTCATTCAAATTAATAACATGAATGAAGTTTGTGAGAGAGAACATATCAATGGGGTATATGAGAGATAACAATAAGCAAAAACTGTTAATAAAAATAGAAGATGAGAAACTACTTTGGACAATTTTGGCATCATGATTAAATTTTGATGAAATTTGGGCGTAGGTATTTATGGGGTGCTATGTTGTCTAGGTGTAGATACGGTACCATTACCCGATACCATACCGTACGGAGTATGACATTCATAAATTTATTTATTTTTTAATATACTTATATAAATAAAATAATAGAATTATATTGGTAAAACATATAATTAAATATAAAAAATACCACACTTTAAAAGTAATTCAAATTGTTCAAAAACATCAAAATATCAAATTAAAAAACAATTAGCTCAAAAAGAGTCAATGGTGTCCCTCTTCATCATCATTAAAAAGAGCGACCTTTAGTTCAGGCTCATCGCGAGAAAGATTAGGAACTTCAAGAATATCAGCTACATAAAATAGATCTCATTCATCTCTACCAATATCCCACATTTTTGTTGCTCATTCTTTATAAGTATTACTATTTTTTTTTTTCGAAAGAAGAGAAAGATTATAAATGAAAAATAATCTTCAACTCTCTTTGGATGAATAAATTCAATGCTTACTTTGTTATTATAGCTGCTATTTTTTATATTATAAACAAATAAAAAACTTAATCCATCCTATCAAAAATGAATAAAAGAAAGGAAAAAAAATTGTGTTTTTTTGGAATCGTGTACCGATATCCGGTATTAGTACTCTTCCTCAATTGGAGTACCTGTGCGTCATTGATGGGGTGTGATTAGAAAAAATCAAAAAATTAACCACAACATTGTTTTTAATTTTTTGGATTAACATGACTAATAAATAGTTAAACACTGACGAGCTTTGAGTTAGCGATCGGCATCCATGGCTTCTTCACTGTCACCTCTTAAAGTGAATTTTGAAGTTCATGTCAAAAATCGTGAGAAACTTCTAAAATCCATTCGCCAACACCTCTGTCAATCTTCTCTTCCTCTTCACGGCTTCGTTCTCCTTCAAGGTGGCGATGAACAAACTCGTTACGACACCGATCACCTTGAACTCTTCAGGTACCATTTTTCCCCTTTCAAATCTCAATCATAATTCATTTTTCTCATTTCAAATTTTCCAATTTATTAACTATAACACTAATTTCAGGCAAGAGAGTTACTTCGCTTATTTGTTTGGAGTTCAAGAACCCGGTTTTTATGGAGCTATTGTTAGTTCTATTTAATCTCATCTTAATCTTATACTTCGATCTTATTTTTAATTTTTTATAATGCACATTAAAACAATCATATTAAGCTGTTGAAATTAAGAAATTTAATTTATTCATTTGTAATTTTTTTTTTAAGGATGTTGGAAGTGGGGATTCTATTCTATTTGCTCCTAGGTTGCCTGATGAGTATGCTGTTTGGATGGGAAAAATCAAACAACTTTCCCATTTTAAGGTAATTCGCGCAATCATGAATTTTTTTGATGCATTCACATGTTTATGTTTTTTTGACATAATTGATACATTTACTTGTCATGTAATGTTTGATATGCATTGATGCATTCACTTTTTGCAGGAACACTATATGGTTACCAAAGCCTATTTTACCGACGAGATTGCAACTGTTTTGCCACAGAATTATCAGGGTTCAGGGAAACCTTTACTCTTTCTTTTGCATGGTCTTAACACAGATAGCAATAATTATGCTAAGCCTGCAGAATTTCAGGTTCATAATTCTTAATCATTTCTAATTATAACGACACTATAGCTAAATAGTGTAGTGGATTTTTAAGAACCGCTTCTGTTTCCATGATATGCAATTTAGTAAAAGTTGTTGTCAAATGTCGACTATAGAATTGTAGTGTAGTGGAGTCTTAACAAACCGCTATTTTTCTGATCCAAAACTGCTATTGCATTAAATCACAGCATTCCCAATCCTATTGTGTTATTTGTGATGAAATGTTATTCATTACTAGCATCTTTCTTAGGAAATTAGTGTTGTATAATATTTATGATTTGAACAAATTTATAGGGCATTGACAAGTTTGATAAGGATCTGACGACTTTGCATCCTATATTGACTGAATGTCGAGTCATCAAGTCGGAGCTGGAAATTGATCTTATTCAGTATGCCAATGACATAAGCTCTGAAGCTCATATTGAGGTAATTAATCTTAACATGCCAAAGTTTTGCTTGTTGCTTTCTTTTTTTCCCCAACATTTATGTGAAATGTTCGTTGGATGTATGTAGTGGATGTTGGTGTGGTATTAGAGGAAATTAAGTTACGTAGTTTAATTTAGAGGAAATTGTGTAGTTTAATTTTTATTATCTTTATAATATGACACTAATGTATAAATCTAAGGAAAATAGTTTAATTTTTCACAGATAATATGACCAAGGAAAAGTTGCTAATGTATACAACTTAAGAGTTCTGATTTTGGAAAAGTATTCATTTTTTCACGTCTCTTTTAATAAATGTTCCAAAATGAGTATTATTTTCCTGTAATTTGTTACTTTCAATTTTTCACAATTTTTAGGACTTAATTAATCAGTTAGGAACATCCGAAAGTGACAGGGTTCACAGAGGTACACTATCTGGTGGTAGATAGAAAGGATTATCATCTATGATATCAATGATGAAATGTGAAACTGTTAATGGCCCTTATCCATATGTTTTGCGAAAATGCTTACATGATAACTTCAATATATTCACACTACAATGAAACAGGTTATGAGAAAAGCCAAAGTGGGCATGAAGGAGTATCAGCTTGAAAGCATTTTTCTTCATCACACCTACATGTATGGTGGATGTCGGCATTGCTCCTATACATGTATTTGTGCTACTGGTGATAATAGGTATACATTTACATACCTACTAATGTGACCATATTTGTCACAAAAATAAATGTGATTCTTAGATACTTTTGGTTGAATAAAACTTTGCTCAATGGCCATTCGTATGAAATGTGAATGACTTTTGCTAAGAAAAATAAAAAACAAAAACTTTGTTTCATATTTTTCTTCCCATTCAGACTTGTTTTGGCATTAGCAACTTTATTATTAGCATTCATAAACTGTTTTTGTAAATTTGTACTGCCGTTCCCGACGTATATAAAGTTAATATCTTTCTTTTTAAATAGTAGAAGCCTTCATCCCATAGCGCTGTTTTCAATTTTGAACAACCGCTTTATGATGTATAAGGTTTTATAGTCTTTTAATTTTAAATAGAAGCAAACTCCATCACAAAATGGGCTGGCTAACACGTGTATTAATGCAGTGCTGTTCTACATTACGGCCATGCAGCAGCTCCTAATGACAAGGTAGGTCAGAGTATTTTTTTTACCCTTTGAATTTGAAGCTCAGTGTCATTGCAACCAATGCCATATGGTTGATTGGCTATCTTTCAAGATTGGTGACTTTTCTAAGTTCTTTGGTCCATTCAACTCCAAGGGTTTTGTGTTAGTCATATAATTCACAACTTACTTTCTACATTGAAATTTCATCAATCCCATGCCTAGTCATTAGTAATTTTTACATCATTCAGAAGAAAATATTTGTTCAGGAATATGGGAAAAATGAGCAACAGAGAAAAAAAAAAACTATATTATCTGGTGACTTCGGATGTGACCAATCAACTTATTAAGTGTTGAAATTGCACTTTCCTTCAGAAAGAGACAAAATAAGATGAGCTTATAGTCTCTATTGGATGATTCAATGTTTATATACATAGAGATAGATACATTTTAAAAGCATCACTTTTTTGTAGACTTTGGAAGATGGAGACATGGCATTGCTTGATATGGGAGCTGAATACCACTTCTATGGGTCTGACATAACATGCTCTTACCCCGTGAGTCTTTCCATTACTCAAAAATTTATTTTGGTCTTTATACATAATTGATGTGTTTGCAGGGGCATATTTGTAGCATACAACTTATCTTTTTAAGTTTGCCTTTAATGTTATTCTTTTGTTGGTGCAGATAAATGGAAAGTTTACTAGTGACCAATCTCTTATATATAATGTAAGTGCTTTCTATTAAAACCTCTTCTGTCGAAGGAAAACAATTTATAAGCTCTTTACTTGATATGCAAACTGCACCAGTATAAACAACTGCAGTGCAAATCCTCACAAGCACCGATAATAATTTCCTACAAATGCTCAACCAATTTTAGGATTCATTTGCTTGTTAGTCAGTTAATGTACCTTCCATATAGCTCAATTTACTGGTTTTTATAGCATTTTTTTCATCATTTCTTTATTTTCCTATTTCTCTGTTCTACAGGCTGTCCTTGATGCTCATGATGCTGTTATCGCTTCAATGAAACCTGGAGTAAGCTGGGTTGACATGCACATGTATGAATATATACCATAACTGCTTTTAGGTTGCTAAAATGTTATCTTCCATGTTTGGTTTCAAATTATATCAGTTGGGAAAAAAATATAATTTCTAACTGTATCAGTACTTCACTCCAGAGAAGTTTCCTGAATCCTGACTATATTGGTAGATGTACAGGAAAATAACAGAATTGTAGCCTTAGTAATTTGCACATGTCCAGTCACAAGTCTTTTTTTAACTGTCACAGCCTGATTGGGAATTTACCATCTTTAACGGGGAACCTAAGAGAAAATATAGCCATCAACAGAGATCCCTAGATATGTTTAAAGTTGATAACATCGGCATTCAATATTGTAGTTGAGTTGATTTTTCATGGAAATGAGTGCCTTTGTATTTTTTATATTATAGTGATGACAATGATAAGTTATACAAGGATGATATGAAGTCCGAAGGAGTCAACCAAATATCCCAGGGATGGGCCAACTAATTTTTGTACTTCAAAAAATTTATGCTGTTGAAACTTCTACTTTACTCTTGTGTCTAGATATTTTGCATAGTTTCTGCTCATTTCCTCTCTATTATTGCAGACTATCACACAAAGTGATTCTGGAGTCGCTAAAGAAAGGACACATTGTTGTGGGGTAACTTAAGTTGTAGATTTTGTTTTATCATTTCCAGAGGCAAACTTGCATCTTGATAGAAATTGTATGATCTTTTTGGTAAAATGCATGTTTGTTGATTTTTGGTGTAGCAATGTTGATGACACGATGGTTGCACTATTGGGTTCTGTTTTCATGCCGCATGGTCTGGGGCATTTACTTGGTATAGATACACATGACCCTGGAGGCTACCCAAAGGTATTTTTGAATTTTTGTTGCAAACATTCTAAACTACTCCCTCTCTTATCGGGTATGTGTGTTTAAGATTAAAATGTGATTTTACATCATACAAAAATATTGATTACTTGATAGATATTTTTATGCAAAACATATGCTAGTTAGTGTTTATTTACAATCATAAAAAGTCCTGTTATATATATTTGGTCCAAAGATAGGTTATATAGTTCTACCTCTAACAGTGGAACTATTATCATTACCGGTCCTTGTACGGTTTTTCTCCATAAATCATCAAACCTCCTAATTGTCAAATACTTTTTCATATGATGTATTGTAAATGTTGGCTTGGTTCGCAGGGCCTGGAAAGAAGAAAGGAACCTGGATTAAAAGCCTTGCGTACAGCCCGTAGGCTCCAGGAAGGAATGGTTAGTTACAGTTTTTTTCCATTAAAATGAAGCATATCAGCATGTTAGTTTGTGATATGTACCATGTTACCATTTGATGCACTCATAAAACAGTTTATTTTGTTTGATAAGTTTTTCGTGATATTGAACCATCTTTTGCAAAGAATTTTTTTTCTGAAGTCTTCAATGGAGTGAAATTTATCGATATTTTATGCATGGTATCACTGAAAGTTAAAATCAAAATGTTGAGCTAATTATAATTTCTGAACCCTTGCTGCCTTAGTTAAGTTTGGTTTTTTTTGCATTGACCTCTACTATTTAATACTCTCTTTTGTGATATGGAAGCAGAAGTATGAACTTGATGACAGGGTAACTTACCTTTATGCTTCAATCTAGGTTATCACCGTGGAGCCTGGATGCTACTTCATTGAAGCTTTGTTACTTCCGGCCATGAATAATCCAGAAACATCCAAGTACTTTAACAAGGAAGTGATTACCAGATTTATTGGTTTTGGTGGTGTGCGAATTGAGAGTGATGTGGTATTCCACTTGCTAACCTTATTAACCTATCATTTCTATCTTTTGCCCTAACACACATATTTTCAACACCACGAACTCACGCACACATAAATTTATGGTACAAAAGTGCTTTGCTATTCTGCATGAGCTTATCTGTTTAATTTTTTCTTTATGATGTACTCAGCTTGTTACTGGCGCTGGTTGCTACAATATGACCAATTGTCCGAGGAAAATACCCGAGATTGAGGCAGTGATGGCAGGGGCACCATGGCCGGTCAAGAAGACATCTACTAGAATTGAAAATGGATTGGAAAGCAAAGCCTGACTGGTGACTGCATGCATCGCAGACATGAACAGCTGTCATTTTCATATTTCTTTTCCTTCTAAATTATGTGAGAAAATAATTCCCCTTGTGCCCTACACCTACACCTTTTCAACATTTCCTTTGTAGCATCCGGGAAAAAAATGCATATAATGTAATCATTGTACCTTTTGATGTGATTACATGCAAAAATTCAAGAACAATCGTGGATCAAATAGTTGAATTGCGAAACCTCAAAAAGTTTAAGAAGGAAGTTCAGATTTCAAACCTACTAACAATTAGCATTATAAAATAAATTGTAATTATGTTTCTTTGTTAAGGTTCAAATACCCTCAAATTACAAGTGCCAAAATAATAATTAGATTTAGTGTATGTTTGTTTTCTCATTTAGGAAAACGCCACCACATGTTTATCTTAAAGCTACAAACATGTACTAGTTTCTATAAAAACCACAGCCAAATGCGCTCATAAAGTGATGATGCAAATAAAAAGATGTTTGGCCATTGTGCATTGCATTGTCCCTAACTTCAATGAATTGATCTAGTGGAGCATGACAGATTCTTTCTTTTGTAAGTGCTCAGAGACCAGTTGTTTTTCATGTCCTTGGACTTTTCCCTTGATTGGAATAGGAGTCATGCAAAAGTTATATTTGATTGCCTTCTGTCAATCTTGTCTAGAGTAAAAGCACAGGGACTTGCAGGTTGCTATGAAGCATTGCCCACACATACCAACACTGGTACCATGACATAGTAATAATTTCAACCAAAAAAAGTGATCCAATGTAACCCACATTGTTTAACTTTTTGTCAAAAACATACGTTTAAATAGTACTATATAAACTGTTTAATTTTTTTCCTCCTTTTTTGACCAATGTTAACCTCATGAGAGCAATAAGTTTTCATTGTTAGTTTTGCAATTTTTTATGCACAGACTTATGTTAACTAGGGACAGAACAGAACCCAAAAGATTAAATTTGTTGAGTAGGATCACCGCCAAATCCAATCAATTATGAATTTGCTCCATCAGAGAAGAGTGAAATGCTGGATCCTAAAGTATGATCATTTTATATATAAGCAACAGCCACATGTTAGAAGTAAATAAATTCCCATAAGTTATGGGGGGAAACATGTGCATCTTAAAGAAAATCTTATTAAGGGTCAATGATTGTTGGTCACCATAAATATTATAAATATAGCTAGAGTCCAATTGGATTTACAGATACATACAGCTCAATGATCCCTTTATTCAAGACACACTACAAATGAATCAAGGCAACTCAACTCCTCCCTATGATATTATTATTAATATATATTTCATGTATTCTCTCCATTCCCCCTTTATCTACACCACCTTCCAACTCTACCATACCTTTCTTTCTCTATCCCTCTCAAAACAATTAAAAAATTTGAAGAAAAAAAACTGGTTTCAATTACAAAAATCAAAAGTATTTTTTCTTCTAATACAATATCAAACTTGCAGTGAAACACGTGTCTTTATGGGCTTTAACTTCAATCCCATGCTTTCCGGAGAAAGAAGCTCCGGAGAGATGCAAGATGGGCTAAGAGTGCTCCTTGGGCTCTCGTTGAACTGGCAAGGCCTATATAACCCATACCCCATAAAAAAATACTCCATAGGTATCAGCATTGCATGGGGCTGTTCCTCTGTCACCATCGATCCGCAAGCCTGGACCTGCAAACATCATAATCAATTTTTTGTATGTTTATCAATGTCCAATCAACTAACTATATAATGATACACACAATTTTCAGACACGCTACACACAAACACGAATCCGAGGAATAAACTATACATATTTATATTCTGCATTCTTAAACATACTCTTGTCTTGTGCTACATACCTCAACCAAGGCACTAAATCTCCTATCAAGTTTTGAAGTCATGTGAAGAGCCTCAGAATGGAAAGGAGAATTCTCCCCGACAAAAATAAGTGTGCGGCAATTTAATCTTTTCAATCCTTCTGTAATATCAGGCCTCCTACAATTTAACAAAACAAAGTTTTAGTGCATAAGTTTGCGAATTCACAGCATAATAGAAGACCGACCGCGCACATGCTTACAAAATAAAAAAAATGGTTGAAGTAAATATGTAGAAGATTTACTCATTAATTGCTTGAAGAAACCGCAAGACATTTGTTTTCTTTCTCTCATCCAGCAGCTGAAAAAGAAAATGACCGACACAAAACAAGGTGAGTACACCGAATGAGGAAAGCGTGAAAAAGGAATAAAAGTCATGTTCAAGCGATAGAGCGGTACAGGGCAAAGAAACTAAATTAGCATAGCACTAACTTTTCTGCATGCTTGAACTATCTCTGATTCTGGAACTTCAACATTACCGCGGACTTCCTAATAAAGTGGAGCAAGGAAATTCAGCTTAGATGAAATAAAAGAGGGAATACAAAAGGGTTAATACCCTCACGTTACAATACCTTGCTGAAGTACCGCTGAAGCAAGCACTCCTTTAGCAAACCACACATGCCGTAGAAACTTAGCAAATTTGACATCACCTGCAAATTATTACTGGTTTCAGGTTATGTCATCATATCGAAGAGTTCATAAAAGGACGATCAGCAATGATTTAAAATGAACCTTGTTGTAAAACCATTCAGTCCAAGAAGGTGCTTTGCATAAGGGAGATACAAGTATTAAACCAACAACACGCTCCCTATATTTCATCTGTAAAAACGTACCAGAAAAGAACACATCAACAAAAAGTTCAATACTGCAGTTTTTTCCTATATTATATATCTTTACATCAAAGTTAAAAGGGTACATACTGCAAAAAGAGTAAGGATATAAGCACCAGCCGTTACTCCCATACACATCACAGCACCAAGCCTGGACAGGAAATAATTCATGACATTAATAAATATAGCAATTTTAAAAAAACTTGGCTCTAAAAATAATGTCAATGTTCTCCGAATCCCAGCTTTAGAATATCGAATCAGCTCTCAAAATTATAAGCACTGTAATTATATTTCAATTACCCAAAATAGTTGAGGACCTCCACTAATTGATCTGCCAAGTCCTCGGCAGAAGGGATAGGATTATCATTACAAATCGAAGCAGCTCCTAACTGCAAGAACTCTTGTTGAAGTTCCAGAGGAGAGAAACTAGGTAAATAATAATATTCAGTACTAAATTCGATAAAAAATACATTCAAATCAGTTGAGTTACAAACCTCGTGTCCAGGAGGACTAATATGATATATGCAGAAGTTATGAAGCAGCAAAGAAGCAGCTTCTGGACAGAAAAATAATCCTTGGAAACATGACATATCTGCCCCCAATCCATGCAAGTAAAACATTAGCTCATATATGAATATATTGTAATGTATAATGCACTTACATATCAGAGTCTAAATGTTGACATTTTCCACAAGAAAAAGCAGATGAAAAATAGTATTATGAATATAATGCACTTACAATTTAGCGCTAAATCTGGATAAGTGATCAGCGCTGGTTTGTCATGATCACCGTAGACTATAACAGACACAGAACCACAACCAGTTTGAATATGATGCTCCTGAAATGGTAAAACCATACTTCAATATAGGCATAAACACAGAAAAACTATACAGAATATAAGCACGAAAATTGAAGTCGGGGATTTCAGAAACTATTAAAAACCTTCTTCAAAAGAAAAGAATATTCTTCATTATGTGTGTACTCCATTTGGATAATGTTACAATTCCTAAGTGGAACTTTTCAAAGCTATTTGTTTTCTAAATGTGCCCTTACCCTTTAATTGGACAACCCAAACTAACAAGCAAAAGCACATTAATATATCACTATCAAACAATATAATGAAACAAAGTTATTCCAGATTCCAATAATTGCAAACTCCAGAAAGAAAATAAAGTTGAATACAGCTAAAAAGAGGACAGTATCTTAGGCTTTTTAAAGGAAAAGAATGACTTTGAATTCATTCAATGAAACCAACAAAAGCATTTACATCACCCCTAAATAAACTTTAAAGTTAAAGGGCAACAAATAAAACTTCCTACATCACCCAAAATTGCATCAAATACCTCAAAGAAGAAAACAAAAAGACTACTCCAAATTTTACAATTCCTAAGAGAAAAAGAACCATCAAATGGAGAAATTTTGAAGCGCAAAAGAATGTGTGACAAAAAAGGATCAAGCAGATCCACTAAAACTTGAGAAAATAAGACAAATTACATTGAATGAAAGAAACAAAAGGGTTAACCTCATTAATTAATTTCTCAAGAGTCAACACAACCAAGTAAAAAACATTTCTTGTTCTCTTCTGTTCTATTTTCTAACTAAATCCCATTGACTTTTGATTTCATTTCACCACATTTTCCCTTCATTCATCAATAGCATAATCCAAAAACCATAAAGCAGCACAATATTAAAACAAGAAAATCACAACCCATTAATCATTTTCAAAAACCCAATTGAAATAACAAGACAAAAACATAAACCCCATTTTCAAAAATGAAAAAAACTGAACCTTTAAACCCAAACCCATAAAAAAATGATGAAAAAAATAGTTAAAGATTGTACCTTTCCACCAAGATAGATCTTTTCCATGTCAACTGAAACGGAATCATTTGATTCTGCCATGGTTATAAGCTCTTGATGATGGAAGAAACCCCTTTCTGAACTTGAAAGAAAGAAGGCTCCACCCACCACAATTTTCTCTCTCTTTCTTCTCTCTCTCTCGTGTGCGTGCGTGCGTGTGTTTTTGTTATTGTTGTTGTTTGTTTAGGTGTCAGGTTCTTGGAGAAATTAATATAAACCTCTCTTTTCTCGTATGTAATGGTTTTAATGGCTTATATACGAAGCCAATGTCATAAATCGATTCTTTCTCTTTCTTTTGTAATAATTTTTTGAAACTTGGATTTTTATTTTTTAACCTATGGTTAACAACCACCGACGATTCCCTATCCGTACCAACTGAATTTTACATGCGACCTACATCTTTTATTTATGTTTCACCGTAATGTCATTTTTCTTCTTAATAAATCTACAAGTCACGGTTCGAACCCGAGTCATCCCACTTATCTATTTTAAGGGTGGAATTTTAAGCCGCTAGGCTACTTGACAAAAAAAAAAAATCTACAACATAGTCTTTCTCCATTGCGCGCGGAGGATATATTTGATTTACAAAAAAAAATAAAAAATCTACAACATAGTGTGGCACAAGTGGTAGATACATGGGTCTCCCCTTAACCATTTGGTCATAGGTTCGATCTCCGGCTGGTGCGTATGGAGAAGTATTTGTTGGGAGACGTCAACCCCTTAAATGAATCTCAGTTACTTCGGATGATTAGTCTCTGCAGTTGCGCAGACGATACATTTGGTTTACAAAAAAAAAAATCTATGTGTGTGGTAGGGTTGGTAGGGATATTGCACTATATGTGCAGTAACTTGGGTTCGAATTTATGACACTCTACTTATTTACATGTAAGGTTGATTTTCTAGCCACTAGACTACTTAACCAAAAATAAAATAAAATCTAGGTGTGTTGAGTATGTGAGTTTAATTCGTCTGATACAGACATTACATTATATATGTAGAAGATTGGTGTTCGGACTTTGGTTAATCATCTCATTTATCTATTTTATGGGTGAAATTTATAGTCACTAGATTATTTAACTAAAAATTTATGTGTTTTGGAATTGCATAGGACAAGACCGAGTTGATTTAATCGGTTGAATTAAGAATTGGTTAATTTGTTGGTTGATATGGAAAATGTATAAATGAAAAAGAGAGCGAAATTTTGAAGAGTGATACGAATACAACAATCATTATTTTATTTCGTGAAATTCACTTGGAATCCAATACTTTATGTGGAACAAATTTTTGATATTTGAAAACCAATATTAAATTGGGTTATATTTATACGCAATTGTAGAAACATGTCACTCAAGTTTTATGGGATATAAATGAGTGATTAACTCTCTCTAAGAGTTGTAATGTTAATGCATCTCAAAGTTTGAAATTAAACATAGGAGTTCCGACAAGTTAGAAAAGATTTGCATCGTCTCATTTAAGCACTCTTGGATAACATTGAACTTCATTTAATAAGAAGTTAAGTGTTAGAATGCGCATCAACTCTATAGTGTACAAGTGAGACAAATTTTTCACAATATATAAACTTATTTTCACTATTAAATCAAATGAGATGTAATGTAACATTTTGATAAAGGAAAATGCTAAACAGTGCCCCCGAGACACTCTTTAAGCACCTTAATTAGTAAGTTTTTGTGAATTTTGCATGAAAATGTGTGAAGTCAACGCATTGGAAATTGAAATGTTTTACTTTTAGCATGAATTATTTCCTTAAATAGAATGCTTAAAGAGTATTCCGGAGGCACTGTTTAGCAAGACCCTTTGATAAAATAGTAAAAATAAGCTTCTACGCCTAGAATGAGTGTAAAAAAGAAAGAGTATTTCTAACAGTATTCTAATATTTTTACTTGAGTAACATTATCAAGTATTGCTGTGTTTATCATTTTCCATAAATCTTAGTCAAAAAAAAAAATCATTTTCCATAAATGCAAATTAAAAGATGTTGAATTGAAAATGATCCAATAATAATATCCACTCTTTTTTTTTTGGTTCTAATAATATCCACTCCATCCCACAGACATTATTATAGGAGTTTTTTTTTTTTTTTGACAAAATTATTATAGGAGTTTTGAATGAAGAAAAATGAATAAATTTTTTTGTCAAAAAAAAAAAAGAATAAATTTTTACCAAATTAAACCTCCTTAACTTGGTGATTCTCATTGTCATAAATGCAAACTTAAAAAAAAATTAAACATATGATATTAATTAGAGAATATTGTTGGGGAAAAAAATTAAAAAATGAAAATAACAATAATTTTGGGACAAATTTTTCTTACAAATTATTATGGTACAACTGAAAGATTATTAGAGGATATAATTAAAAAAAATAGTTTTGTATTGAAAATTGAAGGGAAAAAAAATAATTTTAGTTTTTTTTTTTTGACAGAGCAGTTTATTTATAGACAAATTTTAGTATATTTGTTATGTTTTCCTCCTTCACCTTACCGTAATCTTTTAATTTCATTTAACTTTTTCTTTTCTTCATAAAATAATTTAATTGTTAAAATTTTACCTCTTTAAAAATGAAAAAGTAGGTGTACTTCAAACTCTAATTTTTACATTTTTACCTATCAATATATAATATTCTATCAACTGAACTATGGTCGTACAACTTATTAGCGCAAACATACTAAGTCGTCCAATCTCTAAATATTTTGTTCTTAATCCTCCAATTTCTTGGCAAAAATATTTCAGTAGGATTTTTTTTTTGACTAAAAAACAACGATATTTATTCATTCAAATTGGTAGAATACATCAATAAAGATCATTACATAATTCGCTAAAAATTAATAAGGATGAATCTGCGAACAAGCTCACAGCACCCGAGTTAATAGCATAAACCGGCTTAATGTCTACAAATATGACAAAGCCTACAATTGATATAACAAGATTCAAGTGTCCAAAATAGTCATGCATCCAGATCTGCAACGTTGACGACTCTGAAATCATTGAATCTGCACTGAGTTTGGACTGAAGCAAATCTGTAAATCTGAACAAAACAAACACTGTACAAAGGCGGGACAGCAAAACATCGTACGAAGACGGGACAACAAACAACTTCACACCAAGACGAGAATAAAACAACACCAAATGAAGCAATCGCAAAGGAAAAAAACTCAAATGATATCTAAAATGTGTTAATCACTTATTTAATTAAAAGAAGAAACAAAAAACGATCAAGAGGGATGATTTCAGATCAAAATTTATCCTAAGTCACCCCTCTCTAATGGAAGAACCAAGAAAAAAGCAAAGTATGAATTAGGGTTACAAAGAGGAAGGGGTGGCGGCTGAGAATGAGACTTTCAGTTGTTGTGTGTTCAGTAAGAATTCCAGTTCAAATTGTTGCAAATGATTCCTCATTAATTATATTTTAATTAATCTAAATAAATTTCATTAATTTCACTAATAAGGTTTATTAGAATTTGAGAGGCTTATACTCACCCACAAAAGCTTGCTTGAGAGTTGATGTTTGCACTACACTTATAAATGATATCTTTGCGATATCTCTAGCCAATGTGGAACTTCTAACATACCCTTCACGCCCAACACTATCGGGCTTGGTGCGTGGAATCAACAACAACGGATGACCCAAATATGAGAGGTCTCCACAACAATCAACAAATAGATATATGATAGACTCTAATACCATATTATAATTTGAGAGACATATACTCAACCACAAAGTTAGCTTGAGAGTTGAAGTTTGCACGACACTTATAAAGACTATCTTTATTATATCTATAGCCAATATGAGACTTCTAACAAGGTTAGTCGTATTACTTGGTTAGCACAAGGATAAATCTAAAGTGATCGAAATTTGCGGGGTGCGTCTGTTTTTTTCCCTCTAAGACATACAATACAATGAAAAAGGAAATTTGACTGACCCCATCATTTTCTCTTTGACTCTATTGTGCGTGTACACCTGTCATTGGATACTCACTTTTTTCTTTTACCTTTTTCTTTCTATTAAGTAAAATAATATTTTTATTAATTTGTTTGGTAGTTTTTGTAAGGAATTTGGCATGTTTTATACATTGGACGTGTGTAACTTAGAAGGGGCTTAGAAGTTAAAAAATGGTAGGTTGCTTGCCTTCCATTTGACTCCAATCATTAATCATGTTTTCCTAATCATATTACAACACATTCCTTTTAGCTTTTCCATTTTATATACTAATACTACTATGCATTATTCTTCATTTGTGCCAATATTCTTTTCATGTCTCACCAAACCTTAATACTATATACTATGAAAGATATGATGAAATATTTTGAATGTAATTGGCTTTACAGAATGTGTTAGTTGTGTATAATATTCCTTGTGCTGGCTTCTTTTTTATGACGGTATGATTGCAAATTATATATGCAACAATTATCTCTAAAGTGAAAAATACAAAATCATTGAAAATGTGTTGCTCATTAAATTATATAGTATGGCTCATGAATATGATGATTAAAAAAAGTAATGTAGGTGGTAAAATCTATACGCACATTGAGCATAATAAGTCCAATGAAAAACATACATGGCTTATTTGGTGACCAAGATATAAAATAATAATAACGAAGATATTTAGCTCAAGTGGTTAATGAGCTCTCCCTAAGACAGATCATTCGGGAGAACCCGAGTTTAATTTCTGGTGGTAACAATTTTTGACCAAACTTTTCTAATCTCGCGGCCGAACTCTAGATTACAGAGACCCCCTTCTTCCGGGAACCAAAGGCACAAATGCCAAAAAAATAAATATAAAATAACAATAAAAAATGACACAAAAAATATCGTGCTCAAGTAATTAATAAGTTTTACAAAAGAAGAAATCATTTCAAAAAACTCAAGTTTAATTTCTAGATTTCTAGATAGAACAATTTTGTTCAGATTTTACTTACCTTCCGATCGAATCCTAGATTACTCGGTCAATTCCCCTATGAACGGGGAATCAACACAATTTTTTTTTAATAAAAAACAATAATAAACTTACCAACAGCAGTTTAGATATATTGAGAAAAATATATGTCATGTCTTTTAGTCAATTTTCGGTTTGATGGTTATTGTCATTAATGTGTGACTAATCACAAAAGTAAGTCAATTGCTTTTAAAGATGGACATTTGGCAGTGACATTATATTACCAACAATGTTTTATATACGCATAATTCATAAGCATATAAGTATATGGTCATGAGATTTTAGTCCTATGAAATTAATTTTATTATTATTATTATTATTATTCTTGGGTAAAATTGGTATCATCGGATTAACCTACTTACTTACCTTTTGCGCCATTTGCACTTTAAAGTGATTGAAATTGACATGGGAGGCTGGAAGAACATTGCATATGACATGCGTATTGCGTGATGCATGCCAGCCATGTATGATGATCATCATACAAACGCATATTCTTTTATCCTAATTATAAGCATTATTTTCTTTTTAATCCATTTTTTTAGACACTAGTCTAATCATACCATTAATTCGTCTTACGCTAATGTTATATCTGACCCAAACAATAATTTACTCTCTTTGTTTTAGATAAATGTCGTTTTAGTTATAAAAAAATTGGTTTAAAATGAATGTCATTTGTATTTTTCAATGAATTATTTTATTTTCAATTTTACATTCTAATTAATTGAGTTTTTTGTAACTTCTAAAGCATTACACCAATAATAAATAGGATGAGTATATTAGAATTTTAACGACATTACATTTTATAATTTGTATGTATAAACTTTGAACGATATCCATTTTTAAATAGAGGGAGTACAAATTACATAGTTATACGTAAAATATAAATACACTGTCAATTTTTTTTATAATGTGTGAAATATGCAATGAATTTTATTGTATGAGAAAATAAATATTTTGATTTGTGTATTTTCAACTTTCATTCTCATAAAAAATGTGGGACTGTTTTGTCCCTACACACTATTCAGATGGTGGGGGTTATGACATGATCCTCATGAAAATGTAGGAATGCTCTATATATAGCCTCTAGCGCTGGGCCAAGACCGTTGATGGCCAGTAATGACCATCAATGGCTGTCGGAAAACGGACGAGGAGCCGTGATGAGCATTAAATGCTCATCATTCCGATGTCGAGCGTTACAAATCGTGGGGGAGATGTATGCTGACCAACAGTCAAAAGGAGTTGGGCTGATGCTTTTGGGCCTTGCTTGACAACCCAGAGGAGGATGTCCTCAACGTGTTGGGCATTTAGGCCCAGTCCAGAACATGACGGTTAGAGTTGTCAAAACGGGCTATCCGATTTTAAACATAACAACCCAGATGAGTTTTAGATTTTAGCAAGTCGAGTAAAAAATTCCTATTTAAATATAGACTCTAAAAACACTATCCGACCCCCGCCTTATGGCTTATACGTGCCACGCGCTTGACAGACCGCCAATATTATTATTAAACACTACAAATTCAATCAGTCAACTTATTCGCCATAAGTTAAAAGCTAGTTTATAGGTTATTTACTATAAACTTATCATCTATAAATTCATCCGCTAACTATCAGCTATTTTTTTGACAAATATTTCTTTTTTAGATCACATGAAATGAATCTAAACAACATATACAAAAGTAATTTTAATAAAATTGGAGTGTTACTAGATTTTTTGGGGTGCAAATATAAAAAATCTTAATTATAATTATTGATCCTATTGGCCGTATAACTTTTATACTGAACTTCTATTGGCCGGTGCGTTGCGAAAATGGTGAAGGTGGTGGTGGTTTTGGACTTTGATCGGACCATAATCGACGACGACAGTGATAGTTGGGTCATCAACCAAATGGGTCTCACCGAATTTTTCAACCAACTCCGCTCCACCATCCCATCATGGACATCTCTCATGGATACCATCATGAATGAGCTCCACTCCAAAGGAATCACCACTGACAACATTGCACACTGCCTTCAACGTGCTTTCTTGCATCCTAACATCGCTTCCGCTATCAAATCTGCACAATCTATTGGGTAAGTACGTACTTCAATTACTACTACTGTTTCTGTTGTTCCTTATTCCTTATTTCTTAATTTGATTTTTTTTTCAGGTGTGATTTAATGATACTTAGTGATGCTAACTTGTTCTATATTAAGACTATTCTTGAACATCATAATCTTTTAGGATGTTTTTCAGAAATCTATACAAATCCAACATTTGTTGATGAAAAGGGTTGCCTTCATGTTACTCCATTTCATGATTCAAAAACATTGCCTCCTCATGGTTGTCAACTCTGCCCTCCAAATATGTGCAAGGTATATACTTCACTCTCTATTGGTGTTTTACTTTGCTAGTCAATACTTTAGGGACTTGGGGTATATGTTTAGGTTAGTTTTGCTCAACATGTTTGTAGTGAACTTAATTTTGGGTGCTTTTGATTTGTTAAAGAAATAAAGAGACCGACCGAGCACGACAACTTCAGATGTACATATGTTTGATTTTAAAACTGTTTCTGAGGCATTACAAATTGGGAGCAATGATGAAATTATTGTCATTCACTAAACCACATGACAACTTTTTGTCTCAAGTACAAGATGTATAAGATACCAAAATAACTTTTTGTCTACCAAACATCCTGGAAGACAAAAAGTTGTTCGACACCTTAAAAATTTGTTATGTTCTATCCTGTGTTATTCTGTCCTATCTTTTGCAAATCAAACTGACTCTTTGTATTACTGGTTTGTTAAGTTTGCGAAGCTTGAGCTGCTTGAACTAAAACATATGACTTGTGGTGAAAGAACTAAAACAATTATGTTTGTATGTAAAACTGATTTTGTGTGATAATCAGGGGTTCAAATAGTGGTCCTGTTAACAGTTGCAGTCACGTCACAATTCTTGATACTGCAATAATCATTGTCAAATGTGGCCGATGTGGCCTCAATTGCAGTTGCCTTGCAGTTTCGGCAACATAAAAAACTGTTATGTCGTGTCCCAGATCGTGGCTGCGAACCTTTGATTATAACTTCTATTTGAACCAAGTTTTGGAGTCAAAATCAATTTTGATTGAAATTATCAAAATAATCAAAATCTAGATTTTTACTCAAAATTACCTTTGAGGCGAAACAAAATTAGTTGTAACATTATTTTGGCATGAATCTAAGCACTTAATTACTCTTGCATATTTCATAGTTGAGTACACAAGCTAAAACATTTGTACTAAAACAGTTGATAAAATGGTCCAGGAAGTATCAAAATTTCCACTCTCCATCCAGCTAGTGAAATTCCTGCTTATATATACAACTTGAAAATTGAAATCTATATATTGCATCATGTCATGTGATCCTTTTAACTTCAATTTTATTGATTTTGTCTTCTATACCATCTCAGGGTTTGGTAATAGACCGAATCCGAGGTTCTTTACCTGAAAATGAAGCAAGATTCATCTACGTTGGAGATGGAGCAGGTGATTATTGCCCTACTTTGAAGCTCAAGGGAGGTGATTTTGTGATGCCTAGGAAGAATTATCCCTTATGGAACAGGATTTGCAGTGACCCAAACCTAGTTCATGCAACAGTTCATGATTGGAGCAATGGGGAGGCGTTGGAGAACATACTACTCAACCTTGTCAACAAATTAGTCACATAGCTCAAAAGGTACATGGCTGCATGAGTTACATTCCTGTTCCCCCGATAGGTAGCATTGCTAGCACCTTAAACTCGATTTGGTTCTCTGGACAAGTTGCATTTCCCGAGAGCTTGTGTAATTGTTATATTTGATCATTGTTCTACTGTTTGAGAAGATGATTATTTTTCTGGTCTACTTACTATTGGAGTCATGCATCATTATTTGTTGAAGGGGCTTTGAAGATGATGTGTTAGTTTTTTCAACAAATATGTGTGATATATGTATAATCCACATAAGGTTGAATTTAGACATCTAACCTAATTGCATACTTTATTGCCAACTAAGAGATTAATTATAAAATTACAACATTATTTTCTAATGTTCCTATCCTATGCCTTCGTTTATTCTCTTGACATCGGCAAAATTTTAAAACTACATACATACACATGACCACTGTTTCTTTTTTTTGCTTTTGTAAGTTTATGGCTTCTAATATCCCCTTCCAACATTTTCCATAATTTGAAGCTACCTTACTTTGACAATTTTTTTTACACCTATCCCTCATTATTTAAAGATTAATTGATATAGTTAACTTGCATTGGTATGTGGTGTGAATCGGATATTCTTTGCACATAACTACGAAGACTAATTTTTCGAGTTGAGTAGACCACAATGAGTGACAAAACTCTCCTTTAAGAATCTTAGCCTTGTTGCATTTTTAAAGTTGGATTAGAACTCGTGATTTCTTATTAAATGGAAAGATATTCAACCCATCATATCTGAACATTCTTGAATACATGCATCATGAAGAAAGGTAAATGGGGTTTGAGGGGTCAAATTGAATTTGCCAACTTGAACTGCATATTTCAACACTTTCAATTTGTTCAGTGTTGATGTGGTGCACACATGGAGGACAATTGATATCTTACGTGACACTCAATGTGCCAAATAATCATATGTAGGCGTTTGAGACGTGTCACATTAATAGTTTTCAAAAGAAACCATATTTTGGATGTTTTAATTGGAATAATTAACCATGGATACTTGAGAAATTGGGTGGCAATGGCATCAATGAAAGCAACATAGTTTAATGAACTCATCATAAAGCTGGACACGTGAGATCTGAGAAAACATAAACTCAGTTTGAATGAAAGTTTGTGCCGATTTAGTCTCACTCTCAGTCTCACTTGTGAGTTTGTGTGGCTTGACAGTTGACAGGTAGTAGCAGTACTCTAGTAGTAATTAATACCATACAGCAATTGTTATTAATTGAGCACATGTACTCTTTTTCAATCTCACAAACAATAACTAAAACTCACTTTTTTATTTGAATTTGAATAAAGATATCAATCTAAGAATTTTGTTATTGTCATTTGAATTATACTCCATCTTACAAATGTGCACATGTACTCTTTACCAGTATAAAATATGACTTTAAAGTCAGTTGAAATTGACGAGTTAATTCATATTCTGTTAAACGATTGCTCCTTGTGATGCTGCGGAACCATGGCAATTAGGATTTCAAGACGCAGATACATTTTATGTTACCAACATATAAATTTCATTTCTAGATTATTTCTATGAGAGTTTTTTCAGAATCTTGAGATCTGCTATGCTCTCCTGATTGTTGAAATTTATCAAGTGTGAGTTAAGTCTTACATTGATTTGAAGAGTTAAAGTTGAACACTTTATAAACAAGATGATCCATAAATCCAATGCCTTAAAATTTTGGGTGAAAGTGTTGTTTCAAAATTACTTGTATGATTGTTCAATGCTCAACATGTTGATCCGATCCAGTGAAACTCTCTCCTTACGGCCCAACGGTGAATGGTGCTATCGAAGTCTGGTTGGAGAGCAATATCATCACCCAGTTGGAAAGCAATGAGTAAGTGGATGATTAACCGCAGACACAGAAAGACTCACACCGACTCTCTTCACCGGCCAACACTGATATGAGTTCCAAGTATGACCTCAAATTTTCACTTTCAGCCATCAAATATGTATTCTTGTGTTGGCTGGATTGCATCAACCAAAGCAATAAAATTGGTTAGCACATAGTCAATTCAATTGTTGAATTTTGGCCTTTCTATGTGTATGCACTATTGGAAAGGTTTCCACCATTTGACAATTAATCCAATTTTGGCACCCTATACACATGAAAGCAACATTTTTAATAGGTCTATCCATTAATTATTTCACTTTCTTATGCCAAATGTTGAGTGGGGATTGATGTGATCTGCAATTTCGTGCCGAATATAATTACAGATATTATATAATAGTAGTATAGTACTTTCAATTTAAATAATCTTAATAGTTGTTGGAACTTCTATATACAAGTATATATATAGTACATTCAAATTAAACAATCTTAATTTTAATAGTAGTTGTAACTTTCTAAGAGGCTTAGTCCTTAATTACTTGCAATAGAAAGGTACCCAACTAATTAAAAAATTCACATGTTATGTCATCAATGCAACGTTATTTAAGGCTTGTTAGTGTGATTTTCAAGTTAAACCACTTGCTTATAATACTTGCTAGTAGTACTTTTAACATCCATTTCCCTATGTTCAAACGATACATTTGATACTCCATCCCTTCATCTCATAATGATTTTTTTAAAATAGTAATGTATACTATTTTTTGATGCAAAATGATATGAACTAAAATATTAGTATTACACTACTCTATAAAAAAAAATATTATTACACTTTTACGATTTAAATATATTTTTAGTATCGGTAAGTATATCACGTGTAATTTTTTTTCATTTTTATTTTTTATTTTTGTTGTTTTATTTAGTCTCTTAAAATTTGTTTATGCTGAAATTAGGATCGTATACTATTTATTTTAGTCTAACTAAAAGAAATAGTCTACATTTAAACATATTTTCATACGCATCAGTTGGAAATCAAACTGTTGGATATACTACTACTATATTGATATATCAATCAATTTTAGTGATAGAGCCCACATGTAAGTAGAGCTGTCAAAATGGGCCGGGCAATAAGCCGCGGTCTTAGATGGGCCGGACTTCAAAAAACGCAGCCCAAAATGCTATCGGGCCTTTTTGGGCCAAGCCCATTTAGCCCATATAGAAATCGGTCCGAGTTGGGCTAGCCCATCGGGCTTTGGGCTGGCCCATTAGCCCATCATTTAATTGATAAAAACACATTTATGTCATTTTTGTAAAAATATTATCAATGAAAAATTATCATTTAATTGATAAATTGTTATAAAAAATATATTTAAATGTGTAAGCTTAATAAAAACGGTATATTTACCAACATAGTGTGGCACAAGTGGTAGATACTTGGGCCGCTTAACCATTTGGTCCTGGGTTCGATCCCCGGCCGGTGCGTATGGAGAAGCATTTGTTGGGAGAGGTCAACCCCTTAAATGGATCTCAGTTACCTCGAGGGGATTAGTCTCTACAGTTGCACGCGGAGGATACCTTTGGTTTACCAAAAAAAAAAACGGTATATTTACCTAAAACTAGAGTTTAATTGATATTTAGTGTCGATGCAAAAATTATTTACACTTGCATCAAATAATATCTCTATAAAATTGATAATTATAAAGAACTAATACATTAAAATGTATAAAAAATATTTTAAAAAAAGGAAAAAAATAAAATAAAATGGGCCGGGCTGGCCCATTAGCCCACAAGGCCTATAAGGGCCGGGCTCGATAAATGGTAGCCCAATAATAATCGGGCTGGGCTGGGGTGACCCATTTATTTTATCGGGCCCAGCGGGCCGGACCGGCCCATTTGACAGCTCTACATGTAAGAGAGGGTGGGAGTAGTCTCTGTTACTAGTCACTCATTTTTTTCATTTATTAGTCCTTGTTATTTACAAATTCTAGCTCAAATTACTATAAATTAAATGAGATGATTGAGGTTCGAACCTCGATTGCTCTACTTTGTTTGCGTAAATTTTTAATAACTTATTATTTCGTATATTTACAAAAAAAAAAAAAAAAATCCCTAAGTACTGGTATTAGCTTAAATAAATCTCCACTAAGGATGCTCTAAAAATTGCTTAAAACTTTTGTGAATTCCTAAGGACTCTTAATAATGATCAATAATGTAACCCTTCACATTTAATTTTGGGATTACCAAACGGATTTGTCCACACACACACTCACACAAAAACTATCTACTCATTTCATTGTTTCATCATTTGTTTCACATGATCCATTTTTATTAACTTAATAAATTCATTAAAATAAATTAAATGAACTTCACTTTATATTCTGATTTTGCAATCATTGTACATAAAAACTGTTACAAAAAAATGTCAATAAAAAGTTGATAGGGTACCCTAGACAACTTGGCTTACATGAAAACAAATTCTGTTTCATCTTCCACAGCCTTCTGTCTCATCACACATTCAACATTTTCACTCTGTCATTGTTTCTTTATAAATGTCTCTTTCTTTTCTTCTTCTTCTTCTAATGTCTCTATAGTTCCTGTCACACTGCTACAATACAACACTACTTGTGTTATTTTTGTGTGCTTTAACGGCAACGTTGTTTGATTAAAGTGTCTTGAACTTTGTGTCCATTGTCTATTTCTATTTGTTTTTTTCTTTCTTTTGTTTTTTTCTACTTTTGTTTGAAACTTTTTTTTTCTTCTGGGTAGTTGATTTAACATTTCAGATGGGTTTTGTGATTTGATTTTTCTTGTAAAGTTGAAAACTTGAAATGAATAGACAAAAGGGTCATCATAATGATGAAGATATGAGTTCTTCTTCTTCTTCTAAGGTTATTGTTGTTGCTGTTAAAGCTTCAAAAGATATTTCAAGAACTGCTTTGGTTTGGGCTTTGACTCATGTTGTTCAACCTGGAGATTGCATTAAGCTTTTGGTTATCGTTCCTGCACTTTCATCAAGTATTGTCATTACTCTCTTTCATTCTTTTCTTTTTCAATTCAGTTTTGTTTATAATTTCATATGCTTCTGTTTTTGTAGCTTTTGTATCTTTTTTGTGCTATGCCTTAATATTGATTACTTTGTGGAAAGTGAAAGTTAAAATTAGAATTAAGAAGTTGTATACAGAAAATGAGGTAGAGAATATACATAGGGTGAGGTTGAAGTTGATTGAGATCTGAACATTGTGGCAACAAGGTTTATGATTGATTGTAATTAATTATAATATCTGTGTATTTTATAGGAAAAAAAGTATGGGGGTTTTCAAGATTTACCACTGATTGTGCCACTAATCACTGGACATCGCGATTAGGAACGGTTTCAGATCAGAAAGAAGATATTACAAATTCATGTTCTCAATTAGTGCTTCAACTCCATGATTTTTATGATCCAGAGAAGGTTGGAACATAGCTCTCTAATAATTTCCAGTTATGTGTCTTACAATTCAGCTTTTGTAACCTTTCAAACTTTTGGACAGATAAAGATTAGAGTGAAGATTCTTTCTGGTTCTTTGTGTGGCGCGGTGGCTGCTGAAGCCAAGAGAGTGCAGTCAAGCTGGGTTGTATTGGATAGGTAATAAGAGTGCTTTGTATTTTCCACATTACTTATTTTTTAGAGGTTGTGTTCTTGTTATTTAATCTAGAAAGTGACACGAATGACCATTTTACAACTGCTCCTGAGGGGATTTGAACTGTCCCTTATATGCAATACAATGTACTCCTATAGATTATTTATGACATATGAGTAATAGATTGTTTCTATTTATATAAAATTTTCTAAATTATTTGAGTGCAAATAAATCATTTGCTCTTTTGCAATTGTAGAAAATTGAAAGGTGAAAAGAAATACTGCATGGAGGAGCTGCATTGCAATATTGTAATTATGAAGCATTCTCACCCGAAGATTCTACGCTTGAATCTGAATAGTTCTCCTAAGAAGGAACTTGGTAGGGATTGTGCATTTTCGTTGGAGCCGAATGCATACATAACAAACTTAAAAGACAATTTTGAACATTCAGATATAATTAAAGGTCCAGCAGTTACTCCGGCTAGTAGTCCAGAACAAGGCTCACCACCATTGACTGTAACTGATATTGGAACAGCGTCGATATCGAGCTCAGATCCTGGAACATCGCCATTTTTCCATTCTGACAATTACGATAGACGGAGGAGATGTTTTCCCTTTGTTGTTCACGAGGGACTGACAAACCTCGAGGATATTGTATCTGACTCGGAGAGTGAAAAGCTAAGTTCATCATCCAAAAGTTCATCTTTTCAGCCATGGATTTCAAATGTAATTTGTGTAGACGGCGAGTTCTCAAAACATGAAGAGAATATTAAAAGATCTAGTGATAAGTCTTTGGTTTCTACCTATGAATCTTTGCTTCAGAAATTGACGATGTTGGATCAAGATCATATCTATGGAATGCCTACTTGTAAAATTGATGTGAACTTGAGCAAGAGTGTTAGAGAAGTAATTTCACTATCCAGAAATGCTCCTCATGGGCCTCCTCCATTGTGCTCTATTTGTAACCACAAAGCACCTGCATTCGGGAATCCTCCAAGGTGGTTTACGTTTGCGGAACTACAGCTCGCCACAGGTGGTTTTTCGCAAGCAAACTTCTTGGCCGAAGGTGGTTTTGGTTCTGTACACCGTGGTGTCCTACCGGATGGACAAGTAGTTGCTGTCAAGCAGTATAAATTAGCCAGTACTCAAGGAGATAAAGAATTTTGCTCAGAAGTAGAGGTCTTAAGCTGCGCACAACACCGCAATGTTGTGATGCTAATTGGTTTCTGTGTTGAGGATGGAAGAAGATTGCTAGTTTATGAGTATATCTGCAATGGATCCCTCGATTCTCATCTATACGGTAAATTCCCTTGTATTCTAAATAATTTAAAGCTACATTCATAACAGCAGTACTATTTTTTTATAAAACCATTTGGATTTGCAGGACGAATGCAGAATGTGCTGGATTGGTCTGCACGCCAGAAAATTGCGGTTGGAGCAGCACGTGGTTTGAGATATCTTCATGAAGAATGTAGAGTTGGTTGCATTGTACACCGTGATTTGCGACCTAACAATATCCTCCTCACTCACGATTTTGAAGCATTAGTATGCCTTATTTACTTATGTACATTATTGACTTATTATTTTTGCAGCCATTGATAAATGATTGTTTATATAAACATATACCTCTACTAACTGCTAATGATTTAGGTGGGAGATTTTGGACTTGCTAGGTGGCAACCAGACGGAGATATGGGCGTGGAAACCAGGGTGATAGGAACATTTGGGTAGTGCTATATGAAAGCCAATTTCTTTTCATCTCATTTTGTTATGAAACGTGGTGATAAATTTTTTGTTGATCCTTTAGGTATTTGGCACCAGAATATGCTCAAAGTGGTCAAATTACTGAAAAAGCTGATGTGTACTCATTTGGGATAGTATTACTGGAACTTGTGACAGGTCGGAAAGCTGTGGATATTAGCCGGCCGAGGGGCCAGCAATGCCTTAGTGAATGGGTAAAAAGATTTACTGGTTTATTACCTTTGTCCCTTTTTATAAGTACCATTTTGCGTATAATTAGGGACAAAGGTAGTGTAAAATGAGTTTAGTGTCATAAATCTGAAAGAAAATAACACGCTGCGTAACACTTTTCAATATTCTCTCAATGATTGAATGAAGTCTGTGTGGATTCCACTAAATCATGTAGATCTCATTTCCAAAGTGGTGTGACTCCTGTGGATTTTCCCGAATCACGCATTGAACGTTGGAAAGAGAGTTGCTATCATGTTTAAAAGTAGTATCGATCACATCTTTGATAATAACAGTGTACTATGATATGCTTTTCTCATGAAACAAAAACTGATCCATTTAAAACTATTTATTCGTCATTGTTTATGGTTCAAATATTTGTATAGGCACGCCCTTTGCTTGAAGAACAAGCCATTCATAAGCTTGTAGATCCGAGCATAGGAAACTGCTATGTTGATCAAGAGGTTTATCGCATGATGCAGTGTTCCTCTATGTGCATTCGACGGGATCCTCATTTAAGGCCTCGAGTGTCTCAGGTAGGAAAATTAATTAATTTACATGTTTATAGTTGGTCTATGAGGGACCATAACTCACATGGATCATTCTATACACATTCATCTTTCAAAACATTGGTGTTTAATTACAATTAGTAATTCATCCATCTCCATCATTTTTGTTTTGTCTCATAGGTCCTCAAGATGCTTGAAGGTGACATTCTCATGTGATTGCTGATCATTTTTACATTTCCCGAGTGTATCAGACCATAGCAGAAAACAAAGGACAATGCTGTCTGTGCAGAGGAAAGCATGGAGGGAGGTTGAGGTTCTATTTATAGGAGGAGAGTGCACAAGTCTAAAGCCTCTTGCATTTCTTCATTTTACTAGTAAAGTTTTTGGTTTAGTGATGTAAATAATAGTATCTATGTTTCGATGATTTTGTGGAGGGGAGAGGAACATATTATAGTATAACTAACGAAATCGGAATTCCTATATATTATTATTTAGCTCATTGTACAGAACAATATTCCAGTTTTGGTTTATCCTATCCAGTAATGAAAATTTCCTTGAAACAATTACATTCTATCATAGTATTGAAATTTTTTACAGGAGCCAATAATTTGCAGGAGTAGGTGTTGCATTCAGTTATTCACAAAGATAGCTCTCCTGATAGAAGAACCTTGCCAATGAAAGTAAGAGCTGAACAACATTTTTTTACATAGTAAAAAATGGCACACAGCATGATCAAAAAGTTATTGTAACAAATGCAGTCACCCTCTACTAAAGGGAAACAGATTCTAACGCTGTAACTGTTTTTCGACTGTCCAATAAAAAATGAACGGATAGGATCAAAACTGTAGAAAATTGTAGTGGGTGAATCAAAGTCGTTTGATCATTTTCCAGTGGCCGAGATTGCCTGCTGCATGAAACAGTCAATCAGGATCCCTACTAATTAAGTGTCCGCAATTACATGAGCTTTACTTCATGCAAACTCTACAAGTAGTTGAGAAAGATAAGACACAACTATAAGCTTAAATAAAAACATCATATTCAACTTGTTTCTTGTGAATAGTTTTTATGCAATTCATGTCATTTTTTATTTAGGTCGAATGTCATCCATGTAACATATAAATAATGCAGAAAACTTCGGTAAACTGTTTTTGCGTGAGAAGAGAAATTCAGGATAAAGGATATTTTCATTTATTTTTAGTTTATAAGACAAACGGGCTCATTGTTCTATATAATCCATATGATTGGGCTGATTTGTCGAGAAAGATAACATTTTTATTGGGTCTTTGTCAATTTGGGCTCAATGGGAACTAAGTGAAAAATTCTCTTCTCACTCCGTAGTTCTTTCCTACCCCTGTTTTTCCATTTCGCCCTTGGTTAAAAAATTCGGAACGTGTTTTCCCAATTTTGTTTTTGCCTTTGTAAACAACTCCGGAATCAGTTTTTCGAATTTTTTCAAATTTAAACTAGAAAAACTTCGGAAAATGCGTTCCGAAGTTTTTTTTATCAAGGTCAAAAATGGAAAAACATGGGGTAGAAAAGAACCACGAGGGTGGAAAGAGCATTTTTCCAACTAAATATGGGTGTATTTTTTAGCCCCCGTAGTTCTCGCCCACCCCTCCTATTAAATCTTCTTCTTTTTTTTTTGTTGAGCAAACCTTTTAAATCTTCTAACAACTAGAAATAAGTATTTTAACTAGAAATTCACTTTTCAGCTAAAATGCTTATTTATTTTTACCTCCGAAAAAAATAAGTACTTAACGGAAAACTGAAATTATAGAACACATTTATCCACGGATTATAGCTAATTTTTCCCTTCATAAATGAAGAGTTTCTTATAATAAACATCCAAAATTCAACATTCCCTAATTAAGAAAGTGACATGACATGATAAATAATAAGAGTATAGTTCATGAATCAAACTTTTTGATATTTCTACTCTTGTAAATAACACTTGAGAGAGAGACAGAGAGAGAGAGAGAGATTTAGGGGGTTTGAGAATTGACGTTGGTTTGTGGTGAAAAACAACTCTTTAGTATATCCTCAACTTTCAATGTTATTGAAAAAGATTTTCATAGAAAATGAAGGAGGAAGATCAAAAGGATTGCTCAGTAAATTGACCAAAGGTTGCACGCAAATATCAAGAGAGTAACGCACTTAGTTTGTTCAATGAAATTAATGCAGTCTCTTTATTTATTGCATACATTGGTAATATATAATGAGTAGTTAAATAATAGTAATTACAAAAAAAAAAAGCTTGTGACATTAAAAGTGTTTTTTTTTTTTCAAAAAAAACTTTTATAGGAGTTGAGATTTTACATAAAAAGACAGAAAAGACATGAAAAAAGGTCGTGAAAATTTGTTTAAAAGTCACACGTTCATTTTATATAAAATATTTTAAGGTAATCCTAATAACAATTGATGCACATGATCCGGTGATTGAAGATAAAGAAAAGATTCCCCATAGAGGCAATGTAAAGTAGGTTTAGTAAGCTGCAAATTATAACCATTAGAAATAAGAAAGATAAAGAAAAGATTTTTGAAAAATTAAATTTACTATTTTTAATATAATATTTTATAGTTTAATGGACATACACTGACAATTTAATATTAATTTTACACGACCATCCAATAAAAAACCACAATTTTACCCTATCATATAAAGTTTAAAATATTCATGTGATTTGACGAAATATAATAAGTGTATAACTATTTTCCTCTATGAGGGCATCTATTTATCAAATATGTTTGGATCTCAACCCCAAAAACTAGCTCATAGGGTGATATTACCCTCATATATTTATACACTCCACATCCTGAGAACCTAAGTAATGTGATACTTGAAACAACAAACTCCAACAACACAAACGTACATTCAACACCCACCTTCACGCCTAGCGTGGTCCTGATACCATGTTAAATATATTTGGATTTCAACCTCAAAAATTAGCTCATAGGATGAAATTGCCTAACATATTTATACACTTCACATTCTAAAAACCTAAACAATATAAGACTTCAAACAACAAACTCCAACGACACAATCATAATTCTAACACTATTTTCTCATATTTCTATATATTAATATATCTAATTTGTTCTTAGGCCATCTTAGAAAACGACAAATTGAGTAAAAAAAGAACCGATTTTGAGATTAAAAACACATGGAATCTTTGTTGTTGTTTTTTAATATTAAAAAAACACCGAATCTTTGAAAAACGATGAATAGATGGAAATTAAGGTATATAAAAACTTTTGGAATAGGAGATAATTATATATTCTATAGTTTGTGTTAATTTCACTAGTCAATTCTACATATATAGCCCTTTTCATCTTTCTTTCTACTATACTAATCAGGATCAATTAGCAGATAATTTATCAATTTATAATGAGCTGTAATTAGCTATAGCTAGCTAGTACAGGTCTTGAATGTGTGTATGAATTATGATAAAGAACAGTCTTCTTCAATCATCTGTCATTTGCAATTGTCTATTCACCAAAATATTTTTATTTCAGGATCTAATTACTTCATATAGTTTTTTATTTTTTTACACTTATTGATGTAGTTGTTTCTTTTTCCTTACATGTATATATATATACATTTTTTTTTGTAAGAAATATCCTAGCTAAAATAAGAAAACATATAGTTTATATAATCTTCTTTTATGTTAAATACTACGCTAATTATTTGTCAAAAAAAATAAATAGTATGTTAATTAGTATTGTTAGTGTAAGAAGTAGAAGAAGGAAAAAGAGATAAAGAAAAATAGTACTTAATTATATTTTTAGGGATGTTTTATGATTTTTTTATCAAGTGGAGTAATAGAGGTGAATAAATAGGAGATCTGAAATTCGAACTATTTATCCAGTCTGTACCTTAATTATATACAGAAAGGTTTAACGGCACAACTTGTTGTCCATCTATTTTTTGTTCATGTGTAATTATTTAAATATATAATATATAAAATAAACAATTTATCCTTGAAAATAAAATAGATGTATGAATCTCAGTATATCTAGATGAGTATTTATTGGTATCTTGGCGATAACAAGAGAATCAAAATGAAGTATGATTTGGAGGAATTCAAAGGTATAAACTGTTGAAATGATTGCAACAAGTTAAGAAATGGACTGCCCAATACAATAATATTCCCCAGTTTCCTCATCTGTACAATCATTATTATTGCTTAATTTCCTTCCATGTTGTTTTTGACTTGATTAGAGAAATTAAGCACTGATTACAACAACTTAATTACAAATACCTCTTTGTGAAATTAGAAAGCCACTTGTAGTTGTTTGTGAAGGAACGTGTACATTATAAAATTTGCACAAACTAATACATTTATTTATTGTGATCTTTTGGCTCCACCAAGTGGTGCTTCTGTTTAATTTGAGAAAAGTTGTAGGGTACACAGTATCTTATGTATTGTTGCAACAAATTTCAAATTATAATTTTGCTAGATTATATACCAAAGTGCTTGTTGTACATTGGACATTCAAAAAGAAAAAAATAAAATCATTTGAGCAGCTACTGGATTTTACTGATACAATCTAGCTATCTTTTCAGCTTAGTTAGTGGCACAGTGTGCTGCTATAATTTATCTGATATAATGTGACACTGATCATGATAAAAAAGTATCACCAATCATGTATCAGTTTTTTTAAAATGGTCGATGTTAGTAATTATTAATAGTAATGTTAATTTTGTTGGGGTGAAAATCAAACTGTTAATGTTCTTATCACTTAACTCTCTAACTAATTTATTTCGGTCATCAAGTCATTCTCATATCTCCTTTAAAGAGAAAATCAATTTTGATCAGGCGTGAGTTTTTCCTAAATTTTGATCGGGCGTGATTTTACGTTAACAAATATTTCATTCATTCCAAATTTATTTTTCACTTTAAATTGAATCCTATCAATGGAGGTGGCCGATAGCATTTTTTTTATTGTCTAAATTTTTTATATCTTGATTGATTATGACATGTGAACCAACTCAACTCCATATTTGATTATCTTTTGCTCATCCTATTTATGTTAAGATTAGTGTGCTTACCCAAAGACTAATTATCGGTGTTTGATGTGACTTAATATTAATATAGTGACTTATTACCAAATGTACATAGCCCAATTTGGTATGATGTGGAAGAGTGGATGTATCCAAATTAAGGAGTTTATATATATAATTGAATTTGATTTGATAGTAGTATAATATTAATGTTTATCGTTTTATTGTTATTCAATAGTGATTAATCTTAGTCGAAAAACTATAAGATAGACAGAGTGATTTCTTCTTTTTTAAATTATTTTCATATAAAAGATATGCTAATCGAACGTTTAACCACTTGTTTTAATTAACACGAATTAAATATATGTCATCGGTGGTATTGCACTTTCACCTTATGTATATATTCTATATACTATTTTGAACTCAACAAGTTAATCAGAAAATAGTGATTTGTATTTATTTTTTTTAAATTAAAAATATTATGAATTAGATTTTGATTAAACACTTGTTTGGATGCAACTCAACATGACAACGAGATGGGGTGGTGATGCCTTTCATTTTCCTCGTCCCTAAATTCGATGGATCTCAAGTATTCCATACTTATCACGATTTATGACGGATGAAAAATAAAACCTTAGTCTCGAATATGATGAGTTCGGTAGCTATTTTGATACTTTTCATTAAAAATACTTAAAACTATGCTGTTTTAGCAATCTAATTTTTTTTTAAAAAATTAATAGAAGTTACTTGTTTAAAATTCACAATTGTGTTTTAAAGATGAAATAATACAATTGTATTATTATATATTGCTCGAGATTTGAATATGCCTATTGGCATTTTCTTAGATGACATCTTTATAAAATAATATCCTTAGTTGATTAGTCACTAAATTAACAAGCTTCAATTTTTAAAATAGAATCAACAAGTTATATTAATTTGTTTAAAATACATGAATTATATTTTTCAAAATTCACCAAAATATATACTTAATTAGGAAGATTCCTTTCTATGATAATGCCAAGTGAGTCTTAATTAGATGACAAAGGAATTAGTGTATGATCATCCTCTGTTACAGGAACTGAAAGACTAAACATCCCCAACTTGCCTTCCATTCAAATGATACTAATTACTTAATTAATCAATTTGTGATATGGACTGAAAATCTTGACAAGTTGGCCTAACTATATAATATTTAAATTCACTGGCTATGTAAGTAGGATAATGACTAGGACTAGGATTAGGTGGATTGAGATAATTATCCAAAATTTATGTTGATATGCAAGTATGTAACTTAACTACTATAATATAATATTGCATTATTGAACAAGAATATCCTCATCACCCCTTCTTTATTGAGTCTCAAACTCTAATAATGGCAATATGATATATTCATTTTAAAAGCCATTTGCATGGTGCTTTTAAAACATAGTTTGTTCATTTTTATTTTCTTTCTCTTGATGTAATGCATATGCAGTGGTTTGTTTTTCACTACAGTCAATTTGCATATCACAACTGTTTTTTAAGTTGCTTCATAAATGATGAATGCTTTTGAGGTAGTTTATAAAAAGAATTGAAGTAGATTTTGATTTGAGACTGACTTTTAACTAGTTACTATGACTTTTAGAATTTAGGATACCTTGGGACTTAAGGAATATATGGCTTAATTGTATGAAGTTAATGAAAAAATATGTTTTATTTACATTTTTCATACTTTTAGAGAGGATGACCGGTATATATAGATAAAATTGTTTTTATTGATCTTTTAGAGAGGACAATCGGTGTATAGATAAAATTATTTTTATTGATCTTCAGCTAAACGAGTTGAATTGATAGATTTTGCTTCACTGTGTATTTTATATTCTTTAAAGAATAAAATTATGATTTATTGAAATCAGATTTTGTTGATGTCGATCTTTGCCAGATTTTCGTCAAGGGTTATCTTGTTTTTGTTGTTGATTGCTTTGTATTTTTATTTTATTTTTTGCCAGCTTTTATCTCTTTTAGTTTTTCATGTAAAATTTTAACAAGACAACTTTTGAGTTCATGTTAATATAGTTGAGATGTCATGATTTGCCATATGATTCAATTGCGCTAGAAAAATAAATAAATAGTTTGTAGTTAGTTTCTTGTTCTTACCCTGTTCCATGCTATTTATGGATTAAATTTTGGATTACATTAGATTGTTAAGAGTGGTTACAGCTAAGTAATTGATTGATTGATCTAGTTAATTGGGTTTTTTTTTCTTTCTCCAAACCAATTAAACTAATGAAATTTGATTGGTATGAATCCAATTTTCTCCCTAATCCAAATCAATCTGACCCTTATACTACTCTATTGAATGTTTCAAATAAAGACAGCCCACATAATGGTTTGATGAAATATTCCGGAAAACAAGACTATTATATATATGGTTTGACATTTTTTCACATATTCCCTCCATGGAAGATAAATATGCTCATACTATTAAATATAGACACCTCTTTTAAATTTGAATTGAAATTCGAACTTTCATCACTAAATTAGTAAAAGACTACTACTTATTATTTATGGTAAACTCAAACTTCTATTGACATATATTCTTTGACTTTGAACAAATTAAACATATTGAGGAACGTACACCAACTAGATCTCATTTTGCTTGAAATGCAAGTTGTCTCTTTTCAAAATCGGAAATATAGTACGATATGAAGTAGAAATACATTTATGAATAGAAGTATCGCAGTATCTAACATGCGTCGTGTTTAGCTCTGACCGTTGTTTAAAAATATTATTTTTTCTTTTGTTCTAACACTTCTTGGATCAGTGTCTGATACTTGTAAGACACTCGTACAACACTTATCGAATAAAGTGTTCCAATTTTTTTCTTCTTTTGCTTCTAGTCTCGTTAAACACATATAAGACATATCTCCAAGGGTTAAAGATGTATTGAATTTGAAACAGCAATGCTCATCAATGAGGAGTTAAACATTTTGCTTAACTTAGATGTACATGTATATATATCTTGATTCTCGATCTACATCTTTTATAAATATGTAGCGGTGTCTATGTCCTATATTTTTTATATTAGCAATGTCAACGTATTTATGTTCGTGTTGTATTAAGTATTCGTGTTCGAGTTCGTGCTTCATAGATATCTTATGTGTATTACAAAGTTAAATAATTTGCAGGCAGATCCATATGTACGGTGAATAGGCTCAGAAGACACAAATGCAAATGCTCTATATTTTATAAGATAAGGAATCAGTGTCTCTACGATTATTATTATTTGTTAAACAAAAATATCCAAGAATATAAAAACTATGTCCGTCCAATCCAATTAAATATAAATATGATGGATGTGCGACCATATATATTTTCCTTTCCATTTCCATTAATTAATTAGCCCCACATCTTACTCCCTTAATCTCATCATCATAAATAGCACCAAACTAATTCGTTTTTTCTGCTCTCTCTTTGTCTTTCTTTCTCATTCTTATTCTCATAAGATAAGATACATAAACGGTTTAATTTGTTTATTAGAATGGGGAGAAGAAAGTGTTCACATTGTGGTAAGATAGGACATAATTGTAGGACATGCACATCCTTCACCCTTGGACTTGGAGGAGTTCGTCTCTTTGGTGTCCAACTATCTTCATCTAATAATTCTACCATCATCAAGAAAAGCTTTAGCATGGATACCTTTCCTTCACCATCCTCTCCATCTTCTTCATTCTCTTCATCAACATCATTAACCAATATTGATGATAATCATCATCATCATCACAAATCTACCTCTACTAATATTGCATATCTATCAGATTGTTTTGTAGGTCCACCCCAAGAGAGGAAAAAAGGTATAGTATATTCTAGCAAAAGTCTGTCCGTTTTTCTATTGTGATTAATGCGTACATTTTTATCGACTAAAAAAAAAATGTTATATCAAAATTTCATCTCCTTTATATATAACTATATATATGTACTCAAAATACTAAGTACATATATATATATATATATACATGTGATTTCATAATCTAACATGATTTATCGATTCATTAGGAGTCGCATGGACAGAAGAGGAGCATAGAATGTTTCTTGTTGGACTAGAAAAGATGGGAAAAGGAGATTGGAGAGGTATCTCTAAAAACTTCGTCCCCACAAGAACTCCTACACAAGTTGCGAGTCATGCTCAAAAATACTTTCTGCGATTGTCAACCATCAATAGCAAGAAGCGACGTTCAAGTCTCTTTGACTTGGTATGCATACATATTCAACTCATTCATCAATTACTTACTTACTCTTCCTTAACAAAATATAAGTTAAATGTCTTGGTCAATTTTTCTTAACCTCGCAGTCGAACTCTGGATTACCGGAATTTCTTCCACAAGAAATTAGAGGGTTAATGCCAAAAAAAACATAAGCTAAATGGATTAAAAAGTTAAATGTATTTTGTTCAAAATTAGGACTAAAAACATTTGAATCATTCTACTTATCTTTTGTTGCTACAGAGATTATATATATTATAGTATATGATGCCTTTTGTTTAATAATTTTTTTTGTATGGATCGTTGTCATTAAATTAATATGATATGGCTGCAGGTTGGGAGAAAGAACACCAAAACAGAAGGCCAAGGACATACTAATTCAGTAGTTTTGGGTCATAAATTAGAGGATAAGTGTAAATGTGAAGTTGAGATTAATGATGGCACCACTTTGTCCAACTTTAAACAAGAAGATGTAGCCAAATCAGATAAGCAAGAAATTAGTTACTCTCAAGTTAATTGGCTAAATAATCACTCTACAAATTATGCAACAGTGCCTAATTTGGACCTCACACTTGCAGTTGCATCCCCTAAGAAGACTAATAAGACCACCCCAGCTGGCCCATTGCTTTTTGGCCCAATTAGTGTCACTTAATTAATTATTAAGTACTCTGAAATTTTTCACATTCTGTCATTTTGATTATATCTGTCGTCAATGGTAACCTAACCTCATGTACAAGATGATATGATCAAAGGAACACAATTTTCTTTGTTAGTTGTATTTTGTTCCTTAAGTTATAAATGTTAGATACTTTAATTTAATTTAATTTTTAAATTGTTTCATTTAACTTTTAAGTTTTACATATTAGATAATTTAGTCTCTTGGATTATAAATGCTAGACACTAATCTTAACATATATTTTAAGGCACGTGTTAGCATTGTTCTAAAATAAAATAATTGAAGGACCAAATTGTGAAATCTAAAATTAACGAAAATGTAATTTAACCTAATTTATTTATATCGAGAGAGTCGTCCTTAAGTAATCTTTTTCTAAATTCTCCCTATGAAATGATGAAGTAATTAAGCATGTGTTCATGAAAGGAAACACAATTTTTCAAGAGACAAATTGAAAATAGTTTTTTTTTTGGTACAATTGAAGATAGTTTATATATCACTCATTATAAAATAATTATATATAATTGATTAAATATAATTTTAGTCTCTAAAATTTGCAATCTTTCAAGTTTAATCCTTACAAAAAAATATGTTGAGTTTTACTCCTTATTTTGCTTTTATTTTTATATATAGAGACTAAATACAAGGATTGAAAATGTTCATTTTTTAATGAAATTTAATTAAAATAGAGACCAAAATTGAAATAAATCTTTGTTATCTAAAAGCTTATTTAGCCCATAATAATTACACAAAAATATGATAAATACAACAATAATAATGATAAGAACACAACAATATGATGAAATGAATTACTAATCTTAGCTTAAACTGTTTTTCTTATTACTTGCTTCAGTTTTCTTATGCTTGATTATTATAAGAAATAATTTTATTGTTTTGTCCATGAGCAAAAAGATTTCAACTGAAATTACAATTAAAATATATACGTCCCCCTTAAAAAACTTAGGCTTCCCCCTTAACAACTTTCTATTTGTAATAATTTTGCCAATAACAAATTCCTCATGCATCATGCATGTTTGATTAATCTACAAGAGTACATTGACTATTTATAACATTGGGTCCATTATTCAATAAGATAGAGAAAATGTGCCTAAAGAGACTGAAGCATTCTGAAAATATGCCCCTCATATAGTGAACATAGACATTTTTGTCGTGACCTTTTGAATAGCAACAACTCCTGCTGGCCAAAAACAAAAGAAAAAACAAAAACATGGAAAGAAATCCTAATTGTTTATTCTGCTTATTTTGGAAGATATTATTTTCTTGACATGGAATTCTGACTTCTCCAATCCTTTCAAGTTTGACTAATTATCATCTTTTGTTTTCTTCACTAATTAATTTGTAAAAGAACATTGACATTCAGAAAGTATACCAGCTTGTTCAAAGTCTTGCTACATATACTATAAACAGTTGGTTGTACTTGGTTAAGTGGTAGTTAACTTGTTATAATTATATGTTAATTACTTAACCTTAAACTAATCTATAAAAACTGAACAATTGGGGTCAGCTTCTTTTTTCTTCTCTAAATGAAGTGATAAATACCTCTGAAACCCACGTATACTGCGATGTTTCGGGTATTTTGCTACATACTATATGCAGTTGGTTGGACTTGGTTAATTGGTAGTTAACTTGTTAGATGTCAAAGGTGTCGAACCTAACAATATTGATATTATCAGTTGAGCTAAAATTTATAGACTAATCAATTTTATTTAGTAGCTAATATTATTTTCTTGTGGTGAACATTTAGTAACTTATCTAAAACAGAAAAAAAAAAAAACCTAATATTAAACCTTAAACTGAAAATTAATGTACTGTACTACTCATTCTTCGTGATCTAAGATATATTTGTGTGACTAGAAAATGAACAATATCTTCCCATGGTTATTAGAAAATATGAAGATAAAGAGATAGGACGAAAATGAAACAGCATCCACAAGATTCTATAGATAATATGCTAATCAAGCCTGGCTGTAACTTTTTGTCAATAAGTTCCTGTCACTTGTTTTGTATTTTTATGCTAAAAATGAGAGAATTGGTAGGCTATGTTTGTTTAATTTCTTTAATTCGTTTCTCAATGTGTATTTTTCGTTGAATTTCCCTAATTGAATATTAGCTTGATACATTTTGCAAATATTCTTCGCCAGGACGGTTTGGGTCTTAACTTTGACTCTGAAAAAATAATCATATCTGCGAATAGTATTATAATTTCAAAAAAAAATTGTATACAGAATTGCTAGCAAAAATATTGGGAGAAAAATATTCTTTTTTTGACGAAATACTCTTGAATTTATATTTTTGAGATAAAAACTTTTAGGATCATGAGTGGCCTATTTTGTGTAAAATCTTTTAGGATCATGCACATTCAAGGCTTATTTGATAGATGTGGTCATTATATTAGTAGTAATACAAGTAAAATTCAGAAGCGAAAGCATCTACACATGGAGTTGAGATCCAATAGTAGATTTTCAGACCGTTGAGTGTATAAATATGCAACGATAATCTCACCTTATGAGCTAACTTTTAAGGTTGAGGATCCGATCATATTTAACAGGTCGCAACTATTTAGACATCATATTTGAATAACTCACATCTTTGTCAAAAGTTAGAAAGCGAAAACAATTAAATTTGTATTTTAAAATAATTAAATGATATAGATTTTGATGTGTATTTTGATGAGTATGTGTCTAAACATTGTGCTTAAATCATCGTGACAATGTATTATGTACATTATTGATTATCCTCTTGACTACTGTTTCATTTAAAATTCAGAAATAAAAGGAGACCATTCAAGTGGGGATATTCACGATTCCTCTTTTGGCTGATGTTGATTTCTGAATCAACAAAAATACACCACAAGTAACTTGATGAACAACAATAATTGAATTTGGCAAAGACCAACATCACCAGACCAGACTCACCACAATAATTGAATATGGTGACAGCACGTTTTTGCTATGATCTGATTGCAACTGAACAGATGCTATAAGAACATTAAACCAAACCTCTTCCAGCTATGTTTTGTCGTATCCATAAATTTGTACCTGCCACAAATAATATCTGATCACCATGCTCTCCTCTCTTGTGACTCCTGTGTTTATCTGTACGTGCATGGATAATAGATGCACAACTGTACCAGGCTAAAATTAAAAGGACAGAAAAGAAAAACAAGGGAGATAGCAGAGACAACAAAAATATCTAATCCTAAATAGTACACGGTATTGATAATTAAGTAATACTAGCAATTTAGTTTGTTTTTAAAAAAATCAGAAACAATGTTACAATTAAAGATGAAAAAGGGATTGTTGTTCAGTGGCAAAAGAAGATGTGGCAGAAACTTACAAGACATAATACCAAATCTTTGGTAATCAATTAGAGATGTAATGAACAGCATATCAATTTTCCTTCTGCTATCATTAATAATTTCAATAGTTTATGAGCATGATACATTTGGCATTGATGACTGCCTACAGAGACAACTTACACATTCGAAAAAACAATCAACACAAAAATTTGGATAAAATATCTAAAATGAATTACACTACTAACAGCAACTAGACATTACTTTATACACAAAATAGGCCACTCAAGTTGATAACAATGTGGCCCAAGTTACAAGGTTAGTTGATGGATCTGGTTTGAAATCCTGCCTCTGGTGTTCTGCGTTTGCCGTTGCATTCACTGTTTCCAGTGTGTGCTTTGAAAGCAGGCGGCATATACAGTTCTTTGCGATAGAAAATGTATTCAGTTAGTCAAAACATTATTTGCACTAGTTGGCACACTTCCACCAGAATAACAGAAGCCATCAGGTAAATCCCACAAATTCATTTTCTGTGTCATAATATATTTGGATATCATGAATCATGGGAGCCTTGAACCATCAAAGTTATACGCTTAGTACTGTCTGACCGAAAGTTTTCCCCTTTAAAGACAATCTGAAAGTACAATCATATTCAATATCCTTAGGACAATTATAATGAAAAAAAACTATAATGATCTTTTAAATACCTTGTCATTTAATAAATGGTAAGTTACCTCAGAAGGACTATCAGGAGGGAACCACCGGAGCAATGAACCAAGATGTAGAACAGCAGGAATCAGTTTGAAAAGCAAGGGTGTAGTCACCTGCACAAAATTATGTTAGCTTAAGCTTCAAAGTCACTACAAATCAACTTGTTAAATACATTTCAGAATGTAACATTCAAAACACATCAAGATTACCCATGAAACAGGCTATAACATTCAAATATGTGCACAAGAATTTCACAACAGCAAGACCCAATGTTTACTAGTCATACCCAGCTAAAACTTCACTCGAATTTACTATTGAATCATATTGATAACCTGCTTGTATACTTGTATGAGAAAGATAAAGACAGCCAACAAACAAAAACATATACCGTATAACAAAAATAAAAACTTGTTCACTTATGCTTGCAAGCTGAATACCCTGCAACTGCAAGCATGCCACTGGTATTTCCCCTTTCAACATGCTCTGCAGATTTATCATGTTTTTACTTTTATTTATCCCATTTTTTTCCCACAAAGATTGTTTCACACTACAAAAGCCTCTCAAAACAAAAGTTGAAACATATGCGAGTAAAATGACCATGATCTGCAAGGCTTGAAGCAATAGTAGAAGAGCATGATTGTGTATGCAAATAACAAATTCAATGACCTTACGAAGGCCCTTACTTGACAGACAGAAGGACATATTGATAACGTTTAATATTATAGGGGATAAAATGGCTCAAGTGATAAAAATCACACAACACCAACAAAGTAACAAGTGATTCCTAATTTGAATTGAAGACAAATGAACTGCACAAGTAGTACTGAAAAGGGCAACACAGTGTTTATGATTACTATGTAAACTAAAATTCACTCAAAAGCATTGTCTGCATACCAGACTGAGAGCTGTTGTTCCAAGGAGCAACAAATACAACTTTCCCTGCAGTAAGGATTAGACGTTCAGTTAATTGTATTTATTTAAAGGTAACCACAAAAACAATGTAAAACTATTTTCAATTTTCTTTAGTTGAAAGTATTTCCCGAATTATAGGAAGATAAACTTCACTGTCTTCCTAAGCATAAGCAGGAATTAGCTCAAAGGAGTGTCTAAAAATGAAATGTGTACCTCAACTAAATGAACATTTGAAGCACGACTGAGAAGAACAAAGGCAAATTCCCCGATTTGTGCCAAGGACATCCCAACCTACACATGTGGAATAACCTAAGGCTCCTCTGTCAATGAAATGTATGATTAATCAAAACGTACACATATTAGTATTGACTGTTGTCAAATCTTACAAGAATGGAAGTCTTGTTGTTGTATCCAAAGCCCTTGACAACAGCCGCAGCTACAATTGTTTTTACAATGATCACCAATATAACAGCTGCCAGTAAAATGTCAACATGATTCCAAAGGAAATGGACATGTATAAGCATCCCAATACTGGCCAAGAACAGAGCGGCAAAAAAGTTGCGAATTGGCTCAACCTAGAATCATAAAATTTGAGTAAAGCTCAAATAAGTATATGTCAAAACATGGATTCACATCAAAATGTATGTCCTTCAAGAAGGCTTGCTGAAATTCATTTCGGTTGGCCACCCCACTTTACAGGCATCCATGATGAAAATACAAAGCATTACCAAAAACAATATTCAAACATTCCCCTCCTCTTAAAATCTTACTGAATAGGAAGATAAATAAAATGATAAATGTTGGACAGGATGATGCTCCACAAACCACAAGTTTTTACTTAGAACAAAAAAAGGGAAAACAATAATTGATTTTGGGTTGGAGAGTTGATGCAAACTATACTATTAAAAAACTTCCAAATCCTGAAAACATGAAGTACAAAGTAAAATTAGCAACTACAAATAATAAATATTCTAAGGAAAATGCATTACTTGTTCAAGCGTATGTTGACCAAGATCTGTTGTTGATATCATCACCCCCGCAGCAAATGAACCAAGTTCAAGGCTTAAACCCAGCTTATCACTACACTGAAATGAAATAACAAAATATCAAAACAATTTGTCGAAGGCACACAAGTTATTTGGATTTCATAAATGTAAGTTTAATGTGTCAGGAATGTGTGCATTTGAGCATCCACTAAGATGTAGGGAAATAAAGTTGGTCCATAGACATAAGTCATTACATGTTGAGAGGAAACAACCAGATACTACCATGATTTAAGGGCACTTAAATAGTGTAAGATAAGAAATCAGACTACAATATAATAAGAAGATAACACTCTTGCCAAGTAAAAAAAAATTGAATATATAGAATGGACAGAAAACAGACCCAAGCAACTATTAGGCAGAATGCCACTGATGCCAATTGATAAAGTTCATTGGTCTGCACAAGAAAAAGACAGTTAAAAAGTAACATGGAAACAAACATCCGACAACAGAGCAAAGATTTATGTTCACCTGAGATGACAAGCTTATCATAAGCTTAAGGAACCATGGTACACAAGTACGAGATAATATTGACAAAACGACCAAAAATGTAATTAAGGTCAACAACCTGAAACAATGAAATTAAGTATATCAGAAAGAATAAATTACTGAAACAAGCATACTATAAAGCAGGAATGAAGTTATGTCATCAGCATGTCAAATCATGCAGACTGCCTTATGGAATTCAACCAGGCTATGGAAACTTAGTTCTGCCACACTGCCCGGCATACCAAACTAAAGCATAAAATAATATCTAGGGAATGATACTGGCATTCGCAATTTTATTTTTTCTTCGTCGGAAAACCTGTTATACATTTCCACCTACTCCGCCAAAGAGAACCAAAATATTAGAACCGACTATAAGAAATGACTAGACCTTTCCCATGCATCTTTCTTACTTCAAAATAAAACAACCAGAAAACGTTTTTCCATTTTTACTACCGAATATATTTCCTTTATTTAAGTGAACTTAATTAGTCAGTGCAACCTCTTAAGGACACATTCAATTGTAAAGGTTCAATATAAAGTCTGATTAACAAATGTAACTTAAAAAGAAATAAATATATATTGAATAAACTTGTTCTAGACCATGTGGATGAAGTCTAAACTCAGATTTATAATAGAACATACAAGTATTAACTTATTAAGGGACTTCATTTAAACTACGTACATACGATAACATAATTTTCTTTAGAAAAACACGGGGTATTGTAATACAAAGGACAATCTGTTAAGGATCTGTCGGTCTCAACAAAATCTTAAGCCATACTATATGTTATCTGTAGACCTCACTAATATTTCTTAACTTAGTCGCATGTATATTTTAAAAATCTCTTCACAAGCCAAAAATCAAAACTATGAACAGAATAGCTTTTTTAACATCTAGAAAATATAAGGTCAACTGGACAATAGTCATACTGGAAAGACAAGATCAAAATACAAAGAAATAGGGGAACCTTAGGGTTTAATGACACCTATTATAGATCTTCATAAACCATGCTGAGATGTAAATAATGCATAAATAAATGACAGTCCACCCTATAATTAACTTACGATTTACTCATGGATATTACTCCCTGAAGAACACCTGATGTTCCACCTAAGACAGGAAGCAGTGCAAAGAGCAAACCAACAGCACAATCCTGAAAAGAACAAACAACGTTGAATATTTAATTTCAAAGTATATCTGAAAGAATCATAACAAAGATAGAAAGGTCATTAATAGCAATGATCTTGACTCTTTTTGTACGACTGTAGCAACATTATTTTAGTCATGCATGCTGCATGTGCATCTATAAATATAAAAGTAATAGTACGTACCTGCAGAATCAGCGTTCCAATTATAACCTGACCATGAAGGGCATTGACGCTGTTCCTTTCCATTAAGAATTTCAAGACCTATGGGCCAAAGTAGAATAAAAGCAAATTCAAATACTTCATGAGGAAATAAAATATTAAATGACAACAACACTTTGTCTAGGTGTGACAGAGAGGAAGGGGGGAAACTTGGACTATTCAAAGAAAGTGAAGAACCCAACCACAAACTGAACCATTTTCAAACCAAACCAGAGAATAAAAACATGAACCGAAGTGCTGTTTTTAGAAACAGTTTGTTAACCAAACTGTGTACTTTAATTCCGAACTGTGGGTATTAAAAACCACTTTGTCAGCCAAACCTAACAATAAAATTGAACTGCAAAAAGAAACACTACAGAAAGAAACATCTACACCTCACATTCACAGTTTTTGTCATAGTAATTTTGAATCAATTCGTGAAGTATAGATTTTTCCTTTCAATCATTATGCCCCTATCAGTGAGATATTACTATCACATGATCAAACAATGTTTTAATCTCTCATACTGAAGTTGTCTATTTTGTCCCTAAGCTTCTACTTATGTGGTCTAGTTACTAAGCAGGTTGCAATTAATACTTGGACCCTAAAATTGGACCACCTCCTTCAAACAAAAACACCTTTCTCATATTTTCTCTGGTCCAGTAATTTCATTAACTCTTGGTTGAAACTTGAAACATTGTGATGTTTGTGTAGAATATCGAAATAGAAATACGAATCACCGTCAAATCTAATCCAAGTGCACCAAGCAATGATTGCAATAGCATATTACAATTATTAAAGAGTAGGCATAGTTTACTTGAAATAGTAAAAAGCTTGTAGTATAACCACATTAAACTCAAAGTGTGTGTCACAGTCCGACAAATTTGTACTAATCTACTTCACATGTATATTGTAGAAAAGGTACATCAGAAATTATGATCAGGAAATTACCACTGCTGTTGAAGACATGGATAGAAATGCACCAACAAATATTCCTTCAGATGATTTACCACCACATAACTGCAGGTAGGGTTTAGGTGCATTTTATTAGATTATTTTTTTTTTTTGACAAAAGGTGCATTTTATTAGATTTTGAATGCCACTAAAGTGGAGAGTATTTGTAATGAATAATAGTACAAAACATCATCAATGGTATCACTCAACTGGAAGCTTCAAAATCAATACATGATGCTACAGAACTATTTTTAAGAGTTTTAACATGACTAGAAAAGTATAAGCTCCATCCTAAAGGCCTGTATTGAATTAGGTTTGATAACAGGGTCATTCACCAATAATACTGTCGATAAATATTCAAAATTACCATGGTAATAGTATAAATACTTGTGTGGGGGTGTATAAACAACACTACAGAATAAAAGGAGCGTTAACTTTTACAGGTTTTTCTCTTTGCTAGTGACTTATTATTAGAGAAATGAATGAATATGTGTGTAATTAGTGAGTATGAACAATACACTTTCAACAAATTAGGTTTTAATCTCCAATTCTCTAAATGTTCCCCTGGTCTCTAAGATTTCAATTTAGCTTAAAGTTCAGGGTGTCTCCTATTATGAGAAAGCTATATTAGTTGATCCTGCTCCATACATAAATCGATAATTTCTTCGGAATTGGAAATAATCTTAACTAATTGGGTATCATGGATTCGTAGTATATTACATAATGAAATATACTGGCAATGATTATTTATCATGACTTAAGTTATCTTTCCAAAATACTTATAGAAGTATCGGACATACCGAAGCTATTATTCCACACAAGCACATAAATAACAGAATTTGCAGCAGACCTCCAAGAATAGCCACTGCTCGAACAACTCGAAGCTGCAAACATGAAAAGTCAGATTTACACCATATATTTATGGATGAGATGAAAATATACAAGTTTAAGCCAAAAGGAACAAATAAGTATACAAGGCAACCTTTGTTGTGGAAAACTCTAAGCCCAGTGCAAAGAGCAAAAAGATGACACCGAATTGAGCAACTGTCTCGACCTGCAAGGAATGGAAGCAGAATGTGAGATTACTTGGAGATAAATTAAATAATTTAATTTATTTTAATTATCACTCTGTTTCAATATGTCATATACAAAGATATCATATATGACATCCTGTGCACGATGTGATTTTATATCTAGAAATAATGTCACCGACTCATAGAAAGAGAAACAATCAGTAGAGTGCATAACAAAATAACTATAAGGGCAACATACTTGGACCATTTCACTAACAAAACTCAAACCTCCTGGTCCAATGAGGGATCCTGCCAACAGATATCCAGTCATAACCTGCAAATTTTATTGTATGGATGACACAACTTTAATAGGTCTATGGTAGAAATATAAATCTGCAAATAAAATCAGTTTATGATCAAACCGGTTGTCCAGCACAAGCAAAAGCAATGCCACCACAGGTTGCAGAGACAATGACAACCACAAGATCTGATATCAATCTGCAAAAACGAGATACAAAAAAGGGTAAGTAGCCTGACTAGTTCGTAGTTTCAGCCAGATTAGTTTCGTAGTTGCAGCCACTCATACACAAAATGCCGCTTGAAAAAGAAAAAGAAATGAGGGAAGGAATTGTAAGTAAACCTCAAGTCTAATTGCAGAACAGGATACTTTGACTTGGGATTGGATATGATAAATACATTGTCCTGAAGATGAAAAATTAGCAAAATATAAAAATTAAGTGTACTTTTAAGAAGAGTAGTACATGTACAAGTGTATTTTTCATGTGTATCATGATGATATGGTAGTAAAAAGTATCATTGCATTCTGTAAGTTTGAAAGATCTAAATTTCAAGAGCTCGACTGAGAGATACCTTTCGATCAATTAAAGTCGGTGTATCCTCAACCCGGTTCTCACTGTCCAAATTGAAAACATCATGGAACTGAAATGACCTGATAGAAAACTTGCCAAATGTCAGAAATACTGAAAATGGTTATTAGCATTGCGTTAAATTATAAAGACTAGCTCTCTCTTGAAGAAAAACCAAGATTCCAATTATTCTACAAGAAAGAGGTGCATACTTTTCCTCTTTGCTCTCATTTTTCTTGGGCTTAACTCTAGCAACAGTTTCTAAGACAGCCTGATACAATAAACATGTCATGAGAAAGAAGGGCATTAGATCGCCTGTCTATGCAAGAGTTGTCAATAAGTCACATACATAAAAACCTTCATAACATAACTATTTACAGAGAAATAGAGTGCAAAGTAACCAGGATAGATGTCCCGACCATAAAACTTGTTATCTCAGATAAAAACTAAAACACATTTTTGGCGCATCATAACTGAAATCTGAATATATGATATCATTAATCATGAAATTAGTCCTAAGATTAGCTTAGCGCTCCTCCAATGGATTAATTATCAACAACTGAGTTAAATCCTATCAAATGGAACTCTAGCCTAAAGCTAATAAATGCCTATATTACAAAATTAGGCCACCCCATCACCTCAGAACTGCTTCATATTTAGCAAAATCTATAGCTTCCATAGGAAATTAAACACTGGCATAACAAAGAATTGACTACAAACCTGCTGTCCAGCAACACTGTTGTTGAAACTACCAGCATCTTCGGCACCTGCAAAAGAATCAGGTAACTCACCAAGTGCACCCATTCGAATAAAACTTTCCAAATGCTAAGCTATTCATAAAAACTAAACAATGCCATATCAAAATATCCACATAAAAGCATTTGCAACTCCATATTATTTATTTGTTTTCCGTCATAAAAGCCAATAAACACGGAGCAAAATTCAGTAATCACGCTTTTTCAATCTATCTTCAACCGCGCCAATTTCACAGAACAAATCAATAAATTGCATAGGTAACCAGAAATGAAAAGGAAACTCCAATTAATCGGCATTTTCAAATACTCGTAATTAATATGCATGCTTCAAATCACGATCCGAGAGTTTCAGAAATCAAATTAAACAAGAGAAATTTGAAAATGCATAAGCATTAGAAAGAAAACTAGATCTACAAACCTTCGTTCTGTTCATTCTCGGGAAACTCCCTTTCAAGAGCTCGATCAATCATATTAGCGAGACTATCTTCATTGGATCCCGCAAGCGAGGCATTGCCAGCGGCGGTTACGTTAGTCTCCGGTAAAATAACCTCCGGTTTGGTGACGGAGTTATCGGCGAGGAGAGAGAAAGAGAATGAGGGAAAACAGAGAAGTAGATCGCAGAGAATGAGAACTTTGAGAATCGTATGTGATAATAACCTCATCTCCCTGGTTTAGAGAGAGAGAGTAATTGGAAGAACGTTACAGCGACACCGCGAGAGTTAATAGCACCGTCGTGTTTGGCGCGCGAAATGTCTCTCTCTCACAAACTTTGTAACTCGCAGAGATGAAGAGAGAGAGATTGCGGAGAGAGAGAAGAGGATGGAGTGGAAATGTGAAAGTACGAAATAGTCCTTGATTGTTGGGTGAATGAAAATTGAAAAAGGTGATTTAATTTGAACGCGAGAATTGGCTGTGGCAATGGTAGTGGGAAAAGCACATTAAGCCAAGCGCGTGTGTAGCTGCAAAATCAATATGCTTCTTTGCTTCTATCGTAACTTATGTCACAACTAGATTGAAAATGTTGCCATTGCCACTGATATGCATACACGTCCAACAATAACCAACCGTTCCAATATCTCCTAGTAGTATATGATATGAGTATCCATTACTTCTGTTAAAAAGAAAAATTTGAGTATACATTACTCACATTTTCTAAATAAAGAAAAGAGTATACATTACCTTACACAAAGTACTTTTGCTATCGCCATTATATTTTTGTTGTAGAGAGAAACCAAATTATTTTTGGATTATAGGAGGTTGAAATGAAACTTTTGGCTTAAAGGATTGATATAACTATTTTGTACCTAGTCATTTGAATTGATTTATTTTTTTTATGAAATGATAAATAATTTTTATGTTAATTTATAAGTTATCATCGATAAAATTGTATATTTATAAACTATTTTTTCATCAACTACCAAAACAAACTTAGGCTCCGTTATTTGGATGAATAACTTATGCAAATGTTTATAATATAACAGTTTATAACATGAAAGTTTACATCGTAAGTTTTTTACATTTGGATATGTACACTAAAAAATACTTACATAATTGTTTTGATATGTCATTACATAAACAATTGTAAATTTAAGATAGAGTCAAAAAGATAAGTGAGATACTTTAAAAGGATAAGGGTGAAAAAAAATATTATCATATAAAAACAAAAGAATAAGTTTAAGATCGACTCAAAAAATACATTTTATAAATATGTTAATATTTGTAGAATGGAGCATCCGAGAGTCAAGATGGGATACTTTTCATAAGCTCCTTGCTTGTTAAGCTCAATGATCAACATATTATGTGAGCTTATTAAAACATGATAAAAGTAGCTTACGCAATTGTGATACACTTTTTATTAATTTACTCAACCATTGATACAACGACATGCATCAGTAGATAAATCAATACAAACGGATCCTTAATTTTGAAATAAAATAACATTGAAGTTGATTGTCGAGAAAAATATATTGAAGCGAAGATAAATATATAAATATAATGTTGTCAAGAATACTCAATTTACAATATTGTTACGGATTATTTGACACTCATCTGTGTAAGATAATCATGCAACGCTACCGCATATTAAAGTGATGTAACTCATATTAAATTAATGTCAATGTAACTTTTTTAGCCATAAAGACAAAGAGAATCGTAAATTAATTTTTTTTTCAAAAGTATTGTCTATCGTTGTTAGAATATCTAATAATTTTAAACATGGTCTACGGTAGACCACTTATGAATGACATTCACGGTAACAGTAACACCCAAAGTTGGCCATGCATGTGACATATGGACTATGGTGTAGGGTCTCCAAAAACAAGGGCTCAAAATAATGAGTAAAGAGGGTATTTTTTGATCAATTAGTAAAGAGGGTATTTTTTGATCAATTAGTAAAGAGGGTATAAATATATATGTTTTAATTTAATTTGCTAATTATTTTAAAATTTTATTTACTAGTTCAACTTCAAAAGTATCTATTTGGTTAATTTCAATGTTGCAAAATTGATAATAAAAAAAAAACAATTAAAAAATTTACACGTTCTAGTTCTTTTTTCTTTCATTTATCCTGTATGTTTTCCAAATTGTCTCATAAGAATTGTTTTTTTTTTTATAAAATTCTCTCATAAGAATATAAAGTTTAAACGTGGATCTAAAAAGCATGAGAAATTTTTTTTAATGAGATAACTAGAAGTGTTAGAGGTCCCACTAGAACGAGTCTTCATAACATTAATTTGAAAAAAGATTCAGAGAAAAAACTAAAATTATATGGGCAATCGACACATATATTTTCTTCTTGCTAGGTATGATTGACATGCACCTGCCAATTCAACTCTAAAAGCTCCTGGATACGACGAACTAACATAGACGATTTATTATTGATTTTGACATTCCCTGTGATCAGGACACATATTAAGGAATTAAAAGTATAATTATTGCGCTAAAAAATATATTTTCTCTGGCCTTAATTATAATCAAATGTTCACTTCTTAGATTCATCAGAAAACTAATATATATTTTTTTATATAACCCTCTGGTTCGACCGCGAGATAAGTAAAACCTGACCAAAAAATTATTTATAATTAAAGTCAGATACATTAGCTATCAAATGAATTTAAAAAATGAAAATTTGCTTATAATTAAGTCCGAATGAAGTATCAATTTAACTCTAACCAAAAAAATCACTATTAAACCCGTAAGAAACATACATAAATAGGGCTTAACCAACGAGTCCATAACCAATGTGCCCATGGACATGGTCCCTTTCCTCTTAACTCAACTTTGAACCCTCTCTCTCAAATTCAGCACCTTCATCAAAACTCTCCAAAGCAAGCAAAGCAAAGCAAAACAAAACAAAACAGAGTCGGTGAGTAACTAACTAGCAACCACTATGGGAGTAAGCAACAACATAACCGCAGTTCTAAACTTCATAGCAATATTAGCCTCAATACCAATAATATCCTCTGGCATTTGGTTAGCATCAAAACCAGACAACGAATGCATAGCCAATTTCCGATGGCCAATTGTCATAATCGGAATCCTAGTCCTCCTCGTTGCTTTAACTGGCTTCGTCGGTGCTTATTGGAACAAACAAGGTCTCTTAGCACTTTACCTTTTCACTATGGCACTTTTAATCGCTCTTCTTCTTATCATCCTCGTTTTCGCCTTCGTCGTAACTCGACCCGATGGAAGCTACGTTGTTCCTGATAGAGGATACAAAGAGTATAGGTTAGATAAATTTTCTTCTTGGTTAAGGAATCGTGTTACTGGTTCTGGTAGTTGGAGGAAGATTAGACCGTGTTTGGCTGCTTCTGATGTTTGTATTAAGTTAACTCAGAATTACATCACTGCTGATCAATTTTTCAATTCTCATATCTCTCCATTACAGGTAACAACAAACGCAATTCTCTTTATAAAATTAGATATAGTTTCGTTTTTTTTTTTCTCTGGTGTTTCTATTTTTAGTTATTTAAGAGTCTGCATTTATCTGGCGGTGGTTTTGGCCGTGTACTGGCCGCACTGACAAGTGAATTATTACCAGATCCATTCGTCAGTGTTCTTGCTTCCATTCAAGAAATTTCTTTTTTGGAGTCACTTATTGTTTACTTGTCTTTAGCTCAAATCTCAGACCCACATCACATGCTACCATGTTACTATGTTTAATTCCAATTACTGAATTCAATAATTACTTTTTTATATTCATACTATGATAATAATTTTTTACAGATTCCAGGCCTATCGACAAAAATAAGTCAAAAGTAATTTTATTTTTTTATAACACATTGTCTTACTACTAGTAAGTCAGTAGTGGGTAGGTCGGTAGGATATTCATCACTGAATTGCTAAAAAATAGCGGATAAGATAGCTTATAGCGGATGAGTAGTGAATAACTTATAAACTACTGTAACTTTTGGCTTATAACGAATAAGCTAGCCGACTGAGTTTGTAGCGTTTGATAAAATTAGCAGTTGAACTAGTTTATAAGTACGAAATGATATAAAAAAGATATGTTTAATTAATATTTAATTTTTTTCAAGTAAGATGACGGGTAAAATTGGAAGAAAAAATAATAAACTATAAGCTATAAGCTCATAAGCTACTTGAAATAACATTTGAAAAATAAGCTATAAGTTCTTTTTAAAAAAACTTTTACCAAACAAGTATTTTTTTATCATATAAACTATAAGCTCAAAATCCGACCTTCCCAAACAGAGCCTAAATAGGCGACTCTAGGATTTGAATACTTTTTTTTAGGAGAGAGTCATGTTAGTAACTCTTATGACACCATTGGTATAGAGTCAAAAGTATATTATATAACAATTAGTTTAGGATTTCACTCATATATTCTATACATGGATTTAAATCTCAATGTCAATGTGAATACTTCATTGGTATACATGATTACTATTTCATGAATAACTTAAAAGTTGCTAGATTACTACCGCATTTCACAGGCAGTAATTAATCAATTATGAAGCTCTTTTAATCGATTAATTACATAGTACTTGTTTCAGATTCTTTCTGCTTTTTCCTTATACATGAATATCTATGTGAGTGTTCTGTGTGTCTTGAAATTATATGGAAAAATGGATTTGATCAAAATTTAAACTTAATAAAAAAAAAGACATGTGTATATAATACAAGTCATTATACCAATTCCATACACATTCTTACCATCCCTCTCCCAGCTCCAGAGGACTCTGTCCCAAGGTGTAGTTGTGATTTGTGAAGTTACTCAATTTTGTGGTAGCTAGTAAGGAAAGAAAATGCCCGTGATTTTTTAAGTGGGACCAATGAATTGTGAACCGAACCATTCACAATATTATAATGCATTAGTTAAATAAAATCTGTTTGTTGGATCCAAAATTACAACTACTACTTTTTTATTGCTGGTGACAATGATAATGATAAACTACTTGTCGTATCATGCGAATTCCAACATATAGTTTTCCATCTTATTCTTAACTTGACCCACCATCTAGACATTAGATTAATTATTGTTTGAAATCTGAGGTTTACACTCAACATGTCTTGAATCAGCATCACTTTAGAATGCATCATTAGTTGAAGACATTAGGCACATCCTTTGTTACCACCAGTTTGGCTAACCACACAAAAATACTATGTAGGACCTTATATTCTATGGGGACAATGATTGAGGCACCCGAAAGTTCCATGCGAGATAGCTACTATTAACCTATACAGAGAAATCATGAAAAGTTTAGACATTAAATTAATCAGCCTAGTATTGTTAATCTCACTGTTTTGTCTCTATTGCACCAGATGAAAATGTTATTGTTGCCAGCTCGTGACATGGTTTAGTAGTTGTTTCTGTTATGTTTTTTCTTTTTATCTGTAGTAGTATTTCATAGTTTACAACACTCGCATACTCTGCGCACCAACTACTTAGGCTAGACCCGTTAGTTTTCGGTTTTGTGTTTGTTAGTTCAATCTTATTTATGCTAAGGAATTTGTTTGGTTGGTTTGATTACAGTCAGGATGTTGCAAACCTCCAACTGTTTGTGGTTACAGTTATGTGAGTCCCATAATGTGGACAAACCCTGCGAATCCCATGGCCGATTCAGATTGCAATTTGTGGAACAATGATCAGAATCAGCTATGCTACAATTGTAATGCTTGTAAGGCTGGTCTACTTGGGAACCTAAGAAAAGAATGGAGGAAAGCAAATATTATTCTCATTGTGGCTGTTGTTGTTCTTATATGGGTCTATGTCATTGCTTGTAGTGCCTTCAAGAATGCTCAAACAGAAGACCTCTTCACTCGTTACAAACATGGTTGGGTTTGAATTTGAGGGCGTGTCCGACACTCATCGGTGTAAGATAATCATACGACACTAACACTTGTTGGTTATATTCAATGGCTCCTCCATTTCGGAAAAAAGAAAGGTATTCAATGACTTATATTTTCTCAAATCACTATTGGTAACGACGTCTATGTGACAGTGTTGCTGTTGTGTCTATATCTTTGTATGTTTCTGCATCATAGCTCGCAACAATTTTCAACTTTTTAATGTTGGTCATTTTGTCTTTCGGTTCTCTATCTTTCACGCTCTTGTTAACTCTGAGTCATTGTCGTTAATGTACATTATACATTTATACTTCTTTTTCTGTTTTTTTTTTGTTTTTTTTTTGTGTTTATGGAATCACCTATATTGTAAGCAAGTTATTAAGTGGTATGCACTGCGCAGATAGAGTTTTTCGCAGTAGAAACAAGTTAATACTTTTCTGTTGCTGTGGAAAAACAGAGAACATAATATTTATATTCCTAATAATGAAGACTTTCCTTAGAGCATGTGGTTAGAATAGATTAATTAAATATGTTCAGTTCTTTTTATATCTTTCTTTTAAATAGTATACATTGGTGCTCAATGCTGTAAGCCTGTATCCACAATTTTGACATGCATGCCCTTATAGAGCATTCACTGCTAACCAGAATGGTATGTGTGGAGAATGAACTGCTATGGAGATGAAAGATCTTGAGAGAAACAACTAGTGTGGACTTCTCAGTACTCAATGAGTATTGAATAGCTCAACAACTATATCCACAAATCAAAATCTGATAATTCACAACGGTTAGTTTCATCCTAACATTGATAGTGTAGTATATGACCTTTACATATAGAAAAACCAAAAGTAAAGTAACTACTTTGCACATAGTTTCAACTTAATAATTTAGTACGTGATAGTCTAAAGACTAAAAATGAAACAAATCAAATCCCTACTGAATCAACAATATTATAGAACAATGACATAAAAGTGCACCTTATAATCAAACAAAGAGCTTGAATTGTTGACCGGAAAATGGAAAGCGGGTCTTGGGGACGAGAGCGATGAGACGGGAATAGGCAAGGAAAAAAAGGAAGAGGACTGGCGGGGATGATGAGAAGAACGGGATGATAGGTGACTGACGGACAAACAAAAGAGAAAATGAGGGATGACACTTCACGGAAGTTGGGGACGGCGACTAAGCACGAGAGTGAGAAATGGCTAAGAGGAGCAACTACAAGTGAAGTAAGAGATGATGAATATTATGGAAATAAACACCTTTTTAAATTGACAGCTGTGTAATTGGTCTATGACATACTTTTAAAATCAGTTATAAAATCAACTGATTTAAGAAATTTTAAATCGATTTTCTTACTATTATTAAACAAATTAAAAGAGTTGCTAAACCTTTGCAACCACAAGAAAGTCAATATCTTTGATTAGGTGAGTAAAATGAACCATATTGATAAGTTTTTTAGAATATTCTCTACATGAAACTATTGAGATAAATCTCAAAAATATACTGAAGCTACATATTTAAGATTTTTCTCTCACAAATAGTAATTTTTATAATTAAGTACAAGTTAATCAAACCTCAAATTTAAAGGGACCTGTTTATCATTCAAAAAAAAAAACTTCTTTATCATTTTAATCCACATATATATCATTGATCTTGATAGGTTTAATAGCAACAAATACAAATATTATAGTTATTTTTTTATAATTCAAATGTTACGGTATATAAAATGTTTGATTTATCTCGATGAATATTTTGAAGATACACAATTTTTATAATTTTTAACTATGGATAAATAATAATCAATGTTATGTATCATTGTGCCTATGGGAAGAAAAAAACAATTAGTTTAACAGCAAGATCCAATCATCTTCCAAACCGACTCTATAAAAACAAAACCTACGCCCAATCCCTTACTCTCTTCCTTTCTCCAATCACCGAAAATCCCAAATGGATCGACCCGTTTTCACAATCTCACCATCCGAAGCCAAATCCATGGCCGAATCTTCATCCCTCACTCTCCCTCAACTCCTCCCATCACTAGTCACCTCCGCCCAATCCCTCGCCCGTCCACCCATCTCCAATTTCCGTGTCGCAGCAGTCGGACTTTCCCAATCGGGTCGAATCCTAATCGGAGTCAACATCGAATTCCCAGGTCTTCCTCTTCATCATTCCATCCACGCCGAACAGTTTCTCCTCACAAATCTCTTTCTCAACAATGAAACCAATCTCAACTCATTCGCAGTCTCCGCCGCACCTTGTGGCCATTGTAGACAATTCCTCCAAGAACTTCGCGGAGCATCCGATATTCAAATCATCGTAACTTCCGAACCCGACCCAAAATTCACTTCACTATCACAGTTTCTTCCTTATAGATTCGGACCACACGATCTTCTCCCTGAACATGCTCCTCTGTTTTTGGAACCACGTAACAATGGTTTAAAGCTTAAAAAAAAACTACCCAACGGTGTTTGCAACGGTAACGTGGTTGATGAGAAGTTAAAGATTGCGGCTTTGGAAGCTTTGAATAAATCCCATGCTCCTTATAGTGATTCACCTTCTGGGGTGGCGATTTTGGATTGTAATGGGAAAATTTATAAAGGTTGTTATGTTGAATCGGCGGCGTTTAATCCTAGTTTGGGTCCTCTTCAGGTTGCGGTGGTGGCGTTTATTGCTGGTGGTGGTGGTGAGTATGATGAGATAGTTGGTGCTGTTTTGGTGGAGAAGGATGGTGCTGTGGTGAAACAAGAAGGAACTGTGAAGTTGTTGTTGGAAGCTATTTCTCCAAAGTGTGAATTGCAGACTTTTCTATGTTCATATGATTAGTTGAATTCATTGTAATTTGGTGGAAGGTGTTGTTAATTGGATGAGAAATGGATTGTGTATAAATTAATCATTAATCATGATCATGATGATACCTCGTTATGTATTTAGTGTTACTAGTAATTTGTTATAATCATCAAACAGTTTTTAATCCTTATATTTTTGTCTATACATGCAAATACTTGTTTTCTTTTTGAATGTTTTAGTATTGGTTGAATTCAATATAGTATTGGTTTGTCATGTGAGGTTGTGTAACTTGGAATTGGATCGGCTTCACATTTTTAACTTTTTCAATGTTATCGAATTGATTAAACCAAAGAAATTACGACTACACGAGTGAGGGAATACGATTGACACTGTAACATAAATAAATGAATGGTTGGATTTTAAATTGACAGTTTAGATTTATCGCAGTGTAAAATATTCTTATAACAGGAAATTTAAGTTTAAATTCATAATTGAGTAACGTAACAACCTAACTCAAAAATGTATTGAGTACAATCGGCTAAAGTGCGGTCAATGTATAAGAGTCGTTCAACCAAAATTCGACTGTACAAATTTAAATGTAGTTTTAAATTTTTTAATATAAAAATTTTGATCTTTAAATTTGAATGTTCAATTTGGATCGAAGGATTTAAAATGATCTTCATTTCTCAAAAAAAAAAAAAAAAAAATAGAAAACTCAATTTAGTAAGAGATACATACAAATAAATTAAAAATATTTTAAAAATTATGAGATACCCACCACCTATTTCACCTTATAAAAGAACCCAACTTAATATGTACGGTAACTATGGAACACATTTTCGGGTGGTCTATCATGGGTTTATGTTTAAAAAATATTTAAAATTTCAACAACGATATACATCAATTGTTTTTGGTAGAGAAGTTAAAGGAAAAAAACAGGAAGAAAAACTATTCATGAAGAAAAAAGGTTCCCGTTGCGTCGTTCCTAAGAAGATCACGGACGCCTTCTGGAGGAGAAGCATAAGTCAAGAATTCTGCATCAGAGGAGACTTCGAGTTTAGCGAAGAAATCAACACATTGATTCCCCTCTCTGAGGGTACATGGGGCCCCATCCACATATATGACAATGGTCCGCGCCTGTCTCACATACTTTTTTGCAGATGATGTCCTTCTCTTCACCGCAGCCAAGAACTTCCGGTTACACTTTATTACTGACCTTTTGGCTCGATTCAGTCGTGCTTCAGGTTTGAAGATCAACTTGTCAAAGTCTCGAGCTTTCTACTCTGCAGGTACACCGCAATCCAAGATCAACAAACTCACGTCTATCACTGGAATAAGGAGCACTGATACCTTGGGCAAGTATTTAGGCTTCCCAATCCTCGAAGGGAGAGCCAAGAGAAGTGATTTTCTTTTTATTATCGACAAAATGCAGTCACGACTTGCTTCGTGGAAAAATAGGATGTTAAATAAACCAGGTCGCTTGTCGCTGGCTTCATCTGTCCTCACCTCTATCCCCTCGTACTACATGTAAATTGCTTGGCTCCCTCAAAGCATTTGCGACAACATTGATCAAACCATTTGTAGCTTCATCTGGAGAGACTCCAACAACAAAGGTATCCACCTAGTAGGATGAAATAAAATTAATCATCCCAAGCAGTGTGGTGGTTTAGGTATTCGACCGGCAAGGGAAGCTAATACCTCTCTTCTGGGAGAACTTGTCTGGGATATGATGCAATCTTCAAGTAAGCTTTGGGTTGACCTCCTCTCTAGCAAATATGTTGCTGGGCCAGATTTCCTCCTCTCCAGCAACCATCCTAGTGGCTCATCAACTTGGTCCTCTATTACTCGAGCAAAAAATATCCTCAAAGATGAGTTTTCTTGGCGTGCATGTTCGGGATTTTCTTCCTTTTGGTTCACCCCTTGGACCACTCTTGGCCGTCTTGGATCACTCGTCCCCTACATCGATATTCATGATCTACATCTCTCAGTGAAAGACGTGCTTTCCACAGACAATCCTCATACTCGGAGTCTTTACACTCAACTCCCTCTGTTGGTTTCTGATGTCATCAATAACACTAACTTCAAGTTCAATGATTCCATCGAATACACTTTCATTTGGATTAACAACAAAAATGGCACTTACACAACTAAAAGTGGCTATAATTGGTTACTCTCCCTAAGGGACCCGAGAACAATGCATAATCCTTTACACTCTTGGTCTTGGATTTGGAAACTTCAACTCCTTGAAAAGATCAAATTTTTCTTTTGGTTGACATGTTACAATTCGTTGTTTAAACATATATATCGTTGTTTAAAAATATAAGTTAATGACCATCCTCATTTTCACGATTAAGATAATAATTTAATTGATATCAATTTGATTAAAACAACGAGAAATAGCCTCATAAATCCTAGCTTAGCTGGAAAAACACACAACATTGACGTCAAACAAGATGATATCACTATTTCAGTGTCCCGGGTTCGAACCCAGGAACTCACAATTATATGTGAGTTTAATTTCAGTGGATTACCACTTCTTCTAAGACAACAAAAAAACAACGAAAAATAAAATATGGCTCGTATTAAATTGACGTCAATTATATCACTATTTTAGTCATAAAGATGAGGGATATATATATCATTTTTATTTTTGGAAAATATTATCAATAGTCCTTATAATTTCTGATAATTTTAAACATCAATTCACAATGTACGACTTAATGCACAAATAGATGGAATAGCAGCAAATATCATCTTTCTAACTTGCATATTCGTGGAGCTAGCACTCACCCCAAACTCAAAGGCCAAGACACATAACATTGCCTAGTGATCATTCATATGAGATGTTTGATAGCTTTTTTTATTCGCATGTTTCTAGAGTTGCGAATCAAAGGTGTTCATGTGTGTGGTTGAGGGATCATATATATATGAACACGCATGAATATGATATAATTGACTATTTGTGTGTTATAACGTTATTGAATTGATAAGAATCGTGTTTTCAAAAATAAGTTTATTATGAATGTATGAGTTTTATTTATGATGAACCCATCTCTTTTTTGAAGTTGGATTTACGGTGAATTTCCTATGTGAACATTTTTTTTGGACAAAGTGTTAAAAAAACTTCTAAAATCTAAGAATCTTAATATTTCTTTACCAACATTCTACCTCTCGTTGGTGGCTCCTTCTAGGGTGGGAAAGGGTAATGGGCCTCCCATGGTGGGAGAGTGAAAAATGACTTGCTGGTGTAAGCCATCCAGTAATAGTAATATAATAATAAGTTTTGCTATTTACACAATTGCCACATCTGTGATATTTACAAAGATTGCCCATATATATCTTAAATTGTGATTTAAACACACTTGTTTTTTTTTTTTATATATAATGATTTAAACACACTCTTATTTTTTATAATGATTTTTTTTTGTAAAGTTTTTTTATAATAATAATTTAAACAGACTCTAAAAATATAAAATGCAAATCTTTTTTATTGTTTTCACTCTTGTCTCTTGAATCAAATTCCCAAATATAAACACAAACACTGAAAAACAATAACACAGCTTTGTCGCCGTCGCCGGTCCCTCTGTCACCTTCTCTGCTCACTGTCTCCGCTCCCTCTGTCAATCTCCGCCCCCTCTATCACCGTTGCGGCTCCACCGTTATCTCCAACGCAGAAATCACTCGCTGGGCTGTTGACAATCGATTTACAATTAAATCCGGTAAGAAATTGTGGTTGTTGTTGATTTTCACTTTATGGTTTTAGATTGTTTGCAGCATTTTAGTTTTAATGCTACGATAGACTTCAAGAACAAAATAGAAGTTTCATTTACAATGTTAGATTTGTTTTTGTTTCCCACACCACTGTCTTTGTTTACAACTATGGAACTTGCATTGTGACTTGTTAGCTCAGCTGCTAATGCATTTTGCATGTTATTGTTTTTGGGGTTTTTTATTTTTTTCATCTCTACCCTTTTTACCTCCTGTAATTGGGATAATTTTGTATTATATTAGCTGCATTAAAAATAGTTCACACATAAAATTGAATGCAAACAGTCCTTAACAGTCCCTAGCTAGAATTATTGAATAACATGCAGATAATACAATGATAAAATATTAATGTCCCATGATCTCAATTGCAAATGGGATAACTAACTGTAGCAATTGCATTCATTTTATTGAAATTAGCCTTATCTAATATTTGGTAATGTATTTGTGTAATTCAAATTAGCCTTAATGATAATAATGGGTCTTGATATAGGTGTTGAGCAATGGAGTTTGGGTGTCAATCGGAGAATAATGTTGTCGTTGAGGATTCGGTAAGTAAATATCTATAACTGTTAATAACAATATACATGATCTTGTTCTCGTTCTTCTTATATTTGAAAATGGTTTTGTTAAATCTAAGCATTATGAATAGGGGGTTTTGTTAAATGGTTGACGGAGCCGGTGATTTCTATGAGGAGATGATGACAGGTCTGAGTGAGTTAGTGATGGTCTAGGTTGTTTCTGCTATTCTCTTGGTTATTTTTCTACTGCTACATCGTCCAATTGATATGAATAGGGGGTTTCTGGTTTTTATAGGGGTCAGACGCTCAGAATATTGTTGTGTTTTGGGTCTGTTTGTTACTGGTATTTATAGTCTTTTTCTAGTCTTCCATTTCTTGTTTTCTTTTCTTCATTTGTAACCTTGTGAGGGACTTTGTACATCTTGTACTCTATCCTTCTTTATCTAATATATTTTAGCTTTTTCAAAAAAAAACATTGGATGCTTGGTACATAATTATAGTTTAATAATGCAATCATGTCTAAGTATTTGTCATTATAAACAGGGTTCTGCAGATCTCGATAATGGGTCATTTGACAACGACGAATACAGTAACAATGTTGGTGAAATAGGATGTGAAGTTGATGATGAAATTAGTGATAACGGGGAAGGCAGTGAGTTTGATGAAGAATTTGACATGTCGTCGGGTGATGGGAATGAACCACGGGATTGTGATGCGGAACGCATAAGCATAAATTGCATGGCGGATATTTGTAAGATTGATATGAACAATATATCGGCAGACGAAGTGGAAAGGTACGATTTTGCTGATTTGGAGATTGCGTACCAATTCTACTTCTGGTATGGAAGAGCAACTGGGTTTTCTGTTCGTAAGAGTCATGTTGTGAGGGATCATGCTGGTGAAATTCTTCAGCAAACCTTTTTGTGCTCACGTGCAGGATACAGAGAAAATAGGGGATTAACACCAGAGAAACGGAAGCGTGAGCCAAAAAATCAAACTAGGTGCGGATGTGAAGCCAAATTCAGAGTCCACATAGACATTGTTACAAGGCGTTGGTACGTTACAATATTCGAATTTGATCATAACCATGTCTTGTTAGATGGAATGACGTGTGGTTTGTTACCGGCACATAGAAAGATGACGAAGACGGATGTACAAGATATTGAGAGTCATGGAAATGTTGGGATAAGACCATATCAAATGTATGGCGCAATGGCTAATTCAGCTGGCATCTACTAAGAAACGCTTCGACAAATGTTGGTATACCTGATTTCATGCGGTATCTTAAACGATGCATGTTGGGGGACATTGAGATTAGCAAGTTTGAAGAACTTTGGGGCGAAATGGTACATAAGTTTTGTTTGGAAGACAACATGTAGATTAAAGAAATGTATGAAAAAAGGAAAATGTGGTCTACTGCCCACATCAGGGGATTTTTCTTTGCAGGATTAAGGACAACATCTCGCTGTGAGGCTCTGCATAGCCATCTTCGTCAATTTGTCCATTCAAGGATCAACTTATTTGACTTTGTCCAGCAATTTCAAAGATGCCTTACTTATTTTCCATTTAGGGAAGTTGAAGCTGATTTTCAGTCTAATTATGGACAACCTGTAATTCAAAGCAGCAGCTAGTGGCATACACGTGTACACAAAGCTCTGTGACGGATGAGGCTCACGCAAAGTCTATAGTGTAGGCATCATCATAAATCATCATAAAGGTAAAATTTCAGGGCGCTGAAGCTTCCCGCCTAACGTTTCACTTTTTTTTCCATCGATTAAAATTCAATTTGTACGAAGAATAGTTTAAACAAAAAAAATTAAAAAATTGAAGCTTAAGTACTCCTCTAATTTTGAATATAAGCAACAAGAAAAAAGCAAATCCTTTAAGAAAATGGAGTAAATGATTACGAAAAGTATGTCATATGAGATTTAGTTTATTACTATTCACGGATAGTAATTACCTACGAAGCCGGATACGTGACACGATACTGATACAGGAAAATTTTAAAATTCGCGATACGTTATTTAAAAATTAAATTTAAAATTAAATATACAAATGCACAATATATAAGCATAATAAAAATCGATATTGATAATAAATTAACATTCAAATTAACTCAAATTGAGCAAACAAGTGATAATTATATTTCTTTAAGTTAAGTAAGTACTACCAAAAAAGACATAACTACTACTATAAAAAAAATCATCGGTACCACCTAAAAAAGAAGCTGGCAATCCATAAATAACATCATACTTTAACATTCACCGTTTAAGATAAAATACAGATTGTATAAGTTTCATCTATCCATTTTTATCATCAAAAAACATTAATTGTCTGATACTTCTCTGATACACGTATTGGAGAGAGTTCTTCCCGCCCTTAATGATAATTATAATACTAATAGTAAAATAATTACTTTAATATTTTTAGAAAAAATATTCAGATTTATATAGTATAAATAATGGAAATAATTTAAAATTAATAATTATTAGGAATATATATATATATATATATATATATATATATATATATATATATATATATATATATATATATTGTTCTGGTGAACAAATAAGGGGTATAAACAGTAAGTAAATTGGACTGTCGAATAAACAAGATAATCAATCTATTATCAAAATTCCTTCGTTGTTCGTCCTCTTTTTCATCAATGTTACAAGTATTTATAGGTTACACATGGAGAGAGTTCTTCCCGCCCTTTTTCTTCATTGGACCGTTGTATGGATAATCAAATATTGTTTGGGTTTTGTCGCGGTGATTTTTGGATGTCGAGTTATTAATTAACTTCGAATCGCAATTTAATATTCCACCACCGATCTTTAATTTATCCGAGGGAAAGAGAAAAAGTTCGAAAAAACCCTATTTTAGAGATCAAGGTCCCGGGGTTAGTTATACGAAGGGAAGGTACTAGCACCCTAAGTATCTATAGTATCCTATAGGAACCTCTTGTTTTTATTCTATCTTTGCGCTTTATTTTAATCGCTTGTAAAAAATGTACAACTTAGGGATTTAAAGTGATGATAAAAAAAGTTTAAGGTGAAAAAGAAAAAAAAATGTTTTTGTTGATTTTATTTGATTCGCCGAGACAAGTCTCATGCCTACGTACCCGAAAGATCAAAATCTCGTAGTTCGGGGTAAAAATTACGAGTAAATTTGTTTGTTTGATTTTAAGGTTTAAAATCCAAGGTTTTAGCGATAAAAGAAGCCGTTGGTTTAAAGTCCAAGGCACTTGGTTTAAAATCCAAGTTTGCGATAAAAAAGACTCTTGGGTTAAAATCCAAGGTTTTCACGATAAAATGGGGCATTGGTTTAAAGTCCAAGACACTTGGTTTAAAATCCAAGTTTTGAGATAAAAAAGACTCTTGGTTAAAATCCAAGGTTTTCACGGTAAAAGATGCACTTGGTTTAAAATTCAAGGCAAAATAATAATTCAAAATAGATTGACTTAATAAAATAAAAAACCAAATTAAAAAAAAATCAATATATATATATATAAAAATAATAATAGCTAGTGTGGGAATTTTAATGGTACTAATACATGGACAGATTGATAGATAGATGTATAACTACTTTTGAGTGTAAAAAAATGTATAACTACTTTTCTGTTGAAATCAATCGGTAGTGGAAATAGATTGAACATGTACTTAGCGTACGTGGTTCGATTCTCACGGAATGCAAAAAACTGTATTAGAGAGAAATAGAGAAGATCGTGAGGTGCAGTACCGTGACGAGGGCCCGAGCTGTTACACTCATAAAAACTCATAATTAATCCAATAATTTAGTATCTGAATCATTATATATATAAAAGTATTTAAGTCTCCAAGTAACCCTAATTTAACCCTATTAAAACACTAACATGGATGGGCTGCATTGCGTGATTTTTATAATATTCAATATGGTGCTTAGATGATTTTATTATACACTGGGATGAGTCGGTTTTTTAAAAGACATATTTGATTGTGTCATTTATTTTAAAAAATTTATTATAGTTTTTTTTATATAATATATGAAAATCTACACAACTCGTGCGATAGCACGGGTCGGTGTCTAGTTGACATAAACATTTTAAATGAGGTTAATTACAGTATAATAAATTTTTAAAAGTCTATAATTAACTTAAAAGTCTTAACTATGTTCAACACGCTATAAAAAATATAAATTAGTAAACGAATGACCTAAAAATTTCTTTAGGGCACTTGTTACCATAACTAATAAAAATTTCTTAAATTTTTTGAAGATATGCACAAGTTGAATGAAAAGTAGGGACTAAAAACACTGACGATAGAAACTTCAGGGACTAAAAAGTGTAAAAAAATCTTCAGGAAGTAAAAACATATTTAACCCTATAATTTATTGCATTATGTTTTTTTATAGTTAAAATACTTTTTTATATTTTTTTTTCTAATTTTCCCCTCGTAAAATACTTCGGTTTTTAAACCCAAGTTTTTTTTTTTTTATATATATAAAAAATAATTACACATTAACAAAATGTAGACGGGCAACAAGCTGCGCGCTAATCCTTTTTGAATAGCAAAACCTAATCTTTGAAAAATTACATCCCTAGACCTAGGCGTCACGACATTACAATGCATAACCTTTTGAACTCTTTTCAAATGATTTACAGTCTTTGGTGCTAGAAATCCAAAAGTGTCGAAAGCAAACGGTATAAAAACGTAACTTAGCTTAGTTGTAGGGATATCACAAATTAAGTTTTTTATTAAAATTGATGAGAATAAATTAGATTTATTTTCTAGTAGTTTTTATAATATATTGTTACTAGTTTAGAGACTCGTCCATAGAGCTGTAAAAAGGTCCTTAAGTGGTAGGCTCTTTATGGGACGTACGCAATTATTTTTTATTGTTAATTTTATTTAAATTTTACATAATTTTTCTAGTGTCGTGAACTTATCTTTTTCTATAATTTTTTTTACTAAAATTTCAATAAGTTTTTTTATTGTTTTTATTTTGTTCCTACTTTTATGGATTCAATCGTATTTTTATTTTATTTTTCCTACTTTTATGCATATAAGTTTTTTACTCCCCCGTTCCTTTTTATTTTTATGGAAAGTGTAATTTTGTACCTTATCTTCCTATTATACCCTAATTTTATTTATTTTTTGGAATATATCATGTACAAAAAAATAGGAAAAAAAAAAACAAACAAAAATATAGGAACAAAACAACAACAATAAAAAAATTATATGAAAAAGTTTAGTAAAAAAAAATATACAATAAAAAAATTATATAAAATTTAGTCAATAAAAAAAATAGAAAGGAGGACGTAATAGACAAAGTATAACCTTATAATATCAAAACGACAAATAATTTGAAACAAATATTTTTTTCTAAAACTTACTACTTAAGGGTTTAAAGAGTGCTCTTAGGGCACTCGTTAGCATTTGCTTATAGAATGAACATATCTTTAATTGTAATTTTACTAAAAAAAAAATATATAATGAATATATAATATAAGAAGTTTAAAATAGTAAGTTTGTACCGAAATTTGAGGATTTTATATTAAATTTATAACGAATAAAAGTGTCATAATATCACAAACAACGAATAAGCTAACCAAAAAAATAATGAATATAATAATTAAAAAAAAAATGTGACATAGGTAAAATAATGAATGAAGTCATGAAGGAAACTAAACAGAGAGGTTTTGCACGAGTCCAATTCGAAAGTGATTTTCAAGTGGTGGTTGAAGCAATTCGTACCAAAAGAAGAGACAACTCAGAGCTTCCTTCAATCATTAATGATATTCTCCTTATTATGTTATCTTGTGCAAATTTTGAGGCTACGTTTCTTATGAGACAAGTGAATTTGGTGGTTCATACGTTAGCTAGGACGGTCAATTCCTGGATTAATTTCAACATATTTGAGATTATTTCTTCATATATTAATCTTTCGGTGATTAATGAAATGCATTAAGTTTGTTTCGTTAAAAAAAAATAAAAAATAATGAATTATCATAAATAATGAATATTTTATATAATCATAAATAATGAATATAAACCAACCCGAAAAAATATAATAATGAAAAAAATCTTAGTGTCATAAGTAAAATAAGTAAATAAAGAATATTTACAAATACCAAAATTATTTTAGATCAAAATTTGGCGAATTACAATTAGAATTAGTCGATTACTATTTATGGCTAGTCTTTACCTTTCAGTTGAACTAAAATTGTATTAGAATGAGTCGATTACTATTCCCGGTTAGGTAGTTGACCTAAAATTGTATTTGAATGAGTCGATTACTATTCCCGACTAGTCTTTACGCTTTATTTGACCATAAATCATATGATAATGGGTCGGTGGCTATTCTCGATTAGTATTTATTTTTTATTTGACTTAAAATTGTGTGAGAATGTGTTGATCACTATTCCCAGCTAGTGTTTATCTTTTAGTTACCTAAAATTATATGATAATGAGTCGATTATTATTCTTAACTAGTCTTTACTTTTTATCTGACCTAAAATCGTATGAGAATATGTCAATTATTATTTGCTGCTAGTCTTGACCTTTTATTTGACCTAAATTTGTTTGAGATTGAGTCGGTCACTATTATGGGTAAGTACTAAGTAGAATATGACCTAGTTTAATATTTAAGTATTACTAGAACTTGGACCCGTATTATGTACAAGTCTAATTAGCCGTAATATGTAACAATAAAAAAAAATATAAAATTTTTAATATGAAAAGGTATGTAAAAAAAGTTGACTAATATTAAACATTCGTTCATGTTTTGGATAAATAATCCTACAACATAAATTGTGATATATTACGAAATACAATATTTTCTTATAAACTACACTAAAAGTTTTATTCGTATATTCATTGTTTCATTAATAATCAATATTATTAATCATTCTTTAGAAGTAACTCTTCAAATCGCAACATATTACTGACCATATGAAAACACTGACGATGGAAGATATATTCCAACATGCTTAATATACGATTTTTTTAAAAAAAAAAAAGAATACAAATTTTAAATTTTAAAAATATATTAATTATAAAACGGATGAGATAAAATTACATATATTAATTAAAAAATTAGAATAAAAAATATAAGATTTAAAATAGTTCATCTACTTCAAAATTACGCAATTTTAGTCTCATTGAAATTTTAACGCCAAATTGGTGATAAATTGGTGATGTGTTATTGAAATTTTTAAATCTTCCAATTTTCATATCATTAAATTTAAATTTAAAATTAAATTTTGTGTGTACAAATAATTTTTATGGAAACAACAACAATAATAGAAAAAGACAGATCTGGGCAAGAACAAAGAGCTCACAGATCTTGTGAAAAATCAAACAAGCAAAGAACAGATCTTTGGGGTTTGGGCAAGAAAAAAAATTATGAAAATAATATATATATATATATATAAATCTGGGTATGAACAAGCAAGCCTTGTTCCTTCTACATTGAAGGTTGTGAAATCCATCAAAACAGGCAAAAACAACGACGGTTTTTTTAAAGAAGAATCGAAGAACTAAAATAAAATGATTGCTCTAATTTGTTCATTTTGTTCATATATAACATTTCTAGGTAATCTGACGCGATATCCTCTCAGATCTTGTTCCTTCTTCTGCGCCATTTTTCCCCAGAACTTATGCATCCTACAATGTCCAGCAAGAGTTGAAGGATGATTTGAAACAGTAGATGAACATGGTACATGCGTTGTTTAAAATATTTGAAGAAAAAGTTTCAAAAAAATTGAAGGGTTGAAGGATTACTTGTTTTTGATTTGAAACAGTAGGTGAACATGGAAACGTAAAGAGATACACCATTGGGATGAAATTTGTTTAATAAGCCAAATTTGTTTCACCGTAAAAAAAAAAAAAGAAGCCAAATTTGTTTTGATTTGTTGTTTTGTTTATTATTTTTTTTTTTTTTTTTTTTTTTTTTTGATAAAAATGAGGGCCGCAGCCCGAAAAAGAAAAATTACATCGAGATCATTCTAGGGGTAGTAATTCCCAATTCATCAGCTGACAATAAATCTCTAATCTGAGATGGACAAGAATTATAAAAAATAATTTCACGATCCAAGGTACATCCAATACTCGCCAAGGCATCCGCACACTTGTTTGATTCTCTATAAGCATGAGCAATCATAATTTCCCAATCCAACTCCAAATACCGCCGAATTTGTTTCACCAACGGGAGCCCAATCGAACTACTTAACCTTCCGGTCTTGATTACCTGTACTACTGTTATAGAATCTATGTTAAGCTATACCGCCGTAAATCCCAATCTTCTTGCATATTGTAACCCTTCAAGCACTCCCCATAGCTCCGCCGCAAAAGCACTACAAACTCCCACTCCTTTTGCAAAACCACCCAACCACTCACCATAAGCGCCCCTAATGATACCTCCACATCCAGCTATGTTATTATCTTTGCAAGCTCCGTCCGTGTTAAGTTTCACAAAGTGCCCACATGGCGGTTGCCATCCTATTTGCGTAAAAACTCTCCGAATTTCTCATCAATTCATTTACTCTCCTAGCTTGAGAATAATCTTCCACTATTTTGTAAACATGTTGCACCATATGAGAGGGACGCACATAATTATTATCATGCATTTCCTTGTTCCGCCACGTCCAAAGACAATGACACGCCGTAGCCCAAATGTCACACCAAGCACTACCATTGTTTCCCCTTCGTCCTGTATTTATATTTGTGACAATCCACTGCTGTAGATCCTCCGTAAAGAACGTGCTTCTCTCCCTCATAGGCACCACTTGCAGCCAAAAAGGAGTAACCAAAGAACAATCACGCATAACATGCATGCTAGTCTCCACAACATTTCCACAATGATTACACATAGCATGTCCAAGCCCCATTCTACTCTTACGGTAATTTGTTAGAAGCCTATCATAAGCAAGTATCCATACAAAACAACGAACTCGCTCGGTCACATTCAATCTCCAAATCTTACTCCACATCGAATTAATATTTTGTTGATCAAATGCACATATATTCTCATACATGATAGCAACAGAATACTCATTATTGTTACTTCCAACACTAGCTTGTTCATCACTACCATTGTCTCCATTAGGTGGAAGAATTGATGCTATTTTGAATTGAATGTTACTAGGCATCCATTCCCTCATAAGCTGCCAGTTCCAGCAGCCCTCTGTGTCCATTAAATCACACACACGCACATTATGCAGCTGAGCAGGAACAATACAGTGATGTGCAATTATAAATCTTGGTTCAATCCATGCTTGTTTCCATGCATTAATAGAACTACCATCTCCTACATTCCAATATGTATTTTGCAAAAGATGACTTTTCAAACTTGTCAATCCTTTCCACAAACTAGAGTCTGTTGGTCTTGCAGTAGTTTCCAAATTCAATCTTTCCAAACCATACTTGCCTCTCAATACTTCACACCAAAAATCAATTATCACCTCTATTAAACTTCCAACCCAATTTTAGGAAACATGCTTTATTCATTTCATCAAGTCTACGTATCCCTATTCCTCCCAACTCCTTAGGCATGGTGACACAACTCCACTTCACAGCATGAAACTTTCTCACGTTTTCAGTCTCCCCCCATATAAATTGTCTTTGAATTTTTTCAATATCATCCAAACAAGCTTTTGGAATTTTATTTGTCATCATGGGATATATTGGAACCGCCTCTAACACACTTTTTGCTAAAGTTACTCTTCCCGCAAAAGAGAGTTGTCTAGCCTTCCAAGTCGACAGCTTGTTACTGACTTGATCAATTAAATATTGATAATCAGCCCTCTTCGGTGCCCTTCCGATTAAAGGAACACCAAGATATTTACCAAGATCATAAGTTTCTCTAAACCCAGACAAGTAAAGTAATCTATTTCTCGGTCCTCTTTTAACAAATTTTGAAAACAATATGCTTGTTTTCTCATGACTCACCTCTTGCCCAGATAAACTACAAAACATGTTGAGAATATCCATCACACATTTCATCTGCTTCTCACTTGCTTCACCAAACAAAAGTAAGTCATCCGCAAACATCAAATGAGAGACCATAGGGCCATTCCTTCCCGCTTTGATTCCTCGCCAATCTCCAGCATTAACGGCATGCATAATAATAAGCAAGATGTTTTTTGTTTTATTTTTAATTTTTAAATCATGGGATGAACTCTGAATAATCCAAAATATAAGGGTTATATTGGGCATGCACTAATTTTAATTAGTCAAAAACAAGTGGGCATTACTATAAATTACATTAAACCTGAAGAACATTGCACCCTTAGGTTTCCAATCATTAATCCTGTCCACTAATTATTTTAATAATAAATCTAATGGTAAAAAGTTACTTTCCTATGGTGGGAGACCTATATTACTTACCCACCCTAGACTTGGCCCTCGTTAGTACCTCCTAATTTTTTTTGGAAGTTATATCAATTTTTTGATAAATTAGTTATTTTCTCTCACATTCTTTGTTCTATATGTGTTTTTCACATTACAATATATATTCAACATTCTTATCAATATCTTTCCCTTAAAAAGAATTCTTGTAACCTATTATTTTCTAGAGTGTTCTTTTAGAAAAATTTAATCTACAAAATATTTCTTTTTCATTTACTTCATATGTCGAGATTTGATCATCAATATTCAATACTCATTTTTCTCTAAAAAATCATCATCACAATTAAAATGTTATTAATAGAGAATGACATATTTTATAACTAAACGTAGAGTTTGATATTTGTCTTTTCTGAACGAAAAAAAATGTTGCACGAGGGAGAGAAGTTAAGTAATAAATTGGAAAAGAAATTTAAATAGTAAATGAAAGTATGAAAGTGATAAACAATGTCTTTTTTATAGTCAAGATGTCTAGTGCCTATCTTAAAGGTAAATAAGCGGAGTATCCGAGATTCGAATTTCAGCTCTTGCATATATAATGTGATGTCTCTGCCAACTGAACTATAAAACATAAACAACGTCGTTTAATCAATGGTGAAAAGATTTAGATCGGTGGAAGTAACACAGGATACTTATATAGATCAAGATAAATATCCAATTGGGACTAGAATTGAAGTATCATCTCCTCCTTATTTGGATGAATGCCACAAATATTAATGTGAAAAGTTAATAGGGATGGCAAAAATATCCATACCCGCGGATATCCGCGGATAAAATCTGCCACGGACACTGAGCGGATAGTTTAATGGATATCCAAGGGTAAGATAAATGGATATTTCAACTACCCGATAGTTAATAGATACGGATGTGGATTTAACGGTATCCGTATCTGCGGATCCGTACCCGTTAGTAAATAAAAAAATTATATAAATATTCTTAGTTATCAAATATATAAGAGCATTTTTAATTCTTTAGAATTTTGTAATAAACTTTGTTTTGATTAGAAATGAAATGTATGAAGTTTTTTCTAAAGAGAAATGTATGAATATTATTATATTTTGGTGAAAAGAAGAAAAATAAATGTGTTGACTTTTGTTGTTAAATTGAAAGTGAAATGTATGAATGTTATTATGTGATAATAATCTTTTTCTTGTTTCTTTAGAAAGAAGATAAACAAATTTCAAGTAATTAAATTTTTTTTTTCTTACAAGAATCACAAAAACAAATTTAAATTATTATCCATGGATATCTGCGAATATCCACAGAGACTTCAAAATCCATGGATTACCCGCTTGACGGATACCCGCACGGATATGAATATCGTATTTATCCAACGGAGCCGACACGGATATCATACTATCCGTCCCCACGGATATCCATTGACATCCCTAAAAGTTAACGTCCGAAAAATTCATTTGAAACGGAGAAAAAACATAAAAAATTAATAGTAGAAATGTTCAGTCTCGTTACCATTTCTCTTCACCATTTAACATCTTTTCTCTTCGCCATTTAAAGATATTTTATATCTATAACATTAATAAAGGGAATGCATTGGTTTGGTGTAGCCTTTTTTTAGAAATCCTAAAATACCCTTAACATTTTTTTTATTCACACTCTTCTTTAATAACTTCCAAAAATAAACTACTCTCCTTTAACTTCTAAAACCAACTACATTTTCTCCATATTTCTTCAAGAAAATTCATATTCATTCCTATTTATTTTTTTCTCAATTTTTTTAAACTTAAATGTTTGTCAATTATTAATCTATAATTCTATATCATCACTTGAATCTAATATTTCAACATTGAATATAGTGTGTCACTTAAATTAATTCATAACTATGTTCTTCTAATTTTGTGTACATATTTCATTTTTATTCATTTTCTCATTGGTTTTTGTTTTGTTTTGTTTTTAATTTCCATAATTTTTATTCGATTTTTTTTACACATAAAGAAGGGTTATTTCATTTAATTTTTTCGTTTGATTGTTGTTTCAATTGTTGCCAATTGAACAATTTTTGTTGGATTGACCATATTCTAAGCACAAAAAAAGGAAACACAGATTATCCAGGTACTATTTTCGCTGCAATCTGCATATTCTTCTAACAACATTCACAATGGTAATTAATTAGGCTAGATTTTAATTTATTTACCATTCTGCTGTGTCTTTTTTTTTTATTTACCTTTCCTTTCAGTTCATCTATTTACTTTATTATGGTATTTGATTTTGATCTATACCATCTATTTTGTTTTCTATGTTATTTGGCATGTACAAATTATAATGGATTGGGAAGATTATCCTATGTATACCAAATTTGTAATAGGTTTGTTCACGGATTTTGTGAGTATGAATATTTGGAATAACGTATCGGGTTTTATCTAATGTAACTATTTTTTATTTTGCAGGTTTGTTTTGAAAAGATGTTGATGAATTTGTGTCGATGAATCTTATTTCAACAAGAGAGAGATCCTAAAAACCTATGAACAATTTTTTGGTGTGGTTCATTTTACTTAATCATTGTGTTGTCAAATGGGACAATCATAGAGTTTTTGGGTACATGTTAATCAATATCAATTTTACTTAACCATGTGTATATATTTGTACTTAATCCTTATCTTTTTTTAAATCAATGGAAGAGTATTAGTTGTATAGAGACAAATTCTATGCACCAATTATATGCTTATATTATGTCTCTTTTAATTAAGATGGGACAAAGAGACATGAAGATGAGACAATGTTGCCACTCCATTCACTTTGTTATTTTCTCTTTCATTCTATTGTCCTTAAATATTATTTCTTTCGAAATTTCTCAGCTTTTATTTTCTCAATTTCTATTGTAGACATGGGTGTACAAAGAGGCAAAAATACCATGCACAATCGGAACGTTCATCCATCGGTAATATAACGGAAAATATCCACTCTCTCTCTTTTTAACTATATTTTTTTCTTCCATCTCCTAATTTCTATTATCTTCTTTTTATTATTAAATTAGTTGTATTTTTTCTATTCTATATCATTAAAATTTAATATTGATTGGATGAGTCTTATATATATCGGGATAAATGAAAATATTGGCAAGAGGTTTTTTTTATTGTTCTATTTTTCCAAATACTATATTTTTTAGTTTTGTTACTATTGTTTTTAGTTTTTTCTCATTGTTATTATTTTAATCTTAATTTTTTTACTTTCGCCTGTTTTTTGTATTTCTTTTTTCTAATGATTTTTGTTTTACATATGAAAGTGTCATTTTTTTTTCTTCTATTGAGATCCCTTCAATTTGAAAAGTGAGAGAAGGTATTCTTTATAACAAAAGAGAGATAAGCATAGACTATGAAAAGGAGTAGGAGAATAGAGGTCATGGAGAACATTCACCATTTGCAGCTTAAACTCATATATCCTTATTGCAGTCAAACGAAATGATGGAAGAAAAGTAGAAGACAAGAGAATATATAAAGGTTTGATCATTGTTTTTAATTAGTTAAAATAATTTCTTATTATTTCTTCCACTAATTGTATTTTGTCCTTTATTTTGTGAACATTGAGAGTGTCATATGTATCATATTTTGATTCTTTAAATGATGTGATTTGCAAAGTGAAATATTTGTTGTGGCAAAGGACATTTATTAATTGATTAACACTAATTTTTTTACTAACGAAGTGCATCAATCATGTAGTTGTTAACAATTGAAGGACATCAATTAATTACTTCATGATGTGAGTTACAACAACATATTCATTATTGTTTTGTTTGTCTTACTATAATGTTTTAAAAAATGTTGATTGTATTGATGAAAAAATGTAGATTTCAAGAAATAAAGAAGAAGGAATGCAGAAGAAAGAAAGTGTATAAGCAAGTTGAGACAAGAGTGGATAGTTGAAATTATCTACTGAATGTGCAAGCAACATGAAAATAAATACACAAAGTGATGTGAAAATCCAAGTAGGGATAGGGATGAGTTGGAGCAAAATAATTGTTATTTGCTTACAAACATTTGATAATATAATTTAGTCACACACAATTGAGAAAAAAAAAGAAAGAGAATATATATAGTTATTTTATAAATTATAAACAATTTGTATAAATTTGATTTTTAATTAAATTTATTTTTGTCAATTTTAGTTTTTATTTTATATTTTACACATATTGGTTTGCATCAGGGCATAAAATAAGCAAAAAGAAACCCCAACAATAATTAAAAATATGACACCAAATTTCTTGACAAAGAAAAATATGGAACCAAACTTTACCACCAACAATATGATCAATATTCTACAAAAAAGAAGTAACCAAACACTCAAGATGATGACTAATTCCGCTAATGATCACACTCATCCCTTCGTAAGAGTTTTAAGACCGTTGCAGTTGCATCTTCCAAACTCAGATTCGGGACTATGGTTAAGTTAGAAAAAGATTTGTGTCATCTTATTTAAACGATCTTGAGTAAAAATATAAATACTAAAAATCTTCTTAGTAATGCTCCCAAAGGCTCTTATGCACCAAAAATACTTGCATGAGTTTGTAGCAATGAAATTCCTATAAGAAATTCTCCCTGGTCATTCTTTCTCATGTATGGTCGAATTAAACTGTTTCACAACAATCATCTTCCAATCACTCTATAAGGAAAAATGGAAAAAGGAAAAAACACCAATACTAAAGCACAATTAGATATTGTGAGTGCAATATATAGATAAATTTTAAAATATGGAAAAAAAGTTCTTACAAAAGATTATGAAAATAAATAATTTTTTTGCATCTTTTAACATGATTTTTAAAACAACTTTCTTTAAAATAAGAAATTATCAGTAAGCAACATATATATATATATATATATATATATATATATATATATATATATATATATATATATATATATATATATAAGCATATAGCAAACATAAACAAACACAAATATTTAAAAAAGAAGATCTGAATTAAAAATGAAAAAATGGAGTACATACCGATTCCGTTGACACTCTGAAAAACCTTTAACAATCATGCTTTCTAAGTCTTCACACACTTTAATATCCTCATCATCTTTAGGAAAAAAAGTATACTTTGTAGAGACATGCAATTTAAAAATGCTTTGAATGATAATTATGTTTTATGTTTAAAATTGATATATGCCGGCGGAATAAAAAACATGGATCACACAAACGGGCCGTTTGGCCACTAGTGTTAATGAATAAAATTTAAGGTTTATAATTTGTTCCGTGTTCACAATTTATTTATTTTTTTGAATATAAAACACCAACCGCACATCAAACACAAAACTTGGCTCAACGCAATTGAAAAAAAAAAGCTTAAATGTGTTTTTATTTTGAATTTCCAAGATTGGACAACAACAAATTTAGATTAGAGACCAAAAAATAACGCTCAAAACTTCAAGTATTAGAGTAATAAACGTAATAAGCATTGATTTCATTAGTAATGAGATTTGTCGTGATGTGTGGTTCAACGGAGGTGTCCTGCTTCATCTACAAAGATCATTGACATTTTAGCTTCATCTATAAAGATTATGGATAGTTAAACAATCAAATGTATGCCGTATTTTCTTAGAATATCCATCAAACATTACGACAACCCTACTAAAATCCAATAACATCTTCAATTAACTGATATAAAATCGATTGATTGTTTACGGTAGAACTTGACTACCAATCGATTCTGCATCATTTAATTCCAACGCTAGTTGATTGTAATGCAGCTTGTAGTTAAATACTTCTATAAGGCATATAAATATAATAGCCTCCAAGCCTATTTAGACTTTGTAGCCATGGCTGTCAGCCGACTTACATTAGTTGATTCCAACGTCAACAAACTTGATGCAGTTGATAGTCAACTACTTCCAATAATGCCTATAACAACTTCCTTGTCTATTTAGATCGGTTGCCATGTTCGACATCGGCTCACAGCTGATTCCAATGTCAACATGATGCAAATGCAAGCGATAGCCAAATCATCACTTCATTCTGGTGAGCCATACATGATTTGACCACATATTTTTAAGTGTAAACAAATTTATATGTATAAATAAGGTCGAGTGCATTATTGTTAATCAATTGATCAAGTCTCAATAATATATGTTACTTATAAATATTTTTCTCTTATCCATGTGTTCTCTCAAGAATTGTAATAAACTGTGAAATTGTTCTCTCATTTAAGTCTTAAATTGCTCTCTCATTTACACATTCTATATTAGGCAACAGAGCTATTGAATTTCAGAATAAAGACAATGGAAGTGCTTTATAACCACAAGAAGATCAACCAACAAACATGAAATGCCAAAACAATTTAGTTTCAGCAGAATACTAACCTAAACTTAACCAAAGCTTATTACATGTGGAAACATCAAAGATATAAACTGGAACATGATAAGAAGTTAAGAGATCCAATTAGGAATGGAATGTCACTATATATCAAGAATAGATCATCAAAATCATGTGATTGAATATTATTTACAGATCCAAAAGAAAACATCTTTAAAGCTAACCTTGCCGTCTACTTGTGCAGCTCATAACAAATAAAATCTGAACCAAATATATGGAAATAAATGACAGTACCTTTATTATTTACTTGAAGCCACAAATGACTGATTCTTGTATAATGAGCATTCATCTCTTCCATAGAGAGCAAACTATGTTTCATCTCAGCAATCAAATAATTTTTTTACCTACAAAAATTGATATAGTCCTATATATCTATCTATGCAGTAGATAGAAGAACAGATTCTGCAAATGAGTTAGATCCATTATTAGGAGCACCTTTTATGTTGAGAATAGAAGTAACCAAATTATAAATCTCAACATTCTCAAATGAAGGTATCTTCCTCCCTCTTGCAAATTGAGGACCATGTCCAATGAAAATACTTCTCATAGAGAAAAATGAATTGTCATAACCATGTGATCCGCCACATTCTTGATGCTTCGTTTTCTTCTTCTCAACCTTAAAACCTTCACCAATCAAACCAATTATTGGTGGAATCCGATCACTCGACGAATAATGTAACCTACTAGGTAAATCTTCCTTAAGATACATCCTCAAATTCTCTCCATTTACAACTTTCCCTGAACTTAATCCTTCGTTCATCTTAGCAACAACATCCGACGATACATTACCAGAAGCCGGACGAATCGCAAGTACCGGAGTATGCGTAATGACCCAACTTTCAGGTATATCAATCCAAGGAGCTAAATCATCAAGAAAAATCAACTTTTTATCACAAGTACCAACCATTCCATGATCACCTACCATAATAATACTAACATCTTCAAATACCCCTCTTTGTTCTAAACCACTAATCAACCTACCTATCATGTTATCAATTCTAGAAACAGCTTTAGTAATTTCAGGATCATCAGATCCAACTTTATGACCTTGATGATCAGGGTCCTCAAAATAAAGTGTCATAAAATCAGGAATTTCATCACTAGGCAAATCAAAATACTTCAAAATAGAATCAACCCTTTTCTCAAAAACAACAGAATTATTATAATGAACACAATATTTCAATGGACAATTCCAAGAACCTTTATTTACCTCAGAACCAGGCCAAAAATATGTAGAAGCTTTCAACCCATTTCTTACAACAGTTTCCCAAATGGGTTCACCAAGCCACCATTTTGGATCATGACTACCCATATAAAATTGATCACCAGAAATTGGATCTAGAAAATGATTATTGATTATACCATGATAAGCAGGGTAAAGTCCAGTAGCAATAGAGTAATGATTTGGGAAAGTTAAGGATGGAAAAACAGGAATCAAGCCTGTTTCAGCTTCTGTTCCATTTGAAATCAAACGAGTTATGCTTGGAGTAAAGGTTTTGAATTGATAACCGAATCGAAACCCATCTGAGGAAATTAAAAGTACAACCGGGTGTTTGAGTTTTGTGAGAGGGCGAGCTATGGTGTTTGAAGAAGAATGGTTGTTGGTGGTGTGAGTGGTTGTTTGTGATGATGAAGATGAAGAGAGGAAGAGAAAAGCAAAAGCAAATGCTGCTGAGAGTGAAATGGAAGTGATGATGATGAGAGAGATGAAGAGGGTTTTGTTGTGGGAAGAAGAAGAGCGAGTTGAAGATGAAGAATTTTCAGTGTTGAAAGCGAGAAGAGCTCGTGATGATGATTGTAAGTCATGTTCATCTTGATCTTGTGTTGGAATTGGTATTGGTTTTGTTGAAGTTAATGAAAGAGGATCTGAACCCATGATGATGTTGAGGAAAGATTAATTTTTGGTAATTCGTATGTGTTTAATGTTGTTGTTGTTACGAGGTTGTGGTTATGGATCATGCATGGGTTCTGTTTGGGAAAGGGAAAAGGAAAGGTTGAGTGAGATGAAAGGTTTTGAGTTCGTTGTGTTGGGGGGAAGATTGCTGTGAAAGTGAATCTTGTTGTTCACAAAACAATGCTTAATGGTATGGTTGGTGGAAGATGACGGGGAGACAAAGGAAGACCCACGTTTGACTTTGACAGTTTAACAAAACTAATTTTGAAGACACTGTGTTTGTGTTTGGTACACCAGATTTAACTTGTATGCATCAGATTTAGATTTCAATTTTATTAGCTTTAATGTAATAAAAAAACTTTTTTGAATCAAATTCATCTTAATTTTTAAGAATACAAATGCATCTGGAAAGGACGTGGCAAAATGTTCATGTGAATGTACATCAGCAGATAAGAATTTGTTAGTGGCGGAGTTTAAACTCTAAACATTTCACTTATTTTTTATTTTTTTAAATAATTATATATATAAGAAATAATTACAAATGAACCTGTTCAATTCAAGCATGTTTTCCGGTCAAAAGAAATTTTAGTTGGTTAACCAATCGTTAGTTGGTTCAGTGGTGATTAACGTTAAACTTGGTAGAGAGGACCACGTTTCGATCCCCGCAACTGCGATGAGAGGGGGCTGAAACCACTTGAGGTCAGAACTGACCCCCGAACCAGATTAAACTAGTGGTGAGAAAAGAAAAAAAAACTTTAGTTGGTTACTTGCAAATTATGAGTCTTTCACGAGAAAGTTTACCGCGATAGCTCTCATTTAATTTTAAAAATATTATAGTGAATTACAGAATAATTAAACTTTATGCAAAGTTAAGAAATTGATTTTAGTAGTCACCGGGGGGAGTGAAGAAAAATTGGTAGTTCTTAATGTGGAATTTAGATATAAGTTGGTTGAATAATTCTATTAAGAAGTTGCACCTGTTGGTACGTAGTACCAATAAATACTCTATGGCTTGTGTAAGACTCTTCCGGATGGTAGAGCAGCTTCCATAACAACATTGATGACTTCAATAACATCATCCACTTCACGTGTTTCCCTTAAAGGTAGGACCTCCTCTATTCTTAAACTTATTCATACAGTTTAGTATGAATGTTTCGCTACACTCTTGGCTTAGGTAGTCATCTGCACAACATCGTCATTAATCTTGTAGTGATTATTTTCATAATTTCATAACCACAACTTTCAAAACCACAGATATGATACATGGATTTAAATTGCATGCAGTCAAAACAGATATGGTCTGATTAAGATTGGACGGTTCAAATTTAATGTAGTCATACATCCGATTAAATCTTCTTTCAATCTGGAACACATTTGAGATTTGCTACAGTTAAAAAACAAAGTTTTAACCCTGTTTTCAATCTCAGCGATTAATTATTGATTGGATGGTAAAGGTTAATAAAGTTAAAAAGTCACTTAAAATGATCTTAGATACATATTTGAAATCAGACGATCCTAAATCAAAACTGTGTGAAAACAGTGGTAAACTTCACAGCATGAAACCTGCTTCGCGTGGATTCGGACTGAGTAATTTTAAGATAGAAAAGTCATCGTAACTTCGTGTCTATCTCTTCTCTTCTATATTGTGTTCTCTCATCTTATTTATCATTTCTCTTAGAAAAATAAAATACAGAGTACATCAAAATAAGTCACAATAACTTTAGTCACATAATCCAAACGCCTTTGTTATATGGAGTACTGGTGTATAACAAAATAAATTTACACATCAAATTATGGTAAATAAAGGATGAAACAATCAATTACATAAGCCAATTGCATTTTGCATGTGATTATATGTATACCGCAATTTAACTTGTAGAAAACACACAATAAGATTCAAAACATAACACACAATTTAACCGTTATTTTTTTATGCATGTGATTATATGTATAACCATACTTGCTACCCAGCAAATATGTATAACCATACTTTATTTTAGATAGAATAGATAGAATCTTGTGATCTTTCAACCCCTCTCACAAACTTTGCAATATAGACTAGGTAGGATCTCACAAATTTGACAACATTATTGGCAACTCATTTGAAGAGTTATTCGATCAACTTACCTAGTCTATATTGCAAAGTTTAAATTTAAAGAGCTACTGCCATTTATAACATATTTTATTTTTATTTCCATTTCCTTTTTTAAGTTTAGTAATTTCCATTTTTTTGAAGAAATGATTGGATATTTAAACCTCAAAGCCACAAAGAGAGTGAAAAGAATGCAGGAGATTTGATTAACTACAATGAGATTAACAGCTGCTATTGACAAAAAGTGACAATAAAAAAGCTGTCCAAATTACATATGTAAAAATGTTCCCTTAAATTACACGTGCACAATCACCAGAATCACATACTAAAACTGCAGAATCTCTGCTTATCTGGCTAGCTAACTCAGGTTGGGCCTTGAGATATTCTGTCTTGACAAACGATGCAGCTTCCGTAGCAAGGTGCTCCTCCACAAGTGCAATACAGCATCCTCTAAACCCAGCACCACTGAAACGTGCTCCCATTACACCAGGAGCCCTCAGTAGTATCTCATAAAGTTGAATCAGTGGTTCAGAACCTTGGTAGACACATAATTTCACATGATCATCAATATTCAATATTTACTTGTAGACATTCAAATTATCAAAGATCAAAATGTATGCAAGTTTATGTCTTGTAAACATAAGGAAGCCGTAGTATATACTTTTAAAGCTCAGATACACCAAAATCAAAATGAAACCAATTAAACACTTGTCATCAAAATTTGGTTTACTTAAATATAATGAACTTCTGCTGTAAAGCTTCCAGCCTTCCACCGTGCACATGCACCAGATGAATTGAATAAATTCAATATTTGAATTATTTAAACTTAAACTAGAAGAAATTGATACTGGATGGAGATTTTTGCATTTTCTCAAGTGTTTACTGAGAATCTGGACTTTTGTACAGAACAGAACATCATTACCAAGGTTTGGAAGAAAGATTTATGAAGCAAAAAAAAAAAGGGTAAGAGGAAAACATAGAACAGTAGAGAAGGAAAAAACAGAAATAGAGTGCTGCAAAGTAGTAAACGGAACAATACAAGTTTAAATCCAACACTTCTTTTGCGTATATGTTAATGGCTTCTGGATGCATTTTCATTTTTATAAAATTTTCAGGACTCAATACTTCTAGAAACAAGTGCAACTTGATATTGGAAAGTTAAAATCTATTTAAGAAACACGTTTTTCCACCTCTATTGTTTTCTTGTATTCAACTCACTTTCATCTTAGACGGACAGAAGATGGAATTTAAGAATATATCAATAAAGAACTTTGGGGTTAAGGCTATACCACATTCATAATTTTGAATGGAACTCCGACCAGAAGCAGAAATGAGAATTCCAAAATCTTTTAAGCTTCCCGTTTCCCAAGCCTCAACTCCTGGTTAAACAATAAATTAACTACATTAAATCACATAAGCAGAGTAGAATACAAACTCACCTATGAAGCTGAGATTTATTGAAGCAATAAGAGAAATTGTACCTTTCATAACACGCATATTCTCTGAGAAATAATGCTCTGCTCTTTTGGCCAGATTGGGTTCTAATTTGCACTGCACAAAATGTAGGACTACTTGATTATGCTAAAATCATAAATGGAATTAAGTTAGAGATGACACGTATGAAGAAATCATTAAACAATGATAAACAAACTAGAACAAGTATGACATAACATGTTAAATTAACTAGCATGGAAGGAGACCATGGCGGGGATAGCACAATCTATTTTCGCAAATGTCAATGTAACAATTTATCGGCATTTGAACACTCAAATGGCAAGATTGGAAACCACAAGTGCCGTTAAACTTTGGCATATGGAATCCGCCATTTCTACCTTGGAGTTTTTCATTATGCTGTTTGTGCTCTAAGGGAACTCCAATTTAGTGTGAATTGCAAATAGCAAATTATCACATTTTTTACAGATGCAACGAGAACTACATCAAACAGAAATAAATTCGATCATGACAGGCCCTTTGATTTCACTACCAGAAAACCATTTATGCTCTTCATTAGCCCTTAAAAATATTTTTCTGAATTTCACCCAATCTTTATTGTGAGGAGCTTCAGAAGCTGAGTAAATTATTTATACGGAAAATATTTACATGTCAAGAGTTCAGAATACCAGAAGAGCTAAAAAAATTTATGAAAATGATATGTGTCAATTCAATTTGTGCAATTGTTTATGCATCTCAGTTTCCAAATCATTGAAGATTTTCCAGAATTTCCGTATCTCTGCATAACATCACATGATTGATGAGTTTTGATATCATGGTGCATAAAGAAGAGAACTAGTGAAATTTGTCCTTTACTTTTGTGAACATACGCAATAAAATTGTTATTCTTGTAAAAAAAAAGTACTTATTCAGCTATAACTATAACTTCATGTTCGTCCAATTAAGCTTGTATAAAATTAACATCAATGAAGACATCAATTGTGAATTATACCGTACAAATTAACCATGATCGGGTAAATTCTTATGTGACTGGATTCAGCTGTAAATATGCTTTGTACCTTGTGAGCCTCATAAACTTCTGGTGCAACTGCTCGGTGGAAAATGCAAAGAATAACTTAGACTAGTCAGCATTTTGATAAAAAGATATAGTAACATAGTCCAAAAGTGAGGAGTCAAAAATACTAACCATTTGATAGGATGTGTATTGATTCATAATCTCCTGATGCTCTGCAGAATGAATTAAAAAATAACATAAAACTCCTTGTACATTGATTATCTTGAAAAGAAATTTAAGGTAAACGCTAGAGTGCATGTGCTTTTGGTATTTTTCGGGTTGATGAACTTGGAAGTTTAAAATTAAATATGATGCGTAGGTACGAGTACAAAATACGGCAAATTTTAAAAAATAAAGGTACCGGTACATTAATGTAAAATACTAAAATAAAAAAAATAAAAAAATTGAGTGAATTACTACCGTTATGCTTCAGAGATCTACTTTTTTGTTTCTACGGTCTGCACTATTTTCACCAAAATCGAGAGAGAGAGAGAGAGAGAGAATTGAAATAAAAAATCAAAATACTTTCCGCTATTTTTCCATCACCGATACGTTTTTGTGGTATTCACCACTGCGAATCAACCAAGCAAAAATGGGTAAGGAATGGTATGTATGGTACGAGCACAGTACGTGTACCGGTAACGTACCCGGTGCGGGTACTTCACCATTTTAGGAGTACCCATGCATCAGAAAAGTGTTTTCTACAGTTTTCAAAAATCTGAATTTTGGTTCTTATAATAGTTTTTAGGATTTTAATCTCAAAACTACTACTTGTTTGGAAGTAAATTGTGACCTTTTGGATTTAAAAAGTGTATTAATGACAGCAGCACATAAGAGGCTAAAATTCAGAAGTATCCAACATTTTGCATGCAATATATGCAAATCAAACACAAGTCATTGTTAAAAAAAAACAGAATGAAAAGTGAAAAGAGTAATATATTTAAGAGAGTTGAGAGAAGAAAAAAATAGAAAAAACTTACTCAAGAAGAATTCGTGCAGCCTCTTTACACTCTGAAACTCGCATATTATATCCAGGGTTGTTGGTCAAAGCTTGCTTCAACCCAGAAAGAGCCAGCAACATTTTCGCTGCTTTTGGTTGTCCACTCTCTTTGTAGACTTGCTCCTTTGGCCGGTGAATAAGCTTATATTCTTTTGTCTGCATATGCCAAACTAAGACATGAAACAGAGGAGTGACGAATATAACAGCGAGAACAGTGTTTAGTAGTTATTAAAATGCATTTATTTTCTTATACATGAAAACAGTTTATACATCAGGTATTCCAAATCAAAGAAAGAGATCCAACCAACGAACCCAAATATATAAGAACTAAGAAAATGAGAAGAGTCAAGCCCATAATGCAAAATATTAAGTAATTGTTATCTATGAAATATGAATATCAGATTTATTTTAAGGCAGTCAAAAGCTAGCTTAGGTATGAAACAACTCTATTCTTCAAGCTGATAGAGTCAAAATCCATAGTGAAGCAATTGGTTGCTTCGGAGGATAGTTTTGAGGATGCAGAGACATCAGTGGTGACAAGTTGGGAACAACAGAAGAGTTGGGTCCAAAAAGGAATACTTTGAGGCTCTTGAGCTGGAAGAAGATGGAGTTGTTCACCTTGGAAACAATGAAGCTTGAAAGGTTCAAGGTATGGGTTCAGTTCATCTTATGATGCTTAACAAACGTGAGTTCCTCTTCCAAGATGTGAGGTATGTTCTTGAACTTAAGCAAAATTTGTTATCAATAAGCATGTTTGATGGATTAGACTATGACACTGGAATCGAGGCTCTGGAGCTGGAAGAATATGGAGTTGTTCACCTTGGAAACAGAGAAGCTTGAAAGGTTCAAGGTATGGGTTCGGTTCGTCTTATGATGTTGGACAACCATGTGTTCCTTTTGCAAGATGTGAGGTATGTTACTGAACTTAAGCGAAATTTGTTATCAATAAGCATGTTGGATGGACTAGGCTATGACACTGAATTGAGCATGAGATAGTGGAGATTTCGCATGATACAAATATAATACATGTTAAATGGTTCTAGAGTTGCCCAAGGGACACATAGGTCAATTTGGGCCGAACTGTGTAAATAATCTTGGTGTGTTTGTTCCTCTACTCTCTTTATCTTGTTCTTTGGATTGATTGTGTGAATTTGCTATATGCATAAGTTCAAGATTTGTTCTAGGTTGAATATTTATTTGCTTGGACCGTTTAGTTTGGCTGTCATTATTATTTGTTCCACCGTTCTTGTTGGTTTTTTCAACAACTAGTTTGAATTAACAACAAGCCTACTATAAAGATGAAAAAGAGAAAAGATACTCCCTCAGTCCCAAAATGAGTGACCTTTTTGCAACAAAAAAAATTGTCCCAAAATAACTGACCTTTCCAATTCTACCCTCTAACTAATACTACTTATATCACTCCTAATTCAACAGCTTCCACTATGCATTTATCGTAATTGTAAATGCACCAATATTTATAAAGTTATTTTAGTAAAAATACCATTCTCTCTTTTATTATACACTTCTCTTAATATGTGTGAAATGACCAAGTAGGTCACTCTTTTAGGGACTAAAGGAGTACATGCATAATAGAAAACGAAGGGCACAATAAGAAGGTTGGGAAACAAAGGGGTACGTGAATGCCAGACATCAAATCTGATTATGCAACTGATGGATATGTGCTTTAAAAAATATAAGTACGATTAGAACTTGAAACAAGAACACACTAATACAAATATTACCTTGCAATTCATGCACATCAAGCAACCATGGCTCGAAAGCAATATAGCTGATTGGTCCATGATTCCATTTTTCAGACCCAAGTATTCATTCTCAATCAACCTATAAGGAGAAATGAAACACTTGGAGGGTTGATATTACAAGACAACAAAAAAAATTATGCAGCTTATCTGTAACTAACGACAATGATCGACATAATGGAGACAACATTAATTTTGAACTTTGAAGGTAACACTTTAGAAGCATCTTTACATACAAAGGTCTAACATAACAGTAAGAAGCAGAGGTCTGAAATTAATATTGCCCTTTTCCTAACAAACAAACATCAAGGTAATTAAAGGCAAAAGATATATGAGGGTTTCCATGCCTTGAGCTGAAAGCTGCCAAAGCCTTGCTAAAGAAAATAAATAAACACTTATTTAAGAAAGGATTCAAATTATTTGATTTTTGCATTTGTTTCCATATGAATTATCGTCCCTGGCATGACATTCATAATAAAAGTAAAAGGTTATGATAGTAAATTTACAGAGCCATAAGTTGCTTGCGACTAGAGTCCAACAAATAACACGTCCTTTTACCATTCTGACTATTTAGCAAGTTAGAAGACTGGTTTTTAATATTAAACTGTTATGCCGAAAGGCCTTGTAAATACCAAATTGTGATATCCCCTACTAATGCCTCACTTTGGTGGCTTTTGATGCCTTTGAGTACATTGATTCATACATGTATCCATGGTTGAAAATAATGCATAGTGATGTCATAAATTTTTTGATAAACTTACCTATCATATTCAATATTTTCAGTAGGAGATATTACTAAATTATTTGCATGTTCCAAAGCCAAGAGGTAAGCTACTCCAACCTGTCAAAAAATGAAAGTTGAAGTCCCCGTCATAAAATCAGAAAACATGAGCAATGGTGGATATTTCATGGTGTGGTATGAAAGAAACCTAAAGTGAGCAGCTAGTTAACGAAACAAATTAAATCAAATTGAATCTTTCCCAATTAGCTAAACTAACTTGAACCAAGTTGTGACAAACTCCATTTCATTTCATTATCAGGGCCTTTGGCCGACAGTTTCATAATGTAAATAAAGGACCTAAGGAAAGAAAAAATAGGTAAGGGGAAGTTAAGGAGTAGAGTGATAATTAAGGAGGTAGAGGATTCGACCACCACTCCCAGCATAATGCTAACAATTACTAATAATATTAACATTGGTTGTTTTAAAAGAAAAAAGGTAGGAGAATAACTGCTTACTGCGGCAGAAGAGCTTAAGCCTGAACTGTCCAGACCTTCAGAACCACGTATATATCCAATGATACCCTGTAAACATTGTGACAAGTAGAGATGGGTATACATTTTAAAACAATGGAAAGTACTTGTGTGCAACAATCTTCATTACCAGACAGAAATTACAACTAGTTTCTTATTTTATGGCTGCAAGGTTTGAGAAAAGGTATTTAGAGTTACATTTGCACCTGTCTAGTAGTACTCAAGTCAAGCTCACGGATATATTCCATGTTCTTTTTATAGTACATATCAAATGCCATTATTCATAATCTTATTTGAAGAACAAAAACTCTTTTCTTTTGTTAATAAGAAATTTAGGGTGATGGGATGGTGCCCCAGTCCAAGGCAGGGAAAACCTTAGGGCTCAAAGAGCACTTACAAAGGTATTTATATTTACCTCTCTCTAAGTGCATTGGCGGAGCTTGAACTTGGGACCTCTCGGATTCAAGACCTATCGTTTTACCACTAGACCAATCCCTTGGATTTATAGAACAAAAACTTTAACATAATTAAAATAAAAGGTAGTAAAAAATATGTGCTGGAGAGCAAACATAAGATCTAATAAGTTGCAGAACAACTTGTTCGACGCTTAAAACCGGAAGGCAGGTTGAAAAAATCAGCCCAACAAAATACACAAACAATATTGCTGCCACTGTTAGTGGCCAACACTCTGTGGGATTTAGTCCCACATCGGATAGATAGGTCTCTCGAGAAGAGTTTATAAAGAGGAGGCAATCCTCACCTTACAAGCCGGTTTTGTAAGGATGAGTTACACCTCGATATTCATGACATGGTATCAGAGCCTATCGGGTCTATCGTTGGGCTTCCTACATCGTTCACGCTTCAGACCCATTGGGTCGGGCTGTCTGAAGCGTGAGGGGGTGTGTTAGCGGCCAACACTTGGTGGGATTTAGTCCCACATCGGATAGATAGGACTCTCGAGAAGAGTTTATAAAGAGGAGGCAATCCTCACCTTACAAGCCGGTTTTGTAAGGATGAGTTAGGCCTCGATATTCATCACAGCCACGAATGAAGTCATTAGCAGAAAGCAACCTAGAAACAGAATACAACCATTATATCTTCCTTTGCCCCACCTAATCAATTCTCAGCATTTACCAATTTTTTCCTTTTGTTCTTATGATATAATTATGCTGATTTCAGAGTGTTTTTGTAGTGCATTTGCTTATGCATGATTGCATGGAAAAATAAAGCAGCCTCTTGACTCAGGTGCTTTCTGATTACTGCAAATCTTGGTTATTTCAAGCTATCTTTACTTCTTATGTATAGTTCCATTGGACCGATATTTTAGTGTACTAGTATATTCATGTGCGATCATTCACAGAATAAAAAGGTAACTCCCAACAAAACTGCAGAATATGTTCTTTATAATTAAATCATGAGCCTCTTAGTTGCATGATGATAAATATAAGCCTTTCACTTATCCCCGTGAAAATACAACACGGGTCACTGGAAGTTAATGTAAATATTTAGCTAAATGCATAATTAGTAAGGATCATATCACACTGGCATAAGCAAAGTTTAACAGCTGAATTGATTTTAAACACCAAGAGAGGAGGAATATCTAAAATTATTGTCACAGTATAAAAATGGTTTGATTAATTTGTGTTTCAGAAAAACTAATATGGAAGTTGACAACAGCCTATTGCTACTCAGGTTCATCCCAAGACAATATCATAATATAGAATGGAATGGATGAGTTTTCCCATAAATATACAGAACATGGAGCTTAGGGGTGACCCAGTATCAAGTATGCCTTTTGTATACAAATTTTTATGGCCCAAGTAAAATACACTTTAGTTCAAAGATATCCAATTTTAAATACTGTAATAGAAAAGCACATGCTAAACTATCATAGAAAGCTGCTATCTACATATAACACTAGCTTTAGCATACGTGATAAACAGAAAGGTGAATCATCATTGTGTTATTACCTTTGAAATATTGTGCCCCCTACTCTGTAATGCATATACGGCTCCTATAGCATAACGCCCCCAATTTTCCTTTCGCTCAGGATTATTCTTTGCCGAATCATCATATTTTGTCTTGGGAGTTTTATTTGGCTGCTGAATCTCATCAACTCTATCAAATACCAACCACTTCACTCAACATTGGGAAAATTATGTAGTGTTACTTAGGAAGTCTAAACTGACAAAATTATGCAATGAAAAATGAGGCAGCGTGTTAACATAATTGTAGCTAAAATGCCAACAAGCTAGTAGCTCGATTGACAGTTTGGTACTTTCATTAACCCAAGATAATATTGAAAAATTTATGAGGATCCAACTGAATAAAAGGAATGGGTTGTGCAAATTAAGAAGTATGATTCACGTGGTTTAGTGGTAACCTTTTAATATCACCCAATAAAAGTTTGTTAAAAAAATGAGTTGTTGGGTCCTGCAGTTTATGAGCAATGGAAGAGACCTTTTGAAATAAGTAAAAAAAAACATTGAAATAGCAAGTCTTATGATAACTAGCCGCATACCTAAACTTAACTTCTCCGTGAAACTGTCCCGAACGAATTACGACCTACAAAAAAAAGTCCCACAGGTCATTCATCAAACACACAAAGGCAATGTGAAATAAGAGAGTGTGTGTGTGTGAGAGGGGGGGGGGGGGGGGGGGGAAGACCAGTCTAAATAGATCTTGTATATGCTTAGCTGCCAATTGAAAGAAACGAAAGCAATTTCCAGATGTTTTCTCGTGTTTTTCAAGATCTATAATTGAGAACATGATAGAATTTTACCTCATCACTTCCAGAAGGAGTAAACCCCAGAAGTATCCCCTTATTGATTGTCATAGCTAAAACAGTCCCACCCTGCAGACACCGAAGTGCAAGACAACTCATTCAAATTTCAAGTGAAACTTACGAGAGTATTAGCTAATAATTGAACAGGAGAAATTTATCTGCCCAGTCCCGGTGCTCTAATACCTACTATTGCTTAATCAAAAGTTACATGACCAAGGTCAATCATTGAGTTTCATTAGCAATAACAAAAAAGAGAGATGTATAAAAGTACCTGATGATCAATGTGTGCCCCCAAAGGACAGATTCGATAGGGCGATACTACAACTCGAACTTCCTCTTTATTCACATTCGCCATTTCAGAAACTTTCTCTCTCATTTCATTTAGCTGCAGATTACAAATGTACATGCACATTAATCACTGAGCACAGGAAAGCTAGATTTGACCAAAAGAAAACTCTTCAACTCCAACTTTTAGTTCAGGTTATCTTCATATTTTTTAGTTATTACCACTTCCATTGAAATATGCTATCCTCAATTTTCAAAGGTCTAGAATTCCATGTTCTCTTCATATTTTTCAGCTATTTCTACTTCCATTGAAATATTCTATCCTCAATTTATAAAGGTCTATTAGCCTGGGCTAAGAAGACCATGTCAAGCCTTTGGATTGGAAAATCTTAACAACGATTGTAAATTACGGTTATGGTAAACACAAAACCATGCCGTGACACAAATCAATTACTATTTACTAACATCATGAATCACCAGATTCATCTTGTTCAAAGATCAATGAATCTTGTTAAAATAGTACTACAATCCAAAAACCCTATAAACTTAGCATTTCTACCATCACAGATTCACAGATCCAATGTGTTACCAATTCAAAAATTCGTGCACTATATAGAACAAGCCAATCCCTATGAAACTTTCCAAAAATATGCATGCAAATATCAGTTTCCAAATTAAACATATAATTACAAGATCAATCGATCCATTAAAACTAGAGAATCCTATTAACAAACAGCTTCAGAGCATAAAAAACAAAATGCAATGACTGAAATGGAAACCACGTGATTGCGCATAATGAATGGATGAAAATAACGGATCTGAATGTGTGAAGTACCTCTGTATCAGAAGGCCAACACAACCCTGCCATTTCCGGTAACAATTTGATCGGCGATGAAGGTACGTAATGAGATCGGAAAAGTGAGAAGAAACGATGAATGCAAGTGAAATGATAAGAAAAAATGAATGAGATTGATTAGTAGCAGTTGGTAAATGGTTGGTGAAGCGCCAAAATCGGTTGCAATTGCAAGATACAAGTGATTCATTCACTCATCAAATGTGGGATGGATGTAAGATAAAGTCATGTATGTATGTATGTATCCAATTACTACAACAAACAAACAAGGTATCCAATCCAATCACGTGCGATTGTATACATGAGAGTATGACATATTAATGTCAATATCAATATCATATCATATGATACGATTGTCCCAAAAATTGAATATTGAGTGGTACTGGTATATAGATAGATAGGAATTGAGGTTTAAATTCGGATATTCATGTTGCCTAGTGCGGATATGGTTTAAATTCTTTTGTGTGTATAGCTTATGTCAAAAAAAAATATGTCTTTTATGTCATCCTCTTTCGGTCTCTATTATAAAGAATAATTTGAAAAAATTAGACATACTAAGGAAGCACATTCTACATAGTTATTTTCATTTAATACTCTTATAATTTTAAATTTATTTCATGTATATCCTTATTTAATTACTCTCAATTTAACTAACTTACTCATTTTTAATATTCTCACTCATAATAAATAAGGGCACAAATGAAATTAAACATTTAAAACATTTGAAAATTTGTCAAAGTTTCTTATAAAAATGACCAAAAAAATTTTCTAAATTGTTTCTTATAATATGGACCGGAGGAATTATTTGAAGTTTAAGAGAGGGGTAAATTTGTCCACATAAAAACACAGTCCAAACTCATTTATCTTCTTTATATATTGGTAAATATTTGAAGATCACTAAAGTAAAAAAGAAAAAAAAAATGAACGTTGAAATTTTTTAATTATTAATTCAAAAGTTGTACAAAAAAAGTCATTAAAAGCAAGCATTGTATTATTCAAAAAAAAAAAAAAAAGCATAGTAATATTAGAAAAACAGAGAGAGGACGATTGTCACTGTCACCTCTATAATCTTCACCGCACTGCTTTTTGATGCAAATTGACAAAAAATATTTGTCCATGGATACAACAAGTTGAATTCATTGTTGTCAACTTTTCTATGGAATCACGTGTTTAGTATATCGGTGTCCGTCTGATTTCAATCAAACCAAATACAAAATACTACTACATAAATACGGGGCGAGGCCATAGGGCTCAAAATCGCTTAGGCCCGTTAAGGTTAAACCTTGGGCTGGTCACTCAAAATAATGAGAAAATTGCTTTTCTGATCCCCCCATTTCTTCTTTACCCCCCAAACTGACGTTTTTGCCCATGGTGCTTCAAAATATTTTGTCAGAAATTCTCGGTTCGTAAAAACCTAGACCCCTCTTGAATTACTTCGGTTAATATTAACCGAGACACCCCCTAGAGTGACTTCGGTTAATATTAACCGAGACCCCCTTTGATTTCCTCGGTTAATATTAACCGAGCTATCCTTTTATACAAACAGAAGCTGCAGCTTCTGTTTTCATTTACGAAATTTTTTTAAAAAAACCTAAGTTCCTCTCTTCTTCTCCAAAACGCCACTTTCAACCCTACATCAACATCCAACTTCAAATCATACTTAATCAAGTAAGTTTCATTCATCTTTGATAATTGTATATGTTCATCCTCATTATTATCAATCATATGCATTTTTTGTTCATCTCTCCATAAATTTCAAATTATGAGTTTGTGTTTCAAACGTGATTATGGTGTTTGATTTGTTGCTTATTGGTTAATTGTTAGTTTGATTAGATATTAGAATGAATGCATGTTGAATATAAAGTTAAATGTGAGTATGAGGTTGAGTTTACTATATTGTACTCCAAGTGCTTGACAAAATGTCTGAGTGAAATGAATTATTTTTTTCCATATTAATTATGTTTCCATTTGTTTATGGATTAAATGTTTGGTTGAATTATAAGTTTGAATTTGTCATAGATTAAAAGTTTGTATTGATTTTGAATTTTTTTTCTACGTTTAGATATGGAAGACAATGTTGGCCGAACTAGACAAGGAAGGACGAGCAGAGCACATTCGTCTGCTCGTAAAGAGCTTGCTGCAAATGCTCCTCCACCGAAAAGAGGGCGTCGCGGTAAGCAAGGACCGCCGGTGCGAGGAACACACGATGCCAAAGCAGGTGGTTCGGGTGGTTCTCGTTCACGCGCACGTCGACCGGTGCGTGATGATGAGGACTTTGATGCCGGTCAATATTTAAATGAACCGGTTGATTATCAAGAGAATGAGCAACCAACTGTTGAAGAACCACAACCACAACCACAACCTAATAATGAGGATGAGGAACCAAATGTACAAGAAGAGTCTTATCCAGGAGGACCTAGTGATTTGTCGTTGCTAAAGAATTACCATAAGCATCGTGCAATTCCAATTTGGGATGCAGAACATACCGACCCGGTAAAAATCTAAGAAATATGTCGATTATTTTATAAATGATTTTACTTTGTTCAATATTGTAATTTCGTTAAGGTGCATATTTTAATAATGTATTGCGTTGTTGGAATTTGCAGATTTTAAGCAAGTCATTACGTTGCATTGCCAGTGCCAATAAGGTTATAAAAATCCAGAAACCTACACAAGATTGGTTTTGGGAATATATTATAGCATCGGGGTTGGAGCCACTGGTAAGGAGCAATTTTAACGTACTTGACTATGGGGTTCTATGGGCTTTTGCTGAGCGATGGCATCCGGAAACAAGTACATTCCACCTTCCAATGGGTGAGATGGGCATCACATTGGACGATGTCCAATGTTTGTTTCATATTTCTATCCAGTGGAAATTTCTTAACCATGTGAAGATTTCAAGACCAGACGGAGCTCAAATGCTTAGCTCATATCTTGGAATTGACGAAGGCGATGCCCTTGATATGTTCGCCACCTTAAAAGGGCTATATTTGACGCATTCCTACGTTCAGGGCCTTTTTATGGATTATTTAGATGCTGCTGAAACTGCTTTCGCGAATAATGCGCCGATGCACGAGGTTAGGATGTATAGGGAGAGATGCGTACAGGCTTTTTTGCTATTTGTTGTTGGTTGTACCAAATTCAGCAACAAAACTTCGTACTACCTCGACGTTGTTTATATACAGTACTTTGCGGACTTGTCAAGTGTCCATGAATGGAATTGGGGTTCTGCTGCCCTTGTTCATTTACAAAATTATTTGGACTTCGCATCTCAAGCAGGATCGTCCCAGTTGGCTGGCTACATGTCATTATTCGAGGTAAAAATATACGATCCTTCAATTATATATTATGTTAACTCATCCACTTGAAAATTAGTGTAAAAGGTATGTGTAGAACTTATTTTTTACATGGATATATTTTACATAAGTATGTTTGCATATAATGAAGCTTGTATATGAATCTTTCAAGGATGGATAATAACACACTTTCCGACACTTAGCATGTGGCAGTTAGAGACCAATTTTACTGAAAATATGCCACTAAATGCGAAGTTTGCTCCTGGACAAGGACATAAGGATTCATGTGGCTATAGGCAGAGTATCGATAATATTTAAGTGTCGGACGTTGTGTTCAGTCCTTATGATAACCGCCGACATGTTCGCCCTTTGATTGATGTATGTTGGTTTTCTGGATGGTTAAGGTGTGGCAATTTGAAAGCTAAGCATTTGCTGAACGTGTGCTGAGACAATTTAACCTCAATACAAATGAGGTCCGAACCTGTTTCTTACACATCATAACATCATTATTTCAAACCAAACAGTTTAACTAAATCAAAATACTATTTTCATTAGATCAAAGTACTATTTTAATTACTTCAAAATACATCAAAGTTCATCAAAGTTCATTACATATCAAAATACATCACGTGAGTTCATCAAAGTTCATTATATGTTACTCTATGTGATTACATCAAAGTTCAATCAATTGTCATTGGATTTTCTTCACTACCAACACCAACAGTTGAAACGTCTCCTCTCTCGATGCTCATGAGTTCCTCAAACTCCTTCTGCCTATCCATAAAATAAGTTTGCCAATCCTTAGTGTGTTCAGCAGCATGTCGCTTCCACTGAGCATTTGTTTTAGGTATCGGACAACCTTCTTTTAACTTCACTAAAACGAAGTGATTAGGTAATGCGCCAAGGCAAATAACCTTTGAAGACGGGTTTGGTGGTGGATAGCCACGCAATGGGAAAAAGGTTTCACATGCTCCCACTCCATGTTTTGAGAGCTGCACCACTACTCTCTCAAAGATAGTAGCTACAATATGTCCCATATCCGGGAATGTGAACCATTTATCTTGTGGTGCAACTGTCTTCCTAAGAGAGGTTCTTTGTCTCGGAGCTCGGAATAGTGCCGCATAAATATATTTCCAACGGTCCTCACCATCAAACATGCTAACATACATACTCTTATGCAAAGTCATCTCCCTTTGCATGCTAAGCTGTACCAACTCAAAATCCGCTTCATTGTTTTTTGTAGCCAATGCAATCGCGCGGAATCCACAATAACCGTCACCTTCCACATCAACTATATCTTCAATAAAAGGATGCATACACTTCGGCATGTGGTCAAGTTCAACAATTTGAGATAGAGTCGGAGTGAAGTTACCAATTACCGGAGCTTTGGACATAGTAGATGATGAAGCTTGTGATAATGACGCATTCGCGTCAGATGACTTTGACAGAATAAATTGAGATGATTGTGTCTCCGCAAAGTATGCATTAACATGCTCCCACCGGGACTTATCTCTAGTTGTGGTATTTTTTTTGCCACGAACCGCCGCCTTTTTCTTTTTAGCCCCTTTTGATTTGGTATCTTGAACCGGAGGCTTGAGAGAGGTAGATTCAGGATATGCAATTAGACGGAGTTGATTTCGGATTTCATTTTTCATACCTTCATCCGATGTTTTCAACCTTTCCTACAAATATTCATATAAATATGTCATTAAGCAAACAAATAATTATATCGTTACGCAAACAAATATGTACAATTATGATATGCGAACCTTAATTGCTTCCCACTCTGCCGTGCATGAATAATCTTCCTGGACGTCTCCACCGCCTTCTTCAACATTGAAACACATCATCTTCCAGTGAATGTATACTTCATCGAGTCTAATAGGTTGGTTGTGCCTTAACTTCTTAGCAATCAAACATGCACATGGCAACCCATAATTAACTCTCATCAAGCATCCACACTTTTGCTATCCATACCAACATTGTCGACCCTTTTTGTCTCTTGGTAGATGTAATCCAATGCCGCTCTAGAGACTTTGAAAGGTAACAAAGAGTACAGTCTAACATCTCGGTATCTGTGTTCCTCTACAGACATACTCTGACCAAATTGAGTTTGAACTTCGGTGAATTGAAGTCCCAACATGTGATGTATCGCTTCCCATCCCTTCACCAAATCACCAGAACTGTCCTCCAAGGATTTTTTCAAGACACCATGGGCACTTTCAACTCTATTTGTGGTATAGTTGCCCATGTGCATATGCTTGTCTACCCAAGCACATACAACCTTCTCTTTGTCCGTGTCCAAAACGGTTTTTTCAATATAGCGCAACAATATTGGCCACTTCTTACATAGCTCCCTAAACTCCATTAAGCGATCACCATACACGTCGACTGTATCCGAGTATAACAAATGCATGAAGGCTTTTTCCAAATTCGCCCACACAATTTCCTTCTCGACCTCTTCTCCTTCTCTTACTTTCAGTAGCTCCTTTATCTTGGACCCCACATTTTTCTGAACATGAACCCGACAAACCATGGCAGCCGATGTAGGAAATACTTGACCAACAACATTCATCAATGCGGTATCTCTGTCGGTCAAAATCACCTTAGGCAAACTACCTTCATTCCTTACAAGTGACCGCAATTGTTGTAGAGCCCAAATGAAATTATCTTCTTTCTCGTTTGTAAGCCAAACAAAACCAACATTATACGTCCTCTCGGTTGAAGTGAACCCGACTATCTCAAACAAAGGCATGTTGTACTTGTTAGTTTTGTACGTCGAGTCCATCACCAATACAGTGGGAAAAGAGTTGAACAAGCTCAAGGATCTTGGATGTGCAAAGAAAATATCTTGAAGATATTCACCTCCTTCATCAACATGCGACCGATACTTGAAAAAATATTTGTTGTCGCTCAGATGTTTGAACATGTGTTGCATTTCACTCATGGACGCCCTCATTTTAGCTTTATACCTATACCGGGCGTTGTAACATTGCTTTGATGCCATCGTGTTCTCGGGATCTCTTTCTTTCAATGTCGAGAGGATATTTCTTGGTTGAACCAAATTCTTGGTCATTTCATTCACCAATAGCGTCTCTTCCGGCTTCAACCGACCCGCCACAAGATGCCCCTCAAGCTCCCTGTCTAACTCGTGGTTGTGTATGCCATTCACCACTGTCATATGCCATAACTTTGTTTCTTTTGCATAATAACCACGAAGTCGGAATGGACATCCGCACTTCCTAGTTCCCGTAGAATCGGCTTTCAACTTCTTTTTAGGTGGCACGTACTTGCCGCTTCGTTCGCACTCCAACACAAAAACCGGCTTCCTACTCTTATCCCCGCCGTTGTCCGATCTCCTAACTATAATGGTATACTTCAATTTCTGTGCAACTTTTTTAGCCCATGTGATCAAATCATCTTTGGAATTCTCTTTAGCCGCAGTCGCAAAATGATGTCCGGTGTCGATATTGGTGGCGGTTGAACTGGAACCGGAACAATGTCAAGTGGTTGTGGCGGTTGATCTTCCATGACTACAAACCAAGCAAATGCAAATAATTTAATTAGCAACCTTTAATTGTTACAATCCTAATAGAATACTAAGTACATACCTACAATACTAATAAGCAATTTGTACTACAATTTATAAGTCATTAGTAACCAATTATATAAAAAAAATTTACAAGTCAGAAGCTGCCAGCTTTGTCCAAAAACGCAGCCTAGCTCGGTTCGTTGAAACCGAACCATGTTTCGGTTAATAGAAACCGAGCGATTTCCTGTCAGATACCCTACGTAACTAGACCTATGACAGCCACATTTAAACAAAATTTAAATCGGTGATTACCTTAATTTCACGCTTTAATGAGTGTTGGATGTTGTAGAGCAACCTTTGATGTTGAATCCAAGCCTTGAATGAGCACCAATTAGGATTTGATTTGGGGAGGGGAATTTTAAAAGTTTTGCAGAAAATAAGAAGTGACTGCTGGTTGTTCTATATATAGGTGTAGCTCGGTTTTTAAAAACCGAGAGGTCAGTTCAGTTTCTACGAACCGAGAGAATTTGACAAAATTTTTGGTACCCCCAAGGGCAAAAACGTCAGTTTGGGGGGTAAAGAAGAAATGGGGGGGGGGGGGGGGGGTCAGAAAAGCAATTTTCAAATAATGATATGCCCAACATAACCAAATAAGACCCACTATATAGAGAGAGAGAGAAAAACATGCATCGACAATGTACAATATTATGGATGAGTCTACGGGTCCCGGCTCAATTGACAAAATGATGTCAACCATATTTTATTTTAGATTTTTTTCACCCCAATTTTCTCGCATTGACTTGGTATAGTATTTCACTATTTTGTAAAGGACAAAACTTACATGCATTTCTTACTTTTCCACTCACAAAGAGGTGGTTATTTGTGTTTTTCATTTTGAAAAAATAAAAGAAAATTATTTTTAATAAAAAAAACTACCTCTTTGTGAGAGGAAAAGTAAGAAATGCATGTATGAAAATGCATGTAAGTTTTGTCCTTTTGTAAAAACAAAGAATTAGAGTGAAAAAATTCTAATATAAAATATGTTAAATATACATAACGTTAAATGGTTTTTTTTACTTTGTCAAAAAAAAAATGATTTTTTTACTTGCGTAGAGAATTGGCTGTTCCTAATTATTTTTATATATGAATTAAATTGATTTTCTCATGTACTATAAATTGAGTATTGTAATTGTTTTTTTTTTTTAAGAATCCAAATTCAATGGCTTGTTTGGATTTAGTTTATTTTAGAGCTTATGCAAATACATAAAGATTTTACTTATAATAAATTATAATAGAAATCATTATAATTATTGAACATTTTTTTTCTATAAACAAGATAGTTATAATACAAAAAAAATATATATTCTCATGTACTACATCTTTTTATCAAAATAACATAAGAGTGTGACCTTACTTTGAATTATCGGACTCCCTTTATATAAGAATCAGATTAACAAATAAAAAAACTTAACATTTGAAAATAGTATTTTAGGTATTTTAGGTATATAACTATATATAGGTCAAAAAGATTATGTATTTTTTCATTCCAAAAAAAAAATCGGTATTTTTTCATTCCAAAATAAAAAGCTTCCATATATTTTTCATTCCATATACTATTATTTTAAGAGCGTGAAGCAACAATAGTACGGCATATTCTTATTTCCATTTATTTATTTATTTATGAGCAATTATTTTCATTTTATTATTTCCATTTTAAAAAAGATTCCGTATATTTTATACTTTTTTAAGAGTATTTATCATACGTTATCACATTGTACTCGATAGAGAGTATAAGTTTTATAAGGTGAGTACATTATCACATTCCTTATATAAGTTGTGCATATTTATTATTGCCTTTCTTAAGCTATAAGTATTGGCTTTCACTTAACTCCATTTTCATAGAATCGTGATAATATAAAAGTTTTTGTGATGCATTTGCTCCAATGTTAGATCTCAAACAACTTGTGACGAAATGGAAGCTCAAGAGTTTTCATCGACAATCCTTTCATTACTCTTATTCTGATGATTGCAACTGCAATCACAACGTTGTTAATGTCCATGATTCTAATGATAAAAATCGATATCCTCCATCCGGTTTTGTTTTTGTTTTTGCAGGGATCGAACGTGAACGTTTTACAATTCCGTTGCGGTTCCTTAACCTTCATATTTTTAAGTGTCTACTTAGGGAATCTGCAGAGGAATTTGGTCTAGGAGTTAAGGGTTGTTTGGTTTTTCCTTGCGAAATAGTTTTTTTTAAAGAAATTTTGAAGCATGTCAAGAAAAATGAGCATAAGTATGGTAGGTTTTCTTTGAAAGAGTTTGAAAGCATGGTTTTCAATTCTCATGAGGAAAAAAGCTACATTCCCTTAACTCCTCTCCTACAGAAAACTACTTGTAAATGTAAGTTTTCGGATCTCAAGGGAAAATTCAGGTCTAAATCCGCAAAAGAATTCAAGTATTTATCTTCTTTGTACAAAAAGTAAATCACGTACCTCTCTTTTAGATTGTATATAGCAATTCCGACCTAAACAGTCAAATATCTATGTAGTTAGACATGACATCGATGACCATCTAATCAAGATCGAACTTATTAATTTAACTACAATATTTTCAAAATTATTAAAGAAAAATTTACTTTATTTTTTTGATATGTTCGATCTTGACAAGATGGCTACAAAGATTTCATTATCTAGTATGTATAATATGTTTCCTTAGTTAATCATGTATAGGTAAATTCATTATGTAACAATTTCAATTAATGGATTTCAACGTGGTAGGTATGTGTGTACTCTCATTGTTTTTTGACAACGAGTGTACTCTTCCATTCATTTAAGTGTTCAGTGAAAATTTGTATTTAATGTATTAATTATTATATTGAAAGAACTTTTAATTTTATGGTATTTACTGATACGATTTGTATATATTTAGAAAATAATAACGTGTATTTATTCGTATTCATTAGTCATTATAATTGTAATTAGCATAGCAAATTTGATATATATTTGTACCCAAAAAGGAAGCAAATTATCTATTGCAATCAGATTATCAATGAAAATCATTCAGTTATTATATTGTGTATTGTAAGATACTTTTTTTTGGACTGCGTGGGTTGATTTGGTTGTATTATGAGACATTTGAAATGGGGTATCATGTTAGAGAATTTCAAATTTGTTGAAGAATTGACAAAAGTGTTGGGAGTTGATGTGAAATTTTGGTATCTGTGTGGTGGTGAGAGATGAGGGATGTAGATTTGCTGCAGTATTTCTTCACACTGTTTGTATATGGTGGTATCTATGTAGTATAAAATAAAACAGAGATGTTATTTGTTACGAAGGATTGAAGAGAAGAAATGCAAGAATCATGATAATATTTTATTGGAGAATGTTACTTTATCTCCTTTTTTTAATGGAAATCATGGGATAGTAGATGTAAATAATGGTGTAGATTTATTCTTGCAATTCTTCTTTTTAAATTTTCTTAACAAAAAACATTTCCAAAAATTAAATAGCGTGAAAACCGTGGAAAAATAAACTAAAGAAATATGTTTTCAGAGATAGTGTTGATGTATTTTGGTTGTTGATAAGGTTGAAGTTGCAACAAGATAGGAGGGTTGATGATGATAGGATCATGGTGATGGTAATAATGGGAAAGAGGGGAGGGAATCCATAGCAATGAAAACACCAATGTAATAATCATGGTATTTATTAATGGAGGATATTTTTTTCTAAAAAACACAAATAAACATGACTCATAACTTAAAATTATCTAATGCAATTTTGTCCTATTATATTTTCATGTGATTGAGTCATGACATTGACATTCTCCAATTTTTTTATTTTTATTAATAATCACACAAGATGAAAAATATTCAAAGTAGGAATTACATTTTTTTGACAAATTTCAAAAATTGGATATAACACGTGTCAAACATAAATAAAAAATTTAATAATAAAAAAAATAAAAAAAGGAATTACAATTAATTTGTATATATGCTATATATTTATTTGACCTACTTACACATGTCAAAAACTAAAATTTTAAATTTTTAAAACACCTTTTACCATGACAACTCACACAACTTTTTTTTTTTCTCTTTTGAATAAGCTAAACTAACCTACTCAAATTGACACTGGAGATAAAATATGGGAACAAAAGTAAATTACTAGGCAACTTACTTGATATTTAAAAAATAAAATATGAGAACAAAAGAATTCAACATAAAAAAAATTGTTCAGTCAAACGATAGCACTATGTTTCAGTTGTTGAGTTAGGTCTTGCAAAAATTAAATTATTTAAAATGTACAAAAATTTCAATGAAATTTTTACTAAGTAGGTGGGGGTAGGGGCAACCAAGTATGGAATGGAGTATACAAAATATCATTCTTAAATTTCAATCATATTGGGCCTCCTTAAAAGTTTAAGTTCCGATATTAATTATTATTATTATTAGAAAAATTTACCTCTCACCCCCACAATTATATCTTCGCCTCTACAAATCAAAAAATTTCCAATTTTAGCCCTTTATCATTTCACTTCATCCCTATAAAAAAATTTCAATACGTAAAAAAAAGGGAAAAGTTGGGTTAAGATTCCCAGTTGCCGAAATTTCAACCTGGAATACTTGAAAAAATATTTCCAAAAATTTATAACAATTACAACTCATAAGCTACAAAACGGAACACTTTGAAAATGTGTTCCATAAATTTAGTCATGGTTAAACCGTGGCTAAAATGCAAAATCTTGAGAGATGCTATGGATAACAGCTTCCTCACCATTGACCCAGCTTTTCAACTTGACCTGATATTGAGTTTATGATGATAATAATAATTTGAAGCCGGTGCAATCACGTCATTGGACCTATGTCTTACAGTTGAGTTTGAGTAGTTACAGGTTGAAACTTTGGTTGTTGTAAAACTAAATTCAACTTCTGCGGAAAAAAAATATGTGCCGATTTTTTTATAGGGATGAAGTCAAGTGATAAAAGGAGTAAAATTCTAAAATAAATTAATTTGTAGGAGTGAAAGTATATTTATAGAGGTGAGAGGTAAAATTTTCTTATATATCATTAGTTTTTGGGCTTAGTTTGACTAAGGCCCGTATTTAATCAATTATTTTGTGGCGTTACACAGAAAAAAAAAATTTCTACCCCTACAAACGTCTTTATACCCCTACACTTAATATTGAAATGACAAATATGCCCTCGTATAAAAGGTAAAACTGTAAAAAAAAATTCATTTTCATCATTCTTTGCAAAAGTGTACCGAGCAGAAAATTTTCGGAAAACAGAGAGTAGGTCATTTTTTTCATTCCGGTACTCTTTTTCAAGTGTACCGCAATATACATTGTAAATCATTTATGGTGAACCATTTATCTTCTAACTGATCTCCTAAACCATCTATCTGCAGTAAATCTCTCACGTGTTGTAAATTTTGTCCAAATAACTTCTCATACAAATTGTTATTAGTTGTCAACTCATTATCTAACTCCCGGCGGATAATGGGCCAACCATCCTCTGTGTAACCAAGTAAACACGCAATAGCTCTAAAACCACAATTTCCATCTGGATTTACTTCAATAAAGTCAATAATATGTGGATGAATATGATTAGGAAATTGTATCAAATACTTATCATTTCTCAGCTTTATAGATGTCTGGGATAGTTGCTTCTGAGATGCCTGAGATAGTTGCTTCTGAGATGCCTGAGATAGTTGCTTCTGAGATGTCTGAGATAGTTGCTTCTGAGATGCCTGAGATAGTTGCTTCTGAGATGTCTGAGATAGTTGCTTCTGAGATGCCTGAGATAGTTGCTTCTGAGATGTTTGTGTACACAACCTCTTCGATGTCGCTTGTGAATCATTAACTTCTCTTTCAACATGTTCAAAGTATGACGGGTCACGATACACATCATAATCCTTTGGTGCTTTGCTTTTATCTTTCTTCTTCACTCCTCCTCCGCAATGTTAAAATTTTCTCTAGAATCGGTACACTTGTATACAAGTGTACCGCAATATATATTTTTTAAAAAAAGCATTCCGGTACACTTAGAAAAAGTGTACCGGTAAATGTGACGTACCGGTAAAGGATTCTGGTCTGATCGGTGCACTTTTCAAAGGGTGTACGGATTTTACCGGCAAAGTCATAAAAAGACAAAGTAAAAAACATAAAATATACAAAAATATCATAAGGGTATAACTGGAATATTTAAAAAATTGTAGGGGTATAAAGACGTTTGTAGGGGTAGAAATTTTTTTTTTCCGTTACACAAGTTTTGCAAACTCCTTTGCTATCAGCAATTTCACTGATACCATCCCCTAGAGTCGGATAATAAAGGTACGTTCTTTTTTCTTTCTTTCTTGTTTTCTTTTAAGTTAAAAAAGAAATCCACACGGTTCAATATTATTTTTTAAGCCAAATATGCTTAATTGCAATTTTGGTTGCAATTTTGGTCTCTGTATTTTTACCATTTTGTAGAATTCGTTCTCCTGTTTTAAAATTCAACAGTTTTTATCCTTCCAATACATAATTTGTCTAAAATATAGCGATAAAACATATTTTGAATCAACTTTTTGAAGAATTATTCTTACAATTTCATCGATATTGGTATTTTTTGTCGTCAAATTATATACCATGTCATTTAAAGCATATCACATCGTCAATTTATAGTTAAAAATTATGATATGAGGACCAAAACTTTCGAATTTTAAAATAGAGGGTCATTTATGCAAAATAGTTAAAATAAGGGGACTAAAAGTCTAAAACTACTATTAAGCCAGAAAAAAAAACTACCAGGCTTCTAAAAAGAAATAAACAATCAAGTTATGTTCACCAATTGAGATCTTCATCATAACTGATTGAGTTGATCAAAATTTGTGAGTAGATTGTGATATTATATATTTATATTATATTGATTAAAGCTCATGTTTAATAAACAACTTATACAAATGTTTATAGCATTAAGAGTCTGTTTGGATTAGCTTATTTTTATCTTATATAAATAATTTATACAGTTTTTACGTATTATTATAAGTTTGTCAATGTAGTTTATAATAAAGTAACTTATAAAAATACAATTTTTACTAGTGTGAACTTATAAACTAGCATAAAATCTAATTTATATTGGATAAGCTCAAAAATAAGTTTATCCAAACAGACATTAAAACCTATAACACATTTATTGGAATTTGAGAGGCCTATACTCAACCACAAAAGCTAGTTTGAGAGTTGAGATTTGCACTACACTTATAAAGACTATCTTTGTCATATTTTTAGCCAATGTAGGACTTCTAACACACCTCCTTACGCCCGAACACTATTGGGCTTGGTGCGTGGAATCAACAACAACGGGTGACACTAAAATGGGAGGTCTCCACAACAAACAACAAACGAATCTATGATATGCTCTGATATCATACTAGAATATGAGAGACTTATACTGAACCACAAAAGTTAGTTTGAGAGTTGAAGTTTGCACTACACTTATAAAGGTTATCTTTATCATATCCTTAGTCAATGTGAGACTTCTAACAACATAAGTTTATATTATAAGTTCTTATACACTCAATAAAATTTTTACGTTTGGATGTATACACTAAAAAGTGCATATATAAATGGACGTTGGATGTATACAGAAATCCCTACAATATATATATATATATATATATCATAATAATAAAAAATAAATATACAAAATTTATGTATACACTCTGATTCAGTTTGAGTTGATATTGAAAGAGTAATCCTATCCGATATAAACCATTTTTAGAAAATAACATAAATATAATTTTTTTGCAATTTTTTGTTTCTCCAGATAGAATTGCAGTTTTAAATGTACCAAAAAAAAAAAATTGCAGTTTTATTTTGAATAGATTTAGATTTTAACAAATTTAATTATTCATTTTAATTAGAGAAACTCTAGAAGCTAGGGGGTTGTTCACCTTTTGGACACAAACACCCTCAAATATTTTTTTGTCACTTTCATTTTGTTTTTCATCGGTTCTTATGGATTCAAACTATCACTTTGGGAAAAAAATCACATTTAAGAAGTTTTTTTTTTACATTTATTAAGAAAAATAAAACATAATAAAATTTGAAGTTTCACAGAAAGATATAAAAATAATTTTTGTTAGTTATCGATTAGGATAAAATAAGAGAGAAAACAATGTTTTAGAATAAGCCAAAATGAGATATACACATGATCATACTATACTCCTTTACACATTGTTTGGTTCCATGGAAAGTGAAAGGATGGAAAGTTTATTGAAATTTCTGATTCCATCGTTTGGTTTCAATGTTAGGAAGGAAAGAAAGTGGTATCTTGGGTGGGTCCCATGTTCAAAACCCATCCCCCATATTTGCGCGGAAAGCATGAATTTACCTTCAATTCCGGAAATTTCCAAAATGCCCTCACTATTGAAGAGTTTTTTCATATGCTTTTCACATTAAAAGGCTTTCTAGGCTCTGCTATAATATATTCAACCACTTTTTGTGTGTATATCAATTATTATTCTTTTCGGTAAAAAAAAATTCAATTATTTTTTATTACGAGACTATGTACTCCCTCCGGTCTCATATATAAGAAACAAAAAAAAAGCACACCCTTTAAGAAAGTGGAGTAAATGATTAGGAAAAACATGTCATTTCCATTTTTACCCTTACTTTTTGTTTAAATTAAATTATTATTTATTATGGGAAAAAATAAAACAAAGGGTAAAATTGAAATATTCAAAATAAATGTAATGATTGTAGTAACTTTTTCTTATATTTAAGACTTTGTAATTTTTTTATTTTGTTTCTTATATATGAGACCGGAGGGAGTATATAATAAATAATTGTGTTATCCTCATATATATATATATATATATATATATATATATATATATATATATATATATATATATATATATTCATTTTAATATTTTAACAATATAAGGGCTTTTATGTTTTTTAATAAATTTATTACTTTCTTTTCTTTCACTTTAACTCATACCAAACAACTAAAATATCATTTCACTTTCTATTCACTTTACACTCACTTTCTTTCCTTTAACATTCTTTCTTTTAATTTTATTTCCTCTCACTTTCTTTCGTCATCCAAACAAAGCATTAAAGTCTCAAGTTCGATTCTTTTTAGTGTCAATTTGGGTGGGCTAATTTAGCTTCTTCATAAAAAATATGACCATACTGTTTCACAAAAAATAAAACAAAATAGTGTTGTAGATCCTAGGATCGAGTTAAGATCATCTCCATTTTCCATTTTTTTTTCTATTTTTTCTATTACTATATAATTTTGAAAATATAAATGTAAAATTGTGACATTAAATTGGTCCAAATGTATTTTATACACCCAAAAATATTTAAAAACTTTGATAATAAAAGAAATAAAAACGATATTCCTATAAAATAGAGAAGATCCCAACTTCATACGATGATAACGTAACAATTACAGTATTTTTTTTTAAATAAAAATAAAAACTAATCACATCACAGTTGTTCCAGTCACTTGATTTTCTCACTTAGCAGTTAGTAAGTGATTTGATTATTCTGTTCCACGATCCACGCTCCATTACAAGGTAATTTCCTTTTATACCCTCAAATTAAAAAACAAAAAAAGAAACAGTCTCGAAATTCCAATAAATCTCATTTAATTTTACACTATTTAACTCAAAAAACCAAAGCCAAATCAGAACATCACTCGCATATCGTAACGCTCACAATCCCAAACTCAAACTCTCTCTCTCTAGATCCATTTTTCCTTCATCGCTTCAATGGCAGGTACGATGAAGAAAGTCGACACAATTCGTCAAATCGTTCGTTTGAAACAACTCATGACACGCTGGAAACAAATCAGTCTCCGTCGTCGTTCACTTCGTTCCGAACCTGAAGAAGAAACACCAACAACAACAACCGAACCATGTGTTACTCCTCGGAAACAACCACCTTCAGGTTTTGTTTTCGTTTATGTTGGATCGGAACGACACCGTTTTGCTATTCCTGCTAGGTTTCTTAACTTTCCTGTTTTCGCTGGTCTTCTCGATGTAACCGAGGAAGAGTTTGGTTTAAGAGGTAACGGCGGTTTAGTTCTTCCTTGCCACGTGGAGTTTTTCACGGAAATCGTTAAATGTCTTCATAAGAATGAAAATAAGTATGGGAAACTTTCTTTGGAAGCGTTTGTTAAAATGTTTTCTGACGTGGCGTTTGATTCTTCTTGTAAAGAAAAAGAAAACGTCGTCGTTTTGGCTCCTTTGTTGCAGAAGGCTTTTGTCTAGAGAATTTGGATTTGTAAATGAAGATTGGAAAGGGAAACAAGAAAAGTCTTTTTTTATTTTTCTGTTTTTTTTTAATCGTCCTTGAATCCATGTACTAAAAATTTTAGTGATGGGTTTCAATGTGATGATGTAGTCGAACTTTTCCTTAATTAGGGTTTGTTTTTTGTTTTGTAGTTTGGGTATATCTTTTACTATTTGTTAAGATTATACCCAATTTTATTGCTATTTTTCTGTTAATTATAACGATATGATCGAATTTTAATGATCAGTGACAAATTGTAGTATTAATGGTTAGCAGTTTATTTTCTTATTTGACAAAATTGTTGGCAGCAGTGATAACTCTAGATCTGTGTTTTTTCCTTTCCATTTGTATAATTTTTAATTATTATTAGTATTATTCGGTTAAAACAATATTAATAGTATTCACATCTGAATTTAAACCTATTAAATTATCTTTAAAAAAAATTAGTAGTATACACCAACCTCCATATTGTTAGGTTACTTTCACTTAAGTAAGTTAGGTTAAGTTTTTATGGAGTGAATAATGAAATTGCAAAAATAGTCAACTATCCACAAATTTTAAGGTGTTAACAAATCTTATTTTCGAAATAATTTTAAAATCAAACACAAGTATAACTGAAATTGTCCTATTAAATCTATTGTTTTTAGACAGATCAAACACACACGTAATTATTAATCGGCCGCATACTAAAAAACCCTCGGTAGAACAGTACGTAGTCCCTAGAGTTGCCTAATGGTAACTGAATAGCATTGGCCATGAACAATCTTGATGAAAAAGTTGACTATTGAGAATTTAAATTTTCGAGTTGTCAAAGTCACAGTGTGAACCAATTGGTCTCTATCCAATTGCATTGAGTGGAGAGTCTATTAATTGCAATCTATCCATGTAGTTAAGATTCCATTTCGGAAAAGAGTTGGAGCTAGCCTCCATTTGTTTTGAGATATTAACACAAAAAAGCAAATAGTGGGCTACCATCATAATTTTATTTTTTAAAAAATATTTATGTTTTTTTTACAATGTTTTAAATATGAAAAAAAGTTTATTATAAAAAAAAAATGAAATTTTTAGGTAATTTAGTGGGGGCTAATATTCATGGTCGAAAAATATGTGAAGCACACACATCAATTTTTTTATGGAATGAAATGAATCTTCATGTTTTGAATGTTGGGTAGTCAATCACAATGTTTAATGATGATCAAACATTTGAAATTTTGAGTTTTAATTTTGTTGAATTTGCCACGTCAATTAATTGTCTTTTTTCAATGGTTTAAGTTGGTTGTTATTTTCTAAATAATTAAACTCAACTCCTTTGTTCTTTAATCTAACTTACTACCTCCGTGCCACAATATATGTTACTTTGACACTTTTACACATATTAAGAAATGTAATCATTGTTGTATGGAAAAGAGAAATTATAAGTTAATTTACATAGTTAAGGGTATAATAGGAAAAGTTGCATTAAATGCTTCCTTGGTAATGTAAAGTGACATATAATTTCGTACAAATTTTTTTCTCAAAGTGATATATAATTTGGTACGGAGGCAAACTCATGTTTTAAAATATCAAGTGGAAGATGTTTATTGTAGAAGCTAGTAGGTAATTGAATCAAAATCAATTCATGAGGTTAACCTATAATTAATCTTTGAGCAACTAAAGCCACTTCATTTTTTTATAATGCTACAAAATGGTACTCATTGTCAATATTCTTGTATATAAATAGTCACATAAATATTCTTGTATATATTTTTTCAGGTAGAATTTTAGCAAAAGGAATCTCACCTTTAAGTTATTTTTCTAATATTCTAATTGCATCTTTACCTGGCCTATTTAACTTTACTCTCAAACCTTAGATTCCACAGATGTAAACAAAATCACCGCTATTATTTTGTCCTTTTTGTTTGATATGAAAGAAATGTTGGGCATGTGTCAATTTTGGCTTAAGAGATTCCATTGATTTTTTTTTTTTTGTTTTGAAAAGAAAAAAGTTAGTACTATATGCTTTGCTTCCAAACTTAAAATTGAAATTTAATTTCTCACATGAGTGCGATTATGAATTTGAGATGAGATTCTCGTTCTTTTGTTTGGCTCTTGACATATTTTAGCAAAATAGTGGCATGGATTGTGATATAATTTTGATTCGGAATTACGTCCATGAAATTTTCTATGTGATGGGACCTGTAATTATTGCTCATACATTAGTTATTGATTCTTTTTTCTCGTCTTGTATGATCTATGATTAATGATTACTATTATGAATGAACAAGTTGGAGGGCATATACTGTTTGAGAAATGAGAATAACGTACGGGGCATGCTTACAATCCGAACGTGGCTTTGAATCATGCAATTGCATACTTTTATAAAATAAAGTAAAAATCACTCATCATAGTTGAAGGTAATTTAACATTTTTAAGAAATAAGATACTTATTATTTTGAGAAACAAAATATTATTGCATGTTTTAACATATGCTAAACTCTTACACTTTAAGTGTTAAAAAGTGAAAAAACGCAAATTATAATATTATAATATATATTCCTAATAACTATTTTTTTTAATTTGAACAACTTTATCTCTTCAAGAATAATTTTGTGATGGAGAACAAATAAGATAAATGTTTAAACCCTCTAACAATAAAAGAAACGTTATCTTTTAGCAGAAATCGTGAAATCACACATCTTGGGAATAGTTAGTACATGTCCATTTAATGGAAGAGTAGCCCACTTCAAGTCTTCAACATCGTCCATAAACAATTCTCTATCTTTTTTTTTTTTTTTTTTTACAAAGCTAGTTAAAGAAAGAAAAAACAAAAAAAGGAAAAAACACTACTAAGGAAAAAAGTTTCACCCATGGCTTCTAGGAAGTTCTAGTATGCCATCCGGAAGAGAAGCGTAAATTAAGAGGCCGACATCGGTAGAATCACTGAGTTTAGTTGGGAATTCTACACATTGACATTCCTCTGCAAGAGTGTGAGACAAATAGTATAATTGCGTATTGTGATACAGCTCTTCAACAATTTATCTGAACTAAGAGATTTATCTAAACTAAGAGGGATACCGTTTGGCTTACCAATTTATACACATATTGAGATATTGAGATTTAAACTCCAGTTATGAAGTTTGACATAACAATTTCGATATTTTTGTTAGTTGAACTAATGTTCGTGAACTTTTCTATTCATTTCTATATATTAATATTGTTTGTATAATGATGTACTTGATTTTTTTTCTTCTGAATTTAATAAAGTGTTACAAATATATCTGTCAAATATACTGATGTCAACAATTAAAATTCTTAAGTTTGTTAAAGTCGCACATTGTTATCTAAATTTTGCAATTGCTTATCAATTCTCGGTGATTGTTGCATCTGCAGAAATAAGTATTTATAAGTTTTAGTTATTAAAAAACTACTTAAGATAGTCAATATCACAAGAAAGATAGAATGATTTAGCCATTTTATAAGTTCATCCACAAACTACCAAAATCATAGAAACACCATTTAATGAAGCTTATACTACTATTTGGTTTAATTTGCGTTTGATTTTTTTATCACATTCCAAAACAATTTTACCACATAAAATAAGTGAGCTAAGAATTGTGGTTTCATGCGGGACATTCGTTGAATGGGATTTCATCACCAAAATAGAGATAGGATCAATAGATAAGGATGTTTTATTATTTAAAAAACAAATTTTCAGTTAATCAAATTTGATAATATAAAAATTGGTTGACTTTTAGTCCTCTAATATATTTTTTAGCATTATACTAATATATTTAAGCTGAAAGGATAATACTATTATTTTGTGGTTGATAATGCTCTTGAATATGATATGATGCATGCGCCATGGTAACGATTAATTAGCGAGTATATAAGTTTATAAATAAAATATCTTTAGACCATAACAGTGACATGATAATTAACATAATAATAAAAACGGCATAGAGAAATATTAAGCAATCAAGAATCAGTGTGTGTGCATGATGCAATATATTAACCCGAAAATTGACCAACATATTAAAGTAAATTTTGAGATAGTCCGGTTTTAAATAGCACATTTTTTGGAGACTGGTGACCCACCGCCACGGTGCAATGAAATGAAAGGAAGAGGATTGAAGTCTGAAAAACTAAAAGCTGGGATGTGTGGCTTAATTTGCTCTAATTTTTTCACCATAAAAACAAACCCATACTTAACATTATTTTGGTGTTAGAAAAGACCATATGATAACCTAGAATTCTTTTAGTAGGCTAAAAATTGAAATATATTTATCTTCGTTAATAAAAAGTAATTTAGCTGACTGTTTTATACATATTACTGTATAATATGTATTAATATTTTTAATTATATATATTAGTAAAATTATAAAAGTTGATATTTAAAATATTTATTGAAATAAAAGCAACATCACTAACATGTACTGTATTTTTATCTATCATTAAAAACGTATATTCAAAACAATATAAATAAATAATGAATATGATCAAACTGATTTATCATTGCAGAACAGATAAAATACTACTCCAGTTTTTAAACTGTAATAGTTGTTTTTAATCAAGGATTAATGCTAGGGGTACCTTTTTACAACTCTCTCTGCAGTTCAAGATTTAGCTATAACAATAATATCCCAACATCAGCCTTAAATTAAAATTGAAAAAGAATGATAAAGTTAGTGCACGGCAGGGCAGAATACAGGGACAGCCGTAGTACTTTTCCGTATGCATGCGGATACCGAAAAAGGTCCCACTTCTCACCTCTCCTCTCTCTGCACTAATACTATTCCTTCCCTCACTCCTCTCCTCACATGGATTCATCACTATCAAATGGACCATTCTTCAAAAATTGTTGGGGGATACCAGTTAAAAATTTATGTATATTATAAAATTATACTATTAAAATGGTCACCAGTGTCGTGGGATATCAGTTAAAAAATTACTATTACTTTATAAAATTATATTAAAATTTGGGTAGTTAATATTTTTAAAATATTTATACTATATATAAAAATGATACAAAAAAAATTGTGGTGTGGATTTTTCATAATACCAATAATACCCTTGAATTTTTTTTAAACAAAATTTTTTTATTAACAAACTTACCATAGGGGCATGTCTTTATTTATTTATTTTGGACATAAACTAGACACAGGCAGGTGCGGAACGCGCCTGTCTGGCCCGCTAGTAAAATATAAAAAATATTATTTTTAACATAAAAGTTATGTTTTTTTTACTACACAAATATGCAAGGAACACTAATAATTTTTTAATATTAATGTTTTTTTACGTTAATAATTTTATACTCATATATATGAAAAAAAATTAATTTTTAATAATTAATGATTGATAAATAAAATGACAAATTCATGATAAACTCAAAAAGACAAGTAGAAGAGTCGGGGTTCAAACATCATTCATAATGACCAACTTAACAATTTTTAAGGTGAAATAATATGATTACAGAAATTTAAATTTCAATCTCCGTATTTTACGTGCAATATCTTTATGGTCGAATTATACACTCACACCTAAAAAAAGAACTTTAACCAAAGCATCATTGTTGTCTTTTGCCTTTTTCTTTGATGGAAAGCATTTCACTCATGGGGTTAACCAACACTAACCTAAGGTAGTCCGTAGTCCTAGTCAAAAGTAATAGTTAAAGTAAAAAATAGTCCCCCAAAATTTCCCTGTTTAGCATAGCAGTAAAGTTTTGGGAGTCATTTCTTCACATGGGCTTTGATGCAGTGCAGATTACTAGTCACCAAACCACTCACATGTACGGAGATTGAGAATTTGGACAATAGTAGAGTAGACCCGTGATTTCTTCATCTCTCTCTCTAGTTCAAAAGTTACTTTCCGTTACTTAACCTTGCTTTTTTTCCTCTTTCGTAATTTACGGGTCCGCTAATTACTCTGCAGACCCTTTTACCTTGTCAAGTCAACACTTTGGAAATACTAGTAGTATTTTTCATTATTTTGTTTAAAAAAAAAATAGTGATAGTAGTAGCTATAGCATGCAGAAGGGACAATAGAACTCAACTGAATAAGCACGGAGCATACAGGAAGCAGAGGTTTGTGTCGGGTAAAACATGGAACACGCGTACCAAGTACAGATACGTTCTGGACAGTGGATCATCAAACATGTCAGAATATAAAAGCGTAGACCCACTGTATCAGAGATGCGTGTGCTGTACGTGCACAGTACGGGTGGAACGTTTACGTTACACACTACTCTGCGCGTGATACTAAATCAGAGAGCAAGTGGTCTTAGAACGGCGAGACGTAGCCTTTGGCCGTTTTTACAGTTTGACACTTGACCTACCTCAGGATCATCTGAAAACCCTTGATCAAACGGTGGATCCCAACTCGAATTAAAGTAGTAGTAGAATAAAGTAGTACTCCCTTCTTCCGATTTTTATTGTTACATTTCACTATTTCACACATATTAAGAAAAATAAATAAATAAATGAAGGCAAATGTTAATATGTGCATCTAATACACATGTTAAGAATACAAATATAGGAATATTGTCTCGAAACATGTGTATTATATCTTTTAAGCATTAAATTCGTTTGTAATATTAAATGCAAATTTCTAATTATAGATACCTTAACATGTGCATATAGGGCACATGTTAACAACACTCATAAATGAAAGATAAAATTAATTTTACCAAAATATCCTTGTTATATGGTGAGTGTCGCGGTGATTTTTGGATGTCGAGTTATTAATTAACTTCGAATCGCAATTTAATATTCCACCACCGATCTTTAATTTATCCGAGGGAAAGGGAAAAAGTTCGAAAAAACCCTATTTTTAAGAGAACAAGGTTCGGGGGTTGGTTATACGTAGGGAAGGTATCAGCACCCTAAGTATCTATAGTACTCTATAGGAACCTCTTGTTTTGATTCTATCTACGCGCTTTATTTTAATTGCATGAAAAATGTATAAGTATGGGAATTTAAAGTGATGATAAAAATGCTTAAAGAATAAAAAAGAAGAAAAAATGTTTTTGTTGATTTTATTGATTGAAGAGATAAGTCTCATGCCTACGTACCCGATGGATCAAACCACCGTAGTTCGGGATAAAAAGACGAGTAAATTTATTTGTTTGTTTTTAAGGTTTTGAAAATGGTTTTAAAATACCAAAAGCCAAAAATGGCAAAATGTGAGTTTGATTGATGTTAATTTGTGAAGAAAGTCTATATGGTTAAATTGATTGAGATTTGAATATGAAAATAAGACGCAGACACTTGGTTTAAAATCCAAGGTTTGTTGAGAAAATGGTTTGAGTGATAAAAGACACTTGGTTTAAAATCCAAGGTTTATGCATGATTAATGATGTATGAATGAGAAAAATGCACTTGGTTTAAAATCCAAGGTTTTAGGCGAGAAAAAGGACACTTGGGTTAAAGTCCAAGGTTTTAGCGATAAAAGAAGCCGTTGGTTTAAAGTCCAAGGCACTTGGTTTAAAATCCAAGTTCGCGATAAAAAAGAAACGTTTGGTTTAAAGTCCAAAGTTTGAAAATTGTATGATGACAAAATATTTTTTATGCTTGATGATATGTGAAAATGAATTGTGTTGACTATTTTTTGAAACAGGTTTTGACCTCACTTTTGAGAATAAAAAGACTAATTATTTTTGAAAAGGTGTTGACCTCTTTTTTTGAGAATAAAATGGCTAATTATTTCAATGGGTTCCAAAATGAAAAAAGGTAGCGCAAAAGAATAATAACGTCGCAATAGGCAAATTAAGCGTGAAGACGATCCGTAATGATATTTTGATCAAAACGGTGTCTTTTCCCTCGGAATCTATTAATATGAAAAAGCCAAAGCTATTTGCCTTTCTCTTTCCTCAAAATCTCTTGCTTCTCATGCATTCTCTTTTGTGGTTCATTTGGCAATTAATTCATTTGTCTATAATAATAATAATTGTCAACAATTTCAAATCTTCTCTACATAAATGGCCTCCTTTTTTTCTCATGTTAAAATAATTACTAATAATAAGTAATTAATTATAGAAACATGGAGTATTTGGGCCACACCTCATATGTCTTCATTCTAATTTTCAAATTTATTTTTATTTCAAAATTTCAAATTTCTTTTTTGGACGAATTTCAAACTTTCAAACATAATAAGAGAACTTTTTTTTTTTACATGAGAAAACATAATAAGTAAGCTTATTTTATTATTTTAAAACATGTTGTATCTATAGGGTCATCTCCTATACAACCAAAGAACCTAATCTATAATGTATAATCTATAATAATATCTATATCTATAATCTATAATAATATTATTTAGGAGTCTTTTTTTAAATGAATTTGTACACATAGCAGCCTCTAAGTCATTCTTCTCTAATATTGTTTTAGCCATAAATGAATAAAATGCTTTATATGATTTTTCATTTTTTTTTTTTTGCATTAATTCCTCACTATTTTTTCAATTTTGACCCATGTCAAAATAATAATGGTCATTAATCATATTAAGTAAGTCAACTATTTAAATATACCATAATTTTAAAAAACTAATTTGATCCCTTCCCCATTATATACTGTATTATTATTATTATTATTATTATTATTATTATTATTATTATATGTGAATGGTATTTGAAAACTATTATATTATAATATACGGACTAATGTCAAAAACAAAAACAAAAATTGGTTGCACAAAGTGCAACAACTTTTTTAATAAATACTAATTATAATATACCAAAAGCATATTCCACTGATTCTAAAATCATGTTTATGATTAATTACCGTAAAAAAAAAAATTTTATGCTATGATTAATGCAATTAATAAAAATTAAAATTGTTTCCTTTTCTAATTAAACGAAAATAGAAACAACATTTATGGTTTATTTTCTATATATATAGGCATAATATTCATTTCAACACACTTATAGTTGCAGGTAAAATATAATTTCTCACATTTCAATTGTTTTTCCGTTGCGTTTAATTTTTTTTACAATTATTTTGTCTCTTTGGTTTGTGTTTTCTTTTTTCAGATTCACTTTCATCACTATTTTTTTTTACAATTCTTTTGTCTCTTTGGTTTGTGTTTTCTTTTTTCAGATTCACTTTCATCACTCGATCGCATATATGGATAATTGCTAGCATAGCTTCTCTGTCTCTTTTACTTACTGATTTTTCTTTTGCCTTTCTTTTACATATCCTTACTTATGCAAATATCTTATCAAAGTTAACTATTTCACAATGATTGCTATTATTTTTCAGGGAAAAAGATTTATTCATCTATATGAGAGATGGTGGAAAATGAAGATTATCATATTTCTTATTTTTGTATGTGTGTGTTAATTTAAAATTTCATAACCAATGGTAATGATTGTAGATTCATTTAAATATTTTGTACTTATTTAAAAAAAATTATGTTGTACCATGTCATGTGCAAAATTACAAATAACACAAACACCGTGCAGTTTGTTTTTAATCCATATTTCAGTTATAAACATCATCATGTTACACATTAAACTAAACTTTGAAAATTATAATCCTGTGATGCTCACATGAAACCAATGTTCCTTAAGTTTAATCACTCTATTAATATGTATTGCAATTTCCACCATTCCATTCTCGCTTCAAAACAAGCAAAGAAAGTAAACAAATTTTTTTAACTCCATCTTGCATTGCAATTTTAAATTATTTGAAAAAGAAACATAACTACATGTTTGAAGAAATATGTAGAAATTAATAAAAAAAAATTATAACTTGGATGAGTATAAAAAGTTGACCATGAGTTTTGTTTGTCCAATTCCAACGTGATAATAAAGGAAAAAATGTAGGGATTAGAGTAAAAAATAGTCCAAATGTATAGGATGCCTTAAATAAGTTACAAGAAAAAAATTGTTATTTGGTGTTGATTTATATATGAAATAGTATATCGGCACAATTAATGTAGATTTTGGTAGTATCTTTTATATTAAATTATTTTAGATTGGGCAAATAATTGCTTTTATTGCTTTCCTCTAACAACCTTCGGATATATCTAAGAGCTTATAAATATGATTGAGAGACTGATGTAGAAGTTTCGGGAGGAGGGGATCCAGATCCAATTTTTACGAGGGCAAATATTTGTACTCATATGAATACGAAGGCTAGCTTTTTGTTTTTTATTTGGTAGTTTTTACGGAATCTATATTTTAACGAGAACCTATATTTCTTTTCATACAAGATCTATTTTATCTTTGTAATTTATATTATAGCTACTAATGTTAATACGAAGACCTATTATTTTTTTCTACAAGATCTATATTTCTATTCATACATCAATATGGTGACCTATTTTTATTAAAATTGTCTACGAATACATATATTTCTACTCACATATTAATACGAATGATTTGGTTTTTTGTAATTTCATAGTAAACTTAAATTTCTATTAATATATATTAAAAAAAAGACTCATACTTTTTTTTTGTAATTTTTACTCACATAGTACGAGGACTTTTTTTTAATTACTACATAAACTTATATTTCTTTTCATATATTAATACGAGATCTATTTTATTTTTGTAATTTATATTGTAGTTTATATTTCTACTAATATTATTTTTTTCCAAAAAGAGAGTAGTACTCAAATATTAATACGAAAGCCTGATTTTTTTTAAATTTTTACGTGGCCTATATTTCAACTCATACATCAATACAGGGGCCTCTATTTAATTGTAATTTCTACGGGAACATATATTTCTACTTATGCATTAATACATATAACATTTATTTTTATAATTTCTAATTAAATCTTTATTTTTACTAATATTAATACGGAGACCTATTTTTTTATAATTTTTACGAAATCTTTATTTTTAGTAATATATTAATAGGGAGACTATTTTTTTAAATTTCAATGGGAACTTATATTTCTGCTTAAGTATTAATACGGAATTTTTTTTTGTTATTTATATTGTAGTATATATTTCTACTCATATATTGATACACAAACAATTTTTTTTTTTTTGTAATTATTGATCATATCCAGCTCAAAGACTTTTTAGGAAACCTTAAAGTCTCTTCCATATATCCCATAGAGAAATTATTTTTCATCAACTTTACAATTCTTTTAGTGGAGACCAATAGAAACAACATTGCGTCGTTTATATAAGAAGATCATGAACGTCTTCTGGACGAGAAACGTGAGTCAATAAGTCGGTATCTGAGGAGACTCAAAATTTAGCGAAAAAATATGCACATTGATTTCCCTCTTTACATGTGTGATATAGAGAAGCATTGGTTTGAAAGAGTAACTTTTTTATATCTTTCTTCGTGAATAGTTTTACTTTTTAGTTTTACTTTTCTGTCTTTTTTAGCTTCCTCACCAAAAATAGAAATAACAACTATGATACATTTTTAATTTGATAAAAAAAACGAACTATAGGAATTTTCCCAAAAAAATCTATGTCACCATATATAAATTTTACAGTTAGTTTTTATCACAATGTATTATTTTAATTATTAAATTATATAAGATTGTAAATATTTATGTAGTTTTTTTTACTAAAAATATTTATGCAGTTGTCATTAATTATCTTCCATTAGCGATTAAAATTTTAATTTTCCAATTTAAAAAAATATATTATTTATAAATCAATAAATCGACAAACGCATTTTTACCCGTGCTTGGCACGGGTCTGGATACTAGTGAAATATGTAACGTGTTTGCGGAAAGCGATAAATAAATATGCATGAGATGCGATTTTTTCATTTATAGTGTACATTTATTCCTAATTACATTCTAAAGTATTTGCAATTAAAATAAATATGAAATGAATGCAAGAGGATGCTATGCAATTTATCTAAATTTACATCAAATCCTAAAAATACAATCTAATGTCTTTACAATAAAATAAAAAAATTAAGCAAAAAATAAAATAATAACAGAAGGGGGTGCAAATATCAATTAAAACATAAAAGGGGGTGCAAAAAGCAAATCTGGGCCCAAGCCCAGCTGGGGGCGTGGCCCAGAGGGGGGTGCAAATAGTAAAACAGAGCAAAGCCCAATCCAGAGAGGCCCAACTGCACAAAATGTAAAGGGTTTGATCAGGGCCGTCTGATTGATCAGACGTCTCAGATTTGATCACAGGAAAAGTCAATTGTGGGCGTGGATTAAGATCTAAGGGTTCAATGGCGCGCAGGTGCACCGTAAGACCGTGCACCTGCGCGCACAGGATCAAGACGGAGATATAAATACATAAACCCTAATTGAAAACAGATTTCTCTTCCTCTCTTCTCAACCTCGCCGTCTGCTTCATCCTCTCCTTCTCTCTGTTTTTCTCTTCTAAACCTTATAACTCCATTTTTTCAAAAAAACAAATCAACATCCAACAATAATACTTAAATCCAAATCTAAAATCCAACATAAACAGAGAGAAAACCTCCAGATCGAGCAAAACAGAACGAAAGGAAAAAAGAAATGAAAATCACCCTCTGGTTTTTGATCCTGTTCGAACCTCCTCTTCTTCTTCTGTTGTCGTTTTTGATTTCGCTCTCTAATTTACAATTTCTTCTTCTTCTTCTCGTTTTGATTTTCGATTCGTGTTCTTTGCTTTCAATTTCTGGTTTCGGTTTAGGAAGATGAAATGACGGTTTGCTTCGGTTTCGATTGTTTGAATGGTTAATTGTGATTCGATTTGGTTTATGGGTTTTGATTTGTTGAAGGTTTTTGGTTCTGTTTATCTTTCTGGGTTCGGATCTGTGTTTCGATTTTTGTGATGGTTTGTGGATGAATTCTGGGTTTGTTTTTTTTGGAAGAAGATGATGATTGAACAACGAAGATGAACGATGATGATTGTTGCAATTTTCTATTTATTTTTATTTTTTATATTTTGTGAAGAAGATGATTTGGTGCGGCTGATTATTTCTGTGTACTGACTTGGAAACTGTGCACAGTATAAATACTGTGTCAGAACCTAGGGTTTCTGCAGATGAAAAATTACCACATTTGGACAAAATTGCCCCTTTGGGCCTGGACAAAAAACCTGATCTGGACTTCTTTTAAAAAAACACCAAAATGGAAAAAATACACAAATAACAATTAAAATAAAATAATAATAATAATATATTAATAATAATAAAAAACGAAAATGAATAATAAAAATAAAAATACAAATCAGAAAATAATAAAAGGAAAATAAAATGTAACCAAATGAGGTATTTTAAAATATCTCTCTGCCGAAATTTCGTCAGAAACGAACAAAGAAAAATCCGTCGTAAAAAGACGCATAAAAGCGTTTGGTCAAAAAATGGGGTATGACAGTGAGAAAGTGAAGAGGCAAAATGTGGTGAGAAAGTGAAGAGGCAAAAATGTAGATTCTATAAAAACATTTATAAGGGTTAGAAATAAAAAAATAACATAAAAAATTGAAATGAGTCAAGTATTATTGGACAATTTTTTTTTGCAAATATGACAATGAAAATGGGACGGAGGGAATAGTAGTAGAATAAAGTTAAGGGGCTCCGAGTGATACGACGGAAAGAAATGGGGAGGAAATATAATTACATAAACCGATACATGAATTTGGATAAAAAAATTTATCGAAATTTATTTATCGATTTCCATAATTTTATTTCCTCTCACTTTAATTCCCTGAAACCAAACGGAACCTAAAAGTATAGCTAAAAATTTAATTCTTAACAAATTGAATTCACAACATCTAAAAAAATTTAATTCACGCCAATTTACAATTTTAATTGCTAATATCTTTAATGGTCTATAAGTAAAAATTATAAAAACTTAATATTTTGAAAATACTCATCAAAACAAATTAAACAAGATTTTATATATTAATATTTATATTTATATATTATTAAAAAATACGGTCAAAACAAGGTAAATGAATAGTACATTTTTATCAAACAGAGTCTTATAATTAGGAAGAGAGGGAGTAATTTGCTTTCTTATGATCCGTGTGTCTTTGTAATTAAATACTTTGTTACTACATTTTTTTAGAACACCTTGTGCTTAATTGAGTTTAATATATTTTTCTTATTTTATTTTTGTCAAGTAATCTAGTGATTAGAAATTTCACATATAAAATGGATAAATAAGATGGCTGGAGTACAATATCTTATTTTCTATCAATTGAGCCAAGTTTCCGGGACATTTTTTTGTTTCTTAAAAAAATAAAATATAGATCGCGCATGAAATTTTAGTTGAAAGATCGATACTCAAAGTGTCAAATACGCATGAAATTTTATTATTCGGGTGAAATTTTTAATCACAGACAAAATATATATTATGAATGGAAGAGCTTTCGATCGGTTATGGACGTGGAACTTAATTTACACGTCATCTACTAATATAATTTATAATTAACACTAATTAATTATCATCAAGCTGATAACATTCGTCATGACAACGACCCTGCAGAAGCTACCGTAGTATTCATGCATGCACATCCTGACGTATTTAATGTGGCAGCTTGCGCAACACTTGTATGCATTATTTTTCAGCATTGACATTAGTTTAGACTTTAGAGCACATTGCAATGGGGTTTCCTTCAAGTCGTGTCCATCAGTAATTGCACCATTAGAGTCAAGTCATCCAATTCAAAATTGAAAATTAATTTGCTGAACTATCATTTTTTATGTTGTTGGTTTTTGTTTACTTTTAAAATGAGACAACGTAAAACTCAGTCTATTTAGGTGTTGAGCTCGACCCAACAAGTACGCTAGCCTTGAAGCACTATATACAATATTTTAGGATTAAGGTTTTTGCGATCATATGTTTGACAAAGATCACCGAGTCCATGCAAGAATAAAACTCCACCTCGGCGTTCTCCCTGCAGAGAATATCGCTCACCTCCTCCTAGGTATAAATTAATAGGTGAGGGAATCATTGATCGACACCACGCCATGGTCGCCATTCACCACCTCAAATTAATGAAGATAGGCCTCGTGGATCACTATTAAGGAGAATCCCCAGAGTCCCATTATCCGTCAGATTAAAGAAACCCCCTTCCATGGTTACACACGATGGATCTACAGACGTAGAAATATTGGAAACATTGATGTTGTCCTTGACTATACTCGAGCAATGACTTCGCAAAAGCTGTGGGAATAGAGGAAGTAAGAACTTTGGACGTCTTCCTCAACAAAGTAAAAGCATATATATATATATATATATATATATATATATATATATATATATATATATATATATATATATATACACAGTACGAAAATATATACAATGGTTGTCAACATCAAACAACCCAAATGACAAGAGGATGCCGGTTTTCCATGTTGAGGACACAATTTAAAAGAAAAAAAGAAGAAAAAAATATTTGAGATAAAAAACTGTCCCGAGATCGATTTTTAAAATATACACCTCTGCTCGTTGCAAGAGAATGCATTTTTACTGATTGCTAAAATGCCGAATTTAAGAAAGCGGGAATAAAATTCCCTAAGCATCTACCCGCAAAACTTGTAGTAGGAAAGTGCTGCCAATTTCAACTGCGTCTGCAATATAAATTCACATTTAGCGAGGACATCTACTAGAAAAATGAAACGAAAAAAAAAAGTAGGTCATCCAAATCCAATGTAAAAAAAGTAACTTTGTATAAAGGAAATTGATAGGGAGGGTTGAGAGCTGTTTTTGAAGTGAAATTATGTAACAATTTCAAGTGTTGAGTAAACAGGATGAGGTGGTGTTAAAAGTAATCCCATTACTATTTATTCTTCAACGAGAATAATGGACTTGGGTTGCCTTAGAATCCATGTCGAATTGTTATGGGAATTTTTTTCCATGTCATTCACTACTTATACCTGCTACACCCCCTTACACTTGAAGTATAGCTTATACTAATAAAAGTTTATTTTGATAAGATTGACATGTAATCATGTTTCTTTTATCTTAAGGAATTCATTAATTGCTTGAAGAAAGAGTTCCAAATTTCCAATAACACAAAGTATATGTAAACAAATTGGATTAATAAAAAGTTGATCCAAAGTTAAACCAAATTTAATTGGTTGAAATTTTTTTAATATACGAATTAGAAATTTTATTTCTCAAAATAAACTCAAACCGCACTAGAAATTGTAAATACATGTTTTTTTTTTGTCAAGTAAGCTAGTGGATAGAAAATCTACCTTGACGATGAATAAGTGGAGTGTCCCGGATTCGAACCCTGACTCCTACAGATATAGTGTGATATCCTTACCAATTGAGTTAAGTTCACGGGGATTGTAAACACATGTTTTATTATTTCTATTCCAAAAAATTGTAATCACATATTCTAATAAAAAAACAATGGAGTAATATATCTATATGTCCTAGAAAGATAAAAATATCAAAATTGTTTTTTTTTTTAACCAGCCAAAATGATATATATATATATATATATATATATATATATATATATATATATATATACGAACAAAAAACTCCCCCTCAGCACAAGGCGTAATAAGGAAGAATCAGAGAGTTAAACGAGAGTGACAATACAAACACCATAAAGTCATACAAGGCCCAAACAAAGCATATGACTAAACCACCAGCTATGGCAGTTTAAAGCTATAGTACAACTATTCACTCGCAACCACCTATAAGAAAAGGTCTTGATCTTGTCCAACGTATGAGATAAAGAATTTCATGAGCCTCGGAATATACGATGATTTCGCTCAGTCCACACAACTCACACGCTGACAAGCCAAAGGAGTTGCATGAAGGAGCGACGTGCACGGGAACCACCTGCCGAACTAGTAAACTGTACGAAATGATTAGGAAGAGTCTGCGCTGTCACCACATGAGAACCTGTCCAAGAACTAACCAAGGGCCAAATGGAGCCGAAAGTGCTGCAAGTTAGAAACAAGTGATGTGCTGATTCAGCCTCCCCGCAACCAGAAACACAAAAGAGCGCCGCCACCGGTGAGATACCTCGAGTGAATAGGTTTACTCTAGTGTCCTTTAGGTCAAAATTGTTAACATTAATATCCTTTAGTGTCCTTTAAAAAAAATAGAGTTAAATATGTTTTTGGTCCTTATAGTTTCGCAGAATTTCGTTTTTAGTCACTGGAGATTTTTTTAGCACTTTTTAGTCTCTGAAGTTTTTTCCGTCAGTGTTTTTAGTCACTACATTTAATCAAACTCTTGTATATCTTGCATACTTTTACATTTTTGGATGATTTTTTGTATTCATGTTTATAATATTATAAGAACATCTCCGATAAAAATTTAGAATTTTTTAACATAAAATGAATTATTTATGAATGGCTTAATTGGTCTACAGGTCCCTTAAAGACATTTTAAGTTCCATTTTGGTCCCTTAAATAAAAAAAGGTCCGTATTAGTCCCTTATTGATATCTCCGTTACACATGTTAGTCCTTTCCGTCCAATTTTTCCAGATTCTGTTAAGTAGTGCACACGTGGCACTGTGGCATGCTACGTGGCATACATTACATGGCTTTTAAAATAAAAAACAGAAGTTAAAATTTTAATTAAATTAAAAAAAGTTAAAATACAAAAATAAAAAACAGAAGTTAAAATTTTAATTAAAAAATTAAAAGGGTAAATGACAAAAGTAAAAACTGAGGGGTTAGGACTTAGGGTTATTCTTCTTCTTCTTCACACGAACGAACGAACGAACGAAGTGAACGAACGAAGTGAACGAACGAACAAGCAACAACGAAGGGTAATTGAAAGAAAAACGAGGAATCGAAGGTGAATCGAAGGCGAATCGAAGGTGAATCGAAGGATAAATTGCACATCCAGGTTTGTTCTGTGTTTTTGTCTTTCCGGTGAAATGATTTAGCGTTTGTAGACTTTGTTTTGGGATTTTATTTGTTGTTTTAGGGTTTGACAATCTTAAGGATTATAAATTTATTTTCTTTTGTTGTCTTCTTGTTGTTGCTAGTTTGTTTATGGTTTTAGTGTCTGACATAATATTCCCCATGTTTCCTTGTGCATTTTTTATTGAGCTTTTGTTGCTGTTGTGGTCCCTCTGTTTATTGTGATTGTTATTTTATTAGGTGTGGTGTGTATTAAAAATGGTTGATAGATTGGAGGTGGTGGTCCATCATGGGGGTGGGTTTGAAGAGTTTGATCATAATGGGTATGTTGGAGCAGAGACTAGTTGGTTTGTTGATGAAGATTATTTTTCGTATTTTGAATTTGTTGGAGAGATTAAGGAGAAATTGAAATACCCAAGTGTAGACACTATGTGGTTTTATGACCCCCAAAACTTAGATGAGTTGATTTTGTTGGAGGATGATATGGGTGCAAATAGAATGAGAAACATAGCACGAATGGATGAAAGAGTCCATCTGTACCTTATGCATCCAATGGCTGAGCCTGATATAATTGAAGTTGGGCTTATTGAGGGAGTAAATGAATATGGCCCAACTGTGTCTGAAAATGGGCCTACTGTGGATTTAAATGATAATGGGCCAATTGAGGGAGTAAATGAATATGGCCCAACTGAACATGGACCTACTGTGTCTGTAAATGGGCCTACTGTGGATTTAAATGATAATGGGCCAGTTGAGGGAGTAAGTGAATATGGCCCAACTGAGGGAGATAAGGTTGGGCCTACTGCTGAAGTGATTAATGACAAAGAGGGAGAACAACAAACTGATAAAGGGAAAGGTGTGAGTATTGATGAAGTTGATTATGATGAATACAGTGATGATGAAGACAGTGATGATAGTGCTCTAGGAATACATTTTGATGATGAGGAGGATGATTGTATGCTTGAAGATAACTTTGAGAATGAAGGTGGTGATGCTGTTGTGGATCAAACTGTGGTGGATGAAAATGTTGTTGATGAAACTGTGACCAAGGACAAGGGTAAGAAAGTCACAAAAGAAGGTAGTGTTAGCCAAACAACAAGCAAGAAGGGAAGACCAAAACAGAAGACTAAGAACCCCAATATAGTGTTAACCCCTGTTGTTGAAGGTGAACAAGCTGATGAGTTATTTGAACAACAAAATGTTGGGAAAATTAACAAAGGGAAAGGTAAAGCCATAGCTGGAGGATTGAGTGATGTTGATGATTATAATAGTGATGAGTTGGATAGTGGAACTGACAGCAGTAGTGAGACTGAAGATGATGAACAAAGTAATGTCAAAAAGTCCAAACTTCCAACCTTTAAGATGCCAACATCAATGAGAGATTACAAGTGGGAGTCTGGAATGTACTTTGCTTGTAAGCAAGAGTTTCAGGAAGCAATAAGATGTTATGCAATCCATTCTAATAGAGGAGGTATTAAATATAAGAAGAATGACAAACAAAGGATAAGGTTGATTTGTAAAAGTGGTTGTCCATGGTCTGCTTATTGTTCATATATTCCAGGGCAAGTAACTTGGCAATTGAGGAATGTTAAAGATGAGCATTTGTGCAATAGGGATCCTAAGGTGAAGTTACTTAGTTCTAATTGGTTAGGGAAAAAATTACACAAGAAGGTTAAAGAGAATCCCAATTTGAAATTGGTTGACATTATTGAGAGAACACAACAAAAATGGAATTTAAAGATTGGCAAGACCAAAGCAGCTAGAGCTAGGAGTCTGGCTTTTGATATAGTGGATGGGTCATTTAGAGAACAATACACTAGGTTTTATGACTATGCCCATGAATTATTAAAAACTAATCGTGGTTCAACAATTATAGTCACCACGACACCATTCCAAGGTGATGAGGATGATATAGAACATCCTGAAAGGCCTTTGTGTCCACATTTCCAAAGGGCTTACATTTGTTTTAAGGGATGCAAGGAAAGTTTTTTAAAGTGTAGGCCAATAATTGGCTTAGATGGGGCATTTCTTAAAGGATATTATGGTGGTCAGATACTAGCTGCAATTGGAAGAGATCCTAATGATCAGATGCTGCCCATTGCATTTGCTGTGGTAGAGGGTGAAACAAAAGAGACTTGGAAATGGTTTTTGGAGCTGTTAACCAATGATTTAGGAGGCACAAGATCTTGTTCTTTAATCACTTTCATAAGTGACCAACAAAAGGTGAGTACATAAACACTTTCATATTGATTGTCTTGGTGTTATTTAATTTGTTATTATTTGAAACAATTGCTTCTGTCTATGTTGTGTTGTAGGGACTACTTCCAGCAATGGATGAGTTACTTCCAGGTGTTGCTCACAGATTTTGTGTCAGACATTTGTACAACAATTTCAGAAAGAAATTCCCTGGAAAAAAATTAAAGGACTTGATGTGGAAGGCTGCAAATGCAACTTATGTTAATGCATGGCATAGGCATATGCAAGAGATCAAAACTATAAATGGTGAGGCTTTCAAACATTTAATCAAAATACCACCAAGACATTGGAGCAAATCATATTTCACACCTGAGCCAAAATGTGACACCTTGGTTAACAACATGTCTGAGGCATTCAACTCAGTCATAGTTGGTGCTAGAGCCAAGCCCATAGTGACAATGATTGAAGAGATTAGAGTGTATCTGATGGAGAGATGGGAGAAAAGTAGACAAAAAATTGGGAGATATGCTGAAAGCATTCTACCAAACATAAAAAAGAAGCTTGAAAGAGAGGCATCATTCAGCAACCAATGGATGGTTAGGTATAATTTTTTATACATGTTACTTATAGTTTACTAGGTTACTTATTTGTTTGCCATTTATAGTTTACTAGGTTACTTATAGTTTACTAGGTTACTTATTTGTTTGTCATTTATAGTTTACTAGGTTACTTATAGTTTACTAGGTTACTTATTTGTTTGTCATTTATAGTTTACTATGTTACTTATAGTTTACATGTTACTTATAATTGTTGATGACTTATAGTTAATTATAATGTTTGGTTAGGCCTGCTGGTTATGAATTATTTGAAGTTAGAAACATTTCAGCTACTGGTGACCATTTGTCTGTTAGTCTTGGAACAAGGGAATGCTCTTGTAGAAAATGGATGTTGACAGGCTTACCTTGTAGACATGCAATAGCTTGTATGAGAGAAATTGAAACTGATCCAGGTCAATATGTACCTAACTATTTCAGAAAAGAGACATATGAAGCTTGTTATCAGCCCATTATCTACCCAACAAATGGTGAAAATTTATGGGACAAAACTGAATTCACTAACCTTCAACCACCACCCATAAAAAGGCAACCTGGAAGACCAAAAAAGAAAAGAAACAAGGAAGCTCATGAATTGAAAAAGGATGATGGAAATATGAAGAGAGCTTATCATGGAATTGTTTGTGGTAGGTGTAAACAACCTGGTCACAACAAGCAAACTTGTAAACAACCACCTCCTGCTACAACACAAGCTGGTGCATCACAAGCACCTCCCACAGCAACACAAGCTGGTGCATCACAAGCACCTCCCACAGCAACACAAACTGGTGCATCACAAGTACCTCCTACAGCAACACAAGTTGGTGCATCACAAGCACCTCCTGCAGCAACACAAGCCCATGCAACAAGCCAAGGCAAGACTGCTTCAAAAAAAAGTAAGAATAAAGATCAAGCAAAACCTGCAACTGCTGCTTCAACACAACCAAATGCACCAGCCCAGGGCAATACTGCTTCAAAAAAAAGGAAGAAGAAAGAACAAGCAAGGCCTGCAGCATCCCAGCCACTACTCACCACCAACAAAAGACAGAAATTGCCAATCAACAAAGGAGGTCAAGCTTCAACACAACCAACACCAAGAAATTGAAGTTTAAGATGTTTTATGTATTGCATAACCTAGTTTATAATGGTCTGAATATTTTGTTAGCTGATATGATGTAATTGAGAACCTATGGTCTCATTCTTTTGCAAGGTTATAATGTATTTGAGAACCTAGTATATATGGTCTCAATCTTTTGATTATTAGCCTTAGTATATATGGTCTCACTCTTTTGATTATGATGTATTTGAGAACCAAATTAATGTAATTGAAAACTTGCTTTTGGTCTCAATATTTGGTTACTTTTGGTCTCAATTAACTTTTGTTCTCAATATTTGGTTACTTTTGGTCTCAATTAGCTTAATGTAATTGACATATATTGTTGCCAAATTAAAACTATGTCAAATTATGCTTGCTGCATAAACCAGACATGCTAATAAACCAGACATGCTAATTATGCTTGCTGCATAAACCAGACAGATAACTCACAACAACTATTTCAAAAAATTGAGTCAATAACATTGACAAACAAACTAATAATTTCATTCATTTATTGAACCAAAATGACAACAATTTCATTGAACTATTGACAAACTAACTAACAATTTCATTCATTCATTGAGAAATTACATTATGCATCAACCAAAATGACATAAACTACTGATAGTTTGGACAGAACTCCATTCATTACAATATGACATAAATTACTTCATAAAACTACCTCAAATACAAAGATGGGTTGGAAATAAATCTACTACTATACAAGATAATGGTCACTAAGACCAAGTTAATTCCAAAACAAATACACCCAAAACCAGTAGAAATCTTTAGCCATTTTTGAGTTATGACCAATTCATTTTTTAGCAGACAAACTTCATTCTTCAACTTTCGATTTTTCTTCTTTTGCCTTGCAATCTTCAAATCACGTTCATCAACAATATCATCATCAAACCACTTAAAGTATCCACAACCTGCATCACCGGTACGTCTCCAATTTCTACATCCCCAAAACTTTTTCCCAAAATTAACACTTGACATGTCAGACACAGTTCGTAATATCACAAATTCATCACATTTGCAGTGTTGTGGTCGTCTCCTAATGGCTGAACTTATAGATCCAGAGTTCCCAATCGAACTTCTTCCACTTGATTCTATGTTTCTGCGATTTTCAAACCCAGACGAGCTATCACCGATGCTTGCCATTTTTGTTTTCAATTTGTGAATGGATGAGATAAGAAGAAGAAGAAGAAGAAGCAGACGAATAAGAAGAAGAAGCAGCGTACACGAACAACAACCCTAACCTTTAACCTCTGTTTTTTATAATTAGTAACTTCTGTTTTTTATTTTTGTATTTTAACTTTTTTTAATTTAATTAAAATTTTAACTTCTGTTTTTTATTTTAAAAGCCATGTAATGTATGCCACGTAGCATGTCACAGTGCCACGTGTGCACTACTTAACAGAATCTGGAAAAATTGGACGGAAAGGACTAACATGTGTAACGGAGATATCAATAAGGGACTAATACGGACCTTTTTTTATTTAAGGGACCAAAATGGAACTTAAAATGTCTTTAAGGGACCTGTAGACCAATTAAGCCTTTATGAATTTATATATGCAAAAAACTAAAAAATTCATATTTAATTCATCTCTTGTTAAAAAAATTTAAACTTTTGTAAGAGAGATTCATATAATGTAATAAACATGACCGCAGAAAAAAAATTAAAATTTCGAATCATATGCACGAGTTTAGCACTAATTGAATGAAAAGTAGGGACTAAAAACACTGATGGGAAAAACTTCAGGACTAAAAAGTGTGAAAAATCTTCGGGAACTAAAAACAAAATTCGATGAAACTATAGGCACCAAAAACATATTTAACCCAAAAAAATATCTAGTGTCCCACATTTAAATTCAATTGGTAGAGACTATATAATGCCGAAATTCGAACCCGAGCTATTTTATTTATTGTGAAATTTCTAGTCCCAAACTAGTTAAAAATAAAAATAATGAATTAATGATAAGGAAGAAATAAGAAATTAACGGTTGCAAAGAAAGGAAAGGAAGAAGAGTAGAGTGGGCCAAGAGAAAGCGCGAAGAAACAAACAAACAAGCACCGTGTTTGTCTCTTCCGAATCGAAAAAGTTACTACTATGCTTCTTAGAGTGATTCAATCAATGTGTATATGATTATTCAAAGAGAAAATGACGATGATGAATCAATGATGTTACTGTTCACAATTCACTAGTAGTAGCATTGCATAAATTTGCATATTCCCAATTTTCACACTCTTAGTTCAATTTTTGTTGATGAACAATGGTAATGTGTTGCTTTTCTCACATTATCTCTCCTCAATACATCACCACAACCTTCATTTCTCAATCTTCTTCACAATTTAGAAGAATTGCTATCTTCAACAAAAGGGATTTAGAGCTTCACAATCACAACACAATCTCTTTCATTTCTTCAAAGCCGAACAACACCTTCACATGCGCTATTGGAAATGGTGCCACTGCTGAAACCGCGGTTGTTGAGATTCAGAAGCTCCAATTCCATGTTTCCAAAGGCTACCCCTCTCCATTTGGAGCTATTGTTAGAGAAGACGGGGTCAATTTCGCCATTTACTCTCTCAATGCACTCTCTGCTACTCTCTGTTTGTTTACTCTTTCTGACTTCAAAAATGTGAACTCTTCTTTCCTCTATTCAATTCAATTACAAATTTCTTAAAACTTCTCCGACTTTTTAGGTTTTTTTAATTGAATTTAGTTTGTTGCAGAATCAAGTAACGGAGTACATTAATCTTGATCCATTGGTGAATAAAACGGGGTGTGTTTGGCATGTGTTTCTAAAAGGGGATTTCAAAGATATGCTTTATGGTTACAAATTTGATGGCAATTTTTCTCCTCAACAAGGACATTATTATGACTCATCTCGAATTTTACTTGATCCTTATGCAAAAGTTAGTATTTTCTCTTAATTATTGTTTTTATCTATATAAATAAATAAATCAGTACTAGTGAAGATTGATAATGATAATATACTCCCTCCGGTCCATTTTTATAATATAGATCGGATACATCAGTTATTCAATGAATTTAAAAAGTGGACTGTCGCTTATAAAAGGGACCGGAGGTCCGGAGGGAGTATTGTGTTGCATGCTGTATGGACCCTTATGATATAGTACTAATTTGTGTAGGCAGTTATAAGTAGAGGAGAGTTTGGGGCGGTAGGACCTGATGGTAACTGCTGGCCCCAAATGGCTGGCATGGTGCCTTTTAGTCATGAGGAGGTACTTAATTTATTTATGGTTGTTTTTTTGCTTAAATTCTTAATTTGAAGACTATGATTCTATTTTTTAGATTTTCTTGTTGTGCATTGTGTTTAGTTTGACTGGGAAGGAGACTTGCCTTTGAAATATCCACAAAAGGATCTTATTATATATGAAATGCATGTAAGAGGGTTCACAAAGCATGAGTCGAGTAACACCGAGTTCCCCGGTACTTATCTTGGTGTAGTGGAGAAGCTTGATCATTTAAAGGTGAAATTTCTTATCACATTTCTAAATATGACTTCAAAAGATCTCTGTGACATTTCTACTGATGCCTACCTTTACTGTTGGTAAAATAAAGTTAATTTCACTGTTGGGAAAGGAAGAGGCATATATTATTTTTAGTGAGCCATCACACATGATCACAATGCATGATTGTAAATGAACTTGATCAAGGAGTCATAAGGAGACTGTGAGCTGACTCATACTGTCATCAATATGTTTGGACTACTGAGTCTCCCAGCCTTGGTACCTTATGTTATTGTTTTGAACCATAATTCTCCCAAACCATTTCTACAGAAATGTTCATTATTCATACAATTTTCCCGTGCTGTTGGATCCGCAATATTAGTTTTTCATGAACATGGAATTGCATTATTTGTTTTTCCACTGTATTGCATTACTACATAAAGCAGATATGAAATTCGTGATGAAACTGTTTTCATTTGGCATTGTTCATTTTGCAGGAGCTTGGAGTAAATTGTATAGAATTAATGCCATGTCATGAGTTCAATGAGCTGGAATACTACAGTTACAATGCTGTACAAGGGGACTATCGGTAAGTTAGTCATTTGGTGATGAAATCATTATCATTCTTATCAATGACTTATGGTTGTATTATTATCTTCAGGTCAGATTTTAATCACAGTTCCATTTATTTGTATAACCATGAACTACTTGGAAGTTATTTTACATTTGTGGCTATGTACGATTCTTATTTTGACTTCTCATTAGTTTAATCTCAAGTATATGATAAACCTGTACCATTTTTCTTTTAGGGTTAATTTTTGGGGGTATTCAACCATCAATTACTTTTCGCCAATGATCAGATATTCATCAGCTGGCATACAAAACTGTGGCCGTGATGGGATTAATGAAATTAAGTTCCTCATCAAAGAGGCGCACAAGCGAGGAATAGAGGTGATCAATATTGCATATGAGTTCATTTCGTTAATTGTCTATTATTTATTCTTTTTTTAGATTAAATTATGCTTTCATTGCTATATTACTGGAGCAGGTTATCATGGATGTTGTTTTCAATCATACAGCTGAAGGGAATGAGAAGGGTCCCATTATTTCTTTCAGAGGAGTTGACAACAGCGTGTATTACATGGTAGCACCCAAGGTATTCCTAAACATTTTTATTCCCTCTTTCAGCTATTTGGTTGGAAATTTTGAAGCCTTGGAACTCAATTCTCAAAGGAAAAGGTTGGTAAAATCTTAAAACGGAAATTCTTGGTGAAAGAATTAAAATCATAAAATCATAAATATTTAGAGTAGGTCATTGCATTATGCATACAGAAGTAACAGAACACTACAGGATACCAAACTTCAATGAGAAAAGAAAGTTATTAGAGTGGATGTTTAAAATCCAATATTTAGTTTCCTTGAAATTATACTTTCAAGCATGATAATAGCTAAGGATCAGGATTATGTACCATCCAGCAAACCAGTAATCTTTGTTAACCAACATTATTATTTTAAAATATGCATCTTTACTTCTTAAGGCTCTTTGATTCTTTGGCTGTTTTCTAATTTATTTATAAAATTGCATTTTTGGATTCTTTTAAACCATGGGGTAATAACTAGACCCACTTTCATGTCTTTAGGGGGAATTCTACAACTATTCAGGATGTGGGAACACATTCAATTGCAACCATCCAGTTGTACGGAAATTTATAGTGGACTGTTTAAGGTATGTTTACAATGATTATCGAGGATGTGCTTTTATGAAATTTATTATTCAAGGATTTAACAAAAAAAAATCATTTTAAACCTTTTAGCGTACACCAGATATAGCGGTTGCATGTGGGATAATTCCTTAAAGCCGTCAAAGAATATATAAGTTATAGATACAAAATTAATGATTTAGTATTTTGTAGCATATCACTTCTAACATATACCTCAACAGTCCTATGTCTTTTGCTCCGTTATATGTTAATGTATAATTGTATATTTGTTCAGTTTATTGCACTGCCCTCTGGTCATATTTGTTTCAATACAAGGGGTTAGAAATTGCTACCATATTAGATTGGAGGCCTTGCTAATTTTCTATCATAATGCAACAGATATTGGGTAACAGAAATGCATGTGGATGGTTTTCGCTTTGATCTTGCTTCTATTATGACCAGGAGTACCAGGTTATATACTGTATAATGCATTGGTACAGAAATTTACTGGAGAATGATGCTTATTTTCCTTTTCATGTTTGTTAACAGTCTCTGGAATGGAGTTAATGTATTTGGTGCTCCAATAGAAGGCGACTTGCTGGCAATTGGAACCCCTCTAAGCAGCCCACCATTGATTGATATGATCAGTATTGATCCAATCCTTCGTGGAGTGAAGGTTTTTCAATTTACATAGTTCTCTTAAATTAACTACAAAGCTTTGTTTGTTTAAAGTTTGACAACATGCATTTATACTTGTATATTTCCACAATTTTAAATTGTTTCAAAGGCATATTAAACTTTTGATTAACAAATTGTTCTGTTAATTTTAATAAAATAATCAGATATACCAAAGTAATGGTGCAAACTTTGTTGTTTTTCTGTAAGCTAGCCAGGATTGTATGTATAACACTGTCTATTTACATGGTTTTCTGTTCACCAGGAAGATAAAAGGGTTTAAAGCATATGAATTAAGATTTCCGTTGATATAAATAGATCAGGATATATTTTGTGGTTGTCCATGGGCTTGCATCGTACAAGATTGGAGTGGCTAGATTGTTTTGATAATTATTCTAGAATGAGAGATGAGTGCTGACATTGCTATTGAGAGGAACTGACGGATGGAAAAAATGGTGTGTATTAGCTAAAAGGTCATGTATATGGTTTTACAGTTAATTGTGTGATAAAAATATATTTCAGTGAAGCAATGAAAAGAGTTGGCATTGTTAGGGGAAGTGAATATCACAAGGAATAAGGGTGCCTAGAAAGAAATATGGGAAACAGCAGAATCATGTGTTGCTGAATTTTTTATATTTTAGTAACTCAACAGTTGGTCAGGAAATTTTAAGAATTTAGACAATTTAATTTCAATAGTTTCTTTCAGAGTACATTAATCTAAATAGATGTATGTGGCTGATTAAATAATTTAAGAAAATGGGAGAAACTAGTTGATATTTGCAATGGGAATTCACTGTTCGTTCGTGACTATTGTTTTACCTTTTCTTTGGGACTTGGATAGTCACACATAAAAGTTTCTATATATATATATGGCTGATTGAATAATTTAAAATGATGGGCTCTACTAAGTCATAGAAGTTATTGGGTAATAGAACTATTATTTGCAATAGGCACTGATAGGAGATCAATGGTTAGGAGAGTATATGTAAGAGCAAATAAGGAGGGGAATACAACTGTAACTGAATAGTCTTATAAATGCAAAGGACTGGGAAGTTAGTTAGTTGAGAAGTAATTCATTTGTGTTGGAGGGAGAGGTACTCTCAAAATTGCTTTGTTGTATTCTCTGGTTGCATTGACCAGATTGCATTTAATAACACAGGGCTAAATTGCCCTTTATTCTTTGTTCTTTCACTTTATCCTAGAACTTTCTATCATAATCAGTTGAATCTTATACGGCACTTACTATTGGTAGTTCCACCTTTGGAACTTGAATAGCCCCAAGTAAACGGATGCCTTTGAAGTTGGTGTTTCCTTCTAGGTGCTGGTTTTTTTTCTTGCCTCACCTAGATCGAGTAGTTGTCAGCTTGACTAGGACATTCTCAAAGTATTTTGATCGGTCATTTTAATCATTATTTATCATATAAAGTTTTCACTCGTTTGGAAGCAGTAAACTAAATATGCTTTGTATCTTGATTTCTCCTTTATAGCTTATAGCTGAAGCCTGGGATGCTGGAGGCCTCTACCAAGTTGGCACTTTCCCTCACTGGGGTATTTGGTCGGAATGGAATGGGAAGGTCAGTGCAGACATACAACTGTTGAATTCATAAACTCATTTATTATGATGATGTGACTGGCAAATGAAAGGGTGTGGTAGTACAACTTGAATGGAACTCACAAGCATGTGTGTTAGAAAAAGAGAACTTTACAACAAATCAGTGAATCATCACAATTGCATCATATCATCATAAACCATATAACCTGACTAACAATGCAGCTTGTTTATGTGAAATTATAAGATTAGCTCTGCAAGGTTTCATTTCTATTGAAATTAACCCGGCGCTAAATTAGATGTTATGGATGTGTGTGTTATATCAACTATTATTATTTTTGAGCAGTCGAGACTAATTACTTTTTCCTCTAAAGTCAAGAATCCTTTAAAGTGAAATACTCTATGCTTTAGAGGAGCTGGATACAAACTGCATAGCAATGTTATGCCTTTTTCAAATGTTCAATATTGAACAAAATTGCTGGATTATAAACTTGGCATAAAAGTGGTCAATTAATCTGTATGACTAAAGTAGAATGATTTTCACCATTCCTATACCAGCCTTACTAGGACAACCAGAGGAGTGGTGATATGTATACATTTAGCCAGAATCTTCTGGAATCCCTTTATGCAAACTAAAATGCTGAAATTTAACCGAAGTCTGTGGACTATTTACTATTGAGTAGTGTTATTTTCCTCTACATGCTCCCCATGTTATTTCATTGCTTTCTGTGTAAGCAAATCTCTGTAACCTAGTGAGCGGCTATTTCATACTCCCCAATTTTCTAAAGAATACATGATCTAAAAATTGTATGTTAGACATGCATTTTTGGTCAAGTTATGAACTATTTAACGCACGATTCTTGAATTTTTCAGTATAGAGACACTGTACGCCAGTTTATCAAGGGCACAGATGGCTTTGCTGGAGCATTTGCTGAATGTGTTTGTGGGAGTCCTAATTTGTATCAGGTTTATCTGTTGTCTCATGTCACACTACAGTGGTAGTTCCTTTTGGCTTTTGGAACGACATTGACTCTTTTGATTGATATGATGATTATTGTAGTCATAATCATTGTTGTTTCTCTTATTGATTTCAACCTTGTTTTTGTGTGGTGGAAATTACTCTATATTTTTGGCACAGGGAGGAAGAAAACCATGGAATAGTATAAACCTTGTATGTGCTCATGATGGCTTCACTCTAGCTGATTTGGTGACTTATAACAACAAGCATAACTTGCCCAACGGAGAAGACAATAATGATGGAGAAAATCATAATAGTAGCTGGAACTGTGGAGAGGTAGATGTTTAGAAACCTGCTTCAGAGTTGCATTTAAAGTAATTTTTCCTTCTAATTTTGTTTCTACTGCATGGTGGTATATCATCACGACAAGTTTATTAGACCAACCTGAATATCATTAATATTACAATCTTCATGATAATATCTAAAACCCAATATGTTCGCAGTTATTAATCGAACGTACTAGGTTCATGTACCTGGTAGTGTGCAAGTCAAATTGTTAATAAGAAATGAATAAAAGTAATGTGGGTCTTATATATTTTCTTTTATTGTTAGTCACAGATATCCATACTCATTAACACAAACATGTCTTGTGTACTGCTGTCATTGTAAAACAGTGTCTTTGTAATCCTTCTCCAAATTGTTGCATGTTTCTTCTTTTATTGTTAAACTGCGTTTAGATCATATGTTCTAACTACCTATCCATCATCATGTTTTTATATGATTTAGGGTGTGTAAGTTTGCTATTATGAAGAGTCTGTCATGACTAATCTCTGCTTTGAAGAAAAGTATAATTTAACATTGTAAACTGAGCATTAATGTAACTTATAGGCCTTTATCTCTATTCCTGCCTGATATACTGTCATTTTATCAAATTCCATAGAACATTGAATCTATTTTCTCCCATGTTTGTGTTTAGACTAGCACATATTGTGATACTATGCATTTCTGGGCTTAGTTAATTACTGTTTAAATGTCACGCCACACCTCACTTTCTGAATCCTTCAAATAGCTCCTTAGTATTAGAATCTTAATCAATGAGACTATTAAATGCTGATTTCATTTCTTGAACTAATAATGTAGGAGGGTGAGTTTGTCAGTGCCTCGGTGAAGAAATTGAGGAAACGACAAATGCGTAATTTCATTCTTTCTCTCATGGTTTCTCAGGTAAAGCCCAGTCAACAGCACAGTTTTTATGTAGAAATTTGTTTGGACCACTAGGACTTATGTTACATATTAGTAGCTAATAGCAAGTTTTGCACAGGAGCCTGAAAAAGTTTCTTCTGACTTTTATACGGCAGATGGAGGAGCAATAAAAATCTAAAGTGACTTTTAGTTTAAGGCAAATGCTAACCATGCACTATGGGCTCTGGTTAAAGAGTCAAATTTAAGAAATTTATTGGAAATTGTTGCCTTTTCATTTATCAATGCATTAAATGCTGCATTTTTCAATACATATGCTCCATTTCTTAATTCTTTTACTAGTCTCTGAGGACACTTGATGGCAAGACCGTTAGTTTAATGCTGTGTTGTATGATTTTGTTGTTAAATTCATCAAGTTATTCCAATTTAAATGTAGATGATATTGTTGACAACACAGGTTTGTTTACTGACCTTCGGTTTATCTTATCAGGGAGTTCCAATGATATATATGGGCGATGAATATGGACATACAAAAGGGGGAAACAACAATACCTACTGTCATGATAATTATGTGATTCCCTTATCTACAGAAATTTGTTAATGCAAATCCCACCATATTGTCAATTCCATTAACTTATCCTCAGCCTTTTTGCAGCTTAATTATTTCCGATGGGATAAAAAGGAAGAATCCTCATTAGACTTCTTCAGATTTTGCTCTCTTTTGACCAAGTTCCGCCAGTAAGTACTTTTTGCATTCTTCTTGAACTAGCATTCTTCGCATGTTCTAACGCTGTAATCCTGCAGGGAATGTGAATCTCTTGGCTTAGATGACTTCCCAACATCAGAGAGGCTGCAGTGGCATGGCCACTTTCCTGCCACACCAGACTGGTCTGAAAGTAGCCGTTTTGTGGCTTTTACCCTGGTATGATACTTTGTTGCCATGACATAGGGATATAAGAGTTCGGTTACTGGTAAAAAGCTATGGGAATCACATCTTATCTTAGGATCTATTTCTTATGATCTTGACTTTAAATTTAGAATCAGGACGTGTTTCAACTCTGCACTAACCAAACCTTGAGCTTACATGTTTGACGATGAACAACAAGCATTTGCAGGAAAAGAAAGTTGAAATAATCTTGCAATGATGATGATTCTTTTAACTAACAGCTGCTTACACTACATAGTTGAAATTAGTTTGTGTATCTCAACTTTTTCAGAAGCTCCCTTGTGTACCTTCTCCATAAACATTTCTAAACTTGTAAGGACTTTTACAAAAGTTAGAAACCTATCTCAGTTGCAAAGTTCCAAAAGTTGAAAGATAATACCAATTGGACTAGAGAAACATGGCAACAGTTGAAAGCCATTATTGAGATATTATATATAGATCCCGGCCAGCTCGATGTATGTTGACTTGAGAAAAGTTAGATCTCCTATTGTGACTGTTCATAACATCTCCAGTTCCAATTTATACAGATGTAAAAAATAAACATTTTATTCTTACTTAGCCATTGTTTTGAAGTGCCAAATGTTAAACAGTGTTATGTTGTCATGTGGTATGAAATATAGGTTGAGCTGATCCTGTACTTACCCTTCATGCAAAGCTATCCTGCCCAGATTAGCATCAGTAGAACTTTTGGCCTCTCAGTAGCTTCATTTACTTTTTAACCCTTTTTTTAAAGAAAAAATGTTCCATCCCTTAAGCTCTTTTAGTGTACTGAAGTTCCTATGCTTTGAACTTATTTGTCTTGTCTAACCTTTGCTTGGATACTCCATAAATGACTAATTTCCCCCCTTATTTGGCATGAAAATCAACTCAGATGGACTCGGTCAAGGGCGAAATTTATGTTGCTTTCAATACAAGTCATTTACCTTTCACAATTACCTTGCCAGAGCGTCCTGGATACAGATGGGAACCTCTCATAGACACCAGCAAGTGTGCACCATATGATTTTATCACACCTGATCTTCCAGGAAGAGATATTGCAATACAACAGTATGCTCAGTTTCTTGACGCCAATATGTATCCCATGCTTAGTTACTCTTCCATCATCCTTTTGCGCACTCCCGATGTAATTGCCTAGCTTGGAGAATCCTGATGCCTTGTAGATACAGTATTCCTAGTATGCTGGAACCATAAATGAATCATTGGAACAGTACACAAAGCATAGAGAATGCATTGAAAATTTTCCTTTCCCTTTCTTTATGTAGGAAAGGCAACTTTATGAAGAAAAATGTTGTATTAGTGATGGAATCATGTATGATGTAAAAGTAGACGAGTTGTATTTGCATCAATATATTTAATGAAGTGTTATACATTTGTAATAGGAGGACGAATTAATAGGAAACTTTTTTTTTTTTTTTCATTTAGAAAAATGACAATATTTAATTTCTGTCCAAGTTATTTAAATATATGATTATTTCACACATCTTGTTTTTTTGTAACTCTAGCCACTATTGTTCTCAACCCTTTCTTCTCAATACAAACAATAAGGTCACAACTTCACAAGAGAGAGCATATGAGAATTTGATGACTATAGATTTAAAATAAGTTAAAGCATAGATTAATTCATAAGAAACTTAAAAATGTTTTTAAAATAATTAAAAATATAGTTTCAAATTTTCTTAAACGAAAATTACGAAAATTTCTGTAAAATAAAATTATATTATAGTTTCAAATATTTTGATCCAATATTTTTGTATTTTAGGTTACTTTTAATGTTTGATGAGTAGGAATCAAATTTGGTACTCTTGTATATCAACAACTTGAACTAGATTATACCAGATTTAAATTGTTTCAAAATTTTCTCTTATTTTGCAAAGTTAGCAACTCTTTCCATATGTTGTATTTACATTGATATTACTTTATAAAATAAAATATGGAACGCTTTTAAAACAAAAGATAAAATAAAAATCAAATTATAACATGAAATAAAGATATTGATCATTCCATAATGAACATGCTTAGCTAAAAAAATATTTGATCATTTTAATTAAAAAAATTGGTTAAGAATTATCATAATATAAATATCTAAAAAAATTCATGATTTTTTTTTTGGTTACATACATATTCTAATATTAATTTGTTTTTTTTTTATCAACTAGCTATTCACCTCTTTAATAATGAGCAAGTGGGAGATAAACCATATCCAGAACGATATGGGAGGTGTATCTTAATGTTTCCCTTTTCTTAATAATGTGATATTTATTAAAAAAAAAGTGAAAATACTATTTAGTAATAATTCTTTGATGCAAGAAAGAGAGAAATATTATGTGACAATATTTAACACTATTTCCAATTTTGTGGATCTTTTCTTTCCTGTATAAAATTTCTTACTAAACACCAGTACTCAAACAAAAAATAGTACCGTGTTTAATTTTAAAACTGATTTTGTACTGTGTTTGATCTACTAAAAAGAAGGACTAGACAAAATAACTTTTTGTACTGTGTTTGATTTTAAAACTATTTTTAGGATTTGACATATTCACGGCTGAAAAACTTGACAAAAACTAAATTTTTATTTTTTGGTGATTTAAAAAGTTAAATTTTTTGGTGATTAAACTAAAATTTTTATCCCACCAAATCACACGGGATAACTTTTTGACATGTATATAAACAAGCGATCTAAAATATTAACCTAACTTTTTATTAATAAAAACACTGACTCGTACTTATATTTTATAAATTAAATTGATTTTAAACTGAGTGAGTAGATATAAATATGAGTTGGAATCATCTTCATTTCCTATTTTTTCCATCATTACCAAAGTTTTAAATGATTTTGAAGTGTATAAAAGATATTTGGACCCATTTAATGTCACACTTTTGCATTTATATTCTCAAAACTATATAATAATGGAGGAAATGGAGAATGGGGGTTATGATAGCTAAAAAATATTTTCAGGTAAAAGAAAACCAAAAATAGAAAGAATTATAAGAGAATTATCAACAAAATAAATAAATAAATAAATTATTCTGTCAAAAAAAAAAAATTATAAGAGTGGACTGACACGTACGGAAAGGGGTGGAAGGTTTTGGAAGGAAAAGGAGAAAAATTCGAGAGAAGTCTAGACATTACCCGCTTCCTAACTATACATACTACTACTGCTTATTTATGCTTCCCACCATTTTTCCTTCTTATTCTCTCTCTCGTTCTCGTTCTGTTCAACACTCTGCACCACCTCTAATCTCAATCTCTAAACCCTAATTATCGATTATCGATTATCTCTCCAATAACATACATGGCTGGTCACTACAAATCCTTGAAGAGGAAAGTTGACGGCGTCGTTAATCATATCGCCGACGATTTCTCCGATTTCTCTCTCTCTTCTCCGGCTACCAAAATTCGCCGCCTCGTATGTATCTTCTTCTCTATCTCTCTTCTCTAATTCTTCAATTGTTTCATTTTTTGTTATTAACTTTTCGAATGTTCTGATTAGGATGCTGAATTACCTCCAATTGCTGAAGAAGACGGTGAACTCTTGCATGCTCCTAACGACGAAAGAGCTCTTGTTCTCTTCAAGCCAATTGTTCACTCTCCTTCCTCTTTCTCCCTCACTCTCAATTCTGATCTCATCTCTGAAATTAAGAATAGTAAGTATTTTACCCTAATTCCAGTATTATAGCTTAATTGCTTGTAATTTATTAAGTTTGAACATGATTTTAGTCTGCAATTAACTAATTAATTATAATGTTTTTATTTTAGTGCATATAAGATTTTTAATATTTTTAGATTCCGTCTATGCATATTAAAAAATTCACTGATTTGTTGAATCCAAAAAAAGAAAAAACTTATATATAAAACAAAATTATATTTGTCCACAAATTTTAACTCAATGGACAGAAATGTTGAAATTGCTAGGTTTCGATCCAGGGTGTATTGAGTTTTCGGTTTGTATAATTTTGATTCCATTAGTAATGAGGTTTCGGAATATCACACATTGATCAAAGAGAAATTCAACAACTAAAAAAAATAAAATCATATTTAAATCTAATTATTTTTTTTGAACAAATTTAAATGTAATTATTATTTGTAATTAAGAATTATTTTTAATTTAATTTTAATTAATTGCAGGTCAACTTTCGTGGTCAAAACAATGTGATTCTTCTAGTGATTATTATGATGACAATAATAATAATCGTCATTTAGCTATTGTGCCTTGGGTACCTCAAGCTTCACCCTCTTCTTCTCACACTTTTGAAGATTCTGAATATCGTAACAGCAACACAAATGCAATGGAGTTGATGGAAGCTGATGAAATGGGAGAAGTACAAGAAGAAGATGATGGAGCAGCTATGATGGATGTAGAACAAGAAGCCAACAACAACAACTCTTCTTCAAATTTTAACTATCCAACAATGCTAAATAATCTACACCAACAAGTTGATGGGTTCCAGCAGCATTGTTTCTTACCTCAGATTCCTCAAAGCACTTCAACTCCTATCACTTGGACAAGTTGAAAGTCATTAACTAGTTACTACTATCTTTGTTATTATTGTTGTCTTGTTGTTCTGGTAACAAGTCTAGATTACACTAGACATAGACTAGACCGTAGATTTCAGTTTTGCTGAGAGAAAAATACAGTATGGGTTTTGGTTTAGTTCACCAAGGAATGGGAAATGTAGTGATTAGGAGAAGTTGGTCAATGTCTATAATGGGACTTAGATGGGATGATGGAGTTTTGCTGTACTATTTGTTCCAAATGACCCTTCAAATAACAAACAAAGTTCAATGTTTAATTCTATCTTTCATCTTCTTCTTCATTCATTCATGATGTGTAAGAGATTGTGAATGTGTGACAGACTCAAGGTTATGATCCATGATAAGGCATTTCATTTCATGTTTGTTGCCACTTGGGGGAGCATGAGAAACTAAAAAAGGAAAAAGTTAAAATGTGCCCCAAGGGTTTATTCTATCAAAGATAAAAGAAAATTATATTAAAAATTGTTCATTTTATTTTTCTAAAAGTCAAAAAGTTACTTGTTTTAAGAAATAATTACTATTTGTAGTCCTTAACATGACTTAAAAAAAATTGCATATCCCCTAGCTATGAGTCTTGGCTATGCCGCTATGTATAATAATTAATAAGTTATATAACAAAAAAAGGGTATAAATTATAAAAATATTAGAGTTAGAGACCAAATATAACATCACTGATCACATGTGCAATGTCTGCGAGTTTTTAATTTACTCATCTTTAATAGTCATGAGAAACAATAGAACATGTTCTCCACGTTCCAAAAAAAATGATTCCATTAAGTTGAAATAATATGAGCAAAGCACATACAGCAAATAATAGAGCAAAACCAGAGCAAAAATACAAATGCCATAAAACTTGTGGGGCTAACCACATCGAAGCCTTTCAAATGACAAGAAAAAATGTCAGGACACTATAGTACAATGGTATCCCCAAGTAATCTACAATAATCTCATTCTATGTCATACCCTGTACTAGTTGTCCTTCACAAATGTATAGATTTCCTGCTATTATCAAGCACCTCCATCACAAGGTTAAGTTTGTAGAGCAATAACAAACTAAAGTATATACAAGCTAGTCTCCAGAAACATATGTTCTTTCTTCATAGTATCTCTTCTCACTCTTGGCTTTCTTAGCATTCCGTTTCTGCATCATTAGTTAATAAAAAAAAATCAGAAAACCATGTCATAGTAACTAAACTGAACTATCTCTCAGAATTTTGACAGAAAAGCTTCAATAGTGTAAACTTTCAAATAACTAGATATATGAACTGATAAGACCTTGAGTTTTAAGAAGCATGTGGTGATTTAATTTATTTTTTTAATCAATTAACTATTGATATGAATACAAACTCCAAAGGTTGGTTAGATATTCAGAAAGAAAGCTAAAAAGGAGGGGGAAAGAAATTACCACATAAGCATCATGATTGGCCATTATCCTTTGGGCTACTGAAGTAGTAGTAATATCTTTTGGGCTTTCAAGCAAGCGGAATATGCCAATGCTCTTTGGAACTTCATATGGATCTTTTTCACTCTGTACAATACAACTTGTTCAGTAATAGGCCAGTCAAAAAAGGAAGTGATATTGTATTCCACATGAAAAAAAATGGGTGAACTTACCGGTAATGACTTCTCAGCAACAGTGCCGTGAACAACTAGTGAGATATTGAAAGTTGTGATCTGTTTGATTAAAAATAAATAAACTTCGTGAAGATGAAAATTGAAAATATCCGATGAATTTAAACTATGTTCAAGAATGTTTCAGATTCCCTCTCACAAGCGCATGCAATGTATGTGCACAAGTTGCAATTCAATCACTCAAGAAGAAAACAATTCAACGGGGATGATTTTTCATGAAACGAGAAAAGCTATCAGCACATTCATGGACACTATTTTCAACACTATATCATGCTGGTTCCACAATATAACCCAGACGAGAGCTGAACATTAAGGTGTGCTGCTAATATTTCTCTTTATGAGACCATCACGCATAAAAGAATTAAATCCTTCACTTGAGTACACCAGAAAAATTGTTATAAAAAAAGAGTAAGTGAGTAGTGAGTACAAATCAATGCACCAACGACTGTTTCAAGTAACTTGAATGAGATACAGAATATGTAGAATCGGGACATACCATATCTTTTGTAATTTCCCAAGGTGCACCAATAATGACTTCATCAACATAACGACAAGCTAGTACACTAAGGCTCCGCTCGTGCAGATGCATAATTGGATAGTGATTTCCTCGATTTTCACTGCAGGAAATTTGTTAGTTTCTCATCTATGGTTGGCATTAATACAAGAAGAATATACATAAAGTTAACATGATAAAAATTTGTATACCTCACTGTCTCATCAGAGTGAATACCAACTAAAAGAAAATCTCCAAGTTCCCTAGCCTTCTTAAGCGTCTGATAGAACATAGAATAATGAATCAATGACAGTCATGCTCATATCAGAATAACTGGATCAAATGGTTCCTGTCTGTTGAATCGTGGTGATCCACAAACTTAAGCATTTGATTGAGAATAATAAGTCACACCCTATATGAAACCTATCTTTACCTGAACATGCCCTGCATGGAAGAGATCAAATGCTCCATCAATGTATACAATACGAGCATTTGGTCCGGGACCCTAAAATAAGATAAACCATGGATTATTAAACAAAAAGTTTGGCAAACTATAATATAAAAAAAAACAAATTTCCCCTATTACCCATTTTCAACTTGAAAACAAATGCAACATAAATTTCAAATAAGCGTTTGTTGCACCAAGTCCATATTAAAACACAAATTGGTTTGTAGAATTATGAACCAAATATATAATATATCTTTGAAAGAGAAGAGTACAGAAGCAACCAAATACCTTGCCATTTGAAAACTGCACAATACGCCGGGAAGTTGGTAGGAATTGGGATAGGTGGGAAACCTTTGACTGGCATTCTTCTTGGGGTTTTACATCAGTACCATTGCGGTCTTCACAATTTTTTTGATCATTTAAAGAAGTCATTATTCTTCCTGTATTGAAACATAGTTAGATCAAATGCAGATGATTATTGAAATTAGTTGAGGAATATCAGAAAGGTATTGATTATGAAGCCCCGCACCACAAATTAGAGAAGTCTGTGTATATTTTTCATCTTAGGAAGACTAATTGCACATGCAGTCGTAATACAAGATTTTTCATGCAGATGCAGGACAACTTTTCTCCTAGCAAAACGCTTGGACCCACACCCACCCACCCCACCAAAAAAAAAAATCTATCCACAAAAGTATGTGGCCACAATTCACAGAACTCTTGGATTTCTTCTAATATAAATATTGAACTCAGTACCTACGATATCTGTACTGGAAACTCCTTCAGTACGTTTAATTTGCTTGTAACGGCCAGCTTTCTTTGCTGCAGCATAAGCATCTGTTCCATCAGGAAGCAGGCAAGGATCATCACCGTGTATGACATAGTCGATGTTGTATTCATGAAAGAGACGGTTCAAGAATTTCTCAGTAATTGCATAAGGAGCATCAGTTATGACCTCATCCACCCACTTCAATCCGCTCACAAGGGCCAGCCTGGAAGACAAATACATTTCCAAACTATAAGTTACCTTCCAAGATTTAGTTTTCAAAATCACTAATACAGGAAGAAGATAGAATCATATAATAAGTTAGTTTTAGCATTAATAACAACAATAATAAGTCTACATGGCATCAAATTTCTTGAGTTGATTACATGATGTTTCTATAACTTCTAATATATCGACGTATTCCTCTAACATTTTAACTACTCACTCCGGCCTTAATTATAAACAAATATTCTCTTTTCAAATTCATTAAATAACTGATGTAACTAGTCTTTAATATAGTCTAGATACATCAGTGATTCCATGAATCTGAAACGTGAATATTTGTTTATAATTAAGGCCGGAGAGAGTATTTTACAAGTCGTGCTGGCACATCAATAATTCCCATATCCAAGTTTCCTTCATTGACATAATAAAATGACGAACACAGTAGCAGATTCGCACTTTCATATAAAAGAGATATTTTATTTTATTTTTGAAAAAAAACAAGTATTCCTACCTCTCATCCATGGACAAAACGGGAGGCCCTTTATTGGCGACGATCTCCTCATCACTCACAAGTCCAACAACCAATTCATCACCTAAAGCTTTAGCTTGTCTAAGTGCATTAGCATGACCATAATGCATCAGATCAAAACAACCATCCATATAAACACGAACACGCCTCTTCCCAACATTCTTCTTCTTATGAAAAATCCCCAAATTATACCAAGAACACGGCAACGGCAAAGAAGGTACCCCAATAACACCAAAGTAACTTGTTGACAAACCCAACAAAGCTGCTGTAACCATTAAACCACCAAACAAATGTGGATAGTAATACACCCCTTCCCAAATCCAACTATTACTTTCATAATCCATCTTTTCCTTCTAAATTTTTGGTCCCCGAAACTAACTACCTATTATAATAATAACAGGAGACACAGACCTGAAAAATAAAATCATCATGGAAAAAAGGAATCAAAATCAATCTCATTTTCACCAAGCTCAATACAAACCATGAAATTGGCTTATAAAAAAAAAACCATGAATTGAATATCCACACAACATGAAGGAAATTTAAAAAAAAAAAAAAATTACATTTGCATGTAAAATTCAGATTAAAGAAAAAACAAAAATTGAATAATTGGGGTATCCTCAAATTCCGGATCTAGCTAAGAATTCATAATATATGAAAGTGATTAATGCAAATTAGAACGAATTTAAGATCAGATGAATGAATTAACTATACAGATTAAAAAAAAAATGTGTGAAAGTGAAAACCTAGGTGAGATCCTGAACGAGAATTAACGAGTAAGCAAAGCAAAGTAGAAAGAAAAAAAAGGGAAAATTGAATAATATGAATAAGATGCAAATAAATTGGAGAAAGAAAAGAACCTTTCGTTGTTTGTTACGGTTTTGGTTTGGTTTGTGTCTGTGTCTCCTCTTTTTCTGTTTCTTGTTTCTCTTTTTTTTGGGATTTTGATAGATTGATTCTAACGCAGAAAAAAGAAAAGCACTTTGGTAGTTTTTTGCGAAGATCCTATGCTTTGTATGAATGAATGAATATATATAAAGAAAGGTATTAATATTCACAAGTGGTAAGTTGTTTTTATGATTAATGAATAATCAACTAGATTAACTTAAATGAACAGGTCTTAATCGGTTTTTTTCTTCGAAAATACTAAAATGTCTTAATCATTGAATTGGGAGTGAAAGTAAAATATCTTTATTAATTAGTTTAATAATAATGAAAAATATCTTATATTTGGTGATTTGTAGTTGATGGTTATTTGTTGAGCCCTCGAGAGACGAAACGAAATGAGCCATCCATTTGTTTAACGTGGCAGGCATTCTATTGCTTCCAATAGACGTAGACGTCTTCTACAAAGAAAGTACCATTATAATAATGCTTTACATTACATGTCGACATTTAAATAAATATTTTTTTATAATTTAATTGTTGTACGTCGGTGTAATACTTTTTTACACATATATTCAATAATATATCAATACATCATGTATTGTGTTTAAAAACAAATAATGTGTCACATTCGTTAAATGATGTGGCAATACATCATTAGATGCATGTGTAAAAAACATTTGGACTTACGGCAGACAACAATTAAACTATTTTTTTTTTAATTCAACTTTTCATAATTTGAGTATATTTTTAAGGCAAATTGTTAGTTGTTAGTTAGTTAGTATATTACATTATAAGTTAGTTTTTCTTCTTGCCAAAACTTATTCTCATTGGTTGATGGGAAAATACTATCAAATTATAAAGCGTATATAGTAGGCATCACCTTAAATATAAGGATCATATTAAATAGTGTCTCAAACACTAATTAAACACATAATCCCCATCTCTGTTGCTGGCTGAGGCAACGCAAATAGGGGAACCAACAAGTTCTTCCGCTCTTTCTTTCTGTGTGGGACGATGTTGAGGAGAGAAGGGAATGCATCGAGGCGGCCAATGCCGCTAGCTATCCCCTGGTGGCACACTTTAGCATATTCCTAAATATAAATGCAGAGTTTATAAAAAAAATTGATATATGTTATTAAGTTGAATCATAAGTTTAATTGTGAATCCATTACTTACAATTTTAACAAGTTGAATTTGTGTTTATTTCGATGTATTCTAATTTATTATTGTTCTTGCTAAGGTTATTTGAGAGAATACCCAGTCAACGGTAATACTGAGTTAGGGTTAGGTATTGTATGTGGGTAGAACGTATCCTCTTTCATCGATGGTGAACCCTATATATAGACGTCCCCCCCTCCCATTTATGGTAGGATTCGCACCTCCTTAATAAGAGGAAGCGGTTGAGCTCACCCCGACTATCTAGCTCACGTGGCCTGATAGCTCGGAGTCGTGTGTAGCTAGGACCTAGTCCACCTTTATCCTCTCAATATTGGGTCGGATAACCTTATTGGACCGCCTATTCTCAGAACACCGGACGAGCCCCTTAGGGAAGGGGAGCTGCCAAGTACAATGATGAACATAGTTTTTTTTAGTAAAAGAAATATTGTATACTACTCCGTCAATCCCAAATTAAATGACCGAGAAGATTATTGCAAATTATTCACGCATTTTAGTTTGACCATATTTTTCTACGAATAGATAAAAATAAACATTAGTATATAAAATGTTAATGTATACGTCTCGATGAATATTTTTAAAATATCAACTTTATATAATTTTTACTAAGGGGCTCGTCAAAATTGTGTATTGACATGCGTGAAATAATCAACTAAATCAGTCATTGTGTGATAGAGGGAAAAGTACAGTACTAAAGTAAAAGTAAGTTCCATTTGCTTGTACAAAAAAAAAAAGATGGCGGGTGGATAATTCTAAATAAATGTTTATTTATGATTCATCATGGAAGAAAGTCATTGTGAATTTTCTGAAGTTTCTAGTAGCAACAAAAGTGACCTGCTGCTACTACTAGTTATGAAAACTGACTTTTAGGTGTCAGTTTGTTTGGGAGGTTTGATCCATTCATCCATCATGCGTCATTCATTCCGATAGGTATTGCTATTGCATGATGTCAATAAGTATGTTCCTTCCAAATTGGCTGCGACCTGCCATGAAACCTAGAAGAACTTCTAGGGTGCGTTTGATTTGCAAAATAGTAGGTACTGGACAGGACAAAATAGTATAGTATAGGACAAAACAAGATAATATAGGATAGGACAAAATTGCATTGGAGAGAGATAGAGAGAATATTTTTTATATTCGAAAATAAAATGGGTATTTTCGTATTTTTTATAGTTGTAATGTGGACAAAAAGTTGTATTGTGGTTCACTATAGGACAAAAATTCTTGTTTTTGTCCTGTCCCGTACTGCCTATTTGTCCAGTACCATAAACAGTTTATGAATCAAACAGGGTACAATAAAAGTTGTCTTGTTCAGTCCCCTGTATTTTAGCAGATCAAATGCACCCCTAATATACTACTCGGTGGCTGATTTGATTCTCTGATTTTTATTTATTTTTGTACGAAATTTGATTCTCTTTTTTGTGTTTTAGTCTAAGCAAGCAGTTTCCATTTAAGTACTCCCTTTGTACCGAAATATAAAACTTATTGATTATTGTATGTACGCCAATACATAATTTTAATTACAAATATATTTAATTCTCTATTAGTAAAAATTATAGAAATTTGATATTTTGAAAATATTCATCAAAATAGATTAAATAAGATCTTATAAGATAATATTTACATTTATATACTTTTAGAAAAATACGGTCAAAACAGACATATAAATAGTGCATTTAGTCAAAGTATGTCTTATAAATTAGGACGGATGGAGTATATTATCAATAAGAAAATTTTATCTTAGAACTTATATATTCAATATCTTAAAAGTGTAAAAAATAAGCTTATCAACATTAATTTTATTTTTCATTTTCCTTTTTAATATGCTTTAACAAATGTCCCGAAACACCGTTTAGCACATAACCCTAAAAAAATAGTTACAAGTATCACTAAGTACAAAACATTTTTTTGTGAGTATGCAAAGAAGAACCCACAATAAGACAAACTAAGGAGGTGTTTGTTTCAAGGTTGTTAATTTTACAGCCAGAAATAATATTCCCAGAAAATGATAATTGAAACTTTATTCCAAGGTATTTTAAAAAAATTGTGTTTGGTTAATATTAACTAGATTCTTTAGAATAATTAATAGATATGGGTAAAGGATAAATTATTAAAAATGTATTCCTATTTTCATGGGAACTTTTCTTTCCCACCCATTTTCATGGGAATAATATCATGAGAATAAGAGAAGTTATTGGAAGTTATTTTATTCCAAACAATCTTCATACCGAGTAATAATTTTATGTCAACCTTGTAACAAACATGAGTATGTCTATTCCAACCCATATATTCCAAGGAATATTATTTCTAAACTTGAAACAAATACCCCCTAAGTCCTTGTATTCTAACAATCTCAATCACCTATTAAATAACCATATGATTATTGTGGCAAGTGTGAGGTCAATTAAGTTTTACATTGGTTAAAAAAGTGAAAGTTTAATACTTTATAAGTGAGCGAACTCATAAACTTATAATACCTTAAGTTTTTGGTAAAAGTGCAATGTTCAGGTCACTTGTATATGATCTTCCGATTGTCCTCTCGTAACCCAACAATAATTGATATGGGTAGGGCAAGAAGCTAAATGAACTAAAGAATAATTTCGAGAATCTCCACTCTTTATAAAAAGGGAAATGTTGTTTTCTACGAACTCTCAAACCACGAAACACAAGAATTATACTAACCACCCCCTATGATTTATGTTAAAGCCTAAATTTAGATTTTTTATTTTTTAAATTAAAAAATTATGACATCCATTTATGTGAGATCGTGTGTTTATTGTTGCTCCTTTCCGATAATAAATAGTATCGCCCTTATAAAAAAGAGAATCTACAAAACTACACTGAGCTTCGCAAAGCTACGCATGATTCCTCTAAAGCCTTATCTTTCTAAATTACTAAAGGAGCTATCATCAACATTCAACTTCACAAAGTTGTTCACACGATGAATCCAAACCACTTAATTATTGCAAGGGTATCGCAACATGGACAATTGTGCAATGAAAAGATCAAATTTCGTTCAAGAAAAACCAAACTCTCGATTTTTAAATTTATCATTTAACAAATATAGGGTTTGAGTGATATGCATAAACTATTGAGTTCGATCGTCACCTTAATCGTAAAAAAAAAAACACATTAATTGTAAAAACAATTTAAAAATACATTTTCGTCAAAAAAAAATTAAAAATACACTAAAATAAATTGGTAGATTTTTTTTTAAGCAAAAATAAATTGGTAGATAAAATGATGAAAGGGAGAAAGTAGAGAAAAAATAGTGACACTATCTGTTTAGTAGTGATGGCCGTATCACTATCTCTTCAACTTCCATTCCTTTCTTCTCCGAACACCAAAACTCAAACTCGCCGGAAATTCATCTGCGTTGCGGCGGCGGCGGCGGCGAAAAGCGAGATTCCCCTCCTCCAAGTCAACGATCTTCGAGCAAAAATCGTAGAATCAAATGTCGAAATTCTCCGAGGCGTTAATCTCACAATTAACAAAGGAGAAATTCACGCCATCATGGGAAAAAACGGTTCTGGAAAAAGTACTTTCGCGAAAGTTCTCGTTGGTCATCCAGATTATGAAGTTACTGGTGGAACCGTTGTTTTCAAAGGGGAAAATTTGCTTGAAATGGAACCTGAAGAAAGAGCACTTGAAGGTCTTTTCATGAGTTTTCAATCACCTGTTGCAATCCCTGGTGTTTCAAATGATCAATTTCTTCTTATGGCTTATAATGCTCGAAGAAAAAAACTTGGTCTTCCTGAACTTGGACCCCTTGAGGTTCATTCATTATTCATTTTGTTTTCAATGTTTTAAATCATAATTCTTAATATCGTGTATAATTGCGATTAAATGTTGTTTATATTGTGGAGAATTGTTATTAAGGACTTGTTTAGGTTGACTTATTTGAGTTTATTTGGTGCCATAAGCACTTGTGAGATTGTTTTGGAGAGCTTATGAAAACCGCTTATGATATGTAGTTTTCACCTTATTTCTATAAGCTCTCGAAGATAGCTTATGAAATCAACTAATTGATTATATGAAAACATTTTGACTTTATTTTATATTTTTGTTGTAGAAATTGTTTATACATAAGTGCTTAATTAAGTTGTTTATCCAAACAGGGTCTAAATGTAGTTGATGCAACCTTAATTGCAGTTGGGCTTACATATAAACCTTGATTTTGAGACTGAATTGCAGATGGGGACATTTTTCAAAACCCTGACTGTGGCCCTTATTTATTTGTGGTTTCTAACATGCTGAATTTCTGTTTCTGTTTTGCAGGGTTTTTCATATTTAATGGAGAAGCTACGACTTGTTAACATGAAGCCTGACTTTCTTAATAGGAATGTCAATGAAGGGTTTAGTGGAGGTGAAAGAAAACGCAATGAAATCTTGCAGCTTGCCGTTTTGGGGGCAGATTTGGCTATTTTGGATGAAATTGATTCAGGATTGGATGTTGATGCACTCAGGGATGTGGCAAGTGCAGTTAATAAAATTCTTACCCCAGAAAAGTCTCTGCTGATGATTACTCACTATCGGCGAATTCTTGATCTTTTGAAACCTTCCCATGTCCATGTTATGGTAAGTTACAAACTTGCAACTGATCTTTAATGTTATTCCAAATTTTGGACTTGAAGGGGAATTGTTCAGTTTAGACTTTAGGCGTGGTTAACAGAAAGGGGATAGTTTTCCTCTCATTAAGTTTTGAGGAAAGCGAGGTTTAGGTGTTTAGTTTTTATGAGTTGACACTGCTTTACATTTATGTGTGAATGTACAGTTCTAGCAAAGGTTTGAGCCGATATTTGTGATTAAGTTGAAAATCAATATTTTTCCAAGAAGCTTCTATAGTTTGTTGGATAACTATTAGAGACATATATATACTTGCATCTTGAGGTTGTAATCAACATTTTTTAAGTATCTAAAGATCTGTTGTACCGAGTAATGTGGAGATAACAAGAGATGTCAACCATAGGATTCAAGTAGGGTGGACGAAAATGATAAATGCTTTGGACATATTAGAAAATTGCATAACTCCTATACTGTAGTTGAAAAGATAATGGTTGTAGTTTAGGTGGTTTGGGCATGTATGAGAAGAATTGTAGAAGTAAAAGTAAGGAGATGAATGATAGTCTAATAGTTAGAGGTAGAGGGAGATCAGGAAAACTACAGGCCACACTATTTAGAGAGATTTTTAGGTAAATTGTCAATCTCTGATCCTAGTATATGGCTGGCCTTTAGGCCTCAACCAATAAATGCCGATGACCCCATCTAGTAGATTATATAAGTCCTTGTAATGAAATCCTAAAAGGAATTTCACATATAATAATTGTTTGGCATATGAGTTTTGATAAATAAAGTTAGAATGCTAGTCTTATTACATTCTTTATCCAATTTTCAATCTCCTCCACCTCTTTCAACTGATTACTGGGATAATATGAAGAAAATTTGGTTGGGAGATTTTGGTAGTTAAAAGAATGTCATTAAATATGTGAATTGTTTTTAAGTTTACAAGTTGGGAAAAATAAAAGGTCTAGAGAACATGTAGATGTGAGCAGACTGAATCTTAAATATTAAATTGAAGGAGGAATCTGAAGAAGTAGATTTCCTAAAGAAAAATAGTTGAACTGGCAACTGAATACAATTAGTATTAAGTTTGAATGCTGAATTGGCAACTTTCATGAATTGGGACCCATAGATTCTCTGCTAGCTAACTTTTATTTTATTTTATTTTTGAAGATTAAAGTTGGTCTTATAAATGTAGTATATCGCTGTGCTTTGAAAATCAACATATCATTGCTTTTAATATATTTGAAATAACCATACTACATGCTTATTTATTAGCCTCCTGGTAGAATATTGGTTTAGCAATTGGTTATAGGGATTAGTATCCTCTCATGTTATTTTAACATGACCACATTATGTGAATACATCTTAACATGTATTTTTCTAAATGCAACCATAGTGTGACTTGGATGGACAATTACCCACTAACTTACAGTTTTAATTCTACACCACTGATTTACTTTAAAAAAAGTATGTGGTTCAGATGCATTCACATGATTTTAACATGTTGAAATGACATGAAAGAGAATCCCAATCCCCGTTATAGATAGTGTATGAAAAATTGAATGCAATGTCTATACTGTGCAATGACATGAATGGACCTTTCTTTTTCTTCTAAAATATCAGGACAACGGCAAAATTGCAAGGACAGGCGACCTATCTATGGTAGATGCAATTGAGGCAGATGGATATGAACTAGTCTCTGCTTTAACTTAATACAGCTAGTACCACCACCCTTTCTTACTTTGTTGTGAAATGGAGGGGCTTGTTTTTGTTCAAATTCATTTGCATACTGTCAAATTGCACGATTTACTGTGAGTATCCTTTCAAGATCATAATCGGAATAGGCAGTATATAATTAGATGGGATGAGTCAAAACTTTCTTCGCAGATACTAATGATGAGATCTTACACATTTGGGATGGGGGGATCATAGCTATATTTTATTTTCATTTCAATTTGAAATCTTTAATCATTCTGGTTTTTCGATATGGCGTTTTTCCTCTAAACCCAGAGACAATACTGCACTGGGTTGATGTTCAATTGTTGTATCTTATGGAATTTTCTTCTGTAAGGATGAGTTTGGGAAATTGATTGTTTTTCACTACTTGAAGTGTATTTGAATAGTATAATTGTGTAAACTGAATAAAAGTGGATTTCAATTATTTAACCTACAGGTTGGCATGTTTCTGTGCACTCAGCATTTTGTACTTTTTCTATATCAAAAATAGCACTTAGCTGGTTAATGACCCTAGGCATACACTAGTAACGTGGTTGTGGTGTTAATCACTAATGAAGTCATGCTTGGTGTCTGTGTTTCAGCATAAATCATGCAATGTTAAAAATATGTTAAGAATTTAGCAACCAATTATTCGTCTATTCCTTTGCGCCTACAGATCGTTGCCTACAGATTCCTTTCTCTGTAGTAATATGCTGGAAGATCAATTTTATAGAAGAAAAACCATCAAAATGATTCTCAGTGCAACAACAATAATCTCAATAATAGTCGATTATCATATTATTATCACCACAGTATATAAACCCTTTTTGGGATAAACCATGTGTTTAACAAAATACAAATAGTTATTTCGTCTTGTATTGCTTTAGATTTTTGAAAAATCTTTAAAAAAGTTGAGGGTGTGTTTAGTTTGTTAACATTTTCCATTTTTATTTTTCAAAATTTGTGTTCATTTTTACTTGATGGAAAACTCTTGAACTGATCCATTGTGTTAGAGAGAAGATGAAATGTTATGAGATAGATTTTTTTTGAAATCGTTTTATTGCTCCAAATATTACACGTAACTAGACTAGTGATTTTAAGCAAGAAAGAGTTGTACATTTATTCAATAAATAAACAATTTTGCCAAATTTTACCATTGATAGAAGAGGACCATCATTATACTAAAGGATCAATACAAGTTACTTGTGAAGATACTCAAGTCCCTTTGCACTATGTGTCGCTAACTTGTAGGTTATCTCGAAGTATCTCATGAGGCATATTACTCTTAGACAAGCAACCTCTCCTATCTGCACAATAACCCAGCAAGTTAACAACAGTAAAGTGGTGTATTTTTTGCACAAAGTTTTCAACTCCATTACAAAGTCAAGAATGTTCCAATTGGAAAGGGGCATATCAGATTTCAATGGCTCGAGTATACATATTGGCCGACATTGATTATCAATGGTTGAAGCAATGACTGGTTGGAGCATGCAGTCTGAATCCAAAAAACAGAGGACAATTATAATTTTTCATTCTTTTTCCATCATTTGATAACCTTGCTATTTGACTTTTTTTTTATTACATTTACTACCTTTCCTATTTAACATCTTAAAAAAAAATCACATTCCAACAATCAAAGGGGACAAAAACTTGCTCAATTTAAGATCTTTTTGAAGCAATGCTAATAATACTCGTAATACAAATGATTATTTAATCAGTCTACATTATTCTGCAAGATACGCAGACAAAATTGATTTCTCAAAAGAGAAGACCACAAAGCACAAACAACCATAAAGAACCGCGGGTGGCCTTGTGTACAAACAAAGAGGGGGTTATGCAGCAAAAACTCAACTTACCCAATATTGTTCTAACCTAAAACTATACATCGGATCAACCGGATTGCCTATATACATGGAAGAAAGAGGAAACAAAGTTGGAAAAAATTACTATGATTTGACGTGCATAGTTTTGCCTTTATCAAATTGTTGTCATTGAAAATACAAAGAACCAATTGAAGGCGGAACATATCTCGGATCAAGTAAGATTAAACAATCGGGGTGTCATCAAGCGGAACAGGCGGTTCCTTCACACTTCAATTCCAATAACATGAATGTATTTATACTTGTGTAAAAGCAAGTAGGCCTATCACCAAGAACCATGCTTACCTGAAAAAAGAAACCGACATTGTTCAGTATAATTTTTAGTATCTGCGATGGAAGGGGACAAAAATAATTGAAAAAATTTATCCACGCTTTATTAGTGGCATATTCCTTCTAACAACATAATTTGTTCAATATTTTACTTCCAAATGTATACCCTATTGATTTACCCCTATTCCAAGTTACAAAAAAAAAATGTTTGCCATAGAATTTCATAGAATTCTTATGAATAAAGGTTTGGTGAATAAAGGTTTGGTTTCATATTATATAGTTTGGCTTGTCTCGAATAGAGCAGATGCCGATCTTTACAGAACGAGAAAAAGGAAGAAGGGTAGTGGGCAGAGAACCATAAAGTGATAAAACAATAATCAGAAGTTCATACGGCATGTATCCTTAATTTTCAAGTAGATGGCTAAAAGTCTAAAATGAAAGTCTTTAGCTCTTGTGATTTCTATAATGTAGAAAGTCTTTAGCTCTTACCATTTCCCTGTTTCTTCTGAGTTTGGACTCTGTCAAGATAAGGAGCAATTATGGCATCTAACTTCACCAACCACAGAGCAAGAGCAGATGAAGTATGGGGCATTGATGCAAAAGATGCAATCGTTTCATCAACCACGCCGTCTGGAAATTTGCACTGAAATAACCAGCCCTTGTTGATGGCACCAACAAAATCAGCAAGAACCTATAAAAATAACAAATTCAACAGAAAATAGATCAAGTTAAAAGCAAAAAATAACATTCAGGGACTAAAGGGAATTTGATCAAACATATAGTTAAAAATAAACCTGCAAAAGCTCCACTAAAGTCGAGGTGCGTCTAAGCCTTTTGATCCATAGATTATGGGCAGACTTCCTCCAAGCACCAACCAGGGCATCTTCAGGCATAACAGACTGCACAGTGTAGGAGTATGCTTAAAAACAAATGTAAACCACAACACTTTTCAATATATGATCTAAAAAAATTGGAGAAGGGGATCAAAAGCCAGGCAGGATACAGGTTAATATTTAAGGAACCAATGTAGTATCATGCTTATATTGGATCAGAAGAAATATAACTAAGCAAGTAACAAACTATTTGTCATATTTTCCAAAATAGGACCGACTACTGGCAGCAAGTATCATTTTCCCAGACCAACAACTATAAAACACTCGCAGACCTTGTATTTGTACCTTAAATTGAATTGATCTTACATATTACAAAATATAAGACACAAATGCTAGCATGATTGAATGATTGAATGAGGAAAATTGATGCAGACGAACAACACACCTCAATTGCATAAATTGCAGCTTTCAATGATTGAATCTGTGATGACAAGACTTTATGAGTCGGAAATGTATTGCTGTCTTCTTTCTCCGTGCACATGGCTATGTGGATCGCATATTTTTCTTCGAGGTCAAAATCAAGTTCAAATGTCATATGGCAAATTTTACAGTGTCTCTCATCTCTCCAGTATAGATCATGGCAACTGCTACACCTGGCGAGAGAGTCAAGATAAGATCTTCTGCCATATTTTACAACATTGAGATCTAAATAAAATGAATTCCAAATCCAAGAATCGTATTTTTGAACACGGATCCATTTTTGCAGATGTTCCTCTGCTTTCTTCCCAGCTTCTATTACCACAGCCCCAGGTGACGGCAAAGAGTCTCTAGCAGACTCAGCCAGGTTCAGGTTGTCTACATCAGATACTGGAGAACAGCTATCTTCTGTAACCCTATCCAGCTCAGACTGATCAGAATGTGACATACACCTCATTCCAATCTTGTTAGCCTTAATCCTGGACATATATCTGCATAGAGATGTTTGTCGTCTCTCCAAAGATTCAATAAGAAGAGCCTCACGTTTCCCTCTATCATCCAGAACTGACAACAATGCACACAATGCCTGCACACAGGTTGACCATATATAACAATTTATCAGTACTAAAAGAACAAGCCATACAACAGTCACACTAGACCAGAAAATAATTTAAATATAAACATGATAAGAAAACCTAAGAAATTCACCTCTTCTGTATCAATCACCTCCCAGTGGCCATCTTCAGAGGATTCAAAGTAAACCCTCCTGTGGCCAGGATCATCTACATTACAAGGGCCTAAGAAGAGCCAGTATCTATTGTACCGACGATCAGATCCCAAAAACACTGATTGTATGGGGTGTGAATCATCTGAACCTTTTCTTTTCTCAAAGGATGCCTCCGGCATATGGAGTTTTGAGACTAACAATGAGGAATCTACTGGACCAGGGTGAGAATTCATGTGCACCTCTTTAATACATTGCATTTGTTCAATAGGGTTCAAAAATGACCCTGGATTCTTTACCACTGATCTCTTAATTTTTGCTCCAGAACCACGTAATTGGATACTGGAACTACAATCAGCTGTAACTTTTACTGGATCCTGTAAAAAAAGTCATTCAGAATTTAATAGGCTATGAGAAGTTTACAAAATCATGTATTCAGTTAGTAATGTTTAGGAGTTGGGAAGGGAAGGGAGAGGATTGGAAGGGGAGATAATCCAAGGCGAAGACATAGCTTTGCTGAATTGTTAGTGTCTTACCTTCATCCTGATGCTGGATCCAGATGAAAGAAGACCGGTCAACGCTGCCAACGCATTCAATTTTTCTTCAATTTTCAAATCTGAGTATTCACTATCCATCAGTCCTAACAACCACACTTCTCCTGCACGGCTCTCATCAATTTCAGTGTAAACTTTCAGCCTATTATGTTTAACTTTACGATTGTTATCGCGCTTCAATTTTCTTATATTAGAGTTTATTGAACTGCTTTCAAAATCATCTCCACTGCTACATGTATCAGAGCCATTAAGCTCGTCATCAACACTCCCAGAGTTCTCTGTATCTGACTCGCAGTCATCATTGTCCTTTGAAACAGTGCTCATACGTAATCGATATGCAGACGATGAAATCTTTTCAAATAAAGTAATATCACTTGAAAGTGTGGAATATATTGAAGACTCAAGTTCCTCTGTTGTGCTGGCAAGGTTTAATTCTGCAATCTACATAGAATCAAAATAAATTTTAAATTTATCAATATATAACGACAAATATTATTGTCTAAACAAAATAGTTAGTTACCTGCAATGACTTTGCCAGCTCAGAAACTTTGCACCCATTGTTACCTCGTTCTGACAAGATTTTAAACAGCTCACACTTCAAGGTGCCAGGGCATAGGCCATAGTTTACGAGAATATCCAATTCCTATTTTTTTTTTTTAAAAAAAAAACACATAATTATGCCTCAAAATCCAAAGCCAGTCAAATTTGAAAGTGGAAACAAGATAAAACAAATAAAAAACAACGCTCACTGAACACCAATCATCTTTAGACATTTAATATTAAATTTCACACACTACAAAGTGATGACCGCTCATTTTCATTCCACCAATTAACCACAGCAGATACATGGCTGCAAATTTATTTAATTTAATGTGTAGATATGGGACAGCTTTTTTTATTTCCTATTCAAAGTAGCTCACACACATTACAGTAGACCAACAAAACACATGCTATTAACAGCTTTATTAAACAAGCGGCACTAAATGTTTCTTAACCGTGTTTTGATCATTGTGAATGTTCAAAGGCACATATATGAAATGGTAAAAAAAGTGATTTTAATAATTGGGCTTATTACATTGCAATGTAGAAAACTAAGTAAATCCTTAACAACTTTTGTCAACAGTTTTGTAGTTCAAGACCAGAATCTATTGAACTTAGCCACATCATGACAGAGGTTATTGAAGGTACTATTAGGGAGTGGGGATAGTAAATTGTAGAAGACAATACTTCTGGGGAAAGGAAACTTTCTTATAAACTAAAGACATGTTTCCCCCTTCTTTGAAATGGAAAATAGTGATAGCAGATGGACATATGTTCTGAATATTGCATATTGGAATCTACTTTTTTGATGACCAAGCATATATTACTTGTAGCTTTCAGTACATGAAATATAAGATTCAAAATAATATTTTACAAAAAGTACATGACAGACAAGATAGCAGATGTGTTCTATCTAGAAGAAGACATCAAGAAGCTTTTACAAAAAATTAATAACAACAGCAGCAGCAACCCTCTAGAGTGTTCGATCTAAAATAAATACAGCTATCCACACAAAAATATATAAACATAGTCAACTCTAGTCAAATATAAAATGAGCTTGTTTAAAGTACCTTGCCAAGGCCATCTCTTCGTAAGGCACCTTGTTTGGAACCGAATCCAGCAGCTACCAGCACTTGACGGAGTATTTCAATCCAAGTAAGAGGGTTTAGAGATCTTCTCCAAACGTCAAGGGAATATTCTTGATTTTCAACCTTTCAAATACAGTGTTAGATTGTTAATCATTTTGTATAAATGTAATAAACAAAAACGCAAAACCTAAATCTCTGCTGATGAGAAGAGGAAACTCACAGAGTGAAGCAGCGCAAGAAAGTTGCATGACTTATTTAAATGAGGACAAAACCCATTAGAAAGCTCCACTTCAATGTCAGATAGAAGCAGTGTGAGAAGGGCCACATGAATCTTTCCAAGTAACATGGAATCCTGAAAGGCAGTTGGGATGTTATTTACAAATTGATACGACTCTAGTAAGAACTAAATAAGAAACTGCGCTTGCAAAACGTAAACCTGAGTCAAAGATGACATATTACCTTATCATGAAATGCCTGAACAAACTCATCGAGAGTGAAGGGACAAACATCAACAACTACAGCATACGTATAAATGAAATGGAACACCTGCCAAAATAGAGTTAGCTATGTCAAATTGAAGTTTTTTAGAAAAATGTTTCAAAAGAATATAAAAGGACGTGAGTTAGAAACTTCAGTAAACTAAAGCTTGGCAATGATAAAGCATGTTAATCTAAGAAAGAGCTTTCTGTCTTATAAGAAATAAATCCTGCAGGGTAACTAATAAAATCCAACCATCAGTAGTGTAGTTCATACAAGTCAAATTGTCAAAACTATAACCTACAAGAGTTTTCCCCACAATAAACTAGAATCGGGAAGAACTTCCTTTATGCTAGTATAAACTATTATAATCATTCTATGTTCTAATTCCAACAAAAGTACATGCATTCAAAATATCAGATATTTTGAGTCACATCTGATTGATAATATGCACCTTAAATAATTTCTTCACCAGTTCTGGGGAGGAGTCCCAAGGTTGCAAATGTATAGGTTTCTTCATCTTGATAGCAGCTGGGGGGAACTTGACTAGCACATCTATCAAAGCCACAAGCAATCAGTAACTAGTAATAATCAGAACATTCCAACGACCATTAACATAACACATAATACTAGGTGATACTTGTTCTCTCCAAAATTACCTGGACAAAGTGAGCCACCAAGCATTCCACCGGCAACTAGTTGATCTGAACAGATAAGCAGATTGGTTCCTTCTTGTAACTCTCTCAGCTCTAACTCTTCATCATCAATTAACATTGAAATTTGATCAACACCCTCCTCAGATATTGAGCTATCTAAAGCAAGTTCACATTTTTCAATGGGAGGCTGGTTTTGAGTCACATATTGGTTTGATTCACCCTGCCAGATATGAGGAAGTTTTAAATTTGCTAAACCATCCAATGTTACCACAAAAATGCATATTTGACTTTTTAATTACCACTCTTTTTTGCACAAACTGTTTCCTCTTCTCCTGTAATGTAGTTTTCCTATTTGGCATCTTATTTTTTGGTTTTGCCTGTTTAATAGGAACACGTCAGGATCTAATATTATAGGGGGAAACAAATTGAACACAGTATCACTGGTTTAGATAACTTACATTCCTGGTCACTGCTTTCCGTGGCCTGTTGGTCGACAATGGTGTTTTAGAATTAGAGGTTAGATGAACTTCCCGGTCAGCAAACCCAAAACCAACTGGAGTGTTTCTGGCATCAGGATTTGTTGCCCTCCAAACTGTCATCAGACCTTTGCCCATACCATGTTTCTTCACAGGTGCTTTTGTATTACAATTAGAATGATTTTGAATTGCATTTATGGAAGCCTGGGAAAAGAAGACCCGATACAAATGTAATGGAGTATAAAAGAAAACATAAGAAAGACTCTCAGGATGCCTAAAGTTACCTTTCTCCTTTTGACAGGCTCTTGGTCCTGTTGACACGCAGCAGTGTAATTTTTGGGTCCTAACAAAGACAAAATAAGGCAGGTTATAAAAACTAAAACAGAGAGATGCAAATGAAAATTAAAGTTATACTAAGAACAATAGAAAAAAATTAATAATTAATGTACATTTGCTGGGTACAGTGCAAAGAGTATAGTAGAAGGAAATGAAGCAAAAAATCCCACTTTTACCACACAATTTTCAAAAAGTTAGATGACATTTGTAATTTAAAAGATAATAAATACATAGTTAAAATTCATACTTTTTCTATTCTACGCTCCACTCAAAAAGACGGCACGAAATTAGTGGTTAATTGCAAAATAGAAGGTAGTTGTCTAATACAAAATTTAGACAAGAAAGAGATACAGTCCATGTCCATCTACACCAAGTAGTTCCTACATAGATTGCTTCCTACATTATGATCATTCTATTTGAACTATCAATAAGTATAACTAATAAGTAAAACTAAACATTTTTTTTACTGTAACTATACATAATAAGATTTTGAAAGAAAAAAAAAATCATTCGGAAATTTAGATAACCCTCCCAAGTTTTAGGAATCCTGGGCTCCCTCAAGTTTTAATACATATCGTAATAATAATGTATACAATTTAACAAATTAAATAAATAAATAAACAGCTAAAATAAATTCACAGTATCCACCTCCGATCTCCACTCACCTGTCACCACCACTAACCACCGTCCACCACCAAACACAAGTACCTTTTATTTATACCGAAAATTACCAACAACGCCGTGATTCTACTTCTAATACAAAATCAGAAAGATAAAATTGAATAAAAAAAAATCAGTAATATTAAGCATTATAAGAGAAAAACGCACCTGAAGGAATAGAATCAAATTCCCGTCCTAAAGCAGGACCATCATTCATCAACACACTGTTTACAATGCGACCTGTTGTATACAACTCTTCAAGACATTTACGCTTTTGAATTCTCTTACCATTTCCATCAACTTCGATATCATATCTTGAAGATGAAGTAGCATCAACTTTCTCTCTTGGAAGAAATTTTCCACCGTGAGAATAACTCGGTGGCACAATCGTTCCCTTTCCTCTCATCTCGCCGCTCAGTGTTATGTTATGTATCTCTCATCTGCATCACATACAAAAATCGTAAAATTGAGTTGAATTCAGAGTATATATACACTGAAATGAATCGGAAATGGAACTAAGTGATGAAAATTGAATTGATAAAGTGATTGAATACTGAAATTGTTTCGAATTCGGTTATGATTTTACAGTTGAGTGATGTGGCGGTTGTAAGAAGGAGAAAAATTGGAAACGTGAAGAGAGAAGAGATGTGAGAGAAAGATGAGAAATCTACCATGAATGAAGCTTTCGGTAGAATCAGTTGGAAAATGGGAGGTGACACAGTGTAAGAAGAAGGATAATAGAAATCACAGTAAGAAGGAGAAGTAGGGTTTTGGGTTTTACGGGAAACGAAGAAATATCTTTCTCTCTCCTCTTATTTTTCTAATTACTAAATAAACCCCAAGCCTTCAACCACTAAACGATCCTTCTATCGTCGTTTCGGATTTGTTCTTTGCACCCCCTCGATTTCTCTTCAACTTGGTTTTTTTTTTTTTGTGACACATCTTCAACTTGGTTTATAAATTATAAAAACTTACTACATTCATTTTTAAATATAGGATTTTATCATCTAAATCACCATATGTGGTGGCTTTTAGATTGAGTTCCTTTGATCTCTAAGTACAAGACTATATCGTCTAAATCACCATATGTGGTGGTCTTTTAGGTTGAGCTTCTTTAATCCCCGACTAAGGTAATAAAAAAATGAAAAATGTAATCGAAAGATTTTTTTTAAGTGTAAAAAATGATTTTTTTTGCATGGGAATAGAAACGTGTAGGGATGAAAGAAAAACCATTCACGTATTGTGGCATAGGCCCAATATTGATAGGTTGAAGATTGGGTCTAAAAAGTAGTTTTAACAGATGAAATCAAGTAAATCATGTTAGATGATGAGGTAGGACTCGTTGAGATTAGTCGTCAGTGAGCAAGTGGAATGATAGTTTTTTCCAAATGTTTGTAGGAAAGACACGGTGTGGCTTGTCATATGTGTGAAACTTGTTTTTCATATGTATCTATTTATGTTTAATTTGTATTGCTCATTGAATTCTTTACATGTTTAGACGGAATTCGTGTTTGTCAATTTATTAAAATATTTTTTTAAAAAAATAACTTTTGCGTTGACTTCAACACTCTTAGACAAACTCTCAATTTTTCCATCAACAAAATGTGTTCAGTTTTGGTCATTTGAGATATGGCCAAATGACCAAAATTTGTGGGTGATTGATAACTTAATGCATCTATGAATGATGTTGCTTTTCCAAAATGATATGTTCTTAAATGTGTGTCTCGCTCATCATGAGTTCGATCAAAGTTCGGCTTTATTGAAATTTGCACTTAAGTAGGTAATGGATACTTCGCATCATGTCCATGTTAACATTGACTTCATTTTATTTGGAGTTGGACCGATCACAGGTTCCATCTCCCATACGAGGTGTTTGGCTCAAAACTTTGATGCATCAATCGTCGTTAGTACCGCCCTACGACATTGTTGTTACTCTTTATGTTATTCCTAACCATGTCATTGAAGTTTATGTTAGTAGCATCGTTGCTTTAACATTTTTCAATATGCATCGCGTTAAGGAAGAGTGCAGTATATTTTTTGGTGAAAATTACGTTGTCTTCTTCGTTAGTGGTCTTTTTTTTTTTTTGTAGTGAGTTTGTTTAATTACCGAACTTGTATTGCACATGGCTAATCTCCTTCATCCAAGCAAAAGTTGGCATTGAGTAAGTACATCCATACCGTGGGTGAACTTGTCACAATGGTTCGACAAAACTTGAAAAATACTAACGTTGGTGGCCCCATCAGCTTGTCCAACATCAGTTTAATGCTTTTTTTTTTCTCTGCTTATGATGTTTTGATCCCCACCTATAGATTTCATCTTATTCGTAGGGTTTAGTCGACTACAATCAACGACAACAAAAACTCTGTCATATTCTCTAAAACCTATTGTTCAAGCAAAACAAGGTTTTAACCCCTTTTGTCAAAATGATGATATGACCTTGTATGTCTCCATTCCAATTAGAGGTGGAAATATGACAGACCGGCCTACATAAGCATAAGGCCTAGCCTATATAGGCTCAGACCAAGTCGGTCAATTTCTTTAAATAGAGAAGGCTAAGACTTTTTTATAGACCTATTTAGCTAAAAAGGTCAGGCTACAGGCCAATAAAAAAACCTATTAAACCTATTATGCCGACCTATTTAAGTAAATATGAATAATATTTTTACATATATTGTTATTATATATTTAAATTTGTACTTTGATTAAATTATAAATCCATTAACTTTTTCACTAATTCAAGTTTATTAATCTACATTAATTTTTCACATATATAAATGTATTATTATAAACTAAAATCGAAATATGATGTCCTATATAGTCAAATTCTCCAAAATATCATGTTAAATTTCAAAAGAAAGTTTAATCTGATTGATTTATTTGTTCATTAGTATATTAAAATTAAATATAATTATTTATTTAAATATGTTTATGTAAAATAGGCTTTTAATCAGGCTAATGAGTTATATCAGGCTTTCAAAAGGTCAGACTCAGACAAAAAAATAAGCCTACAATAGGCCACAAACCAAGCTCAGACCTTTAATTTTTTGACAGGTCAAACTCAGGTTTGGCAAAGCCTAGCTCGGCCTAGCCTATTTCCACCTGTAATTCCAATACATTTTACTAACGTCCTAATTTAAGATTTTATTATTTTATCCCAATAAAGTTGATATTTATGTTTAATTATTCTACTAGGAAAAAAAAAATCAAGCCAGCTTTTGATTATTATTATTTTTTTTGAAATAAAAAAACGATAGAATATTATAAGCTGTCGTATGCAGCAAACTTGAGCCACGTAACCTAAACGACACGGCCACAACTATAATTAGGGTTTAAGCTTTACCAATCTTCTAATCCTATTTCTTTCAGATCAAACCAATTTTGCAGAGAAAAGCGAATAACAATGGCGTCTAGGGTTGCTCTGAGGGCGAAGGGGAAGAGCTCAAAGGGTTCCAAAGGAGCCGAAGATCGATCAGTGATTGATTCCGTCAAGGAATGGACAACATGGGGAATGAAAAAAACGAAGGTCATCGCTCATTACGGTTTCATTCCTTTGATTATCATCATCGGTATGAATTCTGAACCCAAACCAACACTTTCTCAGCTTCTCAGCCCCGTCTAATTGCTCTTCGGATTTTCACCTGCTTGTCTGATGTGATGTGATTTTACGGAATTAGGGTTTGTTCATTATATGTAATTTGTTTGATTTTTGATAGTTTTTGAAGACTTATTAATAGAATAATTACAATATTCAAATGCTGTGTATGGGATTTGATTTTATGTACTTGGTGTTTATGCTTGGTTGAGCAGGTGGAAAGTGATTTTGTTCTTATGCTTTTTAATTTGATTGTTGTGATTGTTCTGTGTTTTGGGATATTTGGTTTTGTGACTGTGGCTAATGTTTTTTATACTGAAAGTTTTTCTTAGATGAAAACACAATTTTGATGCATAATCAATGATTATTACTCCAATTTGATGATGATTTTGTTTTGAATAAAAAACTTGGTATTTTGATAAGTAAATGTCATGCGATAGTTTGGCTTATCTTTTGAGACCAAATTAATGACTTATGAACCTTATGGTTTGAAAGGGGAATCAGTAAGGGTTGATTGTTAGAGTGTAGTTTTTGAATCCAAGACTTGAATCATCAAAACAATGAATGTCTCATGGGAATGGAAGATTATGTAATTTGTGATAGTTTTTGTTAGGCACACTAAGATGGCGTGTTTCAAAGCACACATATTATGTCATGTGTTTTTAAGAATATAATGTGCTTTTGATAGGCATACAAACTCTGGGCAGAAGTATAACGTGTTTTGTTCCATGCTCGGTGCATTTGTAAATATGTAAGCAATGGAACACGGGGCTAAAAACGTGGATCAGATGTGTTTCTTTTCCATGTTCGGTGCATGCCAAGATATACCTATATGAACATTGGCTTAGTTATTTGCCATGGAATATAGATATACAACTATTGTTAGAGTCTTGTGATAGTTAGAGGATGGTATCGGTAACTGGTCAGAGTTGATTTAGTGTAATTTCCCCCCTGTTGTATGAGGGTTGAATTTCTAATACTAGGGAGGTAAAATAGCCGCTTAAGTGCTTATACAAAGTGAGTGACCACACATGACCGAAGGCCTCAATTTAGTCTAATGTGTATGTCTGTTTCTTCACCTCTCTACACCAGCTGTCATCCTAGCTACATAGGTTTAATTTGATTGAACCAATACTAGGATTTAACATACTAAGCAAAATAAAAGACAAGACCTTCTCTGTAATTGAGGCCTTGGTGGGAATTGGGAAGTGTGGTAAGGTGTTGTTAAAGAGTGGAGAGAACCATAGGAGATCCTATCATACAGCTATACCAGAGTTTGGTCTCCAGAAAAGTATATACATGGCAATTTCCAACCCATAATGGGTCAAATTATATGGGATCTCAGGGAAAGTATTCAGTCATGTGTTTAACCCCTGTATAGTAAGTACTAAATCCACTAATCAATAGAAGGTTAAACCTAGATACTTAAAACAAAATATGCCTGAATTTCCTCTTTCTCACCATTTGGAATTTAAATCGGGAGTTGTGAAAAATGCTTACCGTAGTTGTTGTGTTTTTCTTAAAAATAACATTAGGAATGGAACCGTAGTTGTGAAAGATGGATTTGTCATACTCTCTCCGACTTTCTATAGTGACAAATATCATTGAAATTACAAAGATTTTGATTCAAACATAAATGAAAGAGTCTAGTCCAAACAATATATACGGCCAATTAAGCTGGATCTGGATCTAGAGACTTCTATCTATTTGATTTTCCCATTACCATCACTGCGTGATAAAACTTGAAGAGGTGTAACTAGCAAGTGACCATATATATATTCTCACAGACGATGAACTTGTCTGTTTTGATTTTTTTTTTTTGGGTTATCATCATATTATAATTATAAGAATAATGCTAGGAACACACTCTTTAACACATACATCTAACACCTCAACACACTCTCTTTTGTTGGTTAAAATTTACATGGGTCTCATAAATTTTATATGGGATCCACAATTTTTTATGGGACCCATGTGAATTTCAACCAATAAAAGAGTGTGTGTTGGTATGTGAGTGTTAGAGAAATTTATTTTGGCGGCCCTTGAGTTTCCTTGCGCGGCTCTTAAAATAGCGGATGTGTAAATCTTGAAAATTTTATGTTATGAGTTTTTTTTATTCTCAAATTTCTCATTTTTATAATTTCATGGATGTGTAAAATCTTAAAAAATTTATGTTAGGGGATGTTTTTTCTCATTTTTATTACATCCGCTAGGGGCAACACCTACCCAAGTTCTATTACCCATAATCCTAGCCAGAGATGCTAAATTGTGAGCATCAGAATTTTGTGTTCTACTATCAAACAAGACACACATTTGCTAAACAAGTCATTAAATTCCTACAATCCTCGGCAATTAGATTAATAGCAGCAAAGCTAAATATTTTATTAATGCAGTTTACCACATTAGCAGCATCAAAATGAATATAAACAAAGTTGATTCCTTTATCAACAACGGGTTGAAGAGCCCAAAGAGCACCCAACACTTAACCCATAAGCGGGTCAACAGAAAAATCTTCTCGTTTGCACGCACTTAGGATTGTTTCACCATCTAAGTTATGCAAAACCAGTCCCCAAACTGTAGGTCCATAATTGCTGCAGCCAACATCAACAAATAGAGAGAACATGGGGTTAACTAAGCTAGGTTGGATAGGAACATGTGCCACTAGAGCTCTCTACACTTTGGAGGATTTGCTTCATTAAAATCAGAGACAAAACTCATAATATCAAGGGCCAGACGTCCCGGGTCCAATTGTATACCATTGAGCACAACTGCATTTCTTCCTGTCCAAAATTTCCAAAGCAAGACACAAAATAATTGAACACCCAAGGGGTCTTGACACAATAACCATTCCAAAATCCAGTCAGGGAAATCAATAAACATATGAATATGGGAACCTTTGTTATGAAGATTTGTTCCAGTTGGAAGAATATTTTTAGCAAGTTTCCACATGAAATTCTTAACTTTATTAGGTATATGAGCTCTCCAAATTTCCTTCAACAATTTACTTCTTTTAGGACAAGACGAGTCAGGTTGAAGTTGAGCTTTTTCATCACATAAGAGGTGATAGGCTGAACGGACTAAATACACACCATCCTTCTCCCAATTCCAAATTAACGTATCTTGAGGTAGTCTAAAGGAAAGTGAAAAACTAATAATATTTTGCGCCACCTGTCTGTCAAAACAAGATAAAAGCATACCTCACTTTCATTGCTTAGTTACAACATCAATAGGCTTCTCTAAACACATGAGTGATTCGAACCTACCACAATGTTCTTATTGTTTCCATTATGTAAGTTGTAAACAAGGACTTGGGAATCAAGTTGAATTCCAATTTTCTCTATATGCCTTCTCCTAGTTAGTTGGAGTCATTCATATATACCTGTAATTATGTCATGTTTGGTGAGGTATGTCTGTGGTACTTCCCAAACTCTTATATCTATCTACCATCGGCATTATGTAAAATACCACTGCATCCAGTTTGTTTCACATTAGATTTTGCTAAGTTTAAATATGATTTTAGTCCTTAATAACATATGTGATCCAATATAATTATGACACGTGGTGCCATGTGACCTGATAAAATGAATACTATAATTGCAGGACTAATACTATATGCACTCGTAATTAAATTATTATCCTCTTGTTTCCTTGAAGTCTTCTTTTGGGGTTTCACGACACTTTTGTTCTAAGATTCTTAGATTTCATGGTTTACCATGAAACGGAAATAATTTGAAACTGACCGACACAAGGCTCCACATTTTCAATTTCTGGACAGTTTGATAAACAGAGAACCTGGACACAAAAAAGCACAAAAATATCTCTACCAGTTAAACACTGTTTGAATGCTAGAAAAGGAACTTTTTAGTGCTACTAAAATGTGGTTATCTTCTAAGTCACGTAATCTCTAAATAGTACTCCTATATGGCCACTATTGAATTAACAAATGTCAAGATAACTATTGTTTGATTATGAAATTCACGAGCAAATTCAATTTTTTTTCTTTCTATTTCACAAAAAACAAATTAGGTGAAATAAATAGTTAGGTCATAGGTGTGTGATCCATTGCCAACAAGCTCTTTTCCTTTTGTTTGTTTTTTTACATGTTTTTCTGTTGAGAGTGTTTTCTTTGGGTTATTTGGTATGAAGTTTCCACCACGGTTAGCGATGACAAATCTTCGTCGAGTAATCTGTGAGGTACAACTGAATTTTCTCGATATGCATAAACTATAAATCGAACCTCTAACTACATGCTTAAGAGGATCACAACTTTTACTACTTGGACCAATTAATTGTTTGTATGTTGAAAATAACCTTATTTCAGGTATTTAAGTTTTTTTTAACCCTCTAGTTTTTAGGGAAATGAGACACCGATAATCCAGAGTTTAGCCGCAAGGTATGTAAAGTCTGACAAAAAATTGTTTCCATTAGGAATCGAACTCAGGTTTTCCTGAACAATTCGTTGTAGGGGGATCTCATCAATCACTTGAGCTCAATGTCTTAGTTTATTTAAGGTATTTAAGTTGATCGAGGAGAGTGTGTGTTATAAGTTAAATTTATCTTTGATTTTCAAGCGATGTGAGACTTGTTCCTGCATATTAATTTATTTTTTTAAGAATTAAATCTCTTTCATAGTAACTTTATATAATTCACGTGACAAGTATCAAGTGTTGATTAAATTAAACTGATTATTATAAAACTACATAGATTAATCTAACCAAAAATATATTGTTATGTTTATTGTCTAATGTATAGTTCTGTAATTTCTCTTGAAAAAAAATGTAGCATTGCTCATGAATTCTTCTGACTTCTTAGTGGTTACAATAGAATAGGAGCTGAGGATCACATGCCATTGGCAGAAACATGATTATAGTATTATATTTGTAGTAATAAACATCATTTTAGGGTCACTTTCTGTGACAATAATTGAATGGATCAATCCTTCTACTTCAAGGAGCTGGCCTAGTCTGTCTCAATGGAAGGTAGAACAAATAAAAATTGCATACATTTGTGACACCATGTGCTTTGTCTTGTCTCTTTAATGCAATTTCGTCCTCTCTATTCCTATTAAGATATTATCAAACCAACACTTCTATGTTGCTCATTGTAAATTGTGTGGTCTTTCTTGTTCTTGTTGTCCCATGCCATCAACACAAACTTGTCCACATCTACGTCTAAATGTTTTTATATTCAAAAACCGATATAAATCAACGTCGATTCTAAAAATTGAAAACCACGTATTCAATATCGAATATTATTAGATGTTTTTAGGTACGCTCTTATGAAAACAATTCAAATCAGATCAAATTTTAAATTTATTTTTGAAAAGCAAACCAAACCGGAAAAAAATGCACATAATTTTTTAAAATAGCAAAAAAAATTGTATATATTCAAGAACGGAAATGAGATATTACACCAATCGATTATTTATGGGTTTTAGTTTTTTTATTTTAATTATTTCATGTTTCAAACATATCATTGTTCTATAATTTTTTTATTATTACATTACTATTGTTAGCATCACTTTGTCATATTTGGATGGCATGGCATTCTTATTCTCTTTCGAAGAAACAATTAGACAGTATATATTCTTTACATTGATTCTAAAGTTTTTTGTTGGTGGTGTTATTGTCAAAGACTAGATATATATCATTGAGATGTCCTCAGCCAAAAGCCAAAGGTTAATATCAATGTAAAGAGGTTTGTCTAAGTGGTTGACATATCTCAATAAAATGTTATTTATACACACCTGTCAATTAAAGATAAATTTTTTAATTATTCAAAACTTAAATTTCATTTGTCCATGATGTGAAATTTTACATGAAAAATTAATTTATTATTTGATAAGATTGTTGGCTAATAGCTTTGTTGTGAGATCATATGGATAGAAATTTAAAAACCGACTTCAAATAGAATGACAAGGGAATAAATCTAATAGAATGTGAATAACATATATGCAAAGATGGATCTCAATCCTCTCATGTTCTTTCATCATGCTTTCATATCAGTCATCCATTTATATTCTCTCTCTTCTGCGCAATTCTATTTTTTCTTTGTAAATCAACAATTATTAAATTGAGAAAAAAAGAAAAAAGAAAATTTCAATAATTAATATTTTCTCAACTATTGTTGATTTACAAAGATAGGTGATTACAAATTAAAATTGATATTAAACCACCTCTCTCTAATTGATAAACTAAGAAAATAATCAAAATAGAGATGGTGGCGGCTGAGTGAGTGAGAGGAGTACTACATTAATATTTTACTTCGACCATAATTTCAATAAGTTGATTTTAGAGTTTTTTTTTTTTAATTTTTAAAAGTGAATCAGTTTTAATGTTTTATAGACTACAAATGTTTCACAATTGATTTTATTTTTCTTTCTTCCAGTACTATCGACTTTAAGAAAGATAAATATAAAAGGAAAGACAATGATGGAACATAAGAACAAATAGGGCCGCATAATAGACAACAATTGTCCATGAATAAATGAATTTTGGCAATGAAAATAAACTCTTGGAAATAGGTTGTTTAAGTGAGTGTTCATTAAAGTAGCTCAGTTGGTCAAACACTGTACATATATTGAAAGTATTGGAGTTTAAATTTCATATTTCTTATTTATATATAATTATAATGTGAGTCTAATTATTAGACTATTAGAAGAAGAAAAAAAATATGTTTGAGTGAGATAACCGGACAAAGCAGTGGATAAGAGATCAATCAAAAGTAAAAATTGTCTATTTTTTCTTGTAAACTAAATATTATAAAAATTAATTTTTATAAATGAAGATCTATGATGATAAATAATATCACAAAAGTTCGTAGCATTTTACGTTAGAAAAGAAAACCGGTCAACAACCAATCTCCAGTCTTACTCAAAAATACAATGATGTCAATTATAGTCGAAGAATCCAATTAAGCGTCAATAATAGATCAGGAGATCTCCCATGTGAACTATGCATTGAGAATATAAATGATCCAAGTAAAATTTAGTTTAACCTTTTTTTTTGTCTAAAAATGTAAAGAGGAAAACAAAATTGGATTGAACTCATTCGTAAATTTTAACCCTTTCATTCATTTTTCGTCTCAAGTCATGGAAAATATGGAAAAAATAATAAAATAAAATGTCTGGTTGCCAACTCGGCCTGCACCCCCCGCTTTTTTTTTGCTGGTTAAGCAGGGACAGACCAACTTAAGACACCGAATAAAAAACTCATGGCCTGACCCGTTTTGCCACCGCTGATGTGCATAAAGGCGACCGCAACTTGTTGTGGCTAATATAAAATGTTCATCTTCGTCTCTAATACATGTGTCGATTTCAACTTTGTTGATATTTGAATTGAAGGATGCATCAATAATTTTACATGTAAACCTTCTCGCAAATGACTTCTTCCACATGCTAACATTAAGTTTGCTATGCATATGATATATTTCGACTTACATAAGTAAGTTACGTCTGGCGCCACAACTTTTTTCTGAAATTACGGCAAAAGATCATAATTTCATTGTTCAAACCGACTTAATGAGATACTAAAGTATTATTCCCATGACCAAAAAGAAATTTAAAAGGTACACAACAAGTAAAAAGCATGTAAGTAAAATCACACCAACCGATATAAGTCAAAAGAATATAAGTAATTTTTGATAAAGATGACATAAACGAGATAACAATATATCAAAATTCACATCCTTAATCAGCAGTATTACGGTGAATATTTCAGAATCACGACACATCTAAACACAATTTGGTTTGAAGCCAAACGGGACCCATGATTGAAATGGTTTGGTGGTGGTTGGAGTTGGAGTAAGATATATTTGAACCATTTAGCTTTTCTGGTTTTGTTAGTCTTGTTCTATAGTTAAAGTTAAAACAAAAAGAAAAAGGAATAGTCAACGGTGTTCCAAGTTCCAACAATGTGAATAGAAGCAACAAGAAGAAATCGCACTTGTCTTAACTCATAACGCGATCTTTAACAACAACAACAAGAATGTGAAAAGTTTTTTTGAGTCTTAAACATAGAAAGAGAAACTGTTCCATTTTGTTGGAAACTGTGTAATCGCTTTTTTATCTACGCCGTCGACCACCGGACTTTACTATTTTCCGGCCAAACTTGTCTCCGTCACCGATTAATATTCTTCCAATCAGAAGACACAGATAGATGAATCTCTGACATTCAACAAACATATTACAATGACCACGCCAGAAGATAGTGCCTCCACCGGCGCCGCCGTCGTCGCCGCAGCTCCGGAAGGTGGAGAGAAGAACGGCATAAATAGTGAGCTATGGCAAGCTTGTGCTGGTCCTCTTGTTAATCTTCCTTTAGCTGGAACTCATGTTGTTTACTTTCCTCAAGGACATAGCGAACAAGTAACATAACAACCTCTTTAATTTTCATACTTTTTCTGTTTTTCTGTTATCAATGTCTTGTCTTTTGTTTCAGCTTATTGTCTTAAGCTTTCCATGATAGCTTATGAAAAATACTTTAAGTTTATATGAAAACAATTTGACTTTGTTTTATTGTTATGAAATAGTTTACACATAAGCACTTTTATGATAAAGCGCGCTTAATTAAGCTGTTTATGCAATATCTACTATGTTAAAATTATAGTAATAATTTGTAGCTTTGATTGATTTTGTTTTCAGGTTGCAGCATCTTTGAAGAAAGATGGGGATGTGCAAGTACCAAACTATTCAAATCTTCCTTCAAAGTTACCGTGTATTCTTCACGGTCTCACTTTGCATGTATGCTGGATTATTCTTTTTAATTGTTTATCTTGTTACTAGAGTTTTCTTTGTTGAAATTTTGTTCGTTTGTCGTGGTTGTCTTTCCAGGCAGATCCAGATACCGATGAAGTATATGCCCGGATGACACTTCAACCGGTGCCTTCTGTAAGTACCGTATGCAATGTTATTATATTTTTTTGCGTCAAACAACGGCTGGAACAGTTCATATTAGTTCCTTTAAATTTGGAAAGTTTCTAAATTCGCATGATTTGTTGACGTTATGTTTGCAGTTTGACATGGATGCCTTATTAAGATCAGATATTTCTCTCAAATCCAACAAGACACAACCCGAGTTTTTCTGTAAACAACTGACAGCGAGTGATACGAGTACTCATGGAGGTTTCTCTGTGCCCCGTCGTGCTGCAGAGAAGATTTTCCCCCCTCTTGTATGCTAATTTTTAATTTTTTTTCCCTTACCAATTCCTCGATTATAACTTTCTTCAGAGTTTAATCTGGTTAGTGTTTCGATATAGGATTTCTCTGCGCAACCTCCTGCTCAAGAACTTGTCGCAAAGGATTTGCATGGTAATGTTTGGAAGTTCCGCCATATATATCGTGGTATGTTTACATTCATCTAGCTATAAGTTTGAAATTGTTTTAGTACTATCAGAAACTTATCTTGTATGTAATCTGTTCACGTTGTGTCAAGTACACTTCTGAAAATCTTTTTCCTATCCACGATTTCCTGCCAGGACAACCGAAACGTCACTTGCTTACAACTGGATGGAGCCTATTTATCAGTGGAAAGAAGCTTATAGCTGGAGACTCGGTTTTATTTATAAGGTAAGAGTCATATTCGATACCTTTTCTTTTGTTGGTGTTCGTGGTTTACAAATCTATATGTTGATGCTCTAGGGTTAACCTTTATCGTTTTGGCTCAACTCATTTAAGCTAGTAACTTAAATTTTTTTGCTGATTTTATTTGCTTCTCTGCAGAGATGAAAAACAGCAGTTGCTTTTGGGTATCAGACGAGCAAACAGGCAACCGACCAATCTATCATCCTCAGTACTATCAAGCGATAGTATGCACATTGGAATTCTGGCTGCAGCAGCTCACGCTTCTGCAAACAATAGTCCCTTCACCGTGTTTTATAATCCTAGGTCAATATTGGTCACTGACTTTATTCGGATAGTATTAATACATAATTTCTTCGATTGCGAGTTCTCTATGCCATATGAATTTGTATCCTCGGTTCTAAATAGCTTACATCCTTCCTTTATGTGCAGGGCCAGTCCCTCAGAGTTTGTTATTCCATTGGCCAAGTACTACAGGGCAGTATACAGCCACCAAATATCGCCTGGGATGCGCTTTCGAATGATGTTTGAAACAGAAGACTCGGGAACAAGAAGGTGCTTCACTTTATGACCATGTATCATATGAGTAGTTTTGTGAAAAATGCTAAGTTGAAAATTAGTCATGAAGAGAACTTGGGTGGTTGAATATTATAACCAGAGAGATGTAAATAGCTTAGCTTGCACGTTAGTTGTTGACCGAAAAAATATATCATTTCTCAATTTAGTTTACACAGAAATAACATTTTATATAGTAGTATTATTACGATAGGAGATGATTGTTTGTGAATTTATATTTAACCTGGAAATAATTTTGATATGGAATTTTACATTCATTTTATTTGCAGATATATGGGTACAGTTACAGGTGTCAGTGATCTGGATCCCTTGAGATGGAAAAACTCTCAGTGGCGTAATTTGCAGGTACAGTTTGTGTCATCTTTTAGCAATTCAATGAGGTAAAATTTATCATCAAAAGCAGATGAACTCTGAATCACTTGTACTTGGAAAAAGAAGTTTCTTCAACTTCAAGCAGTTTTTGTAACTTATACATAAATATTCAGGTTGGTTGGGATGAATCCACTGCTGGGGAAAGGCGAAATCGGGTCTCAATATGGGAAATCGAACCTGTTACTGCTCCATTTTTCATCTGTCCGCCTCCATTCATCAGATCCAAGAGGGCAAGACTACCCGGAATGCCTGGTAAATAATTGTTTAATACACAACTTTTAGTTACAAAGTGATGTTGGATTTCTCTTTGTAGAAACCTCTCGTTAATTATTATGCTTTTGTATTTTTATTTTGTTTTTGCAGATGACGAGCTATTTAATGTCAGTAACCTTTTCAAAAGTACAATGCCTTGGCTCGGTGATGATATGAGTATGAAGGATCCTCAGGCTTTCCCTGGCATGAGCTTAGCTCAATGGATGAACTTACAGCAAAATCCCACTCTGGCTAACTCATTGCAACAAAATCACGTGCCTTCCATGTCTGGATCCGTTCTACACAATCTTCCTGGAGCCGATATTGCTCATCAATTGGGATTCTCTACTCAACAAATCTCTCAACCAAACAACGTAGCTTTCAATGCTCCAGGTATGCTTCAGACTCCCCAACAACTCGATCACCTTCAGAAGCTATCATCCACATCTAGCGGATTGGGAACAGTCATGCAGCCAGAACAACAACATTCTAGACAGAACTTGGTAAATCAAACTTTACCACAGAGTCAAGTTCAGACTCATGTTCTTAATCCACAGAGTGTCGTCCAAACGAACAATATACTTCAATCACAACAACAATCCACTCAAAACCAACAACTCCATAGAAGCCTCTCTCAGAACCCTCTTCATCAGCAGCTTCAACAGACTATAATTGGTCAGAACCAACAGCAAAATATGATCAGGTCCACTATGCCAGATCATATTAATCAACAGTTACCTATGTCGGATAATCAAATTCGGATTCAGTTGTTACAGAAGCTTCAACAGCAACAACAAACATTCTTTGCTCAGCAATCTGCATTGCAGCAGCCTGCTCAACTTATTCAAAACCAAGAGCAGCAGAGGCAACTTTTAGATGTAACACACAACTCTAGGGCATTAACTTCCAATCAAGTGTTTGAAATTCCTCCTACACTTCAAAACTCACTGCCTGGGACTAATTCCATGGTCCATCAGATGACAGATCATAGTAGCCAGAACAATGTTCAGTTCTCTCATCCATCCAAGCAACAAAAGCTTCAACATCAACCACAACAAATGCAACCCGACTCGGTTTCTAAAATGTCTAGTCATGTTGGACTTCCTCCTGCAACTACAACTAATCATTTATCTGCTTCTGGTAGCAGTACACGGACTGTAGCAACTGGAACAGGGCCATCGGTAATTATTGATGATGTTCCATCTTGTTCCACTTCACCTTCCACAAATAATTGTGCCAATGTGCTTCCTCCAATGACAACATCCCACATCCTTATGAGCACAATAGGGGATGACGCGGTTCAGTCTTCTGCGACGATCTTGAGCCAAAGTGTCTTAGAGACCATGTCATCTAGTGCAAATGTGTTAAAATATGTACCACCAAAATATGAAGCTAAGCCTTCTTTAAATCACAATCAAGGGAATTTTTACCCTCAGACTTGCTTGAACGGTGGTGCTGTCCAGACAGATTGTTTGGATACGTCGTCTTCTACAACTTCAGTTGGCCTTTCTCAGAGCGATACACGCTTTCATCAGAATGACAACCTGTTATCTTACAATCCACAATCGATGTTTTGTAGAGACAACATTCAAAATATGGAAGTTCAGGCTGATGCTAGGTGCAATATTGCAAATGGCAACAGCATGAATGGGCAAATGAGAATGCCACCAAATCTAGATTCTACGGTAACCAAAGGCACAAAAAGGCCGGGCAAGGATTTGTCAAATAATTTCTCTTCCTCAGGCTTGCTTGGTGACTATGAAAATAACAATGATGCTCAGCATGAACTTTCATCTTCATTGGTTTCACAAACATTTGGAGTCCCTGATATGACCTTCAATTCAATTGATTCCACCATAAATGATAGTAGTTTCTTGAATAGTGGTCCATGGGCTCCACCGCCGCCGCCACATCAATTTCAACGGATTAGAACATATACCAAGGTTTATTACTATTACTATTGCTATCGTTTTAACAACAAACACATCTCAGTGATGATGGACGTGCGATTCTTGACTAGTATTTTCTTGATTAGTATGTCTGTTTGTAGCTATTTTGTTAAGTTAGCTTTTTGTATTTTTTAGGTATATAAACGTGGGGCTGTGGGAAGATCCATTGACATAACAAGATATTCAGGTTACGAGGAGCTTAAACATGATCTGGCTCGTAGGTTTGGTATTGAGGGACAATTGGAGGATCGACAAAGGATAGGTTGGAAACTTGTTTATGTAGATCATGAAAATGATGTTCTGCTAGTGGGAGATGACCCTTGGGAGTAAGTCCAACTGCTTTTTTTTCTCATCAGATTTACCATTGTTCATGTGTATACTCCTCACATGCATGACAATAATGTTTCTGAACTCAAAATCATTTTGTCTCTTCATGCCCTACCTGATGGATGGATTATTTCCAGAGTTGATGTATCTTCTCTTTCCTTACAAATGTAGTTTTATTCTTCAAGTTGGTTGGCTCGAATTTTCCCATATGTTTGTGCTTGTGTATTGTCTAATTTCACTGCGAGTTTCCAACGAAGGTTGGTCTAGTTGGTAAGGATTCAACTTATGTCCCACAAGGACAGTTCGAATCCTGCTGCCAATGTGTGGACCTCGTTGGTGTGATTCCTGAATTGGAGTATGTAGCGGACTAGTGGTTGCATGTGTTAGAATTAGACTAATTTTAAAATCCATATTCTTTTTTATTAGTTATTTTGACATGTTAATTGTTTCTTATCGATATGTCAGGGAGTTTGTTAACTGTGTCCGCTGTATTAAAATACTTTCTCCTCAAGAAGTTCAACAAATGAGCATAGATGGAGATTTTGGCAACGGTGGCCTTCCAAAACAGGCTTGTAGCAGCTCCGATGGTGGGAATACTTAAATGCAGTCCAGGAATTCGCTAACTATTCTTCGGTGTTGGTAACTTAATTTATTCTTAGGAGACATAGATTATTGTTGTCCCAAAGGTATTTATGACGCCTTTGTGGGGGGTTCTACGTACATTTCTATCCTTGCTTCTGCTGCACTGGCCATTATGAAGAACTGAAACAAATGGCGGTGAAGCTTACTGTCTACAAATTCCATGCAAGGACTAATGAATAGAATGCTTAAGCTAGATGTTTTTAATCAATGCATATTATGTTGTTGTAAAGTTGGAACAAAAGTTCTGTTAGTATAGTTGAAATTGAAATATAACAGCATAATTCAGTGTATCTATCTGCCTCTGTAGGGAATTCTTGTCTCTTGATATGTGAATTGAAAGGTGGGGTCTTTTGGTTGGGACTTTTGTAAACATGGCCAGACAACTACATTGTCACCATTGGAAAAAAAGTTCCACTCTTCCACTAGTCCAAATGGTTTTTTGTTTTTTTAATGTTGTTGATAAATCTACATCTACTAATCCTAATGCCACGACTTATGTATGGTCAAATAAATATAAAAATATCAATTATATAGAAATGATATATTTTATTTTTATTTTTTTATAATTTATAAAAATTTAGGTGAATTGGGTCCGAAGCCAACAAATTATGAAAGTCTAAATACTCGAAGATTAGATACTTGTATATTATCTAGCCACACGTTTTTCACATTGACATTTTGGTTTTTCACTAACATCTAATGAAAAAATCTATTATTTTGTCACATCACTCAACTTTTACAGGGTATTATGAAATTTATAATGTAGCATGGATAGATTGTGGTCTCTCAACGAGTGTGACGGTAATTGAAAAGTAAATATATACCAGATAAACTCTTGTATTTCATGCGAGCATCGCAAATTTCTCATTTTACCCTTTATCAAATTGACCATTTCGGATGAGATTTGTTTGGATTGGCAGGTCTTGTATGATAGATATGAATATAACAATAAAAATCTTGCTTCTTCCTCATAAATTTGTTTCCTTCAAACTCTAAAATACACAAAACCCCAAACTCTCAATCCTACTCAAAAGGTAGGTTTTCCATCAAAACCACTTTCAAAGCATCACATTTTGTTCGTTTACAAGTTCTAATGAAGAGGTAAGTGTTGATTTTTTCTAATTCTCATTTTCAACTCTCGTTTTTTCCTTTTTAATTTTGCAGGCTTATTGGATTGATCTGTTTGGTAAGTTATGCCAATTTTTGGTTTTGAGCGCAAATTGGAGTTGGATTTGATTTTGAGGCTTAAACCCTAACTCTCGGTTTTCCTTTGTTTTGAATGGAAACTGAACACACCACAAAATGATTGAAAACATTGCTCGCCCGCTATATGCTCGTAGACTTCCAATTTTACCCTTTACCAGATTGTCCCTTTCACATGACAATAAAATCAACCCATCTAATGCGTCAATTCGGACATTCTTTATTGGATCAATAATCATAAACATAACCAATATACCTTTGAAATCGAAAACACACAAAATAACAAAGAAATGTTTGAATTACATTATCTTTGCAATCAAACAAAAATAGTGTTGATAGAGTCGATAGAATTATATATTGAAACACAAACTTCGCGGAAAAAGATGTTAGGTTTAGAGTGGTTTTAAGTTAAGAGTGTTGAAAAATATCACAAGTTTCAAACTTTTAATCAAATTTATACGTTATATACTATCAAACTGGTCAATCAAGACAAATCTCGTCCGAAACGGTCAATATGGTAAGTGGCAAAGTTGGAAGCCTATGAGCATGTAAGGGTGAACAATTTTCATTCATTTCAAGGTGTCATTTAATTCAAAAATAAAGTTTGATGGTTGATCTTCGCCCCTAAAATTAATCATAATCCCCCTTATATCTCCATCTACCATGAGATATTTCTGATAATACAAATCTTACTAAAAAATTTCTTTCACTAATATATTTTTTTAGGCTCCGTTTGGATTGATGGAATGGAGCGGAGCGGGATGAAATAAAATAGTGTTTCATTGTTTGAATTTGCAATATAATCAAATACTACCACTTACCTTCAATTTTGTTCATCTCTTTATTAAAATATCCAAACAATGGAATGAAAGATTTATTCCGCTCCGCTCCATCACATACCACTCCCCTCTATTCCGCGCCGCTCCATTCCGTTATATTCCATCAATCCAAAGAGAGCCTTTTGGGCCTTGGAGGCCCATAAAAGAAGTTCCAACGCAAAAACGCCAACAGTATAATAAAACTTGCGCAGCTGAGAAGAGAAAATTGAACAAACAACAAAAACCGAGAATTAGGGTTTAAGCCTCAAAATCAATTCCAACTCCAATTTGCGCTCAAAACCAAAAATTTCTATCATCTTTCACTTTCGGAGCAAAAAATGGAGCAAGAAGAACCAACAACAACACTCGGAAAACGAAGTGAACCGGAACCAGAAGCCATTACCGGCGGCGACACTTCTTCAAAACCAAAAAAATGCCGCAGTGCAGAACGTACTTGCGTTCACGAAGTAGCAGTACCAAACGGTTACATCTCAACGAAAGACGAATCACTTCACGGAACACTCTCCAAACCTCTCCACAACGGTACTATGGCAAAAACCTATCCCTTCACTCTCGATCCATTTCAACAAGTATCTATTGCGTGTCTCGAACGAAATGAATCGGTTTTAGTTTCCGCTCATACTTCTGCTGGAAAAACTGCCATTGCGGAATATGCAGTTGCAATGTCGTTTAGAGATAAACAGAGAGTTATCTATACTTCACCGCTTAAAGCTCTTAGTAATCAGAAATACAGAGAACTTAGTCAAGAATTTAAAGATGTAGGGTTGATGACCGGTGATGTTACGCTATCTCCGAATGCGACATGTCTTGTTATGACTACGGAGATTCTTAGAGGAATGTTGTATCGTGGTTCTGAAGTTTTGAAAGAAGTTGCTTGGGTTATTTTTGATGAAATTCATTATATGAAGGATCGTGAAAGAGGTGTTGTTTGGGAAGAAAGTATAATCTTTTTACCACCTGCTATTAAAATGGTGTTTCTTTCGGCTACTATGTCGAATGCTACTGAATTTGCTGAGTGGATTTGTAATATACATAAACAGCCTTGTCATGTTGTTTATACTGATTTTCGACCTACGCCTTTGCAGCATTATGTTTTTCCTATTGGTGGGAGTGGATTGTATTTGGTTGTTGACGAGAATGAACAGTTTAGAGAGGATAATTTTGTGAAGCTGCAGGATACTTTTATTAAGCAGAAGCTTAGTGAGGGGAGCAAGGGTGGTAAAACTAATGGGAGAGGTGGGAGAGGTGGTCCTGCTTCTGGGGGTTCTGATATATACAAAATTGTTAAGGTCAGTTACTTTTGCCTTTCATTGTGTTGTTAGTCATTGAACCATAGTTAATTTTATGTGGAATTGGTTGTGTTTTCGGTAATTTTATTATTATTTATCTACAGTGTTGTTCATTGTTGTGATGGAAAATCGGCTTATTAATAATATTATATTGTAAGAAGCTTCGGGACTCCTGTTTCTGACTGTGTGTTTCGATGTATTGTCAGATTCTTAAGATAATGGTTTCATCTGCACTGGCTTTTATTGAAATATAGAATCTTAGGAAAATTAAGTAATGTAAACATATTGGTACATTATATGCATATTGTATATAGGGAATCGTGTATTATTGAGGGTTTTAAAAAACGGTAGGTTACCGAGGAAACAGCCCTAACAAAACAGTATAGGAAGCTGCTGTTACCGTTTTCCACCATTTTATAGACTGAAAAGAAAAAATCATGCCGAAACGCCATTATGGCCGCAGCAAAATGCTAATAGACAGAGAATTCTGTTTTTTCAGATTGAAATGGATAAATATCTCATTAAGTACAAATCTTGACATAAATTACATAGTGTTATCTCCTTTTAACTCTTTCCCTAGGACAGAACTTCATATCTATTTCTAATTTACGTTGTTATACATATATTATAGTAGAAATAATTTTAATAAGATTGGTGCGATGTTGTGATTAATTCTCTCCGCGACGACCGCAATCTGCAACGCAGAACCCTCTGAAATTGCAAAATCCTTAACGTGACCTTGACCGTGGGTGCTATTTAAAACCTTTACTAGGAAAATCTATAGCTTCCTCTTAGCTCAAGTATTTTAATTGGACACCCTGATTAGTAAAATAATTAATACCAATCACACGTTACAGATGGGGTCATGGATATTTCCCCTGATGCGTGTGCAAGCTAAGAATCTGTTCCTTACCTTTGCTGTTAGTGTTCTGTCACTGCTGCTTCATGGAACTCATTGCTCTGTTTGGAAAATGCGTCGTAAGTCCCTAAACCAGTTTCACTTGTTTTTTAAGAAGTAAAGAAGCCAAAGCTTTGATGCAACATGCAATGTTTGACATACTTTGGTGCATTTTAGAGGGATTTTTAAATCGTGCACTTTTGAAGATATCTACAGATAAGCAGTTGCTTTTAGATATGATTATTTGTCAGACATATGGCTATGAATGTGTAAAGCTCATGCATTTTTAAAAGAGTGTCCTTTGCAATATGTTGATGAATTGGGTCGTTTTATTACCCTGATGATGTTTATTTTTCATGGGTGTTACACTTATACTTTTCTTTTTTATGGAAGGTTTTTAATCCTCCATACTATATTTTTATTGCTCTTTATTTTAGTTAATATATTTCTTGATTTTCAGATGATCATGGAAAGGAAATTCCAACCTGTTATCATCTTTAGCTTCAGTAGGAGAGAGTGCGAGCAGCATGCAATGTCTATGTCTAAGCTTGACTTCAATACCCAAGAGGAAAAGGATACAGTGGAACATGTTTTTCGGAATGCAATACTCTGTTTGAATGAAGAAGACCGGAGCTTACCTGCTATTGAGCTGATGTTGCCACTTCTTCAGCGAGGGATTGCTGTTCATCATTCTGGGCTTCTTCCTGTCATCAAAGAATTGGTTGAGCTTCTTTTCCAGGAAGGTCTTGTAAAGGCTCTCTTTGCTACCGAGACAGTAAGATTTTCTTAAGCTTCTGTTTTTTGTTTTTTTTAAATTCTTTCTTGATAATATATTTTTGGAGGGATTCTTACATGCACTTTTCTACAGTTTGCAATGGGTTTAAATATGCCGGCAAAAACTGTTGTATTCACTGCTGTTAAGAAGTGGGATGGTGATAGTCACCGTTATATTGGATCTGGTGAATATATACAGGTGAGCGATGGTTTTTGTTTTGGGTGTTGGTGGTTGAAGAATTATTCATTCTATTGAGATATTGCCATTTTTACTTACTATTAATTATATGCTACCTTTAGATGAGTGGAAGGGCTGGGCGTCGTGGTAAAGATGAGCGTGGGATTTGTATCATAATGATTGATGAGCAGGTGAGTGTTTTGCTAGTCATTTTTTTTACATTTTTCCAATTTCTAACTAAATTATGATACTTTGGCCAAGTACCAAACACATTCTTCGCAGAAAGTAATCATCTTTACTTTGACTGTAAGACTATAAGTTAGATGCTTTATATTGTGTTCACATTCTATTCTTAGTTATTATTGGTATGCCAAAGTCTCTTGTTTGACTTTGGTTTGTAAACTAAAACTAATTGGTTTTGCAATCATGAACTAAATCATTATCTGATTATTTTGCACAGATGGAAATGAATAACCTCAGAGACATGGTTCTGGGTAAACCTGCTCCTTTAGTTAGTACATTCAGGCTTAGCTACTACTCAATTTTAAATTTGATGAGTCGTGCGGAAGGGCAGTTCACTGCCGAACACGTGATAAGAAATTCATTTCATCAATTTCAATATGAAAAGGTTTGTGCCCAACCATTTCCTTCAAAACCTTATTTGTATTAGGTGCATTGTGATGTTTAACTCGCTGAATTGTTGCCCATATTCAGGCCTTACCTGATATGGGAAATAGGGTGTCTATGCTGGAACAGGAAGTAGCCTTGCTTGATGCTGCAGGGGAGGTAATCTTTGTTCACGGGCCATCTGTTTTGTTAATTATATTTCCTGTGTAATTTTGATATTTTGATATTCGATTTACTATTTGCTATTATTAATTATTTGTGTAGGCTGAAGTATCTGAATATCATAAGCTGAAATTGGAATTAGCTCAGCTTGAGAAAAAGATGATGTCACAAATAATAAGACCTGAAATGATTCTTTATTTTCTTGTCCCTGGTCGATTGGTAAGTGATACTTACTGTCAATGCGGAATTGAGTTTGGATTTTTTTTGCTTCTCTAATTAATCCCTGAGTAACAGCATTTAAACGAGTTTATGATATCATAAATCCATCCATCCATCCATCTCTCTCTCTCTGGGCAGGCATGCATGCATGAAATTTTAAAAAAATATATATGTACTGTATTAAAAATCAATTATTTCCGACCATTCTCTGTGCACAATTGTTCATTTGTATTTTTTGGTTCTTCTGTGTTTTATTTATCTTCTGTTTCTTCTATCAAATATCACTGAAATAGATGTCCGTCTTACTCTTGCAGATTAAAGTAAGAGAAGGCGGGACAGATTGGGGCTGGGGTGTTGTGGTCAATGTTGTTAAGAAACCTGTTGGTGGTTATATAGTTGACACTTTACTTCATTGTTCACCTGGTTCAAATGACAACAGTATACGGCCAAAACCATGTCCACCTCGCCCTGGAGAAAAAGGTGAAATGCATGTGGTAAGCTGCTATTTTGACTTTCATGCTACTTTTTCACAGCTCTGTTTCGTTACTCATCACTTTACATATCCAAAAGATTGTTACGTTTCATTGACTGCTTCCTTTTTGCAATAGGTGCCTGTTCAATTACCATTAATCGCTGCCCTTAGTAAACTAAGGATATATGTACCTCCTGATCTCCGGCCCTTGGAAGCTCGGCAAAGTATACTCCTTGCTGTTCAGGAACTAGGCAATCGTTTTCCTCAAGGTCTTCCAAAGCTTAACCCTGTAAAGGTAAAATTTTCCATACCCAGCTATCATAAATTGTGGTATGTTCTTCACTTTTTCCATCAGAATTAAAGGGTGACACTATTTTTTAAAAAGGGTGACACTTTTTCCATACACAGCTGAGTTTTAGTGATCTTTAACAGCGTCACACTATTGTTTATGTATTATTCTTTAAATAAATTTCCAGGACATGGATGTACGAGATTCAGAGATAGTTGAGCTTGTCAATCAAATAGAGGAACTTGAGAAAAAGTTGTTTGATCATCCTATGCACAAGGTTTGCTAAAATGAATCTGATCCATATTCTGTATGTATAAATATGATGTTGCTGGTCTTTGGTTTGAATGTTTCCACACACTTTGCTGTAAGTTAGATTCAAAATGTGGACCAAATTAAGTGCTTTGAGAGGAAGGCTGAAGCGAATCATGAAATTCAACAACTGAAGGCAAAAATGCGGGACTCCCAGGTATTAACTTTTCCAAGGCTTCATTATTTGCTACATTTAATTGTTAATCTGGAATACAAGTTGGAGTTTGGAATACAAGTTGGCTCCCAGGTACTGAATAGGAGCCAAGACAATGTGTGCTTTGCATATATGTGAATAATTAGCAACTTAACAGTTGATGGGAGGTTCATTGATAATTTTATCAATGACAAATGTCGAGTGTACTACGCTTGAATGTGGACAATGGATTACTGTCTCGTTAATTTAATTTTCTAAACTATTGTGTGATTCCTTGGTTGTTTTGATGGACTTACTAGTTATTGGGAAAAATTGTCGATGTTTCAGCTGCAAAAATTTCGAGACGAACTTAAAAATCGTGCTCGAGTCTTAAAGAAGCTTGGCCATATTGATGCTGATAGTGTAGTTCAAGTGAAAGGAAGGGCAGCCTGCTTGATTGACACAGGCGATGAACTCCTTGTCACCGAGTTAATGTTCAATGGTGAATTAATATGCATTTGTTTGGTGTTTTTTCTGTATAGTTTGTAGTTGGTTACATAATCTAATTTTTTTTCCTTTATTCATTTTCCCTTCCCATTAGGAACTTTTAATGATCTTGACCATCATCAAGTTGCTGCCCTTGCAAGTTGTTTTATACCAGTAGATAAATCAACTGAGCAGATACAGCTGAGATCAGAGCTTGCGAGACCTCTACAGCAGCTTCAAGACAGTGCAAGACGGATAGCAGAGGTGTACTATTATTTAACTTAATGTCCTTGTGAATTTGTGAATTAAATAATAAATGGGATTACACTGGTTACAGATACAACACGAATGCAAATTGGAGGTAAATGTGGATGAGTATGTCGAATCAACAGTAAGGCCTTTCTTGATGGATGTAATATACTCTTGGTCAAAGGTTCGTAATATCATATTTTTTTCCTTGAATGCCTTCTCTACCTTTAAGTCGTTTGCTTGATTTCCAGAGTGAAGTTTCTATTCCTGGATAAGTTATTATTCATATTCCTGAATAAGGTTCTAGAATACAGTTTCTATTACACATATCTGGGTTGACTAGTTCAAAACTATGAATTGTTGTATAGATTGCTATTTGAACTCGAGAAACCTCTGGAATAATTTAGCAGTACATTGTTTGCTTGTTAGCTGTTTGGATTTGAAGTTGGGGATTGTAGTTTGTTATCTTGTTGCTTTAGTCAAAGGAAAATAAAAAACAGAATGAAATTCCAAACACGGGCACGGGGTTAATTCGTTGTGAGAGCTGTGCAACTTCACTTTATTGATTCTTGGAAGATTACTGGCTCAAATGATTTTATTTCCATTTTATATTTTCCCCCTTATCTAATTCTTGTGATCTTTCTTTTCTTCTATTCTTAACTGTTACATTTTTGCTTGATAAGTAATTGGGATGAGCCGTTGGAGGATTCTTAACTGCAAAAAGATGTCTTCGATTTCATTTATTTTTAGAGATCTGGCAATCTTACTGATTCGACGATTCCTTTGTGTGTTTTTTTTTTAACTTTTTTTTAAAAATTATTTATTCAGTTGTTCTTTTGGACAATTTCCATCCTCTGCTCTGGTGTTACTTAACTAACCTCTTTTTGCAGCCAACATGTTGTGTTTGCCATTGAAAAATGATTTATCTACTCCAACCTCTTGCTTTGCATTTCTTACAGAAAACCACCTCTATATTAAAAACTTTGATGACAAAACCCTTTTTATTTTTGAATAAGTGAGCAATACTCAAATCCTCCAGCGGTTACTTTTGTTATTTTGTGTGAAACTGACAATATACCTGTACACAACAATCTTTTTATTCATTGGTATAAAAAATTCTTTTACAATTTTAGATACATAGCAACATGTGCCAGAATCTCTAACTGATATGAGGATCATTTTGCTTCATAATGTACGGAATCAAATCTCAGGCTTAGAAGATAAATTCACAACTTAAAGCGCACATGCACACACTCTTGTCTAGTCAGTGAAATTTCATATAATCATTTACACTTTGCGCCTAAACACACACGGTGTGGTACTCTTGATTCATTGACAAGGTCTGTGTTGATTGTGATACTAAATCTCATTTTACATTGCGTTCTAAGACACAGTCATTCAGGAGAAAAGAGGAGTGGTGAATGTACTGGTTTGTAAGTTTATAATAATCACTTGTCTTTTGTTTCTTATTTTTCTCCCAGGGATCGACTTTTGCTGATGTTACTCAAATGACTGACATCTTTGAGGGGAGTATCATTAGGGCTGCTAGAAGGCTTGATGAGTTTTTGAATCAGGTAAACCACATGGTTTCTTTTTCGATGGTTGATTTGCCCTGATTATGTTAGATTTCATAACTTTATGCATGTAATATTTGATATAAGCTTGAAGTTTGTGGTGTTTAAAGTGTATGGGTTAAAGTAGCGGTTGTTTACTTGTGTTTCAGCAGTTGTTTTTCCCATTGGATATTTCTTCCATTTTCCTTCATGTTAAAAGTTATCTCTATAACACATTTTCAGTCTAACTAATTGTCTGGAAACAAAATGGAAATAATTCAGTTAACATGAGTTTTTAAAGTTGAGGTCTGTGATGATTGGCTTTGTCCTATCCAGTTGCGTGCTGCGGCTGATGCAGTTGGAGAAGCCGACTTGGAGAAGAAATTTGCAGCAGCAAGTGAAAGCCTTCGACGTGGTATTATTTTTGCAAATTCTCTGTATCTGTAACTTGTTCACCTGCAGACCCTTCGCGACATTCTTGATTACTCTGGCTGGTGGGCAGCTGCTACCTTCACATCACACCAGTCTGGGTGCGCTCAATTCCTTCTCAAAATTTCTCTTGTAAATACTTTTTGTTCAATTTAAATCCTCCTGGTATAGGAGTTGTTGTACACCGTAGAGTGATAGATGGCCTAGTGTTGCATGATCATTGGGTCCATTAATTAATTCAGTCTGGTAGCATATTTCTCTTGTACTCGTCTAACTTAAGAACCCTATGTCTGCATTGGGGCATGGGGAGTGGGATAGCAAAGAAGTTACTGTAAAAGGTTGTTGTTAATTTGCAGATGAGTCATTCTGGTCTGTAAACATTTCAAAAGCAAATTTTGATTGACAGTTATTTATTTTAGTGATCATTTGAATAATTGGTTTTGGTTGAACTGAATAATATAATGGGATGCCCATGGGAACTAGAGGTATGGCAAAGATTCGCATTATGAATACTGAGTATGGGGCACATATACTATATAGTATTGGTTCAAGTACTTTAGTATTCACTATGCGTCTTCATAAAAATATACATAATTATTTACATGTATATTGAAATTTGTTAGATATTTTTTATTCTTTTAGATATTTTGAATTCAGGATTTTTTTTAAAAATTTGAAGCTACTTTCTAATTTTTTTTTGGGTCTAAGGAGTTTAATGGCTAGAAATTCCACTTTTAAAGGTGAATAAGTGGAGTGTCCAGACTCAGGAGTACAAACCTCGACTCCTGCATATGATGCCCCTACCAATTGAGTTAAATTCACATGACTATTTTCTGATTTGCATGGAAAACTGTTTTTTTTAAATGTGAAGCTTTACACTTAGGGCCCGTTTGTTTTAGATTTTTTTGAAAATAGATTTTGTAATGTTAGAAAATTTTGTATAAAAAAAATTTACAAAGAAATTTTTTATAAAAGCTTCAAATGAAAATTTTGTTTGAATAATTATTCTTAAAATGTTATTTTAGGTATTTCATCATTTTATTGAAAAAAAATTTAGATATCAAAATTTAAAAAAATCACTTTTTTTGAAGCTATTTGAAATAGATTTTTATAAAAATCATTTTTGAAATACAACTTTTTATAAAAATTGAGATTTTGACTATTTTTTGTTCTTCAATAATGTACATCTATGTTATATGATGTCAAAATTAGTGTTTGAATTTAGAAAAAAACAAATATAAAAAAACTTGTAATATTTTGAAAAATGATTTTATAAAATTCATTTTCAAAAATACAAAGAAAAAATATATTTTTTTAAAGCTGAAAGAAACAGGCCCTTAGATTCTTTGATCTTTTAAAAAATAGATTTTAGAAAAACTATTGGGATTAACTTTTTATTTCAAGGCCAAAAATTATATTTTTTACATGATTTTCTAAAAAAATTTAAAACAAACGCTATCAAAACAATAAAAGTGATTTTTTTAAAGAGAAAATAGATATTTTTCCAAAAACAAATATGTAGCAGACGCACCTTATTTAAGCCCGGTCTTAAGTATCACACTAATTTTATAGGTAGCCTAAAAAGTCATTATTTTTTTGGCTTAATTGGAATTTTAGTTTCTATTTTACTAATATTTAGATTTTGATCCCTTATTCTTAATTGTTTGATTTTGACCAAACTCCAAATTATTGATGATGTGACAATTTATTCTTAATTGTTCTTGCTATTTAAATCAAATAGAGTACAACAATAGTTGTCAAATCCAAATCCTTATTATTTAACAGACCAAATGCATCCTTATTGAAAGTGATAAGGATCTTGAGACCCTTGAGTAAATGGTCACGACTCACGAGTTTGATCCCGACTCTTGCTTATGGAAAAAAATTAGTTGGTATGAGCGAACTCATCTTATAAGTCTCACAAATTATCCGAAGGAGATTATTAGTCCAGTTGCGCTAATAATTTCGTCCGTGTATTATGATAATTCTTTTTTTTTTTTTTTGGTTTTCACCACCAGTTTAATCTGGTTCGGGGGTCAGTTCTGGCATCAAGTGGTTCCAGCCCCCTCCCGATCGCAGTTGCAGGGGATCGAACCGTGATCCTCCCTACCAAGTTCAGCGTCAATCACCACTGAACCAACTAACGATTGATTTGTATTATGATAATTCTTGAGTAATTTAAAAATTAAAAGTTGAAAAGAAAATCATTATGAACTACTCTAAAAATAAAAACTAATACCTATTTAGTCTTTACTTTAAGAGACATACAAATCAATAAAAGTTAATGAATTTTAATTCGTAATATAAACCAAATGCATAAGTTTTTATCCACACATATTACTTTTATAAAAGTACGAGAAAGGATAATAATTTATAGATCATACTAGTTAGTGTCAAGTAAATTTTGCATTTTAAAAAATAAAATACTGCGTAAAAAAAATAGTGTTCAAGACTGCATAAAAAAAGAGTGTTCATGACACTTGTTAGCATTTTTATTATTTATTTAAATAATATACTCCTTCATACCTAAAAAAACACACTTCAATAATATTATTTTTTTTGTTAGAAATGAATTTACATTTTAATCAAACGATCGAAACAAGGTATGTTGGAGCAAACGAAGGGTTGAGATTTGAGGAAAAAAGGCTAAGTTCCTGACTGTTCCATCGAAGTTCCAACTACTACTAAAGTCCATTATTACACACTACAAAAGTGTGTTGTCATTAGATTTAGATTTGGACGGAGCCTTCAATATAGCATTGTTACTACACACACTCCCTCGTTTCCATCGACACCAATATACCAACTAACTACTACACCTCTTATTTCTTCATTGCATTGTTCCTTCCTTCATTCTCTCTCAATTCACATCAATGGAGGCAACAATGTCATCAGCCTGCAAATCTCTCACCTCACCATCCACCGTTCCCGTCACTGTAACAACTAATCTCATCCTATTAATTAATTAATTACTCTCATTTAATCTCGCATTACTTACTTAATTTCATTTCTGAATCTGATCCAGGGTTTATTTACGGCCAGAGGAGGAAAAGGATTGAATAATTCGCATTCTCGGTGTAGTTTTTTGACGGGAAACAACAAGGTGAAGTTTCCGAGGCAAACTACTCAACATTCATCTAAACACCACCGCCGTCAAGCTCTTAGTTCCTATGCTCCTCCTCCAACTTGTCGTGCTGAAAAGATTCTCGTTGCCAATAGAGGCGAAATTGCTGTTCGTGTTATTCGTACTGCTCATGAATTAGGGATTCCTTGTGTTGCTGTTTATTCCACCATTGATAAAGATGCTCTTCATGTTAAATTGGCTGATGAAGCTGTTTGCATCGGCGAAGCTCCCAGTAGCCAATCGTAATTATATTAATTCACTTCCTAATTACTACTACTACTATATCATTATGTTATTACATTGTTTTCAAAATTAAACTGTTTTCATTTTTTCCTCTCTTTATTATGTACAGGTATTTAGTGATTCCAAATGTTTTGGCTGCTGCTGCTGGTCGCAAATGCACAATGTTGCATCCTGGATATGGTTTTCTCGCTGAGAATGCTGTCTTTGTTGAAATGTGTAGAGAACATGGAATCAATTTTATTGGTCCAAATGTCAGTAGACTAGACTTTGCATTTTGTATAATATGCGCTTTGTTTTGTTTAATACTGGCCAAATGTATGCGAGTAGTGTAGAGAACAAAAGAAACAAAATTTTCTAGCTATTAGCTAGTAAGAAGGTTTTATTGGAGTGTGGCGTGACTAAAAATGATAGTATTGTTAATCTGTATGCAGAAAAGGTTCTTGCAAAGTTATGTCTGAGTTTCTGCTGTTTGTCTTTTTCATATTGAAAAGTGTTTGTTTACAACTGAAGGCCGGCTTTTATACAACTTTGCAGTATATGCTTAGCTAAAAGTGGCTCAAAATTTTTTTTTATCTAATTTTAATGTATTAGTCTTATTACTTAATGTTCTTTTATGTCAAATAGATAGATACTGCTTGTTTAGTTCATAAAGTTCTCTAATATTTCCCGTTCAAATTATTTGGTAAAACTGAACATTTAGTTAAACATTTCAGCCTGACAGTATTCGGGTTATGGGTGACAAAGCAACTGCTAGAGAGACAATGAAGAAAGCAAATGTTCCTACTGTTCCCGGAAGTGAGGGGCTATTGCAGGTATTCCATTAGACACTTGTGTATTGATTTAGCATCAGAAAGCTTCAATAAAAAGTTGGAAGTGAATTTCAAATTCTATGACATCAGTTTAATTATAAGAATTAATTTGACAGAGCACTGAAGAAGCTATCAGGCTGGCACACGAGATTGGTTTCCCTGTGATGATCAAGGTAGATTGGCTTATTGTTCTGTATATGCAACCCTGTTCCTATTTGAAGTGAATTCCTATTTTTCTGGTTGACATTTGTTCCTGCTACATTATGTACTCTTAAATATCAAAATGTATATACTCGTGTGTGTACTCCTTTCAATCCACAACCTACTACATTTTTGTCCTTCTGTCCCTTGATCGGTAGAGATATACATGGGGTGATGAATCTTATTTGAAAATAGATTTATATAATAAAGTTTTTTAAATTCTTTGTGACATACAAGTGATGTATTATCATTTGGAACTGGAGACTCAACTTACTACCATAATTATATTACTATGTTTGTGATATATCTAGAAGTGTATGTATTAGTTTCTATTATTGTCTTTTATGATTCAAAATATGTATTAGTTTCTAATATATTCTTATGATTTGTTTGGCTGCTTACTTAAACCAATCGAACGGGCCATGCAATGTTCTTGTGTATAGTTTCCTTTTGCCAATTTATGTGGACTAACAATCATATGATGTTTCTCAGGCAACCGCAGGTGGTGGAGGACGTGGCATGCGTCTTGCTAAAGAACCTGAGGAGTTTGTGAAGTTATTACAGGTATTTTTTACTGAATCGAAGTTCTTCTTACGTTGTTTGTATTATAACTTGCAGTTTTTTATTTACCTGTTTGAAGTTAAATGGAATAGCCATAGGCAAAAGATAAAAGGGTAACCTGAATTCAAATTAATATAAATATAGAAGCCGTAGCTATCAAATAACTGAGTAATGGATCAAGAGTTCTTAGCGATTTACTTGGGGTCAACAGGTATAACAAGGTTTCCTGCGGTTTCAATGTGAAAATAATTGCTATGCCATAAATACATATCTGTAGCAGGAGAAATTTCAGGACCAGACCATCAGAATGGATTCTGATGGAAGGGAGATGATGTTAATGTGATTGTAAATAGTTCTAGAGTTTATCCCATTCACGACACTTTTTTGGTAAATGTTTTCAATTTGATTTCTTTACAGCAAGCTAAGAGTGAGGCAGCTGCTGCATTTGGAAATGATGGGGTTTATTTGGAGAAGTACATTCAAAACCCAAGGCACATTGAATTCCAGGTAATTTTATACTGTAGCCTTTTTTCTTTTTAAAATCTGCAATTTGACTATAGCCCAAGGATTACGAGAATCTGCAATTTTATTTTTAAAATCTGCAATCTGCAATTTGGTTGCTTGCATCATATGTGAATGTCCTGCGTCTGCCTCGGATGCTCTGAAATAGAAATTCAACTGTGCTCATTGATTGCATTATTTAGTTTTGTTAACTAAATCTATTCAATAATGAAAAAGATATACTCCCTCTGTTCCTTCATAGTTGTCGTTTTAGGGTTATTTACACATACCAAGAAAACTAATAACTTTTGTTACTTTTGATAGAATTGTTTATTTTTTCTTATAATACCCTTAACTAAATTTATAAGGGCTTGTTTGAAACAGTTTGCAAATACTCTTTTTTAGTTTTCAAAAGTTAAAAAAGAAAATACATGTTTGAAAGTCCTCTTTTCAAAAACTGTTTTTAAAAACTGTTTCTCATTTTATAGTTTTAAAAACTAAAAAACAGAAACAGGTTATAGGTTTTTGCTTTTTAAAAACTGTTTTCAAAAACTAATTTATAAAACACATTTTAAAAATAAAAAAACAAAACTGTTTCAAACAGGCCCTTACTATCTCATTCCACCTATTTCTCTACTGTAATAAATACTTAAGGGCATTGTTGACGAAACAATAATCAATGTTGCATTGAACTTTGAAAACGACAAGCAAGTAAGAACATAATTTTTCTACAAAAGTGACAAGTAATGAGGAACGGAGAGGAGTAACTCCTGATACCATGTCAAATAACCGATTATCCCAAAAGCTTAAGCTGTTAGGATAGAGCTACATCAATGGTCTTATATTATTTCTAACAACTCCAAACACCAAATATTCCTCACCGCATTATACTTCTGAGTTTTAATGGTTGCTTGCATTTATAAATGATAACATTGTGTCTAATTCATCTATTTTTTTCTATCGCTTGCAGGTTCTTGCAGATAAATATGGTAATGTTGTTCACTTCGGAGAACGTGATTGCAGTATCCAGGTGCTTTGAACTAGCATCCTCAATTTAGTGTTTCAAAATAGTAGTTTATATTATTCATACTTGTACTCATTTTGGTCATACGACATTTAACAAAACTTGAAAATCCAGGTTCTATATACATGCATATCTGACCTTAGTGATTTCAATCAAACACTATTTAATATACATGAGATGTTTTTCTAACTGGAGTGCAAACTCTTTTAATTCTTACTGTAAAAGATTATAGTAATGTTAGAAAGTAGAGGATAAAACATGTAAAATACAATTAAAAAACCTTGAACTTGATTTATCATATTGTTTCAATTTTATCAAACAAGTTTAGGGGTGTTCTGATTATTTACTTTCCCATTTTGTAATAATGTTGCAAGAGATCCAACCTGAAGTAATTAGTTATGTTGACTGTGGTTTTTAATGCAGAGGCGTAATCAGAAACTACTTGAAGAAGCACCGTCTCCTGCATTGACCCCAGAGTTACGGAAGGCAATGGGAGATGCAGCAGTTCAGGCTGCCGCATCTATCGGTTACATAGGTGTTGGAACGGTTGAGTTCCTTTTGGATGAAAGGGGTTCTTTTTACTTCATGGAGATGAACACTCGTATCCAGGTTGAAACTGATTTCTGATATACTTGTCTAGCGATGATAAATGTACTTGAACCTAATAGGCACCTGCTATGCGTAGGATTTTTCCTTATCGACTGGATTTATTCTCAAGCCCGAGTTTATTAAATCACAAAAATGTGGATCTTAGTACAGATTTAAGTACTATAGTACCCAACCTGCCCTATACCTACTAATATTTTTTGTTGTATTCTGTAATTAGGATTCAAAAGATATTTAGATATTTTTCTAATTGAATCTGATATTTTTTTTTTGATTCTGATTATTCTAATTGGATCTGATTAACTTCAGTAGTAACATAACATATTTGTTTTAAGAAAACACATTAAAGAGAGAGCATGTTCCTTTTAACTAATGTGCAGGTAATTGGTCTGGGTCTGGGTTAATAGGATCCCATCATGTATATGTAGGAGTATGAGCATAAAGTTGCTATCTGTGCAAGTATGGGTTCGGGGACATGTCTTTTTCTTAATTGTGGAAATGAGCTTGAATACTCTAGTACTGTAATACATTACCTTCATGTTATCCATTGCCATTTTTATGTTTGTCTAATAAGATGCCCTAGACAAGAAATTTTGATACAAAATGGCACATGTTCAATGTTGTGAGTTGTGGTGATTAGTTTCAGTAATTTATTCTTTTGTTTTTGTGTGGGTGTGGTGTTGGTTGAAATCAGGTTGAACATCCCGTGACAGAAATGATTTCCTCTGTTGATTTGATAGAAGAGCAAATTCGTGTAGCTTTGGGAGAAAAGCTTCGATACAAACAGGTACTGAAGGAGATATTTCACTTGTAATTCTTTAGAATCTTTCTCTCATCATCGTTTTTCCTACAGGAGGATATTGTGCTCAGAGGACATTCTATTGAATGCCGTATCAATGCAGAAGATGCTTTTAAGGGATTTAGACCAGGGCCAGGTATCGTTATCCATCAGAGGCATATTTCTGTATAAATGTGTTAAAAGATAAATTGTAATACAATTGCATTTTAACACCAGCTTCCTCAGCTGTAGAATTTACCTAATCCACGATAGATTGCATATATACGTTGGGTAGTTTGCCAAGTGTTTGGATTTTATGGTTTTCATTTGGTTTTAATTGAAATTAAAATTTTATTATTCTATGGAATTTTCTCCCCTCAAACAACAGGTAGAATTACAGCATACTTGCCATCCGGAGGTCCATTTGTCAGAATGGATAGCCATATTTATCCTGATTACGTTGTTCCTCCAAGCTATGATTCTCTTCTTGGAAAGGTGTGCCAATCTGTTCTCTTCCTAATTTGTTATCCGCATCTCAGTTGCTATACTACTTAATGCATCTTTTTATATATTCCGCATGAAGAGCAAATGCATGTACATTGTATATATCTACCAAAGTCATTCAGTTAAATGAAACCAACGTCTAATGCAAATATTTACTAATCATAGTTTTTTCCTTTTGTTACTCAATTAGTTTTTAAGTTTGTTAGCAAAGGTTGGTTCAGTTTATAAGAATTTGACTCATTTCTTGCAAGAAACACGGGCTCAAATCCTGCTACCAATGTGGGTACCTCATCAGTGGGTAATGTGCAAGTACCTTTGTAAGGGCTGTTTGATTGAATCTTGCCCTAACCCTAGGGAGCCACATGACAAAACATGCCTAAACTTTTATTTATAAAAGTGTAGTACTACCTAAGTGTGTGCGACTTCTTTGTGCTTGGGCTTTAGGTTATAGATATCAATACCAATAAGGTGACTTCTTCGATTTAAAGTTTTCTATAGACAATGGGACTAAAAAAAAGTAAATTAATTAGGGGTATTTTTGTAAAAATAATAATTAATGCATTTAGTAATTTGAAGGAGGCTTAAGTTTAGCCACAATTTTTTTTTTAAATGGGACTTTTATTTATAGACATAGTTAGTAAATCGTTACTGTGAATGTTAGAAAGGAAAATGATGTATTTCCTTTTGGCATATGATTTGCAATTGATTGTTTGTGTAAAGCAAGAGTCACCACCCGTTTAAAGAATAGGCTTGAAGTATTTCCTGATTGGCGACAAAATTTAAATTATGTCTTTGCTGCCCCACACAAGTCAAGTCGAAATAATGAATGGATGAAAAGAGAAAAAAGTTGAGGGGTTCAGTTTAAAGTATTTAATAAATAGGATATAATATATTCCACATGTGTTTCACTGTTAGACTTTATATTTTAAAACAAAATCTAATATATACTTGTGTCCTGAGATATGATGTGGTGAGAAGGACTTGGATGCAATAAACCCAATCACCTGTGAGATTTTTTTTTTAATCTGAAGCTCTTCCTCATATCTTGAGTTTGCGAACATTTTGCAGCTGATTGTATGGGCTCCGACTAGAGAAAAAGCAATTGAACGCATGAAAAGGGCACTTGATGACACTATTATCACAGGTAAAGCAATCTGATTTTTATTATTGTGACAATCCTTTAGATATCTGTACTTGGTGTAAGCCAATTAATTGCATGCCTGAAGCCAAGAAACTGATAGAAGTGAAATACTTGTCTTTTGCACCTTGTTCATACACTTTGCGAAAAAAACAAAGGAGTTTGGTGAAATAATTGAATCCTCTGCAGTTTGAAGCTAATTGCAGGAGTTGCAGTTTTCTGATCTTAGGGTTCAAATCAATTGATCTTTGCCATTTTGTTTACTATATTATACGTTTTAAGGGTCTACAGTTTTAAATCCTTCTATTTTGAAAAGAACTGCAGATGATCTTGATCCTCGGTTTAAACCCTTCACTTTCTATGATGATATTGTTAACACTTACAATTTTGTTGCAGGAGTTCCTACAACAATTGATTATCATAAACTTATTCTTGACATAGAGGTAGGTGTATCTTTTATGTATTTTTTTGATGACTTGTATCCTTTAATAGTATTTTATGTCAATCAGAACTCAGAAGTAAATCAACTAACGTATCCAAAATCCTTTTTGTATTACAGGATTTCAAAAATGGCAAGGTTGATACTGCTTTTATTCCAAAGCACGAGGAAGAATTGGCTGTGGTAAGAACCTAATGTATAATGCTGATAATATTTATGTCCCCTAGTGAAGGCTTTCAAAATTATATCTCCATGTTGGAGCTGCTACAGAAAGGTTTTGATAGGAAAACACACCGAACATGCCTTTAAAATCATAAACCGGGATTTTTCAATACTATCATGGTTCCTTACTGGTGTGTATTGAAAATAGAGTTGATATTTCCAGTTCTAGCTGAAAGACCTTTTTTGGAAGCTTATAACTCTCTTTTCAACACCCCCTTCTCATTGGAAGAAATTTATGTAGTGGTGGGACCCAATTTTTTTTTCACACAATAAAAGAGGGAGTGTTGAAAAGAGAGTATTAGAATTGGTGTTTCTTGCACCACTTATCGTTTTATTTTGTTTGATTTTCTAAATTATTTGTTGTCGATGTCAAATACAGCCCCCACCGCCGAAGATGGTATTAGTTAACAAGGTGACGGAACCAGAACCAGAACCAATTGCCTTGCCTGCCTGATGGATATGACTATCTGCTGCCGCCCCTATAAAGAATTTGCATTGTTGTAACCAATATGTAGTCTGTGCGTGCTTGTGAAAGTTCTAATGAAATTTTGATTAGTCTCCCACAATTATTATCTGTTCAATAATTATATTGTAAAATGAATTAATTAATTTCATGTTTAATTTATCGTCTCAAATGTTAGTGCTAGGTTATGGGGTTTCACAATGTTTTATTAGAGGAACCGTCTCATTTTGTGTTTGTAATTCTTGTATTAAGAACACAATTTTAGATAAGAGTAATAAACTAATCCCAGCAAGTTGAATTTGAAGCATGCTTCAATTTGTGTCGCTAGACTATTATAAATCTAAGCTTTTTGTACAGTTCTTAAGACAGTTTTAATACACTTTCATTTATTGCTTCTTTACAACCTAAAGTGCGAAGAATGACGGTTGAAACAGTTCTTAAGACTGTTTAATACACAGTCATTTATCAAACTGTATGAAACGAAGAACAACGGTTTAGAACCTGCTCTCAAAATTTGAGTATGATTCTGCTATGAACAAATCCTAAATTGCGGTTTTACCATGATAGATAGGTCGTGAAAACAAGATACACTTAAATAAGTGAGAAACATAATAGACTAAGATATCGAGTATTTCTCCACATAAGGAGTGATTCTAATACCCAATTTGCAATTGTGTGTGGGCGCGCGACACATGTTGAAGAGACTAAATATAGAAGTTTTGCAATGATACAAACCATTTTAATCTAAGGTTTCTAGGTGCTAATTGTGACATTCTAATCCAACGAGACATGGTGGATCATGCTCATTAATAAGATTTGGATATTGTAATGAAATATAGACATGGTTTATTTGTTCATTCTATTTTCTTTTTTTGACACAATTTGTTCATTGTACTTAAAACCAGCAAGTTATATCCAAATTATTTTACCATCAGCATGTGCACGAAGATTGCCATTAAAAAACAAAACACGTGCACGAAGATAAGAAAACTTTAAAATGTATTACCCATTCTGTGAATGACAAAAAATTCTAAATACAATTGATTAGGTACAAATTACATTCATGTATGTTGTATTGCCAATCACAAATTAACCTAAAACTTGACTTTGAAGTGGATGCCTTTTGCAGCATTAATATTTTGAAAGGAAGCGCGGAAGAAGCATTAATATTTACAATGGACTGCATAATTTACATTTTTCCCAATGATGATGAACTTGAGTTGCTTTCATATCCTGACATTCCAGACATTGATTGGGATTCACTCATTGTGTCCTACAAAAAACACATGATTATGTTATGCAATGCCAATAATACTAATAATATAAGCAGAATAAAACATGTTTTGTGATCAGTGTGAATTACAGAATGTGAATGTGGCTTACTTGATTTGATGAGGAAAATCCGGTTCGTGAGTAAACGTTGTTAGTTCTTGCACCAAACATCATCATCATCATAGGCATGTTATCGTCGGCAAAATCTCTGAGTTTGTTAAGCTCAGGCAAAATAATTTTACCAAGATCAGGTCTGTCTTTTCTTCTCATTTCAGCACACTGAAGAGCAAGCTTGGCAAAATGCATTGCATGTTCAACGGGCCAATCCTCAACAGCAGGGTCAAGCATCTCATGAAAAGTACCTTTCTCGATAGATCTTGAAACATGGTGACTCAAACCCATTGGTGGTTTTGCTGTTATCATCTGTAGAAGCATGATTCCAAGTGAGTAAATATCAGACTTTGTTCCGAGCATGCCTGTTTGTTGGTACTCCGGATCAATGTAACAGAAAGTTCCAGCAGTTGCTGTCATGCGATACTGTGTTACAGTGTCTGCAACCGAAGGAGGGACAAGCCTTGCCAACCCAACATCACTGATCTTGCTCACATAGTTCCGGTCAAGCAAAATATTTCCAGGTTTTAAGTCACGGTGCACTAATGGTTCTGGTTTTGTCTGGTGAAGGAAAAGGAGACCGGTGGCAATCTCCGCTGCGATTCGGAATCGTAGTTGCCATGGTAGAACTGGCATTTTATTATTTCTCCTGAAGAGGCAATCATCCAAGCTTCCATTACTCATGTGCTCATACACTAGGCAACCGAACTCTGGACATGCTCCAAGGAGGAGAACCATGTTTGGATGCCTTATGCTACTCAGCACTTCAACCTGCATGAACCAAATGTCAAAGCCTAATTTATTAATTTAATTCAATAATCTTCAAGTATAATTCATTCCATTAGTTACATCAGGGCTCAAATGATTTTGGTGATATACAACTTTTAGCAGTTATATATGATGTATTTTTTTTAAAGGGTACTATCAGAGTTAGTCTTATTAGAGCCTTCCTTTGCAACCTATTTGTTTAGTGCCTTGCTCAACAAGTTATTCTAATACTACGATAGCTTGCTTAGCAAGACACGGATAGCTTCCAGAGGAAAGACTCTAATAAGACTAACACTAATAGGTACACGTCATGTGCATGTTTTAAACTCTTCATTGCCGTTTTGCTTACCTCTTGTTGAAACTGTGATCGTCCTTGAGCTGCATCAGGTTTTAACACTTTTATAGCAACTGCAGTGTGATCTAGTTCAGCCCTATAGACTGGTCCATAACCCCCTTCTCCAATTTTCAGTGAGTTGGAAAAGTAGTTTGTTGCTTCTTCGATTTCCTCAATAGTGTATCTTCTGTACCGGGCACCATGTAAAAAATTGTCTCCTCCTCCTCCTCCACTTCCTGTCCTCTTCCTCTGATCAGAATCTGAGTGAGGTTTCATTTCTGCATTCACTCGTTTCTGTGCTTCCAACTCTGCGATTTTTCGAGATGCTTCTGCTGCCTCCATGGCAACTTTACTTTTTGCTTTCTCTTTCTCAGCTACCGCCAATGCTGTTTCTTCAGAGAATCGCGCATCTTCCAATTTCCTTTGTTCGTCTAATTTCCAACGCTGAAGTTCCATTGCCTGCAGGAGAATAATGTTTTGTTAGTAATGGCATGACTATAATATTTTTAGAACTTGTTTGTATGATTGGAGTTTGGACTAAATTAAAATCTACAAAAGCACCTTTTGTTTAGCTGTCAGTGCTTCCTTGCAAGCTGTACTATACATTTCCATTGTTTGCTTCAGCTCTAACCTCAATCTCCTCATTTCAGCTTCCACTTCATCCTATAATTTCAAAACAAAAATTTATTAAAATTTTTCGTCTTAAGCACACAAGGCAAAAAACATTACTAATATTCACGTTTCTAAAAAGGGTCAGCGGCCGCAATCTGAAAAACGACGTAGAGGTTTTTGATGTTCCAGAGACCAAAATAAATTAAGGCTTCATCAATCACGTTAGACCGCAATATAAAAAATCACGACTCAACTACTACCACGATTTAAAACCTTTCTACTACATAATTCACAAGTTCTTGGCATACTTGTCATGTTAACCAGATTAAGGTGTATTAGTTCATCTTCGCTTTGTTAATTGTATATCTAATTAACTTGGAGTTAGAATAAGCTTATCAAGTTGATACCGAAAAAAGAAAAAAGCTTACCGAGCTTGATATCCTTGGTTGTGATGACATGGACCCATTCCCACTGTCTTGTGAACTGAATGAGTATTCAGATTGATCAATTGACTTAGCACCTGAGAAAGACGAACCGAAGCTTCTGTCTGAGCTTCCTGAAAACCGGGGAGTGAGTCCACTTCCAGAGTCCATTTCTTCATACAAAGAAGGGAACATCCTATCAACACTCGGTCTTCCACTGCTCACGAATGAGATATCGGAGTCAGAGATTGTGGACTCGTACGATCTGTGTGTCGGTCTTGCACCTCTTGTAAATGGTGATCTGTCCATAGAATATCATATTAGCATACACATGCTGTAATTTATGCATGGCAAAAATGCATATTATATTATAGCTTATCATTGTTAACATTAGCTTTTTTTTATATAATTTCAACCAAGGATTCATAAGTTGCTTACATGATTTCATCTTGATGGTGTTGATGATGGCTTGTATGCTGTGTTAGCTTCTCTGCTGATGCTGTAATGTAATAATAGATACATACAAATAAAAAGTGTTTTATGAGCAACATTACAAAAAACAAAATGACATAACATAATTCATATTAGATGAATTGCAACCTGACAAATATTAAAAGAGAAATTATCATACATCGTGGTGGGTGGTTTCGCATTAGTGAATGTAGATCCATTCTATCAGGACTTTGTAGCTGTTGTGGTGGCGGCAATGCACGCAGTACGGATTTCACAGGTAATGGAGAAGTAGCAGTTTTCACAGATGAGATTTTTCCCTTAGAAATAATGTACACCGTGCAGAATGGAGGTGCCCCTTTCGACACAAGACTAGGAACATCAGTTGTCCTAAATCTTCTGTCATGAATTGCATTCATAAAAATTGCATTATGTTATGTTCTGACACAATAAAACACAGTCCAAGATCTTTTCATTTTTGACTCAAACAAATGTTTACTTATAAAGATCAATCACCTTACAAGACCACTCTTTGATGGTGATCCAAGAACCAGAAGCTCAATGGAATATGTTGTAACACCTTCTATGATTGCCTTAGATATATCCAAGTCCTCCAACAATATTTCTTTGCATTGTATCTGTTATAGATTAAGAACAAAAATATATAACAAACTTAATTGCTTGAAACCTAAGATATCCTCGACAGAATCGCGTAATGTGTTAGAACTTACATTCTTTCTATTGCAGAATACACGAAATGAAGCGAAAAGCTCCTTAGATTCATTGTCCATTTGTTGCATGTAAGCTCTAGCCAAATCATCATTGCCATCAATAGGTACATGATTTCCAGCTGCATTATATATATATATTAATTCATGAATCATTCAAGTCAATAACAATATGTTACATGAAAAACAATAACAATATATGATTGAATAAAAAATGAATTACTTGTTGTAGGAATTGAAGAAGCCTTTTGTCTAACATGAACTAATAATAAATGTTGATCTTTAGGAAGAAGATTATCAACAGCCCATTTAGCTGCATATTGGCTTGTTTTATTATTCTCAATTGCAACTGCGACGACACGTCCTGTACCAAGCTTCTTCTCTTGAATAGACCTTGACATTATTATTATTATTATTATTATTATTATTATTATGATGTTGTTATTTCAATTCACTTTCTCAATATTGATGAATCATATATTGTTTGTTATTATTACTACTAACTTCAATTGAATCAATGAATGAATGAATTTGTTTGACAAATCAACTATAGAATGAGGTTTATAGATTAGGCCTCTTAGTAGTTAGAGTTAGAGACAGAACATATATGAACAAGTTATTGATAATTATATTGTTAAGTGAAGAAAAAAATAGCCACAACAAGTTAGTGACTATTTTAAGAAATGTGTTGTAACTATAAGTTAGAACATTGTTAGTAGTTTCCAAATTTAGTGAATAATCACGCGTACTACTGCTACATTACATCTTGAAATGTTCCTTCAAACATTTGACTAGGAATTAATTAAGGTTAATAAATAAAACAAACAACAGAAATTAAAAATAGGCATAAATTTTGTTATTATTCAAAATGGTATTTGCAATATTCATTTTTTGTTATATTTATTTTCACCTTGCTGTTTTGTTTTTGACTTTTGATCTTTTTTTTTTGACACAAATTTCATTCATAATAGTAACTTCAATGCATGGTGGGCAATAATTTTATCTTAATAATTGATTTTTTTTTTTTTTTTCAGTCAAAAACATAATACTTTTTTTTTATTTGAATCGTTCATCAACCAAATATTACAAGGGTCAAGGACTGAAACAACATATCCACCAAAAAAGGATTACATGTTCACCATTTTATTTTTGTTGATAAAACAACATGTCCACCATTAAAGGACTACAGCAAGGATAAAAATGGCAGAGAGAGATAGAGAAAATTAAAAGAAATAATTTAGTTTTAATTTTGTATTTTTCATAATTTAGATTTATTAAATCGTACAAAATGAATAATGATACAATAATTTTATGAAAATATTTCATATGATTTTTTAAATTCATATTTTTTTTAATTATTTATCTGCTTTTTTAGATTTAAAGATTTAATATCTTTTTTATCATTTTCAAAAATAATTAAATCATATAAAATAAAAATTATCTTTGTTACAAAATTATATATCTTTTTTTAATACTTAGTTAGGTTTATTTCTACTGGAAGGGGGTTATAGTAATCCAAAGTTTGACCGCGACATAAATAAAATCTGACGCAATAAATTGTTTCGTCCAAAAATTGAACTACAGTTCTTTCGAACGACTGGTCTTTTGGTAAAGTTCATTGACCACTTGAGCTCTTGGTTATTTTATTTTTAGTTTTTTATACTTTGCCACAAGAACATAGTATATGCAATGTTCTTGGGGGACGGTAACAAAAATATAAAATCAGTTGTTTTTGTGAATATAATTTGGACAGATAGCACCCTCTTATTTCTAACTTTATGATTATTTATGTGTACAATGCTAGGCACCATATTTGGATGGTGGTTACAAGATAAATCAAGGACTTGTTTAGCACATGCCTTCGATAATTATGAGGTTCTAACTCTTAACTACTGTTTAAGAACTTGTAGACATGTAGGAGTATTTTTTAAATGCGGCATCATTAGTCAGTTTTAAATGTAGCTTTTGCCAATATCACTGTAACACACTGTGAGGTGATTCCATCAAGTTGATCACTAATCTAAACATTCAAGTAATAACAAATATACACTCAAATGTTTCACACTATGTTACCTCACAACATTGAGACTATCATTCGATGTTGGATTTTATGTTCAATAAATTAAACACATTCATGTCTCAAACCTAGCCTTGACGAGGATACGTAACACGCCTCTTGATCACATATATTCGGCCTAGCCATAGCATGTTACCTGTCTATGGTTTGGGCCACTAGGTCTGTTTAAGGAGTTCTCATCTCAACCATTGCTGACTAATTGAGGTGAGCTTTTGCCCTGCAAGTCGAGCTTGCAGGCCAGTACAGCTCAATATTCAGTTTAAAAAATCTAATCAATAGATTTGGCGTTTGGACAATCAAAAACAGTTTTGGAAACCCTTTTAGACCTTACTCGGTTTGCTTCATTAGCTCCATTTGCACGGATCATATAAACACATTGCATACCTTTTAAACCTTACTCAGTTTAAGAAACTAGTTAAATAGATCATGCTCTATTGTGGCAAAGACACAAAGGCATGCCGATAACAATGACTAAGAGCCATGAACTACTAAAGTGAAGACACATGAATGGGTTTATAGTATATCTTCAACTGCAACTGGAGAATTTTAAACTGCATAATAAGATTTGTGCATATTGTGGCAAAGGCAGTGAAAGAAACATGGCCAACTAGTAAACAAAAACTGTACCCTAAATTTCTGCTAAACAACATTCCAAGGTACAACAAGGTATAAATCATTAGACCATTTAGACGCCAAGTCGTAAGTACACATTCTAAATGCTAAATGTTCAAAAGAATGTAAGGTTCATGCTACCCCCACCTTAAAGGTGTGTTTTCCTTCACTGAAATTGATTCTGGGGTGAGATTTCCTAACTTGGGTTCACAGATATTATTTTCAAAACTAGAACAATGCATGGCTTTTTACTTCAGTGGCTATTGCAGAAATTTCAAACATATCTGTCATCGGAATCTTGTGTGAAGAATAAAATTCATTCATCAATAGGTCATGCTAAAACTTAATTGTCTAGCAGCAACCAATTCAAAAGCACTCCTAACCAAACTGCAAAAAATGATCTACTTCTTCACACACTTCACAAAATCAGAAACAGAATTCCAATATTTCAAAACGTGTAAAACCAAGCCCATTGCAAAAGCTTCAATAAAAGCAAATGACAATAGAAAAAATTGATCAACATTAGGAAAACTCAATGTGAAAAACTTATGCGTAAATTAACATCTCATGCCAGTACGCAAGCTCAAAGGACATAAAATAGTGCATAGTGCATATCATACAATACAACGACAAAGATGCAATGCTACTAATAATTAACTGTTCAATACCTAATACCTAATTATCTACATGTGTCAATGCCTTCTTAGTACAGCTTCACATCTTAATTAGCCCCTATCTTAAAATTAACATATCATATAATATAAAAGTGATAAAAGCAATAATTGAAAGCTGAATCAAAACTTAAAGAAGAGCCTGAAAAATATCTTCTATGAATCATCCAAAAGAAGACTCTCAAATCAAATTTCATGTTACTCACTCTTGATCTGCTTAAAATACTTCAAAGCACCAACCATGTCTCCCTCCAAGACCTTAATACGATCAACAATCTTGCAGAAGAATGTTATATCAGTATTTTCCCTCTCACACATATCCATTGCCACCTTAATACCCTTCAAATAGCTGTTGCAGTCATCAACCAATTCAAGATACTCGAGAACACGTTCCTCATGAACCTTGTTACAATCCATGTCTTTCTCCAATATTTTTTCAAATCCAACCTTAATCAACTCCAAATTCTTACTGCAACTAAAAATCTCTGCTTTTAGCACAAGCCAAGCTTCATCATCATCGGTTTTCGTCTTATTGAAACTGTGCACAATATGAACTTTCTCTTTCATCTTCAAATGCAAAATAGATTCAACATGATCTGGTTTACTTCCCAAAAATTCTTCAACAGAATCACTTGTACCATCCAATGTTTCTTCAATAGAAACAACTGATGAAAGTGACATAACTGGTTTGTTAAACCCATTTTGACAACAACCCAGAAAGAGAAGAGCTGATGCAGCTACAGTAGAAGTGACAAAAAAGGGAAATTTACGAATAGGGTTTAAAAATTGAGGAGATTTAGGTTCTGGGTTTTGAAGAGGAGGGTCAAAGTTTGAAACTTTAACAAGAGGATTGAAAAATTGAGGGGTTTTGAGTTCTGGGTATTGAAGATTTTGAAGAGATTCAGAAGAAGGGGGTGATGGTGAAGATAAAGCTCTAATGAAAGATGATGGTGATGGAGAAGGTGAAGGGTTTGAGAGAAAGAGAGAAGAAGCGGTGGTTGATGATAGAGAAGAAGGGTGAAGAGAAGAATAAAGAGGTTGGTGACGGTGGTGAAGTGTGGTGAGAGCTTCCATGGATGATGGAGTTGTGGTGTTTGATGAATTGCCACAACGAAAGAAATGGTCAAAATTTGCAGTTTCTTCTTCTCTCTCTTGTTTTTCACTGTTTTTTTTAGGTTAGTTTTTTTTTCTCCCTTTTTATTTTTCTAAGAGGATAGGGCAAAAGGAACCACTCAAACAGGCGTAAATTGGTAGTAAAAACTAAAAATATTTTCATTCAATTTTATTTTTTTATTGATTTTTTTTTTTTGTTTTTTTTTTTCAAAAACAGTAAGTACAATTGATCCGAAGGATATAGGTGACTTTCTAATAGACTAGGCCAACTATTACATAGATAAAATTTAAACTTGCTACTCTATGCATAAGGTGAGAATATTAACACGAATATTGAGTTTAGTGCATCTCATAACTTGTTACTCTATGCATTTTTTAGTAAAAATCATAACATTCATTGCCCTCCATATATAACATAAATGGTTTCGGCTGTTGCGGCAATCTTCAAGATTTGTCTTCTCCATCGTTTCTTCTTTGTTTTTTGAATCAACAAAATCTTCAACACTCCATTTTGTAGGGGATCTAGTAAAATCGACCCATGACAGGATCTCTCTCTAAATCAGTTGTATAGTGTTGCATTTAAAGAAAATGTGCTCCAAGATTCTGCATGATTACAAAAACACTACACACACCATTTGTTATCACTCTGATGCGGGCTAATCTGTCCTTAGTGGGGAGGCGGCCCATAAGTGTTAACCAAAGCATAAATGTAGCATGTGGTCTAGCATAGCCGGCCGGTGAAAAACATTCTTTTCCAATCCACTTGTTCCTTCTCTCTTTGCAACTCTTTCTACATGGTAGAGGTTTGTACTTGCCTTTTTGTATTGTTTCATCCCAATATCGGGTCTGCGCCACAATTTCCCTACAATTCATGATTCTTTTCAATATCCATGAGCAACTTTGAGGAGCTTGCCATGTCATAATTTCTTGTTCTCTGAGGTAATATGCATTAATCCATTTCAAATTACTTTATTGAATTATACCCTCCTTCCTATTCATTCAATTATTTTCATTCAAATTATTGAATTACTTTATATTTTATTAGTAATAACTTGTTAATCAAGATTCAAAATATTAAATGTCACATAAATAAATAATCAAATTTGTCTCCATAAATTTAGATCAAGGACATTGCACAACCAAAATGAGGTTTAGATTTTTATTTTCATTTTTTAATAGGTAAAAGTAAAATTTTATTAATAATTGTAACACTAAAAATTTACAATTATCTCCTACAAAATTTCAATATGTCTCTTAAATTACAAATTCAAGTTTTATCACTAAGTTGACGGATCATAAACATCATTTTTTTAACACCAATATCAAATTATAAATTCATATATATATAGATATTTTATTTATTTTGGATTATTATGTTATAAATATGAAATTTACACTGATGTTTAAATTAGTTTGTATTTAATTAAATTGCAAATATCGAAATATTTGGATTCATGTGCGAGTTTAATAGATTTAGAAGAGAAATATAAAATAAAATTGTAATATTAAAAAATATGTATGTAAAATAATATTAAAGAATAAAATGGAAATATGAATTAATAAACATATAAAATCTTTAAGTTTTTTGAAATAATGTTCATTAATAAACTATGATAAAAATAAGAAAAGGTTAAGTAATATCCAGTGAATTTACCAGTATTTGATGACTTGATGCTCAAGATAATATAATTGAGCCCAATTTAATCAATGTATCATAATTAAAATGAAAATTTTAATTTTGTTTTTTTTGTTAAAAGTTGAATTTGTGAATATCTCTTATATAGTTGACCACTTTAACTTAATATAGAAAGAAAAGACATGTCTATTTTTTATGTAAAAATCTTCAATCAATTAGTTTTCTAAACAATTGGACGAACTTTAATTAATCAAATTAATTTGTTGAAAAAAAAACTCAAATTAAAGGGGAAAAAAATGTAACAAGTTTCATGTATATACACCATAGAATAGTCTACTCTTGGAGCTTTGTCCAATCTAGCTAAAAAACAAATATAGGTTGTTTTACCTTTTTTTAACAAACAAAAGCTTATAACATTTCATTTATAATAATCGACTAAATACATGTCGGGATATCACTAAACAGATAGGAACAAGCAAGGGATTCAGTCACACCAACAAGAGTGTGAGCAGCTCAATTAGCTTATCTCCTAACAAATTCCAACACGAGAGAGTTTACAAAATGAATGCTTTGCACAACCGAGGGTGATCAATTTTTGCTCTCTATGTGCCACTTCCTCAAGGTTGCAATACCCTAATGCAAAATAATCTACAGAATACTGTTAAGCAATCATTTATAAACTATCAAAATTTCCATTTTTCCAAAGATTTTGGAGTAGCAGTAAATCAGAGAAGCAGTCTGTAGAGAAAATGCCTCAGGGTATAAAGTTAATATATCCATCTCTCATATTAATGTGTGACATATGTTTTTTGAAAGGGATATAGATAGAAAACCAAGTAATGAAATGAGAGTTATTTATGGTAAATAATCTCTCAATATTCATTCATTCATCAACACATGAAGAAAATAAATTATTATTTTCATTTCATGTCACTTGTCTCATCTGTCTCTTTCACTTCTTGAATTTTCTCTACAGCTTCTTTCAAATCACATCTTTTATCAACATCCCCTTCACAACAACTCATTGCAATTTTCAAAAGTTTTTTCATCTCACCCTCACCATTCTTTGTTTCACCCATGTCTTTATCAAACACTGAACTATTCCACTCCTCTGGTACTACTGAATCCACCCAACTTGCTAAACTCACCTCACTTCCTTTACCTTGTTGTAAAAATGTAGCTGGAAATTTACCAGTTAAAATTTCCAATATTAATATTCCAAGACACCAAACATCACTTTTCTTTGTGATTCTTCCTTGTTGTAAATATTCAGGTGATTTGTATATTACCATTATGTCCTTGGCCATATCTTGGTTTGTTACAGGTACTAATCCATAATCTGTGAGGATTGGTTCAAATGTTTCTGTTAGAAGTACATTTGAGGATTTTAGATTTCCATGAGGTGCAATTAGGCTTGGCATATCTTTGTATAGATATTCAAGACCTTTTGCTATTCCTTTCACAATCTTCAATCTTATTGGCCAATCAAGGCTTGGTTCACCTAGTTGTTGGTGTCCTGAAATAACAAGTAGCCATGCGCATAAATAACTAAATCATAAGCAAACAATGTTAAATAACTAAATTGTTCGAGTCAGGTTCTACTTGGCTACCCTGAACGACTGTACCTTTAAAAAGTTAGAAATGAATTTAAGACATACCATGAAGGCGAACAGCCAGACTGCCATTCCGAACATAATCAGTAACCAAAAGCTTTTCTTCTTTTCTATAATAGTAAGCCACAAGAGGAATCAAATTCTGATGATTCAATCTTCCTATCCTTCTCATATGTTCTTGAAACTCTTCCTTCCCTACATTATTCATTTGCTTAAACCTCTTCACAACTATTGTTCCACTTGTCAAAGAAGCTTTATAAGAAGAACTATAACAACCACTTCCCAAAATCTCAGCATTAGCTCTCAACAACTCTTGCAAATCAAATCTTTCTCTGTCATCTTTTATAAAAGACAACTTCAGGTGATCACCTCTTCTGCTGTGAGTGGAACTCACTGATCCTGTCGACCTTATACTGTCATTACCAACATCCCCCCGTCCTAGTTTGTTGTTGATGTGGTCTGAAGGTTGATTCTCTTGACCCAGTGATTGCTCCCGGTCTCTTCGCCGATGAAGGATGAAACCCAGTGTGACTCCAATCACAATCAGTGCTACACAAACAACCACACCAACCACACAAATACTTGCAATTGACGGCTTCTTTGCAGTACATGCAGCCAATGGAGTTCCACATAAACCTTCATTACCTGCTCATCATTTCATACATATATGTACTGGTTAAGATTGATGCTGCTATATATACTTATACCATGTTTGGATAAACAACTTAATTCAGCGCTTATAACTAAAACATTTATAGTAGAATAAAGTTAAATTGTTTTTTATATAAGCTATCCTAGAGTGCTTATGGAAATAAATTGTTTCCGTGTGTGTGAAACTCAATGACTAGTGTATAATTTTGGGCTTACTTGTCCTCCTAAAAGTATTGTCCATCTCGGATCGCAGAAAAATAGTGGTTGATTTAAATAGTTACTTATACATACACGATACATGTGTATGCAGGTGCATGCGCCTATGAATCAGATAATGAGCATTGAAATTTGTTACTCACCGGAAAAGGAAGAAACGGCGATTTTACTAAGTGTGTTTGGTATTGGTCCATGCAACTGATTATTAGCTACAGTGAATGATTTCAATTTGGCTTGTCTAAGATGAGGAAGAGGACCAATGAAATTGTTTCTATCCAATCTCAGCTCCATAAGCCTTGGACACAATACCACAGAAGGTGGAATAACACCTGTAAACTGATTATTTGACAAATGAATTTTCTTCAACCACATCATACCTTCAAAAGCATCACCAGGAATGTCCCCAGAAAATTTGTTATTTGAAAGAAAAATCGATTTAAGACCAAAAATTTTGTTAATATCAGGCCAAGCACCCTCAAAATCATTATTCATGAAACTAATAGTTCTAAGATATGGTAACTGCTTAAGAGAATCAATATCAATGTACCCTTTTAGCCTCATATTCTCAAGCTTCAATCCCCAAACTTTTCCTTGATAACAACGAACACCGTACCAATTGCTATGATCGCCGTCACAAGGAGATGTTGTTGTGTTCCATGATGTCAATACATTGTTTGGTCTTTCTAGATTTTCCTTTACCTTGAGGAGCAATTCAGCGTCGGAAGCAGCATAAGACGAAACAACACATAACAATAGAATGAATATGGTTTTTTTGTTCATAATATGATTTATTAGTGCCATAGAGAAGAAGGATATATGGCACACACGCGCTACGGGCGGCGTGCGCGCCCAGTAAAGGTTTGATATTCTCAATGGAGATAAAAAGAAAAGAGAAACTACTAGGGTTGAAGAAGGAAAAGCTTGGTGGAGGGTTGAAAAGTTTTGATAACATTTGAGAGAGAAGATAGAAAAAGAGAGCTAAGAATAGAAGACAGAGAATGTAATTGAGAGACTCATGGTTGCATAACAATAACAATATCTAGAACTATTCGGACAACCTTCAAATTGAAACAAGATAACACTTTTTGTATGCCTATTTTTAAGGTTTCTATTTCTGCTCAACCTATGACAATATAAAAATAAAAATGAAGCCAATAATACTCTGCATCATCAATCCATTCCCTGCACTAACTTGTATCAATTTCCACTCTGCCACCAAACTATTATTATGAGAAAATATAAGCCAGAAAACAAGTAATGAAATGAATATATATATATATATAGTTTTAAATGTTATTCTTCTTAAACACATGATAATTTTCAAGTATTAGTTTCTATTTAATTTTAATCTTTATGTATAATAAAACTTTTTTTTGGATCATGTAAAAAATAATATACATTAAAGGTACTAATTTTTTTTAAAATTAAAAGGTTAAATATGTTTTTACTCTCAATAAAATTGGGACCTTCTAACTCCAGTCCTTATTTAAATTTTAATAAATGTTTATTCTCCACAATTTTAACAAAAAGTACATTTATAGTTTTTGCTAAAACCAAATTAGTTCAATTATCCTTAAACTCTTAAGATATTGAATGATTTTTTTTGCATATAAAAATATTATAAAAGTGCTCTATCATTTACTAAAAATTAGAGATTTTTAATATGAGATAAATTAAATATAATTTTTTTAAAACGTCAAAAGTTCAAACCAAGAAGTAACAGAATTTTGGACTATGAATCAAATTTGGAGTTATTTTTTACAGAGAAACTTTGATAATATTTTAAACATGATTACAAAAAAAAAAAAAAAAAATACATGTTGACTTGGTGAGGACTAAAACTGCATGTAAGAAAAACTATAGAGACTAAAAAACAATAAAATTTAAATAAGGACTAAACTTAATAGGTCTTCATTTTATAGGGACAAAATAAAAAATATATTTAACTCAAAATTAAATAAAAACTAATTCAAGTAAACATTGTATTTTGAAAAATAAAAACATTCAAGTCTATATTTTTTAATAAACTAGGATTCAAATTTCAAAGAAAAGTAATAATCAATTATTATCAAAAGGGTAATTACAGTATCAAAAACATTCAAATAGGATTATACTTATGAATTACAGTATAAAAATAAATAAATCATTGTCCCTAAAGTCTAATTCAATTGGACACATTCACCCGAGTTTGAACTTGGAACATTACAGTTGTGTAAATTTAAGGTGATACTTGTCACTTCGTCTACGGACAAAAGAAATGAAACAAAATATTGTAATAATGATGGTAACGTTTAAGGATGTGTGCCTGTGTTTGATTGGATAAATAAATGAAATGAGAAAAGTTAAGTCAATACACAAATTAAAGAGAGAATTTAGATCTGAAATCCCTCCAAGAAATGAATCATGAATTTGACACAGTCACACAACCTAAATTGTTCAATATTGAACAACATATCTGCAATGTTCCTCCCAATTTTTTTATGAAGAATCCAAAATACAAGTCAGAACATGCGCAGTCCAATCTTGATCCAATAGTTTAGATTGGCGCCTGCACAATTATAAGGAACCCAAATTGCTCCCCTTCCATTTTCTCCTCCTGCACTAAGGTTAGTTTAAGAGCAATGTGATTTTAGTTTCCCCCTTTTTAAGCACAGTATGTTTTTCACATGTGATTACTGTCATTTTGATCACCTGATAATTTTATCCTTTGCACATGCAACTGCTTTCACTTTGCCCCCTCAATGTTTTTTCTTTTAATATTGACCCTTTAGAGTTTAGAGTCGTTTTAAAAAAATGATCTCTTCATAGAAATTTGCTTTTCTACAACTTAACGATTAGCAAACCTCTACTCTACGATGATGAAACATTTTTCCCGGTCAAATTCGGCATACCCAACATCAACTAGACATAGGCCATCAGGAGGTGCTGGAGGAGCAGTGGCACGCCTACATGTGGCATCCATAAGCTTTAGCAAGGCGTCATCTTCAGCACCAGCTGCAGCTTCTCTAATTGTGGTTGCCACGAGCACACGAACCATCTGCAAAAATGTGATTAGCATCAGCCAAGTCAACATGTGAAAATAAATAAATAATATGGGACCCATTCTCAAAATGGTAAGACCAGCATGAATTTTATCCAATACGAGAGAGTGTGTTAGAGTGAGTGTTGCTTACAACTCCTCGAATAATATTGAGTTACATTAACCTTTAAATAAAACTTTGCTTTATTTTTCATGTTTACAGCAGCAAAGTTGATTGGTGTGATTGTTCCAAATTGAACAAGCCAAAACCCCAGTGAATATGGTTTCCTCCAAGAAATTAAAAAAAAAAAAAAAAACAACGGTTACCTTGCGTAAAAAGCGATTAGCTACTAACTCGATGCACATAACCCTCGTTTCTTCTCCATTTTCCTAGAAATGTCACAAGTGAAATGAAACATAAATAAGCTTCTCTTCAACAGCAAAGAACTCTGTAAAACTAAGGAGAATGAGTTAAAGCACAACTAGAAAGTATCAAATTCCAATTGTCATTCGGAAGGAGAAGACTTGAAAGATGTCTTTGGAAGATGCAATAAATGCAAAAATATATTGGCATAAAAATTCATATAGCTTTTGCATAATACAAACCTAATACAAGGGTTTCTTGGCATAGTTAAATATTTCACAGGAAAAATGCTGAAAACAAATTTGTGTCTAGGTTATATAGACGAAAATGAAGAGAAAGAAGCCAAGAGCATATAAATCATGAAACTGCAAATATTATGGACACGTGAAATCTGTTAATATTGAAGTTCATGGACAAATAGCATAATTTGCATGTTTTCTTGTGTCCTCCAATCAGAAATATGTGGTTAAGTCATCCTTGGATGCATCAAACATGTTTGGTAGGTAGGCTAATTGACAACCAACAATATCAAGCTCAATCCATTTCAATGCAAATTGAACTAAATGATCAAGAATTGTAATGGAAATAATACGACAAAATTTTCATCTCATGGACAAGATTCCGTTATGTGTTCATGAGACATGAAAACCACTAGTAGTACTATATATCTTGAATGGTAGCTGAAGAACCCCATGCTAGGCAGAAAAAATCAAAATCACCGAGACCTAATGTATGATTCAGAAATTTCTCTAGTCCTATTCTAACATTTCTGACAACTAATGTCTCAGAAGATTCCTGTTATGCAAAAATAAAAATAAAAATGGTGTGTATGTAAAAAAAAAGCTGTGACTAATGTCAAGTGGCATTTAGAGATTTTGTTTTCAATTAATTTTCATTTGTTTTCTAATATTTTCAACTCTCCTTTTTCTGGATAAAAACTATCATCTGCTATATCTTGACGTATTCACTTCCCGAAGTACCCCAAAATAAACAGTATACACTTTACTGTGCAATGTGAATTATATTGAGGTTGAAGACCCAGATCAAGCACCAGTCCAAGAAACCCATCATAAACAAACTTCCATATATTTGTCATTTATAAATCTTAAAAGAAAGGGTAGGGATAGGGATCCTCTACATTTCTCAAAACAATGGAGGGTCCATTATTAATGATTTGAGTGCATAAAAGTCCAAGTATACAAAATAGGAGTACATGTCACCGTTTCTAAAAATAACATGGAGCTCCCCATTTTTTTTTGAGAAATAGAGAGGACCATACTTCCCCTGAAATTGCCCTTAGTTCCCCTATTCAGTATTTACTTGGACAAACTTGCCCTCTCTATTCCGACGATGAGCAAAATCATGAACAATTAATGTTTCACCTAATGAGTATGACTAGAATTTGAATTTGAAGTTTGGTCTGCCAGTAATGTTCTGCTTAAATCATATGAAAGGATACATGTGAAGATATGCCAGAAATAAGTGGATTTGTTTAGTGATTTAATGGAACTTGGGCCCAGTACACACAACAGAATCCATAGACCAGTAGTGGCCATGTCTCTGGATCAACCAATGTATCTTCAAAAACACATGTGCCCCACTTAGAGGAATCAGTTTTTCTTAGGTAACTAGAAGCTTAGAGTAGAGAGCACTGGTGTGCACCCTCTGCCAATTGGAGCAAGCCATGTCCAGAAACACAGCAAAACATACAACGAGCACACAAACTCAAATAGCTCCCAGTTTAGAATAACAATTGTGGGCAACAAAAAAGGGATAAAAAATTATAAAAATAAGTTACATAGTGCACAAATGTTAAAAATTAAAAAGTTGCTCACAGTTATAGGCAATCTGGCTTCCATAGCTCGAGCATGGTGAACAAAACACTCCGTTGGTGGACCACTGAAACAGAATGACAGTCATAAGTCAACTCAGTGAAGGACAATCCCCATCTTAAAACTTAAAAGTACTGTCAGCACCAAGGAAATATGTAGATGGGGCAGCTATTCCTTGAGTGCTGTCAAACAAAAAATTATCATTTAAATGATAGATCTCATTCATCTAAAATAATGTATATATACACCATACAATTTAAGATTTGATTCCAAATACAAACAATAAATCTGGTATCTTCCCCAAAAGTACAATGTGAAAGCATCTGCAATGTGCACTGCAGAGATAGAAATTCAAGTATTAAGTTCTTACTCATTTCTTGAAGCTTTTGTATCACGGGCAAACATCTTGTAGGACAGTAACTTTCCTTCTAATTGTTGCAAAAGCCGGTTCACCTTCCTTACACTGAACACATATGATTTCTTTTCATTTCCTAACTCATCCTTACTGACAGAATCACAAATTTCATTATATGTAAAACTGTCACAAGACTCCCCATTTCCACGGCTTTGGTCCTTATCCCATCCATCGGTGAGTGGGAAAATATAAAGGTAACGCCTCCATTTGGCAGAGAAGTTCGGATGAAAGGCACGTGATACCTACAATAATTCACATTTATAAATGTGAGACCAGCAAGCTATTTTTTTGTTCTTTTTCTTTGTATTCATTGCAACTGATAATTGTATCAAGCATTAGCTTCAAATTGCATATTATTTAAAAGGATATTACCTCATATACAGATACGACCCTTAATTTTCCCGGTGCTGCGTCATTTATTGCATCTTCAATTTCTCTTGGTTTAATATCCTTCTTCCAAGTGTCTGTGCAAAACAAAGACTATATTAGGGAGAAAGGTTCAATCAAATCTGACAGAGTGCGATAAAAGAACCCACTAGCAATTGGGGCTAGTCATATTTCAATATTCAGTTTTTCATCTCAGAGAATTCTCTCTTTTCAGATTTCAGTTTTCTACACTTTCCTTTATTTTCTCTCTCTGTCTCAACCTCAATACTCATTTATCCATAACAATTTTACCATCAAATTATGTTAAACTTACTAGTTATACATAACATATGGTCCTGGAATGCTAAAATATTTGTCATAACATTGTTTATGAGAGATTTTAGGGCTCCAATTTTGTCTTCTTTCATACTGAGTATGTAGCAATTCTTTTATAAGAAGGTTTGGAAATTGCAAAAGCATCTATATTAGAATAGGGAAACGGCTTACAGAAAGAACAAACTTGTTGAAGGGCTGTGACGCCTTTGTCTGTTCGACCAGCAACAGCGGCACAACCTTCAATTGGCAAACCTTTGTCCTTGAGCAGTTGAGTTTTATTTTCATCAACAAATTTACCAAGTGACGCTTCTACTATGCTGTATCAAGAAATTTGTGCAAGAGCAATAAGCAGAATGAATGTTAATGTATAGCGCATATTTTTGCAAGAAGAACAACTTGCCTTTGAACAGTGTACAAGCTTGGTTGCTTTTGCCACCCATCAAAAGAACCCCCGTGATAGGAAAGAACAATTTTGAAATTAAATCTTGCCCACTTCCCACTGCGATCTTTGGATACACACTCAGTCTGATCAGAAATTACCGGAACTTCAAAATCGTCGTGATCAGGAACGGTCTGTTAGAAACTCAATAGTAAACTTGAAGGCATACAGTAATAATGCACAATATTCATAAGTTATATAGTAGCTTATATGCATAAGCACTTATAGGAAATTAGGGTTTGACCTGAGATTGAAATAGAAGGTGCAAAGAGAAGTTGGCACGGACAGTATTCAAGTAAAAATCATTGACTCGTTCCCAAGGCCTTGCGTACATAAATTCGAAGCTTTCTCTGGCGTTCCATCGGGCGAATTTGGAGGGATCGGTGTGGTTGTAATGCACGTGATGACTATCTCTTTCAGTTTGAGTTTGGCGTTGGTTATTATCCATAGAATTTTGACAGTGAAAGAATAATAATCGGCGGCGTGAGTGATTGCTTGAAAGGGGAATGTGTCTGATGAAACTGTGTTTCGCAATAAGAAGCGGCATACAAAAGTTGAAACTGTTCCGTCGGAGTATCTAACTTCAACGCTACTTCGCGGCCTAAAACGCTTATCGTTTTTTTTCTTTCCTCTTCAAAAATAGTTCAGACAGCTGATATCTTCTGTTTGGACGCAATCATTTAATTTGGACGCAGTTCCGACGATTTATATCTTCAGTTTGTTTCGGTTGCTGGTTGAAAGTGTCAATTATTACGAGTTAAATTGAAATTTTGTTTGCATCTAAAACTCCTTCATCATTCAAAAATCATAATTTTCAAATAGTTCAATGTCTAATACACAACGCGACAAATAATAGATGAACTAAATTTAAAAACAACAAACAATGTGAGATGCAGATACTTTGTTTCAAATATGTAAATATAAAGACAATAATAAATCAATTAATATATATTGGAATATTTTTTGCGCTTTCTTCCTCGACGTATTATAACTTATAAGTTTTGTAAAATATAACATTTCCCTCTTATATAAGAGATGAATAAAAACAACAAATAAGAGAGTATATGAGATTGAGAAGGAGGGAAGGAAAAAAATTAATTTGCATCTTAATAGTTAGAATTTTAGAGACTTGCACTCGTTCGTATGCAATTGTTAATGCACAATTTTTTCGCAATTGTTGACTCGAGAATCGACCCACACGCGACCAAATGCTTCAGTGTGTTGTCGGTTATATCAGTTTTAAGTCGGATTCCGAGTTCATGCTCAACCCTATTAACTTACACGTGTCCTTAGTAAAAGGAATGCAAAAGTATAGTAATTATAATTACATTAAAAAAAATACAATAATTAGACTTTTGAAAAGTTGAATGTATAATTTTTAAGAGAAATATTTCTATATTAGACCATCTATATTGGTGACCACATATTTTTTAAGCATTGATATTTTTTTTTTTAACATTAAGCATTGATACTGGTACCTTATTGGAAGAAAAACACAATTGTAGTACCTAATAGGTACACCTTATACGATGAATATTGATATTTATATATTTTTGTAGAACCCATCTAAAAATAAAATGATGCAAAGTTATCGGATGAACTATAGAGTTATTGGTGAGACGCAATTAGAAAGATCCACACACGAGAGAATAACACACAATGTTCCATTTTTAGCATCTCGAACCTATTTCATGCAAGGTTCTTACTTATATTCATTTTATTGGACTAGAAGGAGATTGCAGTTTCAACGGAATAAAGCGAGAAGCAAGGATTGAGGAGGTTTGGGGAAAAATTGAAGAATCTACAAGAGAAGGTTGTGAATCTTTTAGTAGTATTAGATTTAAGAGTAATATTCTAATCATGTATGAGAAATATAATTGATATTTAGTTATGGAAATTGTTTTAAACTTTTATTCTGAAGCGGTGAGAGAATGCAACCTATGAACAAATTGTTCATAGTATATCTGTTCGCCACAACGAAGAGCTAATGTGATATATCCGTTCATGTGGTATATTTGTTCGCCATAACGAATAGATAATGTGGTCTATGCGTACATATTGAAATGAGATCGTTTTTATATATTTTATTGATAGTTAACCGACAGCTAGAGGCCTACGTGACTCTGATTCCCTAATCGGCTAGGGATACGTAGGACCGGGATCCTTCCTATCGAGCTATATTCTATTATGCCTTGTTGAAAAATATATATTTTTTCATAAAAAATAGTATCCATGTTGAATCATTAACCATTACGATTTATTTACTACATGATTTGAGTTTGTTAATTTTTTAAATTATTTTCTATTATACGTTGTTGAAAAATATATTTGTTTGCATAAAAAATAGTAAATAATATAATAAATATATAAGTAGAAATAAAAAATATAATTAAAAAGTTGTTTGGTGGGTCGGCCCGACAACCTGCCAATTCGTTACTAAATGGGGCACAGTTGACATTTGAACTCGGATGCCTAAAATAGATTTGTTTTGAAATTTTGGGTTTGAATGATGGAGTTATGAAAAAAAAAAATGACGAAGAAATGGAAGAAGATGATGAAGGAATGGAGAAAGAAGATGAATAAATAGAAACAAAATTTGGTTGTTGATGGTGCACTGTTAGATTTGGTGGACATGCAAAATATAACTTTTTTTTTCCTTTAAAAAAGATCCAGTGATTAAAATTAAAAATTATATTGAGGTATATGGTGGACCGAGTAGAAATCCTCTATATTTCTTAAAAGAAATGACAAATGCAAGTACTAAAATTTAAATGTATAAATATTCAAATAATATCAATTATTCTAAAAAAACGTGCATTTATATTTTTGATTTACATTAAAACTATAGTAATTATATTTGTCATTTATTTGAAGAAATGAAGAAGATTTCAACTCATGGTGGACCAACTACAATGTTGGTTCACCTAATACATTTGTAGTTGATAAATTAACGGGAGGGACCAATGCGACAAATAATTATATTTGGAAGAAATGAATGTCAATTCCGTAGTTTTATAGAAGATAAGGGGTGAAATAAGAAAGGGTAGTAAGGTCGGAGCGGCAGAGAGATAGATAATCGGAACCCTCACTTTCAGACCCTTTCGCTTCGCTTCCATATAATCAGAATCAATTTTTCTTCATTTCAGTTCACTTCACTAATCAACCACAGTATCAATTTTGTAAGTTCATATTTCTCATTCTAGGGTTTTATTTATCACACCCCTTTCTTTTTCATTTTATTTTCAAATTATATATTCTTCAACTCATTCTCGTTGCTCAACAATATAACTAGTGTTCATTTGTTGCTTAGTTGAAATGTATCTTTACTTTTTTTTCTTTTTTGTTAATTGAAGTTTTGTTGCTCCTTTTGCAGTTTACTAGAACGAGATGAGTTCTTCTATTGACGCTTTTCCTGCAATTCAGGTAACAAAGTATTTTTGTTCCTTTTTTTAAGCTAAACAAAAACTATATATATTATACCGTTTGGATTTTTATCAGGAAGCTTATGTGTTGTGTGCTACTTAATAGTTTATTGTATGAAGGGTTCAAATTGCTTCTAGATGATTGATTATTTACATGTTATGGTTGCAATGTGTGGTTTTAAATTAATAGTTAAGGAGATCTGTGATGGAAGTGTTAATTAATGTATATGTATTGTGGTTTTCGTGCTCTTTGTTTTCGATGGTATGAATGATCAGTTTGTTTTTAACATTGGAAAAATTTGTCTGTGGGCAGGAAACTATGCTGGAGTTTCGTGCTGGTAAAATGTTTCTCGAGGGAAAAAGGGTAGTTCCTGATGCAAGGAAAGGACTCATTCGTATTGCTAGGGTATGGTTTACTTGAGTATTGGTTGATTTTTATTTTTCTTGGTTTTTGACATCCTTTTGAATATGTCTGGTTGAAGTTTGAACATTGTTCTTCAGTATTTCAACCATGTTTGGCGGTGGTTTTTATTTGAAGTCATTGCTTTTGTCTCAGGGTGAGGAGGGACTAGTTCATTTTCAGTGGCTTGATCGTACACTAAATGTTGTTGAAGATGTATCCTTTTTTTTTCTACCCAAATATGTATATTTTGGTGTTCATTTAAATGATGTACTATTATGTTCATTCTTTCTGTTGCAAGTATTTTGACGAAATTGTAGAACATCATAGAATCGATATGATAAAGAACTTGAATCACCTAAATAGGAGATTATAATTTGTATTGAATTGCTTGATCGATTAAATTTCCGTGCAAAATGAATCACTTCATTATTTCTGCCTATAACCTTTTGTGATTTACTACATTACAAATCAGTACAGAATCAAATAAATATACATGGAAATTAGAACAGGGGGTCTTTATATAGCAAAAAATAGGAAAAATAAGGTTTGAATAGCAGGAAATATGAAAAGAATCTCCAAGCTATTATTATTATTGAAGAGATCAAATTATCAACAAAAGGAACGAGAAACACCATTTTTCATTTTTATTGAATAATTTTGTTATTTATCGGGATGTTGGGACGGGCTAATACGTACCCAAAAATACACATATGGTTCATAGTTTTATAGTCCTTAGTTTCTTTAAGTGAACATTATTTTCAGTTTCTTGTGAGGTTGATCTAGCACCCTTTCTGTTATGGAATATATGATAAGTTCAGGGGTTGAATGTTTGACAACATAAACTACATGTTAACAATGTTATAACTAGTAAAAACACAAGGGGTGTTTATGTTTTACCTAAAGTTTAAGTTTAACCATCTTTTACGTGATAGGAGATACTCCAACTTACCCTTTGAAATACAATGTATATGGGTCAAACTGAATTAGTAGTTAATAAATAGATTTTTAATTTGTTCGTGAATAAAATTATTAGTAAATGTAACTTATAGGGGGCTAGATTATAACCTTGAATATTTATTTTTCATGGAAGTGCAGAAATGTCCTTATTAATCATCTCTCTCTCTCTCTCTCTCTCTCTCTCTCTCTCTCTCTCTCTCTCTCTCTCTCTCTCTCTCTCTCTCTGTTTATGTGTGTGTGTGTAATGGATAATATGGGATAATTTGTTCTATAAAAGGCAGATTTTCTCTTGTCTACTTTCCTTCTTGCAACAGCACTCCTCCACACTCTGCCTTTTGTACGTGGAAGAGAAAGGAAGGGCCCTTGTTTCAGTATATTATTGCCATGGCCTGTGGAAACTGTTGGGGTCTTGGGGAGTTTTCTCTCAACTCGATAATTAAAAAAATGCTTAATAGCTAGCAAATCCATGTTAGAAGTGAATAAGTGTTGGAATGATGTTTGAAATTTATTGTTTGTAAAAGAGTAGCATGTACAAAAATTCAAACAAAAGGCATATAAACTGAGTAAACATCTATAGGATATGTTTGAACATATTGTAACATTATTCTGTTCTACCTGGTTTTTCCTGACCATTATTATTTTGGCAACCATTCTTTTTTCTTTTACTGTTTCTTATGATAATTGAAACATTGCTTGCTTCTACTGGATTTATTTTGATGCTTCTTGACCTAAGCGAACACAGGATCAGATAATATTTCCGAATGAGGCTACTTTTGAGCAGGTTCCACTGCTTTTCTTTTAATATCTTGGTTACGATTCTTTTGATAGTTCTGAGTTTTCTGACGTCTCTAATTATTGGTTGCTTAGGTTAATCAAACATCTGGAAGGGTTTACATATTGAAGTTTAATAGTGATGACAGAAAGTTCTTCTTCTGGATGCAGGTTTGTCTAATTACTGAATATCCACTTGTCTTTCTCCCTACGTATTTTGCTTGCATGACCAGTTCTTGGTTCTTTTATTTCTAATTTCTACGTGATCCTTTATTGGGACTAGGAATCTAATGCTGAGAATGACTCACAACTGTGCAGCTCTGTGAATGAGTATCTTAACAGACCATTAGGTAAATTTCTCTCCTTTTGATTTGAATTGTAAAATAGCAAGATTCCTTTCTACCAACAGCCTTATGTCAGTGGAAATTCCTGCAATTCTAATTCTGCCTACTTGAGAAAGGTTTAGAAAATTTCAGAGAAGAAATTTTCTGAATTGCTTCAGTGAATTGCTCATCAAGTTTAATATTAGTATACATCTAGAAATAAATACAACTTGTATATACAAGATAATAGATAAGGATGCTACTTCGTATGCACTAGCATATGTACTTATTTCACTGTGAAGTAGTCTTTATATTGGTATAAACTTTAAATTAAAGCAGAGAAGCCAGTACAAGGACACCATTATTTCCATGTCAATTTTTAAACATTGTTTTGAGGCAAAGGAAGTAGAATTTTGAAGAGAATTGAGTAACAATTTGTTTCATTTAGAAGCTAACCAACATTCCAGTGACAAAACTTGAGTTTTACATGCACGGATTTGTCCTCGAATGATAAGTGAGTATTCCTTGTAGAGCCAGTATGTACTGGCACTGGATATTCCTTGTATGGTTTTAATTTTTGGACAACCATTTAAGATTACTTGTGCACATTGTTGTCAAATAATGGCTATAGCATAGCGGAACTTAAGCAAACTGCTGTTGTTCTGCAATATGCAATTTAGTACTAAGTGATGTCAAATAACCACTACAGCACTGCAACGTAGCGGAATTTGAACAAACTGCTGTTTTCTGCGGTCCACGATTGGCAACACTGCTTATAAGTATTTCCTCGTTGGTTCTTTTTGGTTGTTTCATCCTTTTGGTTATGGTGGCACCATTTTTTTTTAATTAAAAGAGCTAATAGTCTGAGGCGGCGACTCCATATGATCCTTCACTTGCACATACATGGTTTGATGAATATTAAATTTCATTAAACTGCATATTAGGTGAAACAAATTACTATGACTATTTACACAGGGGCTTAGAATATTACAGAAAAATTTTAAGTTTGCAATCTTTTATTTGGTTTTGACTCATGCATAACTTTGCAACCTTTCAAAGTGACATAGGCAAATAGTTAGAATGAAATTCTCATCCCTAGAACTAAAGGGAAATGTACTCATCAACATTTACTCACTAACAGAGCTCCTTGGTGACGAAGAACCTGATGGATCCCTTCCACTTCAAGTTTCTGACGATATGGCCGAGGATGACATCTCATCTAGGTACTTATTTTGGATATTCAAATGTTTTCAGATGCGAGAGCTTCCAAATTAAATTGAGCTGTGTGTTCATGCATTTACTGTAGCAATTTAGTTATCAATCCCTTATGATTGCATTGCATGTCTACTTGTTCGCCCCAAAACTTGGAAAGAGCTGTAGTAAAGAGCTAAAGGTTTTGTTCAGTGTTTGTGTTCTAAGTATTTCCTCAACTGAACTCTAAAGGTTTTGTTTTTTTTGTTTTTGTTGGAAAGAGCTGCAAACTTGTTTGCCCCAAACTTTGGTGTGGATGCAACTAGTGATGTAACTTCTTCTGGTCCAGTTAAATTGGCAGATCTTCAAAGAATATTGAGTAACATTGGTCCTGCTGCAGGTAATATATTTCAATGAGAGATATGTTCTTCTATTCCCTTCTAACTGTGTTGAGACCTGACCTATTATTTTTCTGGCGATGTGTTTGCAGATAGTATTCTTGATCCTGACGGAGGTAATCATTTCGCATTATATCCCCTTTTCCTTGCTATCTATTGAGACAATATCATATATTTGTCAACTGACAATATTTCAATCGCATGCTATAACATTCAAATTTCAATCTACTTTTACAACTTTCTATGTACTCTAAAAAATTTAAGCTGTCAACATAAACTGTATCTCATGATGAGGGGCATTAGTATGCACCATGAAGAAGGTTCAGGTTTTTTACATCGTTTTTTGGCAAAATGTTGTTCACTCTATGCTGACATTTTTCTTGCATTTAATTAGGCTTGGAACTCGGTGACATATTGAAGCCTGATCTGATAATGCCATTAATTGGGACATTACCATTGGAGCAGCGTCTAGCTCAATATTTACCTGAGGTATATACCAATTTAGTGATTAGGTTTTAGTACTCTTTTTTTGTTCAGTGATTCATGTAGTATTCTTTAATGTAGGGTACTTGGTCTCCGGAAGATATATTGGAGTTGTTGCAGAGCCCACCTTTCCGTCAGCAAGTAGATTCATTTACTTATGTAAAGGCCACAGTACCTCCTTTATTCTTTTTTACATTTCATTTCAAAAGATACTTGGCATGATTATATATATTTATTGCTACAGGTACTTCGAACAGGACAGATAGATTTGTCTCAATTTGGAGTTGATCCAAGTAAATGTAAGTTTTTAGTACTTTCATACTTGTTAGCTCCACCTTAATTGTTATTGATTTCAAATCTCTGATGCATGCGTCTTCAGCACCAGCTTCAGTTTTCTTCTTCAATCTAGCTGAGCTGTAGGGACATTTAGAGCTTGTTTAGCAAGTTTCTCTCTCCCATCCAACCCCCTTTATTCTCATTTTTGCCATTTGGTATGGTAGAGGTTTCAATATCACAAATTTGATTTCCAATATCTGAGTGGCAGTTACAAGAGAATTGCTGCTGTGCACAATAGGGTTTTGGGCATGCGTAGGAAGTTGGAATTTCATGTGTTTAAGAAAAAGCAAACAAAAATTGAAGGAAAAAAATAGATGGAACTATTTTCTAGGAACTATTATATCTGCTGATTCATTTAATTATTTAATATCGCTGACTACTTTTTTCCTTCTTTGCAGACAAGTTCACAGTTTTGTCTTTTCTTGAGGCTCTTGAGGATTCTGTCGCCAAGTCTGAGGAATCCAGGGAAGATGATCAGGAATTAAGATCTCAATCTTGTGCCCCAATGGATGAATCCAAGTAGCGTGGCACTTTCATCTTTTTTCTATAGAAACTTGGTTTTTTGGCAAACATATATTTCTGCTTGAAAAAGGAAAGTTCAAAGATGCTAATTTAGTTGAGATTTTTCAAGGCTATAGAGGGAAATAATTGATTAATAACATTCGAATCCATCTGTTTCTTTATAATCTGTATAATATCAAACGTCTCTCGAGGTTATGAGCTCTATTGCGCATCACTGTGACTATATAAGTTTTGATGGATGTTGATGTCTTGGAAAAATGTTTTTGTCATGTTGGAATTAATTGCCTGTTGAGAATTATATTGATTTGTTAAAATGTCAATTGCTGATGTTGTGGTTGCACTGCATTGAGAAAATGTGAGTTTTAGGTTGAAAAGAGATAATGTTTGAAAAAATAGCACAATGCCGGTTTTGTAATCATGGATTACGACCAACATAATATGAATTGATGTTAAGTTTTCAAAGCAAAAACCAGACATAGACATGAAAAAGATGAGGATAAATTTAGGTTCCTGTTTCTTGTTATTTTCTTTATTAACAGGTGGGGAATGAAATGTTTTACCCTGAAAGTATACATTATATTCTCTCTTTTTTTATAAAAGAAAGAAAACTGTATATTTTAATCTTATGATTAATAAGTACATTCTATTCTTCTTAATTAAGGGACATTCTTGTTTTTTCGGTACAAAATTAAGGGACATTCTATTTATTTTTTTTATTATTTAACACAATACAAAATAATAATGATACAAATATTATTTATTTTTTGTTTAAGTATGCCGGTATAATATGTCAAAGACCAAGGCTTGTAACATAATATTTTTAGTTAAACAAACTTATGAAAAACATTTGTCCTTAATACAGGAAAATAGCCTTGAAATTTGTGTAATTTATCTTTTTAAAATATAAAAATGTTTTTCAAAATATTTATTTTCTCCATAAGTAGTAGTTAGCACGACCCTTAAAATAATAGTTAAATCCATCGTCAACTTGTATTGATTAACCTAATATTTTTTCTTTCTTAACCCAATATTATTTAACGCAATTAAAATTTCATCAAATCAAATAGTCTAGTAGTTTTCACCCTTAAAATTCATAAATAGCATGTCCCGAGTTTGAACTTCAATTTTTACATAAAATGCGAAGTCCCTCAATTAAACTAAGCTCGCATGAACATCTCATCTATCACTATCTAACTATTTAATTCCTTCATCTCTTTCTATTCCCAAAATGAAAACAACCTTTTATTTTCTTAAATAACCAAATAGAGGTGTTAGAAGCATTCTTCTTCTTGAAAAAAATTTGTTTAGTGGCCCAACTCCAACCCTTGCTTTCTATAAAAGCTTCTTTTCGCACCCATTAGTTTCGTTTTGGATTTTACACCGTTCTTTACTTAAATAGATAATTGCGTTATCTAGCTAACACCTTATATACATGAATTCTTTAGGATTTTACACATCCAATATTAATGTCCTTCAGATATTGCTGCAATGTCCGTCTTCACATCAACTCAATAATCTTGAGGAACATCGAAATCTAAATAATTTAAGAATATGAAATTGTCTTAAGTAAAAACAAGTTTCAATGCACCTTTTATTCATGTATATAAAGTGTTAGCTGATTAAGTAGCTTATGCATTTCTAAATAACAATGTAAAATCTGAAAATTTTATGTATAGGAGGTGTAAAATCAATTCCCTACTTAAGTAACAAACTCAATTCTCTGCTCAACTAGCAAACTCAGTTCATACGGATTTGGATCCTCTCCAATTTTCGTTTTTGTGAGTGTGAAGAGAGAGAAATTAATAATAAAAAATAAACAAGTAATGATGAGAGAGAAATACACATAAAAATAATTGGAGAAAAAAAAAGGGAGAGGATCCAAATCCCACTCATATCAAACATAAATTTCTCATTTTTATAACATATTTAATATTTAAGTAGCGGAAAGATAAGAATGGAATGCAAGAGACAAGCACGTGCCGAAAAGAAATTATGTTTTCTATTTACTCAACAAAATGTAATGCGCGCCTTTTATTTGGTGTTTCATTGCTCTCTCTCTCTCTCTCTCTGCGACACTCTCACTCCTTCAACTGCTGCTGCTGCCAACACCATTAGGTATTCATTCCTCTCAGCTTCCTTCTTTTTCGTTCCGTTTCATTCTTCTTTTCTTTTACTCTTTTTATTTCATGCTTCTGTTTAGGGATTTTCGATTTTTTTTTTTAATTTTTTTTTTGTGTGTGCAAGGTATAATGTAACTAGTGTTGTGTAAGAGACTCATTAGGTTTAATTTTATAATCTCATAGTTTGAATTCACATAAATCTTAGTATAATTTTTCTATTTTCTTATGCAGTTCAGAAAAGTAATTACCAAGACTAAAAAAATCGATTCTTTTACTATGGAATTTGAAGAAAATATAGATTCCACCTCTGATTCCGATTCTGAATCTGAAAAATGTCTCGAGAGTCCGAGAATCGAAGAAAATGAGAATCAATTTTTGGAGAGTCAAATACGTCTCTATACTTCAATTGCCATTGTTCTTTATCTAACATTTGAAGATTATGGTTTTTATGGTGATGGAGAAAACAGCGAAAAATTATTCCAAACTGTTTTTGATTCAATAGTTCACGATGAATTTACCGAAGAAGCGTTGGAAAACAACTCGTCTCTTCCCAACTGTACTTCATTTCAATTTCGTAAAGAGATCCTGCAAATTGTTTCTACGAAAGTGAAAAACCATATCCGTGAGGAAATTGGTGATTCCAAATATTGCATAGTTGTTGATGGTGTTTGTGATAAACCAGGAAAGGAACAAATGGCTATTATTTTGAGATTTGTTGATAAAAAGGGGTTTATACAAGAGCGGCTTTTCGATTTTGTGCATGTTGAAGAGGATAAGTTTGAGGCATTAGCTTTTAAGGAAGAAATTTGTGCTATACTTTCTCGACATAATCTTGATGTTTCTAACATTCGTGGTCAAGGGTATGATGGTGGTTCTGTAATAAGAGAACAATGGAATGGTTTACAGGCACTGTTTTTGAATGAATGTCCTTATGCATACCACATTCATTGTTTTGCACATAAGTTGCAACTTGCCTTGGTTTGTGCATCGTCAGAAGTTATTCCAATTTACCATTTCTTTTCGAAATTGACTAAAATTGTCAAATTTTTCTGCTCTTGTAGTAAGCCCAATGATGAGTTACTAGCTGCCCAGTTAGATAAAATTGCACATTCGCTAGAGATCGAAGAGCTTGGAACCCGCGAAGTGGAAAATCAAAATTCTACTTTGCAACAAGTGGGCGATACTCGTTCGAGGTCACATTTTTCTTCTATTTGTAACTTGATAAGTATGTATGATGCAACTTGTACTCTTTTAGAAAAACTTATTGAGGCTGGGTCAGGTTATTGTCAAAGTGGGGATGCTAATATTGCTTATGAAAACATGACTACATTTGAGTTTCTATTGATCTTGCATTTGATGAGAAATATTATGCGGATAACTGATAGTCTTTGCCAAGCTTTACAGCAACAACATCCAAATGTAGTTAATGTCAAGCATATAGTTCGTTCTACAAAAGCACTGCTCCAAAACATGAAACAAGATGGTTGGAAAAAGTTGCTAAAAAATGTGATACCGTTTTGTGAAAAAAATTATATTAAGGTTCCTAAATTCAATGCTCCATATTTAGCAAGACCTTGGCGTCGGGATAACATGGATGGCATCACAATCACAATAGAGGATTATTATAGGACAGAAATATTTTTGGTTGTCATTGACAAACAAATACAAGAGCTGAATAGCAGGTTTAGCGATCAAGCACTGGAGTTGTTAACTCTAAGCTCTGCTTTGGTTCCTAAGGATACTTACAAAGCTTTTAACATTGATCATATTTGCACTCTTGTAGAAAAATATTATCCCATGGATTTCAATGAGCAGGAGAAGATTAATTTAAAAGGTCAACTTCAACATTTCATTATCGATGCTCGTCAAGATTCAAATTTGAAGAATTTGTCAACTCTCCAAGAATTGTGTACATGTTTGGCAGAGACAAAAAAGTCAGAAGTTTACTGTTTGATTGACAGATTATTGCGCCTTATCATGACTCTTCCGGTTTCTACTGCTACAACCGAAAGATCTTCCTCAGCAATGAAAACTTTCAAGACTATGTTGAGAAACATGATGGAAGATGAGTTTCTAGTAGATGGCATGTTAGTTTACATCGAAAGGGATATTGTTCAAGGGTTTCCTTTTGCTTCAATTGCTGCTGATTTCGAGTCACTCAAAGAGCGCAATGACTCACAATCATGTAGCTCATCAGGTAACTATTTGGGCTTTTGCTTTGAATTTGTAAAATAATAAGTTTTCGATCTGTTAGCTTAAGCCTTATGTAACTGGACATTCCTGCAATTCTGCTCAGTGTTATTAGTTTTATCGGAACATACAATTCACATAGGTTTCATCGTCCTTTTGGTTATGGTAGCTTCCATTTTTTCTCATTTAGGATCAGTAGTCTAAGGTGACTCCTTATTATCTTACACATAGGTAGTTTTATGAATCTTAATTTCATGGATCACTGCACATATTAGGTAAATAGAAAAACCGTGATTAATTATGTAGACGGGGCTTGGAATATTGCAGATGGCTTTTTGGAAGTTTGCAACCTTTTATTTGGTTTCGACTCCTGCATAAGTTTGTTAGTTGTTTCAAAGTGACATTAGGCAAATAGCCAAATCAAAATGCATGGTGTGTGTGTGTGTGACAATTTTCATTACTAAGAATAAAGGTAACTATTTACTTACTAGCAGAGTTGCTCGGCAAAGAAGAATCTGATGGATCACCTCTGCTTCAAGTTGCTGAAGATATGGTTGAGGATGACATCTCATCTAGGTATTGATTTTGGATATTTAAATGCATGCTCAAGTGTCTTTTGTGTTTACTCAATCTTCCGTTCTTCTTACTCTGTACCATCTATTTGTTATACTTCCCATTTGACTCATTTCCTAGATACAATACAACAATTCTGTTAGAGATGGTGCACTAAGCACATCTAATAAGATTGTTCCTCTTAGCAAAGAAGTCATTCGATATCCTTCTTTCATAGTTCTATAATTTATATCTTTTTTTTTTGTGTGCGTTAGATTGATTTAAAACAGAATCATCAAGGCATGGCTATGAATCATGCAGCTTTGCCTTTTGTAGGTAGAATGTCAGTTGAAAACGGAATAATCGTTACTCAAGCTGAGATTCAATGTCATGTCAGGTAAATCTGACAAGGAGAAAATATATGCTACTTTTATAAATAATACTTCTTTAAAGAATAGAATGGGCTTGAATGTCATGTTTGAAACTATGAAACTATTTTCCGCTAGCAATTGTGTCATCTTGATCAGCCAATGTGTTAAACTCCAAACGGCACATGACACAATCTCACCTCTAAATATCTTTTATCTGGTGACCATTTTTCCTTAGTTTGATTCGTCTAATTATAACATAATGTTGTCAACTTTTCTGAAAAAAAGAGTTCATATTTAACATCTATAGTGTAGATAAAATTAAAAAAAAAGAAGGAAATTTAAGCTGTGATATGATCATGCATTTAGTGTGGTAATTTAGTTGCCAAATCACGCCCTTCCAATAATTTGCCCAACTGGACATTAAATGGTTTAGACTTTTTCTGTTAAAAAGAGATGCAGACATAAGTGTCCCAAACAGCCAAACTTGAGTGTGGTAGATTCATTTACTTTTGCAAGCCTGTGATACCTCATATTTCTTTGTTATGATTGATTTCAGTAGACACTTTGTATTAACATACTATTAATTTATTGCCACAGCCCACATGTACTTTGAAAAGGACGGATAGATTTGTCTCAGTTTGGTACTGATCCAAGTAAATGTAAGTGTGTAGTTCTTTAATACTCGTTAGCCTTGCCTTAATTATTATTGATTTTGATGAATGTATATTTAGTGTTTCCAGCTGTTCTTGTTTCTTCTCCAATCTAGTGTGTTGTAGGATATCTAGAGCTTGTTTAGCATATTGTATTAGGTATGATAGAATAAGCCTGTACAATATAAAGTGAGTACTTGTGAGGTAGCTTAATCATAGAGTGACAGTTATAAGGGAAATGCTGCTGAACACAATACTTGGATTTTTTCAAGCTTCCACATCTTTTAGGGTTCAGATGTTTGTTAGAATTTGATATTTTTGTGTTTTTAATTTTGAACAAGGAAACAGAAAGTGAAGGAAAAAAAAGATAAAAGGAACTATTACTATTTATTATTTGCTGATTCCATTTTCCCGCCTTGGCAGACATGTTCGAGGTTCTTGAAGATTTTGTTTCCAAGTCTGAGGAATCCAGAAAAGATTATCAAGATTTAAGATCTCAATCTTGTAACCATTATGACCATATGGATGAATCTCAAAAGCGTGGCTCTTTCGGTATCTCTTTTTTCAGTATTGCTTTGCTATAGATACAAGAGATTGTGTTTTCTGTTGTTGTGGCAAATATTTCTGTTTGAAAAGGAAAAGTTTAGTAGTGTTACTTTAATTGAGATCTTTCAAGGCTATGACCTGAAGTAAATGATTACTCCAGACTCATCATTTTGTACTTCATAATCTGCACAATAGCATCTCTCAAGGTTGTAATGTGAAGGGTAGAGATTTATAGTTGCTTTTATAGTCAATGTCATCATGACAATGAAGAGAATTTATATTTTATTTTAATTGTTTTAATTTGTGATTTCATAATTTTAATTTAGATTTAGTTGATGTTATGTGTAAGTGGATATAATTTGCTTCTTACATTTATTTTAGAAAAGAAATATGATGCAACGCACTAGAGAGTGGTCACTTCTACCTATTTAGATTTATGAAAATTCTTGCTATAAACCAAACTTGACATTTTTATAAGTAGACATTTGTGACTTCATTTGAGACAAGTGTTTTTATTTTTTTTCACCAACCAACAGTATCCGGTCTACTGGATTGCTTAATGTGGTTCGGAGTCAGTTCTGACATCAAGTCAAGTGATTTCAGTTTCCTCTCAATTGTAATTGCGGGGATCAAACTGTGGTTCTTCCTATCAAGTTGGTTGTGTCAATCACCACAAGACCAACTAACAATTGATCATTTGAGACACATTTTAAAATGGAATAAAATCTCTCTATGGGATAACCGTTATCCTTAGTTATCATATTATGCTTTTGATGCACATAAGATAACAAAATTTTCCTTATATAAAACCCTTGTTTATTTGTTTTTTTTTTTATATAAAACCCTTGCTCGGTAACCTAAAAAAACAATGAAAAAAAAACTTTGCTTTGTTATTTTGTGAAGAAAGGTAGTACCAGTGCGCGCCTTTTCTGTGTTATTTCTATTGGCACCTCACTCACTGTGCACTGTGCTTCCCTTCTCACTCAGGTTCTTTCATTTCCATTCTTTCTTTTCTTTTCAAATTTTTGTTTCTCGCTTTACTTTTTTGTTTTGTTTTGTTTCATATTTAATATTATTTTTTTGCCGTTTTTTACAACGGAAACAGCTTCAGTTTAGGGTTTTTCTATGTTTTTGTGTATTGTCTAATGATACTAATATTGTTTAAGGAACTGATTATGGTTTTCAAATGTCTAGGTTTAGTTTTGTTAATTTGTTGTCTCATTGTTTTAATTTAAAACATAAATGTTTTTTTTTTCGTTTCTTTCTATTTTCATATGCAGTTCAATAGTTAAGAAAAATAGTAGTAATGGTCAAGAGTCAAAGAATCGATTCGTCTTTCAAGAGGAAAGTTACTCAGAAAGATGAAGAACGTTTAGCTTCCGCGTCTGAACCTGAAAAATGTTCCGAGAATCCAATAATCGAAGAAAATGAGAAGCAACTTTCCGAAGTTTCTAGGGTTGAATATGATGAATTTGAGAAGGATTCTTGTGAAGAGGTATCAGATCAAGATGGACGTGATGAGAATGTTATTGATGTGAAAAACTCGGATCAAAGTATGAAGAATCGAATATGTCTCAAGGCTTCAATTGGCATTATTCGTTTTTTAACACTTCAAGGTATTGCTTTTAGTGGTGATGGCGAAACCGGCGAAGAAAAATACCAAAATACTTTTCTTTCGACGGTAGAACTTACAAAAATATATAGTGATTGCTGAAGCGGTGTTGGAAAATCCCTCATGTCTTTCCAAGTGTGCTTCATTTGAATTTCAAAAATCCATCTTGCATATTCTTTCTAGTAAAGTGAAAAATCATATTTCTGAGGAAATTGGTGATTCTAAATTTTGCATAGTTGTTGATGGAGTCTTTTTTGATGGACCACAAGCAGCTCTTTTTTTGAGGTTTGTTGATAAAAATGGTTTTATACAAGAGCGGTTTTTTGATATTGTGCATGTTGAAGAGGATAAGTTTGAGGCATTAGCTCTTAAGGAAGAAGTTTGTGCTATACTTTCTCGACACAATCTCGATGTTTCTAACATTCGTGGTCAAGGGTATAATGGTACTAGCGATATGAGAGATCGATGGAATGATTTACAAACACTATTTTTGAATGAATGCCCGTATGCGTACCACGTTCATAGTTTTGCACAAAAGTTGGAACTTGCGTTGGTTGGTGCATCGACCGAAGTTATGCCAGTTCAACAATTCTTTTCGAACTTGACTTATATTGTCAAATTTTTCTGCACTTGTCGTAAAACCAATGATGAGTCACTAGCTGCCGAATTATATAAAATTGCACATTTGCTACACAACGGTGAGCTTGAATTTGGTGAAGGAGAAGATCAGATGCAACGAGTTGGTGATGCTCGTTCAAGGTCATATTTTTCTCCTATTTGTAACTTGATAAATATGTATGATGCAACTTGTTGTCTTTTAGAAAAACTTATTGATGATAACTCAACTTATTGTCAATGTGGGAATGCTTATACGGCTTACAAGTACTTCATCACATTTGAGTTTGTATTGATCTTGCATTTGATGAGAGATATTATGGGGATAACTGATACTCTTTGCCAAGCTTTACAACAGCAATCTCTGGATGTAGTTAATGTCAAACATTTACTTCGTTCTACCAAAGCACTGCTTCAAAACATGAGACAAGATGGTTGGGATAAGTTGTTAAAAAATGTGACATCTTTTTGTGAAAGAAATGATATTAAGGTTCCTCAATTCAGTGCTCCGCATGTAGTAAGACCACGGCGCCGTCATCCCCAAAACGAGGATCAAATCACAATAGAGCATTATTATAGGGAACAAGTATTTTTTATTACTATTGACATACAAATACAAGAGTTGAATAGCAGGTTTAGTGACCAAGCAATGGAGTTGTTGACTCTAAGCTCTGCTTTGGTTCCTAAGGATACTTACAAAGCTTTTAACATTGATCATATTTGCACTCTTGTAGAAAAATGTTATCCCATGGATTTCAATGAGCAAGAGAAGATTAATTTGCGATCTCAACTTTGCCATTTCATTATTGAGGCCCGTCAAGAACCAAGTTTGAAGAGTTTGTCAACTATCCAAGAATTGTGTGCATGTTTGGCAGCAACAAAAAAGTCAGAAGTTTACTACTTGATTGACAGACTACTCCGCCTTATCATGACTCTTCCGATTTCTATGCCTACAACTGAAAGATCTTCGTCAGCAATGAAAGATATCAAGACTATGTTGAAAGAAAAGATGGAAGATGAGTTTCTACCAGATAGCGTGATAATTTACAATGAAAGGGAGATTGCTAAAAGTTTTAGTTTAGATTCCATTGTTGATGATCTCGAGTCACTCGAAGAGTGCAATGACTCACAATTGTCTAGATCTGTGAATGATTACAATAACAAACCATTAGGTAACTATCTCTTCTTTTGCTTTGAATTGTAAAATACTGAGTTTCCTTTCTGTTTGTTTAAGCCTTATATGTCACTAGCTAAGCCCTATATGTCACCAGATATTCCTGACAATTCTGCTTACTCGAAAAAGGTTAAGAGAATTTCAGAAAAGAAATTTTGTTTATTACTTCGGGGAGTTTCTCAGGAAGTTTGATATTAATATACATCTAGTAGAAAAGGCTAGATGGACTACCATTGGGAAGTAGTACTAATCTAACAGGATGAGCAGCACCTTCTTCTGTTGTGTAGAAACCAGTATTAGCAACTATATCCGTCTTTATATAACCAGGACAAACACAATTGATACAGAAGGTAGGATATTTCTTTGCAATAATTCTAGTATAGGCATTCATGGAAGCTTTAGCAACATGATAGGCAGCAAAATACCTAGGCCAACCTTTTTTTTAAGGAACCTTCCTCAAAATCTTTAATAAACTCTTTCAATACTTCATTTATTCTCTCTTCTGTAAGGTTATCAACATCATTGAAGACTCCTTTGGCCCATTCATTTGATACTTTCTGATTTGACATCAATAACCATAATGCAAATTTAGTTAAAGCAGATTGGGTAACAACATTAACTGAATATCAAAATATTTACTAACACATTAATAAATACATAATAAATAGTATACTATGATGAAAATATAAACTAATTCGTTTTGCTAGAGAGTATAAAATAGTACTATCAATTTATGAAATAAGTTTTTTTATCAAACGACCAACATGACTTTCTAACTAAATCTTTATATGGTGATTCTATTTTTAACACATAACACTAAGTTTCCATTTTTTACTTGCCAAAAAATAACCGTGCAACACATCCACAATATCTTGTGTCTTCTCGTTTCAAGTTCTTTTTAGTTCCTCTGTAGACACTACACCTTTCACACACCCCACAAAAAATTGATGCAACCGCCCACCTTTCTGTCAACAAGTAGATTCATGTACTTATGTAAGACTGTGGACCTGTGGTACTTCAGTTTTCTTTGTGACATTTCACTTTAGAAGATACTTGGAGTGTTTATATATTTATTTATTGCTACAGGTACTTCGAAACGGACAGATTGATTTTTCTGAATTTCGAATCGATGCTAGTAAATGTAAGTGTGTAGTGCTTTCATACTCTTTAGCCTTGCCTGTATTATGTATGATAGAATAAGCTTGTCGAGTATAAAGTGAGTACTTGAGAGTTGAGAACCAGCTTAATCATAGAGTGGCACTTATAAGGGAAATGCTACGGAACAAAATACTTCTACGTCTTTTAGGGTTCAGACTTGTGTTAGAATTTGATATTTCGGATTTAGAAAGAAAGATAAAAGGAACTATTATCTGCTTATTCCCTTGATTATTTATAGTTAATATTGCTGATTCAATTTTTCCCCCTTTGCAGACAAGTTCACGGTTTTGTCCTTTCAAGATACTTTTGAGGATTCTGTTTCCAAGTCTGAGGAATCCAGACAAGATGATCAGGATTTAAGATCTTAACCTTGTAACCATCATGACCATATGAATGAATCTAAGTAGTGTGGCTCTTTCAGTATCTATATTTTCAGTATTGCTTTTCTACAGATACAAAGAAACTGTGTCTTTTTTCCAAAATATATTTCTGTTTGAAAAGTATCAGTTTAATGGTTCGCCTTTTGCGAACATATGTCATCAAGCCATGGCTATGAATCATGTAGCATTGCCTTTTATAGATAAACACATTTGAATGTAATGTTTTAAATTATGAAACTATTTTCCACTACTACCAATTGTATCATCTTGATCAGCCAATGTGTTAAACTCCAAACGGCACGGCACATGACTTCATCTCACATCTAAATGTCTTTTATTTGGTGACCATTCTTCCTTAGTTTGATTTATAACATAATGTTGTCATTCTTTTTTCTTTCTGAAAGAGTTCATATTTAACATCTACAGTGTAGATAAAATTGAAATTTTGTAAGCTGTGATGTGATCATGCATTTAGACACGCTTCACAAGAATGAGTGTTTATGCCGACCAAGAAAACTCACCTCCGTCTACACGGAAAAAACCCAACAAAATCACAAAATCCAAAATATTTTCTTCACAGCTCTTCTCACAACAACCAAACAATCTTTCCTTCAATTTTTTTTCATCACCGGAGAATTTCTCCATCGTCTCCTATCAGTGGAATTTCTCCCTCCCTACAAACTGTTGTCGACAACCTCTTAATCCCTACCATCACCGCATACATCCCTCGTTCCCTTTGCTTCCTCTATCTCTCTCTCACAACACAATCTTAGCCTCTCTTTTCTCTCTTGGGGGATCTTTGCTCTTCTCCTTCTGACACAACTATTAAAAAGTTGCAGAAAAAAAATGATATGAATCACAAAAAAATACATAGTTTTACCTTTTTATTTCGGTCCTTCTATAAACTAATTTAAAAAATAAAAATAATTAACAAAAAATTGTAAAGTCAACGACAAAATCTTAGGTGGTACTCCCTCCGGTCTCAAATATAAGCAATAAAACAAAAAAAAATTAAAAGTCTCAAATATAAGCAAAAGTTTACTTCAATCATTATACTATTTTATTACATTATTCCAATTTTACCATTTTTAAATATTGATTCAACCAATAAATGCAATGTTCTACACTTTCCAAGAAAAGTATAATTGAAAATAAACTATTTTTTCTCTTCAATCAATGCACTTAACCTACCTTCTTAAAGGGTGTGTTTTTTTGAAATTTTTCTTATATAAGAAGTATAAGACTAGAGGGAGTAGTTGTCTAGTCAGCACCTCAGTTTTTTTTTTTTGTAGTGTGTCAAAATGAAGACAGAAACAATAGGAATTTAATATTCGAAAAACTTAACATATGTACTTAGGACACTTGTTTTTATTTTTCGAAGCGGTAAATCGTAAGGATTTGTTTTTTTAGCGACGAAAACTCAAATTCGCCAATTGCAGGGACGAAAAAGACATTTTACCCTAAATATAAAACCCTTGTTTATTTTGGGAAGAAAGGAAGTGCGCGCCTTTTCTGCTCTCTTCTCTTCGCACCTCACTCAATCACTGTGTAAGCTTCCCTTCTCACTCAGACTCAGGTTTTTTCATTTCCATTCTGTTTCATTCTTCTTTTCTTTCCACAGTTTTTGTTACCAGCATTTCTTTTTTGTTTTTTAATATATATTTTTTTACCCTTTTTTTACGATGAAAATAGCTCGTTTAGGGTTTTTTTTTCTATGTTTTGCGAATTGTCTAATGATACTAGTGTTGTTTAAGGAACTGATTCTAGTTTTCATCTACTGTCTCTGTCTAGGTTTAATTTTGTTGTCTCAAAGTTTAAATTTACATTTTTTTTTTCTTTTCTATTTTCATATGCAGTTAGTTCAGTAGTTAAGAAAAGTAGTAATGGTCAAGAGTCAAAGAACAATTGATTCTTTTTTCAAGAGGAATCTTACTCAGAAAGATGAAGAACTTTTAGCTTCCGTGTCTAAACCTGAAAAATGTCTTGAGAATCCAATAATCGAAGAAAATGAGAAGCAAGTTTCTAGGGTTGGACATGATGAGAATGTTATTCATGTGCAAAACTCAGATCAAATTACGAAGAAGCGAATATGTCTCAAGACATCGATTTCAATTGTTCATTTTTTAACACTTCAAGATGTTGCTTTTATTGATCTTCGCAAAACTAGCGAAGAAAGGTACCGATATAATTTTCTTTCAATGGTAGAATTTAAAAAAGAATGTGATGATGAATTTGCCGAAGCTGTGTTGGAAAATGCCTCATATATTTCCAAGTGTGCTTCATTTGAATTTCAAAAAGTCATCTTGCGTATTTTTGCTGGTAAAGTGAAAAATCATATTCGTGAGGAAATTGGTGATTCCAAATTTTGCATATTTATTGATGGAGTTTATGATGAACCACGAATGGCTCTTGTTTTGAAATTTGTTGATAAAAATGGTTTTATACAAGAGCGGTTTTTTGATTTTGTGGATGTTAAAGAGGTCGCGTCATTAGCTCTTAAGGAAGAAGTCTGTGCTATACTTTCTCGACACAATCTTGATGTTTCAAACATTCGTGGTCAAGGGTATGATGTTATTAGCGATATGAGAGAAAAATGGAATGATTTACGGACACTATTTTTGAACGAATGCCCTTATGCGTACCACATCCATGGTTTTGCACATAAGTTGGAACTTGCGCGTGTTGGTTGGTGCATCAACACAAGTTATTCGAGTTCAACTATTCTTTTCGAACTTGATTTATATCGTCAAATTTTTCTGCACTTGTCGTAAACCCAATGATGAGTCACTAGCTGCCGAATTATATAAAATTGCACATTTGCTAGACAACGATGAGCTTGGATTTGATGAAGTAGAAGATGAAATTTGTATGTTCCAACGAGTTGGTGATGCTCGTTCAATGTCATATTTTTCTCCTATATGTAACTTGATAAAGATGTATGATGCAGCTTGCTGTCTTTTAGAAAACCTTTTTGATGATGAGTCAACTTATTGTCAACGTGGGAATGCTTATACGGCTTACAATTACTTCACCACATTTGAGTTTGTATTGATCTTGCATTTGATGAGAGATATTATGGGGATAACTGATACTCTTTGCCAAGCTTTACAACAGCAATCTCTGGATGTAGTTAATGTCAAACATTTACTTCGTTCTACCAAAGCACTGCTTCAAAACATGAGACAAGATGGTTGGGATAAGTTGTTAAAAAATGTGACATCTTTTTGTGAAAGAAATGATATTAAGGTTCCTCAATTCAGTGCTCCGCATGTAGTAAGACCACGGCGCCGTCATCCCCAAAACGAGGATCAAATCACAATAGAGCATTATTATAGGGAACAAGTATTTTTTATTACTATTGACATACAAATACAAGAGTTGAATAGCAGGTTTAGTGACCAAGCAATGGAGTTGTTGACTCTAAGCTCTGCTTTGGTTCCTAAGGATACTTACAAAGCTTTTAACATTGATCATATTTGCACTCTTGTAGAAAAATATTATCCCATGGATTTCAATGAGCAGGAGAAGATTAATTTGCAATCTCAACTTCGCCATTTCATTATTGAGGCCCGTCAAGAATCAAGTTTGAAGAGTTTGTCAACTATCCAAGAATTGTGTGCATGTTTGGCAGCAACAAAAAAGTCAGAAGTTTACTACTTGATTGACAGACTACTCCGCCTTATCATGACTCTTCCGATTTCTATGCTTACAACTGAAAGATCTTCGTCAGCAATGAAAGTTATCAAGACTATGTTGAAAGAAAAGATGGAAGATGAGTTTCGACCAGATAGCGTGATAATTTACATTGAAAGGGAGATTGCTAAAAGTGTTAGTTTAGATTCCATTGCTGATGATCTCGAGTCACTCGAAGAGCGCAATGACTCACAACTGTGTAGATCTGTGAATGATTGCATTAGCAAACCATTAGGTAACTATCTCTTCTTTTGCTTTGAGTTGTAAAATACTGAGTTTCCTTTCTGTTAGTTAAACCTTATATGTCACTAGCTAAGCCCTGTATGTCACCAGATATTCCGGGCAATTCTGCTTACTCGAAAAAGGTTTGGAGAATTTCAGAAAAGAAAAATTCTTTATTACTTAGGGAGTTTCTCAGGAAATTTGATATTAATATAATACTATTCTAGACACACACACACACACACACACACAACTTACATTTTACAAGATAATTAATAAGGACGCAAATCCTTATACATACTTCCTTAAGCAGTTTTCTTATCTAAGCCAGGACACCATTTTTCCATATCAATTTTTAAATATTGTTTTGAAACAAAGGATGTAGCATTTTGAAGAGAGTGAAGTAGCATTTTGTTTCATTTAGTAGCAAACCCAACAATTTATCAAAAAGACCCCGGTGTTTGTCTGATAATTGCATATTCAGCGTGTACTCATGCATAGCCAATATGTACTGCCTCTGGATAAGTACTCAGGATTGTTCTGAACAACCATTTAGTAATACATGTGCATCATATGTTTCATTGAGCTCATAAGGAAAGTAATTAACAGCATCCATATTTTTTGTTAAGTGTATATTAGTTTTATCAGAACATACAATACAAAAGGCCATTGGTTATGTTTGGTAGTTTCATCTTGTTGATTACAATAGCCCCCATGTTTTCTCGTTTAGGAGCTAGTGTTCTGAGATGACTCCATATGATCTTACACATAGCTAGTTTAATGAATCCTAAATTTCATTAAACACTGCATATTAGGTAAATCAAAATACCATGATTAATTATGTTAAACACTGCATATTACAGTTTCTTTTTTAAGTTTGCAACCTTTTATTTGGTTTCTTACTCCTACATAAGTTTGATAATCATTTCAAAGTGACAGGAAAATAGCTTAATGTATGATGTGTGTGAAATTTCATCACTAATAATAAAGGGAAACTGTTTACTCACTAACAGAGTTGCTTGGCGAAGAAGAATCTGAAGGATCAGTTCTGCTTCAAGTTGCTAATGATATGGTGGAGGATCTCATCTAGGTATTGATTTTTAGTAGTAGGTAACATTCTTCCTTACTCTGATCTGTCTACTTATAACATAATCTTGTCATTTTTTCTGAAAAAATAATGTTTATATTTAACATCTTTGGTGTGGATAAAATTGAAAATAAGGTAATTGAGAGTTAGCTTAACATAGAGTGGCAGTTATAAGGGAAATGCTACAGAACAAAATACTTCCACGTCTCTTAGGGTTCAGACTTGTGTTAGAATTTGATATTTCGTATTTAGATTAAGGAAACAAAAAGTTAAGATAAAAGGAACTATTATTATCTGCTTATTGCCTTGATTATTTATAGTTAATATTGCTGATTCAATTTTGCCCCCTTTGCAGACAAGTTCACGGTATTGCCTTTTGTAGATGCTTTTGAGGATTCTGTTTCCAAGTCTGAGGAATCCAGACAAGACGATCAGGATTTAAGATCTTAACCTTGTAACCATCATGACCATATGAATGAATCTAAGTATTGTGGCTCTTTCAGTATCTATTTTTTCAGTATTGCTTTTCTACAGATACAAGAAACTGTGTTGTTTTGCAAACATATATTTCTGTTTTAATTTAATTGAGATCTTTCAAGGCTATGGTGTGAAGTAAATGATTAATAAAATCCAAACTCATCATTGTTTACTTCATAATCTGGATAACATTGTCTCGCAGAAGGCTATAGGCTCTGAAGTACATAGTGAGTTAGTTACAATATGTTGAGTTAGTATATTTCCAAACCAGCTTCTCTCATTGAGGTTTTTATGAGATTTGGATTACATGCAGTCATTAAAAATATGCAGTAAGTGCAGTTACATGCATCAGAACTCGTCCTTTCATCCAATGCTTCTTAAACATCATTTTTCTCAAATTGAAGAAATAGGTTGGGATTAAGATACTGCACTTTCCCAAAGACACCTTCACCCTTTGCCTGATTGCTTTCCTCTTTGCCATGACATCTGTCTTAGGATTGTTCCGACAACAACCTTCAAAATCACGATCCTTACTATGAACTGGGGAAAAACCTTTTAATACTTGCAGTCTTGCAGAGCATATATGGGGAAAGGATGGTGCCAAACTCTAGAAGAGAAAATGTAGGAAGTGTGTGGTTTGTTTCATTTATAAGAGATGACATTGCATGATATGAAGCATCTGATGAATCAAAGAATGCATATTCTCTGACTGTATGCTGTAGTGACATTAGTGAATTCACAATAGAGGCACCTAGTTGACACTATGCCACTTCTGAATGGGTAAACTCGACCATTGGGGATGCTTACGATGCATGCTTATGTCTTGTATTTTCGATGCATTTTGCTTGTAAAAAAATGATTAATCATTGTGATATGTTAAAATATCAACAGTCAATTAAATAATTGATTGCTAATTTGTCATGTCCAATTCGTTAAGTTGTCTTTGATCCTCTTAGTAGTCTCTTGTTTGCTATTAACAGTAACCTTTAACTTGTCAGCTAATTAAGACAGAAGATAAATGATACAAGGGTTTAAATTATTTGTCAAAAAAATAAATCTGAATGATATTATACCAATTGGTATCTATATACAACAGCAGGGGGCAATTAATAGCTAAAAGATTATGGTTTTGCATTCGAAGATCTAATCAAATAACCTCTCAAGTTACTCCCGGTCTCCTTACCCAGTGATAATCTGATTAAATATTCATTGTAACGAGGTTATTAACTTGACATACGACTTTCTTCAGTAAGTGCATTTTGTGTGCAAAGGAAATAATTATCAAAATATTTGACACTAACTATACGAAATATTTAATTGGAAAGAATAATAATTGAAGGGAAATGCTTAAGCTACATAATTACTTTTGCCAAAATCTGCTTGAAGCAGACAAACATCTGGAAACACCGTCGGGATCCAAATGTTAACATTTTGGACAGATTTTAACTGCCATCCATACAGACAAAACTTCAACTTCTAGAAGAAGCTGATTTATCTAGGAGTGTCAGAATCTGGAGAAGAACATAAATTATAGTCATTTGAAGGTTGTGTTCTACTTTTTTTCGGTTTTGCTTGGCTCCCATAGACCTGTCTTTTGCAATTTGGTTAGCCCTTAGCCGGAGTATCATTGCTGCCCTTTGGAACCTCGTAAATGGTTATACTACTACCACCACTTTGAAGGTTTTGACCTTCCTCATTTGACTGAAACTTTTCAAGGATTTCAACAACCTGACTCATGAGAGGTCTGCCTTTCGGGTTTTGGCTAAGACATTGGTATGCTAAAAGGGCTACCTTTGTTGCAGTTTTACTTGAATATTGCCCTTCTACTTTCGGGTCTAAAATTTTCAGAAGTTTTTTATTATTATTCAACAGCGGCCGTGCCCACTCAACCAAGTTGTGCTCTCGACTGGGCCTGCTTTTGTCTAGTGCTCTCCTACCAATAAGTAATTCAAGTAGCACCACCCCAAAACCATACACATCACTTCGAGCAGTCAAATGCCCTGTTCATTTTGAAAAATAGATTAAGTAACATATATTGTCCCAATTGATAATCTAAGATAATGGATACACATGTTAAAGTAGTGGATTGATCATTACTTGTAATCATGTAATCAATAGATAAGTACCAGTTTTCCATACCTTAACAAGTTAATAATATATATAATGAACATTAAAAATTAAGTTACTAAAAATTGATTCAACGGGAAAAAAATCCATTGTGTTTCTTGGGAGTACTTAACAGAAAAATGACTTCCATCTTTTCTTTCTCAATAAAATAAAAATATCTATCAACAGAATGAAAACATAATTGAAAAGCACGAATCTGGAATTACAAGACACCGTAAAAGAGAAAAAGATTCAATAGCACAAGTAAAATGTCATACCAATCCCAATAATATGTTATAGAACTCCCGCCTATACAGAAATTTAGAACATTGAAATTCAAGTACTTGTTACTTTGTCTTTTTCTTCTTTCATACTCTTAGTCCTCCATACAATACCAAGGTTGAAGAAATTAAGAGGATCCAATTTAATACCTCTTCAATTTGGTAATGAAATCCATGCAGACTTTCATGTCCAACAACAAAGTGCACAAAAAGGCCAGGATGGTCTTATCAAAGTTGCTTATGTCAACATAGAATTGTGAAAATTCCATAAATATTGATAAGGCAAATGTACTTTTATTGTCGATTAAGAATTTTTTATGTTTCAGAAATTTTAGAAGATAAATGACAAAATAATTCAGCAAAAATAGATTCAAATAACTTACCAGTCATGACATACTCCGGAGCAGCATATCCATATGTGCCCATTACTCGTGTTGAAACATGTGTTTGGTCCCCCATCGGCCCATCCTTTGCAAGGCCAAAGTCTGAAAGCTTTGCATTGAAATCCTGCAGGTTTTTGCCTCAATATTAGATAGTTGAAACCTATGCAAAGGTTACTTTTTAAAAAAGATGGGAAAGTAATATTTTCTTCTGTTTGATAAATTAATGTTTTAATGTAGAAGGAAATTAGATAAAAATGGTTGCCAGGGATTTATCTTTATCCTCAAAAAAAGAAGACAACACTGACTACATTGACATTTGACAGTAGAAGAACATGCTAAGGAAAACTTGCCAATCTCTCTGCGATTTGTCAGGTAATCTCTCTGAAGAAATCATTAGCTTAGCCGAGACCATGAAGGTGCTAAAACAAAACTTCATCTGATTCTTTTTAAGTTCAAGTGTCTAGTAAGTCAGGTCGAACAATTAGGAACATAATAGCTCAAGTAAAATGTCATACTAATCCCAATAATATGTTATAGAACTCCCGCCTATACAGAAATTTAGAAGATTGAAATTCAAGTACTTAAAAAGAATCAGATGTGATAATAGCTCTGCCTTTTTTTTGTAGAAACATAATAGCTCTGCCTTTTCCTTTCAAGTTTTCAAAATCCAAATATAACATATAATGTTAAAAAGAAGTAACTTCAAAAAGTAGGAAACAAAACTTAGCAGATTAGAAGATGACATACTGCATCTAGCAAGATATTTGATGTCTTGAAGTCACGATATATGGTGGGCCTTTCTGCCCCGTGAAGAAAAGCAAGCCCTCTTGCAGCATGCAAAGCAATCTTCATTCTTTTTGACCATGTCAATGTTGAGCCCGTTCCTACATCAAGAAACAGGACTGTCAGAGGCAGTTTCCTTATCATTTTTTTTCATAGTATACCATTAAGTTGATTTATACAATGGACTCAAAGAATTGAATGGCAAGAAGAATCATGAGAAATGGGACACTAGGCACATGAATGGCTGATAAACATGAGTATTAAGTCTTTTAGATAGGGAGATAAATATGTAGGACTTGATCAAAGGCAAGATAAATCACAACAATTGACCCAAGGCAGATACATATGTTAATTATGTGAATAATCTGGTCTCAGTAAGTAACCCTAATACTATTATGAAAAAGTTGAATATGTGAAACTTACTGCGAAAAAGATGTTTCTCCAAGCTCCCACTAGCCATGTATTCATAGACCAACAACCGGTGTTCATCCTCGCAGCAATATCCAAAGAGCTTCACAAGATTTGGGTGACTGAATTGACCCAGATAGTTAACTTCAGCCTGCAATTCAAACAAAACCACACCATTTAAGTTTTGTCATGTTCACTGCTCACTCACATTAAATGTTTCTCACCACTCTAACTATCAGTCATTGTTCAACCACAAAATTCAGTGTATTTGGCTTCGGGTTGCATTGTATCAGAATTGATTAATATTTGCCTCTCGTGTTTGGTTTCTGTTAGGAAAAATTGATTTTGACTGATGTGGTAAAAATAGTTCTCGCTCTAAATCAAACCAACTCAAAGAACATATAAATTAACAGTCAAATAAAAGGTGTTTATGTCACCGCTTAATGCTAAGGCGATAAGTCTAAATTCATTGCTCTCAAAACTCGGATTATAGGTGTATTATCCAGTCTAGGTTTGAAACAAAATCAATCAATTAATTGATTTATGATGTTGTTGATGATATCTTCATCTGTCAAATTAGGTTTAAATTATAAACGAAAAAGAAGAAAACATGCATAAGTAATCATGTTTGATGTCATAAACACTTTTTGAACTAACACCTCAACATTAAACTGCCACATAAACTATTTTTAACGGAATTGGAGAAAAAAAAAAGGGTTTAATATTTTAAAAGCATTGACTACACATGTTCTGAGATGATTATACTATATTTGGTTTTCCCGAAGAGCACTAGTTAGCATTTTTCCTTTAACTTAAGGTGAATTCTTTGGTATCCAACTTACATTGTTGGGTACCAGTACATCTAGGCAAAATCCAATTCAATTATGAATTTTTTAAATATAAATTAATTCAAAAACATAACATCACATTGAATTTTGTCTAGAGTGTACCGGTACCCCTAACAACTTAAAGTTGGGTACAGTTTAAAGGATTGCAAGATATATTTAGCCTAAATTAACCAATTAATGTGTGTCATAAAACACATTAATACTACAACCCTAATTTATTGATTTATTGATTGTGCAGTAATGAAAATGTGAATTGAAAAAAAGGAGAATAATAAGTTAGATAACCGTACAAGCCATTCTCTATCGCCTTGAAATCCTTCGCGATTAAGTTCCTTAATTGCAACTTCAGTGGATTTATAACCGGCTCTTACAGTATCATCAATGAGACCTTTATAAACAACTCCAAATCCACCTTCTCCTAGAATGAAATCAGGACGAAACTGCTTAGTAGCAAGTCTCAATTCGTCGTATGTAAAAATGGTAACGTTGCTGTATCCAGCACCTTCGCGAAGCTCTTTGATATTCATGGAACCAGTACCTAATGTAGTAGTAGTAGTCGTTCGTGCAGAACCGGAATCATTTCCTACAGAAATTGATGAAATTGAATAAGAAAGAGAAACAATGGATCCAAATTGAATTGAATTGAAATGTAATAAAGTACCTGATGATTTAGGTTTTTTTGGATTTGAATCGGAGAGGGAAAGATGATTTTGATTATTTTGTTCAATGCTGAAGCAAATCCCCATGAATCTGGATCTGAAACGGAAGCGCGTTCACACACATTGAGAATTCATTGTGAAGAATGAGAGTGGAATTTGGAACAGTTAGTTAGTTAGTTATTAGAGAGAGAAAGAAGAGAGAAGTGAAGAAGAATGAATGATTCAAAGAAAGTTGAATTGAAAAGAGTGAGTGAGTGGTATTACTATTTGCTATGTGCGTACAAAGCGCCAAACTAAAGGCTCTCTCTCTCAATGTTGTTTCTTCACTTTTTTGCTTCCATTTTAGTTATTACAAACTAAATATATTATTTATTCAAAAATCATGGAAAAATAAGTATTTATTCAAAAATTATTTCTTTTTGGAGGAAAAATGTGTCGTGTTGCCGACAACATGTATTTTTTTTGTATTTTTTTTTCAAATAATATTTATGTATTTTTCAAAAAAAAATGCTGGTATAATTTGTCAAATTTGTATTTGTTAAAACATTATTAAGCAGTGTAATATTATTACTCAAATATTACATAAGTGTGTTTTGATTCTTTTTCATATTTACATAAAGTAAGTCAACCTTCTTTTATCTAAAAGAAAATAAAGATGAGCAAAACTAGCCAATTTGTTGGCTAATGAACTCGGAAGTATATGCAATCATGATTATATTTCATTACATTGGAGGATAAGTCTACATCTTCAAAGAGTCGATATTAGTAGTATCAAATTTGGTCAACCAATTGATACATTTGTTGCCTTCTTTCAAGGTATGTATGATTAACGGAAACCTCCCAAAAAAGTGAAGAGAGCTTCTGAATGAGAGATAACAATGTTACATGAAGATGAAAATCTTGCTAGACATCCACAATAAGATCTAACACTGCTTGAGAATTTAATTTCATAACAATAGACCAATAACCAAGATCTCACGTCAATTGAACATCTCTTCCACAGTTTAGCCAATCAATTTAAAGCTTTACCATATACTCTAAAAAAATCATAAAACTAATTACAAAGTAAGTCGGGTTTTTTTATACAATAAAAGAAAAAGAACAAAACAAACAAAAAGGAAATTATCTAGAAAAACAAGTACCACTAGTATCGGCTAGTAGGAAAAGCTTCATTCTAATGAGCACCATATTTTGCTAGGTAGTCAGGTTGAGAGACTCAAAAAATTGTTTTATTAAATTAAATAGACTATTAAAAAAATCTTAGTCTTTCTATTTATAGAACCATAGACCAATCTAGCTCTAACTCTCTAACTGTGGTACAGTAATTGATTGTTACTCCTGCTTCATACTTGACACTTGTTAGAAATCTGATTTTTTATCTTATTTTATTCTTTTTGTCAATTTATTTATTATTTTCTTCTCTCACCCACGAAATTGAACACCTCCTAGCATTACGCCTATAAATTGCGACATCCAAAAACATGTATACGCCAACTGCCATTGCACCATTGCTAGCTAGCTTATAGTTAAACAAAATTTATTATTATAAACAAGTTTGCACAATTCTTCAAAAAAATTGGTCACAAAAAAAGCATGGAACATAATTTCTATCTCTCCATTCTCCTTCTCTTTGTCTCTCTCATTTCTCTCTCTTTTTTTTTCCTCTTCTACAAAAACAAATCTCCAACGAATATGCCACCGGGAAAAATGGGTTATCCAGTAATAGGTGAAAGTCTTGAATTTCTATCCACAGGATGGAAAGGAAAACCTGAAAAATTCATTTTTGACCGTATGATGAAATATTCATCTGAACTTTTTAAAACATCAATCTTAGGTCAACCTACGGTTGTTTTTTGTGGAGCCACATGTAACAAGTTTTTGTTTTCAAATGAGAATAAATATGTTGTTGCATGGTGGCCAGAAAGTGTTAACAAAATATTTCCTACTACTTTGGATTCTAAGGAAGAATCTATCAAAACTAGAAAATTGCTTCCACAATTTCTCAAACCTGAAGCTCTACAACGTTATGTTGGTATTATGGATACTATTGCTCAAAGACACTTTTCTTCTCTTTGGGAGAATAAATATCAAGTCACCGTTTACCCTTTGGCCAAGAGGTCAATTTCTTCATCATGATTATATATATTTCACATATATGCACCATATTCATATGTTATATTTTTCTGCATGTCAATTTTTTTTCGATATTTTTGCTCTATAATACATATAGTATAGTACTAGCTATAAGTGTGTGTACCTTTGTAAATTAATAAGGTAGGTGCATCATGAGTTGATTATTTGTATTTGCTAACTACTTGTATTTTAAGTTGTATTTTAAAATTGATTAATTTGCTGTAGTTTTTATTTTAATTTTTTTATAATAGTTTGGTGAAGTTAAAATATATTTATTGCTCGATCTTCATGATAAATCAATATGTCTTAACTATTTTCGAAGGAGTCGGATGCCTTAACATTTTTAGTCTTTAGGTATATCTTTTTGTTGGTATGTCGATGGTTTTTTACAACATCAGATCAAATTTAAATATAATTTAGAAATTGTTATAGTTTGATCTTCGTTCAATGACTATATAATTTATTGATGACTGTGTTGTATGGATTTAGATCTTCAAAATCTACATATACATATTTAATTAATTTGTCGATACTTTTTTATATTACTTGGCAGGTATACATTTATGATAGCTTGTCGTTTGTTCATGAGCGTCGAGGACGAGAGCCATGTAGCAAAATTTAGCGATCCATTCCATTCATTGGCGGCCGGAATCATATCAGTGCCGATCAATTTTCCCGGAACGCCATTCAATAAAGCTATAAAAGCCTCAAACTTCATAAGAAAAGAGTTGTTGAAGATCATAAGGCAAAGAAAGATGGATTTAGCACAAGGGGTGGCATCACCAACACAAGACATATTATCTCACATGTTGTTGACTCGTAATGAAAATGGAGAGTTTTTGAATGAACTTAAAATTGCTGATAAAATTCTTGGCCTTTTGATCGGAGGACATGACACAGCTAGCGCCGCATGCACTTTCATTGTTAAATATCTCGCCGAGCTACCTCATATTTATGATAAAGTCTATCAAGGTAAGTATCATCATTAATTTTCTTCCTCATCCATTTCCAATTCTCTCTCTATATTTTATTTTTTAAAAATGTTAATTAATGTCCACGAGACACGAAAATGGATCATGGGCAGTCAACCTAGACGCAATCAGCTGCTTTGAATTGTCTGATCAAAATCAGACAGCTCAAATCTTAATGCAGTTTTAGTTTTTTAAAATATAAATATTTTAACTTTAAAATTTGAACGTCCGACGATCGGATGATTGTGATCTCTCCAACAGTATGCAGTCACAGACATTGACTACACTCAATCCATATCCTTGAGGCACGGACTTGGATCTTCTTCTTCCATCAAAAGGAGGGAGGGAGGGAAGGAGGGAGGGAGGGAGGGAGGGAGGGAGAGAGGGAGAGAGGGAGAGAGGGAGAGAGGGAGAGAGAGAGAGAGAGAGAGAGAGAGAGAGAGAGAGAGAGAGAGAGAGAGAGAGAGAGAGAGAGAGAGAGAGAGAGAGATCTTGGAAGGAGATTATTCAAGTTCCCGAGACACTAGTTAAGGAACAAATAGTAGAAAAATTGTCTTGGAATTTATGTAGTTTTTTTAATGATAAATGCTAAACAATGCCTCTGAAGCAATGGTTAAAAAATGAAAATAATAATATAATTTTGAAAGCAGTGTATCGAATGTCTTAAAATTTTAAAAAGAATCTTTTATGCTTGAATTTTTTACTTTTACTTTTATTTTTATTTCCTTAACCATTACATCTAATATGACCGGTATTTAATCCATATATATAGTTGGTACTGATAATTTTACACCCTCAAATTATTAAAAATATTTCTGTTTTCATAAGTATTTGTCTCTAAAGCACTTATTAACATTTCTCTTATTTATAAAGTTTTATATATAGTTGTGGGATCTAAAATGTAAAACTTTTTACAAGACAATACATAAAAATTAATAGTTGACGCTACTTATATCTGGCCATCAGAAAGGTATGCCTGTTAGGTATTTAGAATTAGAAAGGTATACCAGTTCTTGAGTATTGAAATTAGAAGTTCACATTCATATCAATACCAATACCATACTCAATTACCATTAGCCGCCGTCCTTACTTAGTGCATGATATATATGCACACTATAGTTTAGTGTGTAGTGTAATTAAGGGTATAGATAATTGATAGTTAAATACACGTAACATGCAAGTAGTATGGATTTTTTTTTAATAATTAATAATGTAGTTAATAGATTTCGTACTTTTATTTATTTATTTATAAAAATCGTGTTTGTCGGTCTTAGATTGACCAAATGAATATTGTTTTCAATTAAAATAAGTTGGTAGTGAAGTGTGGGAGTAGGAAAATTTAAAGAAAGAAAACATTTTCATTAAAATGAAAAGTTGTTCTTTTCCGTTTTAGTCTTACGTTACGTGTGTATCCACTATTTTAGAAAAATTCAAAGTTATCCGTAAGAAAGTCAATATTAAGAAGTGGCATTTTTATGTGAATTTTTGTTCGTAATTTTCATGAAAATGATGAGTATAGTTATTTTTAGACAAGACATTCTTATAACTCAACTACTCCTATTTAAGTTTCTAAGAATAGCATGCAATCATAAACATGCTGACATGCACCGAATATTTAAAGCCAACTCTAACAAGTCATAATTTTCATTAAATATTATGCCTCTTAACTTACGTCAAAATAACTCACCGAATTTCACATTATTCGGTCCATGTTTGAACTAGAATACTTCCTCCGTATAAGTCATTTTTATTATATTTTCTCACAAAAAGAGTAGAATATATGTTTCGTGAGGTTAGTTTAATTGGTAGAGATTTTACATTATGTATGTAGGAATTGGAGTTTGAACTTCTGTCTTCCGATTTATCCACCTTAAGTGTGAAATTTCTAGTTATTACTTGCGTAAATAATTTTTATAGCTGACTTCATTACTTATGTAACAAGTGATTACGTCAGTCTAATTTCATACTATTTTGTTTCTTACTCCTTCCGGTTTCATATATAAGAAACAAAAAAAAAATTACAAAGTCTTAAATATAAGAAAAAGTTACTACAATCGTTACATTTATTTTGAATATTTCAATTTTACCATTTGTTTTACTTTTCCCCATAATAAATAATAATTTAATTTAAACAAAAAGTAAGGGTAAAAGTGGAAATGACATGTTTTTCCTAATAATTTACTCCACTTTCTTAAAGGGTGTGCTTTTTTTTTTCTTTCTTATATATGAGAACGGAGGGAGTATGTAACAAGTAATTTCGTGCTATTTCAAACAAAATTACAAGACTGTTTTCTTATTATAGAAAGTAGTAAAGAGTGTCATGAGAAATCTAGAAAATGCGTCTCAAAAAGTGGTGTCTTCATTATTTTAAAGTTTACAAATTGTTATTTGCAACGAAAGAAAAATTGCTTTTAGTAACTACTAATTTTTTTATGCCACTTGTTATCGTGACCTTTTATCATTCCTACGACTTAATCCCTTTGATTATTTAATAAAATTATACTTTAATCAAAATAATTTTGCACGTATAGTAAAGAAATAATTCTTTTATAAACTTCCTCAAGAAACCATTATTAGAGCAAAACAAAATTGGTCAAGTATTTAGGAAACTTCATCTTGAAATAACATTATATTTAATTTGTTAGCAATATAGTGCCCCTCAAGTCTTACTCTGTCTTTGATTCAAAAAAAAAAGTCTTACTATGTCTTTGCACTCCATCGATCTTGTCGATTAATCAAGACTAAGGCTTTACTTGATTTGGAAGCAGATTTTATTTTTGAAATCTTGCCTTGAATAAATGCTGAATAACTGAGTCAAGACCAAAGGCAGAATTTTTAGTTTTTTTCAAATTTAATGTCAAACAGAATTTTGAAAGGAAAAAAAAAAAAGAATATTTTTCATGAATGGGCAGGGATGACAAACATACTTTACCAACACTAACGTACTACACATTTATCACAAGATATACACAGACTTTAATTTGTGTTAATTTTTTGCAACATGTTTAGAGCAAATGGAAATTGCAAAGTCGAAATCCCCAGGAGAGTTATTGAATTGGGATGACCTCGCGAAAATGAGATACTCTTGGAATGTAGCTTGTGAAGTAATGAGAGTTGCCCCTCCACTCCAAGGAGGTTTCAGGGAAGCCATCACTGACTTTATATTCAATGGGTTCTCAATTCCTAAGGGATGGAAGGTAATTCAACATATATCTCTTTTTATTGGTCTTCACTTTAGCTTATATTGAAAGTTATTACATGACATAATATATGATGAAAATGCTATTCAATTATGTGGAATAAGGTATGAGTTGAGTGCTACTATTATGTAGTCACCTAATTTATTTATTTTTTTGTTGTTTATTATGTGTAGCTCTATTGGAGTGCAAATTCAACACATAAGAACCCAGAATGTTTTCCCATGCCAGAGAAATTTGACCCAACAAGATTTGAAGGAAATGGACCAGCTCCTTACACCTTTGTGCCATTTGGTGGAGGACCAAGGATGTGCCCTGGAAAAGAGTATGCAAGATTAGAAATACTAATTTTCATGCACAATTTAGTGAAAAGGTTCAAGTGGGAAAAGTTGATTCCAGATGAGAAAACCATTGTTGATCCCTTCCCTATCCCAGCAAAGGGCCTCCCAATTCGCCTTTATCCACACAAAGCTTGAAAAGAAATTCAATTTGGCTTGTACAAGTCGTTGGTGCTGCTTGATATATACAACTATGTACATGTATATCCCAAATAGAGTCTTCCTGTATTTGTTCTTTTACTTTGTAATATTTATTTATTATCGTGCTTAAAAACCTAAAAAATAAAGTAGTAACAACGCTCCCAAGATGTATTCTAATTCTGGTTTGTATTGTATAGTATCTATTTCATTGTATGTATTTACATATTATGATGATTCTCAATTAAATTAGCATCTTATAATTGTAATGCCATGGGAAGTTAACATTGAACCATTATGAAACTATTTATTCTATTTGAACCACCGATTTGAATAACTTAACTAACTCCCTCTTTTTAATTCATTCTATTTGAAAGTTTGAATTGCTATTCCAACACATGTAAGAACTCAATACAACTCAAGTTATAATTTCTGGCTTGGAAAATTTGAAACTTTCATTTGATACATGGAACTGCACTATATAAAGGCAAAAAACACTCATTCAGGGAAACTGAAATGGCTATGATGAATGACTAGACACTCACAATCAATTACAATGGAAAATGATATACATTGATAGCATACAACATGAGAAATTGGCGACCAAGATACAAGATATATAGATAAAAAAAAAAATTAGAAGGTAACATCCAGGATAGCATATGATGAATGACAGGAGCATGGTGAACGTTTGATAAGCAATGCTGGAGATCAGAACAGAAGGCCATTTGCACCATGACGCCAAAGTTACAAAGAAATTTACTTACAAAATTCAAGGCTGATTAACATATAAAACAGGGACCAGTCCAGCCATCTTGCCATCCCTGCCAGGGCGTTTCTTCTTAACCTGCAGCAAGAAGTAGACAATCAATAACTGATTTTCCCATGCAAAAACACAATGAATCCCAGGAAATTATAATTTATAGATCTAGTCAGACAAGATACAAAGAGATGACTCCTCAAACACTTACATAAAACCAACCATCTACTTCGTACTCAATCTCTACTTCTTCTCCAGCGGTTAAACTCAACTGCCAGGAAAACAATGAAAATAATTATCACCATATTTGCAGATAGAAAATCAATCCTGGATTACAACACATCAACGAAGTGGATACAACAGGCCAGAAAACCCAATGAACAAATATATGCATCAATATGTGAGTCCTTTTTTTCCCCGAAGGAGTAGCAAGGCCGGCCCAACAGCTTTTGAAGCTGTCAAATAACCGATTATCCCAAAAGCTTAAGCTGTTAGGAAATGCTACATCAATGGTTTTATAATATTTCTAACACGCCCCCTCACGCAAGAGCCCACTTGGGCTTGAAGCGTGGATAATGCATTGGCCCACCTACCATATGCTTAAATTCCACTTTTAATTAGAAAGTGAGGGGAGCGGGGATCGAACTCTAGACCACTTAGTCATAGAGGCTCTGATACCATGTCAAATAACCGATTATCCCAAAAGCTTAAGCTGTTAGGAAAGGCTACATCAATGGTTTTATAATATTTCTAACAGAAGCCTATAGCGAATGTTAAGATGAGGCATTCTATTACTATTATTTTATTAAATTTATTATATTTCATACTACCTTCAGTTCTTAGTATAAGAGAAAGTTTACTCTAAAAAGTAAATTTTCTCTTATATTAAGGACCAAAGGGTGTATAAAATTTATCTTTCAAATTAGCATCTTATAAATTTCATATGTTCATTGAATTTATGATTTTAAAACTTTTAAAATTACAAAATCCCAAACTCATTATAAATACATATCCTCAAATATTTAGATTAAAAAATAATTGAAGATATTTTAACTGGAAAAATTAATAGCAGAGTTAAATTTATTTGATTTTAAAAATAAAATAATTTTCTTGGCTGAACAAATTTAAATTACACCAAATCTAAATTAAAAGGATTAAAAAACTAAACATAGATAAAAGAGAATTGACAAATTTTGTTACAACACATTCCTCTTTATCTTTTAGTATATATAACATTAGAAAAGAAAAAGAAAAAGTATTCTTTTACCTATAGCATAGCAAGTGGTTCATTATTAACCTAGTAATGTAAGTTTCTAGATTTTAGTTAATTATTTTTGAAGTGTATATCCATAAATATTATATATCCGCTACCACGACTAAAAAGTGTATATCCAACAATAATGTGATTGTCCCCCAATCCATTTTCCTTCATCAGACACCCACTGACATCGGGCCTCAATCACAGCAAAATTATGGGCCTTTTTCCTTGGTCGAGCTAAAAGGCCTTCTTAAAATAGTTATATACAAATTAAGTAAAAAAAGAATTAATTGAAGGCTTTTTTGGGGTGAGGCCTAAAGCCCTTGCTTTAGGTGCCTCACCCTTGGACTGGGCCTAAGGACTCCTAGCACAATCTCTTTAAATATTATGTAGGAGGTCAAAGATTCAACCACTAATACTAACATTTCTCCCCCTAACAAATTAACCGCGCAATTTGTCTATCAACAAAAATATGTGACCCCTTAACAAAGAAAATCCAACGTTAAAATTTTAGATCAACTTACTTCATCATCTCCTCCAGCCGTGAAATCATAAAGTGCAGATCCAAATTGTGGATTTCCAGATGAAATTCGTTCGTCATCTTGAGACTCAAAACTACGAGATCCTGTCCCAGCTAGAGGGTTCTCAAATGATTCATTTCTGTGCCTCCCAGGAGATGAGTATGGTGGAGGCTCCTCTCTTATCTGGAAAGATTTTGAGATTTAATATCAAAAATTAAATTAGAATATTAAAATGTAACTAAAAAGGGGAAAAGAATCTTACCGGAGAACCCATACCCTCATAAATAGAGGGACCACTACCTCGGCTAGCCTTGTCCTGCCATGGATGATTCAGATTTTCATAAGTAATTAGAAATACAAAAAGTAAAGTTTCAATAAGAGTATGACTCAAAATGTGAATGAACCAGTGATATTACAATATTGAAAGGTAATATTGTTTAGGAACTCATTGGTCCAAAATCATTCTTAGAATATCTACAAAATTATCATAGCAGGAGAGAATGGTGCATAAAAGATTAGGAGAATATTTGGTACCGCTCCATATGAAGTCGGCCGTGAACTGAACAATGAAGGGTAGCTCATTCCACCAAAATGGGATGATATTGATGTTTCAACCGATCCAGTTGAATCTGGAGATGATGATCCCAACGACTTCGCATCATCTTCCTGTTATTCCAAGGAATTGATTTCAGTGATACACACCATAAATAAAGTTCAAGACCCAAGGCATCTTAAAAGGATCTAGCTTAATCGTTACCTCTAGTTCTGTAGTTTCTAGAAGTGTTTTTGCCCACATATCATCATAGCTAACAGAAGGCCTTGAGATTATATTCTCTTCATCAACTTCTGGGGCATCAGTTCCCGCACCCGCCAGAAATTCGTTTACCTGATGCCAAAATAAAAGAGCAGTTTCAAATAAAGTCAACTAAGTTTCAAATAACAAGGAATATTAGCATTTATTTTTGCATGTGCGTGCATTTGTTGGAGAGATAGACTGTAATTCCCAAGAAATATATAGAAAGAAATATACTTTCTGTAAGTATTAATAAAATGAATTATTTTATTAGATTAACAAGAAAAGAAAAAGACAAAAACAATTTAACAAATTCATACCCTATTCATTGCTGGTGCATTATTTCCCCACAAACCATCGTCGCCAAGGTTCGCTGCCCAAGCATTTACGAGGTCATCATCAAGGGCATCAGGCTCGGCAGCAGCTGGTGTTTTAGATGATTCATATATCAGGTCAGATATACCAGTGGCAACAGCTGGATCACTCAAACCAGTTGATGCACTAATATTGTGGCGTGTACGATAGATGTCAATGAGCTTGGCACTGTAAAAAATATCAGAGGAAAACCATATTAAAGAATGACACCAATAACACAATAAAACAAATACGTGTTTCATGGTTTAACCAAAACATCCTGATTAATATATGGAAGATAGCTGTATAGTTTTGTCATCTATATATTACATTTCAGAATATTAGAAACTATAGAGAGATTCTTTGATCTCTGAAAATCTGATTCATTGATTATGAAAAGTTAGTTACAATATGGTTGAACACTTGCTTTTATAGATGGCAAGTGTAGTTCATTTGAAACTTAGTTCATCCCTATTACTACTAGTTGACATGTGTCAGTCTCTTTGAGTTGGTTACAGACTAGCTAAGTCTATACTAATGTAGTGTGTATTGTGCTACATCTCTGATACAGAAAAGAAGGATTTTCGGTCTTATGTGCACTCCTAAAAACCAAACTAGCGGATTTTTCGCTTTTGCTTCTCCGTGTAACAAAATATTTTTCCCCTTAAAATATAATAATGTTAAGTTTATAATAAATATTTGATAATGCTGTGTAATTTATATCCTAATTCAACTAACGGGATAGTAAACATTGAAGTGGTTAACTAAATATAGACCTTTTCTGGACAAAAAAGTTATATTTTTTAAAAGGGTCTTGCTAACTAGTTCCCCCGGGGCACTAGTTAAGGAACTAAATAAAGAAATAAAATAAAAGTTGTGTATTGAAAACACAAAAATTTAGACTTTTGTTGTATTGACCACTATTTCCAAGAAAAACTTTCTACATTTGAATCCTTAACAATGCCCCTGGGGCACTATTTAGCATTTGCTTTTTTAAAATGAGGTTGGTTGCTCCTTTCTAGTTCAGTTAACAGATTGTTGCCGACAAACTCTGGTTGTTAACTTAGAAATTGAATTGCGAACTAAGTCAAGAATAAAATAAAATGGAGGTGGACCATAAGATAAACAAATCCTAAACTAAAATATTTGAAAATTTATTACCCTAACACAAAATTACTCTTGCCCACATTTCCTACTAATCAAAGGAATTGCTCAGAACTGAAGTTACACTCAAAACTAACCAAACAAACAAAGTGGCCATTCTACCGCTTCCTCTCATATGCTGTAACTCTCCCTGCCTTTTATATTGCTGTGCATCAGATTTTCTTTTAAATTGTAACAAACCCAACTATTTTGTTTTGTTTCCAAATTCCTGCACACCTCCGCCTCTTTTCCTAACACTATTTGATACCAAGGCTTATTGGGTTAAGCTCCCTCCATTGAGGATGCTCTTAAAATATGTAATTTCTACAAATGCATAATAAACTTACGGATACAGTGCTCTAAATAAAGATCTAAAGTAATAATTACGAAAAGAAGTTGACACTCAAAAACCTAAACAAAGTTCCTCAGCCTATTTGGAAAAGCTATCCCACTACCGATCCACTCCATTTTGAAGAGCTATCCCCACTTATCATGCACTCCATTAGATACAGAATGAGAAATTTGAACGATTGATCCAAATACAGAATGCACTTTAATAATTTAGTACCTTATTGGACCCAATGGTAGATACTTTGCTCTTGGAACATAACAGAACAATGAGACAAGGTCTAGCAGCCTTTCATGGGTTTCATATAATTTCTTCAGTTCATCATCCGTCCACTCTTTCTTAGCATTGTCATGATTACGTACTTCCCTAATAAGCAAAAGCTCACGGATATCAGTAATCAGGATCAGCAAATTTAGATCAAGCATGAAATAAGGATACGATTCTCACTTGATCAAATCATCTTGTGCGCTATACATCTCATCCAGAACCTTTATCATAGGACTTAATAAAACTCCAAGGCCTGTACCACTAGCTCCTTGATCTTCTCCATTGCTAAGATGCATATCAGAGAGTTGTGACTGCAGACCACCTTGTGCCAAAGTGTGCAGAAACTCGTAAATCTGTAACCTGAAAGGTTCACCAGATCTAATTGCCATTGTTGTAAGAGCCTGAGCAGCAATGATTCGAATCTGCAAGTCCAATTCAATAGAGAATAATAAGCAGCAAGAACAAACAACCGTGCAGTAAAAAATATCATATGCACAAATACCCAGTGGTTGAAGGTGACTAAAATTATGGGTAAGCCAACAACATTGCACTATAATTACAATACATATTAATGTTTGTTAGAAATAATATAAAATCATTGATGTAGCTCTATCCTAACAACTTAAGCTTTTGGGATAATCAGTTATTTGACATGGTATCAAAGCATCTATGGTCTAGAGTTCGATCCCCGCTCCCCTCACTTTCTAATTAAAAAGTGGAATTTAAGCATATGGTAGGTGGGCCTATGCATTATCCACGCTTCAAGCCCAAGTGGGCTCTTGCATGAGGGGGCGTGTTAGAAATAATATAAAACCATTGATGTAGCTCTATCCTAACAGCTTAAGCTTTTGGGATAATCGGTTATTTGACAATGTTCATAAAAATATAGAGTATATCCACGCTTCAAGCCCAAGTGGGCTCTTGCATGAGGGGGAGTGTTAGAAATAATATAAAACCATTGATGTAGCTCTATCCTAACAGCTTAAGCTTTTGGGATAATCGGTTATTTGACAATGTTCATAAAAATACAGAGTATATCACTTAACAAATCACTTCAAACTTTGCGATAAGTGTAGTAAAGAGGTAAATAAGGAAAATGACTCAGATGAGTTATACCTCCCAGCTTCCGATGAATGCACACCTCTGAAGCCTGGTCAAGGCACCAGCTAGAGTAGGATTACGAGAACTAGCAGCAGCTACCATTTTATCAGCATCTAACATCATCAATGCAGTACCAGGAGGAGTAGCAGATTCCCAAGCATATTCGGAAGCAGCATAATTTGCATTCTCTCCAAGAAACCAGACCTAAAAACATAAGTAGTCAGTACAAAGAGAAATTAATTTGACATATTCTTGGGTTGCGGAAGCTAAATAAGTAAGGAATAATGCTTACAGCAGCTTGAACTAGTCTTTGTAATGCAAGAGCAGACTTCGGATCAGATGCAGACACTCTGTCCACAGAAGTCAGACCAAGCATAGATCCTGGTTGTGGAGGTGGTAGATCAAGAACAATTGTAACTGCTTCTAAAGCTTTATGTTTCCCATCAGGACCAGCTCCAACAAGACAAGTCTGAAAACAGATTAATCATTTAGTAAATTATCCATTTAAGTCGAATGGATTACTGAAACTAACATTGACTATTATAAGAACATGGTATATGTGTGTATGAATGCAGCTGTATGTGTATGGATGTGTCTCTATATCTACTTGTCGCCATTTCACCACTTCCATTAAAAACAAATGCATATCAAACAAATAACAAGTTCAAAAAATTGTCAAAGTATACAGACTTACTTTCCAAAGTAGTTGTAGCACATCAGCATCAACCTTTCCTGGAACTTTAGTAGCAAATATTCTAGCAATTTCAAGAAGAGTAACCGCCATATCTGGAGAAGCCTTCAAAGACAAATTGAAATTAATGTTAGGGAAAGTGAACGCTATCCATTTTGTTCATTTGTTATTAAATTTGAAGCATTCCATTATGCATGAATACAAAAGTATATTGAAAACTCCACTTGTTAATAAATTGCATGAAAGATAGAAAAAATCTAAAGAATATAAATTATTCAAAACTGAATAGAGAATAGAATACTACAAGGGTTTCCCCTTCACAAAGGATCTCTCCTTCCACTCACAAGCTAGCAAGCTAATAAATGTACAGAATGATCCCCTCCATCCTTCCATACCCTATTTACAATCTACCTAGTCTCCTCTTACTAACTAAAACTAAAAACCTGTCCCTGACCAATTTTCCTTCCCTCTTATCCTAACAATACCATCGTCCATCGCCCCTCAGTTTCATCCTTGTTCTCAAGGCTGCAATATGATAACTTTCCTCTTGTTCAATAGTACATGAAACCAGGTGTCCACTATGGTGAATGTAGCAGTGGGGGGCAGGTTGGTTAGAGTGCCACGAGATAGACACATCCCTATATTGTGCATACCAACAGAAATTCTGTACATACGGTCGTAGGTCAACCAGATTGTCTTGAGAATTACGTTATACATTGTCACTTGCTTCCTCCTTTTCTTCTCCACACACTGCTTTTCTTGTTACCTATTCTTTCCAACTCTTTACACTATAACTCTCCCTTGCCATGACTTTCATATTCTACCACTGCATCAACATTCTTTTTTTCACTCAGCTTCTCGACCATCAACATCCACCTGGATATCCTTTACCCTAACCTCAACCTCAAGCATATCTACCAGAGGGTCTTCCTTTGTTTTTGTCACTTGCTTCCGCCTTTTCTTCTCCACACACTGCTTTTCTTGTTACCTATTCTTTCCAACTCTTTACACTATGACTCTCCCTTGCCATGACTTTCATATTCTACCACTACATCAACATTCTTTTTTCACTCAGCTTCTCGACCATCAACATCCACCTGGATATCCTTTACCCTAACCTCAACCTCAAGCATATCTACCAGAAGGTCTTCCTTTGTTTTTGTCACTTTATATGGTTCTTGTTTTGTTTCTTGATTCGCCAGCACCTTCTCCCATGGCTAATCTGATTTTGGTTTTGCTTCTTATTTATCTAACATCTTTCCCATTTGCCAATTTTATTCTGTCTTTGCTTCTTATTTTTCTGGCATCCAACTCCATGCACCCCTTCCATTAAAAGCAGGCCTGTCATGTCTCTTCACCCAAGAACAAGACTTGTCATATATTCCAAAGACCCTCCATCCATGTGTTCTGTTTGATGCATACTTGATTGTAAATTTCTAATAGCAGCTTATTCAGATCTGTGTCCTCTTCATTGAGTATGCTTCCACATTATACATAGCATTTGCTTTATCTCTTCAATTCTGCCATGGCTGATCTGGTTATGGTTTTGCATCTTGTTTTTCTGTCATCTCTCCCATGGGCCAATTTAATTCTTTTTTTTTTTTTTTTTGAACAGCAAAACAAACTATTTTTATATATATAACCAAAAATTGGAACAAAGTACATTGAGTACTATACCCATGAAAGGGCGAAAGTACGAGTGGTACTCTACCCAAAAAGCCCCCAAAAAAACACACGAGCGAACCTAGGCCTAAAATACCCCAGGATGTCGTGCTATATACCAAAAAACAAAACATCCATGTGCCAAAACCATTATCTAAGTAAGCATTCTAGTGGTAGCTTTACCCACTCATACAATAGACAGCACGCCCATGAAGAAGAAGCTAAGATCCATTTGTATGACATGCTTTGGATTAAATCCACTATTTCCCCAACTGACAGTAACTTCCCTTCAAAAATGATTAGATTCCTAGCTTTCCATAAGCACCACGATTTAATTCTGTCTTTGCTTCTTTCTTTCTTTTTTGGCATTTAACTCCATGTGTCCCTTCCATTAAAACAAGGCAAGTCATGTCTTCACCCAAGAACAAGACTTCTAATATTCTAAAACCCTCCATCCATGTGTTCGGTTTAAAGCATACTTGATTGTAATGGCAACTTATGCACATTTGCCTCCTCTTCATTGAGTTTGATTCAACATTACACAGCATGTGCTTTATCTCTACGATTCCGTTATGCTTCATTGTGGTCTTAGTGTAGCTGGAGTGCCAAGAGTCAAGACTCTTATCTTAGAATAGCTAGAACCCTAAGAAAGTGGCTATTGCCCCCCTATCGCTGGTCCCTTCATCATTTCTTCCTCAACAAGAGATCCAGGAAGCCGGACCAATTTCTCAGGAACCCCGAGAATCAAGAAACTGAAAGGTTGAAAAATTGAAAGAATCGAAAGAATAGTGTTACTGAAATTTAGCAAAAAATAAAGAATTGAGTTCTCCCTAAAAGTAAAGGATTTTCCTTCACAAGAGATCTCTCCTTTTCCCCTCACAAGTTAATGTACAGAATGACGCCCTCCATCCGTCAACCCCCTATTTATTTACTGGTCTAACTAATCTGTCCTTATTACTAACTGCCTAACGGTTGCTGGCCAATTTTCCTTCTCTCCTATCCTAAAAGTTGATCTTTGACATTCAGCAAATTAACCTATATTCTTAGCATATAAATCCCATGGATTAATCCTAATCATATTAGTATATCCACTACTCCTTCGAGTAATGGTTTATTAAACCACCCTAGGGGTGCTTAAGAGTGACTTATTAATGATAAAAGATAGTTTGGTTACCTTAAAACGAGCATGTAGAGTAAGTAGTACATCGTTCAATAGACCTGCTGACCAAGCTGGATCAGAGAGCTCTGATGCAATAATAGATTCTAGTTCATCAAATGAGTCAAACGGGCCTTGCATCCAGATTAACGCCTTGATCACCATCGCTCGTACATAAACACATTCACAGGCAACTGTTGTCCGTACCACTTCCATTAATGAAGCCAACATACCCGCAATGGTATCTCTACCAGCAGTTCCATTAGATACTGAGGAAGTTCTTCGGATACCTGAGACAAGGTATCAATTATGTAATTAGATGATAGTTCAGCATGCATGGTTAGACAATCTATTTATCCTTTTTGTGCATCAACCTGATCATTATGTAAGATTACATATTACACACATGTAGAAACATGCAAAAAAAACCAACTTAATCGCAGTATAAATCATAATGTTTTTGTTAGAATATCCAAGAAATATCTCAAGTCATCATTATTCAATCATATAATATGTTAGAGCATCTTAGATTATCTCTTATAGTTGTTTTCATATTTCTTCTATATCATGATTTGTTTCAGTATTTAATTCGGATTAAAAAGACTAGTATTCGTATGATTGAGGATAAGTCATTCGTCTCTTGTAATGGTAACCAACACATCATTCAAATCAATATTACCATAATTTTTTTTTATACCGAGGGAACAATCATTCATTTCCCCCTCTATATTTAGAAGACTAACTCAATAATGTAAACAGTTGTAGAAGTATTGGAACAGAATATAGTCTAGCATAGGACATCAACGAAACCATGTGAGTGATTTTAATTTACAGAAAGTAACGGAACATAAAAATATGGAAAGAACTTGTTACTCGGTAATGCAAGCATAGAATTATATCTCCAGCTTGCAGCAGTATTCAACAAGGGTTATAATCGTAAAATCCACCCTATTGGTAATAGAAGAAACCTCCTTTGAACTTACAATCTATACACAATCATGCAGAGAGAAATTTCAATTTGTTTGTAGAATATTATTGACAAAGGACAATACTACATTTGTGCCATTGTGTCTGTGTGTGTTATACGTATTGCACTGCGCTGCTGTATGTGCTTCTTGTTCAAGGCACATGTACTAAATCTAGGGGATCCTTTAAAAAAGAAAAAATTAACACAAATTAACAAAGAAAAGGAGAAAATAAGTTGAATCTCTCAGCTTGAAACTGTTTATTAGTATTGTCCTGAACCAACTATTCTAGAAGTTTAAGATGTTAGGTTAAGATAGATAAATGGTTTTATGTTCTATCTCAACATATCCTCTAATGCAAGAGCCGTTTTGGGCTTAAAGCGTGACGATGCACGTACCCATTGAAATTCACCTTTTTATTACAGGGATAAGGGCAACAAGAATCAAACTCTTGCCTCCGGGTCATACAGGCCCCAGATTTGCTTAGAAAAAACAAGTTAGGTGGAAGTCAGACCATGTGCAGACTCCAATTATTCCTAATATCAAATTTTAAGCAGATGACAGAGTCATATAGATACTCTTCATTATCTAGAGCAATATAGGAACTTAGTTGGTAAATTTAGTTATCATAAAAGTGATGCATCGTAACATAAATCTCTTTGTGGGTGTTACAAATCAGTTTTGTCTCTTCTTCAAGAATGGTTCTACTTCACAGAACCTAAATACCTCAAAAGGGCACCAAGGCTAGCCATATCGTACAGTGATCATGGCTACTGAGGTAGACGGCTTCTACAATGCAACTTGGGATGGTTTTCTTATAGACCAAAAATAACAGGATACTTTGAATTAATTGGAGAATGAAGATAACCTAGTTTCTGAGGTAAGAAGCCAAATATAGTACTCTAATCGGACAGAATCAAAGTATTGAGATATCACCAAGACGGAATTTGAACTAGTGTGGATACAGGATACTATGTCACCTGGTGAGATTGGTTTGATTACACCTATGTAACTATATGATGTTGTGGCAATCAAGCAGCACTAATGTTCTATCAAATTTGGGTTTTCATGAAAACACACACAAATTGAACTGGTCTTCCTATGTCAAAAATATCAGAAATGATTTATTTCTTCTTGCTACAAGTGGACCAGAGAATTAGCAAACATCTATATAAAAGCTCTGCATCAGAACAGAATAGATTAACCTCTATGATACAGCTTAAGGAGGAGGAGTGGACAAGAATAGAATGTGCTGGAAGTATTAAACAGGAATTGTACCGTGCTTGCAGTAAGGTTATTTTACTAGTACAAATAAATAAACAACTGTGAAGGAGAACCCAACAAATCTAATGTCATCAATATCCTGAAAAATATCACAACTGTGAAGGATCGGCTTTCGTAAAATCTTTGGCTTTTGGTGAAGGCCCAATATGTAATTTTCTATAATAATTATGACGATGGCGACAATGAGGATAAAAAAGACAAAAAGCCTTGTCTAGACTTCTATACAAGCATGAACCATTAAAAAAATTAAATAACATTACTTTCAGGATGTGTACTTTCATCCGAATCATTCAAATCTGAAGCATCAGCAAATGTATTGACATGTGCTCCTTCATCAAAATCCTGTATGCCCAAAGCGAAAGCAGCGGCCCGACTTTTCCCCATCTCCTGTACAACTCTGGCTGCTGCATGAAGCACAGGTCTAGAAAAGCTACGAAAAGAACTCTCTAACCTGAAAAGCAGTAAATAGTAGGCAGTGTGTATAAATATTAGGCAATTTATACTTCAGCCAAGTTTGATGACTTAAGAATTCAAGGAAACGCTTCTTCAAAAAAAAAGAATTCAAGGAGACAAAATAGACGAGCACGCCGAAAAAACAATAAACGAGTTTATGAACCTTCTCATTACAAGTTTTATAAGAGGCTGTGGCCGTTTCATCTTCTGTGATTTATCTTTTGAACTTTCCTTCGATGGAGCATCTGGTAACTTGAGAATCTCCCTGGTCAAACGGTACCACCCAGAAGCACGCTCCTCGGTCCTAAAGTGTAAACATGATAGGATTATCACCCAGCCAATGAAATTATGGTAAAAATTTCACAAAATTTATAACCTAGCCAATCAAAGATTTTATGGTTATGTAGGAGAGAATAGAAACTTCACTATATGATACAAATCACACCTCTCAGCGCTGTCATATTTTCCGAGTACACACAAAATTGCCTCAAAACAGACTCTTTCACTAGGATCCAACAGAAGTTGATAAAGCACTGAATTGAACTGGGATTTAATATCTGGTCTCTCTGTACATGCATGTAAAACAGATATTTAATCATCACAAACTTCCACTGGATCAATTTTCATCAAACAAAACAAGGATCTAAACACACCAACCATCTAAAGCTTTAGCTCTTGATATTGTACAGCATAACCTCGCTAGAGAAACTCTAGCAAGAACATCGTGCAAATGGAGAACATCTTGTAAAGCCCCTGCCACATACACCAAAAAATTATGACCAGACAATCTAATTTTGTACAAAAACATAAATATAGTAATCAAAACCCATAAAGCCTAATTTCTTACTATGAAGGGAACAAGTTAGAGCAGAAAAACTCAGGAACCGAGTATGCAAACATTTTCCTTGTGTTTTGATTATATGGTTTTTTGTATTCTATAGTTTATTAATTAAATACCTGAAGTAATGTGAGAGTTCCTCTCCACATACACACAAAAATCACAAGGCAAATCTTGATTAAAATAGGTGCTTTGATATATTTCATCAACACAAAACCGGTTCTTAGTCCTAGTTTTTACTGAATAAAGAAGACATAACATTTAAAGTCATGTTGAAACACATACCTCCAGACTGCACTTGCTTTCCTGCAGAAAAATACCCAGTAAGTATTAGATTTATGGTAGTGGACTGTGGAGAATTTGTGTCGAACATTTAATTGCAAAAGAATGTGATAAATCACCATTTAAATGCAAAATTATTATGAGGATTGTATATTACCTAAGGCCATTGCAACAGCATAAGGGTCCCTTGCTGCTATCTCAGAAACAATTTCCAGAGCATTCCTCACAGCAACCGGATCAGCAGATGAAATCCTGAAGTCAACTCTGTTTAGATCTGGGAACTAAACAGCAGAAACAAGGGAGAAATGCAAAAGCTAAAAAACAATGACAAGTTCATGCCAGCTCCAAAATAAATGAAAGGAAATAAACAAAAAAAATATATCAAACAAAGAAAGCCGATGAATAGTCCTGTCTAAACCCTGGTTCCTGAAATTTCAGAATCCAGTGTTCCTCTCAGTCAAAAGTTATGAAACTACTGCGAACAAAACTTATCTCCGCAATACTCTATTATTATTGTTCTTCCAATATTTTGAAACAACCTATGAAATGTACCTTTTTATGAAATGTACTTAAATTCATGTCTTTTTATCCTTGATACATGTTTTAACAAGTTAGCTCAAAACAATGCAGAAACAAATTATGATCAGCTTATGGTTTCAAGAAACAGATTGGACACACACAGCAAACCACAAGTTCAATCGCAATAAATCAGATATGCAAACCCCTTTGAGGAATTCAACTAATTGGAAAACAAAAAAAGATTCTAAGAAAAAACTTACAAACCACAAACAATATTCAACTGTTTGGCAGATTAGATTTAGACTACATAATACTCTGCTACTTTGGCTTCACATCTTTTTTTTTTTGTGAAGGAAATGGCTTCACATCTTATTGCCTATGTTTGCTGCTTTCTCATGTGTCACTATGTAATGGCATCCAGTATCTTCTATTTGTTTAATTCTGTTTGTAGCATGCTCCTAAAATTTTGTATCTTCTATTAGTTGAGTAACTATTAGTTTGCTAGATTTGACATCTATAAATACTGAGCCAAGGAAAAAGACCCTTAAAAGAGCATTAACCCTGCCATGTATCATCTGAAAAATCAAACCAGAAGGCATTGCTAGTCGCTACACTCAGAGAGAGCAAATGATAAAGGAAGATTACAACTTCAAGTGAACTTCTAAGGACCCGCATGAGTAACATTGACCCTAAGGACACCTTGCCCGTCTTCATCGCCAACGCGAAAGAGAAAGAGGTTCTGAAGGGAAATTCCATAAATATGAAGCAAGTAAGGCAATATTTTTAGCTGGTTTTGTTGAAAATTTTGTTTTTTTATGGTACCTAATAACATTTAGTAACCTATGTAGTCAACATTGCCCGGTGGGTTAAAGTCCTTTGTAGTTTTAGTTATAGATTCTCCAGGTCTAAGCCATGAGCTGAAACATGCACAGAAGCCTGAAAAACAAACTTCTCCCTAAGAATATTTGTCTGTGGGTCTTCTATTATACTCAAGCCAAATACACCACAAAATAGGAAAGAAAGTACAATTCTGTAAAACGTTACTTAAACAAACTCATGCATGTCATATGCAGAAAAAAAAAATCATCTGCATGTTGCATAGAAAAGCTCCAGGCAATAATTAGTAAATATTAGATATAAGAGCAACTTACCCTAGTGCCGCATAATGCAGAAATGCTGGATTTCCGGGATCTAAAGGGAGTCTTCTCAAAGCACTCAAGGAAGCATATTGTAGATTGCTTCGGATGATAGACTATATGGTCAAGCAAATTAAAACATTAATAGGACTGCTAACTACATTAATGTGTTTCTATTTCACAATATTAAGTTTAGCATAAAATGTTTGCAGATTATGATAAATCTTGATATAAATTACATTACACGAAATTAAAAATATAAAGATCTCTTATAGTATATCATTCTACAAATAAAATAAATTCCAAAAAAATAATACCAGCTCTAAAATGTAAATTAGACCCTTTGAGATAGTGATTCAGATACAGCATTTTCGATACCAGATAATGATAAATTTGGGGCCACTATATTTCCTGATTTTAGCAAAATTATTTTTGCTTACAGATTTTAGGCTCAGGGAACCAATTGAATATTGCATGAGGAAAATCCCCAATAGAATCAATCACAAAGAAGCCACGAGGACACTAAGAAAACCAAAAGCCTGTGCTACAAAATACTTAATTATTAAGAATTCTTGGCTAAAGGATCTACCATCAAGCTCAAATTAAAACAGAATGTGTTTATAGAAAGAACTATGCCACACAATTGAGTCGATGGGTAGATTCATCTGATAAGTGTTTATACCAATGAAGCACCAACATAGAACAAACATCGGACATGGCACTGACACGTCAATACAAGTTCTCATTGAGTTTAAATATGTTTAAAACAGTTCTATATGGGACTGAAAAATATTCACCTTAAGTTTAAATAAATATGTTTAAAACACCCAGACTCATATATATCAGGACAACAGAAAGAATAGTTCAAAGAAATAATCATACTTCTTTATCACCGCCTTTACCCCCAAGTATGCCTTTCTTTTTCTTTTGCGAAGGATCACCGACCTGAAAATTGAAACAAAAAAAAAATGAAAATTGTAGAGTATCACCAACCTAGAAACTGGAGAAATTTGAAGTACCATATTTCTGTGACTCCTCTGACAAATAAATGATCGTTGCTAGAGAAAATACAGCCAGAAAAGGAGAATAACATATTCTCTAAATGGTAAAACTAAATTGAAAAGGAAGAAAATACAAAATGAGATTCAGATAATGAAGCTCGCCAATTATATCAACTAATAGAACTCTTAAGAAGAAGCCATGTGCTAAACACCATAAAGAGGCTATGAAATTCTATTTTATCCAAATCAAGTATAGGAAAGGAAAAAAAAAATTACTTAATGATACTTGCTCTTGGCCACCTTTTCTGACCAAAGACCCAAATCTTAATTAGAATAAAACATCAAACTCCGAAGGCAAACCCAAAACACACAAAACACGTCAACAGTTCCAGACAACTAATTCCAAATATAGGTGGCCACAGGAATAATTGAAAATAAATGTGCAAAAGTCAATATTGTATATGCATCATAAAGAAATTAGAAAAGTACAAACCTTCTCTAGTATGCCAAATACAATTTCATACAATCTGGACAAAATATCAGAGTTAGTTGAAGGAGCATATGTAAGCGCCTTCAAGGATTGCAGTCTTCGAGCATGAACTTCAAAATACAGGTTAAACAGGAATCAATATCTCAATATGGAAGACATACTTCAACGAGCTATGTTTAACAACAGTATGGCATTTCAATGTGCAATTGCATAACAGAAAACTTAAGCTTAATTTCCAACAATTCTCGCTGAGAATTGATCATTCATCAATTCCAAATAAACAATAAAATTGTTGAGTTCAAATTTGATATCATTATACAATTACATAACAGAAAACTTAAATTTAAACTTTATTATTTTCTCCTTTCTCTCATGGATTACAGACTTGTTTTAATGGAGGATGCCACATTCAAAGGCAATATCAAGGATAACCAGGCTCCACTGTTCAAACATAAAAGGATTTCAATCATGTCAATATAGTTCTCATGTCCAGTTTAATTAGTCAGAGCATATTATCAACCAATTTCTTCATTTTGTTCATTCTTTATATCCAGACATTCCCTTCTGAACATAAAATTACATTTCTCTTAGTTCCTTCATCTCATGTACCAATCTCACTTTTTGCTACTGTTTTGAGTCTTCATAAGCAAATCCATTTGCAAATGAAGAAATTGTAAAGGACATCAGAGAAGAAACAACAAATGTCTTGTCATCATATATATAACATGTCAAAGCTTGTTGATTGAAATATTTTAACATCTTAAGGTAAATCAATTTGCAAAATCAAAGCAACAAGCCCTTAATTCAGCCACTATGTATGAGTTCAATGTAATTTTCTTACATGGAATGAAATTCAGATTAACAATCCAAAGATCAACAATAGCTCTGTCTAAAATCAAGGCAAATTATAACTGTGTGTGCACACAAATATTCACTGTGTAATTAAATGTTTAAAACCATAAAAAAACAAAAGCAATTAACCTTACATTCTACATCAGCATTTGCCACTCCTGCACTGAGTTGTTCTATTATTCGCGGCACGACATCAGCGCGTGTAACACCTCCAACTGCATCAATGTCGGCCAGAGCATCCCAGTTAGGGGTGGGTATCCCACCACCTGAGCTCAAACCTTGGGAACCAGTGTCAGATAAAATTCTGGCTAGATAGTAATAGACATATCTCAGGACACTTTTATCCTCGCACTGCTGATTAAGCTACAGAGAAAAAACAAACACGTCATTTTCCCAACCAAATTTCATAAGAAAAATGCAGTATCCCACTATAATGTACATTTCATAGACCATACGATTCAGCAGTAGGTCCATATAATAAAAATATGAACTGCCACAAATACACAATAAGCTTAGAACGAAGCACCTGGGGGACTAAACAAGTTTCAAACTGGCATCCAAAAAACAGTAACACAAGCTACTATGGTTTAAAAACAAAAAAGAAGCAAATAATAAAGGCAATTGGAGCATACCATGAGAAGAGAAGGAGCCAACGAAGGATCGACAGAATTATAAACTGCGAGTTTTGGAAATACATGCTGCACTAACTGCCGCTGAGAACTTCTCTGAAACCGTGTAACCATAAATCAAAAACAAATATGAGAAACTTTCCAAATTCCAATCCAAACACAAAATCACAACCTCACAAAGAAATTTGCCACAATTACCTGATCAGAAGTAGCAGCTAGTTCATGGATACTTCTGGCAAGTTGCGAATATGAAACTGGCTGCAAAAACAGAGATCAAACACACAGAATTATGCATTATCAACATAATCTTCTTCACAAATAATAACATAAACCTTTCAAGTTTCAACTACAACTACAAAATCAATGATCCAAGATGCAGAACAAAATTAATTATGAAATTAATGACGGAACCTTTTTCTTTTGCTTTTGAGGCATGATATTGGTTCTAACAGCAGCTTTAGCAGCGGAAATTGTATCATTCTGGATCTGCATCAATGTAGCTCTCTTCGATCTCTTTTCGGTAGCAGGTTTACCTAACGTGGAAGATAGAGATGTTGATGGTGTTGACGATGGAGGTGGAGCAGAAGTCGACGAAGAAGATGAAGTCGGAGCCGGAGTTGGATCGGCCGTTATCAGATCCATTAGCGTTGTTCCGGAAGAATCCTGCAGAAATCGAGAGTTAGAAACGTGAAATGTGAAGTTAGAATTTGGTAAAGTGCGAGAAAGTGAGGAATTACCGCCATTGGTGATTTGTGAATTGTGAATTTTGTTATTGCGTACGGTGTTGTGTTTGTATTCTCTTCTTCTCTGTTGTTGTTTGTTTCTGTTGCTTCGTCACCGTGAGGGTGGCCAACCGTGAAAATGGACGAATTCCGGCATTGATTATTTGATTTATTACTTTCTTAGAAAAAATAAAAATAAGAAACTAGTTAGCCATTATGCATTTCTTTCATTTAATTTTTTTTAATCTATTTTTATGTTTTTTATAGAATATTGAGCATCATATAGTTCCATAAAAAAAAAAATCAGAAAATCTATATTAACTATTTTTTTTAGGATTTAATTTGGAATACAATGATAGTACAAAATTTCTTAAAAAAAAATACAATATAAACTACGTTGTACGTGCATCTAATCATAATGTACATATTTATAAATATATTTTAAAAATTAATCTATAAAAATAATATTATAATACGATTTATGATTTAATTTAATACATTTATAAAAACATTTTACATCTAACTATTAATCTCTCTTTATTTATAAAGAAACAATTGATCTCTTTTCCTTTTTTTATACACAATTAATCTCTGTTTCTTTCTTCTTTCTTTTTGACACAATTAATCTCTTTTTCTTATGCTATATTTGCAAAAAAATAAATAAAAATAATCACTTTTTTCCTGAGATAACAATTTTATCAATTTTCTTTTATGGTGAAACGATTAAGTTATCACTTAATCCTTTATTAGTGCTATTGTTTGTAGTTTTGTAATAGCGAAAAGCAGTTTTATCTTTATCATTGCAGTAGTTTTTTTTACAAAAAGATTACTATAGTTTTTTGTTTGGTTACATATTTGTTGATAAATGATAACAAAATTTGAGTGTGGTTTATGTAATTTTCTTGACTATTTTTTTTTAAGCATTTCAATTTTCTTAACTATTGTTTTGGATATGAATATTAAAAAAATGAAAAATTTCATTTGGAGTGGTGATTTGGCTATTAGAAAGTTAATGACAGTTGTTTGCACGAGGTTTGTCAACATTTTAATGAAGGAGACTTAAACATTAGATCTCTTGTTCAGTTAAATGAGACGTTTAATCTCAAGATTTGTTGGGATTTTGTTACATCTCGCCTTACTTGGACTCAAACCATGAGACACATAATTTCGAAGAAATATTCACTTATTAAAAATCATATATGTTCTTCAATTTAGAGTGGTATTCAAAACAAAATTCTTGCATTCCAAGGTAACTGTACTTGGCTAGTGATGGATCCAAAATCAAATTTTGTATTAATAAGTTGTTAAGTGGCCCGTTGGTGCAAATATTGAATATAACTTCAATGCATCGTCATTTGTTACATGAATCAGATAATGTTTATCATCACAACTCTCAATGGTTTGTTCCAAATGAATTGAGTCGAAAAAAGATAAGAGAATTTGATTGCATACAAAGAATTGTGAATTAACTTTCAAAGACTCTTTCTTATTCCAAAGGCTCGTTGGACATAAAATTCACTGTGCTAAAATCATATGGAATAAAATCATTCCTCCATCAAAATCTTTCATCATTTTGAGATTGTTTCACAATAAGCTTCCAACTGATGATCATTTATCTGCTATATGAGTCAGTTCAGCTTCTATGTGTTCTACTTGCTTGAATTAAGTGGAAACTTCTTTGCATATGTTCTTTCGGTGTCACTTTGCTACTAAAATTCGAAATTGGTTTGCTGTTCTTCTTCAAGTCAGCATTAGCTTGAATAATCATCAAGATGTGATTGACGTTTATAATAGGGGTGGGTCACTATAGTGCCAAATTTTAATTATGGCAGCCATAATAAATTGTTTTAGTCTAATACGGTAGTGTATAAATCAATTGAGATTCAACATCATATTTATTGACGGGAAAACTGCTATTTCTATTATCATTTTCGATACTTCTTTGTCCGGTAATCTCACTGCATTGTAATCGTGTCATGCAATGACTGATTTTTGTATTTAAAAAGCTTTTAATGTGAAAATCATCTTCGTGAAGCACCGATCACTACAAAACTTACTTGGCAACCCCCTCTCTTAATTGGGGTGAAGTGTAACTTGGATTGTGCTTCTAAAAGTAACTATGGTCCTTCAGCCTCACATACATCTTTAGAGATAACTAAGCTAATGATCTAGGTTGTTTTGCTTCCAATCTCGGAGTAATTGATGTTTTCTATGTTGAGCTTATTGGTGCAATTATTGACGTTGAGATTGCACACGAGAGAGGTTGGAACCACCATTGGCTTGAGTGTGACTTTGGCCTTCAAGTCTCAGCTAGCTATTCCTTTGAAGCTAAGAAACCATTGGAACAGTTGCTTGCCTTTGCCGAGTAGTATGTATTTTGTAGCTTATGGTTTAGATCTTGACGTTAGTGATACCTTTATGGTTTGATAGTTGTCCTACAGTTTTTAGGAGTGTCATTGTTAGTAATATGAGTTCAGGCTTGTCACCTCACAAGGTAGGTGAAAATCAAAATGACAAGCAAAGAAGAAAAAAAAAAAGGAAGAAGAAAATACTACTATATCTTTTAGGGATGAAGTTCATGGATCTCAAGTTGTGATGACAAAATAAAGGGTAAAATATGTTAGCAACAAAATTAGCACAAGTGAAGTTGGTTTGTGAAAACGGTTTGATGTTGATGATCCGCGTGGAGAAAAAAGTGATCGATGATAAATATATACCATTGTTTTACTCAAGTTAAGAAATATATATCCGTAATGAGGGATAACTAATTTATGAGCATGAAAAACAAATTAATTATTCAAAATCACACGAGTTTTAAAATCTCACCACCAATTTTCTAAAACAACAAATATTAAATAAAAACATATATTAGCGTGACTGTTTGTTGTCACAGTCCTATATCACTAGGGTTAACTTTTTGCGTCAAAATAACATTTTTGTAATTAAAAAAAATCAAATATCACAGTTATTTGTACTCAAATTTTTTATTTTTGTTAGTTATAGTTTTATTTTATAGCCACACTAGTAATATGAATTGAGAAAAATGAATATGCATTAATAGTGTAAAATAATTTTTCATTGTTAATCAATCACAACCATATTTTCCGCTATGTTATCTCATTTAACCCCACTTTCTTAATATGACATGTAACATTGAACCATTCTTATTGGTTGTCAGTGTAAAATTAATTTACACCGACAATGTGTCCTTTAAACTCACATGAATTTGAATTCTAAGTTATCCTCACTACACTTTAACTATCTCTCTTCAAATTTTATTTTCTATCTTTCTTGTGAGAGATGGATAAAGAGAACGAGTCTCGTGAACTTATCTCAGTTGGTAGAACAATGCATTATATATGCAGGGGCCGAGGATCGAAATTCGGTCATCTCACCTATCCACCTTAAGGGTGGAATTTATAGTCACTAGGCTACTTGACAAAAATAAATAAAGAGAATGATGTGGAAGATCTATTTATTTTCTTTCTATTGTTTTTTTTATAAGCACTTCTACTATTGTTGTTGATTAACCAATGACCAAGACATCATCAAACAAACACACACAAAAAGAGACGAAAATGTGGTGACTCAAATTCGAAATAGATTAATTAATTTTTTCCCCTCTCTTTACAATAATTCATTCAGAGTATTATCAACAAAATAAAATTTAAAAACAACAAATAAATAAGAACAAACTTATTATAAACAAACGACAATAATATAAAACAACATAAGTAGTAATTTTTTGTTGAAAAGTTAAATGTATCTATTCCCAATATATTTTTTTGACGGTATCTACTCCCAATACATTTTTTTTGACAATATATTCCCATTATATTATAAACATGATTTCCCACAAAAAATGACATAGAAAAATACAACAATAGTTATAATATGACAGTGTGTTCACGATTGTGTTATTTAAACATCAAAATGCTGACACCGTGTTATTTTAACATGAGATATGCTCATACGAATTTACGAGTTGGTTATACCTAGGCTAAACGAACTGAGACAAAAACTTGAGTTTGACAATCATGTTAGTGTGTTTTATATTCTACACTTTACACATTTTTAAAAATATAAACAAAAAACACTCGACACTATATTTGACAATAAATTTTTATGTCCAAACATAATTTTCGTTGATGTATAATTATCATCATTTTTTATTTTTATTTGGACAAAACTTATATGCATTTATTTAGATACAATTTTTGCCGTTCCTCTCACAAAAATGTAATTTTTCATTTTTTTTCTTAATTTTAAAAAATAAAACAAAAGTGCTTTTAAATTAAATTAAATTAACCATCTTCATGTATCTAGCACAGTAAGAGCTGTGTATATGAAACTGTACATAAGTTTGATCCATTTTATTTATCACGTTTTCTTATCTTTTGGATGGATGAACCATGCATTTAAAAGCGTATGAACAAATAAATGATGCATTAAAAACATAGATAAAGTGAGGATTAACATTTATTTTAGCACAAGAGTATAAATAAATGATGGCGATAACCTAAATCAAGGTAACAATGTTTTTTTTTTATTTACTAAATTAAAGTAACAATATTTATCATCATTGGAAAAGAGAAAAAATATTTATCACCCTCCTTGGGTAAACCTAAATCAAGGTTACAATATTTATCATCATCATTGGGAAAGAGAAAAAAACATTTATCATCATCCTTGGGAAAAAGCAAAAGTTGCAAGATGAACGGTAAGGATATCTCAAAGAATAAGTAAGCAGAAACAGACCATGAGATATATCATCACAGGGTAAACAAAAACGCAAATGAACGTAGATGATAACAGTGTCATAGTAGAATTTATTTTACAAATAAAAAAAAGTAAAAGAAAACGTTGGAAACACAACATAGAAATCAGGAGAAAAAATGTAAAAGAAAATGTATAACTTTTTAATAAATATTCCTTTCGGTTTTATATATAAGCAAAATTTAACTTTTTAAATTATTAAAAAAGTAATGGATAACTCGAGTTTGACAATTCTGTTTGTATGTTTTATCTACTTTACACATTTTTAAAAATATAAACAAAAAACACTCGACACTATATTTGACAATAATTTTTTATGTTCAAATATAATTTTCGTTGATGTATAATTATCATCATTTTTTATTTTTATTTATCACATTTTCTTATTTTTGGATGGATGAACCATGCATTAAAAAACGTATGACCAATTAAATGGTGTATTAAAAACATAGATAAAGTGAGGATTAACATTTATTTTAGCATAAAAGTACAAATAAACGATGACGATAACCTCAATCAAGCTAATAATATTTATTATCATTGGGAAAGAGAAAAAACATTTATCATCATCCTTGGAAAAACCTAAATCAAGGTAACAATATTTATCATCATCATTAGAAAAGAGAAAAAATATTTATCATCATCCTTGGGAAAAAGCAAAAGTTGCAAAATGAACGGTGAGGATATCTCAGAGACAGAGTAATCAAAAACACAAACGGACAATGGAATATCTCAACATAGGGTAAACAAAAACACAAATGAACGTCGATGATAACACATGTCATAGTATAATTTATTTTAGAAATAAAAAAGTAAAAGAAAACGTTAGAAACACAACATAGAAATCACGAGAAAAAAAGTAAAAGAAAATGCATAACTTTTTAATAAATATTCCTTTCGGTTTTGTATGTAAGCAAACTTTGTTTTTTTAGATTATTGAAAAAGTAACGTATTTAGTCTATATTATTGACTATATACATTATTTTTTCAACGAATCAAAAAATTCAAATTTTGCTCATATATAAAATACGAGAGAGTAATTATTACTCCCTCCGACCTTATATATAAGCAAAAGTTACTTTTTAGATTCATTGAACAATTAATGTATCTAGACTATATCTAAGCCATATATATTAGTTGTTCAATGAATCTAAAAAGTAACTTTTATTTATAAATAAAGTCGGAGTGAGTATTTTTTATTAAAAAGTTATTACTTTGGTGTTACACATGTTAGAAAAATCCAAAAAAAAATAATTGTTTATTTTTTATTATTAATAATTAAAGAAGAGAAAAAAAAGAAGAAGAAGAAGAGAGAGAAATAAAAACGAAAAAAGAAAGTCATCCGTTTTCATTTCTTTGTTGTTGCTTGTTGTGTGGCTTCCTCGGTACGGGAAGAACTCAATCTTGTCTATATATCTCTCTCTCTCTCTCTTTACTTTCTTTCGATCTCTTCTTTCTCTTCATCACTTCATCATCATCGTTACTTCTATACTTTACTCAAACCCATCTCTCTCTCTTTCTTCAGGTACCTCTTTTTTCTTACACTTTTTTTCCTTCAGATTTTAGGGTTTCTTCATTTTTTCAACTGATTTTTTGGTCTTTGATGTAAGATCAGCTTCGTTTTTGTTAATTGACTGTTCAGATTTGATTCATAAGCTCATCTAAGGATTTTCATTATTTTTGTTTTTGTTTTTTGAGTTCATTTATATTTTCTCCGTGTTTAGCTCTTATGTCTTAATTTGCTTAATTCTCTTTCAATTTTGCTTGTTTTTACATTTGATATGAGGGTTATGCTGCTACTTGAGCTTATCTTGAGCTTATTAGTTCTAATCAATGGTTTTAGTTTCATTTTTTAACTTTGTTTTTAATTTTTTTATTATACTTTGATTTGCAATTTTGGATACCCTAATTATTTTCTTTGATGATTTTAGAAGCAATTTAGTCAAGCAAGTTTTTTTTTTTTTTGAGTTGGTTTGGTTTTGTTCTTTTCAACATCATGCGTCATATGCATTTGATTCTTAGTTTTAAGAAAACGGTTTTTATTGGTAAGGTTCACCAGCTTCAGACCGAGCTCTTTGTGTGTATGTTTTGTCATAAAACCCAAATATTGTTGTTGGAAGCTCTAAAGTTTCAATTTTTATTTTCATATTTTTTATTTTATTTTATTTATTTTATGGTTTATCAAAATGTTGGATTGATGTTGTTTGTTAGGTTTGTTGCTGTGATTGAAATTTGTAAAATCATATTGCTAAAATATTATACTGTTTTGGATTTATTTTCAGGTAGTTGGTTTGGCTTGCGGTCTCTGATGCTGAAGAAATAGCAAAGTTTTGAAGGCTTTGCTATTCTGTGTGAAAAAATGTTGGAAGGTGGTGCCAAGTTCCCAATAGATCTCAACAAGAATAATAACACTTTTTATGATTTCTCCCAAGGCTTTTACCATAAGCTTGGTGAGGGTACCAATATGTCAATTGACAGTGTCGGGAGCTTGCAAACAAGCAATGGAGGAGGATCGGTTGCAATGTCAGTTGATAATAGCAGTGTTGGGTCTAATGATTCTCATACCCGCATGTTGGATCACCAAGGGTTGAAGAGGCGTGCCAATGATAACTATTCTGTTGCACACAGTGTCAATCGTCGGGGAAGAGTCACACATGCATTGAGTGACGATGCTTTAGCTCAAGCTCTGATGGACAATAGTTCTCCGACCGAAGGGCTTGAAAATTTTGAAGAGTGGACAATTGATTTGAGGAAGCTAAATATGGGTGAGGCTTTTGCTCAAGGAGCTTTCGGGAAACTCTACAGAGGTACTTACAACGGGGAGGATGTTGCTATCAAAATTTTGGAGAGGCCTGAGAATGACATATCTAAGGCTCAGTTGATGGAACAGCAATTTCAACAAGAGGTCATGATGTTGGCTACACTGAAGCATCCCAACATAGTTCGTTTCATCGGTGCATGCCGTAAGCCTATGGTGTGGTGCATTGTTACTGAGTATGCTAAGGGTGGATCAGTTCGACAGTTCTTAACAAAGCGCCAAAACAGAACCGTTCCCCTCAAACTAGCTATCAAACAAGCTTTGGATGTTGCAAGAGGCATGGCATATGTTCATGGTCTGGGATTGATCCACAGGGACTTGAAATCTGACAACCTGTTGATTTTTGGTGACAAGTCAATCAAAATTGCTGACTTTGGAGTCGCCCGGATTGAGGTGCAAACTGAAGGAATGACTCCCGAGACTGGAACATACCGTTGGATGGCTCCGTAAGATTATTTATTTTTCTTTCAAATTTTTTATTAATTAAATATACTCTTTGGTTCCATGTTTCTGAAATTATGTTTTGGCTAGGTTGTTTATTATCGTTAACTTTCCCAACAAAAAAATATATTTGTCGAAGGAAAGATAGCTAAAATTTTAAATGCTGATAACAAACTATTGATCCTTTTTCCCCGAGGGTCAACATCATGATTTCTTTAATCATAACTAGTTGTCTGTGATCCTTGCTACTTTCTTTTTTGGTTTGGTAATTGCTGTTGTATGGACCTGAACCTGATTAACATGATTTATCTCTGTGCATATATGCAATTCAATTGTTGTGTATACATACCTTTAAAGTCTTGATGGATATTAGTTGATGTATCATGAGGTCAAATGGTTGGGTTCTGCCACAAATCACAGTTGGATGTTTAATTTTGCTATCTTCTTTTTAACCACATTGTGTTTTTTGGTTTGAGCTACATCCCCAATAATTGTCTTTTAGTTTTAGAGAGAATATATTAGTCATACTGCCAGTTGCAGAGACCTGTGATGATATCCTGTTTTGATGATTATTCACGATAGATGCTTTTAAGACCCATGTTTTTGTGCTCTATTTTTCTCAAACTCCGGATCCATTATTTAGTTTTTTTTAGAGTGACCATGATGGGTAACATTGATTCTTTTTCTGGAAATCTAGCGGAAGGAAGTGGCGCCTTTCTCATTTTTGAAATTTGAAATAGTTTTCTGAGCATGCCCACAGGGCTTGCAGGATCAAGAAAATGATACTGTTTATTAGACTTGCTTTATATATCGTATTCTATGTTTTTTGTATGTTTTAAGGGAAATGCTGTATTTTTGTGTGTAACTTTTTTACCCTTAGTAGTAGTTAGGTTAAAGCATGACCATAACATGTGTTGCAGTTAAAAAATTAGAACAAAACATGACATTAGGTTACAAAAATGGTACATTTTTCCCACTTTTGTTTTGTCAATGCTACCTTACATACATGTCGAGTTAAGATTGTTTTGTTTGATTCTCTGTGTTCTTCAAAGGAACAACATTCAGTAAATTTCCATGTTAGGCATTTCGAGTAATTGTAATGCTGGTTAGGTATAGTTCTTTTGCTTTTTACCTTCTTTTTGGGGCATTCTTTTAATGATAACTTCGCCATTTTCTTTCTTATTTTATTGCAATACTATTCTTCTATTGAATGAAAAATGTTGGCTGTATAGATCAAGTTGGCACTCAATACGACAATAATTGTGTGGATATTTATGCATTTAATTTGAGAACCCATGATAAGAACTTCTATAGACGGTTCATTTATTAGCTGTATATGATATAAATCTTGTCATGTCTGCATCAAAACCAGAATGTTTTCATATGTTTCTGCTATCGCTAAAATCCAGTTGACGATGATGTATCACAGTATTTGTTAGCTAACTAGATTGAACTTTTGGAAATGCTGAAAGTCATAACTGGTTTTAACTGATTTATGTTGTTCTGAAAGATTGTTTTCATGTATTGAGATGATGTTTCATGATCTATGCAGGGAGATGATCCAACATAGGCCTTACACACAGAAAGTGGATGTATATAGCTTTGGGATTGTCCTGTGGGAGCTGATCACTGGTATGCTTCCATTTCAGAACATGACAGCAGTACAGGCAGCATTTGCAGTTGTCAACAGAAATGTTCGCCCGATCTTGCCCAATGATTGTTTGCCTGTTCTCCGTGAGATCATGACAAGGTGCTGGGATCCCAACCCTGATGTCAGGCCACCCTTCACTGAAATTGTTTCAATGCTTGAAAATGCCGAGATCGAGGTAATGACAACTGTTCGGAAGGCCAGGTTCAGGTGTTGCATGACCCAACCAATGACTGCGGAGTGATTATGTTCAAAGCATATGAAAAAAAGAAAGTTATAAAACATAGACTTGGAGTATATGGGGGCAAGATGAGACTCTGACTATATAATAGCTTTGTTTATTTTGTGTGTTTTATTTCTTTCTTCTGAAGGAAAAATGAAAATATTGTCTGAAGACCTTTTATTATTTGGTTTCTGTTTATCGAACCGTCTTTTGAATTAGTAAAGAGATGATGTATGTTATACTTGCATGTATTACAGTTATGTATAGCTTCTGAGGGCAAGATGGATTTAACATCATTGTCGAAACTTTTGTTGTGTATGAAGAAGGTTGGTTGCAATACAACTACCCCTCCTGGGATTGATATACTCCCGGAGTTGGATCATTGAAATTTCCGAGTCTCGAAATTTGATCACAGCCTTAAATTACAAAAAACATATCTGAGTTCTTAACTATAGGTAAATTATGCAGAAAGGCGTTGTGATTGGTTAATAATATCAGCAGCAAAAGCTAATTGGTGCATAACTTCAAGGTGTTCAACGGTCGACACCAATCTATTTACATTTCTAGTGTATACTTGGAAGGTAAAATTGATTTTTGAAGCATAAAATTGATTAACATATTTGAGTTTTCTTGATTAATTACTACTTGAGTATTGATTTAAAATTTATCACTTAAATTTGCTTTTATGGAAATGTTTCTAGACATTAATCACTTTATTTATGATCTATTTTTTTTTTGGTACAACTATATGCTCAATTTATTTGTAATTTAAATTAATCTTATGAAATTAATTTTCACCACCGCATGGTCGAAGTATGTTTTGAAAAATAAACGACTAATCTTGTGTAGTATTCGTAGTAATAGATTGTAACATTAAAATTCTAAATCCCAACATATCTGTGTTATTGATTCATACAATAACTAAGTATATGAATGAAGAATAATCAAGTATGTGTATGATCTATAATTAACAATTTTCACATGGTTATGGTATTTTCTTGTCTGAGTAATAAAACTAACATGAATTTATAGTTGCATTAATAAAGTCCTTGCCTTTATAATACAAAATTTGGCAATAAGATAGAAATGTAAAGTCAGTGAAACAACATCTGAACAAAATTTAATCTCTAAGAGGGAAAAAAAATTCAACATAAAAAAAAAGTTGCAATAATAAAAAACCTATCTATTAGTTGCTTTTAGCTTCACCAGTCCAGTAAGTTTTTTCAGCAACAAGAATCTTTTCTGGATTAAATGGTCCACTTTCATGATCCATTATGTTGCTTCTCCATTTCATTGCATCAGTGACACTTTTAATCTTAGTGAGAAGCTCTACTCCTTCTCTGAATACCACTGTCCCTTCTGGCCTCAAGATTCTGTCCATCTCTAATAGTACAACAGTAATGTTGCACCTTGCATACACAACAATTCATCCAGTCAAAAATATATAATAGCAAAACATAGTAGGAATCATACCAATTTAGTCAGCAAAATTGTAAGCATATATTAAAATTAACAAACATGTTGGGGTGAGTAGTTAAACTGATTTGAGCTAAGGAAAATTTGGGTTATCAGCGGTCAGCAATTTCACACATTCACGTAGTCAACACATCAGTGATCGTTGAATTGAGATCAGACAGTCTAGATTTTAAAAAATTTAACATCTAAAATACCGAGCTTGAAATCTGGACCGTTCAATTTTGATCAAATAACCACTAATGTACTGACTGTGTGAATGCATGTGATTGTGGCGGTCGACAATACAAATCTAGCTAAAGGTTAAAAGAGTCGAAGGAATTAAACGACCTATCTTCAAACTTTGATAATGTGGAAATACTCACCTATCCTGATATATGCCAAATACATTAGCTGCATGAATGAGATCATATGTTCTAGGGTAAGTTGAGAAAGCTTCACACCAATCATGGTAAGTACCAATGAAACCTCTTTCATAGATTGCACCAAGAGTGTCATGAGCTGAATTTGAGGGAACAACATTCATAACCCAAACTGGAAATTTTATTAATGCTGCTGCAAATCCACCAAGATAAGCATTCATATCCATAATGTTTCTATATCTTCCTTGTGCAATAGGAGTGATATGTTTGTAATGTGCCATTCTTTCCTTCCATAATTCATTGTCCTTTTGAAATTTCTCTGCAGTGATGCTTGGTATTGAACCACTAGCAATTCTTGGAGGTACTGTAAATGCACGTTTTGGCCATTTTTCTAGTTCCCCTCCAGCTACTTTGTTTGAATTGCTTACTTCTGGTAATGGAGTTATGCATTTTTCCATATTTGTGTACCTTTTTCAATGCAATGAAACAAAGAAAAATTGTAAAAACAACTTACCCTCATGTAAAAATGATACAAAGAATATTTGTCTGTCAGGTGTTAGCTCAGTAGTAAGAGTTTGACTACTCAGTAGTAAGAATATTAATAAACACTATTTGTGAACCTATCAGAATTCTCCACCTCAGCAGTATATCGATACATATCCAAATAAGATGTGTACGAAAGAAATCACTAAATAATAATGGTACAAAGAATACTTACCAAGCCATGTCAGGATTATCAGACTGGCAAATATGTGGTGTTTTCAAAACTTGTTTAGTTTGTACACATTCAAGATGATTTTTAGGCTTTTGCCAAATGGAAAGGTCATCTTTCTCAACAACTTTTTTCCAACATAAGCGTTTGGCAACATCTTCTATGGAATCTTGCTCTTGCTTCAAATCCTCTTCTGTCCTTTCCCAACCTCTCCAGTATTTCTTCCATCTAATAGGTGGACCAGAAAGAATCCAATAACCACCTGGCCTTAGGACTCTATCCACTTCAATCAAATACAAACCATCTGTACCATGGAAATTAGATTCTTATTAATAACTAGCCAAAGAATAAGATAATTACAGTATAACAATGTTGGAAGAGTCGACCAAAGAGTACTGAGTTCGAACTCTAACTGGAATAATCTACGGTAAGATTTTACTCACCTTCTGGCCGAACTCTGGATTATCATGATCTTTTTTCCCTAGAAACTAGAGAATTACAAATTGGTAGGAGAAGTGTGAATACTAACCATATTTGTGCCATGGTATGAGGCAGCGAGAACAATGAGCCATATCAAAAGCCCTTGCCGGGTATGGAAGCCTCTGTGAAGCCATGATTCCAATCATAGCAGGAACTCCTCTCTCCAATGCAAACTGTACCTGAGCTTCATGTGTATCTCTTGGTGCAAATGACATTGCTTGGATGTCCCTTTTCAAAAGGTAAGCACCCCAACTTGCTACCTTTATAATTAGAGGCACATCAAGGCATATTAAGCGTTAGCATTTACTACCTCCGTCCCTAAATATAAGACTCTCTGAACAAACTTCAATAAGAAAAACATAAAAGCATAGACATAATCATGATAGAGTATAAGGATGATTGAACTTACACCACATCCTGTATCAATTGCAGTTCTGATATTACCAGTAGTAAGAGGAATAAGCTCATTAATATCATCAATGTAAGCATCGGCTCCGCGAGGAAACATAGTACCTCCACCAGGGAATCGAAACCGATCACCTTCAACTTGAATCCAATTTTGAATAGCTTTCTCAATACTAAGTTCCTTGTGTGGAATATTATCATACCAAGCATAATCTCTACTTTGAGGCCATTTAAAAGGTGTTTTATATTTTGGTGGAGCAGGAATAAGACAATACAAAAGTTCTTCTTTTGTAGGACAATGTCTCTCCCTATATTTCAACATGTTTCTGTCAAATTTTCTACCTCTAGGTGGATCTTGACATGGTGTGTATTCACTATATGTCATGTCACATGGTGGAAACTCTTTTATCCCTCCAGAAGTACTTATTTCAAGTGAATGGTGACTTGAAAAATCTAGATTCGACGACGACGATGAAATTGAGGAAGAGCCTCCTGTGTTTGATGCAGCATTACAATCTACTTTTGAGTATGTCTCAGATTGGTTAGTAGGTGTTACTGTATTTTTCCATGCACCCATTACATAGGATAAAATACATAGTCCACTCACACCTAAAATCCATGTCAGTCTATTTCTTTTGGATTCAAGTTGATTATAATGTTTTGGTGATCCGTTGTAATCCTTGGGCATTTTCTGTAAATTTTTCAAATAAACAAATCACATTAGATTATGTTCACAAATCACTAGTTTGAGCTAGATTGAGATGCTACAACATTACATGTTATTATATTAAGAGAGAACATAACTAGTTTATTATACACGGATACACATCGGCCCTTTGGACCGGTTATGGAACTAATCTCTAGTTTGATCCATTGGGCGGAATTTTATAGGCTTTCTTATCTACGTTGAAGCCCCCAAAACTAGCTATCTTATAGCACACAACTCACGCAAGCCTACTTAATGAATCTCATAAGTAAACACTTGTTCTCATCTCAACTAATAGAAGAAAAAAAAAACGACTAGACTAGTAGTGGCCACATTGGTCGGGTCATTAGTTTTTTTTTTTTTTTTCCCTTTCTTTCTTTGTTCGTAAACTATTGGTATGCTCATTTGACATATTAATATTATTGCAAGTAAATTAAGGAAAAATGTAGAATTAATTAATGCAAGAAAAAAAAAATTATCTTAAAAAGGGAACAAAAGAGCATACCTAAATTTTTATTGTGAAATTTAAAGTAGATATTCTACTATTTGAATGTAATTTTCCTAAAAAAAATTGAACTATACAAACATGTTAAGTTTTAAAATGAGGAACAACATAGAGACAAAGACAAGAACAAAGATTGAACAATGTGATGATAATAACAAGGAAAGAAAAGGAAGGTAAATGTTGTTGACATACCAGAAATGGTAATTAAGTATTGAACAAGAGTGGAAGCATGTGACAATATTGATTAATTAAGAAGTAAAAAGGATAAAAAGAATAATAATAGGAAGGTATGGTTTGTTTATTGCTATATTTTGCATATTGCTTTGTTCCCTAACTTCATGTTCATCCTTCAGTGAAATGAAGGAAGCTGTGGCTTGAAAAGAAATAGGTTAAGTTGGATTTAGTCAATAAAGCTATTTTTTGTAAAGATGGAAAATAATAATTATCATCCTATAAAATGAGACATTTTAGCCTTTAATTACTCTTCTTTTAACTGCTCCCAAAAGGGGTGACATTGCTTCTTCCCGCAATAATAGATATTAGTCACATTAAGTAACACAAAGTCTATCTATGTTCATAAATGTATACTCTTAATATTTTTTGGTGAATAATTGAGTGATGAAATGAAAGGATACAAGGTTTGTTATATTTAGAATTGGAGAGCAAAGACTTGTATTAGTCTTTCATAATTTTTAAAAATGTTAAAATTGTTATGTTGAATACTGTGGTATTTTGAATCGAACCCAAAATTTTTCGTTTATGAGTGAGTTTAAGTAATATTTATCATTTCTTCTACCGACAAAAAAAAAAATACTAGTATTAATCTCTCAAGAAAAACTATAGGATTAAATTTGGTTATGAAAATGAAAACTTTTAGTTTGTAAATAATATTAATAATATATGTAAGATAGTTACACTTAAATGGAAGACAAACGGACAACATGTTAATTGTCTTAAATACCACATTTAACCACATTGTTATGCAGTATGTTAATTGTCAAAACACGCTCTCTCATATTTGACCATTTTGTTTGAAGTAACTTGAAAACAGCTTAGTCTCTACTCGTACAACCGTTAAAAAAAAATTACATCCTTAACAATAATTAAAAAATAACAATTTAGTCCCTTGCTAGTAAAAGGGACAATTTGGTCCCTACAATAAAAAAAATGTTCATTAAAATTCGTTCTTCAATAAATAAATCATCTAATTTTCCCCCTGCTTCTATAGTATTGATATTTTTTCACTCTGGAGTAGTTACTCACCTATCGGCCAAACTCATAAATATCAATGTCTATTCTATTGAGAATCGAAAGGGTAACAAATAAAGGGTACCAAAAGTGTACAATTACAAAGAACAAAATATACCTTACCAAAAAAAAAAGAACAAAGTATGGAGTACAAGTTACTTATTCTACAAAGTTTTTACTCAACGAACGTAAATGCTGAAATTGCTAGATTATATATTGTATATTGTGACCGGAGTTTAAACTCCAACTCCTTCGCACATTAACCTCCAATAACTATTGTCATTTTGCCAATCTATAAAAAAGCGATAGATTTACAAATATGGAGGTTTCTTGAATGCTATTTATGTACTTTTTCTTTTGTAGTGATCAAATTGCTTATTTTTTTAACTTTAGTTTAGTTAAAAATTAAATTGCCTAATTTTTATCTGACAATATAAAATTTGCTTTTATTCATTTCAACGATATTTCAATTTTTTTTATCCTATTTTAAAAAGGTTTGTAAACCTAAGTTTAAAAGATGAAAAGTAAAAGATCAATAAAGACAAACATATAATGTATAGATATTAAATCTCAATGTAGAAAAATACTTATATAGGCTGAAAAATTTAGTCACTCTATTCGATTATACTCACATAAAAAAAAAATTATTTAATTATTTTATTTTCTACCTTTTATCAAAGTGTGACCAAATTTTTATGATCACCAAACTTCATCCTCAATATAATACTGATATGTAGACACACATCAAAGTCAAAGTACTACTAGCTAGCTTTGTTTGAAGAAAAAGTCGCCTCCACCCACTCAAGAAAACACGTTTATTATAAAAAATTATAGTTTTTCCAAAAAAGAAATTGCAACATATTTTAGATAGGCATGTTATGGACCATAGTGTAAGCTATTTGACCATAAATATTTAGGACCCTTTGTAATAAATAAATGATTTTCTCCCACAGTGTAAGCTATTTTAGATGGGATGTTTGTTCACTATCACTCTTTTCATAACTTAGGGTAATACATTTTTATAAAAAAAAAACTTAGGGTAATAAATAATCATTTTTCAGTGGTCCCGAGAGCTGAGTTCAGTTGGTATGACAATGTATTATATATGCAGAGGGTCGAAGTTCGAACCATATTCATCCCACTTATCCACCTTAAGGGAGTGTAATACAATGATCAAATTTATATTTTCAAAACCATTTAGGTTTGTGTAAGCTATTTTCAAAAATAAATTTTGTGTTGAAAATGAAATAACTATTTTAATTGATTTTTCTAAAAACCATTTTTTAATAGAAATGAGAGAAAAAATATAAACTTATAGTATCTATATTTTCAACCATTTTAATTTTAATTTTTAATATGTATAGTTTTTAATTTGAATATTTTTTCAACCATGATTTATATTGTTTTCAAAAGTATCTAAAAATAATCTTAAAATTATAGATATCTAAAATGATTTTTTTGGAGACAAATAGACACTATTTTAAATCAATTGTATTATTTTTATAATGATGAATAATTCCACAATTTTTTTGCACCAAAAATTTATACGAGTGGTTAATTGATTTCGACTAATCCATTGCCTGTTGAGCTCCCATGGAGGATGGCTGCTAAAGCAAATCTGGAATCTTTTAGAGATGGAATGGATTGTGGAAATCTCACATACTTACTGAAAAGCAAATAAGTGCATGGATGCACCGGCGGATATAAGATGCTCTCTTAATTTTAATGTTGTAATCTTTTAAACTTGTCCACCTCAACTTAATTAGGAACATCTTTCACTTTAATCTGTTGGGGAATACTGCTCCTAGGTAATGCCCATGTAATTTCTCTTTCTTTCTCGGCCTTAGGCGCTAGCCCTCTTCAATATAAAAAAAAAAAAACTAAATTCCCACGAAAACGACATTTGGAATATATAATTCATTCAAACATAAGTAAAATTTAATAAAAAATTATATTAATCATATTTCAAATTAATTTTTTTTAATTCGATCAACTTAGCTAAAAAGCATATCCAGCTACTGAATACATATCGAAGGACCTTAATTAAATTTGTCTTTTAACATATTTAAATATTTTTTTAGTTAAGTAGTATAATGTATACAATTTTATTTTTAAAGTGAATTACATTTGGGAACGGATTTAGATAATAAAAAATGGTGTGATTAAATATAAAAAAATTATAAACTAAGTTATATTGAAAATAAGAAATAATATTGTTTAATGCAATATATTTATAATGAAAATCGTCAATTATTCATTTCTTGAAAATGAATTAAAATAATGTTTTTAGAACATCTCTTTCTATAAGAGTTATAAGACAAATATTTTACATATATAATTCACATGCACACATGTTAAAAGATTCTAAAACAAACAAAAAAGTCACAGACAGACATAGTAGAAGATTCTAAAACAAACAAAAAACCGCGTAGGCCAATTGAATAAATTAAATTTAGAAAAGCCATCTCTATCTATCTTAGTTTTTTCCAAGCATTTTCCTTGGACAGCTATATTTGCAAGAATAACAATTAAATCTTCATTTTTTTTTAATTAGAACCCAAATTGGATTCCAGAAATAAGAAATTTCCACTGATGAATTATTGTGCAGGTAACCCTCCAATTAATAAGACACTCTTCTCATCCAATTAAGTTCAAAAGTCAAATTTATTCTTTTCAACGCGTATATATATCAAACTATATAATATAATAATAATATTACTTATATTATGTGGTTCTTGTAACTGCAGCCAAAGAAACTGCAACTGCAAATATGGAGCACAAGAAATCAACAAGCAGGAAAAAAAGCAGCTTTGCATTTAGGATTCATGAACATGGTAAGTCACTTTTCAAAACATTTCTCTCACAAGTTAAATACCAGTACAATTTTTTTATTTTTTTTATTGTTTATATTTGCAACTAAAAATAGACCCTGAAAAAAATGAGATACATCTTTAATTAATTGTTTTTAAGTTTTCAAGTTTTGTTTTGGTATCATAAGTTATAGATGTAAGACACTTTAGTCTTTTTTTTTGTCAATTTTTCATTTGAGTTTGTCCAATGAAACTAAAACAACTTCAGGATCTGTTAAGAAGTGCCACACATGTGAGATGAACTTTACAAGTAGGTTTTATATAGTTGAGTTAGACTTACTCTCAATTATAAGATAGTATCAGAGTCTCTTTCAAGATCGGTTGGACCACCTAGTATCAAGCTTTTGCTATCTGGCCACCCACCGTTATATCCACACACCAAGTTCAATAGTGTTGGCCGTGAGGGGAGTTAAGAAGTTTTACACCGAATAAGTAGAGACAATCTTCACCTTACAAGCCGATTTTGTAAGGTTGAGTTAGACTCAACTCCCAATTCTATACTGAAACTAATTAACCATATATATGAATTGTGTTAACTATCTAATTTAATTTGTTGTGGAAATTTGATGTCAAATTTATGTGTTAAAAGACAACTTAAAAAACCAATTTTTTTCAGTTCAATTTTTTGTGTGTAAATTCTATTGAATAGTAGATACATTTCTAATATGTGGCATATATGTTGTATAGCAGTAAAACTAGGTCCTAAACTATCAGAAACACTGAAGGGTAAATTGAGTTTGGGTGCAAGAATAATACAAGAAGGTGGGAGAGCGAACATTTTCAAGAATATTTTTGGTATGCAAGAAGGAGAGAAAGTTTTGAAGGCTTCACAATGCTATCTATACACAACAGCTGGTCCTATCGCCGGTGTTCTCTTTATCTCCACTCATAAAGTTGCATTTTGTAGCGAAAGACCGATAACCTTCTCTTCTGCAATAGCAGGAGAAACGGTCAAGGTACCGTATAAGGTAATTATTGCAATTTGGTTGTGCGGTTGATTTGGATTAAACATAAAATTTTATGATTAATTAGTCTTTATCGATTGAGTCGATTTTGATGACAAGGATTTAATTAGGTGCATTTTATTATGCAGGTTTTGATACCAATTGGGAAGGTAAAAGAAGTTAATGAAGGACAGGATGTGAAGCAGGAAGAACAAAAGTATATAGAAATTGTTACTCAAGATGATTCTGAATTTTGGTTTATGGGATTTTTACGATATGAGAAAGCTTTTAGGAATCTTCAGAAAGCCATTTCTATGTCTAAATAGCCCCCAAAAAAATGCAATTGCACCTGTTTAGTTTTTCTGATATTTGAGATGTACATAGGTGTTTGACATATGGGGAAGTTCTGCTATGTAAATGGAATTTTTAATGTCAAGTTATAGAATTATAGTTGTATGAACTATATACTGCATAGTTGCTTCACTTTAGTAATGTATTATCTATTTATCTCATCTCGATTAGCATATACAAAAACCTGCTGTGGCGTATTTGTAGAGGTTGTCTTCTTACTAGAGACTTTGGTGGCATGACCGGGCGTGAATTGCTCGGAGTGACTGTGCTCTTTGTGAAGACGGTGCGGAAGATAGTCAACCGTTTTCACAATTCTGCTGCACTAACAATGTTTGAAACAATTTGTTGGAGCCTGTTTCGCTGGTGTGTGTGTGTGTGACTGTGGCAGCAACGTGCTTGTAGTATCGGTCAAGTAATCCAGTGGCTCGAAATGGTTTATTGTCACTATTATCTTCATAGCATTAATTATTACTACCTTTATTTACTTGAAACTTCGATGAACTAAACTCATAAACTGTGATGAACTATACTCATAAACTCTTAACCTTAAGATTATACTCATGGTTGAATGGCGTAATAATGTAAGTCAACGTGGACAATGTAACTCTATACTATCCTTTTGATGAACAATAAAATGACGTTATTGTCGGAGACTTGTCTATAGAAGAAGAAACATTTGTTTCAATTTCCTCTTCAACTCTAACCTAAGAATAAACGAGGGTCCACACTTCCGAAAAATCTAAATTTCTTAAGTTATTTCTCCGCACTAATTTCAGTTGTTCATCCATCGGTTAATATCATTGACAACATGTATTAAACTTCAAAGAGTAATTGAAATTACTACAACAACATTCTATCATCGAAAAGAATCCACACTCGTTTAATCATGAAATGACCAATCTAAAAAATGTCAAACTTTTTTTTAAGAAAAAAAAAAAATCAAACTTAAAAGACCAGGATTCCATTTACTTTATCTTTCTTTCAATACAAACCATAAAAGAAAAAGGAGCATCTGAATCAGATTCATTCAGCAATAGATAATTAAAAGGTACAGAGAATCTAAAGAAGGGGTACAGTACAGTAATAATAATAATACTAATAAAACAAACTCCGAAATAAACGGTTCGAATGTCCGGTTCAGAAACTCTAAACCCATTTACTCTGACCCGACCCGGCCCGTGAAGTGAGTAACACCAGCAACAAACATCCCAAATTCTTCTCTCTTTTCTACTAACACAGTCAGTGGTGTCACACAGTCACTGCGCCGCCGCACTAACTCTCTTTCTCCGTTCCTCTCACCGGTTTCCCATCGCCGTTCACCACCTCCGACAAAGGTATATCTATTGCGCTATTATCTTATCTCGTTGTTTCTCTCTCTCTCTCTCTGTTATTTTCTTCTGAACTTTAGATTTCTAAGGGTTCTTTGTTTCTACAGAAACCATTGTTCAAGCTTCGCCACTGTTACTCTTTCGTTACTCTGCGCCTACCCTTTATCCAAAAGGTACTAACTTTACTGTTTAACATCAAAACTTAGTTACACCCATCACTCACCATTGCACATTTTTTATCTGCTTTTGTTTAGTACTTAAAACTTATCCTTTTATCTCTATTTCAGAGCTTCCCAATACTTGATCGAGTATATGGCTGCTCCTGGAGAAATTGGGGTATCTGAATTCCTTCAGGTTTGGTTTTACTTTATTCCCTCTCTTTCAAATTTCAATCAGCATAAAAAAATACTCTTTTTTATTTTTTTACTTTTTTAACATTTAGAACAATTGTTTTTTTTAGTTTTTTGTTGTTGGAATGGACCATTTAGTACAATTGTGTTTATGGGGTTTGTGATTTCGGTTTCAGGGTACATGTAGACAAACATTGTTTTTGGCAAAGAAGCCTGAAAAACATAGAAGTCAATTGCTTTGGGGTACCCTTTGTAATAGGGGCCGTGTTTCGACTTTTTCAACTCGTAAGTCATTGCGTTTGAGGTGTCAAGCTCAAGAAAATCCAAGAGTTGTGGTTACCGGGAGTGCTGCAGGTTCAGTAGAACAACAATCTGGCTTGATTGAGAAGCCTTCTGCAGAAGTTATTCATTTGTACCGTGTACCGTTTATTCAAGAAAGTGCAGCTGCTGAGATTTTAAAGGAAGCTCAAGCGAAAATCTCTAATCAGATAGTGGACTTAAAGACTGAGCAATGTTTTAATGTTGGTCTTGGTTCACGACTTTCAGGCGAAAAACTTTCAGTTCTTAGATGGCTTCTTTCAGAAACATTTGAACCTGAGAATTTGGGAACTGAGAGCTTTCTTGAGAAGAAGAGGAAGGAGGGTTTGGAGAAAGTTATTGTAGAGGTTGGTCCAAGGTTATCATTTACCACAGCTTGGTCTGCGAATGCTGTGTCAATTTGCCAAGCATGTGGTTTGACGGAAGTTAATCGTTTGGAACGGTCAAGAAGGTATTTGTTGTACACAAATGGTGAATTACAAGAAAATCAAATTAGTGAATTTGCAGCTATGGTGCATGATAGGATGACTGAATGTGTTTATACTCAGAAGCTAACATCCTTTGAGACCAGCGTAGTTCCGGAGGAATTTTATTATATACCTGTAATGGAGAAAGGGCGGAAGGCATTGGAAGAGATTAATCTGGAGATGGGTTTTGCTTTTGATGACCAGGATTTGGAATACTACACCAAACTTTTCAGAGAAGACATTAAGCGTAACCCAACGAATGTTGAATTGTTTGATATTGCTCAGTCCAACAGTGAACATAGCAGGCACTGGTTTTTTACCGGAAAGATCTTTATTGACGGACAACCTATGAATAGGACTCTTATGCAAATTGTCAAAAGCACTTTACAGGCAAATCCGAATAACTCAGTTATTGGCTTTAAGGATAACTCAAGTGCAATTAGGGGTTTCCAAGTGAAGCCGTTACGTCCAGTTCAGCCTGGTTCAACAAGCCCGTTAAACTTGTCAGAACGCGACATGGATATCTTATTTACAGCTGAAACGCATAACTTTCCATGTGCCGTGGCACCTTATCCTGGTGCAGAGACAGGTACAGCTAAGCAAATAGCCCTTATCTGTCTTGAACTTATACTGAATGCAGTTAAATATAAATCTCATAACTTTTTCTGATTATTTTGATAATCGCCAATTAAAAGGAAATATTTTTTCAATTTTTTTATTAACAATTAACAATATTATGACAAATCATTGATTCATCGACGAGTTTACTAGATCGATATTTTTCATTTTTGATGTTTAAAAATTACAGGTGCTGGAGGTCGCATTAGGGATACACATGCAACAGGAAGGGGTTCATTTGTCCAAGCAGCCACCGCTGGTTATTGTGTTGGAAATCTCAACACAGTAGGGTTATATGCTCCATGGGAAGATCCGTCATTTACTTACCCGTCAAATTTGGCACCGCCTTTGCAGATTCTTATAGATGCAAGTAATGGTGCATCCGACTACGGGAACAAATTTGGAGAGCCGTTGATCCAAGGTTTCTGTAGAACTTTTGGAATGAGACTTCCTAGTGGGGATAGACGGGAATGGTTGAAGCCGATCATGTTTAGTGCAGGAATCGGGCAGATTGACCACCATCATATATCAAAAGGAGAGCCTGACATTGGAATGCTGGTTGTTAAAATTGGAGGGCCCGCTTATCGTATTGGGATGGGAGGCGGAGCAGCCTCAAGCATGGTTAGTGGGCAGAATGATGCAGAGCTTGATTTCAATGCTGTGCAACGTGGGGATGCTGAGATGGCACAAAAACTTTACCGTCTTGTTCGTGCCTGTATTGAGTTGGGGGATAAAAATCCAATTGTGAGTATTCATGATCAAGGTGCCGGTGGGAACTGTAATGTTGTGAAGGAAATTATTTACCCCAAGGGTGCTGAGATTGATGTCCGAGCAATTGTGGTTGGTGATCATACGATGTCTGTTCTAGAGATTTGGGGTGCAGAGTATCAAGAGCAAGATGCAATCTTGGTGAAGCCCGAAAGTCACGAGCTCTTAAAATCAATTTGTAAAAGGGAAAGGGTTTCAATGGCTGTGATTGGAACTATTAGTGGTGATGGACGGGTTGTGTTAGTTGATGGTTTAGCAACTCAGAAGTCTCTCTCGAATGGACTCCCTCCACCTCCCCCTGCCGTGGATCTTGAACTTGAGAAGGTCCTCGGTGACATGCCTCAAAAATCATTTGAATTTAATCGAATTGTTTATGAGCGAGAGCCGCTTGATATTGCCCCTGGGATTACAATCATAGATTCTCTAAAGAGGGTATTGAGATTACCATCGGTCTGTTCAAAACGCTTCTTGACAACAAAGGTCGATAGGTGTGTTACCGGTCTAGTTGCACAGCAGCAAACTGTTGGCCCTTTGCAAATTCCCCTTGCTGATGTCGCTGTTACCGCTCAGACTTTTACTGACGTGACTGGAGGTGCGTGCGCCATTGGGGAACAACCAATCAAAGGTCTGTTAGACCCAAAGGCAATGGCTCGGTTAGCTGTTGGAGAAGCACTCACCAATCTTGTATGGGCAAAGGTGACTTCACTTTCTGATGTCAAGGCAAGTGGCAATTGGATGTATGCTGCCAAGCTTGACGGGGAAGGGGCTGCCATGTATGATGCTGCGATATCTTTGTCGGAAGCAATGATTGAACTTGGTATTGCTATTGATGGAGGAAAGGACAGCCTTTCTATGGCAGCCCGTTCTGGAAGCGAAGTTGTCAAGGCTCCCGGAAATCTTGTAATCAGTGTTTATGTTACTTGTCCTGATATTACAAAAACCGTGACTCCAGATTTGAAACTTGAAGATGACGGTGTTTTGCTTCATATTGATTTATCAAAGGGAAAGCGGCGATTAGGTGGATCTGCTCTTGCACAGGCATTTGACCAAGTTGGAGATGACTGTCCTGATCTTGATGATATTCCTTATCTTAAAAAGGCCTTTGAAGGTGTTCAAGAGCTTCTTACTGAGGAACTGATCTCCGCTGGTCATGATATCAGTGATGGTGGGCTACTAATTTGTGCCTTAGAGATGGCATTTGCCGGTAATCGTGGACTTATTTTAGACTTGAATTCACAAGGTAAGAGCCTTTTCCAAACACTATATGCAGAAGAGCTTGGGTTAGTTCTTGAGGTAAGCAAGAAAAATTTGGGTACTGTGATGGATAAATTGAACAGTGTGGGAGTTTTGGCCCAAACCATCGGTCAAGTCACTGCCGCTCCATCGATCGAAGTTAAGGTTGATGGGGTGACTTGTTTGGAAGAAAAAACTAGTATTCTTAGGGACATGTGGGAAGATACTAGTTTTCAGCTGGAAAAATTCCAAAGGTTGGCTTCCTGTGTGGATATGGAGAGAGAAGGTCTTAAAAATCGTTACGAACCTTCATGGGAACTGACTTATACTCCTTCCTTCACCGACGATAAGTACATGTCTGCTGCTTTAAAACCTAAAGTAGCCGTGATAAGAGAAGAAGGGAGCAACGGAGACAGAGAAATGGCTGCAGCGTTTCATGCTGCTGGTTTTGAACCATGGGATGTTACTATGTCAGACCTTCTTAATGGTGTGGTCTCTTTGCAAGAGTTCCGTGGAATTGTGTTTGTTGGTGGGTTTAGCTACGCCGATGTGCTTGATTCTGCAAAAGGTTGGTCTGCTTCCATAAGATTCAACGAGTCTGTTTTAAAACAATTTCAAGAGTTTTACAAGCGTCCCGACACTTTCAGTCTAGGCGTATGCAATGGTTGTCAGCTCATGGCTTTGTTGGGATGGGTACCAGGACCTCAAGTTGGGGGTGTGCATGGTGCTGGTGGCGACCTATCACAGCCTAGGTTCATTCACAATGAGTCCGGGAGATTCGAATGCCGCTTTACAAATGTTACAATAAAGGACTCACCGGCTATAATGTTCAAAGGTATGGCTGGTAGTACAATGGGGATATGGACTGCTCATGGTGAAGGAAGAGCTTATTTCCCAGACGAAGGTGTGTTGGAACGCGTTGTTCATTCAGAGTTAGCTCCTGTAAGATATTGTGATGATGCTGGTAATCCAACAGAGACATATCCTTTCAATGTGAATGGCTCTCCTTTAGGAGTGGCGGCTATTTGTTCTCCGGATGGAAGACATCTTGCAATGATGCCTCATCCAGAGCGTTGCTTCTTAATGTGGCAGTATCCATGGTATCCAAAGCTGTGGAATGTGGATAAGAAGGGTCCTAGTCCTTGGTTGCGCATGTTCCAGAATGCTAGAGATTGGTGTTCACAAGATTAAATACTGAGGTATTATTTTTCTCTTTAATTTATTATTTTGGTTGGGTCAAGAATTTTTACAACGTCATTGAGGGTATAAGTTTTTTTTTTTACCTTTTTTGTACTACTTTTGTAGCAATTACTTTTTCACCATCTAAGGAATATGTGGTACCAATCTTAAGTTTTTTCAAAAGATTTATGCCTTCAATTTTGAATATGGGATTGCTGTAGTTGTTTTACTGAGCGAGTAAAATATCTCTATTAAGTTTATTATGCCGTTTTACCTCAATTTGTTCACTCCTGATTGAGAAAAGGGTTCTACATTGGAAATCTTAAGTTCTGATCCTAAAATTTCCAGTAAGGCCTGTTCCGGTGCTTTGTTGATAACTTACTTTAGTAATAATTTTACTGGTTATGACTTATGTATGGTTGAACTGTAGTTGATATCCTGTTGATCTGTTCTTGTCAGGAATAGGATATACGGGGAGGGTCAATTTCAGTTAGTTGGAAAAGTCTTTGGTTGTTGGTTATAGTTGAAAGCTTTTTAGCGTTAAGTATTATTCATAATGTGATTTTCTTTGGTTTCCTTTTGTTGGAATAACTAATTCTGTATTCCAAACAGGTACTTGAATAACCATTTAAGCTCGACGCTCACTGTGTGCTGGCAAGGAAAACCAGGCACTCATCTGAAGGAGAAGCTGCGTCTCTTTCTAAGACCTAAATGCCATCCTTTATTCTTCGGTTCAAATATCAATTCAACAAAAGCTTCATTTTGTTTTTCCTGCATTCTTAGTACTTGTGGATTGCATAGAATTGTTCTTTCTTAATCTACGTTGTTACTGTGTTAGCTATAGTCTAAGAAAGTGTATTTGCAGAGAACTAGGAATTGGAATAGAAGCAAACAAACTTGTTGACTGGTTTTTTGCACGAAAGACAGTGATAGTCGGAGTTTGCTGGTATGCAGCCAGCGATAAATAATACAGTTTTATGTTTTTGATGAATTTGAAGCATTTTCTTATTATCATTACGGCATTTAGCATTCACAGTCACAAGCCAGCCATTGAATGTTAAAAACACTTGATGTTTTGGAAAGTAATCCAGAAATAATGTAATGTGTTTGAAAATTCTGTCTTTTTTCTTTATCTTATGTCATTTCAACAAATCTGAGAGCATTTGATTATTTGGAATGTCATCAATAGAAACACGATTCATAAGAATCATAACTACTGAATTAACAATCTGCATTCATATGGCAGTGTATAAATTTTGACTTGATTATTTAAATGTTTTTATTTTGCTTCAGAAGCTTGTAACAGTAATACAATATTTTTTTTTCCTTTTCCTTTTCCTTTTTAATGTCTTATGTTGTTTATGGGATTTTGTCATATAGCTATTATTAATTAATAATAACTTAGTTATTAAGTTACATACTTACATGCCTAAAGTTGTTTGACCAGATAATCAAGAACTTATTTGCTGATGCAATATTTGCAGTTGCTTTCATAATAAAAATATGGGTTAAATATGTTTTTGGTCCCTATAGTTTCGCAGAATTTCGTTTTTAGTCCTTAAAGATTTTTTTTCACACTTTTTAGTCTCTGAAGTTTTTCCAGTTAATGTTTATAGTCTATACTTTTAATCAAATTCTTGTATACTTTCACATTTTTGAACGATTCTTTGTATTCATGTTTATATTATTATAAAAACAACTCCGATAAAAATTTAGAATTTTTTAACGTTGATTGGATAAGAGGGGAGATCCATCCGTATCTTGCTGGCGCGGAAGCTGCCGCAACTAAAAAATAAATAAGAAAGAAAGGTTATCGAGATTGATTATCAATAGCTCTTTTTAGTGGGGAGGAATAGTGCAAGAAGGGAGCGAGACCAAGCCAAAAACGAACCTGTCAGCCCGGCCAGGGCGCACGGAGGTATTTATGAATTTTTATGTGCAAAAAACTAAAAAATTCATATTTAATTCATCTCTTGTTAAAAAAATTTAAACTTTTGTAAGAGAGATTCATATAATGTATTAAACATGACCGAAGAAAAAAATTTAAAATTTCGAATGATATGCACGAGTTGAGTGAAAAGTAGGGACTAAAAACACTGACTGAAAAAACTCCAGGGACTAAAAAGTGTGGAAAAAATTTTTAGAGACTAAAAACGAAATTCTGCGAAACTATAGGGACCAGAAACATATTTAACCCTAAAAATATTAATCCAAGCCATTAAGTTTGGTCTAGTGGTGAGGGATTTAAGTAGTATGTACGATGTCCTGGGTTCAATTCGATCCACATCTCCATTGCAAACAAAATAATAATAATAATTGCGGGTTGGCCCGTCTCTGCCCCGCTTTTTTAGTGAATTAAACCGTGGACCAATTTAAGGTGTCAAGTTCAATCAACTCAGTCGGTTTAAGATAACGGGTTAAACGGCTGACTTTGTAGATTTGTCTTGTTTTACCGCCCTTATAACTACTTCCTCCGGTCCTTTTTATAAGAGACATTTGACTTTTTAGATTCAATCAATAATTAATGTATATAAACCATAATATAAACCAACTATGAGTTTTTCAATCAATCTAAAAAATAATTTGTCTCTTATAAAAAGAACCGGAGAAAGTAGTTGATTGACGACAATATTCAATAGACTCTAGAATTAAGTGAATAATACCGAAGAGAGATTTCCTTTCCTCTATTCTATCTACACACACAAAAAAAAAGAGTAATATCATAGATGAATTTGATAATAGATTTAAGTGAGTTTGATTAACATTTTGTGATTTCAATGATTACTACTACTATTTTAGAATATTAATAATGTTTGTAACAAAAAAAAAAAAAAGAATATTAATAATGTAAAGATTAAGTTAATATGATCTTGAAAACTAAGTTGGACATTTAATTTGAGGTATGAATATTACCATTGTTAGTAATCATTTTAAAATGTGCAATTATTGAGTCAAAAATAATAATGTACAATTATTAGTATTATATAATTGATTTAATTCTTTTGACCAATGTATGTATTTTGATTTATTTTTCTCCCTTTGACTTGAAACGCATGAATATTACCTCTCATTGATATTTATTTTGGTGAATCAAACATTTGTTATGTATAAAAAAGAAAGTTTGTGATTGTGATAACCAAAGAGTCTTTCTATTATAAAATCAAAAGAACCAAACATGATGATATACAAAGACTTGTTGAGCTGTTTGATTTGTCATCTCTTCTCTTAGAGTAAAAGGATAAACATCGTTGGCATGCCATTGCTGTTCATTTATGTATTTAATTGGTATTAACGACACTGCTAAATAACTTGTGGTAATCTAATGCCTCAAAAGCCAACCCACATAATTTTATTATAATCAAATAGTACTCACACGTATGTAGTCATATATATGACTACAATGAATGAATAATGCTAAATATAGAAAAAGGAACTATCAAGAATAAAAATCAGGACATAGTATAATAACTTAGCACCACTACTACCTACCTGAAATCTGCCAAACCCTGCCTCTTCCTCTCTAAACACATAAAATTTCAAGAAAGAAGTGTTTGATATATATAGTATGTCATATTTGAATATTAAAAATCAGTCATAATAAAAACACAATTTTTTAAAATAATTATTCTCTATTTAAATTATAAAGTACAAAATAATTGTTATGATTGTATATAATATATAAAAAATATACCTTAATTAAGGATTAAATTAAGGATTAAATTCGATGCAAATATTGAAATAGTTCGGTCGTTGAGTTTGTGAATGAGTTCTATATCTATTAGTTTTTTTTTTTTTTAATTAAACAAACTTACTGCATTTCATTAACTAATAAATGTTTAATACATAAGGGAATATTCTCAAATCTATGGAAGCTAGTCCAAGAATTGGCCGCCCTAGCAAGAGTACGAGCAACCGAATTCGTTTGCCTCCTAACAAACTTAACCTCAAAGTTTAGAAAAGACGACATAAAACTAAGAATATCATGAACAATTGAAAGAAACTCGGAATTTCCTCTACGCTTCATCATATGAATGGCATCAATCAACACTTTCGAATCACTTTCAAATTGAACTTGATTCAATCCTCGATGTCTAGCTTCTTCCATTTCTAAAAGCAAAGTCCAAGCTTCACCTTCTACAGATGACATCACATTTTGTTGACATTGTGTCATACGAGCCATAAATTGACCACTATTATCGCGAAAACACAATTTAATTCATATGTTTCATAAAAAAATTATCAGTTATAATTTAATTTAAAATGATTATAACAAAAATTATGTTTTTGTGAAAGAAAAAAAACAAAAATTTTGCAGAAAAAAATGACATTATAAAGATTTGAACCAAAACGTTGCACACACACAAATCATGTTTTACCACTAATTTATTGATACGCAAATTATATTTTATTTTATGAATATTGATGATATATAGTGGTAAATTTAGCAATAGCAAATGGGTGGTGTGAAGGTGGAGCCAAGACAATTAATCACCTTACCATGTTGACAACACTAGAAAGAAGTATATAGAAAATTTAATATGAGAAGATAATTAAAATATTGTCGTCCCACACAACCCTGAAAAAGACAACAATTTACACGTACAGAAAGATAATTCATAATAAATTAATTTTTTATTATTTTATGATTAGTTCATCGATCATAGACCCATAATTAAGTCACGGATGGGAAGCATAAGATCTATCGATTATTTTTGGGCGGTAAAATAAAAACAGTCACAAAAAACACATGACATTGAAGGTTTAATTCGAGTGGGTAAAAAAAGGGGTTAACGTAAGAGTTTAATCGTTGTGCATTGTGAGTGAAAGATTTTTTGCACATGCATCTAATGATGTGTTGCCACATCATTTAATGAATGTGACACATCACGTATTTTTAAACACAATATATGATGTGTTGATATATTATTTGATATATGTATAAAAAAGTATTACACTGACAGTGCATAACAATTGAATTCTTAACCTAACATAAGGATGACAAGAAAAAAATGATTTTGAACAGGAAAATATCTTTACAAGTGTGACTCATGTGTCCATCTACAACTTTATTTTGTTTTAGATAAATTTGATAGATTGATATACTAGTGTATACTTGTTTTTAGATATATAGAAGATAAACTTCAAAATCTATACTATATATATAAAAATTATACACAAAATTTTTGGTGTGGATTTTTCATAATACAAACAATACCCTTAAATTTTTTTTTTAAAAAACAAAAGTGTTCTATTAAAAAACTCACCGTAACATAAGAAACATTTTTTTTTGTGCAACACAAATTTTTTATTAACAAACTCATCATAAGGGCATGTCTTTATTTATTTTTTTGACATAAGTTAGACACAAGTAGGCGCGGAACGCGCCTATCTAACCTGCTAGTATAGACATAGTGTATATGATTTTTTTTTTTGGAAAGATAAGCATGATTCACTATTTAGAGAGTATGACAAAAATAATGGTCAAGAAATAGTACTTTCTTGACTTTATTTATAAAAAAAATCTTTATAGTAAATCATTTGATGATATGCATTTTGTTTTGTTTCAATGTGCCTTTTGAGATGAATAATTATATTAGGTTCACTAATGATGTTTTTTACTATTTGTAAATTTGTCAAAATTATCTACTTCAATAGTGTACCGATATATATCAAAATATAAACAAAAATTCACCTAATTTTTCAAATAATATGTGTACGAATTGTTTTTTTTTTATGACATTTTGCTGACCTAATTTTTTAGCATAAAATATAAACAAAAACTCATTAAATTCAACGATATTTAATATTATTGTTTCAAAAGATCTTTTATCATCGTAATAAAAGAAATTTTTTTATTAATTTTTCTAGTATTTTTTAAGATAAATACATAGACCAACGATAAATTAACCAAAAAAAAATATTTTAGTAAATATTATTAGTTTTATCTATGAAACAAATAAGTTTTGTTTATCCATATTATATGTTCAAGAAATATCAAAAACATGCCAATATTTTTTCCACCAGGAATCACAAATTAAACAAAAAAAAATTGAGACAAAGAAAACATTTTATTTTTATTTTTAAAAATTAAAACTAAAATCCGCTATATTCTATAGAAGAAAAACTTATTTAACACTGATTATTTCTTTTCTAAATTTAACTTTTGTTATGGGAGAGGGACTGGTACTCCCTGTGTTCTTTTGTTGGGTACAAATTTAATTTTGCCATGGTACAACTTACTTGGTCTACTACAAAATCAAATCAAGAAATTTTATGCTATAATTGTCAAATTTCTTTTTTTGACAATTTTGAAATTTATTGCCTTAAAAAAATTAACTATACAATTAATTAATTCCTTAACAAAGCTAAAAAATACCCAAAATACCCTTTTCCATAAACTAATTACACTTCATACAGAGAATGAATGAGTAAAAAAGTGGAAATTAAGCAAAGCATATGATTCGTTGTTAAAAGTGGAAAAAAGACTTAAAAATCAAAGAGTGGACTTAGTCAGCAGTCATAATTCGACAAAAACATAATCCTTTCTTCATTCAACCATTTCTCAATTTTACACCCACAACCGATGCAATGTTTTCTTCTACTTCTACTTAATCAAATCAATTATATACTTAATTAATATTATTTTATATTATAAATTAAAGTTTAACTTAACCTTATTATGTGTGTTATGTATGTATCTACCGTACCAGAAGTGGGTGTGGTTAGGTATTTCTGTGGATACACAGTGGCGAAGATCCCTATGAACAATTCTTTTCATTTTTCGATCAAGCTTCTATTTTGAACACAACCCAGGTTAGCAATCATCCTCTATTTCAATTCCCCTCTTTTTTATTCCTCCAATTTTCATCTTTTCTACTTCAAATCCGTGTTTTTTTTCTTATAACTGTTTTCTGATTTTTTAATGATTTTTTTCAATTTTCATTTTTTTTGCAGCTATTTCGGATACCCTTTTCCTTAAAACTAAGTAAAAAAGTTTAATTGAGTGAAGAATTAATTTTTATAATTTTGTTTGTTTGTGAAGTAAAGTATTTGTGTATGGTTGGGAATTGGAAAAGGGTTGTGGAATTGGTGGATATGGAATTGGAAGTTGATCAGGAACAATTCTATGATACTTGTGAGGATTTGTGTTCTGTTTCTGATGAGGGTTTTGATTATTGTTTAGAATCTTGTTCTGGTGGTAGTAGTAGTAATAATAATGATTATGTTACTAGGTTCAATTTTTGGACTAAAAACCTTGAAAGTGTTCATCATAGACGAAACAATTTTTTAAGATGGATGGATTTGGAGTATGATGAGAATTCAATTGATGGAGATGAGTTTGGAGAAGATTCGCTTCGTGGAGTTGACCGAATCACTTCAACTAGTGGGGATGGTTTGAGAACTGTAAATCAGATTGTGTTGGATTCCTTGTCAAATGAGGCATCTAAGTTGTTAGAAAATTGCGGTGATGGTACCGAGAATTTGACATGTATGATAAAGAATTTGGATGATGGAACGCAGTATGTTGTAGATAAATTGGATCAAGATGGAACACTTAATACCCTGCGTGTTCTCGGATCTAACCAATTGATCAGTTTGGATGAGTTTCATAAAAATATTGGGCCGTCATCTTTTGTTCGTAGACATTTGCAGAGAGATGCTGAAAACACTAGATTGTTAAGTGTTGCTAAAAAGAAGATGAAGAAAGGTTGGTTAAGCAAACTGGATTCTATTGCTTGTTTTTATCATCATAATCAAGAGTTTGATGAAACTTGCTGCAAAAAAGACTTAGATTCTAGGATACACAAAGTCCGTGTTCAGTCGCATAAGAAGCGAATTAAGGAGCTTTCCTCTCTTTATGCTGAACAAGAATTTAAAGCACACAAAGGCGTTATTTTGACAATGAAGTTCAGTCTTGATGGAAAATATCTGGCTAGTGGTGGCGAAGATGGCATTGTGCGTGTGTGGAAGGTGGTTGAGGATGTAAGATCGAATGAATTGAACATTCTAGACAATGATCCATCCAATATATATTTCAAAATGAACCAATTTACTGGTTGTGTGGCTCCCCTTGATGTAGATAAAGAAAAATTAGTCAAAACAGAGAAGTTGAAGAGATCATCTGCTTCAACTTGTGTGGTTATCCCACCAAAGACCTTCCGCATATTGGCAAAACCTTTGCATGAATTCCAGGGGCATAAAGATGACATTTTAGACCTTGCATGGTCCAAATCAGGGGTTAGTTTCCTACCGAAGCAATCTACTCTTATTTGTCTATTTTTTAATGTTATTTTATGTCTTGCGCTATCGTCAAATTTGCTTATCATTTAGTTTTCTATCAATGGAACTCACCGTTGTTTGCATTCTTTGGTTTGTTGCAGTTTCTGCTGTCATCCTCTGTTGATAAGACAGTGCGCTTATGGCAAGTAGGGAGCAGCAAATGTCTTCGAGTTTTCTCTCACAATAATTATGGTGCGCCTCTTTTACCTAGTTTTTTATAAGTGTGCTGAATGATTTGGGCAATATTGGTTTTTCTGTAACTGTATTTCTCTATATATTTTTCACCCTATATCGTGTTATTTGGTTGTGTTTTGCTAAATAACACTTTATTTTGATTTTCCCTTGATGCAGTGACATGTGTGAATTTCAATCCTGTCAATGATAATGTTTTCATCAGTGGTTCAATTGATGGAAAGGTGCGCATATGGGAAGTTGTTCGCTGTCGGGTTGTTGATTACATTGATATCAGAGAGATAGTCACAGCTGTATGTTTCCGCCCTGATGGAAAGGTCTGTTTCGTTATACGTTTAACTGCGAGAACATTGTGGCAGGAAAGTATCTATTTTTGTTTTGTTCCTAAAAAGTTTGCTCGTTATTGCAGGGCACGATTGTGGGTACCATGGCAGGCAATTGTCGTTTTTATGATATCCTAGGTATGCACACATTTAGCTCTGTAAATGTTTGGAATTGTGTTACAATTTGGAGCCCGAGCAAAATGATTATCTCTTATGCTTGTGACATAAAAGAGTTTCTGAATTTAAATTATCCATCCTTAAAATGATTATAAATAGCATTACTAGTTTCTAACGCTAATTTTATTCTTTTATCTTTGGTTGTTCAGATAATCATATGAAAATTGATACTCAAATGTCGTTACAAGGCAAAAAGAAGACATCAGGGAAAAGGATCACTGGCTTTCAGGTTGGTTATTTCTTTCACGCCACACTGTTTTCCGGTTTATTGTCTTCCTTTCTCTTCCACCCTATATAAAATTATTGACAAGTGGTTATTAATCTTGTATGATTATTTCTTCAGTTTTCGCCCAGTGACCCGAGCAAATTGTTGGTCGCCTCTGCTGATTCACATGTGTGTGTACTCTCTGGAGTTGATGTCATCTACAAATTCAAGGGTAGGTTCTTCACATATGATTTCCTTATTTGAAAATATTATAAAATGCATCCCACATATATATGCCTAATTCTTCTCATGTTGCATCTTTTAATTTGAGCTAGGCCTAATTTAATCCCTTAAGACCAGTTTGTAAGATGAGGACTGCCTAAGCCTATAAGCACCGCAAAGATCATAAGCATAACTAGTCGATGTATGACTAAACCAACCCTCATACACCTAACACAATGAAGGTGCTGGAGGCTGCAAAGAAGGCAGCTCAGATTTGCCGCAATTAAGGCAGCTAGGGGCGAACCGCAATTATGACGGAATTTTTAACATATCTTGATGTTTTCCTATGTGTATTTTAAATTCCTGCAATGAGGACTTGATATTGGAAATATATGGGACTTTCCAATTTTTGTGTGCTTTGAGAACCGATTTCCGCCATTGTTTTCATTTTTATACTATTATGTTCATTTTAATATTAAGTTATTATATCTCTTCTTGTTTTGCCTTCAGGTCTGAGAAGTGCAGGTCAGATGCATGCTTCCTTCACATCCGATGGGAAACATATCGTTTCACTTAGCGAAGGTTCAAGTGTTTGTATCTGGAATCACACTGGCCAGGATAGGAATACCTCCAAAGCAAAGCAGATTTTGTCTTCGGAGAGTTTTCTATCCCACAATGCAACAATCGCCATACCTTGGTGTGGCATCGAGTCAACTCCGTTGTCTCCTTCACTCAATGAAAACTTGATTCAACGATCATCCTTGTCTTCTCCCGATTGTTTCTTCATGGGTCGAGGATTTCTTTCCGAGTTAGTCCCAAAGGTTTCTGCTACATGGCCAGAGGAAACGCTTCTCGATTCGGGGCAAACTGTTGTTTCTCCTACAATATGTAAATCAGAGTATAGGTTCTTGAGAAGTGCTTGCAAGGGAATGTCTAATTCTCATTTGTGGGGCCAAGTGATTCTAACAGCAGGATCCGATGGATTCATAAAAGTGTATCAAAATTATGGCTTACCCGTTCGCGTTTGAAACACAAGAATTTGTTGGTATATTCTAAAGTAAGTTACAAAGCTTCTTCTTTGGCAACGCTGGGATGCCATCGTGTAATATTATTCTTTATACGAAAGTCGATATCAATTATATGATTCTTTAATTTTTAAGGATTGTCAGTTGAGAGAATGTAAGTTTCAGTTTTGCTGATAGTCCTTGTCAAAATGTAATTCCTGATTGTTGTATAGTATATAGAAGATTTCATTCAATTTTAATTTATAGATACATGAAATGCATAATGACTATACACTTGTTTTATGCTTGCATAAATGCAAAATGAAATTTTTTGTCTTTGCTTTTTTGAGCTTATGTTTAATTCACTTTTATATTATTTTTGTAGATATTATGACATTTCTAGATTCCTCTAATTTTCAAATTATTAATAACCATTCCTACATGATCATGTGAGTGGTTAACCTTGGGCCCAACCCAAAACATTAATCAAATTTGTGTGTAGAGATAGTGGCCTCCAAATGAAGATTTGATTGGATGAATGATTTGTAGGGTAACATTTTGTCAAACAAATTTTTGTTAATGCATATTTCTAGAAACAATCACCTCACCTTTCTTTTTATTGTATGGATTACTATAAGATTATACATGATTCACATGTTGTGTGTTCTCTCTCTATGAAGTAAATTTCTGTGTCATAATCATTTTCTATGTGAATTTGATAATCAGTGAGAGAAACATTTGCTGCACAAAAGTTGATGATAGACATAACACTTTATAGTGATATTGAATATGTGGTTAGAAAAGTTTTGACCAATACATAATAAATTAATGGATGACATGGTTTTGAGCCACTTATTTTTACATGATTCACATTAAGTTATATGTGTAGTAAAGATTTGTAATGTATATATTCCTCTAATCTGAAAGTTGATATATGCTTTATTCAATATCTAAGGTGGAATCCTTGTGGCAGTCATTGTTACTGATAATGATAATGATGACCAAAATTAGAGGGCAATAACCAATTATATGTCACGTTGGAGGGTTGAAGCTTTAACGTGTGAAATGCCTAGTGCTTTAATTTTCAAAATTTGATATCAAATACGATGCAATTTAATTTCTATATGTATTTTTAAATAAATATGTAATTTGCATAAAAAAGAAAAGTCAAAGAAAAATAGAAAATTATTATAAAAAAAAAATAGAAAATTGGTAAAATAAAATAAAAAAGAAGGAGAAGAAATAGGAAACAGAAAGGAAGGGGGGACTGAAATTTTTCAACTGCCACATCATTCTCACATTTCTTGTGTTGACTATGTCGTACAAACAAGCATTTTCCATAATTTTTACATTTACACTAAAATCAATTAAACTATACAGTAGTTTGATTCCTGAAAAAAAAATTGAATCAAATTAATAAATTATAAACTTAATTTTTAAAATTTTTTTAGGTAAATATATCATTTTTTTATTGAACTTACACAGTTAAATATATATTTTATAAAAAAGGCATAATTGGGCTGTCCAACCCAGTCCGATTTTCATATGGACTACATTTGAGCTAAGTTTTTTGAAGTCTGGTTCATCTAAGACCGTGAGCTAATCGACCCAACTAGACTCATTTTTTACAGCTGTAGCTGCTGCCGAAGTGAGCTTGTCGCCATTCCATCATTGTGGGAACCATGTTCATAGGTATTGAGAGGGGAAAATGAGTCTGATTCAAACAATCCTATTGTGATGAGGAGGATAAAAAACTGGATTAGGAATGATGATTTTGATAAGGTTTTAGCATCTAATGATGGAGGTTTAATAAAATTTTGATCACCATGCACAACCTAATAAACTTATGCCCCAGGAATATGTTTGGTGTGGCTATTACATGTATTATTTAACGATCATGAATCATCTTTATATAATTTAAACATTAATTACGATACTACTTTGACAAAAGAAAAAACAGTATAAGAGTGGACTTTCACCATTAAATCATTTGTTAGAACATACCTTAATATTGTCTATTTTCTTTCTTCTTCAGTTATTTATTTTTTCGTTCATGATTTTTATTTTTTTATCAAGTAGTTTAGTAATAAAAAATTTCACGTTTAAGATAAATAAATGGAGTGTTCGGAATTCAGACTACAGTCCATGTATATGAGTTATAATCCTCTCCATAATGGAGAGGATTCCAACTCCATGTATATATAAGAAATTTACTCTTCCAACTCCCATGTTTCTTTTATACCCTAAACAAGCAAAAAATTTCAGTTTGTATTTACAGATGATTTTTTAGTGTAAATTTTACACTAAAAAGTGTAAATTTTATACTAAAAAAAATTCGGTTTCTATTTACCGATTTTTTTTTTGCGTGTTTATTGGTTATAAAAGAAACGTGGGGGGTTGGAAGCGTAAAGTTCTATATGTAATATGATGTACCAACCGAACTAAATTCACATCGACCTTTTCCACTGCAATGTTACTTATTTTTGTAGTAAGAAATTTTTACCGTTAAAATATCTGTTTTCAACCAAATTTTCTCTGTTGCAAGGAATAGAGATTGAAAACTTGTGACTACTTAAAAGATCCAAATTGCTTACTATTTTAATCGATTCACTGCAATGTCTATTAATAGATGAGATATTATTTGATGATCTTTAATTCTTGAGCAATGACTCGTCATTGGATTTGGTTTCTTATATGATTGGAAAACATATTTTTCTAAAAGAGCACGGTCTCTCATCCAAGAGGCGCATGTTAGTAGGTCCCATGCAAAAACACCATGAAAAAGATACCCTTCAAATAACAACCATCACATGGAAGAGCCTGACCCCATGTTCTTGTTCTCCACTTATTTTTTTATTTACAAGAGGTATATACTAATATATATATATATATATATATAGTATATACTATTATATATTGTCCATTTCAATATGACAACTCCAAAGGAGCTTTCACGTATATATTTTGTATCATCCTCTTCCTCATATACATATATACAAAGTACAATTAATTACATCTTAGAATAATTAACAAATAAGTACAACTAGATTTTTCCTGGCACTTTCACTTATAAAAGGTCCAAGGTTAACATAATGCAGGCTCCATAATCATTGTATTAATCATAGCACCCAATCTAACTAGCATAATCTAACAATAAAATACTCCCAAAATTTTGCCCTAATTAAGTAATCAAAATATATAGTATCATATCATACATTGAAACATTTACTTGTACTCCAGATCATTAGACTAACTTAACTGGCCACAGCTAACTCTCATTCTATTGTTCTATTAAAAACCTAGAGAGAAATTATATGTATCTTTTCCATAAAGTTCTATATATATGTAGGAGGTTTTTTTCTTCATTTTCTATTGCATTGTCAAACATCAAAATTCAAGGTGATTAATTAAGTCAAAGGCAGCTTTTGGACCCTTAGAAATCATGAGTTCGGAAACCACCCATAACCTTGCAGCTTCGGTTGAGTTGGATCCTGATTTGGAAGTTGAGGCTTCGTTGCAGTCAGCGAAGTACTTGCCGGACACATTGAAGAGCCTTGGGTGGGTTGCTACATAACATGTTGTTGCAGCTGCCTACATATTGTTTATTTGAGGTAATTGAATTAGAGCCCAACAGAAGATAACAACACAAAATCTTATAACGTGTGTGTAGTTAAATAAGTAATTATGGGAACTATTTTCGTTAGCCTAATAAAATAGAGGAACTAAAAATACAATTACCCTAAATTTTTTTAATGAGACTCGCGAGAGTAAAAACTACAGGATTAAAGTCGTCTAGTTTATGTCACACACGCATGAAAAAAGTTAGGATCCTATCCATTGCAGAGTTCGAGAGATAAACACAAAAAATAGGTAGTGGATATCACAACAAAATAAGTCTCACTATCATTAAGTGGGTCTCACTATTTTTTGTGTCGTTCTCTCTAAATGGAACTCTCTATATATTTTGAGAAAAGAACAGAAATCAATCTCGCATGAAAGATTCTACCTTCGTTACTAATTATGAGATGTTTTTAAAGTTTTATTTGTCCTTCAATATAACACTCTTTTTAAAATTCAATTTGCATTAATGTTTCTTTTTTACAAAGATACCTATTATTTAAAGTACCATTATATTTCTCTCTTGTGATATCAATAATTGTATGGATAAATATGTAAAAACAATACATTTTTGTTTTGACAAACTTATCATTGTAACTATTTTTTTAATACACTTTTTGTTGGATGTCATTATAATAAGATAAGAGAGTAATATTCAATTTGCCAGTACTACTATTTACCTGAGGAATAGTCTTTAAGAGCTTGGAAGCCAAAAAGAAAACTAAATCTGCAATTTAATTTTAGAACAGAAAAATAAAATATTAAATCAATCAATGGCAGAATTGCAGACATTAAAAAGAGGAACCAAAACAACAAGATTGTTGGTTTTCATACCTGTAAGAAAGCCTTCACGCTCTCTGGTGAGTCTGGTTCTCACGACCCCAGGATGAACGCAGTTCACAGTCACATTGGCATCCATTTGCTGCACAAATTTAATACCCCAAATTATTATTTTATTTATTTATATCTATTCTTCATATAATAAAACAAAAATGATATTCGTGAGCTTAGTTGAGTTGGCAGAAACATTGCATATATCGGATTTGGATCCTCTCCAATTTTCTCTCTCCAATTCCCTCTCCAATTTTTTTTATGTGTCTTTCTCTCTCATCATTTCTTCTCTCTCATCATTAATTGTTTATTTTTTATTATTAATTTATCTCTCTTCACATGAGAGAGAAAGACACATAAAAAAAATTGGAGAGTGAATTAGAGAGAAAAAATTGGAAAGGATCCAAATCCGCATATATCATGTATGAGCTGTAATTTGAACCTCAGACACTCCATTTATTAATCCTTAAAGTGAAATTTTTAATCACTAGAATAATAGATAAAAAAAAAAAAGGAGTATAATATAATATAGTATAGTATAAACTAGGCAAAGATGAGTGAGGTGAAGGTAAACCAAGTCGTGGGGCATTTGAATATGATAACTGTCTACTGACTAGAAGGAAACAAACAAATTTGACTTTTAAATATAGATAGGATCGATGTAGATCATAGATCAGAATGGATTTAATAATAAAATATTAAGAGAAATGAATGGATATTAGTGAAGGAGGAGTGTTATAGTATATGTTACCTTGAGTCTGCGGGCAAGCTCGTTTGTGTGGAAGACATTGGCGAGTTTGGAAAGAGCATAAGCACGTGTGGCATCATAGTGGCTGGGGGACATCACACACAAAACAAACATATTTCAATCCAACAAATTACTAGTAAACACAAACAAAAATGGTTTATGGTGTACTGTTTGGCAAACATATCACAACATTTTTCATTGAAGATAAAAGAATAATAACTCTTCTAGTCCATTTTAGAAGAGTCTTAAACTATATTTTTATCAGTTAGTTACTAAATAATACTATAAGATCGGTAGCTCAACTGGTTGAACAAGGATCACACACTAGGATCAATGCTGTTTGAATTCCTAAAAGTTTGACAAAATCATAGTTGTATGTGATTTAATTCATAACACTAAAAATTATAGAAGTATCCAATGATCCTCATAATAATATAATAGAAAATAAAATATGTACCGACAGAAGTACACAATGATTCTCAGAATAATATAAGAGAAAATAAGATATGTATTGTCTATGTAAAATAATTTTACACTATATCTAATAGTTACATGTATTTCGTCAAATCACCTCAATACACTCTACTTTAATGGTAAATGCAAATGCAATTACTATAGTTTTGATGTAAATCAAGAATATAAATACATGTTTTTTGAGAATAATTGATATTATTTAAATATTTATACATTTAAACTTTAGTACTTGCATTTGTAAAAGAAATGGAGAGGATTTCTACTCTGTGGAGAATAATAAATTTCTAGTGGACATCCGGGTAAAAACTAATATAGTACATCGATAGAGAGTGTCCATTAAACTCATATAATGATACTTATTAAAGAGAAAAATGAATATAATATAAAATAATTTTATACCGTCAATCAATAACAACAATGTTTTCTACCACTTCATTTTACTTTCTTGATATGACATGGTAAATTGAAAGTTTTTTATTGGATCACCGTTTTACATTATTGTCAGTGCAACTCCATTAAACTCATTTAAAATGTACTAAATAAAAAAGTATAGTAGCACTATGTGATTCTGGAAAATTTACTGTGAATAAAACTCAGATACAATAAGTCACATAAATTAAAATTCATGAGGTAAATTATTTGTGACCTTAATTTGTTGCGGCATATAAGAGCCAAATAGGAGATGACGTCGCCAGTAAACCAATTGTGTATAGCAGACGACACGTTCACTATCCTCCCTTCTATTCCTGTCTTCTTTGCCGTTTCAACCATCGTCTTCATCAACAACTTTGTTAACAAAAAATGACCTGATCCAACATATTTTCATTTATTATATCGAATTCAGATATTATTAAAACAGAAAATTAGTATATAATTATACACTAACCTAGATAATTAGTGGCAAAGGTCATTTCAACTCCATCCTCGGAAATCGCATGCTTCTCTGCAAATTTTCCAGCATTGTTTCTATATAATAACAGTAAGTCAACAAAATGAGAAAAAATAATTAAATATTTATTTAAAATAATAAAGTATGCATGTATGTATTGTATCATGTATGTATGTAATGTGGAAATGAGAGAAGAAACATATACATACATGAGGAGATTGAGAGGAAAATCGAAGGAGTGAAAGCGAGTAACGAAATTTGTAACAGAATTGATAGAACTGAGATCGAGTGCCATAACAATAATCTCCGCTTCAGGAAATTCCGTTACGATTCTACCTCTTGTTTCTTCCGCATTTTTTATACTACGCGCCGGAAGAATCACCCTAGCACCACGCGATGCCAAAACACGCGCCGTTTCTGCTCCGATTCCAGAAGTACCACCTGTGATGATGGCGGTGATGGAACGGAGATCGCCGCCGAAGCTCTGAGTAACTTGTTCGGCGGTTGATTTTGACCCGAATCCACTCGGACCTGCCGATCCGATCAAGTATTTAACCGTTTGAAGCATTGTTGATGGACGTTACTCGATTTTGTGAAATCTGAATCGAAGTGGTTATGGAGTAAATCTTTGACCGTGAGTATTAATGAATATACGTGCAGTGAGTATAGTTAGGGTGAAATTGATTGATTGTTGTTTTTCTGAGAAAGGTGATTCTCTTTTTTCACTACTACGTGTCAGAGGATGGATTCTGAGATGCTATGCTATGCTATATACAATTCGGCTGTTTCTGCGTGCATTAAGTACATGCAAAAGAAAGGAAATGGAAAAGAGAAGAGAAGCATAAAAAGGTAAATTGGTCTGAGTAGAGAGAGAGAGAAGAAACAAAAAAGGGGAAAGTATGTATAGTAATGGAAAGAGAAGGGATCTTGAGTACACTCTTGAGCGTGCGTGATAACTAAACTGCCACCCACACAACAGATTGTTTAAAGCCTATACACAGATCAAAAATGTTCTACCTTATATACTACTCACTGCTATCAAAGTTTATCTCACCTCCAAATTGCAGTTGCCCTCTCCCAATTGCAATTGTAAAGGTCGAACACAGTGGTTTTTCCTATCAAATTCAGCATCAATTATCATTGGACCAACTAACCGTTACACTATTTAGTTCTATTTATAATCTCAATAAGTACAAACATTTCACTACACTCGCATAAGTGTAAATATATTTTAGTTAATTATTTTAAAAGTATATATCCCCTACTTTTATATTTGTCAAAAGAAAATGTCACTACCTTATATTAAATATGTGTGTCACGAATTAAAATGACTAAATTTTTGTGATCATCTAAAACTTTTTCATGGAATAATTAGAATTGATTTTGAATGTATAAAAACGTCATTTTGATATGCTGGGTTATTCGATTAAACGGGGTTTTAGAATTGATTGTGATTTAAAGTAGAAATTTATAGTTTTTAAGTGTAAATGTGGTTTATGATAAAAAAAAAAGTGTAAATGTGGTTTTCATATTGAAATTTATTAGTTAATTTTAAATAAATATGTTAAATATAAATTATTTTACATTTAACTTAAAATTAATTTTTAGTCAATGCATAATCAAACAAATGTTAAAATTATTATAAATTCTAACGAATGTCAACAATACTCTTTAAAAAAAAAATCACTCTTATGCTCTTTACGACTAAAACAATAACATATAACTTTTAGTTTACTATGACTTACATATTTATTCTATGTTGTTTTAATCAAATTAGTTCAATATCAATTAAGTAATTACTTCAATTAGTAAAAATAAAAATGACCATTGATTTATACATTTAAACAACAATATATATTCTGTCAAAAAAAAACAACAATATATATCTTCATTGAAATTTTAAATATTAATCCTCAAAAAAATATTTATAAAGTTGTTTTAAATTTTACATTTTCATCAAACATATACTTAATATTATCACATCTTTGATTATTTTTTAGTGTGTATATATATATATATATATATATAGCTATAGAATGTCACATTAAAATTATTTGATATGCGAGTAAGATATATTAAATTAATGTTTTATAAAAATTTATCAAACATATGGATTTTGATGCATCTCGTTGCATACTAAATAATGAGGTTATATTCCATAGTTACATGTTTTATCATTCTCGTTGCATACTAAACAAGTCGATTTTGATACATCATAGTTACATGTTTTTTTATTCCCTGTCAAGTAATTAATAGTTTGGTTCGGTTATATTAATGTTTTGGTCAGAATTGTCACTCAAATTCTTTCGAAATGGAGTAGTCCTTATTTAAAGCTTATTAACGCACCAACAATTAGTGAATAGTTGTTATTTATTATCAACAAAAAAAGTGGTTCTTTATTGTGTAAAAATAAAAGTGGTCCTTCATCGCTAGTGCTGTCACTTGCTGGGGAGGGTGGTAACCACAAAAGAAATAGAAGAAAAATCAACAATAGCAAAAAAGGCAAAAGAAAGAAGAAAAATAAAGTTGTACTGTACAAGCTAAATACGTGTCACACATAGATAACTAATATTTGTGGGGTTCATTAATTCAACAGAATGCATAAACATGCAATAGTAAAATAGATATACAATTGTAAGACCCCAAAAAAAAATAGATATAATTGTGATATATTTAATTATTTATGGTTTAAATAGTATATGGCATCAAATTTATCAAGTTGGATAAGGAGTATTCATCTGATCCAAAACTCTTGCAGTGAAAATAACACGCGGTAACATGTTGTAATTAATTATCACAATCATTAATTTTATATTGAACGATGTATATTACATACACACAAATAATTTTAACCATTAATTAAAATCGAACGGTTGATGTTATCACTAAGTTGATGCTGTAACAGAAAATTTGTTCCCGTTGTCACCAATATTTATAAAATAATAAAATCATATCAACACTGTAATATTTTTTTGATTGAGTTTGAAATTTGAATCTTACTGATAGTAAATATCATTAGAAGGAGAGATTTTACTGAATTTTTTGTCTTTGTATTGCATAAATTATAAATTATGAGATAAATTTTTATATTAGAAAAATCTTGTATTAAAATTTTATTCATTGCTTTATATATAAAAATACAAAGTGTTTTTTAAAATCAGATATATAAATTATAAGTTTTAATAATATATATCTCACCAAAGATATAGTCAGTCAGATTTCTCGACAAAAATTATTATCGATCAAAATTAGTAGATATTTTATACCAAAAACATGTCTATTAAAAAAAATATAGACTACCTTGTCATAATTTTAATGACCTTTATCTCCCTCTATTAATTGCAAGTTGCCTTTAACACGTTACTTTACTATTTTGAATGTCTTATATTTACAACCTTTCTTTATAAAACATTATTCTTTACTCCTTTTGTTACTTTTTTTCCAATAGTTTGTTTTGATATTAATCAACTCTATAAGACAAAGGCTCCCCCAAAGAATGCCACCAAAAAAATGCCTAATTCCCTCAAACCCTTGTAACTGATTTTAAGAGGGTATTTTGCATGACCCTTTCACATGTGATTGAGACCTTTTCTTTCAGTTGGCTTGCGGCGTTATCCATCCTTCTCAAATTGTAACCATAAGTTTGGCATATTATACCTGATTCTTTACACACCAAAGTCCTTTTACAAACTACCCAAATAAAAAAATTGTAAAGAAATAAAATTACAAAAAAATTCATGATAAAAACTTAGAACTTGTTTGAATAGAGTAATTGAAAATTTTAGGGAAGTTATAATTTTAGGCAGCCAAATATTTTAGTTGAACTACACCACCATTTCTTAAGTTTATATATGTTTGGTTGTAATACAATTCTTAATGCTTAAATTTTGTTGGATTATTTTTATGGAATTTTAAAAATGTTAAGGGATCAATTTAGAAATATGAAAAATAGGGATTATTTTTTGGATAGCGCGGTAAATTCCCATCCTTTGTCGATTTCTTCTTGTTGAAATTAGGGTTCGCGAGAATATTACGATTTTAGAAGATGCGAGGCTTTTGGGCCTTCGAGTGTGGGTTATGGCAATACTATAAAATTCAAAAAATAAGTGTCAAATTTTTGCATAATTTAAAAGAATTATAAGAATTGATTAGAAATTTACATGGTATATAGAGCAAGGAAGAAATTTTTAATTTTTTTTATGGTATTTAAAATTTCCTAAATTTAAATTTGACAAAAGAGTTTATAAAATTCTTTCATTTTGAAAGTTCTCCAGTTTTATCATCAAATCCAAAGAATGCTATAAAAACTTAAATACTATTTTTTGTTGTTGCATAAATCAGGTATTATCTGTACGCAACTGCAAATACTTTATATATTACGAGAAAACAAAGTTGAAAATGATTTCATTGGCTGAAATAATATGTAATATGATATTATAACTTTAGTTTCTTGTTCACCAAGGTTCCTATATATGTATATATATCTCAATGGCCTAAAAATGAAACTTGTGGTAATCTTTGTATATTACCATGTGAAACTCGTTGTACACCAAGTTCCTATTTTCACATGATAGTTACTCACCTGGATAGTTACATAATGATTCTTTTATCTGTTTTTTCTCACCGAACCTGCTTACAAAATAATGTTTGTATTTTACGTGGTTAATTTTTATTTTGCCCAATAAATGAGTGGTTAGATTAAAAAATTATAAATGAAGAATTTAAAATTTAAATTTCAACTTTTGCAAAAACGGCTTTCTTGACGAGAGAATTGATCGCAATGTGTCCTAGTTGATTCGTCTGGTTTAGGAACACCCAGTTGGCTAGCCTCGGCCTTCTTTCTGGGCTAGTGCTTTAAGGGTCCGTTCTAATTGTTCTATCCTTCAATGTAGTGGAGTGGCTTTGCTGTTAAAGTATGCTATTAGTGCGCTCAATTCCCACCTTTTCTTAGTGATTAGTCGATCACTAACGTAACTGTCTGTTAGTATATCTATCTATTTGTCCAAGAAGTATATTTTGACTCTGAGCTTTTCTATTCTCTCCCTTCGTTCTCGTGAAGGAGCCTTTCTATTTTCCATTTGGCTGTAGCTCGGGCAGTGGCGGCTCCTATACATGTGTCACATGGGTATGGCATAGTATCTCATAAAAATGGGGGCCTCATAAAAAATTATGGGGTAGTAGTATTAATAAATAGGGGATATAAAATAAGAAATTCTGAAGTTTAAAATGAGGGATTGTAAAGTCTAATGTATTTGAGATTCTATTTATTCTAAAAATGAATGATTTATTAATTATAAAAGGTCCTAAAAGAGATTGTTTTCTTGTGGATAAATTTTTTAGACGTTTTTTAGTATATTATTATACTATAGTTATAATGTTATTGATGTTATTTGTAATTTAAATTGATGACAATTCTTTTTAATTTTTTCATACTTCTATTTTGACTACTGCGTGTATACCAACGCACAATTTTGATCCCTAATATCTTTAATTCTATATTAGTAAAAATTATAAAAACGTGATATTTTGAAAATGTTCGTCAAAACAAATCAAACAAGATCTTATATTCTAATATTTATATCTATATATTATTAAAAAAATATGGTCAAAGCAAGATAAGTTAATAGTATTATTTAGTATTTCTTATAAAATGAGACGGATTGAGTATAAGATTTAAATTGTGGGAATTAAAAAAGTTGAAATTAATATAATTTATTGATAGTGGACGTTGCTTTTACAAGTTTTCCTTAAGTTAGTCCAAAAAAAAAGTTTATCCTTAAAAAAACGAATTTATTTAAGTTTTATTATAATATTTTTGTAATAAAAAAGAGATAAAATATACGTTAATTACACTATTAACTTTTTTTTAATAAAAAAAAAATATCCATAGAAGCTTATTATAATTAAGAGACGAAGGAAATTATAATTGGCCAGTACTTATACTACTTTTTGCTCTTGGCTTTGCTTTGTAATCTGTGCCAGGGAAAGACACGAAAGAGATTACTCCCATAATGCTTTTATGGCTTTATTTCTTGGCACTATCTCTGCTCCGATGATTATCTGCTTCTAATACGCCATTAAGTAATTAATTTCACAGAATCTAAAAAGAGGAACGAATATAGACCGTTAACTTTTTTCCACGATCAATGACGATGTGTCAGGCTCAGAGATTAGACACTGTAATTATCAATTCGACTTTTACAAGATACTAACTCCGGTCCTTTTTATAAGGAAAGGAATACTTTTGATGAACTTTTTTTTTTGTGATAATTTACTAGAATTAAATGTACATATGTTAGAAGTCCGACATTGACTATAGATATGTCAAATAACCGATTATCCCAAAAGCTTAAGCTGCTAGGAAGAGTTATATCAATGGTTTTATATTATTTATAACAGGCCCCCTCACGCAAGAGCCCATTTTGGGCTTGAAGCGTGGATAATGCATAGGCCCACCTATCATATGCTTAAATTCCACTTTTTAATTAGAAAGTGAGGGGAGCGGGGATCGAACTCTAGACCACTTAGTCATAGAGGCTCTGATACCATGTCAAATAACCGATTATCCCAAAAGTTTAAGCTGTTAGGAAGAGTTATATCAATGGTTTTATATTATTTCTAACAAGATATGCCAAAGATAGCCTTTATAATATAGTGCAAACCTCAATTCTCAAGCTAATTTTTGTGGTTGAGTATATGTTTCTCATATTCTAACATGTATCAGAGCCTATCTTAGATTACTTTTACTTTTACTTTAACCAAGTTGCAATTAGCAACAGGGTTTTGTCGGTTGATTAATAAATTGGAAATGAATGTGAAAGAATTGGAACGATGGTCAATCACGGGTATCGATGCATGTAGTAGTAGTGACTATAGTAACTAATGAAAGAGTATTTGTCAAAAGCTTGGAGGAATGAATCAATCACCCCGCACATGATGAGGATAACAATTCATCAATTTGTGCGGTTTGAGGCCTCAGACTGAGAGGCTGAGCCTGTGAGGTTGAGCCTTGTACAATGTTGAATTTTTATTTGTGTTTTTGTTTTACTTTCACACTTTTTCATATGAAGGATAAAGTAGTATTTAGTCTTAAATATAATCGACAAAACAAAAAATATTGATTATTCCAATAAATGTAATGTTCTACACTTAAATAAATATTGATTCAACCAATAAATGTAATGTTCTACACTTTCTAAGAAAGATATAATTGAAAATAAAATATTTTTTCTCTTCAATCAATGCACTTAACCTACTGTTTACGCTGGAAATTCGTAAACAAACGCTAGTTTGGTTTTTTAAACTTGCAAGATCAACTAGGAAATCCTAGGACAATTTTGTGCTTGAAAGTTTCCACAAAGAAGCAAGCATTTCGTTTTTAGTTCATTTTGCAAAGAAATTGAAGAAAGTTGTTCTCTTCGAATTGCCTCGAAGAAGAAGAACATATGTTTAAAAAGAAACCAAAACAATTGTAATTGAAAAGATGGGTTTGGGTATGGGTTTTCCCCGATTTCAAAAGATGGGTTTGGGGCGGGTAACAGAGACATTGATACTCACCCCGAACCCGCCCCGCTTATGTTAAAATTAGATTTTACCTCTTTAAAATTAGAAACTCTTAAACAATTTCTTAAATTATATTCATATGTTTATTTTTTATTTTTAATTTGAGTAATAAACAAATGATTTTCTCTATTTCTTTTATTTATTTAAAAAAATATTGTTAAAACAAAATAATTTTGGACTTTTAACCTTTTTTTTTTTAATAAAAAAAACTAAAATACAATCATAATTCATGTGGAAAGAGGCGTAACGAGGATACCCGAACCCCGTTGGGGATACTCGATCCCCGTTCTGTAGGGGTTTGGAGTTATACTTTTTATCCCCGCATGGAATTGGGATGGGTTTGGGGAAACCCGAACTTTATGGGTTTGGGTTTGGGGATGGCAAAATCCGCCCCCGCCCCGCCCCGTTGCCATGCCTATTTTTCTCATTAGAATTCATTTCTTTCAACAACGCGAATACTTGAATTTTAAGAGAAAGTTTGTATAGAAAATTTGTGACCCTTTTTCTGAACTAAAAATTACAATATATAGGCCTCTAATGGGTAACGCTCCTTCTTCAATTTCGCCCATGATAGATTTAACGTGTCCTCCCACGTCTCCTGGAATTTCGCTCTTTGCTGCGTTTACATAACCGCTTCTTCGAAACGAAATGGCTTGCTAATCGAAGTGTCCTTCGATTCCTATCCTTTCGAAAGAATGCTTCTTTACACATTTGCTCGAAACATACTTGATTTGAACCTCGAAGCACTTCATTTCTTTTAACCATAACAAATTATCAGCTCATTAATCCTGCATATAAATAAAATTAAATATACGAAAATATAGGCCAACACATACTTTCTTAAATGGTTTTTTTTTTTTTTTTAATTTTGCTTATATATGAGACTAGAGGAGTATTTGTTAAAGATTTAATTTTAAAAAGTTTTTCTTAAAATAATACAATCATCAATAAAATAAAAGTCTAAATTTTGGTGTTTTTAACGCACAATTTTTATTTATTTTTTCTTTTTAATTTTTTAACTGGTGACTCAAAGACACTAGTTAGTAAGATCTTTTTTGTTATAAGATGTATCGAATTAAAATTAAATTAATTAGTAATAGGTTATGGAAAATAATTTGATTCCATATTAAATTATTAATCATTAATGTTTATTATATGATTTAATTTTTTAATGCATTGTTGAAAAATAATTTGTTTTAAAAATTGTAAATCATGTAGTAAATTTATCACTAGAAAATAAATATAAATATCAATAATTATTTGGCAGGCCGGTTCATTCATCCCGCTTTTGAACGGACTTAAATGAGACGGGTCATCCACTTTGTCACCTCTAATTTGTGGTGCATCAATCCTTAAATATAAGATTTTTTTTTTAGAAAATCAAGGAAATTAAGAAGGTTGCTTTGGTGTTAAGTTTGTTGATAATGTACTGTTTTTATAATTTTCTTCTTCACGGGAGATAATGAGTTATTTTTGAAAATATTTATTACATATTGTATAAAAAGATACAATATAATTATCCGTCTACCTTTTATTAATGTGTAATTATCTTAAAAAAAGAAAACAAAAATTTGTTTAAATAATACAATTGGTTTGTAAATAACATAGGGTACGAATATGGATTGAGTGCAGTCAATGATTGTGACTGCATTCAGTCGAATATATCATAGTCATCCGATTACGATTGAACAATTCCAATTTTAAAGTTGAAATATTTATACTTTAAAAAACTAAAACTTCATTAATATTTGAGCTGTCTGATTTTGATCAAATGGTTCAGAGAAGTTGACCACAGCCTGACTACATTTAGACTGACTACTCTGAATCCATTTCTCATGCGGTAAACCTAATAATTCTATATATATGGCCATGGGATGTGTAAATGTTGGTACACAAGTACTACTATCTCTATCTCTTTGGTCAATGCCCTAGAGTTTATCCTCATATAACAATGCTTAATTAATGGGATTAAGGACTTGTATACCTAAAAGTTGATTTCTCCTTGATTTGTCCCCTGCATATATATACCGAACCCATGCTATCAAGCCCTAGATTTTATAAGCATTTTCTAATAGCCACAATCAAAAATCAAATCTTCCCGTTTATGCATTGCTAGGGTCATTAATTATTGATTGCTAGCCATATTTATTTGACTAATCAGTTGTGGAACTTGAAAACAAATTATTCAATTGTATATGTTGCTATTATTCCCACTCACTCATTCTATATGCATATATTGTTTTCATTATTGAGTGGTGTTATTTGAATGCAAGGATTCTCCAATGATTATCAGCTCTTTTATGCATTAGAATCGAATCTCAGAGGACCCACATCCTTGGTATTAGGATTAAGCTTTTTTCTAGTTTCTTTAATAATCTACAATATATAAATTATATAGAATGAATTAGTGATACATTAGTGATACTAATCATGTATCCCCCGCTTTATATATTTAATCATTTGATTGATCATATCAAATAATTTATATCTTATTACATGTGTTGATTGGTAAGGTAAGGTTGGTAAATCAGCACCAAAAAAGAAAAAGTAAAGAGAATGGTGTGGGGAAGGAGGGAAAGTTTGGTGACAAATGCCAGGTGAAGTTTTCTGACTTGTGAACCAAGACAAGATATAGATATATATAGTTAACTTAACGGACACATTATAAAGATTGCAAATTGATATAAATAATCTTATTTTACATTTCATTTCATGAATGTGGTGTATCTTGTGGAAGAGGAAAAAGTGAGGCTAGTGCAGAGGTGGGACACAATTTATAATAAGAAATCCAATTGGTTCCGCTATATATATTAGGAAAATGCTAAACAGTATTCCGGACACTCTTTAAGCATCTTAATTCATATCAATCTAATACTTTTATCTGCCTGTCTTTTTGAATTTCATCTCTAAACTTTTAACTCCTTAATTTTTTTAACCATTAATTTAAATCATCCACTTCATTCTAAATACAAAAATATTTTGAATAAATATAAAATACCACCTGAGTTTTGGAAACAACCAAACCACAAATAGATAAAATACATTTAATTTACACTTTGGATATACTTTTCTTAATTGATGTATATTCTTGTACGGCGAGTTCAACACAAATTTGTGACTTAAAATACATTTTGGAGGGGAAATTTCAAACCTCAACTTCAAGGTAGAGTAGATTCTTAGTGTGTTTTTTAATGAATGAATGTAATAAAATAATATAATTTTAGAGAGTGATCCAAATTCTTCGATGCAAATTATTTTGTTTGGATAATAAATTTTAAAAATTTGCAAAATAAATCAATTTAATGAAATATTTTGTAAGTTAAAAAAATAAGGCCAAATTATATTTTAAGTCAAAAAAAAAACTTTTTTAAAATTATGCACATTGGTTATTATAAAAAAAAATAAGGCCAAATTATAGTTTAAATCCCTATGTTAATTTTAAGTTTGGTTTTTAAGATTTTTTTTGTCATTTTGGTCCCATAAATTATAAACATTAGATAATTTGATCCTTAAATTTTTTTCAATTCATGTTGATCCTTTAAGTTATGAATGTTGAACGCTTTAGACGTAAATTATAAATATTATAACATTTTGATTTCTAAGAGGAGCATTAAATTGTATAAATTTTGTAACTTAAAAAATTAAAGTGTCCAACGGTCATAATTTAAGGGACCAAAATGAAACAAAAAATGTTAAAGGATTAAATTGTATAATATTTGTAACTTAAAGGATTAAAATGAAACAAAAAAAAAAAAAAAAAAACTTAAAGGACCAACGTGAAACTTAAAATTAACTCAAGAGACCAAAAGTGTAATTAATTAGCAAAAAAAATAACTAATCATAATGATTTCTGTATATTTCAATTTTTGCATTATAATCCATATATTTTTAGATTTGCATTTTATTTCCATTTTTTCTCAAAATTTGTAGATTGGTTCCTTAACTTTCTAAAATTTTAACCATTTCAAAAATATTATTTTCTAACCACTTTGTTTTTTTTATATTTATACTTTTACCCCAAATGGTTCTATGATTAGAGATGGCGGAAATGCATCAAAATTCTTTGATTTTGTTTTTCATGAGAAAAAAAAAATCTTGATTTTGTTATTCCACGTATCTTTCAAAAATTGTGTTGATTTTAGCAGGTTTTATTGGGTATGATAACAAGGAATTTGATTTCTAGAAAACTGATTTTGTTCGGATGCATCATTTTGGATGGTAAAAGCATATGATTTTCTTTCGGGGAAATAATGTTTTTCGTCCGTCCAAAATAGTACATTCGATCAAAATCAGTTTTTAAAAAACTACTGGAGATAAACGCAGCTATCGCAACTTCTATGCGAGCCCAATATTTGCACCATTGGATCATGTTTGAGTTTTAAAACAAAGAACTTCTTTTTCCACCTTCGTAGTTTCTAAAACCACACCCGTTTGAATTTATCTATCCTAGATGAAAAAAATACCAGTTTTTTCCTTTACAAAACAAGGGTAAAAATAGTTCTCTTAAAAAAATTGAAAATTGCAAGTAATACTATCAAATAGTACAAAAGTCTTGCAGCCATAAAAAAAAAAAAAATAGCACAATAGTCCTTATTTTTTTTTTCAGATACGTGAAATAACAAAATCAAGATTTTGTCACACTCTGTCACACTAGGGGGAGTAAATGCCTTTTAAAATTTTCACTTCTATCAAAAATTAATTTTATCTTACTTGCAGCTATTTCCTATCCAAACACTCCTTATTCCAAAAGTTAGCCTCCTTACAGTGAGAAGAATACTATCAATGGAGCACTTTGGTGGAACAGATTCACTAATGCAATCATTTGTTATAAAGTATTGATATGTGATGCCAGCCATCACTTTCCATATTCTCTAAACACAGTGTAATCAAATATTGGATATGGAAATCAAGCTCTGCATTATCTCTGCTTTATTAGCTTTAACACGTAGCTATTCACGCAATTACTAACATGTTTTCTTCAACCACTCAAGCAAAAAATGGCTTTACTGAGTAACTTGAAGCATACCAAACTTATTGTACCTTTCATTTTATAGAGCACATTCAACATTCTATTTTACGATCTTCAGGCCATCCAAACTCCTCCAAGAATGCCAACACAACTCCATTCGACCAGCCAAAACCAGTCTGCATTGCAGTACAACCAGTCAGATTCATGTTGAAAGTGATATCATATATGATGAAGCATACTCAGACACTGATAATGATTCGAAAAATGAAAGAAATTGAATGTAACTACATAGCATATCATTGATTTATTTATTCTTCCTTTGAAATAAGAATACTGGTCATAAATATATTGAAAATATACCCAGCTAATTTCTTCCAGTCACAACATATGGTTTTCAAATGTTTCCCTAGACCAAAAATTCGTAAATCAAAATGATAGAATATAGCCATAGTCATACCTGAGGTACGTATTCACCCCCACCTCCGAATTCTCCGCAATGCTCCACGTCAAACTTTTCATGCATTACATCTGTTTTCTTGTAAACAATATAGTTGGTAGTGATCCATCTGATGGCAATTTCTTCAGCCAATGACCTTGCTTCTTCCAACCCTGATTTTACCAGACCTTCAACTAACATGTGTTGAAGTGGAGCCCAACCATTTGGAAAATCCCTGTTGCAAGAGTTTCCATAAGAGTCATTATAATATGCAGATTAAGTAAGATATTTTACCTTCTAATTCTAGATTGCTTATTACTTACCACTGCTGTCCAGAATCACTCAAAGAAGTTGCAATTCCAGCAGCACGAAGCAGTCCAGAAGTTTTGAGACTTTTGAGAACATTACCCACAAGGGAAGCATCTTGATAAATATAAAACACATTAATCATCAACACGTAGTACAAGAATTTCTATTTTTAAATATCAGAGAAAAAGGTAAAGTCATTGCATAAAGGCTAGATACATTATATGTATCTGTTTGTGGTGTATGTTTGGTATGAAGCAAAAAAATTGAAGTGGAAATATGCAAAAAGACATTCTCTATTCCTCTGTGTTCATTTAAAAGGAATCCCTTCATATTACCTTCATATTATAAATCAACGAATGACATCAATGAAAAGTAAACTAATCTTACACCATTAAATAGGAAAGCACTAACATTTATATCAATAACTGACGTGTTCAACATTTAGAAATGTTCTGGAAGATATTAGATATGTATGTAGAATTTGTATATCTAATCAACAGTTTAATCTAGAACCGACATTTCTCCAATATTATGCATATAACCTTAAGGAAATTATTGACATTTTTCTACATATACTAATCTCAAATTATTTAGCATTCAATCCAAATGTTTAAAGACCAACTATTTGATTTACATACTTATTAATCTATAGTTAAATCTAAACTGTGGCATACAAGATGAAACAGCAACTGGTTAACTTATACGTTATAATTGAATAGTCATTCTGAAGACAATCATGGATGGAATGATTATGTCTTACACTTCTATTTGATCCTAAGTTCCTAATTTTCAATAGATGTGCGTGCGCATTCATGGAAACTCCGCGAATTTTTATTTTTTTTCAAAAGAAAAATAACCCTCATGATCACTGATTAGAAAAATAGCACAATTGCAATGACCAGTCATGCACTTAACTTAATTGCTACCAGAGTTAATGTGGATATATTATTAACAGTACCTGAGTAAAATGGCTTCATCCACAAAGGAACAAAATTGGAAGCAAATACATTTTGATTCTGGTGCAGAGTATCCCAATCATGAACCTTCTAGAAGTTTCAAAAAGACAGTTAGCAAATCTCACGAAGGCTAAGACAGCTGCCGATATGGTAAATTTATACGAGTAGCACTTGAAAATACCTCATGTGTGGTATTGCTGAGCCAGGAATCAAGCCATTGTTTCATGTTTGCATTCCAGAAAACAGAGTTAATTGCCTCCTTTCTAATATCAGAAATTTGCATGAAGTGTTTGGCAGTGCTATGATCTCCAGTAACATTTGCAAAGAAGGCAATATTAAGTTCCATCTGAATCAATGAGCATCACATAATTTAATCAGGTTACAGAAAAGTTGTTTTAGGTCTTCTTTTACTCTGCAATCTGAGACTTACCCCGAGTATAAATGCATTTAAATCAACAGGTATCACTGACGTTGTAGACAATGTTGTGAAGTTGGGAGGATGTCTGCATCAAAATATGATTTGATTTCTCAGTATTATGTATTGTTGATGACTTAAAAAAGGCAACATGTTAGAAATAAGCTGAAGTGTTCTAAGAAAAGTGAGCTTTTGATTAAAAGTGCCGTGCTTATGCTAGGCAGTCTAATAAACACTGAGTTGACATGGCTGCATTTCAGTGTCTAGGCACACATTTATATGGCTTGTATATAAAGTAGTACCTCATCCATCTTGTGCTGAAATCCCATCCTGATTCAGCTGCTGATGCTAGTTCACGGTAAAATTGTTGTTTTTCAGAAACAGTTGTGAACTTGGAAGCAGATGCCTTGTCCTAAGGCATGGAATTACCCAAAATTGTAGATTAAATGTCATTTCATTTATACCACTGTTATTAACATACCACACACACCATTATGGACGACTCTGGTCTGGGTTTGTTCCACCTTGCGTAATAGCGATTTAAGGTGTGAGTGCAACCTTGAGCATCCGAAACAGTCACTTTATGTATATCTATAATAAGACAATAAAAGTTAAGAGGTATGTGTATATTAAAGCATCATCCAACCATAGATAATAAACTCTCAAATGATATAGACATAAGTTTTGGCATCATACCTGAATTCCAAAACTCATGCTCTTTCAGTAGTGCAGGTAGAGACCTTTTAACTAACTCCACATCACCAGTTCTATGGTATATCTCATAAATCATAGCGCTTAAAAGAGGAGGCTGGCTGTAAAGTCATAGTTAAGCTTATTGTTATATTTTCTGTTTGAAAGAGCAAAAATTATGATAATAATTACTTTTTTATTGCAAAAGGTGCAGTAAATATATGTTGAGAATGACAACAAATCAAGGTAAAACAAAGAGTGTAAAATTATGCTATCATATCCCTTTGAAACGTATGCATTAAGTTATTCTAAGATCAAAAGTACTAAATTAAGACCCGAAAATAAATTGCTTTTAAGTGCAAAAAAGGATCAACATATATTTCAGAAAAACAGATAAGCGATTAAACACTAATCCTCACTATAAAAGGTAATCAAATACATCATCTGCACACAAAACAAAACTAATTAAATAAAGGTTCAAGTTGAGACTTAGACTAGTCATTAAAACTGATGATTTAGAAAGTACAATAATTATTACTGTATTGAAGGTACTTCACAGATTCGGATTCCACGCATTAAATGTGTGATGTAGTAATTAGTTTTTCCATCCAATCCCAAAGCAATTATTTAAAGATGATTTGATAAAGAATAAGTGGATCGATCCCAAATAAATGATTGAGATCAATTAATGCACGCAAATGTTTGTATTTGTTAATGCCATCCGGATTCATATTTCACACCACAGCACATTGTTTCCACATTAGCATCAACCTATTTTTGATATATATAGTATAAAAAATTTCATGATTTGTGAAAAATGACAAAAGTTGGAAATCAGTACAAAATATTGGGGGGGACCAATAACAAGATATAAAGTAAGGGCAAACAACCATTTTGGTCCCTAAATGTCTAAGTTGACGTCACTACAGTCTCTAATGGTATCAAAATTGCAAACACATCACTAGTGTCTCTTTTGTTAGTAAATTTATGAACTAAATTGACCAGCAAAAAACACATTCAATGACTAAGTTGACTACCTAAAAACAAATTCCAGGACCAAAATAACTAATAAAAAAGACCATTACGATTTACGAATGTATTTGCAAGTTGATACATTTAGAAACTAAAGGGAGTTACACTTCTAGCGACCAAAATGGTAGTTCGTCAGATAAAGTAATAGCATGTACCTCCTATTAGTGTAGTATGCTCTAGCACCATTAAGAACAAACCCATATTCCTCAATGAAGGAAATGAGATTGTTGACAATACCTTTAGCAGTCTTATACATTTTACTTACCAACAAACCCCTAAAAACCAAACAAAAAAACCATCACATTTCCACAATAGCAAAAACAGCACAAAATTAGAAAGAAATGAAAATGAAAGGAACAAACAAACAAACCTAATTACCCAATAAGAATCCCAATAATAAACTTCGCGAAATCGCGAACCAGGAATAACAACAGAATCAACAACAGGAAGCAAAGTATGAAACTCAGGATGAGTCTTCACTTCACTAGAAACTTTCCTACTCAAATTTTTCCAAAGAGAATGAACCTTAATCGCCCAAGCTCTAACCTCAAGATTTTTCACTTTAGGCAAAAAATCTTGAGGCAAAGGAACAAAATCCTCTGGATCAAAGTACAATAAATCATCACCTGCACCTTCAAAATAAGTTTCAATAAACCGGTTCAAATCGTGAACGGAAACTGAACCGGTGGATGATTTAGGAAGATTCTGGAAAGCGTGATCGGTCACGGAAAGGGGAAATTTGAGAGGTAAATCGACGTAGGTTTTAGGATCGAAATTGGAATTGTTTTTGAATGTGTTGAATGCTGTTTGTTGAAGACGTTCGAGAAATGATACGAGAGGGATTGAAGATTTTACTTCTTCCATTGATTTTGATGAAACTGTTACTGTAACTGTAACGGTGAAGATTAATAGTGTTAGTAAAATGTAATCAAAATTATTCGCCATTGTTGTGTAAGAAACAAGGTGAAAAAGTAATACTGTAGTGATTATTAATATAAAAAAATGGTGATGATGATGATGAATTGATGATGGAGAAGAAAACAAGAGAATAGAGAGGAGACTTGAGAGTGACCTGTTGTGATGTCGGCAGTTGACGTGAGGTAACGGTCTTTGTTTTTGCTTGGAATGTTGCTTTTTGAAACCCCACTCATTCACTCAATCGGTTTACTTTTTATGCTTATGAGAGAAGATGATTGTCCTGTGTGTGAGAACATAAGAGAAAATCAATGTGAAAACAAACATATATATGCTACTCCTTAATTAGGGTCGTTGACCCTTATAGCCACTCAAGCCTACCCCACCACCATACCCACGACTTAATCTTTAAGCTACTAAATCTGTCACAACAATTGGCATCTTTAGAGCAATGAGAAAAAAAGAAGCATCCAAATTAGGTAGTATAGATTTTAAAGATTCATTCTTTTCTTTGTTGGTAAATAGGTGGTTAGAAAATTCATTTTAAAGGTGAATAAGTGGAGTGTTTTATGGTTTGAAATCCGACTTTACACATGTAGTGTAATATTTCTGTCAACCGAGTTAAATTTACGGGAACGATTCATAATATTTTCTAAGAGAGGTATAAGATAGGGATGCATATTTGTTGAAGAAGTGTTTAACAAAGTTTTCACACCATTTTGAATAATAGACTGTTGATTATAGATTGGACGGTTTATATTAATGCATTATAAATTTACACGAAACAATTTCAGCCACACGTTTTGGGGAGATGACAGTGACATTCATCTAAACATCCTCTTGCTTTGCTTAGACTCTGACTGTTGTTAAGGCTAAGACAATTCAACTCTCTCCGATCAATGCTTGGCCTAACGCTATCGCCTACCAAAGTCAGTAACCAATTCCCCCTCTTTTTCATAACCTAATCCAAGATTATATTCATTAATGAAACATCGATGGTATATATGTTTGAGTTATAGTATCTTAAATCATGAATAACACATTTTGAGTTATAGAACTCAAGCAGCACTTGCGGTCCAAGAAAAAAACACATGCAAACAACCAATATTTTGAGCAAATATGAACTAACTTCTTATTTTGTAGTTAAAAACTTCAACAAAGTGACTGATACAATAATGATTTGAAGAAAAATGTCACAATGCATGTGGTTTCAGATATTTGGGAGGGGGAGGGGGAATGGGTTTGAACGATATTTTTCCCATATTGATATCTATAACTCCACAAGTTTCAAATTCTAAAATTCGACCAAAATATTTTTAAAAATTGAGAGGACGTCCAAGACAAGGGTGGGTCATAAGCCTCATTTGGGCCGCATCTAAAAGATGAGATTTATTTTTGCCACCCTACTCATTTTCATGCGCACCCTACAAATTTACTAAAATACCTAAGTAGTGAATGACATTTATAAAAAAAATATTTTTATAATATCTATGCTTAAATAGTGAGAGAGTAAAAGGGGAAACGCGTAAGACACGCAAGAAATTGATAGGATAGTGGAAATACCAATTCCAAAAGATCACGGAAGTGGGCTGGTCTTTTTGAAATTGAAAAGGGAAAAATATGAGTAGGAGCATAGGAGGAAAAAGAAAGATTCTTACCATACCCCCTTTAACTGAATCTCTCACTCCCATATTTTTCCAAAATTACGATAATTACCTTTCCTCAATCCAAAATTTGAGTTTACAGAGAGTTTTTTTTTTTTTCAGAATACGGAGAGTAGATTTATATTAATTTTAAAATTAAAAAATATAATAGGCATACTTTGATTTATTTAAATTTTTGTGGGGTGGAAGGATTAATATTACGGTATAATAGTCTTACACATAAATGTAATTACATATCGTATATACGATTGCAAAAATATTTTATAGAATATTATGAAAAAAATAAGATAAGTAAATAAAATAGTATGTATGTGCAAAACTTTTTTTATTATGATGTACAACAATTAAATTCATGAAAAATAAATAATAAAATAAAAATATATAGAAGAAAAGATAAAGAAAAAAAGAGATTGGAGAGTGAGGTGTCAAGCACCGATTCCAAAACACTTGGAATCAAGACTCTCTTGAAGTGAGGAAAAGATACAGTGTGTGTAATAAGTAGTAAATAAAATAAGGAAAATGGTAATGGTGTCTTTGAAGTACTAGTTAAATATACTAATAAAAATATTTTATTTTACAATGTGTAAATTCAATACTTTAAAAATATAATGTGATTCCAAAGGATCAAGAAGGACATAATTGATGATGGTGAGGTATGTTAGTCCAGTGTGATTGATAGCGTTCTTAAACCATTCTAAAGCTTGCTAATGTGATTCTCTCCTATAAAATAATTTGAGGACATTTCTAAATCTTTATTATTAGTTTATTTTTATAGTATGTTTGACAAGTTCACCGAGAACATTATTTAACATTACCCATAAAATAAATATCAAATAGAGGGAGGAATGTAAGAGCAAAATTTTCATCGTCAAGTGATCATATAGATACACTCACATAATTTTTTTGAAGATTTATGAAAGAATTAAAAAATTAAAATTTCATGAGTGTGATTAAAAAAATAATATTTGGTCACATAATCATATAAAGTAAGGATGTTAAGAGGATGTTATTTGTGTCCTCAAAAAAAAAAAAAAAAAAAAAAGAGGATGTTATTTGTGGCAAGTTCATTCTTTTAAGGCTTTTCTTTTTCATTTTTTAATTTTGAAGGTAGAAAATAATTGCATGCAATATAAGTAGTTTCTAACTAAACTTAACTTCTTTTTTGCGTAAAAAAGGGGCAAAGCCCCGCTAAAGCTAACTTTTATTTTATTAAACAAAACTAAAGTCACTTTAGTTATGATTAAATGTCTTTTAAGTTTTCTTTGCAAGTTTGTAGGAGAAGAGGTGAGAGGGCTTTGGGTAAATGAATGAGAATATGGAAATAGAATACATATGATAGTCCTTCAATTTGAATAGAGGAGTTTTTTTTTCTTTCTTTTCATAATACAAAATCCACCAAAAAGGAGTAACTTAAAAAATTTACTGGAGGAGAATTTTGGAAGATTTTGATAATTTTTTCAAATTAAACCAATATTGTTAAAGTACTCCTAAAATTAAAAATATATTTATCATTCTCTGCAATAAAGTACTCTTTCAAAAAATTATTTCATTTTTCTCTCTAGTCTCAGTATCTTGATCTTAAAGCTTTTCCTATTTCTTTTACACTTTACAAATAAATCCTTAGGGAGGAGAATCCTCTCAGTTGAATCATAACTCCTCCTAATCCAATGTTGAATAAGAGCGAGGGGGCTTAAATATAATGATAAAGGGATTTTTCTGCTTTTACCACTAGTTTAATCTGGTTTATGGGTTAATTCTGGTATCAAGTGGTTTCAACCTCCTTTCTATCGCAGTTGTGGGGATCGAACTGTGGTCATCCCTATCAAGTTCAGCGTCAATCACCACTGAACCAACTAACGATTAATTATGATAAAGAGATTGAATAGCGAGGATTAGAAAAATAGAAACATTTTATTTTTTTTTCTTCAATAAACATTTTGTTTTTATTTTTATTTTTATAATAGAAACATTTTGTTTTTATTCAAAAAAAAAAAAGAGAAGCATCTTTGTTTAAGAGGGGTTAAAAATATGATACCCTCTTGTACCAAAACAAATAAATGATGCCCTCAGTAATTGTTTATGATCATTCAATCGTAAATGAACGGTAGAGATCAAACTTTATATAAAATTAATTAATTTGATCAAATATTATGATGTTTTATGAAATAAACTATATATTCATATATTATTTTTATTATTATTTGAACATGAGAGGATCCATAGGGGACCAGGATTCAACATAAAAATAATAACATAGAGGATCTATTTCCTTGGGAGACGATCCTTGGAAAAAATAATAAGAGCGGATCATATTTTGTCATAGGTTGAAATTCAACCTTAAAAAATGAAATAAGGGAACTCATTCACACCTGTGTTTAAGCCTATTAATTAAATGATAACAAGTGTCCTAATGATATTTTTTGAACAACCTTATATAAAGATATCAGTCTCATTTTACTTTGTGAAAATATTTCCAATATTAAATTTTGTTTATTTTGTGAAGATGTTTTTTAAAAAAAGTTGTGAAAATTAAATGATAACAAGTGTCCTAATATTTTTTTTAAAAATAATATGAATCTAAGATGTATCGGTACAACATGTAATCAATTGAGAAACAAATAAAACGACCATCAACCGATCCCTAAATCAGATTAAACTGGTGAAAACAAAAAAATTGAGATCCTATTTAAACAAGTTTAGACTTGAAATATCAAATTTTAAACAGTATTATAGTTATTTTAATTTTTGAGAGACGAGAAGGAGAATCTCAGGGAATCCGAGTGCTAAAGTGTAAAGTACCATAAATAATCTGTATACTATGTCTCTATCAAAAATTGACAGTTTCACGCAGAAGATAAAATTAAAACCACAACAGGTAGTGAGTCAAGCTTAAGCATTTAATTATATTGCTCTATTCTAATAAAATAAAATATTAATTAAAATATGGCTTAGATGCTAAGCTGTTAATTTGTCTTTTGGCAGTAAATATAGAAGCAGAGCACAGAACAGAAGACATCAGTCCTGGGATTCCGGACGTTAGACCAGAGATGCCAAAGACCACTACTGATAGCACAAATTCAGCTCTATGTTTGACCAAAGATACCAAACTTTTTTCCTTACTATATTGCTTTTACTATCACCATTTTCATTATTATTCAACCTCAACCATAATCTGAGTATTATTAACTCTTACCAACATTCAACATATACAGATAGAATAGATTCCTTGTACTCTTCTTGACTCAAGCAACAAGAATATGGAACCTTCTACATCTTCAGAAAAACAAGCACCAAAAGGAAGAGTTTTGAAGGAGAAAAGAGCAAAGTTTTACATTATTAGAAGATGCATAGTTATGCTTCTCTGTTGGAAGGATAAAGGAGACAAGTAATACCGGTAAAACACTTAATTTAAAGAAAACTGTTTCTACTGTTTATATATATATTCCATTATTCTAAGGTAAATAAAATAGGTTATAATATTGCAGCTATTTTGTTCTGTTCTGCTCAAGGATGACCTGAGAAGCACTGCTAGATGTCAAAAGCAAAGTATATACAAGGCCTTTTCACCTAACCAGAGAATGTGAAGATGTTGTTGATCTACTATATGATTCTTTTTTTCTTTCAGTAAGTTTATATTTTTGAATACAAAAGCAATACATCTGTAATAGGAGCTATAGAGAGTGTATCAGCTATTTTACCCACACAAGCACAGACAAAGAAACAAGGAGATGTAATGTAAGAGATGAAACCTTGAACAAAAAGGAAATATAGACTTCAGCTTAGCTCAAATTAGTCTCACATGGCATCCTCTATACATATAACATGTTGTTTTGTAGAGATATTCATTACCTATGTTTCCCATCCCCCATAACCAAAAGTAGCAATCCACTTGCTACCTTTCATAGCCTCACACTCTGAGCATGCTTATAAATCGTTAGTCATTTTAGTGCAAAATATTATGTTATGTTAGAGTCCTAAACTAAAGACTTTTCAAGATTAGTTTGGCATTTATAACTTTTTTATATGGACCGATTTGATTCTAAGTATTGAGTTTTATGAACCAAGAATAAAATAATCAACGATCTACAGTTTTGAGGACTCCTTAAAAATTTCTCCTATTTCAAAGACTAATTCCCCACAATTTCATAGATGGTTTTGAGGTTTTTTTTTACACCATAATATAGGTGTGAAGTTTTCACCTGCGTTTAACGGTGACTAATCTCCGTCGGGGAACCTATGAGACCCACAAGGTGGGTTCTACCCTTTCGACTAACTTTTCTCCATACGCTAGAGTCAGTGATCAAAAACCTATGACCACTTGCTCGTTCTGAGGTTTTATAATACACATAAAATATTAACCATCCAGCACATTTATACATAAATCAATCAAAGATCAATCCATCTTCATTTTAATGATGTGCTAATTATTTTTGACAAGGATGATGTATAATTCAATGTTGATGGAGTCTCTCTCCTAATACTAATAGCAAATTTTGATGAATAAATAGAACTTTGAATCATCTGTGCTAAAATTATGACTGAACAATATGATCATAACAGTTGTTCCGTCCCTTTCAAATTGGTTATCTTCCGTCCTATCGTACAATTGTAGCTATGTATAAATTTCACAAGTGCCATAAAAAATAAAATATTTTTTATGACAATATTAAAAAAGCTGAACTAAAATCCTTGATAAGTGTTTTGAGCTGTTTTCCAAGTGTTGAGTATGCAGATTCCATTAGAGCACTATCAGCTTCAAGCCAGAAAGCAATCATTTGACATCCAATTGAAACTAGGACTTGCAACCAGCTAATTGGAAAGCATCAAGGGCATTTTACATGTGTCCAACAAGGGCTAATTAGAATGAACTTTTATCTTAACCTGTACTTACTAAATGATGGGTTGGGACAAGTATAAAGTTATACTTGTCCCTACCCAACCTTGAATTTTTTTCAGTTATTCTTTAGACTCTAACCTGTCCCAACCTTGGAAAGCACAAGGGCATTTTACATGTGTCCAACAAGGGCTAATTAGAATGAACTTTTATCTTAACCTGTACTTACTAAATGATGGGTTGGGACAAGTATAAAGTTATACTTGTCCCTACCCAACCTTGAATTTTTTTCAGTTATTCTTTAGACTCTAACCTGTCCCTATTACCCGAATATAATCAAATTCTATCGGTCGAATTATGACAGAGTCTATTTAAGATGAAATCAGGTTGGTCCAAAGGACGACCGAAACAAAATTATAAGGTAATGATTCAGTTATGATTTAAAGTTGAATGTGAAAGATTGAACTTTTTTAGTATTTCGTGTATGCAAACTCAAAACACACTCTTAGAGAAGTACTTTTTCACATCAAATATTTTGTTTATAAAGCCTCATTACCTAAGTAAAAGAGCTAACTATTAGGCGTGAGGGGTGAGTAAGCGATGGGTAAGGAAGGGTTATACTCAACCCTAACATATCCCTAAATTTTGGTCGGACCAATTGTTTATACCCTAACCTGTTCTTAGACCCGAACAAACCCAATGTTTTGCGAGTCAAATGGGTCAGAGACAATAAGAGCTTAGGATTTGTTCTTGCATACCCTTAATATAAAGGGAAGCAGCTGGGAACAACATATCTTTCATTTTTTCTTCATCACTTAGATACCTTTCTAAACAAACCCAATAAATCAAAACATTCCACCGAATGTCCACGCCTTTACAACATAATTCAATAACATCTACACAAAATTCATCACATTACATCTCATGATTCTCATCTCCTTAAAACAAATGTAACGAATGTCGACCATATCAGACCATTAAGTCCATACCGGTATCCTAATTAATAAATCCGGTCCTAGGCAAGGCTAGGAGATTGACTAAATCATATTGTTACATTATAATTTAGATCCACATCATTGATTAATAAAACAGTTTCCAATTATTCAAAATCAATCAATCAAATAAAATCACACATGAATGAACGAGATTAATATAGAAACAATAGCATAAGATCTCAAACATTAATTATATAGGCACACAAAATGGAATCAAATGTTAATTATCCATCACATTGAAGTTTCCACAAAGATGTGCATAAATCCAAATCCGAATCCCTTACTTATTATACATTTAATAATAAAAAAGGAGAAAAAGGTATATACAGCGAACCAGCATCGACGAAGAAGACATCGTATCGAATTCAAACGGGAAGGTTGGAGACGTCGTTTGTGTTCTGAGCGGAGGAATTAGGATTGTTGGCGGCGGTTGGTGTGGTTGCGGCGGTTGGTGTGTTTATTGCGGAGGCGTAATCTTCGTCATCTTCGTCGTTATCTTCAGGGTCAGAAGTAGCGACGTTGACGCAGGAAAAACGTTCCAATGAAGAGAAGAAAGCGGAAGAGACGGTGGAACCCACCCAGGTGGCCACCTGATCGATCATGCTGCCGTTGTTCTCCATAGTCGCCGCCCAATCAGATCCAAAATCTGTTATAATTCTTTTTTGGCGTTTTTTTTTACAATCGAAACGGTCTTTTTTGTTTTGCTTGAGATTCTTGACGAGAAGAAGCAACAACCTGTGAAATTACCAATTGCCCTTTTTCTATAATTTTCAAGTCTGCGCGTTATTGGTCCATGGCCGCCTTCCCACAGTTTTCACAATTTTTATGTCAATTTTATTATTTTATTTATTTCATTTTTAATACTAATAATAATAGATATGAATATAACAACCAACGCATACTTCGTATATACTTGGACCCCTAACTATTTGGTTCTGGGTTCAATCTCCGGCCTCTGCAATTGCATGCGGAGGATACATTTGGTTTAAAAAAAATATGAATATAACAACTTAATCAACAATCAATTGATTTAGGTGGCATGACAAAAAAAAAAAGGAAAGTGGTATGACGAAAAATAAATTGGTTTGAGTGGTAAGAATTTTAATTTTTTATCTCATTAAGCATGTGTTGAGGTTCAATCTTTTTATTATAAACATTGAGAAAATTTGATTGGAGGGGTATAACCGATTTTGTGTATTTCACAAGTTTTATGGTGAAGACTAGTCATTACTAACGACAGTGAAATTTTTTTTATCAATATCATTGTTGTAACAAAAAAAATGAATATAACACCATCGTATTCCAAAAAAAAAAAAAATAACACCATCGTTTAGTTGTGTCTGAATTTCTTTAGAAAACATATGGAAAATTTCTCAAGCGACCCTATCTCTTTTATACCCCATGAATTTCCAATTTTGCCTTTGCAAAACACTTCAGTTTCTTTTGCCTTGAATGTTTTTCAGATTATACGATCCGAATTTCATCTGAATTTGCACTACCAAAAGATTCGGTTTCTTTGAGCCGAAGTTTCTGCAGGGGCAAAATTGAAATATTGGGGTATAAGAGATATAAGGTCGCTTGAGAAATTTTCAAACATATGTGGTATATGGAAAAGTGAGGACCCATGACCACCAGTTTAAGACGCACAACTCTCCGGACTCAACTAAGGCAAGTGTGGGCTAATTGGAAAAAATTTATTTGATCGAATTTAGTACGGTTTAATTTAGATCAATTTTTAGATATTTAAATTACAAATTGTAATTTTTTATTAAATGTCAATATTTATAATGTTTTTTTTATTAAATGTATTTATACACCGTAGAAAAATAAAGATTGGGTAAAATAATGTTTGACAAAAATATATTATTTATTTACCTTATTTTGATTGTATTTTTTTAATAATATATAAATGTAAATATTAGCATATAATATCTTGTTCAATTTGTTTTGATAAGTATTTTCAAAAATATTAAGCTTTTATAATTTTTGTCAATATATAATTAAAGATATTAGTGATCAAAATTGTACATTGACATACGTGTAGTAGTCAAGGCAATATTGAATATTTTGGAATGAAAATTATCAACAATATTTGAAAATATGAAATACTAGTATTTATATATTAAATACTAATTTCATTTATATTATTTTTAACAAAATCAAACCAAGAGAAAGAAGCAATAATCTAATTTTACCCCATTTCTATGTTTTTACTATGCATGTTAAAAATAATAATAATCTAGTTTGCTACTCTTTTTACTCCCCCTAAAGATGTATCTCTCATGATCAATGAGTTTGTTGCAGGTTGTACTTTGTAACTTTGCAACAGCTACATAGGATCTATTCTCAGTTACACTTACAACTCCCAAGTCCCAACCGTACTCCACAAATCTAACACGACCGGAAAGTCACAAAACAAGCACGCACGAACGCAAAAATATGAACGCAAAAACAAGTACAGAAAGCTGAAAATGTATTATCTCAATAAAAATGTAGACACAAAAAAGGAAAAAATTACAAAGTCATTTATCTATGAATAAAAATTTCGGGAGAATTCTTCACAACTCTCCCATGATCATAAAAATTTAACCTACTAAGATTCCGCTTGACCTACTACTTCTCATCATTTTTAGCTCTGCTTTAGAACTGGGAGCCAAATGTGAGCAAACACAAAAATCTCTAGAGCTCGTCACGAGAGTCTTCATCTTCTTCCTCCCCTGATGCACCACCTGGAGCTCCACCTGATCTCTGGTATACAGCAGTGATAATTGGGTTGCAAACAGCTTCAACTTCTTTAAGCTTCTCTTCGAATTCTTCTTTCTCAACAGTCTGGTTGTCATCAAGCCATTCAAGTGCTTCTTTCACAGCAGTCTCAATTTTCTCCTTTTCGTCTGATTCCAACTTGTCGGCCAACTTGTCTTTGTCGCTGATTTGGTTTTTCATGTTGTAAACATAGGTTTCGAGAGCATTACGAGCATCGATTCTTTCCTTGACTTTTTTGTCTTCCTCGGCAAACTCTTCGGCTTCACGAACCATCCGGTCAATTTCCTCCTGGCTCAAGCGTCCCTTCTCATTTGTAATTGTGATCTTTTCTGATTTACCTGTGCCCTTGTCTTCGGCCTTAACATTTAGAATACCGTTTGCATCAACTTCAAAGGTCACTTCAATTTGAGGGGTACCTCTGAATTACCACAAGAAAACCCAATTAATTACAATACAGACATCAATAAAGAAAATTCAGAGAATGCATCATGATAGCACAAAACCAACCTTGGAGCTGGTGGAATTCCAGACAGATCAAAGTTCCCGAGAAGACGGCAATCCTTTGTGAGACTCCTCTCACCTTCAAACACCTACATATATATTAAAACAAACAGCATTCAAGTTGAATTCAATCACATTAAATTTCACTATGGAGTCAACATATTGTATTTAAAAGGAAAACATCCTAGCAATATGACGTGGCATAATGGTACGGTACCTGAATGGAGACGGTTGTCTGCTGATCCTGGTAGGTGGTAAAAACCTGGGATTTTTTAGTAGGGATAACAGTGTTTCTAGGAATCAACTTTGTCATCACTCCGCCAACAGTTTCAATTCCAAGGGTTAGAGGAGCAACATCCAAGAGAAGGATATCTGAATCCAAAAAGTAGCACAACAATGAGGACGATTAATGCATGGAAATCTACTTGCATTAATATCAAATAACATCTCGCTAATGCCATGAAAACGTTAAAAGTATAGACTATGATACCTTTGGTTTCTTCACCACCCTCCCCACTCAAAATGCTTCCTTGAACTGCAGCACCGAAGGCAACTGCTTCATCAGGGTTAACACCCTTGTTTGGCTCCTTTCCGTCAAAGTAATCCTTCAAAAGTTGTTGTACCTTTGGAATCCTTGTGCTTCCACCGACTAGAACAATCTCATCAATCTGACTTTTCTGTAACCCAGCATCATCCATTGCCTTCTTAACGGGCCCCATTGTCTTACGGAACAAGTCATTGTTCAACTCTTCAAATCGAGCACGGGTAAGTGGCTCAGAGAAATCAACGCCGTCAAAAAGTGATTCAATTTCCACACGGACTTGGTGCTGGCTACTAAGAGCTCTCTTGGCACGTTCACTCTCCCTTCTCAGTTTGCCAAGTGCCCTGTTGTCCTTGCTAATATCCTTGCTATGCTTTTTCTTGATCAATTTAATGAAGTACTCCATTATTCTCTGGTCAAAGTCCTCACCTAGTAAACAAGGAAAGAGAGTTAGCAAGCATTAACGGCAGCCGGAAAACTTTATACAGAGTATAAAGTTACTTAATTTAATCATATGCATTCTATTATAAGTACTCACCTCCAAGATGGGTATCTCCATTTGTAGCAAGAACCTCAAAAACACCATTATCAATTGTCAAGATACTGACATCAAAAGTTCCACCTCCAAGATCAAAGACAAGAATGTTCTTCTCTCCACCTTTCTTGTCCAATCCATAAGCGATGGCAGCAGCGGTGGGTTCGTTAATAATTCTAGCAACATTCAAACCAGCAATGACACCGGCATCCTTGGTGGCCTGCCTCTGAGCATCATTGAAGTAAGCTGTACATTTGAATGGAAAAGTTAGAGAAAATAAAATAAAAACAAAAGGTGGAAGAAAATAAACAAGATTGCAGGAGGAACAAGTTGTAATTTGCCTATTTACCTGGGACAGTGACCACGGCATCACGAATAGTCTTGCCGAGGAATGCTTCAGCAGTTTCCTTCATCTTACCAAGAATCATGGCACTGATTTCCTCAGGGCTGAACACTTTGGTCTCACCATCCTTTACTTTAACCTGAATGTACGGTTTTCCATCCCTATTGACAATCTTGTAAGGAACAAGCTTCATGTCTCTTTGAACTTCCTTATCTTCAAATCTGCAAAAAGAAACAACTTAATCACCATTGTTCCAATTAATATAATCAAATTATAACAAATCATTTATAAACGTAACGGGTATATAACGATGTCTTACTTTCTTCCGATAAGTCTCTTGACATCAAAGATGGTCCTTTCAGGGTTAACAGCTGCCAAATTCTTTGCAGCCTCTCCAATGAGTCTCTCACTGTCGGTGAAAGAAACCCATGATGGTGTGATACGGTTACCTTGGTCATTCGCTATGATTTCAACGTGACCATTCTTGTAAACACCAACACATGAATATGTTGTTCCAAGATCTATCCCAATAACAGTCCCCAACTTGGTGGCTTCCTCTTTCGAGGTGGATAATGCAAATAGACATCCTGCGATAAACCCCCACAATGTTTATGTTTATAAGTATAACAACAAAAGCTCAAAAATTGTGTCGACGTCGAATCAAATCATGTAATCACATGCCATAAAAGCATTAGCAGAAAACAACAAAAATCAATCCTTTAATGGCACCATTATTAATATAAACCTATAAGGAAAACTTCCCATTCATGGAATCATGGTACTATGAAATGAGAATATTAAAAAAAAATGGATTTAAAATGCAAATTTTTACATTTACATACAATAAAAAATCCACTAATTTGCCACATCACTTCACTCTTGTATAGTTATTTTGAAATTAATTGCTTGACATGAAAGAATAGTGATTCAGTGTAAAACTATTTTACACCAGGGAGATGTATGCCGGTTAAACTCTTGAAAAAATACGTTTCCATTTGAATCCAATAAAATAAATTTGTAAGTACGTAATTAATTACATTTGTTTGTACTTAAAAAATGAAAATCCATGATTAGTGGAAACCATGAACGATAACTAATCATAATACTACATAAGAAAATCAATACTACATATACATAATGATAGTTCCATAAGATATAAAGCATAACGATAACTAATAATTGTCGATCGAGTTTTCCTAGATGCAGATTGCAGAGAGAGACGTTAAAACTATATTACTCATTGATACAAATTACATAGCAATAGTAAGTAATTAGAATGTAATGCAAGTAAGGTTAAGATCTAATCAGATCCAATAAAAATCGAAGATCTAAACAACACAAACAATGAAAAAAAAAAGTTGTTGAATGAGATCTGAGTAGGAAGTTACCGAGTGAAATAATGGTGAGAAGAAGAGACCCGCGAGAAGAAGAGCGAGCCATGGTGTGTTTCAGTGCGTTCGTCGTCACCGGTGTTGTGATTGGAGACGATGATGGAGTTGTATTGATTATGATGCGAGTGTTGATCTATGGGGTTTATATAGTGTTAAGTCAAAATTTCGAACATGTCATTGGTGATGACGTGGACCAATTGTAAGTCGAGTTAGAACGGTTTTAGCCAATTACATTGCATCTTGTGTGTGGTAACACCTCATACCCTTCATAAATCACTACTTCAAGATTCATTCTTCTTTTACGTATTATATACTTTAAATTTTATTTTCATGCGTATCATTATAAATATAAATTTTTTTTTTTTTTTAACTAGAAATATATCTTTGCTACCGAAAAAAACTAGAAATATATCTGAATTAATATTTCCTCGTTTTTTAATTTATTAAAAGGGACAATTTTCCTTTGATTATTTACAACCTTTTGTTCCATGTGGCACTTAATCTAATTTAGTAATTAATGAATTATAATATATGTGATATATAAATTGTTATTGTATTTTGGATGATCGATCGAGGGATTTCTTGTTAGAGATGGACATTGGAGAAAGATTGTGGTTAGCTAATTGTGGAAAGAGAATCATAGAGAAAATAAATCATTTGGCCAAATGACGATCCTTCTAAATATGCACTGTGAGGATCGAAGAATAAAATATCAATGAAACATGTATCGTTTAAATGTACGAGGGTTAAAATAGTTAGGAGAAGGGTATACATATTCAAACATTGACTCTTGAAGGGCACGTAATGGTTGATGCATAAATTCTTCATGATTTACCATGACGATAAGATACCTGGAAGTATGATAAGTCGCAAAGATATACTTCTTACCAGTATTAATGCTCGTTAGGTCACTCGGCCAATGAAAACAACTAGTTCAAAAAAATGCTAAAATAGGTTATTTTTAATTTTGAATCGCTATCAATTAGACCAACCCAAATGGGTTATATCATCCCTTGTAACAATAGTGACAAAACCTAATATTCATACAAGTGAATATCAACGTTTTCTTTTTATAGCATTTAATTGATATTAATGTCACTAGTACAACCGATGAGAGCGTCATGGAAAATGTGGGCACGGGCTAATAATTGTGACTGCCTTTGCAATAGTAGGAGTTGTCTTGTCTAAAAAAAAATCAATAGCTTCCCTTTGTTTAACAAAATAAAGAGGAAAAACCATTTCGTTTTGACGAGAACAACATTTATATTATTATCACTTACGCAAATTCCAATTCCACTTTATTAAGTTAAATTGGAAAACATATATCAATGTTGTACTTAAATAAACCTCGATCAAGTTTCTTCCTCGTATCATCACTTGATCGGATGCCTCTGTTATAACATTTCATATTATGTTGTTGCCAGAAACTTCATATTTGCATTGAAAGATATGATCGTTGTCCCAAATCTACAAACAATAAAAAACGACACCGACAACGTTGACACATTTTGATGTAACATTGCGACAATTTGATTCATATCGGCAAATGTCCAACCAATGTATGCTTTGTTGCCAACCACAAATGTTTTTTCGAATTGTGAAAAAAAATGTGCATTCCGTCTATACGCATTGCATGGAGAACACGTTGCACGAAGAACATGCGTCGGTGAAACAAATTTTTACACTATATTTGTTTTGCTAGATTTATGAGAGAGATAATCAAACAGAGGAATAACATATAAATAAAGCATCTATTCTGTCTCAAAGAAGAGAGAAACAATAAGAGAAATAAGTTTTTTATGGGGGTCCCGTGCCAAAATAAATCTCTCGCCAACAGATAAGGATGAGATTTATGAATTGAAGGAGTGAAGAACTGTAGTTTTTCCGCAATGTCTTTCTCCTTTTTTTCTTGTGGCAATAACACGCCCGCATTTTCTTCTTCTTCATATACGAATTCTCACAACTCTTTGCTGGCGTAGCAACAACTTCATCATCACCCCCATCTGTTTCACACACTCCAATTGGCTGAACAAATCATACCAACCATGTAAAAAATTTGTATTCATCATCGCTTTCATCTTATTGTTCGGGATTTGGATCAATGTCATAACTTGCGTTATTACTCTGTAAATAAAAATAGCGATGTAAATTGGAAAAAACAATGTGATTACACCAATGTTCTTTCTCTTTTCCTTTAGGTTCAATGCATTAGATGTTATCTGTATTCCTTATTTTGATCTTCTTTTTCTTTTAAGAATGTAAAAATTCACATTTGTCATCAATTCAGTATTCTGCCATTTATTTATCACCTTACAACTTGACATATGGCTTAAAGTGTTGAATATATGGTTGGATTAAGATTTAAATAACATCAAATAATTTAAGAAAATGACATGATTTAGGCTAATCAAAATTAATATGCTCATGTCAATGGAAAAATAGAGCTGCGTTGATGTGTTTCGTTTCAACACAAGATGCATTTGTATGTTATACTCGTTGAAGCAATTATTGGTAGCAAGTAGCAAACAATTACATGAATATTAAATTGTATACAATGATCTTGTTTTGGACGAGACTTTTGGGCTAAACCAAATTTGATGTTACATCCATCGGCCAAATGCCACGTCCATTGACTGATATATATATACACGCCACCATTCATCACTTCCTAAGGTATGCATTACTATAACCTCTACATGCACTTCAAGCTTATACTCACTTGGACGCTATAGTGTTTTTTGCAGCATCCCCTCCATGTCGTCGATCACCTCCAACACTCGAATTTTGACCCCCAGCTCGAAACAATTCTTTCACCGATCCATCACTCTGCGTTCTCCCTCCTCTTTTTTATCTCATCAAATAATAAATTTGAGTTATGTTACTAACATATATATTTATCCACACATGCTATGACTATATATAATGCTTGGATCAATTAGTTATGATTCTATGAATGAATATTACATTGTTAGATTTATAAAACTAGTGCAAGGGTGGCAGGGTATGAACATGAAAATAGTTGTTGAGAGTTAAGTTAGAGTGTGTGAAAACTATAACAATCAAACTATATTTAAAGACGGATAAATTTATTTTTTATCATTTTCATCAATCTCTCTTTATCTATTTCTTAATTCATCCAAATAATATGAAATTTTAACTCAACTATTCTCTTTTTTTTCATTTTTGTCATTACTAATAAATGCATTAATGTGACATTTGATAGGTCAATAATTTACTATATATATTAGAGTGAAGACCCATTTTGGTCCCTCACAAAAACTAAAAAACCCAAATTAGTCCCCGACAAAAATAAAGGCCCTATTTAGTCCCTAACAAAATTAAACTGGGACATGTTAGTCCTTCGTTATTATTTTTCTTAATCCGGTCTTTTTTTCCTACATTTGAACCGTGACTAGACTGCCATGTGTATTATTTTAATATTCTTAAGGAACAACTTAGTCCCTGATTTGAAAAAAAAAAAACAATACGTGTTTTTCTCTTTCACAAAGTAGAAAGAGAGAATACTAGGATTTTCTATTTTTAGGCTTTCAGTCTTTGGTTTTTCTCCTCCCACACGGCTACACTCTTTCTTTTCCAACAACATCAATTTTTGACGGTGATATTCATGTCAGATGATTCAACCGGAGAAGACAGCATACAACGTACCGGAGATTCGATGATTTGATCCCTTAAAATTTTAGAGATTAATTTTAGTTTTGTAGTTTTTGTTCGGGGCAAAAATTGGTGTCAATTCGATGATTTGATCCCTAAAAATTTTAAAAATATTGTCTTTGAATATTGTCTAATTTTCGTATTTTTTTTAAAAAAATATGGGGATCAAATTGTTCCAAAATAAAATAATGTAGGGACCTAAATGTCCCTTATGTTTGTAAATAATACACGTGGCATAAATAATACACATGACAGTCCAGTCACGGTTCAAATGTAGGAAAAAAAGACCGGATTAAGAAAATAATAACGAAGGACTAACATGTCCCGATTTAATTTTGTTAGGGATTAAATAGAGACTTTTTTTTTGTCATAGACTAATTCGGGTTATGTGGTTTTTGTACGGGACCAAAAACTCTTTAAAACTATAGTAATGAAAAGAAAAAATTGAGAGATCCTAACTAGTCTAAACACGTGTCCAAAACTTGAGTTCAAATCTCCTCCATTTTACTATGCTCCATTTAGTCCTGTTCATTGCTCAGATTTGTAACATGTGGCACAAAACAATTTAAATGGTTCAGATTTAACGTTGAAAAAGAAAAATTTGTTTAACAATAAAAAGAGGAAACACGCTCTGCCAAAAAAAAAGAGGAAACATTTCTCTGTGGATGAAGGACACGTGGCAATTAAAAATATTAATGGCTGTGATTAAAATCTTCAACTTATGAGAGCCACATAGAAACACTTGTGTGAATTAACAGCAACCTGGTTTTTATCTTCTTGCTTCACCATATCACTTTGCCTTTTTGCCACCACCGTCATTAACCAACTCAACACCGGCCGCTACAGTGTTTCAATTCTGTTTTGCTACTGCCTCCACGAAAAACACATTCCGTTACCTGTTGCAGCCGCCACTGCATCACTGTTGCAGCCGCCGCTATTGCTTCGTTTTTTCAATTTAGGGCGTAATTGCACACGATAGAAAAACCCTTGCCAATTAAAATCACGAGTTACAACCGACGCCAACAGTTTAGAAAATTATTCGCCGCCACCACCGGGGTCTAAGAGCACGGTGAAGATCTTGCCATTTCTGATGACGTTTTGGATCTCTGAGAATGAGGCGACGAAGAGAGGGTATGTTGGAGACGACGACAAACGAGATGAAGTTCTGGAACTGTGGTTCTTTTGCCGTCGTCTCGTTTGCAAAATAAAATTAAGGAAAGGTTTGGGAAAATAATTGAAGATTATTGCTATAAAAATATTTGGGAAAATAATTGCAAATCCAAAAAATTTGGGAAGAAATTGTAAATCCAACTGGTGAATTTGAGAGAAAGAAGGGCACCAAGAATATAAACAGTGGTGGCGAAGCTTTGACATGGTGGTGGCTGTCACGGTAGCACCACGAAATTGTTGAATGAAATCTGAGAAGAAGGGATACAGAGAATAAGAGCATAATCATATATTGAGGTTTTTAATCTCACCCGTTGATATTTTTAATAGCCACGTGTCATCCATCCATAGAGAAACTGGAGGTAAATGGAGATAAGGAAATTGAGTGAATCTGAACTCCGCGAACAATCAGGTTCTGTTCTTTGTTCTGTATCTTCTTATGCAGTTCGGGTTCGGTTTATTAGATTCGGTTCGTAACTCACAGAAACGGTTCAGTTAATTTTAGAGCAGTTTGGTTCAGTTGTCGGTCAACATTATAAACCCGTCCAAGGCTCCTGGAGTGACTGAATTGAATTTCAGTGTTTTCATCGTAACTTCGTAGAATCAAAGCACACAAAGAATATAAAAACAAAGCACCCTCGCAATTTTCCACTACAACAACAATCTTACCTTGTAACTCACGAATTCACATTCATAGTCATCACACGATGAGGCTCTTGACAGTAGCTACTTGCAATCTCAACCAATGGGCTATGGAATTCGATTCCAACCTTAAACAAATCAAGCACTCCATCTCCAAAGCCAAACAAGCCGGCGCCGTCATCAGACTTGGACCGGAGCTCGAGATTCCTGGTTATGGCTGTGAAGACCACTTCTTAGAACTCGACACCATTAACCACTCGTAATAATAATAATAATAATAATAATAATAATAATTCTCTATTTTATTTTTTCTTTTATTATTTCATATGTAAAGTTTTGTTTTTTGTTGATGTTGAGTGAACTGGTTTTGTTGCAGATGGGAATGTTTGAAAGATATATTGGTTGGTGATTGGACTGATAACATAGTGTGTAGTATTGGAATGCCTATTATCAAAGGTTCTGAGAGATATAATTGTCAAGTTTTGTGTTTTAATCGAAAGATTATTATGATAAGACCCAAAATGTGGCTTGCAAATGATGGTAATTATAGAGAACTTCGATGGTTTACTGCTTGGAAACAAAGGGATCAACTTGTGGATTTTCAGCTTCCTGGCCATATTTCTGATGCAATAGGCCAAAACTCAGTTCCATTTGGTTATGGTTTCATTAAGTTTCGAGACACGTAAGTTGAAGTTCACTCTTTATGTATGTTTTACTTGATATATACTGTGTTTGCTATAAAGCACTTACACTCACACATACACCTTACCTTCACATCGACACCAGTAATGATTTGAGAAATAGAAGTGATTGCATGTAATCACAAGTATCAATGTCATGCCACATAGAATGTTTAGTTAGTTTGAAGTATAGGTTAAAATAGGACATATCAGTTCTATGTTTTGTGCATGTTGAAAATAGAACACACAAACTTAAGGTAAAAAAAGGTACATTTTTGTTGCAGGTGAAAACAGAGATAACAAAACAGAAATGCTGTCCTGTAGCATTCTGTTCTTTGTCAAATGCCAATGTTGCAACTTCACTTTCCCTTGCTCTCATTTTCTATTATTATTGTTTGAAGGTTCTATCGTTTACTCGGCCAACTTGAACTATTTGTTGTTCACTAGATAGCTTTTATGCTCATGCACTCTAAAGTTGACATATGCATCAGCGTCGTGTCCATACTGTGATCTTGTGATTGATATACCTGCATATTCTTACATACACTGAGAAGTAGTGTTTTCCAACTATTATTTATGTATGTGTTTAATTTATGTTTTTTGGGCTTCCAACTTATACTCATATGTTTATTAAGAGGTGAATATAAAAATATTTTCCCATTCTTAGAGCTATTGCAGCTGAAGTTTGTGAAGAGCTTTTTACTCCATCACCCCCTCACGCTGAGCTTGCATTAAATGGGGTTGAAGTGTTTATGAATGCAAGTGGAAGTCACCACCAACTTAGAAAGCTCGATGTTCGTCTCCGTGCTTTTATAGGTGCCACTCATACTCGTGGAGGGGTCTATATGTACAGTAATCACCAAGGTTGTGATGGTGGTCGCCTTTATTATGGTAGGAAAATATTTCCCTTAATTGAATGCCATTCGTGTTTTTTCATGATATTATGACCATTGTGCGTTCTGGAGGGTAAAATGAATTCGACATTCAGGAAGTTGGTATATGGATAGTTCAATTTCCATTTAGGCTTGCTCAAATGTCAACTATGTATGCTTTTTTCATTTGTCTAAAATTGTATCTTGTCTTTCGTTTTATTTGTAACAGATGGATGTGCCAGTGTTGTGGTAAATGGTGATGTCGTTGCACAAGGTTCCCAATTTTCTTTAAATGACATTGAGCTTGTGGTTGCTTCGATAGATCTAGATGTGGTATGCATTAATTTCCATATTTAAATGCTTGCAATGTAAAGTCATTTTGACCATAAACTATTGACATCAGATTGGTACCTTTTGGTACCTTTACTCGTTTGTCTACGGTAGGTTGCAAGCATTAGAGGATCTTTAAGCAGCTTCCAAGAGCAAGCAAGTTGTAAAGCCAATGTTCCTTCAGTAGATGTACCATACAGTCTTTGTCTTCCTTTTGACCTTAAAATACACCTTTCCGTTCCTCTTAAGGTTAGTTTATTGTCATTTCGAGTTGCAATTTTCAGATAGCTAAAAACAGTCAGCTTTGAAGATGCACATATGATGACGTCTTGAATATCGCTTTCCTTTAAGGAGTAACTAGCTCCAAGTTTTTTTTCCATGTCAAATTTTGAATTCTTCTATAGGGATATCATAATGTTACTGCTGAAGTTAATCAGGCATCCAAATTGCTAAGTTGAACATGATGATATATTACAGATAAAATATCACTCTCCTGAGGAGGAAATAGCATTCGGACCTGGTTGCTGGTTATGGGACTACTTACGAAGAAGTGGAGCATCTGGTTTTCTGCTCCCTCTTTCTGGCGGAGCAGACAGTTCCTCTGTTGCTGCGATTGTTGGGTGTATGTGCCAGCTGGTTGTGAAAGGTATGTTTGAAACCAACAACAATTGCTGTGCCTTCTAAGTTTCTATTTCTGATCCACTTATGACAGTATTTTAAAGCTACATTATTGTGCATACTATCATAGGACTGCTTATTTTGAAGTAAAGAAATTGTTCAAGTGACTACTAATCCAGCTTCTATTAAATATCAGTTGTGTAAAAGATCTCAAAAAGAGTATTTAATTGGTTATACATATAGTTGTCTGACAGCTTGAAAGTTCAAATAACCGAGAAACGGACATGATATTCATTTACTTCTTGCAGAAAACTCAGTTGTATAATCTTGGTTGATATGAAAAATGAGACAGACTATTGACCTCTCTTTCTCTTATTCGTATTTGCCTGCAGAAATTGCAAATGGGGATGAACAGGTTAAAGCTGATGCAATACGGATAGGAAACTATAAAGATGGACAGTACCCTACAGACAGCAGAGAATTTGCTAAACGAATATTTTATACGGTGTTTATGGGATCTGAAAACAGGTAAGTGATAGTTTTCACGTTCTAGTGTTTTATGATCCATGGCTGTGTCTCTAAGTTTTTCTATTTACTATATTCCACCAATACTTCATCAACATTTGTTGAATTTTGATTCATAACACCTGTAATTAAATTTTTATTTGAGTGGCATTGAATAACGCTAGTTGGTTTTGCTGCTGAGACACATCAATGATATTGCAGATATGTGACCAGTATATGTGCTGATTTTTTTCCCTCTAAATCAACTAAGGCCCCGTTTGGCCCGGCTTATTTTCTACTTTTCTATTTCACTTTTAATGAAGTAGATCAGTAAAAAATTATGTTTAACCTTATTTCTCCTTGCTTTTGACTTCTTTACTTTATTTCTCTATATATTTTACGTAGAAATAGGGTCAAAAACAATTTTTTACTTCCTTAATTTTTTTAAAAAGAAGTAGAAAAGTAGAAAATAAGCCGGGCCAAACGGAGCCTAAGTCCAAATCTTTGGGTTTCTGTGAACCTTGATATCTGATACACTGCTAATATTTTTTCAGTCCAATTTGTTTATAATTAGAATAGTTATTGTATTGTATACTGTGTAACATCTGAAGAAAACCTTTTATTGTGTCAATCAGTTCAAGTTCAAGCCGAATATATTATTTGAAATTAACTGAAATGACTTTTCTCATATGTTATGGTCAACTAAATGTATTCACCTTGCAGTTCGGAAATGACAAAGTCACGAGCCAAGGTACTGGCAGATGAAATTGGTTCATGGCACCTTGATGTTAGCATTGATGGAGTTGTATCTGCTCTTTTGTCATTGTTCCAAACACTTACAGGAAAGCGACCGCGCTACAAGGTAAATGAAGCATGGACTTGTCCGTTATTTTAATCATTAAAACAATAATTGAACCATGTAATCTCGGATGTGGTCACTTGTCATACATGGTTTTTCCACAGAAGCATGTTGATATTAACGAAGAGTAGTATTTTGATTCTAAAACAAATCAACATAGATCTCCATCTTTGTTTATACAGGTTGACGGTGGATCTAATGTTGAGAATCTAAGCTTGCAAAACATTCAAGCTCGGATCAGAATGGTGCTAGCTTTCATGTTAGCGTCACTCTTGCCTTGGGTTCACAACAAACCTGGGTTTTATCTTGTCTTGGGTAGCTCCAATGTGGATGAAGGGTTACGTGGCTACTTGACCAAGGTATCTCTATATAGCGTTTTATAGGAGCTATATGGTTTAAGATTATTTTTTGTTCTATTTCATATTTCACTGATAAGTTAAAAACATGTCACTTTGTTTTTTGGTTAAATTTTTGGAAACAAGAAACCACAAAAATAAGATGACATTTTTGTAATTATTAGTAAAACTAAAAATAGAAACAAAGTTCTGTCTTACAATGGGCACTTAGTTTCTCATTGATTTTGTCTAGTTGCTCATGTTTGTGATCCATTACACTCTTGTTATCAAAACTCATCTTCTTACAGTATGATTGCAGCTCAGCAGATATAAACCCTATTGGTAGTATAAGTAAGCAGGACCTTAGGTCATTCCTGCGATGGGCAGCCATCCATCTTGGTTATTCATCGTTGGCAGATATTGAAGCAGCTCCACCCACAGCTGAACTGGAGCCTATTCGTTCTAACTACAGTCAGGTAGTGTTTTGTTTGGTTACACTTTTGGTCTTGCTGGTCTTGAAATATCTTGATCAATCCTTTCATGTGTGGCATACTGTATTTGGCAAGTTATTTGTTATCAATGCTACTATGCTAGATGGAAAACTAGAGACAATTTAACAGGAGCAAGAGCTTAAATCTCAGCTCATAGTACTAACTTTGTTAAAATTTCTTAACTTAGTCTATAGAAGTTGGTAGCTAGATAATTGGTTTGTGCTTACAAAATTTGTTATACATCACTTCAATGTCATAATGCAGTGGAAACATAAGAAAATTTTCCAGTGACCAACTCGTAGTCCAGTTATAAGTAAAGATCCACAGCCACCAACGCCAAACAAGAGAAAATGAAAGTCAAAGAGGAACTAATTTTCTAGAAATGTGATCATGTCCAAGCTTAAGAAAGACGCCTAAACAGTTTGTGAGTGAAAGGCATAATTCTTAGGGAAAAGGAGAGGTTAGGTCCAAGGGAGGAGAAGGCTATTTTGCTGGCTGGGAACACGATTATCCTTGAATTTCTATCTTCCTTCCCTTTTCTTCTTTATAAACATTCAGAACAGAAAGTGTACGGAGTTTTGATCAAAATGTTCATGAAATTTATTTTAAAAATATAAAGGAAATCATATAGCTTGTTACCGAAGTTTTGCCACCTTTTGGGGATTAGTTATGCGGGTGATGGTTGGGTGAAATGTTGGAACTAGTGTATTCATTTGTTATCCCGTTAACAGTGTATTTGACTTTTCTGCTCCCTTGTTCTTTGCGCTTTGTTTTTTTTCGCATACATTAGTAATTGTCTATAATCAATTTTTGGAAACTATAATTGAATACCTCATTCTGTCTTGAGCAGCTTGATGAAGTTGATATGGGAATGACTTATGAGGAACTATCAGTTTATGGAAGACTAAGGAAAATTTTCCGTTGTGGTCCAGTTTCCATGTTCCAGGTACATCTCATGTTTCTCCATCCTATCTTATTGATGTCATTAACCTTTCCATTGTTTTTCCTTTTTGTATTTTTCATCTTATAATGGTTGAAGGGACAGTGAAACACGTGGTGACATATTGGATCGGATGTACACCTAAGTTCTAACTTGGGTGAGCTGGTCAGCACCTGTTTTCAGCAGGTTTTACTGTGTTGATGATGTCAGATCCGGGTTAGATACACATCCGATCCAATGTGCTGACCAGACAGGTCATTGTTCCAATTCCCGGTCAGACCGACCGCTCCGGTTCGAGTTCAGCCCATTTTGTAGTTCAGTCATAACCTGTTTTTTATTTTTAAATTTGCTGTCTCAGAATCTATGTTACAGATGGGGTGCAAGATTGACTCCATCACAAGTGGCTGAAAAAGTAAAGCATTTCTTCAAGTATTATTCTATCAATCGACACAAAATGACCACCTTGACACCTTCCTATCACGCTGAGGTATTGCAGTTATTATGATGTGAATTCATGGTCTAATTCTGCTAGATAACCTTGATAACCCTTACGATTTTTGCTGCTACTTATATTTTTATTGGCTGATGAAATTATACAATTTTTCACTCAACTTGCAGAGTTATTCACCAGAGGATAATAGGTTTGATCTTCGCCAGTTTCTTTATAATGCAAGATGGCCATATCAATTTCAGAAAATCGATGAACTAGTACAGGAGCTGGATGTCAAAGATGTTCAAGAATCAGGAAACCATGAGATAGCGGCAGCTCCATCAGATGTTGTTGGTGGTATGGGAGTTGCCGCAGCAGGTTCAGGCAATCCAAATGTTGGAATCTAATTGAAGTTAACCTCCCCTTATAAAACAAAACAAAAAATAAATTATAGATTTGCATATGCAATATTGCAAATCTGGTCCAGACAGAGATATAGATTCCATATTTTTATAGCACTCTTATGTGAATAATGGAATTCATTCAACCTTTCAACTCATGTGTATGATAGGATATAAACATTTTTAAACCATCATTCAATATTTCGATTCATTAGAAAACATTATTCAATATTCCCTTAAACCATTGCACTGGTATTTAATCCTGGTGCAGATTATCAATGACTAATGCTCTTTCAACTGTTAATTGTAGATTTCTACAACTGTCCATTTTCCAAATCATCACATATTTGAATTGGCCTCCTCTCATTATAAGAATGACACACATGATATTTTAAACTCATATTTTTCTACAACTGTCCTTTATATTAATATTTAAGTGTTTTCATGCTAATAGGATTTGGCATGACATTCAATCAATTCACTTTGAGAATGTGTGTTTCCAATGAAACTTGAAAAGATGCTTTGAGATGTTAGAGCTCGTTTGCTATCCCAAAACATTTTCTGTTTTCATTTTTTAAAATTTATGTTCATTCTAATTTTGCTAATAAGAAAATGTGACTCTTAAAATTAACCATTGTAAAAAGACTTAAATGTGAGTGCCTTTGATCTCTTAAAAAATAAGGACTGAATTTGACAACTTTAGTTGTATTGTAATTTGATTTTAAAACTGATCTTGAGGCAGGATAAATTGGGGTCCATGAAACTGGACAATTACTATACCACATGACAACTTTTTATTTTATGCACAAAATTATCTAAAATACGAAAATAATTTTTTTGTCCACCAAATATCTACGAGAAAAAATTTGTTTAATTCTTTACGAGCTCGTTTGATGGACAAGATAAATGTTTGTATTGTTATCCTATATCGTTCTATTTTTTATTTTCTTTTGGAAAGGCAAAGTAATAATATTAATGGAATAAATCCCAAGTACAAGCAGTACCATGGGATCGGATACAAAAAATTTGGATCAAATGTAGGTGCTACAAAAATCCACACCAATCTTATAGGGAGACTAATGACACCAGGACACATATCTAGCCAAAGGAGTATATTGTTCTATCTTGTACTTAGGTTGCATTTGATCCGACTTATTTTCAACTTGTAAGCTACTTTTTATCTTAATGTTAAAATTAAAATTTTAAAAATAAAGTTAACATTGTTTGGATTTTTAAAAATATTTTTAACATAAAAGCTATTTTCAAAACAATTGTTTGACTCTGATAATTTTTTTCTAGAAAGACTATATTACAGTAATTTATTTAAAAATTCTTCTAAATTATTAATAAGTGGGATTTGTTTTTGTGGTATATTAAGTAAAATATTTTTAAGAAGTATGGAAGAAATGAATTTTGTAAACAAAATAAAAAAATAGTTTATTTTTATAATATTTAAGAAAAATAAAAAGAAATGTGGATCAAAACAATAAATTATTTTTTTTGGCGTTAATCTTCATAAATGTTGGTAATTCAAAGATCGATCGACGGTAAGTAAAATTTTCCCAATAATTGTTTAACAAAATAAATTTTATCAGCCAATTATGTATTTTTATTTAATCGAATTGACGCATGATCATCCTTGTGAGTTTAACTTAACCGGTAGAGACATTGCAATTTTCAGAGGTTAGAGTTTGAACAAAAAAAGTTCTATTTTTTTTTTGACACAACAAAAAAAATTCTATTTATTCACATTAAAAATGAAATTTTAGTCACTAAGATACTTGACAAAAACAATAACTGAGACACATGATTGCACCAAAAAAGAAGAAAAATAAATTGACATATGATATGATAATAAAATACTAGTTTAGATAAATCAATGCTACAATAAATTAAAAAATAATTTTTTTTTATATATAGGATCGGAGAAAATATTTAGGGTTAAATATGTTTTTGGTCCCTATAGTTTCGTCGAATTTTCTTTTTAGTCCTTGAAGAATTTTTTCATACTTTTTAGTCCCTGAAATTTTTCTGTCAGTGTTTTTAGTCCCTACTTTTTATTCAACTCGTGCATATCATTCGAAATTTAAATTTTTTTCTACGCTCATGTTTAGTACATTATATGAATCTCTCTTACAAAAATTAAATTTTTTTAAACTAGAGATGAATTAAAAATGAATTTTTTAGCTTTTTTTGCATATAAAAATTCATAAACAATTCAACTTATGTTAAAAAATTCTAAATTTTTATCGGAGATGTTCTTATAATATTATAAACATCAATACAAAAAATCATTCAAAAATGTAAAAATATACAAGATATACAAGAATTTGAACCCGATCCTCTGCATATAATATATAATATGCAAAGAATATATGCACTATTAAAACTAAAATTGATTTGACTTTGCCACATAGTTAATAAATATCCACTAGCAACGTGCACCACTTTAATAATATTACTACTTTGCTGCCTACTTGAACATTGATATTATTAACACTTTTGTTAAATAAACATCAAATCCATTAAGTATTTGCTAAAATAACTAACAATGAATTATTCAAATAGTAAAAGGCTTGAAAACTCTTTAATGTAGGTGATTGTAAATTGGATATTTGATTTTTATGTTTTAAAAAAAAATGGTTGAGAGGAAAAAATCGACATTTTATATTTGACATATTCTCAAAGATGGAAACTAGTCACAGATAAATAGTGGTGGAAACTTTATATAAATAAGATGATCTAAAAAAATATTAATTATTGAAATTTGATATCAATCTTAATAAATTGATTATATTGAAAAATAATAATTTTATAGACTTTATTTTATTTTACTTTGACATTGACATTCCAATTTCTAGGAGAAAAATCTCTTAATATCAACCATTTGATTTAGAACTTCATATGTATAAAAAAACACATGTGAGAAAAAAATAAATATGTAGTATATGACTTCTAATTGTTATTTTATGGAGAAGGAAACGTAGCGTCTCAAGGGATTTCTATCTTCATTGTTCTCGTTCATGGTGCGAAGAAATTGTATTCTTTTTCTTAAAAAATCAGGATGTTTTGTGACATGGCTAGAGATTTCTCATAGATCCTACAATCTCCTTCCCTTGAGGTTGAATGAGATTGTAGGATCTATGAGAAATTTTTATGTTATTCTTATGTTTAAAAATTTTGTATCTTATTTTGGGCATTTTTTGTACCTTATTTAATGTTATTCTTTCGCTTCTTCAAAAATAATTTGATGTGTGACAAATGATATTAATATATTCACCTTAAGCAAATGTGCAAATGTGTGAAATGGTAATTTCTCAATCTCTATTAGATATGACTTGTTTGAAAATTTTATGCCGTTTAAAAAAATAATAATAATAACTGCTTAAAAAAAATGTATTGATGATTTACTTGAAAGTTATAAAAACAAAATAATAATTTGAACACATAGTTGTAAAATGTTGCCTTAAAAGTTAAACAAGTTATATATTTTGAAACAAATTTCTACTACAATGATATTTCATTTAGGTATCCATTTCAAAATAGAGGGAGTAACATTTATATTTTTACAAAATAAAAACATTTATTATGTGCTTATAAAATCTCCCACACCTATTTACCAATGTGTCACAAGTGATAGATATTTAGAAATTTGGTCTCTTAATAATTTGATTTCGAATTTGATCACCGCTAATATATATGAAGAAATATTTGTCGGACGAAGTTAACAACCCCTTAATTAAATCTCAATTATTCTGACATAAAAAATAAAAATCTCCCGCACCTATCTAACAAGTCACACCCATATCTCTTTACTTCATTTTCTTCACCTCCCAAACCTTCACAACTTTCTTATTAAACTCTTTTTCAACCTTCAAAATCTCTCACTAAACCTTCATCCCCATATCTTACTCACATGCAAGTGTTTTTTTTTTTTGACAAAATGCAAGTGTTTTTTTTAGAGCCCGTCAAATCCGCCATTAATTAAACTAATATTTAATATGAACATTATCCTAATGGAGTATAAATAATAATGCAGTTTCACGCAGTAATTAATCATGGCCGTTGATTTGAGAACAAACAATTTAAATTTAAAACACAATTTTATAAACTAAAATGATCTCATCTCAACCATTAATTAGATTGAACGGTCGAAATAAATTATAACATCCAGCTATAACCATGAAAATCTAATCCCCAAATCAACATACTCGTACATGTAAGATGAGAAATTCACATGGCAAAAGCCAAGGTCCCACCATCAACAAAAGCCCATCTCTACTCTCATGGTGAAAATTTATTACGTATAATTTTTTTTTTTTTTTTATAATTTACAAAATATGTTTTTAGATCTTACAATACAAGCCCCGTTTATTTTAGTTTTTTTAATGATTTTTATAGTATATTATTTTTATTAATAAATTAAACATCCAGAGATGTTTAAATTGCACTATCTACATTGTTAAAATATATCCTATCTTCCTTTTTATACAAAATATATTAAAGAAAATTGTCCTTCTCCACTAAAAGCTTCATTGTAAGCAAAACAAAAACAATAGTAATTGAGGGACTAAAATTGAAAGCTCGTAATTTTGTAGCAACTATACATATATTTAACCATTAATATTACCGAACGACAATTATCAATTATATTTGAAACATAAAATAGCAAACAAGATGAAATTAAACTAATAAATTGTAATAAAAAAATAAAAAATCAACAAATAATATGTTAACGCAATATATCAAACTAATAAAAATATAAATAAATATTAAAATACATTTATGCAATTTGGACCAATTTTAAAAAATTAATTCAAAATTCAATTTTTTTTAGTTTAAAAGGGATTAGGGATTGAACGTACCTGAAGCTTGAAGACGAATCTGAAGCTTGAGGGTTTAGAGATTGAACGAAGCTTGAAGATGAATCTGAAGCTTGAACACATATCTGAATATGAAGCTCGAGGGTTTTAGTGTGAAGATGAAGCTGAATATGAAGTTTGAAGACGAACGAAGTTTTGTGTGTGTGAAGGGTTTTGCGTAAGAGAATTGTGAGGTTGAACAAATTCTGATAAACGAGGGAAGGTGTGTAATTTTGTGGTGGGTTTTTTGACTCTCGACGGTTGGTTCTGAACCGCTGCATATGCTTCAAGTCAATCTAGCGGCGACGGGTTTATTAAACGGCCGCAATACATATGTCGCTATTAAACATATTTTTTGTAGTGGTAGGACTGGAATTCGAACCCTGGTACTCCTATTGTTTCACTTAAAAAAGTGAAATTCTAATTAGTAGACTACTTGACAAAAAAAAAAAATGTTGCTATCGCTTGAAGATTTTTTTTTAAAAATAATAATTGTTTAAATAACATCTTATAATAATAGCAATAATATTGTAAGATAGATTGAAAGGATAAACCATTTGTATAATTTCTTAATTATAAAACTTTGATACATAATTTTTATAGCTTAAGAAGCAAGTATAAGATGATATGGGACACATGTTAATTATAAATCGCATGTTAACATTTTTCTAAAAATTATGGTTAAAACCAGAGATGATGCATGTTTGGAGTTTGTGCTATACATGCCGGAGAATGGTGAGTTAAACCTTCCATTTTTGCTATTACTAATGTTTTGGGAAGATAAATGCAATAATGTGACAATTGGTGGGTCCAACTTTTTAATATATATTTAAAATTGGAGAATGTTAACTTGTGCCCTTAAGGGCACATGTTAAAAATACAAATGTGGTAAAAATTTATTGCATCTTGTGTATTCATGAACTACTTAAACATTAAATGTCTTGTATCATTAAATGCAAAATTTCTACTTTTAGGTAGCTTATCATGTACCCTTAGGGCACATGTTAACATGACCCTTTAAAATTTCATCAAAACTATAGTAATGAAAATGGAAAATAGAGAGAGAAAATGGAGAGAATCTCAACTCGAGAATGGTAGGACATTCATGTGGCTTACCCCGAGTTACGATTATCTCCATTTGTTTTCTCCATTTTCTCTCTTCATTACTATGGTCTTGAAGAGTTTTATGATATATATTAAATAAAGGTCATGCTAAAAAGTGTCCCGGGACACTTGTTAAGCATACCAAAAAAGGAAATAAAAGTGTAAAATTAATGGTGGTAAGAGAATTTTTTACACTTTCAAAAGGTTGAATGCACAATTCTCAAGACAAATTTTCTATATTCGTATTCTTAACCAATGCCTCGGGGCACTGTTTAACATTTTCCATTAAATAATTGGACTCATCAAATATCACATCATTGCATTTATATTTTCAAAACTTTAATAATGGAAAAAATGTAAACACCAAAAAATGGAGAGGGTCCCAACAAGGCTTACCGCACATTGTTAGATGACATGGGACACATAACCGTACAAGTTCCTAATAGTTTGGTGAACATCGTATTTGGTTTTATTGTAGAATTTGTACACATTAGAGTGAACATAACATGAGTTGGAATCAGTTATAATCAATAATAATTTTATTCTAAATTTTTATTAAGTCACTTCAAAGAAGTAAATCCGTCTCTAAATCCGACAAACTTAATAATTTACGGGTCATTTAAGACTGGATTACAAGTTGTTTTGCAGATATTCGTAAAAACAGACTCATCAGTAATACAAAAAATAATGTAAACCAAAAATAGTTTTAGATTAGTAAACGTCGAATTTGGTTCTATATATTAAGGTGAACATAGCATGAGTTGGGATGAGTTATAATCAATCGTAATCTTGCTCTAAATTTTGATCAAGTCACTTTAAAAATGTTAATCCGGCTCTAAATCCGAACAAACATGATAATTTTTGGGTCAATATCGGGTTATTACTTAGCGTTGTTTTTTGTGAAAAAGTTGTGGGGAAGACCCAAAATCATTAAGTTGAAACGGATCATTAGATTGGATTGTGTCCTCCACATTACATATATCTCAATTTCTCTCAACCATGTATATTCATTGGTTTAGTCATATACATTCTTCAAATTCTTTCTATAATTTTATGGCAAATGTTAACATGTGCACCTAAGGCACATATTAAGCATACAAATATAGAAATATTCTCTCGAAACATGTGTATTATATCTTTTAAGCATTAAATTCGTTTGTAATATTAAATTCAAATTTCTAATTATATATACCTTAACATGTGCCCTATATGCACATGTTAACAGCACCCTAATTTTATAATACCGTAAAAATTAAAAGAGGCATGTTAACAAGTGTTCTAAAGATACAAGTTAAAAAAAATTAAAAGTAGTAATTTTTAATTGAAAACAACGAGTTTTAAGTCTTTAAAAGTTGAATTCATCACTTTCCCAATATAATATTTTTGTATTTATTTCTTTAACTAATGGCATAAGGTATGTTTGGTTGATGTAATTGAAAATTTTAGAGAATTTAGAATTTTTTATGAAATTCAAATGATTTATTAAATTTCCTTCAATTTTAAAATTTAGAAAATAGGGATCAATTTGCAATTTTTGAAAACTTATATTGGGCAATTTGGAAATTTTGAAAAGTGTGATGTCCAACTTGCAAAAATTATAAGAACCAATTTGATATTCAAATTATATAAGTCCAAACTAAAAGATTAAATTTCAAATTCTTAATTTTTAAGTGTATTATTGATACAATTTGATAGATGTGTTTATTAAGTGCTGAACGTAAACCATTTTTCTTCCTTTTCTTAGAGCTATTGCAGCTGAAGTTTGTGAAGAGCTTTTTACACCATCTCCCCCTCATGCTGAGCTTGCATTAAATGGAGTTGAAGTGTTTATGAATGCAAGTGGAAGTCACCACCAACTTAGAAAGCTTGATGTTCGTCTTCGCGCTATTATAAATGCCACTCAATCTTGTGGAGGGGTCTATATGTATAGTAATCAACAAGGCTGTGATGGTGGTCGCCTTTACTACGATGGATGTGCCAGTGTTGTCGTAAATGGTGATGTTGTTGCACAAGGTTCCCAATTTTCATTAAATGATGTTCAAGTTGTGGTTGCTCAGATTGATCTTGATGTGGTATGAATTACAGTGGTTTACATATTTGATTGCTTGCATTGCAAGCAAAGTCACCATAAATGATTGACATTCGATTAATGGTTCATTTGATTATTTTTCTAATGATAGGTTGCGAGCCTTCAAGGATTTTTAAGTAGCTTCCAAGAGCAAGCAAGTTGTAAAATCAAGGTTCCTTCAGTAGATGTACCATATAGTCTATGTCTTCCTTTTGATCTTAAAAACATACGCCTTTCGGTTCCAATTAAGGTTAGCTTATTATCATATTACACATATATATCGCTCACTATATATTCAAAATAAGTTACAGATGAATGAAAGGCGGACGAACAACAAGCTGAATTCTGAATCATTAAATGTTACAGATAAAATATCACTCTCCCGCAGAAGAAATAGCATATGGACCCGGTTGCTGGTTATGGGACTATTTACGAAGAAGCGGAGCAACTGGTTTTCTCCTCCCACTTTCTGGTGGAGCAGACAGTTCTGCTGTTGCTGCAATTGTTGGGTGCATATGCCAGTTGGTTGTGAAAGGTAATTTCGAATGCAACATTATTTGATCTTTTAAATCCAAACCTTGTAGTTAAGATATATATTATTAACTGGTGATTCATATTTACCTTCAGAAATTGCAAATGGAGCTGAACAAGTTAAAGTTGATGCAATACGAATCGGAAACTATAAGAATGGAGAGTTTCCTACAGACAGCAGAGAATTTGCAAGGCCAATATTTTATACTGTGTTTATGGGATCTGAAAACAGGTAAGTGATAATTTCATGTTCTAGTGTTTTATGGCGGTGTCACTTTAAGTTTCTCTATCTGCTATATTCCACCATTACTTCATCAATATCTGTATTGAAATTCTCCCTCGCTAAGAGTATTCACCTTGCAGTTCGGGAGAGACAAGGTCGCGAGCTAAGGTGCTGGCACATGAAATTGGTTCATGGCACCTTAATGTTAGCATTGATGGAATGATATCTTCTCTTTTGTCACTATTTCAAAAAATTACCGGAAAGCGACCAGACTACAAGGTAATCCCTTTGTCTCATATTAGGACATTAGTCCGGTAAAACAACTGCTTAGTTTCTTTATCGGGAATCTCACTTTTTTTTGGGACTAAGATTAGGAGCATATTATATTTCTATCATATTGTAGCCCAAAATGATAGTATTTTTTGTATGATTTTTTTTATACAGGTAGATGGTGGATCTGATGTTGAGAATTTAAGCTTGCAAGACATTCAAGCTCGAATCCGAATGGTGTTGGCTTTCATGTTAGCAACACTCTTGCCTTGGGTTAACAACAAACCTGGTATTTATCTTGTCTTGGGGAGCTCCAATGTCGATGAAGGGTTGCGCGGCTACTTAACAAAGGTATATCTATCTATCTATCTATCTATCTCAGAATCTATGTTCCACATGGGGTGCAAGATTGACTCCATCACAAGTGGCTGAAAAAGTAAAACACTTCTTCAAGTTTTATTCTATAACTTGACACAATATGACTACCTTGACACCTTCCTATCATGCCGGGGTATGTAGTTATATATTATGATGCAAAGATTTTGGCTACTGCTTATATTTTTTTTGGCTGATGAATCTTTCACTCAACTTGCAGAGTTATTCACCAGATGATAACAGGTTCGATCTTCGCCAGTTTCTCTATAATACAAGTTTGCCATATCAATTTCGAAAAATCGATGAATTAGTACATGAGCTGGATGTCAAAGATGTTCAAGACTCAGGAAACCATGAGCTGAATTTCTATTTTTTTTGGTTCCATGTAGCTTATTAAGCCGGCAGACATTCTGGTCTAAAACAGATAGTTCTGTTATGTCTTTCAATTGTACATGATAGTATAGTATTTTCTTTAAACTTGTGATCTTTTCAGTCGCATAAGAAGATGGCGAGGTCCCTATCAGAGAGAGATACAATATGTGAATTACCACACCATCAATAGCATGTTTACAGGTATATCTAATATGTATGCTCCCTCTCTGTCTGTTGACCTGTTCACTGAGAAGCTTATCTGCTTGGTGAGAGCTTGCTCTAAATCTGCAATCTATATGAACCTCAACGCTTGATATCATAGAATAGATACATACATATATCAATTCACTCATTCATTGCTTATAACTTATTAGTGATTGAAGAGAAAATAAAAGTGATTGAATGTAACCACGTATCTTATTATTGTGTCAGAGTCAGATGCGGACATGTTTCAGATATCGGACACGCCTTAAATTTGAAGTGTCGGTGCTAAATAGCTTATACATATAATCATGCATATATATATACTATATATATAGCATGGTGATGAGCAAGGTACTAATTATTACTTTCCTTTTTCTTTTGAAAAGATAATTAGTACTTACCTGGCAAGGAGTAACTGAATTTAGAGAAAGTGATTTTGAGCAGGTATCACAATAAACAATTCCTACAATATTATATATCTATCCATTTTAGCCTAAATATTTATCCATTTTATTCACATTGTTTAGATCCTATAATTGACATCCTCACGTTACTTTGTATCGTCAATACAATACAAAGTATTTTTTTACATTCCGCTATTTTTTTTGGTAACATATGTCTGCTATTTAAGTAGAGGAAAAATTATTTTGGTATTTTTAGGAAGCGCGAAAAAAAAAACTCAGGGGGGGCGTGAAAAAAAATTTCAGGGGGGCGTGAAAAAAAGTTCTCTAAAATTTTAGGTGAAAATATAGTGTCAAAATCACTTGTGTAGTTACTAATGTGTTAATCTAATCCAATGAAACTCTATTCTCGATCCAACAGAAAAAACTTTTACAAGTTTTGATTAAATTATCATAAAAATGATTTTTAGAAAATACAAAGTAATAATCAATTTTTTTAATCTATAAAAACGGACCCTAAAATGTTTTTATTGAAGTATTTTTTTTTTTTTTTAACAAAAAAGAGTTAAAACAAACTTTGGCTATATTATATATACACAATTGATTTTGGCGGGAACCGTTAATTCCGTTTTTCACATATTTCAGTTTCCTTCTTCTCGCATTTCATTCCAAATTGAATTCACTTCTTGATCCTCTGCTTCAATCTTCATCATCTTCTTTATCCTCTTATAATTGAAGTTTCGTTCCTCTACTTCAATCTTCAACTCTCACAGGTAACAATGAATTCCAATTTTTCATTTCCTTCTTCTTGCGTTTCGTTTCAAATTGAATTCGATTTTGTATACAGTTTGAAGCCTTCAAGAAGCTATTTGGTGTCAGATTTTGGATTCGATCAGATTATCTTAATCTGCTTTCAAACTCAAATCACTCATGTGTAAGCTTCAATTTAATTCTCCACATTTGTTCATGGTTTTGATTTGAAGTTAATTTATTGTGCAGTTAATCTTGTAAAATATGACGATCTTTGACGATTCTTGAAAAATTAATTGTACAAAAGTAGCAAAATTTGTGCTGTTTAGTTATATTAAGAAATTTCTTGAAAACAGATTAGGAAAAACCCAGTTTCTTCAAAATTACAGTAAACATGTAGAAATTAGTAGTAATTGTGTTTAAATTTTTTAGCTCTTCACTTATTCTTGAAAGATTTATTGTACAAAAGTAGCAAAATTTGTGCTGTTATGTTACATATTAACATATTAAGAAATTTCTTGAAAACAGATTAGGAATAAACTAGATTCTTCAAAATTACAGTAAACATGTAGAAATTAGTAGTAATTGTGTTTAAAATTTTTAGCTCGTCACTTTTTGGAATATACATTGTGAACAAATTATCTTTGACTTTGTAGCTGCTAAGGAATTGGAGAAGATGGCGGAAAGTCACATTGGTACTAAAACAGGTATAATCTTTATGATGCAAGCAAGATACGCTATGATTTATGGTTTTCAAACAGATGATTTGGACTTTTTCTACTTTTCTTGCAGAAATTGAAGACATAGTAAAATGGGTACTGAAACTTATTAAAGATGGCCAACTTGATATGGATGGCACGCCGGAAGAAATTTTGAAGAGGGAACCACTTGCTGAATTGGTTAAAAATATCAAAAACCTTATAAATGAGCTGAATGTATTGGAGAAGGTTGTAGAAGACACAGTTGAAGAAGATAAAAAGCAAAAGATGGCCTACTTCAAACAGGAATGTCAAGATAAAATAGCAGCACCGGTGGAATTCATAGAAAGACAGAAGAGAGAAGTTGAAGAACAATTAAGATCCAATAAACGTGTGTTGAACACTTTAAGGCAAAAAGTAAGTGATTGCGAAAAGCAAATAAGTGATCAACAGAATGAGATCAGTCAACTGGCTGCAAAGAATTTGGAGCAAGAAGACAAATTAGGTAAGTTGGAGAAAGCGAGAAAATCTGAGTGCTCTGCACTCCAACGTAAGCTTAATACGGCAGAGAAAGATGCATCAGGAAAACAAAAGGACTTGCTTTCCTTGCAGAAAGCAAAAGAAGAATTGGAGCTCTGCTATGAAAAACTCAAAGAAGAACATGCACAAACCCTCACAAGTGTTGACAATCAAGAAAAACTCGGAGAAGAACGTGAAAAACTCAAGGAAGAACATGCAGAAATCCTCAAAATTTTTGAAGATGAAAATAATGAATTAACCAACAAAATAATGGATCTTCAGAGAAAATTGAAAGAACAGGAAGATGCATATCAGAAGTTGAATGAAGATTATAAACAAGTTGACAGTAGGTTTAATGAATTCAAGGTCAAACTTGAAGTTGCAAACAGAAAGATTAAAGAAAAGGCAGAAGAGCTTCGTGAAAGCATTGCATCAAAAGATAAGATGGTAGATGATTTGGAACATCAAGTTGAAGACCTGAAAAGAGACCTGGAAGAGAAAGGGAATGAGACCAGCACTTTGCTTGAGAATGTCGAGAATCGTGAGGAAAAGCTTCGCCTGTCAAACCAAAAGCTCCGGGACACAGAACAATTGCTAAGTGAAAAGGAAGAGAGCTTTAGAAAGGTGGAAGAAGAGCTTCAGAAAGTTCAGAGAGAACTTGAAGATAGGAGGAATGCTACTCCGGTAGCAAGAATCACCGCTAACAATGAACCTTATCATGCAACAATTGCAGATATTAAAGTGTGTGTCGACAGTGTGAAAATTGGGATAGATACTGCGAGCAAAAAAATTTCCGATGACTGCAATAATCATGAGAACTCCATCGAGAACATCTCTGACAAGCTTCAGGTTGCAAAAGAATATGTCAGTGAGATGAATAGGGAAAAGGAGAAGTTACAGGAAGATAATAAGTTTTTGTTGGAGGAGCTGGATGGTAAAAAGGAAGAGGTATTAACTCTGGGGGAGAAGCTTGAGGCAAAGGCAAGAAAGGAGGAATCAGAGAAGACTGAAATAATGGATCTTCAGAGAACATTGAAAGAACAGGAAGATGCATATCAGAAGTTGACTGAAGAATGCAAGGTCAACCTTGAAGATGCAAAGAGAAAGATGGAACAAATGGCAAAAGAGTTTGATGAACGCATTGAGTCAAAAAATAGGATTGTAGCTAATTTGGATCACCATGTTGAAGAACTGATGGAGTCGTTAAAACCGAAGGCATGAGACAGGAACAGATGGAGGCCATTAGGCAACTCAGTTTGCAGATTGATAAGCTCAAGGAAATCAAATCAAAGTCATGCAGCTGTTGTTTTTGGTAGCTCTTTTTTTGTAATGCAGCTTTGTCAGTTTGGTATAGTCATGATTTGACATATTATTGCCTTATTTTTGCTGTGAATTGATTCTTTTGTTTTACAAACATGAATGTGTATAATTTGATTTTTCTGGTATCATGAGCTGAGTTATAAGTTCTGTTCTCTATACTATAAGGTCTTTTTGTTTTGTTCAATATAGAAATTTGGACTAACAAGTCCCACCATCAATTTTTTTCTGTGGTTAAGTCCTGCCTAATTAACTGCTGCACTAAGTTGCACATCAATAGCCGTTAGAAGTTCCTTACTGTCCAATGTGGTAATAACTAATAACAACGATAACAATTAATAATAATGGTTGTTTGTTCATAATCACTAAATAAACCAATCAGTTTCACATGATGATAATCTTACAACTACTACTACTACAACTAAGAATGTCTTTTTCCTATTAAGCTTTCATTTTCCGAAAGGTCATGTAGATTAAAATCCATTTTTTTAGATGTGTCCTCTTTACCAACTCATCTACATAGATTTATCAAGATATCTTCCATATATGATCAATCCTGTACAGGTTTTCTCATCTTTTCCATATAATATCCAACTTCCTGTCTAATATAATCATCTGTTCAAAAAATTTCTATCTTGTAATGTCCACTCCATTTCCTTTTATTGGCAACACTTAGGTTGTTACTTGTTACTAATTGGATCATGATGATCAAAAAGAATTGTTGGACGATGACAAGGGGATCCGAATTCATGAAATAGATTTCCTTGAATGTTCTTAATCTTTTTTAAAACTTAAAGGTCTAACGGTTACCTAAAAAAACTTGAAGGATTCGACTATTACAAACACAAAACTTAAAAGGATTCATGAATGTAATTGACTTATCATGCGATGATAGAATACTGTCTTTTCTAAGAAAGTCAACATCCTTCATTCCTTCTAATTTTGTAACGGACAAAACTTATATGCATTTCTTTAGATATAGTTTTTATCGTTCCTCTCACAAAACGTAAACTGAAGTCAGCTGGTGTTACCAGAGATAACTTAAACAATTACCCACATCAAGTCCAAACCCACGCATGAGGTTTTTTTTTCTTTAAATTGTCCAATGTGGGACTTTTCGGTATTGTTATTTTTTTTCCTTTGTTATTGTACTTTTCTTAGAAACAAAGCACTATTATAGCTCAACTATTATGTTACTAACACTTTAACATGATCTTTGCAAAGCATATTCTTTAACGAGTCTTGTTAACATGTTTTATTAGAAGTACTTTTTAAGGAATTAAGAATGATTGGTACTCTCAAATTAGTTGGTCTCTTAGGCCAAAATTTGAGTGTTCCAAACCGTACTCTTACCCAAAGAAGGAAAGATAACACATACAATAACGGAGAGGTACACGCGAACACAAGCATAATAATAAAAGAATAAAAGTAAAACTCAGGCTCATACAGCAGAATAAAGAAGTCTTCTTATAAACTAGCAAAAAAGGAAGTACAAATAATTTTGCAAGTATGTTCGCTAACCAAAAAGCAAGCACATGGGAAATTTTTAATTCCCGCCTATCAGACAAATTAATAGACTCTGCCTAACCTATTGCTTCTCATCTCATCTCATCATGTATCTAGCTCAAAACACCTCTAGAGTTCATCGTGAGATTCATCCTCCTCGTCCTCACCTGATGCACCACCGCCTGGGGCACCACCTGATCTCTGGTAGACGGCGGTGATGATGGGATTACAAACAGCTTCTACTTCTTTAAGCTTCTCTTCATATTCTTCTTTCTCCACACTCTGGTTGTCATCCAACCATTCCAATGCTTCCTTCACGGCGGTCTCGATTTTTTCCTTTTCATCTGATTCCAACTTATCTGCCAGCTTGTCTTTGTCACTGACTTGGTTTTTCATGTTGTAAACATAGGTTTCTAGGGCATTCCGGGCGTCAATTCTTTCCTTGACTTTTTTGTCTTCCTCGGCAAACTCCTCAGCTTCACGAACCATCCGTTCAATTTCCTCTTGGCTCAAACGACCCTTTTCGTTTGTAATGGTGATCTTCTCTGATTTGCCAGTGCCCTTGTCTTCTGCCTTAACATTTAAGATACCATTGGCATCAACTTCAAAGGTCACTTCAATTTGAGGGGTACCTCTGTTCAATTACCACATAAAATAACCAAAAACCAATTAATTACAATACAAACAACAATTCATATAAATTCAGGGAGGACATAAGAACATAGTAACAAACCTTGGAGCTGGTGGAATTCCAGAAAGATCAAATTTACCAAGGAGCCGACAATCCTTTGTAAGACTCCTCTCACCTTCAAACACCTGTATATATTAAAAAGAAAGTATCCCAATTGAGTTCAAGTTCATGCAGTCAAGCATCTTCTATTTAGAAGGGAAACGTAGCCAGAATAATGCAGTGAAATAATACAGTACCTGAATGGAGACGGTTGTCTGCTGATCCTGGTATGTGGTAAAAACCTGAGACTTTTTGGTAGGGATAACAGTGTTTCTAGGAATCAACTTTGTCATCACTCCCCCAACAGTTTCAATTCCAAGGGTTAAAGGAGCAACGTCCAAGAGAAGGATATCTGGATCCAGAGAGTAGCACAACAATGAGAACGTGTAATGCTAGGAAATCTACTTGCATTAATAACAAATAACAACTGTCTAATGCTATGAAACGTTAAACGTATGGACTACGGTACCTTTGGTTTCTTCACCACCCTCCCCACTCAAAATGCTTCCTTGAACTGCAGCACCGAAGGCAACTGCTTCATCAGGGTTAACACCCTTGTTTGGCTCCTTTCCCTCAAAGTAATCCTTTAAAAGTTGTTGTACCTTTGGAATCCTTGTGCTTCCACCAACAAGAACAATCTCATCAATCTGACTCTTCTGTAACCCAGCATCGTCCATTGCCTTCTTAACAGGCCCCATTGTCTTCCGGAACAAGTCATTGTTCAACTCTTCAAATCGAGCACGGGTAAGTGGCTCAGAGAAATCAACGCCGTCAAAAAGTGATTCAATTTCCACACGGACTTGGTGCTGGCTACTAAGAGCTCTCTTGGCACGCTCACTCTCCCTCCTCAGCTTTCCAAGTGCTCTGTTGTCCTTGCTGATATCCTTTCCATGCTTTTTCTTGATCAATTTAATGAAGTACTCCATCACTCTCTGATCAAAGTCCTCACCTGGTATGTAATGCAAGAGAGTTAGCAAGCAGTAATGGTAAAAGGAAAATTTTACATTGTACTTTTTCTTAATTTAATCTTCTTCTTTCTATTATATATACATATATACATAAGCACTCACCTCCAAGATGAGTATCACCATTTGTTGCAAGAACCTCAAAAACACCGTTATCAATTGTCAAGATACTGACATCAAAAGTTCCACCTCCAAGATCAAAGACAAGAATGTTCTTCTCTCCACCTTTCTTGTCCAATCCATAAGCGATGGCAGCGGCAGTGGGTTCATTAATAATTCTAGCAACATTCAAACCAGCAATGACACCGGCATCCTTGGTGGCCTGCCTCTGAGCATCATTGAAGTACGCTGTACATTGGAATGGAAAAGTTAGAGAAAATAAAATAAAGACAAAAGATGGAATAAATTAAACAAGGTTGCAGGAGGAACAAGTTTTAATTTGCCAATTTACCAGGGACAGTGACCACGGCATCACGAATAGTCTTGCCAAGGAATGCTTCAGCGGTTTCCTTCATCTTACCAAGAATCATGGCACTGATTTCCTCAGGGCTGAACACCTTGGTCTCACCATCCTTTACTTTAACCTGAATATATGGTTTTCCATCCTTGTTGACAATCTTGTAAGGAACAAGCTTCATGTCTCTTTGAACTTCCTTATCTTCAAATCTGGAAACAAACACAACTTAGTCACCATTGATTCCACCAAATAAAATTATAACAAATCATCAGTGATTAATGAACAAAAACATATAGAATGATGTCTTACTTTCTTCCGATAAGTCTCTTGACATCAAAGATGGTCCTCTCAGGGTTGACAGCTGCAAGATTCTTTGCAGCCTCCCCGATCAATCTCTCATCGTCAGTGAAAGAAACCCATGATGGTGTGATACGGTTACCTTGGTCGTTGGCTATGATCTCAACGTGGCCATTCTTATATACACCCACACAAGAATAGGTTGTTCCAAGATCTATCCCAATAACGGTCCCTAACTTGGTTGCTTCCTCTTTCCCAATGGAACTTTCAAATAGACATCCTGTGGTGAATTTTCTAAACGTTAGTTCCATTATTAATTTTGCATTTGCACATGTTTGTTCTTAACAAATCCAAACCCCGAAAATATTTAATTTAAAACATAATTCCTCTAAATTACGCAAAACAACGGTACATATTACAATCAATAACATGAATTTCAATTAATTCATCAACACAATTATCATTTGAGTGCCTTCATTCATAATTATCATATTCAAATCGCAACATGAACTAATACGTTAAACACATGCAATGAAAGCAAAAATACAAAACCAAAATTAAACCAGCATAAGCTTATTCACATTGCCTTACACTAATCACTCTGCTTAACATTGTGAAAAAACTAATCAAAAATCTTAAAAAGCAACATGCATACTAAATCACTGTTGATGAATTTTCCAGATACTGAACCAATTTAACCTAATGTTATCAATTTTCATTTTCATAAATAATAATTAAAATCTTAAACCATTACAAATAAGATTAAATCTCACTTGATTTGCAACACAATAAATCACACACAGTTGAAAAAAACGGATCCATATAGAGGTTTATAACAAAGTAAGATTTCGTTGAATTTTCTGCATTAAAACTATAAAATAAATAAATAAATAAATAAATAAAAAACGATGAGATCTAAGAAGCAGTGAAAAAATTACCTAATGAAATAATGCCGAGAACAATTAGAAAGGATCGAATCATTGCTCTCTATAACACTCTCTGCGTTTTGTGTTCTTCTTCTGAATAGCGTCGGAGATTGCACTTGAAATGGTGAAGTTGAAGGAGGAATGAAGAAGTTGCAGGTGGAATCGGTTTTTCAGTTTGTTGGTTTTTGGAAGAAACGGTCTGAGCCGCTTTATAGTGGTTCGTCGGATCCCGGTTCGGTTCTTCCGGAAGGTACTTTCGTCAACTCAAAGCTTTACTACGCACGAACATGTCACTGCTGATGACGTGGACCAATTGGGATTCTGCATTCGATTATTCTGACCAATTATATTGCTCCTTGACTTGGGGATATCTCCACCGTTCATTCTCGAGACCTCGACGTATCCAACAATCAATTCTGTAACACGTAATAATTTATATTATTTGCATTTTTTTTTACCCAAGTATTAGTGGTGTTTTGTTTTATTAAAAAAAATAATAATATTAGTGGTGTTTCTTTCAAGTCTAGTAATGACATTTTATTTTGAGAAATTTAGACGTTAAGGAGAGCTACAAACACGTAATTATTATTGTTATGTACTAAATTTGCAGGAGTATCCGCACATTTGTTTGTTTTGTTAAATATTTGACGAATTTTATAAGTTAAATTTTGAAAATTGAATAGACGAAAAATGCGGTTTGATAGAGGATGATTAAAAGTGTTGACGAATAATATGACTCTAATTATGTCAATTGTAACTTGAGAATTAATTTTGAGAGTGAAGTCATGATATTTGAGTGTGTGTATCCTAAATTTCTATTACTATCGATGTACAAAAGCCTAGCATAAAGATAAATAGGCTCTTTAGAAATTGAACAACACCGCCACAAGTTGCATAGTTATAATTATTACATAAAGAATAAAGAATAATTTGCATTGAGCTTGACATTATTATTACCCAAAGGAGGTCGCAATTGATTATGAATTTCTCACGTGCTCCCTTCGATGATGAGTGTAGTAATGGGATGACCAGTTTTCTACCGGGTAACTTATCTTAAAATTTAACGATTTGTGCATAAAGGGGAAAACATTTTTTTAAACAAAAATAATTAAATAAGGGAGTTTGTGTTATTCTAAATAATCCAAAAGGCGACACCATAGAACAAACTCTAAGGCAAATAAATGTTACCGATATTAACTTAAAAAAGTAAAAAATGAGTCATCAATCTTGATTAATGATGAAGAAATTAGCTCACATATATTCTCGTTGATAATATAGGACCACAAGTTAGCACGTCACAATCATGTAAAATATGCATAAGAGTTTCAAACTGATCATTGCATCTAGTATATACAATTTATTACATTAGACACTTGTGATTGGTGAAAAGTTTACTCGGGTATACTTTTTGCAAAAAAAAAATATAGTTGGTTATTTGTGAACCTTGACACTTCCAAGCATGATAAAACATATAAAAAAAATGTAATATGTTGAGCAGCATCGCCGAGGTTGAGAAAGAGACAACAAACGCGCTTATTATAGAACCAAACATTTGAAGTAAGATTCCAACATATAAAGACTATTATGAGTGAGAGTTTGGGAATATTTTTATGAGGAGTTTATTTTTCTTTATAGTTTTCTTTGCAAGAATGAGAGGATCAAATATAACTTTTGTTTTAAAATGGTTTGTACACTTCAAAGTGGGAACAACCTTCGTGTTATATAACCTTGATAAGAAAGAAGAGTAAATTGACGTGCGTGAACTATACGAGTAGAGGAGACACAGGTTGATTGATTTATGACCATAAATACAACACTTTAGATATACGAGATTAATGTACTATTCAATATGGTATTCCCTACAATTTATTACGTTAGACACTTGTGATTGGTGGAAAGTTTACTCGGGTATACTTTTTGCAAAAAATAAATATAGTTGGTTCTTTGTGAACCTTGACACTTCCAAGCATAATAAAACATAAAAAAAAATTGTAATATGTTGAGCAGCATCGCCGAGGTTGAGAAAGAGACAACAAACGCGCTTATTATAGAACCAAACATTTGAAGTATCAACGTCAAAAGAGGTAACAATGGAGCAATTATGGTTTATTTTCACACAAAACCTAGCAAAATGTTGCGAGCATGAATGGAAGAATGAGTATCAACGTGCAATATGGCACCAAGTGTAGAATCGAAATATCATAATGTGTTATTTTAACCAAAGGAAGGTTGGAGACACACACCCAAAAACATGCTTCTCAGCAAAAAAAATTGTTAGGAATGAAATCAATATGTCACCAATGCACCACAATGAAGCAATCCGTTACTAACTAGGGGTTTCATGGAGAGCGTGGGAATTTTTCCCCCGTCGATAAAATAAATAACAAGAGTAAATGACATTCACGTCAATAATCCCAATATGATAATTACGGGCCAGAATATTTTCATGCTTGGTTGTCATGAAGTAGATGATACTTTTCTTGCTAAAGTGAAACAACAAAATTAGTTAAGGGACAGACAAATATGCAACTAAAGTGGAATTAGAGGAAACTAAAATTAGTTACGGGACCAAAGTGAAACAACTAAATTAGTTAAGGGACAAAAAAATATATTATTTAGCCTAAAATAATGTACATTAAACAAGGTCATATACATTGCTCTAACGTTTGACCATTTCGCTCGCAATGGAAATATCTTCAACAAACTATAAATGAGGAGGACAAGTCCTCTCCCGTAAATTTTTCTCCAGCCCGATCTCAACCATTCATTTATTTTTTGGAGTGTACTGTTCATCTGACCAAAAACAATTGGATGAATGAGATCTAAAATTTACCATATCCAGTGAAATATCAACCAGAGAGAATCTACTCTCATAAATGAGGCACTTTAAAATCATTGTCTCCCACAATTTCTTTTATTGAAACCTTGTTGAACACACAAAAGAGACAAAAAATAACTCAACCCTCTAAAGACAATTTGAAACAAAAACGGTGAAGAGAATCTTCAAGTTTTAACCCACGTCACATTCATACATAAATTTCTTATTTATTATTATCCACTTCCCTAAATATATATCATATATTCGTGTATCACATCATACGATGTTCATTTAAATTTCTCTGCTCGATTGAGTCAACGCAAAAAATGTGTGTATAAGGTGGTGCACACAATTCCATTCTCTACAAATAAGTAGATGTACTATAAATAGGTTAAATCGACTATCATGAGTCCAAGCTATTTCAAATCATTTTTGAAAAATAAAATAAAGGTTTATTTTTTTCTTTAATAAACTCATTTGATTAAAAATGACAAAATTAGAAATTATAAAAAAATTATTTAAGCATACTATATCGACCGTAAGAAAAAGAACATGAAGTTTATCGAATCGTATAATCGAATACTATTTTTTTCTCACCTTTCAATGATCTAAACTTATTAATCTACGTTAATTTTACTTTAAAAAAACTTACATTAATTTTAAATGTATTATTATAAACGATAACAAAGATATTTTTTTAGTTACAAACAATAACTAAAATATAGAATTAATTTTTCTAAATAAAAATGTTAAATATCAAAATTAGTTTAACCACACTAACTAACAAATACATATAGTATCCTTTAAAAAAAATTACATATAGTGCCATATTATTTATTTGAGATTTTTTTTTTCTTCAAATAGTCTAGTGGCTAGAAATTTAAGTGAAATGACTGAGATTCGAACTCCACCCTTACATATATATATATATATAATGCAATGTTTAACCAATTGAGCTAAGCTCATGAGATGTTTATTTGAGATTTTTAAATATACTAACAAATCATATAATTTTTTTTAAAAAAATATCATATGTTCATTTTTTTTTGACAGTAAATATCATATGTTCATATCACATGTAAACTTTACAAAGTCAAAAACTCGACCCAACTATTTGGGCCATAATAAGAAGGAAAAAAGAAAAGGAAAGGAAAGATGGATTTGATTTCAAAATGAAAATAAAGCCGTTGATGAGATAATCATAGGGCGGAGATTAATAAAATTTGAATCAACGGTGGATATTGATCCATATCGCTACGTGTGTAAATGGTAGAAAACGAATATAAAAAAGAAGAATGAAGAAACAAAAATTTAACATTGGCGTCTCTGCTTTTTCCCACTCTCTCTCTCCCTCTCTCCCTGCTAGGGTTTCAGAGTCGCCGCGCTTCACTCACTTTCTATTCCTTCAAACTCGTTCCCTTCACTCTTTTCCTTCCATCGCCGCCGATTCAACTCGCTACTAACTCGCCGTAAGTTTCTTTTCATTCCGTTGATTTTCACTTATCGCTTATTTTACTTTGCCTATTTTTTGTTTTCTCTTCATTACTTGCTTCGCCGCTGATCCGAGTTTGTTATCGATGGTTCATATATTTACTTCCGTAGATTAATTTTATTTCGTTGTTTCTGATTAGAATCAGTTGATTTTGTTAACTATTTTTTTTTTAGGTTTGTTTACTTTCTAATTAGATTTATTTAAATCGGTAGTGTTTAGTATTGACGATGCTCACTGTTTGTTCTGTTGCCGATGGAATTCGGAAAATTGATTTTAACCTAATCGTATTGTATTTTTCGATCTATTGGTGCCCTATATAATCGTATTGTATCTTTTAGTAGGTTAAATGTATTTTTGTACTCTATTTTGATTATCAGGTTTATTGATTTTTTATTTGCAGCGTCATTAATGATTCATTTATTATTTGCTTACGACTGTTTTATTGTTATAAAGTTGTATGGGGTTAGATTAGGGTTTATGTTGGTCAAATTAGGGTTTATGGGTGTTCTTGGTCAAATTAGGGTTTATGGGTGTTCTTGGTCAGATTATCATGCCTATTGAAATGATTGAGTTTATATGCAACTAGTTTAATTTATCTCTCACTGTGAATTCCCTTTGTTTAAAACTTGTTGTCCAGAATCACTTTGGTGTTTTGTTCTTAGTTCTTTGTCCCTTGTATTACCCATTCTTAACACGATATTAAGCTCATGCATATGGTTATTGAGCTTTGCATTTTTTTTTTGCTGAGTTAATTTATATATTGTTACGTGGTTTAGTTATATTTTGCTTTTAAGTTTGCAGTAGCTTTATTACTTATCTAACAAGTTTTTGTTGCTAGTTTGTGACTGTTCTTTATTTTTCATGCCATTTACTTATGCTATTTGTTCTGTATGTTATAGTTTCAGATGGCAATGGAAGTTACACAGATCCTCTTAAATGCCCAAGCAGTGGATGGTGGTGTAAGGAAACAAGCTGAAGATAACCTGAAACAGTTCCAGGAGCAGAATCTTCCAAGTTTCTTAATTTCTCTTGCTGGGGAATTGGCAAATGATGAGAAGCCTGTGGAGAGTAGGAGGCTAGCAGGTTTAATTCTCAAGAATGCTTTGGATTCAAAAGAACAACACAAAAAGATAGAATTTGTTCAAAGATGGCTGGCTATTGATCCTACTTTTAAAGCCCAAATTAAAGCACTTTTGTTGAGGACCCTAGCTTCTCCATCTCACGATGCCCGATCAACCGCATCTCAAGTTATAGCAAAAGTTGCTGGTATTGAGTTACCTCACAAGCAATGGCCTGAGTTGATAGTATCCCTCTTGTCAAATGTTCATCAGCTTCCGGCCCCCACCAGGCAGGCAACTCTTGAGACCCTCGGATACATTTGTGAAGAAGTATCCCCGGATGTGGTAGATCAGGATCATGTAAATAAGATACTCACTGCAGTTGTTCAGGGAATGAATTCTACGGAACAAAACAATGACGTAAGGCTTGCTGCCATACAAGCATTGTACAATGCATTGGGTTTTGCTCAGGCCAATTTTTCCAATGATATGGAGCGGGATTACATAATGAGAATTGTTTGTGAAGCCACTCTTTCCCCTGAAATAAAGATCCGACGGGCAGCGTTTGAATGCTTGGTTGCTATTTCTTCTACATATTATGAAAAGTTGGCTCAATATATCCAAGATATCTTCACCATCACCGCCAAAGCTGTGAAGGAAGATGAGGAGCCTGTTGCACTTCAGGCAATTGAGTTTTGGAGTTCAATTTGTGATGAAGAAATCGATATATTAGAAGAATATGCTGGTGAATTTAGTGGTGATTCAGAAATTCCTTGTTTTTATTTTATAAAGCAGGCACTTCCATTTCTTGTTCCCATGTTATTGGAGACGCTGCTAAAGCAAGAGGAAGATCAAGACCAGGATGAAGGAGCTTGGAACATTGCCATGGCTGGAGGTACATGCTTGGGACTGGTTGCACGGACAGTTGGTGATGATATTGTGCCTTTAGTTATGCCATTTATTCAAGAGAATATAACTAAACCAGATTGGAGGCAAAGGGAAGCTGCAACTTATGCATTTGGTTCCATTCTGGAAGGTCCATCCCCTGAAAAACTTGTGCCGCTTGTGAACATGGCTTTGACTTTCATGCTCAATGCTCTGACGAATGACCCAAACAATCATGTGAAGGACACCACTGCATGGACTCTTGGGCGAATGTTTGAATTTTTGCATGGATCAGCTTTGGATACTCCCATCATTAATCAAGGAAACATCCAGCAGATTATTACTGTGCTCCTTCAGAGCATGAAAGATGCTCCAAATGTTGCTGAGAAGGCCTGTGGTGCTCTTTATTTCCTTGCCCAAGGTTTTGAAGATGCTGGATCCGCGTCCTCTCCATTGACCCCCTTCTTTCAGGAAATTGTTCAGTCTCTTCTCACTGCAACTCACAGAGACGACACTGGAGAGTCCCGCCTCAGAACAGCAGCATATGAAGCACTGAATGAAGTAGTGAGGTGTTCTAATGATGATACGGCTCCAATGGTCGCTCAACTGGTTACTGTCATCATGACAGAGCTTCACCAGACTCTTGAGAATCAGAATGTCTCATCTGATGATAGGCAGAATGAGTTGCAAGGACTTCTGTGTGGTTGCTTGCAAGTCATCATACAAAAGCTAGGATCGTCTGAACAAACAAAACAACATTTAATGCAGTATGCTGACCAAATTATGGGTTTGTTCTTGAGAGTATTTGCTTCTCGAAGTGCAACAGCTCATGAAGAGGCAATGCTTGCCATTGGTGCTTTGGCTTATGCAACTGGCCCCGGGTTTGTTAAATACATGCAAGAATTTTACAGGTATTTGGAGATGGGTCTCCAAAATTTTGAGGACTACCAGGTTTGTGCTATCACGGTGGGTGTGGTAGGTGATGTGTGCAGGGCTTTGGAGGAGAAAATACTACCTTTTTGTGATGGGATAATGACCCAACTCCTTAGGGATTTGTCTAGCAATCAGTTGCATCGGTCTGTAAAGCCTCCAATTTTTTCATGTTTTGGTGACATTGCCTTGGCAATTGGTGAAAACTTTGAAAAGTATTTGTTATTTGCGATGCCTATGCTCCAGAGTGCCGCTGAGCTCTCTGCTCATACTAACGGGGCCGATGATGATATGACAGAGTACACAAACACTTTAAGAAATGGAATCCTTGAGGCATACTCAGGGATCTTCCAAGGATTCAAAGGTTCCCCAAAGACACAGCTCTTGATGCCTTATGCTGCTCATGTACTGCATTTCTTAGACAGTTTGTACATGGAAAAAGACATGTAAGTAACTTTCTGTATTTTCAAATCTTAGCAGTGAATTTTTCTTTTACGAATTTTGAATTTTGATTGTTGATGTCTATTGTTAAATTTTAGGGATGATATTGTGACCAAGGCAGCAATTGGCGTGCTTGGGGATTTAGCGGATACGTTGGGTACTGCTGCTGCCAGCTTGATTCAGCAATCTGTATCTAGCAAAGACTTCCTGAAAGAGTGCTTATCATCTGAAGATCATTTGATCAAGGAATCCGCAGAATGGGCCAGGGAGACAATCAGTCGAGCAATTTCATATTGAGGCCACTGCTGCTGATTCACGGGTCCTAGTTCTTGCATACATCTGCATTGTCGCGTGGGAGTCTCAACTGCATACCATTAGTCGGGTCATCACCATTTTTGGGCACAGGTGTTTCGGTCATTTGGCTGTCTGCATTTCATGTCAGAAATATGGAGTCTTCGTTTTTCATTTTCATTTTATTTTTTACATTTATTATGCATTGCTATGGAGGAAGTCGGTGGGTGATGACCATCTTTCTGCTAACTTGGCAGAAAAGATACGGTAAGGAGAAACCGGGTCGAATGGAGGAGAGCAGAAAATGAGACATACCTATGATGCCAATACTGTCAGTATTGAGCTTTTTCATGAGTTTTTTAATTTGAAATGTTTGGAGTCTATGGTGGTCAAATATATGACGTTGTCTTTTTCACTTTTACTATTGGTTGTAGAGTGAAACAATCATCTTCAGTCCACCTTGTGTTTTAAACACAGGTAATGCAACATATTTTAGACTTTTCTTGAATTTACTCAAATATCATGCTTTAATTTTTTCGTATGAACGTATCTTTACCATATTTTTTACACTTTGTGCGTGTTAAAAAAGCCAACTAATAATACTTTTGTTTGCTTTTATACTAATGATGATGATGATGATGATTGTTAAGATGGTGTGTTCGTTATTAATCTCCATGTGCAAAATATTATATTTTATTTTTATAATTCCATATGGAAAATATTGATTAATGATGTGTAAACTTTTTATCAATTTAAAATCGTGCGTCCAATCAATTGAAAATTATTTTGTTCAATACAAAATTGTTGCTTTTAAATCTTTCAACATGTATGCCGTTGTTAGAACAAATAAATCACAAATAAATGACACCTACTACTACTTTTTAAGGCAAATCTTTATACATTTATGAGATCACATTATTAAATCTTTTGTTAATTTTTAAAATATCTTTGCAAATGCAAACATTATCAAAACATATCTATATGTTACATATGTAATTGAATTGAACGTATATGGTATATGCATTAAAGTTTTATTCTATTTATTTTTAAAAGTATGGGCAACTGAGAAGAGTTTTATTCTTATTATCTAATTTGAAAAACAAAATGAATATAGATTATTATGGATAAGAAAGTCAAAAAGTATATTTTTTTCCTTAATAAAAAGTGAAAATATATGTTCAGGACTCCTAGTTCAACGACGAAGAAGCCAAAACTATTAACTTCGACTCTCCTATTTTGTGTGTAAGTTTATAATAGTTTTATCAACTTATCAAAAACATAGTGAAAAATGTATCATCAATGAATTGATACATTGCTATACAAATTTTGGTCCTTTTAAGAATGTGATTAATGTGAGTAAGATCGCCGACGAAATTTAGAAGTGGTAAAAGTTTTAGTATCTCTTTAAGAATGCGATCAGATTTCCGGATTGAAATTAGCCGTAGACTGTGAAAACTTGGTTACAATATCAATGATAATCAATAAACAAAGAAAAGAAAAGTGAAAACGTACATAATCTCTCCTCCACACACACACCCTTTGAACAAGTGCAGTTCCTCACTGTTCTCTCTCTAAATGTAATCATTTTTCAGCACAAATTTTCAAAACCAAACAAACCCTCTCAAATGGCGATCTCATCACAATCTTTCTCACCTTCCTTCATCTCAACACCCAACGATTTAACTCGCCCAACTCGTCTTCCTTCCCGAGTCACCTTCACTCACTTCCGCAAAACTCAAACCCGCTCTTCACCACTCCGATTCACCGTTTCTTCACGTCTCAACTCATCTAAATCCTCCGATGCCGGCGGTGGTTCACTTTCTCCTGACAACGGCGATGTTCAATACGAGCTTCATCACGATCTTTCACCGCAGCGTCGGAGACGCGGATCGCCAGTGTTTGTTACACTTCCGGTGAAATCTGTTGGGAAAGAGGGGAAAATTTGGAGGCCGAAAGCGATGATGCTGTCGTTGAAAGCTCTTGCTGCTGCTGGTGTGGAAGGTGTTGTTGTGGAGATTTGGTGGGGTGTGGTTGAAAGGAATGAACCTAGGGTTTATGATTGGAGAGGTTATCGTGAACTTGTTATGATGGCTTGCATGTGTGGACTTAAAGTTCGAGCTGTTCTTGCGTTTCATCAACATGGAATTGATGGTGATGATCTTAATGGGTATGTAGTAATTTAATTCTCATCAATTTTCAGTTTTGTTTTGATTAGGTTTTTAATGTGTTTTGGGGATAGCTTTAGTGTGTATTTAAGTGATGATGGTTTACTTGAATATTGGATGAAAATGATTTTGCAAAGTTGCTTGAAATCAATTTTGGGTTGGTTCAGATAAACAATTAAATTAAGCGCTTATCGGATAAGTGCTGATAAGCTACGCATTATTGGATAAGTACTACTATTAAGCAGTGATATGTAAGCTACTATATATAAGCTACTGATTCTCTAGTAAAAAAGAAATCATGACATATTGTTTTTATATAAGCTTTTCTCAGAAGCTATTATGGAAAGCTTATAAAAAATTAGCTGAACACAAATTCTGGACATGTCATTGACTGTTTTTATAAGCTACAAAATTAGCTTAAATGCTTATGTAGTAGAAAAACCTCGATCAGTTGTTCATAAGTCAATCCACAAGCAGCCTTTGTCTTAAACACGTTTTTACTAAAACCTCATTGGTGGCAGAAAAATAAATAAATACTCATTTAGTTGAGATTTCCTATTTAGAAGGATCGAAATCTCTAATAGATATAATTAGATTCTTGTCGATCAATTAATTTAACCAATGCCATGGCTTGCAGTTGACTTTATTATATTTGTGTGTGTGTAAAGAATAGAGTAAATGAAATGAAACACAAGTAGGCAGCAGGTATCTAGGCTTGTGGTTTGAAAGGAAAAAAAAAGAGATGAGCTGTTTAGTTTAGTTTAGTTTTTGTTAGTTTGCAACAATTCACAAAACAGTTTCACAACTCTTAGCCCATTGTCTTTGATTGATCCTTGTAGTTCATTTTACTTGGCAGGATAAGGCATTATTTTTGTTGTTGTTAATAAAATTTATATGTTTGATGGTTGCTTGTCTTTCACATAGACATATATGGAACATATTTTTCAATAGTGTATGCTGTCAGTATGGGAAAATGACACTTCCAGCGTGTAAGTTTTTGATTCAATAATGTGTGTGGACGTTTTACCTGGGCAGTCTTGTTCTGAGTATAGTCGATTTGGTTTATTTTGAATTATTACCATTTTGTAGGTAGCTATTGGTAGGTATTATTTTTTCTTGTCATAAGCCTCAGACTCTAGAAGGTTGTCCCTCCTTGTGTAGGATACCACTTCCTCAGTGGGTGCTTGATGAGATACATACAGACCCGGATTTAGCATTTTCTGATAGGTTTGGAAGAAGAAATATTGAGTACATTTCCCTCGGGTGTGATATTCTTCCTGTGCTGCGTGGACGTTCTCCCATTCAAGTATATGCAGATTTTATGAGGGACTTCAGGGACACATTTAGGCCTTATCTTGGCATTATCATTACAGTAAGGTTCTATGATGATTTAGGGATGCATGCTTAGTCCAATGAAGTTTCAATTTTCCAGCTAATTGTTATAAAGTTTTCATGGTAGTTTGTGTAACTCTGTTCATTTTGCAGGGAGTGCAGATTGGCATGGGACCTGGTGGCGAGCTAAGATATCCTTCACTGTCTTCCCAAAATCTAAATTTAGCTTTGTCTCGTGAACTTGGAGAATTTCAGTGCTATGATAAGGTTGGTCGAAAATTCAGCTTTAGCTATTAGTTTGTAGGGTTGCAGTTTTTTATTGCTTTGTGCTCTAGGAAACTGGTGATAACCAATTTGCATAATTTATGTTGTATGGTTAGTATCATATCGAACTTTCCTTTTCTCTTTGTCAACTTCCAGTACATGCTTGCTTCTCTAAATGCCTCTGCAAGAAATATTGGAAAGCGTGAATGGGGAAATGGTGGTCCATTTGGCACTGGAAGTTTGATGCAAAATCCCGAGCGTACTGAATTCTTTAGAAACGAGGGTGGCTCTTGGAATGCGCCATATGGTAAATTTTTCCTTGAATGGTACTCGGATTTGCTGCTACGGCATGGAGAGCGACTTTGTAGGGAAGCTGAAACTATATTTAGGGGTACAGAAGTCCACATATCAGCAAAATTGGCAGCCATTCACTGGCACTATGATACACAATCCCATCCATCGGAGTTAACAGCAGGCTATTATAATACTTTTAACAGGGATGGATACTTACCAATTTTACGCATGTTTAGTAAATATGGATTCACGATGTGCTGCTCTTGTTTTGAAATGCAAGATGTAATTATGAAGAAGATCAACCCAGATAGTAGCCCTGAAGGTTTTCTTAGACAACTTTTGCTGGCTGCTAGGCTCTGTGACGTATCACTTGAAGGTCAAAATTTTTCAACTGATTTGGATGACGACGCATTCACTCAGGTGCTGGAGATGTCAAAATTTTACTCAAATGGGATTGAGAGACGCCCCTTCTCATTCAACTTTGTAAGAATGGACAAAAATATGTTTGAACCCCGAAATTGGGACCGGTTTACTCGATTTGTGAGACGAATGTCCGATGGAAACATGCTTCGAGCCAGATTAAATTCTGTTGGAAACCTACGGTTGAAAACTACAGTGGCTGCAGAAGTTGGATTGTTATACCAGCTATACCAGTACTCTTGAAAGTTGAAAAGTCTGGTCTCTATTTTAGAAGGCATATTGTAGTATTATCACCATCGTTTTAGTGTTGTGAAATGTGTAGTATCTGCTGATTCTTATGATTCTTTTATTGCTTCTGGGTAACTTATACTTCTTCAGAGAACAGCATTATACATGTCCTTCCAGAGTTTTTATATGGTTGGCATGACATCCACTTGTATCTATATTTCAAATAGACTGAGATATAATCTTGGATCCAGATGCTGTTGGAATCTCTAGTTTCACCAAGTTCATAAACTTCATGATGGATAAAGCAGATGATTGTATGCTTGAATTTCAAATGAGTGTAAATTGCCATCGAACCACTTATATTCTGTTTTTTGTGTTGTAAAATTATTTAAATAGAGCCAAAGACATTTGTACCTTACATTGTTGCAAGTATGCTAAGATTTTATTAAACTTTTATAACCTTGGCATTTGTCACACCCTTGATCCCAAGCAATTAGTTATTTTTATTTCAAAGTATATGTAACTTCATTAAATAGTTTTAGTCCCAGTTCTTGTCTTGAAAACTAAATAACATCATTACCAGCCTCTCATTAAATGAATGTTATTTATGAGAAACTTTCTCCACCATTAAACACTACTTTGGATGTAAAATATTTGAAAATAATGTTTTCTGCTCTTTGGAAGTGTACTTTTATGGTGTTTTTGAAAATGAGAGAATGTCAAAAGTAGGGCTTGATGCTATATATATCTGTATAAATAGATCATAAAATAATTTATTCAAGTAATTACGCAATTAAACTATTTGAAATTGTTTTATGTTCAGGGTATTCTCTGGTTGAAAAGTTGGACTTCCAGCTTGTTTGTTCCATAACTAATGTATGATTTAATTATAATTAACCTTAACATTATTTTGTCAAAATGATTAGGGAATATGCAATGATTTTTATTGGAATTAAGTTGTTGCTTTACTTAAAAAAATCACTTCAGCAATGCAAAAGGAGGAATATATATTATAATGTAAGAATTGGTTATAAGGTACAAATATGAATGCTTTAGCTGGCGGAAATTTCTTTTAGCGCCTTATGAGTTTCTCAAACACCATCCGTTATTTAAATAGCGGATGATGTTTTTTTCTCAAATTTCTCATTTTATAACACCCGTTACTTATTTAGCGGATAAATAAAAATAGGGCGCGCGAGAAACTCATTGAACGTTAGAAGAAACTTTCTAGCTAGCTAGTTACCAACCATATGGACTTGTCATCACATAAACCTAACAGTCTAACACTAAATTGATTCATCATCTCTCATCCAACACATTCCAGATTTTGTAGAAAGCTTTAGTGAGAGCAGTGTTCTAAAACTCATATCAATGGTGGTTGTTGGTATTTTCTGTTTATAACCGTAAAGTTTAATCTCTCAAATCATGGTAGAACCACAATGGATATTAAAAGATTTGTTTGAAACAGTTTTGTTTTTTAGTTTTTAAAATGTGTTTTATAAACTAGTTTTTGAAAACAGTTTTTAAAAAGCAAAACACCTATAACATGTTTCTGTTTTTTAGTTTTTAAGACTATAAAATGAGAAACAGTTTTTGAAAAAAAGGACTTCCAAACATGTTTTTTCTTTTTTAACTTTTGAAAACTAAAAAAGAGTATTTGAAAACTGTTTCAAACAAGTCTTAAAACTCTCTCTCAAACAATTTAACACTACTTAATGTTATACCGCTTTGACTAAAAAGAAAACCATCAATTAATATAAAATTTGAGCAAATCTGTGTTTGATTAGCTAGCTAGAGTGTTGTGTCCTCACAACCCATCGTTTTGTTAATCCATCAATATTGATTTAGAAATTCAGCTAACTTTGTTTCAACACATTAATCATGATCTGCATGAAAAAGAAACATTATCATTTTTCTTGTAAATTTCAGCCACAGGTGGAACTGTCACATATGTATAGTCAACCACATGTTTATTTCTTAGACGTATGTATGTGTATCAATTGAATGGATCTATATAAGATAAGATATATCTTCAAATTAACTAGGTCTTAAATTTTTTTTTAATATGGGGTTACATACTTTACTTACATTGATAAGTTTTGATGTTAGCATTTTGCTATTACAATATTTTTCTTGAAATAATTGAATCATATATATTATTCATTGAAAGCTCTGTATCGAGCATAGCCATACAATGTGGCAGTACCAAGTTAACATTGAAAAATCATGTGGTGAGTGGAACTTAAATTAGCACTATTCAATAGCATGAAAAATACTATATACATCATATACTGGTATAGTTCCATAAACCACTCATCATTTCATTGACTATCTTTAAATGGAATCATTAATCAGTAAGTAAACTACTTCAAATCGAACAAGACACTTTAATTTATCATGATTGTACAAAAAACTGAATATAACCAAACATAATAAAGCAGCTAGGTGGTGTAAGTGTAAGTGTAACACACAAGTCAAGTGCTAGTTTATGAGTTGCTTTACATTATACATACTTTATATTATATATAGAAGCCTAATATTCCCCTTGCCTCGTTCAAATTGGGTATATTAAACTTTATGGATCTGAAGCTGAAAATATCTATTGTGATCTTCCTTTTGCTCTTTGTTGAACTGTATCCAGGTAAGCACGTTCTTCAGATGTACTTTTAATTTAATTAAAGAAACAAAGCTACCAGAATAATGACAACTAATTAAGCCAAGTTGGTTTATTGTAGCTAGAGTCAACAGCTTCAGGATAATTAGATCCTATGTAGTAAAACCATCAACTCAGGTAAAGTACATATATACTACTATATGCATTAACTAGAAAATTCTTAAATTAATCATGCACACAACACATTTCAATTTAGTTTCTACTTTTTTTATTATTACAAAGAGGGCTTAAAGTTCGAAGTTTAGTTTATATTCTATTTCAATTTTTTGGTTGTGGCTAAATAATAATAACATTTATTCTAAATTAAATTTTCTATTGTTTTGAAGGTCTCAAATTTTGAGATGAAGGGAAGAGAGCTTATGAAAGTTGATATGGATGACTACAAAGAATATGATTCTAATCACAAGAATGATCAAGGGAAAGGGAAGCCCCACGGTTGAACAATTAATTTTATGGTAGCTGGGTTGCTAATAATATATTATATACTATTTAAATGAAATAAATAATTCAAGCCAGCATTTCACTTGCAGCCAAAAAATGTAGAAGCAGAAATATAACAAAAGCTGGCTGCCAACGATTTTATTTCTGCTGCAATATTTTATGTTTTAATTAAATGCTGAAGACTTTGTCAACAAGAGCTTGAACAAATTTTGTATTAAGAGAATTTTATATAATTATATATTGCTTACCCCCCTCCTTCTCATATCACTTATCATTTGCTTACTGGTTTTAATTGTACACAAGTTTAACTTGACTAGTACAAGTGTGTCACATATATATAGTAGTCTACTTGTATTAAATTTTTTGACTTGACGACTAGCTAATTTGTGCAATTGAATTGTTTAAGAGATTAAAATTATCATAACACTCCAATTAAGTCTAAATAGTATTGAAAATGAAGCTGAGAATGTGCTGTTTTCTCTGGCTGCTTAAACAATGTTAAATGTTTTCAAATGAGGAGAATGTGAGATAACTACAAGCCTTCCTATGGGTACTAGAGATTTTTGTTGCTAATGGAAGCTACATATTGTTTAAGCTGCTTAGATACATACTACATATGAGAAGGTCAAAACTGAAATAATAATTAATTCCTGCTGCTTACTACCAATCTTTACTAGTAGTTGACAAATCCAACCTAAATATTTGATCTGCCATGATATAATTAGTTGAATGTCAATAATTGTTGTTGGTTTGCATTATACTAGTAAATCAAATGGAACAATTACATAAGTAAGTATAAGGATTGATCGCACTAAACTAAATAAAGCAAGACATAAAGTCAAGGGTAGTAGATGCCTAACATAACATGTCTTCAATTCAATGGCACCTACTTTACTTACTCTCTCTATGAGATGAGAGACTCTTTCAAGGTGAAATATTACTACATGATATACAAGTCCTGAAGGTAGCGGTGGCATTTGGCAAGCAATAATAAATGGAACAATTAAGAGTTTCACCCCTTTTGTCAGACCATATTATATACTCCTCCTACGCATCAGGATTTATTGCCGTTTAAATTTAACGCAGTAACACGCAGTAGTAAATCTGGTCCATTGATTTCACATCGGACGGCTATAATACATATACATTAAAATGATTCTAACCATTCATTTCAATCGAACGGTCGTAACTGCGTTAACGTAGTTACGGCAGGGAATCTTTTTCCCTCCTCCTACCACCCCACAACTAGTATCACTATGAATGAGTAACAATTTTACGTCTATTTCACCACATTCATCTATATGCTAAAGCAAATTGAATAATACTCACATAATTTTGAAATATTATGGTCATTATTATCGGACAGATGTATGTTGTTTCCGTCGAGATTAATAGGGTAACTCAAATTGAGCACCCTTTGGGCACAACTATATGGATTAAGAACCTAACGTAACCCAAATAGTTCAAGTTTTTTTTTTTTGGCATTAGTGATCTGATTCCCAAGAGAAGGTGCCTAGGTAATCTAGAGTATGACCGCGAGATTAGGTAAGTCTGACCAATCATTATTTCCATCAACTAAATCGAATTCGGATTCTCCCGATCAATTCGTCTTAAGTTGACTCATTAACCACTTGAGTTTAATATCTTGGTTATATAGTTCAAATTCTTGTCAAGAAGAAAAATCAACTTATTAAAAAAAAAAAACCGACTTCCTTATCATTTATACATTCAATTTTATACATTCATTTCATCGCCAATATTCGATTTACTAGAATGCCTAATATGATTTGGGGTCAGAGTTGACATCAAATAGTTTCGGTCTCTCATAATCATAATTGCAGGAGATTGAATCATAATTTTCCCTGTTAAATTTAACGTGAATCACCAATAAACAATACATTCTTATTTGAGTTTAGAGAAAGAAGAAAGATTATGAATTAATTATCTACTCTAATCTAAGTTAAGCTAATAATATCTGATCCAGAGCTTATCTGAAAAAAGAAAGTAGTGGAATGACAATACTAACCTGAGTGACAGGTAGACTGACTCAGAGAGACGTTGAAGAAGAAGCAACCAACAACACAATTGAGAGTGATAACCGAAAACTCCATCACAGCTTACTACACCTTTCATAGATATCATTCACACAACTGACATCTTAACTCACAAACTCCATCCATTCACACCATTTCTCATTTACAAATCTCTCTCTCACCCAAACACAACACAAATCACTCAATTCTCTCTTCCTAATAATTCATTCACCATGCCAGGTCTCGTTTCTCCAGGCGGACCTCCGCCCCGTATAACCTTACCCGAAACCCCAACTCAAAGATCCGAACCATCCAAAACACCATCACCACTCCCTAAAAAACCACCCTCTCCTTCACCTTCTTCTCGCTCCAAGAAAAAAACCCCCGAAACCCCAAACAACAACACTTTACTCTCCGAAGCTTCACTCGATAACCCAGATCTAGGCCCATTCCTTCTCAAAGTAGCCCGTGACACTATCGCATCAGGCGATGGGCCTGCCAAAGCCCTCGACTACGCTATCCGGGCTTCCAAATCATTCGAACGATGCGCTATCGAAGGCGAGCCAAGTCTCGATTTAGCTATGAGCCTACACGTGTTAGCTGCGATTTACTGTAGCTTAAGCCGATTCGAAGAAGCCGTTCCTGTTCTCGAACGCGCGATCCTCGTTCCCAACGTTGAACTCGGCGCCGATCACGCTCTTGCTGCTTTCTCCGGTTATATGCAGTTAGGTGATACTTTTTCTATGTTAGGTCAAGTTGATAAATCAATTTCTTGTTACGATCAAGGTCTTCAGATTCAGATCCAAACCCTAGGTGAAACCGATCCACGCGTCGGTGAGACGTGTCGGTATTTAGCGGAGGCGAATGTTCAGGCGATGCAATTTGATAAAGCGGAAGAGCTTTGTAACAAAACGTTGGAGATTCATCGTGCTCATAGTGAACCTGCTTCTCTTGAAGAAGCTGCAGATCGGAGACTTATGGCTTTGATTTGTGAAGCTAAAGGTGATTATGAATCCGCGTTGGAGCACCTTGTTCTTGCCAGCATGGCGATGATTGCGAACGGTCAAGATAATGAGGTTGCTTCGATTGATGTAAGCATTGGAAATATTTATATGTCGTTGTGTCGATTTGATGAAGCTATTTTTTCTTATCAAAAAGCGCTTACGGTGTTTAAATCTTCGAAAGGAGAAAATCATCCTTCGGTTGCGTCGGTGTTTGTTCGTTTGGCTGATTTGTATCATAGGACAGGGAAGCTTCGTGAATCGAAGTCCTATTGCGAAAATGCGCTTAGAATTTACTCGAAACCGGTTCCTGGAACTACTGCTGAGGAGATTGCCAGTGGTTTGACGGAAGTTTCAGCGATATTTGAATCTGTTGATGATCCGGAGGAAGCGTTGAAGCTTTTGCAGAAGGCGATGAAATTGTTGGAGGATAAACTGGGACAGCAGAGTACAATTGCTGGGATTGAAGCGCGGATGGGAGTGATGTATTATATGATCGGGAAGTATGATGAAGCAAGGAGTGCTTTTGAGAGTGCTGTGTTGAAATTGAGAACTAGCGGGGAAAGGAAATCTGCGTTTTTCGGTGTTGTTTTGAATCAGATGGGTTTGGCTTGCGTGCAATTGTTTAAGATTGATGAAGCTGCTGAATTGTTTGAGGAAGCTAGAGGAATTCTTGAAACAGAATGTGGACCTTGTCATCAAGATACACTTGGAGTATATAGCAATCTTGCAGCAACTTATGATGCAATGGGAAGGTATAATTCAATCCCTTTTCTATTTTTAACAATTTTATGTTTGATGCAAGATTATGACATTGTTTGGATAAACAACTTAATTTGCATTGCAGCTTATATAACATAAACGCTTATCACGATATAAGCTAAGATAAAATAAAGTTAAATTGGTTTCGTATAAGATATAAGTTGTTATCACATGCTATCTTGGAAAGCTTATGAAAATAAGTTAAAAATAGCTTATGAACGTGTCATAAGATAGATATTTACATAAGTTCGCCCAAACATTAGTCTCACAGCTGCTTATGTTAATAGATAACCTCAAATAAGTCGATCCAAACATACCCTTTTGATTGTTTGATGTTATATTAAACCTTTGTGTTGTGTGATGGCATGGTTCAGAGTTGGAGATGCAATTGAAATCTTAGAATATGTGCTGAAGTTGAGGGAAGAGAAGCTTGGAATAGCGAATCCTGATTTTGAAGATGAGAAGCGTCGTTTGGCTGAGTTACTGAAAGAAGCTGGCAAAACACGCGACAGAAAAGCAAAATCTTTGGAAAATCTTATAGATCCAAATTCAAAGAGGACAAAGAAGGAGAGTACCAAGAGGTGGCCTGGTTTGGGGTTTAGAATTTAATTAACCACGTTTATTTTATTTTTTCGCTCATCTGTTATTATTTTATATTGGTTTGAATGCACATTATGTAACATAGGAATATCTTTGTATAGCTTTGAATATGTAATTTGGGAGCTTCCCTGTTTTCCTGCATCTGTTGTTTTTTTTCTTGTTTTTGGGTAATTGTTTTTATCAATTGTGTTGTGACCTTTTAGATGTACCCCAAAGTTCCATTCCTGTTGTCCTTTTCTGGAAAATATTGAAAGCAATTTTTTATTCTGAGTGAATAATTTTTTTGAGTGTTTTTATTCGTCTAGTGTGTAACCGAGCTTGCAGAATTTCATTCTAATTCGTCTTCTTCAAATTCTGTAAATATAGTTTCATCCAATTTTTGTTACATACATTTCTTATTTAGTACTGTTGTTGGAAACCTGGAATTGCAGCTTACAACATACTGGCTGGTTTCAAGAATGCCAACAATTACATTAGTTCGACCAATTGCTTAGATTCATATGGCGATTATGTATGTGAAGTTTTTTCTCTTGCTTTAAATAGATTAGATGAATGTAAAGGTACTATATCTTACATATCTGCTGCACTGCTTAGGAATTGCTAGATTATTGAAGTTCCAAATAAATCCAATATGTATTTGTTTGAATTTGAAATTGAGATTCTATTAATTCTTTGATCACATATTCCATATATAGAATGCTAACATTTAAATTTAAATAGAATGCTGATTTTGTGTTAACAAGACTGATTTTATGTATGGTGGTGTTAAATAATGCCTTTGATTGTATAACTTATCATTTTCTCCTATAACGAGGCATCACTCATAGTCTCATACATACATGTGACAAATCTAGTACCAACCCATACGAGAGTGTTAAGGTAGAGTCTCTGTATACCTGAACCCTAATTTTCTCCGCAGGGGCAAAAACCGCATCCAGAAAGAACCTTCAACAAGATGACGACAAGGTTCAAGGTAGAGTCTCTGTATATGCCGCTCATGGCACTCAGCCTACTTTAGATCATAATCTGAGCACTAAAGTTTGATGTGATAAAATATAATAGTTTTGGCTTAATTGCAGTTTTGGTCCCCCTATTTTCACTATTTTGCAGTTTTTGTCCCCCTATTTTAAAATTCGATAGTTTTGGTTCCTATATTGTAATCTTTTACTGTAAATCGATGATGTGATATATTTTGAACGATGTGATATGTGATCTGATGATAAGAAAATACCAAGATCGAAGAAATTGTAAGGAAAATCCTTCAAAAAAGTTTATTCAAAACATATTTTATCACTATATTTTAGACAAAATATGAGTTTGGGGGATCAAAACTGTCGAATTTAAAAATAGGGGGACCAAAACTGCAATTAAGCCGATAGTTTTTCAATGTTAATCTTATTGACACTTGTTTAGTCTCCAAAAGTATAGAGGGAGAATCCCTTTTACAGGACAATTGAGTTCAATTTAAACACGATGATTTTCCAGGTTGGTTGAGGCTGAGTGTTTTTTTTTTGGATAAATTGCTGAGTGTATTTGTTTATGTTTTCTAATTTGTGAGTATGCTACAAATTTGAATGAATTTCATCGTCAATTTTTTGTTAGTGAAGGACTTCCCCATCATTTAAAAAAGAGTGAAATTGTTCTATAAAGTACAATTGAGATGGTAAAATACAACAAATATATTAATTAGGGTGTGAGTTTGAATCTATAGTATGTTTGGTGTATCTAATCTATGACATAAGGAAAAAAAAAATTATATTTTAGGTTTAATGTTTGATGTATCTGATCCATGATATAGACTAAATACACTAAACATCTTATGAATCTAAAAAATAAACATTTTACTGTAATAATGACAAGAGGTAGTAACATTCTTCTCCAGGCCAGTGTGTGAATGTCATTCTGAAAATAAATATGGGGTGAAAGTTATGGCTGAATGACTAGTGGCGAGTATATAGAACCAAATTCAACTTCATAGTGATCAAGTTATAATTCTTCTTAGTAAAAGAAAAGTTATCAATTCTTCGTAGACACATATTCCTTGCATATAGTACCTATTATTGTTGTTCTAATATCATACTTTATGCTTTATTATCTTGTTTGTTGTCAAAGACGAAATAAAAAGGTTGGATTAGATTCTTAGTATATGTTGTGTTGTTAGCTCCTCGTTAACTCTAGGTTTATAGTGGATCGTCATATCATGTAAGCTTCCAAAGAACATATGCTTCAATTCAATAGATAATTCCATATCATTTTGTGGGCCCATCTTTGATGTTTTTTTTATCGAGTAGTTTAATAACTATAATTATTAATTTTAAATTAAATAAGTGAGACTAACAAAGTTTGAAACTCCAATTCTACATGTTTACATAAAATATGTTTGAATTCTTTTACTAATATACAAGTTACTAATTGGAATTCCTAAAAAAAGTTAAGGGTGATTGAACTCTAAATCTCCTTTTACGACTTCACTCTTTAACTCATTCATCCCGCCAACATATCAATATTATTTAATTCAATCGTGTTATTATAACTTATAACTAGTTTACGGTATAAATTTATAATCCCCTTCACACTCACACACTTCATTTTTTCACCAGAATACTATTAGTCTATCACAGTCTTTAGACTCCAATAAGTGCTTTGTCTTGTTTTTTCTCCCGACAATCTCACCCAACTTTATCTTATCTTTTTAATTTTATTTGTAGGGTTCCTAATTAGGAATCATTTTTAGATTTTGTTACAATATTTAGTGAATTATTATGTTTGAAAAATCACTAAAACTAATATCTATTCTTCGCATACAGAACCAATGTATTCAAGATACAAACTATTAATCTGTATCTCTAATAAAACTATATATTCGTCTCCAAAACAGTATAGCCAAGTGATGGAGATCAAATGATTAATGTATATTATAGACTATATCATAGATTAAATAAATCAATCTTTTGAAAAGAGTGTAAAAGGACTAATCTGGTGTGTCTAGGTAGGTCCATAAATGCAGTTTTTCAAAGATTATGTTTTACTATACATAAAGATTTAGCGGCGCAACTTGTTGTCCGTCTACCTTTTGTTTATATAATCATCAAATTATATAACAAAAAAAAATCAATTTTTTCATGTATCTAAAAAGTGAATATTAAGAACGGGGGAAATATAACCAAATTAATGATGGCAATCAAATGATTAATAAGTTTTATTAAATGACAGATTATTCAAGGGAATTGGGTTGAAATATTGGGTAGAAATCTTTTTTGTTAAACATTACTTATCTTTCAACCTAAGATTAATAGAGTTTCCTTTCTCTAAAAATTGGGTGGTTAACACCATTTTTATTTAATTTCTTTTACAAAATAGTGTAGTTTGACATTTTTAACATTCAATTTTCCAGGTTTTAAATATATATTTGCATACACACAGTAAAACTATTTTCCAATTTTTTTTTTTTTTTACCACCAATTCCAGTCCATTGAACCGTTAAATTTGATTTAAGGATCAGTTCTGTCATCAAGTGATTCTAGCCTCCTCTTAATCGAAATCTATTTTCTAATTCAATTGGTTTCATTATAATAAAAAAAATCAAACCTTAAGATTTAATTTTAAGTCACCCATACTTTTCTAATTCATTAATAATTTTTATGAGTCAGAGTGCAAAAAACAAAAATTATATTATGAATTTACTTGTAAAAAAAATCCAAATAAATAACTTCTATGTCTTCTTTTTTTTTTTGTAAAGTTCATTTATTTAACCTTTTAATAAAATCTATAAAAAGATTGCAAGTCCAATAGTATGGGCATCAGGAATGTGTATTGGAAAAAGCTCAAAGAAAGAAAAGTTGTTGTCAATTGGCATTTCCGTACTTTGCATGTTAGTACTTCTAAAATTCTCTTCCCTCGCTAGTCCCCTCAGATATCTTTTCTCCCCTCCAAAATTTCAATTTTGCCCTTGAATAAAAACTTTGCAACGTGTTTTTCGAAGTTTTTCTAGTTGAATTTTTTTAGAAAAATAGATTTCTTAAGTTTTTATTCAAGGGCAAAAATGAAAAATTCACGGGGGTGTGTGACGGGAGGGGGGAGGGGAGATAAAGCTCAAAATAAGTTTAACTATAAAGAGAGACATCGATCCTATTGGATCATGAGAAAAGTATGGTGGACAATACGGATCGCCACGTTGGGTTAAGAGCAATTACATAAAGAAAATTTTATCGTTGGTGTTAGATCTCATTATCTTTTATGATATTATTTATAATTATATAACTTTATATATATAGCTACAAAATAAAATAAATTTCTAAATATTCTAAAGATATCCTAAAAATTATAAACAATAATATAAATAATAAATCATAATAATATTTATTTTAAATATAAATCTAAATTTTTTGAATGATATTTAAGCATATTATTCTCAGCACTCCTCCTTGACTGCATATATTTTTTGTATCCAATCTGTTGATTTGTCTTTGTTCAACCTTTCTTCTTGACTTGAATATCTTTGTGCATCCAATCCGAGATTCGAGTTAATTTTTGTTGTTGTCAACACTCTCCTTCGTCTGAATATCTTTGTGTTGTATTTAATCTGAGATTCGCGTTAATTTTTTGTTTTTGTTATTGTTGTTGTTTACCATCCACATCCTTCACGAGTGAGTATGATTTTTGTAACAATAGGTTGTCAGTCATGAATGTTGTTATTCTCTACATCTTCACATGATACATGAACATATTTTTCATGCATTCGTCATGAGTTATCGGTTATGAGTTATGTAATCAGTGCCGGATCCAAAAAAATTCTTTGGTGGAAGCTGAAAATATTATTGTACAACCAATAAAAATATTTGCTTAGATAAGTTTTTTTTTACCGTATTATTATTGATACGAAATTTTTACTACCGTTTTGTAGTGATTAACTATCTTCAGATAACTTGTTGGGTACACAAGGTGATTTCTCCTCTTCCATGAGAATTTTCTCCATAAAAGATGAGAATCAAACCTCTAACAACTTGTTTAAAAAACTCAAATCTCTTGTCACTTTACGAATTCATTGCTGATAGATAATGCTTGAATAATTTGCTAACAAAATTAAATGAATATACAAGTGTAAGTTAATGGTCTAATTAATTGGAGTAATGAAAAGTGAAAAGATGAACTAAATATATAAGTATAAATTAGTAGTCAATTAAATTTACGGGGGCTTAACAAAATTATACTAAGATTTTGTTACAATAAAAGTACATAATAGTATTATTATAGAAAATCTTTGTTTCATTGTGGGGCTTGAGCCCCCAATGCATTGTACATGGATCCGCCATTATAATGTAATTATAATGTAATACATACATTTTTTATATAACACATGAAATATATATTTGTGGTTGTGGTTGTTGGTTAGGGGTCATTGGTCATTGTGTATCTACATCTTCATGTATTTTCTATATAACACGTGAAAGATGTATTTGTGATTGTGGTTGTTGGTTAGGGGTCTTGGTCATTGTGTAAGTACATCTTCATGTATTACATGAGCATATTTCATGTATTGGTTACGAGTTATTGGTTAGGTAATACATGAACAAATTCCATGTACCATATAAAGATGTGCTTGTTAGTTATGAGTTGTTTATAAATGAAATTGTATTTGGTTTCAACTTGATTTCTTCTTTTTCATTCTTGTCTTCATCTTCATCATTTTCTCATTCTTATTTCATCTTCATAGGTCCTTATAAATGTTGGCTATGATAACACTGATATCGTATGTATGTGTGTATATATATATATATGAAGAATACTCTCGTATTATTGATATAGCTCATTCTCTTTTATCATATTATTCATAACTACATGACTCTATATATAGAGCTACGAAATAAAACAAATTTTTAAATATTCTAAAGATATCCTAAAAATTCTAAACAAACATATAAATCTTAAATTCTAATAATATATATTTTAAATATAAATCTAAAATTTTCGGAAGATATTTAGGCATATTATTTTCAACAATATCATGGTTTTCTCAAATGGGTGTCCTCCTTCAAAATACTTTTAAGTTCGTGCTGGCAAAAATCATGGTATGTGCTTATCATGTATTAGGCACATAAAAGTGATGAAGATGGCGATGATGAAAGTGACACCATTCAAACTTACGATGAACTACTTGTCATTGAGACATGATAAAATTTGTCATTGGGACGTGATAAAATATTTTTGATGGAAAATTTGGGTATACATTGTTGTGGTATTGAACTTTGAAAAGAACAACCAGAGTTACACGAAATTTGGAAAATGAGATACGGTGTTAAATAAAATATATGTGTATAATCGTTTTAAATTTTTTTAAATTTGTCACCGCCAGAGAGGTCACAAAAGGGATAACAGTTCTTCGAATCATGTTTTCCAAGGAAACCGTTGAGAATATTTCTTCCAACATTTCCCCAGGAAAACGTTGCCTTACTGTCTACATGTCGGTTCTTATTAACTATTATTTTTGTTTACATATAATTTCATATTATTTAATAAATAAAGTACCGAATGTGTTTGATTGACCTATCTTTCTTCTACTTTCCTTCTTCTTCTTTTTATTTTTAGTTTTTTACGGTGTATAAATTGTCAATATTATTATAACGAATACGAATTTTACAAAATTCACCGTTGGATTTAAAGTTTATATCGTATAGATTATCGATAATTTTTTTTAAAATAAATCAAAAATTATTTTATATGTTATTGAGATCCATAAAAATTAACGGTTTAAGGGTTTTTATTGAATACCGTTAGTGTTGATTGGTCTCAATAACATATCAAATGATTTTCGATTTATTTTAAAAAAATTATGGATGATTTATATGATATAAAATTTCAACCCAACGGTAGATTTTGCTCGTATTCGTTATAATAATATTCGTACCTTGTGCACAATGGAAAACTTAGTGAAGTCTTCCATGTTAGAGAAAGCCCTAACGAAAAGGAGCTAGTCTCTATGATAATCATTGACTCTAGCTAAAATTATTGTTGGGTCATGAGGGAAATCTCAAAGATGATTTTATTAGGTTAAGAGCAATCACATTTGACACCACATATTTCCTGCTAAAACTTTAAAAGATTAAATCTATAGTGTTTCTTTTTATTCCCCTGCCTTTTTCATGCCCCGTTTCTTCATCCCTTGTGAATTTTTTTAACCAGGTTCGTTAGTTAATGCGCGAACTTAATTCCTTACTCAAGAATGAAACTATGTATTTCCAGATTTTGCACCTCCAACACTAGTTGGTTATCTTGCGAGAGGTTATGTTTGAAATTTCATATGGCGCGTGAAATGGTTATCTTGCGAGAGGTTATGTTTGAAATTTCATATGGCACGTGAAAAAAGAATCAAGGAAAGATTTGCAGGACTTTTTAGTCGTTGAGATTTGCAGGTCTTTTGTATCTAGTTGACCTCTATCGCGTCGGTGTTGACTGTTTGGAGGCGGTCTGCATACTGAGACTAATCTGCCTAGATATTCATTCTAGCGGTGCCCCATCAACTTTTGAATGAAGGAATTGTCTTTTGGATTTTGATGGTCCGATCACTTTTGATTCGAGATTGGGAGTTAGTGTCTAGTGACATTTCAATGGGTGTCTTTCTAAGAATGAGATTAGAAGGGAACTCTATTAGGCGGTGTATGTTTTGGTATTTTCATTGGTGTTCCGCTTATATACGTCACCTATGTTTTGTAGCTCTCTTTTACGGGTCTTTGTTCGTCTTATGCAAAGACCTAATTAATAATAATAATAATAATAATAATATTTGCCGTTAAAAAAATTTATTATTTCTTTTGATTTATGTCAATCATTATTTGAACATGCACTTGTAGGGTTTGTATTGGAGAATCATCCGAATATATAATGTGGTAGGACATGATGTAAAGTTAATATATGCTCACACGAATTGGGTTAGGTTTTATTTGTGTTATGGATAAAATCAAACATCTAAAGACTAAAGGAGATTGGACGTCGAATGTTCCTAGTAGATAGGGGCCGTAAATTCTCACAATGCTTCAATTCTTCTGGCTTTAGTTTTCCCGGTAAAATAAATTATGCTCCTTCAGATTGTGACACAAGTATATTTTTGGTTGGTTATGGTAGTGTTACTGATTAGAATATATTAATAATTTATAAAATACCAATTAAGTTGAAAGATTTTTTCAACTCGCTTCAACTATTTCGGTCTTGAAGGGGATCTGCGCTATTGCATTCAGTTTGCATAAACTCAAGGATGAAAATCAAATCTAAATAGTAAGATCTAATTAACATGTAACCAATTTGTATTGCATGATCAAGTGTTCTTAATTATTGCCACAGAGATTTTTTTACGCATGATTTTTAGATTAGACAAAGACATAGAACTCAACCCACAAAAAAATAGATGGACATCTCATTTTTACATCGCGCAGAGGTGCCGACATATCTATACCATACTGAATGCATTCGAGATATCTACTGTGGGTATAGTCAAATAACCATCTTCATGTCGCTCACTCAACATCCTATCACCACTATACAAAATGACAGGTGCATCACCTGATATTCCAACCCCAAATTGAAAGTCATTGAAATATTTAGCTACATCTTTATCAAATGTAAACTAGATTTAGGACAACGCGTAAAAAAGAAGGACAACCACTATTCTAAACAGTAAGTACATATTTATATCGATGACAAATTTCACATAATGACTGTGAACTACTGCAATATAAACAACAGCTACCCTCTAAAGTTTTAACAAAATCATAATATTAATATTAGCCTAATTTTCCAAATATGGTCTAAGGGAAAGTAGACAACTACTTGCACTTATATAGAATCAATCCCTTTGGCTAGTGGGGCCAATAGAAGTTTCTGTTTACATGTGGAATTTTTCCAAAAGAAATTTCCCTTTCTATCTACTAGGTGGAATGTTATGTCATAATAATCTAAGATATGAAATCAACACATACAAATAATGCATGAAAATTACTTAGTTTTTGACTAACTTGTTATTATTATGACCCTTTTAGTAAATTAATACCAAACAAAATAAAATAATTATGCATGAATACCTCTCACCCCATTCTCTAAACAGAATTTACCTGCTTCTCTACTACTTTACAGATAAGGAAAGGCTTCGCTTTCAGTTAATGAAGCCTGTCGAATTCCAAACATGAACTGTTGATAGTGTTGTGTCACTACTTCTCTATAGTTTCACTCAATAAATTGCACTCTTTATAGCAATATATTAAAAGAAAGAGAAATGATATTCCAACATCAAACTCCAAACATTTCTACAACATTAAGGATATGTGTGAGTGGTTTTAAAAAAAATATATAAATTATATGAGTAAAATGACAAATATGCCCTTGATGTTGTAGAAATGTTTGGAGTTTGATGTTGGAATATCATTTCTCTCTAAAAGAAATGGAAGTAAGAAAATAGGAGTCACAATTTTGTTGAATGTAATATACTAAGTGTCTGCTTGGTAAACAAAATAAGCTAACTTATAGCTTATTATACCAGTTTATAAGTTTGTTTCATAAAATTAAACGTGTTAGGTAACAAGCTTTTTTTACTAGTTTATATTTTTTTTCATATGTTATTTTAAGTAGCGTTTGAGCTTATAACTTATAGTTTTTTAGCTTTCATTCCAATTTTAACCTCATTATTTTAATTTCTTTACTTTTTAATTAAAAAACTACTCACCCACAAAAATAACTACTCACTCATAAATAAAATAATCATGCACTTTTATGTCATTTTATACTTACAACACCTAAATTTACCACAAACATTTGAATCACACGTTTTACGACCCATCCACCGCACAAAATAAAAAGCGCCGAAGGCGCGTCCCGTGCGTAAGCACGGGTACATTCCTAGTATAGCTTATAGTGTTATAGAGTATTTGGTAAAGCTTGTTACCAAATACTTCTAATTTTATGAAGAAAAAAAACGCGTAAAATGCCAAATACCCCATGAAATTTAAAAATTCATCAAATACCCCCCTGAAATTTGAAAATAGGCAAATATCCCCCTGAAATTGTAAAAATTCAATCAAATTGCCCCCTGCTACGTTTACCTCGTCTATTTTGAGTCTTCAAAAGCGCATTGTTTGAGTCTTCAACCTCCTTTCAACCAAGTGAACAACAAGGAACCAAAACAACAAAATTATCATCACCAAAATCATCTTCATCATCATTATCATTGCTTTAAAAATCATAACCAAAATGTTCTAACCACCCAATAGACCAATCTGAGTCACCAGATTCAAAATCAGACAAGAAACAATCATCACCAACATCATACTCTTCATCATTTTTTATCTCATCCATTTTTTTCTCTCTTTTCCTCATTAAAATAGACGGGGTAAACGGAGCAGAGGGCAATTTGATTGACATTTTACAATTTCAGTGGAATATTTGCCTATTTTCAAATTTCAGAGGGGTATTTAACAAATTTTAAAATTTCAGGAGAATATTTGGCATTTCACTCAAAAAAAAAAAAAAAAAAAACCAAAATGTTTCCCTTTAAAATTCTCTATCTCCTCTCCCATATCTATTCCCCTCCGACCAAAAATCACAATAATAGTTATTAGAGCATTTTTATGGCAAAAGGTTAGAGCAATAACTTTAATCACAAGATTATATAAAAACAGAAAAATAAGGACTTTATAACAAAAAAAATACGGACACGTCTCTCATTGAGATTTGAACAATAATTCATAATGATCTAAGAGTAACTATTTCTCTTCTCTTAAACTCAACCTCCGTTAACATCTAGTAACTTTTTTATTTTATTAACTCAAATTTTTAAGATAAATAGTATCTAATACTTCAAAATTGGACCACAAAATATTAAGTAAAATTTGACTAAAAATATTCTTCTCAAAAATGGAACTTAAATTCTCTCCTATCATTATAGTAGATATTTGGATCCTGAGCAGCACTGTCTAAAGCAATTCGATTATGAAATTTGTTTCCCAATTGGGAAATTGGCAAAAAAAGATAAGGGAGCAAAGTTGTGTGGTCCTAATGTTCCGGTAGAGAGTTTGGCACGCAAATTAAAAAACACGAGTCATGTGTTATATGTTTGTATAGTGGTTGCATGAATTATTAATTGCTTTCACAACTTAATTCATTACTTGGTATTTTAGATTTCTTAATAAGTGTCAATTTTCATTCTAATTACACTGTTGAGTTTATATATCAATTATGTGACTACAAACACAAGAAACTATTAGGTACATGACAACAATATAGTTCATAATGAAATAATGCTTATGATATCTACAAAATATTTTCAAGATAATTATATTCTTATTTTATAGCCATAAATCTTATATAAAATAGATCAGTTTAATTTGACTAATTAATATATAGCCCTGTGTCCTAAAATTCCCAACATGTTTGCATTTTCTCTAACTTCACATTTATACCTTAATTGAATAAATTATAAATTAGATTCAGGTCCTTGGAAGAAGTTAGTGTTGGCGTATGTTGCGCAGTGATTTTTTTTGCCTTAGGGGCTACCGTTTTGGTTGTGGCTAATTACACGTGGTTTAGTGTCTGAGTAGGATTGATTATTATTGTCGTGATGGAATTTGGTTTGGATGGGGGCGGGGTTGAGGGTTTTGGTGTACGGGCCCATTACGGGTATTAGTGGATTTTAGGTGTTGTTTTAGTTTTTTTTCTTTCTTGTGTTGTGATCATATGTGGTTTCACAATAATTTTTTTCGCTACAACTAGCATTTCTCTAAAATAAATTGTCACATTCCCGTATTATTTTTTCTTTTTTTTCTTTTTACATCCCATATTATTAAGTACACCTTCATGTCAAAGACAACATTGCAACAAATATGAACTAAATATATAAAATTTTGTTAATGCGGTTGTCTTTTATAAAAAAAAATCAGATGCAGCATTGATATATAAAGATTAGTTTTAAAATAATGATATTAAATGTAGATAAAAAATATGAATGTTGTCAACAAACCTTAATTCAACCGACAAAAATATTGATATTATTAAATCAGTTGTCATGATTGTGGTTCGAACTCTTGCTCATCTACTTGTGTATATGAGTTTTCAATAAGGATACATGCATTTATTCTTGAGTGTGCCAATCTTATTTAATTGAGATTCTGTTCTTTATATCTTGAACCGTTCTACTTCTACATCATCTTTTTAATAAAAAGTTGCTTATTTTGTGATAATAATTGTATTTAACATGTACTGTATGTGCAGTCATAAATCACAGAATAACATTTTTTTTAATAAACGACATAGTAGTACTTGTAAGTCTGGTACTCCATCTTTTTCATGGCATCTGTATTCTGCAAGGCATCCAAAAATTAAAAGTAAGATTTTTCACAAAAAAATATAATATAATTTAATGTATTAAATCTTGTCACTTTTTAAAACATAGTCATTAATTTATTCCTTCCTCAATCATATTTGTAAACAAAAAAACCTAGTAAAATCATGTGCAAGATTGTATATGTTTTGAAGAAAAAACCGATGAAAAACATATACTTCATGTTCTTTTAATAAGAGATATATTGGTAAACAAAATTTGATGTATTAAGTGTATAATATGAACCAAATACATCAAATTTTGTTGATTCATATATCTCTTAAAAAATTATTGGAGGTAGTATGTAGAATTCTATGACGTACATATATACAAAAATAGTTTTTGACCACCTATTTTTTTTACATCTATGTGACACTTTTTTTAATAAGCAATGTTAGTTGTTAGTATTATAATGTTATGTTAGCTTTTTTTTTTGTCAGAACTCGAATCCTGAACCTCCAGCTCATTAACCCTTAACTCAAATAGCTTAATCAGTTGAGCTATTCATCCCACCTCATCTATATGACACTTGATTAATCACATGAAAAATTATGGTTAATTCAGTTGAATAAATGATTAATTTAAATCATGTTTAAAATTGTGAATTTTTGGTTAATTACATGTTTAATTAATCACAATTTTAACTATTAATTAAATTACCATCTATTCAATTGAATTAACTTAAATTTTTGAACATGGTCAACCAAGTGTTGCATGTGTAAGAAAATAAAAACGGTGTTTTAACATACTCCCTCCGTTTTTTTTTATAAGTGTTCATTTAGAATAGTAACAACAAATTAAGAAAGTGTACCAATAAATTCCTATTTTTTTGCACACACTTTCTCTTTCCAATAAATTTAATATATAATGTAAAAAACAAACAAAATATATTTAATATGTTATGTACCAAAAAAAATTTAAAAAAAAAAAACATTAGTTTTCCAAATATATAGCATTAGTTAGTTTTATTGAAAAAGATAAGAGTAATTGACAAATCATATCCTTAAAACACTAAATGAACAGTTAATTAGAAACGCTAAATCTGACAAAACTTGACAATTAAAAAAAACCGAGTAGTAGGCAAAGTGGTTTGTTAGAAATAGATCTCCCGTGAGTTTAGTTCAGTTGGCAGGAGACATTGTATTATATATGCAGAATATCGGAGTTTGAACCTCAGTCATTCCATTTATCCACATTAAAGGTGAAATTTTTAATCACTAGACTTCATGAGAAAAAAAAACTATATATTAAACAACTTAGCATATTAATTATTTATTACTAGTTTTTATTTTTGTGAATGAATGATTTAGTCGCTTTCTAATAATGACTGTAGAGCTTGGTGAGTAGGGTCTGAGTATCTCACCAAGAGAGTGACAAATTAAAGGAGTTAGCATAGAGAGTGTGTTATGTTTTGTTCTATTTAAGAAGCACTAGCTATATGATCACTCAAAGGTGTTTCAACCTACCAGCAATATATACATGTCATGCATATGATCAACCTTATTATATTCATTCATCACTATAACACCAAAAATTTCATTTAGCTACCTCACATTCTATACCTCACCACTTTCAACTAAAACCATTCTTTGAGCTTTGAATCATGACAGCAGCAGCACATATTGCTCGAACAGTTGTTGGAATTATAGGTTTGTCGAGTTTCTTTCAACACTATTAATTTATTTGTAAGCATGTGTATCTATATAATTTTTTATTTTTGCTTATTCTTATGATCTCTTTCTTCACGATTTCCATAACTTCAGGAAATATAATCTCGGGCTTCTTGTTCCTGTCCCCAGTGTAAGCTTCCCGATCTCTTCTTTTTTTGTAAGATTTCATTTCATAAAAAATTTCTTTACCAACATTTTTTTTGTTTAGATTACATTTTCTCTGCAACTAAGAATAAATACTATAATGAGAACATAAAGTAGTTTTTGTTTTTAAGGATAAACTTGTAAAATTAATACATTGACAAATTTTTTAAAAAATGATTTAGCCAACATGTTATGATTTAGCTATATTTAAAGAGGAATAAAATATTGGTTAAGTGATGATTGACGCTGAACTTGGTAGGGAGGACTACGGTTCGATCCCGCAACTGCGATCGAGAGGAGACCGAAACCACTTAATGTCAGAATTAACTCACTCCGAACTAGATTAAACTGGCGGTTAGAGCAAAATAAAATAAAATAGTATTACTGCTATGTAATTAAAACCTCTCTTGATTCTTTTACCCTCCTCACTCCTCCACCATTGAAATTTGAAATTCCTCCCAAACCCAAACAGTACTGTATTACTAAAATTTGGGCATGTGATGGAAAAGGGAGTTGAATCCCAAAACAGGTGGTACTTAGTACTACTATTTATATTTTGTCCCCCTAAAAATAGTTGAAATGAATGAATACCATCAAAGTTGGAGGTACTACTTACATTTCAACATATTTTTAGGAATTTAACTTTTATGCTCAATGTAAAAAATCTTATACTATTAAGTATTATTAACATATCACAACCAATTATGTGTATGACTTTAAAAATATGATTATTACAAAAGTAAAATGTTTATAATGCTTAAATGATTAAGATTGATATTTTTAGGAGTTTACTCCCTCTAGTCTCGAATTTAAGCAAGCAAAATAATAAAAAATACAATTTCTTCAAGAAAGTGGATAAAGTGCATGAAATAATTAGAAAAATACTTCATATCCAATTTTACCTTTGTCTTTTGTTTTTAATTAAATTAAATTGTTAATTACTACTGCATAAAAATATGACATTTGATATGCCACAGCGTGTGGAAGTGTAGTAATGTTAGTACTTTGAAAACCGTAGAAAACTGTAATCATCATAGGCATATGAAAAATATTGAAAAATAATCTAAGAGTAAAATTGGAATATTGACAATAAATATAATAATTGTAGTAGATTTTTGTTTATTTGAGACTATCAAATTTTTGTTTTGTTACTTATATAATATAAGATCATAGGAAGTAAATTTCATGCATTGAAAAATACAATTATATTGACAATACATCACAATCGATCATGTGGATGACTTTAAAAATGATGGTGACAAAAGCGAAATATTTATAATGATGAAATCATTATGATTAATTGACGTGTAAAAACTCTTTTAAATTAATGCATATGTAAGTAAAATCTTGTTTAGTAATAAAAAAAGTTGCAAATTGATAATATCCCATATTCCCAACTAAGAAAATACATCTTTATATTAATTTCTAGGTATTTTCTAATTCAACCCTTCATAATTTGAGAATAATTATTTATCAACCAATGAGAACAAGTCATATGTCAATCCAAAAATTTATTACAAATTAGTTGTATGTAACACGTGCAAATCCACTTATGTGACTTGTTCTTATTGGTTGAAGGTATACCCTCAAATTATGAAGAGTTAGAGTAGACTTCACTTGATTTCTATTCCTATTCGTATTTTTATTTCACTTCTTAATTATTCTTTTAAAGTTAATTTTCACTATTTTTTTCCACTTATTTGTTAAAGTAATGAAGCTGACCTACCAATATGTCTACCAATTAAATTTAGAAACTGAACCAACTAGTCCCTAGCTCTCCCATTTTTGAACAGACAAGTTGGAGGCAATCCATCTCCCTTTACCATCTCTAAATGCATTGTGATCAATTATTCATGTACGAAGACAATAAAAGTCATGAAAATTTTATGAAAACATAAAATACTGTAACATAAATTAAAGTTTTCATTAATAGTACTAACATATCTTAGATTATTTTTTTTATTGATTGTGCTTGTAATGTCATATTGATGCAAGAATTTCCTTTTCCTTTTTCTTTTTGACTAAATTTTCTTTCTAGGTAAAAGAACAATGGCTCTTGTATGATTTGTATATATTAATTGTTTTCCTTATTTAAATTGAAATGAAATATATTACAGACCAACTTTTATTGAGATATGGAAGAAAGGATCAGTGGAGCAATTTTCACCAGCACCATACTTAGCAACACTTGCTAATTGCATGGTTTGGACATTGTACGGTCTACCCATGGTGCACCCGGACAGCGTGCTTGTGGTAACCATCAACGGCTCAGGCTGTGTGGTTGAGATCATATATGTCACGCTCTTCTTGATTTACTCTAACCGCAACAAAAGGCTCAAGGTCCTTCTGTGGCTAGTCGTTGAACTCATTTTCATCGCAACTCTTACCTTCGTCACATTGAGACTTGTCCACACCATCAAGAAACGTTCTGCAATTGTTGGTACCACCTGCATTATCTTCAACATCATGATGTATGCTGCACCTTTAGCCATCATGGTGCGTAATCTCATCAAACAAACACTTAATTTAAATCTTTGGTCTTGAATGCATTTAGATTGAATTTGACGTATTTGATAAAATTTACTATTGCGGTGCAGAAATTGGTGATCATGACTAAAAGCATTGAATATATGCCGCTTTCCATATCTCTTGCTTCCTTTGGAAATGGCGTCGCATGGACCACTTATGCTCTAATCGAATTCGACCCATTCATCACTGTAAAAAATAATTTAAATCCTTATTCTTGTATCAACTTTCTTTCCCTTCTTCATCAATGATAAGAAAATAGTTGTGAAGCAAATGAATTACTCATGATTATTGTTCTTAACACTCAGGTACCAAATGGGATTGGAACATTGTTTTCTGTGGCGCAACTGATTCTATATGCCACCTATTACAAATCCACGAAAATGCAGATAGCTGCTAGAAAAGCCAACAAAACAGAGGTGGACCTGTCGCAGGTTGTGGTTGGCAATAGTGACCAACAATCCAAGACAAATCATTGACCATGATGGATTAAGTTAATGTCCAATCTTTATCATTTCATCATTGCTACTATTAAATTAATGTCCTTCTATCCTCTTTTGTTTCCAACCTTGTTGAAATGTTTTGTTTTTAAAGATGCAATACAATCATTGCTCGAAGCAATGTCTGAAGTTCATTAAGTTAAAGTATTGAACACCTTTTTGCATCTTTTGGACTGAATTTGTAATCAGATCACATCCACCCACCAGAACTTTAACTTATAAATATCTTAAATATATTCACAGTATTAATCGTTGTTATTTATTTATAGTCTTCCAGAGCAGCACAATCGATTATTGAATAGGCTGTTCGTGACTACCATACTTGGGTAGGACAAATTAGGGAAGATTTTCCGCACCCTCAACATCACTTCAGATGTACACATCCAGAACAAATGCATTCTTTTGTCGTCCAGAAGAGGACTTCCCAAAAAACTATACATGCCATAAAGCCAATTAAATATGGGGCCTTCACAAAGAAGGCATGTAATAATCAACAAGTTGAATCAGGTGAGAAGCGGGGAAAAGGAAAATGGATATTATCATTGCAAGACCCCTGATAACCAAGTTGAAAATATTTCAAGTCAGGGTGAAGTTCAGTCATCATTGCATAACCCTAGAGGACTGTCCAGGGTGATGAACAGAGAGACAACTGCTTCAAATTTTGTAGAGAAAACACTTTTCAGAAGAATAGAATTGACACGCTCATTGTAAAACATCCGGCGGCCACCCAGGGGCTTAAACGTTCACCTGCACAATATCGTGTAAATGAAAGTAGTCAGGGGGAAAACATAAAGCCCACAGTGCAAGTTAAAGATAAAAACCAAACTAGAACATTGCTTCCTAATTACGGATCCACTTGACAAATTGTAACTGAGTTACAAGTCTCCAAATGAGAGTCAGAGTCAATGAATAATTAAATTAAGCAAACATTTTCTTTAGGTGAATAGTAAAAGCAACTAAACTTTTGTTCCTACCTGATACAAATGAAAATCAAACTTTCCTTGAAAATGAGAAAACATAAAAGCACAAAAAAGTTGTAAAACCATGAGACTACGACGGGGAATCAACATTTCACAGTGAAGCCATGACATCTTGTGGCGACTGGTGACTGGTGGCACGTTGTTGGCTTTCTTACCTTGTGAAGGTGGTGGTCATATGAGAGAACTTTTGTTGGTCGTGAAGCTTATTGTGGTTTGTGGAATAAGAATGGTGGGTTGTTAGCTGAAACCACCGGGGACATTAATTTCAAATGTTCTTGCATGAAGGGGTTTGGAGGCTGTTGATCTATGACAATATCTTGTTCTTTTCATCAAATAATATTATCTGTAATTGTTAAATATTGCAGAAAAAAGGCAGTGATCATGGTGTCTATATTCCTCGTCACTATTTACCATTTTATCATGCTATAAGTGATAGAACCTTGCCATTGGCTTTTTTACAAGTTATATCTACGGTCTATGCATTCATTGGGAAACTTTGAGTTTACCCAGGTTAATCACCTATAAAACAATTGGTCATTTAGCCATCGAAGGGTATCATATTAACATATTTTACTGCAACAAAAGTTCTAGTGGGGATGCACCTCGCTATTAACAAGAAAGCAAAAGAGAACACACTTAGAACAAAGTTGAGACCCTGTGCAAACTGAGCTATAAATTTAACTGTTGATTCTAGGAAAAACCATAAGTGTGAAAGACTAACCTATTCTAGCAGCCTTCCAAAAGAATCCCCGAAACCTACAAGGTAATAATTAAGACTTTATGAGTATCTGAAAATCATATACATGCTGCAATAACAATTAATAGAGATTGAAGCAAAAAGAGAGGACTGGTCATTGATGCATAATTGAACAAGCAAAGCCACAAGAAGAAAGACACTAAAGAAACAAAGTATGAGATGAAATTATTTCCTATTTCATGCGACTTGTGTGCATAAACCTTAAAGGTATTTTTGGGACAGAGAGGAGGGTAGAACTTTCATTTTCCCACTAATTTACTTGATCTTATTTTGCTCTCAAACAAATGCCAAATCTTTAACTGATATGAATTGAGTATCCTACTTCAGCAATGTTCAAATCTATAAGAAGCAAATATCTGAAAAAATCGCCACTTAAAAAATATATCAAATTCCATAACTAACTCAATACCAATTGCTTCAAATCCATTAAGAAGCAAATATCTGAAAAAGTCCCGCTTAAAAATTATCACATTCCTGAACATCATTACACTACATCAAAATGCATTGACAAATTTATTTTGTGATCAAATACAAATATTCGGAGAGGTGAGCAGCACGAACATGTGCACAGCCATAAAAAAAGTGTCAAATCATGATACAGAAAACATTTGGTCATTTGAACTCCTCTTATTTCTCTCGTACAAAGCCTAATGATCCATTCATCCATCTGAAAATGCAGTATTGAAAACAATAACAACCCAGTGTTTTCCCCTGCCTCTAGAGTAGGTTTCTATACTTCAAGGGCCAAATTGGAGAGAGCGCGGTAATTTAGGGACAAAGTTAGCGTTTTATTCTCTTTTCTACAATAAAGGATATCTTCTTTAAAGTTTGTATATTATAGACCAGATACATCAGTTATTCAATTAACCTAAAAATTATTTGTTTCTTATAATAGGACCAGATGGAGTAATATGTAAAGCTTGTCTGAGTTGTCTCTGTTTAAACCCTCATTAAGTTCCAGCAACAAAATCTATTGGTTTACAAAAGAATTAAGCATATATATGGATAACAATATCTCTAAATTAAAATGCAAAATTAAACTTTGACATCCAAATGAATTCTATGTGTATGCAGTAATCATAATAACATTGATAATGATAGCATTAATTAAGTTTGATGTGAAATGTAAATAGGAAAAAATAATAATACCCAGTTTTGTGTTGGAGGATGGAAGGGAACTGGATCTTGAGAAAGGTGCAGGTAGAAACAAGGAGTAGCACAACCGTCAAAAAAGAGTGAAAATTAAAGAGAGCAGACTGTAAAATAAAATCACAGGATACAATCATGACAGATTGATAAGAATCAAATGAAACATCGGGGTTGAAAAGAAAATAGTACCATATCTGGTTGAGTGGAATTTCAATTTACAGTAACGGATCTTCCAGAAAGAGATTTGATCTGGCGGGAGATGGAATCAATGGGTTCGGGCAGTTTCCTTATACTTTCAGCCTCCCACCGTCAACCACTTGCATTTGCAACTTCATCTATTTTTTTAAGGGTTAAATAATTTTTTATTTTTATAAATTTTTTTGGTACTATAGTGGACTAGTGGTGCACCAGTAGGGAAACTTTTTGTTTGTGTTTTTTTTTTTACAAAACTTACATGCATTTTTATACATACATTTCTTGCTATTCCACTCATAAAGAGGTAGTTATTTTAATTACAAAATAGTTTTCTTTTATTTTTTAAAAATGAAAACACACCAAAAATCAATTCTTTGTGAGTGGAACAGCAATAAATGCATGTAAGTTTTGTCTTTTTTTTTATGAAACTTTTTGTTTGTGATTTTAAGCCAATTTATGTGTACTCTTCACATTGTGAATGAATTATCTTTAATATTATGACTTATGAGAATTTTTTCCGCAAAAAATTGAATTTTTTTAATAGAAAATAAATTAACTATGATTTTTTTTTTGTTATTAACCCTCAAGTTCTCAGGGAAAAAGAATCTGGTAATCAGAGTTCTATTGCGGGTTAAGTAATGTTTGACAAAATAACTTAAAATTTTATTTTTTTGTCAAGTAGCATAGTGGCTAGAAATTCCACACATCTATGTTGTTAATAGCAGCGCTATAGTGGGATAGCGTAGCGGCAAACCCCCTCCCCGCTATGTTATAGCCCGCTTTCCGCTATTTAGAGAAGCGGAAATAGCGACCGCTATTTACAGGCGAATAGCGTTTTTTAGTGGATCCATAGCGGTATCTGGCTGCTTTTGTCTTTTGGGGGAAAGAATTTGATGAAAACCCTAATTCTTTTAAAATAAATCATAAAGTTGGGGGTATTTTTGGCTTTTCCGCACCCCTTTGGCGCCCTAAGTTCTCATATCACGTGATTTCTTTTCTTTGTGCGTCGTTTCATCTTTATTTTAGAACCTATTTAGTCTTTATTTAAAACCTACTTTGATGGTCAATGACGATATTTATTTAGTATCATGATTAAGTATGAAAGTCCCTTTTATTTTGTGTATTTTTCTATTTTTTAGTATTTACGTATGTTGTTGGAATTTATATTTAATTTATACATGTTTTTTTTGTCTTCAAAATAGCGGTTGTCCCGCTACCTGCTATACCACTATAGCATTTTCTGGGGTCAGCGCGTATCTGAGATTAACAACATAGCCACTCATAAGGTGGATAAGTGGGATGACCGGGGTTCGAAGCCCGACGCCCTGCATATATAATGTAATGTCCTACCAACTGAGTTAAGCTCACAGGACTGTATTTAGTTTTTTTTTTTAATCAAACAAATTTAATGCATTTCATTAACCTCCTACCAACCAGATTTGCTTGCCTCCTGACAAACTTAATCTCAAAATTTATAAAAGACGACATAAAATTAACAATATCATGAACGAAGGAAAGAAACTGAATTGTTTCTAAGCTTCATGCGAATAACATCAACCATCAACTTCAAATCCTTTTCAAATTGAACTCGACCCATTCCTTTATATCTAGCTTATTTCATGGCTAAAAGCAAAGCTCATGCTCCTCCCTCTAAGGTTGAAAGCTCGTACTTCTCGCAATTTTGAAAAATCTAGTCATTTGGTCACTCTCTTTATTTAACCTTCATTTTATTTTAATTTTTAACAAGAAAAATGAACCTACTCTTAAATCTAATTTTTTTAGTTTATGTTTTCTAATTATGTTTTATTTTAAAAAAAAATAATAAAATCAAATTAAAATGATAAATAAAAAATTAAATATGACGTGAGAGTTTTTTTTACAAAGATGTAGTATCATGTGTTATTTCATTTAAAATTGTGTCACGCCATTAAAATTAAAAGATAAATAAAAGGGGGACTAAATTTTAATTTTTCAAAATAGAGGTCTAAAATTGTGCAAAAAATAAGAGACTAAAATTACTCGTTTTTCAAAATAGAAAGAACAATAGGTGATCATTTAAGCCATTTTTTATATATTTATATTTATATATATATTTGCCATTAAAAAAAAAAATTTAAGCCATTTTTGTTAAGGATATGTATTTGGAAAAGAATTAATTCCTGGAGAGGGCGTGCGCTGTCTAAGGCAGGTAAGTAAATCATGATAAAGTCGGTTCTGCAGGCAATACCCTCCTATGTAATGAGTATGTTTATTCTTCCTGCTTCACTTATTGATGATATTGAAAAAATGATAAATGCTTTTTGGTGGAGGAGCGGTAGTACTAATAATAATAATAATACTAAAGGTATTCATTGGTTAGCTTGGGAGAGACTTGTTTGCCCGAAGGCTTATGGGGGTTTAGGCTTTCGTAATTTTGAAGCTTTTAATAGGGCTATGGTTGCAAAACAAGCTTGGAATATCGTCCAGAATCCGAACTCATTGGTAGCAAAGTTAATTAAAGCCAGATATTTTTCTCGTTCCTCTTTATTTGAGGCACCATTGGGATACAGCCCCAGCTTTGCATGGCGTAGTATGTGTCAAGCTAGACAAATTATTTCTCTTGGATGTAGGTGGCGGATTGGGAGTGGGGATAATATTCGTGTTATGCATGATCCTTGGTTGCGTGGGAGTGCTAACAGATGGGTGTCCTCGCCTCAACCATCAGGTGTATATCAGTTATCTGTCAGAGATTTGTTACACAAAAACTATAAAGCGTGGAATATAGTTAAGGTTCGAAACTTGTTTTCAAGGGATGTAGCTGAGAAGATTCTGGAAACACCACTTGTTAGCTCAGTCCGTGAGGATAAAGTGGTCTGGGAGGAGGAAAGAAATGAGTGTTATTCAGTGAAATTCGGGTATAAGTTAGTTTTGCGTTACTTAATAGGTAGCGACAAATATCATGTTCTGGGCAATTGGAATGATATTTGGAAAGCTCAAGCTCCGCACAAGGCACGTCATTTACTTTGGCGCTTATGTAGAGGATGTCTCCCGACTCATTCTTGATTGTTGGAAAGACGAGTGTAATGTACTCTCAATTATCCTGTGTGTGATGAGGAGATTGAGGATGAGCTTCACATGTTCTTTAGGTGTGCAGTAGCCCGGGATAGTTGGAGTGCAGCTGGCCTGTCGTTTGTCTTACATAATGCTACGCACCAACACACTAATGCTATGGACCGTATTTTCGCTGTTTGCGGCAATGAAAATAGTGATATTGTTGGTAGAATGGCTATGTTACTCTGGTGCATTTGGCAAAATTGTAATGACAAGCTTTGGAATGATAATGTATAGATGCTACGTCAAATTGGAAGACATGTTTTTGATGCTTGGAATGATTGGTACTCAGTACATAAGTTACAGAGTAATAATGTGAGCGGGACTACAGAAGCAGATTTAGTAAGGTGGGAGAAACCAGCTCTAGACTGGGTAAAATGTAACGTTGATGTTGCCTTTGTGTCTGGATCTGGAAGGACCTCGATGAGATTGTGTTTTCGCGATAATAGTGGTCACTTCATGGCTGGTATGACACAATGACAGCAAACCGTGATTTCATCTGTAGAAGGAGAAGCATGGACTTTACTTTTAGCAATGGAAGAAGCCAGACATAGAGGATTGGATCGAGTTCAATTTGAAAGTGATTCGAAAGTTTTGATAGAGGCCATTCATATGAAGCGTAGAGGCAACTTTGAGTTTTTGTCAATTGTTCATGATATCCTTAGTCTTATGTCATCTTTTATAAACTTTGAGGTTAAGTTTGTTAGGAGGCAAACGAATTTGGTTGCTCATACTCTTGCTAGGGCGGTCAATTCTTGAGCTAGCTTCCATAGGTTTGAGAATATTTCCTTTTGTATTGAACGTTTAATTTTTAATGAAATACAGTAAGTTTGTTTGATTAAAAAAAAAAAAATACCGAGAAATGTAAGTTATGTAACCAAAAAAACAAAAATACCGAGAATTAAAAGTAGAAAACAATTTATAAAAAAAAAAAAGCTCTAAAACGATTCGTTTCCCGCGTCATCACCTCGCAATTTTTGGTTACGAAAGATTCAAAAGGTAAACGAACAATCAACAATCAGTTTCTGCGTGCACGAGTTCACTCCAACAATGGCTGAATCGAAGAAACGATGGACGGTAACATACACAAAACACGTCAAACAGAAACGCAAAGTTTACCAAGACGGATTCCTAGTGCTCAACGTTTCCACCGGCAAGGTTTTCACTAAATCTTTTCACACTCTAAATTACCTCCAATTGTTTGAATCAATCGTTTATTCGGATCTGAAATTGACATCGATATTACTCAATTGCAAAATCTCACCAAGTTTTTCGCTCAATTATTGTGTAGTTATCGCTGTATGATGAATGCGAGAAACTGTTGGAGTGTAGGATCTTGAAGAACGGCGAAACTGTTGAATCTGGTGAGAGTTTGACGTTTAACAGTCACCTTGTTGATATCGGTAGTCTCGACGGAGAAAACAAGCCTCAACCTCAACCTCATTTGAATGTTGATGTAAAACAAAAGAATGTTTCTAGATTCAGGACTGCTGGTATCAATTCTATCACAATCTATTCTAAGTTTACACACACACACACACACACACACACACACACGATATACGTAAGATATATATCTATGTGTTAGAATTATGATCGGTTTGGATAAAGAGCTTATTTTGCAGCTTATAGCATAATCGCTTATCATATTAGTAAGTGCTTATGAATAAGCTATTTTTATAACGCAAGATAAAATGAAGTCAGACTGTTTTCGTATAATCTATAAACTGTTTTCGTATAATCTATAAGTTGTTTTGATAAGTTATCCTGGAGAGCTTATGGAAATAAGCTGAAAACAACTTACGAACATGTCACGATATGTGCTTATGCTAATAGTTAAGTTCAAATAAGCTAATCCAAAGAGACCCATAGTTGGATTGGAGTTTGTTAAAGGTAGTTGCAAGTTTATTACAATGAGTGTATGATACACTTTTTTCTGTGATCTTAACTAAGCTAACTGATCATAATCAATTTGAAATTAATTGTAACCAACTTGCAAAGTTGCAATTGCCTTTGATAAATTTCAACTATTTGTGTGCGCATTCTTTTGCTCGAATTCTAGAGTTTTTATTTCAAATTCCTTAATCATAATTTACTGCATGTCTTTCTGGTTTGTGTGTTGATGCAAAAGACGTCAAAAGTAATGCAAAGGAGACTATTGTGCAGACACGGAAACCTCTCAGTCCGTCACAAAAAATTATCAAAGGTGAACATTGGCATCATTATTTTCAGAATTTGGCTCCTAAGCGTTGTGAAAATATGTTTGCGCTTTTAGAATATTCTTGTTGAGGTTTCAAGAGTTCAAACTATTACGGTATAGTGTGTATCTTCAAAGTTCAAAAAGAAGATTAGTGTGTCCACAGTTTCATGGGAAATGTTTGTGTATTTTTGCTGCTATTTGTTGTATATAGATGTTTCTTATCAACTTATTCCTTATGTAGTTTTGTGCGATTGTTCTACAGTGCTACAAGTGAAGATGGTAATTGATTATCTGTAGCCTCTAGGTACCTGCACATTATGATCTGCAGTGCAGTATAGTTGTATAATTAGTATGGTTGTAACATTGCAGAATTTCAGATTAAAAAGAGAGAAATTCTTAAGTACGAGTCACCAAAGATCAGTCATGAAACTCCAAAACCTAGTACAACAGGTTAGTGTCATTCTGGTTTGATCCTGCTCTGCACACCTTTTAATTTTTCTTTTTTTTTCCTTCCATTCTGGTGCAAAAAATGGCAATGCAACATAGATTCTGCCTATTTACTCTCTCTTAAATTCAAAGTCGAGATACAGAGTGAACCTGACAGTATGTTGTAGGACATAATGTTTAAGAAACTTCCTTTTTTGGTATATCTATCTTCTAACTATCTGGATTTTTTCTATATCCAATTAGAGTGGCAAGTTCTATACACCAGTCAAATGACTCAGAAGGCAAAGAAGTACCATGATGGTTTTGTAGAACTTGTGTTTTCCGGATCTCGAGGGGCACAGGTTAACTTTCAAATGTCTATTTCTTTTATAAAAAAGTCAATATATGCACTGATTTCAGGATATGATCGGTGATGTCATTTTAATAGATACACCATTAATCATTTTTTTGTTTGTTATCCTTCTTGTATTTTGATTATTTTAGCATGCTTGGATTAGCTAAAATATTAGGGAAAATAGAACTCACAGTAATATTTTGACTACAAGCTGTTTGGACACAATATCTGGTAATACAAACCAGCACTAAATGTCCTTACAAGTATTTAGATATCAGTTGCAGTCCGGGTTAGATGAAGTGCTCAATAAATGGTCTATTCTCCCTTTTTCTCTCAATATTTCAGGTCACAATGTTTGATGCATGCTGGAAACCTTTATAATAGATAACAGTGATTTTTTATTACAAGCTATTTTGAATACAAAATATGCCGATCCAAACACTTAACATCATTTCAACTTGTTTTCATAATTGTTTGTAATTTTTTTATCCAAACTGGCTCTAAGTGCTAAATGTCCTAGTTGTAGTCAGGACTGTATGAGGGGTTTAATAAATGATTATTCTTTTTATCTTCTTTCTATATTTCAGGTTAGGCTGTTTGATGCAAACAGGAATCTCTTAGACAGCAGGTTCCTTAAGAAAGATGACGTAATGAAACCTGGTGAATCAGTTACATTTGATACATATTTGGTTGACATTAGTGAGGATCAAGGAAGTCATACACCAGATTCCATTGTTAAGGGAGGTAATTGCACTAATGTACAAAGAATACAAAAGATAGACAGACAGCAAACTTCTCTGGACACTGATACCCATGTAACCGTTGGAAAACATGGTTAGTTGACAGTTCTTGTGTTTTAAAAAATGTTGAATTTGACTGGTTGTTTTTAGTTGCATCAGTTCTTTTTCCATTTTTATTTAATAGGATGCTTATAGATTTCACTAGCATTTCATATTTCCAATCAATTCTAGTTACACAATAACTTTCTTCCTTGTTACTCAGTTTCCTTTGGCCCTTAATTGCTGCATTTGTTTTCTGCCTTAATTATCTTCAGTTTTTTCATCTTCATTAAGTGTTCTGTGTTCACTTGTATATCTCTTTCCTTTTCAATGTAGAATGGCAGGTCCTATACACAACACAATTAACTCAAAAAGCAAAGAAGTTTCATGATGGCTTTTTACAACTAGAATTGTGTGGATCCCTTGGGCGGCAGGTCAATTTTTTCACTTGCTATAATTTTCATTTCCCTCTTTGTATTGCCTATGTTTCTTTCATTTCCCTCTTTTAATAACAATAGATCTGATTTAAACAAACACACATAAATGACATATTGTTAAATTTATTAGTTACTCTCTTTTTAATGTTCTCTTTCCAGGTCATACTTTATGATTTGAGCAAAAGACCTTTAGAACGCAGGTTTCTAAAGAAAGATGAAGTTATAAGAGCTGGCGAATTATTATATTTTGCTGGACATTTAGTTGATGTCGGAGAACCTGAAGGTAGTCATCAATCTCCAGTGAAGTTGAGTGAACGAGGGACTGGTGGCGAAAATGTTGTTGAGAAGAGACAACTAAGACATGGAGAAAAGGCCTGTCACAATTTCTATCCATCTACTGCTAAAGGTTAGTCCTTAGTTATTCAGAAGTTTCTGCAAGTTAGCGCATGGTTGTACAGTTCTGTACTTATGTGTTTGTCATTTGTTTGTTTTGAACTTATTATCTTCCATTTTTTGCTCATTTAGTTTTTGTGTGTTCTTAAGCTTCGGTCTTGTCCCTAAAAAAACTTCTGTCTTGTCTTCAATGTTACCCATTAATGGCACCCATCTATCTCAGAAATTGAATGCAAAAGAATAAATATAAAATAATAACCATTTAGAAGCAGAAAAACCCCCTCCTTAAATAAGACCTTAAAATAAGTGAAATTGTAAGCGAGAAGGAATCTAAGAATATGGAAATAATTCTCAAAAATAACAATAATAAACACTTAATCTGGCTCTAGAAATCAAAAAGACTGTTTGAATAGCATGGTTTGATATGAGTTAGCAATTTACTTATTGGTTTCATGTGGTAAATCACAAATAACTTCAAATTGTGCTAGACATGCATGAATTAATGCGATTAATAATTTAGTATCACCAATTTGTATCACATGATTCAAGTTTGAACAATTTTTTTCTTACTTGTTTTAACCAATTCTCATCAAAATATTGGATAATCAAATAAAATTAATTTGATAAATGAAAAGAAACTAATGACGTGCTATTGGTATTGGGTGCACCCTGATAACCACGAGCAGGAATCATGTCTTGAATGAGATGTTGACAGGTTCTGATTTTTCACTCATCTGTATATGTTTATACCATGCAGAACAACAACATTCAAGCAAGCCTTGTCTTCGGCAAGATGCAGGCATGAACTCTCATTTTTCAGTGATAGAAGAGATAAATTCAAACAAGACAGTAGTCAAGCCTTCACGTGAAGGTTTGTACCTCTGGCCTCGACTCTAATATTGCATAATCAAATAAAATTAATTTGTTAAACAAAAAGAAACTAAAGACATGCTATTGGTATTGGGTGCACCCTAATAACCATGAGCAGGAATCATGTCTCAATGAGATGTTGACAGGTTTTGATTTTTCACTCATCTGTTTATGGTTATACCATACAGGACAACCTTCGAGCAGACCTTATCTTCTCCAAGATGCAGGCTTGGGCTCTCATATTGCAGTGATAGAAGAGATAAAATCAAACAAGACAGTCCCAGTAGTCAAGCCTTTACGTGATGGTTTGTACTTGGTACCTCTGGCCTCGATTCTAATCATCACGTTCCTGTTTGCATTACTTCTTTCTCCCTCCTCTAGCAGGAAACTTGTCTGGGATTAGGCTCTGAACAGGTTATGATTTTTCACTCATCTATTTATGGCATATCATGCAGGACAACCTCCGAGCCGGCCTTGTCTTCGGCAAGATACAGACTTGAACTCTCAATTTGCCGGGATAGAAGCGATAAAATCAAACAAGACAGTCCCAGTAGTCAAGCCTTTACGTGATGGTCCGTACCTCTGGCCTATATTGAGTTACATGCTCATACTAGCATTGGCATCTCTAATTTTACATAATGAGGGGGAAAAATAATATCAAAATATAACTTGGTGAATGGTGAGAATATGCATTATTAACTGTGAAGTAAGATACATTACAAGCTGCCTAAGGTAAAATTGGATAATCCTGATCATTCTGTGACAAAGAGACACGCACATGCAATGCCTGTGATATGACATGGGACTCTTCATCAACATTGCTGCTCTCAATTTCATATGTCACTTAACTATTTGTTTGTCACTTCATCAATATAGGCTGATTTCTGGTTTCTGTGCAGCCAATCAAATATTGTTCTTTTTACAAGACCCTAAGCCTCATGACTGTTATGTGAAAGGTTAGACACGTAACCTGGTTAGATATCAACCTCTCTTGAGGCAATAATTTAGTCACTGTGCTGGATTTCTATAGGTGGCCGATCTTCCAATAGGTCATATCAAAATATTGTGGATAGGGAATCAACGGAGGCTGTGAAATCCCCTGATATTAGATCTACCAAAGGCAAGTCACGGTGGATTTTTTCCTCTTTTATTTTTATTTTTAGACAATCTTAGTAGCTGTTTTTTGTTTTGACTTTTGAGATTTTAGTAGCACCATTAACACTGCTTAATTTGGGTTCTGCAGCAGCATGCGATGGTGGTAGTTTCCAGTTTAGGGAGAATGTCAAAATGTCCAACCAGGTCTACTCTCTCTCTCTCTCTCTCTCTCTCTCTCTGTGCATTTTCCCTAGGTGCCATTTCATATAATTTCTTTCTGTGGTGGATCAGTCGTCATCATAACACAACTATTATCTCTTGTTCTTAGAGGATTGGTCAGTGTTTTTAAAAATTAAGTATTAAATGAAAAGTAAGATATTTTACGTCACTTTCTATTTCTCGATTTTTTTAAACAAGTATCCAAGAGTACAATCATTAGGATTGTATATAGAAAATAGTGGCTGCAAGAATGCAGAATCTGAGGCATTAGTTTCATATAGTTGAGAACTTTTATCGGCCATTGTTTGGCACCTGGAGAAAAGGACTTTTGCTCAATGAATTTTGTCTATTTTATATATACTAATGAAATATCTACAGTTGTCTCAAATTTATATGTGGTTTTGAAATTGTATACGTAGCCCTACTCAGACAAGAAAGCTCAGGAAAATATCGACGAGGCAAATTTTGACTTATTATTATCAAGTCCGGATGATCATTCTTCTTGCCCCATTTCCAATGAAGGAGAGACTGCTGAGGAGTTCTCGCATGAAAGGGAAGCATTCCCAAGCTTCGACCTTGGATTTTGACGGGTAATGCATCTTAGAAGTATGTGTATATTATTTTCCTTATCACTTAAGGCGCCATCCTAGATGTTTTTATGTTCCTTCTGCAACCTTTTGGTATACGGCATATACCTTATATCACATAATCATTTAAGATTGAAATGACAAAATAAACATTTCCCATCTATTTCAAATACATGACATGAACTGGTGTATCCATTTGTTCTATGTTGTTTCGTGCAGGCCAGTGTCTGGACAGTCGCTAAATTCGATATGCCATTTGTCTATATTAGAAATGAAAAAAGGATGGAAGAGTTGTGATAGTCCCGTGGCCAAGCAACGCAATGTTATGTTCTGGGTACAAATTCAAATCCCGTAGCCACGTCCCTTTGCATTTTGCCATTAAAAAAAAATAACAAAAAGGAAGAAGCAAAAGCTTCAATGCTAGTGTAAATGACTATTAAACTATGCATTTGAACTTCTTCTGAGTATACAAGGTTATTGCCCAAATTAAAATTAATCCATAAAGGTTATAATTCTAATATTGAGCTTTATGGAATTCTGACTTGGAACCAATACTTTATTCAGTTTAAAGTGGAAAACAGTCAATTAGCAATTTGATTCTCATTATAAAAAACAAGCCGAAACAATGCGTTGTGCATGTCGAAGCATCCAACAATGTCACTAAATTTATTTAGTTAGTTTCAACTTAATTATTTAAGAAAAAGGTTTAAAGTTTTTTTTGAAAGGAAAAGGTTGAGTTATAGTTGGGAAAGAGATTGATAAATTTAGTGTTCCAACCGCAAAACAAATAAAGATTTATGATATCATACGTTTGTAATTTTCTTTTGCAAACTCCGAATTAAGTCTATTTTTCTAAAAACTAGAGAATTATCACTAAAAAACATTTTTTATTTTCAATTTTAAAATTTGTTTCAACTTCATGTTCCATCATATTCCACTAAATTATGTAGCTTATTTTCATATATAAAGATGAATTGTTTGAGAAAATTCAAATTCTATTTTTAGATAGAATGATTTTTATAAGAATTTATTTATTTTGCAGCTGAATTACTACAATTTACAAATATTTATCCCTTGCTTATAAAAAAAAAACAAGTATTTATCCCTTAAAATGGAGAGTAAATAAAAAATATTTTTCTTCATTTATAAAAAAATAAATAAAAAGGAAACAAAATGACTCATTCTATATTGCGCTGTGTGTGCTGAGTTGGCCTTATCTGGACTCTATCTATCCTTCATTCTTTCTTTCGGTTACAAGTTCATCTTCTTCTAAGCAAGCAACCACAGTGGCATCAATGGCATTCTCTTCACTCACTTCAATTCCTCTTTCATCTTCTTCTTCTCTTTACGCTCCTTCCATTTCTTCTCCATTTCGCTCATTTCCTCAATCAAACTTTCACCTAAACAGGAACAACAACAACTATTCCAACTTCTCCCTTAAAGCACAAACCCTAGACTTCACCGGTTCCTTCTTTGAAGGTGGATTGGGTTCTGGTGATGATGATGACGATGATGACGACGATGTTGTTATTCCAGGATTTGTTGATCTTGAAGAAAGAGAAGAACCACAATGCCCACCCGGACTCAGACCTTACGAAACCATGGTGGTTTTGAGGCCTGACATGTCTGAGGATGAACGTCTTGCACTCACCCAGAAGTACGAAGAGGTCCATTTCTCACTTCTTTCTCATACATGTTTTTTGTTTGATAACTTTTGAATTAATCAAATTGAACTTATTCTATATGTTCTAGCTAAACCTAATGTTTTTGTTTTTGTTACTTTGATACTGCTTAATTTGAATTATAAATTATAAATTAACTCTTCTATGATGAGTAGCCAGTAGGTTCTAATAGCATATTCTATGTTGTGTATTAGAGGTGAGGTGACTAGATTTGTTAGAATTGTATAATTCATTATTTGAATTGAATCACATGAATTGATTCGACTCGGAAACCTAGCAATTCATGTTGTCCGATGAATTACAAATGGGTTCATGAATCAGTGCAATTCTGTATCACCAATACAAACCTTATTATTTAGTCATTATTTAAATATTTATCTATTTACTCTTCTGTCACCAGTTCTCATCAAAGAAACTGAAAAATTGGAGAAGATTAAATTGATGATAGATGAAAGAAACTAGACCACTATTGAATTTGTTGCTTGGTCTTCATTCTTTCAAAATTAACATTTTACGCGGTCATTTGATTACCCTATGCGGCCTTGTTTGGCTAGCCTTATTTGAATAATTCATTGTTTTGTTTTGTTCTTCTGAGACATAGGCTTAATGCAATCACTTTATGTGTTTCCTAAGGAAATCTGGGGTACAAGCTCTTGGGAAGAAACTACCATTTTTTTATCTAGAACAAGAATCATGACTTAATGAATTTCTGTTACTTGTGTGTTAACTGCTATGAGTTCTTATTTATCAGCTTTTATATTAGTTGATAGTATGACTCAGTTATGACTTATTATTTTGTTCTATGAGACTTATGGTTAAGCTGTTTGGTCGATTCATATATTACATATATTTCAAGCTATTGTATATTATGTCTTTGAATCTTGAGATTTTATACAATTTATAATTCAGAAGTTAAGCTTGATAATTCACAACTGCAAGTGTTACACTATGTTGTTAATCTCGGATAGCGGCGCGTAGCGCCGACCCAAAAAAATGCTATAGCGGTACAGCGGGTAGCGGGATGACCGCTATTGAAGATCAAAAATCCATGTGCAAATTAAACATAAATTCCATCAACATACATAAATAGTAAAAAATAGAGAAATATACAAAATTAAAGGGACTTTCATACTTAATAACTATACTAAATATTATCATTTACCATCAAAATGACAAAATAGGTTCTAAATAAAAGACTAAATAACATTTCATCAAATTCTAGAAGTACTCAAAATGACATCCCATCAAAATAAAGCATAAGCAAGTTCTATAAGTACACAAAATGACAAGCCATTAATGACAAGTTCTAAATGTATGTAAAATAAAACTTTCAAAGCGAGCGTTGAAGGAGAAGAGCGTTGAAGTATTTGAGAAATGTTGGAAGAATCGGCGCCAAGAGAAAAGTAATCACGTGATATGAGAACTTAGAGCACCAAAGGGGTTCGGAAAAGACCAAAATCCCCTAACTTCATGATTTATTTAAAAAAAATTAGGATTCTCACACCCCACACACCCCCCCCGAAGGCAAAAGCGGTCGCATAGCACTACAAATCTGCTACGAAAACGCTATTCGCCTGCAAATAGCGGCCGCTATTTCCGCTTCTCTAAATAGCGGAAAGCGGACCTGTAGCATAGCGGTGAGGGGGTTTCCCGCTATTAACATCATAGGTGTTACGGAATTTGAACCGTGATTTAATATTTGAGTGTGACTTGACTCAACTGCATTATGTGCTGCACTGCTGATGAATTTGTTTTTGCTATTGAATTATGTGAACTAAATTTTTACACATTCTATTCTCATTGGTGAAACACACACTATTCCTATGATTTTCCATCGTGCAGCTTCTTGTTGCTGGAGGTGGCATGTATGTAGAGGTTTTCAACAGAGGTCTTATTCCACTATCATTTACCATCCAGAAGAAAAACAAGGAAGGAGAGTCCAACATCTATATGGATGGCATCTACCTCCTATTCACCTACTTCACGAAGCCCGAGTCCATAGGCGCCCTTGAGGATACACTATTGAGGGATGATGATGTTATCAGATCAACGACCTTTAAAATCAGGAAAAGAAGATATTAGTTTTTTGGCATCTCGAGTAGCTCTGGAAAAAGGATGGATAGAAAAAAGAATGTAACATTCATCATTTGTTGTTGTGGTATGATTTTTTTTCCTTCATTTTCATATGTATTAAAATATTTTTGTAACTTTGTTGGTTTAAATTAAAGGAGAGATGTAGTTGCTATTACTAGCAGTGTGCAGAGTCATAATGCCTAGTACAAAGTGCTATATGTAATATATTGTCAATTAAGGTATAAATTTGTCGTCTGGTTTTTCACGGATTAAATGTCTAAAATTGCTTCTTTTCTCATCAGATTAAAATCGCTTCCGTCCAGATTTATTCATATGTATGGGTAAAAACAATTTTTTTTTTCCTCTCGAGATTTGTCCATTCGGATGCAATAAAAAGTGTCTTTTTCTCGTCCGGATTGATAACTTTGGAGGAGTATGATTTTTTAAGAAAATAGTGAGGGGTAAAAGGAAGTTCTCATATATGATACCAACTAGTTCTACCTTCAAGAGGAGGGCTTCTTCACTCTCATCCACTCCTCTCCAGAGGATTCAAACTTCATATCCCTATCCTTGCTCAGTAAGTAAGAGCCCGTTTTATTTGTCATATTTTTTGTTTTCATTTTCACTTTAATTAATAAATTAATATAAGAGAGTCAATTATATGGTGTACAAGTGAGATAAATTTTGTATCATGCTCAATTGTATGTTTCGATCATTGGATCAATAGATCTCACTATTAACAAGCATCCCGAGGACACGTTTATCATGACCCAGAGACTTATTAATCAAATGGTAGAAAGCAAACTTGTACATTGTACGCATGCAAAATCACGTAAAAGAATGCAGGTAAGTTTAATATTTGTCTCACTATTTTCTTTTATAATTTATGAAAATGCATTTTTCATAGTCTTCAAACTTCTCTATCATAATTGTTTAGTACATAAGACTATCATCTCCTTGATGACAATTTTAAAAAGAAAAAGGAACTAGTGTCTCAAATGAACTATTACTTATAAAATAACACGTTTCTAATTGCTTACATAATCCAGATGAACTAATGTCCCAAAACCACTGGATCTAGTAATGTAAAAAAAGGCAAATGTAAAATCAACTTGAGCTTGAATTCCACTTAGGGCATAAAAGGGGCAAAGACAACTACTGAATTGTGTCCACCAAACCCAAATGAATTGGAGATAGCTGCATGAAGAATAATAATAAAGATCAGAAACATATTCTTTTAGAAACATATTAAACATTTTTTACATTTTTGAAACATAATAAAATGCAAATGTAATATTCACACCAAAACAACCTACATACCAACATTAACTTCATGCTTTTTCTTAACATTAGGAACAGTATCAATTGTAACATCATCCTCCAAGTTCTGTGGAAAAAGGAAAAAATATCAGACATGTTACTCGTCGAAATTGCGAGACTCAACAAAACGAAACGTATTTGGGGTTTGTTTGAATTAACTTAATTGAGCCTATGTACCGATATAAATATTTGTGAGACTGTTTTCAACTTATTTCTATATACTTTTAAAGATAGCTAGGTTTTGCATAAGCACTTATGCTATAAACATTGATGTTGTAAGCGATTCATTAAGTTGTTTATCTAGAAATTGATTAATAAGATAATTTTCGAGCCATGACAATACATCTTGGTTAATAGTTGGATGCAACCAGCCAGTTGTTATTGCTTTGATTGTTGCTATAGCTTCCAAACCACCAGAAGCACCAAGACAGTGGCCAATCATTGACTGAAAAAAAGGAAGAAACTATAATGATAAGCTTCAAGATCAATAAAAGGATGTTGCTGGGGATCTAACAAATATTAAACAAAAATAAATAAATAAATAAATTTCTTACCTTTGTCCCATTCATTTTCAATTCTGATGTGTCCTTAAAAACCTTTTTGATTGCATTAACCTCAGCCAAGTCACCAGCTAGTGTTGATGTGGCATGAGCATTCACATAGTTCACCTTTACAAATTAGAAAATTAGCAAATTGATTAGAATTCATCAACTTTACATGAACATGAGAATTTGAACCGGTTTAGGTGCATATTTGAAATCACAGTATGTTCGACGAAATCACAGTAGTATTGTGATTACTTGTCGCTTACCTCTTCAATGGAAACCCCAGCATCTTCTAAACTCTTTTTGATGCAAGATGAAACTCCAAATCCATCAGACCTTGGATCAGTCATATGATGAGCATCACATGTTATGGCACCACCCAAGTATTCAGCAATTATTCTTGCTCCTCTCTTTGTTGCACTCTCCAAGCTCTCCATTATCTTCTCTCAATGATGAAAATCAAATTGGCATAATTTGAATTGCATTAGGTAAACACTAGTTAATTGAAAGAAAAACATGCCAAGACACAATGCTAGTAAAATACATTGTGTAACCTAAAATAAGGACCAAACTTCGATAAAGTGAGCAACTCGCTTTAGAGGGTAAAGTGTATAATATCAACTGTTGATAAACAAATAATGAAGTGGTTAAAATATCAACCGTTGATTTTCTCAGTATTCACTTTAGAGGAGCCAAATCTCTGAAACAAAATAGTAAGTTTAAGATTTTACCAGGACACCAGAGCCTTCACCGATGACAAAACCATCACGATTTTTGTCCCATGGTCTTGAAGCCTTCTTAGGTTCTTCATTCCTCTGAGACAAAGCCCTGCAAGCAATGAATCCTCCAACACCAGAAGGTATAATCGAAGCTTCAGTACCACCAACCACCATAATATCTACTTCACCACTTCTAATGTGATGAGAAGCAGCACAAAAGCAATAATTTGCTGTTGCACAAGCAGTAGAAATGGAATAATTTGGTCCCCTTAGGCCAGTTTCTATAGCCAACAAAGCAGAACTCATGTTGGGGATGGAATGTGGAATGAAAAATGGAGAAATTTCGCTATGTCCCTTTTGAATGAAAGCATGAACAGCATTGCTAAAAGTGGCTACACCTCCTAGTCCTGTTCCCACTAGAACTCCTATTCTTGTTTTGTCCATCTGTTAGAAGAGATTAAAATCGCAAATAATGAACATAAGATATTTGATAACGAAGTTCGGCCAATTCTGTTTACGTCTCTGACTACATAGAGGTTGTTGTTCCTTTCTATTATTTTCAAGCTTATGGTTTACCATATACAACTTGTATTTAAATATTACGGTTCAGATTATAACATTACCTCTAAACTCTTATCAACTATAGTTTGTGGTATCAATCCTAAGTTATAAATCTTCAAAATATATACTTTTGACTTTGACTTACTGTGTTAAGGACTTCATGTCCAAGATTAGCATCTTCAAGTGCTCGCTTGCCCGAAACTAAACAATACTTCAAGCAATCATCGAGGTGCCGGTCATTCTTTTCATCGATGTAACCTTTTGTAGAGAAATCGCGTATCTGACCACCAAAACGGACAGGTAAACTTGAGGCATCAAACCTATCTATTAGGCTTATCCCACTTTCTCCCTCTAAAAGCTTGTTGTAAAATGTATCTATGTCACTTCCAAAGACTGATACAAGACCCATTCCTGTTATTACTACTCTCTTTTTCGGATCTTTCTCTCTTTTAGGTGCTGCTGTAGTTGGAGAAGCCATGGCTTTAATTGTTTTGCATTTCTTTCCTGTAAGATAAACACATTTTAGTTTAGATCATATTGTTCTGACTGCTTGTACAAGAACCGTCCGATCAAAACTGTGTCCAAGATCCTTTACTGCGTAAAGCAATTACAGCAGTGGATCCAGGTCCGAAAATGGGCTTACGTGACAATATCACAAGTTCTCATTAGATGTTACGTGGGCAGTGTATCTCCATTAAACTGTCAGTACTATTAAGTTATCAACCAAACCTATCTAGCAAAAACAGAAAATATTTATATTTTTTTAAGCTAACTTATGAAGAAACTCAACATCATTGTTTATTGATAATTGAACTAAAATACAAAAATCAAGAGTAAAAGATGAAGAACAATTACCTGAAGCTAAAATGTATCTTTTTGGCATGCATGCAACTGAATACATTTGCATTCTTTGAGTGAATCTAAGACCTTCATACTTAACCAAAGATACCTCAAAAGAACATGTACTACCAGAAATACCAAAGCATGCCATGTTGGTTATCTTTCAAAAGGGAAGGATTTGAGGTTGATATATTATAAAAGCCAAGCTTTGTATTGATTTTTGCTTTGTGAAGTGTGACACTTTTTTATTTGTCCTAAAATGAAGTAAACAAATACTACAACTAAGTTTTGGTTTGCATTTCTTTCATTTTAATTGTCAAATAACTACATAACAACTGCATTCAAACTTCAATTAAAGAATGTCATATTTGTTGGTGGATTGTGATTATTGTCCAAAACTACTATACTGAGACATATGTACTATATTGTTCAGATGTATGTATATATGTCTTGACTTAATAGTGAAACAATATTATTACTCAAATCATCTTTTCACCAACACATATGTTAAAGTAATAAATGATACAAAATTTAGGACTTGTCCATATCGAGACTCCCTTCCCCCCCTTCTTTGATCATAAAATATCATTTAACTTTTAGTTTGTTTCTTAATTACTATATCGTAATATATTATTTTTACTTTTTACTGTAAACTTTAGTTGGATTTATTAAAATTTACACTGAAAAGAACATCGAAAAATGTTTTCCAAAATTTTTTGCGTGAGAAGAGAAATTTAGGAAGAAGAAAAACGATCTTATATATATATGCACAGTCCTGTAAATGAGATGTTGGGCCAAAAGGGTACAGTGAAAGTAAAATTTCATTTAGAAATTATTTCTTTTATTTGTTTGTCAAGTTTGAGGCTAGTGCTGAGATGCATCATTTTCATAAGTAGTTAATCGTAAATTAATACTTAAAATTATTACAAATTCTAACGATTGGTTCTCATATGCGTAGATAACTTTTGATAACTTTTGACATTCAAACCCTATTCTTACTTAAACGATTGATTTTCACCAAACCAAGGTTAAAGGCATTGTATTTGTTGTCACAGTTCTTCTAAAAAACTCAACAAATAAGTATTAACTTTGTCTCATTTGTTGAATGCAAAATATAGTAATAAGATTTATTTAAGTATTGTTTATATGTGTGTGTATATATATATAATGTAACTTTCAAAAGATACCGAATTAATGTTGGGGTCCGGGGAAGCTCGGGAGAAACAATGAGTCAATGCTCCAGGACCACAGGAGAGGAAGACACAACATCCCAACCTAAAACCTTAAGACATTAGGTTAATGAATCACCTCTCTTATAAATCCAACATTCTTCTCATACATAGTCGATGGGGACTTAAATCATTCGCAATTGAAACCCAATATTCTCCCCCCAAGTGTGAGTTCCCACATCCTATAGTTGATCCAATACCAGGATCCCCTCATGTTCCCCCACCAAGCCGAACTAGACTCTAATACCACTGTTGGGGAGCCCGGGAGAGCTCGGGAGAAACAATGGGTCAATGCTCCAGGACCACAAGAGAGGGGACACCACATCTCAACCCAAAACCTTAAAACATTAAGTTAATGGGTCACCTCTCTTATAAATCCATCATTCTTTCCATACATAGTCGATGTGAGACTTAAATCACTCGCACTTGAAACCCAACAGTAAACTGAACTGTTCGGAACATAACTTGTGGTATTTTAATATAAAAGACAATTTAAATTTTTTAAAAAACAATTTTCTTTATAAACCCTTTGACTATATATTTGAGCAACTGAACCCAATGCCCAACCCAATTTAAGTTGGAACTAACGAGAACATTTCTTTTTAGACCCCGACATTTCTGTTAGGCCCCTCAAAATTACGTTTTTACCCTTAAACTTTGTGTTACGGTGATGAACAGTATTTTGGAAAATATATTTCGAATTTTTACTTTAAAAAACTAATTCGGAAATTACATTCCAAAATGGAAATTTGGGGGTGTTAGTCTGTATTTTCGACATACTCGACAAGAAAAAATGTGCGTCGAAATTGAAGCTGATACTTGGTTAAAATATAGATTATTGAAGGATTCGACGTAAAGTTGTCTTTATTCAGTGGACTTAGAATATTTTGAATTATAAAGTCTTTAGTTTTGACAGAAGAAATTCAAATTTGAATTATTTGTGAAGAGACAATATAAGATGTCAAAGATAAGTGGGAGTTCAAGACGCGTACCAGGACACACATTGAAAGCTCCGTTTATAACTATTATTTTCGGTTATTTCTTATTCAGTATATGTAGTAGTTTTTTATAGGAATTAAAGGTGACAAAACCATTCATAAAAACCTTAAGAAAACTCGAATTATCCATGTTAACGCGAGAAAATAGTCTTGCAAGGAAAATGTATGATTTTTGTACACCGTTTTCTTCAAGTTATTTTAATTGAATGCTTTTTCCTTTAAAGTTGTTTGCACTTACATCTAATCTTCATTTATTTAAAGTTTTTCCTTTTACTTTTGAACAAAACTTCGACTTAGTCGAAGCAGTCATTTAGATTCATCTTTCTTGTATTCAAATTTATGAACATGATGAACATTCAAAGATTTATGAGAAATATTGCACAAATATGTCATAGAATTTACTAGTTTGATCCTGCAAGTAATAAATTTAAATTAGCGATTATTTACCAAAAATACTGGTAAACAGGGGGGCTTAAGAGAAGTGTGGGGGCTTGAAGTGAAATTTTCAACTAACCAGCTTAACTGGAAAAATGGTTTTGGGCCTTTGGTATACAATATTTTGGACTTTGAATATACCGTCCCCAAACATTCTCTTGCCCGGTTAGATGTTTATCTATTATAATGCGCACAAATAAAAAAAATTTCTCATTTTTTATTATAAAAATAAGATAATTTTATTTTTTAAAATATATTTTCATTGAAAAATAAAAAAAATCCAGAAAATGATGAACATATTTGAATCTTCATCATTTCCCTTGAATCATAAGAATGTCTACTCAAATATACTTCAAAATATCATGAATCTATATCATGTTTATCTCAATCTTCTTCAAAACATAAAAATTAAAACCCCCAAATTCTAAAAAATGATGAACGATAAAATTAATGATGAAAAATAAATAAAACCCCCAATCTTATGTTTAGAAGATGATGAAGATGTTCATATTTTTTGCATTTATTTATTTTTCAAGAAATATTACGGGAATATTAACATTTTTTTTACTTTCAACGTCAGCTTAATCTGATTCGGTGGTCAGTTCTGGCATCAAGTTGTCGGTTTTAACCTCATTCTGATCGCAATTGTAGAGATCGAACTGTGACTCTGTTTACCAAGTTCAGCATCAATTACCACTAAATCAACTAACGATCGGTAATATTAACATTTGTTTTAAAGGCCTATATTAATTATTTAAATAAACAAATGTTTTACATCATTTAATTAATCAATAACTATGTAAGGATTTTATGTAAAAAAAAAACTATGTAATGATTTAGTTTTGAAGTTTGATAAAGAAAAGAGTTTGGGGGAAATAATAATTTGAAAGTAGAAAGGGGCACCAAACACGCGGAAGTAAATTAAGATTCATTGAAGATGACACAAAACGACGTGCCCGCTGGTTACGGACCACACCCCACACACATCCAAATGTTTTGAATAGTGTCACACACGCAGGCATACATTACATACATAAACACTCAAAGTCTCGCACTATTTTTGCACTTGCTTACGCGTCAAAATTTCTATATCTTAGCAACTAAGAAAATTTAATCCTTTTTCTTTCCAAAGATATAAAGGAAAGAAAGTTCAATTATTTTCTTTAAAAAAAAAAAAAAAGCATTTTGTAAGGTTTTTTATGTTGTCAAATAACCTTAGGAGCTAAAAGTTTCATCTTTAAAGTGGATAAGTGGAAAGATCGGTGTTTGAACCCCGACCCCTTATACATATAATGCAAATGTCCTGCCAGCGCCAACTGAGCTAAACTCACGGGACAAAACTTTGTAAGTTAAGTGGACAAAAGGGAAAATATAAAAAAATTCACACATGTCATGAGGTCCTAAATTTAAATTCAAGTAAAAGTGTTAAATCTAACGATATTGATATTATCAATCGAGTTAAATTAATGAAAATTTTATTGTTAGATTAAAAATATATCAATTTAGATATGTTTTGGACTGAGCCTAAACTTAACTCATTGTCATGTTCGTCCTATTTAATAAACAATCATGATTGTTAAATCATTCAAAAGAAAAAGCAATTGTTATCACTGTTTGGCCATCTGTAATGGAAACTACATTGCAATTTAGCACATACAATCTGGCCGGTTGTTAAATCATTCAAAAGAAAAAGCAATTGTTATCACTGTTTGACCATCTGTAATGGAAACTACATTGCAATTTAGCACATACAATCCGGCCTGTAGCTTTTCACGGATTTTCATAACCTTGTTGGGCAAAAATGGGATATGCACTTGAGTAATCTCTTCCTTTATATCATGAGCAATACGAAAATGGATCGAGTAATCTCTTCCTTTATCCAAGAAAAATCATTTCTAGTTTGCATGGTCCAATTAGGGCTGTGCACGGTTCGGGTTCGGTCGGATTCGGTTGAAAAATCGATCATCCACTGAAAACCGCATAGGGTATTTTCCAGCCCATCCCCGACCGTGAGAGCCAACGGATAGGTCGGGTGGCGGGTTAGGCGGATGTTGGCTTCGGCGGGTCGGTTGGTTCGTTTGTTGCATTCGATTTGCGCCTACAGAGATGGAGAGTAGAAAGGCATGTAATTGTAAAAGAGATGGTGTTAAATATGGGTTCTTTGCAAATAATGGTGTGATAAAACAAAAGAAACACAGTCAAGAATATGAGAGGATTGAGCATGAAGAAGAACAAGCACAAGAAGAAGGTTGTGATGGTATTTGATTTAAGAAAAAGAGAGATGACGTTTATGGAAGTGATTTAGTATGATGGAGAAGATGACTAGTTCTCTCTAATGATAATGATTATTGAGACTTGAACAATATTGTACTAATAATTGTAATATATTAAAAATTAAAATTCAACAGTGCGTGTGTGGTGATGAAAACCTATTGGAATTGACCATGGTCAGTGGTCAGAATATTTTGCATAAAGTAGTGAGAAAACATTTATTGACATGTGTAGTTCAAGTTATACAACTGTCAATTAAAGCAAACTACACCTAAGCTACGTATATTACAGAGGTAAGTGACTCTATTATCCAGTACTGTGGGCAAACTTCGGACGGGTTCAGATAGCAATAGATATAATTTTCTGAACCAGACTCGACCGACTAAACTCGTTGTTAACCAATTATTTGTCATTTTTATACCCGTAGTCCGAACCGAACCGACCCAAACACTCATGGTTTATTCGGTTTTCTCGGGTTTCGGTCGGATGATATGAATCTGCTCACCCCTAGGTCCAATCATTGATCCTGAAAATTTCTACAATAAGATTAGGAGATCTTCTTTCGGTTCTTCCTTTTCTAACTTGAGAGACCCGCTACTCCGTTTTTTCCATTCGTTACTTTTTGTAATTGCTGAAATTGGTGGAAATGGATCCGTGTAATCTTTTTCATTTTTCTTTTCAAAGTTCATCATCCATGGATGAATACCACTGCCATTGCATATCAAAAAAAAAAATTCACCAACCGATTTTAACGCACAAAATGTTTCATTATACCCTAATGACAAGTGCTTCAATGTAAAGTTTTAGCGCTCAAATATGCACGGATATGATCCCCCCACATCACCCCTTTCACTGTTTTCGTCAATTGACTCAAATGGGACATCACTTAGATTCTTGTGTGCCCTAACCCTATGACGAGCATATACCATGATTTTTTTAACACAAATTAAAACATGTTGAGGACATCCATTTAGTAAGCCATAATATTATTGAGAATACTATGTCTAAATATCTTTCGAATATTTTAGATTTAAATATATTTTAGATTTATATTTAAAATATACATCGTTAGGATTTAATATCTATATTTATGTTTAGAATTTTTATGATATCTTTAGAATATATAAAAATTTGTTTTATTTTGTAGGTTTATATGTAGAATCTTATAGTTATGAATAATATGATAAAAGAGAATGAGATATAACAACAAGAATACAAGAGTATTCTTCATATAACAAGTATTGATCTTAGGAGAGTTTCTCATATAAAAATATACCTCACCAAATTTCGCAATACAAAAACATAAAAATATCATATCACTGTAATAAGAGCCAACGTTCGTAAGACCTGTGAAGATAGAAGAAGAAGGAGAAGATGATGAAAACGAAAACAAAGATGAAAAAAGAAATTGAAACCAAATACAATTTGATTTATATACAACAACCCATAATACATAACTCACAAGCACATATTTATATATTTATGTGTTACATGAAATATGATCATGTATTACACAATCAATAACTCACAACTAATACATAAAATATGCTCATATATGACATGAAGATGTAGACATACAACGATGAGTAACTCATAACCAACAACTATAACCACACATACATCTTCATGTGTTATATGAAATATGTTCAATTCATCTATTCTATTACATAACTCATAACTAAGACATGAAAAATATGCTCATGTATCATGTGAAAATTTAGATAATTACAACATTCATGACTGACAACCTACTGTTACAAAAATTATACTCATTCGCGAATGTGGGTGGACAAAAAATAACAAAAATCAACTCGAACCTCAAATTGAATGTCCAAAGATATCAAGTGGATACAGAAAAGATATTCAGTCAAAAAGAATTGTCGATAATAATATACCTAAATATGAAAACAAAAACAAGTTTATTTGTCTAATCCTTTTTTATTTTCCAGTTTTAAAATCTAAAAAACTGAAACAGTCAAAAGATGTTTTGATTTTCAAAAACAGCTTCCTAAAACCGATTAAAAAACAAGTTTTCAAAACTAAAAAGCAATTTGAACAAGCCCATATACTCTAATAATTCCACTTATTCATTTTAAAAAGGTAAAATTTATTAATAATATTTGAACATAAAATCTTTAACCACTGCACTAACCCAAATCCAATTACTTATATTTCAATTTTTATTTTTGTCAAATAGTCTAGTGATTAGACTCACATTTAAACGTGGATAAATGTGGAATTCGGGGTTTGAACTCTGTCACTCTAATAATATCTCTAGTAGCTACTACTCTGTCCCAAAATATAAGCAAAAGTGAGTCAAAAAATTTAATAAATTTAGTTAAAGATTTGGACCAAATACATTCACTTTTGTTGATAAACTTTTGCTTATATTTTAGGACGGAGGAAATACCATTTAAACAGACTGTATATTTACTTTTTTGTATTTTTTTTTATAAAAAAGATGTTTTAATGTATTTTTTCTTACGAACATAAGAAAAGTAAAACATTTTGCATAAAAATAGTACTAGTAGTAAAAGAAAGTGTTGGTGTGAACTCAATCTTGTTGAGAATCAGAAGTGAGAAGTGAGTCACGAGATTGTTCTTTCTTCTAACCTCTTCTAGAAAATATCATCATCATATCAAAATATCCAACTGCCACCTCCCACTTTCTGCCACCTCATCACATGTACGCGGTTTTTGCATCATCATCATCACTCACTAATCACCGTACCTAATAATCAATGAAAATTAAATCCTAATTACTACCAATAATCAATTTTCGTTATTTTCGACATTTGGCAGTTACACGCAAACCCCTCAACTCAACCAAGTTAAGTTAACTCCTTCTCTCTATTGCTTTCCCCCGAAGTTTCATTTCAACATCTTTCCTTTTTTCTTTTTATTTATTTATAATTTATTAGGATTTAATTAATTAATTTATATATTGTGTTAATTTTTTTTTATACATGTATGTATGCTAGTCAAATTTATTTTTTTATTTTATTTTTTGGTCAATGTTAGTCAAAATAAATACATTAAATACATATGAATAATAAAATGTTATTTTCTTTGACTTAAATATAAGGGAAAATATATACTCCCTCCAGTCTCATATATAAGCAAAAAAATTTTTTTTGCAAAGTCTTATATATAAGCAAAAGTTACTATAATCATTATATTTATTTTGAATATTCCAATTTTACCTTTAGTTTTACTTTTCCATACTACTACAGACCTATATCCTTGGAAACTGTGGAAGAAGAATACCAAAGGATAAAATAGTAAAAGACATGTTTTTTTTTTATACTTTATCTATTTTTCTTAAAGGGTGTGTATTTTTTTTTTCTTATAATATTCAAGACTAGAGGGAGTACCAATTTGGCTTAAATGTAGATTAAATACATCTTAAGTAACCGATTCATTACTCGGTTTAATGGTGATTGGTGTTGAACTTAGTAAGAAGAATCACGGTTCGATTCTTGTAACTGCGATTAAATGAACTAGAACCACTTGATACTAGAATTGACTGCCAAACGATATTAGGTGGTTCAGTGGATCGAATAACAGTACTAAAAAAATTACACCTTACATACTTTTATTTTAATTTGACTAAACCTTAAATACATAAAAATTATTTAATAGTCCTAATAATTAATTGTTATTAGTATTATTTACACACACAAAAAAAAAAACTATACAATATCCAATTCACCCTTTGATTCACATCTTTCTTTATATTAGTAACACTTGTCACTCTTTGTTGTCATTTCTCTCAAACATTTTTCTCTCTGTCTCTATACAATATCCCTCTGCTTATTTATACTGTTATAGTCATCTTAAAATTTTTAGATTTAGCTTTCAAGTTTACAACAATCACTGATTCTGAAGAAGAAGAAGATGGATAACAACAACAACAATCAACAATCATTTTGGCAATTCAGTGATCAACTTCGTGTTCACACATCAAATCTAGCAAACTTATCTCTAAATGATTCAATTTGGGGTACAAGTTATTCCTCCTCCAAAAAACCTGCTGCTGATCAAAGAATCAATTTTGATATCAAAGTCGGTGGTCAAATCAACAACAACAACAACCCTGTTTCTGATTTCAACAATCATGCTTGGAAACACATGGATAACAACAATAACAACAACAACAACATGTTTGGTGTTGTTGATGTTGGTCTTAACGGTTCTTTCAACAAAGGAGTTTATTCAAAACCATCTTATGCTAATTTCAACACTAACAACAACTTGAATATCAATTTCAAGGGAAGCAATGTTATTGGTGTTGGTGAAGATGAGATTTTTCATCTACCCAACAACAATAACAACAAATCTGCTAAGAAGAACTCAAACCCTAACAAGAAACATGGAGACAACAACAATAATAACAGTGATGGTGGCAACAAGAATAAGGATTCAAAGGCTGCTTCTGATAAGAGATTCAAAACATTGCCACCATCTGAGTCTTTACCTAGGAATGAAACTATTGGAGGGTATATCTTTGTTTGTAACAATGATACCATGGCTGAGAATCTTAAAAGGCAACTCTTTGGTATGTTACTTTTTTTCCTTCAATTATGTAATTCTTATTATTATTTCCGATTTTTTTTCCTTTAATTATGCAATTGTTATTCTTATATGTTAGATCCGTTCCTAATTTATATTTATGTGTTGTTTTTTTTTACTACTAGTAGTTTATTTTGGTTTCCATGTTTGGGTGATTTTACTGTACTGATTAGGTTGCTGATTTTTAGTAGTATGTAATTATGAAGCCTGAAATTTTGCAGTAATTGTTGACTCAGCCTCGTTGCAATTGTTATAGATTATATAGATTTTAGATTGTTCTGTTTAGGTACATAGCCATATGAAGGGATAATAATATGTTCTTAGGGTCCTTATGATCTACAAAAGGTAAAAACCGACCAGAACATCTGGGACATAACATAACGACACACAGGACAAACTTTTAAGATATTGAACACATTGTTTTTACTATGTTTGGTGGTCAAAATGTTATTTTGACATTTTAGACAACTTGTACTTGCAACAAAAAGTTGTGCCGTGGTTTTTTGAGAGAAAAAAATTTCAATTTTTGTTCGGTCCTTTGCCCCTGATTTTTCTAGTTTCAAGAACAGTTTTAAAATTAAACACAAAAGTTGTCGTCCAGTCTCATGTTTAATTATCATTATCATCGGTGTCACAAGTATCAATCATGCTTTTTCTTATGTGTTGTTTTAGGTTTGCCTCCAAGATACAGGGATTCAGTTAGGGCCATTACTCCTGGGTTGCCCCTTTTTCTTTACAACTACACTACTCACCAACTCCATGGAGTCTTTGAGGTATGTTACTTGGTTGATCTTCTTCTTTCTCACCTAATCCATTTAATGAGACTGTTTGTTAGGGAAGCTGAACTATCCATTAAAATAAACTATCAATTTAGTCTCCAAACTATATAAATTCAAGAGGTAGTCCTTAAAGTATATAATAAAATCCGTCAATTGAGTCCTTAAAGTATATATGAAAATCCGTCAATTGGGTTTCTAAAGTATATGAAAATCCGTCATTTTAGACCCTAATATCTTAATAGAAAGACTAAATTGTCATAACATGTGGTGGTGTTGGTTTATTCAGGCTGCAGGTTTTGGAGGAACAAATATTGATCCAACAGCTTGGGAGGACAAGAAGTGCGCTGGCGAGTCTCGTTTCCCTGCTCAGGTAACATCTTCAATCCAACCTCTAAAACTTCTGTATGGGGCAGCTGTTGTAGGGATCATCAGTCCCGGCGGCTGTTGCACCATACGGCTTTATAGGGTCCGAGTTTGTGTTTTATTTCGTCTCTTTGATTTTTTAATTTGTGGAAGCTAAGAATGTTTTGATAAACATTGATGAATACAGGTAAGAGTGATTACTAGGAAAACTTGTGAGCCACTAGAAGAGGATTCTTTCAGGCCAATTCTTCATCACTATGACGGTCCTAAGTTCCGTCTTGAGCTGAATGTTCCTGAGGTATTTAATCTTTAACTTGTGCTCAATATATTGATTGAAGTTCATGTTTTTTTCATCTTTCATTTCAAACTAAATTGTGCTTTCTATTTTGGTTTGTAGGCACTATCTCTGTTGGATATTTTTGAAGAACAAGATACTTCCAACGACTCTTTGAAGGTTATGGCAGCATAAAAAGGTTACAATTTACAAAGAATAAAGGAAAAGCAATTACAACAAGTCAGAAAGACAATACTAGATAATTAGAGATTTGGGTTTGTTTTTATAACTATGGACTTACAAATAGAGTCCAAAGATATAAAAAAAACAAAGTGAATATATATATTTACCGGAGGATATTCAGCCTATAATATTGTGTTCTACTGTTTCTGTATAGAGGCTGCTATACAGTATACATTACAATGTTGTCCAATTTTTCTTTGTGTTTGGTATAATACTATTATATCATATCAAGGAGAATGCAATAAGAATGAATGAACTATTTTGCTTATGGGTTTTTGCAACTAGAGTTATATGCATGATCTAAGATATATGCATGGTTTAGGAGACCTTCTTTTGCCACCCTGCAAGCTTCTCGTGCACCCTATTTTTACTCATCCACTACACTGGTTAAGTAGCGGATGTTGTAAAATGAGAAATTTGAGGAAATACGCAGTCCGCTACTTAAGTAGTGGATGATGTTTGAGAAAATGATAGAGCGACAAAAGGTCTATGGTTTAGACCTGTTTAGACCCTTAGGGCCAGCAATGGTTCTAGTTTTTGAGATGGCCGGGTGACGGATTGTGCTTTGACGACTTTTGAAATCGAACTCAGATTCTTTTCTCCGTAAAAAATGGATTAATTTTAATTGTTGTTCAATGATTATTTCAACTTAGATTTGACATATTCATCCTTGCGTTTTGATTGTCTAAAAATCAACAATTTGACTTGGGAAATTAGACTAGTACAATATTATCTTAGTCAACAAAGATTTTGTACCTAGTCTTTTCAAAACTAATGATCTTCTACTGATGAGAATACTTTGCCATTACATTGGTACAAATTGGAACAAAGCTTATTTGGAGAATTATTAGGTGATCTATTTCATGAATGATGAAAATTAGACTTATGTGATGAATAGATATGTATGGCTTGTTGAGAGTATGAACATGCTTTCAATTATGAATCTTGTATGTGCTATGGTTTGGTAATCTGAATTCCTAACCAAAAGCCAATATAAGAATATGCCAAAAGCATTTTCTTGGTTGTGTGTTAGGTGATTAGTCATAGAAGTAGATAAACTTAAAAGGCACGTTGATATAACATCCATAAATAAATAATAAAATAGCTGGTTCTTTCATTTTTTGAGGGGCTATGGATGTATAATAATCGGAGTAAAATTCTTCTTGTGTAGTTGTAAATTATTTAAATAACTTGTACTAGTACATATTTATATACTACCATTATTTTTATGATGTAAAACATTATTTGAGTTGCCTCAGTGGTTCACTCAAAAATATCAAAGTCATTACATTTTATCCACTAATGAAGTCTTAATATATAATAGAATTTAAATTTAGATATTGTAAAATATGAGTTAAATAATCATTCACACTATTGGACCGAGTTAAAACAAAGAAGCATTAGTCTCGTGAGCATAGCTCACTTGGTTGGGACATTGCATGTAAAATGCAGGGACCGGGGTTCGAACCCTGGTACTCCCACTATTTCACCCTAAGAAAGTGAAATTCTAGCCACTAGGCTACTTGACCAAAAAAAAAAAACAAAGAAGCATTCTTTCCACTAATTTGACTATAGTATAGTCAACTACACATTTTCATTTTTGTGATTATATTTTTATTGAAATTATGCTTCAATTTGGCAGTTGGTATGTCGACGACTAGCTGGCTACAGCTATTATTTTGGAGGAGGTGCCTTGCAGTATAAGTAAAGATAAATAGCTTATTCTTACCACTTCTTTTGGCTTTTAGTCATGTTTAGAATATACTATATATAAGCAAAAGATAAAAGTATACCGAGTCCATTTTGTGTGTGGAGATAAAAGCAAATTAAATATTTTAATCTAGAATTTTAAGGCAAAATGTAACTCAAAATGTAATATCATTTCACTATTTCATCTTAAATTTGAACCCTAATTTTTTTCTTCCATAAACTGTGTATCTTCACTCGCAACTGTATAGATTAATTATTCGAATTTTGTGGGACTCAAATGAATGACAAACTCTATTTATATATTTTAACACTACTACATGTCCAAATTAGAGATCGAATCAAAGACCTTAATTAGTTAAGCTAAAAGAGATTTACACAATCTCATCTAAGTGCTTTTGAGTTGAATCCTAAATCTCTTGTACAAAAGATTGGAGTCCTTTTCACTAAATTGATTTTAAATATAAGTATAAGACATGTAAGTAACATTTTGCCAAATTACACTTTTAGAGTTTTCTATATAACAACACACTAGCTAGTAAAATCATTATTATAAACTAGGCTCTAACAAACTATTTTAGACTTTTAAAAAGTTAGGTCTTTTCATCAAAACTTTGACAAACCTCCCTAAATTACTTCTAATATCAAAAGATAGATTTTATATACTATGTAGTTTGAGACTTTTTTGAAACCTAAAATCTTCCAAATATTTAAGACCTCCTTTAAGGCCTAAAATTTAATGGATCCTAAAATTAAACATTAATATACAATTAATTAGAGGAAAATACTTGCGAGTTTTATATTTATAAAACTGATATTCACTCTTTTTTTTATATTCAAATGTTTAATCAATATGTTTACACTAGTTATTTGTTGATAATAAATGAAAAATGGAATAATTAGTATATAGGTTATATAGCTAACGGATGTTTCATTAACAACAAATGGGTCCATAGCTCAGTGGTAGAGCATTTGACTGCAGATCAAGAGGTCACCGGTTCGAACCCGGTTGGGCCCTATTTAATTTTTTTTTCTCTCTAAAAAAAGTGCAAGTTTTATTATTTGTTGAAAAGTGTAGAATGAAAACAAAGAGGGAAATTGCTCGAGTCTTGAGTATGCTTACATACAGACTCCATGTATTGTGTCAAACTAACACTCATCATTCTTATTTGTTGGAAACATTGCACTCACAGTCTCAAGATTGTTTGAATGACAAACACTCCTAATTTTGTAAAAATAGAGGAAAAACAAGCTAAGAAGAAATTAATCATTGGGGGAGTCATAATTTCCACATAATCTACTAAAAAAAATTAATAAACCACGTTAACATAAGATTATTCATAACAGATTAAAAAGAACTATGATCACCTCATCGAAGAGAGTAGTCGCATAGTTTGGATGAGTATTTCACCTATATAACATTGGCCATTTTACTAGCTTGAATATTTTTAACCACCACTTCAGAATCAAGACGTAGCTCAATCATCTTGAATCTCGATCACGAGCTACAATATAATCACAAATTAGTGAATTTGAAGGTTCGTCTTTCTATCTTCGTGTTACTTTTTACTCATTATTTTTGCATCTCTTGCCCATCACAACTTATATCTTCTTTTTCCATCACATTATTCATGACTTTTTCTTCTCTTTTATCAATTAAATGTTAACTCAATCGTAAAAGCTTAACTTGTAGTCTTAACTTCTTAAGAGATGAAACTCAAATCTCACGTTGTAATCTCAAGAGATGAAATTCAAATCTCACATGGATCGATTATAAAATGATAATTTACACCACAGTTTTCTAAAAAAAGCCCAATTTTGGCTTGGAAATGATATATAACCCCCCCCCCCCCCCCCGTGACACCACCTTCTATCTTTTAATCTTTATTTTATATACATTTATCTCATAGACTTATTCCAAAAATAAAATCTAAAACTTATAGAAAGAGAGACAATCATTATTCAAAATATAAAAACACAGTTATTTTTTTTTACTAACAACACAGTTATTTTTTCTCATACTTCTTTTTCGTTTTACATTGTTTCCCACACTAAAAACAATTGTGAGAGATAGGACAAATCTTAAAATTCAACTCTTTTAAAAATTAATAGTTTGATGAACTCTTGAAATATTGAACACATACTTTGATGTGGTCGGTTGGAATAACATATTCTTTAGTACTATACTTATAACAATATGGACTTGAGAATCACAACCTAAAGATCAACTAGACTATGACAACATAAGTCCAATGTGTATAGGCCGAGATGAGGCCTAAGAAATTGGCCGAATAAAATAAGATTGAGCTTACGAGGCTAGGCGAGAGATAAGGACTCAACATGAGGAACGTGCTTGCTGAGAGGAAATGGTTCCTATCTTCAAGTAATGGAGAATGTTATGGACAAATTGTTTGATAGTAGGTCAATACGAATTTGGGATTTAATTTACCCTCAATTTATCGATTTCACATTATAATCAATCTCCTATCTTTACGAAGAAACAATTCATACATATCAAAATTTCAACTCATCATTCCATTCTTCCTATCTTTACGAAGAAACAATTCATACATATCAAAATTTCAACTCATCATTCCATTCTTGTCACTACATCGAATTTGAACAAGATCAATTTACTCAAAAATACATAGAAGCATGAAATCAAATAGAAAGTGATGCAAGAGAATGGAAAGAAGGATTCCAATCTTAACATGCAAAGAGAAGTAAAAGAGAAATTCATCCCCATTCAATCATATAATTCAATTAAAAACCTAAGCACACCCTAGAGAGATTTTTAGTGAGGGGTTTAATCTATAAAAGCACAATCTAGAACTACCTAAATTCTCATTCCGACTACGCCTCAACAACTCTAGAAGCAAGATAGAAAAGCAACCAGATCAACCTATCGGAGAAGAGAAGCATATCACATCCTACGAGCTAAAACTACTATAAAAATGAGACTTGCCCCCGGATAGACTCACTCAATTCACATCTCGCTTAAATCATACTCTTCACCCTATCTTATACTTCGTAGGTACTATACATCCTTACTTCGGAGAAGAAAAAACTTACAATCAAAAAAGAGGTAGATCACATCACCAGCTCAGGTAATCAACCACGTTCCATTGCGCCATCACAAGAACAATACAAAATAGAACTATTAATGATAAAATTTAAAGGCAGGCACCCACAATCCAGAATCCACAATCCCAAAAATCAATATACAAAGTATAACTGTTAATCTAATTACACAATAAACATGTCCAATAGTACATACACTTAACAGTAAAATTTGATTTATTTATGAATAAAACAGTAGTGTAGTATATGAATCAATATCATTACAAACAACAATTCAACAAAGTATATTAATTAAAACTCAAATACAAGCAGGACAATGAACTAACCCATTCTCATTACACTTAGGACATCTCTCAATTTCACCACCAACAGAACTAACCAACTTACAACTTCCACCACAATCAAAACAAGGAACAAACCTTGCTCCACCACACCCCCCACAACCTTGTCTTCCAACACCTCTCTCCACACGTGTCGCATTCAATATCCTCCCAAGTCTACCAGTTTCATCAAGCTCCATCAACTCATCTAAACCACCCAAATATCTTCCCTTAACAAACACCCTTGGTAAAACAACCCCACCACCAGATTCTTCCTCTGTTAACAACAACTCTTTAACTTCCTTCAAAAACCCACCGTGAAGTGCCACGTCACGCTCATCGAAAATCACTCTGTGATTTTCTAACAAGTCTCTTGCTTTGTTACAGTTATCAAATGTTTTTCTTACACCACGTAACGACGTCGTGTATATTACTACGGCGTCGTTACCGTTTGGTGGAATTTTTTCTGGATAGTTACTTAATGGGTCTCTTCTTAACCTTTCAAAATTTGATTCTTTCTCTTCTTTTTGTTTCTCCAATCTATCTTTCTTTATGAATATGTTATCCTTCAATTTCGATGATACCGAAGGTAGCAATGTTTTCACAACACCAACATCATCGACTTTTGTTGTTTTTTGTAACTCTGGTTGTGGTTGTTTGGAACTGGAATCTTTGTTGCTGTTATCTTTTGGGCTTAATTTTGCATCTAATTCTTCAAGTGTGTGAAATGAAGCAACCTTACGTGGTGGTTGTGATTGTGATTGTTGTGATGGTGGTGGTGTTTGTGGTGGTGAAGGTGGTGGTGGTTGAGCTTGAACGGTTGGTTTGAGATGTTGAAGTGTTTTACTAACTTCATCCCATGATTGAGGAGATTTTTCAGTGGCATCAAGGATGTGAAGAATAGGAGGAGGTAGTTTTTCTTCATGGGAGATGGTAGTGGTGTTGGTGTTGTTGAGGTGTTTTAGCCATGGTTCTTCGATGGCGTTAATGTCAAAAACGGCGAAGCTAGTTGGTGGTGGTTGATATACGGCGGGTGCGGTGGCTTCAACACGTTTAGAAGATGCACAGCCCATAATTTCCTTCTTTGTAGTGTTGTTCACAAATGCCAAAAAATGCTAGCTAGAGAGATAGATAGATGTAGTGAGTGATTCTTTTGTTCAAATGCTCATCCACATATTGTTATCCATATAAGTTTACATGTACCAGTGTTAGTACGTGTCTTAATATAGACTAACTATATAAAAAATGTTTTGGTAGGAATTTTTACAGTCACTCATATTTGTCCAATCATAAATTGAATAAATATACCATATACTTATTAATTTATGATTATAAATAAAATGGTTTAATTGATGCAATTATCATTTATAGGCAGAATATTATATAATATCTCTAGTCAGATAGAACCACAATAAATAACAAAAGTCTGTAATTCGAGGGTTAAATTTGAATCCATAACCTCTTATTAAATTAAAAGAAAGAAATCCTTATCATCTGAATTAAATGTTCTTGAAAACCTTCGATATATTTTTCACTATTATTATAAATACAAAGAAAAATATAATATTTTATGAGTAGGATAAAGAAAATAGAAGAACAAATACACTAAAATTATTTACCTAATTTGATTCAAATTAATCTATCTATGTATTAAAGAGAGAGTTCTGATCTATATGATCAATAATTTTTGTTTGATAAGGCAATAAATTTTTAAAAATGATACAAAAAAATTATATCAAATATCACCCCCTAAAGAGGATGTGACAAGGTATGGTGAGAGTTTAAATTAGCATTATATTTAAGAGTTAATTTGATTGGATAAGTGAGCAGTTTGTTTTTTTGAAGCAAGATAAGTGAGAAGATTTTTTTGACTAAGATAAGTGAGAAGATGTTAATGAAAAATTGTGCCTTATGTCAATTTAGCGCGTGATTTAAATTTATTTAAAGCATATAGTATAATTTTGTTTGAGTGGTGTGTGAATAAGGAGCAAACTAGTTTGAATATAATTCTAACTCTAATCTAATGCAATACTCCTCCTACATAAGATGCATGGTGTGAGTGTGAGATATTTATGTGGCTTTAAGTAGAGTATTATCCATCTAGTTAAGTATATTATGTAGGACAAAAACTATATGGAGAGTGAGTGAGTGATAATGAAAGTAGGAAACATGCATACCTTAAGATTAACGTCTGGCAATTGTGTTACTTGCGTGGATCAGTGAGAAACAGCCACCTCCACATATATCTAGCGGAATGTTTTTGACTTTTTGTCTCGTTTGGCCTTACTACTACTGCGTGCGTGGTTGTGATTTCAAGCCAAGCTTTGATTTCATTCTTAAAATTATGTGATACTATTAGTTATTTACCTAATACCGTGTTTCTCTTTCTTAAAAAAATCTTGACAAAAAAAAGGGGTAAAAATAAAATGGAAATATTGAATTGTTTGTAAGGGTAAAGTGTTAAATGTAGGGGTGGAAGAGAAATTTTTCTGATTTCAGACTTCGCTTGCAGCCCAACAATAAGCCCACGATACAACGAAGCCAGACTTGGCATCACTTAGCATTTGTACCATAAACACCTTGGAAATCACTTACCCTCTTACCATTTACTTTTGGCACCTTAGTCCCATAGGATACTTGCACAAGATAAAAGCCAAGCTTAAATAAATCTATTTTTGAGACAAAATTAGAGTAAATGCATCATTATAAATTTGTGAAACTCCATTGCCTTGCCCCGAAATTGGATTCACGGCAATCAAGTTGACCACATTCAGAAATTATGTAGTCATTCGATCTTAATCAAACAACTCAAATTAAAGTAGCTTAAACTTAATCGAATGACCACCAATATTCTGAATGCGTGAAAAATTGAGGTAAGTCTGAACATTTGCCCATACATTGAACATACGGTACGAGCACATATATAATTCATATTTCGGAACAATTCTCCAGCCTCCTTATCCTACAAATAAAACAATTTACTTAGCTAGTTTACCGCCTATATATTGTAAGCTGGGATCTCTCTATTATTTCGATTTCTGGTGTGAATAATTTTTTGACAGACTTTACTTATCTTGCAGTCGATTACTGAGGCATTTCCCCTAGGAACAAAAAAATAATCCTATATTAAATTAAAAAATAAAACAGAAGACTTATGTAAATTATTTTGTCCAGCATTTTTTATATTTTTTTGGATTGTATAGTGGAACGTCACAAGCAATTCAAATGGGATTAAACAATTGCACCAGAAATCATAGGTGGATGCAGAGCCTCTAGCTCTCATATTTGAAATTTTTTGTTTGTTTCTTGATAATAAATAAATTAAAGAATCTACCTCTTATTCTGTTGTTTTCTCTTTGGATCAGTTGTTATCACAAATCCAATGTTTTTCAATTCTCAAAGCAAATATAAATCCCCAACGGTCCAATTTCACATGCACACCTCCAACTCTAACATAAACAAATCTAAAACAGGACAGTAACTAACGTGACATGACAGTATGAGGACAAGTTTTTGCCGAACACGAGATTTCAAACTTACAATATAAACAAACTTTCAGAACAATATCTTCTATGTTATAAAACAGTAACAAAACAACACTGAAAATTATATTCAAACATTCATCACTGAAATTTATCAATCAAATGGGGAACTGTTCTTTCAAGGGTACAACTGGAGAATGCCATCACTCTATCAGAGTTCTAACTGACACTGGTTCTATTTTACAATTCAAAGGTCCTAAAACAGTTGCACAAGTCCTCGAAAATCATCCCGGTTATGGTGTTTTCCGACAAGGTTGTGCGTCATCACCGTTATTGGACCAAGAGAGCTTAAGCTATGGTCTTATGTATTATCTTCGTCCATTGAAGGAGGACATAAAAACTAGGAATGGTGAGAGAGTAAAGAACTCGGCGTGTGATTATGTGGAGAATCTGTCGAATGGTTCGGCTCTTGAAGTGTTGCCTTCAGCTAAGAATGGTGTGTGGAAAGTGAAGTTGATGATTGATACAAGACAACTAGAGGAGATTTTGTCAGAAGAGGTGAATATTGAAGCATTGATTGAGAAGATGAGGATGGCTGCAACTACATACTCTATTAGTAGTCCTACAAGGAGCAGAACCATGAGTACTTGGAAAATGGGATGGAAGCCGACATTGTTCAATACGTTCTTTGCGCCAGTTAACTCGGGAAAAATTACTAAAAGCATTGTTGCTGCACCTGCTACTGCAGTTACAGAAGGGTCAAATTTTGATTTGAGTTCTTGTTAAGAAAAGGCTTCCTAGTTCATGCTCAATAATGAAATTTGAGCATGTTAAATTGTTAATGCTATAGTATTTGGATGACTAGTCCAAATATCAATATGGATGTGATATCATATATGCAATGAATGTAATACTAATTATTGATTTCTAATATGAATGGCTCATAAAACTAAATTGACTAATCATTGGAGCTTCAGGAATCGTGAAAATGGGGTTGCAGGTAGAAGGTTTGTCCCTGATGTGAGGGGCTTCAAAGCAGACAATTGAGTGGATTGTGTTTTTGAATCTTAGTTGATTGTGTTAAGAAAACATAGCATTGGATTTTTAATTGTAACAAAGTTGCATATGGATTTATATATTTTGAATATTTTCAGCTTTTTAAACTATGGTTATGATGCCATTAGAAATTTATAAGAGCTTTGTCTATCCTCATTGGCACTCAATTGGAGTTGAGCTGAAAGACTCGGAGTATTTGAAAAGGAAAGTGCTTAACATTACAAAAAATGAAGGCAAGAATAAATCATGGCAAGCTTTGATTGAGTATTCCACCCATGATTTCCGCTCCGCACATACTGAACAGCTTCAAGGCATTATGGAAAACTGACATGTAATTATTCTTGCATTTCGTAGACAAAATTCATCGTAACATTTCACATAGCTCATTTGTAAAACTAGATCAGGAACTACGCAGTGAAGTTTCTAAAAATCACAGATGGAAGAACTCTAATTCTAAACTCAAATGGCAAGTGCCTGTGCTCCAAACACATGCTCAAACATGTGTCAACGTAGGAAGAAGACTACAAAAAATGTGACAGTACATAAGTTTTTTGCACCCATCTTTCTTTATAAATTAAAAATGGTGCCTTCACTTCTACCACTACATATTTGACCAAGAATACAAGAGCTCAATCATACAAGTGACAGAGGATACAATTCATGCTAGCATTAAACAACATAGGTGAAGGAGGGAAAAGGATGACAACAAATGTGGTTATCTAAAACGAGTGTGTGCCACAAAAACATAGATCCCAATTGTGTGCCAATCATCAATGCTAAATCTCATAATAAGGAATGCTACAAAGAGTGAAATGATAAAGCAACAACATCCATTTAACCCTCTCAATGGATTCAAAACCAACCAGCACAAGTCAAAAGCTAGAGTTGCAAAGGTTATCCATGTTTTTAGCAGAATGCTAATTATACAAACTTCAAATATGGCAAGGGTCAATTGACATTAGCATTGTTGAAAGGTTACTATTCCTTTTAATCTCTCTTACCCTAGGACACAAATTCAAGAAAGCAAACAATAGAAAACAACACACTTGAGAGACAATCTTTTGTACTCAAACCAAATGGTGTCTACTCTAGGGGGAGGTGTACGGGTACGGCCACTCATTTGTATATTACCAAACTAAACCAAAAACCACCGCAAAGAACTAATAGGAAAATGCAACAATAAAAAAGAAACCAAGAAAGATATGGAAGGGAACATCAAATAACTATATTTACTAACATTCATTTAACCTTCTCTAAAGTCATCCTAAAATAGCTATACTCCAGGCAGTTGTACACTTAAAAGAACATGATTCACAGTGATTTCAAGTCCTAGACAAAAAGATCCAATATCAAAAGGACACCAGGATATTCATATTACAAAGAAAGCAAAACCACATTCACTTAAGAGTTGAGACATCAACTAAGTATCACCAAGAAAAATGTGGCTTGGCCATTCATTAGATAATGACATGAACACTTCAATCAGCAGATGGGAATCCACACATCCTTATATACGTGACTCCAGTTTCTCAATGGCTTTTTCTATGGCAGGCACACAATTCTTAAAGGCTTCCCACTGCTCCACAGACAAACTTATTCCTGAAACGCAAAAACAAAAAAATTAGAATTAAAAAACAACCTTCAATTATAGAACAATATAATACATTGTATAAGGGGGGAGCGGGGATTACAAATCAAGTCAACAACAATCTAAGCTTTCTTCCGCTAGGCAGAGTTGGCTACATGAACTACTATATGTCATAATGTCCTTTATCATAAATCAAGTATACTAATAAACATTTGAATCAAAATTTCTGTTCATGGTATCCATGAATCCATCTGACTCCAACTATTTGACTATTTTCTATTAGATGTACCCCTACCCCGTAACCTATGCTTCTACCAGTGCATGCACAGACCACCTAACACTGTCTTTTCTCTCTAATGATTTCATTTCTAATTCTATCTTGGTAAACACTAGGTCAAAAACTGCTATTATCAGCATCACTTATCTGCAGCAGTAGCGACAAAGCTTTATGACCTTCAATAGATCTAGTTCTACATTAAATATTCTAAATTCGATGAGAAAATAAAAACTTTATCAGGAACAAATAACTTAAGCTCACACAGACACACACACAACTTTTTCATTTCTTTTATAATACAGAAGCTTCTGAATTTCTTTGTAAGGAGACCCACTTGTTGAATCACATAAAATGAGCATGACAGCCAGGCTAACAAAACATCAATTTGGCAAAACCAAAGTAGAACAGTACTACTACTCATACTATGTTATAGGGGAAGGGTTTCACATTGCACTGGAATGGAACACTAGATAAGCTTCAATGTGCATAAACATTTTAATGCCAAGCTAACTATTTTCATGTCAGTTGCAACGCCGAGACTTCCAAGTCTAACTAGTCAAATTGGCATGGATAAGAGACGAGCAGTATAGGTCAATGAAATTGAAACCAGTCTAAAACATAAAGCAGTTTCAATTCATGACACTTTCATGAATAGTGTAAGGAATTCATGACACTTTATGACATGTCCATAAGTTTTTTTTTTAACTTATTTTCATAAGCTCTCCAACTAAGATATGGTTTTTCCATAAGCAATTATGATAAGAGAGTTTGGATCCTCTCCATTAGGGGAGGAAATGGCAATCCCAATTTCCATTCATATCTAATTGACATGTGGTAAATCAAATATCAATGTATCACAAGTTTTCGTCAAAATTACTAAATTGAAGTATTTACTGGTGTGAAGCATTTGCTGGATTGAAATATTTCAGATGTTATTTGCATTATTAGTTCTATGAGCCCACTTTATAGCAACACAATTATTATGATACTTCAAGAAATTACTTACATTTTCATGACAGCACCACACTTAAAACATATGTGCATCTTTAACTGTAAAACAGATTGGCCACCATCAGTAGCTCATCAACCTCACTGTGCTCTGGCATTGCGATAATCAATCACAACGCCATCAACAGCCATCTCTTGCCGTTTTAAAAATGAATTTATTTTAAGTTTTTTTTTTTTGAATAAGCTAAATTAGCCCACCTAAATTGGCACCAGAGATAATCGAACCTGAGACCTTAAGGAGGAGCACATAAATCAAGGTCATTGATAATTGATTTGCCACATGTCAACTACATATGAATGGATATTGAGATTTCCATTTCCTCCCCAACTGGAGAGAATCCAGACTATGATACGAGCTTATTATGCTATATATTCACTTAATTAAGTTGTTTCTCCAAACAACAAGACCTAAAACATATAACAAAACTCCCCACCTATTTCCTACTGCCAAAAAAATCATAAACGACACAAATTATCTTCAGGAAATTGAATAACGAGAATTGAAAACAAACATATAAAGGAAAAAAGAAAAATACAATTTACCTTTGTTAGAAGGAAGTTCCTTGCCATCCTTGGTGTAAAACTCCCTAATGGAGACATACCTTTTCCCTTTGAAATCCTGAATTGTCACCTTTCTCTTTTTCGTAAGCTGAAATGGGAAAAACAAAATAATAATATTGATGAATGAGGAAAAAACCTTTTCTAATTGATTCATCGTTAACCAGTGAAACGAGAAAAGGGTAAACAAAAAAGACGAAACAGACCTCGCAAATGACGAGATCGCCAGAATCAACATAGACATTGCTTTTGCTGGAAACACCTTTTTGTTTAACCTCTTGCTTTTTTTCTTCTTCTTCTTCCTCTTCTTCTTCTTCTTTCTCACGCTGTTTTTGTTCTTCTTCTTCCTTTTGTTGTTGTTGCTGCTTCTCTACAAGAAAATTTTCAATGATTTGCCTCACCAAAGCTTTGAATGGAGGCTGATTAAGGTTAAGGTCCAATTCGGTGGAGGCTTGTTTTCGGATCTTTGATTCTGTTACCTCTTCCATGTTTGATTCATGGAGGATCTTAAGAACTGTTTCTTCGATTCTTGCTTTGGTTTCAGCATCTGCCATTTATGCACAAAGCTCGGTTGCTGGTTCAAAGAGGGTTTTAGGGATTTGGCTTAGAGACTGAGAGAGATGAATTGTTTGGACAAAAGTGAAAACAAAAAATGGTTGTAGAGGGGGTACGGTAGTCACGCTTTTCTTAATTGATTGTTCTTCTTCATTACAGTATTGTACTCCCACTTTTCATATATAAATAAACAAATATTTCATTTTTAAGTCTATTAAATGAAAAGGTTTGCATCCCCACCAGCTTAAACTCAATTGATATTTTGGATATCGCAGTATATTGTAGGAGCACATGTTGAAATTCGGGACACTTCACTTATTAATCTTTAAAGTAAATTTTTTAGCCACTATGTCCCTTGACAAAATAAATAAATAAATAAATTAAAAGGTCTTGCTAACAAGTGCACCAGACACTCTTTAAACATTACATTTTAAAAAAAATTATTTAAAAAGTTAAACGTCACGATTTTCAATGCGTTGACTTTACACATTTCTATAAAGATCTTATAAAAAACTTACTATTTAAAAGCTTAAAAAGTGTCCCGGGACACTCGTTAGCATTTGTCTGAATTAAATTATAAAGTGTTGTTTTTTAGGTAATTTTTTTGTGAATTCTTCGGTAGACATTTTATTTGTTGTTTTTTTGTAAATAAGACATGTACCAGAGTATTCACCTTTTTTTTAACATTTTTTTTAAGGTAAATTTTATAAAGTATTTAAATATACATAATTCATATGCAATCTTTAACATATTTATCCACATTATACATAATTAATATTACTTACCAAAAAAAAATACATAATTAATATTAATATATCATCTTTAAAATATTTATTGACATTTTTGAGGTATTATTTTGTGAATAGCAATTAGGAATGTTAATTTAATATGTAAAATTGGAGATCTATGTGGAGATTAAACCGTTTGGGGTATGAAGATGAATAATTTTTCGGATAGAGATGTGGATAGAGGAGAAAATTTCCTCAACAGAGGTCTCGGGACAAAAAAATTTCACACGCTCTGTAGAAACTTTGTCCCCCGAACACTTTATTAAACTAATATTTATAAATGTATATTTTTAAGGTACTTATTAGTCAAAAATAAAGTACTTTACATATTATTTTTAAAACTTAAATGCAGTTTTGAAACAGAATTATTTTTAAGGCTTAAATACAATTTTAAAAATGCCCACAACACAAATGCATGTCTTAAACTTATCAACGATCCAACTCAAACTTATCAACGATCCAACTCAAACACACTCCACAATTACATATCAATTCAACTTTAACCGATGCTCATTAACAACTTGAACACACTCACCTTGATTAATCAGAGGAGGGTGAAACTTGGACATTATTGCAAGCCATGAAAGAAGCTAAGCAGAGAGACTTTGATCGAATCAAATTCGAAAGTGACTCTCTAGTGTTGGTTAAAGCAATTCAGACCAAGAGGAGAGACAACTCAGAGTTTTTTCAATAGTTAATGATATTCTACTTCTTATGTTATCTTGCACAAACTTTGAAGTTAAGTTTATTATGAGACAAGTGAATTCAGTTGCTCATACGCTAGCCAGGACGGCTAATTCCTAAACTAGTTTGCATAGATTTGATATTATTTCTTCACGTATTGAACTTTTGGTGATTAATGAAATGCATTAAGTTTGTTTCATTAAAAAAAATTATCATTAATATTTATTTATATTTCACGTTTCTTAAAATTGATTACACTTAATTAAATATATTAAATTTTTGTCAAAAAAATAAATTAAATTAAATTTACATCACGTACTATTGGGCTAGATACTAATAAAGCAGGCCCAAGAAAATGTTCAAAGGGGGAAAATGCATAGTAATTTGGCGCCATTTTTCCTATATACTCTCAGCCCCTATTTCTCCTACCTCCCCCGTTGGTGCTTCCTCCCTCCTCATTCATTCCTTCCACCAAACCCTAACTCGCACCTTCATTTCAATCCTTCAATGGCTTCAACTCCCAAGAAGTCTCTTCTATCTCCCTCTAAATCCAAACTCCGGCCACAATTCTCACCAATTTCAGCACCCGTTACTCCACAGTCGTTACCTACACGCAGATCCACGCGCTTAAGCTCTCTCCTCACCGATTCTCCAAAAACTCCCAATCTAGTTGATGCATTCAACGAAACTCCCAAGAGAGGGAGAAGAATCGGAGAGAAAACTGAGCCGGTGGCCAAATCTCGCCTTGATTTCTCTCGTAAAGATAAAATTCTAACTCGAAATAGTTCAATTAAAGTAGAAAATGAAAAAGATTCTGCTCAATTTTTGAAGAAAAGAACTAAGAAGAGTGAATCTGATGAAATTCCGTTTGCTCCACAATCCCCGGAGCAATCGAAATCCGTAAAGAGGAAGAGGAAGGAGGATGGTGAGAAATCGAAGAAGAGAAATGAGAAGGATGAATCAGTTTTGTTTGCTCCAACGTCGCCGGATCAATCGGAAACTAAGAAGAGAAAGAAAAAGAATGAGGTTGAGAAAACGGTTGTTACTCGAGCTAGAGCTGCGAGAAAAGAGGGGAAAATTGCGAAGGTGCAGTATTATAAAAAAGTTGTTTATGATGGTGGTGAATTTGAAGTTGGGAATGATGTTTATGTGAAAAGGAGAGATGATGCTACTTCTGATGAGGAAGATCCTGAAGTAGAGGATTGTAAATTATGTTTTAGTTCTGGGGATGAAATTATGATTGAGTGTGATAGTTGTTTGGGTGGGTTTCATTTGAAATGTTTGACGCCGCCGTTGAAAGAAGTTCCTGAAGGGGATTGGATTTGTGGGATCTGTGAGGGTCGTAAGATGGGTAAAGATGTTGATTTCCCAAAGCCTCCTGAAGGTAAGAAGCTTGTTAGGACAATGCGTCAGAAGCTTCATTCAAGCGATTTGTGGGCTGCTCGTATTGAGAGGTATGAATACGATATACTGTATATTTTATTGCTCAATCACATAATGTTATGTTGTTTTATTTTCATTTTATTAGATTATAATCATGTTGATGCCGATTATGGGGTTTATTTACATTTGTCTAATGTGAGCAGTATATGGAAGGAAGTGGATGGAAGCTATTGGTGTCGGGTACGGTGGTATATGATCCCAGAAGAGACTTCTGTTGGACGACAGCCACATAATTTGAGCAGAGAGCTATATCGGACCAATGATTTTGCAAACATTGAGGTAATGGAACTTAAATGATTTGGTTGTTGTATAATTGTATTAGCGAAGTGCTGGTATGAGTGAAAGCGTCGTAGTTGTTCTTCCGATTGTTCAATCAATTAGCACAAAATGAACATAACATGTTTAGTGGTACACCTTGAAAAATTTGGAACATCTAGATGGCTTGAGTTTTCTTCTCCACAGTTCATATCCATACTCAATTCAAGTCTGAATCTTACTCAGAAAAGAATGCTTGAGGTATCTAGATGTATAAAAAATTGATAGAACTGGAGTTTATAATTGGGTAGGTAGTAGCTGTCAATTATGGACTAATTGCTTACTTTGATAGATTGGTTACATTCTTGGTTAGTTCAGCTTGGCATTTCTACAATCATCTCTCTACACATAGGTAAACTTTTACATGCCTTAACAACTCTTGTCAAACATAACATCCTTGGACTGGTTGGTTGATTTGTTTCTGCTAATAACTTGGAATTAGATTATAGTGTGCATTGTGCAATGCCATACCCATGTCAATTTAAATAGTTGGAAAATAAGTTAAACTATCAAGTTCTATTGCGCTCCTGAATTTATTTTTTGGAACTTTTTGCATTCAATATGATAAAATCAGATACAAAAAAGGCGACTAGACATAACCTGTATTTCATGACTATTATTAGTATTTCTATAGTCTCAGGGTAGTCAGAAAAAACTCTTCTTCCTTTTTTTTCTTCTCATCATGGTGCTTTTCTGTTCAATATAGATGGAATCTGTCCTCAGACATTGTTTTGTCATGACCCCTAAGGAATATGCCAAAGCTAGTGACGAGGGAGATGATGTTTTCTTGTGCGAATATGAATATGACATCCGTTGGCACAGTTTCAAACGCTTGGCTGACATTGATGATGAAAGAGAGGTAACCATCTTAAAAAATATATGTACAAGGACCATTCTTCCCATGAAAGGAGTTAACCATTTAGCAGTGCTAATATTGATGAGTTTATTCATACATGGTTGAACGGTGACAAGACCAATCATTTAGCTGTGCTGGCACTGATGCATTTATATTTTTACATGGTAGAATTCTGATGACAGTGACGGTGACGAAGACTGGAAGGTAGACAAGGAATCAGACTCTGATACAGATGAAGATGTTGAATATGAAGAGGAGAATATTAAAACTGCACAATCTCAACCACCAACAAGCCATCAATTAGCTGCAGTATGAATATTATTGTTCACTTGTATTAATTTGTATTAATTTTGTGTTTGAGTTCCTATGGAAAATTAATGTGTAAATGATACAGAATCTGCACAAGGGACGATTCTTTGGACTTCAGAAGATAGGCGCAAAAAGAATTCCAGAGCATATAAGGTCTCACAAACAGACTAATCTTGAAAGAGCAAAGGCATCGCTGTTGTTAGCTTCACTGCCTAAATCTTTACCTTGTAGAAATAAGTATGTTGAAGTTTGAACATGATTTTTTAACATTTCATTTATCTGTATTAAGTTACTATTACTAATCAAAACTTGCTTTTATTTAGAGAAATGGACGAGATAACTACATTCATTAAAGGTGCTATTTCTGACAATCAATGTCTGGGGCGTTGCCTCTACATTCATGGTGTTCCCGGAACTGGCAAGGTACTATCTTCTTGAACTAGCTATGTTGTTTTTTAGTCTAATGTCCAGGGAGGCTTTACTTTAGCTATCACAAAGCAAATCTTATTTTTTTACTCATTTTTTCCATGTGTAACTGCAGACAATGAGTGTACTCTCAGTGATGAGGAGTTTGAGGTCAGAAGTTGATGCAGGAAACATCAAGCCGTACTGTTTTGTAGAGATTAATGGTCTGAAATTGGCTTCGCCAGAGAATATTTATAAGGTAAAGTTCACAAAAATTATTAAGTTTTTGGTTTTATTTACATATTCCTTGGCTATCTTATGGTTCTGACTTTGAATACTATTTTAGGTCATATATGAGGCATTAAATGGTCACAGAGTTGGATGGAAAGAGGCTCTCCGTTTGCTGAATGAGAGATTTGTAGAAGGAAAGAAAACTGGAGAAGAGTCTGACCGACCATGTATTTTGCTCATTGATGAACTCGATCTTCTTGTAACCAGAAACCAATCGGTAACTAACAAATCCTCTTGCAAAAATCTTTTTATTAGGTCCACATTCTTTATTATTGTTTTTTATTTATTTATTTATTATTATTATTATTATTATTATATAACATCAGATTTCCATGACTTTCCTTTAATCGCAGGTTCTGTACAATATTCTTGACTGGCCTACCAAGCCACATTCCAAGCTAATTGTGATAGGTAGGATTTAAGCTCTTATGAATTATATTTACAGAATCATGATCTTCTAGCTAAACAGATGTAACATCAAATATTGGGATCACAAGAATTCAGTTGATTATTATAACAACTTCAATGCTTTTGTGGACTGCAAAAACTTATTCTTTTGTAATTATGTAATACATTCAGGAATAGCAAATACAATGGATCTTCCAGAGAAGTTACTTCCTCGTATATCAAGCCGAATGGGCATCCAGAGGCTCTGCTTTGCTCCATATAATTATCAGCAGCTTCAAGAAATCATTTCGAGTCGCCTCAATGGAATTGATATCTTTGAAAAACAAGCTATGGAATTTGCTTCAAGAAAGGTTAGTCTCCAAGTCATTTGAAGATCGGTTTCCTATAATCTTACATGCACAATGGACACTTCTTTTGGTACAATAGCTTGTTGATTTACATCTGAAATGATCTTTAATTATCCAGGTTGCAGCTATCTCTGGAGATGCACGTCGTGCTTTGGAAATATGCAGACGTGCAGCTGAAATTGCAGATTATCGTATGAAGAAGCTAGCTTCAAATCCTGATAATGTTGCTGCAGGTATATCATGTGAACAAACCCTATAGATTTTATATGTCATCACAGGAGAAAGGGGAATCACATGATGCTTCCTACTTTGTATTGTGTTCAAAATGATATGTTTCCTGCTTTACATGTTGCCGAGCTAGTTACCTGTGCCTTCACAAAAGCGTCATTTGTTTTTATACATATTTGTAAACAATATTTGGATATATTAATAACCCTGCCTATACTAACAACTTCAAATTGAAAATAAGCAAGTTAGCTAATTCTTCTTCTCCCACATAAACAACTCGATTACTCCAGAACAAAACAATATGAAATATTTTAATATCTATAAGATTTCAGGACCCAAGACCTAACTTCACATAATAATGTTTTGTTTCATCTACAATATGCTCAAAGTCTGATATTGTAAATTTAGTATTCTCTTTGACTGCATCAATATAATGAATCCTCTGTCACACGGCAGAGGCAAGAACTAAACTGATTCCCCATGTTTTTTTTATGGAAACAAAAATATTCAACTTTTTGCCTACCCTTAAGCATAATTATTATCATCATGTTGTTCATAGTAGATGGTTTATTCCAACCAAGCTTTGATGATCTTGCACTAGTTGTTGGTATCTATTTTCCATCTAAGCAAGTGCCAATCACTAAGCTGTTTTCTTCATGTGCATATATATATCATCATTAAACAAAAGTTCATGATATGAACTAATCAACCCAAATGGTATAGTTATCATCAACCTGTCTTTAGATGGGCTTAATGATCTTTTAATGAATTACCATCAACTGACTTAAATTCCTGCCAGATTGAACTCTAGCCTAAAGCTGTATACCTCCACCAAAATTGAAAATGGGGCCTCTTGAGTGCCACAGCTGATTTCCCCAAGGATCACTTCGCACTTAATCGTATCTATAATTTCAGGAGGCAAATACATATATCATATCAATGAATTGAATACATACATGCTGTTACATGCAATTTTGTTGAAATTACGAGCATCAGTACCTCCAAAGAGAGTCTGTCATATGACCACCAAATTATGGAAAACATGTCAAACACATTTTTTGGTCTTCTTCCAGATCTGTTATTCCATTGTTACCTTTGTGTGTAGGCTTGATATTGATTTAAAATTCAGAAATATTTTATCTTTTATCTTCTATAGTGGAAAATATTTTCATCACATGTCAACTCTAAAATGCAGCCAGTATCACTTGTAAGCACGGATTCTTTATGTTTGAGGTAGTTCTTAAGCCCACTAATTCATTTGTGTCTGCTCTCTAGGAAAGGGACTTGTTTCCATGGCAGACGTCGAAGCAGCCATTCAAGAAATGTTCCAAGCACCTCATATTCAAGTGAGTTGACATTTGCAGTGTGTTGATATTTTTCCTTGACATTTCATCCCCCCCGCCCGAATGTTGTAAGATTCCTAATTAGGCTCAACTATGAACCAAGTCATGATGTAAAGTTATTAATGATACATTTAATACAAATGTTGATGTAACTGAGATATCCGCTTTTTAAAAAGCAAAAATGAGTGGTTTCTTTAGCTGAGGATTATACCAGTGATCATAGGGCACAGTAAATAAGTAAAATAGAAATTAGTGGTAATCTCCTAAGACAATTTGAGCTATTTGGAGGTGAGAGTATTTATTTCATATTTGGACTTGAGTATTTACGTAATCTTAAACATTAAAATGGTGAAAAATGTAATTTTACACTTACCCTCCATTAGAATTTCTCCTTTCCCCTTGTCGAACCAAACACAATATTTTGAAACCCCTCTCCTCCCCCTGTTGAACAAGCCTGATTTTTCTTGCAAATTCCATAAAATTACTTGGGACAGAGTCATAATCACTTCTACATATTCATTTACCTGGAATACTCATAGCATTTTATTTTAGTCTAACATTACATACATATTTTTTATCTTTATTTTGAAGGTGATGAAAAACTGTTCCAGACTTAGCAAAATTTTCCTGACAGCTATGGTGCACGAGCTTTACAAAACAGGAATGGGGGAAACCACTTTTGAAAAGGTCAGCTTCTGAAGCTTAATTCTGGTAACTAATTTTATTCTCGTTTGGCATTTGGAAATTCGGATCATAAGTTTTCCACCTTTAAATTGAAGAGGTGAAATATGCTTACAACCTTGGTCCTCAGCTCCTTTTCATTTTAATAACATTACGTGAAGTTTTTTATGCTTGCATATGACTCAATAAGGTGAACTTGAGGTTTTATATTTTCTGGTGTTGACTTTCTACTAGAAAAGGTGTTAATAGGAGCTTAATGCTAATTTGTATAAGTGCTCTTATGTAAGGTTTTATTTTAACAATGCAGTTGGCAATGACGGTTTCATGTATCTGTACCAGCAATGGAGAAGTGTTTCCTGGATATGATATCCTCCTTCAAGTTGGGTAAGACTTATGTTTGTTTCTTACTTGTTTCATGAGTTGAAGTGGCCATAGAAGGGAAAACATTGGGAGGGGAGGGGTGTCTTACTGTCTACTTAAATACAAGTAATGAGATCCATCCTAGCTGCATGTCTATTTTATATCTAAGACGCCCTTGTTCCATTTTTTGCAGCTGTAAGCTGGGCGAATGCAGGATCATTTTATGTGAAGCAGGCGCCAAGCACAGGTTGCAAAAGTTGCAGCTAAATTTCCCCAGGTTATTTCTCAAAGCCCTTCTTACTTCTTTAGTTGCTTGTAATCAAACAAACATATGATGAAAATATGATGGGTGTCTTTTAGGTTCAATTAACCAACTAAATTATCATTTTCCTGTAGTTTTGATCTTAATTTTGCACTCATCCGAGCCACGCACATAAAATGCTTAATTTGTTTATAGTAGAAAAGAAAATTTGCTCACTCAACCTGTTCTTTTCAGTATAGAATTTATTTATGACCCACAATTCTGTGGTATTAGTGAATGCAATTCCATTAATTTGACTGGTTTCATTCTACTTCATGACAGTGATGATGTCGCCTTTTCGCTGAGAGACTGCAAAGATCTACCTTGGTTGTCCAAATATTTAATGTAGGAACAGAAATTTAATTATTTTTATCGAACATTTCTTCCCAACAACTTTTGTTCAACTTTTTTTCTTATCACTTACATAATTGTTACCATCTCCGGCACTTTTAAGAATACAAGTGTTGGCAATCACTGTTGTATGTTGGACCCTGGGCGGTCTGTTTATGTATTACACCTGTATTAGGCCCTGTATTACCTGTTGCAGCCCACATAAGGGGGCGCATCTCAGCCACACTATTGTATCTTTCTCATATCAGAATTAATAATACAATTTATTCTTTCAATTTTCTCTGTTTCTCCTTTTCTCTCTGGTTCAATTTTTAAAGGGTGTTTTGAAATAATTGATGCTACAACTCCTGTTCTATGAAAAATGAGGCTTTTACTTTTTTGTTAAATTATTTCGGAAACTAAGACGTAGCAAAAAACTAGATAGGAAACATAAGGGGAGGGTGCAACCTTGAGTGTCAAGTTGCATGGTTGAATTATAGTTTACAGACTTAATATTTGTCAAAATGAGTCTCTAGTAATGGGATTTCTGTTTGCCCTCTTATTATTCTTCCTTAGGAATTGTCCATCAAACATTGTGTTGAGACATGTAAATATTATTACTAGTGTTCACTTTTTCATTCTGAAAATTTCATTGATATTTTTGGTCATAATATGCTTTGTCCATTTGTTTATACATAATTAAAGAATGGAGGGTAGGATGATTTGTTAAAAGGGTTGGTCTCCTAAAAAAAGAGTAAAGGAGGTGGTGTTAAAAGATACTCCCTATTATTATACTATAGAATTTAGGCCAATTATAGTTTTTTTTTACTAGAATATTATAGTTTTGTCAGATTAATTATCAATCTAGTGCAGTGTAAAAAGTATTTATCAAAATTGATACATACCATGAACGACATCACGTTTTTTTTAAAGGAAGTGGTACATGATAGTGTCAACTTCGCATATTTTTTTACCTGGAAATGTTGACTTTAATCAAACGACTACTCTTCATGTGCAACTTCCTTTTTAACTTTTAAAAATACAATTATTTTTAATAATACATTTGTTGAACACAAAATCTTAATGATAAGCTGATGTTCCACAATGAAGCTGTCTTCTATTGTGATTCAGTTGAACTCTGCAAGGTCGAGGTAGGTTGCTAGCTCCACTTCTTCTTGAGCTCGACCACCTTTAATCCCGACAACAACAATGATGATGGTCATGTCATGGTGATTGCGATAGTGATGACCAATAGAATGAACTCATTTCACTACCTTCTAGTTCTAGACAAATAGAATGGGGAACTGTCGGGACGAGAAATGGTCGAAAGATGGCAATCTCTCTTATTAAAATAGTTATGTCTAATAATTTTGTAAAAATATTATTATGTCAAAGTTACTATATTTGTCAATATGTATTACAATGTGTTGACTTCATAGACCAACTCGGTTTTATCTTGTATCAATTTGTTCATATTCATATACTTCATCGGATTTTATCTGAGTTAAGGATTAAAGAAATAGGTCCATATCTAAAAAATTAGTATGATGTAATGTTAGAGTCAGATAAAAAGATAAAAGACATGTGACTTATCATTTGTACATCCCTGTTAAATGGCACGAATGCATACAAATCTAAAGCTTATAGTATTAAGTTTTGATCTTACCTGATCCAACCAAATGCGGCGGTGTGCGTGCTCTTCAGTTCCGATGAAACCGCAGGGGGTTGGACACCCAGTTCCAGTGATCTTACCTGCATCATTTTTCTGTTTTCTGCCATGCTATACTGATCAGTATATATGGTTATGTGGACTAAGTGAACGTTGAGGTTCCTAGAATTGTGGTAACAAAACTCTACGTCATACCAGTGGTTCCTATTCATAAGGAAAAGAAACACGTGTCTTGACCCATGAATTTGACCATTACTTTTGAAAGATAATTATTATAATAATAATTATTACACAACACTTAATAGGTTAAGGAAAAGAAGACAATGGCGTTTCCAGCTACAATTGTGATTCTTCCTTTAGGCACTCTTTTCATTCTTTCTGGCCTCATTGTTAACGTAATTCAGGTACGTAGTAAAACTCATTCATTCATTATTTATGCAATTAATTCTTCATGCACATGCATTTTCTTCTGTACATTCGGATCTAGTAATAACTCTTCAATATGTACCGTTAAAGAAAAGTAAACTGAAATTTAATTGATAATTAGGATACATATTGACATAAGGTGCCATGCAATTGTGTCTTGCAACTTGTTGCACAATTCATATTCTTTTAATTCATAATAATGAAGTTTGTTATCGTAAAACAATGTTTTAAAAATCGAACTGGATATCTAACCAACACCGTGATCGAAATGCCAATAACCGAACCATTGTAAAGGTCAGTTCAACGTTCAATCGGTTAAACTGTTCGGTTCAGTCTTTAAAACAGTAAACTATATATGCACATGCACATCAAATCAAATCTGTTGTATTTATATGTACATAATCTTGATCAATGCTAGATACATTGTTATATATATGGGAAATTTAATATACAGATTCTCAGTTTTAAATTAACTTTTGGTAATAAGTTGACATTATTATTTCATTTCACATAATATCATACATATAATTATATTAATTTGCAGGTTGTCGTCTATGTCCTTTTTCGTCCAATATCAAGGTATTATTACAAAAAAATAAACAAAGTGCTCACGGAAGTACTGTGGTTGGAGCTCGTATGGTTAGTTGATTGGTGGGCAGGCGTCAAGGTGTGTCCTCTACAGCTCAGAGTTGTTAAATATTGATTATAGCGGCCTTATAGTGCTATTGCACTATTGTATAGTGAAATTTGAAAAAAATATTATTATTCGGCAATAAGCTATTTAGTACAAAAATATTATGAAATAACGGTTATAGTCGTGCTATAGTAATGTTGCATATTATTAGTATTTGAACAAATTGAAAATACTTTTGCAACTGACTTTATGACGCACTTGGTTGCATACTATAGTCTAACTAGTTGAATGATCTTTGGATTGCAGATTGAACTATATGCAGATTCAGAAAATTTTGAATTATTTGGTAAGGTTATTAAGTTCTTATACATCTTTTTTCTTCCTCTTAAACATTCTGTTGCTATAGGATCTCACAAATTTGCATTTTTATTTGAGAGAAATTTAGGTAAAGAAAATGCACTTCTGATCTGCAATCACAGGAGTGATATTGATTGGCTCATTGGATGGGTCTTAGCTCAGGTGCATATTAAATTACATCTTTGTTTTTATTTGAAATTAAACCATTATGTGTACATGCAATTGCATGCACTATTTGTTACCCTTTCTTGGCTTATGTTTTCATTTTTATATTTTTTTCAATACATATATATCATATGGATTCATTCATTCATGTGTGACAGCGTGTGGGTTGCCTTGGTAGCACTGTAGCCATTATGAAGAAAGAAGTCAAATACCTTCCTGTGAGTATTTGTTATAGAAATAGTTTATATATATATATAAGCACTTAAATGATAAGCGCTTATGTTATAAGCAATTAATTAATCTGTTTATCTAAATAGAATTAGTGAGATGAAAATATGATCTTAACTGATCAATGCAGGTTCTAGGTTGGTCAATGTGGTTTGCTGATTTTTTATTTCTGGAAAGAAATTGGGCTAAAGATGAACAAACATTGAAGGTAAATCCAAAGAAATCACTCTAATATACATGTATTTAATAGAATGTTCCTTATAAGAATTTTATTTATACATCTCTTGATTTTTGTTGGCAGTCAGGTTTTAAGCAGCAAGTGCGCAATCCAGTGCCTTTTTGGTTGGCTCTTTTTGTCGAAGGAACTCGCTTTACACAGTCAAAGCTTCTAGCAGCTCAAGAATTTGCTACTTCAAGAGGGATGCCTGTACCGAAAAATGTTTTGGTTCCTCGTACTAAGGTGTACAAAATTGATTCTAAGAACATATAAAGAAAGAGTAGTAGCATAATTTTTCACCCATATAGTGTAATCTATATTTTAAGAATGCTTCATCATGCAGAAAAACTTAAAACAGAAAAAGGGAAAGTCATTGCCCTTTCTCTTTTGGAACTTTAAGCTTATAGGAGCAAACATAGTGATATGACTGACAACAAAAGTAATTGGTGTTAATAGTTGGAGCCATAAGTATAAGTTTCAAACTACATATTAAACATTTTGATTTTTTTTAGCTGATAAATATCTTTCACTGCTGATAATCTTTTCCAGGGTTTTGTCACGGCTGTAACACAAACACGGACATTCATTCCAGTCATTTATGATTGTACGTTTATAGTTTCAAAGAACGAGCCTTCACCAACAATGTTGAAAATATTTAAAGGCATTCCTTCTACGGTAAGGCAGTGAAAACCTTGACAAAAGTTAGAGTAAATAAGTGATGTTGTTTATGTTTTTCTTCAAAATCAACTTCTTTCCTAGTATGCTTAGATTCTCTATTCAATGCAATAGTTTTTATCTGGATTATACCCACTAGCCTATAGGAAATATTGGATAAATCAATGAGTGAGATTATATTTGGCATACTTTAGTTTCATCAACTTATTTCTTGAATTTAGTTTGTGGTATTGTTATATCCATTAATATCATGAACCACAACTCAACCAGACACAAACTTAGTTTTGTCTGTTAGATACTTTTTACAAATATTTGTAATTTTTTCAGGTGAAGGTTCAAGTTAAGCGACACAAAATGGAGGAACTTCCAGAAACAGCTGATGGTATTGCACAGTGGTGCAAAGACATTTTTATTGCCAAGGTATTACAAGTAACGTAAATGTTGAGTTCTTAAAGAGAATGGATTACTTCAATTTATCTTGACCTGGTTAACATCTAGCATTATATCAAGGTGGCCGAACAACATTGAAATTTGTTGAAACTTTAAACACATGTTCATTGATGTGTAAGAAATGCAGGAACTTTTTATATTTATGATGTTGTTCATTGAAGTGTTTTTCTCACCAACCAGGATGCTTTACTGGAGAAATATAAAACTACAGACAGATTCAGTGAACTTGAACTTCAAGAAATTCGCCGGCCTAAAAGTTCTATAATGGTAAGTTGATGTGTTTGGTTTTTGGTTTGAGAAAAAGTTCACCAAACAGAGGAAAACTTACTGATGCTAATCTAGTGTTGTGATCTCATGCTAATTATGAACAGGTTGTGCTAAGTTGGTCTTGTCTTCTTGGTTTCCTTCTTTATGAATTCTTCAAGTGGTCATCACTCCTCTCCACATGGCAAGGAATTTTGTTTACAGTACTTTTCCTGGCAATTGTATCAGTTATTATGGAAATGCTCATTCAATCATCGCAATCAGAAAGTTCTAAACCCGCCAATTTACCTATACAAGACCCCATCAAGCAGAGGCTTCTTCAGACATGAGCAAAGATTCACCATTAGTTAATGTTAATCACATCACATGTCTTTATCTCATTAGGCTACATATGTACATTACATGTTTCTTTTTGGTTTGAAAATGCAGGATTTGTTAGCTAAAATAATGTTATTTATATCAGAACTTGTTTGCTTCGTCTAGCGTGTATTATTTTTGGGTTAAAACAGAATAATTAGACAGACTGTAATTTGTTACTTCCTTTTAAGTGATTATAAGAACTGAATAACTATAAGAGCTCAGTATAAATATAATATTATTCTTGTAAGTATAGTAACAAAGATATGTATATTTTAACACAATTCTTGTATCAGAAAAGCAATATTAATGGCAAGGAACCGGTGATCAATGTAAAAGAAAGAAAAAACTGTGGAGATTTAAATATTTCATTTAGATAATACCATTGCACTGCCCTATTTTCCCAATGCATCGATAAGACATATAAATGTCCAGAATCCTTAAAGAATATAGACGAGAAATCACCGACATTTTTTTGCCCATCTTCATGAATTTCCTTGGTTGTATGTCACCTCAATGAAGCAATGGCTGGTATACTCCTTGCAAACACTTACCTCTTCTTCGATTTCTTCGAACCTTCCTTTATGTTACTGCAAAATTTGGCACATGATATATTTTACTGATTAGAAGCTAAAGAGACTAATAGAAGCTCCAAGTTAAAATTTATCAGATGGAGGATATAGGTTTATATAATTTTAAAGGTATTAACCAAAATATCCTTACTTAACATGTATAAGAAAGTTACAAGAATATAAAATGTAATTCACTTGTTAAAATCAGTCTCATCTCCTTGCCAACCAAACAAAATATCTGATTAAATATGTCTCCTTCCCTTTTTCCATCCCTCCATTTGAACCAAATAGACCCTCAAGCATATTAGTGTCTTGTTTCAGCTTCATGAATGATAAGTTTTAAGTATAACTAAGATTTATCTATAGTTCATATATATATATGAGAAAGAGACAATACATACCTTGTTGGCTTGGAAACAGTTGCAGATGGTGGAGAGGGTGCTTTGGTTTTACCACTACCGGAGACAACCTCGTCCATGCTTTGTCCCTGTCGTCTGTACCTACCACCGGAAGCCACAAATCCAGGGCATGGCCTGTAAGCCTTTATAGGCCACCATCCAAAGCCAGGAACCGTTGCAATACCACCTTGCATCCTTCCTTCACCATTGCATCCTTTCTCTATTTCTTGACTTCCACATGCTTTACAACCACTGTTAAAACATGTTCAGCAACTACACACCTCAAAATAAGTTTCTATCTTTCTAAGTTACAAAGACACCATATAGCAATTTATTTATTTATTTTGAAAAATTATATAGCAAGTTTTTTGTTATTAACTGATAATAAAATGTTAAAATGGATGGTATGGTACCTCTGTTTGGAGGAGAATTCTGATTGATTAGAAGCATCAAGTTCTTCTTCATCTGGTGAAGAAGAAATGAGGGAAGTTGGAGTAGAAGAAGGAGGAACAAGTATCTTAGAAAAAGAAGGGTAAGTGGTAGTAGTTGGCCATGAATTTTTTGGCTTATACAGTTGAACCTTATGATGATAATGTTGAGGCGTTGGAACTGAGAAGAAAGCTATTGTCATTCTTTCTCTCTCTCTCTCTTGGGATGAATAATGTGAGCCACTCTTTTAATTCTACCTATCCTAAAGTCCAAAGCACTCACTCTATCAGAATGAGGTAGCCATTACGCTATTTCAATTTTCAACCTTAAATTTCCCCATACATGCAATTTTTATTTTATCAATAATATAAAATAAATAGAATTATTTCTATTAATTAATCCCATTTTGCTTGGGCAGTGGTATCTATGCAGTAAATTTTTAGCAACTCTGCAGTAATATTTCTTTGATCGTGATTTCCTTTTGATTATATTGCTTCAAACTGATGTGAACAATCTCATAAGATTGACGGCATTAATAATCACGCTTTACAACAAAAGCATCATTTGTTAGCATAAGTTTAAAAAAAAAAATGGTAGAAAAAATTTACTCAGCAAAAGATGCACAATAGTACTAGAACTAAATTGCACAAAAAATGGTTTTGCATTTCCTCCAACAACTGCGCAGCCTTGGTTTACACAAGTCTCGCCTTAAATTAACATTTGATTCCGGCTAACGCTCCTGATCCAACCTTGATTCACAGAACAACATGTAATCTTTTTCGTCCATCTTTTGTATTTAGTTTAATCCACTTACTCTACTTATAACTATTTTCTTACCCCGAAGTCAAAAAAAAAAAAAAAAACGTTTCTGGCCCCATTGCAATTTCCTGTATTATATACAGTATGAAAATAAAACTGAGATTCAAAACTTCAAAAATAAAAGGATCTTCCAATATGAAAATTTCAAGCATCTTGCTTCTGCAAATAAATCCCCTTCTGTAACCAGTATCAGACACAATAAATATCATCTCTTACTATTTATTACCCATGCATATTTTGTTGCTCCAAATCCCCATTCATCACAGAAATGTGATGATGAACCATATACCACCGTCCACTATGGAACTCAAAGACATTAGTCACATTGAACGGCCCTGTATCCATGTCAACATATGTTTTCATGGTAACCCAAGCCATGTCTGTCAAGACCCGAGCACGTACATCCCGAACCTGAAAGTTCAATCCTTGCTCCCAGTTGAATATGAGTTGCCAGCTCTGCATTACTGAATTATACCTGCAGCATGGATTATTGTGTTACTCAATAGTATTTGTTTGCACCATAGATACAGAAATCCAAGTAAAAGAAAAGTCTATAATTTCACAAAATTGCAACTCTGAAAAAAGCTACTTATCCAATAAATAAGACCTTCATTCCAAATTCCAATTATGAAAATATACATTTTATCATATGTTCAAACTGTCCGTATCTGTTGAGTGACAAGCCCCTACGTGACCAAAAACAGTTGTAATATTGGTCTGAAACTAGCGCTAGAGTGAGAGTTCACTAGTTCAGTCAAAATATCCAGGCTAGAAAAACACTATATAAGAATTTTGAACTGATCATATTGCTAGACCTCTTGATGAGGTGTCTCCAGCAATATGAAACACCCTGCCTTGAAGAAATAAAAAGTGAGGAAAGGAAAGAGTGCTTCAGGTGGATATCTACTGAAAACAAAATTATACTCTGTTTCTAAATAATTGTCGTTTCGGTTTTTCCATACATTAAAAAAACAATAATGAAAGCATGAGAGTAACAATTTTATAAATCATCCTTATTAACCATTGGGTGTTGATCATTGTCATAAATACAAGGTCTTACTGTTTCTGTATAAATACAAGACCAGTTCAGATTTTGATTACCCGTAAACAAAAAATACTGAACTCAGTCATATACAAGGATCCAAGAACTTCTGCCAATTTAATATACACAGGACCTAACAAAAAATCTCTTCCATGTATCACAGCACAATCATGCAAGCGCCTAGCATGGTTGTTAAACGCAAGAGGAAGATCGTGAGATCGTACCATTTTGCTACCTCCACTGTGTCAGAGCGAAACAAAAATCACCGGAGGCCGGAGCGGTGAGAGCAGAGGAAAATTGTAAACAGGTGCGAGCGACGCTTTGTCTCACCGTTTTGACCCGCAATTGTACAGTTTTGACCCGTCAAAATCCACCTTTTTTGGCTCGAAAGTTGACTTATTTTTTTCATATGCAAAGACGGATACACTGAACTACTGTACACTTATTTTTGGGACTCGGTGCTTCCCAACTTGGGAAATTAGAATTGAATGCACAATTATGATTTCAATAGAAAATCATTACTTCCCAAACAGTCCGTGGGTTTTAATTGGGAAATTAATTACGTCCCAACTTGGGAAAGCTCTCATCTTTGCATTAGTATTCAGTGGCGGGAATTAATAAACATTTGCTATAATTTATCTTTAGGTCAAGCTCTCATCTTTATAAATAAAAAAAGAAAAAGAGACCAATTTCTCGTGAAACAAAAAGTCATACCCAGAAAAAAGTTCTCCTGAGGCATGGATGCACTTCACATAATCTGCATTTAGCCAAAAACGTCTCATTGCCAGAATGGATTTATCTCTAACAATATTGAAGAATTCTGTATTAACAATCACAATTGCTCTTGTGGCAGCATAGTAAGCCTTCCACCCATTGCTTGGTGTAACGCTATCTTGTTCCAAAGTGAAGTCCTAAAAAGATAATTTCAAAAAGATTACTATAGAAAGATACAGAGAAAAATGAGAATCACAGAACTCATCTAAAAAGTGCAACCCAAGTAATCATGCAAACTCTCAATTAGACAGGACAAATTACATAATGTCCGGGTTCATGTCAATTTGCTTTATTCCTTTATCATAGAACATGATCATTTCACTTTTCAGCAGTATCATTTCAAATTCATCAGCCCCTTCCTTGGACGCTAGAAGCGGAACTTATGTGGACATTTGAAGGTATTTACATAATTATCTAAGGAAAGGAACAACGCAATGTCAGACATATGTGCTTCAAACAGCGGTCATGTTAAGGATTTCACGATTTCGGCCGTTATGGATGTTGTGTTACGGATTGCGGTCGTCATGGTGTGAACTCGCACAAAACTTATTAAAATTATTTGTACTATCATATATGTATAATAACTTAAAATTAAAGATAGATATGAAGTTATGAATTAGGGAAAGAGTTAAAAGGAGATAACAATGTAATTATTGAACTAAACCCTTTCATATAAGGTTTTACCAGGCACAATTTCCTCATGCTTTCAAACAAACAAAATAACATTTTTAGACATATTGGTAATGGAAAAGCACATGCATTGGACATCAAAGAATATTACAGCTACTTCAGCTCAAATATTTTCTAACAGCAATTGTTCAAATCAAATGCGATAATTTCCGTTTCGTCTATTGTTTTCTAAACCTATGAATTGGAAAGATAAAATTGCATGATGAGAAAAGAATTAACCTTGTGATAGAGGGCTTTCCAAGCATTATCATCATTGGCAGCTTTTCGCATCAAAGAATTAGTCATTGAAAGACGACACAAACTAGGATAATCCAAGTAACTAAGCGCGTGCGTTGTAATCTCCGGAACAAGTTCCTCCATCATGGAAGAACCAGTACGACGATCAGTCAACACAACCGGCGCCGGAGAATGACTGATCTCCATCATTTCAGAAACACCTCCGTTCAAGTAGGGCACAGCAACAGCGTCGGAATCGGATGAGGAGGCGCAGTTGCAGTGTTTGCGTGACGGCGTGAATTTCCTGAACGAGAAGAGAGCGATGAAGAAACAGAGGGAAGTTACAGTAACGGCGAGGAGAAAAGGTTGGGAGAAGGAAGAGAAAATATCCATTGAAAAGACATGAAAACTTGGGATTCGCAGAACATGAAAACCCTAATTGGAAACCCTAAAATGGAAAAAGGGATATAGGTAATAAGAGTAGTAATGAGAATGAATTAGGGTTTTGGGTGTTGAAGTTGAAAGTGAAAAATAATGAATTGAATTGAAAACGGAGAGAGTATGTACGTTATGCTATGCTAAGCTAACTCTCTCGCTTGGTCTCTCTCACTTCATCACTCAAAACACCCACCAATCATGATGAGCCCTTTTCCCCTCAAATGAGTGAAATGTCAATGGGTCTGTGTGGTAAAAATAGCGGTTAGCTGATAACCTAGCTTATAACTTATAGTTTACAAGCTAAAAATTATAAGCTACTTGAAATAACATTTGAAAATAAGCTATAAGCTCATAGTAAAATAATCGTTACCAAACAAAGCTTTTATCTTATAAGCTATAAGCTAGTTTTTTGACCTTCCCAAATAGAGTCAAATACCCCTGAAATTTTAAAATTTGTTAAATACCCCTCGAAATTTGAAAATAGAAAATTATCCTCCTGAAATTGTAAAATGTCAATCAAATTGGCCCCTGCTCCGTTTACTTCGTCTATTTTGAGCCTTTAAAAGCACATTGTTTAAGCTTTCAACCTCCTCGCAACTCGGTGAATAACAATGAACTAAAATAGCAAAATTATCATCGCTACAATCATCCTCATCATCATTATAATTGCTTTCAAAATCAGAACCAAAAGATTCTATAATCACTCAATAGACCAATCTAAGTCATCAGATTCACGACCAGACAAGAAACACGCATCACCGACATTATACTCTTTATCAATTCTTGTCTCATCCTTTTTTCCTCTCTTTTCTCATTAAAATAGACGGAATAAACGAAGCAGGGGACAATTTGATTGACATTTTACAATTTTAGGGGGGTATTTACCTATTTTCAAATTTCAGAGGGGTATTTGACAAATTTTAAAATTTCAGGGTGGGTATTTGGCATTTTACTCCCCCTCAAATAGTAATGCTCTAGCCGCTTAACTATTTGGTCCTGAGTTCGATTTCTGGTTGGTACGTATGACGAAGCATTTGTTGGAAGTAAATAACCTCTTAAATGAATCTCAAATATCTCGAGGAGATTAATCTTTGTAGTTGCGCGCGGAACATACATTTGATTTAACAAAATAATAATAATTTAATGATTATAATTTCATTTTAATTTGAATATGTGAGATTCGAGTTTGAATCTCTAAGTATTAATTTGATATATCCTATCTTCTTATAGCATGTTTGGTTGTTGTGCAGTTGTTCGTTGTAGATGTGCGTTTAAGATTGGTTGTAAAAACGAAAGCTACTAAAGCTATGTTTGGTAAGGCTTCAAAACGAGCTTATAGCTTATAGCTTATTTTCAAACGCTATATCAATTAGCTTATAGCTTATAGCTTATTGTCTTTTCTTCCACTTACTCTTATTATTTTAACTAAAACCCAATTTTACGCTTTAGTACTTATTTTGATTATTATTTTGGACTAATATAATTTAGTCAAAATTATCTTTTTTGAACATGCATAATTAATATTATTTTAATATTTATTATATTTTTATTGCAAAATTTATATAACACTTCATAAAAAATGATTAATAACATATATTCTTGTAGTAAATAAAATAGTAAAATTAGTTAAGGATCATAAAATATAGGTTCTATACACGTTCACTTATTTTACAATTCTATAGCATATCACTTATCTCCACATAAAACGTGTATTCCAAAGAACATTCACTTTTATTTAATATTTTAAATTCATAGCTTTTAATTAAAGTTTAAAATTAAGTTTTACATTAATATAATTTACATATACATATTAAATATATTTATCGTAATGTTTACTTTTTTAATAAAAGGTAAAAATATTTAAAATCATTTTTTAAATAAAAAATATTTTTTAATAATATCTTAATATTAATTAATATAAATTTTATTATAAAGTGATAATGTCCTTTCATGTAATTTTATATTATCAGTTAGTTAAACCGTTAATTTTACCAAACACTTCAATTAGCTTATTAGTTATAAGCTATAAGTCATCAGCTATAAGCTATAAACTAGCTTATCAACTCACCGCTATTTTTACCAAACTGAGTTAATACTCGTAGATTTTGTAAACTTTGTCTTGTCGTAATTTTCATTGTGATTCTCAACCTAATTGACGTGCATCCAAATATATGAGAAGTGGGGGCAATACGTAAACTAACTAACACACTAACTAACTGCAATTTTTTCTGTCTAATAATATAGTGATCTAACTAACACACTTTAAATATAAAGAATTAGATAATTTAAACTCAAGTAAACTACGCTTATTATTATTATACTACAAATACAAGGTGTGTGGTATTACATTTGTATTTCAAGTAAAATATTTTCGGCAATTAAATATAAAGAATCAGAGAATCTAAAGTTCAACTATTTTTGGCAAATAGTATATTGAGTTATAACTATTCTTAAAAGAAAACGTGTGCTATCTGAGAGCTAAAAATATTATCCATAATTCTTATAAATAACATAAAGATAAATAAAGTTGTTTAAGTTTATATTCTTGCTCAAAGTTTATCATTTAATTATATTCAACTATTATAAATCTCAAATTTTAAAAACTCTCTTAACTTTACTATTGAATCATCACATTTTTACCCTCTTACACTCTCATATCCTCCTATATAAAGAGTGCCCTCCAAGGGAAAAAGACATCTAATAGTAGTTTGATTTTTTTTTCTTATTTTTTGTCAGGTAGTTTAGTAACTCTTAGAGTGAATAAGTGAAATGATTAAAGTTCAAACTCCAACTCTTACATATATAATATGATATCTCTACTAATTGAATAAAAGTCACGAGAACAATAATAATACAATTCTCAGATCTAAGAAAATTAATCTATGATCTAAGAAACCAATCTTCAAACCTAGCGTCAAATGTCTTTTGTTAAAAACAATTATATAAGGTAAATCAATTTGAACTTAAAAAAAATATTTGTTAAAAACCAATCCAGGTCTAAAAAACCAATGGTTAGCCGTTTTGTTTTAAAAAGTGGCCGATCTACACTGGTTATTATTATTATTATTATTATTATTATTATTATATAAAAGATAACTAGTTTTTACTTTTTATGAAACTTACATAAACGCATTCTACATTACAGATCATCTTGACGTTTGTCAAAATTATAAAAAATTTAAACTTGAATAAATTATAGTCCTCCCATTTCAAAATAATTATCAGAGATTGCTCCAACCAAACATCCCTTGAAAGCATGATCATTATATTGTAAATCATGCCAATATGCTTAAATTAATACATTCAACTAATCTTTTTAAATCTTGTAAAGAAAACTATTCTTTTTAAATACAACAGAAATATGCCTATGAACAGTTATGAAAAATAAAGCATAATACAAATGGTATGAACAAAATTCATAGCTGAACTAAATACATATACTGCTGTTATCATGGAAATGCTTTGAATGCAGCCGTTCATGCATAATCCTTGGAGGAATCTTGCTCGAGTGCAATTTCCAATCTGAAGCACTGATTGGCCCCAAAACCCAGTAACGAAATCTTGGTTTTAGAAGAGGACTGAGAAAGAACTCACACGGTTTCTTCTTTCGAATGAGTTTGTATAGTATACTCCAAATCGTGCATTTGTTCTTTCATGAATGGAAGGTTGCCAGGAATTTCCTTCTCCAAAAGATGTAAAGGTGTTTGCGGAGGGTATTTGTTCAAAATGAAGTCTATTTCCTCGCCACTCATTTCCCTCTGATTGAGAAGAACCTAAAGTGAAAATTTATAAGCGGTAAGCGCCCAGAACTTATAAATGGATAATTTTTACCACAGTGGTATGAAACTGGTGTAAATTATAACCACTTTTATTACTTATGGTTAGAGATCTAATTTATAAAGTTTTTAAGAATTCACAAACGACATCACTAAGATCTCACTCCAAATTTACCTTAATAGATTCAAGCAAAGCTGCATGGTGCTCCCTCAGTCGAGACACTGTCTTTCTGTACATGTCACGTATCAATTCTTCAGTTCTTTGTGCAACTTGAGCTTCCAGATTAAAATTTAGGGGAGGCTCAATCAGCTCGTAATGATCATAAAGAGACCCTTCAAAATCCAGCCTTGGTCCAACAAATTTAACTGACTTCCTCCAAGGTGGTGCTTCTCCATGTATGACCATTGGATCCTCCAAATTCCAACTGCATGTAAAAAGGGGGAAAGAAGCTTATGACAAAAGAAAATAAGCACAAATGTAAATATAAAAAATACTAGTTATGCTCACATGGTTAGTATTTTGCGAGCAAGCCAGGATGCATGTGCAAGGTATTCAACTGAGGCTTTTGATGTGTCACGTCCATAGATGACCTCCTCAGCAGCTCTACCTCCAAGCAGAACCTGTATATCAAGACAGATTCATACTGAAATTAATAATCTAAAAGGAGAAGAAGAAAAAAAAGGACGCAACTTCATATACTTGAGAGTAATTTACATGCCTGAAGACGATGCAACAATTGAGGTCGGCGTTCAAACATATATGATTCATCATCAAGCCGACAGAATACCAATTGAGATAATGTCTGCCACATGGTAGTTTTTTTCGTTAGTATATATTAGCAAATAGCCTTGCAATTGCATATATAGAAATCATAAGGCCTTAACTAGAACATATTTCAGATTGGTTCCTAACGGACTTTTCTTCCTATTCATTCCTATGCAGTGCTTCAATTTCTACTGAAACTTTCAGTTGTCACATATTTCATATCTAATTTCCAAATCTACAGTCTACACTCTATTCCTTGCCTTTTCTCTCCTTAATAATTCGCATGCTTGGATTATCATAATATTTAATCCCAGATTCTCCAATGTTAACAGTAAGGAAACCGTGTTACACGTGTATCTAACTCCTTTATTAATTCCCAAATATGTATTGGCTATTTCTCAAACATGAGCATAGGAGAGATTGATATATAGTGAAGGAAGCTGAACAAAGACCTGACCACGAGGTACTATCGAGATTCGTTCACAGTATTCAACTTTTGCATCATCATATCGCCGGAGCAAATGAGAAGTTATTGCAACTCCCACTTCGGTAGTTGCTCTACGACACTGTCCTTGATAACCTAAGTCTACTCCTATACGTTTAGGTCCCACAGTAAGTCTGTCCACTGCTTCATCCATATCTGACTGAAGAATTGAGTTATGTCGCTTCCTGACAGCCACAAGAGCAGCCTCTTGGACCAATTGCGCCAATTTTGCTCCAGACCATCCTGAAATTAATATCTTTATTCAGAGGTTGCAAAGAAAATTTCAAAGTTAAAACAAAAAGTCCGTACCAGGTAGGTTCTGAGCATAGCTGGACAAATCAACAGAATCTGATATTTTTACTTTGTTAGCATGAATTTTCAAAATATCAAGTCTTCCTTTTGCATTTGGAGGGAGAATTTTGATCTACATGAAGAAAAACTAAATGACCATTAACAGTGCATTACCATTGAAATAACTACATATAACACAAAATAATCAAGCAAACTTATGATAAGACAGTAAGTTAATGTTTGCATTTAATAGGAAAACAAAAGAAAATTCTCTTTCCATTTGTGATTATCTCAACAGATCAAAATAATTTACCCCAAACCCACCAAAAGACAGAAAGAAATCCATTAACTCAGCCACAGAAAGAAACCTTTCTATCAAGGCGACCCGGACGAAGAAGTGCAGGATCTAACAAATCCCTACGATTTGTGGCAGCTAGAAATATGATCCCCTTTCCAGTATCAAAACCATCAAGCTCTATCAACAATTGGTTCAATGTAGTTTCTCTTTCCTGGGTGGCTGCATTATACAGGTTATCTATTGACTCCTTGAAAGTACCTTGTCGCCTGATCATACACAGTTCACAATCAGTTGGGGAGATTGCTTAGGGGGCTTAGCAAGTAAATTGACAGCAGGTGTAAAACATGCAACATCACTTAGTTTGGCAATGGTTTAAAAAAAAAATTAGTTTCCCATAATGAACTTCCACAATTCAAGAATTGAAGCAAAACAATCAACCACCATGAAGTAAAGTGGTCTTCGGAGAAGTATCTCATGCCCATCAATATTACATAGAGTGTCTGCAAGATTGTAATTAAAAACTATTTTTATAAAGACACCTAATCCCCCACATTCCCTGTCCTTTCTCATTTGTAAAAAGGCATATGTGACAGCCAATACATAGATTAGAACAACCAATAGATTAACATTGCAAGCAACGCAGCGGCCCTTGCAATTGCTTTGTATACAAACCTATTGGGAAGATTCAAATGTCTATTGGATTTAATATAAAGTTCAATGTTCGGCCAGGATTTTGGGCTTGCTAAGTTACTAACCCATCGATTCATTTACCGTATGGTCGAATAGTGTGGACGGTATAAATTCATTATTTCTACTAAATATGTGAACATGCCTGGAAAGACACAATGGACAATGTTCATAATATAAAATCATACAGTCATACCTAGTAGCCAATGCATCAATTTCATCGATAAATACAACTGATGGTTTGTTTACCTGCAAAGAGAAACAAATATTTGAGTACCCACCAATCACTAACATAACATACAAACCTGGAACTATACAATGTACACCATTTTCAATAATCAAATGCAAAAAACAAACTTATGCTCAGTCATATCTCATGTTGACCATCCACCCATTTTTAGCAACAAGTGAAACAAAGGTAATGAACTTACCAACAAAAAGAGAGAGGAAGAAGCAAGCTTAATGAATATACATCGTCTATACTTCTAGAGAGCAAGGAACTGAAGGATTATTATTATCTTGATAAAAAAACTAACAATTCATAAAGGAATGAACTGTTGAAAATTGCCGTATGAATAAAAGGTTGTTGAAAATGTTCAATATATTTGATTAAACAAAGCAAAAAAAAAAGGGTGAGTATATACATTGTTTCTTTAAGTGATCAATACCCTTAAACGGTCACCTAACCATTCACGGTAACTGAAGGATTGTGTGATCAGAATTCAGAACAATCTGTAGCATGTGATGCTATACAAGTTAACTGTACATTGGGGGGAGGAACAAGAAAACAGGATTCAAGAATGTAATCACATTAGCACTTCAGCAGCAATACACTGTTTAAAAAAATCCAGAAGAAAAAGTAGTAGAATCACCTTGGCTCTTTTAAACAAATCTCTAATACGTGCAGAACCAACACCAACTAAAAATTCCACAAATTCTGATCCAGCCATTTGGTAAAATGGAACACCAGCTTCACCAGCTATAGCCTTGGCTACCAAGGTCTGCAAAAGCATAACAAAAACATATCAAGACAACGCAAATTCTTACATCCAACATAAATGTGGAATAGCTATCTGACCTTGCCACATCCAGGTGGGCCCTCCAGAAGAACACCGTGCGGCGGTTTGATCCCCATCTTATCAAATAGCTCGGGATTTTTTAGGTACCTCACCAACTAAAGAGAATAATACATAACCTTCATAAGTTTGCATCCATTACAATAAGCAGTAAGCAGAGACTACTTAGACGAGGCATAAAGCAGAAGGAAAAAAACGTGGAAAATTCCAGGAAATAACTGCTGATGGGGGACAAAGTTATATTATTCAAAATGATTAATATTTTACAAAGTGGGCTTGTGTGGTAATATCATGAGTTCTCATTGATGTTGGTGTAAAATATTTTACACGCAGGGACGGAACCAAGTGTATTCAAAAAGGGGCTGTCGCCACCCCTTAATCATGTAAAACTACTTACACCTCAATATACAAATAAGCACCCACCCCCTGTGTAATAATATAACTATAAAGGAGTAATCAAAACAACTCACCTTTTTAAATGGATATATGCTGTATTATATAGTATAATAATTACGTATTCATAGTTCCACTTAATCTACACACACTTACTAATTACTATTAATATTTGAGTGCGTCTGATAATAACATGGTATAAATGTGGACGTTACTATTTTTAATAAATTTTAAATAAAATATTATATATGTTCTCAATTGTTTTACAAATATATGTTCATTATTTATTATTATAAATATTTGTTTTACTAAAAATGGTAAGGTCCACCTTTTAATCATTTTTTAGAAGTCGATATTACACAAACCCCTAATATTTCATAAAAATGTAAATATAGAGCTAATAAAAGATAGCATCATCAAGTTTAATAAAACATGTAGCATTGATCAAGCAATAACCTTAAAAAATACTTTAAATAATAAAAAGAACTATATTTTATCGTCAAGTGTTAATAAAATTGGAATACTTTAACTGAAAAATATTTGCCCCCTACAAAAGATCAAGTTCAATAGGTCAAGACTTTAACACTACAGCATTCTTGTATAAAAGAATTACCTCTTGAAGTTCATCTACAGCGTCATCAATTCCAGCCACGTCAGAAAACCTTATTCCAGTTGAACCCTGAAAGAATGAACTTAAAAGACTTCAAAACTAGAAAAGTAAAAAGATTTAGGAATGGAGAGATTAATGTAAAGATAGACGTTAACACACATCAACACGAGCTTCAGCTTTTGATAACGAGAAGTTCATTCCCTGCCATAGATCCTGTATATTGAATAAATATCTCTTAGAGTGTACTTATCAACCAAATCGATTGAACAAATTAGCTCAAGAATTCATGCATAACTTTATAAGTGAATCACTTAGTAACATCACCTACCCACTTCCTGAAATTTTTGGGTTTTCTTGAAAGAGTGAAGCGAACAAGAAGGACCATACCCACAACTATAGGCAGGGTTAATATCAGCATCTGAGTGCTGGAAGCTAAACCAGCAAGAGTGCAAAGCTCATAAATCTTAGACACAAAGCCACCGTCCAAGAAAAAGTCAAGAATTTTATCCCAAACCTTCTCCAGCATTGAACCAGCAACTCTAAGAAAAAACTTAAGAATTGGCTGGGCTATAGGCCACGCAACATAGACAGTTGCAACAAATATAAAACTGGTAACAACAAATACTGCTGCTGAAAGGAAGCCACCAACTAGAATTGCTGCTAAACCCACTACTACTGTCACTGCTCCAAGCTCGGCCACCACTCTGCTAGATATGGAAGATGCAACTGGATGCGGGTGCTCTGACATTATTCCCACCCAAGACTGCAACAATATAATTTCAGAGTTAAAAGAAAAATTACTATATGATCACCCACAGAAGGATTTCATTCACCACGTTGAATGACTTGAACTGAGTCTATAACTACAAACTACGCAAGAAAATATATAGTACTGATTTGAAAAGGCGCTTACTATTTTCATTTCTTGTTTTCATTTTTAATTACAAAATCATAACCTTTTTTCAGTCCATTTCCTATTTACAACGATATGTACGTAAAGGTGAAAAGTGAAAACAAGAATAAAACCACAATAACAACTAGATCATTTTGGGAAAAGAAAATGAAACCTAAAACAACAAAGCTAATCGATTCTCCCCTAATAGCACCAACAATGCCAATGCCTCGTAAACTATATCATTTTCAAGTATGAGAAAAATAACAACTAGATCAACAACCATTATACGCCGACTCTCTATCTCATATCGTGGTCCGGAATATTCATCCAAAATTGCTTGAGCTTCAATGCTATCCACCCTAAGAACCCTACAAATTTCACACACACACACACACACAATCAATCACAAAAACCACAATGCACATAAAACAAAGCATAGAAAATCACATATAAACAAACCAAAACATCAAAAAAAAAATTTCCTTTTACCATTTGGTAGCTTGCAATCTCTTATCACCAGGAATTTCCTTCAAATCCACAATGTAATCCTTATAACCAATTCTATAATCTTCCTTTAAAGTTTCCTTTGAAGTTACCGATTTAATTTTGTCTTTACTTAACGCTTTACTGAAATCATCAATACTCATTTTTGGCAACTTCTTCAAATTCTCATTAAACTCTTCCTCTTCAGACAACGGTGTAGCGAAAACTTGCTCCGGAACATAAAGTTTCCCTTTATAATCTTTAACTAAATCATTCAAATACACAGGATCTCTCTCTCCTGAAACCTCATCAACACTCTCACTCTTCCTATTTGAATTCTTCAAGCTCAATCTCTTCAACAAATCAAAAATACCCTCATTTGATTTTTTACCCAAATTCTCTTTTTCTCGTGAAGTATATAGCTTGTTACCGATTAGATACTTAGTTGGAACTTGGCTTGGATTTTCCTCCAAGACACGCTTGACAAAATCATCGGAATTTGATGAGGAAGAGGATTTGCAGAAGAGTGTGAATGGTTTCCGAACAAGTTGTTTTGTTCTGTTGTGATTGGAATGGAGGGTTTTATGGCGGTGAGTGTGAATGTGATAGGAATTGTTATTTGGGTAGCAGAGAATGTTCATCGTTGTTGTGGTAAATTCATGTGAGGATGCATTAACATGTGTTACTGAAAGGGTTTATTGAATTAGGGTTTTGAGAAAGAGGAACGAGGAAAATGCAAGAAGAAGAAGAACGGAAGAATGGAAGAAGAAATTGCAGAATGGTAGAAATGTTTCATTTCCCACCCAATCCGATAAACCTCATCTCGCATGGTTTAACCGGGTCGGGTATACTGGTAATATTGTATGACCCGTTTTGTCTGAAGAGAGAAAAGGGAAAATTAAATAAATAAAAGCATGAAAAATTATCAATTTGATTATTAAACTGTCTTTCCAATTTGGTCTATTTTCCTTTTTCGCTGGTTAAATGAATAAATTATCTGTGTAAAAAAAGTGAATAAATTATCAATTTGACTATTAAACTATGGCTTTCTAATTTGGTCAATAAATAAACTATGGGTGGAAAATCTAATAAGTAGTTAAATTATTATCAATCAATTTTGTTAATATCTCAAATGCTTTTAAAAATAGGAGAGTGATTTAATAAAAGAAATAAAATAGGAGAGTGAAGAATGAAAGTTTATTTTGATGGGTTAAAATTGGTTTAAATATTAGTTTCTCTAGCTTTAATTTTTACCAAAAAATGTTCAATTTTTTATACATTTAAAATTTATTATATTTAGATTAAATGTATAAATTTTTTGTGGCTCACTTTTACTTGTCACAAAAGTAGGAAGAAATAATCGTAACAAAAGAAAAGTTAGAAGAAATACTTTTTTTTAATCAAATTCGTTATCCGAATCGATAAAATTTAAGTGGGTTGGTGTTGGTTGAATGTAAAATTCGTATTTTTTATATTAAATTCGAACTGTCTTAATCTGGTGGTGAGCGGGTCATTAACTATAACTTTTTAAAATAATTTTAAAAAAATATAGTTATATTACATTTCATTTTCCTTAAAAAAAAAACATTTCATTTTATGAAAATTTTAAAATTTAGACATTTGAAATATTTTATATAGTACGAAAATGTAAGATGTTAAATCATAAAAATATTAAACTATATCATAAATAATAGGCAAAATGCATTTATAGATTCTTTAAGTTTTGCGTTTGTATTATATATGTCCTTTAAGTTTTTTAAGTATCAAATAGGTCCTTTAAGTTTTGTAAATATCAAATAGATCTTTTAAGTTTTTTAAGTATCAGATAGGTATTATCTGATACAAACGTAAAACTTAAAAGCACCTATGAATTCATTATGCCTAAAAAATAGTAAATGTAACAGTTTTTTTAAAATAGAATGGGTTCTTAAGTTCATGAGTTTAGAATCATAAATTTGTTACTCGAACCAAATCACTTCGAATATAAATAAATTGTTCAAATTAGACCCGCAGTTATACAACTTCGGATAAAACGTGAGTTTGTTAGACTGAATCACCGAATTAAATGAGTCACCCACACCCCGTGAACATACCTAGTCATATTTCTATAAGATTTCTTTTAGTTTCAAACAGAAGCAAACAAATATCAAAATAAAATCAACATGTGTATCTTAAGTTCATAACAAGTCAATACTTAAGAGTTTAATTGATATGCATGGACGGTGTAAAATAGTTTTACACCATCGTCCAATAAATAACCATCATTTTGTCATGTCATGTCAAGAAAGTGGGGTAAAGTGAGGTGATGTGGTGGAAAACATGAGTGATATTGGTTGACAGTGTAAAATTATTTTACACCGTCGGTGCATATGAATTAAATCCATACTTAAAAGTTAAAACATATATTAAAGTATAATTAGATTTATTTTTTATCTAATTAGAAAAATATGTAGACATTTTTGCTGAGAGATTTTTAGAGTAATTACAAAAATCACAATAAATTAAGAAAAAAAGTTACACTACATTTAGTAATATTTATTATTTTCCTATATATTCTGTATAATTTTTAATAAAAAGATACGTAGCAAATTATCAACAAAAAAAATAAAAAGATAGGAAAATTAAGATATTTATATACAAAATATTTTTTTTTTTGGAATACTTGACAAAACCTTTTTAATCAAAATAGGAATTTAATTATTGAGTACTGTCGGTGTAATATTTTTTTACACATATATTCAATAATATATTGAAAAAATTTACGCTGAATGTGCACAACAATTATAGAGTCACTCACCTTTGTAAAATAAGAGTTGCAATTCTATGACAAGTCTAAATTTCTTATGTAAATTATAAATCGGCGACTTAATAATGATATTTCCATTGTTCTCTTTTATTTTGAAAAAAATAATACTGTATTTACTGGTTTTCTTACTCATATAATGATTGAACCCAATCAATCTTTGAACTAAGACCGATATATCAGGCCCAAAGAAAAAAATTTCAAAACTTAGATGGGTGGGGTGCGCCAGCCTATGCAATAGTGCAACGCTTAGGCGACACATGAGAAGTCCAGTAGCAAGCTACTGTAGTGGCCCCTCCCCCTTAAAAAAGTAATTTAATATCGTGTGATCCAATGGACCACATATCAGATATTAAACTGATAAGAACAGATACTACACTTGATCTTAGCCAAAAGGCCGAGAAAGGTATGAATTGAACGTAGCACTTGCTTCTGCTTTTATATCTAAAACTTACTCACTTGCTTTCTTGATTCCCCGATGTGGGACTATTTCACAACAGCTATTATGAGACTTTTTCACAGGTACAAACTAGTGTACGCATGTGTTTATGAGGCCAACAAAACGCAATTACCAAGGTGAATCTCATGTCAACAAACACTTTAGAGATTTACCAAGCTCTTCAAAGAAAATTTGAATCACTTTATGAAGAAAAATGAAGGAAAAGATGGGTTAAGAAAGGATGAATATGTCTAAGAGAGTGAATGATGGGCACGGTTCTGTGAATTGAGTTTTGCTTCTCTTTCCTTTGTCTGAATTCATTTTATTTCAATTCTTAAGTCATTGAACTCAAATTGTGTTGATGACCATATCCATTAAAAAGAGTGAACACTGAAAGATTTTGAGGCCACTAGAAACAATCAATGCATCATGAAGTGTAATACCACTATTGGAATGTAAATATCAGCTCTCAAACTCAAACTAAAGTAACTTGGAATCATACTTCTCTGATGCCATCGACAAATATTGCAGTTAATTGAGAGAAATTGCGAGTGAATTTCAGTGAATATCAATTGAATGAATGATTTACACAGATTTATATAGCAGAGTGAGTGTGCTAACTAACTAACTAACTGACTGACTGAAATGAAACTGAGAGCTTTATATAGCAAAGTGAGTCTTTATATACAGACCACAAATCTCTTTACTCCTAAGCATAACAATCAGAATAATTGCCAGCATTGGCTATAATGAAACACAACTTAACTAACTGTCAGCTAAGGCTATTAAATAAACCCTTCATTGTTGTCCACTCAATCGTTTGAGTGCCGGTGTATCTGTTTAGAACTAAGAACACCAAACACTCAAAAGTGTTATTTAGAGGCATATTATTAATAGGTAAATTTGTATTCCAATTAAGGACACAGTAGAACAACACGCTCGTATACTAATAGTCATATTGGAAACTACTATGCAAATCTGATATCTATCTATTTTGATGTATGAAGGTGCTCAGGTAAATCTGAAGCAGACAAACACATAATGTATTATGCAACGTCTAAATGTTCTTCTGTCTTCACATTAGTTGTTGACAACGTCTAAGTTACTGTAATAATTTATTACTATTATGCAACATTGCAAAGTGCTAATATAGATCAACTTAAAGTCTTGGTTACAAGTTGCAACAAAGACTTGTTATCTCCTGCTATGCTAACAATAGAAGACGGACTAATTTTGTCTGGTTTGGCTCAAATCTATTCTGACCAATGTATTTTCAAAACAATCTTTTCTCACATCTCACATCTGAAATTTTTATAAACCACTCTTTTGCTTAGTATAAACTTTGTTAAACTTATGCTCCCTCCGGTTCTTTTTATAAGAAACAAAAGTGAAACTTTGACCAATTTTTATAAGAAACTTTAACCAATTTTCAAATGTTTTAAATATTTACCATATAAATTTGATAGAGTGGAATAAGAGTCTTGGATGTCACAAAAAAAATAAATAAATAAAAAAATAAGAGTCTTAGATAGAGTGAGATACTATTTTTTGAGTTTACATTCTCTAAACTCCTAAACTTTTCCTAAATCCTACAAAAATGTTATACATATAGGTTTGTTATAGATTCGTAATATGATACAGATCTGCAATGTTTGGGTGCGGGTACGGTACGGATACCGGTATAGAGTACGGCATTTTTAACAAAACTAAAGTACGGGTACGTGTATAATTTTTTTTAATATAATTATATATATAAAATAATAGAATTATATTGCTAAAACAAATAATTAAACATAAAAAATACCACACTTTAAAAACAATTTAAATTGATCAAAAACATCGAAACAGAAAGACTAACAATATTTATGTAGTCACGAACAAAACAAAAAAAGACTGAATCTCATGGAGTCAAAATTAAATCTCAATCGTTTCCCTCTCCATCATCATTAAAAAGAGCAGCCTCTAGTTCAGGTTCATCGAGAGAAAGACTAGCAACTTCAAGAATACCAACTCCATCAACTAGATCAAATGCATCTCCACCAATATCCCACATTTTTGTTGGTCCTTCATTGTAGTCCTTATTCTTTCTCGAGAGAAGACGAAGATTTGTATGAATAAAAACTAAATCTTCAGCTCTCTTTGGATTGAGCTTATTCCTTTTCAATGAGTGAATAAATCCATATGTGCTCCAATTTCTCTCAGCAGAAGATGAAGAAGTTGGTTGTGAAAAGAGTTTCAATGCAATGGATTGAAGTTCAGGGGTTGAAGATCCATAAGTTACCCACCATTCCTTTGGTGTCAAGTTCCACCTATCTAGTAACCTATTATTACTTATATATATGAACAAATAAAAAAATGAGATATAATATGAACAAATAAAAAAGAACAAATAAAAAAAAGAAGATTTAATATGATTATATATTTATATCATATATTCATATGACAATAAGTACCACGTGGGTACCCTCCGTACCACGCGCGTACCAATGTCAAAAAAAAAAAAAGTGGTTCACCGTCGGTGCGTACCAAAAATGTACGGTACGTGTACCGGTACTCGGTACGAATACCTTTTCAAAAACGGAGTACCCATGCATCACAGATACAGATTCATATACAATTAATAATGAAAGTTTTAACAATTTCAGAAGATGTTATGCATATGTATACCTATGAATATATGATACAGATTTTTCTCGTTATCTTTTTTTAATAATTAATTATAGATGTTTTAAAATTTCCCTCTGAAATATAAACTAGTTGCTTTAAGAGGATGCAAATTCAAATCTTATTTCTTGCTCATATTAGGATCCAACCACACAGCCAGGAAACATAAAACAACAATGACAAACATACGTTGAAGAACTTCCAAATTAAATTTCTTAGTTTTGGAAGTGTTCCTTCCCATTTTAATTCATCATTTTTTCTTGGTACAGTATACGTAGGACTTTTTCTACCATTGCATTATTATTGTTTAATTCAGTTGAGCAATGCAGAATACTTCATTTCATTCTGAGTGTGTGCTTGTTATAGTTTTTTATTACAATACATGCTTCGGTACAACCTCGAAGAAAACATAACTATGGAATTCCACCCCCATAGAATCTGCCAAGAGGAAACTACTGAGGCCATGAGGAGGAATGTATAAGATCCTCATCCTTTCTCTTTGAGTACCTCCCAATTTAGCCAAATAATTTGCACATTAATTATCTTCTAAGAACCTGCAATAGAATCACATTCCAGCCCATAGCAAACTTGCCTGAATACTCTTTCTCGGAATTAATTCCCATTGTGTGCAAAGTAGCACAATTGTCATGGTGCAAAATCCAACATATATGCACAGTAACCCAATGAAGCAAGTTTCTAAAACAGTGAGCAAATGTTGCACCTAAGAAAAAGGTTAACAACTAACAATAACTCCAGAAAACTTGTTGAGGATGAAATGGTGCTGCTATGGGAATCAACTTTTTTTGTTCTGTTGGGCTGTTTCAACATACTGCTCTGCGAGTTTCTTTACTTTCTCACCTTCCTTTATAAGGAAATTAGCATTCTTTGATTTGCAATGATACTTCATAACCTTATCAGTTGTTTTTGCAACAGCCCACCTGTACTGTTCAGCCGAGATGACACCACTCTTGCACAATGGCCTGATATGCTCCTTGATGTATGCTTCTACCTGTACAAAAAAGACCAGCACTATTAAAGAAATATGGCAATTAGAAAGATAAGCCAGACTTCGATATTATAACCATTGCATAATAGAAAAACAATGAAAATGAATCATAAGAGAAATTAAGAGTATGATTGTTTTGAAAAAACGTTTTATGTTTCCATTATCTATTTTTACTTTTAATTATAAAATTGCCACCTTGTTTTTCTTGTGTCCTATTTTCAAATATTTGTATAGAAAACAGTGTTTTTTTACAGTGAAAATCTTTAAAAATAAAAATAGAAAACAAATGAAATTTGTAATTAAAAGTGAATATAGAGTTTTGTTAAAAAAAAGGAAGTGAAAATAGAAAATAAAAACAAATAACATTTTGTTAAACCAAACTCCTGATTATCTAATACCTTCTTCGCTACTTGATTTTCATTGTTAGACTGCTGGGCAGGGATGTCAGATTTCTCTTCCTTCTTTTGAAAATTTTCATCGGTCCCAGATATATTAGATTTGTCCGTGACAGTGGGCACAGACGCATTTTCTGCAAGATTCCCATTCCTGAATTCAGCACCATTTTCTAGTTTGTCTAAGACCTGTTCTTCCTCCTTATGGTAATCATTATTCTCGCTTTGAGTTTCTGTCTTGCCTTCTCCGGGTGGTGATAGTAATTCACCATCTGGAAACTTTTTTATAAGTGGTTCTTTATCAGGGCCATATAATTCTTCAAATTCTGAATCAGCCGGCTCAACAGCACCCTCACATGGTTGTAGCCCACAAGAAGCAGAAGGCTGGCCAATTTCCGCATCAATGGTAGAATCCCTGTGGACTGCATCACTGTGACAGTTTGGTGAGCGAGAGGCATCTCCTGGCACTTCCTTGTTTTCAGACCCCTTAATGTCTGCAGAATCCGAAGCATTATTTGTTTTCTTCAAGCTCGTGGTGGAAAAAACAAGTTTCACTTTTGGTTCACTTTGCTCTAGTGTTAGGTTTGGGATATTTGTAACACTAGCGCCTATGTAATCATCCTCTTCCAAATCATACTCAAAATCACCATAAATATCCAGCTCAGGATGAGAATCTAATTCAAGTATATCATCAGGCCCTGACATTTCATTTTCATTATGTATTTCTTTGTTCTTATGCGGACTGCTTGGTGGCGAATCAGACAACAGACCAGCATTTTGCAATGCTATTTGAACTGCAGGGTCAGTAGAAAGATCATCAGTATTCAGTTCTGATTGATCAGTATGCACTGGCGGTTCTGTTTGATCAGTATGCACTGGCGATGAGGTTGATGGACTTGTGTCTGTGTCTACATTGGATATTGTGTTATTTGTGCGACGCAATAGCTCTTGTGAACAAAGATTCTGATACACTAGCTTGCTGTTTGATCTGTCAGCAACCTCCTTTTCTATATTAATTGCATCTGCAACAGCCAATTCTGTATATGCAGTTCTGTGAATGTTTGTCAGATTTGTGTTCTTCAATAAGCGTTCCGTCAGGCGGTAAAGCTGTGTCTGTTCAATACATTAAAAGTAACAAACTCTTAAAGGATAGAATTCAGACATATGTCTTGAAAGGGTGGAACTAGAAGTCAAAGATACAGCATACCTGCCTCACTGATAAAGGAATTTTATTGTGGCGACAAGGTGCCAACACGGGTCTCATATCAGTTGGTAATTGGGCCTACTCACAATGAAGAAAAAAGTGAAAAATTATATTTGACATCAACGACAAGGGTTATAAAAACAATTGCAAAAAAAAAAAATCAGATAAATTACATACAAGCAGAGGATAATTTCCTTTAAAAATTGCATCGTCTTCCTGACTTTCATTTACTGTGTTACTGCTTGCAACAGCTGTTTTCCTTGCAAGAACCTCCAAGGCCCATTTTCTTTTATCACTTTTCATAGAATCAGATTTCAGGCCTGACTCTTTTGTGCCAGCTTTGGCACCAGCTGATGAAGAAACTGATGTCCCTTCTGAGTGACCGCTTAAATGTACTTTACCAACCGGACCACTTACAATCTTCTTATCTACTTTTTTCTCAGAAGAACACACTCTGGTCTTTGATAAAAGATTATTTACCTCTGTTGCTTTAATGGTCTTGTTGTCAAGAGATTGATTTGGTCCTTTTGCTGATGAGTTATTTTGTTTAGTCTGCTCTGAAAAAGGTTTGACATCATCTTTCCGTGGGAAAACAGATGTGTCTGCTATATACAATCTGGAGAGAATTGGATTCTTGGCCTGACGTTCAGGAGCTTGCTCTGATTCTGAGTTCTCCGAACTTTTTCTTAAGAGATCAAGAACTGATTTTAAAGTTTCGATCTTTTCAGGCTTTGAAGCTCTTGTGCAACGATATTTCCAAAACTCAATTTCACAGTCCCTATCCCATGCACGCTTTCTTCTTCCATTGGATGACGCAAAAATTTTCCTTGTTAGATTTTCTCGTACTTTTCCTTTTTGCAACATTGACTTCCTTGCCTTCAGAGCTGAGGGGGATAACTTATTTACAAGTTCAGTTTTAGGCCCTGTTATAGCAGTCCTGAACGCTTCAAGAAGATTTTTATCAAAATGGTTTTCCCCAAAGTTTATAGAGGATTTGTTGCGGACAGCTTCTCTAATTTCCTTCCTTAGATTTTGGACTAATGAGGATGATTCTCCATCATCAGAACCTCTCTTCATAATCTTTTTAACCCTCAATCCAGCCATGTTTTCTTTCTTTTCAGCTAACTTTCCACTAGCATTAGTGGCCGCAAGTCCCTTGGAAAGCCTACGGTTCGTCCCTTTAACGATATTCATTATATCTGATGCCACAATTTCCTTTGTTGGAGACTGTTTTAAAACAGGGTTCTTCTTAGTGTTGTCAGAAAGTTGAGCATCGACCGAGTCATTAGCACTAATCATTTGACTAGCAGCCGTTCTAATTTTCTTTTGTGAAGCTTCAGCCGATAGATCAGGCTTGGCATCTTCATCAACTTTTATATGAACTTGCTCGTGACTGTAACATCAAGGAAGAAATTGGAGGGGTAAATAATTAAAAGAACGCCAGGATTTAAACGTAAAGAAGTAACAATCAACACATTTTATTTCAACAAAATATGCATTTAAAGATCTGAAATGATCAATGCAAGTTTCAGAACGGTAACAAAAAAAATCAGTTTCAACACCGAGTACAAAGAATATACTACAAAAATCAAAGTTCAAAATGCTCCAAATTGTTATATTGTATTTCCATCCAGAAGCACAACTTCCAAAATGACATGTTATGCCAATTATTGAATAACTACATACTTGTAAAGGCGGGCATAGTGCTAAAAGGCAGCCTCTATATATAAGAATTAGGTTTACATCTCTTAGGTTTTCGAATAATATATAAATTTCTATGTGGCACAGTACGTATAGGTTCATCATCAGAACTAGAAGAAAACCATTGCACACATCTTTAGCAACATAACTAATGGAAACCCTGATAGTGTGTTACCCCTTGAGGAACCCAAATACTATTGGTAATTTTCCTTCACAAGAAAAAAAGTGCTACCAAAAAGGTGAGTTACTGATCCAAGACCACTGGTAACCACCCAACCCCCTTCCTTCCCCCATTCAGAAGAAAATAATCAGCCACGAGTAGTGATTAGAAATTTAGAAACTGGAATTACTTGATATTGGTAAATCTGAAGAGTAGGAAGAACTACAGAAAATCTTATGGGTTAAGGACACATTATCTCCTAAAATCAAGGGTGATTAATTGGGGGCTTGAATCTGAGTAACGGATTCCTGTTAATTAAGAATTGATTGGCGGGTGAATGATTAGCAACTAATTGAATACCTTGAGTCTTTCCATATAGTATAAAAAAAATGGACAGGTTTGCAGACCCTCAAAATTCTGCAGTTTCTACTATTTATTTTATTGTTTTGCAAGTGATTATAATCTCTGTAATAGTGGTTTGTCCCTACTTCACATGTAAAAAAATTGAGTTCCTATCAATTCTCTCCCCCCCCCCCCACCCATCCCACAACTCTGTTAATAGTCACAATGACCAAGGAGCACAAACCATCTTAAAAAGATATTAGATTTAAAGGAATTATACCTGAAATCAACATGCTTCCTCTTTCTACCAGTCACTCTGGCATTGTCCTCACAAGCATTGGTTTCAATTTCATCTCCTGATAACATTTTATTAATGACATTATAAGGTTTAAAAAACTAATTCAAATGCTTCTAAGCCACTAATATGATCCACCCGTGAATCCCACAGTTTAAGAGTGGCCTAAAAATAAAGAAAAATGAACCATACTTTTCAGAATGGTACAGTACCTTTCAAAATAAATTCTTCTGGACTCGAGCACGGGACATTAGTTGCTTGATCTTTTGTTTTGCTCTTGTTCACATTATCAACTAGAAGTACATTAAGACTATGACAATCAGACTACCTTACAATTGTAGAGCATACACACAAAAAAAAACTTATAATGATATGCTTTTCAAGCTAACAAAAAGATAGCGATATGTAATACAGTTTACCGGATAAAAAAGAGCCCACCGACAAACCAAGATGAAGACCCATATCAGATTCAATTTTGCATGGACTAGTTTTGACATTGGACTCAAATAACTTGACTCCGTCAAAGCTACTCAGTTCACATCTAGTTCCATTATCACTTTTCTTTAAATCATTTAGGACGGAGGATTTAGAAGTTGGGTTGCATGACATATTGTGTGATAAGGACAGCTCTAGTTTTTCTCCCTCCATGATCGGTGACATAGTTGTCTTCTCTGTTCCCTGCAGCTGGTTATTTTTTGGGGATATTAAATTAAATGATCCAGTCAACAAATCCCTATCAGCTTCAGGAAGCAATTGACTTCTCTCGCTTGTTTCTGGAACCCATTTGTTTCTGTCAACCATTGAGACAACAACAGCAGTCTCTCCAGTATCAGCAATGGACACGGACACTAATCTGGAATCCTCAGCATGACATTTAATGTTATTGCTATCTGGGTTACATTCCAGGGCTGCCTCCTCTATTGAATTCGTATCTGTTTCTTTAGAAACTTCATCAACCACACATCTAAAACAAACCCTGAATTAGAATATTGTAGGACAAAAAACAAAATACAATATACTATCAGCAAAAATCTACAATTCATATGCTTATGTTTGTAGGCGACAATAATTAGATTCAGACTTAGCAATATGTTTAGCACGGCATTCCAATAACTTAGATTTTCTTTTCTTTCTTTTGATTGTTAACCACGTCTTAAATAGTTTCTAATTCCCTGTTTAGAATTAGATTACCAATTGTCCAACCAACTTTTTTTTATCTTGGAGACCCATACTGAAAAGAAAACTTCAGATAAGCAATTCAAACTTATCATGTGTTATGTTTTACTTATATGCTAGTAGCCAATATGTACTAAGCATGTTAACAAATAGGACATGCGGAGATTTGAGAATAAAAATAAATAATAAAACAGCAATACCAAATAGTACAAAATGAATTCCATACTCGTTCTTTTGCTGTATTTTGATGGGTGAATACCTTTTTACTCTTTGTTACAGGTGTATGATATAAATGTTGTGTTGTCACTTGTCAGTGATTTATTTCAAATTTGTGAGAATTCATGCATAAAATGTTTGTAGAAAACAACAACAGTCATAATGAAAAGAAGTAATTACAAGCACAAAATATCCAACAGAACAACTGGAAAATTTAACTTACCTTGGGCATAACCATGTACTCTCAGATGTACCTTCAGTATCAAATCCCACACAGAAGGCGTGATACCTGTCACAATGGAGGTAAAGCAACAGTCAAGGGATATTTCTCCAAAAACTTTTAAGATAATTTCATTAACTGGTATCCTTGCCACCCATAAAAGTGGGTTACAGAAACACTTGCACAAGCTCTTTTCTACTATTTTATTAATGCTGTCTCTCTTACAATCATGATCTACTGTGTATGTAGAACGAGTTGATCATTCATGGCCATACTTTAATAAGGTCAGGGTAATCTTAACAATGCAAATACATGTCTGACTGTATCCATGACTTGCATCAAATTTCTGATCCACCTTCTAGACTTAACTATCCATCTATAAGTGTTTGTTATGAACTTATGACCAAGGTAATCGGCAAATTTTGTGATAAGCTGAGAAATGCAAAACAAAATTCTGCCAAATGGCTCTTGTGGATGTGTTCTAACAACAACAATATCATAGACATATAACACAGACATAGATTTTACCCACTCAACTAACGACATATTCAATCAAAAATAGAATTGACATAATAATATCTGAAACTTACTAACCTAATCCATTCACTTGTTCTTACCATATATCACATGAATCACAAGCGATTGATGTATCAAGACCAGAATCTCCTTCAATACTTGCCAATCCATTTCGAATTTTGCAGCCATCACCATCCAAGCATGTAACTGACTACAAAATAATGAAATGTCTAAAGATTAGTGTTATACATGTGCTGCAAGGATTTTGTTATTTAAAAATGCTGAGGAATTTGGAGAAGCATTAAGTAACTGAGATAGAGTTAGGAAAATAGTTGTGTGGTACACTCAAAGAAAAGGGTACATGTCAATATGTAGTTGTAGTATCAGTAGAAAAAATAATGGTTTAGCGGTTCAATAGTATGCAATAAAATATTTTCAATCAGTTTATTTGTGTTCTTTATTTTTGTATATTTACCTTTTCACCCATTATCTCTTACCATCAAAATAAAGTACAACAATAACCATATAAATGATAAATAAAACCATATCAATTATGACACATATTTTTCGCATCAGAGTCATGTTAGTTGTATGGTCGGGTATATATATTGCACACAACATTAAACTTCCTGCATGACTTTGGCAAAAGCATGTGAAATATGACTCTGAAAATAGCATTAACATTAAGAAAACACTAGAAATAAACTTATGATATGAATCAAAAGATCTTTGCATAAAAAATATGCACTAATCCAAAAACACAAATGCCAGAAAAAGGTTGCATCAATCTGAACTAACTAGGTGTCAACATGTTTTGCCTAGTATTCTAAAGTTGTATTATACAGAAAACAATTACATTTTCATCAATGTAGTAAGAGGGAAATGAGAGACTGTTAGTCTCCCCTTCAATCGACCAGTCATCGTCATCTTCTCTGCAGTATTGAAGGAAAACAGTTAAAAGATTATATAATTTTTCACCGGCAGAAACGTATAAAATTGTAAAGCATTTATTCAAAATTAAATGATAAAACTCTACACTGTTTTCTTCAAACTTAGTCAAGCAATACAGGATAGAAATAAGTGGGCAAATTTCTTCAATTCACTACTTTCGGTTTATAAACGAATTTTCAAAATCCCAAGTTCAATATATGTGGACAAATATATACTAAAAATTTGTCTGTGTTTTATACCTACATAATGGTGGGAAACTTACCCGAAGAGTGAGCCATCTTCAACTTTATTGCTCCCTATGGTGTCATATACCTTTACAATTATGAGTTTCATACAGTTAGCCATGCACCAAATATTTTCAAATTTCAGTAGTATTTCCAAGATACTAAATGCAAAAATACCATAGAAGTTTGATAATAATACTAATCGAGACAACAAAATGCATGATCCCAAACATAATAAATAAGGTGGGCAAATTCAATTGTAACCTGAAGAGTTATACTAAATCAATGAAGATAAAGCAGCATTCCGCAAATTTATATCACTCACTGGAACACAAGTAATCAACTGAAACTCGTTCTGGCAAAGTGGGCAGAGATTAGTGATGGAAGCCCAGTTGTCAATGCATACAAAGCAGAACCTGTGAAACAAATGGACCGAATATCATATTCATTTTTCAACATGCACTCTGAAAAATGAAGGAAATAAAATCAAAATTTCATGAGAACTTGTAGAGATAAACATTGAAAAATTAACAATTCAACTGAACCCAAGTCCATCAATGACTTGATCCCACATATTGTAACAATTACATTTTAGCATCACGTTTCATCAACAATTGTACTTACCCATGTAAGTATCGGGTCTATTATAACGATGTAAAGCACAATCCACAATGTATATCGCAGATCAAGATGAAATTAAAAAATAGAAAACATATATTATAAGCTTCCAATGATCGAAATTCAAGAAGAAACGGAAGAAAAGCAGAAATACCAGTGCTGACAGCAATCCAGTACTCCCCTGTCAATAACCATATCCATACATATTCCACATCTTTCCCCTTCAACATCTAAATTATCCTGTTAATTCACACATAATAAGAGTTCAGGTCAAAATTAATACCATAATTGAGCAATTTTCATATTATTCAAAATCAAATTCAAATATTCACAAGCTAGCAGCACAAAAAATGATAAAGAACTCAAAGTTTTCAAAACTATGTAATTACTTGAACAAGCTATAAACAACAATAATTTCATTTTCCTAAAGCTAGAATTAGAGTTAGGTAAACTACAATTAAGAAGCATAAGTATGATGAGTAAGGGTTTAAGAAGTGAAAAGTAATTGGAAAGAGAGAGCGATGAGAGGTTACATTGTTGTCATTGGTATCAAATGAATCCTCTTGTGACAGTGTGAGCATATCGTTCGTCTCGAAATCTGCTTCCATTGAGAAGCTAATTCGACGCCAGAATCGGTTTTGATTCGAGAAATGGCGACGGAATTTAGGAACGAAAATTCTTTCGCTTAATTCAATTTGGGAATCATATGAAAGGGTTTTGATGAAACCGGGAAATACAATCGAAGCACGGGAATTGGAAAGAAAGAAAAGCGATTCTGACAATCAGGCATTAGCCGTGCTTAAATTTTTTCAGCTTATTTTAAGTCAAAAAAATAATTTTCAACTGATTAATTCATAGCCCTATTTGGATGAACATCTTTAATAAAAAAAGTTAATTGTATTCTGTGAGTTTAACTCGATTGGTAGAGATATTCCACTATATGTGTAAAAATTTGGGTTCAAATCTGGACTCTTACATATATATAGTGTGATGTTCCTACCAACTGAGATAAACTCACGGAGACAATTATTTTCTAAAGTTATTTTAGAGAATTTGTAAAGTAACTTAAAGTTATAATATAATACATAATATAATACATGTGTTTACGTGATAAGGTATGTATAACTATAAGGTTAGATAGACTATTTTGGGTGTGATTGGATTTAGCTTATTTTTTATTTTTTAGCTAACGAAAATAACTTATATAAATAAATAAAGTTTTATTTTTTTTTTTTTGGTTTTTCAAAACCAGTTTAATCTGGTTTGGGGGTCAGTTCTGGCATCAAGTGGTTCCAGCCCCCTCCCGATCGCAGTTGCGGGGGATCGAACCGTGGTCCTCCCTACCAAGTTCAGCGCCAATCACCACTGAACCAACTAACGATTGGTTATAAATAAAGTTTTATTGATTCATAATCCCTCTAATCTCATATATAAGAAACATTTATCTTTTTAGATTCATTGTAGAATTAATGTATTTAGACTGTATTGTTGTCTAGATACATCAATTCTATAATGAATCTAAAAAGTCAACTTTTTCTTATATATGAGACTAGAGGGAGTAATTTTTTAGTTTTTACTAACAAAAATTGTATCTTTATAATAATACGTAATACATAAATGTTTATAAATGTGTATTTATTTGCATAAGTTGTTTTGTGTATAATCAGTCATTAGTTGATTTTGTGGTGATTGACGTTAAACTTAGGAAGGACCACGATTCGATCCCTCGCAATTACGGTCAGGAGATAACTAAAACTTGATGCAAAAACTGACCCAAATCATATTAAACTAGTGGTAGAAACCCCAAAAAAAATAAAATTGTTTCATATATAATAGCTTTGTGTCCCCTTCTATATTTATAATATTATAGATAGGAGAAATGATCCTCTCAATTTTTTTTCTTCAATTTTCCTCAATTGTTACACCTTCACCATTAACTAACTTTTTTGCATTTTTTTATAATTAAAATATTATCACATGATTTTGATCCAATGGTCCAAATGCAACATTATTTCCTCAATTTTTTTTCCCAATTCCATTCTCTCGATATATATATATATATGGTAGCTAATGAGTACATTCACATTATAAATGTAGAGAATTACTAATGAAATTAGAATGTCATTAATTCCGATATATTTATACTATTAGCTACCAATTGAACTACTTATCGTCACATACTACTGCTTATTATTATGGTCACATATTACACGCTTATTATCGTCTACGAAGCATCGATTTCGAGATGGACACCTGATATGGATACAAAAACGTTGACATTGCTAATGTAAAAAATATAAGACACCTGCACCGCTACATATTTATGAAAGATCTAAATTAAGAATCGACATATATACGTGCACATCTAAGCTGAGCAAGCAATTTCATTAAAAAAAGTGTTAAAATAAAATACAATAGTATTTGACCTTTATTTATCTATTTGCTATCCAAAACGATAAAAATATTGCAATCAAAATGTAACGTCTTTAATCCCTTATTGATTAACATTTTTGTTTCGACACTTCTTTAACTCTTGTATATATGTCTAGTGTGTGTTTAAAGAGAGTAGAAGCAAAGAAAAAAAAATTGGATCCCTTGTCCGACACGTGCTATATACGAGTGTCTTACAGGTCTCAGACACCGATCCATAAAATGTCGGAGTAAAACAAACTTTTTTATTTTTTTTGCACCAATTTAAACTGTCTGACACGTGTCGAACATGTGTTATACGAATGTCGGGCACCGCGATACGCTTAATCATAAAGGTACCCGTACTTCGTAGATTATCATGAAATATTATGCACCGACCAAAAATATTGCATGATATAACTATTAGCAAAAACAAATTAATATTCCGTGATTATTAATCAACACACATGCGCTGGACTAAATAAGAACTAAACAATCAAGATTTGATACTTTCAAAGTTTCAATGCCATAATCACTTTGCTTTAAATAACTTCTTTAATAAAGAAAAGAAAAATGTGTTAGAAGAATAAAAAAAAACCAAAGAAATTAATAAAAAGATTTATGGTGACCTAAGTTTGTTAAAATAATATCCGTACAATTATTAGTTTCTCTATAAAATCTACTTCAACTAGAAGTGAATAATTGCTTCAAAAAAAAAAAAAACTAGAAGTGAATAATAAATTAATAATAGATAAACTTCTATGAAATTTCAAGCCATAATTGAGACCCAAAACTTAGCAAGATGACAAAATTGCAATGGAATCCCTTCCTTTTATTTGATCTATAAAAGTACTAACTTGAGATGTGATTTATTTTATTTTATAGACTTGGATATGATTTTTATAACCTATAGAGTGTAGCACACTAATAAAAAGGGGTAAAACTTAGAAAAAAATTGTTTATGTTAAATTTATATCATTGACCTAAAATGTGCTAAACCAGTCACCAACAACTTTCCATAATTCATATATTTTTTAGCATTTTTTTTTTAGTATTTTATATTTAGCAACGAAAAATGATGAACTTGACTTAAGCAACTTGACCTAATTTTTTTATTTGTTTTCAAACTTGATCTAAATATAAATATAAAAACAGTGAAGATTTTGGTGTATAATGTTGTAGCAGTTAGTTTTGTTTCGTCAGCTTCATAAATAAAATAAAAAATGAAAAGCTTCTTCATGTATAAGTCTGTTTGAAATTTTTGTTTAATAATGTATAAGTAGCTTTTGAGTAGATCCAAAGGGCATTGTTGAACATAATTTTCATTGGACGCAGTCACACACATCAGAGCATATGTCCTACTTCTCCCTTTGAAGGACACCTCCTTCTTCTGATTTCTGTAAGTCTTTTTCTTTGTCAATCTTCATTTACTAATTACTAATATGATATAAAGATTATATGTTTGTAGTTGCATAATTTATTCTTCAATATATGGATCATATTTTATCATATCACAAATCAATCATTCATTTATAAGTTTTGACTTTTTTTCCTCCTCTTTTTGACTTTCATTTCTAAGCATTCATAAAAATGAATATGTTATGAATGAAAAAAATCAAACATATTATAGTTTGGTCGTCTACAATCCAATCAAAAAGGATATGTGTCGTGTATTTGTTTCGGTTTTAAAGAGTCTAGTGGTGAAACTCATTTACAGTGAATGTAGAAAAGTGGAGAATTGTGAGTTCGAATTTGCGCATCATTTACCATATGCGTTGTAGTTATAAGACAATATGTGCTAATTTGTATTATCAGCACAGTTCAACATGATCCTGTTAGAAACTAGAAAGTGAGGAAGAAATGTTTTGTGAAGAATTCAGTAGTGAGGAGTTGACTTGACACAATCTTGTTTATTTTTGGCAGGCATTAATTATATACATTTGAATCGTTAATGTTGATGCGGCGTGTTTGTGTTTGGTGTGGCAGGTCCAATTGTGTTATTAGGTAGTAGCATTCTTTGAATTGAACTGATTCTATGTCCATTTCCATGAGTTGTTTTTGCTTGACCAAAGGCAAAAAAACTAAGCACGAACAATCTGCTATTCTTGCTCAAGAGACATCTTGTAAGTACAAAAGTCAACATCTTCCTACTTTTGTTATTTTGAACCTATGAAGCACTATAGTAAAAACAGAAAATAGAAATAGAGAACATTTGTTCGAATCAAACAGGATCTTATACGATTACTTCCGCCATAGTTCTATGCAGACTTCTTATGGTTTTAACTCTGAAATGTCCTTTACCATTTGACAGTTACTTTGAATGAGGTTGAGGCTTTATTTGACTTGTTTAAGAAACTAAGCAGTTCAATTATTGATGATGGATGCATTCACAAGGTATACTTATTTTCTTCTAAATGACCTCATATTACACTTCTTTCACACATCACCAAAACCTGTTTATTTTAAGCTAAATTGCACTTTTGGCCTCCTAACTTTCACAAACTTGCAATTTTAACCCATTAACTTTCATAATAGTACTTTTGGCCCCTAACTTTAGCCTCTTTTGCAAAAGGCTGGCACCCCACTGATTTTGACCAAGTCAAACGCACATGTGCCTTGACTTGGTCAAAGTCAGTAGGGGACCAACCTTTTGCAAAAGAGGCTAAAATTAGGGGGACAAAAGTGCTATTATGAATTTTGGGGGGCCAAAAGTGCAATTTAGCTTTTCTTTTATTAAAAGCGCGACCCTTGTGCGTCTCGCACGAGTGTCATGACTAGTATTTTTATAAAACACTAGTTATGCATGCTAAATTTTTCAAGACATTAATGTGCAGGAGGAGTTCCAACTTGCACTTTTCAGAAATAGTAGCAAGCAGAATCTACTTGCAAGCAGGGTACATTATACATACTTGAGTTAGTCAATTATTTATTTGTATTTAGTTGATGAACACTTATACAAATGTAATTAAGAATAAAAAGATGTTGCAACCTAAGAAAGTTGAATGCAGGTATTCAATATGTTTGATATTAAGCATAATGGAGTAATTGAATTTGGAGAATTCGTTCGCTCACTAAGCATCTTTCATCCACGGACATCTGTAGACGAGAAAATTGAATGTATGAAATTAATTTTGTATCCGAGAAATCAAACACTTATTCGTTTCTGTAAACTTTTAATTTTTCCTTGCAGTTGCATTTAAATTGTTTGACCTTGGAAAAACTGGATACATTGAGCACAGTGCGGTGAGTATCTCCTCTAAGCTTTCCATTGTCATCATTTTCTCTTTAGGATTCAGTTACGCGGCGTTGAGTCATTTACATTGACAGTTGTTAGTTGTTTTTTGTGCGATACCATATAATAAACTTAGCAAAGTGCTAAACTAACTTATGACTATCTTATGATCCTTTTTGTACATAATGGCATATTGAAGTTGAAGGAGATGGTTTCGGCTACTTTGACGGAATCAGATGTTACAGTTTCAAATGATATTGTTGAATCAATTGTGGATAAGGTTCTTAACTCCATTCAACCATACACCTATCCTCCATTAATTTCTATATCTTTTCAATCTAATACTAATCTCTTATTTTTCTTGACTTGATCATTTTCAGACAATGAAGGAGGTTGATACAAAAGGAGATGGGAAGATTGATATGGAAGAGTGGAAAGAATATGCAGCAAAAACTCCTTCTCTTCTTAAGATGATGACTCTGCCATATCTAAAGTGAGACTCCTATCTAATCAATGAAACTTAATCTTTATCTAATGTGGATCTCATTACTACATGATTTTATCCGTTCTAATCTTTCACTGTTATTTGCATAATAAAAAAACTCAAATGTTGTTCTGTCTGTCAGGGATATAACTATGGCATTTCCGAGCTTTGTTTTGCACACGGAGGCGGAAGACTAGCTACAAACAATTGAAGATCAATGAACCAGAAGGGTTGCAATTTGCTGCTATAGAATATAATGCATTTTAATTGTATATAATATAATGTGTTGAAAGCACTTTAGTGTACCCTTAGGCAAGTATGAGTTCAATTTGCCTACCTAACTTTTAATGGATTCACTTAATTGCGTGCATATATATATGTATCGAAACCGGTTAAAAAAAGTTGTAATAATGCCGATGATTGATTAAATAATTGTTTGGAAATTGTATAGAATGATTATACACCAACAAGCATCTATTTTATTTGAATCAGCATAGAATATTTTATTTTATTGGAACAAAAGAAATGGAATTAGATTCCCGTTCGAATGTACGAGGTGGAAATAGTAAAAATTGATGTTTCAACATCAAAAGTCTAATAGTATTGGACTTGGAAGATAGAGAAGATGCATATAAGAAGTTGAATGAAGAATATATACAAATTGATAGTAGGTTTAATGAATGCAAGGTCAACCTTGAAGTTGCAAACAGAAAGATGGAACAAATGGCAGCAGATTTTCAAGAATGCATTTGGTCAAAAAATAGGATCGTGGCTGATTTGGAACACCTGAGGAAGTTGTTAAAAGAGAAAGAGGAAGGCATGAGACAGGAACAGATGGAGGCCATTAGGCAGCTCAGTTTGCAGATTGATAATCTCAAGGAAAACAAATCAAAGTCTCGCGGCTGTGGTTTGTGGTAGCTCTTTTTTTGTAATGCAGCTTTGTCAGTTTGGTATAGTCATGATTTGACATATTATTGCCTTATTTTTCCTGTGAATTGATTCTTTTGTTTTACAAACATGAATGTGTGTGTGTGTATAATTCGATTTTCTGGTATCATGAGCTGAGTTATAAGTTTTGTTCTTCTCTATAATTTGAATTGAATAGTCGTAGTGAGGTCTTTTTGTTTTGTTCAATATAGAAATTTGGACTAACAAGTCCCACCATCAAATTTTCCCTATTCTTGCCATCTTTGATGTTGATGTAGTTACATCCTGTGGTTAAGTCCTGCTAACTGCTGCACTCAGTCGCACATCAATAGCCCTTAGAAGTTCCTTACTGTCCAATGTGGTAATAACTAATAACAACGATAACAATTAATAATAATGGTTGTTTGTTCATGTTGGAACAAAAAAACACATTTATGTGTGAATTGAAAATAAAATTTTGAGTCCCGCTTTGGGTAGTAGAACATATTAATATGTCTTTTATATTAATGTGTATTTTGAGATAAATATAATATATAGTAGTTTCTACATATTATTATTATTAGCAAAATCTCTATGTGAGTTACTTAATAATAGGAAGTAGTAGAAATAGTCATAACTTGTGTTCCTATAAACACGACCACCTCACCCATTTATTGAGGGATGAGAATGATCATGAAAGGAGGAGTGGTAAGCTTACTACAGGGGTTAGATTTTTTTTGAAGAAAAAAACCTAATAGATGATAACATCTCAGAAAAAGGCCAGAACTTTAGGCACAATCTATACTCTTCGTACAAGAGCAATCGTCCTCCTACTCCTGATACCATTGTCCAGGGACTACAATACCTCAAAGCATCCATCAAAGCTATGTCCGTAAAAGTCATTGAGGTTCCAGGTGTAGAAGCAGATGATGTAATTGGAACATTAGCCTTAAGGAGTGTTGATGCTGGGTACAAGGTTCAATTTAGAGAAGCTGAGCTTATAACAACAACTATATGGCATCTGTCGTGTTGGTTTGATCATTCCAACTAGCAATTGGTATTGTCGTTCTCTCTTTTGATCCTTTTAATATATTGGCAAATGATTTATAAATAATCATTATCGTTAATTTAATTGTATGTTATATATACTTGATTTAGTTAGACAAAACTTTTCTCTATTTCAAGTATATATACTTACTAGTGGTAAAGTGAAAATCATGTTTTAGTATATTCAGTCCATGGCCACTAATTGGATAATGTTAATTGATATAATGACCACTTGTTATTAATTTTTGTATCAAAAATTAAGTGGTAGTTGTTGATTTATTTTAGTAAGTACCATTAGAATACTAATAGTAATATTAGTATTAATTTACTTTAAGAATGATTAGAGTATCATAGTTCCTTCAATTTAAGAATGGTCATAGTACCATAATCCCTTTATTTAAGAGTGGTCTTAGTACCATATTATGAATGATCGCAGTTATCATATTAGAATGGTCAACACCATATTAGAATGGACTTAAAACCATAGCGCACTGGTTTAAGTACCATATTTGAGGGTGTAATTCTTGCCCGATATCTACAGTGCAGTATTTATCGGTATCAGTTGAACTGGGCTGTTTTATCCTGGGGACTTCGTGGTTGATCGTCTGCCTTGCACAATTTTGGGCAGTGCCGCGAAACGTCTTAAAGAAAGCGACCTAGTACGCGACTCAATCCAGTAATCTCTTCGGTGGCTGAAAATTATTTTAAATGATTTTTTAACCTCGGAAACAACAGTTCTAAATAAACCAATCAGTTTAACAGGATTATAGTGTTACAACTTACAAGTTACAACTACTACTACAACTAAGAATGTCTTTTTCCTATAAAGGTTTCATTGTCTGTTACTAATTGGATCATGATGATCAAAAAGAATTGTTGGACGATGCCAAGGGGATCCGATCTCATGAAATAGATTTCCTTGAATGTTCTTAATCTTTTTCAAAACTTAAAGGTCTAACGGTTGCCTAAAAAAACTTGAAGGATTCGACTATTACAAACACAACACTTAAAAGGATTTATGGATGTAATTGACTTATCATGCGATGATAGAATACTGCCTTTTTTAAGAAAGTCAACATCCTTCATTTCCTTCTAATTTTGTAACGGACAAAATTTATATGCATTTTTTTAGATATAGTTTTTCTCGTTCCTCTCACAAAAATGTAGTTTTTCATTTTGTTTTAATTTAAAAAAATAAAAAAAAACTGTTTTTATATTAAAATAATTACCTCAATATATCTAGTATAGTAAGTTTATCATTTTATAACCACCGTTCAAAAGAGATATAAGGTTATAGTAATACATTAAATTTGCATTTGGATTATACATTAGTGATTGAAGAGAAAATAAAAGTGATTGAATGTAACCACGTATCTTATTATTGTCAGAGTTAGACGCGGACACGTTTCAAATATCGTACGCATCTTAAATTTGAAGTGTAGGCGCTAAATAGTTTATACATATAATCATGCATATATATACTATATAGGATGGTAATGAGCAAGGTACTAATTATTACTTTCCTTTTTGTTTTGAAAAGATAATTAGTACTTACCTGGCAAGGAGTAACTGAATTTAGAGAAAGTGATTTTGAGCAGGTATCACAATAAACAATTCCTACAATATTATATATCTATCCATTTTAGCCTAAATATTTATCCATTTTATTCACATTGTTTAGATCCTATAATTGACATCCTCACGTTACTTTGTATCGTCAATACAATACAAAGTATGTTTTTAGACAACAATGCAAAGAATTTAAAATCTGAGATTTGTGCTATTATACGTAGTAAATTTTTTTTATTTATCATAACCTTCCTATTTCAAGGGGAAAAGACTACGGTGTTTCAGAGCGTCAGGAGGAGCATTTTAATATTTTGTTCCGATGCTCCTCAACATCCAGTAATTTAAAGTTCGACCAAAATATAAGTAAATTTGACATTATTGTTTATGACAGAATTTGAATTTAATAGAATAATTCATCTTCGACCTAGGTTTATTAATCATTTTAGTCCAATCACTTCATTTTTGTTTTCTCTAAACTTGGAGTTCCAATAAGTGATTTTTTTTTTTTTAAGTTAGTCTCTAATTAATATTAATTTATAGTAGAGTTTGAAATTATTGAAGATGTATCAAATATGAGTTAAAATTCCACATTTAAAAGATCACATGAAGATGGTTCAGTGGTGATTGACACGGAACTTGGTAGGGAGCACCGCAGTTCGATCCTCCGTAACTGTGATTGGGAGGGGACTGAAATCACTTGATGACCACCGAACTAGATTAAACTAGCGGTGAAAGTAAAAAAAAAATTCCACATTTAATGGAAGACTTGCGGTTGAATAACATATAAGTGATTGTGACAAGACCTACAAACATAATGCCTTAAAATTTTGGGAATTTCTTTTGGCGCCCATGTACTTCTCGCGCGTTTTGATTGTTTTAAATTTTACCCTTAAGTACTGCACATTATAAAAATGAAAAATTATGGAGAAAAAACACCTCATAACATGAAGTTTTCAAGATTTTACACATCCGCTGCTTAAGTTTGAACTCACTTAAGTAGCACAAATTATAAAAATGAGAAATTTGAGAAAAAAAAACCCCTAACATGATTTTTTTTTAAGATATTACACGTCTATATATAAGTGGCAGATGTTATAAAAATGAAAAATTTAGGGAAAAAAATACCTCTTTACATAAAAAAAATTAAGATTTTACACGTCTGCTTTAAGTAGAGGAAAAGTTATTTTAGTATTTTTGGAGGCGCGAAAAATAAAACTTAGGGGGTGTGAAAAAAGGTTCTCTAAAACTTTAGGTGAAAATATAGTGTCAAAGTCACTTGTGTAATTACTAATGTGTTAATCTAATTCAATGAAACTTTGTTCTCAGTCCAACATAAATAACTCTTATAAGTTTTGATTAAATTATCATAAAAATGATTTTTAGAAAATACAAAGTAATAATCAATTTTTTTAATCTATAAAAACGGACCCTAAAATGTTTTTATTGAAGTATTTTTTTTTTTTTAACAAAAAAGAGTTAAAACAAACTTTGGCTATATTATATATACACAATTGATTTTGGCGGGAACCGTTAATTCCGTTTTTCACATATTTCAGTTTCCTTCTTCTCGCATTTCATTCCAAATTGAATTCAGTTCTTGATCCTCTGCTTCAATCTTCATCATCTTCTTTATCCTCTTATAATTGAAGTTTCGTTCCTCTACTTCAATCTTCAACTCTCACAGGTAACAATGAATTCCAATTTTTCATTTCCTTCTTCTTGCGTTTCGTTTCAAATTGAATTCCATTTTGTATACAGTTTGAAGCCTTGAAGAAGCTATTTGGTGTCAGATTTTGGATCCGATCAGATTATCTTAATCTGCTTTCAAACTCAAATCACTCATGTGTAAGCTTCAATTTAATTCTCCACATTTGTTCATGGTTTTGATTTGAAGTTAATTTATTGTGCAGTTAATCTTGTAAAATATGACGATCTTTGACGATTCTTGAAAAATTAATTGTACAAAAGTAGCAAAATTTGTGCTGTTTAGTTATATTAAGAAATTTCTTGAAAACAGATTAGGAAAAACCAAGTTTCTTCAAAATTACAGTAAACATGTAGAAATTAGTAGTAATTGTGTTTAAATTTTTTAGCTCTTCACTTATTCTTGAAAGATTTATTGTACAAAAGTAGCAAAATTTGTGCTGTTATGTTACATATTAACATATTAAGAAATGTCTTGAAAACAGATTAGGAATAAACTAGATTCTTCAAAATTACAGTAAACATGTAGAAATTAGTAGTAATTGTGTTTAAAATTTTTAGCTCATCACTTTTTGGAATATACATTGTGAACAAATTATCTTTGACTTTGTAGCTGCTAAGGAATTGGAGAAGATGGCGGAAAGTCACATTGGTACTAAAACAGGTATAATCTTTATGATGCAAGCAAGATACGCTATGATTTATGGTTTTCAAACAGATGATTTGGACTTTTTCTACTTTTCTTGCAGAAATTGAAGACATAGTAAAATGGGTATTGAAACTTATTAAAGATGGCCAACTTGATATGGATGGCACGCCGGAAGAAATTTTGAAGAGGGAACCACTTGCTGAATTGGTTAAAAATATCAAAAACCTTATAAATGAGCTGAATGTATTGGAGAAGGTTGTAGAAGACACAGTTGAAGAAGATAAAAAGCAAAAGATGGCCTACTTCAAACAGGAATGTCAAGATAAAATAGCAGCACCGGTGGAATTCATAGAAAGACAGAAGAGACAAGTTGAAGAAGAATTAAGATCCAATAAACGTGTGTTGAACACTTTAAGGCAAAAAGTAAGTGATTGCGAAAAGCAAATAAGTGATCAACAGAATGAGATCAGTCAACTGGCTGCAAAGAATTTGGAGCAAGAAGACAAATTAGGTAAGTTGGAGAAAGCGAGAAAATCAGAGTGCTCTGCACTCCAACGTAAGCTTAATACGGCAGAGAAAGATGCATCAGGAAAACAAAAGGACTTGCTTTCCTTGCAGAAAGCAAACGAAGAATTGGAGCTCTTCTATGAAAAACTCAAAGAAGAACATGAACAAACCCTCAAGGACTTGCTTTCAAATGCACATCATCACATTAACACAAGTGTTGACAATCAAGAAGAACGTGAAAAACTCAAGGAAGAACATGCACAAACCCTCAAAATTTTTGAAGATGAAAATAATGAATTAACCAACAAAATAATGGATCTTCAGAGAAAATTGAAAGAACAGGAAGATGCATATCAGAAGTTGAATGAAGAATATAAACAAGTTGACAGTAGGTTTAATGAATTCAAGGTCAAACTTGAAGTTGCAAACAGAAAGATTGAAGAAAAGGCAGAAGAGCTTCGTGAAAGCATTGCATCAAAAGATAAGATGGTAGATGATTTGGAACATCAAGTTGAAGACCTGAAAAGAGACCTGGAAGAGAAAGGGAATGAGACCAGCACTTTGCTTGAGAATGTCGAGAATCGTGAGGAAAAGCTTCGCCTGTCAAACCAAAAGCTCCGGGACACAGAACAATTGTTAAGTGAAAAGGAAGAGAGCTTTAGAAAGGTGGAAGAAGAGCTTCAGAAAGTTCAGAGAGAACTTGAAGATAGGAGGAATGCTACTCCGGTAGCAAGAATCACCGCTAACAATGAACCTTATCATGCAACAATTGCAGATATTAAAGTGTGTATCGACAGTGTGAAAATTGGGATAGATACTGCGAGCAAAAAAATTTCCGATGACTGCAATAATCATGAGAACTCCATCGAGAACATCTCTGACAAGCTTCAGGTTGCAAAAGAATATGTCAGTGAGATGAATAGGGAAAAGGAGAAGTTACAGGAAGATAATAAGTTTTTGTTGGAGGAGCTGGATGGTAAAAAGGAAGAGGTATTAACTCTGGGGGAGAAGCTTGAGGCAAAGGCAAGAAAGGAGGAATCAAAGAAGACTGAAATAATGGATCTTCAGAGAACATTGAAAGAACAGGAAGATGCATATCAGAAGTTGAATGAAGAATGCAAGGTCAACCTTGAAGATGCAAAGAGAAAGATGGAACAAATGGCAAAAGAGTTTGATGAACGCATTGAGTCAAAAAATAGGATTGTAGCTAATTTGGATCACCATGTTGAAGAACTGATGGAGTTGTTAAAACCGAAGGCATGAGACAGGAACAGATGGAGGCCATTAGGCAACTCAGTTTGCAGATTGATAAGCTCAAGGAAATCAAATCAAAGTCACGCAGCTGTTGTTTTTGGTAGCTCTTTTTTTGTAATGCAGCTTTGTCAGTTTAGTATAGTCATGATTTGACATATTATTGCCTTATTTTTGCTGTGAATTGATTCTTTTGTTTTACAAACATGAATGTGTGTGTATAATTTGATTTTTCTGGTATCATGAGCTGAGAAATAAAGTTCTGTTCTCTATACTATAAGGTCTTTTTGTTTTGTTCAATATAGAAATTTGGACTAACAAGTCCCACCATCAATTGTTTTTTCTGTGGTTAAGTCCTGCCTAATTAACTGCTGCACTAAGTTGCACATATTATAGTTTGGTCGTCTACAATCCAATCAAAAAAGATATGTGTCGTGTATTTGTTTCGGTTTTAAAGAGTCTAGTGGTGAAACTCATTTATAATCCTGTTAGAAACTAGAAAGTGAGGAAGAAATGTTTTGTGAAGAATTCAGTAGTGAGGAGTTGACTTGACACAATCTTGTTTATTTTTGGTGTATTTTTAGCAGGCATTAATTATATACGTTTGAATCGTTAATGTTGATGCGGCGTGTTTGTGTTTGGTGTGGCAGGTCCAATTGTGTTATTAGGTAGTAGTATTCTTTGAATTGAACTGATTCTATGTCCATTTCCATGAGTTGTTTTTCAAGACATTAATGTGCAGGAGGAGTTCCAACTTGCACTTTTCAGAAATAGTAGCAAACAGAATCTACTTGCAAGCAGGGTACATTATACATACTTGAGTTAGTCAATTATTTATTTGTATTTAGTTGATGAACACTTATACAAATGTAATTATGAATAAAAAGATGTTGCAACCTAAGAAAGTTGAATGCAGGTATTCAATATGTTTGATATTAAGCGTAATGGAGTAATTGAATTTGGAGAATTCGTTCGCTCACTAAGCATCTTTCATCCACGGACATCTGTAGACGAGAAATCAAACACTTATTCGTTTCTATAAACTTTTAATTTTTCCTTGCAGTTGCATTTAAATTGTTTGACCTTGGAAAAACTGGATACATTGAGCACAGTGCGGCGAGTATCTCCTCTAAGCTTTCCATTGTCATCATTTTCTCTTTAGGATTCAGTTACGCAGCGTTGAGTCATTTACATTGACAGTTGTTAGTTGTTTTTTGTGCTATACCATATAATAAACTTAGCTAAACTAACTTATGACTAACTAATGAATGATAATGAGAAAAAGTTATCAACAAACTATTTATCTAATAGCATGAATCTTTAGGTTATAGGTTATAGTTACATTTTTTTTTGAAGAAGCTAAATTAGCCCACCCAAATTGGCACCAGAGAGAGTCGAACCTGACTGAACTTTATCTTTAGTTATAGGTTATAGTTACATTTATGAATTTTATTTTACCTTTTTGAGCATCTTATGAATCTGTACATAATGTCATACTGAAGTTGAAGGAGATGGTTTCGGCTACTTTGACGGAATCAGATGTTACAGTTTCAAATGATATTGTTGAATCAATTGTGGATAAGGTTCTTAACTCCATTCAACAATACACCTATCCTCCTTTAATTTCTATATTTTTTCAATCTAATACTAATCTCTTATTTTTCTTGGCTTGATCATTTTCAGACAATGAAGGAGGTTGATACAAAAGGAGATGGGAAGATTGATATGGAAGAGTGGAAAGAATATGCAGCAAAAACTCCTTCTCTTCTTAAGATGATGACTCTGCCATATCTAAAGTGAGACTCCTATCTAATCAATGAAACTTAATCTTTATCTAATGTGGATCTCATTACTACATGATTTTATCCGTTCTAATCTTTCACTGTTATTTGCATAATAAAAAAACTCAAATGTTGTTCTGTCTGTCAGGGATATAACTATGGCATTTCCGAGCTTTGTTTTGCACACGGAGGCAGAAGACTAGCTACAAACAATTGAAGATCAATGAACCAGAAGGGTTGCAATTTGCTGCTATAGAATAAGAATGCATTTTAATTGTATCTAATATAATGTGTTGAAAGCACTTTAGTGTACCCTTAGGCAAGTATGAGTTCAATTTGCCAACCTGACTTTTAATGGATTCACTTAATTGCGTGCATATATATATGTATCGAAACCGGTTAAAAAAAGTTGTAATAATGCCGATGATTGATTAAATAATTGTTTGGAAATTGTATAGAATGATTATACACCAACAAGCATCTATTTTATTTGAATCAGCAATGATTTTATTTTATTGGAACAAAAGAAATGGAATTAGATTCCCGTTCGAATGTACGAGGTGGAAATAGTAAAAATTGATGTTTCAACATCAAAAGTCTAATAGTATTGGACTTGGAAAAAATGTATCACTCCATGTGCATGGAACTGATTCCAGTTCAAACTGATGGATACAAATGAGCATCAAACAACTTGTGTGAATACTTCAATTACCAGCTATATGGCATATGTTCTTCCGGTCAAATCGCTACCTGACTCATCTTAGATTAGTTTTCGTGCCATATAAGTAATGTATACTATACTATGTCTATACTATATCTTAGATTAAATAAGCTCATTCCCAATGTCTTGGAAACAAAAAATAGTCTTTATTTTGATGGGGTGTACTTGCACCAAAGCGCGATTCCGGCATGAAGATCCAGCAATTTTAGCTGAACAAACTTACTGTAAGCTTTTTATTTCTTTCCAATCACATCATTGAGTTTGTGAAGTCATTTTTAATTAATTAATCAACATTTTTCTGTGTCTATACCAGTTAATATTTCTGAAATTAAAGCTTTATATGATCTGTTCAAGAAATTAAGCAGTTCTATGGTCAATGATGGACTAATTAGCAAAGTAAGCTCTATAGAGTTCAGGCTAATACCATGATTAAAATTGTGCAAGGGCTTATTAGTAGTGTAATTAAAAGTAGTATTGAACTTATGCAGGAAGAGTTTCAGCTTGGCTTATTTGGAAGCAGCAAGAAGCGGAACCTCTTTGGCGACAGGGTCAGCATAGTGCCATAGTATATATTATTGATTTGTGCATACATCATATTACATTGTATTAAACTGTTTATACTATATTTAATCATTATAGCATATAATATATACCATTCACGTGTATGTAAATTTGTGAGCAGGTGTTTGATTTATTTGACTCAAAAAAAGACGGTATGATAGATTTTGGAGAGTTTGTTAAAGCTTTAAGCGTTTTCCATCCAGCAGCGCCTCAACCACAAAAGGCCGCTTGTAAGAGTTCCTATCTGAAAATAGTCTGCCTGTCCCAAAATTTGTATTAGAATCTTGATATATGATAATCTCTTTGTGGCAGTTGCATTTCGACTCTACGATATATGGCAAAGAGGCTTTATTGAACGAGACGAGGTATACAATAATACAATGGTCTTTATTCTTTAACTAAAAGTGATTATATTTTAAGTTAATGAGTTGTAAACCACTTAAAACTTTGATAATTGTGTGATGGAAGGTAAGGGAGATGATACTGGCACTCCTAAGAGAATCTGATTTGGTTCTTTCTCATGATATAATTGAGTTCATAATTGATAAGGTATCTTTCTTTTTTCCTTCCCCTCTCAAAGGATTAATTATATATTTTCATCGCGAAAATGACAGACAGCTAATCTCTCTGATATTTTGCATATAGGCTTTTAAAGAAGCTGATTTAAAAGGAGATGGAAGGATTGATCAAGAAGAGTGGGAAAAGTTTGTTGCTCAAAATCCATCCTTACTAAGGAATATGACAATACCATATTTGAAGTAATATTCACTTTTCTTCCATGGTGCCTTCTGTATAATTTTGGCAGCTTTTCAAATTATAACTAACAGTTGTTTTTGGAATTTGCAGGGATCTAAATGTGCAGTTTCCTGGTTTTGAACAAATATCAGACATTCAAGATTAGACAATGAATCACATTTTTCATCAGTTTGTGTTGTCCTAGTGGTGAATACATGAAGAAAATAACTAATTTATAAAAATAAAATATAAAAAGAGTAATAAGAAAGTTGGGTTAAACAATCAAATATTAAAATCGTCTGAATGTAACCCATCGTTAATTTGTTCAGTGGTGATTGACGCTGGACTTAGTAGAGAGTAACACAGTTCGATTTCCACAACTGTGATTGTGAAGAGCTGAAACTATTTGATGCAAAAAATGACCACTAAACCAAATTAGACGAACAAATATACTAGATACTAATTAAAAAAAATAACTTAATCAAATATTTGAACATCCATAGCACTAGTACTTACTAGAAACGACTAGATTAATGTATAAAATTTAATAAAATAATTAGGAGTAATTTAATTTAACCTAATGAGAGAGCGTTTTATTTTATTCAAAAAAAAATCCCGCTGTAAGCTTGATGTGACGACAGATTTTTTATTTTTTATTTTATATATTTTTTTTTTACGGTTAACTATGTTTTTGGTCCCTATAGTTTTGCAGAATTTTGTTTTTAGTCCCTGAAGATTTTTTTAGCACTTTTTAGTCCTGGAGTTTTTAACGTCAGTGTTTCTAGTCCCTACTTTTAATCAAACTCTTGTATATCTTGCATACTTTTACATTTTTGAATAATTTTTTTATTCATGTTTATAATATTATAAAAACACATCCGATAAAAATTTAGAATTTTTTAACATAAGATGAATTATTTATGAATTTTTATATGCAAAAAACAAAAAAATTTATATTTAATTCATCGTAAAAAAAAATTAAACTTTTGTAAGAGAGATTCATGTAATGTACTAAATATGACCGCAGAAAAAAATTTAAAATTTTGAATGATATGCACGAGTTTAACACAAGTTGAATGAAAAGTGAGGACTAAAAACATTGATGGGAAAACTTCAGGGATTAAAAAGTGTGAAAAAAATCTTCAGAGACTAAAAACAAAATTCGACAAAACTATAGGGACCAAAAACATATTTAATTTTTTTTTAATATGAAGACAAGACAAGACAAGATAATTAGTGGCAAATTATAGAGATTAGGGTTGGTCTAAAAAACTTTATATAAAGCCACAAATCAACGGCTACAATAACAGTTTCTTGTACACTCTCTCTTTCTCTGATGCGATGCATGAAATTGAATTGAATCAATCAATTTTATCGGAAGAGAAAAACACTCTAACTCACAGATTTTAGATTCATAACTACATTATCGGAATCGCTTTTATTCTTAAGCTATTCTTCCTCCTTCATTCCCCTTTGGTTCTTTCCTCAAGGTTAGAATCCCCTCTCGCTTAAGCTTTCATTCGTTCTTTCATTCTTTCGAGAGCCACACACGCACTGCACCCACATTAACGCAATCCAAATTATCCCTTTCTGCCTATACTACTATTCTATTTCACTTTCTCCTCCTCATCTCAAAAACTATTCAATTTCATAGATTAGGGTTTATTTTCCTATTTCGGGTCTTTTCGAATTAAAATATAAAACAAAGACCTTTTTCTTCTTCCTACTTGTTAATTGTTGATGAATTTCATCATCATTGTGTAGGCAAAAAAATAGTATTTTTTTTTTTGGTATTGAAGAAATAAAATTAGGGTTTCCACATTCGACATTGAAAGATGTCGGTTGCTTTGAGTTCAATTTGCAAAGAGAGGGTTTATTGGGAAGGTCAAACAGAACATTGTTCTGTTGACCCTATTCTGATTTACCTGACAGTTGATAGTGTTGTTACGCCGGTGCGCGTTTTGGAGTCTGATTCAATTGCTTCTGTCAAATTAAGGATTCAACAATGTAAAGGTTTTGTCGTGAAGAATCAGAAGCTTGTTTTTAGTGGCAGAGAGCTTGCTCGTAATGATACACTTATTAAGGAGTATGGCGTCACGGATGGTAATGTTCTTCATTTGGTTTTACGCCTTTCGGATATTCTTTTCATTGTTGTTAGGACAGTTTCTGGTAAGGAATTTGAGTTTCATATTGATAGGCATAGAAATGTGGGGTATCTTAAACAAAGGATTAGGAAAAAAGGGGAAGGTTTTATTGATCTTGAGGAACAAGAGCTTTTTTGCAATGATGAGATGCTTGATGATCAAATACTTTTTCATGATATATGTAAAGGGGATGATGATGTAGTTCATTTGATTATTAAGAAATCGGTTAAGGTTAGAACTACACCTATTCACAATGATTTGAAGATTTCTCTTGAGGCTTCTATACCGGATGAGAGAATTGATCAGCGACTGTTACAAGTAGAAGATAATAAGAATAGGATCAAACCGATTATAGGAAAGTTACCACCTGGTGTCAGTTTCTGGTTGGAACCTATTGTTGTGAATCCCAAGATCAATTTTTTGCCTTCCCTTTGGGACATGATCAACTCCACATATGAGGGTTTGAAGAAAGGACATCGTCCTATTAGATCCTCGGAAGGAACAGGAGGGACTTATTTTATGCAAGATTCAACTGGTCAGGAGCATGTTTCAGTTTTCAAGCCCTTGGATGAGGAACCAATGGCTGTGAACAACCCAAGAGGCCTACCAAGTTCAACAAACGGTGAAGGTTTAAAAAGAGGAACAAGGGTGGGAGAAGGAGCTTTGAGGGAGGTTGCAGCTTATGTATTAGATCATCCAAGGAGTGGGCCGCGTCTGGTGACAGGTGAAGAGATCGGGTTTTCCGGTGTTCCTCCTACTGTCATGGTGCAGTGCTTACACCAAGAGTTTCACCACCCAAATGGTTATGCTTGCTCATCAAAACATGTCAAGATTGGATCATTACAGAAGTTCATGAATAATGACGGTAATTGTGAGGACATTGGACCCGGGGCATTTCCAGTGGAGGAGGTGCATAAGATAACCGTGCTTGATATAAGAATGGCTAATGCAGACAGACATGCTGGGAATATTTTGATTAGAAAGGAGGCAGGTGGCCAAATTAAGCTCATTCCCATTGATCATGGCTATTGTCTACCAGATAAAGTAAGAAAAGCATTTCTCCTTATTTCCTCTTTTGTTATGTGTTTCGTTTTTCTTTGTTTGGTCTCTTAAGAGTTGAATTTCCTGATACAAAATGATTTGTTGAACATGCATTGCAAGTTGCAACTTAATTTTTTTTTAAGCAGCCAATGTGTATGTATGTACTTATATTATTCAAGTGTTGCATTGATCCACATAGGCCATATTAGTCCATTTCCTGCTAAAATGTAGGATCGTTCACATTGATTAATGATTAATGTGGACTGATGTAGTTTTTTTATCTGCAGTTTGAAGATTGCACATTTGATTGGCTTTACTGGCCGCAAACACGTCAGCCTTACTCACGTGAGACAGTTGATTACATCAATTCTTTGGATGCTGAAAGAGACATTGAACTTTTGAAACTTTATGGATGGGATATTCCACTTCAGTGTGCGCGAACACTTCGCATTTCCACAATGCTGCTGAAGAAAGGGGTTGCAAGAGGTCTTACTCCGTATGCAATTGGAAGCATCGTGTGTCGGGAAAATTTGAACAAGGAATCTGTAATTGAGGAAATTATAAGTGAAGCACAGGATTCCCTGGGTCCTGGCATGGACGAATCAGCGTTTCTTGATTCCATCTCCCAAATCATGGATTCCCATCTTGATAAGCTTGCAATATAGACATTTTTTCCTTTTCTGATTTATATATTGGTGAGGTAATATTTTCATGCAATGTAATTCAGTGAATGACTCTAGTCCATTGTTGGATGGACTGCATACGACAAGTTGCGCAAACAAAAATGTCATGGATTGATGTGATCTGGACATAGGCCTGAAGTTCTTGTTTATTTCTGGCTTCTCTGAACTGTTTTTTCAGGATTGTATTGCCATGTTCAACAAAAAATAAAAGGTCTGAATAAGATGACTTATACTAAGATGAGATTATGTGTATCGTAGGATTGACTGTAGATCCTTGACAAAGAAACTGGATCTGTCATTTGTACATAATAAATATGATGGTTAGGTTTTTTATGTTTTGCTTCTAAAATAGTCTTATATAATATGTTAAAAATAATAAAACAGTGCAGTTTCTTACTGAATAACACAGGTGTCTATTTGCCTAACTATATGTCCCCTGACCTACATATATTGTATAACCTTTCTTTGCCATCTTCATTGTGACTTTTCCAGCCAAACTATATTCAATTTTCTTAAAGTATAATTGTTAGGATTATGAGGGTGAAATGCTTCTCAACATAAAATGGGTGAGAAGAATATTTCATTCCTTCGTGTCCTTAGTTGCACTAAGGAATTGGGTAAATTATATTGCAAGAAGCATTGTTGTTAAAATAGAGTGTAAACTAACTCGTACGAGATTACGAGTTTAGGTGTGGAAAACTGGTTAAACCGAATGTAAACTCAGATTTTAGTAAAATTATGAAGAAAAAAAAACGAGTTTAACCGAGTAAACTTGGTGTGAAAACCACTGTATTTGTTTCGAAGCTGAAATATGAAACTTCCACTATCTTTCTCTCTTAAAAAACTATTCATCTTTTTCACTATGATTTTTTTACTTCCATTTTCACCTAAACTTTGAAACTTCAAGCAAGAAATAAAGCTCAAACCTTCAAAGCAAGTTTGATGCAAATTTATGAACATGGTGCTATTTATATAATAATTTGGTATTTTGGTTTTATTTTTTATTTTTATAATTGGTATATTTTGGCTTTATAATTAAGTTAATATATTGAAATATTGACATTCTTATAGCATTATAAATGTCATATATAAAATAATTTTAATATTATTTTAATTTTAGGCAAACTCGTACGATTTTACTAGTCGAGTTTACCTAAGAAAAACGAGTTAAGGTAAAAACTAGATTCGGACAATTTTGGCAAGAAGAATTGTTGATTTAATGATCTAAAAAAATAAGAATGGTTGGTTTAATAAATCAAGCAATACTGGTTTAACTGTATCTTCAAATAATTTGGAATGAAGAAGAAAGTGCAAAGCTAATTTATAGACAAGTTCATGGATTTCAAATCACAAATAGTGATGGAAAACCAATTCAAATTTTTAAATAAATGTAAATGGTGAAAACTTAAAAAGTACTTAAATTTTAATAGGTGAGAGATATGTCTTCATAGACCTTCATTAATGTCGTCATAGATCAACTTGATTGGAGCATCCTTGTCTTCATAGATCAACAAAGTGCAACACACATACATATTAGAGTAGAATATCATAAACCAAATGGAAATTTACAACGGTGAGCTGGGGGAGGAAGAGCACTTGCTAGTAACCTTATATACTCCACCTCGCAGTCGCAGGTGAATATTTTATTCTGGTGCACTAGTTGTGTGAGCATGTGGACTAAACGTAGATGATCGATATTACCACTTGGTTGTGCAAATGAGTTATCTCTTTCTATAGATCATATTATGATCAGCTTTCGGTGAACTATTTAAGGCTGCAATTGCTTTTCTTGCTTCGACATCTTGAGGAAACAAGAGTTGTATTATGTTCCATATAACTATGCTCACATTGAAAAGTTCTTCTTTGCAGCAAAAATATTATAAAAAATTGAATACACAACAATAGATACCGCATTTGTCAAGAAATTGTGACTGATTATATTTAATCTCTTCACTCTCTAACCTTTCTTAACATTGGTTATTATCATCAGTCACATTTTCTTGACAAATATGGTACTTATTGTTGTTTGTCTATTGGTTAATCCGTCACAAACGAATCAAGTCTTGTTACGAGCACGTGCTCGTAACAAACATAAACTTTCAAAACTTCTCCTCGACATTGGAGGGAAAGCCTCCTCGACATAGGTTTTCTTGCGAGCAAAACTAGCAATAATTACGAGCACAATTTTACGACAACTTCTCCTCGTAACCATTATACCTCAAGGCTCCCCGCAAGCGCTTCCTCGTAAAAAGGGGAGAGTATACAAAATACCTTGTCCTCGACACACGAGCCTGAACTTAAAGCCACTACTCTTATGACTAAGAGCAATGGCTTGGGGGGCTCCTGTTCTGGACTGGGCCAAGGAGCTGGCCCAAATCCACTCCTGCTCGGATTACAGGGCAGGCCCAATAAGGACTTGCTCCTGCCCGACAGACTAGCATGCCACAAGCACTCCACGTGCTCCTCGACATGAATCCGTTGAGCTCATCCACTCCTCCTAGGATCGTGGAACCGCTCAAGCAGGATAACTGCTGTCAACAGCTTGCCCTTTATTCAAGGAGTTATCCTGTCAGTCTCTCTTATTGGGCTGCTCATCACAGCCCATTAAGGGGACCTTTGGCCCAGCGCCGGGGCAACTATATAAGCTCTCCTTGACAGGAGAGCAAGGTACACAATTCTATTCTCTACTCTCACTCTCTCTCTTTTCTCTGTACTCTTGCAATCTCTGACTTAGGCATCGGAGCGCCTGCAGGTACAACCCCCCTCCGGTGGACGTTTGCTGCTCGACGCTACAGTACGACAGACTTCTGGCCATCACCTACTTCTGATCAACAGGTTAGATCAATTAGTGTGAAAACCAAAAGTGAATAACAATTATACTAAACTAATAAACTAATAGACATGACATAATTCTAGTACAACAATAGATGAACAGCTATCAAATTCTCCACGGTAACATGAAACAGTGATCAAACACACATGATAAAAAGTACAAAGAAATAAACTAACATGCAGAAACATCATAGAAAAACTCAAAAAACCATTACTTTACCTTGTTCCTCTTCTTTGGGTTTTGCTACCGCTCTTCTGCCACTACTCATCACGTAAATGATTCAGTGATTTTTTCTACGCTGCTGCGCTAGGTTTTAGTATTTTTTTAGGGTTAGAAATTAGTACTCCCTCTAGTTTCATATATAAAAAAAAATTGACTTTTTAGATTAATTCTACAATGAATCTAAAAAGTGAGAATGTTTCTTATATATGAGACCAGAGGGAGTATGTAATAAAACTAATTGGTGGCGGCAAACCTTTTTTTATTCTAAATATTTGTGGGCTTGGATCGTCTTCACATTGTACTTGTTATGGACTAGGGTAATTTTTTCCGTAATCCAACTAATGTGAGACTTAAATTTTGTTTTTTCTTTTTAAATTGCGCACATTAGTATTAGTATTTTCTAGTGTCTAATGTGTGACTCTACGATTGTTTTATTTTCAATATGCACATTATTACACTCTTTATTCCAACAAGAATCCTTGCTCAAATGCTCATCACAACTCCTTGGAAGAAGCGATGCCAAGTGAGAAATTGAACACACAAATTAGATAAATCAGCTCCAAATTCAAAAGAAATTGAGCACTATCACAAAATAAAATGACAAGAATGAGAAGAAATTAAACATTAAACCCTTGTAATTAACTTGGATTTTGAGAACAACGAGGGTTTTGAGTATAGCTGAATATATGGACTAAGTTATGCGAATTGACCCATATAATCTGTAGTCTGTGGGGCTTAAGATCAATTTATTTTGGTCCATGTTAATTGAATCGTTAACACCATGTGGATTAAATCTGTAGGTTTGCGGGTTAACTTGTCTATTTTTTAATAAAGGTTTAAATGAAGTTTTTGTGCTTATTTTATAAAATGCAAAATTTTAGTCACTCTATTTTGTTTTGCACAATTTTGGACGCTCTTCTTGAAAAATGAGGTTTTGGTTCCTTTTTTTTTGCGCAATTTTGGTTTCTCTATTGTTAAAAGTTCACATTTGATCTCATCTTTAATTATCCTTCAATTTTGATGACACGACCTATTTTTTAAATCAAATGACACATGATACATGTTTATATTTAAAAAGGATGAGAATAATGAAGAGGAGACTCCTCTTTAAATAAAATGACACATGACAAAAATTGAAGCATATGAGCAAAACGGTAATACTTCCATAGTTATGTAATCATATATATAGACATCCTCACATAAATTTTTATTATGAATGAAATAATTAAAAGAATAAAATGAAAATCTTAAATTTTATGAGTGATTAAGATAATTATATTTGGTCTCGTGACAAGAATTTTGTGGACAAGTGGGTGGTTTGAGAAAGGGACCCACTATCATTCAATTTAGTCCAAGGTCCGATGTTGTACTATATAGTCAATAAAATGTCCACTCGAAGACAAAAAAAATATGTCCCTGTTTTTTCAATATAACATACTGTAATTGATTATCTATAAACGAGATTAACAATTCCCATATTACAATAACACCACTGAATAAATTAAAATTATCAAAATTATAAAAAAAAAAAAATTAAAATTATAAAAAGATACTAGTAAATGAAGTTAAAACAAAAGATCAAAGTTCACTTCCCACCATGACCTTATTACTCTAGCACAATTCACAGCAGTGTTTGGTATTTGCAATTTCTTACTCTCTTTAGTTTTTTTGATATACAACAATTCAGTACTTTTTCTTAGCCTATATTTAAATCGGTAAATTGGTGGTACATAATGGAATGAAATAAGATGGAGTAATAAATAATTAGATTCTATTATTTAGATTTGTAAGAAATGAATTTAGTGTAATAAAATACTACGATAAAACTCATTTTATCTCATACTATCCAAATTTCCAATTTTTATTCCACCCAATTTAGAATATATGCTATGGAATGAAATCATAAACTACACAACATATTTAAAAAATAAATTTTATTTTATATTAAAAATCAAAAATAATTTTATTCATCAACAAACAACAAAAGTTAAACTCACATACCAGCCGATTACTTACCAATATAAACAATCTCAGTTGACCAATTTCTGAACTTTTTATGACATCTCATCATGTGAGTGTTTGGCTTTTACCTCATCCTTATATTATATGCATCCACATTCACATTCACATTTTGGTCTCAAACATAACATTAATAGCAATAAAACCCAAAAACATAAGAGTCCATGGCGGATAGACCCATCATCCCCACCACCACCGCCCCCTCCACCACCACCAGACCAAAGAGACCACGACCCCCTTCAGGCCGTACCAACCTAGCCTCATGTGTAGTAGCCACAATCTTCTTAATTTTCATCATCATCGTCATCCTCATAGTCTACTACACAGTTTTCAAACCACAAGATCCAAAAATCGCTGTCAACGCCGTTCAACTTCCATCATTCTCCGTCACTAACGGCACCGTCAATTTCACTTTTTCCCAATACGCTTCCGTTAGAAACCCTAACAGAGCTGCTTTCTCTCACTACGACAGTTCACTTCAAATCCTCTATTCCGGCAGTCAAGTTGGGTTCATGTTCATTCCCGCCGGCGAGATCGACGCCGGAAGAACACAATACATGGCAGCTACTTTCTCTGTTCAGTCTTTTCCGTTGTCAGCACCGCCTAATATGGGTCCCACACTGGCGAATGGTGATGGTGTTGGGTTTAACTTTGGGTTGAGAGTTCAACCAACGATGGAGATTGAGACGAAACTGGAAATGGCGGGACGTGTTAGGGTTTTGCATTTCTTCAGTCACCGTGTTAAGGTCAGAACTGGTTGCAGAATCGCCATTGCCGTCAATAATGGTGCTGTGCTAGGTTTTCACTGCTAATTTTTCTTAATTTGTAACTGTAGACTTTAGTGGTAACTCTAAATATAATTAATACAGTAATTATTATTAGTGATGTTCTGTAAGGAAGGCATCAAAATCTCAAAATTGTAAAAATGGAATTGCAATGCAGAGTTTTAGCATCGTATGTTCTTCAAAAAAATTAATTTAATTTTAGAATTTGTTGATTGATCTATTGCTAATTAGGAACTAGAGATTAAAGATGCTTGTAACTTGTAAATGTTCTTATTTTATTTTATTTTTGAGAAAAGGGTTATTGATTTTAAAATGTGTGTGAAATGGGTGGGAGTGGGAGAGTGGGGACAGAAAGACAAAGTAAGTGAGAACTGAGAAGTGTGATTATTTAGGTTTGTTTGCTTTATCGATACAAGTTAAAGAGAGTGGGTAGGGAAAAGATGATGAGAAGATGGAACTCGAAGCATGCTTTTTTGTAAGCTACTGTAGTTAATTAATTGTAGGTTAAGCAAAGTTGGATGCCATCACTCCATGGTGAGATACACTTGTGTATGATTGGTTTTGCGGTGAGAAAAATTGATTTTGGTATAATTGATTCTGACTAAAATTGAGTTGAAAATTAAATTATTTATATTTGGATATATTTATGTAAAAGTGAATTGAACAAAAACAAAAAATTTAAGCATAAAAATCAATTCTTTTTTTTGGTACGTAGTGTAAAAATCAATTCTATTTTAGCGCCTTTGTAACTTCCGACGCAGTGGTTTATCTTTGATTTTTGGTTTTCTTGAGTTTTTTTTCTCAAGAACACATGGGGAGGCAACCTTATTGTGCAAGCAACGGTGAAAGTTTGAATATGTATGCTTTCCCTTTTGATTGTTCATGTTAAGAAAGTGTTCTTGCGCAATAAGTGGAGGGGGATTTTATATTTGCAGGTGATCCGATGCTCCAGTCACTAAGATGTGAAGCAAAAGTTTTAAGAGTAGAATAGTGTACACTTATGACCTCTGCATAAGAAGACTTTATATAACATCCGGCGCGGAGCTAAGGTTGTTGATGTGACGATAATTTCGACATCCTCGCCATTAATGACTGTCGGAAAACAGCTAAGGAGCCATGATTGACAATAAATGTCAATAATTCGGATGTCGGCCGTTACGGAAGACATAACTTCCTTGACCGTTGAACAGTGTGAGGTGCCTTTGGGCCTCAACGCGATTTGCGCCAACCTCGTAATGTGGGAGCTGGGCCTCCTCGGTTGTTGTCCAGAATAATTTGTAATCAAGATTAGAGTTATTGAACAATATAAGTTCAAATTAATGTAATGGTGTTTTACAATATAGGTTGAAATAAATTGCAAGAATTTTTGGTCATGTAAGTTATCTGCTATAAAATAATTCTTTGCATATATACCGGTTAATTCAACTGTTAATTTTATCAAACATTACAAAATCAATCTGCTAGTTTATTCACTACAAGATAGCTTATCAACTATTCTTTATATTTTACCAAACAAAACCTACATATGTTACATTTTGTTTTGTTTTTCTCGTGTATTTTCAAATAATATGTTTATGAAGAAAAACACATCTAATAGATCAATCTGAAGTTGGATTTGCTCATTGTGTCACCTTTACCAGTTGAGTCCGTTGTTGAATTTTCCTTTGAATGAGGGTAAGTTCATCATTTTTCGTTATGAAATGATAACTGCATAGACAGAACAGAAGCCATTCCCTAGAGAATTCCCACCTAGGTCCCTCGTGGTAAAGATTTCACAGCATCTGTGAACATCATCAAATAAGCTAGTTCAAACACTTGATACCGTTTTGCCAAAATGGGAAAGCTAAATTATTAGTAATAATTAAAGTAACACAAATGACTGATTTACAACTATCAGCGAAGGGATTTGAACTTCGTCCCTTAATGTTACAATATCAAGTTCTTACCATTGAACTTGTCCCTCCATAAAGTTACAAATGTCAAGCTCTTGCCCCAGATAACCTATCCATAAATTTATAGAACAAAATGACAATACAAAAATACCCTCCATAATTTAAATGAATTTTGTCAGTCTTCACATAAAAACCAGAATCAGTAACACCCCAATAAATTACCATAATAACTACATGAACTATTTGTAATTGTAGAGCTTGTGTTCAAGCTTCAAGTCAGGTTTCCACCACTGATGAATCCCATGAGCTTCTTTGAAATCAGAAGGAGCAACGTTGATTGTCAGAGAAGCTGAAGGAATGAGGTGCAGCGGTTCAGATGGTTCAGATTCGTTCCCGAACGCACCCATCAGTAAGCCACCGAGTGAGTTTTGAGTTGCTAACCTTTCAATCACTCCCGCGCCAATATCCTCCATATTTCTCCTATGTTCAAAGTATCCAATATACTCTGAACATATATGATCAGATGGATTCACAAACAAACATGGGACCCATGCAGACAAAGCAGCAAATGGATCGATAAATAAATCCTTCGGCTGCTGCTGCTTTGCTTTCATAGCTAGGGTGAGTCCAGCTGTTATCACGCTGCCAGCGAATCGAATGCCATGTTTTACTCTCTCATCCTTAATCTTCTCAAGTGGAGCAGATGTGAACGGAGGGTTGAAAAGAAAGGATTCGATAAAATTGCCATCCTTTGCCATGGTTTTCCCGGTAAGCAACGCCATCGCTGATCCCAGGGAGTGTCCAGCCAACCAAACATTTGTATCACCTACAGTTGCTACCGTGTTTCGAACGGCTTGAATAGCTATGTTAGAGCGTGAAGTTTTATGAAGACCTTGTCGGATGAAGTGGATATCTAACTCAACATCACGTGAAACTGAGTGTGCTTTTGTTAGAGTTCCTCGAAAGGCAACCACATAACGTGGACTTCGATATAAAGTGTCGTTACTTTGTGAAGATGGAGGCTTGAACTCATAGATTGCACCAAAGATGGAAGAATCAACATCATCTACAAGTGGTCGAAGCAGCTGAAAATGGAAAAATGTCCACCAAGGCGGCGCGAGAGCATCCGAACCTTCACGTTTTTCTTGCCGGTCCCTTTCTAGAATATAAACACCTTGGACTAAACAAGCAGCAACTGACATTCGATGATATGGATTGTCCCTGAATCAAATGGATAATGGAAAAATATATGATATATGTAATGGAAAAATGTGGAAAACAAGACAATTTCTTTACAATGACATTGGAAACAAATGTAAAGGGATGTATGTAGCGCAGCTTGTTAGCGTGTTTGTTCTTCTGGGCACAAAATGTCACTGGTTCAACTCTTGTCTTTCCAATCCCTAACTACTAGTTATCGTACGAGCAGTAACAAGAGATAAATTGGGACCAACTGAAATTGGACATTATTTGTCTTAGCCAAATTCTTCTAATAGGTGGAGAAAAACATAAATTCTCAGATACAATACGAGTACTACAATTCAAAATGTCCTATAGGCCTTAAATTTTTTCATAAACAGAACACTCGGTAAAGTGCTTAAATGCAGAGAAGAAAAATGGGTCTTGAAAGACATACATTTTCCGGTATACTGATATGAACACAAGATTATGCACTTGATGATGATATTAGTTTCACTTTTATGTACAATTAGGGCGACTGATACTCACATAAGATAAGAGACATCGGACAAGGTGGAGAAGATACAAATATAATTGAATTTACACAAATAAAGAATAGCAAATTTCAAAGTAGAAGATTTATTTGAAGATCTTACCATAAGACATATGTCAAATGCAAAGGTCCTGAGAGGTCAAAACTTTCCCTCTCAGAAGCCATCTACGCACTCTCCTTGGGCTTTTGTCTGAGCAACTTCAGAGATTGCAAAACAAATTCAAAAAGGAAATATAACAGATCAGTACTCAGCCTGATAGATTCTCAGTATGTCAATGCATAGATATGGACCATGAAATCTCCCCCTAAACATGATAAACTAATTCATGTGAACAAAAAAGAAAAAAGCTTCAGATCATTTCTGTTAAAAACATGTACAACAACTGAACAAACATTACTCTGCTGCATGAAATGCGACAAAACTGCAACATGTTGATGTTCCACAACTCAAGCTGTGTTGAACAAATCAAGTACAATAGGGAAACAGAAAAAGAAAAAAAAAGTACAGCATAACTCCTATTTAGTACAACGACAAAAGCATAAACATAAACCCAAACAAACATAATGTATAAGTTCCTTAAAATAAAGGTAATGTAGAAAAATCTGCAATTTTCACACGGATGCAAGAAAACCCCACAAGGCAAAACTGAGATCTGAATCTCACTAAAATAAAATAAAAAAGTTTTATTTAATTTAAAAATTTGATTTTTAAGGTATCAGATTCTGGAACACATTCTGGGCAACAACAAAAAAAGATTCTGGAACACATTTCATTTCATCTTATATTCAAACGATTAAATTTCACGGTTACATCCAATAGTAAATCGTTTGATCAACAACGATATAAAAAAAAAGTAATATTCGTAGAATATTCTCAGAATTATTATGATAATATGAAAATGAGGATAAATATTGTGAGAACGAAAGGCGTATATAGCAATATATGAAGTTGTAGAAATGAAAGTGAAATGTGAGATTTAGATCGCATAAAAGGAAATGATTTGAAGCAAAATGAAAAATGGAAAGAAGATTCTTACGTTAGAATCGGAGAGGTCAAACGAAAACCAATACAAATTATAATAATTTTAATTTGATTTTATTATTACACAGAGACGAGACAACGTTAGTTGTTTTAGATCTGTGAAGGAACAAAACAGAACAACGTCGTATTGTATGCTCCTCTCCTCCGGTGCTTCTTTATCTCCCTGTCTTCCTGAGTTCATGGGATCTGCTACCCGACAAAAACCAAATCTCTTTCTTTTCCTTAAATATACAAGTTGTTTTTAGAACAAAATTTGTCTTCATTTTTTAGTTGACACATTGTCTTAATTTATTTATTTTATTTAAATAGTCCATGTTTATTTTAGTCCACCACAAATTTCAAATGGAACAAATTCAGTCCCAAATAAAAATAAAACTTAAATTAATTTTTGACATTTTTATATTATTTATTTTAAAATTCTGTATTTTTATAAGTATAAAATACTTTTTTTTTACAAATAAAATACTTTTCTTTTAAAACTAATCACCTGTGACAATTTTTTAGATCCATCATAGAAGAGAATCTATGACGGGAGTCAAAAGAAAAAAATCTACCTATATCGTACACTCTTAAGTTTTCAAATTTATTTAGAGTATACTCGATTAATCCACAATTTTAGGATTGATGGTGGGCGTGAGTGTGATTAATCTGGCCACATAACCACACATATTTTTCTTAGCTCATTCATTGTTTGATTTAAGCAAAATTGGCCTCCTACCAAATTATATTTCAACGTTTCACTTCTACTATTAGTTAGATTTATAAATTAACGACTAGGTTAGAATCCGGACACTAAAGTAGGAAAGATTACAATGCCAAAAGTCAGTGTACCCTTGGCCATGGCTAAAAGTGGAGTTGGATGTGATGATGACGAAGAGCTTATATTTGCTTTGTTTGATGGTGTTTGTCAAATGAACCACCAACAAAGAAACAATGACAAGAAACGTTATGTAAAATATTAAACTCTGCTTTGTTCATAACTAGTATGAAATTAGAAAAATAAATAGGAGTATGTTAACATGTGCCCTTACATGTTAAGGAAGTAAATTTAGAAAGTAATTTATTGAACTTAGTTGTGCATTTTATCTCTCAAGCATTAAATTTCTTGCATCATTAAATGTAAAAAATTTATATTAAGGTATCTTAACATGTGCCCTTAGGACACACGTTAACATGACCCAATAAATAAAGAACCAAAAAAATTAGGCAGTTGGTATACTGAAAAATAAAAGATATGTATGGGGGTAAAAAACACTCAAATCATCTCACTCAAAAACATTTGATGTCTAGTTAAAACGACAGTACAAATTTTAGTTCTAGATAAATTGCAATATGAAGAATATAAAATAAATGATGATCCTACTCCCTCTATAGTATAAATGTGATCAGTGTTGTTCAGTATATGCATCTACTTAGACCAAGCAACTGCATCTATCTCAGCTTGGGCACTTCGATACAACTCCAGTCTCTTTGCAAGGCCACTACGACGTTCCATAATTGCAGGATCCTCATTCAGTAATGAGGACAAACGCTTCGTCTGCAAGAGTACATGCAGGCAGACAATGCTTAATTATTTCAACTATCAAAACCAAATTAAAAGCAGCTCAAATTGTTTTTGCTTTTAAATAGTTTTTATTTTAATAAATTAAAAGCTTAATCAGAAAATTTGGAGAGGCAAACTTATTCTCACCTCCATTTTTCCTAGCTCAGTGAAAAAGTGATCAAGTAGGCTTCGTTTTGCCTCCCGGACTTGACAATAAACAATCGACTTAGGAATTGAATGTCGCAGAGTAGCGCAGACCATGTTGACATATGACAAAATTGTTGTTCCTGTATATACAAAGTGAGATTGAACAGTCAGTTGTTATGAGAACAATATATTAACAGTCCAAGTTTGAGACTACGTTTAATAAGACATACCGATTCGCCTTAGATAAGAATCATTATATCTATCAAAAATTGAATGTGTGGGGTTGCCACCCTTATCTACATCTTGAGGAAGCTTCCGAAAGAAATCAACCGTCAGATAGCCAGACTCCATATCAACCAGTTGCAGTGTTGCCCTTTTGCTTTCATCTCTCATTCTATCTAGTGAATCAATAGCTGCAGCCCCAACCTCAGCCCGAAGACCAGGATATTGCTTCAAGTCCTGTGAATCAACAAAACCAATAGCATCATAGTATTCCTGAGAAAATTGTGAGTATATGAAAAGCTAGGAAACCTGTGCAGAATTGCAAGAAAGTAGCAATGAAAGAACAGAGAGGCCAAAAGTCATTGCCAATACCCATAGATACATTGGCATTCTCAATGCCCCCATTGCATTACAAAAAGATACAAATATAACTAGTATTTCAGTTTCGTATTTTAGTGATGTTTTAACTTAATACTGAACAGATTTTTTTTTTTGACACAATACTGAACAGATTTATGATGTAACAAACAACAGTTATCATTGTTTGGTCAAATGTTAAAGATTCTATCTCTACTCAAAGTACAGGTTATATGAAGAATGGCAGGTTCCTACTTTTAGAGAAAATAAGCTCACGTGTCATGTTGGCTTTTTGTTTTCAAAATTTATGACAAAGCATCTAAAACCCCTTTTTCTCAAACACTTCTACAATTCTCAAAGCAAATACAGAGGGGTAGTTAGAACAAATATCTTAATATTCAACAAAAGAAAACCCCAAAGATTTGCACATTTTCAACGTCTAAAAATTGAAGCCATTCAAATGATGTTGTAAAATGAACCTTGTCACTAGAATGTCCCGACAAAATTAAGACACCAGAAATTATACAATTTATTGAGCACAAATATAGCAGGAAGAAATACAGCAGGAAATAAATGAGAAGTCCCAGGAACAAACCAGAGTCTCGCTAACAGCTTTGTGAACCAGGTCCTTTAATAGGGAATGAACCTGGAAGAATTCAATCCAAAATGATACTTCAATGAGTAAGAACAGAGAGATCAACATAAGATTAAAGTGGAATGCTTAGATCAATCAACTATGACTAAAACACAAAACACCCAAAAGAATCAAATTTTAAACAGTCGCCAATTTACAGGCCTTCTGAAAATGTTGAAGTTGAGGTTGATGTTTTTTCAAATTCCTTGCTAATAAAGAAACTAAGTCATCAACTCAGAAATATAAGAAACACGGGTTCTCTTTAATCAAGTATTGAAGTACTTTATTTCAATACATTCTTTATGCGTACAAAATCTCTACTAAGAGTGGCAAAATTTCAATTGCTATTGATGATTCTTTTATGAAAATCATACCGCATCAACAGCTGCCTCGGCAGGGCCTCTGATAGTAACTAGAGTGGATTCAATTAGACGGCGGTATCCTTGTTCTGGAGCTATAAGATGAGGTTGGTACCCATCAGCTTCTGTAATAAGTTTCCTTATATTTTCCATTGAAAGCTGCTTGTCAAACTGCAACCTTTTCAAAGCAGCAGGAAGCTGATTGTCAAAGACATTATAAATTTTATCACCTCCAGGTCGCCTGTAAGAGATTAACACATCAACGAAGTTAGCAAAGAAACAGAAGAAATACAGCATGAAGAAACAATTGAATTGGACAGTAAATTGTTAACTTCAATGAGGAAAGTATAACACATACACGCCATCAAGATGGTCTTTGAATATTTGATCAAATGAGCGACATATTTCCATGATTGCATATAACTTGCCCTGCATGTGATGGGAATCAGTCATTACAAATTTCCAACATTAAACACTAAATAAGGATCCTAAAAAATGGGATATCAAACTATCTAGTCATCACCCCCATAATAATTTTAGTTCATCAAAATAAATGTACATGATGCGGGATGGATGTTCATATAAACACACAAATGAAAAAAGTCTGGGGGGAAAAACAAGGACTTTTGAGCAGTTACTTGTATCAGTAACCAATGATTTTGGAAATGAGAATTTAAACTGGCTGAGAAAATAATAGCAAACTTACCCCAGCATCAGCTGCAACAGGCTTTCCCAAACGAGTCAGTTCAGTTTCAATTTCATTAATCGTTTTGCTAATGAGAGACTGAATGCCTGGAATTTTGGACTTGATTACTGTCTCCAAATGCTGAGATAAAAAGCAATATGACTTTAGTCATTGGAAGCTACTAAAACAAGAGTTACATAAAAATGAAAATCTAACATTTCAGTCAAATGATGCTACAAATTGTTTTTGATGTACCTTTGAGAGCATCTTCCCCAGATGCTCAGACCCCATTCTGTTAGCTAGGTGTTTATATTCAGGAGTAGTATTGAAGTATTCACGTTCTCTACGCCTTGCAGCAATCATGTCAACACTCTTGTTTATGTCTGCTTGTGATCTATTCACAACACCAATCCAGGGAAACTTTAACCTATATGCTCTCCCTTCCAACATCTGAGCAATCAAAAGTATATATCATGGATCAGTACGGAATCAAGTATTTACTTTTATCGCTTCTTAGAATAAAAATGATGATCATTATTCACGAATATGCTACAAACTTAAGAGGGGGTGAGCAAGTATTAATAAGTTTGTGGCTATTGTAAATTCTGCAGGACAATTTAACACAAGAAATTGCAAGCTGTGTGAACAATTCATTCAACTCCTTAGTTCTTATAAATATGAAATTATGTCGAGTCCATCCTTAACCAAGTAATCTTCATACAAAATTAATGAGAATACAGCGCCTTGTGAAGTCAAGCTCATATCCTCAATAAGGAAAGCTAACAGTTAATTTTGGCAATTGATACCCCCTCCATTTCTAAGCTTTTGTGCACACATTAAGAAATACTCCCTCCGTAGTTATAAGCAAAAACAAATCACACTTATAAGAAAAACAGAACATAATAATTTGAAGGTGTAAAAATAAACAAACACTTAGATTCTAAAATATCAATATCAATAGTTTTGAAACAGAAAAAAAAAAGGCTACAATATCAATAGTCAAGGCACAAAGGGAGTAATTACTATTCTCCCTATCTTCTCAGTATTGAGTATCCATGTAATAAAGGCCCGTGTTAAGAAATTGGAAAACTAATAGAGGCTTTACGAGGAAGGTAACAAAATCTTTTAAGAGTAGTAAGTATCTATCGTCATATTGTGTTTCATTACTTACAATACACAAATCGGATTATAGGTCAATACCTAGAACTATAACATTTCCCCACACATACAATTATATGCACCAAATAATCTCAATCTAGGGCATTTGAGAGATTTGGTGAGAATGTCAGCTAGTCGATAATTGGATTTTTTTTAACTGTATCGCGCCGTGTTGACAACGTATTGGGGTTTTTTTTTTAATAAATAAATCGAATACTCTGTCGACACATATTGCGGCATATCGGGTACGATATGAAAGCCATTTTGACATATCCGTGTTTCAGAGACACTCATCAATTGCTTGATCTAGATAAGCTCACGTGTAATAATTGTAGACATATGGAAGATTTTTTACACGTCATATTGTATTTCATTACTTACAATTTACAAATAATGAATTTTTGTAAGGTAATAGGCACAAATGGACTTATAGGCCAATACCTAGAACTATAACATTCCCCCACGCATATAGATTACATGCACCAAAGAAACTCAATCTAGGTCATTTGAGATTTGGTGAGAATATCAGCTCGTTGATAATTGGACTTTTAAAATGTATTGCGCCGTGTCAAGTCAACGACATATCGGGATTTTTGTTTTAAATAAACAAATCAAATACTCCGTTGACACATGTCGCATATGATTCGGAAGCCATTTTGGCATATCCGTGCTTCAGAGCTACTCATCAATTAATTGCTTGATCTAGATAAGCTCGCATGTAATAATTGTAGACATGTGGAAGATTGACCCTTTTCTGTTGTTTTGAGCATCTTTGACCTTGTAACAAATTATTACCACGTCTTTGCATTTTATTTTTGACAATCTTTGCATGCTATTTTTTAATAGTCTTTGCATGGTATTAAATTATAATAAAAAAAATAGTTGGACTTACATCAACAGCATCGGTACCCTTGTCCATCAGATCAATCTTTGTCAAAACTCCAATGGTCCTTTCCCCTGAAAGTTGAAACAAATAATCCAAGGATTAGAAAATCAATTAACTGTTTATTTCAAGTTGTCTAATTCAGTCAGCTTGTTCTCAAATAATCAATAATACAAAAAGTTGTAATCATGGTTAAATTAATCTGTGTTGTAATTGTAAATATATAACATATTGAATTATCGATTCTCAACAAACCATAAAAAGATTCATTAAATGCATTCAAAATGAGGAACACTAGAAGCCAAAAGAAAAGGAAATGTTGATAGTACCTGTAGGATCAACTTCGCGGGAAATTTTGATTGCGTCAGATGTTGCAATATCTTGATTAGCCGGTGAAATAGCCAAAATTATACAGTTTGGCTGCAAAATAACATGAATTTCAGCATACTACATTTTCATACATGGGCATACTTTTTTCAAAATATTCTACCAAGAACTTGCCTCAGTTGTTGAAAAAACTGATGTTCATAAAAGGTAAGCACAACAAGGTTTTTGCAAGATAATTTTTGTACCAAAGTAATTTATGATTTTTAAAAATTAAATCATACAATTTGATCGCTAAACATTTTATTTCCTAGTAAAAGCTTTAGCACTTGAAAGGACACTACCTTCTCAATGTAGGAGCGAACCATATTCTCAATGTCCTGCACTATACTGTCAGGTTGGCCCTCTGTAGTTATGCAAAAATATCGATTAGCATCTCATGCATCATTAAACAAATAAAATTCCCACTAAACAGCCATAAAACCATGACAAGAAAGACATGTAAATTTATTGCGTACCTACAGCTACCTTCGTAAGCCCGGGAAGATCAATGAGTGTCAAGTTAACAACTGCGAGAGTCAAACAAAGTCATCCATAATTAAAAAATTCAATAAAACGAACAAATAAATAGACCACAAAATGCCGCTGCTATACTTAAGCATTGTTGCCAATAGACCACAAATTTATATATAGAAATGCGGGATGCAACTGTAGATAATAACGAAAAACAAACGAACCATTGGGAGAATATATGCTAAGATGAATAGGGACAGTTGAAATTTGTTTGGTGCTTCGTCCGGTTTCTCTATCGGTTTCATCTTGTATCTCCTTTCTCACAGCAGCTACACAAATTAGATCACCATCATTAACAATAACATCCATCCATCCATACATACATACATACATGGAAACATTTTCAAATCGGTCAATAACATTCAAATCACAGACAATACAAACATTTACTTAAAAGCAATGACAAATAACGCGAAAATTAGAGCGAGAATAGAAAAAGTACCAAAATCGGTGAATCTTTTCCTCGGAAGGTGAAGAAACTCTGCATACTCTCTAGTTCCCTCGTCACTCTTGTGAAGCTGCAATACGAGTGGTCTTCGAGTGACGATCCCTACAAAAAACGCATAAATTAGCAATCACAAGTTCATAATCACCACCTATCCTAAGTGAAAAATGAATAAGTACCTGATCCACGAGGTAAGAAATCTTTGCCGACAACGCTTTCTAAGACGGAGGATTTTCCAGAACTCTGAAAGAAAGAATAAGATAAGAAGAGAGAAAAAAACGAGAGAAGAGAAGAGAAAGATCGGAGAGAAAGATGACCTGGCCACCGACAACGGCAATAGCGGGAAGAGAATCCCAAAGTGTAGGGAGTGCACTAGATTCACCGTGGTCACCTAAGGCAGTGCAAGCTCTTTGAATTTTGTTGACTAAAGATATTAAGTTATCCATCTTGATTTCTTAGATCGGATCTATTCGAAGGATCGGTTCTAGTTAGAGTTACCACCGCGATCTGGTGGATCGACGGCGACAGTTACGGAGAGGAATAGAAAGAGGAAGCGGTTAGAATTGGTGTGGTGGTGTTGCGAAGGAGGGTTTTGAAGGTAAAGCGCGTTTGTGTTGTGTTTGTATGGAGGAAGGAGTGTGTAGAATTTGGTTTGAAAAAAAGTTTGATGTGTAAGTTAAAGCAACCCAACCCCGCACCCAACGGGACAACAGCTTCTAAATGGAAATAATATGATTTACCTTACTGCTAGATTTTCATTTCCGTGTCCTTTCTTCTTCCGCGTAAATATTTTGTGGTCAAATAGTCGAGTGACTGCAATTTCACTTTTTTAATGTGAAACAATGAGAGTAACAGAGTTCGAACCTCAGTCCTGTATTTTACATGCAATGTCTCAACCAAATAAGTTATGCTCACGGGTCCGTGTAAATATTTTTATACTGTATTTTTTTAAATAGTAGTAATATTTTTGTGATAATAACACTCTTTTGTTTTTTCTCGGGAAAATAAAATATTAGAATCTATTTTTTATTTTGTTTTTCAATTTTTTTTTAAAAATAAGGGTCTCAAAAGAACGTTATTTGGAATATTTGTGATGGACAAGATAATATTTTTTATCTTGAGTTGGAGTAGTGGTTCTTTGATCGATTTTTTTTCAAAATGTCCCTCTAACAACAAAATATTCCTATTGTGAAAATAATTTTCAAAATGTCCCTGTGGGTCTCATGATCTGCATAGATGGGGTATGGCTCCCACATGAAGTTGGTCATTCAATGGGATATGGCGCCCAGCAGCCTTGGTGGTTTCCTTTTATTTTATTTGGAATGGGACTGTTGCCTAAAGCATTTAAAAGTGATCTCTTAGATATGATTGTTTTTTTTTATCCGTGGCAATTTTTGGAATCGGCAACAAAAAAATTTCGTATTTTAATTACAATAGCCATTGATTGTGTCTTAAATTAGGAGTGTTTAAATTCAAGCCGGTCTAAATTAAAAACACAAATCGATCCGAATTAAAACCTCAAATGGATCCAAAAGTTACCGAAAACCGCAAAAAATCGAATAGTTTCAGATGTCGTTTTCGGATTTTGGATTGATTTTTCAAAAATGTTTCAAAATCGAACAAAATAGCGGACGATTTTTTTCTCAAATTTCTCATCCAACTTTTTTTTTTGTGTTCTTTTTCAAAAAGGGTTTTGGGGTTTTTTTTATAAAAAATCATATTAAAAATAATACATTCAAATCCAATTTGTGTAAAAAAACTAAAAATTCAACTCCAATGTAATTTAATTTTGTGATTTGGAATGCATGAAGGGAAAATGTTGTGCAGGAATGTCTAATGAAACTGAGCATATGATAAAACTGTTGTTGTCTTTGCTACACACATAGTAAACTGGAATTCTTGGAAGCTGCAAATCTTATATTGGTTAATTATATTAAACACTTTGAGTGCTTCCTTAAACTACAGGTTCGACTCTGTTCGGTAAAAATAGCTTATAGCTGATGGCTTATAGCTTATAGCTGATAAGCTAATTGAAGTGTTTGGTAAAATTAGTTGTTTAACTAGCTGATAATGTAAAATTACATGAAAGGACATTATCACTTTATAATAAAATTTATATCAATTAATATTTAAGATATTATTAAAAAATATTTTTTTTAAATAAATGGCTTTAAATATTTTTACCTTTTATTAAAAAAGTAAACATTACGGTAAAATATATTTAATATGTATATATAAATTATATTATTATAAAACTTAATTGCAACCTATACAATGAATAGATAATAATTACATTATACTAATTTGATTCCAGATTTCACAATGCATGTGAGTTTTTTTTTGGTGCATTATGTGAGTTGTATATTACTTTAAAAAAAAATTAATAGAGTAAATTAACTGGTTTGTATAAATCTGTGGGTGCAAAAATATACTACTTTTACAAATAAAAAGTCAATTTTGTGAACAAGTCGAAAAAATATACAGCTCATATAATTAACTGGGCTAAAAAGTCAATTTTGTAAAAGTAGAGAGTGAAAAGTTAATTAAAAAAATTGTGATGATGTTTACTCGTCATATATAGCACAAGCGTTATATAAATTTTGCAATAAAAATATAATAAATATTAAAATAATGTTAATTATGCTTGTTCAAAAAAGATAATTTTGACTAAATTATATTAATCCAAAATAATAATCAAAATTATAATTCTGATTATTTATTATTTTGATTATTATTTTGGATTAATATAATTTAGCCAAAATTATAATTTTTCAACAAGCATAATTAACATTATTTTAATATTTATTATATTTTTATTGCAAAATTTATATAACACTTGTGTTATATATGACGAGTAAACATCCTCACAATTTTTTTTGAACTAACATTTAACTCTTTACTTTTACAAAATTGACTTTTTAGTATAATATTATTATTATATATTCATTGTATATGTTGTAATTAAGTTTTACAATAATATAATTTATATATACATATTAAATATATTTTACTGTAATGTTTACTTTTTTTATAAAAGGTAAAAATATTTAAAATCATTTTTTTAAATAAAAAATATTTTTTAATAATATCTTAAATATTAATTGATATAAATTTTATTATAAAGTGATAATGCCCTTTCATGTAATTTTACATTATCTTATCAGCTATAAGCTAATTTTACCAAACACTTCAATTAGCTTATCAGCTATAAGCTACAAGCCATCAGCTATAAGCTATCTTATAAGCTAACCGCTATTTTTACCAAACAGAGCCTATTCCACCGGTTTCTTTAGGGAAATTTAGAAAATCAGTTCTGTTTTTATTAATCCTGCACTTTTCTATCATGATTTATGAAAACCTAAAAAAGAGGCATGTGTTCGTTCGCATTAAGTTTCGTTCGCATTAAATTTCGTTCGCATTAAATTCAGTAAAAGATAAAACAAATTATAAAACATATGATAATAGACCTGTTCAATGTCAAAGGAAGTCTAAAACAAGTTAAAAAAAACCAAACAAAGTTAAGTCTTGTTAATAATATGCAGGGGCGGCCCTAGGGAGGTGCAAACAGCTCTACCGAGCTGGGCCTCCAAATATTTGGGGCCTCAATTTTTTTTAAAATTTTTTTAACCTAGGGGTGCAAATAGTAAGTCTGTGTCTTCTAGGGGTGTAAATAGCAAGTCATCAACTACTTCCATCAGGCACTCAATTAGAATGCTGACTTGCTATTTACACCCTCTAGGTTACACTGAATTTCTGTTTGCACCCCCAAGTTAAATTATTTTTTCTAATTTTTTAAATTTAAATATAAAATTGGTCTTTTATAATTATTTTTTTATTAAGTGTTCACTTTTACGTTGGAACGGCTCTGCTACTTGATTTTTTTTTATTCTAATTGCTAATTTACTTTTTTTAACAAGTATTCTAATTGCTATTTATCTCTTAATTTTTTTTTCCGCATGATTGCATTTGATAATTGCTAATTATCTCTTATTTTTTTTCCAGTTCAACTTTAACATTATTTATTAACCCGTTTTAACTTCAATGATGATTATTATTTTGGATTTATATATATTTATTAGGGCCTACTTTTAACATTTAAGACAGACCTTCAAATAGTCGGGACTGATCCTGGTAATAGGGTACATGATTTCTTCTTCAATGCCAAGGGAGTTGCTTTCTCGGTGTATTTTCACATATCCCCAATGCCCTGATGAGTCCCATATGAATCTCTAACAAGTAACAACCCACTAGGGAATTTCATTGCTTTCACCATAACCTACTATCACAATTGCATGCATTAAGCTATAACCAGATTCAGGAGGTTCGTAGCCGTAACGATCCAGTTTTCATTTATTCTTTATTTGTATATATATGTATATTTATATATTGATGTGGCTTATTATTATTATTTTATTTTGTGGCGTATTAGAGTATGTACTTATATTTTCCTTTGTAATTACATAAAAGAATAAATCAGTTACAGCTGGTGCTGATGTGGCACCAGTCTGTTAGCAGTCAGTTACAGTAGGAACTGATGTGGCAATTAGTCAGTTAGGATCTGCTGACCTGGAACTGCCAGCTAGCAAGACAGTTGTACACTACTTATAGGACCCTCACTATCTGTAAACAGTAGCTTTTGATTTACAATGAAATCAATGAAAAGATTAAAGAAATTTAACTCTTACTTTTCCAATATGGTATCAACGAGCCTCTAAGGGTTCGAATTTATCGCTTCCGCAACAAAGCTTCACCAAATCGAAATCCATGGCTTCCGACGAGTCAAATGACGCTGCTCTGAACAACAACACCGCTGGCAACAAGAATCTTCCACAAACCTCCAAAGGATCATCCAAATCGGGACTCACACACTCACTCACAATCAAATTGGACGAAAAGAACTACCTTCTGTGGAGTCAACAAGTAAACGGAGTTATCGCCGCTCACAATCTCCACCGCATCGTCGTAAACCCTGAGATTCCGCTACAATACGCATCGATAGAAGATCGATTGGATGGAAAGAACTCTGAAGAATACCAGACATGGTTGTTCAAAGATCAATCGCTATTCACATGGCTACTTTCCACCATCTCCGATAGCGTCCTTCCTCGTGTACTCACATGCAAGCATTCTCATGAGGTATGGGATAAAATTCACAAATATTTCAATTCTGTTCTTAAATCTCGCACACGCCAATTGCGTTATGAACTCAAGAACACCAAGAAATCAGCAAGATCGGTGAGCGAATATCTTCTTCGCATCAAGTCAATAATCAATTCGCTTATCGCCATGGGAGATACAATTACTGAGCAAGAACAAGTGGATAGTATTCTTGAAGGGTTGCCAGAGGAGTATAATGCGTTTGTTATGATGGTATACAGTAGATCTGACAATCAAACAGCAGAAGACATTGAAGCGTTACTCCTGCTTCAAGAGGCACAGTTTGAAAAATTCAGGCAGGAATTAGCAAATCCCAGCGTATCAGCAAACGTCGCCCAAGTAGAGACTCAATCCAACAGTCCAAACATGGAGCTAGAAGGCCAAGAATCTGGTACTGAACACTACAATGTGGCTGCACGCCGTGGTAGAGGGCGAGGCAAAGGACGTGGTCGTGGCAAAGGACGAGCGCAATCAGCGCCTACTGGTGGTAAGGTTCAGTGTTAAATCTGTGCTAAACAAAATCATGATGCAATTAACTGCTGGTACAGGTATGATCCTCCTCCTGCTAAACTCAATAATCGTGGTTACAACAATGGACCACCATCTCGCCCACCACACTTCAACCCATACACTCGCCCCACTGCACATCTAGCTATACCACAATACTATGCTTCTGGTCCAGATATGGATACTCTGTCCAATGCCTCGTGGTACCCAGACTCAGGTGCCTCACACCATCTCACCTACAATCCAAACAACTTAGGTTATCGTATCCCCTATCAAGGCCAAGATCAAGTCATGATGGGCAATGGCCAAGGTGTGTCAATAAAATCTTTAGGTCAATCAACTTTTCATGCACCTAACAATCCCACTATACACTTAAAACTAAATGAATTGCTGCATGTCCCCAATATTTCTAAAAATCTATTATCTGTTAGCAAATTTGCTCAGGATAATTCTGTAATTTTTGAATTCCATCCTTATCACTGTTATGTCAAATCTCAGGATTCTAAGCAAACTTTGCTTGAAGGAACAGTTGGACCTGATGGCTTATACAAGTTCCAACCCTTTCACTTCATTACCAATGCTATGGACAACACCAAGACCAAGTCTAACTCTACTTTGTCCTCAAATAAGTCTACTAGTTCTAGCTTTAATTCTAGTCAGTACTTTGCTTTGAATAAACCATCTCATTGTAATACTGCTTTATCCATTGGACACTTAGATAATGAGCTCTATAAATGGCACCTAAGGCTAGGCCATGCTCACAATAAAGCTGTCCAAACTGTACTACAATGGTGTAAGATTCCCTATTCAAATAAAAATACTTTTGATTATTGTGTTCCTTGCTGCATTGGTAAATCTCACAGACTGTATGCACCCTTGTCCAATACAGTGTACACTAAACCCTTTGAGGTTATCCACTGTGACCTATGGGGCCCAGCCCCATTCACATCCTACACAGGGTACAACTATTATATCTCCTTTGTTGACACCTACACAAAATACACATGGATTTATTTTCTTAAAAACAAATCAGATTCCTTAAAAGCTTTCACTCAATTTGTGTCATTTCTTCAAAATCAGTTTCAAACCTCTGTTAAAGCTCTACAATCTGACTGGGGGGGTGAATTTCGTTCCTTCACATCCTTGTTAAACACTTTGGGCATTCAACATAGAGTAACTTGTCCACACACTTCTCACCAAAATGGGACTGTTGAACGCAAACATAGACAAATAGTTGAGATGGGACTCACACTCCTGTCACATGCCTCACTTCCTCTTGAATATTGGGATCACAGCTTCACACAAGCTGTTTATTTAATAAACAGGTTACCAACTAGTGCCCTTACATCTTTCAAATCACCTCACCATGCCCTGTTCAAAACCCCACCTGAATATTCCCAAGTCAAAATATTTGGTTGTTTGTGTTTCCCTCATCTCAGACCATACAACAAACACAAGCTCCAATACAGATCAAATCCTTGTGTCTATCTAGGTGTATCCCCACAACATAAAGGTCACAAGTGTCTAGATGCAAATGGTAGAATATATGTGTCCAAAGATGTCATATTTCATGAAACTCAATTTCCTTATCCTTCATTATACCCTGCCCCTTCCACAAAGTGCAGCAATTCTGATAACACTCTTACTACACATATAAATCCAGCTACTACACCTCTTATCATTCCTTCACAAAATCCTCCCTTAACTATAAATCAAATCAACTCCTTAATCTCTCAACCTACTACCTCTTCACAGCATAACAGTTCACTACCTACTCACACCACAACAAATGACCAAACTGTAATCAACCCATCCCTTCCCACACCAGCATCCAACAATCATCCCATGGTAACAAGAGGCAAAACTGGCAACCTCAAACCCAAGGTCCTTTCAGCCACACTTGAACCAACTTCCATCAAAGCAGCTCTAAATGATCCAAAATGGTTAGAGGCAATGCAAAATGAGTACAAGGCTCTCATGAATAATAACACCTGGTCTCTAGTGCCACTCCCATCTCATAGAAAGGCTATTGGCTGCAAATGGATTTTCAGAGTCAAAGAGAACCCAGATGGTACAGTTAATAAGTACAAGGCACGCTTGGTGGCAAAAGGCTTTCTTCAAACCCCTGGGTTTGACTTCACTGAAACTTTTTCCCCTGTCATAAAACCTACCACCATAAGAATCATTCTCACACTAGCAGTAACCTACAAGTGGCCTGTACAACAAATTGACATCAACAATGCTTTCCTTAATGGTATACTACAAGAAGAGGTGTACATGACTCAACCCACTGGTTTTACAGCAGCTGACAAATCTTTAGTCTGCAAATTACACAAGTCTCTTTATGGCTTAAAACAAGCTCCTCGTGCGTGGTATGAAAAGTTAACTCAAGCCTTACTGCAAATGGGATTTGTCACCAGTAAATGTGATCCTTCACTCTTAGTTCATCATCAGCAAGGAGCCTGTACCTACGTACTAATCTATGTGGACGACATTCTCATCACAGGTTCTGCTCCTCATTTAATTCAGGACCTCATTCATAAGCTCAACATAAAATTTTCTCTCAAACAGTTAGGAGAGGTTGACTATTTTTTAGGAATTGAGGTCCACCATACACCCTCAGGTGCTTTGCTATTAAATCAATCCAAATATATTAGAGACCTACTGAGCAAAACAAACATGGAAAACTGTAAAGCCATTGGCTCCCCCATGGTTAGTAACTGCAAGCTCAGCAAATTTGGAACTGACACTATGAGTGATCCAACTCTGTACAGATCCACAGTAGGGGCTCTACAATATGCAACATTGACACGCCCTGATATATCTTACAGTGTTAACAAGGTATGTCAGTTTATGGCTAATCCTCTTGAGACACATTGGAGGGCTGTCAAAAGAATATTAAGATATCTCAAAGGTACTAGTAATCATGGTCTGTTATTACATCCTTCTCCTTCCAGTCCTCCCTTCTCACTCAGAGCCTATAGTGATGCTGACTGGGCAAATGACCAGGATGATAGAAGATCCACTTCAGGCTCCTGCATATACTTTGGCTCAAATCTGGTCTCATGGGGCTCCAAGAAACAGCAACTGGTAGCAAGGTCCAGCACAGAAGCAGAATATAGAAGCATGGCCAACACTACTGCTGACCTACTATGGATTCAGTCACTCCTCTGTGAGCTGCAAGTACCTTATCACACTCCCACCCTACTGTGTGACAACCTCAGTGCAGTATCTCTTGCTCATAACCCGGTTCTTCACTCAAGGACCAAACATATGGAACTTGATATACACTTTGTTAGAGAAAAGGTCCTTGCCAAGAAACTTCATGTACTCCATGTCCCAGCAACTGATCAACTCGCAGATCCACTCACCAAGCCTCTATCTCCTTCAAACTATGCAACCATAAGAGTCAAACTCAAAGTGTTTCCCTGTCACGAAACCACTTGTGTTTGAGGGGGGGATATTAGAGTATGTACTTATATTTTCCTTTGTAATTACATAAAAGAATAAATCAGTTACAGCTGGTGCTGATGTGGCACCAGTCTGTTAGCAGTCAGTTACAGTAGGAACTGATGTGGCAATTAGTCAGTTAGGATCTGCTGACCTGGCACTGCCAGCTAGCAAGACAGTTGTACACAACTTATAGGACCCTCACTCTCTGTAAACAGTAGCTTTTGATTTACAATGAAATCAATGAAAAGATTAAAGAAATTTAACTCTTACTTTTCCAATATGGCGATTAATTAATTATCGAGAGTATTAGTTAATTGAGCGAGTTTGTGAGAATTGCACGCGTGTGGGCTTATTGGACTATTGGGCTTGAAGGCATCTGGGCCTAAGTGATTCACAAATTGGGGAGAGCTATAAATAGGAAAAGTTAGAGAGAGAAGTCACATTTTGTGTCTTTTGTGGGAAAGAAGAGAAAGAAGGAAGAGCAAGAGAGAAAGAGGAGTGCTAGGGCAAAGGATTTCTTGGAGATTCAAAAGTCAAATCCGAGAATCATCGAGCTAAGGTAAGAGAGTTAGTTTTCATAATCGCGAGTGACTCGAGAAAGGGGAGAATGTCGATTTCTCCGAACCCAAACTTTTTCCACTCATTTTTGTGGGCTTTTTGGAATGAGTTTTTATAATCAAAGCGAAATCAAATGTTCACAACATGTTTAATATACTCTTAACTAATAGTATGAACGATTTTGATGGGTAAAAATGGGTATTTGTAGATGTTTGTAGAGATTTTACAAAGTTTATGAGTTTTTGAATAAATGTGAAAATCTCTTACTTTTTGGTATGAAATGTTGTAGATCTATGAATCAAACAGTCATTTCATGTTTATATAAGTGTTATATACTTGAAAACAATATCTTTTGGTAACTGGAACTCAAAAATGAGATTTTTTTTATGGATTTGGACAAATTCCCGAAACAGAGCAACCAACATGTTCTTGAGTGCTCGCCAGACGAGATTTCCTTCGCCGGGCGAGATGGTTCACCACTTCTCGCCGATTTCTGCAAAATATTATATATGTTTTTCCTCGCCGGGCGAGCAAGGCAGACCAGAACTTTATTTTAATGATTTTTAAACAATGTTTAAACAATGTTTACTAATGTTTAAAGTGCAATTACTTGTTATAACATGGATCAATTGTATGTTTAAGAATTGTTGATAAATGTATTTCGATGAATGATGTTGAATGTATGATATGTATATATATATATATATATATATATGAATGAAGAATATTAAAATTGTGTCATTCTAATAAAGAAGTATATTAAGGTATTATGTTATCTTAATAAAGAAGGATATCGAATTTTATTTGATAAAGACGAATATTAAGATTGTGAGATATCTTAATAAAGACGGATACGGATAGTGTTCCATATCATAAAGTAGAACTTAATATTGTGTTAGATTAAGTGTTTGTGGTTGTACATGAATCATTCATGCATTCATGTATTGAGTTAGGGATATTAGAATCTATGATTCTTTATAATCTATGATTCTAATAAAGACGGATATCGAAGTTTGTAATACCTTAACCAAATATTTTATAAATAAATTTTGATTTTCCGTTGCGTATTTTGAAAATATTTTAATAAAGGTAAAGATATTTTAATAACGGGTTTGGGTGTTACAGCAGTCATGTATGTTATCCTTCCCCCAACTGTAATTCTCGGACCATGGATCAACAGAAGCCATGACGGGTTGGTGAACCAGTTTCGCCATAATTTGTTCTTCTTTTGACTCCTTGATGTACTTGTAGTCATCAATGCGGTACAATTTTGGCCTACATTTAGAAAAGTCCTTCCGATGTTGATTAAACCCAATAAAAGGGTAATCCTTTTCTAAGGGGATTCCTTTCTATTCTAAAAAATTCATTATATAAATCTGGCTCACATCATCTATGCGAACTTTAATTCCCTTGTTAGCATATCTTTTGACATAACTGTCAATAACATATTGAAGAGAGAGTTTGATAGGCTCCATTATGTCTCTTTCCTGTCGTAATATGTTCATTCTGCTCTCCATGCAAGTCACTGCTGCAATGATACCACAGTAGGCCGTTTTCCCCTGATTATATCCTTCCAATTGATTTCTTTTAGAAGATCAAAGGAATCATTCCTATCTGCACAAGAAAATGACATTATAGGTAGTCAATATAGGTTTAATATTCAGGTATTACTCTTACTTTTGTGCAGTTACTTTTGTTCATTGAAATGGGTTTGGTGATGGGTAGTCAATATTTAGCATAAGTCTTTGGCTATCTATGTTCTTATAGATTAAACTTCAAATAAACATTATTCCACTGAATCAATGATTACATAATCAACTGCAACACTAAGGGTGTGTTTGTTTCATGGATGCAAAATATATTCCTGGGATTAGTTTTCCTTGGAATATAATTATGGGAAACTTTTTCCAAGGAAAATGTAAGAAAAGTGTTTGGATGATACATTAAATTCCTGGGAATGAAAATTCAAATATCCTAGAAATAACTAAAATGTGTTTGGCTTATAAAATCTATTCTTAGGAATAAATGTTTAAATTCCTAAAATGTCCCTATTATTTCTTTACTACACATTTCAAAAATTAAACTTGGTAATTTATATCTTTTATTGGTAAAATATAATTTATATTTTTTATTGATAAAATTTACAAATTAAACTTATAAATATGCAAAAGCAAAATATGGAGATGATAATATATATTTTTTATTAAATGTTTTGTTTGAATTATTTATGGGTTTAGACTACTTTTATTTTAATTCATTGATTTTATTTTATAAGTAATTTTTGCATATTGAAAAAATGTTTATTTGCTTAAAAAAATGTTTATTTTTTTTCTAATTAATTAATAAAATCATATGTAAAAATAAATAAATTAACGTGTAGGTGGTTTTTATTTCCATCCAAATGATATGCACATGTAGTTATGTAATGGGGTTAGTGGGTTTAGTGGGGGTAACATAGTCTTTTACACATAAAAATTGGTAACCATATACATGGGAATAAAAGGTTCCCACTATAATCACTTGGGAATAAAAATCCTCTCTTCATGGGAAATAAAGTTTCGTGGGCATAATTTGTTCCAAGGAATAAATTTGTATTCCTTTATAACAAACATAGGTATATTTATTTCCAACCTTCTATTCCCAGGAATACATTTTACAACTCCGAAACAAACACACCCTAAATTGAACACACACAACAGTAGTGTTATACAATATAGGTTTCATGTAGACATTTTTTAAAACAGATTATATGCATTTTCAATTTTGCCAATATTTAACATAAATATGATAATACAAAAAGATAATCAAACAAATCAAATGGGAAAAAAATACACACCTCTAGATGAAAAGAAATGGTGGCTAATGGAGATGAGATCGGTGGATTGACGAAGAATTTTCCTTAATGCCATATTTTTATATAGGTTATTTCACTGCTCAATATGTATTTCTCCTTCTGATACAAACTTTTACTTTTACTCACACTTAATGTACCAATAGTATTTGTCTTTCAATTTATTTCATTTGTTATGAGCTAAAGTAGAGAATAAGAGAATAGAGAAAGAGAGATATAAAGAGAGAAAGAAAAGAGAATAATAGACTCAAGTATCATCTTTACATTGTAACATAAATAGGACAATATTGGGCCAATAATATAAACCAAAAGAAACAAATTAAAACTCACAAATTAATGAAATTAATTCATAAAGTTGAAGATTATAGTCCTCAATTCTATCATCCATATAATTATTAATTTAATTTCTAAATAATAATGAAATAATTGCACAAAAAGAAACAAAACTCACAAATTAATTATAACGTTGAAGATTATAGTTGTAACTTCAATTGATAAAGTCAAACAAAAATTCAAATGATGTTAATTTTGCATAGATATTAAATATATAGTAATAAAAATCATAAATCCTAAATTAAATAAAAGCAATATAAATTAAAAAACATGTTCATTATTCCAAGGAGTTCTTGCGATCGACAAGATCATTATGGCTAAATCCGACGACCGCAGTGGTAGTTGTGGCAGCTGCACCGATAGCGACGTTGGTGGTGCTACCGTCAGAATTTAGAGATTGAGAAGGTTGAGATTGTGTAGTGGGTGACAAGAAGCTAAGAACTTGATTTGAAAATTAATAAATTTATTCATATTTTATATTAAATCAAGAAAATTAAATACACTTAACTAAATTCCTTAAAGACCGCGCAAATAGTTATTTTTATTTATAAATATGACTGGAGGGAGTCGTGTTTAGCGTATTCCTATTTTTATTTAGCATCATCCCAAAAATATATTTGCACAAAATAATGTGATACAAATTTACGGATTGAGATCCTCTGCTGTCCAAATAGCCCACAGTTCCTAAAGTTTACACACAAAACTACAATTTTTCTTGTTGTTGTAAAAAGTACATATTCTCTCTCCTATCAAATTTTTTTTCCTCTCTCACAATAATCACTGCTGCAGGATTTACAACAGCTGTAAATCCCCTTCCCAAATTTACAGTCATGATTAACTTATCTTCTTTCACCTATCTTGATTTTATCTTGAAAAAAAATAAATAAAAAATCTCTCTCTCTCTCTCTGCTTATAACCTGTCAATTATAGTATGGTATTATTTTGATGAATTTACTAGTGACCTAACATATTTGTCGGCATAAAGTAAAATTTGAGACAAGACCTTTTGAAAACTAATAAATTTTTTTATTTTTTTGGTTGGTAGACGAAATGGCAAAACCATTGGAAAACTCACACACATAAAGTGGAGTGACCAGGGATCGAACCCCAATCATGACGTCTGACACTAGCAATTTCGGTATTTCTACCATTTGAGCTAGGATTTGTGGACAAAACTAATAATAGTTCTTGTCAAAATTTAAACAACTAATAATATATATTATTGTCCCATAAGTGTAACCCAAATGGTAGCTACCAGAGACATTATTGGAGTGGTCGGACTCATGGATTCCACATTTAAATGTGTGAGTCTTGTCATTTTAGACTCCTTGACCAAAAAATAATATACTCCCTCCGTCCCATATTATAAGGGAAAACGAAAAAAACACACTTATTAAGAAAATCAAAACTTGAAAATTTGAAATATGGTTTTGTGGGTTTTTCTTGAAATAAGTTGCATTCAAAGATGTAAAAACAAATTTGATTGATTGTTGTTTATTGAGAAAAGGAGAGAGAGAAAAAATTAAATGCAATTTGCATTTAATTTTATAAGAATAAGTAAAAAATATTCAATTGTTTTTTCCCTTATAATTTGGGACAAAAAAATGGTCATTTTTCCCTTATAATATGGGACGGAGGGAGTATATTACTTTTATTTAACTCTTAATAAATGAGTACGATTCTTATATTTAGTGTCACGATGATCCGTCATCAATTATGCACGGTTACGAGGACCGAAAAATAATCTAGACTCCTTTAAATTCATCGGATAACTGGAGCGATTTTTTTTTTTTTGAATCTGAGGTTACATAATTGCCTACGTTGGAATTATACTCAAAATCATATTAGTATGATTGTCACAAATTGAAATTAGTCTTAAAATCATATTAGTACCGTACAATCGTTGCATACAGAAGTGGAAGACTTTCTATAATCATACTAGTAGAGAGTCAATTCTACAAATCAAAGTTACACTAAACTCATATATTTGACCTCCACTATTTATTTTTTTTGGTTTATTCATATATATATATATATATATATATATAATGCACACCCACTCACTTTTGTGAAGATGCGCATTAACAACATACATCTCATAATAAGACAAAAAAATCTTTATTTTTAATTTAATAAAAAATATAATTTAGGGATATAAATGTAATTTTAGTGTTGTTTTCTCTCACTTCTCCATTTTTCTTCTAAGTCATTTTGTCACAAACTCATTATGTCATTGGTAAAAAAAAAAACTAATGCATGCATACTTGATCTTGATTGAGTTTTTTCCCCGTTATTATTTTTTCTTACAAGAAATTTTCGTAGTACTTTTTTTCGCCTACTGCATGTTATAAATGTATATAAACTATTTTGTTTTCAAATTAATGTTTTTTGACTAACATTAATATTATCTTTTTTAACAATATTTTTGTTATGTGGTCTATTATTTTTCGTTTAAAATATTTGTTTTATAGTTTTTTTTTGGAGAAGGTAGTTTTTCTAATGAAGTTTACGGTATACATGCGTTAGTTTTTTTTTGTGTTAAGTTTTTTTTTTACCAATGACATAATGAGTTTGTGACAAAATGACTTTAAAAAGAAAAATGGAGAAGTAAGAGAAAACAACATCAAAGTTATATTTCTATCCCTAAATTCTATTTTTTATTAAATTAAAACTAAAGATTTTTTTGTCTTATTATGATGTGTATGTTGCTAATACACACCTTTCACAAAAGTGAGTGGGTGTGCATTAGCCTTACCCATATATATATATATATGGAACCAATGGATACTGCATGGGTTACAATGTATGGAACCAATGGCAGGGCAGTAAAACTTTTTGGTTAGTTGTTTGGAAATTATGGGGGTGCTAGAAACAAGTGTGTCTTTGAAAATAAACAGGCAGACCCAATAGAAATATCCCAAGGGGCATGGATTTCTTGCAAGAGAGTGGTGGATGCAACTCAAATGCAATTTCCTCTTTGTTGATGCTGGTTGTTTTGCAGATGGTAATATGGGATGGAGACTGGTCTGTTATGACAGGGCTAGTTCCGTTCTGTTATTCCTGGTGCTTGTTCGGTTGACAATACTGAGGTCGAACCAGTAGTGGAAGAGATGAGGGGAGTGCGCTGGAGATTGCAAATTGCATTGGTACACAATCTGAAAAGCGTCGCTCTTGCTTCTGATGAGGCTATTGTTGTCAATTGCATTAATTTTAATTGTTATGTTGCTGTCATGGGGCCTATTTTTTAGATTGCAAGTTGTTAATGACTAAGTGTGAGTTTGTTTCTGTTAAGCATGCTAGGAGAACTACGGATGTTGTTTCTCATGATCTAGTTGTTCATTTTCAATGAAATGTAGTGTTAAGAAGTCCGTATTTTTGATGAATATTCAAGTTAGAATTCGAATTAACTGTATTTCAAACTGTTTATGTTAAATTATAGATGGCCAACTCAAAGCGAAAATAGGAGGAAAAACAAAATATATAATGAGGTAAAATCATATCTCTATAAGTCATCTAGTTCTAAAAATGTGATTGAGATTTACAAATCATGTCGAAGAACATGAGAGGATCCTCATTTAATAACCTGTAAGCTGGAACCTAAAGAACCATTAACTTAAACCACTACTTATTTGCCTCATAATTACAATATTAGAATTGCTAAAGAAAAACTCTAGAGAAAACTGAATTTGTAGTGGCCTATAGGTTCAAAAGAGAACTTATTTTGTATAAATATAAATAAATGATCAATGTCAAATGGATTTGAAAAATTCTTCACTCTTAATTAGATTCACCATAGCCATAAGGGTTTTTGCTAGCCCAATTCCATTGGTCACGGCACATATCATTGATGCCATGTTTTGCCCTGCAAAAGGAAAATTAATTTGTGAGGAGATGAGGGGGAACAATTGATTCAAGAAAACTTGCTCAAATTTCTTATCAAATGAAGAAAATATTCCTAATATAGTATTTGCCAAATTTGAAGACACCAAAATTATGCCCTGGAGAAAATCAACACTTACTTCCAGTTCAGTTCTTTTTCTGCTTTTGCTGTTGATGCATAAACAACTTCAGCATCTCCAGGTCTCCGATCAGCCTTTACAATTGGAATTTTCTAAATAGTAATAAAAAATTTATAAATTAATTAGTCCTGTACTAAAAGAATAGCTTAATCTGAATATAATATAAATGAGTTTGTTCAATATGTTTAAGGAATTTAAACAACCATGAAACTGAAACAGTTGTATAGAAAGGGTAGATGTTCGTTTACTAACACATTTCGTTACCCACTTTTATGTTGTTGGTGAACTGATGGAATGGAAATAAGCTGAACACAACTTATAGATACACCATAAACTATTTTCTAAACTGTTATGCAAGTGCTTCTTATGCTATATAAATCCAAACAAACTCTTCTAAATGCCCCAAACTAAATAACTCCGCATGATGAGTTCAAAATCCAAGGAAAAGAAGATACAGATGAAAGTGAGCATCAGATGGCATTTATAAATGACCCAAAAAATGATGGCAAGGGATAGCAATAGATAAAGGACCATAAGTAGAATCATCAGACTGTTACCTTTCCAGAGGCCTGTTCGAAAGCTTTAACCATCTCAAAAACCGATGTTCCCTTTCCTGTTCCCAAGTTATAAACCTCACAACCTGTATGTACAGATATGATATTTACCAAAACAACATCACATATTGAGAACATCCAAAAATGAACCATAGAATAAAACTGTCATTGACTATAGCAATCCAACATCAGTTCACAACCATTGCTACTGCCATGGAGTCTACCAAAATGAATGGCTTGAATAAATTACTAGAAGAAAATGATAAATTTTGTAATAGTACCTGTCTTTGGATCATCTAGTTTACGCAATGCAGCAATGTGCCCATCTGCTAGATCAACAACATGAATGTAATCGCGAACCTGAGATAAAGACAAGACCTTTCATGTAAGAACCTCAAGAAATCAAAGGTAAAGGAACATCATTATCACCAAAATAATCCAAATTGAAGGGAAATAAGGGTTAGTGTGTGAGCTTAGCAAGCAACTTTCCAAGTAAAAAACTTCACAAAAATAAGCCAAAAACAAAGAGAACATACTCCGGTTCCATCACTTGTACTATAATCTGTTCCAAAAACTGTCAATGCAGGGCGTCTGCCAACTGCAACTTGCTGAACAAAAGGCATAAGGTTGTTGGGAATTCCACGAGGATCCTCGCCAATCTGACCACTAGGATGTGCCCCAACAGGGTTGAAGTATCTCAACAGTGTTATTTTCCACTCTGGATCTGAACGGTAGATATCACGACAAAATTCTTCAATGTATAGCTGGAAAAAAAAAAACTCTCATTAGAAATCATTCCTAGATTTGGATAGGATACACCAACACTACTATCTGTAGTATACAGCAAAATATAAGATAGAACCATTGCTAGTTTCCTAGTCATACCTTGGTTCTTCCGTATGGGCTTGCAGCTGACAAAGGGAACTCTTCAGTGCAAGGGACCTCCTTTGGCCAACCATATACAGTGGCTGAAGAGGAGAACACAAGCTGAAATCATTCAAGAAATATTGAATCATGTTAAGTAACCAAATTCAAACAACCAGTCTCACAAGACACTATAAGGTAGCAGTATTATCACGGCACGAGAAGAAGAAATATCTAGACTATATAACATTTCCAACTGCAAGTACACAATTGCAAATTGAAACAAAATCATTTAGGATTCAAGATTTAATACACTAAAGTGAAGTTACCTTCTTGCATCCATGGGCAGCCATGACTTCAAATAGAACAATTGTCCCAATCAAATTGTTGTCATAGTAGAGCAGTGGTTTTTGCACACTTTCACCGACTGCTTTCAGTCCAGCAAAATGTATAACCGCATCGAACCTGAAGGAAAAAATACATAGATATTTATAAATCGGTGAGCAAGTGAAATTATAAGAGAACTTGAAACATTAACAAATGTGCAATCTTTTGTATAAAAGAAAAATTACAAAAGCTTCTGTAGAATCCTTACTTTGTAGAAGAAAATATACTCTCGAGCCCTTTTCTATCTCGCAAGTCCAACTGCAGAGTAAAGAAGTAAAATTAAAAAAGCAGGTCATCATCACAATAAAATAATTGGATGTATTATCAATTTCACATAAGTAGGTGAAAAACTTCATCAATGTCAATTGCTGCTAAAATTGTAAGTTGTATGTTATTTTCAGCTATTTTCATTCTCCCCATCTACGGTATATATGTCAGAATCACGGTCACCTACGGTAATTTTTCAAAACTACACTCTATAATTTCCACAAAATTAAAATTACCGTGATACCAAAGAGATACACTTAATTACACTATGACCGTGATTTAATCAAATTTACCGCGGTGAATCCAAAATGTGTACTTAATGAAAATATAAATTATCATGGTAGATGGCAAAAAAAGCCAGACTGGAAGGATCTATAACGAAATAAACAAAACGAACATCACATCAAAAAGTATGTAAAGTACTTGTCGGGCCAATTGTGAAACAGACTCAGCTCCAAAATAAAAAAGCGTAATTAGATTTCAAATCTGCCACCGTCTCTTTATTTACTGCATCACGGGATATTTAAAGCATAAAACTTTTGCTTTCACTTTCACCTCTCTGATTGGGTCCACAGGAAAATAAATTACTACTAAATAAATTACCAAATCAACAAAAATACTAAATTCTGTAAATTTAGAATAAATTTAAAATTATTCAAAATCACATGTTCGGGAAAATAAAATATAATGAAATCATAGAAGACAGTGCAACCAAATCATTTTTTTTAATAATTAATTAAAAGATGGCTGAGCAACGAGAGAGAGAATGAATGTGCGTGGTACCTTATGAAATGAAAGATTAGCGGCGAAATCAGCGGCGAGTTGTTTGACTCTGTCGATGGATTTTTGAGAAGAATTGTCGAGATTATCTACGATGACGGCTTTGTAACCGCCGAGAAGAAGCTGAAGGACGGTGTGGCTGCCGATGTAACCGGCTCCGCCGGTGACGAGAATGGTTTTATTTGACATGATGATAATTGAAGGGTTTACGAGATGAAGAATGAATACGTTGAAATCGGAAAATGAATGAGAGAAAAAGGTAGGGGCAGTGTTTTATAGGGAAGGAAAAGCGTGAGAGTTTGTTACGCGCCACGACGTTTTAGGACAAAGCGTTTATTTTCATTTTTCTTCTTATTTTTTCTTTCTTCTTTTTGAATTTTTTTTTTGGTACAATTCTTTTTGACTACTTTAATAAAGAAAAGTTGTAACTCATGTACTAAAAATAAATTGCGTCAAAAAAAAATGTACTAAAAATAAATAAATAAATTGTAGTAACTCATAATGAGTTATTTTTTCCTTTCTTCTTTTTAGATACTTTAACAAAACAAATTTATAAAGTGGAGTTCAATTGAAGATAGCGTATATGAATCTATACAAAACTTATTATGAGTGTAAGAATATAGATTTAGAAGGAAATACACTTTGAGATCTCAAATTTTGACCATATCTATGTATTAAATTAAATTGTGCTTTAAGAATGTATTTGATCAGCAGTTCGAACCTTAACTCCATTGTAAATAAAAAAAATAATTAAAAAATGTGCTTGCTAAGCTAAATATTGCTCTTAGGATAAGTATAGTCAGCTGAAAAATAAAGGACAAGACAACTTTAATTGCAGTGTGTTTGACTTTTTAAATTGTTCCTTCGGTGGGCTATATATATGGTAGCTCAATTGGTTTGAACTGAGGATAAAAAAAATTAATTAATGTGTAAAGGTCTTATATTGAAGTCTCAACGAAGGTGAAAAATATTAAACCTAACAATTGTGGATCAAACCAACTCTAATGATGTATGTTAAAACACCAAAAGTATACATTTTGCATCAAAGAGAAATAATATTTTGTACAACCAATTTTCACCCAACATTATTGCGTTTGGTGCGTGGATATAAACGGTGAGTGACCCAATAGCGGAATCTGATAACAGGTGGTCCAACGAATCTTGTAGAGACTCTAATACCAGCTTAGAATTAGGAGTTGAGCCAAACTCAACCCTACAAATCTTACTTGTAAAGTGATGATTGTTACTTTATAAACACATATTCATGCTATGTCACAACTGATGTCGGACTTCTTAACACACCCCTTGCGCTCATCGCTATTGAGCTTAGGGCACAAATGTATATGGTGAATGACCCGATCAGAAACCTAATAGCAGACGGCTCATCGGATCTGGAAAAGGCTTTGGTACCATTTTTGAATTGGGTATTGGGCCTAAACCAATATTGGCCTTCTCACACTCACATTGTGTTCTTGCCTTTTCTTGCACGTTGAAAAACCTATATAAAATGTTGTTTTCAATATAACATTGTCTATTTTATTATGTTAATTAGTGCCCCGAAAACACCACAATAAATTATTCGATAAATCTAAGAAGTAACACATAGTAGTTATTTATGGTTGAATGTTACAGATCATCCACGTGGATTTCCAGTGTGATGTTCCTGATTCGTCTTGGAGTTTTCCTTATTCTTTCCAAGGTAGTCACTGGTGTTTCTATTTTCTAATCACCATTTCTTTCTCTTTTGTGTTCTGTGTCTGATTTTTTTTTTAGGCAATGCGGATGATCATTGGTTATAGTAGCATATGTTTTTCATCAATGATTGGTTAATCATTTTATAGAAAAAAAAAAAAGATTGGTTAATCAATAAACATGTTAATGACAGTTACACTCTCTAGGTGGAATTTTTGTTTGTTAGTTGGTTGGGTGGTTAGTACTATATTACTACAAAATTAAATAAGGGCTATAGCTGTTTCACTTTCCACTTTGTCTTGTTATCTTTGTCAAAAATAATTGTAGTATCGTTACTAACTTTTACAACTTACAATTTTGCTGACATATTTTTTTGGTAGTATTTGTTAATATTATTCTTTTATGAAATTCTGGCGTAGTCCAAATAAGGTATCAGATGCTGCCACATCGTGTACCACATCTCGTACCAGTACATAATAAGAAAGATAAGATAGAAATAAATTGCAAATAAAGCAAATAACACAGTATGTTGTTAACCCAGTTCGGCGTAAACACACATCTACTATGAGGATACCAATTCAGGAAAGAAATTCACTATGATAACGTTAGTTCAAAGCCCTCAGCAAACACCCTGGTTTACGACTTATCACCTAATCACTACCCGTGCTAATTTCTACCTAGGAACTCCTAGGTATGAGACACCTCTCACTTCCCCTCAAACAATACAGACAACGTTGTTTACAAACGATTACAATCAAATAGTGGAGACACACTCCTAGACACAAATAGTTTACTCTCACTTAAAGACTCTTGAGTAAATAAAAAATACAACTCGATTAAAACAAACCAACTCTATGCTTTGATAATCAGAGGCAACAACCAGAGAGGTATACAAAATAAAGCACAAGAGCTTACAAGACACGAAACCCTAAAAGACTACATCTTTTATATTCAAATTCGGTTCGGTTTCGGTAAATAAATTAGGTCTGAGTCTTCCTTTAAATAACCACGAGTTAGCTTGGCTGATCAGCAATTTCGGGCTTCACAAATAACTGAGATATAGGGAAAATCCAGTACAAATAAATTCCTCAAGCAAATCCAACAAATCCCTAAAATATAGGCATATCTTTAGGGGCGATGCAAAATAGCGATATCTTCAGGAAATAAACTGAAATCCTTGTCTTGGAGAACAAGCAAGGCGCTTAATGCTTTACTTCACAAATAAAACGCGTGGTCAACATATAACAAAGCGCGCTCATTTTCAGGCTTCAAAATGTTGTTCCAAATGTTGTCACATCTGACCTTACATCTGATTAAATCTTATTTTTGCAAAATGTAGCCAATTTCAAAAACCCAACAATCTCCCCCTTTGGCAAATTTTGGCTAAAACGATATTAGACATGTCTCGGACAGATATAGTACACAGCTTCCAAATAAAATCTGAGTCTTCAAACACACCAAAAAAAAATTCCCACATCAGAGAAACATAGGAAAAATAAATTTTCAATCAACTGAGAAAAATAAATTCTCAGGCACATAACACATAAACATACTCAGAATCAAACAGATTGAATGGTAGCCAAGATGGGGTAGCATCAAGCAACACATCTGTATAAAGATTAAACTGCTCCCCCTCAATGCATACATGTCAAGACATCATCAGAAGAACTTTACTCCCCCTGAATATATATATATATATATATATATATATATATATATATATATATATATATATATATATATATATATATATATATATGAATATATATATATATCACACATACACCTGAAAATTAGGATTACTCCCCCTCACTGCATGCATAACAACCAAGTGTTACTCCCCCTTAACACATGCATGACAACCTCACATATAGATCATCAACACAACATCACCTTCTTCTTCATCATCTCCTTCTTCCTCGTCTATAGTGCCAAAAAGTATCTTCTCTGGAGCTCACCCAGATACATAACATGATGTCTGCTCTGATACCAATTGAAATTCTAGCGTAGTCCAAATGAGGTACCAGATGCTGCCACATTGCGTACCACATCTCGTACCAGTACATAACAAGAAAGATAAGGTAGAAATAAATTACAAAGAAAGTAAATAACACATTATGTTGTTAACCCAGTTCGGTGTAAACACACACCTACTATGGGGGATACCAATCCAGGAAGGAAATCCATTATGATAACGTTAGTTCAAAACCCTCAGCAAACACCCCAGTTTACGACTTATCACATAATCACTACCCGTGCTAATTTCTACCTAGGAACTCCTAGATATGAGACACCTCTCACTTCCCCTCAAACAACACAGACAATGTTGTTTACAACCGATTACAATCAAATGGTGGAGACACACTCCTAGACACAAATAGTTTACTCTCGCTTAAAAGCTCTTGAGTAAATAAAAAATACAACTCGATTAAAACAAACCAACTATGTGCTTTGATAATCAGAGGCAGCAACCAAAGAGGTATACAAAATAAAGCACAAAACTTACAAGACACGAAACCCTAAAAGACCACATCTTTGATATTCTAATTCTATTCTAATTCGGTTCGGTTTCGATAAATAAATTAGGTCTGAGTCTTCCTTTAAATAGCCACGAGTTAGCTTGGCTGATCAGCAATTTCGGGCTTCACAAATAAATGAGACATAGGGAAAATCCAGTACAAATAAATTCCTCAACAAATCCAAGCAAATCCAACAAATCCCTAAAATATAGGCATATCTTTTAGGGGCGATGCAAAATAGCGATATCTTCAGGAAATAAACTGAAATCTTTGTCTTGGGGAACAAGCAAGGCGCTTAATGGATTTACTTCACAAATAAAACGCGTGATCAACATATAACAAAGCGCGCTCATTTTCAGGCTTCAGGACATCTGACCCTACATCTGATTAAATCTTGTTTTTAGAAAATGTAGCAAATTTCAAAATCCCAATATTTTATCTGGGCAAAAAGAACTATTTATTTTTGTAAGATTTTCAAATATTATTTTTGTATATTGATTTTTGGTTAAAACAAGAAAAAGAAGCTAACGAGGAAAGAAAATAAAAAACTATTCTCTAAAGAAAAGAGTTTGAGCCCTATCACTCCTAAGAAAATAAAAAAATACCTCTTGATAGGGTAACATGAGCCAAGTGATTAACATCATGTGAAGCTGTAAGTTTAGCTAAGAAATAAGTGCATTAGTTTTGCTCTAAGAGTGTGACAATGAGTAAAATTGTTTTCAGAATGCAACTCTTTTATGTCTTGTATCAACACAACATAGACATAATACCTGAACTAGACCCCTGTAGATGGCATATCATTCAGCAAGCAAACAAGCTCTTCAATAGTATGTTAGGGGGTGTGCCCCAAGTGGTACCCAATTTTATAAACGGGGGACTCTGCACACAATGTTAACTATCACACTCGCCACCCATCCGGCTCGGATCTGACCGGACTTGGGCTTGGGTCTTGGTGATATATTATTTTAACACTGAAAATTAATTTATGTGTGCGGTTTTGTAAATGGGGGACTCCTTACACAATGTTGACTATCACACGCACGCCGCCGTCGTCCATCCGGCTCAGATCAGGCCGAATTTGGGCTTGAGCCTTGGTGATATATTATTTTTACTACCAAAAATTAATTAAAGTGTGTAGTTTAACGACCGATTAATTAATGCACATGTTTTAATGCGTGTTAACCGTTTCAATTCATCTCGGTCCACTTTCGTTCAGTTCCGTTAGCACGCATGTAACCTATGCATATCTGTTAGCGCTCGTGCAGCTGAATTGGTTACAGATTGGTTCAAACTCTGAGATGATATGTCTCGCAAAAATCTCTCCTTTTTTGTTCCAAATGTCTATAAATACAAGCACAGTGGCTTTTGCCATATCAAATTATATAATCCTAAAGTTTAGGCTTTTTATCTTTCTTTTTTCAAAACAAATTTCGTCTACAACAAATTTTTCATTTCAAAATAAATATTACTAGTACTCCTAAAGTTTAAAGTTTAGGCTTTCTATCTTTCTTTTTTTGGTATTGTACTATAAAAAAAGAGTTTAGGTTTTGTAGTACAACAATTGTGAAATTTACGTGTGGATACGAATCCTAAAAGAATATAAATCCAAAAGTTCCTATAATCTCACGATTTCAACTCGTAGGGGTTTTAATTCAAGGAATTGTATGTATTGTCAAAAGAAAGAAAAGTCCAATGAATTGAATTGAATTGCTGCCCAAAATTGACAAAAAGCCTAAACAGGCGCTTACGCAATCCAAAGTGCTTTTTGTGTGTTGAAGTTGAAGGAAGGAAGTTGCTTACCACTAGAATAATGGGTGATAGAAATTTGCATTTTAATTAACCTAAAAAAAAATAATATTGTATTGTTAGTTCAGCAGTGAAAAAATTTTATTTTGAAAAAAAGTTGAAGATAAAATAACTTATGTTTGAATACATTTATGAAAAAATGGAGTGAATAAAAAATTTGAGTTTAAAAATCAATTATAAAATCAGAAACTACAGTTTTTAACTTCTATATATCAAACATTCACGAAATGAAACGAGGGACTTACTATCTAGCTTTCCGGAAGTTCAAGTTAGACAATAATTTTTTTTAATGAAGTTAGACAATACTTTATAGTTAATTTCTTTCACAATAATATGCCGATTTTACCTATATCTCCATGCCCCGATGTATCTTCCTTCCAAACTAATCTATCATCCATATTTTCAATAAAATTCAACTCTTCATCAAGATGACTGGTAGATTTGTTTTCCCCAATGAAACAATTCTCCATTCCCATCTATCATTCAATTCTCATTTAAGTGTTATGCTTATTTTTAAATTACTTTAATATTGACTAGTTCAACAGTCATGCCAGTCAAATAGTAACCCATGATCCAACTAGTGAGGCACTGTTTTGATCGAATCGATTACCGGTCTCGTTTTTAAAACACTTGTTTAAACAAATATCTACTTCGGTTATGCATGGGTATCGCCAAACTTTTTTTCGGCCTCAGGACGTGCCAACCAATTTACATGAAGGAGGCAGCTACTTTGTTTGATAAAGAGTTGAGAGTGGCGATTGAAAACATCGTGGTTGGAGGGGGTTCATTCTTTGGAGACCTCCAATGGAGGATTGCTTCTTTACCCATTAAGTTTGGGGGGTTAGGGTTATATTCAGCAGTAGAGGCCACCTCATATGCTTTTGTGGCTTCTAGGGCCCAATCTTGGATTTTGCAAGATCATATATTGAGTGACAGTGGAGGATGTGGTATGAACTTGGATTTTGACAATGCTTTGGACGGTATTCAGGATAAGATTCCGACTTATGACTTTAGCAATTTTGCTATTAAGGACACCGTCCCCCCTAAAGCCCAACATGTTTTGGCGAGTGTTCTTTTTGGTAAAATTGTTCAGGACATGGAAGTTGATTTTAACATGACTACCAGGCAAAAAGCAGTTTTTGGGTGTTTAAAAGCGGCACATGCTCAAGACTTTCTCCTCACTATCCCCATCGATGGGTTAAGCCAACACATGTCACCGGTTGAGTATCGTACCATCCTTAAGTACCGCCTCATGATTCCAATATTTCCCAAGGATGAGATTTGTCATGTTTGTCGTAAAGCATGTCTCGACATTTTTGGGGAGCATGCAGTTCATTGTAGGGAGCTTCCCGGCTTCAAATACAGGCATGACTTGGTCAGAGATGTGTTTTTTGATATTTTTAAGCGTGCGGGAATCTCTGTTAAGAAAGAGGCACCAGTGAACTTCTTGACTGACCCACAAGAAGCGAGATCGACACTTCGGCCAGCGGATGTTCTAGTGTTTGGATGGGTAGGTGGGAAGCATGCTTGTGTAGATTTGACTGGAGTTTCCCCACTTGTGGGACTAGGGGTTGGTGATTTTACCGTGGGACGGGCAGCCCTCAAAGCTGCTTCAAGCAAAATGGCAAAACATGAGAAAACATGTTCTGACAATCAACACGTTTTTATACCTTTTGCTTTCGACACTTTTGGATTTCTAGCACCAGAGGCTGTAAACCTTTTGAAAAGAGTTCAAAAGGTTATGCATTGTAATGTCATGACGCCTAGGTCTAGGGATGTAGTTTTTCAAAGATTAGGTTTTGCTATTCAAAAAGGATTAGCGGCGCAGCTTGTTGCCCGACTACCTTTTGTTAATGTGTAATTATTTTTTATATATATATAAAAGTTACACTCCAAAAAAAAAATATCGGTTAAAACGTTATTGAGAGATGTAATATTTTATATCTAGAGTTTAAAAATTATACTTGACAAAACTTTAAAGAAGAAAAAGTTATGCACAATCCGTCTCAATAACATATCAAATAATTTTTAATTTCTTTTAAAAAAGTTATGGACGATCTTATATATTTGTTACAGTACACCGTGAAAGACTTGGTGAAGCACATATGGTAAGTAGCAAGATAGCAACGCATATTCCATTGAAACTTCCAACTTTATGGTTTTGTAAGACCTTCTCTATAATAATTCCTTTAATTAGTAGTATCTCCAAATCATAAGAGAACATGGAGGAATATGAAATGCTGTATTTTCGTTTAATCTCTTCTCTCCTTGTTGAGGATAAAGGAAACTACAAACTAGGACAGCCAAGAAGGGAATAAAAAAATAAATAAATGAAGACTTATAAAACATGGAATCATCTTAAGAAATAACAATCATTGCATGAAAATCTGACCAACGTGCTGGCGACGGTGGTAAATGTAAATCCAAAAACATAAACAATTTTGGAATCCTACCTAACCTCAAGTGATGGAGATATACCATAATTGATGTGACACGTAAATTATATGATTAATTAATTTCAGTTCCCTGGGAAAGTTGTAGCAATTCAAATAAAAAGGATTAATTAATTAGATGAATTAGTAGCTCTCGTGTTAAAGAAAAGTTAAATGAGTAGCCTTACTCACCAATATAAATAACTATATTTGTTTATCTTTAAATAAATTAAACTCTTTATTTCAATCGACAATAATTGTTAGAACAGACATCTTCACTCGAAATCTCACAATTGTGTATGTGATTTTCAAGTGATACTTGTCATTTCAAATATTGACCAAAAAAGAAATTAAACTCTGGAAACTATCTTGCTAAGTGATTAGACATAAATGATTGTTGTAAATATATTATTATTATTATTATAGATTTTATTTAGTTTTACTTAGCCTCTAAGTTAGACCCATTAGGTATAGTATAGTCTATTTAAACTCTTTAGTAATTGTACTCAAGTGATAATTCTAATGTTACACATATTTTATTCATCATTATTTTATTCAACATGGTATCATGAGCTCCCGATTTTGGGAAATGCTTCCGCATAAACCCTAGCCGCCATAGTTGAATTTTTTTTTCTTCCATTCTTTCTTTGCAAACAACCAATAACTTGTCATTCTCGTTTCTCATACTTCTAGTGAACCTATCAAAACTTCATATACACCATCGTAACCGTCTCCATATTACGAGTCCGAAGCCGAAACAAATTCCGCCAAAACCCTCCGCACGCGCCCTCACGCGCCACTTCTATACCGGCGCGTGACGACCACTTGCACCGCCGTCACCCGCGCGTGTTGTACACGCGCCGCCCTAGAAGTATCCGTTTTTTACGATTCCAGTGTCAGTTTTCTCGTCTCGGCCTGCTCTTTCCATTGGTGTGTTCAAATAAATTTTCTGAGATACTTAAATTTTAGGTATTTTTATTATCTCGTTCGACGTTATTATTATTTCATTGATCGGTTGCTTTTTGCTTCAATGGAACAAGTGGACAACAATCCTCCACCACCTCCACCCCCGCCTCCGGTTATTCCACCTCCTTTTAATGCGAAGGATTTTGTCATTCAAAAAGGTTATTGGCTTCACGGTGAAAAAAATTATTTTCAATGGTCTCAATTAATCCGTCAGACACTTAAAGGTTGTGATATGATTGACCATCTTAAAGGTGATCCTCCTGTGGTCACTGCTCCTAATTTCTCTTCTTGGGATAAAGATGATTCTGTTATTATTACTTGGCTTTGGAACTCCATATCTCCAGAAATTAGTAGAAATTGCATGTTTCTCTCTACTGCACGAGCAATTTGGGATTACCTCAGTTGCAGTTATTCCATGAAACAAGACATGTCTGCTTGTTATGACTTAAAGAGGAAAATCTTCAACAGCAAGCAAGGAAATCTTCCGGTCACCGAATATTTTGGGACTCTCAATGCTCTTTGGATTGAACTTGATCAATATCAGAATTTGAAGATGGAGTGCAGTAACGACGCTGCCATTCTGAATGCTGTAGTTGAGAGGGATAGGATATTTGATTTCTTGGCAGGTCTAAATGTTGAGTTTGACCCCATTCGGGTCCAAATTTTGGGAAAGGAAAAACTCCCCACTCTTACTGAAGTGTTTTACACGGTTCGTAGCGAAGAAACTCGTCGTCATGCTATGCTCAACCAACATCCTCCTGATGTATCCGCACTCGTTGCTGGCAAAGGACAACAACCATCTTCTGAAATATTCTATTGTGACTACTGCAAAAAGCCTTGGCATCACAAGTCCATGTGTTTCGACCTACATGGAAAAGAACAAGTTCTTAGGCGACGGGGAGGCTCTCGTAATATGCAACAGAATCGGGCACACGTTGCAAAGGGAGAAACTGACTTGTCCTCTTTCAGCCAGAATGATGTGGATCGTTTACAGTCTCTTCTTGCTTCCATGAGTAAGCCTTCTAGATCTGGGTCTTTAGCAATTACTGGTAAGAATGTGTACTCCCGATCTTTTACTGTTTGTGGTATTATTCCAAAAAAAGCTTGGATTCTTGACTCTGGTGCTACTAATCATATGACTTTTGATTCCACTTTACTATCCTCTTATACTTCACCTTCGAGTACTCCTTATATCACTGTTGCCGATGGCTCTCATGCTCGTGTTGTTGGCATTGGACATATTGACTTGCAACCTTCATTCAAGTTGCAATCTGTGCTTCATGTTCCTACACTTTCCAACAATTTAATTTCTATCCATCAGCTTACCCGTGATCTAAATTGTAAAGTAATTTTTTTTGCTTCTCATTGTGTTTTTCAGGACTTGACCTCGGGACAGACGATTGGAATTGCTAAAGAAAAGGAAGGGTTATACTACTTCTCTGATGAGCCAGATGGTCCGAGGGTATTGTCTTCCTCTCTTCAGTCTGAATCTTCCTCTTCTGCCTCACAAATTTGGTTGCAACACAAGCGTCTTGGTCATCCCCCATTTTCTATAATTAAGTCTATGTATCAGTTGTTGTTTTCACGACATTCTGTTGAGTCGTTTAAGTGTGATGTTTGCGAGTTAGCAAAACACCACCGTGTTTCCTTTTCTCCTAGTTTTAATAAAAGTGATGAACCATTTAATATTATTCACTCTGATGTTTGGGGACCTTCCCCTACCACTAATGTTTCTGGTGCAAAATGGTTTGTTTCCTTTATTGATGATTGTACTCGATTAACTTGGGTTTTTTTTATGAATACTAAATCAGAAGTACCGCAATTATTTATCCAGTTTTATAATATGGTAAAAACACAATTTGGGAAAGGTATAAAAAGACTTCGTTCAGACAATAGTAAAGAATATGTTAATCATACCTTGTCTGACTTCACCAGTAAACATGGCATACTCCATGAATTCACATGTGTCGACAACCCTCAACAAAATGGCGTCACAGAAAGAAAAAACCGTCATTTACTTGAAGTTGCTCGTTGTCTTATGTTTCAAATGTCTGTTCCCACTTCATATTGGGGAGAGGCAGTCCTTACCGTTGTCTATTTGATTAATCGAGTCATATCTCGTGTTTTAGGTAATACCAGTCCTATTAAATGCATGCTCTCACATTTTCCTTCTGCTCCTATTTTACAAAATCTTAAGACCCGTGTGTTTGGTTGTGTTGCCTTTGTTCATGTTCATAAACAATATCGCAACAAGTTGGATCCTCGTGCAGTCAGGTGTATCTTTCTAGGTTATGCTCCTAACAAAAAAGGGTACAAATGTTATCATCCTCCCAGTCGTAAATTTTTTGTCTCCAAAGATGTCACTTTTCATGAAAATGTGTCGTACTTTACTCGTACTCAGTCTCAGGGGGAGAATGTAAATGACTTAGAGTCTGAGTCCGAGTTTCTGGTCTTGGGTCCCAGCCTCCCTAGAACACATGTTCATGTACCCACTTCTGAACCTGAGCCTACAAGTGTTCCTGGTCCTTCAATGTCTTCTGTTTTGGAGGAATCAACACCTTCAGGACCAACTCGGGGGTATCAAAGAAGAAGTAAACCCGTTCCGCTCCAACAGCAAACTCAATCGTATGAACCGGTGGTAAGCACTGAAAATGATCATCCTATTGATAATTCTCATATTTCTGATACTGACCCGAATGATGTACCTCTTGCTTTGAGAAGAGAAAAGAGATCATGTCCCTCCATATATAGACGTCCTACTTCTAATTTTGCTTCTTATAAACAACTCTCACCACAATGGGAAGATCCTATGAAGTTATGTTACGATAATAAAGATGAGTTTACCAACAGAGCAATTCAACTAGCGCGCTTGCAAGCTTCGAATGATTGATATCTATTCATCAGCTTGAGGGGGAGTGTTGTAAATATATTATTATTATTATAGATTCTATTTAGTTTTACTTAGCCTCTAAGTTAGGCCCATTAGGTATAGCATAGTCTATTTAAACTCTTTAGTAATTGTACTCAAGTGATAATTCTAATGTTACACATATTTTATTCATCATTATTTTATTCAACAATGATTAATAAATTCCGCTTAATTAGTTCGAAAAAATCCGAGTTTGAATCTTATGTGAAACAATTCTTGGTCAGTTACTTTCCAGCCGAACTCCAAATTATCACGACACATACTCCTACTTGATTTGTACCTGCATTTATAGAGAAACACAGTCATGACATGCATAATGCTTTTTACCTTGTGTGGAACTTGCAATTTCCAAGAAAAAACTTCCCTCATAGGCGTGATTTTAGTGTGCAAATTAGATAATGAGAAAGCAAATTTATTACTTATTAGACGAGTACGAACCTTTCATTTTCAATAGCCAAACCTATCATGCGTCCATTCACATACAAAATCCAACATAGTGTCTATCAATTGGTCAATGGATACATTCTGATAAATTGATTAAAGTCAATTCACACAATATAAACAGACATTTTAACAATATGATCCTTAACAAATACAGTACCAAGATGATTAACAGAGGATTTACAACATCAAGTGCTGCTATTTACCTCCGACTTTAAAAGCCAAGAGGATTTGGGTTTCGGAGCTGACAAGTATTTGCAATTAGATGCCAATTCCCATATTTATGATCATAATATACAAGGCAGTCCTTCTAGAGAACTGATGATGGCGATTGTTCTAAGATACCAAAATTTCAAAAATTCTGTCTGCTAAAAAAGACAGAGGTGACTGAAATTTTGGGCTGGAGGCTATATTTCCCCATTTTCAAGAACAGATAATTGAGCATGGACGCGAGGCTTCAATTAAACTAATGATGTTGCAGTACGAACCAGACACATAAATCTTTAAACTTCGTCCAAAGGGACGGGTTGGGAGCTAAGAAGTCTTTCGGCCTCATCATTTGCTTCTGCTAGCATTTTCCATCTCTGCATAACAAAATAAAGATTACATTTTCTATAACAACACAAAGCAACGGTCTCCTACATTATATGGATTATATTGTTACACTTACTATCATTTGAAAAGTCCTGACAAAATAATAGGAAATGGATCCTCTCCATTGCTCGTTCTCTCTATTCCCTCATTTTTATAGTTTTGGATGGTATTGTGGCATTACTTATGAATGGGGAAAATGGAGAGGATATATTTCCGTAAAGACAAGCCCGATGTTGAGCTGGATTAGATTGTGAAGTGAATTTAAAATTTAAAATCATATTAAAGGGAAGATTATCCATCTATCAAAGCTGGTGAACAGGTCTGAGGAGAAACTGCAATCATTCAATCAAGGGTATTGAAGGATACCTTAAATTCTTAGCTAGATTTAGTTATTATTTGGGAGGAATTATTTTGCAAGATTTAGTTAAAAAAATTGGCCATGTTCATAACTACAACGCCACATAATAGACTTGCATTTTAGGAGAATATACCTCCTCTAAATTTTCAAGCTCCATGATTTGCTCTATCTGATCAGTGAAACCATCCTGAAAAACAAGAACCCTCTCAGCAAAGTAGTTACTTCTATAGCAAGATTTCACGATACAAAAGAAATATTAATCAAGTGGTTTACCACATCACTAGTAGTTCCAGCAGCCAGAACATCACTTTCCATCTCCACTTCAATTTCAACCATCGAGGAAATCTAACCAAATAACACTATCAACACTCATTTATTGATTTTAATATAAAAAGGCAGCCAGGAGATTTTTTTATTTTTATTTTTGTATTTTTCTAGGAGAGAAAGTTTTCTCTTCACACTTTTAAAGAAAACATACCCTAGCATAGCTAGCAATCAGTTCAATTCGTCCCTGGAGGGAGTTCTGCAGGCTCTCTCGGACCCTTTTAACTTTACTTATCCGAGCCCTAGATATAAATGAATTGATAACGGTAACTTCAGACAAAACCAAAGTAAGAGGAGGCAAACAATTAACGAAACTAGAGGACACCGACATCATCGTCTGTGAAAAATATTATTTTATCAGTTATACTAGAAATAAAGATGTACAATGTTATAGAAATTCACCGATAAGAAGGTTCTCCAACAGCTGAAATTTTATTCTCAAGTTGGCACATCCGGGCTAACATCCAAACCTTCAAAAAAAAAAAAAAAATCAAATTATATAACTCAAACAACAGGTATGTTTCAACAGGTGAGGAAATAAACTTTTATTTTTTGCAAAAAAGGTGAGGAAATAAACTATTATCTTCAAAAAATATTTTCATACAATCTTACTCTCTCATCATAGAAATAAGATATAAAACCAATAAATTTCGCTCAAATAATTTCCAGAGGATAATAGTGACATTTTAAAGTTTTTCTGTCAGCAACTAGCAATTAGGTTAATATATACAATTCAAACATTTCATTTTAATTATGAACGTATCCTGCATTAATTTCAATCAGTCTAATTTTAATCTAGAGCACTGACAGCAGCAATATGCATGAGTCATACAAATTAGAACCCAGTGTGAAAATGTAGAGTGGTAAAGAGTGGATGATGTATGCATATTATCAATTATTGGCAAGATGCAAAAGAATATTATACTCTTGTAACCACTCCCTTTCCCGAAAATAAGTAAATAAAAAGGTCAACATCACCATGCCAATTACAAATCATGCAAAATGCACACCTCTTTTTCAGCTGCTTCTTTTAGGTCATTGATGCGCGACTGAAGCATGTCATATTGAGATAAAAGACGTTGTTTGATAGCAGTTACTTCCACTGATCCTTGCGGAAGCTGTAATCATAAATAAATGAATATGAACTTAGTATATGTCTTTTATGGGAACATACACAATTGCAACCTGTGTGAACAGTGAATAAAGGGGATAGCAGGTCAGAATTGGAGAGGAATTATAAAAATCACTGTTTTAAATGTCTACATTCAAGGATGTGCACTAAGGAACAAAGCACAAACATTTCTGTTGTGAAGTTGATTTTTGAGAGAAAAATAAAATTATATAAAGGCGTTGTCAACAGAAGATTGCTTGTAAAACAAGTTGCATGAAGAAAAAATAAATTAGTTTCCCTTAATGGGAAAAGAACTGATGAATTTACTACAGTACCTGATTAAACTGGGGAATAACAAAGGAATTCAATGCAGAGCCAACAGCAAGAGATGAAACTGCAACAACTAATAGGAATTGAGGCAGGCTGGGGTCAACAAGTCCAGAGGCAGCATCACCGGTGGCAAACAAAGCAATAAGTGGAAAGAGAATGGAAGGTTCTAGTAATGATGAATTTTCATCTTTTCTAGGGGCTCTTACAAGACGTGATTCCCGTCCATCTTTGTGGTTTGTTATGCACATAGCCTCACCAGGATATAAATCCGGGGATCTTGAACTTAATTTAAAGGGCCCCAACATTCTATATACATTTGATGGAGCTGCCACAGCAACAGTTACCCTTTCGCCTTCTTGTGCTGGTAGATCAACTGTCTCAGTTGCAAATCTGTGAGTTCGAGCCATACCAGAAGGGGTCTGCACCTAAATGGCAGGAGAAGAAACGAAAAGAGGTAATGAAAGTGAGACATTATAAAGATATCAGCAATTGACACGGGTTATATCAGAAAATAAATTAATATAAACAAAAACTAATAATGAAGCATTACTTAGTGCAGTGTATATACCACGATAGAGTGAACAGCAGAAGGAATGCCTTGCTTGATCAGTTTCAGGAATCTTAACCCCTTTTCCCATGCTGTAACGTCCATGCTGCGTTCGGCAGGAGCAGATCCTTAGAAAAAGTGAATACTCCATGATCAACACCATACACATACATATAATTAAATTAACGAAAGGACAAACATGGTTACACTGAAAAGGGGGGGAAAGAGGGCAAATACTCGAACAAATTAGGTGCAATGCATCCCATGGCAACTATAGGATTCATAGAATAGGTCAAATCAAAATTGGGTTAATACTTAACATATCATTCTGATTTTATTTTTTTGAACAAAACATATCATTCTGATTAAAAGGAACAAAATCATAGAAAACCATACTAGCCATGCCAATCAAACATATAGTTTGGGTTTTTTGATCAATTGCCAAAGATGAGAGAAAGTCATAGAGTAAATGATATGCTATGACATGACTAACCAACCTGATTTCTTCTGATTGAATGCTGACTATGTCTCCCGAAACAAGTTCGTACTGGTAGCGACACTTTGCACAAGATACTATCTGCACAGAAATGTTTATGTCCTCATTTATCATGACAAAGGACAATGACAGATGATATTTCATACTTTATGAAAACAACTTATTCCTCGTTCTGTACAAACATAGTATTAATCTTCATTGGTAAAATTCAATCAAGGAATCTGTCTGTGAGTCAACAACTATCAACAATACTCATGTAAGTTGTGGAATAAAGCCCTGGGAGGGGGAGTGATACGCAATTTATATTTGCTCTGAATAGAAATTGAAGGACAAGCTTGCCATCCTCAACTCGTCCCAAGGATTCAGAGATTAAAATTAAATAGGAAAATTGTAACAAAAAAAATCAAATAGGAATATCAAACTGAAAGAATAATGTTGTGTATAGGCAAGGGAGTAATAAATACCTGAATACCTTGCTGTGGCTGTGCAACTGCAACAGCTATCCGACAACTAGGACACCTCACTATCTTCCCAAAGGGAACCTGCAACAATTCCAATAAAATCAAAGACAGCACAAAACAACTACAATTTAAATGTACCTCCTCAGAAGGAGACAAACATGTAAAACTATTTAACCGTACCTCCTCAGAAGGAGACACACCCACTTCACAGATATATTTAACCACACTAAGAGCATCCGAAACCCTCAAAGATGCCGCCAACCCTTGAATCAACGATGTATAAACACGTGCATTTGGCCTAGACCACTTCCATCTCTCAACTAAAGGACCATCCTCACCAACTGATCACAGTGTAAACAAACAGCAGTTCATCATCAAAATCAAACTGTAATGACTAAAAGCCTCTTTGGATCGGCTTATTTTAGCTTATCTACAAACATAAACACTTGTAAAATCGTTTAGGAGAGTGGAAACTATCTTCAGCTTATCTTTATATACTCTCCAAAATAAATTGAAAACAGCTTATAGTTTACATTGAAAACAATTTAACCTGTTATAGAAATAAATCATATATTATATAATATACAATTGTATGTTATTTGAATATCAAATACCAACAAGTGTATGTGACACTGTATATAGTGAAATAAATAAGTACTATTTATATTGATAAAAAATAACCTTGATGAAAAGTGGAGCGCATGGCATAGAAAATAGACAAAGCAAGTTGATGATTACTCCGATCAAGCGCAGTGGAAATAATAGAGCAACAATCAGAGGTAGAAACTACACCACCGTTAGCGGAAGAGTTATCGGCGATTAACTGCAATGCCTCGTCAGCGTCTTTGGCAGTGGAAGCAACTCGGAGAAGAAACTGTTGATCCAATAAATTGGAGTTGGAAGTTTCATTTTGGCTTTCGCTAACGGAAGCTTTGAGGTTGATGAATTTAGAAGGTTTGGTGAAAATGAGAAGAGGATAAGAAGCGTTGGTGTTACGGTTGGAACAAGTTTCAGAGAGTTTGACTGAAGAAGAAGAAGGGTGAGGAAGTGTGCGAGAGAAGGAAGAAGTGGAAACGTTTAGAATCATAGCATAAATTATATGAAATGCAAAAAAAGTTAGTTAGATTATGAATTTAATCGATTATTCTCACTTTCTATTCTATAGTATGGTTTGTGAATTGTGAGAGGAGAGACGGAGAAGGAAGAAGCAGAGGAGAAGTTCAGTTGAGTGAGTAGTTCAATTGTGGTGGATAGAGAATCGAAATGGATAAAGTGCAATTTTTTGATTTTATAAATAAATTAATTTATTTTTGGAAAAATGAAAAATAATGTTTTTAATCGATATGTTTGAAAAAATGGAGGTGCGGGGAATCGAACCCCGTGCCTCTCGCATGCGAAGCGAGCGCTCTACCATATGAGCTACACCCCCTGATGTTAAACTTTCGTAGATTATTATATTTGACTGCAGGAATGAAATGCCTCGAAACTCAACTTCATAAAAAGTACGGTACTTGCCACAATTTTAGTTTATTGGTCTCATTTGGTTATGTTTCACTAACCTTATTCTGAATTTCATTTATTTTACACCTTTAATTTCTGATTCAATAGTTCAAATTCATTTTAAGTCGTTAAAGATTATCTTACACCATCTTTATTCTCCTATTATTTTACAAATTTATCCTCTTATTAAATAGTTCAAATTCATTCTAAGAACAAAATAGTTAAGACAAAATAAAAATAACATCTTCATTTATTATCTTTAACAGAAAAACAAAAATTTAGAATGGTATAACACATATGAGGTATATATATAACTACATCAAATATATACGATTTGAAGTTTGACCAATCTATCGTGAAGTGGACAATGATGACGAGTTTGGGGATAGCAACAGCGAAGCAAAATAAGGACCCGTGGAAGAATATGCCTCCGGAGAGTTCCTACATATGGGGCATGTACCATTCATTTTGAGCCACTCATCAATACAAGCAGCATGAAAATAATGGTTACATTCAGGAATACTTCTCAAGGTCTCTTTAGGTTGATATTCAGATAAACAAATTGAGCAAGTATTGTCATTAGGCTTCAATAAACGTCCACTTTCTCCAATAAGAGTTTTGGGATACTTTTCAATTGTGGCACCATCAAGACCCATTACATATGAAGGGAGTGGTTCTAAGGAAATTGTCAGTGTAGGAACATTTGATGAGGTTCTTTGTCCATCAAGTGAGGTTGTTCTCGTCTTACCACAACAGAAGCAAGTAAAGCCAATTAGACATACAAGTGCAGGTATTCCCACTCCTATTGCCATACCATATTTGGCACTTCTTGAGAGACCTATGTCATGTATATATATGTCATCTAAATCAATGATACAAACAACTTATTAAAAAACAGTTTTATACCGTCAATACAAATAAACTATAATTTAAACAAAATTGTATGCCAAAATAATTTGATTAAATAAATTATGCATCCAAATTTAAACCTACTTAGCTAAACATCTTAAATCCCTAAGAATTTACTAATGATATTTATTAACTGAAGAGGGTTGCATTGCATGCCTCAAGCCTTGTTTGTCACATTGTCTCAACTTGTCATAGGTCGTGCTTCTACTATTCAATTAATTAATATCCATTGGTATGTGTCTAAAAGTCCTAAAATATGTAGAATTGAAAATGATATATACATTTCTTTCTTTTTTTCCTTGTCTCACACATTTGTCTTCTTTTGGGGTATAAACATAAGAAATTATAGCATGAAAGCAAATCGGCCACATCTAGCCACTCACAAAGGTTACCAATTTGTATGTGTTTGAAAGGTTGAATAACCTTAAAATCCATTAAAAAAGGGGATGCTAATTTATACCTCCAGAGCACCGGTTAAGAAAACTAAAAAAAGAAAGTTTTAAATTGAAAATAATATTTTTTATACTTTTGATGAGTTAACGGTACAAGCTCTAATGTTATATGGCTATATTTGCTTTCTCAAACAGTGTCACGGAAGCCCTATTTATCATTTTCCAAAAAAAAAAGTTGGTTGAATAACCTTAAAATACATTAAAAACGGTAAACATTCTTTTATTTATTAAGTAATGTTGTGTTTGCAGATAATTTTCTTTAAAATTGAAATTGTTAAAATTTTATTTTTGATCTACAATGATGTAAAGTAGAAATTTGAGTTAGACATAATTTATCTTTAACAAAGCATGCTTTTAAGATAAAAAAAATTCTACCCTGTAAACATATTTTGAAGCTATCTCTATGTACCACTCTTAACATGCTTTTCACGCCTAATATTATTGAATTTAATGCGTGAATATAAATAGTAGGTGAATTGATAACGGAAACTTAATAACATATAGTCCAATGGATTTTGAACGAGACTCTCAAACCATTTTAAAATTTTGGTTAAATCCAATTCAACTCTACAAAATCAACTTGTAAAGTAATGATCCTTCTTATTTATAAACATATTCTAAAATCATCTTTCAACTATTTCAATTAAAACTTGCTTAAAAAAAAAAAAAACCAATTCAATTAAAACTTATTTTTTAAAGAATTTTTTATTATAAACGGATTGAAATGATTTTTGTAAATTGAGCTTAGAGAATTAGTACTAGAGAAATGTTAAAACAGTCTAAGCAACTAGTATGTATCAAGAAAAATAAACGTTAATGTGAGTGTATTGTTGAGAATAAATCACAGCCATAGAATGTAAAACTGAAAATGAAAGTAGCTAGTGTACAGAAAGAAGAACATACCTTCTTCATTGGAGGGACTTTCAAAACATTCAACTTGAAGATTATTTTTAAAATCCTCAGAGAACCCACAAACTTGACCATTAAGTGCACACTTACCACATCTAGGATTAGTCCACACCAACTCAACATCACTGTTAATATCACGCCAAAATGGCCACATATTCACATCCTTCCAGTTCCACGGTAACGGAACAAAAGCCGTTGAAATCACCTCACACGTTTCAATCAACGTTGTATTCGCAAAAGGTGGTGCCCATAATAAAACTATAACCGAAGAAGAAGAAGAAGACAAGTTCGAATATTTTTCATCGTTGCTTAAACAAGGAATTGGTGTTAATGGAAATTGAAACGACGATGATGATGATGATGAAGAAGAATCAGTAGTAACATTGGAAGGACAACGAAGGAAAGTGAAGTTAAGATTGTAAATTTCGAGGCTTAACCTAAAAGGTGAACCTGAAAAGTTAAAATTGTTATCTAAGTAACGTTTTGGGAGACATCCTTTGGGGTCGTTGACTTTAATTGTTTGTGTCGTGTAATTGATGTTTTTAATGATTAAGTTATCTGTTTCGGGGAGATTAAGGATTGTTTGGCTTTGGTTGTTACAAGAAAGTTCGAAGGATGGATTTGGAAAATAGCTGCAACGAGGGTATTGATTAGCTTCTATTAAGCTAAAAGGAAAGGCAATATCTATGTCACCACATGATAAGGTTTTGCATATTTGTTTGCCATTAGAACTTTGAAGTTGGAAAATAATAATTAAGACATAGTAACATACACATATTAGAGTTGATGAAGCCATATTAAAATTGAATGCAAAAAGCAGCTAAGAAAAATTGGTGTAGAAATGGAACTAGAAGTAGAACTCTTCAAGTCAATCTTAAAATGTGTATTTTGTCAACAAAAGTCAATTTAGAAAATATATAGATATAAAGAACTAGTGTACTTGGCTGGATATTACTAGCAATCTAATACAATAAATGACAAATAATGTTAGGACAATATGAATGGACAAAAAACATGACTTGTATGTGGAGCTACTAGTGGCAAATGGCAATGCAATTTCCCCCACATTGTCTTGTCCATCACCAAACAATTGTTGGCATGTGGAATTGAAAATATCTCTCAATTTGGTCTTCCAAACCTTTCTTTACATTAAAAAGAAAATGAAAGGAACGAAAGTAATCAGAAAGAGCGGTAAAACATGTTGTAATGCATTGATGAATAAATAGATGCTATTGGAGTGTCTGATGTTCGAATCCTGATTCATGTATATAAAATTAAAATGTAATGTCGCTATCAACTGAATTAAGCTCGTGGGAATTGCATGACTTGATTTTCAATCCTCCTTTATTTTGTTTTTAGTTTGTATTTGAGTTTATTTTGTTCATAATGAAACAATAATATCTTAACCAACTAATAAACTCTAGTAAATATTAATTGATCAATCGAAGTTCGATAACTAACCATAAAATTTAGTCACACTTTACTTTTTTTGTTTTACAATGGAGTTGAGAAAATCAAACTCAGAACCTCTAATATAGTACCCAAACCCCTCACCACTAGATCAAGGATAATGACTTATTTACTTTTTTTTTTGTTGGATTACTACTAGGAATTAATCATTCCCTGGAGAACCAAAGAGTTAAGAAAAAAACAATAACATCCTCATTTATTATCTTTAAAAAAAATTCAATTTACAATGGTATAAGTGTGTAACATATAGTGACTCTATTCTCAGTATTTAACTACAAAATATGGCTTCATGTGTGACCAATTTATCGAGTAGAGGACAATGATGAGGAATTTGGGGATAGCAATAACGAAGCAAAATATGGACTAGTAGAAGCATATCCCTCCGGTGAATTTCTACATATAGGGCATGTACCATTCATTTTGAGCCATTCATCAATACAAGCAGCATGAAAATAATGGTTACATTCAGGGATGCTTCTCAATGTCTCTTTAGGTTGATATTCAGATAAACAAATTGAACAAGTATTGTCATTAGGCTTCAATAAACGTCCACTTTCCCCTAAAAGAATTTTGGGATACTTTTCAATTGTGGCACCATCAAGACCCATTACAAATGAAGGGAGTGGTTCTAAGGAAATTGTTATTGTAGGAACATTTGATGAGTTTCTTTGTCCTTGAAGTGGGGTTCTCTTACCACAGAAGCAAGCTAAGCCAATTAATAAAAGTGCAGGTATTCCCACTCCTAAAGCAATGCCATATTTGGCACTTTTTAATAGACCTGCATCAAATAAGTCATCTAAATCAATGCTACAAACAACTTATTGAAAATGATATATTTCTTTCTTCCTTGTTTCATGAGTTGTTAAATTGAGATCAAACGATTAAGATTGCATAATTGCGTGAATACATTATCATCTCAACTATAGACAATCTGACTTGCTAAATAATACACTTACCGAATATTCTTTAAACTCTCATTGGATTTGGTTGTTTATGAGAGGAATGAAGAGTTAAGGAAGCCAACCTTCCGTAACGGCTGACACTAGGATAATTAACACTTAATGTCGATCGTGACTCCCCATTCGTTATTCCTTCTCATGTAGAAGACCCGGATACTTTTTACGCAAAAGGCTCAGGTAGCCTTCTCATGCAGAAGACTCATGTACTTTTTACTTACTCTCTAAAACATTCACTTCACGCATAAACCGACTTGAACGTCAATGTCTGCAGGTACAATCCTCTCTTCACCACAACCGTACTGAAGATGAAGAGGAGAAGCACTGACCACGTCGATTCTAATCAAGTAAGATCAGGTGGGTAACCTACTAACAGAAACCTAACAGCTGGTGGTTCAACGAATCTTAAAAAGATATTTCTGATATCATTACAGAATTTTGAATCGAGTCTAACTTAACTCTACAAAATCAGCTAATAGAACCATGTTTGCCTCTACTTATAAACATAATTTCCGGTATCTCTCAATTTAAATTTGATAAAAAAAAAATCAACATTTAATTTATAATTCAGAGTGACAGCCGAGATGTGTATCAGCGCATGCGGTCACAATGCATATCTAATTCAAATTATCTAACAAATTACACCTAAGATATTATTGATTAAGACAACCTCAACTACCAAAAAATTGAATAGGAGTTTTTTATTTGTGTAGTTGGAAAATGTTAACATCAGAGTACTGTTGAGAGATTTAGAATTAACCAGAGCCATGGAATGAAAAACAAAAGAAGAACATACCTTGGTTAGAAGAATTAGCGAAACATTGAACTTGAACCATATTTTGATCCTCAGAGAATCCACAAACTTGATCATGAAGTGCACAATTCCCACATCTAGGTTCATTCCACATCAATTCAACATCACTATTAAGATCAGGCAAAAATGGCCACATAGTCATATCCATCCATGGTAACGGAACAAGAGCCGTTGAAATCACCTCACATGTTTCAAACAACGTTGTTGTATCGACCATTTTAGTCGGTACCCATGAAACTATAACCGAAGAGGAAGACAAGTTTGAACGTTCTTCAACGTTGCTTAAACAAGAAATTGGTGCTAATGGAAATTGAGATGATGATGATGAATCGGTAATAACGCTGGAAGGACAACGAATGAAAGTGAGGTTATCACCATTAGTGTTGTAAATTTCGGGGTATAATTTAAAAGATGAACCTGAAAGGTTAAAATTGTTGTTTAAGTAACGTTTTGGGAGACATCCTTCGGGGTCGTTGACTTGGATTGTTTGGGACTTGTAATTGATGTTTGTAATGATTAAGTTTTTTGTTTTGGGGAGATTGAGGATTGTTTGGCTTTGGTTGTTACAAGAAAGTTGGAAAGTTGGATTTGGTAAATAGCTACAAAGAGGATCTTGATTAGCTTCTTTTAACCCAAAAGGAAAAGCAATCTCTATGTCACCACATGATGAGGCTTTGCAGGTTATTTGTTTGGCTTTAGAAGTTTGAAGTTGGAAAATAATAAAGACATAAAATACAGTTATTAGAGTTGTGGAAGACATAATTTGAGAGGAATGGAATAATGAAAAATTGGTGAAGTGCAAAACAATTGTATAATATATGATCGAGTGGCTAGGAAAAAAATTAGAATAGAAATGGAACTAAAACTCTACAAGTCAATATTTAAGTTTGTATTTTTGTGAACTAAAAGTCAATTTAGAAAATAGATAGAAAAAGCTAGCGTACTTGGGTGGAGATTATTAACACTAATAATAATATAGTACAATAATTGACCAATAGGAATGGACCAAAAACATGACTTGTGTGGTGGATGGAGTTGTGGAGGAGTTACTACGTACTACCTCATCAAATTGGCAAGCAATGCAATTTCTGCAATAGTATTAGCTTCTATCACCAAACAATTCTTGGCATGTGGAATTCAAAACTTGCGAGAATTATGGTCTTTGGATGATAAAAGAAAATGAATGGAATGAAAGTAAAAGAAAAGTAGATAAAGAGAAGAAAAGAAAATAGTTGTTAAGTAATACCTCCGATTTTATATATAAGCAAATATTTAAATTTCAGGTTTATTCGATAAAAATTGTATCTTATTGTCAAATACATTTAATTATTAAATAAATTTTAAAAATGAACTTTAACAATAAAGCTGAGAATCGAATCTAGAATTTTTAGCGTACTATTTAAATTCTTATCACTCAGCCAAACATAATAACTTAACCGTCTTTCTAATTTAAATTGACACTTAACAAACATATGTATGGATACTCTTGTAAATATAAGGTGCCAGTCTTTATTAATAATAATTTATGAGTAATGACTTGTACTTTTCAGATCACCTAGGATAATTGCTATCTAGTTTCTTCTTTTTAAACTTAATAAAAAAGACTTAATAAAAAAATTGACACTTAATCAACCAAAAAGAATAAAAAATTGACACTTCACCTTCTTTTCTATGTCATGCTTTTTATCGCTATTTATTTTTTGACTTCTTTTCTTTTCTCGTTCTATCTTAGTTATTAATTTTGTGCAAGGTGGTGTCTGCTGGTGACACTTGTTTGTTTTCTAGGGATTTTGTGTTTGTTTTATTTTTGTTTTTCTTCTTTATATATTTATTTTGTCATTAAAAAAAAAAAACTATTTATTTTTTGACAAGACAAGATGGTCAAAGACTTTTTTTTTTAAAATCTTTTTTGACTCTTTTTTTTTTATCTTGCAAGTTGCAATAACATATATATCCCGAGTTTATTCGTGATTGTCGTCCATTCTTATAAGTTTAATTTAATAATAATTAGTCAGTGTTCGAATTCGGACACACCATTTATTTACTTTTAAAGTGATTAAATTTTTAGTCACCGGACTATTTGAAAAAAATAAGATTTTTTAGTAAAATTGTAAATAAAATTTCTAAATATATGTTTATATTGTAAAGGAGACAAATAGTTTCATTTTTTAGTAATAATTGGCCTTTAACTAGTCCACTACACATAAGAACTATAAGAAGCTCATCCTTTCCTATTCACTAGTCTTATAATATGTTACAATTCCTCAATTGATTCAACACCCTTCGTCTTTTCATCCAACTGTTACAAATTAATCACCCCTAGCTAGCCACAATTTATATATATAGACCTTAAGCAAGTTCTCATCATTGCAGTCCAATTTTATCTTAGAAAAATATAAACATTCTCTTCTAATACTGAAATGGCTTCCTCTCACAAATCTTTTGTTCTTGTTGCTCTTGTGATCATTGCTTTGGTGCCATCAACATCTATGGTAGAGTCTAGGCAACTCTCTAAGCCTTCCAACTTGATGAGCCTTGAAAAAAGATTGAAGGTGAGTGGTGAGCCTTCTAATTGTTGGGAGTCCCTCTTCAAGCTCCAAGCATGTAGTGGTGAAATTGTAACATTTTTTCTAAATGGGGAAACTTATTTAGGCAATGGTTGTTGTAAAGCAATTAAGGTGATTGGACATGATTGTTGGCCTAATGTTGTTGCTTCACTTGGATTCACCAATGAAGAGACTTATACTTTGGAAGGTTATTGTGATGAAGTTGAAGATGCTCGTTCACCTCCAGTCCTACACCACTAGCTTAGTATCATTTGTTGTTGAACCTAAACAACTTGTTCCTTAAAGGAATATTGTTATGTAACTTTGGTCTTTTATGGTTTTCATTAATAAAAAAATAAGTTCTAATTTTGTTTTTTAATTTTTCTCTTTATTTTTAATCCAGCTTTACATGCATTATAGTTTATACTACTTTGAAACTTGTAAATATACAAATGAGTTATTCATCTTCATACAAATTAAGCTAAAATGTATAAAGGAAATGGATTAAGGGCGGTCAGTTTCCCTGCAGTGATGCACCGAATACATTAGAGTCATTCAATTAAAATCAAACGGCTTAGATTTAAATACAAGTATAATAATTTATATCTAATATACATATAATAATCCAATTATACAATAAAAATAATAATTAAGAAGTTGGTGATACAGGCAAAAAAGAAGGAAATGAAGTAGATCTCTCTGGAAAATTTCTACACAAAGGGCAAGTAGCATTACTCTTGAGCCATCCATCTATACAATTCACATGAAAATAGTGATCACATTCTGGGATAGTCCTCAATACTTCATTTGGTTGGTATTCACAAAGACATATTGAGCAAATATTGTCATTGGGCCTTGGCACTCGTCCACTTTCACCAAGTTGGGTTTTAGGATACCTTTCTATTGTTGGCCCATCAAGGCCCATAACTACAATTGGGGGGTGTGGCATTATCATGGTAGAGAATTCAGTGTCTCTTTGACGATGTAGCTGATTATTAGTTGTGTTCTTCTCGTACCATAACATACATGTAAACACAATAATACCTAAGAATCCAGGTATTCCTAGACCTAGACTTAAACCATACTTGACTTTCTTCGATAGGCCTACATACAAAAAAATAAGAAGTTGGGTAATTAATAAGGATCCATATAGGACTTACAGTGGAGATTCTAAGTCAATAGTTTGATTTTCTTGTGTAAGAAAAAGGAAATTTGTTTGTTAGAAGAAATTCTAGATTTGTATCATTAATAAATTATCATTTTTATTTCTCATTCACACCTTTAATAAAGTAAAAAAAATACAAACAAAAATTAGAGTGAGTGTTGTTCCCGTGACCGTGAGTATATAGAGATCAAAGTTTAAACTCTGATACACGATTTTTATTTTTTGACAAACACTCTCATACACAATTTATTTGTTTAGGTGAAACTTTAATTACCAGACTATTTGACAAATCATTATCAAAGTAAGAGTAAATATATAAGTTGATCTTGATCTTAACAAAAAAAAATACTCAAACCTATCTAACCGACAAATGAAAAATAATGGTTTAATCATTAAAAATCTCAAATGCCCGATCAAATTAGTCTGATGGAAACTAAAATGATTTTTAAACGTATCTTGAAAATAACTAATTTCATCAATATTTAACATTCTTAAAGACTAAGTTGGTATTTTATTACATTATGTTAAGAAATTTTACTATGGTGTAAATTATATTCATCTTTGACATTCAATAAGAATACACTATCTTGTCTATTGGTTTAAGATTAGAATGATGTGACAATAATTATCATGAATATAATTCAATTGATATATAAATTATATGTAATATTTAGAGATCAAAATTTAAACTTTGCCTATTTATTTATTTTAAAAAATTAATAAACTGTCTTTTATTACGAGATTAGGTAACTATTTCTATTTTTCCATCAAACAACTAAGATTTTGTTCTGGACTGGGCCTAAGTCCAACACAACGTCGAGCTTACAAGCTCGGCTCAATAGCGTGTTAGCCTAAGTTCGTGCACTTCTGCGCCACAAAAACTGTCACTTTTGTAACAACCTGCATTATAATGATTGACAATGAATGACGGATGAAACAAATTTAAGTGATGGAATTAACCTTGGGACGTGGGAAGATCATAACAAGCAATGCTAATAAGATCATGAACTCCAACCAATCCGCATCTTCCTCCACGATATTCACAATATCGACAATCAGGACGCTCCCACTGCAACCGTATATCAGAATAATAATCTCTCCAAAATAAGGAATTATCTTCAACATGTACAGGTATCATAGCCGATGAAATAAACTCACACAATGGCGATGGTGCTATCCACTGTGTACCAGATAAAGTATCAGACAGCATAGCCACAACCGAATAATTCACTTTCTTGTCTTTTTCATAAGAGCTTAAATTCAAACAACTTATACGGGGTACCGTAGATAATTCACTTGAATTTGAAGGACAATTTAGGAACGAATAATTAACAAAATTATAATAATAACCCAACCGAAACGGTGAATCTTTAAGGTTTAACATGAAGTTATTATCATGATCAAACATGAAACGTTGTGGGAGACAGTTGTTTGGATCGTTGACCAAAACTGTTTGGTCTTTTAAAGAGATTCGTTTTACAACAAAGGGTTCGGAATTTGAGAGAGTGAGTAATGGTTCGCTGAAGATGGTTGTGTTATTGCTACATGTGAGTTGGAAACCTGGGTAAGTACAAAGATTTGTTTGGTTTGATTGGTTTGATTGGTTTAATGAAAATGGAAACTGAATTGGAAGTCCAAAGATTTCGCATGATGTTGTTTTACATGTGAATTCTTGACTTTTTGTTATTGAGATGAAGATGATGAAGAAGAAGGAAATTAAAGATGACTGAGTAGCCATTTCAGAGGAAGCTAACTGTGATGTCCTGCTACTAACTGTCTAGAAAGTCTAAGCAACTACGTAGCCTGCAATTTTTTACAAGACTCATTCTACAATTTTTCTCATTGTTTTTTTCTTAGTATTTTAGATTTAAGAAATGAATTCAATGGTCAAATATTGGAATGTTAATATTTTATTACAAAATGTTCTTTATCAGGTTAAAGTTTTTGTTTGTATAAATGGTTTTTAAAATATACTTTAAAATAATACGTTGTTCTTAAATATAGAACATTCTGATTAAATCACAAAAATTAAGTAATATTATTCATTAACATATATTTTGGTATACCAATAACATTGAGGTGATGCTAGATAATGGTCTTATACTTTTAATTAATCTCAAGAATGATTTTATATTTATGGATGAAGTAGTATACGGATCTGGATTTGCCACTGTAGAAGCAGTACGCTGTTTTAGATCTGGATCTTTGATTTTAAATCAGACGGTTGAGATCACACAATTGTAAAATCAACCATAAACAATCTCGATCGTCAATTTTAAATTGGACGGTTAAGAACAGTAACTGCATGACACAATTACTGCATGTTATCCAATCCCGTACTATAATATGCTTAGTCTCACTTTGACATTATTGTGTCTTTTGAAGGAATCTCCTCTCAATGCATGTTTGAGGTGATTCGAATCATTCTTCTTTTTTTTATTTGGTATCCTATTTTTCTGGTATAGTTGATTTGAACCATGCATTGAATTTTGTCTGTAAATATATCAAATTTTATTTCTTTTTTCATAACATAAAAGGAATACACGCGAAGGAAAACTTAGAGTTTGAGGGCTTTGTGAGGTTCTAGGGTTCTTGGAAGCACATTGTAAACATATTAGCTAGCGGAAAATCATTGGAGGAAGGATAAAAACTTTCTCTAGTGAGTACTTGAGTGAAAAGTATCAAGTGTTTGTAACTCTCTTGTTAAGAGATTGAGAGAAAAATGTAGAATTTAAGGTTTGTTCCTAGAGAACTCTTGATACGATTTCTTGTTTATAACTCTTGCAAAGACTCATTGAATATAGGCTTAATTAAAATTTTGATACTCATATTTTCTCTCACTTGAAATTGGTCTTCCAATTTTAAAATCACTCTATTTTGATCCATTAATCATATTTTTGTACTTACAAATTAAGATTTGACATATTCTCAATGACGTGAGATACAATTTAATAATGTGAAGTGATTCACACATAAAATTACAAAATATTAGAAAAGAAGAAAATTAGCCTTATAAAATGGAGCAAAACTGCTCTCTAAAAATATAATAGAGTAACCTAATAAGTAATTTTAAATGAGTTAAAATAAGAAACCACAAAAATTGTAATTAAGCCATTTGATTATACAGTGATTCCTAATGTGATAGTGGTGATTGATAATGAAATTTGCATGTCTCTAAGTAATTTAGAATGTGATATATATCGATCAAACTTAGTTGAGATGGCTATTTTAATTACATATAAAAAACAAATTGTAATCAAACTAATCATTGTACAAAACTTTTTTTAAAAAAAAAAAAAAAACTATATATATACAAGAATGAATGAAGCTAACTAGAAATTGTTTTTGCACAAGTGGACACAATGTTGACTCTGTCTCCTGGAATAGAAAGTAACTCACGAGCAACATCTTTCAATTCAAGAACACTTCCATCATTGCATCTTGTTAGCAACTTAGCTGCTTGTTCCTTTGTTAATCTAATAGTTACTCTAATTCCTGCTTTTTGTCCTAAGTCATTACTAACACATTTTTTTTTCTCGTATGTTTTATTTTCTTCTCCCAAAATGGTAGGTTCTGAATCCACAAACCGAACCCTTTTCTTAATTGTTTTGCATGTAGTTTGCTTTTTGGTTAACTCATATCTATATACAGCTTTTGTTTGCTCTACTTTTATATTTTTATGTGATGATGTCTTTTTAAAGCAAGCAAATATGGTGCTAATCATTTTTAAGTAGATAGAGTTCTAAGTGTTTTTTTTATCAAAGAAATGAAAAAATTTATATGACAATATTTGGAAACTTATGAGGAGAATTTAGTGGTAAATGAATTATCAAAAAAATAAAAAAAGAATTTAGTGGTAAATGTTGTTTTTTGTTGTGGAAAGGAAGTGGTTTTGAAGAAAAATGGAGATCCAATAATGATTTATATACCCATTTTGTTGGACAAACAGTCGTACAAGAAGTCTCAATTGTGGCACATAAAAATAATAATAATGAAAGGTGTTGATTAATTTACCATGGAAAATTTTGTTATTTTATTTGTTTTTTGACCAAATCATGGAAATTTTGTTAGCGAATGGGTGTTATGTTATATAGGCACTTTGTCAAGTCAATAATCTATTAGTCAGGCTTAATTAAATAAAATACTAATTAATTAAAAAAAAGTAAAAGAATCTAGTAGTATAACATTTGTTATGTTAAAATAATTTTATTTTCACATTTTAGGTAATTAAATTTATTTAATGTGGTTTTATGCAATCAATAGTATTGAAAAAGTTGGCAAAAGCACGTCAAAAAAAAAAGTTGGCAAAATAAATTTCTGTCCGGAAAAGAATTTGAATTTGATTCCTAAAGTCTATTTAAAGAGGTTTTCAAAAAATTAAATATCTTATTCAAAAAATAAATAAATCAGATATCTCCTAATCAATTTGATGATTAATTCTCGTGAAAACACTTTGTGGCATGTGCTAATTAAAGTCAAGGATTTTAATAACAAAAATTAAAATGAAAGAAAAATTATTTAACAGCATATATTTTAAATTTTTCTTTAGAACAGAAAATGTTATTTTATACATCTAATTAAGTATTGATATTAAAATGACTGCGGTACTATTATTGAAGGGGTCAATAAGCTATTAAAAAAAAAAATACTTGTAACCAAGAAAGGGAAAAAAATAATACTAGTAATAAAAGGAAGTGGTCAATGTGGGTTTTGAGGACTTAATCATTTTTATTGGTAATCTCACGTGTGAGGATAATATAACACCTGGGCTGCCAATAATGAAGTTGGGCCCGTTCAACAAAGTGACACGTGTCAATCCAGGTCGAACAACATTGGAGCCTTTAATTTTGGTGTATAGTAGTATTAGTACACTATACTACGTACTGATGATATGATATGCACAATCTGTAAGTGAAGTTCCATGTAAACCTTCAGAGTTGATAATAATGATATAGTGGCAAAAGACATAACTCTGTTAGTTAGTGTTCCATATGTAGGGTTGGTGAGGTGGTATTGGTTTGGGACATGAGAGTGTGCTCATCCTTAAGGTCTCAGGTTTTAGGCGCAATGTTATTACAGATCCATATAATATCTTGTGATCCTTTGTGGAATGTCAATTGAGTCGGTTGATTATCTTTTCTTAACCTGCAACTTGTCTTCGTCGGTTTGGTACTCTACTTTTAGGTGGTTAGGGATTCAGGCAGTGTTGTCTAGGGGGTTATAGGGTTTTTCGATTTTTTCCTAGACATAGGAGTTGGTAGGAAGGGACACCTAAGGTGATTATTAATTTGGCATGCTGTTATTTGGTCTATCTGGATTTCCCGGAACGATCTGATTTTTCTGGTAGAATTTCATCTGTTGATTACTTGGTTGATAGGGTAAAACTTTTCTCTTGGAGTTGGTATCTGATTTTTCTGTAATTCCCTAATCACATCATTTTGAAGCAACTTATTCATGTTTTGTTTCAATGGTGTAATTTTGAAAAATTTATATTGAGTCCCACAAAATTATCTCATATTATTTGTTCTGATCCGATCTCAAGTCCACATCTCTGAGTGATTGTCTATTTTGGGGTTAACCCATCACAGTTTTGTCCTTTGTATAATATGTGTTTCGGTGGTTAGAAAGGTGTGTGTGTTGTATATAAACTACCATTCGACTCGATTACCAAATAATGTGAAACTATTTTGGTGTATATATCCAAAATACTATTAATATTAATATTTTATATATAGAAGTATTTAATGAAATTTCACTCAAAATGTTGTTGCTTGCTTGAAAGCCAACTTGGCGTACTGGTTCTCAATGCAAAATAATTCACTTTATAAAATTGAGTAATATTTTTTTGGACCAAATAGTCTGGCGCTTAGAATTTCATTTTTGAAGGTGAATAAATAGAAGTATCAGAATTCAAACTTCGGTTCCTGCATATTAAGAAGTCTCACATTAATTGTAGGATAGCCTGAATATATGTTTAAAAGTGAGGACAATTATCATCTTACAAACTGATTTTGTAGGGTTGAGTTAAGTCCAACTCTCAATTTTAAGATAGTATCATAATCTCATCCACGATTCGCTGGGTCGCAAATGCCATCAGGTTTCTGATCGAGTCATCAATCTGCATTGATATCCGCGAAACAAACTCAATAGTGTTGAGTGCGAGAGGGTGCATTATGAAGTCCCACATGGTGTTCAAGATAACATGAATATGTGTTTATAAGTGAGTGCAATCCTTACCTTATAAGCTGATTTTGTAAGGTTCAGCTAAGACTAACTCTCAATTATAAGATGGTATCAGAGCCTACTCCACAATTCGTCGGATCACCTATCATCAGGTTTTTGATCGGACCATTCACCATTAATATCTGCGCAACAAGTCCAATGAGCTCCCAACTCTCAATTCTAAAAAGATATAAAGGAAATTTTGTCTTAAAAATATAATTCAAACACTTGTCAAAATCAAAAGCACGTCATTTTTTATATAAAAGTTATATCTTATGATTCTTTAAACTCATTTGTCTTCAAAATTACAACACCACGACATGTTTACTGCCTAGTGGAGGCTCCTCCTAATGAGTTGCAAAAACTCCTTGTCGATAATATTTTGGAGCTTGTATACTTATAAATGTCCGTTTAATGATTTAATTTTTCTTTTCTTTTAGGCGTTTTGTCCTCTATTGAACCAAAAAATATATATTTGAAGTGCAAAACTATTGAACTAACTGCGCAATACTTACTTAAAAAAAAAACTGCGCAATACATGAAGGAATATATATATTAGAAGCACTTTTTTTATTAACAAAAATTTAGGATGAGATGATAATGTCCTAGAATACTCTACTCTCAATTGAAATTTTAATATAATAAGTTTGTACTAAACTCAACAGTTCAATAACCTTGGTTGAGCTGGCTATTTTATTCACATGTAGAAAATAAATGTAATCAACTAATCAATGTACAACCTTAAAAAAAAAAACTATATACAAGAATGAATGAAGCTAACTAGAAATTGTTTGTACACAAGTGGACACAATGTTGACTCTGTCCCCTGGAATTGAAAGTAACTCACGAGCAACATCCTTCAATTCAAGAACACTTCCATTATTGCATCTTGTTAGCAATTCAGCTGCTTGTTCCTTTGTTAATCTAATTGTAACTCTAATCCCTTCTTTATCTCCTAATTCATTACTAACACATCTTTTTTTCTCATATATTTTATTTTCTTCTCCCAAAATTGTTGGTTCTGAATCCACAAACCGTACCCTTTTAATTTTCTTGCATGTAGTTTGCTTTTTGGTTAACTCATATCTATATACAACTTTTGTTTGCTCTAATTTTATATTTTTATGTGACGCTGTTTTTCTAAGACAAGTAAACATGGTGCTAATCATTTTTTTAATTATAGTAGATGGAGTTATGAGCTTTTTTTAATCAAACGAAGGAATGAAAAAAAGTTATATGACCGTTGGAAACTTATGATTTAGTTGTGAATCTTGTTTTTTGTCGTTGAAAGGAAGTGTTATTGTTGTTGATGCAAAATGGAGAATCCAATAATGATTTATATACTGATTTTGTTGAGCACAAGCCGGCATAGAAGAAGTGTCAATTGGCACACAAAAGTAATATAATAATGAAAGGTGTTGATTAATTTACCATATGGAAATTTCGTTACCCAATGGATATATCTGTTAGAAATAATATAAAACCATTGATATAACTCTTCCTAACAGCTTAAGCTTTTAGGATAATCGGTTATTTGACATGGTATCAGAGCCTCTATGACTAAGTGGTATTGAGTTCGATCCCCGCTCCCCTCATTTTCTAATTAAAAAGTGGAATTTAATTATTTTAAGCATATGGTAGGTGGGCATATGCATTATCCACGCTTCAAGCCCAAGTGGGCTCTTGCGTGACCATTGATATAACTCTTCCTAACAGCTTAAACTTTTGGGATAATCGGTTATTTGACAATATCAACCCAAGTCAAGTCAATAATCTATTTGTTAGGCTTAAGTAAATATTAATTTTTAAATCAAAGTAAATACTAATTAATTAAAAAAGAATAAAAGTAAAAATGTTTATACATTTGTTATATTAAAATAATTTTATATTCACAATGAGGTTTTATATAAGAGTAGGATGTAGTGTAGTAATTTGATAGAATACATTATTGAGAGAGTAGCAAGATAATTTCCATTATGAAAAAAACCTAAATTTGATTTATGAATTCTAGAGTAGCTCATTTGAGAGATTTTCAAAAAAGCATATTACCCACTCAACTTAATGATTAGTTCCACATTAAGTCCAATTTTTTAATTTGAGCCATGGATTAGAGTAAAAAATTCCAGTTACAATAAGTTAAAAAGGAAAGAAAAATATTTTACGGGAAATAGTATAAATTTTGAAATTTTCTTTTGAACAGGAAATGTTATCTATCTTTTGTTAATTGTTAGTACAATTAAGTATTGATATCAAAAGGACTTGTGCAGTACTTATTATGATTGAAGGGGTCAATAGGCTTATAAAAAAAATGAAGGGGTCAATACTCAATACTCTCTTGTGGGTTTTGAGGACTTTATCATTTTTATTGGTCATCATCACGTGTGAAGATAGATGGATAATAATAATATAACACCTGGGCTGCCATTGGGTCTGTTCAAGAAAGTATTCTATATGCATGCACAATGTGTACTACGTGAAGTCTTAAGTTGTAGTAACTTGAATGGAAAAAAACTCTATAGAGTTTGTACGGTGGCAAAGCAAAGGACATGTCTATCTCTATCAATTTTGAATTTATTCCTATAGGCTATATATATAGTCTTTTCAATTTTGGATTGCACCACTATTTTCATGGAACTTTCTTCCCGGTTTCTCATGAAAGTATAGTTTGACATGTATATATATATGTTGTTTTTAATTTATAAAAATAACTTGCAGGTTATTCAAAATTAGTTTTGACTTTATATTATCAAGTTATACAAATAGTTTATTCATGATCGTTTATATTACATGTGTAAAATAAGTTGTTTATTCAAATAAATAAACTGATTCATCCATTTCTTCTCTACTTTTATGCATTATTATTACGTGTATTTTTATTTTTTCAAAATTATTTTTCTATTTTAAAATCGTTTCTTCCATCTCTTAATTGTTTATGCTTTTTTAAATATTTTTTAATAAATTTAAATTGCCTTTTCTATTTTAAATTTTTGTTCACTTTTTTTAAAATTTTATAAATCTGATCATTGATCACGTGTGGTAGATTTAACGATCACTAAAAATTTGTATTTTAAAATCTAGTCATTTGTGCCAGTTTGAACTTTCTGAAGGAAAATTAGAGATTCTTCGTAATTTTTTCATGTCTGTCTCACATTATTTATCTTTTTTCTTTATATTCATTCAGTTTAATCATTAGATCAATTGACACATGTATGTCCGTTTTCACTAATCAATTGATTCACCCCATTTTGATGACTTGATTTGTTCTCTGTCGGTATCATAACAGAAATAACAATTAATGAGAATGAATCTCTCAATTGAAAAAATTGAGAGAACATATAATGTGAATATAGACTATTCAAATTATTATAAAAAATGATAGGATTGTAATTTAAAAAAAAATGATAGAAGTTGATTGAGGGTTAAAATATAAAAATTGAGATAGAAAATATAGAGAGGATCAATTCTCAACCATTCATCGATTAATTTTTTTGACAAATTCATCAAACCCTCGAAATATGTTAATTTGACTAGTTATGCGTAAAAAAAAAAAGCTCCAATCAATTAAATCATTTATTATCATCAATTACGCAACACATTATAAAGGGTTATCTCAATTTTTCAAATAACTTAATTCAATAAGCTACTAAATTTGGTATAGTGATAAGAAATTTAAATAGAATGCATGAGATTTTAGGTTCAATCCTCATTAATAGTATCGTAAACCAAAAATAAAAAACTTAATTCAATGCCCCCCACAACGATACCTATCAACTTAATTTTTTGCACTTTAATTTTAATTTGTGTTCATTACAGTGGAGTATAGTGTATTAGCGATTACTGTATTCAAGATGTTTGATGATTGATCAATGATTTTTATAATTATATATATTTAAGATAATTACACGTCAATGGTAGAAAAACAAACAACAAACCGATAGTAATTTATAATGTGATATCAAACTTAGTTGGAATGACTATTTTATTCACATATTTGTACAACTTAAAAAGAAAAGGAAAAAAAAAAACTATATATACAAGAATGAATGAAGCTAGCTAGAAACTGTGTTTGTACAAGTGGAAACAATGCTGACTCTGTCTCCTGGAATAGAAAGTAACTCACGAGCAACATCTTTCAATTCAAGAACACTTCCATTATTGTATCTTGTTAGCAATTCAGCTGCTTGTTCCTTTGTTAATCTAATAGTTACTCTAATTCCTTCTTTTTCTCCTAATTCATTGCTAACACATCTTTTTTTCTCATATATTTTATTTTCTTCTCCCAAAATTGTTGGTTCTGAATCCACAAACCGAACCCTTTTCTTAATTGTTTTGCATGTAGTTTGCTTTTTGGTTATCTCACATACATCTTGTGTTGCTTTGAGTAGCTTTACTTGTACCTTTTTATGTGATGTATTTTTAAGGCAAGCAAACATGGTTAATTCCAATATTTTTTTCATATCTATATAGAATTCTTAGTTCTTACCAAATTAAAAGAATGATTGGAAACTGATGATGATGAAGAGGATTTTTGAGTGGTTTAGTGTTGTTTGTTGAGACATAATGGAGAATCCAAGAATGATTTATATAGTACATGATTTGGTTGAACGTGAAGTGTCAATTGGAGCACACACAAAAATAATAATGACGAATGAGTCAAGTCAATAATCTTATTAGTTAGCCTTGATTAAGTGAATATTGACTGTAACATATTCTCTCCAGGTGTGCTCTATTAAATCAAAGAAATACAAATAATTTTTTTTTCCAAAGAAAACATTCATATTAAAATAATTTAGTACTATACATTTTTGGGAAACTATAAATAAAACTATTTCACTGGATAATTTGTATTTTTTTTTTAAAGCCCGACCCATTTTAAAGAAAAAATAATAAGGATAACCTTTTTTTTCTATTTTAAAACAATTGCCACTTTAAAACATCAATGCAATGTTTATTATTGCTATTTTTTATTAATATCGGACTTTTTTTATAAATCCTCTGGTTCCCAGGAGAAGGGGGACTGATAATGCAAAATTCGATCCTAAAGTAAGTAAAGTCTGATAAAAAATTATTGCCACAAAAAATCGAACTTGGTCCTATGTATTGAATTTCAATCTATTTGATTATATTAACTACAATTAATAAGGATATTTTGATAAATGATACAAATTTATTATTAAATCAACATAACTAATAATTTTCTTAAAAACTACAATTAATATTTTTTTGTATCAAATAAATAAATAGGATATTTTTTCCGATAGAACGAATCATTCGAAAGAACTCGAGTTCAATTTCTAGCGAGAGTAATTCTTGGTCAGACTTATTTATTTTGCGGACGAACTCTAAATTATCGAAATATTATTTTTCTTATAATCAGAAAATTAATTAAAAAAAAGAATTCTTAACAACTACACACAATCTAAATAGAGTTTAATTGTTGTGCACCGTCAGTGTAAAAGTTTTTTCACATGCTTCCAATGATGTATTGTCACATCATTTAATGAATGTGACACATCATTTGTTTTTAAACACAATATATGATGTGTTGATATATTATTAGATATATGTGTAAAAAAGTATTACACCGACAATGCACAACAATTAAATTCATCTAAATATGGCATTATTCATGAGATGTAGAATATTATTGAAAAGGTCAATAACCTTATGGTTTTTAATTTGAGTGCTTGATTTTTATTGGTCATCTCGTGTAAAGGGAATATAACACAACCTGGGCCCGGGCTGCCAATGAAGTTTGGCCAGTTCAAGAAAGTGACATATGTGAATTAAAGCCCAACATAATTTGGAGGCATCTTTTTTTTTATGGTCTATGGAGGCTTCTATAGTAATGTGAAGTACTCCTGATTAATTGTATAAGCAGTGCAGTGCCTTCCTTACCCCGCAAAGCTTAATTTATTAATTTACTTGGAAGTCTATTGAGTAATTGCATAGTAAGAAATAGAGGAGTAGATGGAAGCTAAATTACTTAAATAATCTTAAACTCAAATTATAATTATTTTAAGGGTCCTATTAAACATTATTTCTAAGAAAGTACTAGTTAAAGATAATAATTATGTACTATAAAAAAAGATAATAATCATAATAATAGAAATAAAAATAAAGTTGTCTAAAAACCTCATATTTCATGTAAGATATAGAAATTGAAGTTCAAACTTGAATACTCTCACTTATCCATTTAAAAAGGAAAAATTTTAGTCAATAAACTACTCGACAGAAGAAACTTAATATTCCATGGCATTTTTGCAAAAGCCTATTCTCAAATAATCACTCGAGAAAACCCGACACACACATTGGATAGATGGTCAAACAATTCAATGTTGAAAATTGAAACGAAACAAAATAGTACTAACACTTACTCCGTAATTCATTGTTAGGTTCTTTGTGTTTTTACTAAGAAAAAAAAGTCACCTTATTGATTGGATTTTCATTTCTTGCTTCTTTTGTCTCTATTGAAGATTAACTTATTCAAGACTCCTTGGAAGAATAGGAAGTGATGTGAAGAATTGAGTAGCACCACGCGGTTTGAACTTTGAATAGTAATTGGGCTAAAACTAATATGATATGGCAGTACAGTACTCATATAAAATATTAAGTATTTATAATTTTTATTATTAGACAATTAAAAATATTTTTTTTAACAAGCTAAAATGAGGTGTATATATATATATATATAAACATAACCACTAATCTCAACAACACAAGATGTATCGAGGAAGATCGTGGAATATTACACAAGCGTCTCAGAGTCAAAAACATGAAAATAAGTTATACAAGGCCCAAACAAAGCAAAAGATTATACCACCAGCTATGGTAGTTTAACGCTAAAGTACTACTCGTCGCCTTCAACCACCTATAAGAAAAAGTCTTGATATTATCCAAAATATGTTGTGATGAGTTTGCTGAGCCTCTGAACAATCGAAAATTTTGCTCGTTCCACACAACCCAAATGCTTACAAGCCAGATGAGTTGCATAAAAGTGCGACGCGCCCTGGAGCCGCCTGCTAAATGAGTAAACTGAACAAAGTGATCCGATAAAGTGTGAGAATTCACCAAAGAAGATTCAATCCAAGCACTGACATGTGACCAAAGTGAACCAAAAGTACTGCAAGAGAGGAATAAGTGTTGAGCTGATTCAACTGCTTCACCCCCAGACCTTCATACTCCTTACGAAGACAAACAATTGTTTTTAAGAAGTAAATAGCGTAGACAGTTAGAGAGGTCAGAACAGACTTGAGCAGGATCAAACGGCCATCAATTAGTGATCAAAATTGTGCATTGACATACTTACAATGGTCAACTAGGTCTTATATTTTGAGGCGGAGGGAGTATATGTTTTGAATTAACCATTGTTAACACCAAGATTGTTAAAATCTCGATTTAAAACCTAAAAATCATAGATTTTATGTTTCTAGGTTAGCATTTCGAGTTAAATCGTTGGTACAATCATTTTTGGGTAAAATCGTAGTCTGAAACGATTTTACATGATTTAAATCGCTCTAAAATCGCTGAAATCGTGTAAAATCGTAAGTTTTAACTCTTTGATACAGTTTAACCTTTTTTTTGGATATTACTTAATGATTTAGTGGGTAATTGGTGTAGTTTGATTCAAGTTTATGAATATTACATTTTATTATGATGATTTAGTACTATATTTTAGCTTTTAAATTAAGTTGAAACTTTAAATTATTATTGCATTTATAATATTATATAAACATATATATGTCGTAAATATAAATATAATGTAAAACAAGTTAATGTAAAAACTAGATTCGGACAACTTTGATAATGTGAATTTATGAGTTTTAGTATACTTTTAAATAGTAAGAAAAAAAAAAGAGAAGTATAGAGGCATTTTGTTTGTAAAAAAAGTGTAACTAGAAAAAAGAAATAAAAAAAATATTGTTTTTACTTAAAAGAAATAAAAATTATTGTTTTTATTCTATAATAGTTTTTTGTCCAAATTTTTTATTTTTATTTTTTTCTAATATGATGTAGGTTATTATTATGCGGTTCTTTTATTGTCAAGTATTTTAGTGACTAAAATTTCGCCTTAAATTTTTTATTTTTTTTATAATAATAAATAGATGATGGTGTTTCAGTCCAAGGCAGAGAAGACATTAAGGTTCAAAGAGCATTTACAAAGGTAACTATATGTACCTCCCTCCAAAGACACTAACGAATCTCAAACCCGAGACCTCTCGGATTCAAGACATATATTTTTACCATTAGATGAAGTTTTTGGAGCAAAATTTCACCTTAAATTTTTAGATAAATAAGTGAGTGCATATTTCATGCAATAACCATGCAACTCATGATTTTTTTTTATAATTAGTTTATTAATAGGTTTTGTTAAAAATAAAAATAGACCAAAAAATAAATAAAAAAATTAGGTCAGCGGTTTGAGCAGAACCAAGACGAGTGTAATGATGAACGGTGGATATATGATTGATTATTACAACTACTCCTACAATACAAGGGTAGCGTAGCGTGAATAAACGACCAGAGAGAGAGAGGTGTTGTTGTGTTGATTTCTGAAATCAATCAATCGGAGGTTTCGATTGAACAATGGGTGGTGGTGGAGCTCATCATGCTTTGAAGAGAATCCCTCGCATCAAGTTCCCCAATAGACACCAAAAACCCTCTGGTTCTCTCTCGTCAATTTCCCTATTATTTATGTCTAATCTCCGTATTTTTATCTTAGTTTTCCTTAATAATCAATTGTTTCTTAGTTTGTAGGGTATATATTGCCATGTTATGTTGCTATATGCTGATTCAATTCTAAATAAGCTTTACATCAATGTTTTCACAATCAGGAATACTCACTTCAGATTAATTATAAAAAAAAATAGGTTCAGTATTAGGAAGGATTAGGCCTTTGTTTCATCATGCTGTCATTGATTAAGTATCTAATCTTGTCAATTGCTATTGCAGAACGGAAAAAGTAACAGTTTTTTCCGAATTCCGCTCTGCTACAATGTTGTAGTGCCACTATAGGTGCTATTGAACAACACTTTGTGCTAAGTAATGTAGATTTGTTCAAATTTCGCTATGTTATAGCACTATAGCACCGCTATAACACTATGATTGAATCACATGGCATCCTAGATTTCCCACACAGCTAGCACACTAGATTTCCTTGTAATGAGTATTGTACACTTGATAAATTAGAAAACAGAATGATGCTATATAGCTAAATTTAATTCAATGAATGAAGTAAGAAAAAATTCCATAGTTTTTTGGAGCTTGTTCCCTGCTCGAAAGGGTTCATGATAGGATCACCACCCCATCACACTGCCCAATGAATTTACTGATATTTTGGCTTTTCATAGAGCCTTGTATAATACTCCCTCAGATCCTTAATATAAGAAATAAATCACTTTTTAAGTTCATTGAATAACCGATATATTTGGTTTATATTATAGACCATATACATTAGTCATTCAATTAACCTAAAAGGTGATTTGTTTCTTATATTAAGGACCCAGAGGGAGTATAACATTGGTTGACCAATGTAGTAAATCCACCCTATGAGATGATGTTTGGTATTTGTCATTGTTATTTGTGATGATTGATATAGTTGATTCTTTGAGATGAGTGACAAAGCGTTTCCTAAATTTCCAAATCTTAAAATTTCATTGCAGGTTCTGCTTCTGAGACTCATGCTGTGTCTTCGAAAAGCGATGCAAGTATATCGTTCTTTTCAGGTTCAAATGCTTCAGCAACATTAGGAGGAAAGGCCTCTCTTCAGCCAAAAAGAACTCCGGTGACCAACGAGGAGATTGAGGCAGTTTTGGTATGTAAAACATCCTCTTCAGTATTATGTCTTTCACATTTCCTGATTAACTTGTTAATTATGCTCATAAAATAACATATTTATGGACTGACAAAAGTTCAGGATCATACTTATCCTGCGAATTGCATGAGTTACTATTGAAATGAATTACTAGTTAGGCTTCTACAATGCAATCCATAAATGATTTTTCTCATGGAGAAAGAGTACTTTTTTCCAGTTGTATACATGCATTTTCTTGCGTTTCATTTTTTTCCTCTCTCTTGGTTACTGCCTTCTTCTTTTTGTAAATAAAAACCTTTTGTCTTTACTTTGGCTTGTTGCTCATTTAATTTGATCACTGCTTGATTTTGTGATTGGAGATACTAGTATCTTACGATACATGTGAGTCATATCGCAATTCAATACTAAATTGAACCCAATCATTACAAATCTCCAGTGTGTATCTATTTTGGACATGAATTCCATCTTGAATCCCAATTTATCTGAATGAATCACTTCCTAAACTTAGTCTAGCCAACTACTTTTGTTTTGTCAACTTTGTATAACCAACCAATTTTCTGTTGTCATTTGATATATATGACCTGATTTGAATCTTAAATTATTGAGGTTCAAATATGGTATATGGCTTATAATTTTGTTATGTGACTTGTTTTTTTGCTGAAAAATGACATAATGTTATTGACACTGTATGCTACTATTTATAATAAGATTCAATTCACGGTTCAAAAAAATGTCTTCCCATTCGTGATTTGAATCTTGATTTGATAACCATGTTTGTGATAACTGAGGCGTGCAATCAAGTCATGTTGAATCATGAAAATTGATTTTGGTTGTCTTTATTTTTATTTCTGGTACTAATTGAAACTTCTGAACTTTTGGCAGTTGGGTGGCTGCTTCTAATCTCCTGTTCTGAAAAACACTGTATGAACATTTTTTGTGACTCTGATTCATCAAAATCCAGAGACGACGGTTTCTTTTTGTTGTTTAAGTATTATGTTTAAAAAGTTTATCAATTCAATGTTTTAATAATGCAATGCAATCCAATCAGGATTGAAATTGAAAACTAGACTATGTTATTATTTCTCTGACTAACCAATTTACCTAAACAGAAGGTGCTTTAGTTTAGTCTCTTGTAATATCTCTATTCTCTGCTAAGTGCTAACTATACAGAACAGCTTAGTTTCCTTCTTTTAATTGTGATTGCCAGAAGAGAAGAGGAAAAATGGAAATAATGCTATTCTATCTTTATTGAAGGTCGAGAAAAGGAAGTCATTGAAATTTTGACCAATATAACAGAAATTTCCCCTCTTTTTAGTTAGTGCAGTTTACAAATTTTGAGTAACTTTCTCCCTTTGTTGCTAAGGGTTAATGAGATTAATAGGATGTTAAAAATAAATTGTTTTGATAAAAAGATTAACATAAATGTTATTCCAAGACACTTTCAAACACAATTACAACACACATAACATATATCTAAATAAATCTAACATGAAAGACTCTATCAAGTTTTCCATGGTGCACAAATCATCAATATTATTATTATAATGAATATGAATCTTATAAAATCCACCGTTGGATAGAAAATTTACATCATATGGATTTTCCATAATTTTTTTTAAAGAAATTGAAATTTATTTGATATGTTATTGAGATTCATCGAAATTAACGATATTCAATAAAAATTCATAAACCGTTAATTTTTTATTTAAAGTAATTAGACTCGATTGTTTAATAAACTTCAATTAAACAAATCGTTAAAGAGAATTTAAGTTTAAATCCCAATTGAAATAATTTTTATTATATTTTACTAATCTTCTAACTAAATTACAAATTACTAAAGCTCCATTTCCTTATAAATCTTAATGTTAAAGACAAAAAAATTTAATTCTATAGAAAATATTAAAATAAAATATGACACCATTCAGTTTTCTTTCCACCGGTATCCAAATCACTGGACCGATAATATGATTCGGGTGTCTGTTTTGGTATCAAGTGGTTTGAACTCTCTCCCAATTGTAGTTGCAAATGATCCCTTCCAATTACAGTTGCGAATGATCAAACGATCGAATTGTGGTCTTTTTTACTAAGTCATACGTCAATCACCGCTGAATCAATCATCTATGTATGAATAACGATGTCTTTTGCCAACTAAATTATGTTTGGGGACAAAATATCATTTTATATTGTCTATTTTGTTTTGAAACATTGGCGTTTGTTGTTTGCATATTTGGCATTACTTGTCATGTTTGTCTATTTTTTGGGTTTAAAAACGACAACAACAACTATTGGAGTAGTCAACGCATGAATGTAGGTTGCGGCCTTATGAGATGATGTAGGCGGTGAATTGAAGGGTAAAATAGTCTTTCAACGATAACCGCAACAGGAAACAGCACAATCACAAATCAATGAAAACAAATCGCTGATATAGTACGTACCGAACACACACACCCCCGCGTCTTTCTATTTGTGCGCATAACCTTTACCTTCTCTTCTCTTCTCCCACAGACACAGTATGTATCATTCTTCATTCTCTCTACTATTAATTCATTATTATCATCATGTGTTGCCACTCGCAAGCTGTATTTTGTACTATACATGCTCAATTTAATAATTCATCAATACTTTTGTTCTTATTATTAGTTAGTTACCTCATAGCTCAATTTTTAATCCTTTAGGCTCTAAATCATTATTTTATCTTACGATTACTGTTGCTCACTCTACAGATTTGATTCAGGTTGGTTGCTAAATAAATCACACAAAAATTCAGTTCAGTTTGATCTAGTTTCATAATTAGTCTAATTGTTATTCTCAGTTGTCTTAGGTTTAGGTTTGTTGGATTTGTATGTTTTAGGTTTTAGGTTTTTTAGTTCTGTTTTTTGTCTTCAGATGTTTCTGTTTTGTTTTTACAGCTTCAGATAATTCTGTTATCTCTATCATTAGCAGTTTTTTTAATGACAAAAGTTAGCATAATAATTAGTATTATCTAGGAGGTTGGAATTGAAATCATTCCTTCGTTATCTTTATTTCCAATTGAGTTCCATTGTTTAAGATGATGAGTGAGGGGGAGTGATTGGGTTTGATCAAATGGAGTATCGGAATGAGTATATGAATGAATTTTGAAGGAAAAGAAATGCAATTGAAAACTTCATAGTATTTGGTGAACACTAGAATGTTCCTGAGCTTTATGAGTGAGTAATCGGTTTTTTGTTTTTAATATTGCATTTGGATTTCAATTTGGAAGGTCTCAAATGTATGTTTGAGGCTTTGACCTAATCTACCGTTTGAGTTGATCAATCTCTTTTGGTAGATTTCCTCAGGGTTTGAACCTTGCAAACTGAAATCCAAACACACTGTATAAGTTTTCGATGGTTTCATGGAGTAATATATAACCAAATAATGGCGAGATTTAAATTGACACTGTTGTCCCGGTATGCTTTAAAGCAAAAATGGTTAGCAACTGATGACTCAATAATGGGAACTGAGGCCAATGGTTATGTTCTAACTTGTTGGTATTGTTACTGTTTCAGGATAAACCATCCTCCACAGTTATCGTTAGTTACATCATCAAGTATAGGGTCTCCCTTCCTCTCCAAAGAAGCTCAATGTCATGGATGATAGACCTGAAAAATTAAAAATAATCCCTGATCACTTTCAAATTCCAACATCAAGTGTAGAATCTACTGAGAGCAGAAAATTATCTACTACAGAAGAACCTAGAATTGATCAATCTTTAAGGTATTGTTTGCTTTTTAAGAAAGGAATAGAAAAAAGCAATAATACAAAATTTATTCAAAGACTTTGAGTTTATTTGAAATAAGTTACTCAATTTAGCTTACTTTAGGCCCACGCTCCAGCAGTGGACTCGAAGAAAATTTAGGACAACTTTCATGTTGAACTTGTTTACTCTGCGAAGACTTTCATGGGGGTCCGATACTGGAGGTCAGGAAAAGGTTTGCTTCTAGTAACTTTTGCGCTTCGGATCATTTGTCATTGACAAAGGTTTTGTTATATCGTACTCATACAAACTTATATTCTGTAGGTTGAGCTAACAGCTGCAGAATTAGAGTCACTTCGATCGGAGCTTGCTGATTTAGAGGAGAAGGAAGCTCACTTAAAAGCTCAGTGAGTGATCCACAGTATTTAACTTCATAAGGATTTGTTGTCATAATTTAAGTGTTCATTAATGAGCAGTTTTCTTTTGGTTAATATCCTTCTTTGCATTTGTATATATGTAGTCTTTGTACTGGATTCGGTGATTAAAGAAGCAAAGTTGAAATTTCTATATTATTGAGAAACAAGGGGAATTTACTATTTTATATCAGATGCATTAGTTTTTTTAGCATCAGATTTGAGCGTAGACACGTGTTAGTTTTTTTTTTTGTTAAAATTTTTTTTTTTTACACAGGTTGCAACATATTGATGAAGTTCTGCGATCAGCTTGTCACTCTGGCTATTTACAAATTAGAACTGTACTGCCTTTCCATCCCCGATTTAATTTGTTTTTCATTGGTTTCTGCATAATTATTTTATTTTACGAAACAAGTTGGCATTGACGTGCTCTTGATCTTTCTTTATAGAGATGGACAGCACTTCCGGGAGAGCCCCCACCTATAGATGATACCGAAGTAGATGATTGGCTTCCTCGCTTTGTCGTTCTCCATGGAGCATGTATATTCTTATATTTCTTGTCTACAGGTAAGGCAATTAGCTGTGTTCCTTCTTTCCCTCGTCATATCTTCTTTTTTACTACAAGGCTTGGTTTTAATTTTTGCATTACTACTTTGCTTGTTAATATCCTTGTAGTAAAAAAGCATACGAATGAACTCTTTATTCCTACTCCCATTTTATTAAGCCAAACACACCTTGCTTTTTGCTTTGCAGTTATATTTGTTAATCCTGATCAGAACATCACGATTTACTTCGCTAACCATTATTTCCTGTACATGGATTGTATTTGTGTTTTTTCCATGTGGGTGAATGAGAAATGGAAGTATTGGAACTCTGGAAGCTTCTTAATCACCATATTTGTGTAATTTCTTTTTCGCATTTTTTTATCATACTCAGTTATGAAACATTCCTTCTCTCTATTGACTGAAACTTAGTCACCATATTGTTAAGGACGTCTAACATGTGTCATTTGAACTCCGAACTGTCTAACTCAAAACGAACATTCTCATAAGCTTACGCTACCAGAACTAGGCTTTGTATCAATGTCTTTAACTTGAATATTTATGCCAAAAGCAGGATAAGCCAAACAAAACTTAGTTAGAAGAGTAGTAGCGGCTAGGAATATACTCTTGACAGCTTGGTCAAAGAGGCCCTCATATCTTGCTATGAACCAACTCTCCAAATGCTTTAGTTATTTAGCAACAGCCAAAGTTTTCTTTTTATTAGCATCTTTGAAAAAATATTGTACATGCTCAATTAATTGTATTTTTATCTCAAGTTTTCAGATGATAGGCGTCTGTTTACAAGGCATCAATACTTGTTTACTGATAAAATGGCAAAATTGCAGATATAAGTCCTCAGGACTCAACCCTTCTATCAGATATTCTTGAAGTAGGTAGATTGCCGTGTTTTAAGCGTGAAAATGATGATATTCAACATGCCTTTTATATTTTAACTCGTCTTGGATATCGCTACGAGTGCTCAAGCAATTCTATGATACAGGTATGTCCAAGTTAAGATAATTTGATTCTTAGTAGTATTTATTATTATTACATTTCAATTTTGCAATATGGACATAAATTAAGTGAATTGCATTGGTCATTTTAATTTTGAAAACTTCTAAGTATAATATGTCTTCCATGACATTTTCAGGTGGACTCTTGGTTAACAGCTTTACAAAGTTACAGCAAATTAGAATCCGATAAATCAGTTCGTAATGGTTCGATTGAGATGCAACACGATTCATGAGTTTAATTGGCATGAAATCTGAACCACATTGTAAATATGTCACTAATGTCTCAAAATGTTTTCAGTTATTGAATGAAGACAAATGCTTGACAATGTTGTCTCTTTCCAAAGCCTGTTTAAGCTTTGCAATTTGTTCAAGCTATCCTTACATTAATTTGAGTTGCTTTATATCCAAGTATAAAGCATAAAAACTAAGAGCAAACAGTGATCAGAATTGTTTGACACTTTAACAAATGAATAAGTGAGAATAACGCTGAATTCATTGTCTCAACATACATTTGTTGAGAGCAAATTAACAATGTGTGACACTTCAAAGACTAACATAGCATTCTAGCCATTTCAAGATAGGATATTGTGAGAAAATGAATATTGATATCACTAACTTATGGCAATTCTTAGACCATCTCCATTGCTATTCACAGTGTCCTTATAACACAGGAACGTGTTTTTTAATTTTTTGCCACAGTTTTTGTTTGTATTGATTTTGCTATAAAAAAAGGTTTGACGGCGCAATTTGCCGTCCGTCTACTTTTCGTTCATGTATATTATCTAAGAATCAATATTTAAAAAAAACATTTTATTGTATTTTAAATTATTTATGAATTAGAAATATTAATTACCCGTGCTTGGGACGAGCTATAATATGTCAATATGAATTAATATTTTAAATTGAAATAGAACGAAAAAGAGTGTAAAAGGACCAACTCAGAAACACAAATTGAACTCTTGCTTCAATTTGAAGTGAAAATGTGTTATAAAATTTAAAACACATGTGATATTTTGGGACCACAATAATTAACGACCAGAAAATATAACTCTTTTTAATTACCGTAACAAGCAATGTATAAAGCATCTTTGTAGCTTGTGTTTCACGTTCAAGCTTGTGCTTTCCTCTTTTAGATCTGCTTATGGAGGAAGATACTAGTAACTAGACAATTGAAAAATGTTAATTAGCAGTTAATTCATTCTGTTAAGATTGATATCGATAGCTTCACAGGCTCATTAGTTACAATTATGTGTAAAGCGACTTTGAACTTGATCCCTTGCTTTTTCTTTTTAATGGGGGTCATTTACCTACATATTTATTTCCATAAATGATAAACAACTTTTAACCTAATATTAGATCTCTCCAATTTTTTGTACCAATAAAAAATATCGTGAATTTCACCTAATATACTCTTTTACATTTATTATTATTTTAAAGGAAAAATTCCAAAGGTTTGGTCTAGTAGTAAAAAGACAGGTTTTGAATCGTCTCAGGTTCGAGCCCTGCTGATGTCTTTAGAGGGAGGTAAATCTAATTACCTTTATAAGTGCTCTTTGAGCCCCCACTGGTGTCTTTTGAGGGATGTATATCTAATTACCTTTGTAAGTGCTCTTTGAGCCCTAAAAACTTCCATGTCTGGGACAATATCTTATACGCTAACATTTACTTTTATATCTTAATAGAAAAATAAAGTAAAATACAAAAAGGTTATCGGTTTAAATTTCTGGGATTACCGGTTGGGGCAAATCCGAGAAGGTTAAGCACTTGGAAGCCGGTGGTGGAGTCGATGACAAAAAGGTTAAGCGGGTGGAATGGCCGACATTTATCCACCGGAGGTAGAGTAACTTTAATAAATTCCGTACTTTCAAGTATGCCACTGTACTTCTTTTCTTTCTTTAAGGCTCCAAAAGGAATTATCGACCAACTTGTGAAAATACAACGTAATTTTTTATGGGGAGGAGGATTGGAAGGAAAAAAATTATGTTGGGTGAGTTGGGATCAGATTTGTTTACCAAAGGAAAATGGAGGTTTAGGAGTGAAAAACTTAGAACTATTTAATCAAGCCCTTTTGAGTAAATGGAAATGGAGATGCATAGTTGATACCGACGCTCTTTGATACGAATTATTGCAGTACATGTACAAAAAGAGTTTTGGTAATGTTTTAAGTTGGGAAGGGGTTGTTTCAAGTTCTACGGACTCATTATGGTGGCGCGATATTTTGAAGGTGGGGGGTATGGAATATGGATGGTGATTTGTGGTTCCCGAAAAATGTTAGTAGTGTGTTGGGTGATGGCAAATTGATTGGGTTTTGGAAAGAGAAGTTGTTAGGTGATGTTCCATTTAGTGAGTTTTTTCCTAACCTGTTTGTTAAAGAAATAGATCCAAATGTTGTTGTTGCAAAGAGGCTGGTAGGACATAGAGTAGACAGATCTTGGAATTGGCAGTGGAGCAGTACACTAACGCCAGAGGAGGAGGATGATTTGTTATACTTTCAGCAATTATTACTCGATGTGGAGGTGTTGGTGGATAGGACAAATATGTGGAAATGGATACCGGACCATTCGAGGAAGTTTACTGTGAAATCTGCTTATTTGATCTTGCAAAACAAAAGAAGTGTGAATGATATAAATCAAAATATCTTAAATTCATTGCAGCAGCTGTAGACTAATGATATTCCTTCAAAAGTTGGTGTGTTTGGTTGGAGATTACTTCTTGAAAAATTACCGACAAGAGCAGCTCTTATTTCGAGAGGTATTTCAATTAATTCTCTTGAATCACATTGTGTTTTCTGTTCAAATGAGCTTGAGGATTGCACACATTTGTTTTTCAATTGTAGTATGATGCAACTAGTGTGGAGAAACGTTTATAAATGGCTAGGTTGCGCGTATTATCACTATGAGGAAGGATGAAAGCATTTCGACTTCTTTGGAGGTATTGTAAAATCGAAAAAGGGAGAGAAAGTGAAACATTTGATATGGCTAGCGGCAACATGGTGTGCTTGGAGGCTACGAAATAACATTATATTTAGGGGTGATGCGGCTGATTTTGTATTGTTGGTTGACCAAGTAAAGTTTATTTCTTGGTTGTGGTTTATTGGTCGAGTAGGTAGAAATTGTACCTATTTGTTTACTGACTGGTGTATTAATTCCTTATACTGTATTATGAGTTCATAAGGGAGTTGATGTATTGTAAGGATTTGAGTACTCCTTGTACTCCTTATTAATACATAATTTGCTTATAAAACAAAAAAAAAAAAAAAAAGTAAAATACAAGATGTGTAATAGTAAAAACGATATGTGGATGTAAAAGATAATGAAAGAATGGTAACACTGTTTTTTTTGCTTAATTTTAAAAACTGTGCATGATGCATACATGTAATGTAACGAAAAAATAAAATGACATTATCAAAATAAAATATCACATATTTTTTTCAATTTCAATCTGAATTTGAACATTTATTTGCTATGTTCCGAAAGAATAGGTTTTTTTTTAGACTCACTCTTTGTTTTTTGTTTAGCGAAAAAATTTACTTGAACACTTTTTAAACTGAGTTTAATTGTTATGCACTGTTAGTGTAAAGTTTTTTTACACATGCATCCAATGATGTATTGCTATATCATTTAATGAATATGACACATCATGTGTTGATATATTATTGAACGCATGTGTAAAATAACATTATACTGACCGTGTATATAAATTAAATTATTTTAATATTATGATGGTTATGATATGATTAAGATTGTGATAATAACATTTTTTTTTTCTATTAAAAAATTGAATGTCCCACTCATGTAAATATCTGAGTGATATGATATCTCAGTTTGCAAATATTTAAATTGAAGATGGCAAAAATCGAAAATGTAGAGAAAATAAAGGAGGGAATTGCAAAATGGAGTACCAATAAATACCGAGTGAGAAGGGAACATAGCTTAACATCACACATATCACTCACTCTGATCCTTCAACTGCGTGTGAGAGCGATTCGTCAAATCTGTAACTGACAAACGATGGCCTCACACCTCTGCAAATCCGCTTCCAGAGCCGCCAGGTCTCTTCTCTCCGCTTCTTTCCACTCTCGTAAGCACTAACTCTCCATTCTCTGTTCTTATTCAAATTCAAATAATGATAATGTTTTTTTATTTTACTGATGATTTTGTATCTTGATTTTAATTATTGGATTTTAATCTGATTGATTATTTAGATTAAACACAACTTTGATTTGTTTTGTTTTTGAGCTTGGAAATATAATTAGATTTTGTTTATCTGAATCTGAGATTGATTGAGATGTTGATGAAATGAAATCTTAATTTTTGCAGAAGGACGTGCGGTTGCGGCGGCAGCAGCTGTTTCATCTATCACAAAAGTGCCAGTTTTCGCTTCAAATTATAGCAAAACCGGTTCTTCTGGAAATGGATCTACCTCATGGATTGCAGGAGCACTCGCTCTTCCTGCTGCAGGTTCGATTCTGATCAATTATATTGTATATTTCCCGTGACAATTTCATTTTTTTGATTACTGTTGTTAATACATAATTATGTTTTGATACCAATTGACATCAGATCTTATCATGTGTACTTTCTCCAGACATTATTGTTGCAAATATTAATTTTTTAGATTTATTGAATAATCGATGTATTTGACCTATATTATAGACCAAATACATAAATTATTTGATGAATTAAAAAGTGAATTTTCGCGTATAAGTGGCAGGAGAAAGTACCATTTTATGAACTACCGATTTGGATTACATGCAGTCACAAATCTCATGCAATCGGTACATATGACCATTGAATCAAGATCAGACATTTCAGATTTTAAACTTGGTATTTTATAGTTATAAATATCTGATCGCGATTTAATGGTCATTGATATACTGAATGCGTGGATTTATGACAGTGATCCAAATCTGCGAACTAACATGTGTGGGTAATATTTTTTTGTATTTTAATTTTTAAATTAAAATAATTTGCTGATTCGGGTTTCAAGAAAACATGAGTGATGTGTCTTTTAGAAATGGAAGAGGAGCCTTGTACCTTGCTTGATAGTAGCATTGTAGCTTCCGAGACCTCTTCTACATAAATTGCACTTCACTCCAACACGGGAATAATATTAAAGTATTGGATGTAGCATATAGACTTTATTACTTCCAATTGGTACTCCCTACATCATTACATGAACCCATTTTAAATTTTTAATCAGCCCTCTAAATTAATCAAACCAACATCGTTTTTTCAACTTTTTACCCGTTTTTGTTGGTAATTTTCTTTTTGAATATAGTATTCTTCAACTTTCATCATGGATATCTATCCTCCTACAAGTTTGCATTAATTTATTAGTTTATCAATATAGTGTGCATTAGTTAACTGTAATGTTTGAACATAGTCTCAACGGTTTACTTTATCACTTTATGCTTTGAATATGTTGGTAGCTTCTCAATGTTGCACATTATAAAAAGGGATATTGCATTCACCTCTTCTAAAGTTTGCTTTAAAATAGCATACACCTTCTATTTTATTTATTATTTTTATATAAATATAAATCTTAATTATCCTTATTTTTTGAGTAAATTGAACACTTCCTCTTAGCTCTATTTAAATGGTATTCCCTTTAATTATTAGATAATAGAAGTGAGACGTGTGCAATTGAAAATGTTCAATTTGTTCTACAAGATAGAAAAAAGAGACTGTATGTTCAGCCTTTAACCGGATATTCAACTAATAATTCTATTTAATCTTTGTCATGTAGCTTACATGCTCCAAGATCAGGAGGTGCAAGCTGCTCAGGTATGCATAAAATGTCTTTATGTGCATCTGCATATCTATTTTAATTTCTATCATTGCTTGTTTTCTTTCTTTGTTTCTTAGTATGAGTAACTTGTGGAAATCATGTGTTTACTTTTTCCTATGCAGCTGGAACGCACTTTCATTGCCATTAAGCCTGATGGAGTGCAGAGAGGGCTGGTAACGTGAAAACTACTATGTTTCTTACACTTCATGTGTCTTTTTGTGAAAAAGTGTGGTAGATGCAATTCTATGGAGCATTGACACACGGACACCAGACACACCACCAACACATACACCAATAATAATTTAAGAAAGTGAAAGCGATTGAATGTAACTACATGTGTCAGTGTTTGAAGTGTCAGGGCTCCATAGTGCAATGCAACTTTGGTTCTGTTTGGTAAAAATAGCGGTTAGCTTATAAGCTAGCTTATAGCTTATAAGCTAAAAACTATAAGCTACTTGAAATAGCATTTGAAAATAAGCTATAAGCCAGTAAAATAAGCTATAAGCTCATAGTAAAATGACCGTTACCAAACAGAGCTTTTAGCTTATAAGCTAAAAGCTATAAGCTATAAGCTAGTTTTTTGGCCTTCTCAAACAGAACCTTTGTCTGCTCCCATAAAAAGCAATTTTAGGTTCTGAGAAGTTTCTTTTACAGATTTCAGAGATTATTGCTCGTTTTGAGAGGAAAGGGTACAAGCTTGTGGGAATTAAAGTAGTGCATCCTACAAAGGACTTTGCCAAACAGCATTATCACGACCTGAAAGAAAGACCCTTCTTTGATGGCTTGTGTGACTTCTTGAGCTCTGGCCCTGTTATTGCAATGGTTAGAAATGATTCAATCTCTGGCCTTTATGAATCAACCAATCAAGTTGGTGTTTATGTTTCTAACCTGTGTTTTTTGTTCTCCAAAAATGATGTCATAGGTGTGGGAAGGACAAGGAGTTATTACCTACGGCCGTAAACTAATTGGAGCCACAGATCCACAGAAATCAGAACCTGGAACCATTAGGGGTGATCTAGCTGTTGTTGTTGGAAGGTAATGCTTCCTCTCTATTATATTAATTAATTATCTTTTATATTATCCGTCCTGATGAAATGTTCCTCCTTCACTAAAAGTCTAAAATGCTCTTACTTTTAATCTTCCTTGAGTTGTTGAAATTATTTTTCTAATAGTCGAGTGTAGTTAAATAGACAGATTAATATAAAGTTTATTGAAATGCAAATAAACAACGACTTTATTGAAGAAATTAATACTGTATTGATATTCTAAAGTAATAAGTAATTCAGACAAGCAAATATACCAGACATAGTAGCAATGTGTTAAAAATCCAACCAAACTGAGAGCATGCCAGTTCATTGGTCGGTTTGGTTTGATTTCGTTTGTACTGCAGTATGGTTGAATTGGATTTGAACCGGCTTGAACCAGTTGAAACATGTTGTACAGCTGTTGGTTTCACCTGTTTTTATTTTATTTATATTTTACTTTTTAAACTTTTTTATTTATTTTTTATCCGGTAGTTGAACCATGAACTGAAGGTTAAAAGATTGTTTTGCAAAGAAACCTTGTACTTCTTTATCTCTCTCTTAATTTGATCATCACAATGTTATTATTGCAGAAATATCATCCATGGGAGCGATGGTCCAGAGACTGCAAAGGATGAGATTAAGTTGTGGTTTAAGCCAGAAGAATTGGTCAGTTTCACAAGCAATTCAGAGAAGTGGCTTTATGGTGACAACTGAACTGATTGTGTTCCTGTACTCCCTTCTACATGATTGAGTTTTTGGAATAAATTATTTGTCAGTTACGGCAACACTGAACTCTACAAGCCACCAATGAGAGAGGTTGAGTATAATAATGTTAGCACTAGCTTATAGTTTGTCATTCTTATTATAGGAATTTTATTATTTTATTATCTTCCTTCTTCAGTCTGGTGAAGACAATTTGTGACAATGTCTTTGTTTGATGTTACCAATAAGTCAAAACAGGTTAGCAATTTTTTTTTTTTGAAAAAGGAATGATGATAACTTTTTTTAAGTGAAGGAATGATGACCATTTGGTTATCCTAGTTTTTGAAGAGGTAGTTTTGTAGTTTTGTTGAGTTGGATGCTTCCATGTCCAACAAAAAAGTCCTCCAAACTGATGGTTTTGCTCTTCCCACATTGGAAATTTTTTGCCAAGAAACTTCGGTTAATACGAACCGAAAAAAATTGTCCTAAGACACATGGCTTTTTCCCTATATTCTTTGTCCTTTACAAAGCTTCTCTGTTCCACCTTCATCAATTTCCATCTCTCTTCAACCTTTGCATTTTCTCTTGTTACCAATAAACACACATCAAGATTAAAAAATGAATGCATGTCGAAAAGTTCTAGATAGAAAGCACAGAAGAAGATTTGAACAAAAATTGTGCAAAAACAATTTAATGAAATTTATAGGATGATTTATCTTAGTCTTCATTTTATCCTTTGTTTTATAGAGTTTTCATTTTATTCTTACTTTGGTGTTAAGTGTTAAACTGAGCAAGGCTAAAGAAATTGGGACTGTCCAAGAAGAAGAATCCAGCATGCAAACGGTGGAGTGGAGAGACAGTGCAGTCGGTTACCTTTTTTCCTTTGAATACAAAATTAAATTGGGACTGTCACAGTTTTTGAGCTTGTTTGAAAATTGGTATATTTCGGTTTATAAAAACCGAAATAAAATTTAGGGCAATTTTTTTCGGTTCGTATTAACCGAAGTTTTTTGGCAGAAAATTTCCAATGCGTGAAGGGCAAAACCGTCAATTTGGGGGGTAAAAAGCAAATGGGGGAGTCGAAAGAGAAATTTTCAAAAATAAATGCTAAACCTCACGAAAGTAATTTTGATTAGCCTAGTAGAAATCAAGGCGGCATAAATATTTTTATCTCTTTCATAATTCACGAATTTTGAAGTATTCACGGATATTACCGATATTCATAGATAATAATAAAAAAATCGTAAACTTGTCACAAAAAAACCTAAAGAATACTCCTTTTGCATAGGCCATATACATTAATTATGTAATGAATCTAATAAATAAAAGAAAATTTCTTATATTTTGTCACAGAGGGAAGTATGAAAATTTGAACTTTTTTCTAATTACTTAAAATTTCTTCGGCTTCTTTTAAAGAAGCAAAAAAAAAAATTAACATATCATAATATAATATTCATATATTTCACTCTCAATTTAACAACAGATGTCATCGTCGCATTTATTTTATTCTTTTTCCCAAAACATAATAATATAATAATATACATACATTTCCCTTAAAAAAAATAGCCATATATTTAATTTCTAACCAAAACAAAATTCAGAGTCTCATTTAATTTAAAATATTCTTAAATGCTTAAGTGATTTTTTTTTTAATTTATTATTAACGAATACAAGTATCCGCATGCGTGAGTACCATTAAACTTTCACCCGTAACAAACAGATAATTAAAATATTAATTTAAGCTTTGTACCCATAATGGATTTTATCCACGAGATACATTGTGATAGGAGATTATATCTAGTTAATTAAATAATTATTAAGTAGTTATTAAATAATAATTAAGGTATTAGTAAGACATATAATATTTATATTACTAGTTGAACTTTTATATTATTGATTTGCTTTATTGGGCTTTAGACATTTAGGCCCAATAGATATATTATATATATGTAGTGTTTCCTACACTTTAACCTAATGAATGAAAATGAATGTTTTTATCTTTTATTTTACTTGTCTTCTTTATTGCATTCCTTTACATTTCCAACAATTAATCTCTAGCTCTCTATCACATTGTTTTTTGCCATCCCCAATTATCACTTTATTTTACCGGGACATTATAACCAATGTCATTGTGAACCAAAATTCTCACATTGAGCGTGTTTGTTTTATTTTTTTATTTTTTATTTTATGGTGTATTATTTTTTTATTAAAAGTTTTTAACAAAATATTTTCTTATAAAAAATTTAAATGAAAAATTGGTTTTAATATCTTATCTTAAAATACCGTTTTAAGTATTTTATTATTTTGTTACAATATTTTTTGGATCATAAAATTTAAAAAATCTCAAAAAAGGAAGCTATTTTAAATAACTTTTCATAAAAATTATTCATGAGATAGCATACATTATTTAAAAAATTGTGAATTGTGAATTTTATTAAGAATGCTTATTTTTTTTATAGCATGAATATTTAAGTTATTTAATATCAAAATCACCTTTTTAATTTATAAAAATATGAATTTAAAATAACTTTTAAAGCTAAAGCAAACACATCCAATATTTTCATAAGGGTGGTGTTAACATGTGCATATAGAGCATATGTTAAGGTATCTATAATAAGAAATTTGCATTTAATATTACAAACGAATTTAATACTTAAAAGATATAATACACATGTTTCGAGAGAATATTTCTATATTTATATTCTTAACATGTGCCTTAGGTGCACATGTTAACATTTGCCTTTTCATAATTTTATTTTTTTGATGTTATCGGGAAAGAAAGATGCACATTTAAAAATAAAAAAAAATTAATCCTACTTTTTTAATTTTTGACAAAAATCTTTCCCAAGGGATTCTAAAAAAATAAAAAAATCTTCCCCAAGGTTGCGCGTGTCTATATAAAGCTTATGTACTTTGCACCGTATGCAGTATAAATAAGCTAAGCTTCCCTCGTCTTTCCCAATAACAACATCAAACAAAAGTACAAAACCCTTTCTGCAACACTTCATCTGATTTTCCAATCGTAAGTTTTCTCTCCTTTTATTCATCTCTGATTCTCTGTACTTATTTTCTACACACTCTCATAGTTTTATGTATGCGTTGTTTCCAACCCTAGAATAGAATAGATACTTCATGCGCCGCAAAGTTCTTGATTCTTCGAATTAATAACAGATTATTACTCAATTTTCTAATTCACCTATAAACCCTACTGATTTTAGTTGCTGATTTTTATTTTGTAATTCTATATAACTTGCAATTAACTTGTTTATGCTTTTATGTCAGATGGTAGCTAAACCACTTACCACCGAGTTCGTTGCTCTCACAGAGAAGAAGATGGACATGACACTAGGTATCTTTTTTAATTCTTACTATATAATTTTTTATTTTATTTTATATAACACCACTTTGTATTGGTTTTGATGTATTTTATGTTGGTGTTGGCAGATGATATAATCAAAATGTCTAAAAACCCAAAACCTACTAAGGGAATTAGGGTTTCGGTAAGAGTTTCACTTTTGAAGATTATTATTTTGCTAATTTGTGTCGTAGCTTGATTTTTCATGGTATCTAATAGTTATTATTTTGATTTATTCTTATGTATGGCTATACAGAATAAGAGCAGAAAATTTTCGAACACTATTGCACAAGATAAGTCTTTGAAGGCGCAGCGTTATATGGAGTCGAGGACTTCTCTTAGACAAGTGGGTTTATATGAAGCAGAGTTATTTTAAGCTTATATTATTATGTTTTTGGTGTGTACATATTTCCAATATTAACATGTTTAAATGGGGTGATCAGGGAGAACTTGCAAAAAGAAGGTCGAATTTCCATGGAAACCAATTTCCCCTTGCAACCGAGGTTGCGAGAAAAGCTGTTGCTGCTCCTCTGCATTATGGAGTTAATAATCGAAACAAGATGGCTAACTGGAATAAAACAAGGTATTATGTTTTTCTTTGATTGTTATATGCACCAGTGTTAAGCAACAGAACATGAGAGAAAGTTCGAGCTGAACTGAATGTTTTGAGTTTGAATGATGTGGTTGATAGCTGTGGCTAAATTATATTTGTAAATTGGTGCATCATTGCAGGTAACCCATGGTCCATCTATGACATTGATGTCATCATAAATGTGCCTCCCATTTATTAAGATTTTTTTCTCTGCTAAAGGAGTTGGTCTGATATTGTGAATGAATTAAGAGCCAGTCACATGTTATGGAATTCTGAAATGCTTGCATTATATCGTAGTAACTATATTCTGCATAAGTGGAGTTATGTTGTATGAGCAGACCGGTGATGTGAAGGGATAATACTAGTTAGAAGAAACCTGTTTTGCCAGAAGCATGTCACTAGGAGTGATAACTTAAGATTGTTCTTCCTAATGTATCTGTTTCTCGTCATGAGGGGGGCTGTTACCATTCAAGGGCGACCATAAATCTGACTTGGGGACCCAAGTCAACATCACCTATCAGACGTTATAAAAATAATTCCGACACAAACTTCAGTATGACAAAAATGTAGGACTAGAACCTGGAGGGGGCACAATAATTTTTTACTACATTTATCAAGTGAAGTTTAAAACTTTGGGGGGCAATGACACTATTTTGTCCCTAGCTCCACCCTTGGTAATTGGTACCATTAGACATGCACAGAAGGCAGGGCAATGTCGTTACTCTTATTTAGGGGTTGGTTTGTTTTGAGAAACAGATCTGCAGTTGTTCAGTTTATTTGGTAGGGTGGTAACAAACTAGGAACCTTCTATCGTGAGCTTCAGTTCAAAGGGATAAGCTCATGTTATTATCATTACATACGTATATGCACCTTATTTTATACTCATTATGAATTGCAAGGCCCTGATTCTTGTTGGTTATCTATTTTCTATTAACCTTATCCTCTTCAACAAGACTGGCTATATAAACCTGATGTTTTAATTAGCTGAGTAAACTTGATGTTACTTTTTGCAACCCCTAATTGAAACAATATCTGTTTTCTTGTGGACAATGTTTGTGGTTAACAATCAAACATTTAAGGTGGGGTGTCTTTCTGTGTCTGGTAAGCATCACGATGGAAAGATGATGCTCCGAAACATTTGTTTAGAACTAAACCAAGGTGCATATGGTGTTTGCTGGTGGGGAAATGGTACCCTAGTTACCAAGCCAGATATTTGTTGCTACATCATAGCAAATATGATTTTTATGAAGAAGTCATCCTGGAAGCCTTAAGGTGTCTTTTCAGTTGGTCTACTTGGGTGACAATCTCCATGGTAGCAAAACTAATATGGTCTCTATAGTGAGCTTCATACAAGTCATTGAGCACTGCTAGTACAAATACTTGACAATCTCCGTGGTAGTACATAGATATGGTTTGGATTAAGAGTCATACAAATTGTTGGGCACTGCTAGCACAAACTCCTGATTATGTTGCGGGCGGGAGATTTCTGGGGAAATTTAGAAGTTGATCTCCGAGTTGGTCATCAAATATGTGACCTTTGCCTTTAAATTATTTATTCTTCCTTTTTTAGATGATATATATAGAATAAGATCATCAGCATTTTAACAAGTGATATGTTAGTGAGCAGTGTTTATACTTTTCTACTACAAACTATCCTTGGTATTGAGCATGTCAGATGCGCTAGCCAATGCTCTTGAGGAATATCTGGAATATATATCATGTTTCTGCTCTTCAATTATTCTATTTTCTTTCTGGCTGCAGGTTCCACGTCCCTGTGAATCAGAGAAGGGCTGCTAATGGTGGAGGGTTTGTTGCTAAGGTGCGGCAATTTTCTTTTCTGGTCCTGTGTCTATATTCTAGTTTTGCATGTTGAATTTTGTTATTAAAAATTTCAGGGTTGAATTTTTTAATCTCCGTAAAAACTCACGATGTTTCAAGTTCAGTTCCTATAAAAAATTATTCATTTTTAGTCTCCACTCTCTACCTTTTATAAAAACTGGGTGCTTTATAGTCCTTGTGGGGACTAAAACTAAATAATTTTTTTAGACTAAACTTGAATGTTGAGTATTTTATAGGGCTAAAAATGCATTTAACCCAACATTTTAACATCTGCAAGGAAAAAATGCTTTCACGGAATACATGTGAAGGTTTACTTCTTTGAGGTGTCTATGCCTAGCAATTTTGAATTGAATTGGGTTTTTAACATGTGTAACCATGACGCCTTGTGTGTTTTAAGGTTTACAGTCAAGGTTTTAAAAGCTTGAAAACACTAGGAAGGTGATTCGAAGGATTAGTATTAACTTTTGGAGTTTTGGTCATTAGGTTGAACTTAACATAAAAAACTAGAAAAGAAATGGTTGTGTAACTCAATTGAAATGCATTCTTTTTATCTTTTAACATTGTTCCTTAACAATCATAGTCTTAAGATTAATATTTATTCTATTACTGATTGACAGAACTTGTTTAGAAGGAGCAGGCTTCATTGATGTGATTTTTTTTTTTGTATTTTGTAACAGCAACTGTCTCCCCCTCAGCATCAGCAGCAACATCCGCAGCAGAATGACAATGTAAAGCCAAACCAAAGGCCTCATACACTGGATTCACTGTTTGCAAACATGAAGGAGCAAAGAATGAAAGCTTTCTCAAGGCAGAACAATGCTGTGCCGCACAATGGAGCTGGTAACCAGAGGCCTCAATGGGGAAGAGGTCGATATAACAATTGATAATTTCATGGTGTCACTTTCAGTATAGTAGTTATGCTTGGCCTGCTCCGCTGCATTACAAATTCTTGGTTGATTCTGAGATTTCATTCCTAGCAGTCTAGCTGTATTTTGATGGATGGAACATTTTACCTTCATCATTCGAACGTAGTATACTTTTTATTCAGTTGCCTTTCATTGTACAGTACACTGTTTTGTTCCGTGGCATTTGCTTTGACTCTGATTTATGTCTGGTATTCCCAGCAGTTAGCAATATTGAATATGAATGCAGATGCTTCTAGGCTTCTTACAATAAGATTTTAATAATTTTGTATAAAATTAATCAAGATGCAGAATCTGATTTTGTTTTTTAGTCAATAACATGTTCCATAAGGCAAATTTTTGCACCATTTCACTATTACGCGAAGAAGCACTTTCTTTAGGCCGATTCTATGATGCACAAGTTAGTTTCCCAACATTGAACCAATAAATCTTATCATTGGATCAAATGAGGTAGGAGTGCAGCTATGCTCCATTTCCACTAGCTCCATTTATACCTTGTTGATTGCACAGATGAGTGACACGTGGTGAAAGTAAGATCACATGGCTGAGATTAAAACTTAGAATTAACATATATTTTAATAAAAAACATTCATCTTCCACTCATCATCCCTTTCAAAATCACAACCTCCTTCCTCCATAAATCATCAACAACACTCAAACCTTCACAAACACAATTCATTCAACAACCACCGAATCCCTTTCAAAATCACAACCACCGAATCCGACTCACCACCACTGACATCTCCGGTCGATCCGGAGCATAGCTGCACTCATGAGGTATGATGATACTTATTGAATAAATGATGAAAAACACATCTGTGCAAAGTGTAAGACTATTTTAGTTGTACACATTATGCAACACCCTTTCATTATTAGCTCTAATTCCATTGATGGTTGTGGTTAATTTCATTGCATCATTTAATTAAATAGCATACTTAAGTAATTTCTTTATACAATGCTTCTTTTTTTTATACAATGCTCTCATTTAATTAAATAGCACACTTAATTTATTTTTTTTATAAGTTTATATCCAATAGCACACTTAAATATTTCACTACACTTTCAATCACTCTAATTAATATAAATTACATACTCCAGTTAATATTTTTTAGAAAATACTTTCACAATTAAAATAAAGCACTTATAATGAAATATAGAGAAATAAACACTAGACATTTTTTAAAAATTATAGTGGAAAATTAGATAATTAAATGAAATTTCTCTAAAAAAAATGAAATGAAACTTGTTTTTATGAAATGATATTTTTTAAAGTAGAATACTAGTTTATAAATAAACCATTCATTCATAAAAAGGTCATTGATTTATTAATTAAATAAAATAATTACCAAAAAGGTCGTTAGTTTATAAATATATAAATAAAATAATTAACAATGTGAAATTGTTTTGTGAAAATAAAAATAAAAAAATAGTTTCGCAATCGTAACCGTCTCAAGTGTAATAACAAGTAAGAACGTAACACATGCAGCGCTAAGTTGGCAATTCAGTTCACATTCTCTCTCTCTTTTTCCTTCCGTGTTGTAGCTTCTTTCGTTGTATCATTTACAGAAGCATTCATTCATTAATGGGTGAAGAGAAGAAATCATTCATCGTTGAGGTTGAGAAAGCTAGGGAAGCCAATGATGACAGACCATCCATGGGTCCTGTCTATCGTAGCACTTTCTCTCAGGATTCCTCTCCTCCTCCCATTGAAGGTCTTGATTCATGCTGGGATGTTTTCAGGTCTCTAATTTCATCCTTATTCATAGATCACATTGTTCTTTCATCGTGTGTTGTTAATTAATTTCGCTCGATTTAATGAAATTTATTATGAATTTGCAATCTTATAACCAAATTAGAAGGTTCTAAATTGTGGTTCCCAATAAGTTCGAAACTTATTGAGAGATCTCTCATTGGATCTCCTTTGAAAAATAAATAAATGATGAAGCACCGACATCGACATGGATAATTTGAAAAAAATAACGTAATTCAGTGTAATCGTAATTGTCAGTGTCGTGTTGATGTCTGACACTGACGCATACACGCCTAATCTGAGGAGTGTCCGTGCTTAAATCTCTTAAAAAAAGAAGTGTGGCTCTATCAATTTCTAATAAAACTTTGATAGATGGATTTGAAAAACACAAAAATATGGCTAATATTAAATATCAAAATAGAGTATATATAGCAAAATGTATGAAAAAAACAAAATTAAATCAAAAGAGAGAATCAATATTTTAAAAGTTAGAGTGAGTGTAAAGATAACAACATATTGTCATTTATGTATTAGAACCTATGAAGCACGGACACCTCTCAAATTAGGCGTGTCGGTGTCGGACACGTCTCCGTGCCGGTGTCAGACACCGACACCGACACTTATGATTACACTAAATTATGTAATTTTTTTAAATTATTATCCGTGTCGTGTCCGGTGTCCGTGTCGGTGTCCATGCTTCATAGATTAGAACAAGAAATATAAAAAATTCTAATGAAGATGACACTATACGATTAATGCGTCAATGTGATGCTTCATAAGGTAATACATACTAATGGTTGGTAGAACGCGCGCGCACACACGCACAAGGACACATGAAATGAGTGATGTTTTTGTGGTTATACAGGATGGCTGTTGAGAAGTATCCAACAAATCCAATGCTTGGCCTCCGTGAAATAGTGGATGGGAAAGTAAACACTCTTTTGCCCTTTGTTTCATTTATGTCATTATATGCAATGCAAATGTGTTGTTACTTTTTTAATTTTGTCACACTCTTTGTAGCCTGGCAAATTCAAATGGCAAACTTACAAAGAAATTTATGACATGGTGATCAAAGTGGGAAATTCCATCCGTGCTTGTGGTTATGGGGAAGTAAGTAGTCACTTGTGCTTACTCTTGACAATTGCTTTCACTTATTTTATTACTTTTATCTTCTTTGATTGTTTTACTCCAATTCTTGGATTCTCACTACATTATGCATTGTCCACTTCATCTATGGGTGGGGTCGATGTGTGAGTGTCGTGTCTGTGTCAATGCTTCATAGTTTGTGATAGTGCATTTTTCACATACCAAAGACATTCGAAATCCTCTTCATTTATTTCTCTTTGACAATATGTTCTTTGGTATTAAATATTGGGATCTTCATGAATAGTTTGGTCATGAAGGACTATGATATCTTTTGCCTCATATCAGCATATTTTCTTGCATTGTGTGAATGCAAGCTTAATATAATATCTATATTGGTTTCAGGGAGTAAAATGTGGCATTTATGGTGTCAATAGCCCGGAATGGATTATGAGCATGGAGGTACCATTTTATGCTGTCTTGTTTGCAAATATTTTTTTCTTTCCTCTGTTCTTTGGAGCTTTCAGTTGTAGCTATATATGTTGATCTTTGCTTGTATCTTTGTGTTATATATTTATAACATAAATGTTTTTGTTCATGTAATAATGTGATTGTTTTAGTGTGTTTATGATCCATTTTGAACATAGAAGGCTTGTTTAAATTGAAACTTTCAATTTTGATATTGCTAAACTAGCTTCTATTATCCTTTCAACTCAAAAATTTCTTTACATATTTTAACATAATTGCAGGCCTGCAATGCTCATGGACTTTATTGTGTTCCTTTATATGATACCTTAGGTATGACCCCATCTTCATTTGCATTTATCTTAGCTATATCATGTTATGGACTGACTTAACCACATCTGAAATATGTTTTGCAATCAACACAGAAGGTTCATTATGTGGAGGCATATGAAGTGCCACCACTTGTAAAAAATAGAAAGAAAGAAGAGTATATATGTCACACTATTGTTTTAATATTTTCAAACATTATGTATAAGGATTTTACTCGTATGACCCAAAAATATAAAGATTTGTTACATCTTTTGTCAATCACGATAGTTAGATCACTAAACATATTTGACTTTAATCTTATCAAGTCATACAAAGGGTGATTTGTGATTGATTGACAGTGTAAAAAGTTTTGCACTGACATTGTATCGAAAAAGTTTTGACACAAATCATTTTAATATTTATTTTCAAAATGTTAATTCAGGTGCCGGTGCTGTGGAATTTATTATATTGCATGCAGAAGTCTCGATTGCATTTGTTGAAGAAAAGAAGATACCGGAGGTTCACCTATTGAAATAGTCTCTGTGATATATTATTAGGAAGGTTTAGAAACTGTGTTCTGCATTTTTCCAGTCTTATCAATATATTTGTTTTTGAAACTTTTCAGCTATTGAAGACATTTCCAAATGCAGCAAAGTATCTCAAGAGTAAATTCCATTGATTTTCTCAATTCCTTTTCTAAAATGAAAGAAGCAGCTGCCTTAATTTATTTATCTATTTTTGTGTAGCAATTGTGAGCTTTGGAAAGGTTACTCCAGAACAAAAGCAAGAATTTGAGAAGTTTGAATTGAAAATATATTCATGGGATGAATTTTTAGAAGTGGTGAGTTATCAATTTTTCATATTATTACTCTTTTTCCTCCTATCTGTTGTAAATTTGTCATGAAAAAAACTACTGGCCAAATCTGCAATTACTCTAACACAAAATATTAGACACACTAGCATTGCAATTTATGTTTGTAACTCTGAGCCTAGAAATGATAAAAGTTTGACACATGTTTTATGGATATTTTATGGTTGGATTGCTCATTTTAGTTTTGGCTGTATATCACAGGGTAATGATAAAAGTTTTGATCTTCCTGTGAAAAAGAAAAGTGACATATGTACTATAATGTACACAAGTGGAACTACTGGTGATCCCAAGGGAGTATTGATATCCAATGAGAGCATTATTACACTCTTAGCTGGCATAACGAAACTACTAGACTGTTGCAATGAATCAGTAAGTAGTTTTCTTTTATATCACTTCTTTTTCTTGCATTTGTATGAACATACAAGGGACCTAAAATGCCTACATCTTTTCATTTATGCAAACATCTTGGTCTTCTAATATGAATGCTCCTTAGTGTTGTCAAACGTGTATCGTAAAAAATAGCAGTTCGATCAAATTCTGCTACACAGCAATGTTATAGCTGTTGTTTGACATCATTTTGTACTAAATAACTTATCACTGAGCAGTAGCAACTTGTTCAAATTCCTCTACGCCGTGGCCCTATAACTGCGCTAACAAAACTAAATTGCTCTTAAAATGCTTTTTTCGGTTTTTGGATGATGAATGTTCTGCTATTCTATCTTTAATATTCCTAATATCCCACATTTTTTTGTTCCTGCTTGCAGTTAGTTGAGAAAGATAGATACCTATCATACCTTCCACTTGCGCACATCTTTGATAGGGTTGTTGAAGAAGCAATGATCTGGACTGGTGCTTCAATAGGTTTCTGGCGTGGGGTGAGTATATGCTAAATCTTTTATTACTTAATGAAGGCTTGATGTGATTATAGTATATTGGATTTTTATTTTTTTAATTTAATCTCAAGTAAATTCAAATTTTGTATTTGATAATAATATAGCACTACGTATTCAATTTGGCTGCAGGATGTAAAATTGTTGATGGAAGACATAGCTGAGTTAAAACCAACTATTTTTTGTGCTGTTCCCCGTGTGCTTGATAGAGTCTACACAGGTAAGTTTTTGGTCTTTGTTTATGATAAAATTATGAATTCATGAACAAAACTATACTATTTAAGTTAGTTCTTAGTCATTGAAGTGGTATTTTTCCTGAATTCCTATTCTCATATTCATCTCTTTGAACAATTTTTCCTCTCACCAAATAATAATAGCTATAATAAAAATAATAATGCAATGAAAATCTAAATCTCCATTTATTATACAGGTTTAACACAAAAGGTTAATACGGGGGGCACGATGAAAAATACGATGTTCAATTTAGCCTACACATAGTAAGTACTGTTATTTTTGCATTAATTGAGTTATATGATGGAAATATGACTCATTTACTGTATGAGTGCTCCTATATAAATCAAAGCACACAAAATCTCATTTAGAAGATGGTAATGCATTGCAATGTTCTGATAATATATACTATGAAATATGTTGCAGCAAGTTGCATAACATGAAAAGAGGGTCAAAACATAATTCGGCGTCTCCATTAATGGACAAAATTGTATTTAGTAAGGTGATTATAGTTTCATATATTTTAATTCACTGCTGTCTTGGTTCGAACAAACAATAACCATAACAAAATTGCACTGTACTACTAATAGTAATGTTTTTGCAACATGATCAGGTAAAAGACGCTTTAGGGGGTAATGTACGTATTGTTTTGTCCGGAGCAGCGCCTCTATCTAAACATGTTGAAAGTTTCCTGCGTGTGGTAACTTGTTCTCATATTCTACAAGGATATGGTATATTCTTTCACAACATTTGAACTATCATGAACTTATGTTACCTTTATGTGTGTGATTATTGATGTATAAAATCAGCATAAGTTGGTTTTAGAATTTAGATTCTACTTTGGCTGTTGTAGGTCTGACTGAAACATGTGCTGGATCCTTCGTGGCAATACCAAACGAAATAAATATGCTCGGTACGGTTGGCCCTCCTCTACCATATGTGGATGCATGTCTGGAATCTGTACCTGAAATGGGATATGATGCACTAGCAACCACACCAAGAGGAGAAATCTGTATTAAGGGAAGTACCATTTTTTCAGGGTACCACAAACGTGAAGACCTTACCAAAGAGGTTATGATCGACGGATGGTTCCATACAGGTTCATTCAGTTGAAGTTGTGATGATGTATATATATTGTTGTGGTATATAGTACCATTTTATTAATGCATGATTTTTTATTAAACAGGAGATATTGGAGAGTGGCAACCTAATGGAAGCATGAAAATTATTGATCGGAAGAAGAATATATTTAAGCTTTCACAAGGAGAATATGTTGCTGTTGAAAACCTGGAGAATATTTATGTTCAAGTTTCTGTTATTGAATCAGTAAGTCTTCTAGAGCCTTTGAATAATTTTGAAGCTCTATCTTGTAATAATGAATTTATTTTCCCTTTAATAAAGGAATTAATCTTCTTTTCATGAGCAGACAATGTTTTGTGACGTGTTTATATCGAGTTTTATCCTCTTTTGTTTCAGATATGGGTCTATGGAAACAGTTTTGAGTACTTCCTTGTGGCTGTTATTAACCCAAACAAGCAAGCACTTGAAGCTTGGGCAGGAAAAAATGATATGACAATGGAGTTTGATTCTCTCTGTGAAGATTCTAGGACGAAAAGTTACATCCTTGAAGAGCTCGTAAAGACTGCGAAAGAAAAGAAGGTTCTATTTAGTTTTAAGTCTCAATATTTCTCTAATTTGTTATGCTGTATATAATGTGTTTTTAACTTGTAGAATTTAAGAATTCTTCATATGTAGGATTGAAATTTTCCATATGAATCATGTTGGTAAAATTTCACAATAATCCAAAATCCTGATTAATGTTGTTTTTGCAGTTGAAAGGTTTTGAATTTATTAAAGCTGTTCATATTGATCCAGTTCCATTTGACATGGAACGTGATCTTATAACACCAACATATAAGAAGAAGAGACCCCAGTTGCTTAAACACTACCAGGTATAAGTTGTCAAAACTCTAATGAATTTTGTTTTGTTTCATTTGATTAAAAATGATACTAGTGAAGTGGAAAAACCTATATAAGTGTCAATAAGTTGACTAATCACTGTGATAATTGGACATTTAACACGATAATTGAATTCTAAGTACTCTGAATGTCACAATTCACAGCTGAAATGCAAATTCAAGGACATACTTACAAAAGTTATACACTTTTATTTATTTGTTGTACAAACTCAAGCTTCTATTGTTTCCGTACTGATTACTATATTTTTTGTGCACAGAATATCATTGACGAGATGTACAAGGCGACAAATAAACCAAGTACCTGAGATATACTTTCGGAGACAATTTATTTTATTCATGTCATGGAGTTTACATAATTTCTTTTGTTGACTGTATAGATTATTTTTTATAGATGGCAATTAATATATATTGCCATGGTTAGCTGCTCAACCGTGAAGGTAGAAAAATACTACTTTGATAGGTAACATTAAATTGTCAAAATATTTAATTCTTTTCTCTTCAAGACAAATAATCTCTACCACTGTCGTACAATATTGAGAAGATTTTCAAGGCTGTATTGAGAATTTCCATGTTGGGCCATTTTAGAGTACATCTCAATGTGTGTTTCTTTTCTACCTGCGGCAGTTCCAAAAACCTTATCAGTTTACCAGTGTTTCATCTACTTGCTGGATCTTTGCAAGTTTTGTGATTTTGGTGCAATGCTTGAAAATGTTGACTATGCCCTACACGGGCTACTTAAGTAGCAAACGCTATAAAGATAGAGTTTTTTTGGAATATCCGCTACCTAAGTATCGGACATAGGTATTTTGGTAAATTTGTAGGGCACACGAGAAAAGAGATGGGATGACAAAAGTAAATCTCTTCTTACCATACTCTGCAAGAACATTTGTGAAGTGAGAAAAAACTTTGTTATTAATTTTTAAAATAATTACATAAAATATTGGATAAAGATATTTGTATATGGTTAATTTTTTCTCAATTTTAATATTGAATTAAGATCTGAAAATTTATCCAATCAACGTTTAATATTAGATTGGATAAAGACATTATTCATCTTAAACTATCCTATGGCATAAAAAGACAGAACATGAAGCTTCTAACACATCCTTTTCGTTGTAGTTCAGTAAACTGGTTCCCATTTTTTGTCGTTTAGCATACCCGCTACTTGTTTTTTTGTTTGTTTTTTAACTTCATTTTTCAAATACTTCGAAGAAATATGACCATAACCAGTAACCACAGGCAGACAAAATTGTTAAACGTGTCCTTTATCAGTTTTATCTATTTCTTTCTACTCATTGAAATAAGAGCAGAAACATAATGATACGAACCAGAAAATCAAACAATGAAACAGTAAAGAACAATATTAAAGGAATGAGGATTTTATTAATTGATTGAATGGCTGAAGTCATTACAGAAAAGAGGAATCAACAATCCCTGGACTTTCTGACTCAGAGCTAGGCTCCCTATTAGGAAGTTAGTACTTCCTAACCATATTTGCACAATAGAAGAATCCAAGGTACTTTCTCATTCTCTTTCTGACTCCTTATAACTAGGAAGAATAATCCCTCACTCCCACACCCGTCACCATCAGTCTAACAACCTCAGCCACTTTTTCCTTTATTACCCCTTCTAGAATATACTAGCCATGGTCTGACCCCACTAGTCCCATGATGAGCTAATTGTTCATGTGGAGCTGAACTGGCAGATAAGTCCCTATCACATAAGTACAAGCTTATATGCCTTTATGCAGGAATTGAATTTCCCACATTTGACACAGCAGCACATTGTGGAAGATAAAGATCAAAGTTACTCACATTTGAATTGCACAATCAGCCGTATGATCTTAATCAACCGCTCTATGATTATTTGCGTAAAATGTGGGATTTCACAACCACAGGAACTAGGACGGTCCATTTTGAACATAGAAGGAGAACAAGGACTGTAAATGTAGAAACTTGTCCATTTAAGCATGTATCCAGCATAAATGAAAAAAAACAAAATAAAATAAAACAATGTTGATATACCAGAATATTGGAATATACAATGAACACAAAATTTTACCAATGCAATGAGAGCATATAGTTATATGGAAACAGATTACTGCATTCAATCCAATTGTTTCTCAAGTATTGAGTTGTCTCTCTCACTATTTGATGCAAGAGGCAGAGACATAAACTGCAATGCAAGTAACTCATCTCTGCTATATTTCACCCTTTGATCTATGTCAAAATAAATGAAAAATTATAATTAAGATAAATCATTAAAAAAATAGCAACCAGAATATTAGAAACGTAATGGGAATTACCTAAAAAATATGGAGATAAGGACGTTTGTTCTTTCTTCCTAGCTGTTTGCATAGTCCTTGAAGTTAATCGAGATGAATGCTGACGTCCGTTTTCTTCAAAAGGAAGTACCGCAACAAGTTCATGCCTTACTTCAATCTGTGGATGATTTCTACTGAATGATAAGATAGCATCTTTGGTTAAGAGCCAACAACCACTGAGGTCTATCAGTTTCAGACTTTCAGGAGCCTTAACCTTATCAAGAGAACAATTTGTCAATACCGCATCACATATACTAAGCTTTGTCAATTTAGGAACTGATGATAGATGGTAAAGTGAGATGTCTGAGAGTGAAGGACTTTTAAGAGATAAATATCTCAGCTCTTGGAAGCTGGATAAAGGGAATAAAGCTTCATCGGTGACTCGAGTGTGCTCCAAATTCAGCCTTTCTAATTGTTTCAGATTTTGAAGGGCCGTTAGAGAGAGTGAGTCCAAGTCAGTCCCTCCCTGGTGCAAAAACCCTAAGTCAAAGTATAGAAAGGAAGGTTAAAGACAGAGTATTAAACTACAGGTAGCAAATGAAAATAAACCAGACAAACTGAGAGAGAGATGATGTTGAAGAAATGAGTATTTAGACATTTTGAACAACATATACAAGAAGACAAGAATTTGTTTAATTGAGACCGATCACTTTAATTAATTTAAATGCTTGATCAGTCAAATCAGCATTTACAGATGGAAACAAAGTGATCAGATAAGATAGATCTTATATAGATAATAAATATTTTCTTGCTAAAGTTAACCCGAACCCAATGTTATAGATCTAATACGGGTATTACATGCCTTAGCAATACTATCCTAATATACATCAAACGTTAAGATTTCTTAATATGGAATACATGTTTGTTACTAGTGTGACTGTCACTTATTTATCTGCAATTATTGATTTCTAGGATTATAAGAAGTTATTTAAATCTATTGTGCAACACGCAAAAAGGTCATTTGATTCCACAAGGTAACTCAAATACAAGGCACAGACATAAGCAAATGAGTTGTTATCTCCTGACATGTTGATGCAGGACATACAGAAAAAGATAAATAGCTGATCTAATTGAAGATAATATTCACTATTTAAGAAAATTACGTAGGGTACAAAAATAAACTTCTAGATCTCTGTGCCAATGAATGTTAAATTAAAACAGAAGAACAAGGAATCGTTAGGCTCATGAGAATAATCATCAGCCTAGCACAAAAGTTCCCTAGTGAGGAGTTATTCAGTGGTAAAGAAAAACTTGTATATTAGTCGCAGAAATAGTACTGTTTAGCCTCACAAGTCACAACATTAAAAACTATACCAAGTAATCAAATACCTTTAATATTTGTATTGCTCAGATCAACAACCTTCAATGAAGGCATCAAGCTGATAAATGGGAGGGCAGTATCTTCCACTGATGTCTGAGATAGTGATAGAATTTCAAGATTGGGAACATGTCCAGCTAAAATCCCTATTCCAGCAGAGCTAACCCAAGTACCACTCAGATTCAAACTTTTCAACTTTCCACCAATACATGCAACCATCTCAACTGAATTATCATCCATCATACATGATCTGAGATTGAGATGTTCTATTACTTTCAATTTACTTAAGAAGAAGAATTTGTCAAGACCGGTATGGGCCACGTCCAGAAAGGACAGGTTACTTGTATTTGCATATAATAAGGTTCCAGCTTCATTCAGGAATGTAGACCCAGAGAAAATAAGCTTTGTCAAAGGAGCTTTATCATCTTCATGAATAGAGTCAATAGTACAATTACTCATGTTGAGGCATTCAAGAGATGATAAATTAGGCAATTTTGTGACGCTGGTCCATTCCAGATTTAGATGGGTTAACTTGGGGAATGTGTTAAGAACAACAGCGCCTTTGTTTGATATTTTACTACCCCAGAGTTCAATGTGTTGTAGATTTTTCAGTACCTAGAACAGGTATTTTCAAAGGAGACAAGGACAAGATGTCAACATTATTACATCTTGAGAACTGGCAACACAGATTTGTATGGGGAAAAACCCACCATATAATCAACAACACAGACACGCTCTAAAAACACAACACAGTAGACAACTAACAAACAAACAATGAAGTCAAACAGTGAATCCAGTAATTCAAGAAATGTTTGTCTCAAACCCAATTGAGTATCTGACGATAACTGACCAGGGAAAGAATAAACAATGTTTTTGCCAAAAGCATTCTATTGAGTTTAAATGCAGAGCACAACATGCACATAAATCCATCTCTATGAATATTAACAGTGCAGTGAATAATGCCTCTTTATAAATATAAATCATAAACCAATTAAAAAAAAAGGGTACAGATCCATTTACACTGAAATGAAAAATGGCACAATTACGCCATATAATTAGTGATTTTATGCAGAATTGAAAATTTATCCAATCTAACCATTGAATTGTTCGTATTGCATGACAAATTTGGAAAAAACTGACATCTTTACAAATCAAGTGGAATGCATTTTCATTTAATGACAACATACTATAATAGTATAATTTGAACCAAAAATCGATAGAGGTGAAGTGATTAGTTGGTAATGGCATAACCCAGAACAGCACAAACACATATGTCAACCTAAAAAGAAAATGAAATACCTGTAAGGAAGCTAAAGACTCATCGTCGACAGGCAAACCACCCAAGTCAAGAAGAGACAAGTTTTTAAGAGAGGCAAGAAGCTTGACTCCTTTGGCAGTGACGCTTGTTTTCGAAATGTGCAACTTCTCCAAATTAGGAACAGAAAGGATATGATTAATTCCAGCATCATTAACTTTGGAGCATCTAGATAGATCCAACTCTTTAAGACTATTCATTCCTATAACCAATTAAACATTCATCTCATCACCACACAGACAGATCAAATGAGTGAAATGGCAAAACATACAGCAAAGTTATTGTAGACACGCATGCATTAATCGACTTATTTTATCTTTTGTTACATAGTAGTAGCTTAAGCTTATATATAATCACTTAAACCAGAATCAGAAAAAAACAGGGGAATGTATGTTATGAACTACCTGTGATAGGCCAAAGAGCTGAAGAATTGATTCGATAACATTCAGCAATGTTCAAATAACGCAAATGGCGAAATCCTCCCAAATATGCCATCCATTCTGCATCTACAGAGTTATCACCTTTTACATCAACCTCTTCCGCACTATGTTTGAAAACCCTAACCAGAGCAAGAAAAGTTACTATTATTATTATTATGACAGTTGAAGAAATGAAGTGAATTGTGAAAATAAGCGTGAATTACTCGAGGAGGGAGGGGTGGAGGAGACGGCGAGTGATGAGGCGGCGGAGGAGAGCATCGGCGAGATGAGAAGGTAAGCGATCGAGAGATCGTTTCTGTAACCGCCATTTTTCAACGGTTTCTCTGCTTTTACAAGCTGCGTTAATGCAAAGTTCAACCAATTCGGTTTCTCTGTTCATTTTCTCTGAAGGAGAGTTTGACTTGAAAAGAAATGAGATCGAGATTATTATACATTCACGATGAAGCTTTTCTTTCTTCCGTGAAAAGAAAAGAGAAACATCTCAACATGGGCCTCGTCATGCCAATTGGGCCTTAGACTGTCCCACGTCCAGGTTTTGCTGGAAATTATAGTTATGTTAGCTGACCACAAATAATTAATTATCTTTTTTCTATTATTTTTTTGGTAGAATTTTTTTTTTTCAATCGTTATTTTTATATATGAGATAATTACATTTTTTTTTATAAGCAACGATAGTTGTTAGTATTACAATGTTAGATTAATTTTCTCCTTGCCAGGATTCGAACCTTGGACCTCCAGCTCCTTAACCCCTTTTAATTGGCTTAACCAGTTGAGCTACTCATCCCACCCATAAGATAATTACACTTGAATGGAATGTAAACAGACAACAAGCTGTGCCGCTAATCCTTTTTTAATGGCAAAATCAATCATCTTAAATACGAACCATGATACCACAATACGTGGAGATGTGTGGAACATCCGGGTGCATTTCGGAACACTTTGATTTTTTTGACCTCGTGCGTCCTGCCATGCCCATGAGAAGTAGACAGGACCTTGTGACTGGCCTAGATATAGAGTTTGTTTAGCCTCTTTTGCACACACTCTCAATCCATTTATATATATTGTGTGAGATGTGCACACCAAAAACCATCTTATTTTTTCTTGACAGAAATTTGTAACCACTAAACAGGAACGGAAATTTTGTACCTATAAGATTGTAAACAAAAAATAATAATTTATCTGCCTTATTTGTGGCAAAATAAATTATGTGATTCATTTTTTACCAAGCTCTTTTTATATTTGAATTTATCTCCATATATTTAAACTGACAGGGATAAATTAAAAAATTATTAATTTGTCAGAATATGAGAACACCCAAGAAATGTATATGTCAAAAAGTTTAGAGATCACGTTCTGTATTTTTCAAGATTAAAATTATGCATTACTTGTCGTGGCATGATTTTCTTAATATTGATTTGAAAAATATGTCTATCTACCTATCCTTGTCAGCTGATGATTCCAACAATATATCAATAAACATTTTTCTGATATAATTAATAACTAGTTTTATTTTATTCAGGTTTCTTCTAACACCACACAAAAAATTTACCTGAAATCTTTTCAATGTTGAAGCCCACCACAGTGATAATAAAATATTATCCATTCAGTAAGGAGCAGATGTACAGGATAAGATTGTTATCAATTCATTTTTGTATGTTTGTGTGCCATGCCATATTGATGAAAGTTAGTTTTCGGTTATTTCTATGTTCCCATGTTCATAATTTGTTTTTACTTAGATGTTCCTAAGTTTTTTAATACTGGATATCACGACACGCAACTGCAGAGATAAATCTCTTGAGGCTTGTGAGACCCAAATGGGCGGCTAACGCATGCCCAGACTAGGGAATTAGCAATCATTAACTTGAGTTATCTTATGTGGAATTTATTAAGAACAGAATTAGCAAATCATTAATTTGAAATAACCAAACAAGCATTGCACAGCACATAAACATAAATACTATTGCACAAACTGTTATATATGAAGTACAAATGCTGCAAAGCTTGCAACATCACACACAGAAAAGACATCCAAAGCTTTAAAAAAAATACAAGTGATGACTCTTCTCTAACATGTTAAGAAGTTCATTTAAATTCTGAACTTCTCAACTATCACTCTTTTTCGCTGTCTGTCTGTCTTGTATCACTCACTGTATATAAGTTGTAAAGCAGATACGAAAGAGGATGAGCACTCTTTTCTTGTCTCTTCACTCCTTTCTTATCCGCTCCTTCCATCTTATATATAATCTATCTATTTTCATCTATCCTAATTGAAATGCAAAATACACAAGAGTAGAAGATTTGACACCAAAATAAAAATGAAAAAGGAGAATCTTAAGAACCTCTCCTCACTGCACATTTCGTATTACACAAGAAAGCATTAAACCCTAGCCGTCCGACGTTTTAAACCAAATCGATCATTCTCAGGCCAACACGTAGTTTGCGACTGAGACATCTGCTGGAGTGGTAGAATGGATGTAGACAAATTCAATGCTTTTACCTGCTGATAAAGAGCTGATCCATGCTGGGAATGTGTATGAATCACCGGACTTTGTGAGTCCCCAAATTGGACCATAAAGCTTGGATATCGAAAGATTGAGAGACTTGAGATTCTTGGTTGATTTGTTAGTCACAATTGTTGAATATCTATAGTATGTTCTGCCCTTGGAAACCCAAGAGTTGGTTACTTTCTGTTCAACGGAAATTGGGCCTGACTTTGAAGCTGTAAAAGAATACTCCATTTTAGTTTCTAACTGAAGCAAGTATTTCTCAGATAATTTCAAAAATTCTATACTATTATATAGTACTAAAAAGTACCTGGGGTTGGAGTTATCCTTGGTTTGGGAGATGAATGTGGCTTGGTAACAACTGGTCTAGGAGCTGGCTTGGTAACAATGGGTCTAGGAGCTGGAACAACAACGGGCCTAGGAGCTGGAACAACTGTAAGGAAGAAATTATAGCGCGATTACTTATACTATCACAGAAGATTTATTTATAGCAGGAGAGGAGAGGAAATTTGAGAATAATGATGACAATACCTGGAAGGAGCTGGTTGTAGCCACCATGACCGCCACTGAGTCGTGCAAGAACACCTAAAAGAGGAGCATTGTTGTAGGTTGCTGGTTCTGTTTGTTCGTAGTTCTTTCTTTCATCAGCAAAGTCATCATATGCATCAGGTCCACCAACAATAGCACCAGTAAGTAGATTGGTGTTGCTCCTTTTGCTGCTAAACCAAGTATTGTAACCTCCAAAGCAGCTTACAAATGAAGGATTAGCCTTGATTGAAACAATGGATGAACCTCTGTGGTGAACCCTTTGAGGAAAATTGTTTCCATATCCCACCATGTAACTTGTGGCTCTTGGGTTGTCTCCAAGAATGTAGTCCACCTGAAGATTATTTTTAAGAACAAAAAAATGATGAGCCCCCTTGAAATATTTAGCACCGACACTTCAGATTAAAGGTGTCTCTAGTGTCTGAGACATGTCAAATAATTTTAACGATTGAAATGGGACAAGAAAGTACAATTGAATGAGGTAGTGAATTACCTGAGACTTTGCAAAGGAGAGAAGTTCCGACGAAGGGACATTGCCGGAATCACATCTCAAGTTTCTACCAGAAGAAACAAGGTAGTCAGAATAGACAGTGGCTAAAAAGGAGGCACTTGTGACAAACTGTAAGTTGTTCCATCTTTGACGGTATATGAGACCACCAGGTGTCTTCTGAACATTGTGAGAACCCTTTCCAAGGCATGAACACATGAAATACTCAGACTTTTGCAGATATTTCTCAAACACTGGTGCATGAGCTCCAGCTTTTCCTTGCATCAGGAACTACACATCAAGAAACAATAGAAAACAGTTTAGCCACAAATGATTGAATGCATATATCTAAGAACATCTAATCATCAAATTAATTACTTAATAAATTGATGTTACCTTAGCAACTAAAGTCTGAACACCAGGATACTTAACATCCCAACTGAATTCAGTCATTTGCCAACCAGTTCCACCCATGGAGTCACCATTTCTACCAAGGTAATCCAAGTAATATTGGTTGTTAGATGCTTGATACAACCATGCAGCAGCCCAAAGCAATTCATCCTGTTCGTACAATTACCGACATTCAATTCAATTATTAATTAATATTCAAGCAATAATTGAATGTGTACACTGTTTGTTTCCAATGGGAGTTATTATTTTTGTATTAATCCACAATTGTACAAGAAAAACTTACATTGTATCCACTGATGGATCTGTAGTACTTCTGTGCAACTGTGATGCTGCTGTCATATTTGCCTCTGTATTTATCCGCAAAATCAAACAACTGCAATTTATCAAACACAGAGACATTCAGTTTAGTAGTGGTTCCAGGCAAAAATGCACACGTTGCGGCTAATGTGTATAGTATTAATATTACGTTAAGAACGACACTTATTTTTGGATTATTTTTTTTTATGTAATGTTAAATATATATGGATGAAGTAGAATGGAGTCAATTTAGTTTAATGTAAGTTCATTAGATTAATTAAATTAATATTAACATGGTTGATTAGTACTATTTGGTATCCTTATTTTTTAGGTTAGAACTAAAATACCTGAACCTTATGATAGTAATAAATCTGTTTGAGATCTAGATTGACAGTAAAATAGAATTTGAGAAACATGTATGATATTTCTTTGATTTGTTCATTACTCATCTAACTATAATAAATGTATAATTAAATGCAACATGTGTCTTCACCTATAGAAACAGTGACAGAAACATAATAGAGGCACATGACAGCGGAAAAATAGGTCCAATGTGTTAAATTAATGTGAAATGAAAATAGTAACAAAATAACCCGATACACATTCATGGTTAGTTTAGTTTGGTTTGCAACCAAACAAATGTGATGAGTATAATTTCGACCCAAAAGGGGAAAAAAAAGTAGCACCGACAGTGTATGTGTCCACGTGAAATGACAAAAATTTATAGTATTATTAAAACGAAGTTTCGTTTTTTTGTGCTATGTGAATCTCTTCAATGGGAAGGTTAGGATCAAATTCCGCACAAATGTACGGTCAAATGTGTAACAAAAGTTTAAAGAAAAAGTGCCTCTTCACTAGACATGAAAAAGAGGTCTTCATCTCTCTATTGTTCATTTTTATTTTTTTTAATAATAAAAATTTATGAAAATATTTTTACATAGTAGTAAATGAATTAAAATTATTTATATGACTTTTGAATTAGATACGATAAAAGTTCAAAGATTTTGGTGTAAAAATTTGCTTGTATGCATATGAATTAAATTAAATTTTATTTGTTTACAACCACAATTTTATTAGTATTATTATACTATTATTGTTAAGAGTGAAAAATAAAAAGGATAATTTAACTGTCAATATTAATATGTAATATTGTTAAAAAAAAATTGTTAAAGATGAGAATCAAACATCTTATTTATCTTTCACTTTATTCTCTAATATCACCCACACAAAAAAGAAATGGTTAAATAAGGATTCAACTCTTTCACACTTGTTAGTTGTTTTAAGAAAAAACGTAAATTGAGTGAACTCTTGCTTTATTAAGTACAAGTAGGACTGATGAAGAAGACTAAAGAAAAAGTGGGAAACAGAATTCCACAAATGTACAAATCGTATTTTTATGGGGTCCCTAAATATATTATCTCCACCTTCTTGCCTTTTCAAAACAAATATTAGGTACAGTACAGTTGAGGGGATTTTAATATTTACTTTAATATAAAAATTGTGTATACTACTATTACTTTTTTTAAAATTTAGTTTAATAATAAAAATAAAAGAAAATGTTTGGATCACTTATATCCCATCTAAAAAAAATCAAAAAAGATAAGATAAGGTTTTATTTAAGTTTATTTTAATTTTTATCTTTGGAGACTTTATGTTTATTGAATCAATAAATGTCCTTCTACCGACCCATACTGCCCAGTTTGGTAGCAATAACGTCTCTGACAAAAGAGTCTTAAATAAAAGTGTACTGCCAGTAACTACCTATTAGTTACACTGTTCAACCGTTTCACACCAATATTTGCCACTTTCAGTAACAAAAAACAATTCATTTATACTTACCAACTTACCATGCTTCAATGTTTATAATGTCCTCTCCTTTTATCAATCGGGTATTTTTGCGTGCAACTATTGCTATTCATAAGAGATTAATCTCTCGAGTTAAATAGACTATAATAGATTGTAAAATAATCTCTCAAAAATTTTAATATTGCTTCGGATTCAAATCACTTTGTTGTTATTATTTATTATTATTATTATTATTTCTCAATTTTACTGTTTTTTAGTTTTCACATAAAGTTACTTCTTTACTAAAATAATTAAGTTAAATAAGAATAATAACAATAAAAATAAATGAAGTGAACAAAGTTGAAATGTGTGAAAGTGAACCTCATAGGCATGACGGAGGAGTTCATGTGAATAAGCAGGATTAGAACGGCGGAACACAATAGAAGCAGCAGCCATAGCAGCGGCAGTTTCTCCGGCAAGATCCGACCCGGGATTACTTGGATCAACCTTGTAAGCATGACGGTCAGTGGTCATATCCTCCGGCCTTTGCCAACACTTATGGTCAGTGTTCCCGTCTCCTACCTATTTGTCAAAATGCCCAAATCAACATCATTCATTATTATTCACATAATAATAAATAAATAATATCCCAATTAATTAACTAATAAAATTATTAGTAACATCCAAATTCAACTTTAACTCTATGGAAAATAAAAAGACACTAACCCATGATTCCATGAATACCATACTATAAAATATTAATATCATATTAATTCTTTTTGGAAAAGGAAAAGTCAAAAACAAAAAATAAAAAACAGAGCAAAACAGAGTGAGAAGTTGGAACTGAGAAGGTACCTCTCCATAGAGAACATTAGGTTCAGGATGAGCTTTGATGAAATAATCAGTACCCCATTTCACAGCTTCCATGGCATGACCAAGTTCACCACTAGAAGCCATTTGTTTACCATATTCAATAATGCTCCATGACATCATTGTAACAGTAAATGCCATTGGTAATCCAAATTTCACATTATCACCTGCATCATAATATCCACCCACTAGATCTACCTGCAAATTTTTTCAACAGAAAAAAAAAAATTAACAAAATGTAAAACTGAAAATAAAAAAATAAGCATGAATGAAAAAGTAAAAAAAAAACTTACCCCACTTGCTTTACCATCTTGAAGACCAGAATGAGATCTCCATGAAACTCTTTGGTTATGAGGAAGAACACCAGATCTTTGAGCTTCAAAGAACATAATGCTTTTGCTAAGTGCTTGGCCATAGTCATGACCAGCAAAGGATAAAGATGGAAGTAAAAGAAAAAACAGGGGAAGCATTGAAATGAGTTGTGTTAGCTTTTCCATGGAAACAAAAAATGGAATATGCTGTAAATGTGTGTGTTTGTTCAATGCAGTGAGATGGCAAAATATGGCAATGCAGGTGAGTTTTGAGTAGCTGAAACTTCGGATAGTCCCGCTAAATAAGGAGAGAATCCTTGCGGAAACAGAGAAGTTTCAGAAAAGATTGTGAGAGAGAGAAGAAGAAGAATACAGGATTGGAAACTGAGGAGCTCGAGGCTCTATATATTAAGGGGAGAGTGGAAAAAGGGAAGGTATCAAGAACACAGAAGTTGACACTTTGGCAGTGAATTTATTAAAAAAATGTTACTACATTATAGTATTAAATAATTTAATACTAGTAGTAAATAATTTGTTTCTATTATTAATATTATTTTGGATTTTGAAGTGGCTATAAACGTTTCTGATGAGTAAGGAACAATGTCATGTGGCCTTACAGCAAGCAGTCGGTGATGTTTTAAATTATTTGGCAGAATTGGAATTACTCTACTGCTTATGGTTAAAATAGTCCTAGTAAATCAAAATTGTTTTGACTTATGGAATGGAGTTTGAGGAAGAATGTGTGATTTTTTGTGCCTTTAGTAATTTTAGTCTAAAATGGACGGTTACTATTACTTTTGTTCATGTGAAAACATTTAGGTGAATTTGGTTTCATATTCCACCAAATTACTGTAAGTCAGAACATGCTTTAAAGTTTGAATAGTAGACACATTTTTTTGTAGAAAATGAATCAATTTCTCAATGTAAAATCTAATTTCATTAGTGTAATATTAACCCAATATTTAAATATTGACTTATACGTCAGAGTTGTAACATTTTTGCAGGTATTTTTTTTCGTGTCTGAAACTTGTAACCACGACATTCAACTACATTCTTCTACAAATGAGTAATTATGTTATATCCATTCAGAGCAAAAATGAGTCAATTTGTTACTGTAAAATCGAATTTTATTAGTCTTTGTAGTATTTATTATCATCATCATGATTTTGATAAAAAAATTATAAACCAAATTTAACAACAATTAGTAGCACTATTTGCGGTCCCCATAGACCCGCGCCAAGACCCATATTGAATATCAAACGAACCCACTCCTAAAGATTTGGTCTTTTCCTCCCTAATCGTCGGCGTGATAGTAACAAAGGAAATTGTGAAATGTGAATACTTCTCTCTCATACGACTCAAACAAACTATGAGATGATGACACCCATTTCCCACGTACCTTTGCCACTCACCATTTTAAATTTCTACTATGCATTTACAGTTCCACTTTAAAATTGAAGAGATTCAAAGCTGACTTTGACTGAAATTCTCAACTATTGATGAGATGAGACTATTAAAATTGTAAACTACAAAAACTTTGAGTCTGAATTATTAACTGAAATTGTAAGAGTAACGGCCTCGTGACCTTTTTAATCCTAGAAAACCCATGTTAGCTAACATGCAGGTCGCAGTCATTAGTCACATCACTAACTAAACATACAGTAACATACTTTTCATGGTTCACAAACCTTCCTTCCCCCAAATGCGTATATAAATGCATACTGTACTCCCTCTGGTCTCATATACAAGAAACAAAAAAAATTACAAAGTCTTAAATATAAGAAAAAGTTACTACAATCATTACATTTATTTTGAATATTCCAATTTTATCCTTTGTTTTACTTTTTCTCATAATAAATAATAATTTAATTTAAACAAAAAGTAAGGGTAAAAGTGGAAATGACATATTTTTCCTAATCATTTACCCACTTTCTTAGAGGGTGTGTCTTTTTTTTTGTTTCTTATATATGAGACCGAAGGGAGTATTAATTACAGACAATCAAATTTCCACTTACATCGGGTTATTTTGGGGTTCTTGAAGTTAATATTTTGCCACGTTCATAGTTTTGTTTTTTTTAGAAACTGGGTGAATTAGTTCATTTCATTAGCAATAATAGGATTAATATAAGATGGTGTGTCAATAAAAAGTTGAACAGGAGATGTGGCGGCCTTTGCTAAAATATTGATCAAACCCCATTTATATGTCTCTTAATAAATTTAACATTAGAATTGTTAAAATAACGTCTATAGTTGTTGTATCAAAATCAAATTGTTTATATTTTTTTTAAAATTATGCCAATAATATTCTACAAAAATGTGTATTACAAGTATTAAATAGTTAATAAAAAGAAGTATTAAATAGATCCAACTTATGCGAAAATGTTGTTGTATCAAAATCAAATTGTTAATCTTCTTCTCTTCTAACTCTAGTCGTCACCATTTTTTCTTCTTCTTAGTCTACCGGATAGGGGTGATTTTAGGTTAATCTTTGCCTGAAATCATCCTTCCGAATTGTTTTTCTTTCTCGTTATAATAAATATGTGTGATTTTCACATATTTATCCACTCAAAAGTTAAATTTATATCTATTAGATTACTTAAAAAAAATCACATATCTGAATACAATTGAATTAAGTTCACCTAAACATGTGGTTGTCATTTTTTATGAGCTCAAATTGAAACTGGTGTAATTTACTCTTGTTCTCCGCAATCGCTGCCTGCAATATCAAGAAAGATTTCTCCAACTGCCTAAACAACCTTTATTGTACACACTACACACACACCTAAACCTAACTGTAGCAGCTACTATACTCAGTCTAACAAAGATACAAAGTGAAAGCGGTGCGGCTTCATCAAGTTACTACAACTAGTATTGTGGTACCTCCTGGAACATCATTGCAGACAATCCCAACCCCGACAACCCGACAATAGACACTCATGGCTATTAAATTGACGTCTCAAACCAATTCTATATTGCCACCGACAGTATCCCAAGTGAAACACAAACATTACTACCTCAAATCAAAATTATTATTAGTATCACAATAATACTTTACTCTCACTAATAATTAATACTCCAATTTGTCGTGTTTTTACATTTTGGAGTATGCCATGGTCTATTATCAGTATAGTAATGTAAGTATAACTAATAAACATCTACTAGTATTTCTCAAGGGAGTACCACTAATTTTTTTTATGGTTACTAATAATTAGTTTAACTTGGTTTATCACTATAGTTTTACTTTGAATTTGAATCACATAACACTCAGAAGTATAACCTTAAGAATATTAAAATAATCCAATTGAATTAGCGGATTAATTAACACGATAAAGTTACAACGTGATGGTAAGTATTTAAATGGGAAATTAAGGAAAATGTGGTCAAAAAGTGAACACAAAAGGACAGAGTCCCAATTGTCAGAGAGCTTTATTCCCAACCGCAATCAACGGCCTCCACCGAAAATAAGATAAAATCTTTCGTTCATACATACACTCCTTCTATTCTATTCCATTTTATGTTATCCTTCACTTTTTGAATGCATTTTTTTGCTTTTAATAAAGTTGCAATTGTAGTAATAATAACCTTAAAAAAAATGAATAGAAAAAAGAAACTGACACGTCGTGTAAAAGTCAAGGAGGCAAATTTCCTGATTTACTGAGTGGCTCCGGTTGTGTGACGCTCACCAGCGACATTTCCCACAGTTGAGTATCCGTTGTCCAATGTTTTTCAATTCAAAATGTGCCACCCATGAGAGGGTGTTCATTTTGGTTTTCAAGTGCTACAATTTTATTTTAAAATATGAAAACTGATATTAGCTTCATTTCAAAATATAAGTAAAAATTAGATATAAAATTTAGACTAAATATGTTAACTCTTGTTGACGCATTTTTGTTTATATTTTGAATCGGATGAAGTATTTTAGGTTGACATGTATAGGAATATAACATGTTAAATATTTTGGAGCTCTATGTAAGGAACTTAATTTGGCAAAGGTTCAACAATATATAATAACAAAATTCAAATTAAACTGATGAAGAATATGTTTGTTTGATGCATGATGGACATTTTTAAAACATCTGAAACTTATTATGTAGAATTTAAAATATTGTTTTGGACTGGGTCTACATTCCAACAACCGATGATGTACACCTCCCGTATGCAAATTCGGTTCAAGTTGCACTGGAGTTCTAATGCGTCTCAACCAGCTCAACGGTCAAGGAAGTTGGCCCTCCATAACGACTGACATTAAAATTATTGACATTTACTGTCAAACGTGGCTCTTCGGTCGTTTTTTCCAATAGTAATTGATGGTGAAGATGTCGAATTCGTCCTCCCATTGATGGCTTTGGCTCCGCGTTGGGGCTATATAAATTAAAAACTTCTCATGCAGAAGACACATGTACATTCTATCATCTCTTAAAACATTTGTTTCACATTTTTACTAACTTGAGCAACGGAGCACCTACAGGTACAATACCTCTCCACTCACCGGAGCTGAAGAGGAGCACCACCGAACAAGATCGACTCTAATGAAAGTAAGATTAGATATAAGTACATAAAATTTGTAACATGCACAATGCTGTTTTTTTCTATATCTAACATGAGTCTTTGACTAGGTTTTTTATTTTTGACTAGAAGTATATTAGTAGTAGTTAATACTGTAGTTCAATAATGCATCTCATGACTTGCATTCTCGAGGCCAATGTACAATTTTATTTTAAGATTAAAGTCTTGATACACTTTTATTTCTTCCTCCCTTGATTGAGTGCGTTAGGTCACCTTTTGGAAATTATGGCACTCACCCCTGACTTTGCACTAAACCATGTCCGCAAAATCTTAATTTTTAATGTATAGGTGCCGTCCACGTACCCAAATTGCTTATACTCACTTTAATTTTGGCGCTTATACACAAATTAGAGCTCCTTAACAATTCAAATTTGCTTACATAATTATCAAAGAGGGAAAAGACCTACTTGCCACAAGGCGTTAATATTGCACTTGGTATATGTTAGTTTCAAGATATTTTCAAGTGAAATTTGAGTTTGCAAATTGGTTGCTAAACATCATCATATATAAATTGTACTCTTCAAAGAAATGCATGCACATAATAATGTGTAACAACGTGACCCGCTTTACAATGATTTAAACTCCAACAAGTGTTAGCCTATAACTTGCAATTTGTTGAATTGGATTGTTATAGAATGAAAGAGATGGTTATCGAATTATCCTTATGTACATGAACTTGTATATGTGGAAGCTAGCCAAATAAAGTATATTTCCTTGCAACATTGATCATGTGCTTAGTATAGTTTTACTTTATGCAACATTAACTAAAAGTTCTTAAATCGTACGGATCGTGCAACTAAAAGAACTGTTCATCATAATTGCGTTTTACTAATAAACTTAGATGTGATGAGAGTAACCGACTAGGTAGGTAAATAACAAACTAAAACAAACTCCATGAGTCTGTTTGGGAGTTTAGAGGAAAAAAATTAAAAAGGAAAATATTTCATATTTCACAGAGGGTGTTTTTATAGAGAAATATAAATGAATATTTATTATTAATATGTTCTTAATATTGAGAGTATTACAAATATACTAGTAGATTAATGGATTTGAAGAATTTATAAAAAAAAAGAATCCTCCTCTAATATAATTTTTTAGTTGTGCCTAATTTGAGGGGGAAAATGGTATAAACCACTAACCATATATTGTTCATATGGAAAGGAGAACCATATGAAATTCATCTGTAAGATAAGTAAACTCTGGCTAACAATTATTTTCACTAGGAATCAAATTTGTGTTCTTTCTAACGATTTATCTTAAAGCAAATTACTCATTAATCATTTGAACCAAATGACTTGATTAAATGAAAGAATTTTGTATCATTACGGAAAATTCAAAAATTTTAAAAAGAAAATGAAAACTTTATTTAAATTTAAAAAGAAACATCCAAATCCTTTGGGCCTACTAAAGATATATTAAAATCGTGTAAAGAGGCAAAGGCCCCAAGTAGATCACATAACGATATCTATAGGCTATAATGATAGAAGTTGGGAGAGATTGAACGGGGACAAGGGGTCCTTAATTTATAACCTCACCTTCCAAATAACGTAATAGCATTTGTTTTTCTCTCTAGTTTTTCTTAGAGATATTTAGAAAATTGATATTAAATTTATTTTGGCAATTAATATTATGTTATAACATTTGGTAGAAGAGTAATCTTGAATTTTTTATATTTATTAGTATGTCTTACTCACATGCTCTACTTGTACCTGGTTTTTTAGGTGTTTCTAGTTATTTTCTTTGACCTTAGTCCCTTTTTTCATACCCAAAAAAGAATCATTTATGAAGATATATACAAATAATCAACATCCAAAATTTCAACTTATATATGCTGAATGTCTTATCAGTCTCGTGTGTTCAATAATGCAAAAAATTACGCTTAAAAAGATGTTATAAGTGTAAAAGAGGTTTTTAAAATCCTTCCAGAGTTTAATACTCCCTCTCCGTTCCATAACGAATGATCTAGAGTAGCATATAAGCAAGCGGTGTAACCACAAATGTTGACACAAACATCACACATGCATAAAAAACACATGACAAATATTTTTTTTTTTTATCTCTTTCGTCGCTAGACAATGTGGTGAGCAATACTTCAAACTCACACACACAATTGTGAGGTAGTACTTATTTGGTTGAAATCATGGTAAAGAAAGTTTCTTAATTGTTCAATGAAAAACATGTTTTTTTAATCAAACAAATTTAATGCATTTCATTAATTACAAAATTTTCAATACATGAGGAAATAATCTCAAATTTATGAAAATTAGCTCAAAAATTGACCGTCATAACACGGATATTTACCTGATTTTCTGAAAGAAACGATCTAAACCAAACCATACATATGATAATTTTTGGATTTGATGACTTTTTTTAATTAGATTTGACACTTTTTACCTCAAAGAATTAAGTTACCAGGACACTCCAACAACTATTCTCAGCACATACCTTTATTGTGACAAATTTGAATAGTATGTAAAAGAATGTCTTAATAATATTCCTCTTACCTCAAATTCTACCCAAAACGATCTAATAGCAAAGACATGCACATAGTACAAACTCCAAACCGGTCGAATAACAAACACTTCCACATAAGTATAACTACCAAGTTTTATATAATAAAAATGAAAGTTTTTCATTTAATTTGGTTGCCTACTACTTAGAGCATATACTTAATAAATAAGGAGAATGTTATTCTGTGACCTCAGGGCACTAGTTAAGGTAACCGAATATAATAAATTTATCTTGGAATTTGTGTAGTCCAACATCTAAAAATCTAAATTTTATTTTTTTAAATGCATATTTTTTGTTTTCTTTCCCTTTTTAGTTCCTTAACTAGTGCCCCGGGCACTAGTTAGCAACACCCAAGAAATAATGTGATGTTTAGAGGAGTTTTAGCAAATGTTTCTATATACTTGTTTGTGGATCAATTTTTTTTCTTTTTGATAAGCAAATTTTTTTTTTCTCTTGATCATTTTGGTTTATAGGTTCTATTGGTTATAATTCTTCCTTTAGTTTTTTCTGATTGCTGTAATAATCTTTTAGATTACTTTTATCGTATATACTTTGTACTTCTTATAATTTAATTTTCACTTAAAAAAATACAAAAATATTTTACTTATGAGAATTACTGAAACGATTTTCATGTGTTGACCAATCAATCCAGAAGAACTCAAATCTATAAACGAAGTGTTGACATGATTCATATTTTGGCCTGCATGCTACGGACCTACGATACCAACTGCTTGCATTGAAAAGTATTTTATATATGAAAAATGGAATCTTCCATCATCATCCTCTAACCGAATTAATAAGAAATTAAAATAGAGTCTAGATTTTTTTGTTTATGAGTGCTTGCTTTACTAGTGGGCTGGGCATAATTAATCATTAAAGCTACAATAACAAAATTGCAGACGCATGCATAATGATAAAATAAGTTAATAATGGAAATGAAGATTTGATAAGATTTTAGATGATACTAAATTTGGAATCAGTTGGAATAAATCTGTTAAGTGGGTAACTTGTTAGTTGTTACTAACAATGCAACTGATCAAAGCTGAAACTGAATCTGGAAAACCGACACCAAAATCCTAACATCCCAATGTCCCTACTAACCGTAAAGATCCCTCTTTTGTGCCATTAAGCTGAGAAACTTCGCAGCGGATTTCCTGCACTTATATGTAATAATACTTTAGTGTGTATTGGATTATAGTACATATCATTTTTCTTTTGTCTGCGGAGTCCGGCAGTGATTAAGACCGGTAAAAACACAAACAAAACTGTCTCTGCGGAGGATTCTTTTGTTTTGAAATGAATTCATATGCTATGCAAATTGGTTCTTAATGTTAATTCGGAGGAGAACGCATATATTTCAATGCAATGAGACTTAAGTATTGAGTTTGATATAAATTATGTAAGCTTATATTTTTTTTTATTATCATGTGTATTTTGTTATTTTGGGTTCAAAATAGTCAGTGGTGTTGGTTGATTGTCGAGATTATTTACCGATGATTTTAGTGCTTAGATTTATCGCCACACTTTTTGGTTGATCCAAATAAAATTCAATTTGAACTTATGTTGGTAAAAAAAAAGATACACACTCACACCATATATTCAACACCCACACTCACTACACCCAGCGTAGATCTGGGTCAAATGTTCACATTGCACTCCTTAAACCAACTATGATACCATAAAGCCCTTTAGGACACACTTTTCCACTGATAGATTCATTTTTCCAGGAAGATCTTAACCACCACCATAACTGCCTTGTGTAATAATGTTTCTCGCCTTAACACTCGCTAAAGCGATGTATTCATCTCCAGCTAGATTATTAATTAGACCATTGAAAGTGAACTCTTCCACTACCTCCACCTTTGCCGCCACTAGGACTCCCTTGTCCTCCAACTATTGATATCATGGAACACTCACCAAGTGCCAATGTCTCAACAAACAAAAGAACAGTTCCACCAGAGCCTCCACTAGGACCAATATGCTTGACGTCCCACCATCTTGCCTTCTTATGCCTTCTTTAAAGAATTTTCCATCAGATCTCATCAAACCATTCAAAGTCAAACTTGACAATGAGTGGTTCGCTAAGATCTATTGTCAAGTTTGACTTTGAATGGTTCGCTGAGATCTGATGGAGAATCCTTCGGAGAAGGCATAAGAAGTCAAAATGGTAGAATGTCAATCATTGTCCCTGGTGGAGGCTCCGGTGGAACTGTTCTTGTGTTTGTTCGAACATTGGTGCTTGGTGATTAGTCTTCCATGATATTAATAGTTGGAGGACAAGGGAGTCCTAGTGGCGGCGAAGATGGAGGTGGTGGAATGGTTCACTTTCATTGGTCTAATATTCTACTTGGAGATGAATGCATCACTTTTGCGAGTGTTAAGGGAAACATCATTACAAGAGGCGGTTATGGTGGAGGTCAGGGTCTTCCTGGAAAAAATGATTTATTAGTGAAAGAGTGTGTCCTAAAGGGCTTTATGGTATTAAAGCTGAATTAAGGACTGCAATTTCCATATATTCAAGACCCACACTCACACCACACACTTTTCCAATGATAGATTCATTTTTCTAGGAAGATCTTAACCACCACCATAACTGCCTCGTGTAATAATGTTTCTTGCCTTAACACTCGCTAAAGCGATGTATTCATCTCCAGCTAGATTATTAATTAGACCATTGAAAGTGAACTCTTCCACTACCTCCACCTTTTCCGCCACTAGGACTCCCTTGTCCTCCAACTATTGATATCATGGAAAACTCACCAAGTGTCAATGTCTCAACAAACAAAAGAACAGTTCCACCAGAGCCTCCACTAGGACCAATATGCTTGACGTCCTACCATCTCGCCTTCTTACGCCTTCTCCAAAGAATTCTCCATCAAATCTCAGCGAACCATTCAAAGTCAAACTTGACAATGAGTGGTTCGCTAAGATCTGATGGAGAATCCTTTGGAGAAGGCATAAGAAGTCAGAATGGTAGGACGTCAATCATTGTCCCTGGTGGAGGCTCCAGTGGAACTGTTCTTGTGTTTGTTCGAACATTGGTGCTTGGTGATCAGTCTTCCATGATATTAATAGTTGGAGGACAAGGGAGTCCTAGTGGCGGCGAAGATGGAGGTGGTGGAAGGGTTCACTTTCATTGGTCTAATATTCTACTTGGAGATGAATGCATCACTTTAGCGAGTGTTAAGGGAAACATCATTACAAGAGGTGGGTTATGGTGGAGGTCAGGGTCTTCTTGGAAAAAATGGATTTATTAGTGGAAGAGTGTGTTCTAAAGGGCTTTATGGTATTAAAGCTGAATTAAGGACTGCAATTTCCATTAAATTTTTAACAGATTGCTAGTGTGGCATCAATTTCTATTAGATTAAATTCCAAAATAAACTTAGCTATACACAAAAGAAAAAAAAAAGATTAGGGGGACTATCAAAACAAACTCGAAAAGAAAAAAATCATGTATTTAACCATTTTAACTACACAACACTCAAAAAGAATTATCATTTCCATCATTCCCAAAGAAAACAACCAAAGAATTAAATTATTTGTAAGACCAACAAAACTCATCAGATGCGTTATTGATTTTGACATATCCCCAACATGATTTACACTAACATGCAAAATTATATTTAGATTCAACAATTTTGCAAAGAATTCGATTCGGTTCGTAATATGAAAAAAAAAATTGTAATGATCTTGATTATGAGCAAAAAATTGAAACCCTAGATATGCGATAAAGAGAGAGACCATACCGTGATTGACGAAGAATTGGTTCATCAGATTCTTTCATTTGAGTTTGTTATTGATTGTGACCATCAATAAACATGTAGCCAAGATCGCGTAGTTAAACTTTGGACGGAGAAACAATTCCAGATCTTGGTTGTTAATTGAATATCATTTAGCCAAGATCTTGTTTACGTTTTTTTTTTATTAGTTGAAATAAATATCATCATTTATCATCGTCTTTTATTATTATTATTATTAAAAATGTCATGATTGACATGTGTCTCCATTTTATTGGCTAGTTTATTAAAACAACGGGTACACAAAGTGCCACATCAGCATTCCATTCATCAAACAAACGGAATGACCAAAACTGATGGCGGAAAAAAATTATAGGTTTTTTAAAATATTTTTTGAAATGTAGAGACTATTTTTACAATCTTTTGGTCCAATGTTCGATTCTTGTTCGAGCCATTTTAGGTTTCTCTTGAAAAAAGGGTCGTCAAAATATATATACAAACATAGGAGTATATTGATGATTAAGTTAAAGTGAAAAATAAAATCTGGTCTAACTTTGCCATTGGCGTGAACTTTAATTATTCACTAGTCATAAATACACATTTTGACTTCATGTCTTTTTTATTGTATTTCACTATCATGGTCAAAAAGCAAAAAGATTTGCTTCATTGTGCTATAAGTAAATGAAAAATGGATTCTCTAAAGTCATATTTGATTGTAGGTTAATCTCAGTCATCTAATTTTATTAAAGTATATTATTTATTTGATCAAAATTTAATTCAAAGGCTGCAATATAGTGAGTGCATGACTGTAGTATATTTTGACTACATGGAATCTAGGTCCACGTAAATGTGCAGAGCTGTGTTAAATACACATTTTGACGTTCAATTAACATTAGGCATGGCAATATAACTCGTTTATGCGGGTACCCGTCCGCGCCGCCTCGATTTGACCGGGAAAAATCGGTTTGACTGGGTTTAGGTTCGAGTTTGGATTTCCCTGATTCTAAAAGACGGGTGTGAGGCGGATAATGGGAACATTGACTCTTAACCCGTCCCGCTTATATAGGGATGGAAACGGGTGTCCACGGGTGCGGGTTTTATAAGACCCAAACCCGCACCCGAAATCACCACCCGAACCCAAAGGGTGTTCGGGTGGCAAAACAACCCACACCCACACCTGTTGGGTTCGGGTTTTCCACCCGAACCCGAAGCAATATATCTACTAAAAGAAAAAGTAAAAGAAAAAAAATGTAATTTTTCATATTCAACCAAAATGAAGTATTAGTAATGATGTGATCCTGAAACCACAAGCATCCATGGGCTAATTTGTGGTCTAATAATATTGGACTAAATAAAAAAAAAACAATTAAGTCCAATTTTCTTTATTTTTATTGTAATTTTCGTTTTTGGTATTGGGAGGGTTTTTAGATGACCTTTAGTTGCTCCCTAGGCTCTCTAGATGCTTCCTAGTGGTGCACTAAGTAATTATAGTGGCTGGTGGGAAGTTATAAGCATGTTAGTGAGAATTTTCTAAGTCCTATGATGAATGTATGGTAGTGGACAATAAATCCTACTATGTAAGCATATGCTATAAATAGTACTCTCATGTACTTCTCAAAAACAACTTGAAATATAATTAAATATGAGATTTGTTCTCTTTGGTTTTATAAACCTAAATTTTAGCTTATCGGTTCGTCGTGGCGCTAATCCTTGACTTATCAACCGGAGCATCCATAGCCGGTTGTGGCGTCCTCGCAACTTATCAATCGGTTTTCCACCCCGATTGTGGCGTATTTTCACCACTTCCACCATCACGACTCTTGTTTTTGTTCTGACCGCTCCGCGATCCTCATCAAGTAATTTTCTATATTCAACAAAAATGAAGTATCAATAAGCTTAGAAATCAACCAAATTAAACAAATAAGTTTCACCCCACATGATACAAAATAAATAAATAGTTTGGTATATAAACTAAGGGGTAATTAAGTAATTTAATATATAAGCGGGTGTGATTTCGGGTGCAGGTTTGATTGATCACAAACCCGCACCCGTGGAATCGGGTGGCACCCGAACCTAAACTCAGTCAACTCGGGTTTGGGTTTGGGTTCGGCGGGACCCGCGGGCTTGGGCTTAATTGTCATCCCTACGCTTATATATAATTATATTTTACCTCTCTTAAATTATAAACGCTTAACAAAGTTTTAAATTATTTTCATATGACTGTGTTTATTTTTAAGTTGAGTATTGAATAAAGTTATTTTTTCTATTTATATTCTCTATATAAAAAAATTATATTGTAAAAAATAAATAGTTTTCAACTTTTACCCCTTTTTTAATAACAAAAAAATTACAAAACATAACCAAGTTCATATCCGCCCCGACCCGCCTCATTGTCATTCCTAATTTACATCACTCGTAGTATGGTATATGTTACGGAAATGGATTACCCTCTATTACAGCTTGGCGCTGTAACACATCCGAATCGACCGATTTAAATGGACGACTGAGATTGATTTTACTTAATTTATAGTAATATACTCGTATAATCTCAACCGTTGAATTTAAAATCAAAGGTTTTTATTTCTTACAGCACCAAATTGTGTTGCTTTTTGAGAGCAGACAATCAACATCCTGTAAATAAGCATAAGCAAACTAGGAAAAGAATGTCTCATAACATAATGTTAAGTTTGATGGTCGCGAATCCTAGCCGTTGTTTATCCGCAATCAACGTTAGAGAGCTATGGGTCCCAAAGTTTGACAAAGACAGGTGTCTGATCGCGATCAAGGGTAATTTGATGGCCGAAATTTCAGGGGACACAAAAATCGTGGCCCTATCATATACAGCCATTCACTACATCTCCATGTGAGTGCTCGTGCGACCTTCCCAATCTACAGTAGGTCCTACAACGTGATGCTTTATTTCTCTCCAACCCTACTTCTCCCATGCACGTGCTCTCTCATCCCATGCTCTATGTTTCTACGTGTGACACGTACCAACAACATTCTACTACTTCTTACTTTTGATACTCCATCCGTCCCAAAATAACTGATTTAGTTGACCACTGACACATTTGCCAATGTACAATTTTAATTGTTAATATCTTAAATTATATTTTATTAAAAATTATATATTTTGAAAATACTTATCGAGACAAATCAAACAACATCTCATATGATAGTATTTGCATATATATATATATTAGTAGAAAAATATAGTCAAAGTAGATCATATGAATAGTACCCAAAGTCAAAAATAGGTTACTTATTTTGGGACGGAGGGAGTATTTTTTTAGCACTGGTATCCGGCCTATTGAACCGCATAATCTGTTTCAAGTATCAGTTCTGACCATCAAGTGATTTCATCTTTCTTCCAATCGCAGTTATGAGTATCGAACTGTAGTCTCTATACCAAATTCAGCATTAATCAGCTTATCAAAAAAAAAAAACAGCATTAATCACTACTGAATCAACTAACGATTGGTTATTGAATAAATAGGCATGAAAAATCACTGGTTTCGTCTTTCGGGCCAAAAATCACCGGACTAATAAAAACTGCAACCATTTAATTTAAGTATAATTTCGACCGTTTGTATTTTCGATTTATTCAAATGTTGGGTTGTATATAGGGATGACAGGAAAACTCAAACCCATGAGACCCACCCGAACCCAAACCCCAAGTCAACGGACGAAATCCGAGTTGACTGAGTTTGTGTGACACCCGAAACTATGGCTGTGGGTTTGGGATCACTCAAACTCACACCCGAAACCCACACACTCACCCGAATGTATTTAAAATTACCTAATTAACCCTAAATATATATAAAATTACTAATGTCACCAAATAATGTTAATTATTTGTGTTGAACTATATAATTTAATTACTATGTTACATTTTATCAAAAAGAATTCGGGTTGAGTTTGGGTAGGTAATTAATTAATTATATGTGTTTTTGCTATAGGTTTGGGTTTGGGTGGAAAAACCCGAACCCAATGGATGTAAGTGTGAGTTTTGATTTGTCACTCATACAACCTTTGAGTTTGAGTTTGGGTTTGGGTTTGGGTAGTGTCAAACCTTCACCCATGGACACCCATTGTCATCCCTAGTTGTAAAGGTGGCATGTAGAACAAGTTGGACGAATTAGATTGAAACTTTGTTGCTAAATATAATCTTCATTGATCCAAAAAAATGTATTCTTCAAATAGTCTAATACCTCATACAAGACAACAAAAAATAGAAGAACAACAAAGAGAGTAAAATACAATTTTCTTTGTTTCGATATATAGATCCAAATACAATAATAGATCGAATAAAAGAAAACTATAAATTTAAATAAATCTAGCATATTATAATATTTTTCACACCTCTTTCGTCAACATATTATGAATTTGTAAAATATAACATTTCCATATCAAAGATGTATAAAAACAACAAAGTGAATGATATAAGATATTGAGAGAGAGAGAGAGAAAATAAAAAATAATAATTTGCATCTTGATAATTGTTTAGTCGATTTCGATTATTAAATAGATTTTTAGAGAACTGCAACCACTATATGCAACCGTTCATGATCGGTTTTCATGACTTACTAGGCTATGTATAAGCATGAGTTATGATCTTCTCTGTATCTTAAAAGTAATCGAGAGTTCTATCTAGAGAGAGACCGTAGTTCAAATTATTTTAAAAAACTTTTAATGATGGCGGGAGCAATTTGGTGGTGTAATCAACTACTTATTTTTGTGTCCCCTTCAAATGGAACTCTTTCTTTCTTTTAGAAATTTAGAAGATCATAACTCGTAGAAGCACACACTCCCTTTGCTCACTATGTTCTTGCTTATTTTTTGGGTCTAAAAATTTATGCATTACAACAAGGGAAAGGCCCGAAAGGAAAGGCAATCAAATCTTTTAGTGAATTGCTCTTCATCCCCCCTTTACTGCTTATAGTCTTCCTAAAAATTCTAAAATTGTCTCTAAAAGTATCTACTGGGAGTTAAAATCCGTGGCACCTTACCGGGATGAAGCATGGACACCGACACGGACACCGGACACGACACGGACACTGACACCTCGACACGGATAATAATTTAAAAAAATTACATAATTTAGTGTAATCATAAGTGTCGGTGTCGGTGTCTGACACCGACACGGAGACGTGTCCGACACCGACACGCCTAATTTGAGAGGTGTCCGTGCTTCATAGCCGGGAAGTAAAATATAGTAGAGTAAAATGTGCACCCTCCAATTTCTAAAAGTATCTACTTTTGGTAGGCCTAAAATCGTTTTTTTTTTTTTTTGCTATTGTTGTTTGTGTTTTAACTATTTGTTTATATCTTTGAAGTGTGATATGTTATTATATATTTTTAAACATACATGAAATTTGAGATTCAACCAAGAAACCACCAAGTAAATATTGTTAAATATTGAAAAGAAACTCCTACTACTTACAGCTCTGTAGCCGCTGACGAAGTGCATCGCTGAAGAGCAATATTACTAAGAGAGCCTAGAAAATACCATAGCAGATTTCAATATTAGGGTTGCATCAGTTACACCACTACATTTCAATTTGTTTTGGAACATAAACACCATATAACAATGTACTATTCACCTGTCCATAGGTTGTGTTGTATAGGCCAAAAGATCAAAATGTTTGTTATGATTTTAGTTGCAATGTCCACCATTAGAGAGTGAAGAGTAAACAGGCCTAAAAAATATTTTCATGTGTTGCATTTTGTCTAGTTAAACAACACACATGGGGGAGAAGAGCATTTGCTATTTGACTTATTCTTTTTGCGTCTCCCGAGCTTCCAATTATACTCCCCTCGCAATGCGAGTGTGGAATAGTGGAAGTAGTAAAAACTAGGGAAAAATTCAATTTGCATCATATGATGGGAACCTTATAAAATCTAATATTTTTGTATCTCTCACCCTTCCTTCACCCCTATTTTATAAAAGTTCACATTCTAAAATGCTAACTCAGTTTGCATCCTTGAACGAGAATTTTTCTTCCCAAATTTTGCGCCTCTAAGTTCGCTATTTAAGTAGTGAGAGTGTATTTTTGAAATTTCCAAGTCAGGAAAGTCTTACTATTTATATTGTTTGAGCATTGGGCCCGTATCACTTATTTCATATTGTTTGGAGCTTTGGGCGTTTTACTGTTTGGGTTATTGACAAGAGATTGGGGGTATAGATAGGAATTTGATCAATTTGGGTTACATGATTTCGGTTAGTTTTTTCATTTTAACGTTTCAATTTTATTTTTTTTCACAATTTTTCAACCGAGAGATTTTTTTTCTCACTCTGCCACTTTCTCGTGCGCTTTACTAATTTCTTATTTTACCCTTTCATTACTTAAGTAGCGGACGTGTAAAATAGGCTGTTTTCTTTCTTTAATTTCTCATTTTTATAACATCCGCTACTTAAATAACGGAACATCCGCTTGTAGGACGCGCTAGAAAATTGTTAGAGGGGCAAAAGAAAATATCTTTTTAGCCCTACAAAAGACCCCTGCTTTTTTTGGGTGAATACACAAGTCTAGGCCCAATACATAAACCCCATATATTTCTCGCAATTTTGTTCTTTCTATTTTCAAATTTTTTGACATTTAGCCTTCAATTTTAACAAAGCAAAACATTAATAAACGATGTGACTTTGTGTACATGTTTATGTGACTTCCAGATTATATATAACTTGTTTTATATTATTTAAATATGATATTATTTCTCAAATTAAAAAAAAATGGAGATGGTTTGAGTGGTTCTTTGTTGCAATGGAGAAGAAGATGGAGAAGGACAACAGTCAAACACTTACTATCTTAGGCTCAAATATGGATCTCCATTATGAAATTCATCTCTCCTTTATATGAAAGCCATTTGAAATTAGATCATCTCTTATAAATAAAAGCCATTTTATCTCTTTTACATGAAAGTCAGTTAAAATTAGATCATCTCTTTTAGTTTGTTTCTATCCCTTTCTCTTCTTTTCTTATTATATTTTTGTTGATTTTATCTCCTTCTTAAACAAGGAGATGGAAGGAAGGAGAGATTCAAATTAAATCCTTACTATGAAAGTCATTATTACAATATAAAAAGATCGGTAAAATAATTTACATAAAAGTCATTACTACAATGTAAAAAAGCCGTCAAAACGTGACCAAAAAAAAGCCGTAAAAACTTCTAAAGTAAAAAACTAATAAATTACTATCTCCAATCTTAAATTGTATAAGCGAAAGTGGTCAACATTTATTTTTTGGTCTACGGATCAACAAAAGTTCCGCGGTTTGCAACAATTTTTTTGACCAATTTTATTTTAATTTTTCCATTTACAACATTAGAGTAATTCAATTAATAACTTTTATTTATGTTTCTACCCTTAGAATATGTTGATTGTGATATTTACCTGCTCGATCAATTACAATAAAATAGATAATTGATTAAGAAATATCTTAAATTGATTTCTATTTCCAATCTTAAATTTTATAAGCGAAAGTGGTCAACAATTTATTTTGTGGTCTACGGATCAATAAAAGTTTCGGATTATACAACAATTTTTTGACCAATTTTATTTGTTTTAAGTATATTTAGATCGAGAATAATTCGATTAATAACTTTTACTTATATTTTTATCCATAGAAGATTTTGATTTTGATATTTACAGTGCAATAACAATAAATAATTTTTATATTTACCATTGCAATAAAAATAGAATAGATAATTGATTTAAAAAAAAAATAAAGACAAATATGTTATTTTTATTTTTAGAGTATAATGAAGTATGTTTTGACTTTCATGCAACACATGGGAAATATTTTTTAAATTTGAATTTTTGTTAGTATACTCGTACTCTCTCCATGCAGTACAAATTTATGACCCTAGTGTGAATGTATTCAATTGCTATTGCCATTCTCTTTAGGGGCACAACTGAAATCAGAGTCTGGATCATTTATATTTTACTCATTCTGTTTTTACATAGAAGTAGTACATGGTTTTCAAGCTGGTTTTACACATAAAAAGAATGATTAATAAATAAATTTTAACCATAGTACTTTTTCCTTTTTACTGACCTCATTTTCAATAAGGTAAGTATAATTAATAAGAAAAAAATTGATAAAACTTTAAAATTAAAAAATGACACATAAATATAAGCAATATTTGTTAAAAAATTTTAAAAATTGAAAAGAGAGTTTAATATATGGAAAAATTAATTTAACCATAGTTGGTAGTAGTGAAAAAAAAAAGTGAAACTAATGTGGGCCTCTCATTATTCTTCTCTATTATTGTTGCTGTTTGGAAAAGTCATTGAACATTTTTTGTATAAATAGGTAGCTAGTGGTGCAGAAGATATTCATTACAAATATCTTTCTCTAATAAAATTAACAAGAAAGAAAAAAAAAATATATATACATTCTCAATGGGAAGCACAAAGAGTGAATCATACTTTGTGTTTATGAACTATGATCAAGAATATGAACGACTTCGTTCTAATCGGTATGTCCTAATGTCTCATATGTTTTATTATTTTATTATTAATCAACATTATGTTAAATATTTGTTATTAGATTGAATATTTATGTTGTTTTTTTTTTTTTTTAAGTAGAAATAAGTATGGAGAATATGAGCTTGATTTGTACATTAGTAGAAAGCATGATGAGCTCTTAGCAAGCACTCTTGAGCCAGGAAGCTACAAAAAGACAACTTCTTTGGCTATTGTTGATGGGTTTATAGTGGAAATCAACGAGGAACAAGTAATGTTTAGTTTTTTCCTATGATGTTTTATTATATATGATATGATATTTGCATATATTTGTGGTCTATTATATGATGTTTTTATTGTCTTATTTAAATTGGTATACTTTGAAACAGGCCAATGTGCTCAGATCTGCAAAAGGAGTGAGAATTGTGGAGAAAAATGAAGAAATTGCTTAGTACTTGAATTCGAGAGCATTGTGTTTTGAGGAGAAAAATCAAATGGTTTTGTATTGCTAACTTCTTAGCTGTTAAGGTTTATTATATTTTAAATTTGTTGTTAAGACAGATTTGTGTTGATCAACTTGTGTTTTATTTTTAAATTAAATTACCTGTTTTTGGTAGAATGACAAAGAGGAGTTTGGTAATTATCATTCTTTGTTGACAACATTTGGACCACCATCACACTCGTGAGAACAAGTAATCTTAATATATTATGTATTTTTGGTCTTCTTATAAAAATGAAGAAATTTGATTCTTTTATTTTAAAAATAAGTTTTTTTATTAGAATAGATGGACAAATTTATTATATATTTCACTAAATAATATTTTTAAATTCAACATTCCTATTGGTCATCATTTTCATTGATCATCGTTGATTATCTTCATCAACAAGATCATTCTATAAATCAATAAACTCAAACAAATTAAAACCTTCAAATCCTCGATATACCATAAATATTGAGAATTTGGAGATTTTAATTTATTTGGGCATATCGATTTATAAAATGATGATGTTGTTGAAGATAATGAACGGTAAGCAATGAAAATGATGACCAATAAGAATGTTGAATTTAAAAATATTACGGGGGAATAAAAAGCTAGTTTTAAAAATATAGGAGTCAACAACACTTTTAGTCAAAAAAAAAAAATATAGGAGTCAACATTGTAAAAAAAAAAAATGGAAGTCGAAATTTCTTTTTTTTTTTTAAATAAGGAAACCAAAAATGCATGTAAGCCTAATATATCATGAGTACACCAAAAATAATTAGAGTTTAACAAAATTACATCAACGATCTTTTATCTTATTTATATATTGGGTTAAATATATTTTTAGTTTTTCTATTTTTTTTAAATGAAATTTTGGTACTTTATTTTAAAATAAGTTTTTTGGTCTCCCAAATTTACTGTTTTTTAAATTTTAGTCACCCAAGTTATTTTAGAGTCAATTTCGCTAACATGACTTCGTTACATGTCACTGAATAATATTTTTTAAATTCAACATTCTCATTGGTAATCCTTTTCATTGCTCATTGTTCATTATTTTCATCAACATGATCATTTTATGAACCAATAAACTCAAACAAATCAAAACCTTCAAATTCTCAATATACCTTAAATATTTAAAATTTGGAGATTTTAATTTGTTTGGGTGTATTGATTTATAAAATGATGATGTTGTTGAAGATAATGATCAATAAACAATGAAAAGGATGGCCAATGAGAATATTGAATTTAAAAATATTACGGGGGAGCAAAAAGCTAGTTTTAAAAATATGGGAGTCAAAAATTCATTTTTTTACTATAAAAAGGACCAAAGGAAGTATTTTTTTGAATTTTGGTCATCCACCTTATTTTAGAGTCAATTTCGTTGACGTGACTTCGTCACTGATGATGTGGTTACAATTAGATGGATAAATTTATTATGTATATCATTAAAAAATGTTTTCAAATTTAACATTCTCGTTGGTCATCTTTTTCATTGCTCATTGTTCATCATCTTCATCGACATTATCATTTTATAAGTCAATAAACTGAAACAAATTAAAACTTTCAAATTTTCAATATATCATAAGTATTGAGAATTTGGAGATTTTGATTTGTTTGAGTATATCGATTTATAAAATGATGATGTTGTTGAAGATAATGATCAATAAGTAATGAAAATGATGACCAACGATAATGTTGAATTTAAAAATATTATTTAACGACATGTATGATAAATTTGTCCAACTAACTGCTGCCATGTAATTAGCGACGAAGTCACTTCAACAAAATTGACTCTAAAATGATAAAGTTGTTAAATATATTGTTGGTCTTCTTATTTTTTAAAATGAAATTTTGGTCCCTTTATTTTTAAAATGAGATTTTTGGTCTCTCAGGTTTAGTGTTTTTTGAGTTTTGGGTCACCCACAATATTTTAGAGTCAATAATAATAGTCTGTTGGGATACTTATGTTACATAAATAATAATGAATCAAATATTTTGAAAGTTTTGAAAATAATTAAAATATTAAGTATTTTAAAATAAATTATGATAAAATTAAATTAAACAACATTATAAAAAAAGTAAAAATAATTTTTATGCTGATATATTTAAACCAAATTAAAATAGAATTATTGTAGAATAGAAAGTATTCAGATTAAATATGAAAGAAACAAAAACACTGAATTTGAAAAAACATAAAGAATAACAAAGAATATATTAATTAAAAAATTAAGGAAATTAATTTGTAGAAAGTGTCAAAATAAGATATATAGTTAGTTGATAGAGATATATGGTAATTTGTTTTGCAACCAAGCTTAAGACATTTCATTTATAATAATGATAGCAATACAACTTGAAATAACATAAAAAACTATGTAATAAGTATGGGACAAAAATAGGCCGTGTGTGAACTTATTAAAAATAGGCCCTAATAAAAAAAAATTCAAAAAAATTCAAAAAAATTGCCATCAATTTAAATTACAAATAACATCAATAACACTAAAAAATAACTATAAAGCATATAAAAAATTTATTCACAATAGAACAATCTTTTTTAGAACATTTGGTAACTAATAAATTCTCTCATATTAATGAATATTGAAAACCTAAAATATTTAGACTCCACAATTCCTTGTTTGGAAGGTCACAATTCATCGTTTTATACTCAACATTTACTAATATTTACTACCTATAATTTTTTTTGAGGCCCCTATTTTTATGAGGCCCTATGCCATGGCACATGTTGGCCATGTGGCATAGACGCCTCTGACAAGAACATATATAGACACTACTGTTTGCTTGGCGCCTTATAAAAATAACTACATAGTTGTGATAATTTGCAAGTAATGCTCGACATTTATGAATCAAAGAGTCATATTATGAGTGGTTAGGCTTATGTCTTTGCACATAAATAGACATAAGAAGATATAGGTTTGATATAAAAAAAAACAAATATTTGTTGATATATCTATATTTATATAAAATTAAATAATATTAAAAAAATTAAAATGTACAAAATAATTAAGAATATAGAGAGAGGTCTCACATCAAGTGGTTTCAACCCTCCTAATTATAGTTGCAGAGATCGAACTGTGGTCATTTCTATCCAGTAGAGTCAACTAACTATTGATACTGTATACTATTGATTTATGGATTTTTCTATCATGTGCAAATTTGCACATGTTAAGAAGTTTTAAATAGTAAGTTTGTATTGGAACTTGCACATTTTATATTAAATATATAATTTTTTAATAAATAATTGTTGTTTTTCAGTAAATAGTTACTACTTTTGGTTAATTTATCATGTGCAATGTTGCACATGTTAAACAAACCGTTGATTTATTTATTTAATAGTGACCCTATAGAATTAAACATTCATAAAAAAAAAAAGAATTTAAACATAATAATAGAAAAAAATTTCTCCATACTTATATTTGGCGCGAAAATCTGTAGTGAGGGCAAACATTGGGATTTTGGGGATTTTTTTTTTCTATTCCAAAACGAAACCAAGTGATGGATTCAGCACCTGCTTCAAAGCGACGTCGTCAAAGCAAAGACGACGAGATTGAAGCATCAGCACCGCTTCCAAAACAAATGTCACCGGTGGTTATCTTCGCTCACGGTGCCGGTGCTCCTTCATCTTCTGATTGGATGCTAAGGTCCCATTTTCCCTTTTCTTTATAAATAAAATGCGTTGAATCTTGTTTTAGGGTTTTTCTTTTTGTTGTTGAAAGTTTGATCTCACTCTATTTTTGTGATAGATGGAAGAGTATGTTGAAGGAGACCCTACACGCTGCTGATGTTGTCACCTTTGACTACCCTTGTGAGTTTCAATTCATTTCATTGATTTAACATTTAAACTTAAAAGTTAGTAGTTGCTTTAATTATCTAGATTTTGTATTTATTTTAGTAAAATAGCATGATTTGGGCAAACCACCATTTTAGTTCTGGAAGTGTAACCTACCGACTGTCATATTGGTGACCAATAATTGGTCCCTGAATGTATCAAAATTACAAATACATCCCTAGTGCCTCTTTTATTAGTAATTTTATGGACTAAATTAACTTACAAAAAACACATTTGAGGACTAAATTGACCGCCTGAAAACAGATTCGAGGACCAAAATGACTAATAAAAGAGATACTTGTGGACCTAATTGCAATTTCGATACATTCAAGGACGAATGTGATAGTGAGATGCACTTCTAGGGACCAAAATGGTGGTTTGGCCAACATGATTTCTAGTTGGGTGAACAGATGATTGTATTTGTTTGATTTATTATATTTTTAACTCACAACTAAATCTAATCGTTTCGCCATTCGCTAGACTTGTCTGGTGGGAAAAAGAGGGCTCCTCCTAAGGCAGAAAAATTGGTAGAGTTTCATTCAAATATTGTGAAGGAAACTGCAACTAAATACCCTGGTCATCCTCTCATACTGGCTGGCAAATCAATGGGTTCAAGGTGCATTGTTATATATATAGACACACACACACACACACACACACACACACACACACACACATATATGTTAGCATGACAAAGTCCTAATAAAGATTATTAGCAGTAAGATAGTTATGACATGATTATCTTGTATTTTATTTTTTAATTTATTGTAGAGTTGGATGCATGGTTGCTAACATGGAAGACATCAATGTTTCTGCTGTACTATGCTTGGGCTACCCATTAAAGGTTTGTGCTTCTTTCTGATAGTTTTATGCTAATCTTTGTGCTACAAAGTAACTGATTGAATGTTTGTTTAGCCCCTTTTACTTTGGGAGTGGGAGTACTAAAAAAAATTCTTTCTATTTTTTATGCTTTTTGGTGTACGCCTTGCCCCATTTGTGATTTTGTTGAAAATTCTAAGTCTATTTTACTCATGTTTGGATTGACGGTGCTTTTGGCAAACTCACCGTGATTTCAAACATGCACTTTGTTTTTAGTTCTTCTTAAACTAATGTAATTAGGGCCTTTGATCCTCAGTAGCTCACTGCTTCGACCTTTTGGATCAGCTATTAAACAATCCTGGGTTTGGAACTTAGTCACACATGAAGCTTGTTGCCCCTTCTCAAGAGTGTTTTATGTGAAAATCGAACCTTGATCCTCTCATTTACAAGCCCAGTGTGTGTTGCCAATTGAGCCACACCCGTTGGATTTCAACATTGACTTTATCCCTTTGTTGATTATTAAATTTTACTCTTTAATCTCAATTTTTTTGTATTGTCTTGCTTTTCTCTAGAATTTCACTTCACACGTCAGTTTGGCGTTATGCTAGCCATTTTGATTTGTTAACTCAAATGATGAAGTTATCATTCCTAGATTCGTAGGAGCATGTGTGTGGAGCTCTAAAATCTATATTAGGCTACTTCTTTGAATACTTTCCTTTTCATTTCTACATGGCTTGCACCATCATTTGCACTTGTGATACTTTAGTTTTCTATTGAGAAATTGTTGGCATGCCACACACGAGAAACTATGGCTGGTGCATTGGTTTTCTTAGGGTGTTTTGGGAAAACAGATATTGTCATTACTGTTGATGGCCGGTTTTAAAAAAATAATATAATGAAGAATTACATCAATTTTGTTGCTACTGTTCCAGGGAACTAATGGTGCAGTTAGAGATGAAACACTGTTACAGCTAACAGTTCCTACAATGTTTGTACAGGTAGCTCTCTTTTTCTAATTTGTCATTGCAGTATGGTATAGTCCTGTAGTCATAGCTCTCAAGTTTCATACACTGTTAAACTTTTGGGTGAACCGTGACTCTATTTTCAATTTCTATCAGTATGGTATTCTGTAATGCACACATAAATTTTTTGTTGATGCTGATGTTTCTCCTAACACCAGTCTTGTATGTGTCTTGAGCAGGGCAGCAAGGATAGTCTCTGTCCACTTGACAAGTTAGAGACAACTCGGAAGAAGATGAAAGCGCTCAATGAGCTGCATGTCGTCGACGGTGGTGATCACTCTTTTAAGATTGGTAAGAAGCATCTGCAAGCAAACGGTTCCACTCAGGATGAAGCCGAAGTTGCTGCTGTGGAGGCCATCGCTGCTTTCATTTCTAAATCTCTTGAAAGATGATCTTGCTCCCTTCTTTTGTGGATTCTGTAGTGTACCAAGGTTTGTATATACACTTTCTTCTTGTATCTAGCTTAGTGGTAATCTAAACCTTGTTCTTGCAAGTGGGCTGTTTTTAATTATGTTTTTGGTGATTTGGTCAAGTTTTTTCCTTGCTAGCAGAGTAGACATATGAATTTGTTGCTGACAGTATTAGAAACCTACTTGGTGGGGACGGGTTTTTTAACTTAACACAGTTTAACATATTAACGATACTTGGTAACGAAGTCATGTAAGATGCTACCGTGGAACAGATCACTGAAAATAGGCAAAGTTCAATATCTATTATCTATTATTCATCACAAAGTACATGCAGACAAGTAAAATATGGGCATTTATTTGCCACAATTATATTGGGGACAAGAATGACATAATCAAATTATAAAGGCACTGCTTATTTATAAAGATGCTTTTTAATTAACAAACTTTGCTCAGTTGCATCCCTTGTGCAGCTTCTAGTTTCATTCATCAATTCTGCAGACACATAAAAAACAGAGAAATCAGTAGACAAATCAATGAAACAATTTAAAATTTGGTCTAGTCCAACGTGCATGCATTTAATGTAAAATTCTTTTTCTTTCTTGTTTCATGTTATTATTGAGATGAGCTTGAGTTGAGAATTCTTGTGTATTTAAGGGCATCTACCTTTGCCTTTGTCTTTGGAGATTTCTTATCATCGTCACTTTCGCTGTCACTACTACTGTTGTTTCCCTCACCATTATTGCGGGACATTCCATTCTTAATCCTCTGGAACAAATTCCTGTCCTTCTTATTGTTGAGCTCTCTGTTTTTCCTAGGACCCCCAAAGCATGTTGTAGTTGCACCATAAGGAGTAGGACCCTCGTTGATTTCAGTGATTTCTGCCTGAACTACACAAACTGTGATATGAGTTTTGGTGACACCGTGCTTCTTGTCGTGTTGGGTCTGAGTCTGACCATAGTGGTGAGTTTCTGTTTTGGTGCCATTTTGGCCATTTGATTCAACCTGACTTTGGGAGCTATAGTTTTGGACTTGATTCTGGGTACTGCCATGGTGGGCATGGTGTCCTTTGAAAGCCTTGTTCGTTATGTCAGATATTTTTTGGCCGAACGAGCTGTGTTGGGTTTTCGGTTGGCAAGCTTCCATGGCAGTAGAGGGTTTCACAGATTGAGCTGAAGCCATTACGACAGTTTAAGCTGCTTGCTCACTCCGATTGATTTCTTTGAAGTTGCAGGGTAATTGCATATTAAAGGCCTTTTATTGGCACATCAAGAGTGAGTTGGGGCTCATAGTCTCCTCCCATAGTGGAGAAATAAAATAACATTCAATTATGCTATTCGAAATATGGCCTCAATAAAAGTAGTCTTATCATTTTATCAGCAAAACAGAAAAGAGAACTTATTCTCTGCGTCTTTTCAGAACGTATCAGCAAATAAATTATGTGAAACAAAACAACCCAATAATTTCATGGAATTAGCATCACCGATCATGCAGACATCATGAATAAGTTCCCACGCAATTTGTGGACCAAGAATTGTTTTTGTAGAAAATAAAAGCTAATATGCCATTTTTGCTTTTGGTATAACTCATGGGTTAGTTTTATAGTAAACAAATGCGATAAGTCTTACATAATGTACAAGTTAGTTTACACCATTTGAAAGAAAAATCTCATTATTTAATCAAATGAGATATGATAGGATTTATGAATCCAATGATAAAGCATGCACTCGAGCATGGTGCAGTACTATTTTTATTTGTGGATATTAAAAAAAAAACACATACTCATATCAGTTTTGTTTCAAAATTGTTCAATATTTTCCCTTTGTATTTAAGCTAGCTAATATTATAGTTTGAAAATGATAAATTTAAGTCTAAAAATTTAGTCTGGTGATAAAAAGAGGATAAAAAATTAGAGAAATGAAAAAAGTTTCAAACTTGTGTAATGTGGAGAATTACTACATACTAGAGGATCTCGAAAGAAAAAGATGCACTCAATTTTTTTAGTGGTTTTTGAGGATTGAACTCGTACTAAAGGATAGCATGATAATATCTTAAATCTTAACCATCTATCAACAAAACATTGTATAGTTGACTATATGGGAAAGTAAGGAAATGGATTCTCCGTAGTAATTGCGTTAATGTTGTAATTGTTTCCAACCGTCCAATTAAATAAGAATGGATAAGATCAAAACTATGGGAAATTGCAATGAGTGAATCAAAGCCATATTATAATTTTTTAATGGCCAAGATTGAATACTGCGTTCAGAGGTGCTGGTGTTGGTGTTTGGTGCATTTATTTTTGTTTGGCTTAGGGGCTGCGGTTTTGGTTGTGGCTAATGCAACATGGTTTGGTGTTTGAGTATAATTGATTGTTATTGTCGTGATGAAGTTTGAATTGGATGGGCCAGGTTGATGATATTTGGTATAATGGCCAGCTATGGGTGTCGGTGGATTTAGGTGTTATTTTAGTTTATTTTCTTTCGTGTGATGTGATCGCATGTGTTTGTTTTGTGCAATGTGCTTGTCTAGCGCTCAATTGTGACATTAATAAAATTTACCTGTTAAAAAAAGAAAGATTGCATGCTGCGTGAAACAGTTACAACAGGCAATCCATATCCGAAAAGTAATGTCGTCTTAGATAGTGTTTGGAGTTAGGATGGGTCCTTTAAATTTAGATGCTCACATCAAATTTAAATTTTCAAATATTTTTACATAAGAACCGTCTAATCTAAAATGTATGGTTGAGATTATTTTAAATGATTTTATAATTGCATTAATATGAACTGTCCGATTTATAATTAACGGCCAGAATTTAAAATTGTGTACAAATTTACTGCAACAAATCTAAACTCATATTAATTCTATCATGTCTCTATTATATCTTTTGACCCCCACCCGGACCCATAAGATTTAGATGTATATGCGTGACATGAGAGTCTGATGTCTGATAATTTTTATCAAAAAAAGTTGCTGATAATTTTGGACATAATATAGATACTACAAAGGAAAAGATGAAAATAAAGCAAAACCTGATTTTAATCAACACAGAACAGTTTTATTCATATATAATATATGAGTATCAATCTTATATCGACCACAGAACATTACATGAATCTGTTTTTGGTAGGCTTAAACTCATACTTGCACCATAATCAAAGTACATTGGCTTATTTTCATATATATCAAATTACATTCATTGTTATTTTTAAGATACTTTTAATTAATTTTTCTTAGCTACAATTTTATACTTCAATGTAGCTAATTTATTCATACTTGCCAACGATCACCACACACGTTATATTGGACTTTTGAGTAGCAAACTCCAATTTATTATTAGCAGTACAGTTTCTCCTCAATTGCAGTGCTGCATACACACATACAAAAAAGTTTCATCAAATGAGCACAATAAATAAGAAAAAAAATCTACCCTATAAAAAAATTAAATTATTGAAAATTAGTGACAAAAATAAAAATTTTGCATGAAAAATGTATATACTTGCCTTCCTGTTGCGACGATTTTCATTGTCGCTGTCAGATTCATCACTGCTACTACCACTGTCACTGCTGTGACCTGATACGCCATCCTTGATCCTCTGGAACATGTTTCTCTTGTGCTCCCTAACTCTCCTATTTTTTCCTTGGCAATTCGCGGCAGTGGTGGTGGTGCCATTAACAGTGTGCACATGATTGGCGTGGGTTCGGTTGCATTGGTTAGTGGCATTGGTGGTGGTGCCATTAGCGGCGTGCACATGATTGGCGTGGGTTTGGTTGCATTGGTTAGTGGCATTGGTGGTGGTGCCATTAGCGGCGTGCACATGATTGGCGCGGGTTTGGTTGCATTGGCTAGTTTGGTTTTTGGCAACATGCCCTGGCTGATATTTCACCTCTGTTTGGCTATAGCACTGAGTTTTGGTTTGTGTTCCTTCATTGTGGTGTCCGAACAAGCCAGTTAGCTTCTGTCCGATTGAGCTATGTTGCTGCTGGTGCTGGTGGTGGTTTTGCTGTTGGCAGCTTTGTTCACAGGTTTTGTAGCACTGAGCAGAGGCCATTGCAACAAAGGGTGTGTTTGGTATGTTGCTTGGTTTTGTTGTGACTTATGCTTTTGCTGCTTATGCTTTGAAGTTTATAGAATGAGCTCCTCCCTATTTATAAGGAACTAGTAAGGCATTGATTGATTAAATGTTACATCATTAATCAATAAACAAACTTGGAATCTGTTTCCTTTTTTTTGTGGTTTGAATAATATGGCATATTATGGTATTTTATTTTATAGTGTGAAGACCTTTTTATCATTTTTGCCCACTGAATATATACCAAATTAATATCGTTCATAAGCTTTTAATAATTTGGCAAATATGAGAATCATATATATGGAGCCCTAACTAGTAATGGTCAATTAATTAGAAGTCCCTAACTATCCCATTTTAGATGGTGCTACTATGAGAACACTTTTTCTTCTCATCACTCAACCATTTTGGAATTACACATTAAAAATTAAAAATAAAACACAATTTATGCTTCGATATGTATTTTCGGACAAAAATACAGTTATTTTCTTGTTCGATTTTACATTTCTATAATCATGTATTTTTTTTTTAAGTGTGAGGTAGATAAAATTGCTTTTGCTATAAGCCATTACTAAAAGTTGATTAACTCAGTTTTTATGCTGCTTTTCTTAATGATAATATCTTACCATGCTACTTTATTTAGGTTTTAACAAAATAGGCAAATTTTCACTCCAATGATTAATTTCTTTTACTACACAGAAATGTTTCGCATCTTACAATTTTTCAAATGATTGATTTTGCCGTTCAAAAAAGGTTAGCGGTACAACTTGTTGCATGTTTATTTTTCATTTATGTGTAATTATTTTATATTTATTAATGAAAAATTATTAATTAGGTCCTTACAATTTTAATGAGTTTTTTTATGCATGGCTATCAAAAGCACTCGTTTGAGCGACAATGCTTTTTATGAGCTTGTTATGAGAGCACTTCTAATATAATTGTGCAACTCGCCTTAAATTGCTTAAATTTGGTGGGATACATTTGAAATTCAACAAATTAAAAAGAGTGTGTTGAAAAGATTGTGTTAAATGGTGTGTTGCTAGCACAATTCTTGTGCAACTCGCCTTGAATTGCTTAAATGAATCCTACCATCTCACACTACTATTAGTTTTAGACAACTCAAACACTTTTTATTTTAATGGTTTCAATAAAGAATTTGATTTGCTCGTTTAAGTTTGGACGATGGAAATGGTAGATTTGTTGGGTCATCACGAGGGGGCAGCTGAGGGATCATCCACATTGGGTTCAAGAACAACTTCACAAGTGAGTTGAACACCACACTCTTATCCAAAACCTTAAGGTGTTAAGTTTATGGATCTTCTTACTTATAAAATGTTCAACCTCCACTCTTATAAGCAATGTGAGACTTACTGACACTTGTCACAACACGATTATGTGATTAACATTTGATTGCTTTGACTTGGATTTAGCTAGTCTTAATTTTGTTATATGTTTAGGATAAGACTTGGAGAAACATTGTATGGTATAAGTTGCATGAGCCAACACTATAATCATCATTATATATATAAAAGTAGTTAAGTCTCTAAGTAACCCTACTAAAACTAAAATTTAATTATTAAAAAGTGTCCTCAACATGAGTTGAACTTATAACCTTTTTGTAAAGACTTCATATATTAGCCACTATGATATATCAATTAATTTGAAATATTATTGTAACCAACATGTATTGAATATGTCATCCAATCAATTTTTTATGTAATAAATGTTCAATTTTTTTCTAAGTCTCCAATTTTTTTACACACCTACCTCAGTAGAAATCGAACACATGTCGTGTCACAACAATATATAATTTAATATTTTTCGCTGCTATGCAAATATTTAATTTGTTTAAATATAAATCAATTTTTATTTTATAAAGATATGTTATGAATATTTATCGTATATGCTTTGTTTTTCCTATATATATATATATATATATCTCAAGTTTAACTTTCACAAATTTTTACTCTAACTATTCATTCTCGCCGCGTTTTATATTTTCATCTATATATATATATATATATATATATATATATATATATATCAAGTTTAGCTATCACAAATTTGTGTTTCTATTGCTACTATGACTGATCAAAATATTGAATTTCAACTTGCGCTATGTTTGAGGTTTTTTTTATTTTATTTTATATTTTATATACTCTGACTATTCATTCTCGTCGCGTTTAAATTTACTACTTGCTTTCTTTTTTACACATAACACCGTTGAATTCATATCTAAATACATGCATTGATTTACGTGTTTTTATTTTCATCTTCTCATTTTCTCTCCTACCAAACACACCCTTATTGATCCAAACGGAAATCAATTTGAATTTTTAGTTGAAAAAAATTAATGGCAGCATATATTTTAAATATAGATGTCTGCATTGCGTGATTTTTATAATATTCAATATGGTGTTTGATATTTTATTATACACTAGAATGAGTCAGTTTGAACTGATTTTAAAAGACAGATTTGATTGTGTCATTTATTTTAAAAAATTTATCATAGTTCTTTTTATATAATATATGAAAATCTACAAAAACCCGTGCGATAGCACGGGTAGGTGTCTAGTTTTTTTGTTAAGGGGAGTAATTGCTGTGTTCATTCTTTGCAGCTTCTAGATAAGACGTGATTGGTCATTTATTAAATAAAATCAATCAATTTATTTTTTATTGAGATAATATTAATTTTAGTTTTAAAAATGATAGAATAAGACATTTTTATTAAGTCTATTGACTTTTTTGACGACTTGATGTGACTGTCTTGATGTTCTTACCTGTAGGCAGAGACTAATTCAATAACTCATTCATCATCCTAACATATCTACCTTAAACACTCCAACAATAAACCTACGAAACTCCTTAAGAATGTCAGTTACATCTAAATCATAATGGTATAAAATGATGAAAGACAAAAAAAAATCTCTAAAGATAGATAACATTACAACTCTCAAGTTAGATTTAGCCTTAATTTTGTTTAATATGAATTTCGGTTTTGTCCTCCCATTGTTATTGTTTTTTTTTTTATTTTCATTCTTTTCTTTTCTTATTGTTATTTTTGTTCATATAATTATTTTTGTTGTTTTCTTTTTTGAAAAAAAAAATCCTTTAAAGAAATGTGCAATTCGAACATATCTTGATTCATCCACATATTGTTTGAGGACAAATTCTAATATGGAACACTTATTTAAGTGGTCTATAGTGGACCAATACTTAAAAAATATTTAAAATATTATTTTTTTTTTGACAGAAAATATTTAAAATATTATTGATGACATACATTATTGTTTGAAAATATAAATTAATGATCATTTTTATTTTTAACGCGTATTGAATTAACGTTAATAATGTCATTTTTTCAACCATAAAACTGAAAATAGTCATGATTTTTTACTTTTAAAGAGTATTGTCGATAATCGTTAGAATTTCTGATAATTTTAAACATTGATCCACAGTGAACCACTCGTAAAACTGGTCCACTGTAGCATTAGTCATTGTTTGTGCATAAACGAAATGGACAATGAGGGATGGACGGAGAGATGATATAGTAGTTACTACTGGTGTTCATGTCTAATAAGATACTATCGTTTTGATGAAGAAAAAGTTATGTCACATCATAAATGAATAAGTCTTCAAAAATAAGGTGAAAAACTAAAATTCTAAAAAAAGTTAATTGGAGATTGAAAAATGGGTTTCTAAAATACGACCTAATAAATGTATTCATTTTGTGCATAATTCTTCCTAAAATAGCACCTAATAAATGCATATGAAGTTTATAGTTAAAGAAAAAAACTCTTTATGAAGAGTGTTATAATTAAGGAGTGAAGGAGTAATAGTACACTATGTACACACAGTTGACTGAGTCTCTGTACTAAGAGCCAAGGTGGGAATGCTAAGTTTGGTATCCAAAAACATCAACCTCCTTTTATTCGAAGAAAATAGTAAGGAAGCTTCCATTGCCAAATGTTGACTTTAAGTAATTAAGTAACAAAAAGGAAATTAGGTATTGCTAGGAAAATAGCTAGTTTATGAACAAACGCATAATTTTCCATATAAACACCAGGAAGTATCTATCAAAACAAAACTCTAGAAGTATTTTTCACAATAAATTTAATCGCCAAAGAACATTTTTTTTTTTAAGCTAAAGGCAGAGGTGCCTCTTTAAATATAATTAAAGCAAAAATAAAAGAAATTACAGAACATGGGGGGACTAGACCAAAACCCACAATAAACAGCCAAGGGCATAAACAACACCTGCCTCGTTAAAAACCTTATCAGGAAAATCCAATGGGATAAAACCTTAGTGAAGGGAAAAAGAGTGCAGAGCAAACAAAATATTGAGCCCTTAAAAAACATCAACAAAAACGATAATCAGGAAGACCTAATCTATTCCGGTTAAATAAATCCGAAACACTACAAGGGATAGAATCCCACCAAATAAAACTATTACTCTGAAGACCAATTGAAGCAATTTTGTCTGCACAACGATTACCTTCTCTGAAGATATGAGAAATTATAAATCGCATATTCTTGGTTAACTCAACGCAATTCAGCCACCTGTTTCTTAACCTCCAAGGAACAAGACCATGATTCTTAAAAGCCATAGAAACCAATTGAGAATCAGTTTCCAACCAAAGAGATATCCAACCCTTTTTAGAAGCTAACTCAATTGCTAGCATAGCTCCAATGAGCTCAGCATGAAAAGCAGTAGATATGTGCAAGTTTTGAGCAAAACAACCCACAACAGCAGCATTGCTATCTCTGAAGATACCTCCACACGCAGCAGGACCAGGGCAACCTTTAGCCGTACCATCAATATTGCATTTGATCCAAGAAATAATGGGGGATGCCATAAAACCTCTTTAATCCTAGGAGCCTTGGGAGCATGGATTGTAACAGAAAAAGCCTTAAGAATCACAAATTCATGCATATCCGAGAAAGAGGACCCTGATGAGTGATTGCCAGCAAGAGAGGTGTTGGAGATCACCATATGAGAGGCCGATTTCCAAGGGATAATCTTGTTGTCGAACCTCACTTTATTTCTACAAAACCAAATCACATCAATTAAGTTGACAATAGCCGCAATAATAACAGTTTTACATTGAGGAGACCAAGACTTTTTGCAAATATTTAGAACAGTGTCAATCGATGAAGTAATCAATGGCAATGTTGACAGTAGAAGCAAGCCAAGTCCAAAGATTTTTTGCAAAAGCACAATCCCAGAAAAGATGTTGACTAGTCTCCATTGCCTTACCACACAAGTTACACTGAGAAACAACATAGCAACCTCTAGCACATAAATTTTCGTCTGTAGGAACTTTTTTGTGTAAAAGTCTCCAAACAAGAAGAGACTTTGAAGGCGGAATAGAAGGGTTCCAGATCAACTTAGCCCAATAAGTATCATTTAGGGGAGGTTTTTGAAAAAGATAAACATCTCTAAAGCATAACTCCCCATTATTGGTGTGCTTCCAAACTAACTTGTCTTCCATCCTAAAATTAGGAACATGAACATCCTGCAAAATAGTAGCAAGGGTAACCAAATATATATATATATATATATATATATATATATATATATATATATATATATATATATATATATATATATATATTAAAGGGACTAAAAAAAACAGTTAGTATATTACAGGATCTAAGCCTTAGAAAAATTATCTTCAAATATCAACTTAATATTTTTATTTGTTAACTATGTTTTTGTTATTAAAAATCATTTTTATTCTTTTAAACTCAAAAATATTCAAACATCCAAGGAAAAAAATACTTGCTAATTCAATCATAACTTGCCTTGAACTTTACAAAATCATACCACACTCATTCTCAAGAAACAATATATCATCTTCGTATAATAATGTATTTCTCAATAATTTTTGTATTCAAATTTTATTTATTTATTTAAAAAAACATTAATAATTTTATTTATTAAAAATTTAAGGGTCTTGTTAAACAGTGCCCCGGGGCACTCTTTAAGCATTCCATTTAAGAAAATAATTTATTCAAAAAGTAAAACATTTCAATTCCCAATGCGTTGACTTCACACATTTCCATACAAAATTCACAAAAACTTACTAATTAAGGTGCTTAAAGAGTGCCCCGGAAGCACTATTTAGCATTTTCCAAAATTTAATAGTAAGCTTTCTAGAAAAAAAACATTAAGATATAAAATGTTTTTAATAATATATTTTATTTTTTTAAATTTATTTAATTACAATTAAATAAAAATTATAAATAAAATTAATGCAATAATTATCTTTTGAATTTAATTTTATATTTCACAGAAATACTTGCACATTCTAGAATTACAAAATCATCATAACAACTTTCCTCAATCATGAAGAATATAAAATGGAGAGCTAAGTGTAGACAAACATAGTATATATATATTTTCAAATAAAACAGTCTACATTTTAGAATTTAATTTATATTTCCACTCTGATAACTATAACATAGTACTCCGGTATATTAATGTATCTCATCTATGTATATTTTATGTGGACTTGAGTGATAAAGTGAAGCCTTTGAACCAAAGAAAAATAAAAGGGTAGATGGCAACAACCATAAAGTAGTTCTGTGTAAGTAATTATGAGGGACTAAAGCGTCCACGCGGAATGAAATTTGATTTTGAATATTCTCTCTGACCTTTTTTGTCTTAATTATAGTTCTAGACATTATTATTGATAAATAATCTTCAATAAAATCATGACTTGTGAGACACACATGGGCCTATCATTAACCAATAGTAACTTGTTTAAGGTGAAGTGGACTAAGTCAGCATTCTATTGGTCACTGATCACTGACCACACTATGCAGTCTTTAGCTGAAAAACTCGGTTTCTCAGTCAAACTTAGACTTCAACCTTCTTTTGCTCCCTTATTTGCCCCTCAAAGGGTATTCACTATAAATACAACTCTTTCATTTCCTTCATTCAGCAGATAAAAATCAGCTCAGAATAACATTTGCTCCTAAAGCCTCACTCTAACAAAATAACTTCCATTCAAAATTTCAAATCTAGTTCTTCTTACTATGCAATACAATTCAAACAATTTCTTCAGTTTTCATCTCTGCTTCCGAGTAAGAAACTATTGGTTCTAGAAAAAGAGTGCATTTTCAGAGTAGAAGTATTGCTCTTCAACAGCAGAAACATACTGAATCATTTATTAAGGTGATAAACAAACAATACAAAATGGAGAATGAATGTAACTGGGAGCACAACACACTCATTAATGAGCTAATTCAAGGAATGGATGTAGCAAAGAGATTGAAGGAAGAGTTGAGGACACCATATTCCCTTGACACAAGGGATTTGCAGGTGCAGATGATATTATCTTCTTACGAAAAGGCTCTACGAATTCTAAGATGTAATGAATCGACTTCTAAGTCGCAGACTATAACTCCATTAACAACTTCGTTACCGGAGTCCCCTGCGTCTACCAATGGTAGTCCGCTGAGTGAGGACTTTGACGGGGCCATCCAAGAGCACCGGGAGGTTAAAAACAAATCAAAGAAAAGGTAAATTTATTAGACACAGTTACTTGGTGGCAGTTTTCTGCCACAGAAACCAACTATATTTGGTTATATAGTGAAAAGATCCTAACAATGTTTTTTCTTAAATTGGTTTCAGAAAGGCTACACCCAAATTCATGGATCAGATAAAAGTTAGCTGTGAAAGTGGCCTTGAAGGACCACATGAAGATGGCTATAACTGGAGAAAATATGGTCAGAAAGATATCCTCAGTGCCAAATATCCAAGGTCAGAAAAGAATTCCTAAAGCTTATAAAAATTACACTTACCTGTCTATGTTGACATCTCATTAACAATCCATTGTGACATTTGCAGAAGTTACTATAGGTGCACCTTCCGCAACACACAGAACTGCTGGGCCACAAAGCAAGTGCAGAGATCAGATGAAGATCCGACAATATTCGACATAACTTATAGAGGAAAGCATACCTGTTCTCAGGGAAACAATGCCATTGAACCATATAAGTCACAAGAAAAACAAGAGAAACCACAAAGGCATAATAATAATGATATTCAACATGCGCACCCATCACAAGAAAGCTTTACAAACTTCAGCAACACCTTGACTGTCAAAACGGATAATCTGGGAAACGAACAAACTCCTTTCCCCTTCCCTTCCACTTCATTTGGATACACAACACAAGAAAACCAAAGCTGGTTTCCTTCAGGCTTAGAAAACGACTCATTCTTGAGCAGCCTTTTCCAAACACACTTATTATCTCCAGTAACACCAGAATCAAACTATTTCTCATCTCCAACTTTCCAGATGAATGAGTTTGATGGGTTCTATAACAATCCTCGTTCAGAATCCGACATTACAGAGATCATTTCCACCAACACATCAGTCACAAATTCTCCGATTCCCAATTTTCATTTTCCACTTGATTCAGCGGACATCGATCCAAATTTCCCTTTCAATACTCCCGGCTTTTTCTCCTAATTGTACTTGAGAATATATGGAATACCACGAGTATAAACAAAATCAACAGAGGTATTTTTCCACTAAGGCTGATTATGTTTGGATTGTAAGACAATCAAACAACATCATTAATGTCCTAGTGTAAATTATGTTTGAATATAAAGTCATACTAAAATAGGACAGGTTCAGAAAGCGACGGAATTGTAGAATAAAGAATCGGCAATGGTAGCTAGGAATTTGTAAGTGTCCTTTTGTAGCTAATATTGGAAATTCTATTTCAGCACTTTTTAGTTGTATTTATTTTCAAATTAGTTGCTCCAAATTTGCATTCGTACAATCTATACGTCTCAAATCTTTAGTACAAGAACATCACAATCATAATAATGAGAGCTATTGACCAAAGCGAGCTAAGGCACATAACTACATCATCCTTTCATTCATGAAGCATAAAAGAGAACAGACCGATAATTGCACATCAAATTCAATATTTCATTCCAATTAATGATAAATTACAGAAATACAGAATTTATATCTAATTTATTTATTTACAAAAAATCCAGATGATGGCAATTTAAGACAAATATCATACATCACAAACAAAATTTGGAGGTGCATCCGAATCGATGGAACAAATTACAACAACACTGGCAATAACATTAAGAACAATGGATCAAAATATCAGACCTTCATCCCTGGTTTACTTCTCCTCCTCCGATCCTGCGTTTTTCTCCGAATTTCCAGCTTTTCTGATGCCCTCTCTCAAACCCAACACAATGAACAAGTTAGTGAGAGTGAGAAGAGACTCAGCTCCACCATGTAACCAATCCACATTGGACAAAGAAGTTCCATAATGCACCTTAGCTGACAAAGACAAACCACATAAGTAATATAATCATTCCAAATTTGGATCACCGAATGTGTTAAAAACCGAATCAGACGGTTCAACCGATTGAATCATGATTCGGCACAGTTCATTTTCAATCATTCTAAAAGTGATGAGGTGTTGAACCATGACCTAGAGGTCTTTCCGGTTTAATGACCGGTTCGATTTTTACAACATTGTTTATATATTAATTTATACATATCTAATTGAACTTTGTTTTCAGCAAACGAACATAACTCACCATAAATTCCAGCTGGAACTGTTCAAAATAAATCAAATAATCAAAGTTAATATTTATTTAAAGCAAGAAACTAAAAAACATATAGTAAGAGAAATTAAGCAAGAAAATAAAAACTAACTTGTGGCACCAACAAAAGCAAGCAAAAAGTAGAATCCAAATAAGGTGAGGTTAGGAGAAGTTTTGGATTTGGTAATGAAGTACAAGAAACCAATGTAAGGAAACAAAGAAAACGCGAATAACTGTGAAGCGATGCTCTGTGAATCAATGGAAGGTGCCCATGGATCAACTCCCAGTGGCAACACACACACGATTACTGCTCTTTTTCTGTAGCTTTTTGATTTACTGATTGTTGTTAAGCTGCTTGCATGAAAATCACGTTGCAAAAAAGTTGTTGAAGGATTGATGATAAAATTGGGGGATTTACAAAGTGATAGAACGGGTAAGTTGATAGCAGAAGCCATTCTTCTGCGAATTTATTCGTTGCACTGTTTCTTATCTCTTGTATTGATGAAAGATTGCAACCGCTCAAGTTCTCAATCTGTTTGTCAAATGGGCTGGGCTGGGCCACTGCAGCCCAAATTTACAACATCAAGACTTATTGGGCTAGCGTGGTTTTGACACAAGAAATTTTCTTTTGCCACCCTACTCATTTTTTTGCGCATCCTACGAATTTATAAAAATACTTATGTCCGCTACTTAGGTAATGGATACGCCCAACAACACCCTATAAGAATTATTTTTTATAATGTCTGATACTTAAGTAGCGGACGACAGGTTTGTAAAGTGTGCTACTTAAGTAGCGAAAGGGTACAAATGAAAACGCGTAGAATGTGCGGCAAAAAAATATCTCTTAACACAATCACACAATATTTATCCGTTTGATGTGCTAAAAATATATGATAGTTGCTCTTCATTTCTTGAATTGCCCACGCTTACCAAGAAATATCTTCCGATAAGATATGTACTACCAGGAGATGTTTTTGATTAGATATTTGGTAGACAAAATATTATTTTGGTTTTTTTTTTTTGCTTTCACCACCGGCTTAATTTGGTTCGGAGATCATTTCTGACATCAAGTGGTTCCAACTTCTTCTAATCGCAGTTGCGGAAATCAAACTGTGATATTTTCTACCAAATCCAGCGCCAATTATCACTGAACCAACTAATAATCAACATATATACACGCATCAAACATGGATACACGTGGTCGGTCAAAGTGTCACCTTTCTCATGAGAAGGGGTATGTAAATTCTGGTTTTTTGTTATTTTTTTTTAATGAAATAGTAAAGACCATCTAAAATCTATACCCACCGTAAAGTTTCAGGATTAAACCAATGTAAAAAGTGTTTATCATAGCAATAGCAACGTTGTAGTTGAGTTAGGCCTTGCAAAGAACATTTTATAAAGTTTTTATTTTCTAAAAGGTTGTTTTAAAAATAAAAATAAAATAAGATCGGTGTGAATACACGATACATGGATCAATGAGGTGAACAAATAAATCTTATTTTCTTTTAAACTTTATGGGCCCGTTTGTTTGAGATTTTTTAAAAAGGAAAATCACTTTTTTTATTTTAGTGGTGTTTGTTTCAGATTTTTTCAAAAATCATTTTAGTAAAAAAATCTATTTTTTCTTCAAAATAAAAAGCTATTTTCATAGCTTTCTTCAAAATATATTTTTTTGAAAACCATTTTCTAAAAAAAAATAGATTTTTATGATTGTAAACAAACGGAAAATAGCTTTAGATTTTCTTCAAAATCTCTACAAAAAAATCTCTAGATTTTTTTCAAAAAAATCTATTTTTTTTAAAGCTTAAACAAACAGGCCCAATATCTAATATCTCATGCAATTTGGAAAATGTTTAATACGAGGCATATGAGCAAGAATATGAACAAAATAAGCTAAAACCATATATTCAGTATCATAAGCCAAAATATTAATGAAGAAAAAATAAGAAGTGTTTAACCGTTTATTATATTTATGAGTTAAAATATTAATGAGACCAAAAAGAATGAAAATTGTTTAATCATCTATTATCTCGCAGTTTGTTTTCTTGTTTCCCTTTCCCTTCATTTTCATTAATTAGTATTTAATCATTTTATCCCTCTTTGTAATTTGATTGATTTTTTATTGGGTTACTATAATATTAAAATGAAGTTTTCGTTGTAAAAAAATAAATAAAAAATCCACCGTTGTTATGGATGATAAATCTTCACAAGTCACGTATCTGTAATTGCCAAATTGCAAGATTTGTCTAGATGATCCAAAATTCAACGCTATCTAAAATATTTAAAACATTGCATCGTGAATCATTACACACTGTATATAATAATCAAAACAGAAATACTGCTTTGCTATACACACGTAAGTTAGCAGTAATTGCTACGTTTTTGACTTCTAATTAATAGGAGTAATTAACTAGCTAGCTTATCGCTAAGCATTATTGACTTCAATTAATATTATCATCATGTAAAGAAGTTGCATTAAGCACACGAAATACCAATAGTAGCGTTGCCTGCAAACCGCTCCGAAGCTGTCTTCCTAACAAAGTTACTGATATCCGGCGAAACTCCGGCGATCTCAAAATCAGGAAGTTCAGGAATTGTCGAAAGAAGAACAGGCTCAGATTCAAACTTATCATAAACCACACACAAACGTTCTTCTTCTTTCGGATATGATCGGAAACTATTGCTACGGCTGTTGCATGAGCTGCTAGAAATCCTGCTATTAGATTTATTATTACCGGACTTGAAAACAAATCGAAGAAGTTTCTGGAATGTTCGCGAGAACTTGAACGTCGACTTGTTGTTAACCACACCAGAGGAGTGTAATTGAGGTTGAGGTTGAAATTGAAGATGAAGTTTACGTTCGTTTAAATGAGGCATGGAATGTGTTCTTGGTGAATTAGCTATAGCTGAATCAATTTGGCGTTTGAATGAGTTGAGTTCATATGAATCATATAGCGTACTACCACAATCCCACTTTGCCTTCGACATGTTTGTTAATATGCTTCTAAGAGATTATTTTTGAGAAGAAGAGAGTTAGAATGGAAAAATATGTATTGATTTGGTGAAGATAGGATATAAATAATATTAATAACGCGGTATAGTATATAATGTGCACTTGTGACTTAGAAATATAAAAAGTGTAGTTTAGCTTATGAGAGTTTCACACACGTCCCTAAGGTATTGACTATTACTACATTTAAGCATTAAATCCGTGTGGGAGCTTTTCATTAATTTTTTTAATTGATGTGCCAGCGTTGCATTTAGGATGGATGATTCTACACTACCTGTAACCTCCATACTGGTTAAATACGTATATTCATTGCTCTACAGATAAGCTTCAATTATCAAATTTTGGAGAATAAAGTAATACCCCATACGTTAAATATAAACTGCAGTTTAATAGGAAAATTGCTTCTTCTTTTTTCTGATTAAAATTTAACTAAGAGATGGTGCATCTAAGATAAGAAATTGAAAACTTTTAGAATTGAAACCTAGAATTTTTTCGAGACTAAAACTTATCTTTTTACGTTTAAATCAAATCTTATGATGTTTTTGTTTCAAGTAATATTTGTGGAGAATTCTAAATTTAAACTCCTACATCTACGAATCAACTAACATTCTTATATATACTAGATTGATATAAGTTGCCCGGATAAACAAACAAACGTCTACACCTTAACTGATTTGACTATTGGTGGACTATGGACTGGTATGGAGACCATATCATGTGAATAATATTATAGTTTGACCATCCAGGTCACCATGAGGTTCAGTCCTACAGGTCTAGCTCAACAACGTCATGAGCTCCACTCCCATAGACCTAGCTAAACTACATCACGAGCTCCACCTCCACGTGATCTGTACGGACGAGTGACATGAGCTATGTGTGTTCCACCTCCATATGATCTGCACGGACGAATGATATTAGCCATGTGTGTTCCACCTCCACGTGTCCTGTACATACGAGCTGCTTATGAATGTCAATGTCATACTTATTGGGCCTGGACACCTCAATTCAAGAAAAAGCCTATTAGGTCAAAGAATGTTGGACTATAAAAGAAGACATTTAGGAGAAAAATAGAGCAGATCTATTCTAGGTTAAACAATGTAATGATCAATCTTATACATTTTCTGAAGTGGTCTAAAAATCTCTAAAACAGCTCATATGTTATAACTATATGATATTTGCATACGTGAACAACTACCGATTGAACGTAATTACAAGACAAATATTTATCAAGGGAAATGAGGATGTTGACAACAATTAAAAATATAGATAAGGTGCATGAGCAATGGGAAAAGGTGGGCCGTGTAATAAAAGTGGTCCGTGCCTAAGTATCTATCACAAAGTATAAAAAAAGGATTTGTGTTAAAAAATAATTGTGTTATTTGAATATCAAAATATAAATGTCATATATCACATTTTTTTTTTTTGACGAATAATATATCACATATGTATATCATTATGTTTTTTTTACATTTTATTTTTCTATGATTTGTATGTATTTTAAAAATACATATAAAAATTGAAAACACTGTATTTGACATAAAAAATATGATGTCCAAATATCATTTTTAACAATAATCAGGCATAATGATGCAATAACAAGGAATGTGTGTTAGAGAGTGTCTCTAGCATTTACAAAATTAAGTATTTAATTCAATTCATGGTATAAAACATGATTAATTTAAATCCCCTGATTTTCAAATCAAATTAGGAATTATACGTCGATATGGACCATGTGATGGGTTTTCTAATAATAATATAATATACAGCATTGATAGATTTAAATATTTGTATCAACCCTTAGATTTAAATATTTGATGTCCATATTGTTGTGTTGTGTTAGTGATTGAGTGCTTCTCCATGAAGACAATTAGATGTTGCTTAGTCATACCATAGAATTATTTTCGCTAACTGAGTTATCAGAACAAATGTAATATTGTACTATTTGATAACTGACAATTTTACCAAAGAAATTGAATATCCTTAGCACTTATTAATTTTTTGGAATAAAAAATAAAATATTGAAATGCAAGTGGAGGCCGATTCTCAGATCGAGTTTTAAACATGATTTGGATTTGATCAAATTTTGTGAAGAGTAATTTCTGTTAACAAAAGAGAAATACAAAGAGAGAAGACATAAGGAGGCTAGGGTTTCATTATAATGAACGGAGCTTGAATACAAAAAGTTATCTTAAGAATATTTAGAAAAACATAAATAGACTAAATTACTATTAAGCCCAATTACAATCAAAGGCCCAATTACATTATTAAATCACTAACATATTATCTATCAATTTTAACATCAGTATATGGTTAATGAGCAAATGTTGGACATCATTTGATTTTGACAAAACTATCAAGGAAGAACGTGACCAAGAAGAAGATAAATGCTCAAATTTCTTTGGAGAAAACTAAATAGTAATTTCTTTGGACTCAAATATTGGGGGGTTTTACAAATCTTTAACCAAAGTACCAAAGTATTTGACTATTCCCTATCTCCATTCTCCCATTTTACAAACTGAAATAACTGTGTGGTTTTTCATATTAACACTATACATATATAAGTTGTATGCTTCCAATTAATGGTTTTTACATACATTTACTCAATCCACAACATCACTGCCAAACAGCTTAAATTGGTTGGCATCAAGAACCAATTTCCTAATAGAAGCGAATGCACCCATGATTCCTGCACCAGTGAACACCACCATGATTGAGAGGTTAATCCAATAAGTCAATGATGATTTTGGAGGCTTGTGTGTTTTATTGTATAGAATCATAGGTAGAACAAAATCCAGAGGAATGAACCCAACAGCACCAACCACACCGTTTATGTCTCCAAAAAATGGCAACATTGCTGCCACAAATCCACAGAAAATCATGTAAATTGTCCGAAGAATTAGGCGTGGAAGAAGATTTCTTTTGGAAAATATCCCTTGCTTCACGTCAGCCGATTTCTTCTCCATTATTTCATAAGCAACTTGTGAATAAACCTGTAAATATGATGATACTAACATTGTTATAACTTATTTCTAAGTAGCATAGTTCTAAATTGCAATCTGCAAAGGCTGCCACAATGTAAAGGTTTTGGAAACATCTGCAACCGATAGCAACTACAATCGTGGCTGGATTTTTCTTTTGGTTCTGAAGACTCTAGTGGCGAAACTCACTCACACACTATCATAAAAAATGGGGAATTGCGGGTTCAAACCCGCACCCCTGCATATCAAATGTCCCTGCAGTATACATTATGAGTTGTACTTATGGGACAATGTGGCCGCATGTCAGCAATATGAAGATTTTATTATAATTGCAAATATAATCAAAATTGCAATTTACAATCTTGCTAAGTAGGAAAATTTCAATCGCGCTATATTTGTGAGCTTACCAGACCGATTGCGAAGAGCTGAAGTAGAACGAAGATGACAGCAAGTCCAAGAACCCAAGTCGGAGCCAAAGAAGGTCCTTCATCTGGCAACAAACTCTTCAAAATGTTTGAATTAGCCTTGTTTCCAAATACCCAATACCCAGAAACTGCAGCAGAGTAGAATGTCACCAAAATTACAGCATAACACATAGTAAGGCCTTTTATCATCTTTCCAGCTGCAGGAGGTGCTAGGGTTGCCTACATAAAGACATGGTTAATCTAAGTTCAAGAATTGTCAAAAACTTATTTCAGTCATAAAGAGGACACAATGGTTAGTTACTTGTATCTCAGGTAATATGCCATTCCCAAAAATTGCTGCAATTATGGAGATGGCAGTAAAGGCACTGAAGGCCCTTGAGGATTTCTTGGCTTCTAAGGAGTAGTCCCTTGGAGGGGCATTTTTTGATGTACCTGCAAAATAATCAGTGCTCTATCAAATCATTGAAACATCTCCAAATTATGTTTTAATGCTATTTGAACATAGAAATATATTTAGTATGGTACAAGAGATAAAAAGAATTGAAGGCAAACCACATGATTAATGTTTGTAGCATAAATAAATGTAATCAAGGGGTAATAATTTTGTTCTAAAGTGCAATACTAGTCCATACCTGCATGAATACAAGCACCAACTACTAGGAAGGTGTAGCCCAAGCTGAGAAAAAGTGAACACAAGTTGATGTGTCGTAGGGAATGGAAAGTGGGAAGCTGAGACAAAATTATCATTACCACCGTCACCATTGCAATGAAGTCGTACAATTTCAGTGATCCATGAGGTGCAACATTGGAGTATACAATCTTCCATGTATAAGATAAAGGAAAAACAAAAAATTACCAAAAAAACAAATCGAAATATTAAGCTGTTGTGCATTAGTGTTTTTTTTGTAATAGTCTCGTGGTTAGACTCACACGTACACTATAAATTGTGGAAAAGTGGATAATCCAAAGTTCGAATCCTAACTCTTCCAATATTGTCTCGTTATGAGACTTATCATTAGTGTTTCTATAGCTACCAACTGTTTATACCTGTATGGCTGTAGCTCCCCTGTTCCATAAAACATCCCATACTATCCGTAGCAAAAAAAATATGTGACTTTTTTTACACAAAAATATATGTGAATATTTACAAGCACAAATGGTTGATTTACTACCTCTTTTCTCAAATATAGAATAATAGACCCTTTCAGAATTTTTTTAATGCATTTTCAAAATTTTAATTGTATTAATTTTTTAATAAATTGATCCTAATTTTTACTATTAATTAAATTTTGTTTACAACCGACATTATAATACAGCTCTTTCATGAAAAGTAAAGGATACAAATTGTTATTAAATTTAATATTATTATCAATTTTTTAATCATCTGATTATCTTGATCTAGCATGAACGAGCTAACAAGTGGTTTTTTTTTTTTATGGGCAACAAGTGGGTTATACTTGTACTACAATATTTGAGAGGCATTGATAGATTAAATTTGTGGACCAATTTTTAATGAAACCACCTGTTTTATATATCGACAACCCTCACCCGTTTTCAGTTTGTCAGGTATTGAATACTGTAATAAATTTTGAGCTTGGGTGGTAGTAAATACCCAAATGACATATGATAGTATAGACCAATAACATTTTGGGTCCCTTCTATGTTGAATTGAATGAGTACAATACGTGACTACAGCTACAAACGGTTGCTTTCATTCATGTCACTATCATGTGAAGTCTTTTTTTTTTTTTTTGTTGGTAAAACGTATATTTTTCTTGTTTACTATCTTGATTTGAGAATGACATTGTATAAAGAAATGTCAAATAATTGAACGAAACAAAGGATTGCCTCAATTTTACAGTTTCATTTTACACTTATTTTTTCCAATTTCTAATAGAACTAGTAAAGTACTCGTAATATTACCTTTGATTCTTATTATAAAAAAAATAAATTACTTTTTAGGTTCATGTTTAATGTATCCGGTCTATAAATCAGATGGTGTACAGTATAAGAGAGGAGTAAACCTGAAGGCATTCAGCAGCAAGCAGGATTGCCCCTACGCCAACTCCAGTGTTGATTGCCGTTTGGATAAAGATTACAAAATAGAACATCCATCCAGATCCTGTCATCAATGAAACCAACAAAATCAAGAAAATTCATAATAGCTTACAAACCTAGATATGTGGTTCTGCATGAGCGGTCATTGTTAACTTATTACTCAATTAATTACTCTCTTTGTCTTTACATGAATCCTATGAACATAATTCAGTTATAGAGACATTGATATATATGGACTAGAGTTTAAAATATAAAATAAATTTGCTTGTTCAAAAAAAAAAAAATTAAAAAATATTTTTAATACAAAATTTACTTATTTTTAATCTATAACTAAGGGGCACTAATAAATGGATGAAACTAATATGAGCAATTGACTTAAAGAGTAATTGAGTAAGGATCGTTAGTTGGTTCAGTGGTGGTGATTGGCGCTGAATTTAGTAGGGAGGACCACGATTCGATCCCCACAACTGTGATCGGGAGGAGTTGGAACCACTTGATGTCAGAACTAACACCCGAACCAGATTAAAACTGGTGGTGAAACCAAAAAAAGAAAAAGTAAAATGATTTATTTACTACTGGCTCAAGTAGACACATACAGTATCATTAACTTTATACAATAATGAATGTTGAAAAAACTTGACCAACAAAATAAATAAAATGAATGTTGAAAAAATAATGAATGGTCAAAATATCAAATATGGTAGATTTTTTTTGAGAAAAAGTATGATAGATGAACAGTAGTACTTTTGACTTTAATTTGAAGTTGTACGGGTTTTATAATTAGGTAAGTAGTTATTAATGTTTGAAATTGGCATATCCATTTTCAAAACACCAATTGGCAATTTGGCATATCCTCCTAAATAAAGAAAAAGATGAACAAATTGCAAGCAAACATAACTACATGCCTTAGCTAGCGATGGTTGCAATGCAACAAACTAATCAATGAATGATCACATCACCTAAGACATCGGCGGCAAGTTCCCGAAAACGGATGTGGCGTCTACCGGAGCTTTCGCAATGATCAAGAACTTTAGACATAAGGCCATATGAGTAGAATGTTACAACACCCATAACTGTTAGGCATAACATCCCAATCCCCCATCCTAAACCTCTGAATGCATATGGTAGCGTTAGTATTGTGGGTCCCACTATCGCCGTTGTTAAGTGAAACCCCGCATGCCACCATTCACCTATTATACATATCATAAATAAATACAAATATGTAATTAATTAACTAATTAAAGATATAATAAAAAGAAGTTGAAGTAATTAATGGAGTAATTAAGATTTGATTTGCATGCCTTTGGATTGGAGGACAAAAGCAGCTCCGGCGTCGTCATCGTTGAGGTGATTGATCTCTTCCTTGGGTGGATTTGCCATGGAAAAAATTTAGGCACAGAGAAGAGAGAATTAGGAGAATCAAAATATATATAATAATGGAAAGAAAACGGGTACTTTCAGTTTGTGTGCTTAACGATTATTTAGGCTTCAGAATCGGTGAAGACAGAAGGACCCAAACGCGTTGGTTGTGATGTGAAGTCGTTTAGTTTGTTTGTTTATATAAAGTTAGTTGTGTTGTAGTGTGAGCGGGATTCTTTCAATATTTTACTGTATCTCATTCTTTTTACTTTTTTTTCCCCTCTGTCTCACAACAATAAATAATTTATTTTACCATTTCACAAATTAAAAAAACTATTTAAATGGTTTTTTTGTAACCGTAACTTAGATGGTAGAGATCTCGTATTATATACGTGGAGATTGAAGTTGGAGGTTCGAAATAGAATTTCTCAATTATTCACGCCAAAGGGTAATTCAAAAAAGATATTAAGTCAAAGAAAAAAATATCAAGAATCATAATCTTTTGTGAAAGGTGCGGATGAACAACAATAAATCGTAAAGGATGTTAATGAACAAGATGTTGGATGCAGAAAATATATTTAGTTAAAGATGAGTGTTGACAACAACAAAAAATACGAGTAATAATTTTTAACTCGAATCTCATATTGGGATGCATAAAAGATATTCGGTAGGGAGGAGGGTTGAAAATAATATGCCTAAAGATCTTTTGATGATTTTAGATTTTACTCCCTCCGTTATTTTTTTAAGTGTCCAGTTTTGTCGGATTTAACGTTTCTATTTAACTGTCCATTTTGTGTTTTAAGGGTACGATTTGTCAATTGTACCATTTTTTAATTACACTTATCTTTTTCAATAAATATTTTTTTTTATATATTTGAAAAACTAAAGGCTTTCTTTTAAAAAAAAAAACAAAAAAGTTTGTTTATTGTTATATTCTATTGATAACAATAATCTGAAAATATTTTTTTTGTATAACAATAAATCTATTGATGAGAGTATAATAGGAAGATAAGGTGCAAAAATCAAATTTTTTATTTTGGTGTTACTATTCTAAACGGACACTTAAAAAATAACGGAGGGAGTAATATATTAAAGATTGTTACTATTTAAAAAGATAATTTTAGATTAATATTTAAAAAGATAATAATAGGATTTAAAATTTATATTTTACCAACATAGTGTGGTACAGATACTTTGATCCCTTAACCATTTGGTCCTGGGTTCGATCCCCGGCCGGTGTGTATGGAGAAACATTTTTTGGGAGAGGTCGACCCCTTAAATAAATCTTAGTTACTTCAAGGAAATTAGTCTATGCAGTTGCGCGCGGATGATACATTTGGTTTACCAAAAAAAAAAAATTTTGTTTAGAATTTTTAGGATTTATTTTTTATTTAAAGATACAGTATAATTTAGAATTGTGTTTTATATTACAATGTATCTCTCTCTATATATATATATATATAGTCATATAACTATGAAAAATAATGAAAGAAAATAAAAATGAGAGTATTCTTCGTATATCGCACTATATCTCAAACAATATAAAAAAAATTACTTTGTAATTTGAATATCCAAAAATTGATTTAAATTAAAACTATACGAAATTAGACCGGACTAAATTTAAGTATATTACTCATTCAAAATCGAACCGAATTGCAAATAATTTTATCTTTGAATCGGATTAATTTTTACCTCAAAATCGATATAAACCGAACTGCGAACACTTCTAGACAAAAATATATTTATAAAAATATTCAATAGTACACTTAAGAGCTTCATTTATTTTGATGTTTTTCTTTATCTTCTTTTTATAATAATCATGAGAAATTCTTCTTGTTCCTTAGATATATGATAGTAACAAGCTGAAAGAAAACATGTTTAGGAAATTATTCCTTTCACTAAATACTATTTTTAGGGTGAAATTTTTTAGAGCAAACAATCTTATAGTTTAATTGAGTACCGGTATTTATAAGCAAAATTGGATGCCATTTTTTAGGAATTTTGTGCATACATTTATGTCCCTGCAGTGCTTGTCACGCACGCCACTTAGTGCTTTGAGTATTATTGTTAGGTGACGTGATGTTTTAACTCGATCTCCTTTTGTTTGTGAAAATGGCTAGTGTAGTGTTAGTGCTTTCTTGACTTATTTTTCATGTTTGAGTCTTATACGCATCGTGGGAACCCAATTATTCCTTTTATTTATGGAGTGGAGCTTGTCTCCAAGCTGAATGTGTTTGTTACCTTGTTCAAATCGCAAACCTCAAAATGGGAAGTAGATAACAATTGAACTGACAGGTTTCTTTGAGTGGAGGAGTTTGTTTGTAATGGTAATCATCATCCAAACTTGTTTTCTTGCTGTTTCTTACTAAATATGGTTTCCAAATTTCTTAAGGACCGAAATCCCCATCATGACCTTGCAATGATTCACTTTTCAATAGTTTTAAATTTATCATGATTAGCTAGGTTAATTTTTTTTTTCCCTACAAAATGATTAAAAAATCTAAAACAATACTTCATCCACATGAGGAGGAGAGTACATATAGTACTCAACCCCAAAAATTAAAGCTAAAATAATACACAATACATTTCTTTCCCATGTACCTCCCAAAAAACTATGTTGTTATACAATCCAGGTTTACACACCATTTATAATAAAGGCATGGCGAATGAACTTTCTCTGCTAGCAACAATTTTCACGACATCAATTTTATCAGTTAATTATGTCACTGGCCTGAACATCTTTGGCATAGAAAATATTTTCATTACGTGCACGCCAACTGTCTGTGAATATAAGAGTTATTCATATTAACTTTAACAAATTAGAGGATGACTATTAGGTGATCAAGAAGATAGGCTGAACATTTGTCTATAAGAAGTTGTATACAAACACTCTAAAGATCAAATCAGTAGTACGAAAGCAAGTGTGAGCGGTTTTTAAGTTTTTAAATGATAGATAGTAGTATCCGAAGAAGTAATGGCTTTGCGGAATATAAGGCCTTATGGCTTGGCCTAAAGCCAACAAGCCCTAGGAGTCAAAATAGACTTTCAGCTAGTCCATAACAACTACATTTGTACATTTTTTTTTATAATAACTACATTTGTACATTGTCACATCATCAAATATATTTCTACATTTTTTTTTATTTTTTTTTTACAAAATCATTGCTAACTCAAGGCCAAGACTAACCCGAGGACACTAATTCCACCATCCACATCCACTTGCAGGGGCGTCCAAGGAGGATGACTTTGAGCTTCGCTAAGTAGCTTTGCTCAATTGACCTAACACAAGAAATAGTATAAGGAGAATTCGAAACCGAGACCTTCTCAAACCTTCACTAGAGATCAATGTGGGTGTTATTTCCACATTGTTGTTAATTTCATGACACAATCAAAATTGAGTCAAAATAGATTACTAGTGAGTCAAAATTGGAGCTGTGGATTACATTTTTTAATTACCAATTCAAATTTTAGAAACACTTTTATTTAGGTGAAAGCTTTGGTACCCGAATTTTATTTGGATTTTGTTCAAATTTCTTATATATTTTGTAGGACACAATGAAACCAGATAACAGTTGAATGGTAAAAATGGTCTTAAAATTTATGACTCGAATCAGTCCATTCATTGAAGAAATTATTACACCTAAAAATTAAAGGTAGCATATGTGTTCAATACAAATTTGAACACACCAAGTTCAATTATTCTTCATCTGTTTTCTGGTCCAGCTTTGCAGCGATTGATTTGTTGTATTCCTCCAATTCCTTCTTGTATGCATCCATTGCTTCAGATGCTTTTCCATTCCACACTTGTTTATCTTCCTCACTCATATCCTTCCACTTCAATGAAACAAGTGTTTTCAGCATGTTTGCACCAAGTCCTGGACGTTCCTCCAATATGTTCTTCCTTGCTTCTTTGGTGAATAGAATATATGAGGATGGAGGTCTTTTAGGCTTGTTTGGATCAGAGTTCTTATCTTCCTTGCTATGTTGTTTCTTCATCTGACGATTCAGTTTTGTTTCCTTGATCATGTTTTCAGTTTTTTCCTTTTTCTTGAGCAATTGCAAGGCTTCATGTTTCTGAAGTTTCATATGTTCTTCCTCTTCCTTCATCAGATTTGCAGCCTCCTCTTCTTTCTTCTGTTTGTAAGCTTCCATTTCTTCAGCATATTTCTCTTTGTTCTTCTTTGCCATCTAAAAGATTCAAAATAAGTAAAGTGTAAGAAATCAAATCAAAATAAGTAGTTTAAAATTGTATGAAAACCAAAAAAACTGTTGCATATATTGTACCTCTTCATAGGGCCTCTTCTGTTCTTCAGTCATGTTTTTCCACTCTTCAGAGGTGATCTTGGAAACCTGAAAAGACACATTAAGTAAATTTTATTATTATTGATGTCAACGTGTTAGTGTTGTGTGTCTGTGTCGGTTGTCGGACACTAAACATACCACATAATGTGTGAATAATGTTTCATCTGAAGTGTCGGTGCTACATATCAAAGAATACGATTCAATCATATTAACGACTACCTCCGTGATACCCTTGTTGTCGGCACGAATAGCTGCTCTCCTATCATTAGTAAACAAGAAATAAGCTGACAAAGGATGCTTTGGTTTCAATGGATCCTTTTCTTTCTTATTCTTCTTGTTCTCTTTTTCTGTCTCTTGTTTGAATTGCATATACTGTTCAAGCAATTCCATAGCAGTCTTTTGCTTCTGTTCTTCTTCCAAGAGTTTCATTGCCTCAATCTCACGTTTTTCCTTTGTAATTACTTGCAAATAAGCTTCTTTTTCAGCATGGTATTTCTCCTCATAAGGCTTCTTCTCTTCTACACTAACTGTCTTCCATTTAGCACCAAGCATGTTTGAAATGTCCTTAAATTCTGCCTCTGGATTCTCCTTCTTAACCTGCATCATACAATTGATAAATCCAAATTGCAAAATTGAAAATAAATAAAAAATCAATTAATAGATTTAGGTGCTTATAGTACTATATTATACCTCATGCCATTGGTCTTTGACCCATAACATGTAGGCTGGAGTAGGCCTCTTTTTCTCGGGGCATGCATTCTTCTTCTTGTCTTTCTTTTCTTCCTTGTCTTTCACCATAGGCAAATTCTGTTGTGCAATCACATACACAATACATAAATTGACATGAATAAAAAGAATTTTTTAAAAAAAAAATAGGCACCAAATGAAAAATTAAACACAATTTAGGGCAACCAATTTCAATATGAATAATAAATCAAATCGAATTCAGAACATTCAGCAATCTCACCACGCTTTCACATGGCCGACACATCACTAATCGGTCTAATTTTAAATCAAATTCAGGCCAAATTAAATATTAAAAACAATTTAGGGCAACCAATTTCAATATGAATAAATTCAATTCAGATTACCTACAGTGTCGCAATCTGGCCACGCTCTCATGTGGCCGACACATCCGTAACCATTGGAATCGAGATTAGACGGTCCAATTATATTTTTTCAAAATTAAAATACCAATCTGGAATCAAGATCCAGACCTTCCGATCTCAATTCAACAGTCACTGATGTGTTACCGAATGCAATCGAAATCCAAATTCAATATATTTTTCATATAGATTTAAACCAAAACATAATAATAATGGTGAAATTGAAATTGAAAATGAAGAAACTAACCATGGTGGGTTTGAATTCTTTCAACTTCTGCAATTTCTTAAGCTCAACTTGAAGTTTCTCCTGTTCCTTACCACGATTTTCGATTTCTTCATCCTTTTGTTTCAAGATCTCATCTTTGGCTTTCAACAACTCTTCAGTCTTCTCCTTCTCGAGACGCAACTGCTCCATCTTTTCCTGCATCTCGAGCAAATCTTGCTCGAAAGATTGTTGTTTTGGTTGTTGTTTCTTTGATGCAGCTTTTCCTTTCTTGGGCTGATCAGAAAGGGGTGAAATTGTTGACTCGTTGGCTACGATGTTGGCATCATTGGTTGATGAGGCTTTCTCCTTGAGAGCCTTTCTTGATCCTCTTGATTTCTTGGTGGGGATTTCAGCAACTACGTCAGCCATTGTTGGAGCGAGAGAGAAAAACTGAATAGAGAGATTCAGAAATGAGATGAAATTGTTTGTGTTTGAGAGAAGAGAGTGAAGCCGTTTTTTATAGGAGATTTGTGTAGGGTTCCAACGGTAGGATATTTCGAATTTAAATTTTGAGTTTTAATTTGACCGTTGGTTCCGATGAAGAGATAAACACAACAAATTATTTACCATAAGTTTCATTCCGAAAATGAATTTTCTTTTACGATAAAAAATAAACAAATAATATATATTACAAATTAAAGAAAATGAATTAATCGTTGGTTGATTCAATGATGATTGACGCTGAACTTGATAGGGAGGACCACGGTTCGATCTCCCGCAACTGTGATCAGAAGGGGGTTGGAACCACTTGATGTCAGAACCGATCCCAAAACCAAATTAAACTGGTGGTAAAAGCCAATTTTTTTTTTTTAAAGAAAATGAAATTGGCATATAGGGGAGATATTGAAAATGAATTACTGGATGGTTTTAAAAAGGAAATAGCAGTTAATATGCAAATTGAAAACATGAATTTTCAACATAAAAAACATACAATTAATATATATATATGAGGAGAGATCCGTTGACTTACTCCGCTTAATAACTCGATATCGACATTATAATTTGAATTCAACGGTTGAATCGAAGTAATATAATTCTGATATCGAGTTATTAAGCGGAGTAAGTCAACGGATCCCTCCTCATATATATATATATTAATTATAATTATAATTTTTCTTTTTATATATTGAAGTTCACATGAATGAAAAATAAGCGGACAACACGTCACGCCACTGTGTAAAAAAAGCCGTCCCGCTAATTTTTTTGAATGACAAAACCATCTTCTTAAAAACTATTTATATATTTAAAAGACACAATATTATTATAAAGCTGGTGCTATGGTGGATTTTCTTCATAAGTGGTCCACCGTGAATTAGTGCTTAAAATTATTATAAATTTTAACAACTTTTGACAATATTATTTAAGATAAAAAATCACGACTCTCGTAGTTTTTACAACTAAAAACAATGATTGAAGTCAGCTTAATTCAAATTACATTTCTATTTTTCGTTGTTTTAGTTAAATCAGTATCAATTAAATTTTTATTTTAGTCATAAATTATACTTTCAAACAACAATGTATATCATCACTCAAATTTTAAATAATGTTTAAAAATTAGTCTAGGATGGGCCACTTGTTAGGAGTGGTCCATATTGAAATTTTTCTTATTGCAAAGTAATAAATACAACAAATTATTTGCTTAGGGTTGCATCGGACTAATATTTCGAATTTAATTTTTGACCATTGGTTCAGTTAAGAGATAAATACAACAAATTATTTAATATAAGTTTCATACCAAAAATGTTTTTTCTTTTGGTAAAAAAATGTTTTTTTTGCAATAAAAAATATATTACAAATTTAAAAATGAAATTACCGTATAGGGGAGATATAGAAAATGAATTAATACTAGTAGACTGTTTTAAAAGGAAGTAGCCGTTTGTTTAAAAAAAAAGGAAGTAGCCGTTATTATCTATTCAAATTAAAAATACGATTTTTCAACTTAAAGATGCTAACGTGCTACAATGGATAATACTTTAACGATTTGTCCTTTAAGATATTGTCCATTGTGGCGGACAACAACAGATTCATTTGGTGTTGGAGTTATTGAGATTAATTTAGAAAGTTTTGAGGTGTATTTTTGTGAAGTTACGTTGAGTGTGGTATGAAGAAGCATTGCACGATATGTATAAAAAAAATTAACATATGCTCCTAAACATGGATTGAACATCCATATCATTCTCTAATTTAACCCACTATTTTTGTTAGGTAGCTTTGGGGAGTCATATGTGATCTCCGTGCATGAATCTAAATCGGTATTATGCTGGATTTGTATATGTTCACCTTTTTGAACACGAACATTTGTTGAATCTTATTCTTTAAAGAAACAAGAAAACTCAATTTGCCTATCACTAATTTAAAATGTTCTTCGCGCCCCTGAAATTTCACAGAAAAATAAAATATTGATGTCAAAATTATCAAGAACATTGGAATATGTCATTTCTTATAACAAAGAGATTGAAGAGAATGAAATAGGAAGATAAAAATGGGAGAGAAAGAAGAAAATGAAGGGAGAAATGACATCCCCATACTTCGTTTTAATAAGTCACAAAAAGGCAATGACAAATGGTTAATGGTGCCACCACCAATGACAAGCACATCCACACTAATAATTTAGCTTTAAGATTGGTGGTTATGTTATTAAAATTCGAGAAGCCATAAAGTCATCTACCAATTTTTTGTTGTTGTTTTACCACCGATATCTGGCCCACTGAATCATCTAATATGATTCGTAAGTCAGTGCTGGACTGCTGGCATCAAATAGTTCAAACTTTCTTTCGATTACAATTGCAAGAGATCGAACTGTAGTCACCAGTATATTTTTTTTAAATAAAGTTATCCACCAATATTGCGTACTATAGTTATAGATAGATATTTTCTATAAAAAAAATTATAAACGCCATGTTTTATTTTCACAATTTTTTTTATTGGCTTTGAGATTGTGCCGGTATATTTCATATAAAAACAAAATAAATACTAGAATTTACAAAAAGGTTGTTGGTTGGAGCTTTATTATGTGCCTGGCATGCCCCCAACTTAGGTCACAAGCTAACGTTACCAAGCTCGGCAATCACACTAATTTTTCATTTGTTTATAAAGAATATAATTTCTCATGAAATGTCCAATGTGGGACATTTTTGGGTATTGTTATTTTTTTCCTTTTCGTTATTACTCCTTTTAGAAACAAAGTATATTTATATCTCTTCGCCACTTCACATTCTCGTTGAAGCTATACAGCCTCACCACATTGTATCCTCAAAGTTTAAGGGACTATCATTATATATCTAGTATTATATGTTATACATTAAGTAGATCATAGTACTTAATACTGAACTTTAACTGAGACTTTTTCATCTATTGAACTAATTTTTTGGGTTAATGATGTGATCCTAATATGAAATCTCTTTACATTAGACCAATCGTTGACATATACTAAATTGAATTAATTTTTCTATAGACATCAAAGATCAAAATATAATTGTCCCAATTACCCTCAGATGACCCCTTCACAGACAAAAAACAATCCTAAAAGAAAACAGATTGTAAATGATCATGCACTTTCAACTCTCCACATATCAAAATGAACTGTAAAACTATAATTAAACCTTTCTGCAATATTACATCTTACATCTGTATGAATATCAAGAATAATCATAGTATACAGAGAGAAATAATTCAGTGAATGAATTCACACACATGCACAACTAGCATGATTTGACTGATTTTGTTATCCATTAACAACCATCTCCATTATTATATCATTCCAAGAATCTATTGGCCCAGGTAAGCACCAATGTAAACAATCAGTCTGAACTTTAGCAGTGTTGTCCTTGGCAAAGGGTTGAAACTGCCTGTATGGACCCGGATGCCCATCCGGTCTCAAAAGCGAAAGTGGCACAAAATCAGCAAGCTTGAGATTCACTCCATTTTTCAAAGCTTTTGAAGCTGCCTTTTTAAACTCCTCTAACTCAATTTCACGAAGAATCCTGAGTAAATCCTTTATTTCCACCTCACCTTCTTTAATCGGCGCAGTTCTGTTGCATGTTCCTCCGCTAAACCACTCCCCATTTTCAAAATGGTCGGGTGTGGATGTCCTGAACAAAATTAAGCCCTTGTGATTGGAAGACACTATGAAGTTCAAGACATTTTTCAAGGTTTTGCGATAGGCGAAGTCAAACCCTAGCTCTGTCAAGTTCTTGTTTTCAGAACAGCCATGACAGCCCAATATAGTGTCGCTCTCGTGGTAGATTGCAGATTTGACAAACCATTTGCCAGTAGAAATAATAATGTAATCAAAGCTCAGGTACTGATCCGTCCATTTACGATCCAGTTTGTCGAGATATAACTCAACTTCAGAACTTGAAACGCCATTTATGTCTTCAAAAATAGCAGCTTCCACAAGGAATGGTGACCAAATAACTGACATACTGAAATTGTACGACGGAAAGTGCCAGCTTTTGGACTTGTATCCTTCATCGTGATAGACTAAGACAGCTTTTTCTACCTGAAGGTCAAAATAGTTCAAACACAGTAGAAAAAATTTATAGAAAAATACAAGTTGACTTGACTGGTAGTGCACACATTCATATGACATGATCAGCCAAACTATATGAAAGTTTGTTAGTATACAATTATTTCAAAGTCAACCGTACTTCAATGCAGTCCAAACAAGAGGTCACAAAGTCCAGGTTTCAGAAATTGACAAATGCAGTAAACCAATTATAGAAAGTAAATGCCATTCAAAAAAAAAAAAAATTATAGAAAACTAAATCGAAGGGAGAGAGGGATCGCTTAGAAAACTAAATCTCATATGTCATGATTTAAAATGAACGCATAACTGTGTAGGCAGGTAGCAATTATCAACTATATGTGAATGAATTTCTAACTGGCCCCTGCTTGTTCATGCCATTAGCCTTCATACTAATTACCCTTTCTTGTTTCTTAATTGAGTTGGAAATTTCTCAAGTTTTGCTAGTCTATACTTTTTCCATTTTCGGCGTTATCCACAAGCATTTAATGCAAGTTTTTCACTACAAATCAATAATCATTTCAATCAAAGTTCAAAATAATATCTACCAATTGATTATCAAATCCTGTAAATTAAAATGTTTTTCTATCCTCAATTACTATGGAGCTGATAAACAAACCAATGCTAGATTCCGGTGCAACTAGATCTCGGTGCCTTATATACTGATCTAGATTCAGAAGCAACTAGATCAAACAAGGTCATGAATAAAAACAATGATATGACTTAATCCTCCGTTTTTTTCATTATAGGTTAACTAAGTACCAAAGTGTTTAGGCCTATTCCACCATCATCATTTATATGCCAACAAATTAATGCAACTTAGCAACAACTTTCTCAAACAAAGCAATATATTCTTGACTTATTCTCCGGACTCAACAAACTACCGCAAAAAACAAGATCCGTAAAAAAAAAAACAGGTTCTGATCCTCATAGAAAAACATTCACAAAATATCAGACAAAAATAGAAAAACAACCTTTGTACCTAGTGGTTTTTTTGTTTTGTCCATTCTATTTTGTACAAGTTTTCATAACAATGAACACTATAGTTCAACTTGGCAATGAAAAGGACAAACCTTAGAAAGTGTGCAGAGCAAAGATTGAACATGATTTCGAGAAATTGAATCACCAATAAGTGCCCAAACTTTACCACGCATCATATTGAGAAACCTTAAAGGATCAAATATAGGTAACTCACAATCTCTAGGAGCCCATTTCCAATACAAAAATTCTCTATCTGGTCTTCCATTTTTCAAACAATTTTGATGAGATTCAATAAGGTCACAAGTTTCATTTGTATACATTGGACCCAATGGATTTGGTACCCAATCACCATTAAATAAATCACATTTCCCTGCATTATTCAAAAAAAATAAAATCATACATTAATTCACATTCATACAAAATAATTAAAAAAAAATGACACTCTAATAATTCAATTATATTATGTGTCAGTGTCCGACACCGACAAATGTCAGACACATCAGACATGTCTAGTCCGAAGAGTGTTTGGGCTCGATAAAAAAACAGTTTTTCTATTTCAGATCTAAGTAATGTTACCGACCCATGTCGGTGGGAGACACTTGATCTTCTTCATTTTCAAGAGGGTCTAGTGGAAGCTCAGAAAGAGAAGAATTTTCAGGTGGGATTTGAAGTTGTGATGAAACGGTGGTTTTGTCGGTAAGAGGGGAATCAAAGAGAGTTGGTAGAGAGTGAAAGAAAAGAAGACGAAAAGCTATGAGTGAGAAAAAAAGAGTGAGAAGTAACTTGATTAGGTAATTTTTGTGATTGAAAGAAGAATCGATCCTCATTTCTTTGTTCTGAGTAGTACTGTCACTATGTTTGGACAAACAAAGAAAAAACAGGAAATTGTTGTTGTGCTCACTTAGTTACACTCACCAAAGTAAAGCATGGAATACGGATAGATAGATGGATAATGAGAATTTAGGGGTATTTTGGGTAAGGAAAAGTTTAAGACTTTGCCACCAGAGTGAAGTTTGTGTCTAGATCCAAGTCACAGATATAGTCACCTACTCCATTATACTAGTACTTTAATTATTAATCAATTAATTACTCCATTATTATCAACAATGACACAAGTTGTAGACACTTCAATCTTTAATTAACCATTTGATTGATCCATGATTAGATCTTTGGCTGATGCATTTACAAAAGTGGTCAACTTAAAAAAAAAATAATTGAAGAAGTCAATCTTTAAATATACGTTTTTCATTTTAGTTTATGAAAAAAAATAGTTATAAGATGTTTTAGCCAATAAAAGTCATCACATGTACCAAATGAAAGATTGTCACTCTCTCTGACCTTTTATAAGCAAAAGTCAATAAAAAAATTTGAACTTAAATATAAATAAAAGTCAACGATGTCAACTATTTATCTAATGTTATTCTTTCAAACTCATTGATTGTTACTTTTTGACATGTTTGTATAATCCAAATGCAAAAGGATAATTTGATAAAAATAACAATTTTTTTAATGTGTGTGAAAACAATATAATTTTACTTTTTTACTTATAATAAGGCTGAAGGGAGTATTTGTTAATTCTAATGTAGTATGTATGATGTACCATTATGGTTTAATGTTAAAACTAAAAAGTGAATTTTTTCTTTTTTTTTTTTTTTTTTTTTGGTCAAGTAGCCTAGCGGCTTGAAACTCCACCCTTAAAGTGGATAAGTGGGATGACCCGGGTTCGAACCCCGGTCCCCTGCATATATAATGCGGTGTCCAACCAATTGAGCCAAGCTCATGGGACAATTTTTTCTTTTATATATAGAACAAGAGGGAGTAATTTATTGGTGTGGCTCCAAGGGCGGATTCAGACATTTTATAATATGGTGTCGTCGAATATTAAAGAAATTATAAATACCATATTTTTTTGTTGTTAAACTTAGTCTTTTGGTTATCAATGCATTGATTGAAGATTTTTTTTATTGAAAAAGATAAATTTTCAATATAAAAAATCATAGCCATTAACATTCGAATAATGTTGAATCGTTCAATAATGTCTAAATTCATAGATAATCATGTAAAATTTTAAGGAAATCTAAAATAAATTTATATGTTATTGTGCTCATTAAGGTTAACAGTGTCAGTGTTCAATAAAAATATATATAAATCCTTAATCTTGGTAAATTTCAATAACATGTCAAATTATTTGAAATTTCTGTAAAATTTTACGTGTATTTTATCTATATGATGATATAAATTTTCATACATTCAATTTTTTCGTCTATAGATGTCCGTGGATGAAAGATGCTTAGTGAGCGAACGAATTCTCCAAATTCAATTACTCCATTACGCTTATTATCAAACATATTGAATACCTGCATTCAACTTTCTTAGGTTGCAACATCTTTTTATTCATAATTACATTTGTGTAAGTGTTCATCAACTAAATACAAATAAATAATTGACTAACTCAAGTATGTATAATGTACCCTGCTTGCAAGTAGATTCTGTTTGCTACTATTTTTGAAAAGTGCAAGTTGGAACTCATGGAAATGGACATAGAATCAGTTCAATTCAAAGAATGCTACTACCTAATAACACAATTGGACCTGCCACACCAAACACAAACACGCCGCATCAACATTAACGATTCAAATGTATATAATTAATGCCTGCCAAAAATAAACAAGATTGTGTCAAGTCAACTCCTCACTACTGAATTCTTCACAAAACATTTCTTCCTCACTTTCTAGTTTCTAACAGGATCATGTTGAACTGTGCTGATAATACAAATTAGCACATATTGTCTTATAACTACAACGCATATGGTAAATGATGCGCAAATTCGAACGCACAATTCTCCACTTTTCTACATTCACTGTAAATGAGTTTCACCACTAGACTCTTTAAAACCGAAACAAATACACGACACATATCTTTTTTGATTGGATTGTAGACGACCAAACTATAATATGTGCAACTTAGTGCAGCAGTTAATTAGGCAGGACTTAACCATAGAAAAAAAAATTGATGGTGGGACACTGGGACTTGTTAGTCCAAATTTCTATATTGAACAAAACAAAAAGACCTTATAGTATAGAGAACAGAACTTTATTTCTCAGCTCATGATACCAGAAAAATCAAATTATACACACACACATTCATGTTTGTAAAACAAAAGAATCAATTCACAGCAAAAATAAGGCAATAATATGTCAAATCATGACTATACCAAACTGACAAAGCTGCATTACAAAAAAAGAGCTACCAAAAACAACAGCTGCATGACTTTGATTTGATTTCCTTGAGCTTATCAATCTGCAAACTGAGTTGCCTAATGGCCTCCATCTGTTCCTGTCTCATGCCTTCGGTTTTAACAACTCCATCAGTTCTTCAACATGGTGATCCAAATTAGCTACAATCCTATTTTTTGACTCAATGCGTTCATCAAACTCTTTTGCCATTTGTTCCATCTTTCTCTTTGCATCTTCAAGGTTGACCTTGCATTCTTCATTCAACTTCTGATATGCATCTTCCTGTTCTTTCAATGTTCTCTGAAGATCCATTATTTCAGTCTTCTCTGATTCCTCCTTTCTTGCCTTTGCCTCAAGCTTCTCCCCCAGAGTTAATACCTCTTCCTTTTTACCATCCAGCTCCTCCAACAAAAACTTATTATCTTCCTGTAACTTCTCCTTTTCCCTATTCATCTCACTGACATATTCTTTTGCAACCTGAAGCTTGTCAGAGATGTTCTCGATGGAGTTCTCATGATTATTGCAGTCATCGGAAATTTTTTTGCTCGCAGTATCTATCCCAATTTTCACACTGTCGACACACACTTTAATATCTGCAATTGTTGCATGATAAGGTTCATTGTTAGCGGTGATTCTTGCTACTGGAGTAGCATTCCTCCTATCTTCAAGTTCTCTCTGAACTTTCTGAAGCTCTTCTTCCACCTTTCTAAAGCTCTCTTCCTTTTCACTTAACAATTGTTCTGTGTCCCGGAGCTTTTGGTTTGACAGGCGAAGCTTTTCCTCACGATTCTCGACATTCTCAAGCAAAGTGCTGGTCTCATTCCCTTTCTCTTCCAGGTCTCTTTTCAGGTCTTCAACTTGATGTTCCAAATCATCTACCATCTTATCTTTTGATGCAATGCTTTCACGAAGCTCTTCTGCCTTTTCTTCAATCTTTCTGTTTGCAACTTCAAGTTTGACCTTGAATTCATTAAACCTACTGTCAACTTGTTTATAATCTTCATTCAACTTCTGATATGCATCTTCCTGTTCTTTCAATTTTCTCTGAAGATCCATTATTTTGTTGGTTAATTCATTATTTTCATCTTCAAAAATTTTGAGGGTTTGTGCATGTTCTTCCTTGAGTTTTTCACGTTCTTCTTGATTGTCAACACTTGTGTTAATGTGATGATGTGCATTTAAAAGCAAGTCCTTGAGGGTTTGTTCATGTTCTGCTTTGAGTTTTTCATAGAAGAGCTCCAATTCTTCATTTGCTTTCTGCAAGGAAAGCAAGTCCTTTTGTTTTCCTGATGCATCTTTCTCTGCCGTATTAAGCTTACGTTGGAGTGCAGAGCACTCTGATTTTCTCGCTTTCTCCAACTTACCTAATTTGTCTTCTTGCTCCAAATTCTTTGCAGCCAGTTGACTGATCTCATTCTGTTGATCACTTATTTGCTTTTCGCAATCACTTACTTTTTGCCTTAAAGTGTTCAACACACGTTTATTGGATCTTAATTGTTCTTCAACTTCTCTCTTCTGTCTTTCTATGAATTCCACCGGTGCTGCTATTTTATCTTGACATTGCTGTTTGAAGTAGGCCATCTTTTGCTTTTTATCTTCTTCAACTGTGTCTTCTACAACCTTCTCCAATACATTCAGCTCATTTTTAATGTTTTTGATATTTTTAACCAATTCAGCAAGTGGTTCCCTCTTCAAAATTTCTTCCGGCGTGCCATCCATATCAAGTTCGCCATCTTTAATAAGTTTCAATACCCCTTTTACTATGTCTTCAATTTCTGCAAGAAAAGTAGAAAAAGTCCAAATCATCTGTTTGAAAACCATAAATCATAGCATATCTTGCTTGCATCATAAAGATTATACCTGTTTTAGTACCAATGTGACTTTCCTCCATCTTCTCCAATTTCTTAGCAGCTACAAAGTCAAAGATAATTTGTTCACAATGTATATTCCAAAAAGTGATGAGCTGAAAATTTTAAACACAATTACTACTAATTTCTACATGTTTACTGTAATTTTGAAGAAACTGGGTTTTTCCTAATCTGTTTTCAAGAAATTTCTTAATATAACTAAACAGCACAAATTTTGCTACTTTTGTACAATTAATTTTTCAAGAATCGTCAAAGATCGTCATATTTTACAAGATTAACTGCACAATAAATTAACTTCAAATCAAAACCATGAACAAATGTGGAGAATTAAATTGAAGCTTACACATGAGTGATTTGAGTTTGAAAGCAGATTAAGATAATCTGATCGAATCCAAAATCTGACACCAAATAGCTTCTTGAAGGCTTCAAACTGTATACAAAATCGAATTCAATTTGAAACGAAACGCAAGAAGAAGGAAATGAAAAATTGGAATTCATTGTTACCTGTGAGAGTTGAAGATTGAAGTAGAGGAACGAAACTTCAATTATAAGAGGATAAAGAAGATGATGAAGATTGAAGCAGAGGATCAAGAACTGAATTCAATTTGGAATGAAATGCGAGAAGAAGGAAACTGAAATATGTGAAAAACGGAATTAACGGTTCCCGCCAAAATCAATTGTGTATATATAATATAGCCAAAGTTTGTTTTAACTCTTTTTTGTTAAAAAAAAAAAAAAAATACTTCAATAAAAACATTTTAGGGTCCGTTTTTATAGATTAAAAAAATTGATTATTACTTTGTATTTTCTAAAAATCATTTTTATGATAATTTAATCAAAACTTATAAGAGTTATTTATGTTGGAATGAGAACAAAATTTCATTGGATTAGATTAACACATTAGTAACTATACAAGTGACTTTGACACTATATTTTCACCTAAAGTTTTAGAGAAATTTTTTTCGCACCCCCTGAGTTTTTTTTTCGCGCCTCCAAAAATACTAAAATAACTTTTCCTCTACTTAAAGCAGACGTGTAAAATCTTAATTTTTTTTATTTAAAGAGGTATTTTTTTCCCCAAATTTTTCATTTTTATAACATCCGCCACTTATGTATAGATGTGTAATATCTTAAAAAAAAAAATCATGTTAGGGGTTTTTTTTTCTCAAATTTCTCATTTTTATAATTTGTGCTACTTAAGTGAGTTCAAACTTAAGCAGCGGATGTGTAAAATCTTGAAAACTTCATGTTAGGAGGTGTTTTTTCTCCATAATTTTTCATTTTTATAATGTGCAGTACTTAAGGGTAAAATTTCAAACAATCAAAACGCGCGAGAAGTACATGGGCGCCAAAAGAAATTCCCAAAATTTTAAGGCATTATGTTTGTAGGTCTTGTCACAATCACTTATATGTTATTCAACCGCAACTCTTCCATTAAATGTGGAATTTTTTTTTTACTTTCATCGCTAGTTTAATCTAGTTCGGTGGTCATCAAGTGATTTCAGTCCCCTCCCAATCACAGTTACGGAGGATCAAACTGCGGTGCTCCCTACCAAGTTCCGTGTCAATCACCACTGAACCATCTTCATGTGATCTTTTAAATGTGGAATTTTAACTCATATTTGATACATCTTCAATAATTTCAAACTCTACTATAAATTAATATTAGAGACTAACTTAAAAAAAAAAATCACTTATTCGAACTCCAAGTTTAGAGAAAACAAAAATGAAGTGATTGGACTAAAATGATTAATAAACCTCGGTCGAAGATGAATTATTCTATTAAATTCAAATTCTGTCCTAAACAATAATGTCAAATTTACTTATATTTTGGTCGAACTTTAAATTACTGGATGTTGAGGAGCATCGGAACAAAATATTAAAATGCTCCTCCTGACGCTCAGAAACACCATAGTCTTTTCCCCTTGAAATAGGAAGGTTATGATAAAAAAAAAAATTTACTACGTATAATAGCACAAATCTCAGATTTTAAATTCTTTGCATTGTTGTCTAAAAACATACTTTGTATCGTATTCACGATACAAAGTAACGTGAGGATGTCAATTATAGGATCTAAACAATGTGAATAAAATGGATAAATATTTAGGCTAAAATGGATAGATATATAATATTGTAGGAATTGTTTATTGTGATACCTGCTCAAAATCACTTTCTCTAAATTCAGTTACTCCTTGCCAGGTAAGTACTAATTATCTTTTCAAAAGAAAAAGGAAAGTAATAATTAGTACCTTGCTCATTACCATGCTATATAGTATATATATGCATGATTATATGTATAAGCTATTTAGCGCCGACACTTCAAATTTAAGGCATGTCCGATATCTGAAGTGTGTCCGCGTCCGACTCTACACAATAATAAGATACGTGGTTATGTTCAATCACTTTTATTTTCTCTTCAATCACTAATAAGTTATAAGTACTGAATGAGTGAATTGATATATGTGTGTATCTATTCTATGATATCAGGTGTTGAGGTTCATATAGATTGCAGATTTAGAGCAAGCTCTCACCAAGCAGATAAGCTTCTCAGTGAACAGAACAACAGACAGAGAGGGAGCATACATATTAGATATACCATCAGTGGTTGGATTTAACTGTAAATATGCTATTGATGGTGTGGTAATTCACAGATTGTATCTCTCTGTGATATCATCTTCTTATGTGACTGAAAAGATCACAAGTTTAAAGAAAATACTATACTATCCATGTACAATTGAAAGACATAACAGAACTATCTGTTTTAGACCAGAATGTCTGCCGGCTTAATAAGCTACATGGAACCAAAAAAAATAGAAATATAAAATAAAAGCATCAAAGACCAGCAAGAACTGGTAAAATTTGATAGCGGGACTTGTTAATCCAAATTTCTATACTGAACAAAACAAAAAGGCATCACCACAATTATTCAACTCAAATTCAAGACAAGAACAGAACTAACTCTGCTCATGATACTGGAAAAATTAAATTATACACACACTCATCTTTGTAAAACAAAAGAATCAATACACAGGAAAAAATTGAGCTAATTATATGCCAAATCACAACAATACCTAACTGGACAAAGCTGCATAAAAAAATATAGAAGGATTTATGCAGCTCTCTGGCCCCTGCGAGCCATTGATATGATTTCCTTGAGATAGTCATTACGCTCGCGGTGATAATCAATCAACAAACAGAGCTGCCTAATGGCCTCCCTCTTTTCCTCTCCTAAGTGCAACATACCCTCCTCTTTCTCTTTCATCAATTTCTCATGCTCCGTAACTGTCTTCTTAAGTTCAACAACAGTTGCTGTCACATTCATCTTCTCTGATTCCTCCTTTCTTGCCTTTGCCTCAATCTTCTCGACCGTCTCCCTCAGAGTTAATTCTTCTTCCTTTTTACCCTGCAGCTCCTCCAATAAAAGCTTTTTATCTTTCTGTAACTTCCGCTTTTCCTTATTCATCTCACTGACATATTCTTTTGCAACCTGAAGCTCGTGTGAGATGTTTGCGATGGAGTTCTCATAGTTATTGCAGTCATCGGAAAATTTCTTGCTCACAGTATCTATCCCAAATACTACACTGTTGACACACACTTTAATACTTGTGATTGTTTCATGAAAAGCTTCATTGTTAGCAGATATCGTTGCTACCAGAGTAGCAATCTTGTCTTCAAGTTCTCTCTGAACTTGCTGAAACTCTTCCTCAGCCTTTCTAAAGCTCTCTTCCTTTTCACTTAGCAATTGTTCAGTGACCCGGAGCTTTTGGTTTGACAGGCGAAGCTTTACCTCAAGATTCCTGACATTCTCAAGCAAAGTGCTGGTCTCATCCCCTTTCTCTTCCAGGTCTCTTTTCAAGTCTTCAACTTGGTGTTCCAAATCAGTTACAATCTGATCTTTTGACCCAATGCCTTCACGAAACTCTTCTTCCATTTCATCAATCTTCCTCTCGGTAACTTCAAGTTTGACCTTGCATTCATTAAACCAACTGTCAACTTGTTTATATTCTTCATTCAACTTCTGATATGCATCTTCCTGTTCTTTCAATGTTCTCTGAAGATCCATTATTTTGTTGGCTAATTCATTCTTTTCATTGTCGAAAATTGTGAGGGTTTGTGCATGTTCTTCTTTGAGTTTTTCATGGTAGAGCTCCAATTCTTCTTTTGTTTTCTGCAAGGAAAGCAAGTCGTTTTGCAGATCGTCAACTTGGGCTGTCAAGGCAGTTATTTTTCCTGAAGCCTCTTCCTCTGCCTTATAAATTTTATCCTGGAGATGACTGATCTCTTGGATATTGGTCCTTATTTGCTCTTCATCTTTGCTATTTTTGCTCTTTAGGGTACTCATCTCCAGTTCCAGATTCCTTAGCTCCCTGGTTAAACTTTCTTTGTCTTCCATAAGTCTCTCTTGTTCCTGGGTTTTTCTACCAACCTCTTCGTTCAGACTTTGAATTTGAATCAAACACTCTGAATTTTCTCGGCTTTTTTCCACAAGTTGAACTTCCAAGTCCGATTTCTGGTGTTGTAGAGACTCCACTTCCTGCTGCAATACATTTAGCTCATTTGTAATGCCCTCGACTCGAGTTGAAGCTTCATTACTTTTGAAAATTATTTGCTCTTCCAGTTCATTTTTCTGAGCAAGTAATGAACTTATATCAGCCTGGAAATTGTTTATCTGAGATGTCAAGTCTGATATTTTGGAAGATGATTCATTCTCATTATCTTTGAGTTTCTTCATGATAGCAGATAGCTCCTCTTCTCTTTCTTTGGACTTCATTTCATGCTCTGAAATTTGGTTTCGCAACCCTAAATGGTGGTCTCCCAGCTCCCTTGCTTCATTACTCTTAAAAATGATTTGCTCTTCAAGTTCATTTTTCTTAGCATGTAATGAACTTATATCGGCCTGCAAATTGTTTATCTGAGATGTCAAATCTGATATTTTGGAAGATGATTCATTCTCATTATCTTGGAGTTTCTTCATGATAGCAGATAGTTCTTCTTCTCTTTCTTTGGACCTCATTTCATGCTCTGAAATTTGGTTTCGCAACCCTAAATGGTGCTCTTCCAGTTCCCTTGCTTCATTACTTTTAGAAATCATTTGCTCTTCAAGTTCATTTTTCTTAGCATGTAATGAACTTATATCAGCCTGCAAATTGTTTATCTGAGATGTCAAATCTGATATTTTGGACGATGATTCATTCTCATTATCTTGGAGTTTCTTCATGATAGCAGATAGTTCCTCTTCTCTTTCTTTGGACTTCATTTCAAGTTCTGAAATTTGGTTTTGCAGCCCTAAATTGTGCTCTCCCAGTTCCCTTGCTTCATTAGTTTTAAAAATTATTTGCTCTTCCAGTTCATTTTTCTTAGCATGTAATGAACTTATATCAGCCTGCAAATTGTTTATCTGAGATGTCAAGTCTGATATTTTGGAAGATGATTCATTCTCATTATCTTTGAGTTTCTTCATGATAGCAGATAGCTCCTCTTCTCTTTCTTTGGACTTCATTTCATGCTCTGAAATTTGGTTTCGCAACCCTGAATGGTGCTCTCCCAGCTCCCTTGCTTCATTACTCTTAAAAACTATCTGCTCTTCAAGTTCATTTTTCTTAGAATGTAATGAACTTATATCAGCCTGCAAATTGTTTATCTGAGATGTCAAATCTGATATTTTGGAAGATGATTCATTCTCATTATCTTGGAGTTTCTTCATGATAGCAGATAGTTCCTCTTCTCTTTCTTTGGACTTCATTTCAAGTTCTGAAATTTGGTTTCGCAACCCTAAATTGTGCTCTCCCAGTTCCCCTGCTTCATTACTTTTGAAAATTATTTGCTCTTCCAGTTCATTTTTCTTAGCATGCAATGAACTTATATCAGCCTGCAAATTGTTTATTTGAGATGTCAAATCTGATATTTTGGAAGATGATTCATTCTCGTTATCTTTGAGTTTCTTCATGACAGCAGATAGCTCCTCTTCTCTTTCTTTGGACTTCATTTCATGTTCTGAAATTTGGTTTCGCAACCCCAAATTATGCTCTCCCAGTTCCCTTGCATCAGTGGTGCATCTCTTAAGTTGCTCCTCCATATCTTTTTTCTGGTTTTGCAGTGATTCTAATTCCATCCCCAGATTTGTAATTCGTGCCTCTAGTTCCCTGATTAGATTTGAGGACTCATTCTGATGACCTTCATGCATCTGAGTGAGGGTCGAAACTTCCCTGTCTCTCTCATCAAGTTTCTCCTTTAACTGACTTAATTCAGATACAAATTCTTGTATTCTGTTCTGAGAGAGCTGAACCTCATTTGAAGCCTGTGAAAGTTCTGCTTTTAATGATTCGTTCTCTTCCTTTGTGACCTCCAGATTGTGGCTTATAGTTGTTATTTGCTCTTCTGTATCTTTCAATGTCTGCTTCAGACTAGAAAGTTCATCTGTTACTGCTTGTAATTCTTTCGCAATTACTAACTTATCATCTTTCAGTTGATCAACAAGGTTTCTCAGGTCATCTGTAATTTTCTTTTCCTCGTCAAACTGTTGGAGAGCTGCCTCTTTCTCCGTGGCCAAGCTATTGTTTTCTATCTTCATATCCTCCAATCTTTGACTCAGTTCAGCTTCGACTTTACCAGCAATGTCCAGTTGCTTATTTAGTTCAGTATTCTCAGCCAAAAGTTTTGATCTTTGAATCTCTAATGCCTCAGCATCAGTTTTCAAATCCATATTAATTTTGTCTGCTTCATGTATCTTGCTCAGGGCTGCAAGGTGTTTTGAATTTATGTCCTCCTTCTCTTCACGTGTAACTGTCAACTTCTGATCTAACTCGGCGACTTCCTGATGCACCACTTCAAGTTCTTGCTTTAATCCATCAATTATCTTTTGAGATTCACTTTGCAGTTGTCCATTTTTGCTGTCTCTGCCCTTTGAAGAATAATCTGAATCCGAATCCGAGTCAGAGCTAGATGAAGAACTTCCTTTTTCTCGTTTGCCCTTGATCCTATTCTTTAACTCGCCTGTCAGATTGTCATATTGTGTATAAAGCAATTGGTATTGATTGTGGAAATCCTCAATCAATTCAGCAAGTGGTTCCTTCTTCAAAATTTCTGCTGTGGTACCATCCTCTTCAGGGTTGTCCTCTTTAATAAGTTTCAATATCCTTTTCACTTTTTCTTCAGTTTCTGTAGGAAAAGTAGAAAATGTCCAAATCATTTGTTTGATCACCATAAAGTGATATACATAAATCATAAAATATTTTTCACTGTTGTCTTCCATGATAAAAAGTTCAGAGTGTAATTATGGATAGAGAGATTGTACCTGTTTTAGCACCTCGGAGCTGCTCTTCTTTATCAGGATCAATGTGACTTCCAAACAGGGATTTTATAGACTCTCTCAAGTTATGTTTCACCATCTTCTCAACTGATATAACCAATTTCTTAGCAATATCAAGTCAAAGATAATTTGTTCACCATGTAGATTCCAGGAAGTGAGGAGCTGAAAATTGAAAACAATTATTTAATATTTGAGCACTGAGGTGCACACAATATTCTACATGTTTAATTTTGGCAAATCTTTTTTTTTTCCTTAAAAAAGACAAAATAAATTATAGTAAAACAGCTGAAAATGTAAAAAAGGTTATTGTCCAAAAAATGTGGTCTATAATTGTATTTTTCGTTTTTTCAACATAAGATGATATACTACATGGATTGGTTAGCCTTTCAGCACCAACACTCTACCATTAAGGATATTTAGTTGAGATAGTTTTCATGTCACCACAAGAGGAATGGTTTAATACTACTCCTATGATATAGCAATCGAAACATATTGCAGGAAATCTAAACAAAAAATACTGTAATAAATATAGGAAAGATTTTATAATTATTTGGGGTTCATTCAAACAAGCCACAATATATGTTTCTTATGATGGAAATTGGGTTCAGTTCCGGATTATGTGATTAATAACTGGGGCCATAAAATAAACTAAAAAAATAAAGGGTGAAAGAAAAAAGTGAATATGTAGTAAGTGTAATTGTTGTGTCCTCTCTATGCAGTGTCAAAAAGATACTAGATGGCATGCGGTCCCAAACTACTAAAAGCTTTTAATTAACACACACCACTGGTCCCAATTTTAAGCTATTACGGATTTAACACGATTCTAATTTTGAGAATGGAATAATCAAAATGAGATTAGATTATCAAGTTAAAATAAATTAAAATATACACCAACAACTCAGTTACAATCTGGCGACAGGACAACAATTTCATGAATCTAATCTTCCAAAAATTAAGTTTTTTTTCTGAAAGAAAAAATAAACAACTTCAATACACAATCCATAATTGAGTCACAAAATTGTCGCTACTTTGGTAAATTCAAATAATTACCATAAATATTGCTTCAGTTTTCCTTCATTACACAATCAATAGTTATAAGAGACTAGAAATTCTAAAATATACAGTTGTTTTTTTGTTTTCGGGTGTTAACTCTCCGATTCTCAAGGGAAGAGCCTAGTAATTTGGAGTCAGGTCGCGAAGTAAGTAAAATCTGGACAAGAACTACAAGAACTATTAGTTCGAACTCAGTTTTTTTGAAACTATTTGTCTTAAAACAGCTCATTAACTGCTTAAGTCCAATCACTCACTTTGTTTAAAATATACTGATTTTGAATAGTAGTAAAGTTTTTTTTCCTTAAATTCTAAAGTAAACTAAAAAGCAAAATCGTCAAAGATTATCATCATCTTTTACAAGATGAATTAAAATTACTATTCGGATATTCTGATTAAGGATCAACATATGAGATTAACTAACTTTGAAATCAAAACCATATGCAACAACGGAGCATACAAAGAAACATCAATAATTAATTAATAATAGAATTAAATTGAAGCTTACGTGAGTGATTTGAGTTTGAAAGCAGATTAAGTTGATCTGATCGAATCCAAAATCTGAAACTGGAAAGCTTCTTCAAGGCTTCAACTATAAGAGGAACAATAATTGAATTAAATTTGAAACGAAACGCAAAAACGAAATGAAAAATTTGAAGGAAAAAAAAAACGGAATTGACTGTTACTTACCTGTGAGAGTTGAAAAGAGGAAGATGAAGAATCTGAAGATTGAATGAAAAGCTTCGAGAAATTCAAAGAGAGTTAATGCAAGAGAGACAGATAGAGAGGCTTTAGTTAAGTTTACAAAAATGATAATAATAATTCGCTTTTTGTAAATTAAGAATAATGATGAAAAGTGGCTTTGTTTGGATTAGAGTGGAGAAGCCAGCATTTTTCACCTTCAAATTTCATGAATGGAATCTTTGGATTGTTATTTGAATGTTTACCCCTTTTTTCTCTATTTATTACTATAATGCCATTCATTTGTCTGAGAATTATTACTTGCGCGGGGACATGCTGACAATTCATCATCATCAAATTTTGAAATTTTATTTACTTACATGTGACAAACGATTTTATTTATTTTTCAAATAGTCACGTAGTTAAAAATTTTAACCCTTAAGATAAATAAGTGAGATGACTTGTGTTCGAACTCTAGCTCTTACATATATAATACAATGTTTTATCACTGAGTTAAATTCACGGAATATTTTTTCTTTTTTTTACAATAAGGTTTGATTCTAAAATCTCGTAGATATTACACAAAATTTTCACTATTAAGATAGGAGTTAGAGAGGAAAAATGGAGAAAACAAATTGAGAGGATGTTAGCTCATTAAAGTTTTAAGTGGTATTTGTAGTTTCGTTTAAAAAGATTATGGAGGATTATATATTTAGATTTAGATAGATAAATAAATGTGATATTTAATCCTTCCTTCATAATCTTTCTTTCCCTCTCTTATAAATTTCTTTGAAATGTGTAACTATAATTATTTATTATCATTTGAATGAAAGATTTCTCTTAATTATCATAGATATTTTTGTAATTAATAATAGGTGTTTTGATGAAAAGGTAAATCAATTATCACACTTAAAAGATAAATTTGAAATAACTTAGATGGTTGACGGAAAACACCGTAAAGATGACTATTGTTTGTGTTTTTAGAGTTCTTAATAAGAAGTAGGATGTTACCATTGACTCCACTCTATAAAAATTCAATTTACACCCCATAACTTTGGCTTATATGGAGTAGTATATGTATTTGTTGTCATTTTAAACATTAGTATTAGTTAATTTCAATAAATTTCATTAATATTACAACTTTTGATAACTATATATACTAAGGTTTGCAAAAACCATTTTACTATTTAATCTTGGAATAATAATGCAAAATACTGATTGCTGTGAGTCTGGCAAAAGAGTACTGTATGATATATTTTTTAAAAGTGCTGACATAATAATAAAAAAATATCAGAATTATAATTAGGAAGAAACAAAATTGCCAGAAAGGTGCATAGTAGGATGCCACGAAGATCCCTTCATCGATCTGGCTCCAGCTGCGGCACGTAATCACTAATCTTAATGTCAGCTTCCTCATGCCGGGAATTACAAGTCACGTGACCAATTATAGTCACCTTTTTACGCCTTCAAACATAATTCTGCTGCTTTACTTGATTTTGTTCATATAAACCCTAGCTGTCATTCTTTTTATTTTGTTCCACCTTTTTATTTTGTTACCCTTTTCGTTCTTATTAATACTTTACTTAACTTTGTTTTACCCCTTTTGTTACCCTGACATATGCAGCCCACATGCCACTTTTTCATGAGTTTCCGTTACCCGTTTGTGATGTTTTAATCCGCGGTCCCGTTTGTGATACTTTAATCCGCGGGTCTCCGTTTGTGATACTTTAATCCGCGGTCCCGTTTGTGATGTTTTAATCCGCGGGTCTCCGTTTGTGATGCTTTAATCCGCGGGTATTTTACTTAATTTGATATGGATTTATGCTTCGGCCGCTGCTCTACTACTTACTTGATTGCTCCTCTCGTTGGCGCTTTCAAGGACTTTAATTTATTTTCAGGGTTTATTTTGTATCAAGCTAAGCTTAGTAAGCTTTAGCTTGAGGGGGAGTGTTAGAATATATTAAGATATGTATAAATTTTATATTATATTTGTTGAGAAAATATATTTAGATTTTTTATTTTATTCCATATAATTAAGGGATGTAGTTTAGATTTAAATTAGTTCACTTGGTTATAAATACCAAGATCGTCATACTGTTTTATTATGTAAATAATGTAAACATATTATTTTAGGTCATTACCAATATTATTCTTGTTCTTTATTGTTTTCTCACCTTCCTTTACCTAAATACCTCGATTTTAACATTTGTTTTTTGAGTTTTTTTTTTTTTAAGTTTGATGACTAAAAATTACATTCTTAAAATGAATAAATGAAGTATTCGAAGTTTAAACTTTAATTTTTGTATATAAAATATAATATTTCTATTGACCGAGCTAAGTTCATGGGACTATTTTTTAGTCTTTGAGGGTTTTTTTTTTTGCAATATTTCTTCTATTTTGCAATTATAGTGACCTTTATACAAAATACTGTACATGAGTCATCAATCAATAAATTATGAAATTCATTCCGTCTCTTTTCATTATATGGTACTCCGTATTAGCTTCCATGTATTATATAATGTATGTGAAACAGTTGAGTTATTTATTATAGGTTAAGCGGTTAAGTTAGTTAGATGTTATTATCTTTGTTGTTAGTTTCTATTTGGTCTGTTTTAACCAAAAATAACGGATAACTTATAAGCTGCCTTATCTATCACCATTTCATCAGTTATTTCTATCGGAAAATATATTGGGCATACAAGTGGAGTTCATTCCTCCCAAACATGATTTCTCCATATGTAAGGGGTGGAAATGAATCGAACCAACTCGAACAAAGTTCGAGACTCGTTTCGACAATTGATTAGTTGAACTTGGTTCATGAACCAAATGAGCCGAATTTGAGCTAAATATTAAGTTCGTTAATTAAATGAGCTAAACTTGAGCTATATATAGTTCGGCTCGTTTGGCTCACGAGCTGGCTCGATTATATATATAACATTTCATAATATATTTTTAAATAACACTTCAAAAACAAATTTTACAAAATAAAAAGACAGTAGCATTATTTCTCTTTGGAAACATAAGTGATACTTGTTTCATTGATACATCACAATTTATGAACTAACATTAAGTCTCACATCGGTTAAGTTATCTAGTATTTAGAGCAAACTTTGCTATAAATAGGTGGTCTGTTACATGTCTTGGAAGCACAACAAAATGCTTATGGTGGATTTGTTATTGTTTTACATTTTCCTAAGTGTGAGAATACTCCCAAATACGGCTGACAATGAACCGAACCAACTCGAAAATAGTTCGAGACTCGATTCAATTCGATAATTAACTCGTTGAACTTGGTTCATGAACCAAATGAGTCGAACTTGAGTTGAAAATTAAACTCGTTAAATAAATGAGTCGAGTCGAGAACCCTATGGAAGAGTTGAGTATTGAACTCATAATAACTTTAGTGTGTACAAATCTCTTATTATTTGGACAAACCACATTGTTAGATACAAACATCACTTTAGTTGTAGGCATTACTATTCTATTATATAAAGCATTATAGTTTTTGCCAAAATTTGAAACTGTTTTAAAACAAAAAAATTGAGAGGTAAAGTGAGAAAAATAATAATAGAATGAAACATTTATCATTTTACAAAACTGTGGATTATTGACTCAATGTACAATAAGCAGGAAAAATAGAAGAAATTTCATTTCTTCTTCTTATTCACTTTCATATTTGTGACCAATTTCATAAGATAGTTACAACGGTCGCGATGAAACTCAACAACCAAACAAAGTTGTCTTATTGCTTCCCTCTTTTTCTCTCCAAGGCTATCCAAATCTTCATCCTTCTCTTTCAGATTCTTTTCCAATTTCCCCACTTTCTTTTCAAGCTGGTTTACTGCATTTGTCAAGTTCAGTTTTTCTCCTCCTTCTTTACTCACCGTAGCTTCTAAATTCCATACCTTGTCTCTCAACAATAATTCCTGCTCCTCTTTTTGATTCAACAACGTTGTTAGATAATCCACATTGTCTTTTAGTTGTTTCATTTCGACGTTCATAGTCTTTATCCAATCCTTAGCAAACTGAACCTCATATAGCATTTTAGACACATTGTTCACAACACATTCTCTATGTTCTTCGACTTTTGCAACTGCTGCATCTAATCCATTTAGAGCAGACTCAAATTCAAAACCCTTTAGATCAATCACTGGTGAGTGTGTTACTTCACTATCAGTAGCATCCCCTTTAAGCTTTTCTAATTCATTTTCATAAAAAGCAACTTTTTCTCCAAGAATTTTGTTCTCTTGCTCATACCTCATCTTTGTTAATTTGCAACTGTTTTTGTTTTCATTGTTCAGTTGTTCTGCCACGTGGATCCGCTGGTGCAACAAGCGGATATTGTCTTCCATTTTCCTCTTCACCTTTTCTGCCAATTCTTCCATCTTCCTTTCTGCCATTCGCTGATTCAACCTGAACTTATGAGACGTGAGTATGGTTTCTTTTTGCTCTGCATTTATCCGAGCAATGGTCGATAACTGATCCTTTATAGTTTTCTCTTGATCCTCTATCTGGGTTGTTAACTTTGTATTCAAGTTTTCCATCTTTGCTAGGCTTTCTGCATATTCTTTCTGGTTTCGTTCGTTTTGGATCTCCAACTTTGTTTTCTGTTCATTCAAATTGTCTAAATCTAGTCTCATTTCATTAACTTCAGCTTTTAAAGCCATGATCTCCATCGAAGTTCCATTTTCATCGCTGTTATTTTCCCTCAAAAAACTAGATATCTCTTCCCTTCTTTCTGTCATCGCTGCTTTCAGTTCATCGTTTCTGTCCTGCAGCGACTTGTTTTCATTCATCAGCTGTTTAATCTCGTAACTTTTATCTCTTAACTGCTCTTCCAACTTATTTGTCTGGTTTCTTTGAATTTCCAATTCGAGTTCCATGTCATTTAACCTCGCAACAAGATCCTTTTTCTCTTCCATCATAGTCTGTTCAGTTGATTTCGTTTCAGCTAAACTCGCCTTCAGAGTTTCTAATTCGTTGTTCAGATTCCCTTGAGAATCTAACTTCTGCTGCATAATGTTAAGCTTCTCCATCAAGTCCTCTCTTTCGGTAGACGCTTCATTTTTATCACATTTTATTTTTTCTTCCATCTCATCTTTTTGGGTCCTCAGAGATTTCATCTCAAGTGCAAGATCATTGACTTGAGCCATCAATTTTACAATGTTGGACTTTGCTTGTTCCTCGCTGTTATCGAGTTTCACCTCCAGATCAGATATCACACTTTGTTTTTCTTTCAACAAAGATTCAAGTTCCATGACATGGTTGTGTAGCTCAGTATTCTTTATGCTTAGTTGTTTATCTTCATTCGCCTGGCTTTCAATTTGAAGTTCTAGATCCATTTTATCGTTGCTCAAGCTCTTCACCTCTTCCATTAGTGAAGTTAATGGTATTTCAGATTCTGTTGCCTCAATATTTTGGTTAAGATTATCACCTCTATCAGGTTCCTGCTTAAGAGTGTCGGATACATGTTTTTGTTCTTTCTCTGATGATCTTCTCCTATTACTACCATCTATTTCCTCGGAGGAAAAGAACTCCTCTGAGTCAGCTGAAGAAACCGAAGTCTTCTTGTTTCTTTTGTGAGAAACCACTTTCCCAATAACATAATCATACTGTGCAAAAAGTGACTGGTACTGCTTGTATAAGTCCTCAGTTAGTCCCATAAGTTCGGCCTCTTTTCTAGAACGTCTGGTGTTCCCATCTTTTTTGTTTTGATTTTCGTTCTTAATAAGGTTCTGGATTTTTGTAATGTAGGTCTCGATATCTGCATAGAATGGGAAATCACGACATATTTACATAAATAAATTCCAAATATTTCAAAATTAAATTAGAAAAAGCTGTTACGTGTTAAGATTTCTTAACTGCAACAATATTAGTAAGAACATCACCAATGGTGCTATCCACCCTTGGTTACGCTACCCCATTTTAGTTCATTCAATGTTTCAGTTTAACTTGTTATTCATAAAGTTCGATTGCTTGTTCTACAAGCAACCATCTTTACATGTGGCAGCTAAGTCATTCCTCTACCGTAATGAACACATTGACTAGTATGAAACAAAGCTTTTGAGTAATCGATCCTCCATTTCTATTCTGAAGCAAAGTGGTTGATCACTTCGCAATCTTATAGGCCAATAGCGTATTCCAAAATTCATGTGTGATGTATGCGTACTTATAAGAGAGAATCTACACCTGTTTTAGTCCTTTGGAGTTCTTCAGCATTTTCAGGATCAATCAGACTGTCAATTATCTTGATTGATTCCTTTGACTGGTTATCTTTCATCTTTTACAACGGGACTACAACCAATGCTACATTTAGAAGGCAATCCTGATTATGGAACTCTCCCTTGTCTCCACAAATGATTAGGGATCCTGAAATTGAGAAATGAATATATAATTCAAGATTGGTGAAAAGATACTAATAAAATACTGTTTTTAACATATTTTTATTATTAGCAAATTTCATGTGACTCCTACTATATAAAACAATGAGATCACCAAATTTAAATGATTTCTAATTGGTCCCTTTTTTTTTTCAAACCTTGTTCTAGCAGGGTAAATTTAACTCCCTATAGAATATCAATATACAAAATTTGACAAGTTGATATAACAAGAGAATTTTACCAATAATTCATTGAATTTTAGCCTAATTTACATTACTAAAAATGGACAGCCATATTTCATTTGTCTTATTTATTTTAATAATTTGGCAATTCAATAATTCAAAACTCTTATGAATCCACTCTGGTTCATATAATTCTTTGGTGCTGAGATGTTGACAAGCTTTGTATCATGCTGTGACCCACAACACTACAAAGAACCATTCAATTGTTTATCCATGAAACAATGTTAGATATATGGTGGATGTGTCTGGCTTAGGTTTAGGCACATGTCAACTTCCCACATTTATTTGCAAATTGAAAAACAGGACCTTAAATTCCCATGTTCAAATCCCATACATAAAGATAAGCTTTTAAAAATTCCTTATCATTTGTTGTTTTCCTAATTTATTGAACAAAAACTGTTTGTTTTCAACCAGAAAGAGACCTTTACATTTCATTTAAAGGGACCGGGATTTGCTGCATTAAATAAATAACGCAATAATTAATCTTGTTCATTGATTTCACATCAAACGATTAGGATACATATGCATCAAAGTAATCTTGACCATTCATTTAAATTGGATGATTGATACTATAACTGCATTAAATCGGACGTTTGATATTGTAACTGCGTTAACACAGTTACAACAGACAATCTTCTTTGCATTCAAAGTTCACTTATAAATGCCAAAGAAGAAAATATTATATACCAAGCGGGCCAAGCTGACAGCAAACACTTATTATTATTGTATTTGTAGAATATAAGAATATTATTATAGATTTGGGGACAAGAATCAAAAGTCCGCAAAGTGGAAGGATTAAGAACTTAAAAGTTTAAGCTTAAAATTTATAATTACTAACACCCTTAATATATAGTAACTGCTCTGTGTTTGTTCCTCTTTGTTCTGGCATCACTTTCTAATTTTAAAAAGTAAACTTGTTAATAACCACTTAGATTAAGATTAATTAGACTTCATAATTTCTGGAATTTTTTATTTTATTTTTTAGACTTGGTATTCGGCTCAAGCACCGACTAATCCAAGGCACACCAAGTCCACCGTCCACTAACGAGGGGGTCATTTAAAGCCAGAGATTTTTTCCTGTATGGACTGACCTAACACAGAAAGTGACACAGGAGAATATAAACATGAGACCTAGAAAGGACATTTCAAGGTTTCAAACCTTCACCACTAGGTCAATCCATGTCGGTTATAATTTCTCGAATATTGGCATTAAGGATGGAGACAGCTGGACCAATTTTGATAAAGGAAATGAATCTAACAAATTCAACTTCAACACGAATAAAACAACTGGTAAATAGAAGGGGGAAAAGCAATAATATTGAAAAATCACAACAGAAGGGGAAAATATAGAGAGGAAAAACAAAACAACATAAAATTTCAGTTTCAATAACACAACAATCGAATCTAGAGGATAGAATTTATGATATTTATTATACTATGAATGGAATTTATGATTGTTAATCTGAATTAGTCAATTATGCATATTTTATGTTGTACAAAATTTTGTTACATTGATAATTCAAATTTTAATAACAATGGGTAACATCCACAACAAATATGAAATTTAAATAAACAAATAATAGATCGATCTGATAGAATTTGCTTGCGTTTTTACCAAAAGTGTGGAAAGAATGAATAGAGTAAGTACCTGAAAATGGAGTTTCATATGTACCGAACCGATTTGAAAAAGAAAACCTGAAAAGAAAAAGACAAAGTATAAAGTAAAAAAAAATAAAAAAATCTGAAACAGTAATGAGTAGTATATAATTATTGTCGTGCCTGTCTCATTCTGATTTGAGTGCGACGAGGTAATGTTGCCACTTTGTTTAGAACAAAATGCCCTTCAAGATCACAATTGTTACGCTTCAAAGCCCTTCAATATCAGATTTGAAACAAACACGATGAGATTTGAAACAAATCATATTTTTTGTTGGTCAAGTGAAAATACAAATCATCTCAAATTTTTATTTTTATTTTTGATAATGAATCATCTCAAATTTCTTATTTCACTTTATTTCTCTTTTTTTATTACTATGAAAATTTTATTTTCTATGTATATTCATATTTTAATTTTTTTATTACTAAACCAATTTTAAAATGTTGAAGAAGTTATTTTTTGGGTAATAAAGAGTGATTTTTTATCCTAAAAAAAATAAAATATTTTGTGAAGTAACTTAATAGCTATAAATTCACCTTTTGAGGTGAATAAGTTTGAGTCTCAACCATGCATATAAAAATATCTCTACAAATTAAATTATGCTTGTGAGAATAAAAAAGTGAATATTTTAAACATTTTTTTCATAATTTGATTCGTAAACTACTAATTTACACATGTCTAAACAAAAATATGAGTATCTTATTTAAGTTGTTGTACTTGTATCATCAAATTAAATTGGTTTATTTTCCCAACAATTTAGTTGTTTTTTTGTCAAGTAACTTGATACGTAAAATTTCACCTTCAAGGTGAATATGCCCCGTAGCCGTTTGGTCCTGCTTAATTTATACTTTTCTACTTCTCCTTAAACGAAATAAAAATTTATGATATCGTAGAAGTCACTTGTGTTAATAGTTCCTCCAACGAGGAGAAAAAAATAAAAAATGATTCATCATTTTATGAAACTCACTTACATACTATGTTTGAGATGTCATACACAACTAATTGTCATACGAGTAGCTTATTTTGGGACGAAAGAAGTATTGATCATCAAACAAGTCTGCCTTGAGGTTACAAGTGAGAAGTTATTAAATCAAGATGTTTTTTCGGTCCTCCTTATATGCTTAAATATGTCAAAATATACTACTAAAAGCGTCTTCGGATAGTGTATTATCGAATAAAATACACTATTGAAATTCATTTTAATGCGGCATGAGTAACCATCTTAAATCAGATATAATTGATAGTTTCTCTTCCCACCCCCTCATGTCTCTTTCACCCCCCAAAAAAGTTCGGGCCGTAGAATCCGAACTTTTCTATAGTGTAAAATTTTGTAAAATTTACACTGAAAAAAGTTTGGGTACTAGAATCCAATTTTTTGGAGGGGGTGTGGGGGGTGAAAGAGACATGAGAGAGGTGGGATGAGAAATTTTCGAGATAATTGGACTAAGAAATATATAATCGGGCCTGTTAAAGGCCAATATGGCAAGTCCAGCCCAACTTCCCTTTCTTCTAACAAACAAAAATATAAATTATGAAGCCTCTAATGTACTTATCAATTGATATCCATGATCCTGTTGTTGAGATGTCAAACAAAAAGCCTCTGAACAAAAAAAAACTGTTTCTTGATGACTGCTATGTTCTGATTTCAAGCATTACTCATCATGGCATTGCCTTCAGCTTTGAGATGCTAGTATAAATTAAAGGTTATTTCAGGTGAATGAACATAAAGAGAGGGCTTTGTCCGTTGATTTCCCTTCGAGATTTACCAGCGTGAGTGATGATTTTTCTGCGAATCTGTGGAGTAAAAGTGATGATTGCTGTTTTTTTCAAGTCGTTACAGTTACTTATCTGCATAACATAATCAAAAGTTTGATTGTAACTATTCATAAGCATTAAAGTCATGCTTTAAATTTTTATGCCAAGAAGGTATCAAATGTATGAAGGTTCGTGTTTTGCTTTTACAATAATATGGTGAAAGCCACTAGCCACCTATATATAGCTAAACTACTTGAGCTTTCTTTGCAAATTTTTGTTAGGATATAGAAAAAGGAAAAGTGAGAATTAGTTAGGGATGTTAGTTAGCTAGTTCTTGGATCAGTTAGAGAGTATTTGTATAAGTAGGAGAATAGAAAGGATGGAGTATATTGTACACATTTGTGAATAGAGTAGGGACTCTATTGTGCAAGGGAACTCACAGTGGTGGATCGATGGAAATATGCTCCGAGCTAGAGGTCAAAATCCGAGGTTGGAGGTGAACCTACGATGAAAAATGGGGTACCTGCAGAAAACACTCTGACGACCAAGTCAGTATAGGCGTGAGGTAGAGGTTAGAATAATGCATACCTTTGAGAAGTGGTGAAGGGTTATATAGGCCAATGGATGTGGCATTGGACCGATGGATGTGACATTTGGTTTGGTCCAGTCCACAACAATTCCTAACACGTGAATAATACGTTGGTAGAAACCATTTCTTCCACAAGGTAAGCTCATTTAAACTCAAGCTACTACCAACAAAAAAAAGAAGATAATTTCTTTACTTTGCAGAGAAACAGTTTAACCACAATTAGAAATGCTGTCAATATGTGCTATGTTCATTTCTCTGCTCATTCCTCTGATCTTCTGGCCTTTATGGTTATGTAGATTACTTAACTAATGATCTTTGTAATCTTATAAGGCCCCGGTGTGTGTTGGCTGTTCATCGCAAAGTTGTAAGCTATCTATCTCAAAGTCTTCGACTCTGAAACACATGTTTCTACATCAACCAATAATGCTTCAAAGATTTGGGATCTCAATAAAGCCTCGCCAGTATGCGTCGAGTGATGAGAATGTTTGATGTTTAATTTCATAGTATTATTGGAAACTATGTTTGTGGGATCTTCAAGGGTTTATGCATCACGCGCCGGGGTTTATACCTATTATAGATTATAGATGCCTTCCTATGCCAGTCACTTCCCATAAGTTTTCATTTGGCGTCTTGAGCTCTGGGTGGGTGAAGTAACAGCTAATAATGCATCTTTCTGATTCAAAGGATGGATTCAACACATGAGGAGGCTCAGGCTTTAAACCATAACTTCTAGTTTTCATTTGTATAAAAGGTCTATTTATAGATATACATGAAGTTTTGAGGATCAATCCTGAAATCAGGAAGTTAGTTCATTATGAAAAAGTTTAACACTGCAAAATGGACATATATTAGGAGTTTCTACTAAATTCAGAGTTCAATAATATACTCAAATATCCCTGTGAAGTGTATGTCTGAACGGGCCAACTTAAAAAAAATTTAATGCAATCCTTTGAAAACTACAGTATTTTTTCTTTATAAAGGGACTTGCAACATAAAGCACCTTAGGTAATAATGCCTTGAAAAGAAAGCATCTTGAAAGTTCAATTGTAATATTCCCATATAGTTGTGTATGATTGAAGTATCATTACAGCTAGACCATGCATGTATGTTTTTCTTTTGTTGCCCTATAAATGGCATCCAATTCAATGATAGTGCCCAAGGATATACTGCAATTTAGATGGTAATGACTCCAGTTCATAATGAATGTCAAATTCGACACATAAATTTTATAGGTGTCTGTATTCCACAATAGATGCATTCTTTTTAGCACAACAATAGATGTATTAAGCTGGTATGAAATCTACTAGTGTTTTTGCTAATATCAGGGTATATGTTAAGGAACTCAAAAGTAGAACATTTACATTGAAAAAAATATATATATTCACTATTTATTACAAAGTTGAATGCACGGATTTATAAGCAAATATTTTTATATTGAGTTTCTTAACATGTGCCCTGACACATGTTAATGTTAGCTTTCTCCGATCACTCCGACTCATCGATTTTGACATACTATGTTATATTATTTTTCAGGGTGAAAAATGACTTTGACAATAACTTATTTTACAAAATCATATCTTTAATGTTAATTTATACTCTCCCAACAACGGCTAGTGAAGAAACTATAGGGTTTAAGTTAAGGCAGCAAATGATCTGAGGGTAGGCAACTCAATAGAATAATTAAGCAGCCTGACTCTTTGTCCACAATAACTTTCAATAACTCAACTAGCAAATATCGAAACTGTTAGGTAGGTATTTGTGGTTTTGGGTTCGAATTCGAAAATTTTCAGTTGTGTGTATTTCATGTGGTATTTATCATTCTATTTACAAATAAAAAAAGTGTAGGTTATTTCACACAAATTAAAGATAAATTTTAAATAGATGAAAGAGAATAATAATTTTACTAAATATTAACCATTGATGAAAAGTAATAATTTAAGAGTAATACACATAATATTAAATAGATGCCGTACAATTAAAACTGCACACACAGATAAATAATATCTGGCCTAACAATTTTGACATTTTTACCGATCGAACTTCAATGTGAAACCAAGCAATTGGTTATCCCTCCTGTGTGCCCTAGGTGTATTTTCACTTTTTTGGCTCTTCAAAACAACTATGTGATGCACCCTTTACTCCAAAACTTATACTTAAAAATGATTTTTACAAACACTTAAAAAGACACTTGCTCCTTTTCAAATACTAATACTTTTAGAACTTGAACATCAACTCTTACCCTCACAAACTCAATTTCTGTTGTGAATTAAGTCATATCCATTAAAGTTAATCACTACTTAAAAATTTAATTAATCAACACTAAATATCAATCGTCACTAATTTTATTAGTCAACTGAATCACTCATCGTGAGACATCGTATAAAAATAAGAAAGGGCGGGAGGAGAGAGGAGGGGGATGCAAGCAAAGAGGCAAACGCATGTGGCGCCAAAAGCTGCGTGTCAGATTTGATAAAGAAAGGGGAATCCAATTTCAATTTTGAAATCAGAAAAACCCAACTCCAAAGGGTAATCTAATCACATGGGTTACCGAAACATAAGGCTGGATATTGAACCCCACCATCCACACTTAGCAGCTAATACTAATATGGCATTTTCCTCTTTACCGGTTTAACCGGTTACCTCTCTCCTCTTTTCTCTCTCTCACACACACCTCCATTAACCGCCTTTTTAACCATTCCCTTTCCGTCGATCCTCTCCCTCTCTCTCACCATTTCTCTCTCTCTTTCTCTCTCTGCGCGCATTTCAGAGACGCCGCAGAGATTAAGAGAATTTCAATCTATACTTAATCTATCAAACACATTACGCTCTTTCTATTTTCCGATATGGCTTCTCCTAAACATTCATTCGGATTCGGAATTGTGGCAATCGTCGCCACTCTCATTTTCGCTCTTTTTCTCCCCGCCGCTGTTAACGCTCAATCTCAGGCTCCTGCACCTGCTCCTACCAGCGACGGTAACTAACTTTTTCTTCTCAGATCTAATATATTCTAGATCCAATTTCTTAGATCTGAAAATTATTTATTATTTTTGTAATGTGTTATTACCTATTATATTCAGGTTCTTCGGTTGATCAAGGAATAGCTTATTTGTTGATGTTGTTGGCGTTGGTACTGACCTACATCATTCATTCGGCTGACATTTCATCTACCTTTTGAATTTCATGTTCATGTGTGAGAGAGATGGTGTGGTGTTTTTTTTATTTATGACTTTATGATTAATAATTAACGTGTTTGTAGAATGCGGAGAAGAAAGGGAATATATGTAATAATGATAGATTTGAGAGGTGTTATGTTTGATTTTTAGTGGTCGTTAGTGTAAACAATTGTCACATTTATGTAAAGTGACGGCCCTAGCCTGGGAATATTTATTGCAATCTCGTCAATGTTATTTTTCTCTTGTTTTTGTCATTTTTTTACTGCATTATTATTACCAAATTGATGAACAATCAGGATTCTTGAATGAATTATTCTTAATTAGAAAGAGAAATTGCAAAGTGAAAAGTGTTGAAGTTTCTCCTTGAACATATACAATTTTCGCAAAGCAAACATTACGAAAGTCGAGTATGATCGATTGAAGACTGGAACATCCATTAGAATGCTAAAATTTCTATTCATTGTTTAACTTAGAAACACATTTTATTTTATTTTTGGAATTGAATGATAGCTTCATCATGAAAAAGAAACAACAGATTTACAACCAACAGCTACAGCTGATGTGGGATGTGACCCATTCAAGTTTAAGATTCTACACTTTTTGACAACCTAGCAGGGTTATTTATGAGCTACAATGTTCAAATGTTGCTTACCATGATTGACATTGACACACTCTAGTTGAGCCATTAATAGCTCAAAGTCAAGAAAAATTGGGTCAATAGCAGCAAGAAAATAAATAATTACTACTAGAATTCAGGCATTTGACAATAATTAGAAACACATCCTAGTATTGTATTGGAACAAATCATAATTCGATTTCAACTTGCAAAAAAGTTCTATATGTTTTAAGCAAACCGAGGTAAACTGGAAATCTTTCTCTTTAATCCTATGCTACCAATTATGATTAAGGTAGTGGGAAGAAATAAAACATCTAGCAACAGGATAGCATTCAATTATGAAAGGTGCATGCCATTGATTTCACCTTCCATTCAACTTCACACTTGAAACCAAAAATTATTAAAATCAAAATTATTTGGGGATATATGTGTAAGTATACAGCTTCTGCACATTAAAACTGAGATCAAATGGTAAAATCTGTGGTTAATGGGAGTTGATGATACATGAAACTAGGAATTAAATGGGACGGGAAAGTTGTGATACCAATACATAATTAAGCCTTCTTGCCGCTCGTATTAGTTTCCTGTTGTTCTTGCCCAGCTAGGGAAAATTTCTTCACTTTCTGTTGAGGAAGAAAACAAAACAAACTCAGATAAAATAAAAGATAGCATTAAAAAAGGCAAGTCGAACAACGCTGTTCAAACAGAAAATAGCAGAAAACAAAACAAACTCAGATAAAACAGCAGATAGCACAACTTTGTTCAAACATTTGTAATTCTGCATACATGACCATCTTAACAATAGAGATAAATAAATAGGGGAAGGATAAATAGGCTAGAATATATAAAATGAGTAAACTACCAACTTAGAAATACAAAAGACCCAATAACATAAGTCAAATAGACTACTATTATCTAACAAACCACCTCATATATATATATATATATATATATATATTTATCCAGCGGTTGAGTAGAATACAACGTCATTAACAGTAAACTCTCTTAAGTGCATAATTATATGGGATCTAGTGAGGACAAAAACACCAAATGTGCATTCTGATTAAAGTGTTTCCATGTTATGTTTGATATTATAACAAATCAAATGCAATTCAAATGATGTCATGGTCGTACTGCTTTTGTATTCTACTGGTTGGAGTACCCATGCTTGCACGGGGATAAAATTTTGTTTTGTTCATGAGTTTCTATTGCTATTATGCCCAGCTAACTATCATAGAAGGGTGAGGTCAAATAACGCCAATCCGGTAATTATGCAAACTTCCACTGCTAAACAGATAAGATATCCCAAAAATTACCATTGACTTCTTAAATTCTTTAAATGGACAATATTTAAAAGGGAGTGTTAACTAGTGTTCTTAAGGGCATTGATTTAGGAATCGTGTTAAAATAGCAATTAGCAACTAATAACAAAAGAATAAAGACTAATCGCAAACAATTGAACATGATTATTTGTTTACGCAGATCGACCGAATGTGCCTACGCCTACTATTACTTGAATCAATTAGGGTTTTACCGTGTTACAAGCCATATATATAATATTACTACGACCCATATTCCAATAATACCCCTGAACCGTACCGTAGGGGACAATCTCTCTTCCAATGTCCGATCTGTTTGCAACTATAGCACTCTGATATTTTTCTGTTCTTGGAATTAGACCTCTTCTTTCCATAATCTGCTTTAACTTCAATACGCCCATGATCTTGGTTCCCCTTCACATACAGACCTTTACCTTCAGTTCCTACCTCTACTTTCTCTCTCATTTGAGAATACGACACGAGCGTAGCAGTAATTACATTGAGACTGATAGTGTCTTTCCCATAGGTAAGAGTAGTCACCAAGTGCTTGTAAGAGCTTGGTAACGAGCATAACAACATAATTGCACTGTCTTCATCATCGACCTTCACCCCAAGCTTCACAAGTTCGGTGATTATGTTGTTGAAGGTATTGACATGCTGTTGCAAATCAGATCCTTCCTGCATCTTCAAGCTGTATAGTCGATACTTCGCGAACAATCTGTTCATTCGCGTCTTGGACATATACTGACTCTCCAATTTATCCAAAACCTCCTTCGGAGATGTTAAATCCATGATATGATACATCATCTCATCTGATACACATAGACGTACCAATCCTGCGGCCTTCTCCTGCAGCTCCAACCAATCGGCGTCTACCATGTCTGCTGGTTTCGTCTCACACAGTGCCTTCTGTAAACCTTGTTGAGCCAACAGATCCTTAACCCTCATTTGCCATAATCTAAAATTGCCCGTTCCATCGAACCTTTCCACTTCAAACTTCACACCAGAGTCAATTGCTATATGATACCAATAATTATTTAGCAACTAGTAACAGAATATTAAGGAAACGCAAATCGCAAACAATGGGACACAGTCGTTTAATTACGCATTTCAGCCAAGTGTGTCTAGATTTGCACAATCGTTTAATTACTACATATATTTAATACTATGGTCGCTTCACTAGCTCAAACTTTATCAAAAGCATAAAAAACCCTAATGTTGAACTTATCCTCACATTGGGGGGAAATTTTCCAACTATTTTCAACCAAACAGAACATGAAATCCACAAATATTGTTAACATATCTTTCCACAAGATTGAAAACTAGTTCATATTGATTCAGAAACGATATAACAACTCAGGATTGGGTATGAGCAAAGATGAAAATTAAGTAACAGAGAAGAAAAAAAAAGGATTACCTTGGCGAGTACGCACTCGCGCAACGAATTCAAAAGTTTGATACATTTATCTTGATCGAACGAGGGAGATTGAGTTACGCAATTCAACAGATCAAGAGCTTCTTGAGCGCACACTGGTTTCGCACCACCTTCTTCCATATTCGATTTGTAGGGTTTTAGGGTAGAATGTAATGAATGAATCGATTATAAGCTTAAAACCCTTCTCCGAAATTTCTAGAGTAAACACTGATTCAACTTATATAGGTACTTGAATCAAAACTAACATCAATAAGTCGTTGTAGTATAGTGGTAAGTATTCCCGCCTGTCACGCGGGTGACCCGGGTTCGATCCCCGGCAACGGCGAATTTTTTAATTTTTTGGTTATGTTATTTTTTTTTTATAAAATAGTGTTCAGGTATGGACTCCAGGCCCACCTCCAAAGCCCATTACATCGAATCAGAAGGAAATCAAAGGAATTGCTAATCCTGGTAAGAAATTATCAAGGTGAAGTTTTTCCTATTTTTTTTTTTTTTTTGCAAAGTTCCTATATTTTTATTGTATTTATTTTTGGTTTCTTCATTTTTATTTTATTATTAGGCTTAATTGGAAATATGGTCTTCTATTTTTCCTGATTCACAACTTTAGACTCACAATTTTTATATCTGTAAATATTGTCCCTATTTTTAAAATTTTGTCCACACTTTATTTGGGAATTTTTAAAAAACATGTATTAAATGAATTTTACCTTTACTAAATAGTTAAGGGTAAATTGATCTAATTTATCTAACTTTATTTTTTTTTATTTTTTTTACAAAATCAAACTTAATACATTTCATTTATCATAGTATAGGTTCAATACAAGACGGACAATGATTAAAAACTTAGGGACTAGCATAAAAGCAAAATGTCTGAGCTAAATCATGAGCAACTCAGTTAATTTGTTGTCTATCATAGTTGATACAACAGTTTTTATTCAAGATTAATAAACTACAACACTTATCAATGATAGCTCAAAATTCAGTTTTTCACAATTTGTAAACATTTCAATTGTCTAAAAATCTAAATAATGTAAACATGTGCGTTTGTAATTAGTTTTGTAATAACAAAAGATAAATGTTATAAAAGGTAACACCAAATATAGTGTAGAATCATGAGCAACTCAGTTAATTTGTCGTCTATCATAGTTGATACAACAGTTTTTATTCAAGACTAATAAACTACAACACTTATCAATGATAGCTCAAAATTCAGTTTTTCACAATTTGTAAACATTTCAATTGTCTAAAAATCTAAATAATGTAAACATGTGCGTTTGTAATTAGTTTTGTAATAACAAAAGATAAATGTTATAAAAGGTAACACCAAATATAGTGTAGAATCATTTTGTTGACTGTGTTTGTTTTTTTTATACCGAAATTACCTCATGTATTAAGAAGAGACACCCAAAGGTAATACCAAATATAGTGTAGTATCATTTTGTTGATTGTGTTTGTGGGTGGCACATAAAGCACTCCCATCCCTTCAATTCGTCCAGAATATAGGTAAAAACCATAAAACTTAAAAGAGTTACTTCAATCTAATTCCACCTTTTGATTTAATCATTCAATATTATCATAAGTTAAGGAATACGACAATACAAACATAAGTTAAAGAAGAAAATGGCCAAGAACATAAACCTTAATTTCGTCATATTTGCTATGATTGGTTGCATTATATTTGTATCTGTAAGTTCAACAACTCACATTGTTGGAGACAGTCTTGGATGGAGTATGCCTAATTACGTAGGATACTTCGAGGATTGGAGCAAGAACAAAACTTTCGCCGTTGGCGATATACTAGGTATGTCTCCTTAATTCATCATATCTCCATTACTTGATATTGATTTGGCACAATGTTTGTTCATTTTTGTAAAATATGTTGAAGATCTCGCAATTAAAATTTAATCAATTTCACAATTTTTAAAATATGTAAGTAAATTTTAATCGTGACATCTCGCATATGTCTCCTTTGAATTCTAACATGATAATATCCAACTGGAGCTATTTCTTGTTTTCTATGGGAATATGGTTTAATTAAGAATTTTTGTTTAATTTAAAACAATATTTGATAAACTTAAAACAGTTTCGGGGTAGAGATATTGCCACCTTTACCATAATATACCGTGATTAAAACACCGTGACTCCTCACTTTTACTCTTATCGGTCACTTCCTCAGTTTTGGTTATGTTAATCTTCCCCTTTTAAGTTTGGCGTTGTTTACACCGATTTTTGGTAAAGTAAACAACCGCTATCCATAAACACTTTGGGACCGGATAAAAGTCCTTTTAGATTATTCGTTCAAGTCTCGCGGTTTATGATGTCACTTTATGTGTTCTTTAAGAACAAAATCATTGTTCTTATTAGTGTCAGAATTGCATCTAACAACTTTTAATAACAAGTTGTCTCATGACAACATAATAGAAAAAAATACTCAAGTGAGCATTCAAAAGAAATAAAAATAAAAAAGATGAAAAGAAATGCAGAATTGCAAAAGAAAAAGGGAAATAAGGCAAGAATAAAGCAACATTAAATTGCATGGAATGTAAAAGGTGGTTGGAATCCTTCTATGTCCGCCCCTAAACCCATTTGCTCACGCGGCGTTGGTGTTACAAGACTTTCATAAAATAGGATCCAACCCTTAATACATAGAAATTACAACTATTTATAGAAAATAGAAAATAACTTCCTACATCTAAGATTATGACAAGTGTCCTTTTAGTAACTTCCAATAACTTCCTTGTAGGAGTTGTTTGCTTGATCAACACATTATATCAATATTTGACTCTTTCAATGACTTCTTTGAATGTCTTCGACAAATCACGTTTCATGGTCAGTCGAAATAAGTTTTCTTCTTCTATTCAATTCTAACACCAAGTCGATATGAATACCATCAATATTATAATTTTGGTGTTAACAGGCGTGCCTCATCAAATTTGATAGGATATCGCCTCTGATTAAGGTCATATGTTTGGGCTACTCATAACTCTTTCAGACCTAATAATATATTCAAATTTTGTTTGGATCATATGTCCTTTGGCCTAATTGAGTACTTCTGGACGTGGTCCGAGATTGAGGAAGTGGCCGGTAAGAGTAAAAGTGTCCCTAAGACTTTAGGTTTTCAATGTGGCTAAAATCCTACAACGGATAAAAAAAAATATATCAAAGTTCATAATATTATTAATATAATTTAAAAACTCAATAAAAATATTTAATATAATAAATTAACGAGGAATATTTAAATATTGCAGTTTTCCAATACAACCCAGGGATGAGTACTGTTGTTGAGGTAGACAAGAATGACTATGGCAATTGCACTAGCAGAAATACCTTGAAGACATACTTCAGAGGAAACTCTAGTGTTGTTTTGGACAAACCTGGGGACTATTATTTCTTCTGCTCTGTTGGCAAGCGTTGTGAAGCAGGCCAAAAACTTTGGGTTAATGTTCAGACAGAGCCCTCATCTCAATGATTTGATCATTACATCTTATTAATTTGTTTAAGCTTCCACGATATTAATAGTCCAAAATTTTCCTTCTTGTATATATGTCTTGTACCATAATTAGTTTTTGTAGTGTGGCCTTTTGAAGTTGCCCTTATACTATGTGAATCCTCAATCTCTATGTATTATTAGTAGAAAGACGGCCATTGATGTGGCCGTCTATTCGTCTTTTTATGTCGTACTTCATTGTATGCATATTTTATTGTATAATATGTATTTTGATTTAATTTGATTGTTTCCATTTCATAATATTTGGATTCTCTGTTATTTAAATTCAATGTCTTCTGCTATACTTAAAATGTAATTTAAAATAATAATATTTTTATTATTTACTCATTTCAATTTTAAAAAACATTTCGAAAATTTCAACTGGTATTTTAGCGTTTTGTTGGATATTGATGATACTTTATAGATAAAATTAATTTAAAAGTTAATTTCATTTTAAAATAATTACATAAAAATTATATAATATTAAATAATTAGATGATATTGAATCAGCTTGTGAAGAACATGTCAAAGCAGTGCCTCACAAATACCGTATATACAATGTCTCCACAGACCCTAAACTTTATTTATCTTTATTAGGGTTGCATAAATTAAATATAATTTATTATTAACCAAGTGATGGACTCGAGTTATTTATGAACTCTGCTAAATAACGAATGTTTAAGACAATTTCAAATTTAATTCGTGGTAAAATATATTTTTTATTAAATTTTACTCATATTTTGAACTTTAAATTATCAAGATGTCATTCTTCAGAAATTAGAAGGTTAACAAAAAAATCTACTATTTCTATAATATATATGAGTTTAATTAGTATACTACATATACACATACGTCGGATGATGTGAGGTGGCAATACATCTATAATAACTATACAGAGTGTAATACTTAAATTCTATTAATTTGATCAATTTATACTTATAATTTATTCTAGAGAAATTATTACTTAGTGCACCCTATATTATTCACCTAATTGGTCTAGCAACCAAGAAAAGTAGTGGCCACTGCCATGTTGAAATTGCTTTCACCACCTTCAAAGTGGAAAAACATATAAATATGACTGAAGCTTGGCCCCATTGTTTAGGACTTTTTCTATAGAATACTCCCTTTATAGTTTATACACTTCCGCATCGATTCAACATTAATGGATACAACAATTTTGCTATACAACAGTACTATTACTTACTCTTATTGTTACAACATTAATGGATATTCAACAATAGTAGTATCTGTTACTTACTCATTTTTATACTAACATTAATGGAATGTAAAAAACATCCATTCCAATAGCTTATGATAATTAATATTCATTAACAAACATAAATTCTCTCATTACACAAATAAATAATACCATAATGAATGAAAGCAAAAACAAAACTGATTACAAACCTTAATCCTAATACTACCCTGAATCAAACAACAGTAACATGATCCGAACCAAAGAAATCCTCTATATCCTGAAAATTAGTATAATCTCTATTCCAATCTGTTGAATCCAAATTCAAACTCTGATTCAAAGTATCAACAAAATTTCCATTAAAATCATCGTCATCAGGGACTAAGAACATGTTTTCCAACTCTGTCTCATTATCAAATACATCATCATTTCTTCCAAACTCATCAAACAAAGTAACACTAGAAATTGGAAAAACTGACTCAAATTTAAACTTATTATCATCTTCTACAAACAAATTCCCTGAAACAGAGGAACATTCATTTGAATCATTTGTTGGAACATCAACAACAACATTGTCTACAACAACATTATCTTTTACTATAACAGATTCACCACCTTCCGAAGAACAAGTAGAACACTGATTAAGTACTGAAGTAGCAGAAACAACGTTGTTACTTAAACATTCTTCACCAGAATTTATAATCTTCTTCCCAACCGGTTGAATGAAATTCGTAAGCGCATCTGCGCCACGAATTTCAATTGCAGCTTTATCATATTCCATAGCAGCTTCTTCAGCAGTGTTATAAGTTCCCAACCACCGTCGAATCCGCATTTTAGGATCTCGTATCTCCGCCGACCATTTCCCCCATGGTCTCTGTCTCACTCCACGGTATTTCTTACCGGAGTAAATCACCGGCCGCCGTTGAGTCGCCGGAGATTTTTTAGAAGTTTTTTTCTTGGTAATGCTTTTGTTTTTGTTTTGTTTTTCGATTGTGATTTTGTTGACAAAGGTTTTGACACGGCGGAGTGGTTGAAGTTCATCGTCGGAAGAAGAGTCGGTTGCGTCATTGTCGGTGAGAAGTATTCGTACAGTTTTGGGATAGAGATTGTTCATTGAGTCGTTATTGATTAGTTTGACTTGTGTGTAGTGATGAGTGTGTTTGGTATTGGAAAGTGTAGACATGTTTATGTTGTTGGAGACAGAAATAAAGCATTGAATGCTAAAATTGGTGAAGTTGGTGAAATGAAAGAGAAAGAAAAAGGGATGGAAAATTAAAGAGAGAAAGTGAAAAGGGAAATGGGAGAGAAAGAATTGGACATGGGTGGGGAAGGAGAATGGAAGGAAAGAGAATTAAAGAGAGAAATTGTGAAATGTAACAAGAACAATAAAATGAGATTAAATAGTGTTTATTGGTATTAATTAAAGAATGAGATATTTGTTCAAGGAATTGACGAAAGTGACGGTTTAAAAAACGTGCTTGAAATGAAATAATATAGTAACTTCCTCCTTAGGAATTGTTCCTTGCTATAAATGTGGAGAGTAGAGATTTTTGGTAGTAGAAGATTTTTGAAATGTTTCATGTGGAAGATATTTTAGATTTGTAGTCAAATTTGAAGTTAGGCAATATAAGAGGAGTTGTTGTTTCTTTCTGTATTATCAAGCCTGGTTTATAGGATCTTATATAGAAACAACTAATAATTAACGGATAATCTCAGCTAATATCAGATTTAAATGGTAGCTTGATGCATATTTAGTCTGTGTGGTGTGTATCATTATTTTCTTGACCATGCACCGCTGATATATTCAACTTACTTTACATAAGCTTTTGTTTGCAGGTTGGAAGAGAAGGGAAGAGAATAGAGGATACTTGAAAGAAAACAAAATACAGTAAAAAAGAAACAACAGAAATGCATGACGAATTGCACGACCACGTGATATGCACCCCACCTGGTTCCCTTTTTGATTTTTATTTTTTACAATTAATGTAATAGAAATTAGAAAATCTCGGCACTAGTTCAGGAATAGAAACTTCCCTCTTATTTTACACCGCCAAAATCACTGTAGCCACCACTATTTGCCGCCAACACTAATACTGATCTAAACAAGTATCGTTATCGCCGTGATTGCCGTCTCCATTGCAATCTTCATCACTGTAGTTTTCTCGCCGTGTCGTCTTTACCACCGTTGTTGTATTCACCGCCGCAGTTCTCGTCGCACAACTACAACTGCATACAATTGCTTCAATCCCAGTTCCAGCCTCGACCATCAATTTAAATTGATTCCCTGTTTCAGAAATCAATTTCAAGAGTGAGTATAATCTGTCTATTTATTGGTTTTTTTATACTCGTTAGATAGAAATCATGTTTTTGTCTGATTGGAGCAGAATCCTTGTTGTTCTGGTATTGTTTTGTTTTTCCCTGATTTTTGTTGTTTGCTTCGGTCATAAGTGTTTGTGTTTTTGCGAGTTTTTATAGGATTGTTTTGTTAGTATAGGTGTGATGTTTCAATTGTTTGTATTGTTTAGTGTTTTGCTTTTGGGTAGGTGTTTTTTGTGCTTGAACAACTTAAAGGTTCATCCCTGCTATATGCAGGGGCTTGTACTGCTTTTCCTTTAGCCAAGGTTCTTCTTGTGCCTAGTTTCTTAATAATATGTTTCCTGTTAAAAAAATATAATTTACCTTACTAATTTAGTTGATTAATTTAAGTTTTTGTTTAAAAAATTGGTGCATTAGTGGAGAAAAGATTTGCTTCTTCTGATCAAGAGGAGAGTGATCACATAAATGAAAATTGTGATGATATGCAAGAAGATAATATCGCTCACGAAGAACCTAAGGTTGGGATGACATTTAGTTCCGAAGAACAAGTTACTAAATATTACAAGAATTATGCTCGATGTATGGGTTTTGGAATTAGTAAAATCAATTCAAAAAATGCAGATGATGGAAAAAAATACTTTACTCTAGCATGTAGTCGGGCAAGAAAGCATGTGAGCAATTCAAAGAATCTTTTCAAGCCAAATCCCACCACAAGAACACAATGTAAGGCTAGAGTAAGTGTGACTGTGTCTTTAGATGGAACAAATACAATTTCAAGAGTTGCACTTGAGCATAATCATGAATTAAGCCCAACCAAATCAAGATATTTTAGATGCAACAAAAATTTGGACCCTCATATCAAAAGGAGACTAGAGCTTAATGATAGAGCTGGAATTAATGTAAGCAGGAATTTTCGGTCCATGGTTGTGGAAGCGAATGGGTATGATAATCTTACATTTGGGGAAAAAGATTGTAGAAATTATATCGACAAAGTAAGGCGGCTTCGACTTGGGACAGGTGATGCTGATGCTATTCAAAACTATTTCGATAGAATGCAAAGAAAAAACAATCAATTTTATTATGTTATGGATGTGGATGACGAAAGTCACTTACGAAATGTATTCTGGGCAGATGCCAGATCTAGGACTGCTTATGAGTATTTTGGTGAAGTCATAACTTTTGACACCACTTATTTAACGAATAAGTACGACATGCCTTTTGCTCCTTTTGTTGGAGTAAATCACCATGGTCAATCAGTGTTGTTAGGTTGCGCTCTATTGTCGAATGAGGATACTAAAACCTTTTCTTGGTTGTTCACAACTTGGTTAAAGTGTATGCATGGACGTGCAATATGACAATGCACTGAAAGATAAAATTGAAAAAGAAAGCAAGGCTGATTTTAATTCATTTAATACAACAATTGCTTGTATAAGTCGTTTTGGCTTTGAGTCCCAATTCCAAAAGGCATTTACAAATGAAAAATTCAAAGAATTTCAAACAGAAATTTCTTCTTTGATGTACTGCAATGCTTTCGTTGAGAGAAATGACGGTTTGAATTCAATATTCTGGGTTATAGAGAGTAAAAGAGTATATGATAGAGATAAAGACATAAAGTTCAAGGTATTATTCAATGAGAAAGACTTCGAAATACAATGTGGATGTTGTCTATTTGAGTTTAAAGGAATTTTATGCAGACACATCCTTTGTGTTCTTCAGCTCCAGGTAAAACAGAGTCGGTGCCGTCTTGTTATATTTTGTCAAGGTGGAGGAAGGATATAAAGCGAAGACACACACACTTATTAAATGTGGTTTTGATCATTTAGCTGGAAATATTGAATTGCAACGTGTTAGTAAAGCTTGTGAAGATTTTGAGGATTTATTTTATAAATAGACTGTTTATCCAAGTGTGTCTATTTACTCGATGCGGTCCTCCGTAATAAAAAGACGGTTTAATTGAATTTTTAGTCTATATTTTACAAGATTCCGCAATTTTTGTCTCCCTATTTTAAAACCAAAACTTTTTTGCCCCTTTATTTGATTTTTTTTCACTTTGGACCCCGCCCCATTTTTTAACTAGTTGCCCGGGAAAAACGTGTATATGACACTATCCACATTCACATAGCGTTTTTTTAATCGATTGGCAGAAAAAACATTGATGTGACAATATCCACGTGACAAATAATAGTATTTTTTAACCAGCTCGTAAAAAAACTCTATGTCACATAATACACATATTTTTTATGAAAAATAATACAAACATGTACTTGTATTTTGCCATATGAATGCTGTCGCATCAAATTTTTGCTGCCGGTTGCTTAAAAAATAGGATGAAGACCAAAAGTGCAAATAATAATTTATTTTGTGAGTGTCCCTTTGCTTTAAATATTTGGAATTGGTTTTTGTTCCATTTTTTTTTTTGACAAAAGGTTTTTGTTCCATTTTTGAGTTAATTAGCAAGTTGACTTTCCATCCTCTCATAGTGTCATTTCTATTTGTGATAAGAGAGATCAAATAAGTGTGCTGCAATGAGCTGTATACATTATAGTTATAGAACAACTTGAACTCAGATTTATTCGAGCAGAATAAAAAAGAGACCAAAGAACTCACTTGCAATTGGTGGATAAATGAAAGAAATGTTTCGAGCTAGAGGTCGAAATCTAAACATCAAGATAACCGACAATGCAACAAAAAAAAAGGTATTTGCAGAAAACGCTTCAACGCTCAAGTCCGTATAAACTTGAAGTAGAGGTTAGAATAATATATATTTTAAGAGGTTAGAATAAACCAACTTTAATGTCACATCCATTAGCTTAATGTCATGTTCAAATTACTAAATATTTTCTCCGGTGTAATAAGAGTCTGTAAATTTTGATTCTCATTGTCTCAATTTAGGACAATATAATTCATTCAGGTGTTTTTATTTAAAGTTGATAGTTAAATTATTTAATTAGATTTTGGGAGGTCTGAATTTCACGTATTTGGTAGTAATTGCTATGCCAATGGACGGTGGAAAAGATGCTGGGTATGTATTAATGTAGTACTATTACTATAGATTAATAGTAACATTAATCCGTGCTAAAACTAGTAATTGTATTTGTATATAGTCCAAAGTACACTGTTGCTGTACAAAACAGAAAAGATGGCACAAAACAAGGATCATCATTTTCCACGCACTATCCACATGTTATAATTAAAGAACTGGGTTACTCAAATAAAACACTCATTTCTCTTATTTTATTTCAAATAGAACAATGCACACATGTACACATATAGTCCCTGAAAAATACAAAGCTAAGGATGACATTCATGACTCTATGAGGATGATAGTGTGATGTGAATGAATATGTGTTAGAATAATAGAAAACACCACAAATTCAACAATATGCTTCCATATATATGAATAATCTTACCTTACCAAGTGATTTTCTTCAAACAAATAGCAAATGAAAAGAGAAAAGAAAGAAACTAATTAACATGGTTTTGGAGATGATGGAAGAAGAAGCCACAATTAGAAATTAAAATTAATAAATTAAGAAGAATAGTAAGAAATGAGATGTAATCTATTAATAAGATTTAATTAAGAGTTTAGTCTAAGAAATAAAGAGTCACACTCAGTCACGATATAATGTAAGTCATTTATATATTTTTTAGTCGTTATGTGTCATTTCTTATGGGTACAAAGTCTCTTAACAATAAATTGGTATAAAATAATAAAATTTAAGTTTAAATATTAAAGTATTTGTTGGAAATTACCTTGAAATTGGATGAAGAAGAAGAAACCAAGAGGTTGGCCTTCTGGCCTTGGCGCGTCGCGCCATCTACTCCTGCGCGCCGCGCAGCCATCAGTGAAGATGGCTGGTTTGTTCTGTGTTGGCGCGCCGCGCGGATGCGCGAGCCTATATATAGGCTATGCGTTTTCTGATGTACAGGGTGTGTTTTTAGGATTTCTAAGGCCAACAAAAGACTAGGGTTAATAGAGTAACATCTTGGGAAGACTCTAGGGTTGGAGAAACATTTTATCACCTTGGAAAACACTTCTTGATTGAATTTCTTGGTCACGGGAAGAAATTCGGGACTTGGGTAGAATTAGGGAATTGTCTAATTTTTGTAACCCAATTGGGATTTCATTGTAATCAAGTATTTTATTGATAGTGGAACGGAGAGGACTGCCCTCCCCCCAGAGTAGTTTCATTAACACCGAACTGGGTAAACAATATCTTGTGTCCTTTACGATTTCGTGGTTTTACTTTGTTGATTATTATTATTGTCATTCTCAATTGTTGATTACTTTAATCGTATTGCTCCACACATCAAAAGGTATTGGTGTGAGTTACTCGAATTCACAACAGTATTAAACTATGACAAGTGATATCCACTCTAAAGATTCATTTTAAGGACCATTGCATTGGAGTGAAATAAATTTGTGTTGAGTGTAATTTAGAGGTTCTACTTTTTATCCTCATTGAAATTTAGGACGGATATGAGAATCCTCAAACTTTATGAATTGGGTTTGGGCATGTCAAAATCCATCTCTACCCATGTAGAACAATTTTACTCTAAGCTAAATCAGTAATTTCACTTCAATCAAAATACATTCTAACCCTTGAAACATTTATGCCGTCTCTTGAGAGCAAAAGGCCGTTCTAGTAATCCAACTTAGTATGAAAAATAGATTCTCCGCAGCGAAAATTCTATGTGGAATGTAATCACTCATTTATTTCTACCGTAAAAACGTACTGGTCAAAGTTATTAAGAAGATTTGTATTAAAAAAATGTCATTAACAAGATTGAATCCAGAAATTTTTACTAGATTCTCTCATATGAAAATTCTATGAAGATGGTATTAAATTTGATTCCTGACCCGTGCATATTAAAAAAAATGTGCAGTTGCAGAGTTTCACCTACATACACACATGTTCATAGATAAGTAAATAGCAGTAATATGGAAGAAAGAAAATGGATGGTGTCAGGAAATAGTTCACCGGAATAGAGAGAGGTGTGCCCACAATTGTCTCTTTCTTATGAAATAATGTTTTCAGGCATTGGTCCTATGGAATAAATGTCGAAACCAAAAAAATACAAACTTTATATTATGTCCACTTCTGGAGATTTCTACTACTAGCTAACAAGATTTGGGGCATTGATGGACATGGGAAGGTTCCAACACGTGAATTCATTTGGCTCAAGTTGGAGCATTTAATATACCCATCTTAAATGCTTGGGCTCATCTCATTGTAACCATCCAAAATCTACACCTATGACGCCATCATCTCATTGTAACCCAAAAGTAGAGATGAGATAACGCAAGTTTCTTCTAGCTTAACTAAGGTCACGTGTTTGATCCTTGAATTGGGCATGTGGCAGTGTTATTGTATTGCACCGTAACTCACCTCTCTATGGCGTAGTTTTGAACAAATCGTGCAATTGTTTTAGATTAGTGGTAAGTTTAACAGAATTACCGTAGATCAATGAGATTTTGACAAGTTACAAATCGAAACTTCAACAAAATCACGGTGTCAATTCACCATCATTTCAAACACGCAGTTTAAAAACAATAAAATCAATCATCTACACTTACATATTGTTAATAATCAACTTGCTACTCCATTGTTCTCAAGAACCTTGGAAACAATAATCAGATATTCAGATCAGTTCAGGTTGATATACATTGGAAAAAAAATTAGATCATAGTAGAGACTTGTTTGGCTTTGGTGTGATGAGATTATCCACTTGGTGAAAAATGCTTCACGTTACAGCTCATCTCCAAACAGACACACAAAGATACAAAGAAATGCTTGATACTGTAAAAAAAAAAAAACTAACTGTAGCACCAAGCAGGTGCTAATTCAGGAAACTTAAAAAACATGTGAAAAAAATAATAGTAGTTAATCATCTTGCACTTTTTTAGAACGTGGAACAGATACACTCAAATGAAATAAATAGCAACAACTTTGTTTTCAATCACTTCCTTTTGGTAAAGGGGAAGAAGTGGAAGAAGGGGAGTTATCATTGTCGTTATCATGTTGAGATGATAATTTAACTCCTCCTTGGTTCTCAGATGATGGCCGAGTTTGTGTATTCTCGGTCTGTCTCACATTTTCTATCATCTTCACAACTTCTGACATCTTAGGTCTCTGATCAGCCATTCTTACCACACATGACATAGCTATCTGCAACATCTCAACCATCTCTTCTTCTATATTTGGATATCTCATCAACTCTAAGTCAAACACTTCGGCTGTCCACTCCTCTCGCACGACCGAATGAACCCACCTCACCAAGTGGATAATCTCATCACCGCCAGTATTGTGGATAGGCGATTTCCCAGTTAGAAGCTCTAGTAACACCACGCCGAAGCTGTAAACATCTGAAGGTTGTGCTGCTTTCCTTGTGTCTGTAACTTCAGGTGCTCGGTAACCGGCAGCTCGTGAGACTGGTAGGGGAAGTGAGGTTGATATGGTTGCTAGACCAAGATCAGATACACATCCATGCTGTTTAGTATTGAGAAAGATGTTTGAGGACTTGATGTTTCCATGTACAAGTTTACCACCATTTTCAACATGGATGCGAGCGATGCCTCTTGCAGCACCTAAAGCTATTCTCAACCGAGTATCCCAATCTAAAGGCACCTTTTCCTCTCCTCTTTTCCCTGAAATTCTCGCAAAGCATAATAATAAGGAAAGTATATTATGCCGTTGTGTAATGTGTATGATGTACTAATTTAACGTTTTTAAGACAAGTCGTTTCCATTTATTGAAAAATTAAAACAGAAAATGTTGTGTATAATGTATACCCTATGTAAGAATGTGAAATTCCATAATGTTCAATATCAAAAAGACATTAATACAATAAGCAATCAGAAATTGAAACATCAGCAATCAGATAATCTGCAGAAATATTTTCATGTCATTAGCACAATGATATAATGATCTGAATTCACTGCAGTCAATCGACGTTGAACAAAGATCAAATGGTTCACATTGTGACTTTGGCAAATTGAGAACTTGGATTTAACCGTCTTTAACTTCATCAACTGCAGAGATTATTGACTGACTATAGTTACCGCCAGCCACATCAAGCCCATTTTCATTATATCATCACCTTAATTGTAAATGATCCTAAGGTTTCTGAAAACACTAACATGAAAGTCAACTACATTTACAAACTTCAAAGTTCATAGTGCCAAAATGGCAATTCAATTGGTAGTTGTCAGTAGCTACGATTAAGCTAGAGAATTGAACATATGAAAAATTCTTATGAGCACATATTTATATTTATCTATCTATTTTCATTTAATTCAATCTTAGTAGACATATGAAATTGCAATTGGTTAAAAAAATGGTACATACCATGCAACAAAGCAGAGACACTCCCCTGGTTGTAATAATCATATACCATCAGTTTCTCATCTTTGGAATAATAATATGCTTTCAGCTCAACCACATTCTCATGTTTAAGACTTCCAATAATCTCCATGAATTGCTCAAAATCCTTCTTTCCGAAGGCTACCTCCTTCAACCTCTTCACAACAACACCGGTTGCGTCCTCAAGAATCGCCTTATAAGCAGTACCAAATGTTCCCTTTCCCAAAACCTCAGCAGAAGCTCTCAACAAATCCTCCAAATCAAAGGCATAATTACATCCCTCAAAGAAAGTCAGTTTATTATTAGCATCCATGTTCCTCGAGACCGCTTTTTCAGGAGACATTTTACCCTTATTCGACATTCCAACAAATGCATCATCGTCATCTTCACCTTTTTTTCTAGAACTACAGCACACAAACATCAAAAAACCAAATGCTACAAGGCCAAGAAAACTACCAACAATAACAATTCCTAGAAATGCTGTTTCACTTAGCCTCCCACGTTTCTCAGAACTCGAAGAAGGCTCGTAAACCGGCGAAATCACCGGCGAAACAGAAGTATAATTTCCAAGACTAATGTTATTTCCAATGAAAGCTGAATCAGGAAACCTTTGTAAAGACATAGGCACAGTACCATGTAAGTTATTGTTAGACAAATTCAGCTGCTGCAATCTAGAGATATCAAGATCAGGAATTTCACCAGAAAGAGAATTGTTTGCAAGGTTCAAACCAGAAAGCTGAGTCAAATTAGAAAGTGAAAAAGGAATAGTACCATTGAATTTGTTATTTGACAAATTAACAACAGTAAGATTTTCCCAAGCTGAGAAATCAGGTAAAGACCCAGATAAATTATTGAACTGAAGATAAAGAAAAGACAAGTTTTTTAGATTGGAAAAATCAGAAGGAAAAAACCCAGTTATGAAATTGGATCTAAGGCTCAGAATTTGAAGAGCTGAAAGGTTACTAATAGTATTAGGTGGAATATTGCCATGAAATCCAACACCAGGTAAACGAATAGCTATTACTCTAGACCTATCTTCATTGCAAGTTACACCAGTCCAATTATCACAAACAGATAAACTCTCATTCCAATTCAAAGTTCTTGAAGGTGAAAACTTGTTCATAAACTCAAGCAAAACCACTTTATCTTCAACAGGTTCACAATTTCCATGCCATAAACTCACACACAATATGCATATAATAAAGCATAAAGTATGAACAAGTTTCATTTTTTTTCACTTCCAGCAGCAACAAAGAATGAAGTGTTTCTGCAATAAGGTTAATGCTGCATAGATACAAATGAAATTACAACTTATGTTAGTACATAAATGAAATTTCCCGCTTGTGAAAATCGAAATAAAAGAAAAGAAAAAGAGAAGAGACAAAGGGTAAAAAACAGAAAAAGAGAAAAAGGGTTAGAGAGAAAATTCAAATTCTGATTCCTAGAAGATTGTCTATGAAAGTAGAAGCTGACACTGAGAAACTTGTTGCATAAAAGAATGAACTTTGCAGGTGCTAATGTTTCTTTTCTAATACTAGTAAGTTTTTTATTTATAAAAAATTAAATAAAATTAAAAAAAGTGTGTGTTTCAAATTTCATCTTTTGGGTCTTTCTTTATTCAGTAAATAAACACTTTTCAGTGAAGATATGAGAAAAACGAGAAAATTTCAAATTTTACAGAAAGAAAAGTAAAGTAGTAGTAGACTCACTTAGCTCAAAGACAAAGCTTTTTTCTTGTGTTATACAGTAGATCTGAAATAAAGAATGTCTTTTTGTTCTGTAACAAAACACACTTTAATAATCTGCACCTAAATGGGTTGTGTTGTGTTGGTTAAGGATGTAGCTTAGAATGCAAATGAAATAGTGGGGTACGTAGTAGTAAGCAAAGCACTAGAAGAGTTGAAAAGAGTAAAGTTTTGTTTTTTTTGTGGTGGTGAAGAACATAACATAAGAAAGAGGATTTTAAGAACGGTTTGTTGATGTTGTTAACGGGTATATTTGGTGTGGTGGATGTAACGGTGTGGTGCGAGAAAAATGGTGTGAAGTGGAACGGCTCTAACAGACATAGTTAATGGGAGCTCCACCGTCATCATGACTGAATGAATGAGTAAATAACGGTGAAACGTTGGAACGGAAAACCGCTATTGATTTGCATCATGGAAATGGTGGAAATAGTGACGTGGGATGGTAGTAGTATTACTTCTTCAACATGTGGGGTTTTATGTTACTTCTGTGCCTTTCATCCTTAAATGACTTGTTTGGATTCGTATGTGTTATTTATTTTTCTGGGTTTTTGTTGGACTGAATATAATTTATACTATTTATATTTGGGTTTTTCTAACCTCTGCAATATTGCACAATTATTGCACAGGATAAAAACAATAAATACACCACTTTATATGAATTTTTTAAATTTTATTAATGTATCACATTCTCTCTTTTAATTTTAACAATAACTCTATTTTCTCTCTTTTTCACTACAGATACAGATTTGGACGTGCCTATCTCTCTTTTTCCCCGTCTCACCACCAAAAAAATTGTTTTTTTTGAATCCTTTAGTTCATCCAAAACAAACTCAGAAATTCGCAATATCCTTCGACTGTAATTTTATTGAATTTACCTGGAACATTAAATCGGAGGAAAAGTATTGCTCTGTTACTTGTTGGATGGTAAACAATAGCTTCTAAAAAAATAACATCATTTAAAGTTTATTCATTTTTTTTTTGGGTTAAATGATGTTATTTAGAAGCACAATAAGGTTTTATCATGAACTGGAATATGCAAAATAAAGAATCTAAATCACCAACTTTTGGTGGTGAGATGGTGAAAAAGAGAGAGATGCATATCCAAATCTGCAATGAGAAAGAGAGAAGAAAAAAAAGTTTGGTTGAAGTGAAGAGAGAGAAAGTGATACATTAATAAAATTTAAAAAACTCATATAAAGTGGTGCATTTATTGTTTCTTATCCTGTGCAACTGTGCAATGTTGCACAGGTTAGAAAAACCTTTATATTTTGGGTTTTTTTTTGTTAAATAGTCTAATGACTAAAAACTCTATCTTTAAGATGAATAAGTGGGATATCGGGGTTCAAACCCCGACCCATGCATATAATATGCAATGTCTTATCAATTGAGTTAAGTTCACGGAACATTTTGGGTCGATTTTTATTTGAAAGGATTTAGAACTCAAGTTCACAACGAATTTTCTTTTTGTTTTCACCATCAGTTTAATCTGATTCGTGGTCAGTTCTGACATCAAGTCGTTTCAGCCTCCTCTCGATTGCAATTGCGGAGGATCGAACCGTGCACAACAGATTTGTATTGTTTATATATATCATATCATTACACTTTAATGAAAGACAAACGGACAAAAAGCTGCGCCATTAATCATTTTGGATAACAAAATCAATCCTCCTACAAACTACATCTTAACCTATGAGATACTACATTGTTATACATGACTCTTTGAATTCTTTTTAAAATATCCACCGGTACCAAGAAACCAAAAGTGTATAAACGCATGTTGATTGTCAAAATATGTTCTCCCATGTTTGACCATTTTTATTTTGAAATATAAAACAATTCATAACAATGTGATAATTTCGAGGGTTACTCTATCTTCATGATTTGAAGGTATTTACCCAATAAGAACAAGTCACATAAGTGGATTTGCACGTGGTACATACAACTAACTTGTAATAAACCTTTGAATTTACATATATGAATTTACATATGATTTGTTCTCATTGATTGATTGATAAATATCCTTGAATTATGAAAATGTAGATTAAAACAAACCTTCCACTGTTTCCTTTGAATTTGTTCATGAATTTTGTTAAAACAAGATATAATTTGCGATTTTATATTTTTATGTATTTTCAAAATGAAATGGAAAACTTGAAATGTCACCTATAGTGGAGTTTTAATTTCTTCTCAAACACAATTTGTCTACCGCGTGGCTTGAACTTTAAAATCTTATTTGAAGAATCTTAATACAGGATCAATATAATTATAGGAACATGCATAGTACTCTCACTGTTTCAAAATATAAACAAAAAAATAATGTATTTAATTTGAATCGTACACAAAATATATCAATTTTTACTTATATTTTGGACGAATAAAGTATTATATAACTCGATTTTTATTTTAAAAAATGTTTATGTGTGTTAGGATTGGGAGTGTTTTCCTCAAATATACATATCATAAATCAACATTAGAATTTAATTATATATATCATCAATAACTTGAGTGCATAATCACAAGAGTACTCGAGTATTAAAAAGATAAAGGCGTTGAAGTAGATCTATGCATTGATTACATATTTTGAAGGGTAGGAGCCATGGGTGGCAGGAGAGTGGTAAAATGATCATTGCCTCATTGCCACTTTTACAATAACGACAAACATTCAACGTTGACAATGGTCCAACACCAAAAACTGACCTGTACAAAAAGGTCCAATAATCTATACTGTATTTATCAAGGTAATTTAAATCGGATTATATCGGTCAGTTCAACCGGTTCAATCCAGAGCTAGACCTATGTTCGACCTGATTAGGCACGAAAACACTTGTATAAAAGAATTGGGATAAAAACTATAAAATCAGACCAAAAAAATAGAATTGGAAAAATCGGCGGTTTAATAGGTTCGACCATTTTTTACTTTTCATTATAGTGGGTCGGTCCGAAGTCCACCCAACCCAAATTTCATACGGGATAAATGGACTAAGGCAAAATATCCAATTATATTTAAGCTGCGTTGTTGAGATATGATTCATCCAAAATGGTGGATTAACGGGCCGACCTGATATATTTTTGACACCTCTTCTTAACCAAAATTAATTTCTATTTTTAAGATACACATTGGTGGCGGATGATATTTTGAACAATTTTTAAGTGGCCGGACGACTAAAAATCATTTATAAAATGGTCTATTGTAAAACTCACTGCTTATATAATGGAATATTATTCATTTATCATAGTCACTAAATTTAAGAGAAACAATGTGTGACTACTAAAGCAAATTATAGAGAATGCTTTTGTGGTTTGAAAGAAGAAAAAAAATTGTATTAATATTTTTTTTTTTTGAAAACTCGGTATCCGGCCCTATGACCGACTAATTCGAGGGGACCCCATTTAAAGCCAAAGTTTTTTTGCTCTGTATGGACTAGCCCACCGAAATTGGCACCAGAGGGAATCGAACCTGAGACCTTGAGAGGAGCATACTCCAAGGACTCAAGCCAACACCACTAGGCCAATCCAAGTGGGTTAAAATTGTATTAATATTAGAGAGTTTTCACCTTTTAATCATCATCATTTACAATAATAAGGTATTGCTATTTGTGAATTGTGATTTGGGTGGTGTTAGGGGTAAAAAACAAAGACAAGGAGAAAAAGAGTCCACTTATATATTCATGTCATTTTCCTCCAACTGCCTCTGTCCTTTTCGATGGCTTAATACATACACAAAGCCATTATCTAGAAAATCAGTGTTGGTTCAGGAAACGGGACGTGGATCAAATTCCTCAACAATTAATGCAGGAATTTATGTAACCTTCTCTGAAAATTTATAATTTATGGATTGGAGTTAAGTAAAATTTTAAAAAATTTTAAAAAGGTACAAAAATGATAAAGTGCAATCTATATCCCAAAGAAAATGTGTTTTTTTATTAACAAACATATATCGTTCATATAATGCTAAATGATTAATGACATGAAAATATATGGTTAATTTGATTTCATTACTTTAGTTTTATTTTTTGCATAATTAATTTCTTTTTTCACGAGTACTAATTGATATATCAAATGAATAACTTAATTGTATATGGTCGATAATGTACAAATGCTTTGTTAATTTGATTTATTTATTTATTTTTGTCACGACTTTGTTAGTTTAATTTATTAAGTTGATATTATACAAATTGGCTACTAATATTGTAAATTTTGTTCAACTCTTGGAAATGCTTTTAATAATTTAACCTGTTTTTTGCTATTGAAACCTGTCTGCAGTGTCTAAGAGGGATAGCCATAAATCATCCGTTGTTGTGGCCCGTGTGTGTGTGGGAAAGACATGTCTCACAATCATATGCAAATGTTTCAACGTTTAGTTCATTGTTTCAATAGTTTGATGTGCCAATTTGGTGGGGGAATGTTACTATCTTGATATGTTACCACTACCTAAGGCAACTTTTGGGGAATGCATGCATCTATATCCTTTGGAGGCATTACCATTTTGGCTGGTCATCTACACGTATTGTCTTCCAATATCAACTATTGATTATGCAATGTTTGCTTTCTTTTTAAATGGAGATTTCATTAGGTTTTTTTTTTTTTTTTTAAGGAAACAAATTTTTAACATTTCATTATTTATCAAGTGTTTAATACAATTTGGTATATCAATCAAGATTTGGGGACTAGGTACACATGTGGCCGCCTTAGTTAAGTCATGAGACACCTTATTTGTCTGTTGCCTAACAAACTCAACACTAGTGTCATTATAAAAAGATAAAACAGACTTTTATAACGAGCAATAATTCACCAAACTCAATATTCTCAACTTTATTTGATTGAAATTTACCAACTAATAATTTCGAGTCTAATTCAAATTAAACCGAACCAAGATTTAATACGTGTATCCAATTAAGAGCAGAAGAGCAGGAGTTTTCATTAGCTTGAAAATGGTATATTTTCGGTTTAGAAAATGCTATTTAGTAAGAATTTTTTGATGCAAGAAAGAGAATAATTTTATGTGGCAATTTTTGATTGGTCAAATTTTAATCACTCTCTCTCCCATGTATGGTTAGTCAATTTTTGATTGGTCAAATTTCCTAATTTTGTGGATTCTTCTCTTTCTTGTGTAATTTTTTCTTACTAAATAGCAATGCTATTTCGGTTTTTTAGACAAAGGGTTGGTACTTGGTAATTACTAGTAGTTGATAGATTAGTATTTTTCACTTTTACTGAGATTTGAACTAAATCTTCGTACTTTTGATTGCTTTGATTTTAGTTATGTCCGGGGGTTTATAGTCTTGAATGTTTTTAAACAATTAAATTATGCAAATCTATTTTGGAGCATCAACTTATAAAAATCAGAGCAGTCTCTTAATACGGTGGAATGTAAAAGATTTGTGAAATTAAAAGAATATTTAACCTTGGCTGAAGCTCCGCATTCCGCAATAGCCGAAGAGTGGTAGGAAGAATTTATTTCAACTCTTATCTTATGAAAAATTTGAATTTATTATTTAAGTTTTTGAATGATCTAATGAAAAATTCAGATCGAGAGAAAGTATACGAGGAAAGTACAACCCAAAATACTAGTTCAATAGGTGGGAGAGTCTCATGACTTAAATATCATATTGAACACTTTGAAATACCTGATGTGAGACTCTTAACATTGACACACCCTTTAAGAGCTGACGTCCACGACAACTTTCACTCTATCTGCACTGACTTGATGATAGCCTTTTCCTTTTTGGCGACTTCACTCATTTATCAGTATTCGACGGAACACCTTAATCCAGCCTATATGTAGCGCTTTTTGTAACAGCTCGGGCCCCACCAACATAGGTGGTCCCGACACTGCCACCTCACGACCTTCTCCACCCCCTCTCTAGTGGAGTTTTTGCCTTCTTGTGAGAATCGAACCATGTACCCTGGGGTTCAAGTACATGTGTAACAGCCCAGGCCTCACCAACATAGGTGGTAGCGCAATTGGTAGTGAGAATGAATTGAACATGTACTTGAACCCCAGAGTACATGGTTCGATTCCCACGGAATACAAAAACTCCACTAGAGAGGGGGTGGAGAAGGTCGTGAGGTGGCAGCTCCGGGATCGCCAAGTTGGGGCCCGGGGGCTGTTACAAAAAAAGGCGCTTTTTTTGTAACAGCCCAGACCCCACCAACATAGGTGGTCCCGACACTGCCACCTCACGATCTTCTCCACCCCCCTCTCTAGTGGAGTTTTTGCCTTCCGTGGGAATCGAACCATGTACCCTGGGGTTCAAGTACATGTTCAATTCATTCTCACTACCAATTGCGCTACCACCTATGTTGGTGGGGCCTGGGCTGTTACACTTTTCGTGGCCCACTCTCAATGAAAGCACCAAGTGTTAGGACTTTGAAGATAGCATAACTCAAAAGACTAATCCAATATGTGGGAGAGTCTTGTGGCTTAAATACCACATTTAGCACTTTGAAATACTCGGCATAAAACTCCTAACAATATATTACAAGTACTAATCAAGAATACTATTTACCACCTCAAACATATTTAACTGCCCATAGTTAATTAATTAGAGTAACTTCTGGAATAACCATTGAACATTGGTAGTACATACTGCTTATATTGTATGAATTTTGTGCTATTATGGATTGTGACCTTCAACATTGGTACAGTACCAGTACAATCTGCTTCAATAGTAATGAAAGTGATTAGATGACATAATTAGATAAAAAAATTTAATTAATATCACACTTAAAATTGGAAACAATCCGTATTGATGTTTTACATATATAGCTTGTGAGATGATAGAAATACTTTTTTTTTTTTGTTGGATAAAGAGGCAAAATCCAAAAGACAAGGCAAAAATACAATACTACTTTAATACTTTTAAGCATGTAAGCCTCCGACATGTCATCAAAGAGGAGATGTTGGAGTTTCCTGTGAGGATCCTCCAAAATTCTCACATCATATAAACTCTGATTGAGACTAAAACTAACTATCTAAGCCGCGCATCTATTTCTTTCACGCCATGTGTGCTTAAAAATAACGTATCTTTGTAGGTTCAAGATGTCTTGGATACGATTAACCAAGATAGAAGTGTTTCCATTAAGCTTACACCTTTTCGTTATCATATCAATCAGAAGCTTGGAGCATTTTCCACTATAAGATGTGTACACTCCTTGTCTTCTCGTTATTTACATTCTTGTATACATTCCCCACAATCTTCAATCCTTTGTGCATGTACCCTTTTAGTCTTGTGTCATGAGAGTATGCTTGTGGTGCTCAATATCTTTGACCATCCTAAGAATCACTTGTGATGACTCATTAGGTCCTTCAAAGCCTTCTTCAAAAATAGCTTTGTTTTTTCAAGTCCAATGGTGTCAACACGCCACCATAAAAATAGATTGTCGGCTCTCCTCTTGAACACCATGCAAAAAAAAAAAAAGCACTACAAGTTATTTACACACAAGACTCGAGATAAACAGTATTATTACAAAGTTAAATTATGTCTTTGTCACATCGTTGCACTAATGTGTTACACGTATAATTTATTCACTAGATAAAATTCGTTTGTGCCTATAAAAATTAAACTCATGTGTTCCTATGAACATAATTCAATGATAGCGATATTGCATTATGTAAGATCGGAGTTCGAATCCAAAAAATTTCATTTATTCACCTTTGAATTTATAGTCATTATGTTACTTGACAAAAAAAATAATAAACAACGACAATTGGGGTGATTTCGGATCAAAATTGATCCTAAATCACCCCTCTCTAATGGATGAAACAAGAAAGAAGCAAAAGAAAAATTAGGGTTAGCAAGAGAAAGTGGTTAGTAAAAAAAAAAAAACTTGAAGTGCAAATATTTTATATTCTATATGTGTGTGTCTTTTTTTATCAATATGTGCTAATCCGAATAAACCGAACCGATCAACCTGTAACCATATTAACTGACACCCGATAAAATCGAAGCTCGAAAAAGTGGGTGATGGGCCAAAATTTTACACTCACGATTTTCTCAGGTGAGCTATTTTTGGCTGGAATCCGACCGAACCTACCCGATGCTCTACCTTAGTTCTCATGATTTTTTTTCTTAAATATTTTATTAGTATTATCATTTTTGTTTTACTTTTAACAATGAGTTTAATTGTTGTATACTGTTAGTGTAAAATTATTTTATACATGCATTCAATAATGTGTTGTCATATTATTTAATGATTGTGATATGTCTTGTGTTAAAACACATTACATGATGACTCTGTTTGGTAAAAATAAGCTATAAGCTAGCTGATAGCTAAAAAACTAACTTATAGCAGATAGTTAATGACTGATAGCTTATAGCTGAAAAATTAGTAGAATGAATTTAAAGTGTTTGGTAATTTTAGTTGTTGTAAATACAAAATGACATAAAAGTATATGGCTAGTTGGTAGTTATTATATGTTTTTTTTTAAAAAGTAAAGAAACATTAGTGAGTAGTTATTATATATTTTTTAATAAATAAATAAATAATAAATGAAAATAATAAGGGTAAAAATGGAATAAAATATAAAAAACTACAAGCTATACGCTACTTGAAATAACATCTAAAAAAACGCTATAAGCTAATTAAAAAAACTTGTTACCAAACACATATGTTTTTTCCAAACAAGCTTATAAGCTAGTCCAAGAAGCTATAAGCTAGCTTCTTGGACTTACCAAACAATGCCGATATATTAATATATTATTGAATACATGTGTAAAATAACTTTACACCTACGGTATATATGAATTAATTTTTTTAACAATTATAGAAAAATAGATAATGGGTGCAACATTGAGTTGTACATTTCTAGCACAGAGTGAACTGAAGAGTATTTTCAATTATTGGGCCGGATCTGTGTTAAAAACATTATCGGGCCGGAATTTCTTTTCCTCCTTTTAACTAAAAAGAGTGTCCAACTTTTCTCACCCCCTCAAATACTTTAGATTACATATTCAAAAGAAAAAAAAGAAAATTTTGCAATAAATTTTGCTTCAGCTGGCCATGGTTAAAACAAAATTTACGCAATTCCCTAACTTAATTTCAATTAAAATTTTTAGTATTTTTATTTTTGCTTCGACGTAATATATATAATGTCCCTATCAACTAAACTCACGGGTATTTTTTTCTTTCAGTTATTTTTGTCATTTTTTCAAATGTCAAATCTATAATTTCTAACACATTTATCATCAAAAGCACACATAAAAAATCCATGAAAAAAGACTAAATTATCGGAAAATTAAAAATAAAATAAAACCTTATAAACTTTTTGTATTTGTATTATTATACTTATATACTTATACTTATATTATTATTTTCTTATATAATTGAGAGAGTAATATAAAAAGCTAGCCTGGCTCCGATCGTGGAGACTGTTATTTTACTCTGTTGCAGGTGACGGTGACCAGTGAGACGTATCAATCGCCCATTGACGACGAACTTCTCCGAAAATGAACGACACTGATGTCTCCAAGCAAATCCACCAGATGGTGAGGTTTATCCAGCAAGAAGCTGAAGAAAAAGCCGCCGAGATTTCTCTCTCCGCCGAAGAGGTAACGCCGTTTTCTCCGATCACTCTATTTTCTCGATCGCCATCACATTTTCATCCTTTTTTCACTTCAACTCTACTCTCATTTTTTATTCATGTAGGAATTCAATATCGAGAAGCTTCAATTGGTTGAAGCCGAGAAGAAGAAGATCAAGCAAGAATATGAACGCAAAGAGCGCCAAATTGAAATTCGAAGGAAGATGTAATTTACACTAAACTCTTTCTTTTTTGTTTATGCTGATTTTCACTCTCATAATTCGGAATTGATATTTGTTTGTGGAAATGGTTGAAATTGAATTCTGGCGATTGTTTTCGATCAATTGTAATCTCAATTGTATATGTTCAGATATTAAATATATTCGTATAGATCTTGTATTTGGATCGTTGTGTGTGATAGTTAGTGACACAAAGCTTATTGATTGTTATAACTTGTTAAAGCTTGATTTCTGGTCATTGTCTTGTGGATCATTGTGGTAATGTTCGTTAAAATTAACTAATGTTAGCTTAATTGAGCTTTCTCTAAATGCAGCTAGATGTTTAATTTAGTTTATCTGTCTTTTCATTTTGTTTTTTGGTTTTGAGTTAGGTCAATTTAATCTTCAATTACTTTCAAACCATTGGCATATGTGGCTCTAGCACTGACAATTCTGATAAAAGAGGTGTCTCTAATGTATGTAGGTGTTGAACATTGATACTACACCGACACATGTGTTTATATTCAATTAGTTAATTATTTTGTTCAAATTTTTATCGGTGATGACTTGTCTGTGTCCGTGTGCATGTCAATGTTGTGTTCAGTGTCCGTGTCCGTCTCATTTATTCATAGGTGGCTAATTACTTGAATTTAAGGTTATTTATTGCCAAAATATGATGAGCAAAAACCTTTTTATTGCTAGGCTTAATTTGTTTCTTGATGTGAAATACTGTGCATTGCTGAATTGCTATTTTAACTTACAATAGTAATGCTAGTTGTTATATTTTTAATTTTTGACAAATTGTTTGTTGCAGCGAGTACTCAATGCAACTGAATGCTTCTCGGATCAAAGTTCTTCAAGCTCAAGATGACATTGTTAATTCAATGAAAGAAGTTGCAGCTAAGGAACTTTTGAATGTGAGCCATCATCACCTTGTTGAGGATATTTTGCATGTGGGCCATCATGAGTACAGAAACCTTCTAAAAGGTCTCATTGTTCAGGTCAGTTAAAAAATTTAGATATTATACACTTAATTATCATTTGATCTTGAATTTTTTACAAGTATCTTTATCATTGATATATTCTTGTTTACTGTTTGTTACTTACGGTGTCCCAATTTTATATTATTTGTAATTGTAATGATAGCATTTTTGTAGTTATAACTAGTATATTCATGAAAAATTGCAATGACCTGGTGGACTTAATGAACCATTATCATTGATTGTTTCAAATTATAATCATATGCTGACATGGGAAGGTAACCTTAATTTTTACAGTAACCTGTTTAATTTTGTGGGTCCCCTGCCCTTTCCCTTCCCTCTTTCCCGGGTCTTCACGATTCACGAACTTATTCTTCTGTAATTATTCTATGGACCACCTTCTATGCACTAGTATGTGTGGACTTGGAGCATAATATAAGAGTTGTACATTACAGAGTTTGCTAAGACTGAAAGAACCTTCTGTCTTGTTGAGATGTCGGAAACATGACTTGCACATGGTAGAACATGTGCTTGATGAAGCTGCAGAGGAGTATGCTGAAAAAGCAGGTGTTCATCCACCAGAGATCATTGTTGACCACGATGTCTATCTTCCACCAGCACCCAAGCATCACAAAACTCACGATCCCTACTGGTAATGTTCATGTTTTAGACTTCTATTTAAATATTAAGGAACTTTTTTGAACAGCAAATAGTAAGGGACTGTATGGATCTGTTAATCAGGATTTTGCTTTTAGTGTTTTTAGTTGATTGAGGATACTACCTTGAGCTGTATTAGTGTGTGTTTGGGAGACTTAAAACATCACGGCAGTACCGCACGGTGTTGCGACTCTACAATTTGTTACTTCTGTATTTATGCATTGGTTTGATATTGGGACGTGAGAAAGCCTTCTCCAATGCCCATCCAAAATGCTATTTTTTATGTTGCCGCTTTAAATATTAGATATCCTTTTCAGCATACCTGATTATATTTGTGAATATTCAGCTCTGGTGGGGTGGTGTTGGCTTCTCGTGATGGAAAGATTGTGTGTGAAAATACTCTTGATGCACGGCTGGATGTAGTGTTCCGTCAAAAGCTTCCAGAGGTAATTTTTTTTGTGCATAACTATTGTCATGTTCTGTGACTTGTTTCTCTTCATTATATATACTTTCTGCTTAATTATTTGTATTGTTGATTTGCATATTATTTTCAACTAGAAAGGTAGCTATTTTCAAGATATTTGAAATTTGACAATGATAATAACACTTCAGCTTAATCATACACACTTTGATAGAAAAACAAGGACCATTAACTTGAATGATTGTATGTATAACGGGGAATGGAGCTGGGTGGAACTTGACGATATAGGTTGACTATTGGTGTTCAACAAGGAAAATAGACACAAAGTTCTTCAAACAAAACTCTGTGAGCTGGCTGCTGCTGCTGCTCACTCCCAGATTACTTCTAACATTTTTTATTCTTTTTCCTCTCTCAAGGTGTATTTTCTTGGATAGTGCTGTGCACTTCCGTCGTTAATATTCTAAACTTCTGAATTTTCTGTTTGAAAACCAGGGATATATTTCCTCTTCTCTTTGTTTGTGGTTGTGTATTTACTACTGCTCCAAAAGATTCTTTTCACAAATTATTCTTCCCACATTATCATCAATTCATTATCGCCCCACTTCCCGTCAGATTATATGTTGTTGACTTTGGACATTGTTGTATAGGATGAAAATTTGTGTATTTTTTGGAGTGTCCTGTTTATGAGAATATGAAAGTTGTCTCATTTTATTTATTTGGCTGATTTCGTCTCAGCGTTAAATAACTACCACATATGTTGGCACTCGTGTGTAGCTCAAAGGAAGATTTGACTATAGTTCATATGATAATTGAAGTTGTAGTGTCCACATTGTTTTTTAGTTTCTTCTGTTTTATGTATGGGGTGTTGAAAATGAAATGGTTAGCCATGTTTGGTGACTAATGAAGTTTCTCGCTCATTGTTGCAGATCCGAAAACAGCTCTTTGGACAAGTTGCTGCTTGAAGACTTTCATTGCATTTGTTTACCCTGGAATACATGTATCATGAATAGATGTCATTGCTTATGTAAACTTGTTCTTTCATAACCCCATTTATTTTATAGAGCCAGTTCTCATATCATGTTTGATGTGGGGGCATGCAGCATTCAAATTTTATTTATTTAATTGATGAATATTGTCACCTTGACAGAGTTTGCTCCGACTAGTTGCAAATAATATGTTGGACATTGTTGCCAATGTTGTGATGTATACTGTTCTCCAATGGTGTGCCTGGTGCACGTATATAATTGTTCTCTATTGGAAATATTATTTTCTTTATTTGTTTTTTGAAAAAATTGGTTTCCTCCTTAAAAAAGTTTTAGAGAGTTGGATCTTAAACTTTGAATTCTTATCAATAAAGGTCAACTTACTGTTTAGGGCTACTTCTTTTATTATATATTTTTTGGTGAGTAGAGCTACTTCTTTTAACACATCAGAAAAACAATGCTAATTTTTAAAAATTATTTATCTATCGTAATTTGTAAGATTTTAATAAGTGTTTCTTTAAAATCTAAGTTTCATATTAATTAAAGTGGCAGTTATGAAAAACAAAAGGTTTAATTATTTGGTCCTTTGTTTTAGATTTTATTTTGAACTCTACTGTATTAAAAGTTTTGTTTTGGTCTCCAACGTTTCAATCATTATATCAGGCTATTTCTTTCTGTCAAATGGCTTACAAACACCGTTTGTTTCTGTTCACATGGTAGCCATTTATGGCATCCAAGTGGTGAGATGGAGACTTAATTAGATATTTGATCTATTATTATGTTCATTTTTAGTTACATTTAGATCTTTTATGTATTAAATTTTTTGTTTTGTTTTCATCATTTTAAACGTTACACCTAATTTTATCTCTTCTCCAAATTCTAGTGTACGTCAACCAAATTTTAGAGAGATCTATTCAGGAGAGTGAACGAAAGAGGAATAAAACTAGAAAAGGGAGGGAGAAGAGGCTTGTGGTTGTGATAGATAAAGAGACGAATAAAGACATGAGAAAATTTCGATCCAATGAGACTGATCGTTGATGAAGAGGGCATGGTTAAAGTTAGACGACACGCTCTTTGTCATGAGCGAGGCTTATGTATTAATGATGCTCATAGGTGTGATTATAGAGATTCGAAGGGGCTGACAACGATTATTAGTGTAAATGCTAACTGAAGTGCACATTGTGGGGTTGTGATAAAGAACATTGACAATATTGACAAGGTCACTATTGAAGGTGTTGTTTGGTTGTAGGGAGTGTGATACATCTATGCCCTAACAATGGCCATTGTTTGCGAGTGCAACACATAAACAAGTGTGAGTTTTACAATCATAGATTTATGATGATAAAGTGGTAAAGAAGATGAAACTAAAATAAAATATAAATTATATTTAAGTGACAATTTTTTTTATAAGAGACCAAATATAAATAAACCTCCATGGAAGTTGTAACCACAAGTTGAATGTCATAGAAAGATCAACTTCATGTTTGATTATAAGCAAAAACAAAGTTGTTTGTCTATCACTTAATAGAAAATATCAACTTGATATTTAAAACATTGGAAACAAAAATAAAACTTTTAACACTAGTATACAAAACTAAAATAAAATCTAAAAACATAAAGATAACAAATATCAAATACAAAAATAAAATAAAAATTAATACACCAATAAAAATAGGACTGAGCCAGTGAGCCAAGAAGGATAAAGTTTGGCTGACTTTATAGCACAAGATCTGCAACACGTGATTAATCTAATGGTTGAAATTGAGCCAAAGAATGACGCTAAGCTGACTCTATATGAGTAATGTAAAATATCTGGTTATCCAAGAAAAAAAAAAAACCCTGGGGTTTGACCATATATTATGAGCAGGTAGTAAAACGCAGTCGTTTAAGTGAACATATCGAAGTTAACGGTAGCTCCTCGTTGGTGGTTAAGTCACTGTCCTTTCACTGCCTCGACGAGTCCGCCACCTTCCAAAACAACAACAACACTTCACACTTCACTTCTTCCCCTCTCACTAAACAATTCATTTATAACCTCTCTCAACATCACATTTCACCAAACCCTTTCATTTCTCTATCTCTCTCTCTCCCGCAAAATCAATTCAACCAAATGGATGCTTCCACTCTCTCCCGCATAGGCTTAGCTGGCCTCGCCGTCATGGGCCAAAACCTAGCCCTAAACATCGCCGAGAAAGGTTTCCCTATCTCCGTCTACAATCGCACTACTTCCAAAGTCGATGAAACTGTAGATCGGGCCCAACGTGAAGGCTCTCTTCCGTTAACCGGTCAATACAACCCTCGCGATTTCGTTCTATCTCTTCAACGTCCTAGATCAGTCATCATCCTTGTCAAAGCCGGCGCCCCCGTCGATCAAACTATTGCTGCACTTTCCGACCATATGGAACCCGGTGACACCATCATCGACGGTGGTAACGAGTGGTATGAAAATACCGAACGAAGAATTCAACAGATTTCAGAGAAAGGCATTCTTTATCTCGGCATGGGAGTTTCCGGTGGTGAAGAAGGTGCGAGAAATGGACCTTCTCTTATGCCTGGTGGGAGTTTCGAGGCTTATAGTAATATTCAAGATATTCTCACAAAGGTTGCTGCTCAAGTTGAAGATGGTCCTTGTGTTACTTACATTGGTGAAGGAGGTTCTGGAAATTTTGTTAAGATGGTTCATAATGGTATTGAATATGGTGATATGCAACTTATTTCTGAAGCTTATGATGTTTTGAAACATGTTGGTGGTTTATCGAATTCTGAACTTGCTGATATTTTTGCTGAGTGGAATAGTGGTGAATTAGAGAGTTTTCTTATTGAAATTACTGCTGATATTTTTAAGGTGAAGGATGAAGGTGGTGATGGGTATTTAGTGGATAAGATTTTGGATAAGACTGGTATGAAGGGTACTGGTAAATGGACAGTTCAACAAGCGGCGGAGTTATCGGTGGCTGCACCGACGATTGCTGCTTCGTTGGATTGTAGGTATTTGAGTGGGTTGAAGGAGGAGAGGGAGAATGCGGCTGCGGTTTTGAAGGAAGCGGGGTTGAGTGAGGATGTAGGAGGGTTTGTGAGAAGTGGGATTGATAAGAAACGGTTAATTGATGATGTGAGACAAGCTTTGTATGCTTCCAAGATTTGTAGTTATGCACAAGGGATGAATTTGTTGAGGGCAAAGAGTGATGAGAAAGGTTGGAATTTGAATTTCGGGGAATTGGCTAGGATTTGGAAAGGTGGGTGTATTATAAGAGCAGTGTTTTTGGATAGGATTAAGAAGGCTTATCAGAGGAACCCTAATTTGGCTAGTTTGATAGTGGATCCTGAATTTGCTAAGGAAATGGTGCAGAGGCAAGGAGCATGGAGAAGAGTTGTGGGGTTGGCTATATCAGCTGGGATTAGTACTCCTGGAATGTGTGCTAGTCTTGCTTACTTTGATACATATAGGAGAGCAAGGCTTCCTGCTAACCTTGTTCAAGCTCAGAGGGACTTGTTTGGAGCTCATACCTATGAGCGACTCGATCGCCCCGGCGCATTTCATACGGAGTGGACGAAACTTGCTCGTCAGAGTGGTGCCGGTGTTCTTAATTGATCATATTGATGATGTATCTCTTTGTGTGGTTAGCTGTTTCTTTGTTGTTTAATGCAGCATTTGAGTTGCAAGTGTATGTTTTGTTTGAGGATCTTTGGTTAGGCAGAGCAACTATTGTTTCCTTATTGTTGTAGCTGTTTTTGCTTTTAATTTAACAAATAAAAGAAAAGCTTTGTCATTTGAATTAACAGGCTTTTTTGTTTCAAGTTTGATTCCTTAAGTTCACTTTAAAGACTGTTGGTGCTTTGATACCTTTCAAGCTGTGTTTAAAGATTGTGTATTGGCAATGACAAAAACATCCTCTCAGGCTTCAATATATTTTGGATTTTGTGTCCTTACCTTTACTTTTTACATGTGATCTAATCTTGGTGTATGTCCTGAAAATTTTCCCTTTTTTCTGCCTTTTGTAACTTCAATGTGTGACCAGTTTTGCATGCATCCACATGCTCATGCACCACTTCTATGGTTTTTAAAGCTGTTATTGCCTTGCTGCCTAAGTTTATCTTTTTTACAATTTGGTGTATGCTTTGTAGATTGATTGGTACTGTTATTTTGGCATCTCTTTCATTGGGAATCAGGAGTAGGGCATGCTTTTCTAATATTGTTTCTTCTGGATTTTATTGGAGTCTACGCTCCATTTCCCCCTCAGTTTATATTTATTGAAGTCAATTGCTTACACTTTACAGTGAAATAAAATTCAAGGATGCATGCAACTTATGGCATATCAATAAGCTTGAAAAGTGAAATTAAACCAAAATACACTCAACTGACTATTTTCTAGTATTTATAGAAAATGAAATTATGTTGCCTGGGAAAAAGTTGTATTATTCCACCAAGTTCAAAACATATTTTATGAATGAACATGGTCAACAGGACTATTATGCATCAACATTCAGTCTTTTTCTGGACCCGGTTCCTCATTTGTCCTTCGAACCAGAATCTCTTTAACTTTGTGCAAAGCATGTTTAAGGTTTCTCCAGCTGTGTATTTGACATAGCTGACGAGTCTATCTTCAGATACTTCTTTTAATGTTTCAATAAAATGAATGATTATTATTGTCTGATATACAAAGGAAATAGTTTTGAATGCTACACTTATGGAAACAGTAATCTGGTTGTCAGTTCCATACCTCTTGCTTAGTGAATCTGTTACGTATAAATAATCCACTATACAGATCAAAACTCTCGCATGGTGGCGTCCTTCTGCAATCTGTTACATATATATTATAATAATAATTGAGAGAGTAATATAAAAAGCTTGCTGGCTCCGATCGTGTAGACTTTTATTTTACTCTGTTAGGGTGACTGGTGAGACATATCAATCGTCCATTGACGACGAAGTAGTTTCCCAGTCGATCTTCTCCCAAAATGAACGACGCTGTATCCACCAGATGGTGAGGTTTATCCAGCAGGAAGCTGAAGAAAAAGCCAGCGAGATCTCTCTCTCTCTCTGCTGAAGAGGTAACGCCATTTTCTCGACCGTCGTCACATTTTCATCCTCTTTTCACTTCAACTCTAATCTGATTTTTTTTCTTCATGTAGGAATTCAATATGGAGATGCTTCAATTGGTCGAAGCCGAGAAGAAGATCAAGCAAGAATACGAACGCAAAGAGCGCCAAATTGAAATTCAAAAGATGTAAGTAATTTACACTAAACTATTTCTTTTATGTTTATGCTGATTTTTCACTCATAATTTGAAATTGACATTTGTTTGTGGAAATGGTTGAAATTAAATTCTGGTGATCGTTTCCAATCAATCACAATCTAAATTGTATATGTTCAGATAGTAATATATTCGTATAGATCTTGTATTTGGATCATTGTGTGTGAAAGTGACACAAAGCTTATTGATTCTTATTACTTATTACTTGTTAAAGCTTGATTTCTGGTCATTGTCTTGTTTATCATTGTCATAATGTTCGATAAAATTAACTAATGTTAGCTTAATTGAGCTTTCTCTAAATGAAGCTAGATGTTTAATTTAGTCTATCTCTATTTATTCATTTTGTTTTTTGGTTTTTCGGTAGGTCAGTTTTATGTTCAGTTATTTTCAGACCATTGGCATATATGGCTGACTCTGTAGCACTGACAATTCTGATAAAAGGCGTGTCTCGTGTCTGACATGTGTCGGTGTCGGACACCGATACTACACCAACACAAGTGTTTACATTCAATTAATTAATTTATTATCAAACTGTTATCAGTGCTGACACGTCTGTGTCCGTGTGCATCTCAATGTCATGTTTGGTGTCTGTGTCTGTCTCAGTGCTTCATAGGTGGCTAATTACATTAACTTATTTTTCTGTAATTATTCTATGGACCACCTTCTATTCACAAGTATGTGTGGACTTGGAGTATAATTTAAGATTTGTACATTACCGAATTTGATTGAGAATACACTATATTCAGGTAAAAATAATCAAGAGTTTAAAACCTAAGGCTACCGTGCTTTATTGTTTTTAGTTGATTGAGAATACTACCTACCTATAGCTGTATTAGTGTGTGTTTGGGAAAATTAAAAAATCATGGCAGTACCGCACGGTCTTGCAACTCTAATTTGTTGCTTCTGTATTTATGCATTGATTTGACATTGGGACGTGAGAAAGCCTTTTCCAATGCCCATCCAAAATGCTATTTGTTGTGTAGCTGCTTTAATATTCGATATCCATTTCTGCATATCTGATTATATTTGTGAATACTCAGCTCTGGTGGGGTGGTGTTGGCTTCTCGTGATGGAAAGATTTTGTGAAAATACTCTTGATGTACGACTGGATGTAGTGTTCCGTCAAAAGCTTTCAGAGGTGATTTTTGTGTGCATAACTATTGTCATGTTCTGTGACTTGTTTCTCTTCATTATATATACTTTCTGCTAAATTATTTGTATTGTTGACTTTCATATTATATTCAACTAGAAAGATAGCTATTTTCAAGATATTTGAAATTCGACAAGGATGATAACAAGACTAATATACGACTTTCATATTATTTTCTTCATTGCACAGAAAGGAACGGATCTTGTAATATATGCAGTGACATAAAATGACTAATATCAAAGTGACAAGTCTAATTGGGACATGATAACATACGAGAAAATGGAATGATTTACGGGGCAATGCTCTCAAGAACTGGCTGAGTTCTTGTCACAGCTGCAGAAGGCATTTTACTATCGCCAACCCATCTGCTTTCAAGTACCATATCTTCGATAGCTTGTTTTTCCATAGCTTGAATCTTTTTCGTCTTGACAAGTCTCAATGATGAAAATCCCACATAACCTAATGTTATCAATCCAAAAAATCCAAGCACACACCCAATCAGCCACATATACCACTGTCCCTGCTTCTTCTCCAATGGGAGAACAACTGAAAAATGACCCTGGTCTCTTGAGTGGCATACACCAGGGGAGCTCATCACAGTGAGTTGAAATGTTCCATTTCCATTGAAAGCGACACATCTAGCCCTTGAGTTGTTGTCACTCATAAACAATAAATTTGGGAATTGAATAGATATGGGATGCCCCATTGTGTTGAGAGTGAGGTTTTTGAAACTTCTATCCCTTACATTTGATGCATCAAATACCATGAAGCCAACAACAGAAGAGATAAGTGAGTAGCCTGGCAAATTGTAGTAGTGGGAAGACCAATTACCTAAGTTCTGATACACAATAGCCAACCTCCTAACATGAGGGATAGACACAGTTCTTGGTGGGATCTGAAAGTAGCTAAAGTTAGCACCTTTGTTCCAGAGCCTCCGGCTTCTAAGACGTACTATTGAAACATCCATACCAGATAGGTTCCGCGGAAGAAGAGCATCATATAGAGCACCAGTTTGATGTCGGTGTTTCACCATTGACCGGAAAGCAAAATCTTGAACCAGGGAATTCAACGATTCACTTGCTGTATTGTTCAAGCTGTGCACCAAGGAGCAGCAACACAAGGTGAAAATCAACACCCAGATGAAATCCCAGATCATGTTTTGGTTGGCACCAACAGTCAAACACTGCAGCCTCTCAACAACAGGAAAAAACTATGTAGTTAGAACTGTTTTTTAGGTCTTGTTGCTTTATTTTCTTTAGAATAGAACTGATTATAGATGTGAATGCAGCACCAAGTTCAATTATGGTTGCTTTCCACAAAAAAACAGGCATGCTCAGGGTTGGGTCCCAACCAGGGACTCCAGAGTGAAGAAAAAAGACTCAAAAAGTCACAATTGACTTTGGGGCCATTCTGATCCCATTTGATAACTTAAGGCTGTGTGCTAAGTTAGTGCATGTGGTCTAAGAATCTTTGTCACTACAAAGCCAGAAACAACTTTATCATGCGTTGATTTCTCAATTCTCCCGCAATGGAAGGCAAAATTAGCAAATGAAATGATTGATTTCCACTCAGAATTGAAAGCTAGGAAACCATACAGCCCAAATTTAGCCCAAAATGAATGTAAATAAAGAGAACATTCAGGCCCAAAGATGGACGGCCCAGTCCAAAAAAACAGACATTGAAGACTGAAATTTTAAATTTCGTTAGCACATGATAAGAAATGGGAAGATAATAAGTATATATAAGTAATTTAATACTCCATATGTCTCCAATTACAAGCACTCATTGGAAGATAAAAACTTATCCCTGAATTTATTTATTTATTAAATTGCTTGACGTATTCAGTATTATTTTTTAAAATGTAATTCAAATTAATAATACTATTAATTTATCTTCAAATATGAAAAATCAATATTAAATACATCTATATGCAAGAGGATAATTTAGTACTAGTAATAGTTATACACAATGTATACATTAAGGAGAAAGCTAACATGTCTCCTATGTCTGGCGCGTGTTAAGATACTTAATACATTACTTTTAAAAGCTGTGCATTTAACTTGTTTCAAAATAAAAAAAGTTATTTTCAATATATTTTTAAGTTCTTTAACATGTACGGCAAACTTATGGGCACCTTTTTGTAAGTCATATCTATTATTTGCTCGTGAAGTTTGCGAAGACACGATGGAAACAGAACAGCTTCTTCACTGATATTTCAATTAAAGCAAATAGGTACTTGAGAAAGAAGATGGGATGGATGGACTGGTCACCGGTGAGTATGGAAAAGGTGTGCATGATTCCACACATTGAAATGAAATGCTAATAAGGACGAGAGAAAAAAAGAACACCTATGTGTATCCCTCATTTTGTAGCCAGCTTTTTTAATTTTCCTCGACAAGACACCAATTGTTTTGGAAATTAAATATCATTTGCTCACAACCAAACCAACTACTAAAGAGATTTAAATATCTATCACTTATGTCACATGTTAATGTTAATAGATACCAAGACACTAATTTGATGATATATATATATATATATATATAGCTACCAATACTCGGATCGGGTTTAAGTGCAGTTAAAATAATATGTAATCTAGCATTCAGTATGTTCGTGGTTGTTTTGATTGCAGATAATCCAAACCACCAAAACTCACACAGAACCAAATGAGATTGTGGTATTTAAATTTCATGCACTTGAATAGTCAAGAGAGATTTGTTTGTCTGATGAAGATTAGATGTTTCAAGTTTAAAATAATTTACGTAATAAGAATAATTAAACTATTTTATTAAATCTAAGATGTCTAATTAATCTTAATGGGACGAACAAATCTCTCCTAACAATAATATGACTACATGATGTTATTTTTTTTTAGGTAGTCTAGTGGCTAGAAATTTCACCTTAAAAGCGGATAAGTGGAGTGTCTAATGATCGAACTCTGGCTCCTACATTTATAACGTTATGTCCCTATACCAACTGAGCTAAGCTCACGGGGACGACTACATGATGTTTTTAACTACACACCATTCACATTAGATTTGAGATTATGGTAGACTCATATCAAGATTTTTTATTCTCCTGAATTGTTATAAGGAAAATGCTAAACAGTGCTCCCGGACACTAGTTAAACATATGAATATAAAAATGGACAAAACTTACATGCATTTCTTACTTTTCCACTCATAAAGAGGTGGTTATTTGTGTTTTTCCATTTTGAAAAAATAAAAGAAAATTATTTTTTAATAAAGAAAACTACCTCTTTGTGAGAGAAAAAGTAAGAAATGCATGTAACTTTTGTCCTATAAAAATTTCTTTTTAGAATCTGTGCATTCAATACCTTAAAGTTGTAAAAAGTTATATTTTCAACATTAATTTTTCTTTTAATTTCCTTTTTTGATATGCTTAACAAGTACCCCGGAGCACTGTTTAGCATGACCCTTATTATAAAAATATTGTAAATACTCCTCCATCCATTCTTGCAGCCACTAGTAGGAGCTTATAAAAAATGACTTAAAATTTAGTTGGATACCATACTTTTTAAGTAAAATTCATTATCATGTCATATTTTTATATTAATTAAATTTAAATTTTAAATAGATTTTCGCTAGAGAGTACCACTACTTAATAAAATACTAAATAACAATTTTTTTTTAAAACAAACCACTGGTAGGATATTTTACTCTTTTTTTGGGATAAGATATTTCACTTATATTAAAATTTAATAGTTAGCTTGTAACAAAATTAAAAAATTGATAGTTTAACTTATCAAATTTTTTGGTAGAAATATTTTATCTAAGAATGTTGTTTTTTTTTTTTTTACTAAAAACAAAGGTATTCATTCATTTAAATTGGTGGACTACATCAATCAAAATCATTACATATTCAAATTCGCTAAAAACTAAAAAGAATGAATCTGCGAACAAGCTCGCAGCACCCGAGTTAATAGCATAAAACGACCTAATGTCTACAAATATGACAAAGCCTACCACGGATATAACAAAATTCAAGTGTCTGAAATGCTCATGCCTCTGGATCTGCAACGTTGACGACTCTAAAATCATTGAATCCGCACTGAATCTGGATTGAAGCAAATCTGCAAATCTGAACAAAATAAACACCGTACAAAGACGGGATAACAAAACTTCGCACCAAGATGGGAATAAAACAACACCAGACGAAGAAATTACAAGAAAAAACTCAAATGAAACCTAATATTATGTGTAAATCACTTATTTAATTGAAAAAGAAATAAAAAACTATCAAGAGGGGTGATTTCGGATCAAAACAAATCGAGAAAAAAGCAAAAGAGATTAGGGTTGTGAATAGGGGTGTTTAAAAGCTCAAAAGAATGTTGTTGTTGTTATATGTTAGTTCTCATTGTTATGATTATATGTCAAAATAACTTTTTTTTTTTAAAACAAAATAGAAACTCAACTTATACTTCAGTTGAATTGAGAACGACATTTTAAATGGAGAATAAGTTAAGTTGATTTTGTTTTAAAAAAAAGAGTTAAGTTGATTTTCGTCAAAATAAATTAAACTGTGCATAAATATTGAATATTAACTTTTGATATTTCAAGAAAAAATAGCAATATTAGTCAAAAAAAAAAAAATAGCAATACTAATTAGAATTATATTATAAAAAATAATAATAAGTACATATAGTAATTATCATTAAAAAAAAGTACATATAATAATTTTGAAAAAGAAGTTATAATATTTAGAGACAAATTATTTTATCTCAATGGTGCTAATAATTAGGGATGGAGTATTATCAATCCTAACATTTACACTTACATGCTTTATTTATTTTTGTCCTTTCATCAAAATTTTATTTTTTAGTATAACTTTTTTGTTTTCTTTATATGTATATAAAATTTGTATATTTTAATTAGTTAAGGGACCAATATAAAACTACTCCCTCCGTTTTTTTTTTAAGTGTCCAGTTTTGTCGGATTTAGCGTTTCTATTTAACTGTCCATTTTGTGTTTTAAGGGTACGATTTGTCAATTGTGCCCTTTTTTAATTACACTTATCTTTTTCAATAAATATTTTTTATATATATTTGAAAAACTAAAGTGTTTTTTTTAAAAAAAAAAATAAACAAAAAAGTTTGTTTATTGTTATATTCTATTGATAACAATAATCTGAAAATATTTTTTTTGTATAACAATAAATCTATTGATGAGGGTATAATAGGAAGATAAGATGCAAAAATCCAATTTCTTAATTTGGTGTTACTATTCTAAACGGACACTTATAAAAAAACGGAGGGAGTAATAAATAAGTTAACAGACCAATTGTATTTAGCCTAAATTTTATAAGAATCCTGCCTTACAAATTTAATTTGTTTTAACAACATAAATAAAATATGAATTTAAGTGCCAACAACTAATTAAAAATTTATATTTTTTTAAAGATGAATAAGTTGAATGTTCCGAGTACGAACCCGGACTCCTACACATATAGTGGAATTTCTCCACCAAGTATCAACAGAGCTAAGCTCACGGGGATATTAAAAATTTATATTTAAATCATTCTTTGTTATAAAATTCTAAAATTTTGTAATAGATATTTACATCATGTCTTAAACTAGACCGCAAAATAAATATTATTAAATTTTTTGAAAAATTATACAAATGAACTAATATGAAAATAGAGTCAAAAATATTGACCGAAAACGTTTTAAAGAATCATGTGTAAAAAAATATTCCGTGGATTTAAAAACAAAATAACACTTATTGAATAAAAGTATATATAACATAGTCCCGTGAGCGTAGCTCAGTTGAAAGGGACACCACACTATATGTGCAGGAGCCTGAGTTCGAATCCGGGACACTCCACTTATTCACCTTTAAGGTGGATTTTCTAGCCACTAGGCTACTTAACAAAAAAAAAAGTATATACAACAGAAAATATATTTAGAGAGACTATAAACGTATTTAAACAAAAAATGATTTAACCCTAAAAATTGGTTAACCTTATATCTTTGTTCCATTTGAGCTTATAAAAAGCCATGAGGGGAATGGTTCTCATACATGTTCACTGTCTCTATCTAAGTTGCTTGCTCTTTGACATAGTGGCTCAGGTGACGTTTAATTAAGAGTTGCTAGCTCACCGATCATCCTCATATATACTTTTGTAAGATATAGTTTGTTTTCATCAGTTTCATTATTCAAATATTATTACACAGATCTATATATAGTTGATAGAATATGCATGGTAGAGAGCTTTCTTTAGTCCAAACATAGGTTGTGGTAAGATTTAATTAGCTGCCGACTCATTCATCCAAATGTTGAGTGAAGTTAATGAATACTATACTCATCAAATGACTGAATGATGCGGGAGACAAATTGAATCTTATGCTATCTGTCCTTGGACTGAAGGGAGCTCCCTTTCTGATATTCATCATTACAATATTATTATCACTTCTTTTTTCCTAATGTTTTTTTCCTAATTTCAATTTCTTTTCATATTTGGATTAATTTGCTCATGATATTAATAATACTTTGATTAACTTTTCTTGTTGATATATGGCTGGTGTGTTAAGATCTTGGATTGTATTTATTTGCTCAATTAAAAGAAAGCACGGTTGTGGAAGTCGGTATGTAAGTATGACTCAGTTGATGATAATCTTAATAGCAGTTAAAGACATTGATTTGCAGGTCCTGTGTTCGAAAATAATTTTATTTTTATTTTTCTATACTTAAAGTGTATGATCTTGTCGTGTCGCGGAGTTACTTGATAAAAAAAAGTATTATTGTGGTATGGGAATAGGTTTGTATTTGTACTTGATATATATAGTAGTTTTTCCAATTAGAAATTAGGTTAAGAATCGAAGCTTACTACCTTGTGAGTTAGGCCTCCATAGATATCTCTTCCTCACAAGATGCATGACCATAATCAAGGTTTAAGTTTTAGCAAGATATATTAATTTATTTTTCTAATTAATGATGCTATTTTTTGTTGGTATTGAAAGTAAGTGATCAGGTGTTGAAACTTGAAAGTATGAGATGGAGTTGAGAGAAGCCGTTAAAAAGTCTCACATCAAATATGAGATGACATTGACAAGTGTTTATAAGCAAGTGACAGTCTCAACTTTACAATCCGATTTTGTAATTTGCTGAGCAGGGTCTCATTGATCCATCATACTAATCTTATTATCTCGGGTGTCGTCCTTAATTTCTGAGCAACAAGTTCCTAGACTAAATTTCATGTCTCCCACACCACCGCTAGCTAGCTGCACTTACCAATATTATACTACTATCCTTCTTCTCTTGTCTTTGCCCCTTGTAACTTGCATTCCAATTTTGTACATATTTTATTTTGACTAATTATTGTATCTAAATTTTCCTATTCGATTCAATACATTATAAAAAAGATTACAGTAAATTTTTGTGCGGGTTAATTTAGATAGTTTTGTCTAATAGAGAGTTATATTTTTTTGCTAGACCAAAAACAAGTAGTACTATAAACAAATTCAATAGTACGATTGAAAATGTCTGTCATTTTAGAACAATTTTATAAATAACTCTTATTATTAATATATTTTTTTGAATTGAATAAATTATAAATTATTAATTTGGTTTATAAATTATCACTCTCTTTCATTAATTTAGTCTCTAAATTTTAGAAATATACCAAGTATTTTATTATTAATCTTAAAAGATAATAGAGAGAATATTTTTTTATGGACTATTTTGATAGATTAAAAATAGTTTAAAAATTATATAGTATATTTTTATGGTTTAGAGACTTAAATAAGTGAAAAATTGATAGTTTAAAGGTTAAATCGATGGTTTTTTCATTATTATTTTCTTAATACTCCCTCCGTCCCAAAATAACTGACCTATTTTTGACTTTGAGTACTATTTATATGATCTACTTTGACTCTATTTTTCTACTAATATATATATGCAAATATTAACATATGAGATGTTGTTTGATTTGTCTCGATGAGTATTTTCAAAATATATAATTTTTATAATTTTTAATAAAATATAATTTAAGATATTAACAATTAAAGTTGAACATTGGCAAACGTGACAGTGGTCAACTAGGTCAGTTATTTTGGGACGGAGGGAGTATAAAAGTAGTAACTACTTATGTTGATGAGCTCAATCTTGAGGTCTCTTAATTAACAATTGTTTGATTTGAACTTTTGTTAAAGAAAGAACTAACTATCCCATAAAAATAAAAAAAAAGGTTTAAATTTAAAAGGTATTTCGTTCCCGAGAACAATGAGTATAGTGGGGTATTGGACAGAGGCTGAGGCAGAGGCACTGCATATGAGGTGTTATTGTCTACTACTAGTAAATCTGAATCATGGCAAATCCCTACCATGTACATTTGGATGCATTCTATTGTTGCCAGCAAGTTAAGTGTCTGCATTTTCCTCTATCACCCACAACACAACACACAGTTGCTGTATTTCGATTCACACAATCTTTCTGTGGGTGGGAGTTTCTTCATAATCACCTTTGGGTGCTTTGTTAATTATATATTCATCATTATCCCATTCTTTTTATGCATTATTCCATATTTGGATTCTTAAAACAACACAAAATATTTTGTAAAAAAAAGATATAACTCGTATTGAAATGTCACGAATCATATCATTGTTTTAGGTATAAAAATAAGGAGTCGTGATTTTTAATTTTTAAAGAATATTGTCAATTAAAATTCTGTTAATGTTATTGGTTTACGATAAAAGAGTAAAATCCTAAATCCCATTTAGATAGGTCGCAAATATAATAAGCCCCCTAAATTAAGAAGGTTCAAGAAATTGTTTATTGAAAAAAAAAATTCATAATTTTTTTTGTTGGAAAACAGTATTGAATATGATGTTTCAATATGGCTCACATTTGGTAAGCTTAATAGGGTCCAAAATTTGAACTTCATCAAATGAGTGTTTCTTTTCGCGTCCCTCGACTTTTTCGCGCGCCCTCTGGTATTCTAAACATATCCTCTTGCAACATAACCAACGAGTGTTGAAGCGATGAAAATATGAAAAACTACCGTTCGTTACTTAAGTAGCAAACTGAGTTGGCATATTAACTAACAAACCTTATAAAAAAATATTTTCACACGAGTGAAGGAAGGGTAAGGGGGACATATTTATTAGATTTTATAAGGTTTGCTACTTAAAGTGCGAACACAGTTTGCTAATTAAGTGGCCGACTATGTTTTTCCCAAATTTTGCACTCTCCGATTTCGCTACTTAAGTAGTAAATTGTGTTTTTTTTTCTTCAGATTTTAGTCCCTTTAACACTAGTTAGTTTTCTTGCCACAGAGTATTTTTAAAATTTGAGGAGGCGTGCGAGAAAGCTAGAGGGCGCGAAAAGAAACACCCATAAAAGTTAAGCAATGAAGCCCAAGTTATAAAGAATGAGGCCCAATCTAAACAGAATGTGGATAACATGCTTACATGAATGGGTAATATGATCCAACCAATCAAGAGTGGTTGCATGAACACTTGCTAAGTGCTCTAACACCAACAACACCAAATTTTTTTTGATGCAATCAAAAGGAAAGTGAAATGGGAAGCTTTGGAATGGAAAGTGAAAAACTTGAGATGTTTGAAGTTGGACCATGCAAAGATTCTTACGAAATGGGTTTCTTAATTGGCCAAAGATTTTCCCAACGGATAAAAAACAGAGTGGATGCAGATACCATACTTCAAAATCAGCTTCGACCTTTTGCTCATACCCCTCAATCAGAATCACTTCTTAAAGCACTTTTTGATAATAATCAAACCAAATTCCCAATGTATTGGGATGAACTGCTGGGAACTGCAGCTGGAAGTGGTGTGCCTCTTCTTGATGTAATTACAATAGTCACTTCAATTTCATTTTATGTCAAGTAGTGTGGCTAGAATTCCACGCTTAAAGTAGACACGTGGGATTGGAACTCTGACTCATGCATATATAATGCATATCAGTACCAACTGAGCTGAGCTCACCAGGATGCTTCAAATTCTTCTACTATAGAAACGTTATGTTGTTGTGTTGTGTATATATAATTAATAGTAATATTTATTAATGTCTAGTTAATTTTTTTTGTTTGTGAGCAGATTTTACTTATTAATTTCAAGAAGGAGATTCTTGCATTTGTTCCAAAAGAAGGAGTGCAAAGTAATTTAGAAGATGATTCTTCAAATGAGTGTTCTAGTGTTCTTGTTGCTGGTGAATCTATGGCCATTGTAGCACATAATGAGGATGCAAATGTTAACCTTGTTGGTCACACGTAAGATTTTAGATATTCATTTATATTATATATTGTTTTGGAATTTGAATAAAATGGATTTATGAGTATGTTTTTTTTTTTTTTTTTTTTAATTTTATGTATGCAGTTATTTAATCAAAGGAATATTGCCAAATGGGTTATTCTTCGTTGGTTATACATATGCTGGGGAGCTTCCAAGCTCTGCATTTGCCTTTAATAGCAATGGATTGGTAAATATGATGCATAGAAAATTTATTTATTCTTATTATTATTGAGAAAAGTGTGTATAGGTTGTGAAATTATAGGAGTCATGTACAAGTGAATTCAAGTTCTTTTACCATTTAATACAAATAGAATGTTGAGTGTCTCGTAATTGTAACTAAGAAGATAAAAGACTGCGAAAATATTTGATATACCCGATGCCTTAAGATTTTGGAGTAAATATGTGGTGTTAAAATCTCCTTGTATGATTGTTCCAAGTCCAATCTGATGATCATTTGAGCTCCCCTCATGATCCAACAACATGTTGGGGTGCAGGTTCGAATCTGCGAACTCACAATGTCCCTCTTATCTGCGCTTAATGTGTGTAAGTTTCACTGACAATGTCCCTCTTATCTGCACTTAATGCGTATAAGTTCCGGTGCTATCCTTTTTAAGAGCTAAAAGACACATAGGTTGCAGAGTGGATTATTGATTCAAATTCTGAAAATATTGGTGTTAAGCAATTTGGTCTATAAAATTAATGTAATTTCAAATGATCTCTAAAATTATAAAAGTATGTAGTGTAATTTCTTTTTGTTTTTTTTTTTTAAGCGATACAATGTAAGTACTAAGTACAAAATTCACTTTGTGATCCTTAGGCATTCACTCTGAACTCAGTACCACCTGCTGAAGATGAAATTGTAGCTGGCGGAATTGGGCGCAACTTCATTTCTCGGGGCATTCTTGAAGCAACAGGCATTGAGGATGCTATAAATGTTTGATTTTGCAGTCTATGCATATATTTAATTTTTATGCACTCTTATCTAAGATTAAATATATTACGAGTTTAATGTTTATAGTATGTTATGGTCTTGATTTAACAGAGGATTCGCTCATCAGAAATTTCAGTGGGGCATTCTTATAATCTGATTGAAATAAGTACTCGTAGGATTGTTAATGTTGAAACGGCTTCCAGGAAGCGAATTTCAATTCATGAAGTTGGAGAAACAGCTTTCTTCCATGCCAACATGTATCGTCACCTACATATTAATCAGGTAAGTCACGAATGTCTCAAATGCATGAACCTCAAGTGGATACTATGTACTTATAACATAGTTATAAATAAAAATCACAAGTTCATTAAATAAACTGTTTCAAAAAGACCAACAATAACACTGCTGAATCATTGAATGTATGTGAACATGTCATAATTTTTTTTATTAGTTTAACATTGGATTTTAAATTGAAGACACAAGATGAGAGTTCAATCAGCAGGCTGAAAAGGGCTAATGTCATGAGAAAAACAACAAAAGACGATTTTCTGTCAATTCTAGGAGATGCAGATGACAACAAAAATCCCATCTACATGACAGGTAAATTGTAAATTACATACATTTGAATCCCTTGTCATTTTTCTTTTGATTATCATCACTTTTTTCTTCTTCCTTATTCTCAGGTCCATCGCTTCACACGCTATGTACTGCTGTTATCGATTTGGACAGACAAACATTATCAATAATTGAAGGCAATCCGAAAAAAGGAGATGTTTCAATTGTTTTCCCTCTTTCGCCAAAGAAGTTGATCAATGGCCAACATGATAATCACTTATAGCAGACTAATCTGATTATAAGTTTCAAATTTTAATTAAATGAAAGGAATCGTTGTCTTTCCGTCCAATATTAATTTGGTGGTTGGGATAAGAGACGGGATAAAATAATTAGACATTGTACCATTATGCATTGTGAACAGAAAATTAAACAGATTGAGAGATCAACAGAAAGTGTGACAATAGAGGGTTGAAAGAGGCATTGAGGATTCTTGTTAGGCTATTTCTCAATAGTGGAAAGTAAAGGACCAAAAAAACTCCATTGTATTGGTTTTGATCTTGTTTTTCTCTGCAGTCGATCTTTTAGGTCTTTAAGATTCTTGTTAGAACCAAATTTAGTTCATAAATTCTATAAGATGTCAACAAAGATATATGTAAACCATGTGTGGCCTGAGACCATATAATATAACCTCGTTATTCATAGAACCTAAATTAGGGTTAAATATTGGTATTCCGATTTTAATCTATCACAAAAATAGAATTACACATTCATCTCTAATACTCTATACATTAAAAGTTCACACCCTATTAGATAATTATATATAAGTTCACTTTAGCTAAATTTTAGCATATCACCTTTAATTGGTTTCTGTGAATAATCAATCCATAATAGCGGGTTTAGATCCTCTACTGTAGTTTTTTTTTTCCTCCAATCATATCTCCTATTTCTTTTATGTATCATTTTATTTTCTTTTCTCATATTTTTTTTGTTATTTTAAATATAAAAACAATTGCACACTTCTAATGCACAAAAATGATCCAAATCTTATAACAGCTTGCATGGCATGCTTCCCACTAATTAAAAAAAATTACAGTACATTGATCGATTTAGAGACTTTAAAAATGTGAAATTCGACGTTGATATAAGCGACTGCTTTAGTTATATTAAATATTGGCTTAATTGTAGTTTGTCCTTATATCTAATATTTAATAGAATTAGTCTCTTTATTTTTTAAAATTCGATGGTCTTAATTTCTTATATAATATTTTGTCTAAATTATGGTGATATAACATGTTTTAAATTAAAAAATATATAAAGTATCATTTTTACAATTTCATCAATGTTGATATTTTCATATCAACGTATTATATTCCACACAGTTTAAAATATATTACAACAAATACTTTTTCCAAATAATAAATCAATTCAATTTGTTTAGGAAAGGGAGAGTAAAATACTTTTTCCAATTCCAATCACAACAACCACATTTTGAATAGATGTTCCATGGTTCCATCCGCATAGGTTGACTAAATAGCAAAGTTGCTCATCAATTCAACCATTCACATTTATTCTTCGTACTATAATATTCTCACTTTTTATTGGTGGCCAAGATTTAATTAATTAAATTATTGTTAGTTACATAGCACAATCAAATTAGAAAATTGTTCTTTTAGGCAAGTAGTGTTGATTTGACGGATAATTAATCTTTCTTAGTTTTTTTTTTTGTTAATAGTGGTTAAAATTTCACATTATTTTTGAAGGTGGCAGAATATGGTTAAAATTTCACATTATTTTGGAGGTGAATAAGTAGATGTATCAGAGTTCGAACTAAATTTTTATATATTATATGTAATTTTTTTGATTAACCGAGCTATATTTACGGGACATAAATCTAACTATTTTAAAATTTCATTAACATTACTTTAAATTACTTTTTTTTGCTCAAGTAGTCTAATTGCTATAAAATTACATTTCAAGATGAATAAGTGAAAAATCCAAAGTTCAAATCTAAATCCTACATATAAAATACAATTTTCTCACCAATTGAACTATACTCATAGGGTTCACTTTCAATTACTCTAATTCGTCTTTGTATCTTTTTTACTCTAAAATTCAACCCAACAATTTTAAAGAAATTTGTTTAAAATGACACACATGCAATGGGAAATCTGCGTAATAAGAGACTTCTAACAACTGAATATTTTTTCTTAATGACAGATTGATATTACAATGTATATGCATTAGAGTGGACTATAGATGAAGCCAGCTAATGTAGTGCCGTGCAAATGAAGAAATTTCAACGAGTGATCTAGGATTCACCAAATCCATATGGCTAAATTGAGCAAAAAGTTCAACATGGCTTTATTTTTTTGCCACTAAAATCTTGATCTAACCTAACTCTACCAATTACCTTGTACCGGAACTGATTGCCAACATATAATAAAACTATAAAATAATTCACATAATATGTGAGATCAGAAAAATAACTAACAAGGACCACAATTATCCAAGGACGTGCGAGTGTTATAAGCAAAACCCAATATTGTATCACCACAAATGTTATGGCTAGCTTGTTTTTTACCTTGATCATTTTTTCAGATAAATGTTAATACTTTGGTTAGTGGGTGGGTGTCATATGATGGGCACCTGTGGAAATTCAGCCTGATATATAATATGTATGCTTTTTGCGAGGTATTTGTTGGTGTGCTTCAAACAAGTCAAGTGAGAGTAGATATATTTGAGTGGTAAGATAAGATGGTTCCTTTTTCATGGAAAAATATGAGTGGTATGATGGTTCCTTTTTCATGGAAAAATATATAGGCGGCTTTTACAATTTGATGACTTTGATGATTTTAATGTAAAAGTGAGGTTAATATGTGTCCTGAGAGCATGTATTAAAGATTTTAAAAATATTTTTTTCGATCGTTTTTAAGTGTTATTTTGGATTACAACACATATATACAATTCGGCTTTTACCATTAGGTGTTGGATAATTACACGATTGCTATTGTAATTTGTCATTTTGACACGGCCTTTGGTTGTTGCTCGATGAAACTAGTGTTGCGAAAAACACCTTTTGTATTACTATAAAAATTTAACTCCTACACTTATTTAGTTAAAAAAAAATATGAAATTTTAGTTACTAAACTATTACAAAAAAAATCTAACTCATACACATTGTGCATTGCTTGGATATTAGTAAATGATTGCCTTTGATCATTCTTAAACACTGCTCATTTTTTTTTAATCTCTTTCAACTTAACCATCACAAGCTTTTTAACAATTAAAGGTAAGATTACTGAGAGGGGGGGAATTTCTCTCCTTGCCTTTGGAGCTTGATCTTTGTCGGTTGTTGTGTTAAGGGATGTGCTCGTGGACTTTAGGCTTTCTTGTATTCAACCCAATAATGAGTGCTTTAAGCTTAGCTCCCTTTGTTGGACCAAAAATACAACATAGGCCCACTTATTAATTTTTTTTAAGAAGCTAGATCAATCCACCTAAATTGACACTAGAGATAATTAAATCTGAGACTCATTTATTGTTGTTGATCGAGGTTCTTGTACCGACACAGTGGATGCAATGCAACCTAATTTTAACCTACTCATATATAGTACAGTATATGCTTAAGATGGAACATAATAGTCTTATATTTCATAAATAGAATAGTAGAAAATATATAATAGTCCTATTGACTTTCTTGCATCCTGGGGGTGTAAATAATAAAACACTAGCTACTATCTTAGACTCTTGGTATATACCGTTAAAAAAAAGTCTAAATATATTTGAATTTAATATCTTGAAGGCAAAATTAATTCAAAAATTAATTTTATTTTAAAATAATTAAAATGAAAAATGATGTTATAAAATAGTGTAATTGGATGCTGGATACAATACCTAACAAAACAGTAGGTGTAGGATACTATAGTGTTTAAATTTTGTTTTTATCAAATACTATAGTCCATATGGTCTAACTCAATTGACAATGTCGATATTGTAAGACTGAACATTTTTATCGAATTTGAAGTTCAATTGTATGTACGTGTTAATTTAGCCACTAAATTTTATTTTATTTTGGTTTAAATGCAGTTTTACCCTCACTGTTTTCAAAAAATTGGAATTTTGTCCCCCTATTTCACTAAAACGGTAATTAATATCTCTTTGTAACTCCAAATTTAGTGGAGTTTGATTCCGTGGAAAGCTAACTCGATTACGGTCATTTTGGTACATGTTTGGTGAATTATTGATCAAAATTGAATTTTGTGCGAAACTTTGAAGTTGAGGCTCATAAGCAAACTTCAAAGTTTCGCACAAAACTCAATTTTGATCAATAATTCACCAAACTGGTACTAAAATGACCATAATGGAGTTAACTTTCCACATAATCAAACTCCACTAAATTTGGAGTTACAGAGAGAGATTAATTACCATTTTAGTGAAATAGGGGGGCAAAATTCCAATTTTTGAAAACAGAAAAAATAAAACTGCATTTAAGCCATTTATTTTTATATCAGGGCTAAAAGCCCAGCCACTAGACTTTTGGAAAAATAAAATGTATGACAATTGATTTCAACAAATTAAATTAAAGTCTTCTTCAACTGTTATAAAAAGGGCACCATAACCACAATCTAAACCAAGTCTCAATAGTCCCTTCTTACTTTCCAAGTCCCTTTCTTCCTTTTTTCTCTTATAGCTATCTAGCTAAAGAAAAAAATGGGTGCCAAAATTCCAATTCTCTTTGTTTTTGTAATGTTGTTTGCATTCAGTTCAGCAAATCCAAGCATGAGAAAGCAATACAAACCATGCAAAAACATTGTCCTTTATTTTCATGACATAATTTACAATGGCATGAATGCAGCTAATGCAACATCTTCAATAGTAGCAGCTCCACATGGTTCTAATTTAACAATATTGGCACCTCAATTCCATTTTGGTAACATAGCAGTTTTTGATGACCCTATCACATTGGATAATAACCTTCATTCAAAACCAATTGGAAGAGCACAAGGCTTTTACATTTATGATACAAAAAACACATACACTTCTTGGCTTGGTTTCACATTTGTTCTTAATAGTACTTATCATCAAGGAACCATTACTTTTGCTGGTGCTGATCCAATTATGCAGAAAAGTAGAGATATCTCTGTCACTGGTGGTACTGGTGATTTCTTTATGCATAGAGGTATTGCTACTATTATGACTGATGCATTTGAAGGCGAGGTTTATTTCCGACTTCGTGTCGATATTAAGTTTTTCGAGTGTTGGTAAGTTGCTACAAATTTTATATTACCAAATGTTTCATAACTGATGCATTTGAAGGTGAATGTGAAGTTTATGATCAATGCTAATATAAAATTAAGTTGTAATAATTGCTGAAAGCAAATACATTAAGAAGTTATTAATGTCCATTTTCATTGTTGGGGATGGTACTGTGTGTGGAGTGTTGTGGCAGAGTGTTTTTTTGGGGTGTATCAGTGTAATGAGGTGTAGTAGCTTGTTTCTAGGATATTTTGGTTCTGCTGTATTGGTTTTGGTCCAATTTGCTTTGTTGGTAGTGTGGATGTGGATGCTCTAAGCTCTTCACTTCTCGGGTACGTTTTGTATGTCGAGTGAGCGGTTTAATGAAATTTGTTTTTCGATATGCAATTTAAATTTAAAATCGTTAAAAATAAAAATATAAATATGCGAACAAACTTAGAGCATTTATATTAATAATATGAAACAACAAATTGCATAAACCTATAAAAATAAAAATATGAATATGCGAATAAACTTAGAGCATCTATATTAATAATATGAAACAACAAATTGCATAAACCTATATATTTCACGTAATTAAAAGATTGTTTTTGTTTTGTTCAGAAAAAAAACGATTGTTTTTGTTTTAGGCGAAAATATGCTATTATAATTTGTTGACAGCTTTCTAAAAAATATTATCCACATCACCACATGGCATTCATACTATGACTCTCCTATCAGTGTTTTGATAATTTTAATTTTTTTTTTTATTATGCCTTTTTTGGATGGTGAAATTTTTATAAATGCATAATATATAACAAATGGGTCAAAATCTACTTTATGTATTTATTTATCAAAGAAGAGGGGAGCTAATTGTCTCCACTCTCGAGTTACATTATTGAAAAGTGAAATTCCTGCCTTTGATTTATGTTAAGTAGATGCATTTTTAATTTTAAAATATAAAATGAACGGTTGATTTTGGCACCGGAGAGAATCACGGAATTGGATCCATCCTCAAAGAAGAGGGATGTATATTTTAAAATAGGGTTAAATATGTTTTTTTGTCCCTATAGTTTCATAGAATTTCGTTTTTAGTCCCTGAAGATTTTTTTTACACTTTTTAGTCCTGAAGTTTTGTCAGTCAGTGGTTTTAGTCCCTATTTTTCAATGTTTAGTACATTATATGAATCTCTCTTACAAAAGTTTAATTTTTTTTAACAAGAGATGAATTAAATATGAATTTTTTAGTTTTTTACACATAAAAATTCATAAATAATTCATCTTATGTCAAAAAATTCTAAATTTTTATCGGAGATGTTCTTATAATATTATAAACATGAATGCAAAGAACCGTTAAAAAATGTGAAAGTATACAAGAGTTTGATTAAAAATAGGGATGTAATTTACTCAAAAACTGTTTGTTACCCATTAAAAAAATAATTTTGACATTTAATAATTTAGAGATTTTATATAAAAAAAAAAGTAAAATTCATTTTATGCTTTTTTTATCATAATAAAAACCACTTTTAAAAAAAGTCACTAGATTTAATGTAGTGATGGGTAGTACGTTATAGATCGTGAGTTCAATTCCTAACTCATTGTAAATAAATAAATAAAAAAACACCTTTTAAAAAAATATAACTTGTTTGATTTTTTATTACAAAATAATTTCCACCATATGACACTTATTTTCCCTTGCCGTTAAATAAACATATTTTTCAAAAGTATCTTGCTAACGAGTAACAAGTGTCCCGAACACTCCCTAAATATTCAATTTAAAGAAATAATTTATTCGAAAAATAAAACATTTCAATTTCCAATATATTAACTTCACATGTTTTCATAAAAATCTCACAAAAATTTATTTAAGATGCTTAAAAAGTGTCTCCGGTATAAACACACAGTTTAACATTACTTTTTTTATTTTAAAAACTACTTTCTTAAAAAAGTCGTAACATGCAATAGTGGTAAATGTGACAAACAGCGTCTCAATATATTTTGTACAACATTTTTCCAAATAAATATAAATTAATGAATGTGTTGATTATAATCACATCGTCATGTCATGTCCTTTTGCTTCTTGTTTGATTGTTCCATCGTAAATCTCTCGCATGCGCTTTCCTTTTAATTAATTACCTGATTTCCTTCTTAGAAGGTACTACTAATTACTGTACGTACCTCATTGTTTGATTGTTCTTTGCTGCTTCCTAGTAAGCACCATGATTCCGGAACTAGGCAACACTTTTACATTATTTCATGTCCTTTTCACTTTTATGTATTAGTGATTGAGTATAGGATGAGAAATGATGTTCTGTCATATGTTTCACTTAATTTTTTGGACCATCCCATGTCAATTTTTTGTCTGAATATAAGTTTCGATTGGCCCATAAGACCAAGTGCAATGGTAGAGAAATTTGGTGTTGAATGGGTGTTGAATGAGTTTTGAGTAGTGTAATGGTGGTGTTGAATATGATGTGGAGGAGGGAAGTGTTGAATGAATTCAACATGTTTAATCTGCACACGGGGGGACACGTGGCAGCGTTCCATTCGGCCAGCCCTGGCGCGTGCGCCACACGCGCCGACAAGGGGCGTGACACTCTGATCCGCGGAGAGAGAAGAAGCTTTTGGATAAAAAGGCAGCCACGTGGCTGCCTGTGATTGGTCCGGCGGATTTTTTTTATTTTTATCCTTTAAACTCAATTATCTCATTGAAAATTAATTTTTTATTTTTTTACCAAAATTCGTGATTTTTTTTCCTCTATAAATAGAGACTTGGTTCATTTCATTTGGACACAGAAAAAAAAATGCATTTTAATCGATTATTTGTATCGTATAATTTTAATTTAATTTTAATCGATAATTATAATTTTATTTAATCATAAAAATTTAAATTTAAATTTAAATAAGAATATGAAATAGAAAGTGGTGGGGTAGAGAAAGTGGTGGGGTAGAGTGTTGAATGAAAAAACTATTGGAGAGAGTAAAAGTTGAATGTGGTGTTGAATGATTATGTGGATGAAAGAGAAAATGATGTGCAGTGAAAAAGTGGGTGTTGAAGGGTGTTGAAGGTGATGTACCATTGTACATAGTCTAAGTCACCTACATGGTCCCCAAATATTTCCCTCTCATCTCTACATTATTTTTATTTTACCGCTTTTAGTATTTCACTTACCTCTATATTTATGATGCATTTGGTTTTAGGAAAAGAAAGAGGAAAGAAAGAAAATAATATATGAACTCGAGTTCAAGTTCATTAATTGATTTTTATGGAGTGAGTGGTTGGTCCTTGGTTCCGAAATTTCTAGATGTCATTTTACCGAGCAATGTCTGTCAAAAAAAATTAAGCTAGCAAAATACTTTTCCAAAACATTGAAACAACCATCACATGTTCAATTAAATAATTATTGAAGATATAGTTACAGATTACTTACTGGGTGGCGTGGAGATGAAATGAAAAGATATGTGAAATTAACATTTTACAGCGACCATTCTGAAAATTGTTCAATTTAGCCACTGTTTAATTTTTGGAACTCATTATTTAAATTTTTGGGTTTGTAACTTTGATCAAATGTATGGCTGAAGTGAAATAATAAAAAAGATCAATTCTAACATGCACCACCACATTAAGTGGTGCATGGTGCAAAAGTTAGCGATTTTAAATGATTTTCAATTTTTTCAATTTTTTTTTATGAATAATTTATATGATATAAACTTTCAATTCAACAGTCAATTTGGTAAAATCCGTATTCATTATAATGAAATCGCTAGCTTGTGTACCATGCACTACTTAATCTGGTGGTGCATGTTAGACAAAGACAATAAAAAGAGTAAAGTAGGAATACTGAGTTGTTTGTAGGATTGAAGAGTTAATATAGGGGTGAAAGGGAAATTTTTCCACGGTCTCGTATAAGAAAACCAAACTTTGAATCTAAAGTTGGGCTTCTTCAATCTAGAATTAGGCCCAAATAACTACCCTAGTTGTGTAATACTAATAAATTAATAATGGAATGAAAATTTTGACACTCTTCTAATAGAGTAATAGTGAATTAGTGATTGATATGTTGACTGCCTTCCATAAAAATATAAAAAATTAAAAGTGAAATGCCACTAAGGTTTTAAGGTCTCAATTTTGGCTTGAAGTTTGTTAGAAATTTATTCACTATTTGTTTATTGTAGTATGCTCTTCACCTAATGTCCTCCTCAACTGTCATTCTTCGATTTATTATAGATGATTTTCATTGTTGTGTTAACCCTTCAATTTTTAGAGAAGAGAGTCATGGTAATTTGAAGTTCGGTCACGAAGTAAATATTGATTAAGAATTGTTCCTTCCAGAAATCGAATTCGGGTTCTTCAAACAATTTGTTTAGGGATGCTAATTTGGTATGTAAATGAGGATTTTCTTAAGGATTGCCTCGTTTGGAGACCCGAAGACGGATAATTTTCCCAGTGAGAATTGAGATGGAGGAAAAAGTCCCCCTCGAAGGAGATTTGAGGATGGAGATGAAATTTTATCCCCTGCCCCACGGAGACTGCGTTTCCAAACACTTTATTAAAAGATATTTTATGTGTGTATATTTAAATACTTTATATGTTATATTTATTTATATTTTCACATATGTATGTATAAATATATTTTTATGTGGTGTTTATTATTGTCAAACTCACAGGACTCACAATAATGTCTTATTTGTTTTATGATTAATTTTGTTTACACCTAATGGATCTTAGATTAATAAGATTCATTTAATAAATGGATATCACTAATGGATCTCATATTCTCTCATAAATAGATAAAAAATGAATAAAATCAAACTTTAATAAAATTCTTAAGTTGAAATCACTTTATATGTATTTCAAGATTTAATGATATATGTACTTTTTTTTATGGGTTAGAACTTAGAAGTGTTAATTAAAGCTGAATAATGACTGTGTGAGAGGTATATGGGCTTGTGTGCTTTGTGGTGGAATGCATATATAGTAGCCACACTCGAAAGATTCTCTCCCCCACCCCCACATGTCAATTTGCACCCGTCAGAGTGGATTCACACGGGGATTGCCTCGTTCGGAGATCCGAAAACGGAGATCTTTTTTCTGTGAGAACGAGGGTGGAGGCAAAATTTATCTGAATCCGTCCATATATACTTAATTATATATTATTACTATTATTATTTTGATAATTTATTATTATAAATGAATTATAAGATAGTTTGGTTATGAATTTTTGTATGATTATGAATATGTTGTTATACATTATGGAATATTTTGCCTATTAGTTTTTGTATGATTATTAGTAGTCAAATGCTATTGCATTGTTTTTTGATTATGAAATGCATTATGTGTTGTTTTTTATAGGGAACATATTGCATGTTGTTTTGATCATTAAAAAAGAAATATGTAAAATATATTTTTTTTAATAAAAAACGAAAAAATAACGTCATACTACTGTCATAATTTTGTCCGAAAAACATAGAAATTTTTTAATATTCGATCCCCGCGGATACCATGGGGATCTGTGGGGATGAGGACAAATATTCCCCCGTGGGGACGGAGATGGAGGCAAAAATTCCCCCCCACACACTTCGGAGCGGGGAACGGGGAAGCTTCCTCCGCACATTCCCGCCCCGTTGACACCCCCCTCAACTTAAAAATATGACATATGTAATATTTTTTTTACCAGATAACCGTCTTACAAAATTGACTGTTGGATCGAACTATATTATAATATAGATTATGCCTATAAAATATGACATTAATCAGAAATAATTTAATATGCCAGTGAGGGAATTTAAAATCTGTCATAAATTTGCGAGGGAATTCAAAGAATTTTCACCCGGTTGTTAGTGATGGATGTATACTATTGTGACGATTTATTTCCGTCGCAATTTGTGACATATGCTAAATTCCCTCACTGACAGTTTGTGACGCCTCAAATGGTAACGGATTTTAGATCGTCGATAAATCTGTCACTAAATATGTTTGTGACGGAAATTTGACCATTAGCGACAGATTTCGTCCTTCCCTAAATTTGATTTTTCTAGTAGTGATTATAGAATATTTCAATCCAATGGTCGATTTTTTAATACGACTATCCGGTAAAGAAACATCGGAGTTGTCATATAAAAAGTTTGACACCTTAATATCATTTGATCGTGACCGTTATTCAAATATGTATTTTTACACTACTATAAATGTGTTTTTGATAGTGTATTTGAACATATACATTATCAAAAACATACTTCTAGTAATATGAAGAGAGTGGATTGAAAAATTGTCTTTTCTTTTTTATAATAAATGAATTTATCTTATATTAAGTTACCTTTGTATTAAATGTATTAATTGTTGATTTTTTTATATTCAAAACAAGAGTGATAATACGTCAAAAAAGTTATAGAATATCTTATATTTAAGGAAGAAAAAAATGTAAAAGGATTTTAGAGAACGAGAGAATAACAAGATTTTTTCTAATCTACCCCTTCTTAATTTGATGATTTTTATCTATCAATCAATAAGAATAAATCATATGCAAATCCACATGCAAATTTAAAAGTTTGTTACGTTAGTTGCGAATATCACATAAAAACCCGCTTATATGATTTATTCTCACTAATTGATGGATAAATATTCTCAAATTATGAATAGTAAAGTAGATCTCACCGAATAAAAAATACAAAAGTAGATACAGGTCCCTTATTTGTATGTGAGGGCAAGCGCCCATTATACTTTCAATCGTTTGTCTTACTTCTAAATATATACACCAATTGTTTTATTTATTATATCTATACTATAAGAAGAAATTTTGAATCAGTTGTTTTATTTCTAAATATACCAACTAGGTATTTATTTATTACTCCCTCCGTCCCAAAATAATTGTCACCACTCATAATATTATCTATAAGAAAAAGTTTGAGAACAACCAACTCATAATATTAATCAATATTCTTACTTAGCACCACCAAATCTTCATCATTTCAAAAGGTGTATATGCTCCAACAATGCATTTTAAATATAACAGGGATGGTGATATTTTTATAAAACTTGTGCTGGTCACAAAACATGTTTCAGGTGTGTTGGTATATTTGTTAATGTTAGTGATCTTTTTTTATTAGTAGAGTTATGCTTGATAGTATTAGTGGTAATTATTACAATAGTTGAAAGAAGCTATGTTTTTTTTAATATATAATGTGTAAAATTATGAGTGATAAGTGATTGAATGAAAATTTAGTTACTTAATTACATAGAGAAATAGAGTATATGCTTGATAATAATATAATAAATAAAACATTCAATTTTTTATTAAAAATACGAATGCTTTTAAAATTAAGAATTTTTCTTTTACGAATAAGTGTAACATATAACAAACTTAAATTATCTCATGCTAGAAAAGATTTTGAATAATCGATTTTTTAATTTATATTATGATTTTTCAAATATTTGAGAGAATGATTTTATTTAAGTATTAAAAAAGATATAGCTAGATTTAGATATATTGGAATGGAGAGTGATACCTCTCTCCTAGTTTCAGATCACATGACATTTTTTTACCTGTCTCCATTTTTACAAATCTCTATAGGCATCTCTGTTGGGTCACCACGAGGGGGCAGTCAGGGGATCATCCACATTGAGTTCAAGAACAACTCTACAAGTGAGTTGGACACTACACTCTAACCCAAAACCTTAAGGTGTTAGGTTTATGGGTCCTCTTACTTATAAAGTGTTCAACCTCCACTATTCTAATCAATGTGGGACTTAACACTCACACTTGGCACAACAATCTCGTCAACATTAAAATAAAAGTAATACTATATTATTTTTTTATGAATATTATTATTTGTTTGTTAAATTTTTTTTTTGAAAATGAGAATCTAAAATAAAACCCGAAACTATTATAAATAAGATTTTTTTTTACATAACTTCTCATAATAAAATTGAAGTTTTTTCTTACCAAACGATAGTACATTTTCACATACAATTTATTTAATGCGAGAATGTTAATTGATAATATTTTTTGATGAATATTTCCTTCAACATCATAAGTTAAATGATTAAGTGCTCATAATAAAAATATTATGATACTATTCTATTATTCTATAAGTAAAATTTTATTTTCAAAATTTGAATCACAATAGAATAGCTACATTCAAACCAATATATGAATGAATGAATGTAAGTAGACAAACAGATAAAGGATTGGCTCTCCTAATGAACTCGAGACTCTCTCTTGTTTTGGGACGTCATTCTTACCTATCTTTAGTGTCATAGTCTAGATTCATGACTACTTTTGGTTTTGGTATGCGTATCTTAATTAGTAAAGTATGATTATAGCATTCGACAATTAATATAAGAATTTTTTTATTGTGCTCTTTTTTTATTAATTTTTTTATTTTCAAGAGAATATGATTTCGATAATTTAAAGTTTTTTTATAAGCAAAATATTATTATAAAGAAGTACATGGAGTACTCAATCTCTTACAATATAAAAATAGTATTAAATATTTTGGAGACATACAAGAGGATTAATACACCAATTTGAAAAAGACAAAGATGCATAACGACTTGAACGACCACTAAACCAAAGCCAAAAAATATGTTTGATGTTTTTCAATAAGGAAGTGACATTTGGAGTATCCCCGTTGAAGACCACATTATTTCTAAGCTTCCAAATACACAATGTAGTTGCTAACTAAATCATGTGACGAACACGTTTATATTTTGAAGATTTGACCATGTTTCCAAAATATAAAAAATGGTTCCACCCCTCCAACCCTGTCGGCATACTGTGACCCAGACCTACTCATCTAAACACATGTTGCCACACACCTCTACTAAAAGAGCACCGAAAGAAGAGATGTGAACAATCTTCACTGTTCAGCGAGCAGAAAATACAAGGAATATCAAGTGGATTGAGCAAAATACCTCGATGATAGAGAGCTTCCTTCGTACTAGGTAACTTATGTAATAAAAGTCTTCATCCAAAAACACTTATATTAGAAGGGATGTCATTCTTCCAAAGCTTCCGGACCGCCTTCAAAACATTGGGATCCACGACAACTGAGTTTCGAGACTGAATCAACAAATTATAACAGGATTTTATAGAAAAAATGCCAATTGAAACCGACATCCACCTTCACCTGTCTTTGCTATCCGATTGAGGAGAGAAACCATGTAGCAAGTTTTAAAGATCAAGAAGTTGATATTTTTCGCTGTAAGACAAAACAACTCGTCATTGCCATGTCCACAAACAAGTCACGCCATTCCAATAATTATTTGACCGCGAGATAAAAAATGTTTAACAAAAAATTATTTCCACCAAAAATTAAACTCGAATTTATTTAAAGAAAAATTATTAATCACTTGAGCTTAATTTCTTAATTTATTTATTCAGCTCCTTAATGTAACAATGTGGATAGAGAATTTGTTCTATTAAGTTACAAATGCTAGTCACTTAGAACCTTTAAATTATCTAATGTTTATAGTTTAAGAGACCAAAATACATAAGATTAATAATTTAAGAGAATAAAATAAAATGAATGAAACTTAAGATGACCAAAGTAATGTCTAAAAATAACTTAAATACCAAAATTATAAAATTGTCCTTATAAAAGGGCACTAGAACCACAATAAGCTAAACCAAGTCCCTCTAGCTACCTCACTTCCAACTCCAAGTCCATTTTTCCTTTTCTTTCACATATAGCTAATTATTAAGGAATAAAATGGCTATCAAAGTTCCAATACTCTTTATTTTTGTAATGTTGTTAGCTTTATGTTCAGCAAAACGAAGCAAGAGAAAGCACTACACACCATGCAAAAACATAGTCCTTTATTATCATGACATAATTTACAATGGAACAAATGCTGCTAATGCAACATCTTCAATAGTAGCAGCTCCACAAGGTGCTAATTTAACAAAATTGGCACCTCAATTCCACTTTGGTGACATGATAGTTTTTGATGACCCTATCACATTGGATAATAACCTTCACTCAAAACCAATCGGAAGAGCACAAGGCTTTTACATGTATGATACCAAAAATGCATACACTGCTTGGTTTAGTTTCACATTGATTCTTAATAGCCCTTATTATGAAGGAACCATAACTTTAGCTGGTGCTGACCCAACTATTAAGACAACTAGAGATATCTCTGTGACTGGTGGCACTGGTGATTTCTTTATGCATAGAGGAATTGCTACTCTTATAACTGATACTTTTCAAGGTGATGCTTATTTTCGACTTCGTATTGAAATTAAGTTCTACGAGTGTTGGTAATATATATATAATTAAAGCAAATAAATTAAGAAGTTATTAATGTCCATTTTCTAATCCAGTGGTTCTAGATTCCTGGATTTCATATGTAATTTTTTTTTATAACTAAAAATTGAATTATAAGGAGTATAATGGTATTCGGCCCTTACAATTCAATACAATCAATTTAGATACATTGGAAGCAGGATTTCATATGTAATTTGAATTTGTATCTCTTTTATGTGTGTTTTTTTTTTAAAGTATTTGAACTTGAAGAAATGAAAAATCTCTTATTTGAATTTAAGTTCCTCCATATTAGCGCTTTTGCGGTTACCAACTAATCTGAATCTAATATTTACTCCATTTAAAGTATCATATTTGTACTTTTTTTCTTCTCTATTATGATATGGTGAAAATAATGATTCTCTTATAATCTAATATTCTCCTTCCGGCATCATTATGAGATCCCATATGACTTTTTTTTTATATTAAAAAAAATAGTAAGTGATGTTTTGTAAAAAAAAAAAGAAAAGAAAGTAATCTAATGTAATTAATTGAATAAACATTCAATTTAATCCTTGCGTTTGACCCGACTTATTTTCTACTTTTCTACTTCTTTTTAAACAAAATAGAGAAGTAAAAAAATTGTTTTTGACCCTATTTCTACGTAAAAGAAATAGAGAAATAAAATAAAAAAGTAGAAAGTAAGGAGAAATATGGTCAAACATAATTTTTTACTTATCTAATTCGTTTAAAGAGAATTAGAAAAGTAGAAAATAAACCGGGCCAAACGGGACCTTAAACTTATTTGCGATTTCGACCTCCGATCTTTTAAAATAGCAATTTTGGTACCATGAACTTTGCCCCTTTTGTCGATGAATAACCCTCCATCAATTTTGACTAAATCAATGTTGATGTGTAAATTAAATTTACTCACATGCGATATAAGCATTTTATACTAGCTAATAAATAAAGAGTTTTTCTATCATGCGTAAATTTGGATATGTTAAAAAGTTTAAAATAGTAAGCTTGTATTGAAATTTATGCATTTTTTATATTAAATGTATAATTTTTTAATTAATAATTTTTTTTTTCAATAAAAAATTACTACTTTTGTTTGCTTTAGTGTGTGTTAATATTTCACATGTGAGACAAACCCATAAATAAAAGCAATTAATAAATTAGAAAAATAAAAATAAAAATAAAAAAAAATAAATAAATAAAGAAACTGGTATATTCAAGTGTGTTAGACAGTTGTTATTGTGTGTTTTGTGAGTTTCACCATATCGTCCAAAACATATCATGATATAGATTTTTTGCAATGTCTATAATCGATCAATCCTTTTCTTATGGGTTTCAATAATATATAATTATCCATGATTAGGTTGTTGTCCAGTTTTCAAAAACTACAATATAAAAAATGTTATGGACCAATAAAGCTTATAAAACTTTTTTTGGAACCAATATATATTTAAATTTAATTTATATGCACCGTCAGTGTAAAGTTATTTTACACATGTGCAATAATATATTGACACATCATGTATGGTAATTAAAAATACATGATGTGTCACATTCATTAAATGATGTGGCAACACATCATTGGATGTATGTGCAAAAAAACTTTACACCGATAGTGCACAACAATTAAACTCTATATATTTTCATATATTAGTAGTTGCAAGGTAATTATTTTTTATTCTTAAAATTTAGGGTAGGGATGCCTCTGCCTAAGGCGTGTATAAAGGGTAGGTACAAAGAACGTTTTTTAAATATATTTATACTTATTTCTCATTAAAAGTATTAGTGGAGTTTAAATTTGACCTTTTGAATTTAAGACCTATCTTTTTACGGCTAGACAAAATTTTTGAATTTATTAGGTAAAATTATTTTGTTGTAGACATGAATGGAGGGAAAAGTTAGAAGCAATTTTATAACTCAATTGTAATTGGAGAGTGGCTTCTCGAATTGGCCAAAAATATTGCATACTAATTAAGAATTTCCATGAATCCATTATCTTGTTCCGTTGAATCGGATGAATCTTTCAACTAGTATCAGAGCAATGTGATCTTGGTGTGGTTGATGCGCAACAAAAGAAATTCATCTTTGAAATTTGGATATACCAGTTTGTCTAACACAATAACATAATCAAAATACCACACAATAACACTTGTCTAACACCCAAAATGGAAGGTGAAGAAGATGTTGATGGTGTTGAAGATGAGTTGGAGAAGATGCATATGTGAGAAAGTTTGCTTTTATTTATTAAGTGGCATAAATTGTCTATGTTACGTTGATTTGAAATAGACGGGATGGATTATTTGTAAAAAGAATAAAATTAGTGGGTTAAAATTGTTATTTAAAAGTCAGAGAATTAGAGTCGCAAGTTTGTACTTAAATTAAGGGTGAAAAATGGATTTTAGTCTAAGAAATAATAAAAATTTAATCTCGTGAGTTTAACTTAGTTGACGAATACATTACATTATATATGTCGAGGGTCAGAGTTCGAACCTTGCTCATCACATTTATCTACTTTAAGGTTGAAATACTTTATTCTTTAATAATTTGTGGATATTTAATTATTTATGGGTAAATAGGGTTTTACCCCCTGCAAAGTTTGCGAATTTTAGTTTACCCCCTGCAAAATAAATTTTTTGGATTACCCCCTGCAAAATGAAGATTCCTTCAATTACCCCCCTCTGTTGACAACTAGACATGAAATATTCATTTTTGATGATGTGACATGTCTAGGTGGCTTTTATTTTTGATTAATTTATTTTAAAAATAAGAAAAAAAACTAAAAGCAAAAAAAAAAAAACTGGTTTCAATTTTCTGATTTTATTTAAAATTAATGTCAATTTTTAATTGTTTAAAAAATTCAATAATTGAAAAAAATGTCAATTTTAAAATATTTTTTGATTTTTTTTTTAAAAACGTCAATTTAAAAATTCAATTATATGAAAAAAATATTCATTTAAAAAAATTCTGATTTAGTTTTTTTTTCTAGTTTCAATTTTCTGATTTTTTTTAAAAAAAGTAAATTTTTTTTTTTTTTTTTTAAATTCAATTAATTTAAAAAAAATCAATTATTTAAAAACAAAATTCTGATTTTTTTTAAAAAATGTCAATTAAATTTTTTTAAAAATTCAATTATTTAAAAAACTGTCAATTTTTAATTTTTTTCCTGATTTATTTTTTAATTCAATTATTGAAATAAAAAAATTTCAATTTTCTAAATTTTTTTAATAAAATGTCAATTTTATTTTTAAAAATAATTAAATTGACTACCTTTTTTTAAATAATTGAATTTTAAAAAATAAAATTACTTAAATTGAAAATTTTTTTATAAAAAAAAAATCTGAAAAAAAAATTAAAATTGACATTTTTTTAATTAATTGAATTTTTTTAAAAATTAAATTGATATTTTTTTTAAAAAAATCAGAATTTTTTTAAATGAATATTTTTTTTATATAATTGAATTTTTTTAAAAAAAATCAGGAAATTGAAACCAGATTTTTTTTTTTTTAACTTTTTAGTGTTTTTTCTTATTTTTAAAATAAAATATCAATATTTTTTAAATAAGTTAATTAAAAATAAAATAAAAGCCACCTAGACATGCCACATCATCAAAAATGAATATTTCATGCCTAGTTGTCAATAGAGGGGGGTAATTGAAGGAATCTTCATTTTGCAGGGGGTAATCCAAAAAAAAAAATTTGCAAAGGGGTAAACCAAAATTCGCAAACTTTGCAGGGGTAAAACCCCATTTACCTATTATTTATCTATCAATCAATGAAAATAAGCTACACAAGTAGATTCACATCCACTATCAACAATTAATTTGTAACAAACTTTTTTGAATTTACATGTAAATTTGCATATGACTTATTCTTATTAATTATCTATAAATATCCTTAAATTATAATTATAAAGGGATAAATTAAGGAAAAAACCCTTCTTTAAATTTTTCTTTTTCCTTTTAATTTGTTTGTGGGGTCTCACTTGAGGAGATCACCTAACACCAAACTACCGCCAATATTTAATTTGAACAACACGTAATACGTACTCCTTCCTAATGTTGTCACCTAGAGATTAAAATAGAATGAATAAAAATGTAGTCCCATCAGCTTGACTCAATTGGTTGGACATCGCATTATATATGCAGGGGGTCGGGGTTCGAACCCGGGTCATCCCACTTATCCACTTTAAGGGTGAAATTTCAAGCCGCTAGGCTACTTGACCAAAAAAAAAAAATGAATAAAAATGTAAACGTGTTGCTAACAATTGTTTCAGAGCACTTTTAAACATTCTATTTAAGAAATTTTTTATTTAAAAAATTAAACACTACAATTTTCAATGCGTTGATTTTACACATTACCATAAAAATTTTATAAAAAAAATTATTATTTAAAGGTTTAAATAATGTCTCGGGACACTCGTTAGCATTTGCCAAATGTAAATGACAGAAGTGAAATCTCAAAAAAAAAAAAAAAAAAAATAAAGGACAGAAGTATAGAATTGCCCTTATAAAAGGCACTAGAACCACGGTAAAAGGTAAACCAAGTCCCTTCTCACTTCCAAATCCATTTCTCTTATTCTTTCACGTAGCTAATTAAGGAAAAATATGGGTGCAAAATTTCCAATTTTCTTTGTTTTTGTAATGTTGTTAACTTTATGTTCAGCAAAACCAAGCAAGAGAAAGCACTACACACCATGCAAAAACATAGTCCTTTATTATCATGACATAATTTACAATGGAACAAATGCTGCTAATGCAACATCTTCAATAGTAGCAGCTCCACAAGGTGCTAATTTAACAAAATTGGCACCTCAATTCCGTTTTGGTGACATAATAGTTTTTGATGACCCTATCACATTGGATAATAACCTTCATTCAAAACCAATTGGAAGAGCACAAGGCTTTTACATTTATGACACCAAAAACACAATCACTGCTTGGTTTAGTTTCACATTGATTCTTAATTGCCCTTATTATGAAGGTACCATAACTTTAGCTGGTGCTGACCCAGCTCTGAAGAAAACTAGAGATATCTCTGTGACTGGTGGCACTGGTGATTTCTTTATGCATAGAGGAATTGCTACTCTTATAACTGATACTTTTCAAGGTGAAGCTTATTTTCGACTTCGAATTGAAATTAAGTTCTACGAGTGTTGGTAATATATATAAAATATAATGCAAATAAATTAAAAAGTTATTACTGTCCATTTTCTATTTCACTTAATCCAGTGGATTTAGATTCCTGGAATATTGCATATGTAATTTGAATTTGTATTCTTTTATGTGTGTTTTTTTTGTCAAATACTTTATGTGTCAAGAAATGAGAAATCTTATATTCCAACTTAAATTCCTTCATATTAATGCTCATGCAGTTACCAATTATTTAAGTTGGATCTCTAGAACTTTTTTTTGTGTAATTTTTTTTTAGCATAAGTATTTGGCTCACTGGATCGCTTAATATGATTCAGTAGTTAATTTTGACATCAAATAATTTCAGTCCACATCTGATTACAGTTGTGAGGGGTCAAAGCGTGGTTTTCTCTAACGAGTATAGCATCTATTTACTCCATAAAGTATCTCATTTGTCCTATTTTTCTCCTCTACCCTATTATATGATCAATAAATGACGATTCTCCATGTCTTCATTTATGAGATCCCATATGGCCTTTTTTTTCCATATTAAATTATTAAAATAAATAGTAATGTCTTGACAAAAAAATAAAAATGCTTTAGCAAAAATAAATATAAAGTAATGTAATTAATTAATGGAATAAACATTCAATTAATTAGTCCATAAACTATCAGTTTATTTTATCAATTTAATTTCTAAACTATTGAAATTAACAAAAATTTTAAATTATTCTCTCATCCGAGTATTACTAATTTAAAATATTTGGGGGAAAAAGTAATAAAAGTATCTAAAAATGTGTAGAAATCTAATATTTATAAATAAAGAAATGTTTTAAAAGTGTATTATAACCAAGGACAAGATTAGAGTAGGTAAAGTAGAAGATCAGACACGTAAAAACAGGTAAATTCTAATATGACCAATTCATCAAGTGGTCCATGGTGGACCAGTCACGAATAACACTATAACGAATACGAATTTTACAAAATCCACCTTTTGGATTGAAAGTTTATATCATATAGATCACCCATAGAAAAATTTAGAAAAATTGAAAATTATTTGATATGTTATTGAGACACATCAAAATTAACGGTTGTTAAATAACATAAATCTTGATGAGTCTCAATAACATATCAAATGATTTTCAAGTGGACCAGTCACGAATAACACTATAACGAATACGAATTTTACAAAATCCACCTTTTGGATTGAAAGTTTATATCATATAGATCACCCATAGAAAAATTTAGAAAAATTGAAAATCATTTGATATGTTATTGAGACACATCAAGATTAACGGTTGTTAAATAACATAAATTTTGATGAGTCTCAATAACATATCAAATGATTTTCAAAAAAATTTAAAAAATCTATGGATGATCTATACGATATAAACTTTCAATCCAACAGCGAATTTTGTAAAATTGATGTTCGATAGATCACTTGTCCACGGTGGACCACTTGTGAAGGTGGTCCACCGTAGCAGTAGCCCGTAAAAACATATAAATAGAGGAGATGGTTAACCAGGCAAGAAGAATAATATTAAAAGGAGTAATTCCCTTCGGTTTGTTTAGTGGTATTGACTTAGAACTTGGAAGTGTGTTCCTTCTTAATGTCTCGGGTTTGATTTTTTTGGTGCGGGCTAATTTAGTTTCTTCAAAAAGAATATAAAAAGTAGTATTTTAAGTTTTAACATTTGTTTTGACGCAAGAGTATTTTAATACTAGAACCGGTAATAAAATCACTATGCATGTATATCGGTGTATGTATATTTTGATAGATATTCTTGTCTTGTACTAATTAAACCAAAAAAGTTAATCAACTTTTAACTTGTTTTCTTAATATGTTTGAGATTGATTAAAATTGTTTTATAAAAGAAATCGGATAGAGTACACTCATCTTCCTTGACATGGACAAGCAAATACAGAGAACAGAGATTATACATACCATTTTTTAAGAGAACTCTTCTCTCTTAAAGAATTAAATATATATTGTAAAATAAATCACATTGGTGCGACCAGTGGCGGAGCTAGTCCAAAAATTGGAGGCAGACCGCTACAAATATAACTCGAAAATGCAAAAAAATACTAAAAAAAAGACATATCATATCGAAGGCATATTAAATATGAATATCTCAAAAAATAGTCAAAAGGTAGACCATTACAATTTTTAATAAATAAATATTAAAAATAATTTTATGTCAATATGTGTAAACTTCATACTTTTTAGTTAGTTTTTGTACTTATATTTATAATATTATGTGAATCTCTCTAGCAAAAATTAAAATTTTTAACAAAAGATTGATCAAACATGAATTATTATACAAAAACTCTATTTTAAATAAAAATTTGAGTACTTTTTTCTTCAAAAAAATATAGTTGAATACTTTGAGAAAATAAATTACACATTTTAAAACATGTATAAATTATTAAACAATAAAAAATTAGAAGGGATGCTTCAAAAATAAATTAAGATGTATGTTTGAATTATTAAAAAAAATTTGGGTGTCCAAATAGAGGGGGTTTGAAACCCCCGCAAACCTGTTAAATATTTATGTGTCGTCCAACTAAAGGGGATTTGAAACCCCCGCAAACTTAAAAATAACAAACTACACATACTATTTAGCGGGGGTTTATAACCGCCGCTAAAGAGTATACATATGAAGAAAAAAAAACTGTGGGGCGGGCCATGACCCTGTCCAACCCACAAAGGGCTCCGCCCTGGGTGCAACCACATTATTTCTATCATCTTTTTATATATTTAAAAATAAAGAAAATGATTTTAAAAATATTATTTATTTAACAAATTAAATATTTCAATTCTCAGTGCATTGACTTCACACATTTTCATAAAAATTTCATAAATATTTACTATTTTAGATAGACAAAACACTTAAAACAACAACAAAATTAGACAAAATAGAATAAGGATTAAGTCTTCAAATCCTAATATTTTAACCGATAAAAATATCAAAATTGTTAAGTCAGACGTGATCGGAATTCGAACTTCAATCTCTATATTTATATGTGTAAATTATAGTTATTATCATAATAATTTATTTAATATCCAAGTGATTTCAGCCTCCTTCCAATCGCAGTTGCGAAGATCGAACCGTAATCTCACTATTAAATCCAGCACAAATCATCACTGAATCAATTAACAATTGGACATTTGCTCTTTAGATCTTATGTAACAACGAATCCAATTAATTTATAACTCAATGCACATATACAGTCATTTTCCAATTAATTTATAACTCAATGCACATATACAGTCTGTCAGATAACCGATTATCCCAAAAGTTTAAGCTGTTAGGAAAGGCTACATCAATGGTTTTATATTATTTCTAACACGCCCCCTCACGCAAGAGTCCACTTGTGCCTGAAGCGTGAGTAATGCATAGGCCCACCTACCATATGCTTAAATTCCACTTTTTAATTATAAAGTGAGGAGAGCAGGGATCGAACTCTAGACCACTTAGTCATAGAGGCTCTGATACCATGTCAAATAATCGATTATCCCAAAAGCTTAAGCTGTTAGGAAAGACTACATCAATGGTTTTATATTATTTCTAACACGCCTCCTCACGCAAGAGCTCACTTGGGCTTGAAGCGTGGATAATGCATAGGCCCACCTACCATATGCTTAAATTCCACTTTTTAATTAGAAAGTGAGGGGAGCGGAGATCGAACTCTAGACCACTTAGTCACAGAGGCTCTGATACCATGTCAAATAACCGATTATCCCAAAAGCTTAAGCTGTTAGGAAAGACTACATCAATGATTTTATATTATTTCTAACACGCCTGTATGACTAAGTGGATAGGACAAAACATACATCCATTTCCATACATGCAGTTTTTGCTGTTCCACTTACAAAGAGTTGGTTTTTGGTGTTTTTTCATTTTAAAAAAAATAAAAGAAAACTGCTTTTTAATTAAAAAAATTACCTCTTTGTGAAAGGAAAAGTAAATACTGCATGTGTAGAAATGCATTTAAGTTTTATCCTTAATGATTTACATATATATATATATATATATTAAAATTTACGGTTTAAAAACAAGAATTCAAAAAAATATAAAATAACTTGGGGACATTATTGTCTTTTCAAAAAATACATACATTTCTTTGTCGTCCATTTCGGAAGCAGATTTCCTGCAGTAATATTCCACACAATTTTCGGGCAGTTTTGATTTTGGACCGTCCGATCTGTTATGTACGGTGCGATTGTTTTGATTGATTTTATAGCTGATTTGATCAGAACCGTCTGATCAATAATCAATGATCTAGATTATGTAACAAATCATGGTCCATCTATTTCTCTCTTCTTACTTTCTTCTCACACCAAACATACTATTAAGTGTTGTGTGAAGGAATCAGAAGAAAACAGAAAAACGAAACTGGGAGGAAAGCAGCATTATGATCGTACTACTTTCAATGAATCAATTTCCTACGTTTTCAGTATAGGATGAGGATGAGGATTCACGCACACTATTCTGTCACAGTGGCACTTTGGCCATTTGCTAGCAAGTAGCAACTAACGTTTCTTACTCCTGTTAAACACATGTGCTCAAATCCAATATAGTATACATTTTTTTTTTCTTTTCTTTCTGTTTTCCTAATTTCATTTGTGTATGGGCTCTCACTCGAGAAAGGACTCACTCAACTAACCTAATACCAAACTACCGACAATAATAGGAGTATTTCTAAAGAAACCACCAAATATGGGATATATTGTCCCCCTAATAATTAAAAACGTTGGATCCAAACCAAATATAGGAAGTTTATGGAGGCAAACATTATTGTGGCAAGTGTAAGTGTTAAGTTTTACATTGTTTAGATAAGTGGAGGTTGAACATTTTATGAGTGAGATGACCTATAAACCTAACACCTTAAGGTATTGGGTTAGAGTGTGGTGTCAAACTCACTTGTAGAGTTGTTCTTAGACCCAATATGGATGATCCCCGACTGCCCCTCGTGACCCAACAAACACATGCTTTGAGCATTTTTATGTTCTTTTTAAGGAACATATTATGAATTTTATACACTATTTCTTTACAACCAGACCTGGCCCACAGTCATGTATCGGAGATAGGGTTGGGAATAGGTTAGGCCAGACCAGACTTTGGTAGGCCTGAGCCTAGCCTACAAAAAAAAAATTAGCCTGAGTCTGGCCGACGGCCTATTAAAGGCTCTTTTTTCTGGCCTGACCTGACCTTTTTAAAAGTCTGGCCTGGCCTTGTAGCCTATTTAAAAGCCTACTTACATAAAAAAACCTCCATTTTATATATTTGTTTCTAATTTCCACCACAATTTCTACAACATTAAGGAAAACAAATAAAATGATTATTACATGAATTAAAAGCCTATTACGATTTGTTTGTGATGGAAATGGTTTGTTTTTATTTTTTTGGTTATTGGTATGAAATAGTTTGTTTTTTTAACCTTTTATATTTTATTTTTATAAAAAACTATAATTATTTGAAAATAAAAGTAAGTTTTAATAATTATGTATATATTTATGTGACAAAAAAAATAATATGTATATAGGCCGGCCTATTAGGCTTTATAGGCTTTTTTTATAGCCTAAAACTGACCTCTTTATGTAAATAGGCTATTTTTAAAGCCTGAGCCTAACCTTTTATTAAACAGGCCAGACCAGGCCTAAATAGGCCAGACCGTAGGCCCCTGTAGGCCGGCCTGACCTATTCCCAACCCTAATCGGAGATACGACATGATCATATTTCAAAATTTTCTGATATAGTATAATAATAGCTACATATTGTTGATGTTTATAAAATATCAAATTTGCATCAAAAAAATTAGTGGTAATCAATGGTAGACTATTTTTTTTTTGTGTGCAATGTCTATAGTTCAAATTCTCACAGTGACATTTTTTATGTATAATTTTAGTTCTAATTATTTTAAATTAACTTAAAATCAAAATCCGTAATTTTTTTGAAAAACCTTAGAATTTAAACTATTACATGTATAACTATTCACAAATTTAATCAGTAGACTATTTAATTTTTGCATCAAATTTAATTCTTTTTTTTTTTTTTGGTGAATAAAAGAGGGCAAAGCCCAAAAAAAAAAAAAACTACAAGATTACATTAACATTCCTAGGCATGCAAGCCCCGGATATATCATCAAAAATGAGACTCTGGAGTTCTCTAGGAGGAGTTTCCAGATTTCTTACATCGAACGAACTTTGGCTAAGGCTGAAATTAGCCAACCAATCTGCGCATCTATTTCCCTCGCGCCAAGTGTGCTTAAAAGTAATGTGTCATTGTAGGTTAGCGAAATCACGGATACGCCGAACCAAAATAGGAGTCTTTCCATTCAGTTTACAACTCCCTGTTACCATATCAATCAGAAGTTTCGAATCACTCTCTACTATAATATGCGTAAAACCTTGTCTTCTAGCCATTTGCATTCCAGTGTACATTCCCCACATTTCTGCATGGAGTGCATCACAAGCTCCAATCTTTTGAGCATATCCTTTCAACCATCGACCATTCGAGTCCCGAAAAAGACCCCCACATCCAGCCAAGCCCATTGATTCCTTGTATGCTCCATCACAGTTGAGTTTTATCCATTTCCCTTGAGGATGCATCAAATTTAATTCTTGATTAGGATGTTTCTTTTTTATGTGTTTTTATGTCTCATTTATTTCAATGGTGCAATTTAAGGATTTATATTGAAACATAATATATTAATATTTTATCCATATTTCATTTTATTACGATTAAATATAGGACAAAATCACCAACAACAAAAAAAAAAAGTTATATAAAAAAATAAGAAATTAAGTAAAAGACAATCTACGTTGCTTAAGGACTGGTATTACAAGCTGGCGGACTTCAATGACAATCTTCAACAAAAACATGAAAGGATCTCTACTAGATCAAGAAGTGCTCTGGCCTCTGAGTGTTTGCTAACAATTGAAGAAAAAAAAATAAAGAATATGAGGCTTTTTATTAAGTAATTTATTAATATTTTTACAGATCAAAACCGATTATTATGTTGGCCTTACCTTTAGTGTGATTAAGGACTACTTTTGATATGTGACATAGGTCCAGTGCGTTTTAGATTCTTTTTAAGATAGATTTTGTAGTGTTAGAAAATTTTGTATAATAAAAATTTACAAAGAATTTTTTTATAAAAAACTTCAAATGAAAATTTTGTTTGAAAAGTTATTCTTAAAATGTTATTTTAGATATTTCAACATTTTATTGAAAAAAAAATTTAGATATCAAAATTTCAAAAAATCACTTAATTTTGAAGCTATTTCAAATAGATTTTTACAAAAATCATTTTTGAAATACAACTTTTTGAAAAAATTGCGTTTTTGACTATGTTTTGAACTTCAATAATGTGCATTTATATTATATGATGTAAAAATTAGTGTTTCAATTTAGAAAAAACGAATAAAAAAAAACTTGTAATATTTTAAAAAAACGGTTTTACAAAATCTATTTTCAAAATGAAAAAAATTCATTTTTTTTAAATTCATTTTTTTAAAGTTAAAACCAACATGCCCATAATTAGCAATGGGAGTCTTTGCCCAATATAAGACATAGTATCCAATAATTACCTCTATCAGAAAGAAAATTAAAGTGGTACTTATAAAAAAGAGATGACACTAAGCTTTAACTTTTAAGCATATTCTTTCTAGGTGGGTTTATCTCCTCTTTAATATTAAAATATAATAATATAGAGTTATTGATATACAATATAAAATTATTAGTGAGATACATTTAATAAATTTTTTTGAACTGAGTTAGAAAAATTAAGTGTTTATTAATAATTATCATTAAAAGTTAAGTGTTTATAAATAAATAATGTATACATAAGATTTTTAATTTCTAGAACAACAAGGAGTCTTATTTAAGTATCAAAAAATATATTTCTCCATTGTAGATAAATGCTGTAACATATGTCAAATAATATAAGATTTTATGATTGCACTCCTAAATGTAACAATCGTTTTGGAGAAATTAAATTGTTGGTTATTTTTAGTTGCTTAATTTATTTTTAAATGTTAAATTGGTCTTTTTAAGTATTCTTTGTTTTATTTTAATCTATCTCTTTAAATTATAAACATTAGACATTTTGGTCTTTAATTAAGTTATTTTTATTTCACTTTAACCACTTAACTAATTTAGACACTTTATACTCTCTTATATGTTTGGTTAGGTGGAAAGAAATGTGAGAGGAAAGAAAACACGGATTCGAGACTTAGTAACATTGGAAGAACTTTTTCCACCTAGCAATGAAAAATTGTTGAATGATAAATTCAGAACAGTCAACTTTTTAAACTTGAGAAACATTTCAAATTCTACCTTTCCATGCAACAAATTATCGCATAGGAAAAGCCTTTCAAGATTCTCAAGTCTAAACAAAGAGTTGGGAATTTCACCTATTTTGTGCAAGGTTCAAGTATGCTAAATTGGTTAGGTTCATTATCCAAGATGGAATTTCACCCTTTAATTATATTGCTTTTTTGTGCACTTAAATATTGTAGCTTTGTGAGATTTGCAACAAATAATGGGATTTCACTACCAACATTTATTGAGATATATCTAAGTCCATTATGGATGAAAACTTAGGTATCCATGAAATAGTCTCAATAGTAAACTCATTATAACCAACATACAATCCACTTATTTTGGTACGGTTTTCTAGAGATGCAGAAGGGTTGCCCCTAAATTTGTTGTATTCGAGGTTTATATAGATGAGTTATGTGAGGTTGCTAAGTAAAGAAGGAATATTACCATAAAAATGACAACCCAAAATTGATAGCTTTTTTAAAGAATTAAGCTTTCCAATGGATGATGGTAGTGTATCGTTGAAACTAGGGATGTCAATGGATATCCGTGTGGGCGGATAGTATGATATCCGTGTCCGCTCCATTGAATAAATACGATATTCACATCCACTCCATATTCATGCGGATATCCGTCAAGCGGGTAATCCATTAATTTTGAAGTATCCGCGGATATACACAGATATCCATGAATAATACTTCTTTTTTTTTTAAAATGTGATTCTTGTAAAAAAAAATTATTTTAATTACTTGAAATTTGTTTATCTTCTTTATAAAGAAACAAGAAAAAGATTTTTATCACAAAATAACATTCATACATTTCACTTTCAATTTAACTTAAATGACTAAAATATATTTAAATGACTAAAATAAATTTAAAGTACAAAAGTATAGAATTTCCCTTATAAAAAGGCACTAGAACCACAATAAGCTAAACCAAGTCCCTCCCACACTTCCAAGTCCATTTCTCCTATTCTTTCACGTATCTAATTAAGGAATAAAATGGGTGCCAAAGTTCCAATTTTCTTTGTTTTTGTAATGTTGTTAGCTTTATGCTCAGCAAAACCAAGCAAGAGAAAGCACTACACACCATGCAAAAACCTAGTCTTTTATTACCATGACACAATTTACAATGGAACGAATGCAGCTAATGCAACATCTTCAATAGTAGCAGCTCCACAAGGTGCTAATTTAACAATATTGGCACCTCAATTCCACTTTGGTGACATGATAGTTTTTGATGACCCAATCACATTGGATAACAACCGTCATTCAACACCAATTGGAAGAGCACAAGGCTTTTACATTTATGATAGCAAAAATAAATACACTTCTTGGTTTAGTTTCGCATTGGTTTTTAATGGCCCTCATCATGAAGGAACCATTACTTTAGCTGGTGCTGACCCATCGTCTATGACAAAAACTAGAGATATCACTGTGACTGGGGGCACTGGAGATTTCTTTATGCATAGAGGGATTGCTACTCTTAAAGGTGATGCTATTGAAGGTGATGTTTATTTTCGACTTCGTGTTGAAATTAAGTTCTTCGAGTGTTGGTAAAACGGGTGATTTTGAATCTTATCTTGATTTGAAATTATCTATGTGTATTTCGATTATTTTTTTGTGATTGTCTTCTCAATGTGATGTTGTTTCTTTTTTGGTGTGGTGTTCGTTTAATTTCTTATATTGGTATATGGTGTTCATTTGGTTTTCTGTCATGTTACGATATTTGTTTGATTCAGATTAACAGATCAACTTCGATCAACTATTGATTCAACCAGTGACTAAGTTCGTCAATGAAGCAGATACTCAAACATGAATATGTTGTGCGAATGTTCACAGTTTCATCCTTTTCGTTTTTAACAGTGTTGAATTTGTGTTTGTATTGATGTACTCTTTTAATTTGAGTGAATAAATATATTTTTGTTGTAGTAAAAAAAAGGTTATTAATGTCAATTTTCTATTTCATTTAATCCGTTGTGGTTCTAGGTTTTTGTATCCCTAAATATGGTTATTAATGTCTTTTATGTGTGTTTTCATTTCTTCGTACGTAGGGATTTAAGTTGGTAAGCACAAGAGCGTTGATATGGTTATTAATGTCCCTTAAATACAAAGAAGTGAATATTTTTATATATCAACTTAAATCCCTCCATATCAACGTTCTTGTGCTTACCAACTAACCTAAGTGTGTTTGTTAAAGTATCACCATTGTACTTGTTTTCTCCTCTACTATTATATATGATATGATAAATGACAATTCTCTAATAAATTAGGGGTGAGATGAGTAGGTCAATTGGTTAAACTAGGTTGAGCTAAGGATTAAAGAGTTAGAGGCCCAGGGTTCGAGTCATGACAAGGAGAAAAACTAACATAACATTGTAAATATATTAACAACTTCCATTCAACAAAAATGGAGGCCTCAACAAACATTATAGGATAGTAGTATTAGTAAATTAGGGGTACTAAACGAGAGATTGTGGAATTCAAATATTTAAGATTCTCTTTATTCTAATATGTGAGATTTATTAGTTACAAAATGTCCTAAAATATAGTATTTAGCGTGGTTATAAAGTTGTTACCACGTTTTAAACAACCGTTGCAAAAGTCTAAATTAGTTGTGGCTAATATTTGCGCCGCCCATATAAGCCACCCTCAAAGTTAATGTGGTATAAAGAGTATTAATTACGGTCTTAGCCCCCTTTAGCTACTGTTGTTTATCAAACATTTTTTATATCGGTAGTGTTATTGATGTTATTTGTAATTTAAATCGATGACAATTCTTTAGAATATTTTTTCATTTTTTCTTTCATTTGGGTCTATTTTTATAAATTCCACAGGGCCTCCAAAAACTCGATGACGCCTCTATTTCTGTCACCTTTTTAGCGTGGTTATAAAGTCGTTACCACGTTTTAAACAACTGTTGCAAAAGTCTAAATTAGTTGTGGCTAATATTTGCGCCACCCATATAGGCCACCCTAAAGTTACTGTGGTAAAGAGTATTAATTACGGTCTTAGTCGTCCCCTTTAGCTACGGTTGTTTATCAAACTTTTTTGGCTTTAATGCAGTTTTGATCCCCCTATTTTGAAAAACTTGAACTTTTGATCCCCCTATTTTAAAAGCCAACTTTTTGATCCCCTATTTTAAAAAACTTGAAGTTTTGATCCCCAACTCATTTTGGTCAAATTTGTGATGATGTGTCAACCACATTGATGACGTGACAGTGTCTATGTGTCAATCTCATATTCCATATCATTATTTTTTTTAAAATAAAATATTATGTATTAAAAGTATTAAAAAATTAAAATAATTAATTAATTAATAATAATTAAAAAAACAGTAAAATTAACCTCTATAAATATATATGATTAAAAATCAATAAATTATCCCAATATATAATTAAAAATCAGTAAATTATTCAAATATATAATTAAAAATCACTAAATTGTCCAAATATATAATTAAAATTCAATAAATTACCCGAATATATAATTAAAATCACTAAATTGCACAAATATATAGTTAAAATTCAATAAATTACTCAAATATATAATTAAAAATCACCAACAACAATCCAATTTTCATCATCATCATCTACATCACTCTCACTAGCAACATATTCAGAATCATCCTCACTTAAGTCTTCAGGTTCCTTTTCACTTACTCCCGATTCTTTTTCCCTTGTTTCAGCCTGTTTCTCTGATGGCCTATACAAACAATAATAAAACACTGACATATAAAACCCTAGGCATGTTTCTTTCAAAATGGAATCAAACACTAAAATCCTAAACATTTTTTTGTCCACCACCACTATTAAAATAATAGCAACTAAGTAACAATGAAGGACCATAACTTTTATTAAAAGAAGACAACCGAAAGAGACGATATGGACCATAACAACTACTAAATTAAGTGTCTGTCAAACAAAAAAACTACTAAAATAAGTGAATACCACAAACATATCTCATACAATAATTCATATGTTTCCCATCTTCTTGTTCAACTTTGCAATGGCTTCAGAATATTATCTTGTAAAGCGAGCATAATGATGAACACGAGCGGATGATGAATCAAACAGAAAATTGATAACATGCAGATGAATGATGAACACGAGCGTGATGATGAATCAAAGAAGATGAAAGATTGAGACAGAGATCGTCGAAGATGGGTGGCGCTAGGGTTCCATGATTTGGGAATTGGGTTACTATTTGTGCGTGTCTGATTCTTCTGCAGTTCTTCCTTTTTGATCATCTACGTTTTTTAATTATTGTTAATTATTTTATTGTTTTAATATTTGATTTAAAGATTTGATCAACAAAAAAAATTGATTTAAATATATTGTTTTAAAGATTTGATAAAAAAAAAAAATTGATTTAAATATATTGTTTTAATATTTGATTTAAAGATTTGATAGAAAAAAAACTGATTTAAAAAAAATTAAAACATAATATTTTATTTAAAAAAATAATGACATGGAATATGAGGTTGACACATAGACACTGCCACGTCATCAATGTGGTTGACACATCATCACAAATTTGACCAAAATGAGTTGGGGGATCAAAACTTCAAGTTTTTCAAAATAGGGGGATCAAAAAGTTGACTTTTAAAATAGGGGGATCAAAAGTTCAAGTTTTTCAAAACAGGGGGATCAAAACTGCATTAAAGCCTTTTTGGGTCATCACGAGGGGACAGCCGGGGGATCATCCACATTGGGTCCAAGAACAACTCTACAAGTGAGTTAGACACCACACTCTTACCCAAAACCTTAAGGTGTTATGTTTAGGAGTCCTCTCACTTATAAAGTGTTCAACCTCCACTTATCTAAGCAATGTGGAACTTAACACTCACACTTGCCACAACATAAATCGATGACAATTCTTTAGAATATTTTTTCATTTTTTCTTTAATTTGGGTCTATTTTTATAAATTCCACATGGCCTCCAAAAACTCGATGACGCCTCTGTTTCTATCACCTTTTTATATATTTAAAACAAAAACAAAAAATAGACAAAATAGAATAATATAAAGTCCATATATAAGTTCTAATTCAACTGAGAAAAAATTAAAATTGTTAATTAAAATGTCGTGATCGAAGTTTAAACTACAACTCTTCTACTTATGTGTGCATGAAATTTTAAAATAATTTCATCTAAAAAAGAAAAAGCAAAGATGAATGATCAACGAGAAATCAAATAGCTAGGGATTAAATAAAATGAGTAAGTGTACCCGCATGAAGTCGATGATGGCATTTTAGTGCGCTTTCTCTTTTTTAGTTTACTTTCTTTTTCTTTTTTTTGGTTTATAACTCTCTGGTTCCTAGGGAAGGGGCCATAGTAATTCAAAGTTCGGCCGCAAGCTAAGTAAAGTCTAGCTAAAAAATTATTCCACCAAGGAATCAAACTTGTGTTCTCCCGAACAATTCGTCCCTTAGTGAAACTCATTAACCACTTGAGAAAAATATGTCATTCCATTGTACTCCCTCTTTGGTAGAGGGGAAAAGAAGTACAAAGAGATAGTACAACGGATTGAAGGATAGCTAACACAATAAAAATATGTCATTAATGCTTTCGAGTGGTAAGGGTCAGGCATCTTAAATCAATGGTCATAGATTCTATAGTCTATACCTAATTATTAAGTATCGAGAATATTTCGTTTAGAGGAAAGAAGATACTTTATGTGTTCAAATGATTCTTCGATATAAATTAATCATTGTTGATAAATATTTGATATTGAAAATAGTCGCTTAACAATGAATACTTGACATCTTACTCTTTTATAAAAGAACCCGAGAGACACGATTTCCTTTATAAAAGTTTTCTAGTTTTTTATCAATTAAATTTATCATGTTACTACTCAGAAGGTTAAAAAGGATACATGCAAATTGATGAAGTGATTCAATTATATTTTATATTAATTAATTTTATGTACAGAGCACCGAATCCAACAAAACTGTAGCTAGGCTTCCTTCAAAGAAAAAAAAATTGTAGGCTACCAAAAAAATATAAGTATTAATTTACTAATATTTATATATAACTAGACTCCAACCCGTGCGTTGCACGGATTTTGTGAAGTGTCATGATGAATTATTTCTCTCGCAAGTGCACGATCAAGTTATAGTATTAAAAACGGGATGTCGAACCACGAGGATTGTGGTAATCAGTCGACTAGGCTATTTATGCTAAACTCCATTTTTGTAGTATGTATCGGGGGGGTTTTGTTGTATGAAAAATCGCTAAAAAGACGTAGAAAGCAAGTTTTGCGGCGATTGGATTCCTTCGGTGCATATCGGTGCAACTAGTTTGGCGAATTGAATTTCATATAGATGAATACACAATCTTATTTCAAGATGAATTAACCAAAACTAATCATATCCAATTTCTTGGTAATATGATCCTCTCATTCCATCTCCACTCTCTAATCTCTTAGATGAGTGGTGATTTAATGAGGTTTTTCACACATAATCCAATTATCCCAATTACTAATCTAATATCTCTAAAATGATAGCAATTGTTCAATTTTCCCTATTTCCTAGATTCATTTTCACTCTCATGATAAAACAAATCTATTCGATCAATCACATAATTGGCCTAATTATGTAAAGCATTAAACACAAAGGATAATTGATTGAAATTTAATCATGATTCATACAATACTCATTCAACTCACATAGATCAAACTAATAGCATGATAATTCCCTAAGAATCCAATCTAATTATCTAGAAATCCATGGCAAAGACAAAGATTACATGGAGATGAATCAAAGAATTCATGATCAAGGTGTGGAAGAAACTCCAATCTTCAATCTTCTTGGATCCAGGACCAATGCAGCTCCAAAGCTTTCAAATTCGTCACAAATTGCCGAACCCGGATCCAAAATATGACTTTTCCTTATATAGGACATGTCTGCTGCGCCTACGCGCAGCAGTATCGCGCCAAGGCGCAGGCTAAAAAACTGGAAAACAGAATCAAACAGCTTCATCTCGCGCCGGGGCGCAGCACTATTGCGCCAGGGCGCAGGCAAAACAGCAGGAAAACAGAATCATCAGCCACATCTCGCGCCGGGGCGCAGAACTATTGCGCCAGGGCGCCAGGCCTCAGCAGAACCACTGCAGTCACTGGAGCAGGCTGCGCCAACGCGCAATATCCTTGCGCCAGGGCGCCAAATACCCTGAATACAACCTTCTTTCTTCACCCACAAGTCATCTCTTCAATCATATACTTTTCCTCCTTTATTTTGACTTAAAACTTAACAAAAACTCATAATTTTGCCCTGAATTTGTCTCAAATACTATGCTATGACCATACGTCATCATGTCATATTCACATACATACTGTTACCGGCATATCATTATTATTATTAGTCTACATTATCATAAAATTACTTATAGATAATAAAAAAGATATCAATTTTAAAGAACCCCGTCCAATTTGTAACCATGTCGCCTTATTTGAGATTAGTTGTTATGCTTATATATTTGTTTCTAAAATATCTCAACAAATGTCTACATGTCATGATTTGACTGGATGCATGTGTGAAAAATAATTACATCATCCTTGGATACAAATTAAATCCTTATATTTTAAAGGTTTTCACCTGATTGATTAACTGTTGAGCTACTTATAAAGCCACTTCTTTTTTATTATTTTATTCCACTATCTCATAAAAAATATAAAAAAAAAATCATTTTACTTTTTTCCTCAAAACCTTTTAACTTTATTTCACTTCATTTCACTTCACCTTACTGAAAATTTGAAATCACTCATTTTTGTTAATTTATTGCATCTCAATTTCATAATAATTGAATGGACAATTAAACGAAAAATAAGTATTGTTTATTCACTCTCATAAACATACATTCAATTGATTTATAAAGGATGTCTCCTCATCTATGCTAATTGTGATGCTAAAGGGAATATAACATATTCAACAATTATAACCTTCAAAGAATAACAAAATTATACCCATACATGGAGCAAGAATGAAATTGGCTAAGAAAATTCATACACCAAAAGGAAATGGAGTAAGAATTGAATTGGCTAAAAAATATCATACATAGGAATATAACAAATACTGAAATGTATGATAAAGAAGAAAAAAGGGGTATTTGATAGGAAAACAAATATCAAACCACATTTACCAATCCTTTAACTTGTAAAACTCTACTTCTTTGCCTGTAAAATGAGAAGAAGAGAGATAATTAATTAGTTGTGGTTACTCAAATGCAACTACAAATTAAAAATCAAGGCATATACTCAATATTGAAATGGTTGGAGTAGCAGTTCTGAACTTGCAGCATAGTGCATAGATTATGGAAAGGAGTTTAGTTAAGGCGAAAAAGTTTTCGATTTAAATTCTTAACACTTAAGCTAGGAAATTCTTATACATTAAGAAAGCAAAAACAAACGGTGCAGAACAGTGTACATTTAGAGAGATGAAATAAATTAAAAATGTCTACTTCTTAGGAGGATTAAAAATCATATGGTCCACATTTGATTTTGGAAACATAGCACTGCCTAAATTGACAATTTTAATGGCATAGAGTGTTGGATATTCAAATTAAGCTTTCAATATCACATAGAGCATATACGATAGATATAGCTGCTATTACTTGTTGGAGAAAATCATAGGGAAAGTCTAGGATAGAGTTCAATAATAATATTAATTAACAATTGTCTATTCATAACTCGGAGAAAAACAAAGGGATGGTCTAGGAAACATAGGTTGGAAAAGCTAACCGAAATCTCAGACCATTTTAAAGTAAGTAAAAATAATGATACAAAGCTTGGATAAAAGATGCAAAATATGCTCACCTCATTCACGTCATAGTCAACCTAATAAAAATACTCAACTTTGATAATTAGTTGTTGTAAGATGAGAAAGGAGAGAAAGGAGAGAAAAAATACTTAGAACGTGAGAAGAGATTCTTGTAAATTGTAGCAACATTTATGAAAGAGAGAGAGGGAATGCAAATCTTTAGGGAAAATAAGTTAATTTGCATCTGTTTACCGATAGAGAGAGAAAGAGAATGCAAATTTTTAGGGAAATTAAGTTAAATGATATTGGTAAATGTGGATTATACTGAGCAACCAAAAAATAATTAAACCTATGTTTCATAGCATTTAATTTTTGCTGATTTTTCTTTCTTCATTAAAGGTGATAATAAATAATTAGAGACTAAATAAACAATAATTATGGCAAGGTAGGGGCGTTTTTTATTTATAGTTATTAAAAAAACATGGAAATAATCTTAGAGAATGTGACATAAGTTATATGAAGAAAAAAATGTGACTTACATTCAGGGGATCAAATTCCATGTAGTGTCCTCTTTATCATCCGAAAGAACCCAAAATTATGACTTGAACATCCATCACCTTAAATCCATAACAGACATCCCTCAAATGGGTAAAACCTGAATAAAAAAATCAAGAATTATATTCTGAACCAAATTATAACCAATCACATATTGGACTTAATTCAAATCATAAATACGGAACACTAAACATTTTTTACATTGGCAAGCAACCCTCTTGGGCGGCTCAGGTTTGTCCTGGTATAAAAACATCAAAACAATTGGAACACTATTATCCTCCACATATATATATTTTTAAGAAAGAGTAAAAAAGAAAGATACATAAGCAACTTTTGTTTACAAAACATGCAAAACAGGCAGAAACATTTCCAATTATAACACCTGATAGAGAAAAGAAATCAGCTGACATAGGTTGCAAACATAATATCACATGTGATACACTGAAAAAATTGTATAGCTAATAATTTGTGACAAAGAACCAATGTAAACAAATAGATCCACATGTAATAATGCTATAACCACAATGAACAAAATAGTTTGGTTTAATTTGCATAAAAATAAAAGAAATCAGATTCATTAAGAATAATTCAAACATACTCGTTGAAGAAAAAGAACAAATATGGGGAGAACACCTCCAACAAGAAACATATCGCTCTCTCCGCTGCTAGCACAAAGAGAGTTACACCGAGTTCAATCTTTCAATCCTCAACCAAATATTTCAATTTTTACAGAGTTCAACCTATAGAAAAAATAGTTGTGCCAATGATAAGCAATAACACAAATGAAGACTCATAAAAGGTCATATCTTCACATCAAACCTGTCAAATCTACTGCAAACAACAGCAATAAATTTGTAAATTTTAGAGGAAGATGGAGAAGAAGCGTACACTGGAGCGAAATAGGAAGGGTTGGCCCATTGAGGCGGCGGCGGTATGCCCGGAACTGAAGTTATTCGGATGCTCAATCAAGACTGTGGTGGTGTTTTAATTTTGCACAATCTGAGGAGAAAGCTTTCCAATTCCAAATAGATTTCAAAGAAATCAAATAGTTGAGAGCAAAGAGATATGAGAGAAGGGTTGATAAGATTTGGGATTTGGGAAGGAGAGAGAGTTCTGTCTATTGCTTTGAGAGAGAGAGATCTGGGAAGGTACTTTTAGGTTGACGGAGAGAAGAAGAAGAGTTTTTTATTCCTATGCGTGTTTTTTTTTTTTCTTCCTAAAAATGGTTTTTAGTGGCTCTATGGAAAAATTAGGTGAGAAATATAAGGAAGTCATAACTAAGTGGTTGGAGATGGTTATTAAAAGTGGATTAGGAGAGAAGATTAGGGTTGTAAGCATAATTAGAGGGTTAAACAACATTAGGTAGGTGGGGCTGGTAATTAAGAGGGAGATTAGGAGGGAAAAATTAGGATTAAGTGGGTGCTTAACATAAACCCTTATTCTCCTTTTATAGTAATTAAGATTAAGATTAATATAAAAATGCAGCGGTATATTGGTACACCAGAAATTCATGAAGCTGAAGCTGAATATTTACAACTGCCAGATTAAAACAGAATGTTTGCACGTAGTGAACTCATGATAATACTCAATATGGTATTAATATTAGGAATTGTCGTAGTTTAATCTTGTTGCTTGAAAATTGTAACGAGTAGCTTATGACTTAGATCAAGCAGCTTGTTCTACCAAGTCTTTAATTATTGTCATCTTTGTATTAAAATTTGAAATTACTATTATGAATGTTTTTTATAATGGTACAAATTACTATTAGGAATAAAATGCACTAATTTTATTTTTGTAAAATAAAATAAAATCATGCATATATTGAATTTAATAACATTTGTTTTTTTAGTAAAAAAAATTGTTGTTATAAATGAATGTAATAAGTAATAACCATTAAATATTATTGATTGCTTTAATTAAAGACATCATCCATAAGAGTGTTGTGTTTTTATTTCTTTGTCTTTTTTGTTGAAATAAACGGTTGAAATTTACTCTTTAAGCCCCTTGAGTTGCTCTTAGGCCTCCCAATATTCCGTTTTTACCCTTAGATCCAATTCGTAAATTACAATCCGAATTTGATTTTCGTACAGACACAATTAGGATTTTATCTTCCGAACTGCTACAATCTTCATCTTCTCATATGAATGGGTCTCGAGATAAAGAGGGACAACACGAAAGGCAACAAGAATTGTGGTAGATAATTTTGGATGATAATTGAGATTCAACTAATGTTCTAGGCTTTTGTACGGTTAAGATAATTTTGATTTTCGTTTTTTTCTGCCCAGGTTATCTCTGCATCTGTGTTGTGGTTTTTGTTTTTTCCTGTTGTTGCTCTATCCTTGGTTTGCGCCGATTGCTTGAGTGTAGGGGTTGTTTGTTGTATTTGTTTTTGGTGTTGCAAGCTCTCTGTGAACTCTTTTCGGTTTAGTGCAGGAGGTTCTTAAATTCGGATCTTATATTCCGAAATGATGAATTATAGTGCACCATTGAGAACAACAATCTCAGATACCGTGCTTCTTTTATCATGTGTGTTAGTTAGTAGTGGAGAAGAAGAAACTGGAAAGACAGTTGGATCTACATCTCCTTTTTCAATCCTCCATCACTTCCTCCTCTGTTATAACAACCACCACCACCACTACAATCATTACTAATTGCTGGACATGGAGCACCTCATTTGTTGCATTCATTCCTTCTACCAAAGTTCAAGTTCCCACAACTATTTACAGTATAACAATTATGAATCATATAAATAAAAAAACCCAGTTCAATTGCTATGTTCAATTTCATCCATGAACACAAAGTTCTTCATTTCCTTTTTCTTTCTCATTGTTAGATTCAGATATACAAATTAAGAGAAAGAGAAAATGGCTAGGGTTTCAGTAATATCAGAATATTATTGCTTAACAAAATAAGGATTACACAGAGAATATAAATTGAAAACTTAAACTGACTAAACTACTGACTTACAAACATAAGCTCAATATCATAAGTCCACTAATACTATTATCTAACAACTCACAAGCCTAAAAATCTAGTTCTTCATTCCTTTTTTCTTCTTCCGAACACAGTTTCAAATCTAAATCTTATAAAGGTGTTCTTCATTCTCTATTAATTTTTATAAAAAAAATTGATCGATGAAGTGAAGTTTTTTTTTTTAAGAAGGTGAAGTGAAAAATTGAAGGTGGAGTTGGAGGAAAAAAATGGATGAAAACACAACGGTTGGGAAGATGAAATCCGAATTGGTGGTCTGTTTTTAATTGGTTCGGATTGTAATTTCCGAATTAGATTTAAGGGCAAAAATGGAATTTTGGGGGGTTTGAGAGCAACCTAAAGGGGGCCTAAAGAGCAATTTGTTCTAAGAGTGTGATGAATCCCACGTCACTGGGCTTTCTATAGTTCATATATGGCTCATGTTTTAAGCCCGTTGAATCAACAATGAAAATTTTACTCACAATCCACATCCACACTTCATACTCCACATTTAAACAAAGTATTTGGTTCGAGACACGGCATTAGAGAGGTCACTTGGTTGAGAAATCACTCATTAATCTAAAAGTATTTGGTTCGAGACACAATAATTAGAGATTTATTTTTTCAACAAGTATTTTCGGCGGAGCCATTGTAGGTGTCAATTTAAATAGGTCTCAAAATTGGCATCAACCCACGTATTCTTTTTTCAAATATTATTACCTGAAAAAAGAATAGAGTGATGAAGTCTTGTGGCATAGACGGACTTAGATCATCTCCTTTACATTTTCTTTACATCTCTATCTCACTTTTAATTTTAATCTCTCTTCTCAATAAAAATAATTAACTAATTAAAAGAGAGATAGAGAGATATTAAGGAGAGAGACGTAGAGAATGGAAGGAGATGATCCAATTTGAGCATAAACCCAAAGACCGTAATTTAAGAGTTTTTTTTAAACTATAATTTATTTATTTTTTACGGTCGAAAGCTCACATCATTTCATTTATCAATAAAGATGAAATACAAAGAGGAACCAAATCAAAAGTATATCAACTAAACCAAGAAATGACCGCCGTACAAGTGTGTGATCAGCCATTTCCGTTTGTCGCTTAATGAACTTTACCACAAGTTTGGATTTTGAGACAATACATTTTTAATATTACAAATTAAAGAACTAAATTACGAGTTACTAACACGGATATTGCAAATATCATCTACCACACTCTTCGAATTCATTTTAAAGATAATATATGTGATTCCTCTATGTTCCATTTCCTTCATTGCTTCGAGTAGTGTTATCGATTCACCTTCAATTATGGAACATTGACCATGATTCCATGATGTTCCCGCCATCACAAAAGTGCCCCATGTGGTCTCTCAAAATCCAACTTGCGCTTGTTAAGAACTAAATGGTTCTTGCTAACTAGTGCATAAGAAAAAAAGAAATAAAAGAAAAAATATACGTTGAGAAAACCAAAATTTAGACTTTTAAAATGTTTAACCAAATACAGTAGTTAGCATTTGCCTAACTTATATTTAGAAACGAAAAATGTTGTCGTCAATTCCATTTTCTTTTTCTCTAGGATAATTATTGTGTAATTACATCCACAAATTTTAGCTCAACCGGCAGAAATGTCGAAATTGTGTCATGATTGGAGTTTGAACCCCGGTCCCTCCACTTTGTGTGTGAGTTTTCAATCGCTTTATATTATTTTAATAATTATTTCAATCGCTTCCTTAATAAAAATATATTATTTAATTATTTTAATAATTATATATTTTTTTTTTATGTGCATGCCTAAATAACTTATAAGATTTGTGGTTGTTAGACAATTATCGCTATATATTTTCTCTATTTTGATGATTGTATTTCACTAGCTATGGCATCCAATCGATTAGCTATAAGAACATAGAGACATGACAATTGAACCAATCATTCTTATATAATCAGACATTGATTTCGTGGTTTATTACAACTAATTAGTACGTAGTAATCCATAAAACTAATGGAGCTGATATCTATCTATCTATATGGTACAACCACTCCATATACATATGTTTGGAATAGTTTAACAATTAACACCGATTTAACACCAGAGTCAACTCAATGTTTTTTCTTTCTTAATTTCACGTTATCGTCTACTCAATATTAGCCACTAACCCTTGACTTTTAATATTTTATTACTTGAAAGGTTTACGAAATCCCTTCTTCTAATTTGAAATTTATAAACAGATTACTCTAATTAGCTACGATGAAACGGTTACTCCCTCCGATTTTTTTATAAAAAACAAAAATGAAATTAAGAGTAATTAAATAGGGATATTTATGAAATAATCTTAAATTTATAGGAATACTGAATAAAGATAACTATTTAAAATATATTTCTTTAGTCTTAGTGACTTTTATATTTTGTTTCTTATAAAAATTACCGAAGGAAGTATTTAATTAGTGATGGCATACAATGTCTTAAAATTTTACTTATCTCTCGTCGATACTAAAATAAGTGGAAACCAACATATATATAAAAAAAATATATTACTCAGTAGTTTTTAACATATTAAATCTACATTGTGGGTGTGTTTGATCTGCTATAGAATAAGGGACTGAACAAGATAATTTAGGTGTATTGTGTTTTATTTTCAAACTGTTTTTGAGACTGAACAAACTGGAAACCAAAAGATTGGACAAAAACTAAAATTCTTGTCTCTCACTAAAACACGTGACAACTTTTTTGTTCTGTGCACAAGTTAAATAAAAATAGCAAAATAACATTTTTGTTCACCAAACATCGTATAAGAAAAAATTTGTTCAATACCTTACGTGTATTGTTTTGTCATGTGCCGCTCTATCTAATACATTTTGCCATGTACAATCTTTTGGTTTCCAGTTAATACATTTTCATGTGTTGTTCCAGTTAATACAAAATTTCAAAATGTATTAACTGACTATATTTTCAAAAGATTATTCTAATTAATACATTTTGTACAACAGAACATAAGCTGCTAGCTTGTGAAAACATTCATTTATAGTATTAACTTCACAAGCTGTCATTCCTCAATGAATATATTTTGTATTCACAATACTGTAAAATCACTTACTGTGGTAGTATTAATTTTCTTTAGTAAATTGAGACTTAGAGATGAATCATATATTTGCTGTAGAACTTTTCGTCTGCAGGGTGCATCCAATTAATTTGCAAGTCGTAGAAAAAAAGCTATACTAAACTAAAATAAGCTGTTTTGCAGTGTAAGTGCGTAATTCCAATCTTGGATGATCATCATTAGCATAACTTTAAAGACAAGTTTACATATTCTCCAAAACAAAAAAAAAAGACTATTCTTAACACAACGATAAAAAAAAGTACTATTATATTAATGTTTTTTAAAATAAATATATGTCATTTTTCTAAATGACACACTAATTTAGAAATGAAGTTAATTTTATATAAGAAAGCGAAATATTATGATTAATTTTACAAAATTGTCTTTCACTAATGATATGGAGTAAAAAAAATTACAAAAACAAACTTCTAGAAAAAAGTGAATAAAAATCGGTAAGAGGCAGTATGATTGAAAAAAATAATATTAATATTTATTGGAGTTGTAAAATGACGTATAAAATGAAACAATTTTTAAAAAGTTATCTACACAATTTTTAAATAATAATCCTCTGATTACTGTTATAAATAAAATTAACTTTTTTGGTACATTAAAAAGTTATATATCTTAGACATGATATGGATTAAATACATCACATTTTAGTATTGAGTTAGATATTTTCTCCCCTGTAATATTAACGACTTTTGATTTACTCCTTGTAAAAAAAATGAATTAAAAAGTCACACAGATAAATATTACGTATCACTAATTAAATAAATAGAAATTGAAATAAAAACCACTTAGCAAGCCAAGTCATAAAAATGAACATGTAACATGTGTTATTAGGGTTTAAAAGAGAAAAATCTTGACAGTACGAGAGAGAATCGAACCTTTTTTTTATAGAAAATAAATCAAAAATTGCTAACATTACAAAGAAAAAAAACTTATTAACTCTTTAGCATTTGGATGGTATGTGAATCAATTCGATCGTTTATCTAGATAGTTTTTGTTTTTGGGGGGTTGGTAGTGGTTTGGAAAACCATAAGCTCTGTGTTTTGTTTGGTATATATTAAACTTTTGATGGTAAAAAAAGTGTATTGTTAGCATTTTCTAAAATCAAATTATTGTGTATCTTGAAATTTGAAAAGTAAATATGTATAGAGAAATTAAAAAGGGGAGTTGTGTGTGTATATGAGAGAGAGTGGAGGGGGTAATATGTCATTATAAAAAAGACATAACGATATTTCATTCATGTATCCATCAATTTTCTTTGACAATAATGCATCTATCAATTATCAAGTATATTCTTTAGAAAAAGGCAATCTAACAACATTTAATTAATTGCAACATACACTTTATCCATTATAAATATCAAGCTCATGAACCCACCACCTTCCACAATCAGATTGAACCAACAATCTTGAAAGAAAAAAAGAAAAGAAACAATGAGGCTCATTTCAACTCTCCTTCTCTTACTCCTAATCTCTTTGGCAGCATATTCCTCTGCCACTCCAACAAGATCAAGAAAAAGTGTCCGTATTCATAAACCTTGTAAAACATTAGCATTTTATTTTCATGACATTCTTTACAATGGTCACAACTCCAAAAATGCCACGTCAGCAATTGTAGGAGCACCAGCATGGGGTAACCGAACCATATTAGCAAACCAAAACCATTTTGGTAATTTGATTGTTTTTGATGACCCAATTACATTAGACAATAATTTACATTCACACCCTATTGGTCGTGCTCAAGGATTTTATATTTATGATAAGAAAGAAATTTTCACTGCATGGCTTGGTTTTTCATTTGTGTTTAATTCTACTCATCATAAGGGTAGCATAAATTTTGCTGGTGCTGACCCTTTGATGAATAAGACTAGGGACATTTCTGTAATTGGTGGGACTGGTGATTTTTTCATGACTAGAGGTGTGGCTACTCTTTCAACGGATTCACTTGAAGGTGACGTTTATTTTAGGCTTCGTGTGGATATTAATTTGTATGAATGTTGGTAATTAATTAATTAATTAGCTTTTTCAGCTAATTATTACTACCAACTTTGTTTTATTATATTTTGTGTTTGTTTGTTTTTTTGGTATTTATATTTGTCTTTTTTTTTCTTCTTTCTTTGAAGTTTTGGAGCCTTTGGAGGGATACGATATATATATATATATATATATATCTTGTTCCCTCCTTATTCAAAATTGAAATATAGTGCTTCACATTTATATTTTGTGTGATATTTGTATTGTGTCGTTTATGTCTATGAATGTAATTTTTTAAAAATTGAATTTTACTATACAAAAAGGTTTAACAGCGTAGCTTGTTGTCTGTTTATCTTTTATTCGTGTGTAATTAATTTATTTTATATATATAAAAGTAAGGTTTGTTATTAAAAAATTTCAATTTTTAATTGGATATTTGGTCATTTATGTTTTATTTTGTGAAAATTACCTAAATTCTTAATCAAAGGGTCAACTGCAGCACAATTAATGCTACCCATAATGCAAATTTGGAATTAGGCTCAAAATGTAGTTTGTTCCTCCATTGAAATTTCCCTTCTAATAACTTCAAAATTTAACGCTAATTTGGTAATACTGGATAAATTCTAATGATTACATAAATAAATAAATAAATAAAACTTTCATTCTTAACTCAATACACAACCAAAAGATGAAAGAAAGAAAAAAGATGATGAACAGTGTATATTGTTGTTGAGATTTATTAAGTGCGAGTTAAAGTTTCAATTGAGCAAAATATAAATGAAAGAGTTCATAAACCTAATGCCTGAGGTGTTAAAAATCACTTGTGTGGTTGCTTTTAGCCCGATGAATTGATCCAACCTAGTGAGACTCCCCTTCACAGTCCAACTATGGTATCAGAGTCTGTTTGGGGGAACAATAAGTGAGTGGTGATGGATCGTGGATGCGGAGAGACTTGCATTTGAAGGGAGATGTTGAGATCTATCAAGTGAGTTAAAGTCTCGTATTGATTGGCAGAGTTGAAGATGATGAACATATACATTCACATCTTCATACATTTTTTGAATTTCGTTTAATTTGAATACCAATAAATTTTAAAAACTAAAATTATACTTTATAGATTGCCATGCAGACTTTTTTTAATAAAAAGTGCGAAAAATAATGTATATGTGCATATTATAAAAGATAAATCACTTAAACGAAAAAATAAATAAAAGACCAAATCTCAACAAAGTCTTAAACAAAGTCTAAAATAATATTAATGTTTGATTTATTTTAAGTTTTAAATAAAAGACTAAAAGTTTTATTTGTTGAAGAGATAAATCACTTAAAACTTAAAATACTAAATGTATTCACGAGTCATTTAAATTTAATGTTTGTAATTCGTTTGGCCCGACTTATTTTCTACTTTTTTCTTCTCCTAATAAAGGAGGAAAAAATTGTGTTTGACTTCACTTTTTTTTTTTTTTTTACTTTTTTACTTTATTTCTTTAATACTTTTAAGGAGAAATAGTGTCAAATATAATTTTATACTTCTCTATTTCGTTTAAGCAGAAATAGAAAAGTAAAAAATAAGTCGGGCCAAACGGGATCATTACAAACCTTAAATTTAAATGACTCGTGAATACATTTCACATAATTATAAAAAAGAATGTTGTTTTTCAACCTTAGGCTTTTAGGCCCTAATAAGTACATTTCAATTACAACAAAGTAACTACCATATCACCAAGGTGAGCTGTTACTTTGACTTGCTTGTCTATGATTAAGACTTCACTATCAATTTATTTATTAAGAGTGAGATACTTAATTTTGGAACCTTACCTCTAAATTTTTGTTGGAGGCGATTGTGAAGTCTTATATTGTCTAGTTTTTTAAATAAAGGAGGCTAAAAATTAGCTATTTGAGAAGTTTCACATTGCTTAGCATAGTGAAGTAAGGGAGAGATCTAAACCAAGACTATATATTGGATTTAAGTTATTTGTTTTTAGATGCATTGATCAATAGCAATTTAAGTTTAAATTTGATTTAGTTTAAATATTTATTTTGTGAAAGTGTGGTTGTGTTGGGTTTGGAGTGAGAATGAGAGTGAGAGAAATGTATGTGTTATAAAAAATTCACATAGTAATAATTCTCTAGTTTTCAGTTTACATAACGGTCGTGGTTTTTTCTCCAGTTTTAAAATTTTTACGTTATATTTGTATCATAATCGTACTTATTTTTCTTCTGCTCTATGATTTACTAACAATTTTAACAAATCCATCATCTTAAGTATATCAATTATGTCTTGTTTTGATTTAGATATCAGCAATTTACATTTCAATTCAAGTCCAAAATACTTTTATTTTTACTACATTTACTTTTACATGTTTTACAATTCAAACATTTACTTTCACTACCAATCTTTACATTTCAACCATTTTGATTTACCTTCTTAGTTAAATTTACTCGTTCATGTCTTTCACTTTAGAATCCAAATTCATCTTGTTTAATTTCACTTTCATACACATGAGATTATCATTTAACTTGACTCATTTGTGGTCAGATTAAGTAGATTTTACTATTAACTAAAATTAATGGTAAACACAACACACATGATATATATAAGATAATTCTACATATACAATCATAAAATGGAGTAGTTGAGGGTTTTTCATTGTTATTTTTTTATGAGAAATTAATGGGGTGAGTAGTTGCCATGTTAATTAAAACTAACTAAATAAGATTTAGTATAACATAAAAACTTGTTAATTGTCATCATAGAACAACCCATTGTTGACCGACCACACAACTATTAGTTGCCAACCACTTAGCCAAAACATGGGCTGGCTACAATTGACTACTCTACAAGGTAGACAATCACGACCAAAAAAAGTTGTTGTTATGATTTAGGTAATCTTAGCCTTGAAGCGATTACTAACAAATTAAATTTGAACATCCAAATGAGAAAAGTGGTCCTTCCCACTTTCTCTAATACAGTATATATATTACTCCTACTACATTATTTTTGTCTAAATGTAACATGGCTTCTAAGCGAGATAATAACATGAGTGATACTGAAGTGTTAGCCATACTTAGCTGGGAGTCAAGAAAAAATACATGCAAAAAATAGTAACATTGAGTCGAGATAGATATAATAATGTGATATTTGATGGATCTAACTATTTAATATATATTTAAAAACTATTTAAAACTATAATAACATGAGAAAATTGAGACAAAAAATCAAACGGCTACATAGAAATACTTAAAACGACATTTTAAAATAAGTTATTTAAACCAAGTTTTCATTTGAAGTTTTTATAAAATTATTCTTTGTAAAAACAATTTTAACAAAAAATCAGTACACTACAAAAATCATTTTTTTAAAAAACTAAAACAACCGGGCTCTATTATATATTGAGTGAAGAGATCTTCTTTTGTCATTCTACCTGTTTCTCACACGTCCTACGTATTTCCATTTATACTCTTCCGCTAATAGTAGCACCCTTACAATCTTTTTTTGGAATAGTAGCACCCTTACAATCTAAAACTAAAAGAGCATGTAAAAAATTACAATCAAAATTAATTAAAACTGTGGAAAATGGAGCATTAAATCCCTTTTTGGCTAGGAAGTCCGCATATGAGTTGGCCTCTCTGAAACAGTGTTGAATAGTGACAACACAATCTGGAGATTTTTTTTCTCAACTGCCCCTCAAAACTTCTTTTTTTTCCACAATACCCCTCTTTTAAAAACAATTGCTCTAGTGCCCCTCTTTTGGGACAAAATCTGGCGCATGACAGGGTGTGGCGACAATGGCAGTGTCGCCATTGATCAGGGCTGTCGGATTGATCCGACGTCTGTGATTCGATGTGGGAGAAAGCATCTTCAGCGTTGGATCATTTCAACGATTGATACGATGAGGGAACACGGTGCAATTGCGTCACACCAGAGCTTGAGTCTATGAATACCCAAAACTCAAAAAAAAAAAAAAATCATTCTCTCTTTTCCTCTCTCTCTCAACCGATCACTCTCTCTTCTCTCTCTACTTGCTCTCATCTCTCTCTCTCTCCTGTTCTTCCATATGGATGAACTTCATCCCTTCCGGCGAAATCTCCGCCACACCCTCCAGAACCCGGTGGCGGCTCAACCGCGTCGTCCGCCGAAACATCCTAAAACCACCGTGCCGGAATCTCTTTTTACCTAGAAAAACCACCAAAACTATTCAAAATCTGTTCTTTAACCCTCCTAAACACAAATCCAAACCCCAAAACTCAGATCTATACTGTTCTGTTCATATAAATAAAAAAGTTAAAAACCCAGATCTATTCTTTTCATACACTTTTGATATAAAACCAACAGAAAAAAAGAAATAACAACACAAATTGTTTGGTTTTTATATTCTGCCTTCTCTTCTTCTCCTATATTTTCTGATTTTTCTTTGATGTTTTTTCTGCCAAAACTCAGATCTATTCTGTTCTGTTCATATAAATAATAAAAAGTTAAAAATCCAGATCTATTCTATTAATGGTTGTGTGGATGATGGTGGTGGAGGTGTTTTGTTATGGGTTTTGATGGAGGATGTTGTGTTGTTTTTGTTTTTGATGGAGGATTATTTTTGAAAAAACCCAGCACTCTGTTCTGTTGTTTTAATGGAGTATTGTTATTAGGATTTTTTTTTAAAACAAAAAAACTATAAAAAACGCCATTTAGGCCAGAAATTGTAAAGAATTTTTTTTTACAGTGGTGGATGGCGACACTGCCACTGTCGCCACCTGCACATGCATGGTGGAAGTGTCTATGTCGCCACCTGCTGTCCCCTGCCAAAAGAGGGGCATTATGGCAAACAAATTTAAAAGAGGGGTATTGTGGGAAAAAAATAATTTTTGAGGGGCAGTTGAAAAAAAAAATCCAATCTGGAAGATTTAGTAGAGTAAAAACCTCCTCTACGAGAGATTTGAGATAAGATATGGTGGTAGAACGATTGAGAATAGCATCTCGCTAATAGCAGATGTTACAAAACTAAAAAAACAAAATTAGCATTGAAGACTAACTTTTTAAAAAAAATGTCTTTCGGTACTTAAATAGCGGAAGTTATAAAAAATAAATTTGGTAGGGTGTTTTTAATGTGTATCCGCTGATAAGTGGCGGATCGAAGTATTTTGATAAATTTGTAAGACTCACGAGAAATAAAATAGGATGGGAAAAATAAACACAGAAGTACTAGCCATTCTTAGTTGCCACAAATACATGCATGCACATTGCGAATTAATGGTCAAAAATATCATTGATCATTCCACTCTAAATTGATCATTCCACTCTAATTAAGCAATGGCTACATATGCCCATAAAAGAAAAAAAAAAAAAAACAATGGCTACATATAGAAATATTGGGCCCAAAAGTCATGTTCTTTTTTCTTTTAGTCTTCTCTATACGCTAAAGATATCTCCCAGTCTCCCACCTCCCCAAGCACAAAAAAAAAAAAAAATTGTCGTTAATTTTTCAAAAAATTATTAGCAAACTAGCCTCAGAAAATGTTCAACTTATGTATAAGATTATTGTTTGTGTTATACATAATCAATCAATATTGTGTATGTGTGTATATATAAGAGAGATCAAATTACACTGATATATATATATATATATATATATATATATATATATATATATATATATATATATATATATATATATAATGTTTGAATAATGTCACAATGTTCAATAACTTTTTAACGAATATAAATTTTACAAAATTTATCGTTGAATTTAAATTTTATATTATATAGATCTTTCATGAAAAAAATTTAAAAAATAATTTATGTCTAATCCGAATAATGCATATGGGATCTCAACATTTATATTTATTAGAAAATAGTAACAGTAATAGTAATGTATAAGTAACATTAATCTAATAATTATATGATATGATATTAATATAGTGAGGATAGTGAATTTACCCAAAAAAAATTATAATCCTAATAGGGGTGTGGAAATCTATATATTTGGACCGACGGCCTGTTGACCTTAGTCAATGCTTATTAGGCATGGACTTCAAAAAACAGACCATGGACAAAGAAGCTTGGCCCTCACTATTTTTTGGGGGAGATTCTTTTTGCGCCTCCTAAACTTCTCACGCACTCCCTAGCTTTCCATTTATATCTCCTTGTAGGTTAAGTATCGAGTGTGTAAAAATATAAATCTAGTAAAAAATCACAAGTTAGCCTATGAACATGTTCGGCAGGAAAAAAAAAAGCAAAAAACTTTGTTGCAGTTAAATTATCTTGACAGGTGGCCAATTTTGTTTGACTACATGTGTGGCTGTAACTTAGTATCCACCAATCATAAAGCTTGATTGATGAATTCTATAACTTGACACCTTTGTGTTTTTTTTCTTCACATTCTAACAATTTTTTATTTTGTTAATTTCATCATTTTGTTTGTAAACGGTTGCATAGTGTATCATTGATTAATCATAATAATCTTGTCTATGTTCTGTAATGATTATATGGTCGAGATCATTATGGTAATGATTATATGGTCGAACGTTAAGTAGAGAACACATGTTTTATCAAACTAGGGTGATATTTCATCTAAGGGACGTGACAGACGCAAACATTTGGGTTGGGTTAAAATAAAATTGTCATTCGCTACTTAAGATGCGAATTGGTTCGATATATACGTAACGAGAGGTTAAAATTGAAAGGAAAAAAATAAGGGGTGCGCGAGAAGTAGTATGGGCACGAAAAGAAATTCTCATTTTTGGGGTCAACATTTACCCTCACATGTTAAAAGGAGACGTAGGTGGATTTTTATGGGCTAACAATTCAGGAGACTTTCTTCACCTCTCGCATTTTTAAAAGAAAATTGTTTTTCCGACCCCTGTCCATTTCTTTTCTACCCCCCAAACTGACGTTTTTGCCCTTGGGGGTATGAAAAAAAATTGCCAAAAAATTCAGTTTTTACGAACCGAGCTGTTTGCCTAACCAGTTCGGTTTATATTAACCGAACTTTTGTACTTGGCCGTACAGATGAATTATCACCTTCTTTACTGTTCTATTTTGTTGATTCCATTGGGGTATTTGCTGTCTTGCACCCAAGCATCACGTCCCTTGGGACATGTAAATCCGTTGGGTACTGGTTGGGCATATGGCTTTCACTTTGGGTTGTGCTTGATTTTATCACCGTCTGGTTTCTTCCCCTTTTTTTAGTGTAACCCTTCCAGCCTTGTCCATGTGCAATAGTAGGGTCAAACATGTTTAGAGTTTGGTTAATATAAACCGAACTGGTTAGGCAAACAGCTCGGTTCGTAAAAACTGAATTTTTTTGGCATTTTTTTTCATACCCCCAAAGGCAAAAACGTTAGTTTGGGGGTAGAAAAGAAATAGACAGGGGTCGGAAAAGCAATTTTCTTTTTAAAAAACCACTCATGACGGTTTCACATGATTTGTTTAGAAGTTTATATGTGGACAATATAAAAACATATGTTTTTTTAACGTGTACATTCAAAATCATATTGAGTTACCTAGCATTTGAATGATATTATTTACATTCAAGTTAATTAGATATTATGAGTTGTAATCCTAACTTAAAAATATAGCAACGATGAAACACTTGAGGAATGTACACTCTATGATGAGCGAAAATTTTGTGGCACATTGTAATTCTATATACTTGATTAATTATTCTCTGTAATTACGCTTAAAAAGATAGTACTCACTTTTATTTAAAAATATATTGAGATGTGAAAAGTTACTGTTTTTAGCAGGGGCGTCTCCGAGTTTTTGGAGGCCATATGCAAATTTAAAAAGTGGCCCCTAAATTAAAAAATAAAAAATATTCATATCCTAATCAATAACAATAAAATACCTTTTAGTTACTTAAATGAATCTCTCTCTACACTGCTACGATTGTTTTTCTTTTACTTTTTTTTTTAGAGAAACGGGATCTGACTATTGAGTCTTACATTTTGTTGCAATGTATTAAATTTTACACCTCTAATTTCTGTTTGGTTCAACGGAGGGGAGGGAGGGGAGGGGTTTTAATGGAGGGAAGGGGAGGGGAGGGGGAGGGGAGTTGTTTAATTAAATACGTGTTTGGTTCAAAAGAGGGGAGGAAGGGGAGGGAATGTATTTTAACAAGGATAATTTTGTCAATATAAATTTTTAATATTCCAACAAGGATAATTTAGGATTTTAACAAATTAATTGAGGGTAATTTTGTCAATATAAGAAATTAGATTTTAGTTTCCCTCTCCTCCCCTCCAAATCCCCCCAAATTGTGGGAAGCAAAAATTGAGCTATATTACCTCCCATCCCCTCCCCCTCACAAAAAATTGAACCAAACATTTAAAATATCACCTCACCTCCCCTCCAAAAACCCCGAACCAAACGGACCTAATACTACTATCTCATGTATATTTTTTTGAGGCCTTCATTTTCAGGAGGCCTTATGTCATCGCACATGTTGCACATGCATCTGAACCTCTCCTGGTTTTTAGCGGTGGAAGGTCCACGTAAAAATGGCTAAAGATTTTTACAGGACAGCTAGTAGAGATTTGATTCCTATAGTATCTAGCTTGATGAATTATTTCTCTTGTGTAACATTTTGAGCCAACGAAACCTAGTAGTATAAAATCAAAATGATTGCTATAGACAGAAGAGACATGGCTGACTTTTGTTTAAAGGGGCCATTATTGGGAAAGAATTTGTTCTTTCAATTCAACCAGACAAATCAAGACCGAACGAAGTCTCATTAGATTCTGAGGATATTTAACATACTTTAAGCATAACAACATGTTGGTGCTGTTCTGGCCACAGTTTATATTCTCTGCAGATTGTGCACTATGGGTGAAGCATGAAATAAAATACATTTTGTATATTGTTATAGTGGAATATTCTTTATGCAGCGATAAGAAAACTATACACGCCCTTCTTATTCCTCTTTGTACATTTTTGACTATTCTGAAAGAAAAAAAAATTGTGTGTGTTATTTTTTATTTTTTTTGAGAACTTTTTTGTGTGTTCTAGTCTTCTAGATTATTGAATACTTATTCCTCTGTTTTTTTTTCTGTTGGTCAAGTAGTCTAGTGTCTAGAATATCCACCTCAAAGGTGAATAAGTGGAGTGTCTCGGACTCCTACACATATAGTGTGATGTCCTACCAACTGAGTTACGTTCACGGGACCTTATTCTTATGTTTCTATAAAAAAAAATAATTAAAAAGTGATTACAAGGGTATTTATTATTTCTTTATTAATTCAAACACCTCTCGTCATATGATGAAACAAGACTATAAATTGGTTCAAATAATATATAACTAGCTTATTGACCTTATGAAACAAATCCATACTTATAACGACGTCTTTAACCTTATTATTTTAATAAAAGAACCGCTCACATTAAATAATCACTCACTCGTATAAAAATACAATTACAACGATTAAATTTATTATCAAACACTTTAATTTCATTCTACTAATATTTTAACCATATCAACTACTCCATCCGTCCCAAATTATAAGGGAAAAACAAAAATCACACTTATTAAAAAAAAGTAAAATATGATAATTTGAAATATGTTTTTGTGGGTTTTCTTTGAGAATAAGGGGAGAGGGAAAAAATTAAATGTAATTTGCATTTAATTTTATAAGAAAAAATATTCTTGAAAATGATTTTTCCCCTTATAATTTGAAACAAAAAATGAGATTTTTCCTTTATAATTTAGGACGGATGGATGGAGTATATCACTGGCTTATGACTATCCGCTAACTTTTAAACTCTAACTTAATTTTCCCAAACATAGTCTTATAAAGAACTTAGACAGCAATATAAATATAAAATAATGTTCTCACATGGAAATAGATTTTACTCAAATTCAACGTGGAATATACTCTAAAAACTTAGTACATCATAACAAGAGAAACAAAAGGATCTAAGAAAATTGCCTGTACGTAAAATGGAAAAAGGATTTAATGGAATTGTATATATGATGATAATATTGAAGCTAAGAACGTGTCTTTGTTTTTTTGAAGTCTAAGAACGTGTCTTAATTACTAAGTAGCAGGGAAGATATTTTGATAGTTAAAAAAGAAAGACGTATGTGAATGTGATGTGAATCATGAGATTTAAAGGCGGTGGTAAGAGACGTGGCAGTTCCTTGTCCATCCCTAACTAAGGTGCATGAAATGGAAGAATCGGAAAATGGTGAAAGGGACGAATGATTACTGTTGTTTTTGTGGAGAATTGGGGATGGACATACATCACTCTCCCTCTACCCACTATTGTCTTGTTTCTATATATTGTTATGCCCCACGTATAGAAAATATTTACCTCCACTTCTACTTGTTTTATATTTTCACTTTCGTGTTAACTTCAACAATTCATTTGTGTATATTTCCAATTTTTGTGAAATTGTGAGTCAATTATAATAATTTATTGATCTTATCGGAGTCAATCTTTGTCCGATGGTATTCCTCTTCAGCTATAATGTGTGGAGGGGGTTTTGTACCTACATGTACTTAGATGTTCAAATGAGTAGAAGAAGTAGATCAATGTTTTAGCGTTGGGTCAAGACCGTTGATGGACATATTAATATTATTGATGACTGTCGAAAAACAACTGAGGAGTCTTGATGGACTATAAATGTCCATCATTTTAATGTCGGACGTTATGATACGCCAATTATATTGTTCGTTGACTTGGACAACTTGAGCTTAATTACTCGACAGTTTAAGAAGAAGATTTCTTCAGCTAATGGGCCTTGGGCCCAATCCAAAACATTTATGAATGAGAAGGTAAACAATTAGTAAAAGTTAAAGCTGAGTAGCAAGATATTATCAAAGAAAAAGAAAAAGAAGCTGAGTAGCAAGATTCAATGGAAAGATTTTGTAGGACAGAAGACACATGATCGGAGCTAGTGCATACAATGTGCACAAGTCGAGATCAATGACGCATCTTTTTTTGTTTGTATATTTTTGCTATCTTTATTACTTTTTAAAATTAAGTTTTTTTATTAATTTGTTTTTGGTATTAACTTTCTAATTTCTAAAAAATGAAAATTCGATAATTCACAATTCAACTATGAATTATATAAAGTTTGACTAAGAATTATTCTCACGAAAAATTAAATTTAGATTCTCTCATACGATTTGTCTTACAAGAGTTTTATTAATCACTTAAGTATAATGTCTTAGTTAGTTCTTTTACTTATTTTCTTTACAATATTATTTTATGTGGCCTGAAAATAACAACAAACTAATAAAGTATAGTTTTTAAACTCATTAGATTTAATATAGTGGTAATTTTTTTTTGGATAAAATGCATGAAGATTTATGTTTGACCTTCATTATTGCTAAAAAATTTGACTATTTTATAGTAAAGTACTGTAATTTAAAATAAGAGTATATAAAAAAATAATTTATTAGTTGGTGACACGTGACATAGCACGTGTGTTCAAGAACCGAATATCAAAGGGCATATTCTACTATATTCTTCTTTGTCATATCATATAGCATACTACTAAAATTATGGAAGGCAATGGCAATCTTTTTCAGTTGTTTTTTCACATAGGCAAATGCCAACAATTATTTTCTCTGTTTTTAGTTTAGTCGCTAAAATTTTCATTTTTAAGATAGATAAGTAGTGTATTTAGAGTTCAAATTCCGATTTTATGTATAAAATATGACATTTTTTTTTAGATTAAAAAATATGACATTTTTATTAATTGAGCTACACTTACGAGAATATTTTTCTCTAGTCTTTAATATAAAAAAAAATTATTTTTTAAAATTATTAAAATTTTGATAAATTTAGTCTATAATATAAATAAACTAAAATCAGTTCATTCTGGGACCGGAAAAAATATAGTCTAATTTATTAATTATCTATTATTTTTTGTAAAATAAAATCATACTCTCTCAATGGTTTCAAAAGTACATTTTGGTGAGGGGACGGGGGACCAGCAGAGAGCCGTGACGAAACGAGCCGCTGCCGTCTTTTTTGGCCTAAAAAAGTCATCACGTCAAGTTGTTGACGGTAGACGACTTCGTTCCGCCACGCCGCATAATCTTAACTAACCCACTGTTTTTTCTCACTTTCACAGGCCCCATAACCCTTTAATTAATCAATTTTAAGTCTCACGCTACATGTCAGACATAAGGAATTTGTTTTTTTTATACAGCTTTTAATAGTACTACTAGTATTTAGGTAGACCGTCAAACATAAAGTATACGAGGATGAATGTATCTGGACATCATACAGTCCCGTATACCTTTTTTTTAAAAATAAAAAAATAAACATGAATAAAAAAAACCATTAAAAATTTGAAAGTATGCAAAAGTTAATTAAAATTAGGGATAAAAAGTTGTAATAGAAAATATTTGGAGAACTAGAAGATGATGAAATATTTTATATGGAGTTATGGACTAAAAACAAAATTTAAAATATTTATAAGGACTAATAACTTATTTAACACTAAAATTAAAATTTAAAAATAATATTATTTAATTGCTATATAGACTTTAACTATTTTTCTTAACTTGCATTTTTATACTGGTAATTTTAAGAGTGATAATTTAATTTCTTAACTTAAGTTTGTTAACCTAGCTGGTAAGGTTTTGGATTTGGTGCTATACAAAAAGCACGTAGTTTCACGCTGCACTGTATCCTGACCGTCCGATAACTATTTAATGGATAACTTTGAGTTTGCTGAGTTTATTTTTTCACAATTCAAAATTTCCTTAACATGGGCAATCTCAAAAATTGTACTGGATGAAATTTTGAAAGAATTCTTCAAAACCTTTTTACCTTATTATAATATACTCTCGGGATTTAAAATATATTGATCATAAACATTTTCTACAAAAATCTTTACTCAAGTGTTATAAAAAAATCGTTACCGAAGTAAAGTTAAAGATTTATATTTTATTCCTTTCAACCTATTTGGGTTAGCCTAGTGGTGTTGGTTTGAGTCCTTAGAGTATGCTCTCTCAAGGTCTCAAGTTCGATTGTCACTTGTGCCAATTTTGGTGGGTTAGTCCATAAATTTTTTTGCTTTAAATGGGACTCTGTTAGTGGACGGTGAAATTAGTCTCATCGAATTAGTCGGTTATAAGGCCGGTATCGAGTTTAAAAAAAAATTATTGCTTCCCCTGAAAGCTTAAATGGAGCATCAAGGGCCTGTGTTTTACTTGTTTTGAGTTTTAGTTGCAATTAGCTTTACTATTTTATTCCTTCTTACTTGTTTTCTTTTGTGATAAGATAAGTGTTTACTAAACCTACATTTTTTCTTATCTTACACCGGCGGCGGCATGTCATCATCTAACTTTTCTTTTCCTCCACGAATAATGACTATATATGGAGTGTGCAACTTTTTATATTTATGTTCACAAGTTCTTTAAACAACAAGAAAAGGCAGGTTTTGATACTTTTAAAATAAAATAGGGCTTTTGTAGAAATAAAAATACATTTAGAATCAAACGCGGGCAAAAAAATCCACACAGCTAACAGAAGAAAATAAGGATCGATTTGAATTGATTTATTTTGAGCTTATACGAAATAGTTTATGTAAAAAAATAAGTTTTTATGTATTAATTTTAAGATAAAGAGAGAAGAAATCCTTACAATCTCAGAACCAAGGAGAGAAGATGACGAAGGATCCAGATTCACTTTTTTCATATCCGGCTCAAAGCATACGTAAAGGGCTTTTCCCGATTACTCCGGCTGCCAAGAAATGGTAGCAGCGGTAAGGAAAGACAGCTAAATGAGAAGGAGTTGGATAGACAGATATCTTGCTACATGACGAGCTCTTGTAATAGAGATTTCTTCGAAAATTAGTTTTTTAAGTAGTTTATGATAAAACAACTTATAAAGATACAATTTTTGTTAATGAAAGCTTATGGATTAACATGAAACTTTATTTATTTGCATAAGATATTTTCACAAGTTCATAAATAAGTTAAATCCATGCTACCGAGAGTATTGTCTGCTTTAGACAGTGTAGGATTCTTCACGGATTTGTCCTTGAAAATGACCCTCGATTTCCGAACGATGTGAGAGATTTTAAGTGTCACAACATAAATCAAAACTTCAAATAGAAAAACGTTACAACAAGATTTCCATCATCTTCATGTGGAAGGTAACTCAAAAAGTCAGGTTGACATGATCACGAGGAAAGTTAAGTATAATGGTAATCTGCATACCTTAGTGTGCGTATACAAAAGCTTTTAAAGTTGAACGGAATGTGCATTTTTTTGTTGATAGATGGAATGACAAAGTCATTGAAAACTCACACACACAAATTGAGTGACCGGGGTTCGAACCCCGATCATGACGTCTGACACTAGCAATTTCGGCATTTATGCAGTTGAGCTAAGATTTATGGACGGAAGGTGCATTTTAATCATATTTGGTGAGAGAAAAATATAAATGCTGCTGATTAATTTCAACTTTTCTCTAAATTATTTTAACATTTGGTTATGGAGACTCCTCCAAATAAGGTTTCAAATCTTCTTTTTTATGAGGTTTCACGTCAGCCATCTTTCACTACAAAAAAAGGAAAGGAAAAAATTACAACATTCTAAACCAAAACGAGAAACCTCATTCTATCGTGTCAGCTTGCATGTCAATGCTCAAACTCGATCGAGAAACCGACAAACCGTCAAGATCTTACAATTATACATTTTAAATAAATATTTGTATACAATTTTCTCCACGTAACTTGTACGAATGACAAATCACCTAATCTCAAAACAACAAACTTTTAATATCGAGTAAAAATCATTTATAATTCACACTTTTTAATTTATTATTATACTACTATATTTTTTGTCAAAAAATATATATATTATTATAATTTATAATTATTTTACATTAAAACATTAAAAAAAATTAAAAAAATAATTTTATTTATTCTTAATTTTATTTAGACAAATGAAAAAGGAAATAAGTAGGTGGAAAAAACAAAAAATAGAGAAAAAAATGTAACCCTAGAACTCACTCGGTATTAAATTTGGGTGTAGCGTACGCCCACAGTGTTAACAGTAAACACGCGCCTCTTCATCCTTATTCCTACCTCTCTCACTCTGTCGGCATCTTCCTGTTTTTTCTCTCATCTCTATCTCTCTCTGTCACTCACACAATCCTTTCTCTAATCCCAAAAACCCTAGATTCCAGCCGCTTCTCTTAATCCAAATCCAATTCCAATTCAATTCAAATCGAGATACTACATAGGTAATTAATTCTCCCTCTGATCTCCAGTATTCAATTTCAATTTCAATTTTTCAATTCGATTTCTCATGCAAGCAATTCAATTATCAATTCAGCAACCTTTCAATTTTCATTTCATTTTTCAATCTGGAATCGTATTCAAGGGGTTCAGCATGTGAATTATGGAGCTAGAATTTTCTTTTATTCATTTTTTCAACTCTGTTACTTGATTTTTGGTTTTGATTGAAAATTCTGAGTTTATGAAATTTACAATATTTGTTCCTCTTCGTTTTTCTACATGAAACTGTTTCTTGCTTAATTAACTTCAATTTCACCGATATGTGATCGAATTCAGCATATTTGATGCATAGTATTAGTATTAAATATTTCAATTTTCATGCTTTTATATTTCTGTCTGATATTCTCTTTTTTGGGTAGAGGTTTGAGAATCTAACTTGAAGAATGTTTTATAATTCTCCGCAATCTTCCGGTTTTACCAAAGTTTTGCTCTGATATGCTCTTTTTATTTTTTGAGGAAAAAAAAGATAATTTTTTGTTCATATATCTAAAGAAAATTTGATTCATGACTGCAATATGTATACTATTTTGTTTGATTAATGACTTTTTCAATAAAAATTTCAGATTTTTTGAATAAATTTTTATCCTCGGGAATTTGGGTTGTAGCGTGGTGTTCAAATTTGTGGTGAATGGTTATTTTTTTTCCCTTCAGATTCTGTTAAAATAGATTTTGGAGATCTGGGCATGAAATTTTATTCTGTTCCAATTGATCTGTTACAAACCACAGATTTTAAGTTGGCTTATTATGAATTATGATGATTCCCTTTCACTAGTGAGATTATGTACCCTGTTTATTTATTAATATATGTTATTATTGTATGGATATATAAATCAGTGTTCTTTATATGTTTTATCTCAGATTTCAACTTGCATGGAAACAATTGTTGAAAACATTTAAAAAATATTGTTTTTCTGTTTTAGATTTATAGTATTTTTCTTATTTTGTGCCATCGAATGTGTTTCTTAATCATAAGTTCATGGGTTTTTTTCGCTGTTACTTTCCTATACCGTGTATTAACCATTTAATTCAAATTGATGCTAAATAATGTCAAAATGTCACTGCAATCACATTTATTATGGCTGAAGTTCCGGTTCTAACCATGGTCTATTGTCAACAGGATAATTGCTCCCCCCATGGGTTCTGGAAGGAGTATGATGTTATTGGGTTAATTTGCACTTACAACAACTGATAAACTCAATCTCAGTTTAATCTTTATATATATTAAATGGATCGACGTGATACCTCAGGGTTTGTAAGCGGGGGTGCATGGTACTCTTGTAGAGAGTTCTAACACTAACTTTGTAGATATAAATCTCTTTATGCTCTGAAGTCAGGCAGGCTTTTCTGTTGAAATTTCATAAATAGGATTAGATATTTTGTTTCTGCAGTTGTTTTATGGAATCAAGGTTCCAGCACTTGGGATTTCCTGTTAATAATTATGCAAATGCATTCAAGATTTTGGGCAGCTCTATGCAAGTCGAAGAAAGTGGAGCTGATTATTATGGTGCAGATACCGTGTTACGACTTGATTCCCCCGGTTCTTCAATCCCCTCCCTTAAGCCTTCCTCTAGGGGAACAAAAAGGAAGTGGGATTTTATTGATGGATGTATGAGCCAGACAGTTGGCTCTTCCTTGTCACTTGGGCTTGGGCGTTCAACCAGTTCATCAGACAGCAAGGGAAGTTCGGCCGTTGCTTGCACTGCTATGTCTTCAGGAAAAGATATTGAAGAGGAATCATCTATGGATATTGAGCTGGACTTCACTCTTAACCTCGGATCTGAGAAGGTACATAGCCTTAAGAAACCAGTTGATTACACTATGAAGACATTGGAGCTGCAACCGAAGTTTGATTTGGAGTTGAGCCTTTCCACCGGACCGTGTGAGTCAGATATTACAAGTGTTCATCTAAATCCATCACACCCTCAGTTGAATATGGAGATGGCTTCGGTATTCAGTGGGACACAAAATCCAGACGAGGGATCTACGTCATGCAGTTGGAAGCCAGGGATTGTTTTGCCATCTTTGAAGGCATCATTAAATACTGAAGCTAGTTTCGTTTTTAACCAGGCTCCAAAGCAGTTTGATCATAGTCCCATTGTTCAGGACCACTCCTCAACCGGAGCAAAAAGTTCTGTCACGTGTATTTCTGGGCTAACACATCAGCAACAGCCGCCACATCGCCATGGTAATTCCAAGATATGTCAAGTTGAGGGATGTGGAAAGGGAGCCAGAGGTGCCTCTGGACGCTGTATATCTCATGGTGGTGGTAGGAGGTGTCAGAAACCTGGCTGCCACAAAGGAGCCGAGGGTCGTACTGTGTACTGCAAGGCTCATGGAGGCGGCAGGCGGTGTGAATACCTTGGTTGCACCAAGAGTGCAGAAGGACGGACAGATTTCTGTATTGCCCATGGTGGTGGCCGGAGATGCAGCCATGATGGTTGTTCTAGAGCTGCCAGAGGGAAATCTGGACTGTGTATTCGGCATGGTGGTGGCAAGAGGTGCCAGAGAGAAAATTGCACCAAGAGTGCAGAAGGTCTATCAGGTCTTTGCATCTCACATGGTGGAGGACGTCGATGCCAAGTATCTGGATGTACAAAAGGGGCCCAGGGGAGTACTATGTTTTGCAAAGCACATGGTGGGGGAAAACGGTGTACAGCACCAGGGTGCACCAAGGGTGCTGAGGGAAGCACCCCCTTTTGTAAGGGCCATGGTGGGGGCAAACGTTGCACATACCAGGGTGGTGGGATATGCACCAAAAGTGTTCATGGAGGTACAAACTTCTGTGTGGCACATGGGGGTGGAAAGAGGTGTGCTGTTGCAGGATGTACAAAGAGTGCCAGAGGAAGGACTGATCACTGTGTCCGCCACGGTGGAGGCAAGAGATGCAAGTTTGAAGGGTGTGGAAAGAGTGCACAAGGAAGCACTGACTTTTGCAAGGCACATGGGGGAGGCAAGAGATGCTCGTGGGGCCATCCAGGGTCAGAATATGGAATCCAGGCAGATGGTCCTTGTACTTCATTTGCAAGGGGGAAAACAGGTTTGTGTGCACTTCATAGTGGACTAGTACATGATAGGAGGGTTCATGGAGGTCTCTCTTTGGGATCTGGTCATGATCCTCGTTCTAGCATGCCAGATCATCTAAAGCAGGTACTCTTTGACAAAGAAATGGAAGTGGCTATGATGAAAATAGGGAGTAGCCTAGGCACTGCGGCAGCTCCGAGAACTTGTTCTGACTTGAACCAACTTGAAGTTGCAAGTGCTCGCGCCTCAGCCGAGGAAGGTGGTCATTTTCCTATGTCAGTTGCTGTTCCTGAAGGCAGGGTGCACGGTGGAAGTCTGATGGCAATGCTCTCGGCAGGTTCTAGTAATGGTACAAGCAGGGGGAAAGGTCTGGCTAGTAGTGATCCATCCATTCCAATCAAAGGTTACAATACCATGCCCCAGGGTTGGATTTAAGACTAGTTATAATTTCTGTTGTTATTATGCTTTCTTTGTTTAACATATTTTATTAGCATATTTTACTTTGAAATCCCCTTTGACGTTAGATTCTGTACGATTAGTGCTATTCTAGCGAATACACTAGTCGTTTGACAATCTAGCGTAGGGGATATGAGGGTAGGGACATTGTACTTTGTTAGGTAGTTGGTGGTTATGTTCTTTTTCCGTTCCTAGTTCGTGTGTAAATATTATTCTGATGAAACATCTAGCAGGTTGTGAATACATGTTGCTACCTGTAAGGGCTGTAGTGTGCCATGTATTCTATTTAATAATCAATCAATAAAGCCTCCCTGAGTCGTATGCTTTGTTATTATTGTGCATGAATGAGGTTGCTGTCATTTGATTATATTCAGTTTTTTACTTCTTGAATTTCCTCAAAGATGATAAGTTGTTCATTAGCAATATTTTTATTATTTGAGTGGTGTGCATGGACAGCCTTGGAGGAAAAATAAGTATTATTAGTAGTTTTGATGACATGATAAGAAATACATATTTGTGCGAACTATGTTTGATCCGCATATATATTATTGTATATGAATGTTATGTTATAAGTTATTTTGTAGTCTTTCTTCTTTCTCTCTTTTTTTTCCACAAAATTCTGTATTCACAAATAATTGAAGTGGTCGCGAAGAACTCACTTCTATAATTGAGCTAATAACAATCGCACACCATAGAAAACTAATATTATGTTTGGATGGTCAATTGTGAGGTAATGTAAATTTTTGCGGGAATTTAAATTTTTCTTGTATCATTCAAAGACACTAAGTTTTATTTTCACTGCCCTTTCAATTTCACCAAACATGAAATGAGAAACAACGTCTTCACAATTAATTTTGTTATAATATTTTTCTTCCACTAGAGCCATTTAATTATATCATATTAAAAATTAATATTAGAAATCAATTTTACAAGAAAAGGCTACCTAACATTATTTATATACTTAAAAAGTTAGGCGATTAAATTAAAAATATTAAAGAACAAATAAGCTTGTGGCCGTTAGGTGGATTTGGATTCTCTACATTCAAAAATCCTAAATTCACCTACATTCACTTCTATTTAGTGTAAAAGTGGTAGGAGAGATAATGAAGAGAGATAACATGATAGGTGTAAAGACAAATTTGACCTTAAAAATAAATTAAATATAGGTGAATTGAGGAATTTTGAATGTAGAGAATCCAAATTCCCGTTACGTGAATCTGTTTTATTTAATTTAGTCATAAAAATGCATAATATATTAATGTGTAAAAGTCACTACTAAGAGCAAAGCAAAGATGTACACACTCATTTGGTTCTTGGATGGCTTAATTGACTTTATTTGACATGGGATTGCATTTGCACATCATTATAGACAAATGTGTTGATTTCTAAGCCTAAACACCATTTTTATAAAACTTGTAACAATCCAGTTCAAAAATAGTAACTTCACAAAAATGTAAATAGAAATGTTCGCATTTTTTTATTTTCATTTTATTTTATGGAAATAGGAAATGATTGCGAAACTAAAATAAAGAGACACACCTTTAACATTGTTAGATGATAAAATAGATAGTATGACAAGCTAACTTTAATAAATTTTCTTCAAAAGATTATGGATGACACCCGTGTCGGCAAGAAAATCCGCACATCTTTTTGTCTCATGGTAAACATAAGCAATGGAAGTCCTCCGTTCGAGTAAATGAAAGTTATTGAATGAATTATATCCACATTAATTTTAGAGTCTGCAAGAAAATCTGCACATCTTGAATCATATCCACAATAATTTTAGAGTCGGCAAGAAAATCCGCACATCTTTTCATCTCGTGGTAAACACAATCAATGGAAGTCCTCCATTCTAGTAAATGAAAGTTATTGAATGAATCTTACTTAAGTAGCGGACATTATAAAAAACAAATCTAGTAAGGTGTTTTTGGGGTGTTATTGAATGAATCATATCCATATGTTAAAGGGTTTTTCTAACGAGTGCCCCCAGGACACTCTTTAAACATTCCATTTAAATAAAATTTTTTATTCAAAAAATTAAACACTACAATTTTTAATGCGTTGACTTTACACATTTAAGGTCTTAAACTCACCATTTTTAAGAATTAAAATCCAATGGAGGGACTAAAATCGAGTGATTTTAAAATAAACATACCAATTTTATGAATGAATAAAAATAAAGGGACTAAACCTATAATTAAACCTTAAAATTAATAATCTTGTGATTAACCTAATAAAAAATTATTTTGTTGGTCAAATTAAAGATGAATTTACATTCAAATTAAAACAAGTCACTTTTCTTTCTCCACTTTGTGTGTGTGAGTTTTTAATGGTTTTGTCATTTCGTCAATTTACAAAAAAAAAAAAAAAAAGTCACTTTTCAAATTGCCCAAACTTTTGAGATCTTTTGAGATTGTTGCTACACGAGAGAACTTAATAGTAACTCATAATTTAGTCAAGGTCAATTTTTTTATCATATTTTAATTTGTATTGTCTCTTGCCTTATTTATTTTATCTGCATACGAATTTATAAACACCATAGGATCTAACAATTTAACGATTTTCAATAGGGATGACAATGAATGTCCATGGATGAGGGTTTTGCAATACCCAAACCCACGTCCAAAACAAACACCCAAATCTAAATGTTGTTTGGGTGGCAAATCAAAATCCACGTCCACGCCCATTGGGTTCGGGTTTTTCCATCCAAACCCAAAACTCATAACTAACACGCATAATTAATTAATTACCCACCAAAACTCGGTCTGAATTCATTTTAATAAAATGACAAAGTACAAATACAAGCAAATGACAAAATAACATAGTTTGCAAATGACAAAATACAATACAATAATATCAAAGTTCAACATAATATATATACTTAGGGTTAATTAGATAATTTCACATATATTCGGGTGGGTGTATGGGTTTCGGGTGTGGGTTTGAGTGATCTCAAACCCACACCCATAGTTTCGGGTGTCACCCAAACCCATACCCAAACCCAGTCAACTCAGATTTCGCCCATTAACTTAGGTTTGAGTTCGGGTGGGTCTTCTAGGTTTGAGTTTTCCTGATATCCCTAATTTTGAATTGAGTTAAGCCTTACTAACACATGTGGTCTATTTGATCGTCAATGAAATGGTATAGATTTTCCACTACATTTTAATATAATATTATTTTAAATCTTAAATATAATAAAAAATTGAGTTGGCAAAAGTTGATGCATATAATTTACAATTTAAACAAAATATATTAATTTTTATTGATCCAATTTTTTCTTATATGTTGGGAGGTAGTAATTTTTTCCTTCATTTATTGATTTTTTTTTGGTTCAATCAAAACAATTAATCATAATAGTTAAGCCACTTGATTTGATCTAATAGTGAGGGATTTGAGTAATATATTAGTAGAGATCTCAGATTCGATCCTCAGCTCCTTTGTAAAAAAAAAATAAAAATAATCATAATAGTTTTTTGAAAGTTATTTATTACACAACAAATAACACCAAAATGTTTTCGGTTATTTACAATTTTACATTTACAATTAGTTACATTTTCCGTTGACTTCAAAAAGACCAATTTAGTCCTTTGTTGTGTCTGTGCCGGCAACCTCGACGTGGCAAAGACACAACACACACTTTTTCTCCGACAACTCACTCTTCTCCATTCACTTCAACTCAATGGGTAGCAACTGCAGCACCGGCACCGGTACCGGTATCAACACCACCACCACCTACTCCGATCATCCACCTCAAAACCTCCCCAAAATCCTCCCACAAAACTCCACTCCTTCACCCCCTCAACCTCCCTTATCCACCACCCTCGGCCGCATCCTCGGCCGTCCCATGCAAGACGTCCGCTCCATCTTCATCTTCGGCCGTGAACTCGGCCGTGGACAATTCGGCGTTACTTATTTAGTAACCCACAAAGTCACGAAAGAACAATTCGCTTGCAAATCAATCGCTACACGAAAACTCATAAACCGTGATGATATTGATGATGTTCGCCGTGAAGTTCAAATCATGCACCATCTCACCGGCCACCGTAACATTGTTGAACTCAAAGGTGCTTATGAGGATAAACACTCTGTTAACCTTGTAATGGAGCTTTGTGCCGGCGGTGAGCTTTTTGATCGGATTATTACTAAAGGACATTACTCTGAACGTGCTGCTGCTAATCTTTGCCGTCAGATTGTTACTGTGGTTCATAACTGTCATACTATGGGAGTTATGCACAGAGACTTGAAGCCTGAGAATTTCTTGTTCCTTGGTAAAGATGAGAATTCGCCTCTTAAGGCTACGGATTTTGGTCTCTCTGTGTTTTTCAAATCAGGTAATGTTCATTTGCTTACATTGCTGTTTGTTTGTTGCATTCATGGACAATGTGATTAGTTGAAAAGTTAGTTAGTTGTTAGTTCCTCCCTCCTGTCTCAAATATAAGCAAAAAAAATTTTTTTTAGACCAGATGCGTAAATTATTCAATGAAGTTATAAATAGAATCTTTGCTTATATTTGAGACCGGAAGGAGTACTTATTAATGTAAAACGTGATTATTATAGTTGCTCAAGACCTTGTTTTGTAAAAACACCTAAGATGGTATCAGAGTCCATCTTTGATTGGGTCATGCTTCAAATGTCTGGTCCTGAGCGTGCGATGATGTGTTGAGAGTCGCACATTAGATACGATATGACCTGAAAAATATATTTTTATAAGTGGGAGGCATTACTCAATGGTAAACTGGTTTTGTAAAGGTTGTGTGAGATTAAATATAAAAACCTAATAGTTATTGGTTCTATTTTGATTAATGGGAACAGGAGATGTGTTTAAAGATCTTGTTGGGAGTGCCTATTACGTTGCTCCTGAAGTGCTGCGTAGAAGTTATGGGCCTGAAACTGATATTTGGAGTGCCGGGGTTATATTATACATTCTGCTTTCTGGTGTGCCCCCCTTCTGGGCAGGTAAAGTCTCCTACATTTCTTTCCTTTTTATGCAAATTCTCACAGGCTCAGTTTTCTTTTGTAACATTGATAAACGATAACATGCATTGGAGCATATATATAGTTGCATGGATTGGAATGTAGGATGTTAGTGGTTGTTGTGCAAACTTGTTTGTTGGTTGGATGGAGGAATAATGAATGATTGTATAGTTTGTGAGCTTCAATATAAGATTTTGTTGGTGCTTTGGTCGACACAAATTTATCGCAGTCAATAATTCCGGCAGTCACTGCAATCAGCCTATCGAAGCTGTTGGATATAGTTATCAGATTACTCTCATTGTGACTTTGGCAAATGGGGAACTCAAAATCTTAATCATTCGATCTTAATCGACGGTTGAGATTATTGACTGCAGTGATCGCTGATTGCATCAAATCCATATTTGTTGTGCTTTAGTATACATTTTTTCTTCTAGTATCTTAATTTACATGTTTTGGTAACACCCCAATGTTTTTCACACCTTATTCTTATCTATGATGTGAAGAAAATGAAAAGGGTATCTTTGATGCTATTCTTCGTGGACATATTGATTTTGCGTCTACTCCCTGGTCTTCTATATCAAGTAGTGCCAAAGACCTGGTCAAGAAGATGCTACGAGAAGACCCCAAAGAACGGCTTTCAGCAGTTGAAGTACTTAGTAAGTCAAATTCTTCTAGCATACAAAAAGTGATTTATTTTACTCCGAAAGTGGTTTATATTTTATTTTGATCATGTTGACGCTGAGGGAAATTCTGGCATTGTCTGCTCACCGAGAGAGATTTTGATCATGTAGGGTGCTACATTATGATTCAGTGAGACTGAGATAACGAGCAGGAAATAGGGTATGAATATTCAAAATAGCTGTATTTGATTTGACTCATTCAATAAGAGATAGAGAAGAACGGAAATTTATTTTCACATATAATGATCTAAAAGCCCTTAAATTCTACTTGGAGAAAAATGCTTATTTCTAAACTTAGACTTTCTTCCTTCATCATGTATAATGTGTTCTTTTTTTGTCTTTCTTTCACAACCCTTTCATAAGATGACTTTGCACTTCATGCATTTGTAAGTTTATCCAAATAGTAGTATGCATGAGCTAATTCGTTGATTAATATTTTGCTTTCAAAGTGACTGCCAATTTTTTAAGCACATTTGTAAGAACATTTGAGCTATAACCTTCTTGGAAGTTGTTGAGTTCAATCAATCAGCAGTAACACAATGTTTTACGTACTCCAGATCATCCTTGGATGAGAGTAGATGGAGATGCATCTGACAAGCCTCTTGATATTGCTGTTTTAAGCAGAATGAAACAATTCCGAGCAATGAACAAGCTAAAGAAAGTAGCTCTGAAGGTAAGCTATCTTTGTCATGAACATCGTAATCAATCTTTTAGCAAAATACCTACATTACAACTATTAGTAGATAACTGAACTAGACCATGGAATTGAATTATGTTGTTCTTGTCAAATGATTTCAGCTCTGGCTGCTAGAGAATCTGTTTCCTTATTGGCCAACCAAACCATGAAGTGTGTTAAGGAGAAATAATTACATGATTAAGACCTTGTTTGGATAAACAACCCAATTAAGCGTTGATGTCATTAACACTTACTATCATATAAGTGCTTATATATAAGTCATTTATATAACAAAAGATAAACTATAGTCCAATTGTTTTCATATAAGCTACATGCCCATTTTCATAAGCTATCTTGGAGAGCTTATAGAGATAAGCTGAAAACAAATTATGGGCATGTCACAAGTTGTTTCTATAAAGCCTCCCAAACAGTCTCGCCAATGTTTATGTCAGTAGATAAGTTCGAATAAGTCAATACAAAAAGTCCAAACAGATCCTAAATCGATGTATCCAAGCTACACAACTGAAACTATCTTAAATACACTAATAGTAATAATTACAAGAATCTCAAAATTTTCTAATTAATCATTGCAAGTGCAAGATATTATTGGCCTATTTGTAACATTTGCTTGTTCTCTAACAAAGTGCAATGGAAGCAGACGAGTAGTAGAATGTCTTGTTTTAAAGTAAGGTTAAGCTTTGTTGAAGGGTTTGGTTTCTTACGAAGCCTATCCAACATTAAAAAACATCTCATAAGTATTTTATTTTTACAGGTTATCGCCGAAAACCTTTCTGAAGAAGAAATTATTGGCTTGAAAGAAATGTTCAAATCCATGGATACAGACGACAGTGGAACAATCACTTTTGAAGAGTTGAAAGCTGGTCTCCCTAAACTCGGCAGTAAAATGTCCGAATCGGAAGTAAGGCAGTTGATGGAAGCGGTAAGATTGTCGTTCTTTTCTTCTTTGAGTATACCATAGTTTATTGGTTTTTCTCGGAGATGTGGTCTATACTCTACATCTCTTATCTCTCATAAATACAATTTTCTCACCTTTTGCAATCTCATCTTGTTTTGTTGATAATCTTCTGCATCCAAACCTTTTGTTTGGTTTTCAGGCCGATGTGGACGGCAATGGAACCATTGATTATATTGAATTTATAACTGCCACCATGCATATGAATAGAATGGAAAGAGAGGATCACCTATATAAAGCCTTCGAATATTTTGACCAAGATAAGAGCGGGTATTCTCATTTATTTTCTGTCCATTAATTATAGTTTAACAACATTATTGCCTTAGATGTTGATTTAGCACATTTTCTTCTGGTTTCAAAGGTACATCACAAAGGAAGAGTTGGAATCTGCCCTTAAGAAGTATAATATGGGTGATGAGAATACAATAAAGGAGATCATTGCCGAAGTTGATACAGACAATGTATGTTACTTCTTTGTTACCATTTTTATCTCTCAAGTTTAGTAAAAACAAAAGTTTGTCTTAATATTGTTTGAACCACCAACTAAGAGTTGTAATCAACACGACTAATCAAGCAACTAATTTCATATTTCTGTTTCGTATGTATGCAGGATGATAGAATTAACTATGATGAGTTTGTAGCTATGATGAGAAAAGGAAACCCAGATATAATAACTCACAGACGTCGCAAATAAGCTCTGCATAAGCTGTTTTGGTAACACGGACAGAATTGCATTCAGCAGAGTTTTCTCACCTGTTGTTTCAAGGGAGCACTTTTGTATAACAAATTTTTTCTGTGTTGTCTTTTTGCCTGTTATTTGGTTGCAGAGATTGCGCATTTATATCTGATATTTTCAGGCCTAGTTTCTGAGTTTAGTTTTACTGCTTGAGTAGATACGAATATGTACAAATTCTGGAAAGAAAAAAAAAAGGTCAATACCATTTTGCATAGTGAGGTTAAAAGAAAATGATAGTTTTTTCAGCTTGTATCTTGGTTGTTTTCCCTTATGCTAATGTTAGCATCAATTACCAATATGCGGTTGGTCTAAGTGGTAAGAAACTTGAATACATTAACTAAGTGGTGAGGAGTTCAATTTTTGAATAACTCAAGGACACACTATATTGCGACACTGCGTCATTTTCGCAATGGTGAAAAAAGTGTGCCGTGCTGTTGGCCACTGCGATCAGTGGCAATGTTAGATTTGTTTGTGAAAAGATAAAAGTGGGGAGTCACTATGCTTACACATATTCAGTGACAACGATGTCATTATGGACCTCACAAATATAAATTCCATTCATGCTTGCTTATACATCATCATGATAAAGATAGAGATTGGATTAGTTACGTTATCTATGTGAAAGGGAAATATTTGTCTAAGCCAACAAGTTGAGGAAGCAAAGCCATCCAAAGTCTCCCAACAAATATATATGATGATAAATATCTGAATCTCTTAATTATTTAGTCTGAGTTCAATTTTTATTTTTATTTTTATTTTTTTGGGTACAATTCTGAGTTCAATTACTCTTTAAAATAAATAATTGAGAAATCTAAATTAATTATAACCCCAAATTCTACATATTATAATATCCCCTCACTATTTTTCTTTGTTAAAAAAAAAAAAAATCATCTAACCTTTCATTTAACAAGCTTTCTAAAAGAAAGTATTTTTTAAGCCACTATTCTGGTGGTGAGTGGTTCGGGTAATATGCTAGAGGTTCTGGGTTCGATCCCCAGCTCCTTTGTAAAAAAAAAGAAAGTATTTTTTGTATTTTATTTTAAATATAACAAAAATTATAAAATAATACTCCCTCCGTTTCTATTATATCCTAATTTTAATCTACCAATAAATTCCTATTTTTTTGCACATATTTTCTCTTTCAAATAAATTTAATATATTATGTACAAAAAAAATTAATATGTTATGTACCAATTTTATTTTTGAAAAAAATACTTTTTCAAATATATATTATTAATTTAATTAGTTTTATTGAAAAAGATAAGAGTAATTGACAATGAGAATAATCGACAAATTATACCTTAAAATACTAAACGGACAGTTTTTAAATAGGAACGTTAAATCCGACGAAATTGAACACTTAAAAAGAAACGGAGCGAGTAAGATTTAAATAGGTGTTTAGTCTTATAAATATACCATATTTTTGTTTTAGTCCATGTAAAAATATATTTTTATTTTTTGTGAGCTTAACTAAATTGGCAGCGACATTACATTATATATGTAGGAGGCCGGAGTTCGAACAACGCTGACTATCCTGCTTATTCACATTATATAGGTGAAATTTTTAGCCACTAAATGTTTCACAATTTGACTTTCATTATCGGTTTAATCTGATTCGGAGATTAGCTCTGACATCAAACAGTTTTAACCCCTCTCAATTGTAATTGAGAGGATTGAACCGTGACTCTTTCTATCAAGTTCAACGTCAATAACCACTTAACTATCTATCGTAAACCAAAAAAAGAAACTATTGTAAAAAAATTAAAAAAACTAAGGTTTGATATTTTTATTACAAAGTTTTCACCATGTTTTTTAAAAAAATTCTTCGGTACGAAGAGCTAGATTGAAACGATGGACATTTCTATTGTTGGTTAAGTTTCATTTTGTTAATTGAGTAAAAAAAACGAAAATAATCGTTTGTTAGTTTGTTACAACAAAATTCAACCCAGTTTACAATGGGAGAAGAAACAAACAGTCCCTTAAACAGTTAAAACTGATTCAATTCAACGCTCTCTCTTTCAAACCCAAAATAAGAAACAAAATAAACTCTTCGCTATGAGCTCAACCGATGCGAATAGACAACGAGGTTCATCAACAATGGTTAGTTTTTTTTTCCTCCACAATTCAAACCCTAACATAATCACACACTTGATTCTAATTCTTTTTCGTCTTTCTAGATTTCTATTTTTATGGCTTTGATTGATTCAAAACCTTATGTATGAATGATGTTTTGATTCAGTAACTATTGATTTAAGTATCATTTTGTTGAATGGATTTTTCCACAGAAGGATAATAATTAGTGAAACTGAATTAAGATCCGTTGTTTGTTTCCAACTCGATCCTCGACGTAAACATGGATCACAGTTTTGCTGTGTTTGTTTGATTTTGAAATTTACGGAATCGATCACACTGTTCATATAATGTATTTTGCAATGCGAAGTTTTATATGCTATGTTAGTAGAAACTAGAACCTGCTTCTGAATCTGATAAATGTGATATTCTGCATTTCTGCACCTGTTACTTTAGTTGTTTAATTGCATTTCCTCATTAATGAATGCATAGTTCGTCTGAATGATAAGAAACTTTAGTACTTTAACCAAGTGGTGAGGAGTTCAATTCCTGAATAACTTGAGCACATGCTATACAGCAAATACGCCGTGTGAGCATTTGCTGTGACACTGTCATTTTCGTCACGGTGAAAAAGATGTGCCGACCTGTTGGCCACTGCGACAGTGGCAACATTAGATTCATTTGTCAAAAGATAAAAGTAGGAAGTCACTATGTTTAAGCATAATGAGCAACAACAATGTCATTATGCACCTCATAAATATAAGTTCTATACATGCTTATGCATCACGATAAAGATAGAGATTGGATTAGGTTATGTATCAGAAAAGGAAATGTTTGTCTAAGCCAACAACTAGAGGAAGATTACAAAATGTGAAAAAAAATAAACATGCAATGAATTATTTAAGACCCAGAAGATTCAGATCAACACTTAAATAGACTGTACTGGTGATCATATTTTTTTGCTCTGTTAAAATCATCTAATCTTTCATTTAACAAACTTTCTAAAAGAAATACAGTATTTTATATATTTTTATGCTAATTTTTTTTATTGAGAGGAGAGGTAAAGAAACAGACAAAAAACAAAACAAACTAGCCAATTCGGTGCCTGAAAATCGTGCAAGGGCCAGCCAACAAAGTGAGAACTAATTGTGGAGGAGAAGTCCATATCTGCATAGCATCGACATTTGTATTTTATTAACTTATATGTTAACTTTTTTAAGATAATAAAATATAAAATACACTTAATAATTGTTGATATTTTTTGTTAATTGAGTAAAAAATAAATAAATCATTTTAAAATTGTTTTTTTTTTTTGTAGACGAAGTGACAATTACCACCAGAAACTCACACACAACAATTCTCGGGTTGGAACCCGGGTGAAATTGTGTGTCCAGCCTAGTGGCATTTGCCGGTTGAGTTAGACCACAAATCATTTGTTAATTTATTACGGAAAAATTTCTCAAATAAAAAAAATGTTAAAAAATTGTTAACAGCATTTTTCAAAGGCCAGTTTGCAATGGGAGAAGAAATAGTCCTTTAAACTAATTCAATTCAACGCTCTCTCTCTCAAAACCACAAAAAAAAAAACTCTTCTCTGTTCTGTGTTGGTTTCACTATGAGCTCAAGCGATGCGAGTATACAACGAGGTTCATCAACGATGGTAAGTTTTTTTTTCCTCCACAATTCAAACCCTAACATAACCAGATTCGATTTTAATTAATTTTAATCTTTCTAGGTTTCGATTTTTATGGCTTTGATTCAAAATCTTATGTATGTATGAATGTTTAATTCAGTAACTATCGATTTAGTATCATTTTTGTCGATTTTTTCCTCAAAAGGATAATTAGTGAAACGGAAGTAAGATCTGCTGTTTGTTTCAAACTCGATCCTCGACATAAACATGGATCACAGTTTTGCGGTGTTTGATTTTAAATTTATGAGGCATGGAAGCAATCACACTGAGCACATAATGTATTTTGCAATGCGACTTTTTATGCGGAGAATATATGCTATGTTACTAGAAACTGCTTTTGAATGTGATAAATGTGATATTATGCATTTCTGTATCTAATACTGTCTTTTTCATCATATAAAAAAAATGAGCAACTTATTGCAGTTCTATGCATGTACAGGGGAAACAAAAAAGAAAAGTGGATTTTTTTAATACCTTTCTTTATATACTATTCTGGTAGTGTTCATGCTTTACTTTATATAGTTGTTTAATTGCATTTCCTTTTTGGCCTGAAGTTTGTTTCATTTATGTGTGTGTTTGGAATCACTTTTGGGGTGAGTTGAAAATGATTTTGAAGACTTACAACTGATTTTGGTATGTTTGAGATTCCTAATTAGAACCTATCTTTTTTCTACAATTGATTCTAACATGAAAAGCTAGAATTTGTAGCTTTTGCTTCAAAAAGTAATTTTTACAGTCAAATCTATTGTTCAACTCATTTTCACGTAAACATGTTCAAACATAAATCATTTTACCATAAACTTTTAACTAAAATCAATTTACATACTGTTGAACCAAACACATATTAAGTCTATAATGTCTGATTTCTTTCTATTGACAGGTGGAGTGCAAACCTCAATGTAAAGCACTTTTATTTTTGACATACCAGAGTTTGGGCTATCTATTTGGTGACATAAGCCTCTCCCCACTTTATGTCTATCAAAGTATATTTTCTGGAAGACTGAATCATGTTCAAAATGAGGATGCAATATTTGGTGCATTTTCTTTGATTTTTTGGACTCTCTCTATTATTTCTTTGTTGAAGTATGTTGTTTTCATGTTGAGTGCAGATGATAATGGCGAAGGTAAGGATTATTATTCATTATTATTCTGAAAGAGATTTGATCCCCTGCCCCCTCCTTTTTCAAAAACATTTCCCGTTATTATATGTATTAAGTGTAGTAGTGATAATGCATTCAACTTGTGCAGGGGGAACTGTTGCTTTGTATTCACACCTTTGCAGAAATGCAAAATTTTCTTTGCTGCCTAATCATCAAGCATCTGATGAGGAGCTCTCTACATATCACAAACCTGGTTACTCAAATAGAAATATACCACCCTCATCTTTGAAAAGATTCATTGAAAAACATAAGAGCACAAAATTTGTTTTGCTTAGTTTTGTTTTACTTGGTGCTTGCATGGTAATTTGTTATGGTGCACTCATGCCTGCCATTTCAGGTAAGGCAACATCTTTTTCAGTTTTGTCTAGTAGAAACTTATCTGATCGATGTTTTGCCTTGTACTTTTGTTTACTGCATATTAGCTCTATTAGCATCTCTATTGACCAGAATTTTATCTTTGCAGTTCTTTCTTCTGTTGAAGGGTTGAAAATTGAAGCGAAGATTAAAAACAATAGTAAGTGGAAAAAATGCTATTCTTCCACCAAACAGTTTCCAATGCTCAAAGCTTAAATAAGCTAAACACAATAAATCAATGAGTTAATATATCAACGAAGACTATAGAAAATGAGATAACTTAGATTTTAAGATAAAATATGGAAAGTAATTCCTGAAAATGCGATTTTCACTATGTACGATCTTTGTTAGTTGTTACGGTCTATAACCTAAATTATTTATCCTCTCATACCCCAAGCTCACTGTCTGGTCCATGGATTGATTCAAAGAAAAAGTCCTGGTATATTGGGCAGGCTCTGCTTTGTGACTTGAAGAGCTGTTTCCAAAAAGTTCAGTAATGCTTGCTTTCCAGTATTCTTCAGTATAAACAAAATCACCATGATATTGATTCTGAAATTTCATACACTAAATATTCCCCCACAGTTTCTATTGTTTCGAATATAGGTAATTTTTCCATTAACACCAATGCTCATATCACTATGCAGGTATGGTGCCTCTTATTTCTTGTGTTCTACTGGTTGGACTATTTGTTCTGCAACACCGTGGCTCCCACACGGTTGCCTTCATGTTTCCTCCCATAATCATCCTATGGTTACTGTCTATTTTCATGATTGGCATTTACAATGTCATCAAGTGGAATCCAAGAATATATCAGGCTCTTTCTCCATATTATATATACAAATTCTTTTCGGTTACAGGAAAAGATGGTTGGACTAATCTTGGAGGCGTATTTTTGTGTGTTACAGGTCTGTGCCTCTTTTAAATTTCAACTTTTGTTTGAGCAATATTCTCACCAAATAATTATGTTTTTCTTGCATAACTTCAGGGACTGAAGCTATGTTTACAGACCTTGGGTACTACAAACAAGCCCCTGTAAGGGTAGGTGCACTTAATAAGTATTAAGTAGAATTTCAATTTCAGAATTTAATGGCGATGTTCAATTCATGCATATGTACCCTACAAATAGATACCAGAGATTGGTTAGCATTATGATTGCCGGTTTCTTTTAGCGTGATGGAACTTTCCTTTTGTTAGCGACTCAGTGTGTATACTTAGTTATGCTATAATTTTCAGACCTGGGCATGTTAGACGTGTCTGTTATATGTAGAAAAATTATAGTGTGGTATGAAACCATGAAGGAGCTGGGATGGGACTTAAGATGGGAAGTTACCACATTTTAGGTGAATTAATTGTAGCAGTTGATTCAGTGATGTATACTAATTTGTATTACACAATCACTTATACATTAGTAATTTAGTACCATAGAAGTCAAACCTTTATTTTTAGAGTATACGTCTGGACAATGCACAGGCGTTACAACCAAACAATAAAAGCAACAGTGAGAATGTAGGTGATTGATTTAGAAAGCAATTATTGATTTGTTGCCATTGCCAACAACTCTCGGGCTAAAGTGGAATATGTGAAATCAAATGTTGAATTGACTTACCAGTTTGAGAAAGTGCAACATATAATTCACCTTCATCCATTATCTTGGCATATACTCGTGATTCCTCAATTTAAACAGAATGCCTTAACATTTTTAATTTTGTTTTCTGAAAAATGATTGTTTTAACTTTTAGGGTTGTATCCTTGTTAACATGCAGGTTGCATTTTCTTGTGTCATTTACCCATGTCTAATTCTTCAGTACATGGGGCAGGCTGCTTTTCTGTCAAAGAATTTATCCGCAGTACCTATAAGCTTTTATGCTTCTATTCCAGGTCAGCTAATGTAAATGCTATGAATAAAAATTGTCTTACTGGTCATGTTGATTTCTGAAAAACATGGAACACCGTTGTCTGCATTTTAGATGGAAAAACAGCCAGCGAATGCTTTTGTTTTGAATCTTCTGTGTTGTAACTTGGCCAATTTGATTAGTTCAGATGTCTCTGGAATTATTTAGCGGGAAAGTATTGAACTTGGTGATAATTTTAGATTTTTCAAAGAACCATATATTTTGTTACCTATTAATACTGTGAATTTTAAGTATTCGCTTTCCACTCACTGTATCCCTAGTTGATAATTATGAACTGATGCCAGTATTGAACACTATTACATTCAGATTCTGGCAATGTTCAGCCAATTTATAAGGCAGAGATTTGATAGATAATTTTAACCGTTGAGGTTTCCTTATCTAACAGGAATATTTTAGTGGTGAAATATATTTGGGATGGATGTAACACTATTACCCACTGCATATTTTTCATTGAACCATAACCTTTATATTTTTATTCCCTTAAACATTAAGTCAGTTTCTCGTACATATTCTAATAAATCTACCAATTATTGGTTATCTATCTTTATTGGTTAATGTTTTATATTGTTGTAAATCGTAATGATTTATGGATTAGATTGTGTGCATGACTGATAGATTTGGAAAACCTACTCAGTATGATCACTTTTCTTTTCTAACCAATACCCAAACTTTCACTTGAATGCAATTGATCTTAGTAATGGGCTCCAGATATAGTTGCAATTTGTTTTCATTAAAAGAACCACTCAAACAATTCCTAGATTTTCTTGTCCTTAACTTCTGATATGAACTGGATCATAAATAAAAAATTGTAGTTCTTTTATGAACCCCAATCCAACTCATTCACCAATGTCGGGGCAGCATTAAGAATATGAAGAATGTGCAGAAAGAATGTAAATTCCCTGGACATTTGAGAGATCCAGACATCTCCGATTATTTCCCACTCAATACAAATTGAGCCCCCTCTAATCCACCTTCATTATTTATTGCCTATGCTCTCTCCCTATAACTAATATCCTGAATAACTAGTCAAATTCACTTGTCAACTAACTAACCCATCAACTTTGCATGCTGGTGTGTGCTATATGCCATCAGTGGAATAACATAACCTGTTAGCATTTTGGTCACTGGTATGCAAGAAATATTACTCTAGTAGTATATAAAGCAAAATAGTTGATCTGAATGATGTCCAGAATATGTTTTCAATGAGAATGCAGTGATCAATATAAAAAATAAATAAATGAGACTGCACTAATGTTTTTGTCATTTTGTAGATGTCCTCTTTTGGCCGGTATTTGTGGTGGCTGCTTTGGCAGCAATAGTTGCAAGTCAGGCTGTCATCTCTTCGACATTCTCAATTGTCCAACAATGCCATGCATTTGAATGTTTCCCTCGTATTAAGGCAGTACATTCCAGACGGTGGATTAATGGTCAGACATATATACCAGAGATAAACTGGATTCTTATGGTAATCAGCTTGGTTGTGACAGTTGGGTTTGAAAACACGAGCCATATAGGATATGCTTATGGTAAGCTGTGTTACACTGGTATTTAAAATCCTTATTAAGAGTTCATGGGTTTTCATAATTTTGTTTTATCATATTGGCTATTTAATACTACCTCTGCCCCTAAAAATAGGACCCTCTTGACAAAAAAAATTCCCTTTCAATAAGACCCTCTTTGAATTTTCAACTACATTAATTATTTCTTTACCAACATACCCCTAATTATTTTATCTCGTTCTATAATGTACACTAAATACTAGGATAGGAACATAAAATAAACTCTTTCTTGTGAAAACAATATCAACTATTAACAAATTTACTATTACTCCCAACTTTCTTAATTCCTGTGATTTGAGGTCCTATATTTAGGGATGAATGTATATGAATTTCTTAAGACATAACTGCATTCTCTTATATATTACTCCCTCCATCCCCAACGTACAGGAATTTTAGGTTTTGACATTCATTAAGAAATAATAAAGTTAGATGAGTTTAATCCTTTTACCCTTAATTTATTTAATAAAAATAAATTAATTTAATGCATGTTGTTTTTGTTTTTGTAAGGGTATAAAAGGAACATCATTAATTGTGAAACACTCAGTGAACCACATCATGCCATCTGTTTAGAAATAGTAACAAAATTATTAGAAGTTAGAATTAGCATCATGTCATAATTTTGATTTACTATCAGGTTAAGAATTAAGACTTTCATACAAAATCGTCTATGACATGTTTTCACATCATTAATAGAGTTGACTGATAAAAGGTGCCTTCAAATTCTGTGAACGATGTGGCAGCACATTATTGGATGTTACTCATGCTAATGTAAAAGAGATACACTAACAGTGAATGAAAATTAAATTGTTTTAAATGGCTTATTATGTAACTAAGATGGTCAATTGATCTTTATAGTTTTGTTCTTCTAATTGCTGGATAATCACTTGCAACTGTATTTCGACAGATGATTGCTAATGCCATCATCTTAATTGCAGGGATTGCATGTCTGATTGTGGGATTTGTGACTACATGGTTGACTTCACTTGTCATCAACCTTGTATGGCATCGAAGTCTTATAGTTGCTGTAGCATTTCTCTTATTCTTTGGTTCGATAGAGGTCCTCTTTCTTTCATCTTATTGCATGAAAATCCCAAATGGTGGCTGGCTTCCAATTGTGCTCTCTATGGTCTTCATGGTTGTTATGTATGTGTGGCATTATGGTTCTAGAAAAAAGTATTTCTTTGATATGCATAGCAAAGTTTCAATGAGGGGGATCCTTACTTTGGGTCCTGGTCTTGGGATTGTTAGGGTCCCAGGGATGGGCCTTATCTATACCGAATTGGCTACTGGAGTCCCTGCCAGTTTCACTCATTTCTTGACAAATCTACCGGCTTTTTACCAAGTGGTTGTTTTTGTTTGTATTAAGACTGTGCCTGTGCCTTCTGTGCCCCAAGCAGAACGTTATCTCATTGGCCGAATTGGTCCAAAATCCTATCGGTTGTATCGGTGCATTGTTCGACATGGTTACAAAGATGTTTATAGCCATGAAATTAATTTTGAAAATGAACTGGTGATGAGCATAGCAGAATTCATTCAATTGGAAGCTGAAGGTTGTTCTGGAAACCTAGATGGCAGTGCAGATGGCCGTATGGCGGTCGTTAGGACGTCTGGGAAGTTTGGAACAAGATTGCGAATGTCAGAATCTGCTGGTGTTGAAGAAAGCGACAGTAATAATCTTCCCGGAGCTTTGACTGTTAGTAGCAGTAAATCTCCGACATTGAAGAAGCTGCAGGCCATGTATGAGCAGGAATCACCGGAACTCAACAACACTAGACGGCGGATTAAATTTGAGGTTCTAAATACAATATATAGAGATCCGCGTGTCAAGGAAGAGCTCATGGAACTTGTGGAAGCCAAGCGTGCTGGAGTAGCATATGTAATAGGCCATTCTCATGTAAAGGCCAAGTGGAACTCTTCCTTTGTGAAGAAGTTTGCTGTAAACCTCTACTCTTTTCTTCGAAAAAATTGCCGCTCCCCTGCTGTTGGACTAAATATTCCCCAGACTTCTCTGATTAAGGTTGGAATGAATTACCATGTCTAGCATTAAGATGCTGAAAATATCATGACTGGGGATGTAATTCATGCAAGCCAGAAAAATGCCACCTCAGCTTCCTCGACCTGCAAGATTATGCTAATTTGGTATATTCAACTGATATAGATGTCATTCAGAAATCTCCTGTTGGCATGTTGGAAGAAAGAGCTGCATATAATTGCCAAGATTTTTTTGACTTTATGATGGCGCTGACAGTATGTGAATTACTAATTCGAGTCTCGTCTGTCTTGAGTCTAGTTTTGTTAAAAAACTTTTCATGTATGCAATTCTAATGCTGCCTTTGTACTTGTATGGAAATTTCTTTGGTCATTTTTGTAATCGTCTTCAGCGTCAGCGAAACTAGGAAATGATTTGTAAACAGAAAGAATGAAAAATTATACATGAACTATACACCTGTGACATGTCCCGGCAGCATCCAGATGGTATATTTGAATTTTTGATCTATTTATTTATTTGTGCAACTACAAAATTCACCTTTCAGGTTAGTTGGCTTTGCTGAGTTTACTTCAACCAGCTTTTATTTATTTTTAGTTGTTTTTTCTTTACTCTGTACTCTTAAACATTCTATCTTATCGAGACCAGCTCCACAAAAATACAGATTTTATCAACTGCGGCCTATTAGTTATAATGATTAGGATGTCTTGTTCAACGGTAAATTATGGACAAGAAGCTTAAAAGTTGATGATAAAAGAGGAGTGCAGCTATGCTCCATTTATATTAGCTCCATTTACTCCTTTTCATTACATAGATGTGTAACATGTGGCAAAAATGATTTCAAGGGTTGGGATTTTAAATTGAATAATCAATATTTGTTTAATAAAATACAGAGAAATTTCTATGAACATGTTCCAATTCTTCTTCCATGTAACTTCACTAACAAATTGCCACCACACCCACCACCGACGAACCAGATCTGACCCTTCTTCTTCTCTTTCCACCACTAGTTCCGACCGGTGGCTTTCTCTCCTACTGTCCTTGTTGTTCCAGAACAGGGTTGTCGTTTCCGATTCCTCTCGCTCTCACAGTCTCACCAGCAACCATGTCGATGTCATTTCCATTTCCTCTCCCTCTCACAGTGTCAATCTTCTTATTTCAATTTAATGGGTCTTTTAATCTCTTATAATTTCAATCAATATGGGATTTAGAGACTTGTTCATGTTCATGAAATTCTGACCTCTCGTCTTCTTTCCTATTGTCCGTCGCCGTTTTCCAACTTGAGAACAGAGTCACCGGCGTGTACACAGGGTGCCGTCATTCGCCGGCGTGAATCTGGAATACAGAGGAAACTAAAATTACCTTGAAGTTTGCTTCAATTAACATGGAAAAAATTCCGCTTCATCTCATCATCTGAATTCGTTGTTCCTCGTCGCATGAAGATTATCTTTTTAATTACTTTTCTTATTAATTTACTAATGCAAATTGAAACCTGTAATTTTTTTTTAATCCGCAAACTATGAAACTGGATTTAATCCAAGGACTTGAGATTTAAGATCTGAGACAAAACAATTTCATTTTTTTTGTTAAACAACAAATGGTTAATTTTTAATATCAGCCATTGGATTTATTTTTGCCAAGTGTCATGTATCTATGCAATAAAAAGGAATAAAAGGAGCTAATACAAATGGAGCAAAGCTCCACTCATAAAAGAGAGATTTGGTTAAAGATAATTGATGGTGAAAAAATTTAGTGACTACTAGTATACAAATTGAAATAAATACCTTTTCTTATCTTAAAATTTTGTTTTTGTGTGTAAGGAAATAACAAAAGGAGATGCGATTAGGAGGGAGCTAAAGTCACTTAATATCGTTATTGACCTTCGAACCAGATTAAACGGTCATGGGTCGGATACTTGTAGTGAAAGACAAAAATAAATAACAAGGACAACATGAAAACAGATAAATTTAATCAAAAGTAAAAAAAGGAAGATTAGATGGCAAAAGCAAACTATACGAAGAACAAATTAGTAATATTGACCTATTTTTTGGATTACCGTAAAACAAGTAGTATAATGCATGAAAGAAAAAGATGAAAAACAAATATTTTTGGAGTATATGTTGTTTGGTAAGTATTTTTTAGTTTGTCGTGTTTGAAAAATTTTAGTCTTTATTGGAGACTAAAATGTCTAAAAGTAAATAGTAAGTACAACTTTTGGTCTCTATAAATATATCACTTTATTTTAGTGATTTTTTTTTTCTTTCACTAAATTGTTCTTTCAAATGTTTTAAGTCCACGTTTCCAATTTTTTTGTCTTTCCTTTTCCAGGCAACTCATGTGTATTTTTTAGAACTATTTCAATTGTTTAATGACGCATCCAAAACCACCAATTTTTTAATTCATGCTTACGAGTTAGGAACTTACGTAATCATCATTTGTTTCTGAGACTCAAATTCTGTTACCACTTGAATTGATTTATTATTGAGTCCTCCCATCAATTCTCATTTTTTTTTTCTTTTCTTTCTTGTAGGTTGTAGATGAAACGACAACCACCATTAAAATTCATACATACAACTGTACAAGTCCTAAATTTGAATTCGAGTGAATGTATCTAACATAATAATATTATATTATTAGTTGAGTTGGGAACAATATTTCCTACCAAACAATTTTTTTAATTAAAACATGTAATTATTTTATATGATGAAATTAAAATTCACTAATTTTATACGAAGCCAACTTAAAACATATTTAACTCTAATACTAATAATAAAATTATTATATTTTAAATCACAAAAATATAGTGTAAATTAATTTATTAGTAATATTGAGGTGATAAATTGGTTTGTTCCGGCCATGGAATCATTTTACCTACCCCCACCTTAGATGCTTTTACCCACCCAATCCCTTCTTCCCCATAACCCAACCCACCCGTCGGATTTGCCCAATTCTCCTGCCTTGTGTTCTTTCTTGCGACTTCAAATTTAAATCAATTTTCTGCCTCACAATTTCATTGAAAAAAATAATCCCAGTAACATCGCTTCACGTTTTTAGGACAAACCTAGTTGTAGGAATATATTTAATTTAATTTAATAAATACTAATTACGTAATTAGTTATAATTTTTTTTTATTACAAAAAAGTTCCAAAAATAGTTGTCGTATATGGAAGAGACTAGAACCAAAAGTGGAGGAACATCATCATCTTCAAAATCACATTCCCTAAACCCTTGATTGATTGATTCATTGATGTGTTCGTTCTTTTCACAATTAATCGATTCATAAATGTTGTTTACCTCTTCTTCTCACTCTCTTTTTTCTCGTCAATCTTTTCTTCCAATTAAGCCTAAGCCTTTTCCTCGTCCTTTTCCAACCACCACTATTCGGATCTCTAATTCTCGTATCAATCCTCCAAACAACGTAAGTTTATGTTTTTTCTCTGCAACTACTTCCAACAACTTTTTATTTTACATGCTGTTTTTTTTATTTTTATAATTATTTGTGTGATCGGTTGCTTTTAAATTTTTAAATTTTAATTAAACTGCTGAGTAAAAAGAAAAGGGTTTTCAAAAGTTCTTACCTTTATCCCAAATGAACCTTAGAATCTGAAACCTATATTTAATTTAAGGCTTTGGTTGTTTTATGGAGGCTTTAAGTTCTTTATTAGTTTACTTGTGTGATTATTAGTGAAAGTGGTGTGGCAAGTGTATGTTTGATGAAATCACAGCGACACTGTGATTTTGATGAAGCTCTAATATGTATTTAAGTAATTAGGTTCACTTTAGTAAAAAAAAAAAGTACTTAGGTTCACCTTTTTTTGCTTTGGTGTTTTAATTGCAGAGATTGAGTATACTGTGCTTTAGGCATGAGGAGCAACATTCTCCAGAAACGCCCAAACCCGATATTATAGACCACTGTCTTCTTGAGGAATTGGTGCAGCCTGAATCCAAGGACCCCGATGTCACCAAAAGAGACTGGAGGTCAATCCTTCCGAAGGTCGTAAGTCTTTTGCTTACGTTTATAAACAAGTGGTTTTCTGTTTTCTATGCTGATGTATTTGCTAGAGATTTAAATATTTGTAATCATTATCAATGAAGATGTGCTCTTTTGAATAAAATTGAAATATGCATATTTTTATCCCTGCCACGTGACATCAGGTTTCATGGTGACGAAATTTCAAGTAAAATTCAATTGTACTAATTTAGAATGGTTTTGATTGCATTTTTTTTTTATTGCATTTTGTTTCTTCATTGCTGACCAGTTAATTTTAGGATAGTGTTCTAAAATATGAGCTATGTAGTTATTTGGTAATGTTTGCTGTTTAGTGAAAGCTATTTGGTAATGTGCTGTTTAGTGAAAACTTGCGTGATTTTAGTTATACACTTCTTGATAATTAGGTATTTGCATTATAGGATTAGTTCGCGAACAGACTTTGTCAATCATAGGGATCGCTGGGTATGGGACTATGTGGGGAACAAATATTAAGTGAATATCCGTGTGTCTATTTGAACTGGGGGATTGATGGAAAGAAACTAGAATTGGGTTTCCTTTGTCGTACCAGATGTTTGATTGTAGCCGTACAGACTTCAAAGTAAATATCTGTATTTGGTCATTAAAGAATTAATGGAATCAAAGGAGCATGTAGATTCCTTTGCCATTCCTAATAGGTCTTTTTTATTTTTTAGTTTGATCCTTTTAATGTAAGATTGAAGTAGGATTTGAGATATAGGTTTTCTCAGATGATTAATGGTATATTATAGATTATAGATGGATTCAGTCCATTCAGATTATAGACTGATTGAAGATTCAATGGATGCATGTGATGGTTAGAGTGACTTGCAGAGGATAATAGGTGGTTTTAGGGTCAGATGGATGACTGTTTGATTGCTGAGATTGGTACCTGCATTATTAGGATTGTCATTTTAATTTAAGGACAAATCATATAATGAATCAGGATTTTGACGTGGGACAAATCACAGTTTTTGGTTGTATCATCACACAACCAAGATGAATGCAATTTTCTGTTTACATACAAATGATCATTCTATTTACAAAAATCACTGAAGCTGTTTATATAGACCTATAACTCTTACATTTCCTGTAAGATATAGAAATAACCAAATCCCATTATTTGTATTACCCACCGGGAAACATGGCTATTAAGGTATTGACGTATTGTTTTGATTTTTTATGGTTAGAAGAATTGGAACTGGATGTGATAGTATAGGTGGAATGTACTAAAATTAAGTCACCATTTGATTGATTGATTTTTATGGAATGGATAAAAAATGCTTCCATCACATATCTCCAGTTGATGAGAAGAAAAATAATGGTATTGGACCAAATGCGATTTGCCGGGTTTCATTTGATCTCTTCCCGTTTTACATAATCAATTATCATTGCTTTCCACTTCCTCCTATCAATTCAAACATATGCTAAAACAAATTAAGGGCAAGCAATGTTATAAATCTCAGCCCAAATACCACCCCAAGATTTGGGAATGTAAAAATTCTAATTCTGATAGATAAACCTTTATTTAGCTGTTAGTTAGTTAAAAGGGCAAGGAGGTGATGTCTATAAGTAGGAGGTAGGGTCAGTAGTTAAAAGTTAGAGTTGAAGTGATCTTGAACCATCCCTAAGAGTATATGTTCTAAGAGTTAGTGTCACCATTCACCGAGACCCATCAATACAGGATTCCTTTTTCTATTCTGTGTGAATTTCCCTTTCTTCCTTCTCAATTACCAGTTGATCCTATCAAATTCCTAGATTGCCTTGTGGATTGAAACAGTTATGCATAAATGACTATGCTCTTGTTATGTTATTATGATATGGAATAATTGAATTTTAAATATTTTAAGCTGAATCCAAATATTGAGATGACCTGATCTTTAAATTATGCATTATTGATTTTACTGCATCTGCGTCCTCTTGTTTCTCAGTTAAAATATATCAAGTTTTAGATTTTCTTTGCATCTTCAAAGGTGGAAACATGCATCACTCTGTCAATGGTTGATGCACGGAGTGGTATTATTAAATATTAATGTCATATCGTTAATCTCAAGTAAAATATTTACACTAAATGTTTATCTTGTATGAATCTGTTTACCTAAAAGCTCGATTTCCTTGCAGGCTGCAAATGAAGTATTCAATGGGATTGGTAATCGATGGGTTGTACCATGGTCTGCAATCACAATATTAAAAGTAAGCGGTTCTCTAAAGATTGATCAAAATATAATTATGCAAAATTTCTCTTTTGTTTATCAATTCCTCACAGTTAAAATTTATGGTAGATGTGGTATGCTATCCCAAATTGACCAGAGCTAAAATTCTGAACCTAAACACTCAACATGCGGCTGTAATTCGTGCAACCTATGATGCAGGTTATGCTTCTTTGGACATCAGCATTTTGGTTCATAGGATCTTGGATGATTCCTTTTGCAGCCCATATAACTGGCTTTAGCAAGGATTCTTTGACATTTAGAGGACAGGCACTATTTAGCCTCGTCACTGATGTAACCGAAGGATTAGCTGGAATTGCAATTCTTGTCCGCTGCCTCTCTCGGTTTCGTCCCCTTCCACCCGACTGGTTCAAGTTTAGCCCGAAAGGGAAATGGCATTTAGATGTCATCATGGGGTGTCTCATGTTTCCTCTTGTTAATCGGCTCTCTCAGTTCAACCTTGACATACTACCTATCTTACCATCGACACAGATCACCCTTTCAAGCGTTGAACAATCAATAAAAGCAAGGGATCCTGTGGCTATGTTATTGTATGCAATTGTAGTCACGGTCTGCGCTCCTGTGTGGGAGGAAATAGTTTTCCGCGGTTTTCTACTCCCATCTCTTACCAAATACATGCCTGTATGGTGTGCGATACTGATAAGTTCAGTTGCGTTTGCGCTTGCACATTTTAACATACAGAGGATGTTGCCACTTATATTTCTTGGGATGGTCATGGGTGTGATATTTACGCGGTCAAGAAATTTATTGCCATCAATGTTGTTGCATAGTCTTTGGAATGGATTTGTGTTTTTAGATTTGATGAAATAGCTTCTTTAAACTTATGATGATTCTTTAGTAAGCAGGTAGTAGGCTATTATTGTAGATAGCAGTGCATGCTAGAACAGTACCTAATTGTAAGGTACAGTGATCAAGTGTATGTGTAATGGATTCTTACAATTGTATATTATAAAAATCAGGGACTTGGTCTATATCTGATGAATATGCGGTAATACTCCGTCTATCCTTAATTATAGGTAAAAGTCAATTTTTCAGATTTATTGAAAAATTGATTAATGCAATTGAAATTTAAAGATCATAAAAAGGACAGATTTCTCAAAAATATAAATATTTAGAGATGGAGATAATATAATTTAGTGAGAAAGTTTATAATAATAAAATTAGAAACTACTAATTTTTATATATATTTATGAATTCTGGTTAAATAAAAAAAATCATACACTGACATACATGTATCATAAGAATCTGTTTGTTCAGTATTATTATCATATCTTTAAGATTATCTATATATATGGATCTTAAGATAATATTGTCATCATCATTTTGAATTTCGAAATAGATGCATAAGAATCTTTGTACACCAAATTTATGTCTTACTATCAGTATAGGCTATGTTTTTGTTACTGCATAAACTTACTAATGGTCATGTTAACATATACTCAAGACAGTTTTGAAAGAAGTGTTGGGGATAAAGCTTCATTCATGTTATAAAGCAGTTTTTCCCTTTGAAGCCACTTGATCAACTATCATTTCCAAATTGAAAAGCTTTTACACTAAAATTACTAAAATACAAAGGGAAAGAGATGCAAAGTTGGAAACAGATGATGTCAGTTAATCTTCTTCAAAGCAAAACATTGTGTACTGTACATGGAATCTGTGGTATCCTCCCGTGAAGTTGCAGAGTTGCAGCCAATAATCATGCTGTTGCATTCCATGTCACGTGCTATGCAAGTGGTGTTGTATCTGCAGCCACCAACCAAAGTAGTATGATTCTGAATTTCTGATGTAACATTATATTTGTTTTTGTGCCACTTGCAAGTAGTATTTTACTCCCTCCGATCTCATATACAAGAAACAAAGAAAAATTTACAAAGTCTTAAATATAAGAAAAAGATACTACAATAATTACATTTATTTTGAATATTCCAATTTTACCCTTTTTTTACTTTTCTATACTACTACAAGCCTACGCCTTGGAAACCGTGTAAAAAAGAACTAAGCAAACTTTTAATTTATTTTAAAATAAAACTAAAGGTAAAATAGTAAATGACATATTTTTTTTATACTTCATCCACTTTTCTTAAAGGGTGTGCTTTTTTTTGTTTTTAATATTCAAGATGAAAGGAAGTAGACTTTAATATTGGTAACTGTGCCCTTATAGACTGCTAACTTTACAAGTTTCAATGCATAGTATTTTCTCCTATGATATGAGTATGGTTTGATACATTTTCTTCCAACTTGACAATTGGGCCACAGGCACAATTTGATATCCAACCTTATGAATCAACTACTAGTATACTGCCATTATAAAAAGGAAAATGAGGAGTACGTATAAGTTGTTTTTAACATTTATCAACAAAAAAAAAGTTGTTTTTGAAAATAATACTAATATATTAGGAGTTTCAAGTTTATTTAAAATTTCACATTGTTCAAGTTTTCAGATTGATGATACTCTCTTTGAAATTAATTTTTTAACTGGACTCTCATCATATATTTATGTTGTAGCAATTGATGATATCGTTGATAGATAGATCGAGGAAGGGAGGGAGAGAGATATATACTTATACTCCCTCGGTCCCATAATATATAAGCAAAAAAAAAAATTCACATTTATTAAAAAAATTAAAATGTGATAGTTTGAAGTATGACTTTGTGTGTTTTTCTTAAAATAAATTTCATTAGAAGATGTAAAAAGAATTTTGATTGGTTATTGATTATGAGGAAAAGAAGAGAGAGAGTAAATTTTATGAGAATAAGTAAAAGTAAACATTGAAAATTGTAAAAGTTAATTTTTTTTACTTATAATTTGTAACAAGAAAAAGTACTCCCTCTAGTCTTGTATATAAGAAAAAATTCAAAAAAGCACTCCCTTTAAGAAAGTAGGTGGAGTGCACTTAATGATTGAAAAAAGTATTTTATTTCCAGTTTTATCTTTCCTTCTATTTTAAATCTAATTAATTAATTGCACATTTTTCATCTTCTTTTGGGTAAAATTGGAATTATGACTTTAAACATAATGATTGCAGTTGACTTTTGCTTATATTTGAGACTAACAATTTTTTTTTTTTGTTTCTTATAATCGAGACCGGAGGGAGTAGTTTTTTTGCTTGTAATATAGGACGGAGGGAGTAGATTAGTTAAGCCGCAAAAAGAAAAAATTAGAGAGAGACTTATAGATTAGTTAAGCCGCAAAAAAAATATTATTGTCATATTAGTGTTGATAAAGTTAAATTTGCCATAAACATTAGTCATTCTTAAAGGAACAATACACTACGGGTCTGTTTGATTGGAAGAAAAGAAAAAGGAAATAAAATTACGCAAAACAATGAATGAATTTGGACTAAAGTTAGTCTAAGTTCATTCATTGGTTTGCGTAATTTTTTTCCCTCTCACTTTCATTCCTCCAAACCAATCGGACCCTGCAAGAATAGAATTACCTTCTTTACCTAGGAAGATAATCAAAATTCAAGGAAATGTTTTTGACACTATTATGAGAAATTTCTGAAAAAATATCTACTACTGCTGAATCGAACAAAATAGTGATTCTGAAAAAATAATTTTAATTAGGAGTCGGGGAATCTAGGCCTAATCTATTAGAATAGGTCTAGGCTGGCAGGTCGAAGCCTAAAGACTTTCAAGGTCAAAACCATTCCGCTCGAAAACCAGCCTTCAAAGAAAGTTGTTAGAATGTTTTTAAGGAATTAAAAAAAAATAGGAAACATTCTTGCAAAAACTATGTAGTTTACGCACAACATCGTGATGTTCTTAAATATTTTCTGTCTCCTTCAATGAGAAATAAAAAGACATATATTGTTGTTGCAGATCCATTGATCATGAAGTAATTAATGGTTGCAGGTTTGGTAAAAGCACAGTTAATAAATTTCATTACTTAAAAGTAATGAGTGACAAAATGAAAGAGTTCGAGATTTTTCAATGGAAGTAAATAGTAGTAGAAATTATAAGTATTTTGTTGCCAAATCACGGTAGGGTTCATCCATGATGAACGCATAAGAGAACGAAGATGAGGGGAAAAAGTAATTGATGATTCTTAAAATAAAAGAAAACAAGATCAGATAACATGTTGAAGTGAGAATCATAATAAAACCAATTCCGAATGTTTCTCATCTAACAACTATCTAAGAGAGATGTATCTGGACCTCTTACGAAAAATACAAAAGACTCTGACATAATGAAATGAAGTGGAATAGAAAGAAAATGGAGTAAATTTTGTTTGAACAGGGACAATCACTCATCTGCGTGTTGGACCGGGTTACCTGACCCAAGAGATAAGTGCAAATCTCAGGTCCGAAACATATCAAATTTCATTCAATTGTTTGAATTTATTATTTGAAAAGTGGATGGAACAGAACAAATTATGACCTATCAACCTGTTTACCTTATTTATTAAAATAATACTATCATTACATATGTACTATTTTTTAAGAAAATTACTAAAAATAATTACCCTCCAACAATTCTTTGTATCTTGGGTGACCTTCAATTTCCTGGTGGCCTTCAATTTCCTCTTGACAGTAATTTTGATGTCTCCTTGCCCTTGCCTTGACGTAACTAGTTAGAGAGTTAATCCCAATGTTTTAAAAATCGGACCGGAGATTGAACCGGTGTAGTCTCTGGTTCATGGTTCAACCGGTTTAACCGGTCAAACCGTTATAGAACCGGATAATAAATAAGTAATTAATAATTAATAAATATTTTAAATATGGTCAAAATAGTTATAAATCTAACAAGTTATCTTTGAAAAAATAATCTCAAGTCTTATGAGGTCACTTTAAAAAACAATCAATTATCTAAGCCCATGATTTTAAAAAAGAATAAGCCCAATATTTATAACCCTAATTCTTTTCTTTTTTTTCCTTTCAAATTTATAACCCTAATTCTATTAGTTAACAACAACACATTGTCCATCCTCTCAAAAGTAACAGCAGCCGTCACTTCCTCTTATTTCTTCATTTATTCTTCTTCTCTTATTCATCTTCTCCTAATCCTCTGTTTCTTCATTCTTCTCTTCTTCTACTCCTATTTCATTACCTCTTTATTTTTTCATATTCATACCCATGGCTTCTTTTTTCTTTTTCAATTAACACTTCTTTTTTTATTTAAGAACACCAACTATTTTGCCATCAATCTAAATCATTTGATCAAACAAGGTAAATCGAAAAAGTGATTGACAATAAAAATAATCCCATAAAAGAAGTGAGAATATGTCTAGAAATTCATAAAAATTAAAACTAAAGATCTGGGGTTGACAGATTGAGATTTTGGGGTTTTTCTAAATGTTGCTGGAATTGCTGGAAAATTGAAAATTCATTTTTTTTTTACACAGAGCAAGAACCGGCCGGTTTTCCAGAACCGTGACCGGTTCACCGGTTCCTCCGGTTCACGCCGGTTCGGAACGGTTTTTTATTGGTTCCACTGACTAGCGGTTTTGGGCTTTCTTCCGGACCGGTGCTATGTCCGGTTCACGGTCGAACCGGCCGGTCCGGTCCGGTTCTTACAACATTGGTTAATCCTAGCAACCTCGTAAATTGCCCCGTAATCGTAAGTTCCTTAATTGCAACGTCAATTATCAAATTTTTGCAACGTCAATTATCAAATTTTCTCCCGTTGTCCATTTGTGTTCATGAAGAGAACTAGAATCAACATAGTTCTCAGTCTAATCCACATTATTCACTCTCTTTAAAACAGACATCCTACATATCCTTCCTCACCGACCTAAGAACACACAATCAATGTGAGATTTCTTCTAATGAGTTGTCAGTTTATCAATAGTTTCCGACTATGAGAAGAATGAACATAGATTTGAGTTGGACACCATTGATTAGTATTGTCACACCACCACATATAACAGTTAATGTACATTTTATCATAAGCAAGACTATCACAACAACCCTCGTTGTTATTTGAGCAATTTATATAGAAATAACTCATTACCACTGCATACAAACTTATAATCATTGTATTTTATTATATTTGGTTAGCATAACAATTTCAATAGAGATTTGGCGGTAATAATTAACTTATGAATTAAAGAGTTAAAAGATCTGAATTCAATACTACTGAAGAATAAATAGGGCTCATCAACCGAACAATCGCTAACATTGTTTTAAGTTAAAAATTCATTTTATTATTTAAAATTTACACAAATCAAGAGTTATAAATAACTATGCAACTCATGAGACACATAGATTGTTACATTTTTTTATTAAAAATGATCGCTTTCAAAAATATTACTACATCTATTTATTACAAATTTTAATTTTAAAAAATCATAATCTTAAAATAATCAGAAAACAATTTCAAATGAAAAATTGTTAAGAATAACTTATCAAATAATAATAGATTTTGTTAGAGGGAAGAATTTTTTTTAAAGGATATATTAAAGGTGGAGGTTATAATAAAAACAATATCACTTTTACCTCATGTATCCAAATAAACTAAAAATTATCTTATTAAAAAAATTACTATAATAAAAACACAAAATAAATTATGTATATTTTTCTATAAATTTTTTTAAAATTAATCTCTAAATTATTATTATTTTTTAATAGGTACCCATGCAGTTTTTTTATAAAGGTACTCATGTGATCTTATATAGAATAAAATCGGACAAAACTCATGTCTATCTTCTAAAAAAATCGTATGATTATTACTTCCTCGTTTTTTTTTTAATTGTCCAGTTTTATCAGATTTAACATTTATAATTAATTATTTATTTGGTGTTTTAAGCATATGATTTGTCAATTGTACACTTAATCAACTACTCTTATATTTTTCGATAAAACTAATTAATTCTATATATTTGGAAAACTAAAGTTTATTTTTTTATTATTTTTTTGTACATAACATATTAAATATATTTTATTTTTTTATTCTTTCATTTTATTTTTTTGTACATAATATATTAAATTTATTGGAAAGAGAAAATGTGTGCAAAAAAATAGGAATCTATTGGTGAATTAAAATTATGGTATATTAGGAAGATAATGTGCAAAAATACAATTTCTTAATTTGTTGTTACTATACACTTATAAAAAAACGGAGGGAATAGTATAGAATACATTTTGGAAAATGCCGCCGGGTCATTAGGTAAGGATACCTAATATAATAAATTTCAATTGAAATTTGTGTAGTCAACATTTTTAAACTATAAAAATTATTGTTTTCGACGTAGAATTTACATTTTTTTGAATCCTTAATCAGTTAGCATGACACAAGTTATAACAAACTTTATAATAGTACATAAAGTTGAAAAAGTATGAGTAGTTTATTAAAAATCATTCTAAAAACACAAAAAAAAATTCACAAGTTTTTTGTGATGCAGAAGAGTAAGAAACTAAATAAATAAACCATTGGAACATGCAGCTATCTGTCTATCTATCTATCACCTTTACTTAGCCTAAGGATAATACAAGGCAGATTAAAGAAATAATAAAGAAAAATAAAATGGCAAAACCGAGAAAGTACACGTAGCAGAGAGTAGTGACGCGTATATCTCTAAATTATTTAAAAAACTCCTTACTCTTCTGAAACAAAAAAAACAGTCACAATAAGCGGGAACAAAAAACTGATAAACATTAAAAACAGAGCATATCCATTTTCTATCTCCAAGCTTCTCCGCCGCCTTAACCAATCTTACCATCACTCAAGCACAGACAGTTAGGGATTCAATCAATCAATGGAACAGAAAAGCTTGCTGATATCAGCTCTAAGTGTTGGTGTTGGAGTTGGAGTTGGAATTGGATTAGCTTCTGGACAAACTGTTTCTAAATGGGGAGGAGGAACTACTTCTTCTTTCTCATCTTCAAACTCTTTTATTACTGCTGATCAAATTCAACATGAAATGCTCCGTTTAATTGTTGATGGCAGAGATAGCAACGTTACTTTTGATAAATTCCCTTATTACCTAAGGCATGCTTAATCTCTAGTTGATCTTTCATTTCTATTCATAATTTCAGTTGTTAATTTGCTTCTTTTGTGATGATAATTGCAGTGAGCAAACACGAGTTTTGTTGACAAGTGCTGCTTATGTTCATTTAAAGCATGCTGAAGTTTCTAAATATACGCGTAATCTTGCTCCTGCTAGCAGAACTATTCTTCTCTCTGGCCCTGCTGGTTAGTTATAATTTCCATTATGGTGGCTCATTTTAACCGGTTATCATGGATTAACCATAACCAAATCCATATCCAATTCTAAAAACCGGTTAATTATGTTTTGGTTTTATAACCAAATCCATTGTTTTTTTATTTGGATATCCATAACCAATTAATGGATGACCATAATCAAATTTTATGTCCAAATTTCTTAAAGTTCAAATTCAAATCAATTTTTTTCCCGAAAAAATTGGAAATTTTTTTATAAAAAAAATTTTCAAATAAAATATCGGAATTTTTTTTTCCAAAAAAAACTCCGGAATTATTTTTATTTGAAATCGAAACTTTTTCCCTGAAAAAATCGGGAATTTTTTTCCGGAAAAAAAATCGAAATTTTTTTCCACGAAAAATAGGGAACTTTTTTCCGGAAAAAGATCTGAAACATTTTTTTTCCAAAAAAAACTCCCGGAGTATTTTTATCAGAAATCGGGAACTTTTTCCGAAAAAAAATCGAAAATTTTCCGGAAAAAAGATCGGATTTTTTTTTTCCAGAAAAAACTCCGGAAGTGTTTTTATCTGAAATCGAAACTTTTTCCCATAATCGGGAACTTTTCTCCGGAAAAAGATCGGAAACTTTTTTCCAGAAAAAACTCCGAAAGTGATTTTATCTGAAATCGGGAACTTTTTTACGAAAAAAATCGAAAGTTTTTCCGGAAAAAACTCCGGAAGTGTTTTTATCTGAAATCGAAACTTTTTCCCGGAGAAAATCGGAAACTTTTCTCCGGAAAAAGTTCGAAAACTTTTTTTTCCAGAAAAAACTTCGAAAGTGTTTTTATCTGAAATCAAAACTTTTTCCCCGAAAAAATCGGAAACTTTTTGCGGAAAAAAGTTCGAAAAATATTTTCCGAAAAAATCGGGAACTTTTTTTTCGAAAAAAAAATCGAAATTTTTTTCCCGAAAAAATATTGGAAACATTTTTCCGAAAGAAAGATCGAATAATTTTTGTCCTAAAAAAAACTTTGGAATCGAAAATTAAAAAATCAATTTTAAAAATTGGAATTTTTACATAAAAACCGGTTTTGAAAAAAAAACCAGTTATTAAACAAAAACCGGTTTTGAAAAGCAAAAACCAGTTATAAAAGTGGTTATGGACATAACCGGTTTTATAACCGGTTTTGTGAGAACAAAACCGGTTATGATATTTGGTTTTAATGTCCGATTATAATAAATGGTTATGGATTGATTATGGACGGTTATTTTGGATTATCCAAGATACTCAACCCTAATTTCCATCCTCTGTTTTCTGATTAAGGATTCATACATGGTTATCACAATCTGCAAATTGTATCTCTATTTTAAACAAAATTGAAAATACTAATCGATAAGAATCATTTTGTGTCCTCGCTCTGGTTTCAAATATAAGAAAAAATTGTATTTGGTTCAAAATTTAAGTCAAATACCTAAATTTTGTTCGACTAATTTTTATTTATATTTGAGATCGGAGGGAGGATCTATTTTCAACATAAATTGAATTAATTTGGATTCATCTAGGGACAACAAAAATAATTGATGGAAAAATACAAATCTTTTATTGAATTAAAATATGAATATTTTTATAAGGATCAAACCACAAGCCTACTGAAGATAAAAATGATTGATAATGAAATTCTTTATTACAAAAATTTGAATTTTTTGGAGGAGGATAGATTTCCTGATTGATAATTTAAATCTGGATTTGATAACCATGAATTGATATGCTTTGATGTTTCTGTTCTAACTTAGAGCTAACTATATTTTCATGTCTTAAAGAACTCTACCAACAAGTGCTTGCCAAGGCTTTAGCTCATTACTTTGAGGCCAAATTGCTTCTCTTGGATTTAACCGACTTTTCATTGAAGGTGAGTGTTACATGTTTTGATTCATTTTACTCTTTTCAATTTTGTGTTCTTATAGTTGTTACTTATGTATATTAATGGTTGGTCTGCTATAATTTCTGCAGGTTCAAAGTAAATATTGTTCTGGCAACAAAGAATATGTAAGATATTCCTAGTTTATCATCTATTATTTTTTCTCATATATGTATTGTGCTGCTTAAAATCATGGATAAATATGATATTCTTCATCTAATTTTTGCTACCTTTGATTGTAGTCTTTCAAAAGATCCACTTCAGAGTCAACTTTGGAGAAGCTATCTGATCTATTTGGGTCATTTTCAATCTTTCAACAAAGAGAGGAACCTAAAGGTACACCGAATAGATTAACATCTTAAAATCCATGGTGAAGAGCTAGATTCATAATCAACCAAAAGCCGAGCTGTTTACAATTGATTAAAAGGACTATTAAATCATCATTACTGACCACATGCAAAATTAGTTGCAGGAAAAATGCACAGGCAAAGCAGTGGAATGGACCTACAATCAATGTAAGTAGAGTACATGAACTAACTAGATTTCATAAGAACCAATATTACTTTCATGCTATTTTATTTTATATTATTACTACTTACTATTTGTCTTTCGATTTGCAGGGGTAATGAAGCATCTTTTAATCCTCCAAAGCTCCGTAGGAACGCTTCTTCTTCTTCAAATATTAGTGGCCTTACTTCGCAAAGCAATCCTACAAATTCAGGTATATTGTCATCATGGTTTCCTGAATCAGCTACAATTTGAAGTTACAATTTATTTTAATTCAATTTGAACTAGACCAATGCACAGTAAAATCTTTTTCATCTTAGTTTTTGGACATAATTATCAAATTTCATTATTCTCTCGTTATAATAGTACCTTAAAATCTCCTTTCAGCTCCTTTGAAGCGCACAGCCAGCTGGTCTTTTGATGAAAAACTACTTATACAGTCTCTTTACAAGGTAATGTTACATTTAATCATATAGCAATTTCAGCATCAGATCATTCCCATGTTTTCCGAAACTAGACAAGATATACATATTCATCCGTGAAGATATATTGATTTGATAATTGGAAGTTTTAATTGCAGGTTCTACTGTCTGTGTCTAAAACCTATCCAATTGTGCTATATCTGAGGGATGTTGATAGGTTATTAAGTAGATCACAGAAGATATATAACATGTTCCAAAACATGTTGAAGAAACTTTCTGGACCGATTCTGATTCTTGGTTCGCGAGTTCTAGATTCTAGTAATGAATTTGAAGAGCCGGATGAGAAACTTACTTTGCTCTTCCCGTACGATATAGAAATAAGACCTCCAGAAGATGAAACACATCTTGTCAGCTGGAAGTCTCAATTGGAAGAGGATATGAAGATGATACAAGTTCAGGATAACAAGAATCATATCACGGAAGTGCTTGCAGCCAATGATCTTGATTGCGATGACTTGGATTCCATCTGTGTGGAAGACACAATGGTTCTCAGTAACTATATAGAAGAAATTATTGTGTCAGCAATCTCTCATCATTTGATGAAAAACAGAGACCTTGAATATAGAAATGGAAAGCTAATTATTTCTTGCAATAGGTGAGACTTGCAAGTTAATTTCATGAAACATGAACTATGTATACTTAATGTACTTACATATGGATGCTTATGAAACAGTTTGTCGCATGCACTGGGTATATTCCGAAAGGGGAAATTCAGTGGAAGTGATACATCAAAATTGGAAGATCAAGCTCCAAAATCTGAGGTTTGCACTACTAGTTATGTTTGTTCATTAAGTATAGAACAAAAACTAACTACTTAGTACTAATATGCGTATATTGTTTTCTCTCTCTCGCGAACATATAGATTCCAAGTGTGGTAGAAACTGTTGCGAAACCAGCAGCGAAGGCTGAAAGTGCTGCTGCTCCGGATAAAAAGGCTGAAGCAGAAATATCAACTTCAGCGGCAAAGACAGGTGTTGAAAAATCAGTTACACCATCAAAAGCTCCTGTAAGCCTTTTTTTTAAATCAAAACTACTTGATTAAAACTTCATCTATTCGATTATTGTCTCATGACTCATCTCGAAGCTTAATACTTTGGTAGATAAGTATTGATGACGACTTCGTATCTTAGGATTTAGGAACACCCTATTCTGTTGACTCCTCTTTCTTTTTTTCTGTTCTTGTGTTATGCAATGTGAATTTCACTTCAATATTTACTGTATATATTCACTTGCAGGAAGTTGCTCCTGATAATGAATTTGAGAAGCGAATAAGGCCTGAAGTTATACCAGCAAATGAGATTGACGTCACATTCGCTGATATTGGTGCCTTAGAAGAGACAAAAGAATCCCTTCAAGAACTAGTAATGCTTCCTCTCCGAAGGCCGGACCTTTTCACCGGAGGACTTCTAAAGCCATGCAGAGGAATATTGCTATTTGGACCTCCTGGAACTGGAAAGACAATGCTAGCAAAAGCCATTGCAAAAGAAGCTGGAGCAAGTTTCATTAACGTGTCTATGTCTACCATCACATCTAAATGGTTTGGTGAAGATGAGAAGAATGTTCGCGCTTTATTCACCCTTGCAGCCAAAGTCTCTCCTACTATTATATTTGTTGATGAGGTTGATAGCATGCTTGGGCAAAGAACCAGAGTTGGGGAGCATGAAGCCATGCGGAAAATAAAGAATGAATTTATGTCTCATTGGGATGGGCTCACAACAAAACAAGGAGAGCGCATCCTTGTTCTTGCAGCAACCAATAGGCCATTTGACCTGGATGAAGCTATTATAAGGCGATTCGAAAGGAGGTACCTCAATTAGTTCTGAACTCGCTCCATTATTTTATTATACCACTAGATTTCTTCCTTTTTCATGTATCTTTGTGGCATTATTCCAGCTTCATCATCCACTTCCTCCAGTTAATTTATGGAATAAACCTTCATAAATCTATCTATATTTTCTGTGTTTGTGAGTGAATTTGTGATATTTTGATCATTTGAATCTGTTGTAATGCAGAATTATGGTAGGGCTACCATCTGTTGAGAACAGGGAAAAGATTCTAAGGACACTTTTGGGAAAAGAAAAGGTGGACAAGGAAATTGATTTTAAGGAACTAGCCACCATGACAGAAGGATATACCGGAAGTGATCTAAAGGTTTTCTGTTTAATATTTTCTGATATTGTTTTAAATGGACTTAACTATGTAGCACTACAACAAGTGCTTTTGTTATATGTGAGCTTTTGATTATCCTGTGATCTTTACTGTCATAAACTTTTCAATGCAGAACTTTTGCACAACTGCTGCTTATCGACCTGTTCGAGAGTTGATTCAGCAAGAGAGATTAAAGGATCTGGTAATCCTAGAATTTATTTTTAACATCTTGTGTAATCCTCTAATTATGTTCATTATATGACTTGGTTACATGCTGTTTATGTTTTTTTAACAGGATAAGAAACAGAAAGCTACGAAGGAACAAAACAAAAATACTGAAGAAGCCAAAGAGGAAGTTCAAAAAGAGAGAGTTATTACCCTGAGGCCATTGAATATGCAGGATTTCAAAGAGGCTAAGAAACAGGTTGCTGCAAGCTTTTCTGCTGAGGGTGCTGGAATGGGTGAGTTGACTCAGTGGAATGAGTTGTATGGAGAAGGTGGTTCTAGGAAGCAAAAGCAGTTGTCATATTTCCTGTGAAAAATATCTACGAAGAGAAAGAACATGTCCCTTTTCAATGAGTGTTTGTGTGTGTGTGTGTGAGATTTTCACCAAGTTATTTATGTTTATATTTTCCAATGATAACTTTGTTATTTTGTCCATTGCCACGAATATAATTAGTTACCAAGTGTAATATATTTTTTCTTTATATAAATGATCGTTGGTGTTTATCTACTAGCATTTTATATGAAGTTCAAATTTACTACTCCAGGTTTTTCGTTTGCAAGGTTTATAATACAAACAAACCAAAGACAATACAGGTTCAGAGGGGAAAAAATGTTGGCTATTGATAATGATGACACACTTGTAGAAGCAGCATTTCCCTTCTCTTTGACTAAAAAACACGTAAATAAAGAAATAAAAAATCATACTTTCTCCAGACTTAATCATAAGTAAATTTTTATTTTTTATATTTATTGAATAAATAATATATATGCAATATGTAGAATATTTGTTTACAAAGTATTTATTGATTAAAAAAAAAGAGAATATAAGTTTTGATAAAAACAGAGAAGCCAATATAAGTTTTGTACCTAAAAACAAGATAATAGAAGTTAATAAATATGTTATTGTAATGTAATTATATAAATTTATTCATCTAGTAATTTTGCTAATATGTATTAGGTTGAAGTGATTAAATGATTATTATTCATCTAATAATTTTGTCTTTTTTTTTACAAGATCTAATAATTTTGTTAAAAAATATAAATGAATAACATATAGGTTTGATACTAAAACCACTTAAATACTCATTTAAAAATCAATATACAAGATACAAATTTCTCTTTCATTCAAGTGTGTGAAAACAGTCCCTGTAATTATGCCTTGTTTTGATTTTGGTCCCTGTAAAAATAAAAGTTTGATTTTCGTCCCTGCATTAAATCTCAAAAAATTTAAAAAGGTCCTTGAGGTGAATTTTTTGCTGACATGTCAAATTGCTGATGAGATGGCAGATGCTGGCTATGCAAAATTGCTGACATGGATTAACCTTCTCATTTTTTTATTGAAACTTTAAATTAAAATTACAATTAACATTTTTAATAATAACTAATAACTAAATAATTTTTAGTAAAAAAACTAAATAATTTAAAATAGAAATAAAAGATTGTTTTAAATTGAAAATAGCAAAATCTGGAAAATACAAAATTAAATCTTTTGAATGAGATAACAAGCTGCCAAAAGAAGGAAGGCAAAGAAAACACAAATCGCAGGAAAATACAACAATCAAAAGGAATCAAATCGCTCTTTCCTTTCTTTAGGCTCCTTCTCTATCTCTGTGTTGGTGTTGGTGTTGTGCGAAAGGGAAAATACAACGGCCAAAAGAATTCAAATATGGGTTTCAATCTCTGTTTGAAATCTCTCTCTTTGCTTAGCGTTCTCGCGATGTTCTGCTTTGTTCGTCTTCTACCATCAATCTGTTATCGTTAACGTGCAAGAAATAAGTTGTATTTTATACAGGTTCAAATCCAACATAAGGAATTTGATTGTTGCAAAGCTCAGAGCTTTTGGTAAAAGAGGGAGAATCTTTTGTAAATTGTTCAAAACTGCATTTGGAGAAGACAAACCACCTCTCCTACTCGACATCTTCTTTCTTCTTTTTGTGTTATGTCTTCTTCGAATTCTTCCCTTGAATTGCAGCTTTCATTCAACAATGGAGGAGGAACCCTAATTTTTGCCCCTGTGCAATTTCATCCTCTTTTAACATTCTATTTTTTAATTTATTTATTTATTTTATTTTTAAAAAAATTATCAATGTAATTTTTAATTTAAAATTTAAATGAAAATTAAATATAAATATCCACGTCATCAACAAATCCTACTTAGCATTTGTCAAATCATCAACAGTTTGACATGTTAGCAAAAAATCCACCTCAAGGACTTTTTTAAATTTTTTGAGATTTTGCAGGGACTAAAATCAAACTTTTATTTTTATAGGGACCAAATTCAAAACAAGACATAATTGCAGGGACCGTTTTCATATTTAAGCCTATTTTAATTTTGAAAGAATTAATATCACTCATATACAAACAAGATACAATTTTTTCTTTTATTCAAGTGTGTTAATATCTTTAATTTTAAAAGAATTAATATCGTGAATGCTCATATGCCATATGTATTATTATTAAAAAAATAAGAGTGAAGACCCATTTTGGTCTCTCACAAAAACTACAAAACCCAAATTAGTCCCCGACAAAAAAAAGACCCTATTTAGTCCCTAACAAAATTAAACCAGGTCATATTAGTCCTTCGTTATTATTTTTCTTAATATGATTTTTTTTCTACTCTTGAACCGTAACTAGACTGCCATGTGTATTATTTTAATATTCTTAAGGGACAAGTTAGTCCCTGATTTGAAAAAAAAAATAATACGTGTTTTTCTCTTTCACAAAATAGAAAAAGAGAATTCTAGGGTTTTCTAGTTCCAGGCTTTCAGTCTTTGGTTTTTCTTCTCCCACATGGCAACACTCTTTCCTTTCCAACAAGATCAATTTTTTATGGTGATATTCATGTCAGATGATTCAACCAGAGAAGACGGCATACAGCGTACCGGAGATTCGATGATTTGATCCCTTAAAATTTTAGAGATAAATTTAAGTTTTGTAGTTTTTGTTAGGACAAAAATTGGTGTCAATTTGATCCCTTAAAATTTTAAAAATATTGTCCATGAATATTGTCTAATTTTCGTATTTTTTTTTTAAAAAATATGGGGATCAAATTGTTTCAAAATAAAATAATGTAGGGACCTAAATGTCCCTTATGTTTGTAAATAATACACATGGCAGTTCAATCACGGTTTAAAAGTAGGGAAAAAAAACCAAATTAAGAAAAATAATAACGAAAGACTAATATGTCGCGGTTTAATTTTGTTAGGGATTAAATAGGGAATTTTTTTTTGTCGGGGACTAATTTAGATCTGTAGTTTTTGTGAGGGACCAAAATGGGTCTTCACTCAAAAAATAAAAATTAAGTATGATATGTATCTATTACAAAAAATAAAAAACATATGTATCTATTGAGAAAATTCAAGTTATTATACATTATTAACAATATTAACTATTAAGACTTTAAACCATATTTTGAATAATTATGCGTTTGTTTACTTTCATGCATTTGGATATACCGTAACTTTCTACCTAAAAAAATGCCATAACTAAATTAAGGAAAAACTACTTTTTACCGAAAAATAATAGAAAACACAAGTATAACAAAAAATGCTTAGTATAAAAAAATAAAAAATAAAAATGCTAGTCTTGCTTAAGAATATCTCAAAATTGTTACAAGTTATCCAGTTTTAAGAACTAGATGCTGACTCATTTAGTTTGAGTGAAGTGGTAATTTAGAAGATAAATTAACTTCATGAACACTATCATAACTTCCTTATAAGAAAAAAAATGCTTGATGGAAACAGTCAACGCCAAACAAATAAAAAAATGTTCAAATCAAGTATAATTTCAGCAACCCTCACATAGAGCAAATGGGTCGTATTGATCATACATATCACAAGAATGCATACTCACAGTGCAGTGCAAAATTCAGTATGTTAAAAACACGATTTCTAAAACCATTCCATAGAAACAGATAATCTGTATTCATGATTTCCCCAAGTCCTGGTTGTTTGACTGGATAGGAAACCTGTCTAACATCTATGAGATTACCAGTGTTGGGAGATATAAATACTACCAACTCCTATGAAAACATTCAAGTGCAGAAAGTAATATTTTCAAGATGTAAATACAACACAATAGCAAGTCAACCATAAGCATATAAGATATTCCAAGACTTACATGTAAGCAGCACAAAACATATAAAGCATTTCTTCGGACAATGTCTACTAACAAACCCTAAAAAATAAAATTATAACATCACAGGGTTTAAACTGACGATGAATCCGAATGTAACAGCATCGATGAAACCCAACTACAACATACTTGTCAGCACTTCAATCTTTCTTTTTGTCTTTCAAAGGTCCTTTGGGAATCTTGCTCAAAACCTTTTCATCAAACACAGCATACTGCTTCTTGAACTCAGCAAGTGCCTTCTCACCAAAAGAGTCCACCTTATCTTCGTACTTCTCATAAAGCACAGGTACAGTGTGAAGTAAAACAAAAGCTGTTTTCACAAAATTATGAGCAGACAACACATTACATTCAGGACAATAGCGTACATAGAGTATATATACAAACATACACAACACAAATTAAATTTGAACTTTCCTGGAAGTAAATGTCAATAAAAAAGAGGGCATTTCATTACCTATGTAGAACAATGTCAAGAAGTTGGCCCAACTCCCAACAATGGACAAAACCCATAATCCAGCAATCACCTAACCAATCCAAAACAAAATTCACAATTAGTACCAGCTATGAAGTACAAATTAGCATAATACAAATACTACTCAACATCATTGCAGGGCACATATCCTCCATGATGCCACTTAACAATGCAAATGTACAACAAAGACGTTAATTGCAGTATATGATAGTAAATCCCACTTCCCACAAACACCCCCATTTAATCAAAATCAATTTCTATAAGGATGGAGCAAATGCAACAAATGACAACAAAACAATGATAAGGGGAAATCAACATACTGTGAGAAACTTTTTGAGATCCCTTCCAGAAGCAATATCCCTTAATAGAGCAAAAGCCCGATTGAGTTCAATTCTAATAGCAGAGGCAATCTGTAAAACAGGCTCCTCAGGAATGTGCACCTGTGGGATCTTTGGCGGAGACCTAAACAAAATCAAAACACGAAAACTCAATCAACAAACAGAATGTAAAACATATCAAAAGGCCAATCAGAATCATGATAAAAGCACATTACTTGTTGATGAAAGTAGATGCATTTGACCACAAGAACAACACCGCGAGAGCGAGTATTGCTAAGTGGGAAATCAAAGTCAAGAGGTGGTATTCAAGTAATTCAAACAGAACCCATAAAGCTGTTGCCACTCCAAGGGTTGTTGCTGATATCTTCTTATTTCTCCATAGAAAAACATCAGCAGCTGCTCCATAACAAACCATTCAATTTACAGTACAAACATAAGGGAATGCATGCCAGAAAAAATAATTAAAAAGACCATGTCAAAATTTAAGATTACAATTTACATTAAACTACTATGAAGGTAAATGATTATGTTAGACTTGAGTCTTGACAATTTAATTTCAGTAAAAATGCAAACTTTACAATACACAAATATATATAGCCACAATCCCAGCTAGGAAACTCGATCTTCAACATTCATGAATCATGATTAATTAGGGGGAAATTTGCATAAAAGTTGAACAGTGTATTGTAGATCTAAACCACAAACTTTATGCATATTATTTTGATTTATTTTTGTTCAGATTTAAATAAATAAAAATAATGAACAAAGAAACAAGAATCACAGTCAGAAAGACCAAGATCTGACTAAAACCCTAGACCAAGTAAAACCCAAGTAAAAATCTGAAGAACAAGAATCAAATTTCTGAATCCATACAAATACGAGTAAACAATAGCATAAATTGAAAGCGATTAACTTCAAAATTAGACAAAACAAGTAGAACAACAAATTAAAGAATAGGAAATGAATAAAAAGAAAATCGCATACGTTTTCCACCACCAAGAACATTGTGAAGAGGCTTTTCTCTACCGAAAAGCCTGAAAACCTTGTTCTTAAGGGAAGTAGGAGAAGAAGAAGAAGAACTCTTTTTCTCTTTCTCGTTGTCTGAATCAGATGAAGATGAAGAATCATGGTCATGGAGTTTTCCTGAAATCTTCTCCAAAAGAGATTCACTCTTTACTTCTTCGTGTTCTTGATGATCAGCCATGTTAATTTCTCAGTTTTTGAATCGGCGATTGTGAGAAAGAAACCCTAATTTCAAGATTCCGATGGAAGAATCTGGAAGGAATAAGAAACTCCCTCTTCTCTCTCAAGTGTGTGAAAAAGCAAAACTAAGCTTTTACTTCAGTTTCTATCTCTAAATAGAAAAAGTGTGATTGTGGTAGATGTAATCTCAACCGTTTATTTTATGACCCGATATGTTAACGGATCGGATCTTGATTTAGAAAAGTAAACTCGCCTGAAACGCAAGTTAATCTCTCGTTTCACTAACGCCAAAGGGGCCCAAGCCGTTATTAAAAATTAAAAGTGAAATTTAATCAATTAAAATCTTGTTTTTATTTTTTATTATGGAAATGGAAATGGCATGAAATTTGGACGCGTGGCGGAAAAACCGTAATCTGTGCTTGAGAATCACACACGCGGTTAAGCAAACAAAAAATTATGATTTCAGCACACAGTACTCTAACACGTAGTAGTTATGTGTGGGGGACCCGTTGATTTTATTACTAGATTCCCGTCTCAAATAGATTTAGATTTATTATTATTAATTTAGATACAACAATTTTGTTTTCTTAATCCTGTTGTTTTTGAGCAAAGAGAATTGATAATTCAAAATTCAGAAAGTAAATACATGGTCAATGATCGTTATAGTAAACTCATACTCTCTCCTAAATTATAATGCATGGTTACTCAGTTTGAAGGAAAAATACCGGTACCAAATACATACCGGTATTAATACTGGATACACATTCGTACTTTAATTTATGCTCATACACATATATTAGTTTTTCTAATAATGTCGTACCCCGTATTGACCGGTACCGTATCCGCATCTAAACAACACAGCTCCTAAATTAAAAGTATGTTAGTTAGCCAGAGTGAAAATTAGCATATTAAATTGACATTTTATTGATACGAATAATAAAAGCAAAATGTTAGCTAGTGTCATGAGACACTAGTATAAATTTATTGGAATTTATATATTTTACTTTATAGAGAATGATTTTTTCAATACAAAAATTATTATTTTTGATATCCTTAACTAACTAGTATATCAGACCCATAATAAAAACAACAAAGGATGTTGACACCAGCAATTAATAACCATAGATGTGGAATGAATGAAGCATTGAAATTTACAATCTATATTGAACATAAACTTAGCACTTAAGAAAGATGGAGTCAGCAGCTACGGTAGAGAATTTTGAAGTGGGAAGAAGACATATTAAGGACCTAATCAACATGTAATCAAGATTCTACTAATCTATGTGAGAGAGAAATAGACAAATGGAAGAATCTTCACGGGGCATGCAATGCAAAAGTGGGCCCCGCAAACGTGATAAGTGTCCCACTTGATTGGGCCTATGGGCCGACCAATGTCAATTCAATCAGCCCACTGATAATTGGTTTCGTCGTATCGATTCGTTATAGAGTTTGATGTTTCAAAATGAATAGATAGTATTTTCTCCAATTTAGAGTATAAATAAATAAAAAATTAGGTTAAATAATAAATATATTTAAAAATGATCTTTGATACTTATTTTTATTTTTTATACATTCTTCAATAAACTAAAAAAAAAAAATCGTTTACAAGAAACTAAAGATACATATACATATCATGACAAAAAAGACAATAGCATATTAGAGATGACCCCATGTGTAAAATTTACAGTTGAAGGAAAGGTGTGCATATAACAACATACCTTGCCACCCTGTAAAGCTTATACTTTCAATGCCTAATTTGTTATGTGTTTGTATGTACAATAACTTATTAGTAAACAGGGTAAAAAAATGCATGGCATTTAGCCTTTTACTCCACACATAATCACAACAGTTTTGATTGAAATCGGTGTTATAGTTTGATTTCAATTTTTGTTTTCCTTTTCTATGCTTTATTATTGTACTCCCTCCAAAAAAAAATATTATTGAATACCAAAATTTCCAATTATATTTTACCGGCAAATGGTTAGGAGAGAAGATTCATAAGAAGTAGAAACTGATCTTTGAAAACCTAAAAAAAATGATTCTTTCAATTGTGGATTTTACGGAAGAATGATAAGTAAAAATCTACACCCTTAAACGTTATCTCTCATTATCTCTTTATAATTCTAACTTTTAAATATATGGTCTAGATTTCAATCGAGGGAGATTCTACCAGAGAAGGTCCTCTCTAACATCCAACGAAACACACAAAAAAAAAACTCCATTTTAGCTTAATGTCGCCATTTCAAGTGTTGTCTTTCTGATAGGTGTCTAAAAATAGGACATTTTGGTATATAATTTAAATTTGGCATATTACTTTCACTAATAGGTTTTAAAAAATAAATTTTAGCTGAATGATTCCAAATGGCGTTTTTTGACAGGTATCCAAGAGTAGAACCTTTTGGTACATGGAGTATTTTTTTTTTTTTTTACGGAAGGAGTAATTTTTTATGTAACATAGTTTGGTGGCTATTTTAAAATAAATAAAAATCTCAATGAAAATTATGCATACAACTCAGAAATTTTGAATTTAAATTCGAGTAAAATGTCAAATGTCCTCCTGAAATTTCAAATTTCGTCAAATATCCCCTGAAATTTCAAAATAGGCAAATACCCCATGAAATTGTAAAATTTCAATCAAATTGCCCCCTGCTCCGTTTACCTCGTCTATTTTGAGCCTTCAAAAGAGCATTGTTTGAGTCTTCAACCTCCTTTCAACCAAGTGAACAACAAGGAACCAAAACAACAAAATTATCATCACCAAAATCATCCTCATCATCATTATCATTGCTTTCAAAATCATAACCAAGATGTTCTAACCACCTAATAGACCAATCTGAGTCACCAGATTCAAAATCAGACAAGAAACAATCATCACCAACATCACACTCTTTATCAATTCTTATCTCATCCATCTTTTTCTCTCTTTTCCTCATTAAAATAGACGGAGTAAACGGAGCAGAGGGCAATTTGGTTGACATTTTACAATTTCAGAGGGGTATTTAACGAATTTTGAAATTTTAGGGGGTATTTTGCATTTCACTCTTTAAATTCAGATGAAAATGTTCAATCTAATAATATTAATATAGATAATTGAGATATGTTTAACTCACATTCCAAAACTAATTTACCAAACAATCATGGAAACTAGTAGTATAGAATTAGAATTAGAAGGACGTACTATGAAAGTTTCTTTCTTTCTTTTTTTGACTAATGACATACAATGAAAGCTGGAAAGGATTAACCCCCGATTACTTTTGTGCCCCCTCAGATTAAGACCAGCCCTTTACAGACTCTAACCAAAACATAAAGGAAATATGGCCCCATTTCCAACCTTGCTTGTGACAGACCGCACACCCCAGCAAAAAAGATCAAAAGCGCACAAGTTACTTCAAAGAACAAACATGCACTATGGTTTGTGAACAAATAAAAAAACAAGACAAACCAAGTGAACCAAAAGCTTACAATAAAGTGAAATTGCAAACTGAAGATCCAATGGGAAAAATCCCACGGTGTAGTGAAATATTTATCCAATAGAGTGAAATCATCTTGAGCAAAATGAGTCAAAATTTAGACTTTGTTTGGATTAATGAAATAGAATGGGGTGGTATGAAATGAATTATTTTTGTCCAGGCTTATTTGTTAGAAATTTCTCCCTAAAAGTGAATAGGTGGGGTGTTCAAGGTCGAACTTCGGCCCATATATATAATGTGATATGCTTATCAATTGAGTCAGACTCATGGGACGCATGAAATAAAGTTCTATTGTTACATATTTATAACATTATTGGAATGAAGGATGAAATCCATTACATCCAATTTCACCCTCTTCTATCATTTTTGTCCCCATCCATTACATCCACTTTTATTCCATCCGATTTCTAAAGTAATTGACTCACATTTATTTTAATAATTAGAGAGTGAGTATCAGAAAGAGTATTGAAAAGAAATAATTCCTAGCATTTCTTATGCAATATTAGTGTGAACCTCACTAAGGTGTTGGACAGAGGGTGGAACACACTTTTAGACACTCACATAAAGTGCTGGGATTCATATAAATTTCATCTAATTATAAAGTTTTTTGTAACCGTTAAATAAAGTGTTGAAAATAGAGTATTTTTAACGCGGGTCAATACTACATATATTTAGTTAAAAAAGATTAATTGACGGGTCCTATAAAAATAAGTACTACTATTAATTTGCCTTAAGAATAGGTGATGTGAGTTTAATTTAATTAGTAGTTACATGAATATTATTTTATAAGGCCGGAGTTTGAACTCCAAATTCTCTGTTTTTTCACACTTTGCCAGTCTAGCTGCTAAATTATTGTTAAAAAAATGCCAAGAGAATACTGCATACAATTAATTGAAGATAAACTAGTGAGAGAGTAACGAAGGTGTGTGGATTATAGCATTATCTACCCTAGCGTGTATGAGACTTGTGGATTAATGTAAGATATACAAATAATACTTTCCTAAATTTTAATATGAAACACTTCATCCAGTGGTCCATAATGGACCAGTCACGAATAACACTATAACGAATACAAATTTTACAAAATTCACCTTTTGGATCGAAAGTTTATATCATATAGATCATCCATAAAAAAAATTAGAAAATAACATAAATCTTGATGGGTGTCGATAAAATATCAAATAATTTTCAAATAATTTTAAAAAATTTATGGATGATCTATACGATATAAACTTTCAATCCAACAGTAAATTTTGTAAAATTCATGATTGGTATATCACTTGTCCACGGTGGACCACCTTCACCAACCACTTGTGAAGGTGGTCCACCGTAGCATTAGCCATAATACTTCATCTTGGTATTTCATCATATAACTTAACTTTATAACTTATATACTGTAGAATTTTAGAGGCATAATGGAAATGCAGAGTAAACAAAAACTTAGAAAAACTAGAACGAACAGTAACATAACATCCGCTGTGAAATTTGTTAAGAGCATAAATTTGAACGTGAGCTGTAAAGTTGGAGAGAGATAACTTACCTTAATGAATTCTGAAACAAATAGATGCAGAAGGAAGAGAAAGTAGCAGAACAGGCGTGAGAAGCAAATGAACCATGTTTTTTGATTCGTATCTTTTGTGTAGTCTTTTGGCTGTAAGTTGGATCTTTTTGTTATGTTGGATTATGAATTTGTGTTTTTTTACAAATGATTGCATGGTTGGAAATAGGGTGTTATTGTAATTTTGACAGTGGAGATGAATGAATCCGATTAGGTAGAAGAAGATTCGTCAATGAAATTGAGAGGGAACATTTAACGAATATGCGTTTGCTATACCCCTCCATGATGCAGAGATTTGGTAATGAGGCCCAATCCAACCAAACTGGATTTAATATATAGCCCATATTCATCCAACCACAGTGATCCATGATCATTGCATTTTGACCAGCCCACATTTTTACCATTTCTGGATTCTTTTCTCTCTTTTTTTTTTAGAAGAATAATTGGATATTTTTTGGTCTCTACTCTCTAATGCATTAGTTTTTTCCTCAAAAAAATTATAGAAAATAATCAAATATTATTACACATTTGACAAAATAATTAAATACTCCTTGACCCAAATTATAAATAACTTTATAATAATGCAAAAAAAAAAGAAGTTAATTTACAATATCAATTGAACGTTAATGTTTTTTTTTTTCCTATCATATTTACTATTTGTTACTCTCTTTTATCCCAATTCACTTAATTTGTAATTCTCATGTCATTAAAATAAGAACATTTCTTTTTTTTGTCAAGTAACCTAGTGGGTAGAAATTCCACCTTAAAGGTGGATAAATGGAGTGTACAGGGATCGAACTCTGACTCCTGCGATTACAACGCTATGTATCTACCAACTGAGTTAAACTCACGGGACAATAACAACATTTCTTAATTTGCATGCAAGCAATGTAATAGCTTATATAATTTGGGACAATATTACTACATGCAATCCATTGTAGTATTAAAGTATATTACTAGTTTTTTTTTTTTTTGACAGAAAAGTACACACACACACACACACACATATATATATATATATTACTAGTATATAACAAATAAACGTTCGTCAAAAAAAAAACAACTAATAAACGTGTGATTAAATTTTTTTTTTTTAATCTATCCTTTCATAATTTGAGGTATTTATTCATTAACAAATAAAAACAAACTATATGTTAATCCGGATATGAATTCTCTACATTCAAAAATTCTACATTCATCTACATTTAATTTAATTTTAAGGGCAATTTTGTCATTACCACTTACCATAATATCTCTCTTTATTCTCTCTTTTAACATATTTGCAATAAATGTGAGTGAATGTAGGAGAATAAAGGATTTTTAAATGTAGAGAATCTAATTCCTCGAAATCCAAAAGTTTTTAACAAGTTATTTGTCGGTACCACATGCAAATCCACTTATATGACTTGTTCTCATTGGTTGATGGGTAAATACCCTCAAATTATGAAGGGTTAGAGTAGGTCCCACAAGCAAGGTAAGTAGGTCCATTATCGGTCGGCCCGGGACCGAAAAGATGTGAACTATAGAAGCTAGGGAGTTGTTCACCTTTGGACACAAACACTATTCTGTTCTCAGCGTAAACCCGCCTTAGACTCGAATAAGATGTACCGTCCATAAGAAATACTTACAGAGTGGAAAACGCATATTTCTAAATATAGTGAGAAAAAAAAACCATTGCCTTAAAAAAAAGAAAAAATAAAGAGAGTTAGGCTTGGTGTAGAGTTCCGGGACTCACCCCGGATCTCTTGAATATCCTCATATGAAACTGGCAGACATACTAAGTCATCATGTACCCCCTATCGCTCGTCGTATGCTATGGATGGTCGCAATATGGGTGATCATCCGAAAGTACCACCTAAAAAATATGTGCTACCACTATCCCGATGCAGCGAGGCTGGATGGTGCTATTGTGGCGAGGGGAGAGACTACTTCGCCTCCGAATGCTAGCAGGTGGCAGGTCTTTTTATTGTGTTTGTCCTCTATATAATAGGGGTCCTTGTAATTGATATATCCATATACATCAATTTTACAATAAATCTAAAAAGTAAATTTTTTGATTGGAAAAAGTAGTTTTTTTTTTTTTAATTAAAAAAAAAGATAAGAGTAGACTGATTTTATTGTCTTTTGGGCCAAGGCCCTACTTTAGAAGAAAAGAAACAAAACTAATTGGGTCATGGTGTTTTATGAAACACATAGGACCTGTGACATGACCCTACAAGCATGGATAGAGACAAAATAAAGGCATAACAAAAACAAAACTATCTTCTTCTCTCATGTGTTAGCTTACCACTACTTATCACTCACCTCACCACCTACCTTCCTTCTGTGTTACTCACGCAAGCAAACCTGCAACAAAATACAGTATCATACATACTGGCTATTCCAACCATGGAAGCTTTTACCTTGCTCAAATACTGGAAACCAACAGAAGGAACACCTCAACCCACACTTCCTGAGGTTACTACTGCACAAGAAGAAGAAGAAGACACCGACGACATCCAAATTACCACCGACGACGACGAAGAAGATGAAGAAGAAGACGAGCCTTACTTTGACTTACACTTCACTGTACCCGAAGAAGAACAAGAACAAGAACAACAAGAAGAAGAAGCCAATGAGTCTGATAGTGAATTCAGGTTTACTATTTCCCCTGCAACAAATGACAAAGTTCAATTGGAACTTGACTCCTCCGAACCTAATTCCAAGCCTCAGTTTACAGCATCATTATTGAAATCTGCAACCAAGTTCCGTGTTTTCATGTTGGGTCTCAACAAATCCAAATCCACTACTGCTCAAAATCCCAACCAACAACAACAACCAGAGTCGCAGAAAAAGAAGCTCTTCACTGTCAAATTCAAGGTAGATGAAGTTCCTTTTGTGTCGTTCTTTACTAGAGATAACAGCTCCAAAGGAAAAACTGCAAATGATGGTAAAGCTTCTCAGAAGGAAAAGAAGCAAGACAAGACTGAAGAAGAATCAGAGTTACATTCACCTTCTTCTGAGGAGAAAATCAGCTTCTCAAAAGAAGTAATGCAAAAGTATTTGAAAAAAGTTAAGCCTCTCTATGTAAGAGTTTCTCGCAAGTATGCGGAGAAGCTAAGGTTTTCCGGCCAGCTAAATACGTTGCCGGTGAAGAAACCGGCGACAGAGAAGGTTCAAACGGAAGTAGAAGGGGGAAACGATGTAAAAGGTCAGAAACAGGGGACTCTGCCTCTGCCTGCAGGGTTGCGAGTTGTGTGTAAACGGTTAGGGAAGAGCCGTTCAGCATCGTCGGCGACGCCATCACCGGATGCAACAACTGTGGCATCGCGGCGGCGAGATGATTCGATTGTGCAACAACAAGATGGAATTCAGAGTGCCATTTTGCATTGCAAAAGCTCCTTCAATGCTTCTTCTAAAGGTAAACCACTTTCTTCTTTGTGTGTTTGGTTCGAGGGGAAGAAAGACAGACGAGAGAAAATTACTACAACCAATAAATGAGTTAATTTAAGTTTATTCATTGATTTCCCTAATTTTCTTTTCACTCTCATTTTTCCTTCAAACCAAACACACCTTTCCTTTCTGGGAGGGGACCATTTGTTTTGTTTTTTTACTTGAACTGCAAGGGTTGTTGAAGATCTTTATTAATTACTTGAATATTATTATAATATATATTTGTTATTGAATTTTATTTTATTGATGTGTTGATCCAGAATGTGAGTCTTCAGAGATGAGATTGAATCGTGAAGAAAACTTGGTTGCAAAATGAGTTGGAAGTTGAAGGGGAGGGTCCTTCTTGAATTGAACTGTTTGTTTATAGTACAACAGTATGTTATGTTGTTTAAGGCACGGTGAATGCGTTACGTTTTGAAACGTGACCCCAATGCATTACTAGTTATGCTGTACAAAGGAAAATGTTACTCTTATCCTATTCCTACTAGGTAGATGGGTACTTTAATTAGAGTTAATATGAAGCATGAGCATGTATTTATTGTAGACGTGAAAATGTTGGGTTGTACTAGTGGTAGGGGGCAACAGTGTCTATTGCAGGCGACAATAACTGTTTTCCGATGAATCACCCAGCCTATGCTCAGTGTAGGCGTCTTGCATTACTCCTATGTAGCAGTAGTAATTAGTCATCTAAAATTAAGGATCAGAGATTTTTTTCCATACTAGTAAATCAGAGTTACTACTATAAATGTTATCTAATGGTTATTTAGTACTCTATCTATCTGTTCCAAAATAAACGACATGGTTGATTATTTTACGACTAATTCACAATATTGATTATTAATATATTTAAATGTGTATTAGTAAAAATTATAAAAATTTGATTTTTTGATTTTTTTTGTTACAAAAAAAAATAAAAATATCATTTTTTTGTTATAATAATTTGATATTTTGAAAATAATCATCGAAACAAATCTAACAACATATTATATTTACTATTATTTATTTATAAAAAAATACAGGCAAAGTCAGAAATGTGAATAGTATAACCAATTAAACTAGGTCATTTAAAATTAGGGTATGTTAACATGCATTTTAAAGGCATATGATAAATTGTTTAAAAGAAACTTAACATTAAATAATACTAAAATTTAATATAAAAAAGTCGATTATATAATTACCAAGAAAATATTTCTATATTAAATTTTTTAACATATGTCCTCGAACATATATATTTTTTGTCAAGTAACCTAAAAAAATAAGATTAAAAAAAAAATTATCTTATTTTATAAGTAATTATAAAAGTAGAATTATTACCTTCCATTTAATTTAAATCTATCGAATAGATGAGAAAAATGAAAAAAATAAATATCAAAAACAGCTTCGGGAGAGTGCGGTTACAGTTAGAAAAAGGGGGTATTAGGAATCGGTGTTTGGATATTTCTAAACAACGCCTACTAAAATTTTCCTTCTATTTTATTGGAAGAAAAAATATGGCTAGAAATTTCATCCTTTTAAGGTGGATACGTGGAATGACCAGAGTTCGAACTCTGGCCCATACATATATAATACAACGTTCTATCAACTGAGTTAAGCTCACAGGACGTCCTCAAACATATGTTAACATTTTCTTAAAAAATACGATGAAATCGTTGCTGACCATCCATCATACTAAATACATGCATTAATCTCTTACCTAACTTTGTGACGGAAGTCATTGTGAAATGGTGTATTAAGTGGAACAAACACCTTGAATGTGTGTGACGATATCATTTTTTTTTTTTTCAAAACAAAATGAGCCATTGTTGTCATTATAGCTCTCAAGTGTATCACAATTGCAAATATATTTTTAGTGTATATTTTATTTGTAGTAAATATTTTATGACCTCGATATCAAAAAAAAATTATAACCTAAGCTCACCAACAAAAAAACACATTTTTTTAAGAAGTTAAATTAAGTCATCCAAATTGACATCAAGAAAAATCGAATATAGGACATTATTTAAAAACATATTTGTAGAACAAAATAACTAATGAAAACAATGTCTCACATGGATTAAAATGATTGTTTATGAGGGAAAAATGTGAAAGAGAAATGATAGTTACAATGATAGAGAGATAGAGACAAATCCAAAGTGTCTTTTACGTGTTAAGGGTAAGAGATCCGGATGAGTTATCTCTAATAGAAAGTGTTGGTGAGGTTCCCTCAAACTCATATCTTGTTTTGTTTTTTATGATAAAAACATGCGTTTCTTTATAATGAATCATAGTAGTACTACTCCTCAGTATTGAACAAACAGCTCTCCATGCTCCATCCTTTTTCTGAATCAATGTATGTATGTTTCCATCATCGGGAAGCTGCTTCAGTGGTCCAATGGATATCGATGTGAATCGGTAAAAATATGATAAAGTTAGAAACTTTTAATAGTAATTTGGAGTATCCTATCATAGTAACTCGAGACGACGGAAAATGCGGTAAGAGAAGTGGGAAAGATGGGGGACATGAGCAGTGAAAGTAAGATTGTTTTTGAGTAAAGTGTTCTTAACGCAGACTTGTAATTTCCTCTTTTTTTGACTAATTGTAATTTCTTTTGACTACTAGTATTAAAATGTTTGTTTAGACCACAAATTATAACTCAATTCATAAAAATAGGGAAATCATATCACTTTATTTTATTTTGTATGTGTGACTTACGAATGACTTTATCATTTCGTCTATAAAAAAATGTTTGTTTAATCACTTAAAATTTTAAAATAAAAAAATATTAACACGTGTCTTAAGAGTACTCATATAAGTCATATCCATATCACTCATATTGGTCGTATAAATGAGTCTCATCTAATATAATATATTATACTCCGTATTTTTCAATCATTTAAATCACTTAAATATATTTTCTAAATATACATACAACTCATCTAAAACTCTAACAGAGTCTCACACTCTCACCTAATATACTACGAATATATCTCAGTTCTCAACTATTTTTAAGCTGAAACTTTTAAGCTATCGTAGCACAAGTTGGAAACGTGGTTGAGTTTGGACACAAGATATACTCATTTCGGTCTTATATATAAAAAAAAATTTATTTTTTAGATTCATGTAAACTTAACGTATCTAGACCATATTATTGTCTAACTACATTCAATTTATAATAAATATAAAAAATAAAAGTTTTTTATAAGGGAGTAAAGCCAATTATCCATAATATTCCGACACAAGTTGCTACATGTTGGCAAAAGATTGCAATGCAAAAGGGGATAATTCTACTCTAAGAGCAAATGTTAATGTTAAGGATAAATGTGGAATTATTATCTTCAAAAATCTGACTAATAATTGTTTTAAAAAAAGAAAAATGCTAAAGGCTCTTGGCATTGGTTAAATATATTAAAACAAAAATTTTATCTTAAAATACATGTATTTAATACCTTAAAAGTATAAAAAATTGTCTTTTTAATATAAATTTTATCTTTTATTTCCTTTTTTGGCATGTTTAACAAGTGTTCCGGAAACACGGTTTATTATGAGCTTTAAAAAAATCCAACTTGAAGAATCATTTTCAATTTAATTGATTGAAACGGTCGGTTCGGTTCCACCCAAGTTTTGAAACCCAGGATAATAAATCCACAAATTAAATTCAACCCCCACGTTGTTTCACGACAAGCAATCAAACAAGATACTTACTCCAAGCCTCCAACATTAAATTGAGTAAAAATAAGCCTTCAACATTTAATTGAATAATAAAATTAATAAAAAGCCTCCAACGTTAAACAAAATCAAAATAAATTGTGAGCCTGCCATCCCACGTTAAAGAATGAATTGATTTAAATAGTAGAAAAAAGTTGAACGTTTGAAATAAGTAATTATGAGTTTAATTTTTATTCATTGTTATGAAAACAATTCAAATGAGATGACAGAAACCAAGTTGTGTACCCTATAAGTTTTCTTATGAAAATTTATCACCGTTAATGACATAAAATAGCTATATAATTTGAAATATTTATCTATTCTAAAATTATGACTCAATCTCAACACAAACTACCCAACTTTTCACATTATCAATTAGCGAGACCTATAATAAACCGAGCCAACTCCAACGTAGTTTAGAACTTGACTTGACAATTAACTTGTTGGATTTGGTTTGTGAACCAAATAAGTTGAATAATGTGAGCTGAAATCTATGTTTGTTTATTAAATGAGCTGAAATTGACCCAACTAACCAAATCTAACGAGTAGAATCAAGATGTTCATGAGCTTTTGGCGAGTCAAAGTCAAGCCGTAAAAAAGGTTCATAATGAACTCAAGCCGAATTGAGCTTAGGTGACTTCTACTTGACTCGACTCATTTCCAATTCTAGGCACCAGAAAACAAACACAACCACCAGATGAAACAAACGCTCGAGTAGGTGATTTTTCAAGAAATTTAGGAAGTTGTTGGATATCAACAAATATTGGTAGAATCCGACTCAACAGTTGTGATAAACCTTATCGTGAAGGGATGCCCTCAACATCGCCCATGTGCTTCTATCGTGTTCATCAATCGCCTTAGGATGCATAAGTGGAAGGTTATACAAATTAAGTCTTTGACTAACTTACGGACTAGACCCTAAATCTCTTATGGAAGGATTACACTGGTGTTTATTTTAATTGTAGAGCTCTGAAGTAATTTGGCATAAATCTTCAATTGTATCAAATCAACTCATTCATTATAATACTGAGTTGGGATGATTTGGATTTAATAGAAAAATTATGACATTTTTTTAGAGCACCATGCATATGTATATTGTGAAATCTGAAATGTGAATATAACTGAATTTGTCTTGACTTGAGCTTCTATTTGAGAGGGACATTGACCTAACAACGGTGTGGAAACAAATCCAAAACCGGTTACTTACAATTGGGTGGGCCAAGCCTCACTATGACTCTATGGGAATGTAATTTGTTTTAGATCTCCTTTTCATTGATGATAAATAACCAAGCTGAATCTAATTATTTAACAATGATTTTCTGCTTTAAATTTTCAACAAAAAATCAATACTAGTAGTATAAAATTACATAGGCATTCATTATTGATGATAACCAAGTGATTCTTCCCAATTTCATCATCCAGATTCTATTTCACACAATGTTTCCTTAAATTGTTTACATTCTTCATTTGAATGAAAACTCATGTTCTTAGTCAAAATATGTAGATGAAACATTTCTAACTAAGTATTTGAGAAAAACAACCTAAAGAAACATGATCCTTTTGGTACAATATATCTACAAAAATACTATAATACAAGGTTTTACATGTATTGTCTTCGTAAGTGCGGCTCAGATGATATAAGGATGCAGGAACATTGATATGTTGGCGCACAATCTCATATCTGCTAAGCTCTCGGACAAAAATAAATCTCACAAATACCAGTTACCATAATTGAATCCTTAATGAAGAAAATCTAAATATTAACATATCCAACACAATTATCACCACGTGTGATTGACCTAGTAGTGATATTATATTGACTAGTACAATTTAACTCAACATCAACTTTCCTCTTAAACATGTTCAATATTTTCACTTTTCCACTAATCTTTGTATAGGTGCTAAAATTCAAACCTTGATCTCTAATATCCGTAATCCATTCTTGATTATCCACAAGTTGTTTCGCATTAAGCACCAACGTTACGTTGAACCTCGCTGTTCTTTGCGCCTTAGCTTTCCCAGGCGGCGTTACACCCCCTCCAATTTCAATATCATTATAGAAAACAGAAGTATTAACTGCTCCATACCTGAAAGTGAATGAATTTGTATTCTTCACAGACATATCAGCCAAAACAGTAGCTGTATTAGAAGCGCCGCTGAAATTTCCACTGATAAGAGTAACAGCATTCATTTTAACTTCAGGGTCTTTTACATTGTAGACAGTAAAAGCTAGAATTATGAGTATGACAATAAATAACAAAAGAATTGCAGTGATGCATCCACAACAAGTAACACACTTTTTAATCCGTTTTGTTTTGCGTTCTGATAAGTGTTGATGTTGATTATCTGCACTTGGACTGCTGAAATGAGTGGTTAATGATATGAAATTTGGTTCTACAGGTTTGAATTGCTCTCTTTGTGTATAAGCCATTTTTTTTTTGTGCCTTTGTTATGGTGTTTTTGCTACTTTCTAATAGTATAAGTTTTTTTTTGTCATTGGGTGTAGTTGTAGTACTTATTAAATGGTGGATCCAAATCCATTTATTATGTCACATGTATAAGCAATTTTCAAATGGTTGATTATTTATGTGATAATGATGGGTATGTGTCTTGTGTTTTAAGTTTAAGTTAAGCAATTTGAAGGTTTTTAATGAGTTGGTCAATGGTTGATATATTCCAATACGCGTTTACACCAATAGCTGCGGTGAGATAGAACCGTTGACTAATAAATACTAATGGGTAAGGCTGGAAATAATGAGAGAAGTGTGATTAGAAAATGGGTATGACTGGAATTAATGAGAAGGGTATGATTAGAAAAAGGGATAATAAATTATGACAAGGGAAATTGGAAGGAATCAAGACATAACGTGCTTGAAGGGATACGTCTGTCCTATCTAGAAGGAGTAATGCGAAATGGTAAAAGATCAATTCAATATTACTTTTTCTATAAAAGTTTAGCTTCAAACTTCATTTACCTTCAGAGATAATCTTACATAAACGTATAAGGTCATGGTAAACGATGTTTCCGGGGCACTTATTATTAATGTTTAAAAGATACTCTCTTTGGCCTTGGTTCGGTGGTGATTGGCGCTAAACTTGGTAGGGAGGAGGATCACAGTTCGATCTCATGCAACTGCGATCGAAAGGGGGCTGAAGCAACTGACTCCGAACCAGATTAAACTGATGGTGAAAGTCAATTTTTTTTACACTCTTTAGCATTTTTCATATGTATATTATAATTTTTTTTTCACATATTACTACCAAAAACATACTAGTACTATGTAATTTTTTAGTACATTGTATCTATTGTGCTTCCTAAAATTCATTTTTTTTATAGGAAGATGTTTATCCTGACTTCTCATACTAAAAGATGAATTAATTGTATTAATAAAGTATATATTTGTTGTGAGGCGAATCGATGTGCGGATATGTTGTTGCTTCCATGGTATGGGTCTTTTAGTTTATCACCGCCTTTTCAGTTGGTACAAGTGTTAGACGATGATATTAGGGTTATGTCTTTCCCCCCATTGAGTAGTGTTATAATTTATCTTTTTTGGGTTTAGGGCCCTTTTTATAAAAAAAAAAGTATATATTTAAAAAACAAGTTAACAAATACACAAATATAAGTATATTGTATAATTTCTTTTAAAAAAATTTGGTCATTTTAAATTGAAATTTATATTGAAAAATTTGAGACACGAGTAAATATTACTACATTTTTTTTATCATATTATAGATATAAATTTATCATATTATAGATATAAATTTTCACCACCGTTTAACGGTGATTAATTTCTATCAAAGATCGAATCCTAACTACTACTTAAATGATTCAAGAATCATACCGGACCAATTAATTATTAGTATCTACAATATTTATTTATTTAACAAAAATAAAGTAGGTCAAGTTCCATTTCCATCCAACTATTTTATTGAGTTTCACTGGTTGTGATTTGTGAATAAGTTAAATACAATTGACTTATTCAAGAAAGACAATGCTTGGAATTTATAACACCAAAAAATGACAAGACTTGGAATATATAACTTTTGCTTTTTTTAATGTTATGCTGGGGAAGACCGGAAGAGAAGAAGAGTTAAAACCCAAGTGATCAAATTCAACAAAAAACAAAGAGAAAGATCAAATAGTATTGACTTAGTCATGAAAGACAAGGCTTGGAATTTATATAGAAAAATACTAATATGTATCTCTGCATATAGTAATTGTCTCAAAAGTCTTATACCCAATTTCTTACAAATAGAGGAACAACAAATAATAAGTTGTATGTGAATGTGAGGTCATGTTTGTCGTTTGCAGACAAAAAAATAAGTCTTACTGAATAAATGTTTAAAGGAAAGAGTGATACTCAATTAACTTTGATGCTGTTAGTAAACTAAGTGTAGATAGTACCAAAGCAAATATTTCACCAGAGGCATTAACAAACAGTCCATCAACTCATTTGTTTAATCTGTATTCTTCACTATCTATCCATAATGTGTAGTATGATACAAAATATAAAAGAATAACACTAATGGTTACCTTGTTAAAAGAAAATATAAAACACTATATTAATCTCATTTATACACATATAGACTCTCCCCAAAAGAAAAGCCAAACCAAAATCAGGGTTCTGTTGAGAGACAGAGAGGATCATAAAAAAAGCAAGTGAGAGTCACCTTTTTCATCCTCATTTTTCTGGTATTCATCGAATTTACTCAAAGGAAAATGAGGAAGTTACTCTTAAGAAAACACCCTCCTTACCTGCTTTTATCTTTCTTTATCCTCAAAACTGTCGATTTCAATTCACTGCGATCTATCTGCAATAATCAATGTAGCTTCCAATTAGGTCAATGTCTCCAACGTTTGTAACGTGTAATGCATAATACATAAGCTGCTGTCATCTATTCTTTGCAGCCATATGAATGATGAGATGCCAAGCAAGTTTGCTGTCTGGTATGTACGATGCTTCACATTCTATACATAAAAGGTTTTAGCTTATTGGACATAAGCTTATAATCAGGCAATTGGTCTCGGCTCCATCCAAATTAGTTAGAAATGCTCCTTGTGGAACTCAAACTTTGTTGGACCCTTTTCATTGAACTCAAAGCATAACTTATTAAGTTCTTTGGCCAAAACCGGTGCACCACAGTAAAATACCCCTGATATGAATTAAGACGGCCATAATGTCAGCTCAAGAAAAACAGAAAAAGTCTATCATGCTACCATGTATGAAGTACTTGATGGAGACTAACCTATTCGTCCACTATAGTGCTTGGAACACATTTTAGAGAAAACCTTCTTCCAATTAGGCCTAGCAAAATGTGTTCGTACCTGTTGAGTAGAAATTCAAAGCAGTTATAATTTAAATTTACTCACTCTCGACTTAGAAATGAAAAGAGCATCAAGAAATAGAAGATTTACCCTGGTTCCAGAAACAATATCAACTCCATTTTTAGCATGGTTTAGTGCTTGAACCATGGTGATAAGGGCAGATCTAGCATCTCCTTCCTCATATACGCTAGTCAAGTAGTTATGCATCTCAATGACACCCTGAAGTCCATAATATGACGATCAACATTAGGCAATTGCAAGTAATCCTTATTCATCTTGCAGAAGGGAAAAGGAAAACTTATAATTCTTCAGGAGCAAGTATCTATAACATAAATAAATCTTCTGCAATATAACTAATACCCTTTGATCAAGTTCAGCTACTTCGTTCATGACTCCTTTGAACCAATCAAAAGAGCCCTGCTCTCTTGTAACCCAATAGAAATAAGCATTGGTAGTCTTCAATGTTTTCTTCCTTTTAGGAGCAATCTTATTAAATGACGGTGAATCAGTACTCCCAACACTAACATCTGAAGCTCTACTTGTTTCAGAGACTGAATCCTGGATGGAAGTAACAGTGATTGCAAATTTAGTCATACTATATTTACATATGAATGCTAAAATTAGAATCAGTATAAGTTAATAACGTATAATTGCTACTTTTTGTACATGCATTCTAACATGTTTAATATTATCAGTAGTTCTCACCGCCAGCTCCTCCATTTTGATAATGTTGTTGAGAAGATCTTTCAGAATGCTGATGAAAGGAGTTGCTCCTATACCAAGACCGACCAGTAACAAAACATCATATTTTTTATAGTCTTGTGCTGGCGCCCCGTAAGGTCCATCTATCTTTAACTTTGGTAAACTTTATCAACAGTCAGCAAGAAGCAGAAATTTCAGTAAAATTTATAATTGATGACCAAAATTTTGGAAGCAAAACATATTGCAAGTGCTATGTATACCTTTTCTTTGTCGTTTCATCAGCCCTGAGAAGCCCACTCCTCCCGGACACAGGAGGCTCACAGGCCTCAGAAAATACCCTTTTAAGCTCCTGAGTCCAGTCACCCAGTTGCCGAATGTGAACACTCAGAAAGTCATCCCCAGGGGCTGAGGTAATAGAAAATGGATGCCTGTCATCATACATATATATATTTGTTACTGTTAGATAAAGATACTAAATTGGGCAAAGATGTCATGCATTTCGGTCTTAAACAAAATCAGACTTCTTATTATTAACTAATTTCAATCAAATAAAAACCCATCTATCATATGAAGCATTATCTAAATTGGAACAACACAACATTCAACTAAAAAATCACATTACCTATTGCAAAATAACGTAAAAAAAAATGAAATGAAACTTACCACTCAAACGGAGACACAGCAGAGCATTGTACAAACATGTATTGTCCACTTTTATAGCGAAATTGAGGAGGCTTGGACATTTGCAATGTGAGGACATTTCCTGGGTAAATAGCAACCTAAAGGGAACGAGAAAAAGGAAAAGGTAAGATGTTTACGTTGGTTCATTTACAGATAGTTTGATTTATAAAAAATATGTAACTTCTGAGACCTAGGTCCTTGCAATTTTTACTTTGTAGGACTCCACTCACTGGATATATATAATTAGCAAATTGGATTCCATACCGTCAATCATTTAACACATTCACGAAATAGCCACATTTGTAGTCGCTGAATCGAGATACGATGGTCTAGATTTTAATGCATAATTTGATCATTTGTTTTAAAAATAAAAAATTATCAAACTTGAAATCTGAACCGTCCTATTTCAACCATACGACTACAAATGTGCTAACTGCATGAATGCGTCAAACCTTTGATTGCAGGCAATCAGGGTTACCCGATTAGCCCAAACAAAAAAAATGTATGCAAAACAAATAATGAACATATATTCATAATAAAGTTGAAACCAATTTTAAGAGCCTGCCACTAATCATTTCACTTCCTATGCTCACCTTTATTAGTCGGACTGTATAAAGACCAGAACGAAATAATCTGAGTGTTCTTTCTGATGCATAGAGTAAAATTGGAACCGCAAGATACATCCATGTCTGCAAACAAAAATCAAGTCAGATAACTAATCACCTTAAACAATCCATTTGATAAATTTCCTTAATAACTAAAATCTGATAATAAATATTATATACCGTTTCATACTGCCATTTGCGCACAAGGTACATTTTTACACCATGGATGATGAGCAGGACATAGACAATGACAAACAGATGGTGTGAATACCAGAAGGCATTGAAGCCAGTGAGCCTACTAAATGGTTTAGGCAGCTTAATGAGATTTCTCCTGAACCATTTTGTTGCGAGGGTAAATGCTATTGCCATTAAAACCACCATCAAAATTCCAGTGACACCCTCAATCCCTTTAACTATGTCTATATAACTAGGTTTGTTAGCACCAAATACACCTTTCAAATACTTCTGATAATCAGCTTCAGACACCCTTACAAGTCTTGGAAAATCACAAGCAAGGTGATCCCCGACATGAAGTATAACACCAATCACGATTGCCCCAGCAATTGTCTGCAAGAATCATTAAGTAAAAATGGAAATCATAAGTACTTCACAATAGAGTTTATCATACATAGAATAGTAAGAATCTCATGCATGTGTGTATTACTTAATATAGATAACATATTTAAAAATGATGAGATAAAAATTTATTTAATTGGCCTGTTTCCGAGAGGTCAGTTGGTTGAGGATTAGTTTTTCAACCTTGAGGTACTTGGTTCGAGGCCCGGCACCGAAAAAAATTATTTAATTGATCATTTTTTTATTAATAATAATTAAAGGTTATAAAAAATTATATGTTCAAATTTAACATTTTGGAAAATATTAAAATTATTTTAATACATCGAATGCCAATGAAAAATATTTGTAAAAGAATAATAAAGATTGATTTAATCAATCAAATATATTTAAAAAAATATTTATTTATTAGAGAAAAGTCTCATTCTAGACAATGTCGGCACCAGGTCATGTGAACACATCTCCCAGTCGGGATTAAAACCTTGGTTCAACATATTGTGTGAGTCTAGCCTCTTCCACATTATTGAAATTTATTTTATGTGCGCGCTTTATATTTAGTGTGTATTTTAACTTGATCCATTGGGGAATAGTCGATTTTACTACTGATTATTACTAGTATTAAATATGCAAGGTGTGAAAGAATAAACATGATATGTCAATGGACGAGCAAAAAAGAATAATCACAGGTTTCCTTGTGATTTGAATGCGTACCTTATGGAAGTTGATGTTATCGTCAAAAGGTACAACATACGACAGCTTTGTAGACCTGAGCCAAGTTATGGTGTTTCTACAAACAGGAAACAGTATAAGTGCCATGTTGAACTTCAGGGTCTCAGCTGCACCTTTGGCTGTGAGAAGACAGTAACCCATAACATGAAAAGCATCCTTTTTCTTGTATTGGAAAAACTTCCACGTGAAGAGCCCAATCATTATGCAAACCCATAACGTTAAAACCCAGATTCTCCTCCAATTCTCTTGTAAATAGTAAAGAAATCTGCGGCTCATTCTACGTATAGGACTTTTCTTTCTTAGCCCCTGTAGGTTCTGGCTTAGAGCTTGGCTTGTATAGCTTAGAGCTTGACTGTAGTTGAGATATGTGTCCTTTTGTAAAAGAAGTGTCTCCAATTGCCATAGCTGCATGCATTTCAATAGCATAATGACCATTCAAAATGTTGCAAAATATCAGAGGTTGAATCGTGTAAAACACATTTCAGCTTGTCAACTATATGTATTATTATTAGCATTACAGGAGCAACAAAATAGGTGTAAGCATAACCGACGCAGACACACTAAAGAGGAATTGAAGCTTTATGAAAAGAAATTGGATATCTCCGCATTGACTCGGTTAGTGCATTGGCAATCGTTGGATTCAGATTAGACCATCCACAAAATATGCAAATTCAGAATTTTTGTAAATCTAAACTGTCCGGTCTTATTAAACCATCACCAATGTATTAAATTAAGACAGTACAAATATTGATCCCTCAACTCATGGCATAAACTAATTATAACTAGTTGTATCAAGAAACTTCAACTATTCCCGGCAGGAATTTCTTCCGTATTGTTCACATTTAATTTTAGTTTGAAGTTAAGTGAACACAGCAGACAAACCAGTTCTGTTTAAAAATTGTAAAAAATATCTTCTGGAAAAAAAATGTTATGTTATCCCTAATAAATACTTATATTAATCAGCATCCCTACTTGCTTACTCAAGGAACTGAATTATTGGAAGTATCAGCTTAATCATAAATTCATAGTGACAAAGTCGTCCCTGGCTAGCTACTTGAATTCATATTAATTTTGTTGACAAAGAGCAAAAGGATGAAGAAATAATATAGTATATGGAGTAGTTACAAATAATGCAGTGATGTTAATTGGACATCAATTTGTTTGTGTCTTTTTTTATCTCAATCAATTTATTTGTTTAAATTATAACTGTTAGATAGTTTGGAATAATTTATCATTTTTCAAGTATGCCATTTTATTTTGTCCCTTCTTTTTCTACGCGGTTGAACAACAATGGAAATGTTGTGTGATTGGATCAATGACTCAATTTGGCCCAACTCTGTTGTGTACTAAAGAAAAGGTCGTGGTCCAACACTGACTGAATTGAGGTATGTAAAGTAAGACGGCCTAGCAAGTGGCAAATATACCTGTGGAGCATTATTTATTTTTTTGTCTAATAAAAATTAAATTATACATATAAAATGTCAACCACGTACCTAGATCCTTTTTTTTTTTTGTTGCTAAAAACCACGTACCAAGATCTTTATTTTTAATCTTTAACAATTACTACTGTACTATGTAAAGTTTAAGACCATTGTTCACCAATTACTTTTACATTTTGACAAACATGATCAACAAAGTTTTCCACAGATACACAAATATTAACACACATTAATGATTTCTTCGTTGTTTACTGGGGTATGCTGATTTGCAATGAGGTTGACATTAAAAAAATAAACTGCAAAATTATGACGTTCATTCAAATTCAACTAATGGTAACCAAAAAAAAAAAAATCAACTATTGAATTTATCAACAACAAAAATTCAACTATTTCAATTTTAATCACTATAATTTCTTATACATGTTGATATCATCATAATGTAACGTTATCACTTTTTTTTTTAGGTGTGTATTATAATTAAATATTAAAAAATTGTGTAACGTCCCACTAGTGTAGCTTAGTTGGTACTAGTAGATATTAGAGACATCATTGGAAGTAGAGCCGTCGACATGGGCTACCCGGCCCGAGCGGGCTTCAGACTATATTGGGCCGGACTAAAAAGTCTGAATGAAAAATGGACCTGAAAAAGTATGGCTCGAGCCTGGCCTATACGGGCTTTCGGGTTAGCCCACTTGTTTTTTTTAGTGTTTCCAAAAAATATAATTTATTTAAATTTTGTTTTTAGCAAGATTTTTGGCAAAAAAGCATACTTTTTATACTCTACATATATATACATGATCATCTTTTTTTTCACAGATTAAACTACATCTATATTGCATTCTCTACATGACAAATAGGCACCATTTGTTTTCACAAATTAGAGGGAAAAACACGGTCCGCTACTTAAGTAGTGGATGGTGTTTGAGAAACTCCTAGGGCAGCAAAAAAAATTCTCATAATACAAACTAAATTCAAATCATCCAAAACAAATTACTCATATTTTTTACTCATATTTATTTATTTTTATTATAATTTATTCGGGGTTGGGCTACCCATGGCCCATTCGGGCTAGCCCATATTTTAATCGGCTTTAATGGACTTGGCTAAAAAGCCCGGGAAGAAATTCGGGCTAGTATTTTAAGGCCCAAGCCCGAAAAAAATTCGGCTAGCCCATTTTAACAACTCTAATGGGAACGGCCGAAGTTTTAACACCGAATTCCCGACATTATTAAACTGTGTTAATCTAACTACTAGACTATTTTAATAAAAAATAAAAATAATGTTCGCTATCACTTATCATTGCATTGTTCCTCTAAACTCTAAAGTATCCATTGTTATGAATATGGAGTTAAATTCAAATAAGGTTTTTCTAAACTACGCGTTCATAATTTGGGAGGATTTATCCAACAATTAACGATAACAAACCATATGCACGTGAAATAAAAGTTAGTTACAAGTTATTTTTAGGTATCACATACAAATTTACTTATGTGGCTTGTTCTTATTGGTTGTCGTGTAAATATCCAAATTATCAAGAGGCGGAGTAAGTCTCACCTTCAAATAATTACCCAAATTTTGACTCGTGCATATTACAATACTTCTACCAAAATATTAGCTCTACATCTATATTATCAAGAGGTAGAAAGGTAGAAACATTGTAATATGCACGAGTCAAAATTTAGATTTCGGAATTTTCCGCTTGTTCACTTTAAGGTGTGAAATTCTAAATACTAAACTGCAATTGACAAATAAAAATAGAAAAATGATAACTGATGTCATCGGGGCACTAATTAAGAAAACAAAAATAGTAAAAATATTTTAAAGATTGTGTAGTAAAACTCTTAAAATGACAATACCTCAATGTAGCCAAGTCTCTCGGGGTCTAACTCTTCCATAATTAGAGCTGCATATTCTTCAGCCTGCTCCTGCAGTCTAGATAACTTATTTGCAGAAGCACTTAACATGATGATCTGCAGGGCAAGAAATAAAGCAAGAATTAGATAATGAAATATTTAAATAATGTAAAAAATTAGCTAAATAATACGCTGTTTAAGAAACTGTCAAAAAAAAAAGTGTATATCTTGTGACAAAAGAAATGCTTTTTTTAGCATGAAATGACTACCACGCCCCCACCAACTCCACTCTGAAAACGTCTTCACCATGAATTCCAAGAATTTGGTAAATTCAGAAAAATGAAAGCGCCATTTCTATGACCAAAACCACAAAAAGTAAGACATATATAGTTCACTAACTCTTGAATATATCTACCACTACCAACTAATATTATGCTCTAGAACACGGAAAATTAATGTCTAGTAAGAGCTGAATTAATACTTACTTAATTTTAAAGTAATTACTTTTTTAACAATCATATTTAATTTGACCATACCAGCCTAATGTTGATTGATTAAAAATCATGGATGCAACGTTTCACATACATAACATATGAAGAAAAACTAATTATTTAAAAAACTAGTATTTAAATTACTCTAATGAAACATCAACGTTGATTGTTCAAAGTAAACAATAAATTAGTTGAATATAAAATTATGGATAAAAATAAAATAAAAAGCCTCTAACCTCTTTTACTTCTTCTTCGGTGATTCTTCCATCTTCGTTCTTGTCCACCCTGTGAAGACATTTAAGATTTATATTATTTTAAAATAAAAAAAAAATTAGGCACTCAATGATGATGATAATAATTGAATTACAAGCTAAGAAAGCTTCAAAGTGACATTTATTTAAATAATAAAGTAAATATACGGTGACATTTAATAATGATATGTTCAATTTGACATCGGATAGTGCCAGTACGAATTTTAAAGGTAACCTTAGAAGATTATTAATCACTAATTAAATAGAACTATACCAATAAATAATAAATAATAAACAATTAAAACAATAATCATTGAAAGATTACATGTCGAAGAAGATCTGAAGCCGTGAATCAAAACTTTGATCAGTAATTTGCGACCAGAATTCATAAAGTTCTTCCCTGCTTATTTTATCAACCTTCAATCTTCGTTTACGCCCCAAAGCATCAAACAGTTCCAGAGCAAATTCCTTTGAATCTTTCATACCTTCAGAAATATTAACAAAAAAAAATCAAAACTAAAATGCATTACGGCTTAATTAAACGAACAATTAGTGTGAGATTAAGGATCGATAATTGAAAAAGAAATTGACCTATGCATTGACCGAAATCGACGCGATGAAGAAAACCGTCTTTGGAAAGTCTATCGAAATTTTTCAGCACTTCGTTCCAAGCATCAACGCCGTTTGATTTACTGCTGATGAATTTCAAACTACGAAGTGCTTTATGAGCACCCGTGCGAGTCCGATCAAGCTGTGCGCGTTGCTTCCTCAAAGCTCTTGCAGCCAACGCCGTTTCAAAACCACTTCCAGCGGTGGCGCTTGTTCCCGTATGACCGGCGGAAGATGAAAGAGTGCGTGAAGCATGACCGTGACTCCACGAGAATCGCCGTAGCTCCTGTGAGAATTGCTTTGCTTTAGCAACCGCTTCGGCTTTCAGTTCCTGTGAGAAATGCCGGAATCCTCTCGAAGAGCTTCTTCGGATCGACGGCGATGGAACAGACACCGGAGTATCGTAACCGCTTCCGGCGACGGAATCGTCGATATTAATAACAGCTGGTTCAACACTACGAAGAACGATTGTGTCATCGTCTCGAAGATCGAGAGTGACTTCAACAAACTCATCGGCGCCAAAACTTGATTCAGTTCCCGGCGATGTTCCGGCGCTGACAGTTGTTTTTCCGGGAACAGTATCTGACGCCCAACGGCGCTCGTGTTTGGGAACAATATCATTCATTGATGATCAGTTGTATTGTATTTATCGTTTTCTCTTTTTTACCCTTTCAATTGGAATTTTTCATTTCATAAAAATGAAAAGGAAATGTGAAATTTATTATGCAATGCTATTGTTTGACACGCGTTGCTAAGATGGACAAGTGTAGAGTGATTGAAGAAAGTTAAAAGAACGAGTTTATATAGAAGAAGAAAACTTAGATTAGTACTTGGATTAGGCTCTGTTAATTATGGATTATGGAATACTAAGCTGAGAGACAGAGACATGAAACGAATAGCAGAATGGAACTGGGGGAGGGGAGGGTATAAAAACAGGAATAGGACAAATTGCTTTGATTTTGCAGCAGAGATCAATTGATGGAAAGTGTAATTGATAATAATGGTATTAGGAAGAACAAAAATGTATGGTTTGGTTTTATAAGAAGGTTTTTAAACAATAAAGAATAAACTAATAAAAGTGTTTGTCGTTGGATTTGGTTTTATTAGTGTGAAATGAAATTAGGAATTAAAGTTGAGAAGATAGATTAATAGTGTGGCCACCAAAAGATGTTTGTGTTTTTCCGTCAAAAAAATAAAAACATGTTTTCGTTTTGTTTTAAATAAATTCTTTTCTACATCAAAAAATTAGAGGCGAGAGATTGGTGCTCGGTCCAAGACAGGAAAGACTTTAGAGAATCTTGTAAATGTGATTATATTTAACTCCCTCTAATGTCACCAGTGGAGTTCGAATGCGGGACTTTTGAATTCAAGACCTCTCTTTTTAGTTTTTACCACTAAATCAAGTCTTTGGAGGTTCCGTTTTAAATAAATTATTATTTTTGTTGCAGCTATAATTAATTTGTTATTTGTAATTGTTTATAAAGTTGTGCTCTTTTATTTTTATTGTAAAAATATAGGGTCATACTACTCGTAACTAAATTTTACTAACTCTCATTCAAAAAAAAAAAAAACTAAATTTTACTAACTCAAAAGTAATAAATTTTACGTTAAAAAAATATATTTTACATCTTCAACAAATTTATTACAAAATTTAAATTAGTTATTTTTTTATAATAACAAGAGTTAACTAACTAACCGAGGCATAGAGACACCTTACAATCGAACGGTAATAGTGTATACAGAAAATTACAATTAGAAATAACTAAAACTAAAGAGAAAGGAACATTGCTTATAAAAAAAAAAAAACATTAAATCCATTTTTTGCTAATAAATCTACACATAAATTTACCTTTCTAGAACAATATTCAATACTGCATATCAATATTGCACATATAGTAATTTTTTAAAAAATAAATTATATACACACAACTATTAAAGAGGTTAATTCTTTGAATTTTTTAAAAGTAAATGAGTGATAATTCTAAGAATTCTAACATGCATGGTTAAATCTTATGTTCCAACAACAAATATTGAGTTGAATATTATGTTCTAAAAAATTTATATTGAGCTGAATATTATGTGGCATGACGCGGTTGGAATGACTTGGCTTTTGAAGTAGTGGATGAAGAAGGTGAGAGAGAGATAAAGTGTGGGAATGGCGGGTCGGAAAATGAAAGGGAATATCTCTGTTATACGTTAGTGGGACCGCTGATTCCAGACTCTTATGACTCGACGGCAGGGATGTATCTCAATGTCAACTCCACTCACACATGTAACTAATTTTCATTCATCGTTTCAATTTTAGTTTTAACATTTTGGTTAATACAGCAGCAGTAAGCACCAGTAATTTCTCAATTCTTCCTAAAATATAACATTTGGTTGGCTACTGCATTTATATTAATGCACAATTTTGATCGTTAATATATTTAATTATTTATTAATAAAAATTATAAAAATTTATATTTTAAAAATACTTATCAAAACAAATCAAACAATATTTTATATGTTAATATTTACATTTATATATTATTGTTAAAAAAATATGGTCAAAGCAAGATAAATGAATAGTGCATTTAATCAAAGAATATCTTATAAAATATGATGGAGATAGTAATTGCTTCAAAAAAAAAAAGTACTACTAGTAATTAGTCAAAAGAAAAAAAAAAGAACATTTTGGCTAAAAAGATATTTATTTTCCTTGTTATATTTAAATCCTAGTTTTTAAATTTTAAAAGAAACAATAAATTTTCTTATTGTATTTTTATTTATTATTTTGATTCATTTATTTGGAAAATTCTAATCAAGTTATTTGTTTTTTTCCTTTTAAAAGTATCTTTTATTGTAAAAAAGTTATACGAATTTTTATTTTATTATGAAATGGTCCTTTGATTTGCAAAAAGTTGATAGCAATGTAGATTTTTCCTAACTCAATTTAAATGAAAAGGACCACATAGAAATAATAAATTAAAATTAAAATATCATACTAAAACTTACATTATCAAACTAAAATAAAAAATAAAGGACTAAAATTATATTTTAGTGTAATTTTTCTTGTTTACAAAAATTAAAGTGCCACGTTTCACAATTAGGTATAATTAAAGATGTTTTTTTAGTAAGAAGCAAAATTGAACAAAATAACTACTCAAGCACAAGTGTTCAAGGAATATACAAGAAAGAAGAGTTGCAAACTATAAAAGAAAAATAGTACTGGTCATCAATAGAAAAATCCAAACACCCAACACCAAGAAACTAGACTCATGGGCAAAACCAAATTAATAAAAGAAACATGAATCAAAATGACTATTAAACTAGGATTCTATAAATTTTGAGTTTAACTTAATTTTTTAAAATAAATTTGTAAAGCATTGATTATTTCTACTTTATAAATGCATATATAAGTCATCTCACATTTAATGTGAGATTTTTTAACACATTCTATTATATCTAACACTATTGGGTTTGGTACGTGTATATAAATGGTGGGTATTTCGATAGTGGAAACCTAATATCATATGCCCAACAGGTCTTAGATAGTCTCTGATATCATTTTAGAATTGAAAGTTAAGTCTAACATACACATACAAAACCGGTTTGTAAGATGAAAATTGTTTGTTATTATAATTAAACTCGTGTATAAATCATCTCACATTCGATGTGAGACTTTTAGCACATCAGATATAGGCTATTTCACATAGGTTTATAAAGTATAGGCGATTCTCACCTTATAAGGTGATTTTGTAAGGTCGAGTTAGACTTAACTTCCGATTCTAATATAATATCACAATCTCTCTAAAATTTGTTAGGTCATTTGCTTTCGGGTTTCCACTATCAAACCGACCACCATTTATATTCACGCATCAACTCCAATAGTGCTGAACATGAGAGAGTATGTTAAGAAGTTTAACCGAGAATGTAAAATGGCTTGGCTATATGAATTTATAAAATAAATACAATCCTCACGTTAATTTTGTAAAGTTGGGTAACATGGAGACAAAGTAAAGGGTTAATACTCCACCAATAATAGTATAAGTCATAATCAAAGCTATTTGATGAGGAGTCTTTTGATCAAAATGTTTATTGTTGCGGTCAATGGCGGAGCCATATTGATCCCAAAGTGTGCAGCTGCACATGTTGAAATTTTAACATTACATTTTATATAATTTTTGCACTTTTGCACCCCTCATCTCATAACACTTATTTACTATTTGTTTTGGTTTCTTTCGCAAGGACTTTTATTTATTATATTATTTATAATAGCCTAGAAACTTGCTACCAAATTTCTTTCTTGTTTTTTAATCAAAATTAGTCTTTTTATATTGAAAATGATGTGTTCAAGAACATCGATAATAAACTAATTATTGAACGATTTTAGAACATAAAATTAATTAGGGGATGATTATAGAACATGTATATAAATTGGAAAATGCTTATGTGCAAGAATGGGTAAAAACAAGAAAGAAAAGAATAAATCTCAATCATCTATTCTTTCTTACAAAATAACCCCCATGATTTCTATTAAAAAGGAAATTAAATTTATAATAAACTAAAATTATCCTCTAAAATAATGACACGTGTCCATTATTGCCTTTCTTGCTCAAATTCTTTCTTACAAAATAGCAATGCTCATTTAAATTTGAGTACAAATTAAATGAGTACGATGCAAGTTTTTTAGTACAAATTATTAATTAAGATTTAATATTTTGCACTTCTGAAGCAAGATCCTGACTCCGCTGCTGGTTGTTCTCTTTATGAATGGTTCACATACACGTCAATCAAATAATATGAATATGATTTCACACCAATTTGTTTGACTAGAAAATGACTACAAAACTGTTGAACATGCACAACGACACAATCATAATGACACTCAAAATATTGCTAAGCAAATAACAAAAAAATATATATGTCTGACATTTATTCAAAGTCACATGTTGTAACACAATTGATGATAGATTGCACTGTTCAAAATTTCACGCACCGTCAAATTATCTTTCGTAAGAAATCTATGATTTAATGATCTGGAAACAATTATCACAGCTTTCAACGGTGTCATGTATCTTGTTCCTATTGAAGTTAAACAAAGGAGACACCTAAAAATCACAGCCATGCGTCAACAAGCGATACAACCTCTTTAACAAAATAATCATCACAATTTCCAAATTTCAACCCCACCTCTTAGACGTTGTTTCTTGTAAAGATATATTATCCAACAGATAAATACAATCTCGTATCAACTCCTTTATCCATCACAAACAATCAACTCTTACACCTCCAATCACCCTCCTCAACAGCCCACACATCTCTCTTCGTATCATAAATCGATATATTCTTATCAAAAGTCAAATCATACAATATAATAAATCGTTTCTTAACACACGTCTCTCCAACCAAAAATCAATCCAAAATGATGTCACTCTCTCCAATTACCCAAACACTCTAAAGTGACGATTATTAAACCAATCTCCATTTTCACCAACACACCACTTAAGACCAATATAATGTTCTTCCACTACACTGATACATTACTAACCCCACCGAAGAAACCTCCAAAGTCAAGTCATACAACTTTTGGACCAAGTTTAAAGCTTTGACGATCATGATAGACCTCAGGAGATTTGAGAAAGATTTAGCTTTCTTGTGTTCGACTTTGTTTATACTTTTCTATTGAACTATCGTTTGAAGTTCATTAAGCCATCTTTATATTTACCTTTGTTGCCAATTTCGTAGGCATGTAGTTTATTTTGAATTGTAGAGATTATATATATAGCCTTCTATGGCCATTGAGCGTCTAACTTATACCTCAAGGTATCCCTGCTGTCATTCATAAAATCAAATTAGGCACAAAAAAATGGTCATTCATAATTCTTATAGAGTTAAAAAACAAGAACAGTTTTTTGCATAAACACAGAAATTTAAACATCTCTTTTGGTCACATAGTAAAACTATGAATCATATAAATATTTTCAAAATATATATTATTTAATTATTATTAACTTTTTCCTTTTATGTGTATCGATATTCAAATATTTGCGACCATCTAAGAACTATTCAAAGAATAACCAAAAAAAAAAAAATTATTCAAAGAAAGAAAATAAAAACAGAAGAAGATGAGAAAGAAAAAGAAAGTTCATTTGACAAAGTATACCACCAACCACTTCAACATAAAATATACAACAACTATATATAAAACGTTAGAAAAAAATGTTCACCCATGGAGCACACGAGTTTCTTTTTTCTACCACCTGAAGAACAAGACTTTCACGGTTTCACCTATTATATTAACAATTGACTTTGCCACGCTAATTATTGTAATTTCTTATTAAAAAAATTAAATTACACCATTGGTCCTTACATTTATTTTGAATTAATTAGAAATATTCAAATTAACTTCTAGTTTATGTTACTAACATTATTACAATAAATTTGTCATGTGAATATTTTAGACAAAATTAACTCAAACTTTAATAAAAATGTCGAATTTATACTAACATCATGACTAACTTAATTTTCTTAAATGTAGTGAAATAACTTAGAAAAATGGTAATAGCGCTTATGAGGCACTATTTTAAAAAAATTAAAAGAAGTAAAACTATCTGTGATTTATTAGGTAGTCGATCAACATCTTAAAAATATAAAAATTAGTATTTTTAATATAAAAGTTACTTTTTATTTTTTTAACTAGTGTTTATAATGTCTTATGAACACTAATTAACTTGATTCATTAACTTAAAATATAAAAAAGGGGAAAAAAGATCGTGCAATTTAATCCAAAAAACATTCCCTTAAGCTTAAAAAGATGGTTTATTTGTGAATTAAAATTTATTTTTTACTTTTAATAATGAATTAGTCTAAATAATAAAAAGTTTGAGTCTCTTAAATAGATAATTAAGAGTTCGCTTCAAATGGAGAATCTATTTTTATGTTAAAAAAAAAAGTATTCAGTTCAAGAAGTTGACCGACTTGTTGAATTTTGATTCACATTTTTGTTGAATTTTGATTCACATTTATTTCTCTAGAGACCAAAAAAGGCAAAAGAAATTTTGATGCATGCAAGACCAAAACGGCAAAATGATACAACTAAACCAGCCTTATAAGTCTGCCCATTTAATTAAGATATTTGTTTGCAAGTTCACCTAGATGATGCAATCTTTCTTCACATAATAAGATTATATTACTCTAATTTCATTTTCTTTTTCTCATTCTCTTCAATTTTTCAATTTTTCAGTGACCACCACAACTTATTTACGAAGTCTTTTCCAAATCCTAGAGAACGTGTGAAATATATATATATAGTGTGAAATATATGGAACGGGGTTTGGTGGTTGTGAATCCGGAACACATTGATTTGGTCTTTCACTTAAGGGAAAGGACTAATTAACGTGGACATTCAATATACCTCCAACTTATAAGGTTTAAATTTCCTTTTAAATATACCGTGATTCATATAGAACTAGACTATCTAAGGTGAGAACAGATTAATTAAAGTGAGAAAACTGAATTTTCAATACAGTCATTGCTAGTTTAAAATAAAACAAAATAAAGGTATTGATTTCCACACCTCCAATTGACCGGAGATCAAACTCAAAATCAAATGGTTAAAACTTAAAAGTAACCAAAGTCGGGGCGGGGACCTATCTTTGGTGGGAATAATGAAAGAAAAGAAAGAGAAGGGGGAGAAGCGGGGTAGAATAGTTAGTTAACTCGTCATGCTCATGATCTGAATATTGCAGGTTCAAATCATGTCCCCGCCATGTCTTGATTTCTAAAAGTGTGTCCCTTCACTAATATAAAAAAGTCTTATAAATAAGATAATCTCTATCACATGTCTCTCCATTTAATAAAATTATAGTATATCAATTAGCTATAAAACATCTAAAATATTTACTCACAATTGGACAATCTTTTGTAACTAATAAATTCTTTATTTTATAAATAAAGAAAATCGAAAATATTTGACTCTACAATATCTCTTTTGGAAAGTCACAATCTTACGTTTTATACCCCTCATTTACTACTATATTTATATTTATTTATTTTTGGAACCTCATTTTTATGAGGGTCTACGTCATAGCTTACATGACACATGCATGAAAAACTACTAACATGTATCTTTAAAGGCAAATCTTAAGACTATAAAAATAATAATATTTTCAAAATTTGTACATTTAACTTATAAAAGTTTTAAAATTTAAATCAAATACATAGATTTCAATAAAACAGAGAAATATTTAGATTATTAATGGACACATTAGTTTTTCCTGTTGTAAAATATTTCCGTTTCTAGTATGGATTCTTTTGAGTGTGTTGAAATGTATTACTAGTCACGTTCACGTAAGAATTACTCTTGTGATCCTATCCTATGGGATGGACCTTTGAAATTGCAAGTACCTGGCCCCAAGTGTGTCAAACAGCATATATGTATAAGTGAAAACCACGAAATGATTTGAGAGATAATAAATACTTGGGGGAACTTTAATACGAAAGTGCTAACTGCTAGTTTTATTTTTGACGAAATGTTAAGTACACATAACTCAGAAAAATACTTTTATCATATGGACACAAATATTTTATCAATCTATTTACATACATTTACATAAAAACGAAACGAAATTATATATCAAATGAAATTTATTAAATATATTGACAATTAAAATCAAATGATTTGGACAATATTTTTTTTGTTTTGTAAAGGAGTGCAACACAAGGACTTCTTAGTAGGTTGGACAATCTACTATATATATTATAATTGATTTATAATATGAAATATATTTATACTCATTGAATAAACTATTATTTTTTAAAAGTGAATGTTTAAAGAGTACTGTTGGTTAGCAACACTTATTGTTCTTCTTAATAATTTAAGGGTCATGCTATGACACATGATAAATATACTTTTAAAGAGTACTAGTAATATTTATGTCTCGAACAAATCAATACTTGATTTCTAAAGATATGAAATACACAACCTTTAATACAAAATTACTATCTATAGTATTTTTTTTTACTAAAAATAAGGATTCATTCATTCAAATTGAAAATACATAGATCATTACAAATTAAAGATTGCTAAAAACTGAAAAAGGTGAATCTACAAACAAACTTGCAGCACCTAGGTTAATAGCATACAACAGCATCATGAAAGTGCCTACAGATATGACAAAATAAAAGTAACCGGAATATCTATACTCCCGGATTTGCAACGTTGACGTCTAAGTCTTCAAAATCTTCAGATCTGTAATGAGTTGATGTAGATATACCAATTTGAATCAACGAAACACCATAATGAAAAATCAACAAATGCCGCACAAGACGACCACAAACACAACGCCGCACAAGACGGCGACAAACTTAAAAAACTAAAACGAAGAAGCAAATTTATGTGGATAATCACTTATTTAATTGAAAAGAAAAGAAAAAACAATTTAGAGGGATGATTTTAGATAAAAAAATCGACCCTAAAACCACCCCTCCTTAGTGGATGCACAAAAAGAATAAATTAGGGTTAGGAGGGAGGGGGTGGCTGCTGCAAAATTAGTGGAAGTTCAAATAGAATCATAGATTTACTATCTATAGTATTAGTATGTTAAGAAGTGTTTTACGGATACATGTTAATTTTTTCCATAATTTAATTATGTCTCATAGTCTGTACCAAAAAAAAATTATGTCTGATAGTCATTTATGTCCGTGAATATTGGTTGGGAAATCCGATGGTTTCCACTTTTACAATAATGTTTTCACGCGTTTAAGTAGATAGATATGGTCTTGATTTTAAAGGTATATGTTGTATTTTATGAAACTAAATGTGAGCTTATTATGAGATTAATGCTTTCTAATTCTATTAAAGCCGAAAAAGAAAAGCCTTTCACACTAAGCCTCGACAAGTCAATCTAGCTGGGGTTTGGATCTTCTAGTATAATATTTTTCGGTAATAAACGGAATTGAATTGACCAATCTAACATATGTACAACCACCACATTTATCAGTGCCAATTAAAAAATCTAGAACTTCTATAATTCCGTTTGGACTTTGCAGAGAGGATAACAGATATATACAAACTCATCAAAGTAATTGAAAATTTTCATACCTAATTTAGTATAAAATGCAGTCACACACTCACACTGTTGTTTAACATGTCTATTTTTTCAAGTACCATGTCTATTTTATAAATGCATTGATTTCACCTAGCTAAAAAAATATTTTATTTTGAATTTAATACATCAATTTAGTCCCTTAATTATTATTTTTTTAAAACAAGAGAAAATTGATAGTCGAGGATTAAATTGGTAAAATAATTTTTTTAATTTAATTATATTTCTATAGTTTAGTGACAAAATTAAAGACATGTTGATAGTTTAAATACCAAATTGAGGGCTTATTCTTAATATTTTTAAGGGGCAAAACATTAAGTGATGTATTTATATTAAAGTTATAGATAACTTTGTAAAAAATACTATTTTCATAAATTTTAGTAAAAAATAGTTAAATATAATATAACCAATTATGAATAATTATAATGAATCGTAAAGGAAAAAAAAAACTTTGTTAGTGAATGAATCAAATTGGTGCGGTGGTCACCTAGAAAACAATTACAGTGGTGGTGTATTTATTATTCAAACATTGGAAAATGGGGCTTCTTAATAATTTTTGAAAAATTAAATGGAAAATGCAAAACTCAAGTTTTGATCCTATGACCATGAAGTAAAAATGCAGGACTTTAACCAGTGACCACTGCGCCAATAACAATGTCATGTTTAAGGCCCCGTTTGCCCCGACTTATTTTCTACTTTTCTACGTAAAAGAAATAGAGAAACAACGTAAAGAAGTAGAAATCAAGAAGAAATAGGGTCAAACATAATTTTTTACTTATCTACTTCGTTTAAGCAGAAGTAGAAAAATAGAAAATAAGCAGGGCCAAACAGAGCCTAAATTTGGAACACATTGTATATATTATCAAACATTGAGGCCTATTTTTTTTAAGATGCCAATTTCATAAGCCCAACATTCGGGGGTCTAAAGCCCTAGCTTCACTTGTTTTGGGCTTGGACCGGCCCTTGGTCATAATTTATGAACTAAATTGAGTGTCACAATTTCTTGGAGATTATGTTTTGTTTGGTAAAAAATAGCGGATATCTAATAAACTAATTTATAGTAAATGAACTTATAGTAAATAAATTATAGGCTGATTTTTAACATGGCGAATAAGCTAGCTGATTGAATTTGTAGTATTTGATAAAATTATTAAATTAACTTATGAGTATGAAATGACATAAAATATATATTTTGAATTAATTTTTTTTTCAAGTAAGATGACAAGTGTAAAATTTGAAGGAAAAATCATAAGCTAAAGCTCACAAGCTACTTGAAATAAAGTTTGAAAAATAAGCTATAAACTAGTAAAATAAGCTATAAACTCTTTTTGAAAAACGTTTACTAAACAAGCCTTTTTTGGTCATACGAGCTTAAAGCTATAAGTTATAAGCTCAAAATATGTCCTTACCAAACAAAGCCTAAAATGAACTTCATTAATTAAGATATTGAGTTCAAGTGGTTAATGTGCTCCTTGTAGGACAGATAGTTCAAAAGAACTTGAATTCGATTCTTATGGAAACAATTTTTAGTCACATTTTACTTAACAAAATGTTTCTCAAATACAAAATTTGTCATAAACATCACATGTATGTATATACATTTTTCAATTTATATGTTGTTTTTTTGTCTTCTTAGTTCCAACATCACACACATGTGAGTTGTATTTTATACGATTTTTGTGTCTAAATAACACGTCTCTTTGTTTAATATAAATTCATTTTTAAGACTATATATCTTTTCTTTTGAAAATTCTGACAATTTGAATAGTGAAGATCCCCCCTAGTTTAGAATTTTTGTGATTTCACCTAAATAAAATTCTTTACTTCTTATACAAGGAACAATGGAGGGAGTACATAACCGTGTAACATGAGAGAAGAATTAAACAAGAGAAAAATATGGATTAAGTGAACAGTTGGGCTTCTAGAAGAGTATTAGGCCAAAAGCCCAGAGAACTCTAGGGCCCACCAAATTCCTCCAAGTCAAATACTCACCAACTCCTGTTGTTGCAAAAGGGATTTGGATTTGCTGCAGTTGAGATTTCACACAGTTTCACGTTGTAGTGTATCTTGGCTGTCCGATCAAGATCGGACGTTTGAGATTAAATACAGAATAAATAATCTTCAAATAATCTCAGACGTTCGATCTTAATCGGACGACCGAGATACACTACAGCATGAAACTGTGGGAAATCTCAGCAGCAAATCCAAATCCTGCAAAAGAATCCATTATAGGTTGAGAAAATAATATAATCATAAAATAATGATACTTTTTAAAAAAATTAAAAAATTATCGTTATTGAAGTCTCCAATTTTATTTTCATTTCACTTCCTCGTATAATCAATTATTCTAATAAAAAGTTTAATGTGTTGTAAAAGCTTATGAGGTTTGCATTGGCACCCACTTAAATCCGACAATTTGATTGGCTCTATCATTTTCCTTTGACTCTTTCTTGCTCTTTCCCTTTGTCCATATCCGGCTTCATTCTTTTGGTAGCACGTGCAACTAAAACTAGTGTTCCTTTCTTCTAAAAAAATTGGAAGTATTTGCTAAAGTATTTATGAACAATTTTTAGTATGCTGTTATGTTATACGTATGGATTTAATAGTTTAGCAAAAAAGAAAGTTATATGGGTTTAATAATGACTACTTTTAATCTAGCTTGCAGAGATTGGTTGATAGTACTATGTGATTATTATCATGATAAAAATTACAAAATCCCCACATATGATTACAAAGTAAAATAAATAAAATTTGGCTGTGTAGAAGAGAAGTCCATTTATTTAGGAATAAAAGTTTGATGGGTGTTAGTTTTTTTTTTTTAAGTAGTCTAATAGGTAAAAATTTACCTCTTGAGATAAATAAGTGGGAGATTGATACAATATCAAAATTGAACTATACTCACGAAGACATATCCATAAATGGATTTGGATCTGAGCAACCCGCAAAGGGTTGTGAAGTTGGACCAAGTACAAAGAATCTATATATGTGTACGGTACGGAAGTTGCAGCGGCCGCTCAACTGTTCGAGCACAATATAGTGGTGGTTGGTTATCTCATGTGCAACAAGAGTGCAATTTTAGTTTTGTGAGTGTAAGAGAAAGAAATTAAAAATTAAAAATAAAGAAGTGATGATGAAAGAGAAAGATACATGAAAGAAGAGAGAACTGGAGAGAAATAATATGAGAGAATCTAAATCCATCAATAAATTTATTTTGGACATTATTTTTATTCTATAAGGCGTTTGAATTTTTCTTAAGATACTCGTTCACGTTTAACACCGTAGATTTGGTGTATATGAATATAAAAGATAAATTATGTAAATTGTTAGACTTTGATACAATATCAAAATTTTAAATTATGCTTAAAACTCATGTAAGGTGATGATGCGATTCAATCATTATAAACTCATTTAAATCTTATACTTATTTAATGTGGAACTATAATTTTTGTCAATAATGAGACTAAAGGGAAAAACTTACTCATTAATTGGGAAACCCATTCGTAATCATTTGAATAATTAACAAAGGGCTAGTGTTATTGTTGCATTTTGTGTAATAAAGTGAACTATTACCTGCAAAGCATTATTGGGATACCAAAAAGTCTTAAAAAAAAAGAGACAAACAAAAAAGACATAGATAAGGTTTTTGTTGTCCAAAATTAAAAATTTTGGATCTCATTTTCTTCCCAAGGAAAGTGGGTAAAAGAAAATAACAAAAGAAAAGTGGAGTAACAAATACGTTAAGAGTAAAGCAAGACAATGAGGTGAGAACTATGCATGTAGAGTCATGGAATTGGTATTGACCTTGACTGTGGTTTGTTAATGGAGTGTTAAGAAATAAGTAGTACTACTAGTACATGCATACATACTTGGAATGGTCCTTCAATAATCCTTCTTAGTCCACGCGTTCATAGTGCACGTCTTTCGTGGTTACATTCATAGGGTAAAGGGGGATGAAGAATCCATATACACGTCTTCAAAGAAAATAGATAGATAGATATTCTCAATCATAGAATTTGTAGGCATATATTCATGCACTAAAGAATTAGAATCTCATCAATAATGATTTGATATAAAGGGGTGATGGTAAGGGTAGTGGTAACAAGATTTGATCTCTGAGACTTGCGTATGTAAAAATTTTGATTAAAATAGGATAATTTGATCTTTGAGACTTGCATATTGATTCTTTTTATTTAAAATAGGATAATTCATTCTATGTTTTGCACGTATCTTCTGACAAAAAATTTACTGGGGGTTTGATCCCTAATACAGACTTAAGAAAAAAACTTGATTGAGAGAAAAGAACCTCATTCGCGTATATATCCCACAGTTTCTCTAACACATATCTTACCACTTGAACCAATTATCGTTGGTACGTGTTTCGCAAAGTTATTAAATAATAAAACAAATTTTAAAAAGCTTTTAGCATTATAAGTTTGGGGCGGGTTTGACTCACAAATCAAAGACACTTTGGGCTTATTTATATTTGTTGGAAAATTGTTTTTTAGGCCTCCAGTGTTGCTCTCAGGCCCCCAAAAAATTCCAAAATACCCCTAAATTAAGACCAGTTTGGTTTGTATCTTAAGATCCGAAATGGGTGAATATAACATGTATGTGTTGACATATAACACCCTCCTCTAACCAAGTCCACCAGATGGAACAGGAACACAGCCACAACTTGAAGACACCATTGTTTCTCAAGAGTTGGTACCCTCATTTGACACCTCATATAAATTTGGTAACTAGCTGTTGCAACAAGGAAAATCTTACAAACATTGTCCCCTTCTTCACAAAACAACTTTCCAATTTCATCCAAGCATATAATCAACATGATCATAACTTTCATCATTCAATATCGACTTGAAGTCACCAACATAAAAAACAGCTGCAACACCTAATGCAACATAATCACTAACCTTCCTTTTCAACACTCTTAAAACATTCATTTCAACACTCTTAAAACATTCATTTCAACTTTTTCTTTTTCATAAACTTCTAAGAAACAGAACCAAGATTAAACTTCACAAAATGAGTTTTTTTTAACTCATCGGAATCTTAAAAACTTTTCCTTAAAAAATGCGGATCTTAACCGATCAAGTTCAACTTTTACACTCAAAACATTTACGAAAGCATTTCGGATAAGCAAATTTGAATTTGGATTGTAACTTCCGAAACCAAGCGAATTCAGATTGTAACTTCCGAAATTAAGCGAATTCGGATCTTAATTTCTAAAATATAATAATCGGTGTCAGATCTTGATTTCACGATGAAGGAAGGTTTGCGTGGTTCCGTGAATTGATTTCACAGTGAAGGAATTGTTGTGTCCTGGACTGCCTACATGTCCCAGGAGTTCAAAACCCACTTTTCCATATATCCTTTGTATAATTTCGGTACCTAAGTTCCAATATTCTATAATTTCGTTTTTTACAATCCAAATCCCTTCTAAAGGGTATTTTGGTCATGATGGGGGGCCTTAGAGTAACATTGGGGGGCCTAAAAAGCAAAATTCTATTTGTTGGGTCTTTGGTTCTTTCTTAGTTTTGGGCTTTTTTTATTTTTACAAAGAAGCTTCTCTTCCAGCCCCAAGTTTCTTTTTCTCTCTTGAATTTCTTTTTTTTTTCTCTTCAATAAAATTTTTGGTTTCTGTTTATCAAATTTTTTTTTACTTGAAAAAAAACTTTGATTTCTGTTTTTTGAATTTTTCCTTAATTCGAACTAGAAAAACTCTGATTTATGCGTTTCGAATTTTTTTTAGGGGAAAAATCAGATTTTTGGGAGAGGGGGGAGGGAGATACATTGGGGGCGGAAAAGTAGCTTTATTTTACAAATTTTGAGCTAATTTTTTTAATGTGTGGTTTTATAGAAGAATCAAGTTGGCTTAATAAGATGGTATAGCTGCTTTGTAAAAAAAAGTGAAAGGAAGAAGCATAATAAAAAGTGAAAAGAAACATAACGAGAAAGATAGAAAAATCCAAGAAACACCATTGCGGAGAGAAGAGAGAATTAAGAGAAAAAAACATAAGAGTATGGGATAAGGGTTTGTGAGAAAATAGAGTGAAAGGTACAATAACTAAGAGATAAAAGTTTCTCAACCGGCACCATTCTTCTATGCCCCAAATATTTCAATTTTGCCCTTGCAGAATCTAAAATTAACTAATGGAACATACCTTCCGAAGTGACATTTTTTTCAATTTTTTTATATATTTCGGATCGTAGGATCCGAAATTAACTAATTTTAAAACGTAGGTTCCAAAGTTAGGTGTTTTTGGATTGTATCTTTCAAACCTTCTTGAATCCAAAATCAGGGGTATTTTGGATTTTTGGGGAGTCTGGAGCAATGCGGAGGGCCTAAAAAGCAATTTTCTCTTGAAAATTGACAAACAGGCTAATATGTTAGTGACATATGACTACAAAGCCCAACAAGAGGCTGGCCCTACAAGAGGTTGGATTATTAACTAGGCTTAAACTAGAAAATTATGGCCGTTTATTTTTAGACAATTTCTTTGGATGCTCCTTGTGCTTCTCGTGCACGCTATGCTGATTTTTAATTTTGTCATTTGCTACTTAAGTAGTATATGTGTTAAAAATTAGTAATTCTCGATAAATTTTAAAAATCACAATCCCTTGCATGTCTTGCAGACCTATCAGAGGTGGCAGGGACGGAACTAGAAGTTTTGAGTAGTGGGGTCACTATATAATTGCATCATTAAATAAATATAACATTTTATTTTTAAAAGTATTAAAATACATTATAATTGTTTTCTCCGACCTTCCATATTCTAAAAATATTGAATAAAGGGTTTTCCTCTTAGAAGATCTAACAATAGAGAAAAGAGAAGAAAAAAATAGAGGAATGTTGAACAGAGGAGTGTAGGACACTGAATATAGAAGTGTTTGACGATGGCAAAATGGCGTGTTGGTCAGTAGAAGACGATGAGAAGCAAAGTGACAAAGTGGCCAAGTGGGTGGGATGAGTAGCTCAACTGATTAAACTACTTGAGTTAAGGAGTTGAAAGTCCAAGGTTCAAATCTTGGCAACGAGAAAAAATTAACATAACATTTGCCATTAGAGACCATTGCCATTAAAAAAAAAAGCAAGCGGCAAAGTGAAGAGTCTTTCAGAAATTTTTTGAGTTTGTTTCGTTATTTTTTATTTTTTTGGTAAAAGAGTTTGTTTGTTTATGATCAACACAATTGTTTTGATAATAATAATTAACCTAATTGGATTTGTGGGAGTGGGCCACTCACCACTAGTAAGTTTTGGATTGAGTGTGGACTATTATGAAATTTATCTACTAATTTATTTTTTATAATATATAATATATGTATAGTAGTAGGATATAAAAAAAAAAATCCACAACAAAGTGGGGGCATGAGCCCACAAAGTAGCCTTCTTGTGTCCGTCCCTAGAGGTGGTATTCGCTTTTTTGAAACAAATGGAACGAAGGTGAAGGGAGAAGATGGTGGGATATCATATATATTTGAGGGGGAAAAATTCAAAATTTTGACTAGGGTATCAAATCTTAAAGCATTAGTGAATTTTAAATTTTTTTACACATCCACTACTTATGCAGAGTTTGTTTGTTACTTAAATTGTAGACTGAGATATTTTAATAATTTAGCATAGCGCGTGAGAAAATTTTAAAAATACTAAAACAAAGTCTTTATTTGTTTTTTGTAAACATATTTGATAGCCTTTTATCAGACATCATATTGGACTTTCCTCAACACGAGATCATCAACGCAATAAACTAAACAATATATCAATTGTTTAGGAGGATCGTATTGTGTGTGTGTTTTTTCTTACGCTTAAAGAAGAGCTTAAAACGCCTAAAGAATAACTTAAAATGCCTAATGAAGAGTTTAAAATTGAATTCAAAAGCTCAAAGTATTATCACTCAACCACCAATCATTCTCTTATAAATGAGATAATTAAACAATATAGGAACAATGTAAAGGGAGAACGAGATCTCTTACTGAAAAGGTATGTGAGTTTTTATTTGAACTGTGATAATTTCGTTCAAGAAACATTATTAACCTCTCATTTTAATAAGTAATGGCCAATCCTATGATAATCTAGTCCGGATTTTAAGCAACGGCTAAATAAAATTAAAGTTGTTTTAGTAAGTCATTATGTTTGATCTAATGGCAAATATTTTAAGTAGCATGTATAAAGTTTTGGATTTGACATTCAACTACATTGTAAATCAAAAAAAGCTAGTGATCAAATTTAGAAACACATGGTCCTTCAACATAATTAAAAATAATAAAATTAGTAACCAATTTGACGATAAGTTAAAAATGTCATAAACTATTTTGATAAAAAGTGAATGAAGACAGACTTATTTAACCGTAAGTGAAACAAATAAAAGATTAGTGTGCACGGTTTCGGCAATACAGTTCAACTTTATGAGATTTTTATAATTAAAATACGAGTACTAAGGGTCCGTTTGGCCCAGCTTTTTTAGGTCTCAGAAGCTGACTGAAAGCTAAAAGTGAAAATAAGAACTTTAAAAAACAAAGCAAAGTTGTTTGGTAATTGTTGTTTTTTTAGCTTCAAAGTTATCTTTAATCTAAAATTTGTTTGGTAAAATATATTTTTTTTAAAAAGATTTGTACCAAAAAAATAAAAATTTACAAAAAGATAATAACAACTAATAATATTTAAATGAAAACAACCTAAAAATTGAAAAAAAAATAATAAAAAGAGTCTTCAGTAGGATTCGAAGCGGGATCATTGAAAAAAAGCTCTGGATTCTTTTTCAAAAGTATAGGTTTCAACCTCTTTTGCTAGAAGCTCATTTAATCTAATTTTGCACATTGAACAAAATCTATTTTTTGCAGTTAAGAGCTTTATTAAAAATCTGTTTAACACAACTTTTGATTAAAAAGAGAATTTAAAGCTAAAAAAAATTGGGCCAAACGTAGCCGTACCTTATTTCATTTAACTTTTGATTCAAATAATTTAAATATATACTTCGAGAAAAAAATGTAAGAGAAGAGTGAGTACCTGTCAAAAAAAAAGAAAAAACGGTTGAAGAAGATAGTGTACACTCCATAAGTTGCATTGCTTTCAGTGTCAAAATTACGGCACAATTTTCATCTGCTTCAAATATTTGCTACGACTGGACCCAAGTCTACTGTGGTCGGTCACTCCATTTCAGCCTTTCTTGACATTTTGTCCCTCGTTTTGTTTGAGTCAAGATATTTTTCATTTTTCTTATTATTACTATTACTAATTTTTTGAGAATATAAATACAACGACGTGATATTTGGTGAGTTCAATTATTTAATTTATATATTTAAAAATTATTAAAAATTTATAATAATTGAGAGAAAAAATAGAGATGATTCCAACTCTGTTTTATTACCTCTTGCAGGAGCTAACATTTTATGTCATGTTAAATTTAAATAGTCTCGCAACTAGAAATTTTACCTATAAAATAGTCTAATATTTCTATCAATTTAGATAAACTCACATGAATAATAGATTTTATTTTACGGAGTTTTTGTTTTGGTCTTGAAAATATAGATATAGTATATTTTTTTCTAGAAAATATGTAGATTTGTTTGAGTAGCTTAACATGTAATTATGAGCATAGTTAAATATAAAATTGAGCCTAATAAAATTGGTCATACTTTGTATAACAAACTAGAGGTGTGTTTGTTAAATGAATAAAATAAAAAAGGATGGCAAAGCTACCTCTCAAAGCACCGCCCTTCATATGGTGATAGTGATGGAGAAGGTAATGATAATGAAATTAATACTAAAATAGATTAATCAAAGAAAATTGAGTTTAGAAGTTAGAACATGATTATTACTAAGTTGATCTTACCTTATATACATACGGCGGCGGATTTAGCCAAGAAAATGAAACTTAAGCAAACCAAGCTTTCAAAACAAGCAAAATATAGCAAGTGTTTATCAAATTATTATACCTTGCCGACCTACGTGTCACTGTTCAATGAATTGTGTATATATATATCTCTCCCAAAGTATCTCTCCCCCGTCTAATCCATGTGTGCATTATTACTATGTAACATGTTCTACTGTATAATTCTTGGTTTAATCGAACATATCATAAACTTACTTATTTGTTCCTAATTCCTATCTTTCTTTGTCAAGATCAATTGCTCTCTCTTTGATAAAGACACAAACATATTCAACTTGAAAGGATCTACCTGAAAGTCTCAAGTTAACACCACTAAATCATAATATAAATATGTCTTTGCCGTGTCAGATACGCATGATATAAAAATATGTATATATTCTGAAGTGTGGTGCTATATATATTAATTGAGTGAAATGTCAAATACCCCCCTGAAATTTCAAAATTTGTCAAATACCCCCATGAAATTTGAAAATAGACAAATACCCCCCTGAAATTGTAAAATGTCAATCAAATTGCCCCCTGCTCCGTTTACTCCGTCTATTTTAATGAGGAAAAAAGAGAAAAAGATGGATGAGACAAGAATTGATAAAGAGTATGATGTTGGTGATGATTGTTTCTTGTCTGATTTTGAATCTGGTGACTCAGATTGGTCTATTGGGTGGTTAGAACCTCTTGGTTATGATTTTGAAAGCAATGATAATGATGATGAGGATGATTTTGGTGATGATAATTTTGTTGTTTTGGTTCCTTGTTGTTCACTTGGTTGAAAGGAGGTTGAAAACTCAAACAATGGGCTTTTGAAGGCTCAAAATAGACGAGGTAAACGGCGCATGGGGCAATTTGATTGAATTTTACAATTTCATGGGAGTATTTGCCTATTTTCAAATTTCAAGGGGATATTTGACGAATTTTGAAATTTCAGAAGGGTATTTGGCATTTTACTCTATATTAATTTAAATGAAGTTGGTGAGGTCCATCCCTTATATCCATAAAATAAGTAAAATATCTTTCATTGTAGACTCGGTAAATAATTATTAGCGGTTAATGTAGCTTTCACAATTTGACCCTTTGAGTAGTTAATTTATAAAATTCTTAGAATTTCTTTTTGACAGAACACCTATCATTATTTTATACAACTACACATTAGCCTTTTAGCCGTCTCCGTACCTCAAAATTATTTCTTAAAAACTTCTTAATCTTTCTAAATTACAACTTGTTCATCATAAAATTAAAAAGTAAAAGAAAGAATCAAAATAGATGAACAAACATAACACAAGTTGTCCTACCTAGTTGTAGACAGTAAAAAAAAACCTTTGATATAGACACACATCAACATGATTCCGTGTCTATTATTTCTTTCTTCCCTAAATTCCCGTGTGCTTATGAGCATTGTTTGTGGACCAACTTGCGTCATGTTATTTTTACCTTACAAAAAACACCATAAGTGTGAACACAACTCATACATAGCTGCTATAAATAAATAACATTATAATATAGGAAATGATCCTCTAAAACTCAGAGTATAGCTAAGTACTAGACATTATCATAGTGTTAAATACTAAGATCATAAGACAAAGGTTGAATTCAAAGTGAAGGAAAACATAAAACATAGAGAGAAGAGATCTATGAAGGTGTTTCCAAGGTTCAAGTTTTTGTCAAGAGCAGTGGTTCATGAAGAAGATGAGACAAAGAAGTATCCTATTGTAACAGAAGGAAATTTGTGTACATCTTTACTAACGGTTTGGAAAAAATCTCTTGTAATTAGTTGTAAAGGATTTACTGTGATTGATTCATGTGGTAATCTTGTTTATCGTGTTGATAATTACTCCTTGCACCCCCATGAAGTTGTTCTTATGGATGCTTCAGGAAACTCTCTCCTCACCATGCGCCGCCATAGGGTATAATAAAATCACTTTCTATTCATCTTTCTTATGCTTTAATTTGGTTATTAGCCTTACTTGATAGTACAACGAAAAACTAAAAAGTTTTGGGTTGTGATGATATCATTCATTCATGTATATATTGTGATATTTATGATCTTGTTATAATTGACATGTTATGATTTGATTGCAGAAGCTTGGATTAGTAGACAATTGGTGTGTGTATGAAGGGGAAATTGGGAACCAAGGTACAAAGAGGACATCTAAGTTGGTTAGGACAAGAGAGAGTCCTGTTTGTTGTGTAAAGAAGAGTGTAAATATTTTAAATGGTAGTAACAATGTTCAGGCATATGTGTACCGTGTAGCTTCTGACTCTGATAAACGGCGTGCGGCGTTTACTGTTGAAGGTTCTTATGCTCAAAGAACCTGTAAAGTGTTGGATCAGTACAAGAGAGTGGTAGCTGAAATCAAGAGAAAGGAAACCAATAGCAAAGATGTGTCTTTTGGGGTTGAAGTTTTTCAGTTAATTGTTTATCCTGGGTTTGATCCTGGTTTTGCTATGGCACTTGTTTTAGTGCTAGATCAAATGTTTACATAACACAATTCATAGAGTAATAATAATACATTTCGAATTTCTATTTCTATATATCTGTATGCCATTGAGAAACATCTTAAATCAGTACAGAGAAGAGAAAGAAATAAACAATTGCAATAGACTACTGTTTTTTGTTGGCTAGAAATTGAATTTGGTACTATGGAGTTTACAAGTTACAACACACTGCAGAATGAGCATCAGTCACTTGCGCCAGAACACACCGGTTGCAATGGACTATTGTTTAAGAATTAACCGGCCCTAACTGACTGCATTCTTGCAGTAAGCGCCTTAAAAGAATGAAAACTGGCTATTATAATCCCATACACAACACATAAATACCACAAGCATTACCAAGGGGTATATATTGCACGAAAATGGTATTTCTTCTGTAAACTGGTGATAGCAGTTACAGTTGCCTATAGCTCTTAACAGACACACCCCCACACAATTCACACAGAGAGTAAGCAATGAATTATGCTGTTTTATACACCTGTGTTTTAACTTTTAATGTTACAACATCTGAATCATGTTTGCCCTTGGACAATACACTGGCAACAAATTCATTGCAGGCACAACATAATAATAAATATATACAAAGAGCAGCCTTTCAATAACCTAAACATTTGCTAATCACACAACAGCTGCTAATGAGTCTACAGTCAATTATTATTGATCAATCTGACTTGTCCCTTCCCCTTTTCCAATCCATCAATACAAATTTCCCGACTTGATGTTGACCATCATAAGTCTTATCCAAATCCCTTGCAGGTGGGGGCATCATCATACAATGTTGCTGCTTTACGATAGTCGAATTTGTACGTTTGTTTTCTACAATTGAGTCCCTAACTAGTTTACTGGGTAATGATCTACCTGATTTTGAAGTAGGCCACGGACAGGCTCCTTTCTTTACATTATTGGAGTGACCGATGTTCTTATTCTCAACTGTGGAAAGCCTTTGCTTCTTTGACGGTATTATTTGCTCCACACTTTTGGACACCATGTTAGACCCAACCAGTGAAACTGGTGTCGTGGGCAGGTTTTCCAGTTTCCCGTTGGATTTAAAATAACAAGTTTTCATGGCCTTATGTGAAGGTTTTCTTTGCCATCTTAAAATTCCATCTGAGCTCTTTCTAAGTGAGTGAGTTTTAAATTCACAGAGAGTTTGTGCAGCAGCTAATACTGTTGGGCAATGCTCATCTGTTGCAAACAACAATGTTAAGTAGGAGGTATTGCAATAAAAGCAACTTCAGTATCTTATTTAGGTAAAAGAAAACACCATGTATGGAAATATTCAGACAAGTGTCCACTTGCAAAAAAAAATATTTTACTTGATAAGATCTTACCATTTTCTTTAGTAGCAACTTGGCCTCCAAATTCTGCATTTTCAGGACAGAGATCAGTCAGATGAATCCAAAAGGGAGAAAGTGAAGGGAGAAGAGAAGTAGAGTGAACCCCAATTTTCAATCTCAACCTTGGTAAGTGTCATCATATATATTAGTCCCTACACTATAGAATATATGAATAGGAGTTCTCAGTTTAAGTTTTTGTTGGTCACTTCAATTCTGAATCTACATTTTTGTCAGATGCCATAGTCATCGGCTATGGACTAAAATCATTGATGGAAAATAGGTCAACTCCTCTTAGTTCTGATTCTCAGTACAGGGATTAATTATGATAACATGTGCCGAAGTTGGGGATGGAAAGATGTTCACCCGAAGAAAAAATAGAGATACAAATTAAGGTAGCTTATGACATTTTTTACCTGTATTAACCTGAAAATCTTTAGAACATGTAACAGGAGACGAAGAACCAAATCGACGAAAAGGAAGATTAGCAAACAAAGATTGAAAAGCTTTGCTGTCTGAATTTCCAGATGAGGGAACAAGGCTCTGATCATAACTAAATGAATCGAAGTTTGTGAAGGAACTGCGATCAATATCTGTAGAGCTAGCAATGAGACCTATCCTTGCCCATTTACCTTGGCACATGCTTCTACTTGTTGATATCTTGACTGTGTCAGAATTAGTTCTACAATTGCCACCAAAAGTGTGTGACCATGGGAAGGATGGCAAGCTTGGTCGACGAGATACCTGCTTGCCTGAACGTAGATCATTGCTATTCTTTGTACTAATTGAAAGTTTGGTGACATCAATCAGCAAAGACTCAAAATCTCGGAATGGATGTAGTGCAATCTGTTCTAATACATCCTTAGGTTCACATAATGGAAAGTCAAGCGGACTAGCTGTACATTCTGTTTCGCTACAAGGATCCTGGATGTCAAGCACTAGTAAGTACAAAATCACATTAACATTAACACTACATACAGATCAATCGTCAGTAGAAGTAAATTAATTTAATGGCCAAGTAAAAGCAGTAAGTTCCTTTTAGTGATCAAAGAAGTCAAATATGATGACTCAGCCTTCATGAGCAGTCCACTAAATTTAAATTTTATTTTATCACAGCAGAAACTGAATGCATACTTGAAAAGATTCCATACTAACCTTCTGACTTGAAGACGTATCTGTTGAACAAGACTGCTCTTTATCCCCATTAACAACGCTTTCTACTGCACAAATTGAACTAAACTGGTAGGTGGACATTTTCTTGTTGGAGGAGTAATCCATATCCATATTTTGAGACTGAACAGGTTTTGGGGACTGAATGATAGAGCAGGCCTTTCTAACTGAACTCAAAAAACTATCATTGCTATTTGATACTTTCCTCCCTTTATCATTGCTTATTGCAGGGGAGTCAAATGTGCCCTTAAGGAGCTGATCTAACGAGGGCTCATCCATGAGCTTTGTGACATCATGAAAATCATGTTTCAGACCATATAAACCTAGCAAAGAGTTTCAAAAATCCATAGAAATTAATTTGAGATCAGCTCAGTAATTGCAGCAACCAATCATGAAAAAAAAAACGCATTCAGGAAGATAATATCAGCTTTCAACTCTGAGTATCAATAAAATAAAAGAGCATATTTGTTACTTGGAATTGTAGCTTAGTGATGGGAAGAAAGATTAGAACATATTGGCTGATGTATGAATGCATGCATGTGGGTTAGAGACTTACTGTCAGGTATTATAGGTAGGTGGTACTTTAGGATGCCATTATTTTGATAATGATCACATCAAAAGTAAGCTCAGAAATTAATACTGTATATTATAATTAAACGCGAATAAATGAGACTGTAAAGTTTAACAAGAGCAAACAACTGAACATGAATAGTATAGTTAAACAATATAATTAAAAATGACACAGATTTCGAGAACGAAGAAAAAAAGTACAACATGGAAAAACTTCTCGAGAAAACAGGGCATTATTGTAAGAATATAGTGGTTAAAATACATCTCATAAAAGCAATATAAACATGTTTGGTATCTCTTAAGCTGGATAAGCACATGATGAAAATAGACATGTTATGGCTTTTTGACTGGGGACTTTTCAATTAAAAAACACCATAATAGCAATTGGCCATCTCCTCTCTCACTCTGTTTCACCCCTACAGTTATTGTTCAAAAGTAGCTAAGTCGTCTTAAAGTTGCAGCTCATCAATTAGTTTTCATGAATATAGTATAAATTATAAAAATTGTATAAAATTTTAAAAATAGCAGCCACGCCGCTCTTTGCTATCCCGCAATAGTTTTTGAGGTCAGCCGCTTTTGAACTTTATTATATGTTGAGGGGGGAATTATACAAGCAATACTGAATCCAACAACTTTAAGAGGGTTTTGCCGGAACATTAAATGGAATGACTTGAATCGTTGGATAGCTTGAATAATTAATGCTATAAAGTACAAACTCGTAAATCAGGTAAAAAAGGACCAAACTCGTCCACGTTTATATACCAAATCATTCAATCATAATATGATAGCGAAGTAAATATATACATAAGTTTAGGGAGAAAGGGAAACTACGGGAGATTTACAACAAAAAAAAATAGAGATAAAAATAACCCTAATAATTACATTACATACCAAAAAGGCTGTTCCCTCCACTAGCAGAAGTGAAGATTGATGTGCCCATTTTCATAGACGATGACTCAAATTTAGTCTTTGAAGAAGGCACTTTAAAGTTCTTCTTATCACCACGCTTGCTATTATTTCCCTTTTGCTTTGGTAATTGACTTTTCTCTGTACCAAAAGAAAATCAAGGGAAAACAGGTTAAGAGCATGTAGCAGAAAGCCAATGATTGTTTGTTAAGAGGAAAATAATACCTGGAGAAGAACACTTCAGATTATGTGATCCAAGCTTGTCAAAACTATCCTTTGACTCTTCAGTTCCTTTAGGGATCGTATAATCTTCTGATTGGGACATCCTTGACCTTTTTGAACTTGAACTATTACTCCTATTAGATTTCGCTGACTTTCGTTGTAATGATACACCTTCCATTGTGGAAGTAATTAGAACACAATTTTTCCCATTACCACTGAGCTTATTTTTTGACAAATCTTCGCCTTTGGGATGGGGAAGCTGATTGGAACTCTTACATGGTTGAATCTTTGAAAATTCATTACAGGACGGAAACTCGGCCGAAGTTTTCATATTTGCAACATCTGGCACAACAACATTGATTCGATAAGATCATGCAATAGTCAGTAACAAAAGAAAAAAACAACGTGCATATCGAAAGTTAAGAAGACCAACATTGATAAACTAAATCTCCTAAAATGGATAATTCAACCACTGAAATATTCATGAAACAATAACTGCAGGAATAATCCATCCCATAGATTTATCATGTAACACCGAAGAAATAGTCAAGACAATTTGCATCTCCACCACTAACCAAGATCATTCGGTAGATTTCTCGCAGCTCCCAACACTTAACTAACATGCATATATAACATGCAGATCATATTATAATATGAAGCACCGACACCGACAATGAACACGACAACGACACTAATAATAATTGAGAAAATAGAATAAATGAATGTAATTACATGTGCCGGTATCATGTCATGGACCCTTGTTGGATACCGGAGGCACTTATATGGAGTGTCCGTGCTAAATAAAAATTAGATGTGTCCATGCAACTTCAAGATCAACCGACAAATGGATATAAAATAAAATAAAAATAAAAAACTATCTTGACCAAACTTGGATCAGTGGTGAATAGGTTGATATTCAGTTATGAATGTGCTGAAATCATGAATATCCTAGTCAAAGACAGTAGAATAACACATAAATAAATCATGTAAAAAAATTATGAAGCCGAATTTATCTCAGAAATTAGTTTTTCCCAGGCATGAAATTTACATTAATTGAAGAAACACGGACAATTGCATGGTTAATTTCATAAAATTGGAGAGCGTGGTCAATTAAAAAAAGAAAAAGGTTAAAATTAAAAAGATAGATAAAATGAAATAACAAGATTAATTAATATAGAAAAAATTGAAGAAGAAAAAATGAAATTGGATAAGAAACGAACCATTTAGAAGTATGGAAGATGAATTACAGAATTGAATTGAATTGGAGTGGGTAGGTCTAGCAAAAGCTTCGGATCCCATGAATTTAGGTGAAGAGAGTGAGAAAGGAAAGTCAATTGGAAAGAAGAAGAAGAAGAAAGCTAAAAACTCGGCGGCATAGGCATAGGCATAGTGAAGAAGAAGATAGAGAAAGTGGTTTGGTAGAGATGAGAGACATGATGTGTTGCGGCTGTTGAAAATGGTTTTAGGGTAAATTGGAAGATTGAAAGATGGTATATATAGTTTTCGGGAAATGATCTTATGTCTTCTCATATGGTCCGTCCGTTCGGAATATTCCGGTGGTATGGTATGGTAACCCCAATCTTACATTTTTTATTTTTATTTTTTGCACTTTTTTTTTCGGGGTCTTCGTTTTAGGGTTATAGTACAACTTATACTACTTGTCTTCAAAAAAAAAAAACTTATACTACTTCCTTCACGTGGCATTATCCATTTTGCTGGTAGTGGAACATTTCTTTACTTATCAAAAAAAATTACTATGTTTTTTTTTTAAGAAAAAATAAAGTAGTACTCCTAAATATAATAAAAAGTTTATTTTTTATATAAGTACATTGGAAGTTTTTATTATATATTGACCAATATGTGTTAGGTTTCTTTCAAAATTAATGTCACGTAGTTAAGAACTAAAGTAAAGGTAAAATACACAAATTTGACAGATAATTGAAGTCTGTTTTGCTTGATCTATATATAGATTTGGGTTTTGGTTTGTCTCTTCCACCTATTTTGGTCGTTGCTTTTATGCATTGGAAGAAGCCATTAGTTATTTCTTGTTTGAATTTGAAGTGAACAATAAAAAAGAAGATGAGTTGTTGTGAGAAAGTGATGGTTTTCACATTTGGCCATTTGGTTTTTTAATTATAATTAAGATTAATATTGTGAATATATATATATGTGTGTGAATTTTGGACAGGGGAATGTGATTGTAGATCCATTTGGATAATTTTTAGATTTTTAACAATTTTATTGTTTAGTAATTTTTAATTTTTACAGTCAATATGATCTTTGGTATGGTGGGTTTTGAAGTTTGAATAAAAAATTGTCCAATGTTGGTCCAATGTAACACATCATAAAAAACGAAAAGAAAATGTTTCAAAGTTAACATCAAGGACGATTTTGGCGAATGGAACATTGAATCAAGGACTTTAAAATGTTTTTTTGTTGGTCCAGGGACTGTTATGACAACGAGTGACACTTCCGAATGAAAGTGGTTGTTTACTCGGATGTATTGAATTAATGAGTTGAGACGAAAAAAAATTATTCCCTCTTCACCTCTTTCCAATCACTTGCCACCAACACCGTCTCCCTTCTCCTCAAATCAAAACTCCTACGTTAGAATTTGTAGTTGTTTTTGCTCCAATGTGTTAAATTTTATGTTCCTCAAATTTTGTATATTTACCGTTTATCTTATCTACTAAGGTGTCCTAGATCAATATACATCCTATTTGCCAAAAAAAATCGCTCTTAAAGATTTTTATTAAATTATATTTTTTGCAATTAAAAGGTTTAGTTTTTTTTTTTATAATAAAAGGTTTAGGTTTTGATAAATTTATAATACACACTTAAAAATTTCAAAGTAATTTGTAGATTTACAATATTTGAATGGGCCTATGAAATTTTTGCAAAATTTAAAAGTTACAAAAGTTAATAAAAATATATTATAAATAAGTTAAACATTTTTTATCATAAAATATACTTTTATTTAATCATTGACATGAACTATAAAATCAATACAATTACAAAATTTATAGAACTTCAAATAACTCGTTAATTTTTTGGGTCAAAATTTGTGTAGGTATTTCTATACAAAAATTCAGCCCATGTTGCTCTCTCAAATATTTGTTTGTTTCAATTTTTTGTCAATATTTTTATGTCAACTCATGCGTACTGTTAAAATCTTGTTTTTTTTTCCATGGTCGGTACATTATAGAAGTTTCTCTTTCAAAAAAAAATTATTTTAACAAAAGGTGAATTAGGTATGAATTTTTAAATTTTTTACGCTTAAAAATTTATATTTAAATTATTTATTAAAAAATTAAATTAAATTAATCTCCTGTTAAAAATATACGGAAGAGATTCTTATAATATTATGAAATGAAAACAAAAACTCAATAAAAGATGTGAATATTATATTAATAATTAATGACCTATATTTATTATTACATCACACATCTTGAAGTTGAAAAAGACAATTCTTATTCTCTTTTATTGTCAATGTTTCTACTTTTTTATAATTCATTTGAGGATGATGGTTTGTACCGGAGAATTGGGTTCGATGAAGATGGGTAGAGGAAAGGAATGGTCGATGAATTTTATATTTATTTTTTTTGTTACAGATTTTACAAGTGTTATTATAATTCATTTTATTTTTTGACAAATCATCATTTTTTTCACTCATATTTAACTATAGAATAGAATTGAAGAATTTAAAATGTTGAGGACAAAATCTAACTTTTGTTTTAATTGATATTAAACTAGATATGATATGTCCACAAGTTATAGCCCAACTGATAAAAAATATCAAAATTGTTATGCCGAACGTTATTATTGGGGTTTCAATCCCGACTCCCTCATTGTTATGCCGAACGTCATTACCGGGGTTCGAATTCCGATTCTTTTTTGTTTGTTTGATAATTCAAATTCCGACTCTCTCACTTAGCTTATGTGTGCAAATTTACAATATTTTTGTCATTTCATCTATCTACCAAAAAAATAAATAGATTTGATATATATATATATATATATATATATATATATATATATAAAGGAGTATTAACCCTTAATATTATAGTGATAAAAGTCATAACATAACAATATAGTCATTGGCGGAGTCAAAAAGTTTTTAAAGCCCGGGCAAAATATCAGTTTTAAACAAAAATCTCACTTTACACTAAAAACTTTCAATTTTGAACAAAATATTTCATTTTTGCCCTAAATTAATCTCTAAAAATTTCAATTTTGCCATAAACTAACCCCTAAAATACCAAAAAATCGGCCAAGCTCGGGCCTTGTCTCCGCCACTGGTTATAGTTAATGTAGTCTGTTGTTAACTAACTAGTGCATTTGTAATTATTCAATTATCGACGGACAATAGTCAAATATTATAAATTATTATTATTAATATAAATTATGATATATTTTCATTCCCAATAATTATGGTATATTATTATTAAGCAATGGTTGTGAATTATTTGATGGTGTTATTGTTTTTGAGTGGACTGTGATTTACCAAATTATTTAGCTAAGTCTATTGACAGATCTCTGACATCAACTGCTTATCTATATCTATATAATTGTCATCTCGTTAGACTAAAACCTAATTTTGAGATGCTAACTGCAATGAGAATGACCATCTCTCTCATTTTTCCTTATCTCTCTAATTCCATGGAAGCATGTATACAGTTTATTGTTACATTTGTTGATATAAATATACTATATTTTGTATCTATGATTTATGGCTATATCTAACAATCCATCCTTCTACACCTCACCGTCCTCTTCGAATGCCATTTTTTTTTATATTCTCTATGAATAGATTACAAGTTATCGTAGTACAGTTTGTGCTAATCGCATTTAACTGTGTCATTGTGACTCTCTTAACTTCCATCACAACCTTTTGTTTATCGTGGTTGTCACGTCCGTATAGATTCTCATTGCATTCTTAACTCTTCTCCTTTTGAGAATAGAATTTTGGGATCAGCTAACTGTCATCTTCAACTTTTGTTTTGTTGACCAATTTAAATATTTGGTGTTGCTACTATAGTGTTGCTCCGTCGATCATGCTACTCCTGATGATAAATGATGTTTCCGATGGCGACCGCACCACATCCGGTTAACTTAGTGCTTTGGCGGCTCGATTAGTATATGGAGTACTTGTGTTTGTTAATTTTGCATTTCACTTTCACTGTGATAAAATCATTTTATTCTGTTAAGTTTTTGTTGTAATGTCTCTTTGATTGTAATAAAATAGTTTTATTTCGTTAAGTTTTACATTTTTGGTTGCTCCTTTGTTTGTTATATATGTATACATGTCCAAATGTACAATACAGTATATGTGTTGTATTTGTGTTGGGTGGATCCCTCCTCAAGTGGGAACCACACACAAAATAAAAAGAAAAAAAATTGAAAAAAATTGAAGGAAAAAAAAAAAAGATTTAAACAAAAAAAAAGAGATTTATTTTTGTTTTATGTGTGTATGTGATTTGTGTTAAGAATATAGTTTGTTAGTTAATCAACTAGAATTAGTTGATAGGTTACCAAGTTAGTTTGAAGGTTAGAATGTTAGTTAGGGAGTTAGTTACTCCAAATAGTCTTATAAATAAGCTACTCCTTTGTACATTTTATTCATTCTTTTATCAATCAATATGATTTCTTATGAGCTTTTACCTCATGAGTATTCCTATGCTCTTTACCTTTCCTATGAATATGATCTTCATCCCTATGATTCCATGATTCTTAACATGGTATCAGAGCGATACCCAAGGGATGAGGATGACAATTCCACTGCCGATTTCGATTCATCCATTGAGGAAGATGAAGATCTTTCTCATGACGTAGCTATGGAGATTTCTGCATCAGAAGCACAATCTTCAAGCGTCTACAACAACATATGTTTTGGCAATTTCGAAAATTCAGATCTTTCCGCCGTTCAATTTGCTTCAATCGCTCCAATCAAGCCAACAATTGATGGATTCACCATCAAGATCGGGGAAATTGCATGTCTCCTTATTCCTTCAAATTGCAACATTGAATCTGCATTTGCCGCTTCGGAAGACAACGAGAAATCAAAGAATCTTGATTCTGAAATTTTGATCTCTAAAGAAATCAAAGGATTGAACGAAAGCAAATCTGAATTTGGCGTTTCTGCAGAAATCAAGCAATCGGAGAATCTCGTCAAAGGTAGAGTTCCGTTACGATCTGTTTACGACGTCGCCGTCACAAGGCTTTTCGCTTCTTGGTTTTACGTCGGAAAACAGAAACAACAAATCAATAGTACCGCAATCAACAACCAGGTTTTGTTTTTTAAACTACATGATGAGTTCATTGCTATTTTTGATCCCGGTGGAATTTTGTCCATGCTTTACAGTTACGCCATTATGCTCTGTATTGTGTTAATTCTCGATTCAATATACTCTTTCCTTTCGATCCCGGCGGTGTAATCGAGTTTTTCTCCATCTCGATGTTTTGTGTTGCGATCACTGTGGTAATTTTCCGAAAAGAAACTCATTCTTTGAGTGTGAGGCTGGAAAAATATAATGCTCTCAAGGTGTTTGTAAAAATGTTTTCATTGAAGGCAGGGACCAACTCTGAGAATTGAAATAAGTTGATAATATTTGAAGTTGATTCATCAGTTTTGGTTTTGTTTGGTCATTGTTTTACAAACTCATACCAAGAATTCTCTTACTATGAGTTTGAGGGAGGCTAGTACAATATAGAGTTTGACTTTCATCCCTTATGCTTGCTGATAGTTTAGTCTGCAATTGAAGATTGAAGACATGTTTGGTTTGGCATAACTATAAATGAGAGTATTTTCTATGTTGGTGTCTGATTGGTGTATTTGATGCTTGTGATCCATTAAGGAATACAGATTCAATTGATATTGCGATCCACTAAGGCAAAATCTATTTTTAGGTTAATAACAGTTGCGTTTTGTGGATGTTGGAAGAGAAGCACGTTTGCAGAATCTGTTCTTGGTATTAACTACAATCTATTGCTTGTGATTTTCTCTTCTTTTGCTGAAGTTGGACGTGAATATTTTGGTTCCACTCTTTTCTCAATTGGTGTATAAGCTTCCATGAATTGGTTTACTATTATGGTTATTTTTTTTGGAAACTACTGATATATATATCAAAAGTTTTGGCTGCACTCTATGTCACAATTGGAGTTGCTTATGGAAGTGGATTCATGCAAGGCTTGTACTTTAACCGTCTGATCGTTTGGCATATGATGATATATGAGAGATTGAAGGAATATTGAGTTGCTTTGCTTGTCTTCCGTGTATGGATTTTTCTGCTGCTCCAATGCTTTTAGATTGCCTTATGTTGGTTTCATAATCACTTTTGTGTTTCATGTTGTGATTAGTGTACTGCTAGAACATGGAAATTGTTTTGATTTGATTCTAAATCAGCATTTGAGGTCAATTTAAGATCAACATCAGAATGTGAATCAAGCATGAGAAAATATAATAAGAGTGGAAAATGAGTGTGCTACTTGCAACAAAATTTTTCAATCATATCAACCTCTTGGAGGTCATAGAACTAGTCATACGAAAATGAAAGGGTGTTTTGCTTCAAGAATTGATCAAAGTAGTGGAAATGAAAACATGAGGAATTTGAAGTGGTAGTAGATTTGAAGATCAATGTTAATGTTGAGGAAATATTGTTAGAAAGTGAAAGAGTTGTGCTTGAGGAAGAAGTTCCTGAAATAAGGAACTTCATTGATCTTAATCTTCATGCTGTTGCTACAAGTATTGATGAAGAAAGAATTGAGCTCCAATATTTCTTTTAAGTCCATAGTTAGTTTCCTTCATTTTGTGTCTGGTTTCATCATGTTTAGTTGTTTTAGTTGCAATGTATTGTTCTGCATTATTTTTCCAGCTTGTATTTCAAACTCAAATTGGTGAATTTTCCAATGTTGAGTTTGAGGGAGGATGTTAAGAATATAGTTTGTTAGTTAATCAACTAGAATTAGTTGATAGGTTACCAAGTTAGTTTGAAGGTTAGAATGTTAGTTAGGGAGTTAGTTACTCCAAATAATCTTATAAATAAGCTACTCCTTTGTACATTTTATTCATTCTTTAATCAATCAATATGATTTCTTATGAGCTTTTACCTCATGAGTATTCATATGCTCTTTACCTTTCCTATGAATATGATCTTCATCCCAATGATTCCATGATTCTTAACAATTTGTATAAAAGGGAATAATCCCTGGTTGCTAGTGTGTGCAACAAATAGTGTGGAAAAATTGCAATTGTGCAATTGATATGTGCAGCGGCGCACATTGAAGGAAAAAACACATAGTGTGCTTTGTTTTGAGAAACAGAGAGCATCCACAGAGAGGCAGATTTTGGTACCGGTGACGAAAGTGTGTTCGGCAAACGTTTTCTGTTTTGGCTGAAATTTGAGTATGTTGTTTTGGTCACTTTGTTAGTTACTTAGATAATTTTTCTGAGTAGTTTTGTCTTCTCTTTGTGTCAGTTTGGGATATCCACTTGTTTGTGAGGTTGTTAGCTTTTTGTTATTAGTTTCACCATAGAGGTGATTATTGTTGGGTCATTACGAGGGGGCAACCAGGAGATCATCCACATTGGATTTAAGAACAACTCTACAAGTGAGTTGAACACCACACTCTAACCTAAAACCTTAAGGCGTTAGGTTTATGTGTCCTCTTACTTATAAAGTGTTAAACCTCCACTATTTTAAGCAATGTGAGACTTAACACTCACACTTGTCACAACAATTATTGATTGTACTCATTATTTGATAATAGTAGAGTTATTTGTTTGGTCTGCACGACCCGTAGTTTTTTACTCTCACATTGAGGGTTTTCCACGTTAAATTGTGGTGTCCTTATCTACAGTTTTTACTCCTTTTATTGTTGTTACGTATTAGCTGTGCTGGTTAATTTGGTTGTTCAGGTTCCACAAAAAAAATTAATTTAAACACGCTTCCTTATATTTCATTGTGCACTCTGGTTCCCAACAAAATTTGGGTTTAAAAGATGTGTCAAAATAACAATTAATGGTGATGGATGGAAACTGTTGGTAATTATCATCATCAGCACAGCATGATCACCATCATTGTATTGTGATTGTGATGATACTAAAAACCTGATCCATTGAAGCACACTAAAATCAATCAAATCAAAGTATAAAAAATAAAGGAGGAACACATATGTCATGTGACATTCGAAAACCATATCAACCATTACACGTGCGAGTGCGTGGGTCCCACACATCCACCCCTTAAAATTTAAATTTTCAGATAATATTTTTTTTTTTGATAAAATATTTGACCAGAAATATTGAGATAGGATTGAAGATTCAGCAATATATCATTTTTAATTTAGATATTTGCATTTATTATATTCTAAATTAATATTTTTGACCTACACAAAATGAAGACTCATTTGTTGTGGTTGTTTCCAACTGCGCTGGCTAGGGTTCCTTCCCAGTGCGGTGCCTCCTCCAAACACAGCTCTTAATTCCATTCTTCTATTTAACTCCGTTTATCGCTTTCGCGTTTTCGATTACTCTCTCTCTCCCTCTCTTAAAACCTAAACGATAACCGTTTTTTGAGGGTTTTTGAAATTATCTTGGAGATGGACGAAACTGTTCTTGACGATATCATTCGGAAGCTTGTATCGGCGAAGAACGGTAGAACGACGAAGCAAGTTCATCTCACGGAGGCTGATATTCGTCAGCTTTGTTCTTCTGCTAAAGAGATCTTTCTTAGTCAACCTAATCTTCTTGAACTTGAAGCTCCTATCAAAATTTGTGGTAAATTTATTCGCTTTTCTTTTCATTTCTTCAATTTTTTACAATCTTGTTTCTTTCTACTGATTATTATAATTCATTGTTTGTGATTTTTTTAATGTAAGGGTTCTGTAATTGAATTGAATGAAAAATATTAAAGTGAAATGGGCTTGTAGTTATGTTAATTGATCATACTTGTTTAGTGAAGAATGGCTAGGTTTTGGTTATGCTTCTTTTGAATTTTTGTGGTATCTTGAGTTGAATTTGATTTGGGATTTTAGTTAGGTTTGTTTGGTTTTTTTTAGTTGACATGTGGGACTTGGGAGGATGGTGTGTGAGAGAAAAGGGAGGTGCGATCATGATATGATGGTCTTTGCTCTGAGATATTAACTGCTTGAGCTCAGTTATTAACTATTCTTGTATTTGTTTGTTAATCATTGTGTGTCAAGGATAAGTAGTGTATAGAAATGTATGAAGTTCATACTATGAACTGTTTGGATGTGTGCATGGTAGAGTTAATGGTTTCTACTAACTCAAATGAGCTGCACCTGTATAATGTACTGAGGCTGGATGACAGTAGGGGCTGGTCAGTGCTTTATGGTATTTTATGCCTGGCCTGTTTGTCAGGAACATGTTGCCCTATTTTTTTTTGGGGTTTAGGTCCGATTTTTGGCATGTTTGACAGTTGTGTGGTACTTGGTTTAAATGGTCAATAATTGTAAATATCTTAAAAGCCTACTTATCTAACTTGGTAACTCGCGAGTTTTAATTTTAGGGCTACAGTTGTATTTAGTGCGTGTTTGATTTGACGTTTGGAAAGTCCCAAATCAGGGTATGGGCAAAAGCTTGTTTCTCTTAGATTTTGCACGTACTGTGGTTACTGGTTTGGGAGTTCCAAATGCCAAACCAAATTTTAGAGCCTATTGTCAACTGATCCTCATGTTTTCTCACTTACGAGCTTTTCAGTTTTGTTAAAAATGTGAATGTTACGCTTTATACCTTGAGTGGTTGGTTTATGGAAAATCTTGTTAAAATTGTTTAATTCCCCCCTCTAATTTGATTTCCTTCAGGTCTTTTCTTGCTTTGACCATTGCTATCCGTAAGTGTTAAACAGTGTATGACCTATGTTTTAATCAATTCGTTTGCAGGAGATGTCCATGGCCAGTTTTCTGACCTTTTAAGGCTGTTTGAGTATGGAGGATACCCACCTGAAGCAAATTATTTGTTTCTTGGAGATTATGTTGATCGTGGTAAGCAGAGCATAGAGACAATATGCTTACTCCTTGCATACAAAATCAAATACAAGGAGAACTTTTTTCTTCTCAGGGGCAACCATGAATGTGCCTCCATCAATCGCATATATGGTTTCTATGATGAGTGCAAGAGGAGGTTCAATGTTCGCCTCTGGAAGACATTTACTGATTGCTTTAATTGTTTACCGGTGGCTGCTCTAGTAGATGAGAAGATCCTATGCATGCATGGTGGACTCTCTCCCGAACTTAAAAACTTAGATCAGATACGGAACATTGCTCGCCCTATTGATGTGCCAGATCACGGCCTTCTCTGTGACCTTCTGTGGGCTGATCCTGATAAAGATCTTGAGGGATGGGGAGAAAATGATCGAGGTGTTTCATTCACATTTGGGGCTGATAAGGTTGCTGAGTTTCTTGAGCAGCATGATCTTGATCTGATTTGTAGAGCTCACCAGGTAATGAATCATGTAGTTTGGTTGATTTCAATGATGTTAAAGTTTGTTCTTGATTGACCATCCATAGCTATAAATATCGTTTGTTTGTACAAGAGTTGGGCTCAGGCATACATAATAAGTTTGCAATTAACTGATTATTACTTAAATTGTTTAAAAAAAAAATAAGCACAACCTTTGTGCAGATTTATTTACAATGATGATTGAGTGGTGAGACTCGAGGATATAAGAGAAAGACTACATGAATAAAGATATGACAAAGTTGGGTTTTAAGACAAACAAATTAAATACTACTGCGAAGTCTTTAGACTATGATGTTTAATGCACTACAACACGACTGGATATGGTTTTCTTGCGGCTTCCCATTTCCTTTCTGCTTATCACCAACTTTGACACCTCATAAATATAGGGTCATTCCTATTTGTGTTTAACTGACAATCCTTTGTTTAACTGCCTTTTTCTTAGATGTCCTTGTATATTGTATTATATATTTGTCTTTATGCTTCTGTATTGGGCTTTTGCTTGGCTTAGGGTCTTAATTATTTTTAATTAATTAGTACATCTGATCTGATGTTTTCCTTTTAATATTTTTTATGCTGCGTCTCAGGTTGTAGAAGATGGATATGAGTTTTTTGCCAAACGTAAGCTGGTGACTGTATTCTCTGCACCAAATTACTGCGGTGAATTTGATAATGCCGGTGCTATGATGAGTGTGGATGACACATTGACATGCTCTTTCCAAATACTTAAGTCTTCTGATAAGAAGGGGAAAGTTGGATTTGGCAATAACTCATCAAGACCTGGAACTCCGCCTCATAAGGTAAAAAATAATAAGGATTGTTATACATGCTCTTGTTCGTTAAAACACATGTGTTTCTATGTATATCTGTATGAGGGTTTATGTTCGTTAAATGCAAAGTATGTCACAAACTTGAGTTATAATCAAAGAAGTCGAAAGTTTCATAACTTCAACTAGTATTAGCAAATGTGAAGTTTCATGTCACTTAAGTGGTTATTGCACATTTGATGATATGCCTGATTTTGTATAGATTTATGTATCATTTTAAGCATCAAGACATAATATCGATAATACAAAGTGCATTGCTTTAGAGAAATATCTTGGGTGAGATCCTATGGTTACCAAGATAAGACAAGGTTAAAACCCATTTATGGTGTTCCCTTTAAAGTTAAAGTGTACAAAAAGAGATCAAACCGCCGTGGGTTTTATCCATGGACACAATTCACCATTATCTTTGACTCTGAAACCAAATGTCTAATTTGAAAGGTTAGAGCAGCAACCTATAGTGCAGTGCATGTGTTTCTCTAGTGGCATAGAAGAGAAATGGCTATGTTCTTTGGGGCAATTCTCTTCACGATGTTTACACGCAGCCAATTTCTAGCGTTTGTTGGTAGTCAAGAGTTCACCCAAGCTGTCTACAACTGCTGTCTTCACGAATATTTAGGACTTGATTTATTTTTTGTTTGCTTTTAAAAACCTGAGAAAATTGACTTGCTCCTATCATTTAATTGAATCACATTCTACATATCTTTTGTGAATTTAACAAGTTCTGACCATATCCGACCTGTTTGTTCCAGGGTGGGAAGAATTAATTAACTTCTGAGCTATGTAACTATAAGGTCAGTGCTGGATGATAGCTTTCATTCTCCACATTAGGTTAAAGGCTTATTGTTCTGCTGCCTGGCATGATTGATGATGATTCACAAGATATAATTGCATTTTGCCTGCTTACCTTGGCAACGATAACTAAAGACAGTATGGCAGGGACATGGCACTTTTTACTGTGCAACTCGGAATGATCCCTTCCCTTTGTTTCTTCTTTTTCTATAGATTTTTTTCCTTATTATTATTGTACAATCGGAATTCAATCTCCATAAGGGGGTAATCTTGAATATCTTGTTATGGTGTTGCAAAAAATTTATTATATGATTGCTTTAACTTTATATACCTGTGCGACAGCCTATTGCGAGGCTCTTCCATTCTTTCGGATATTTACTCAAAAATCATTGAATTGAATAAGGTTGTTTGACAGAGAAAATGACACTAGATGCTCGTTTATGCTCTATTTTCTCACCTCAAAATACAATAATAAAGAGATATTGTAAACACTAGAATAATAGGCATAGTGATACACAGTAAACACTTACATGAATTGGGGTTATTAATTTGCATGTCTTTCATTAAACATTAGAGAAGAAGGGGCCTTGGTAAATTAGAGTTTGACACTGAGGTAAGGAGAATTTGAACAATGATTGTTTTAGTTGGAGATTTGAACGACGACTATTTTCAATCGTTTTGTCTTTAATTGAATTCATTGATCATTTGTGATTGTGATCAACCAATCACTTGAAATCCATGTGTTTTTGTTGACATGTGATTTCAATATTAACATTCTTTACATGGGAAATTTGCGAGAGTTGTTTGACACACAGGTTCTTGAGTTTCTTACATGAAATTTGGCAATTCTTCAATGGATGTGAAGTTTTTATTATTTTGCTTGGTTTGACATTTATTCTTGGGTCTAAAGGCAAAATCCAAATTACTGTTTTTTTTTTTTAAATTTTATAATGTTGATCCTATATTGCACATGGAATAAGTTAATAAGCAGTTTTTTATTACTTTTTGAAATTTTGATCATATATCTCATTGCTTCCACAGTTATGTTATGTCCATACAAACGTCAATATGATAATAATTTTAGGGAGAGTAAATGAGTAATAGATAGAGCTACTGATCATATGACTTTGTTTTTTTTTGTCGAAGGTCATATATTAATGTCTAATATGAGTCATGACTCATGGTGCATCTTTCAATAAGATACATTGCCTGCTAGGTCTAGTTTTAAATGAAGATGTTGCATTTTTCCAGTTAGCTCTGCAGTTTTCTTTGGATTATCATCCATCGTTTGAAAAATAGTCAATAAGATACATAGTCATCAATAGAGGGTTAATATCCGCTACAAAGAGGTAATAATATTTGGGCAATTCAATTAATAACCTAAAGATTGTTGAGAAAAATGTATATGCACAGATAATATAAATTGATTTTACATTGTCAATCAATATCAACCGTGTATTTTGTCAAAGAGAAATGCTATATGGCACGAGGTGCCAATTCGTCGGAAATGCACGACCACAACATATTATGCTTTTGTATACTTTTTTTTACAGCACTACTTTTGTATACTTATTATATATATATTTTATACTATTTCACATATTTTGTTTGAGAGTAGTAGTTGTAAATTATAATGGTTTGTTTTGACTCATATATTTCAAAAGTTAAAATAATAAAAATCATATTAGCTGAGTTCAATTGATAGAGACATATATTATAGGAGTATGAGTTCGAATCCCCATAATTGCAATTGGAAGGAAGTTGAAATCACTTGATATTAGAACTGACCTCCAAACTAAATTAGACAGTCTAATATACCGGATACTTGTGGTGAAAAAAAAAGAAGACAAAGTCTCACAAACAAAATTGGTCTTTTTGAATTAAATTAATTCAAGAACCAAAAAATAAATAATTTCAAGAGATGAATGTTTGCCCCAAAAAAATAAAATAAGACAGATAGGGAGTAATATATATGGTCAGCACATAATATCTCATGTAATCCAAGCGGTCGTGTGCGTTGACGACAATTATGTGTCGTGCTACCAAGTATTTTCCTTTGTCAAATCACCTCACTATACCCACTACAATTATTGACATGGAAAAATGATTTATTCTTATTGGTTGTCAGTGTAAAATTAATTTACACTGACTCAAGATTTTTTTGGGGTGAAATTAATAACCCAAATATACATAATTACTAATAATAAATCATAAGTACTCGATTTTATTAATGTAATAATAAATCACAATATAATTACTAATAAATTGATTATTCAATCCTATGTTGGATCATGGTTGCCTACATTTACAAATCTGCCTTATAGGTTCATATTTTAAATTTGGTATTTTTTATTTTAAAATAAATAAAAGAATACATAGAAATTTAGACCAATTAAAATTCAATGACCGAGATATTGAACGCGTGAATCCTGAATACAACAATTTGTGAATCCAACCAAAGAATATGATTTTATATCGGTAGTTGGCGATACCATTTCCAATAGAGTAGTGACGAGTTTTTTTTGACATATAAAATGGATACACAAATATAGTAGTATATTTTGTGTGTTTTTTTTAATGTGCATTTTTGAAATATGAGCATACTATATCCCAAATTTTATATTTAAATAACATAACTCTTCCCAATATAGCATAAATTATAAATGTTTAATTAGACGTTTGGTTCCTTATCTTTATTTTAGGTTTTAAAGTTGGTACCTTATCTTTTAAAAGTTTCAAGTTAATACCTTATCTTTTTTGCAGGTTTCAAGTTGGTACCTTCCGTCAATTTTTTAACTATTACCGTTAAATTTGGACACATGACAATTTTTTTGGACCTATAAATCAATGACACGTGTCCAAATTTAACAGTAATAGTTAAAAATTGACAGAAGGTACCAACTTGAAACCTGAAGAAAAGATAAGGTACCAACTTGAAACTTTTAAAAGATAAGATACAAACTTGAAACCTAAAATAAAGATAAAGAACCAAAAGTATAATTGAACCAACTATAAAATAAACCTTTTCTAGGAATACTATATCCGTCTTATTAGAAATGTCTTATATAAACGGGAGAGTGTAATTAAACTTTTTTGATTTTTTTTATAAATATGTATTTGGTATTTATTTATTTAATTTTCTTCAAAAATTTGTTATTTAAAATAGTATTGGTGTAGTAAATATCGTTGGTAAAAAAAATTACTTTGTTGATTAAAAAATAATTGTAGGGAAGTTCTTCAATTAATCATTTGATCGTTTGGATCCCTACCAACTGCTGCTAGTATCATTCCACCATAATAACCCTTTAGAAAGCAACAATCAAGGCCAGTGGATGGTCTACATCTAAAAAAACTTTGTTTACATCCTTCTTGACACATATAGATTCTCTTAAAACTAGGCAACAAGGGTCTAATAACATATTCATCCTCATCTCCTCCAACAACTTGTTCAGTAGGTTGGACTTGTATTTGTAATGTGCTATTTGGATTGGATCTAATGATTTCATGTCCATAATCATACAACCTTTCATACTGCTCTTTAAACGACCCATCCACCAAGTCAATAGCTGATTTTCTAGCCTTATATGCTTTAAGCCTACTATCTCCAGCTCTCCACTTTTCACGAGCTTTGGTACAAATATCTGTAAGCTTGATGTTTGGATTCTCTCTAACACTATACACCAACTTTTTACCAAGCCAATTTGCATTCAAACGCTTCACTCTGTACTCAGGCATACATTTATGCTCGTCATTTAATGTCCTCAATTGCCATGTATCCTCACCAGGAACTTTTGACAATAATGCTACAAAAGGGCAACCATCTTTGCAGCCCACTCTCACTCTTTCTTTGTCATTTTTTATAAACCTTAAATCTCTATTATTTGTCACAACATAAGTTGATATAACTTCTTTGAACTCTTCTCTAGTTGAAAATGTAGTTCCTTTCACCCACTTATAGCCTTCCATCTTCTTTGGCATGACAAATGGAAGATAGTGTACCTTAGTGCCATCATCCGACTCGTCATTTTCAGTATCGAGCTATGAACTGTCATGATCACTCTCTTCTAAAACAGTTGATGTTCTATTCCTTTTTTTTGCAATATTGAGTGACATATCATCAATTGATGCATGATCACTATCCTCTATGTCATTATTTGACCAGACAGTTCCTTTGCCTTTTGGATCAGTAACAATATGTTTCTTAGGCCTCCCACCCTTGTTTTTACTTTTCTTCTTTGGTTCAGAATGAACTACCTCATCTATAAAAATCTCACCATCCAAGATGTGTTCATCATCAGAATCGTCTAAACTAACAACACTTGAATCTCCCTCGTCACTATCAAGTTCGTCAACATTAGATTGGGCCTCAAATTCAGCCTTATGGTTAACATTTGATTGGGCCTCAAATGCATTGGCCTCAGGTTCAATTAAAGTTACATAGTCTGGTTGTGATACAGGGTGTATTAAACACAAGTTTACCTTACCTGTGGCTTTGGCACAATCTTCCATCTCAACAACTCCTTTATCATCTACCAACACCTTCAATGACCCATCAATATCGTACCACATCTCATTAATTTCTGGATATTTCATCTTTTTTACAAGATTCAAAACATCAAAATAACCCCACATTTCAGAAACACACTTCCATTTAGCTACATCTCCTCCAACGCATGTGCCCATGTTATCGAAATATCCACCATGGTGGAAGTCAACAAAAAAATAATTTTCCATACTACCTGCAAAATGATAATAAGAACAAACAAAGTCAAAACACGTTCCAGAAGTTTAACGAAAATCAAGATACATTTCAGATGTTATTCTGTTATAAAACAAGAAAAAGTCATAAAATACGAAGTTTAGCGATCAACAAAACAAGAATCGACGAACAAATCAAGAAGGAGATTCACGTTCGAGTTCGCATCAACATAAACAAACCTTTGAAGAAGACTCGAGTTCTTCAAAAGATTCTGAATCGACTACAAATCAAGAAGGAATAAGACGAGGATGATTTGAGTTCTTCAAATTTGTTGATTTTCCCCAATTTGATTTTTGCTCCATGAACCCTAGTTTCTATTTGATGGTTCAAGTTTTGTGATTTTTACCACGTGAAGCAAAATATGAAAGGTCATGTAGCCTGTATACACAGTGGAGAAAAATAGCCACATAAGCAAGTTAACGGCCACGTTACCCTTTTTGTAACGGAGGTTAACTGGAAGGACTTAGTTGATTTGATACATTTTAAAAACTCAAAGAACCTATTTAAAAGAAAAAAAACTTAAAAATCTATCTGATACAAATGCAAAACTTAAAGGACCTACACATACATTTGGCCATTAATCAATGTCACGTCACCACAAAAAAAATGTCATGTAGGATTCTCCCTGGTAAAATTAATTTGTGACTAGACTAACGTGAAACCTCCCTCCCCTTGAAGTAGCGCAGGTGTAAGATCTTGATCGTTGATCTTTACCAACAGTAACTAGTAACCGGCGAGGTCCGAATCGGAATCCGTCGTCGTAATTCAAACCGAAACTCATAAATCGCATTCATCAACACGAAAATGCAGGTTCATGCGCTAAAGTGAAAAATCAAAATCAAAATCGAATAATCAATGAAGTGCAAATCCGTTGCGTGCATATGGTCAGGCACACTCTTCCCTTCCGCTCACAAAGTTACCGCCGTCGCTGCTTTCACCCAACCACCGTCACCCGCCTTTTACACCGCCGGATCCGATGGCTCCATCATCTGGTGGTCCTTTTCCACTTCCTCTTCCTCTCCGGTAACTTTTCATTTTCTCTTCAATTATTTGTTTATATATGCTTTGTGTTAGATATAGTTGGATCAAATTAATTCAATATTGTTTAAGGTTTTTACTAGTTAGTTATGATTAATTAGAAGTTGGTTATATTAGTTACCTTTAGAAGTTGATAGAATTTTAAACTCATCGGATCAACTTCTTTTAATTTTATTAATCTTAATTAATCCAGTGAAGTATTTGAAGCTTAAGAGCTATGTTGATTTTTCAGGAAGTTAAAGCGGTTGGAGTGTTGTGTGGTCATGCATCACCAGTCACTGATCTCGCTCTTTGTAGTCCAATTGCAGCTGAAGAAAACGATACCGTTTCAAGTAGAAATAATTTCAATGCTTTGATTAGTGCTTGTTCTGATGGTTTCTTGTGTGTGTGGAGTAAAAGTAGTGGACATTGTCGTTGCAGAAGGAAATTGCCACCTTGGGTTGGTACTCCTCTTGTAATTCGAACATTGCCTTCGACTCCAAGATATGTATGTATAGCTTGTTCTTTTGTGGATAATTATTCTGTTAATGATGAGTTAGGAGATAGAGAAAATCATTACAGGAGTAACTCTAAATCTACTATCCTTATTGTGGATACATATTTGCTTTCCATTACTCAAACTGTTCTTCATGGAAATTTATCTATTGGTTCTATCAAGTTTATGTCACTAGTTTTTTCTGACGATGATGAGAAGAGGAATTCAGTGTTTGTGGCCGATTCTTATGGGAAACAACAGATGGTTCCGATATCGGATGAGTCACGTAATTGTGTGGAAAATTTGGTGAGTCCGCACAGTGACAAGTCTCCATCGGGAAGTTCTTTTCATGTGGAGGGATTCAGCAGTGTGGATGAAGTTATTTCAGTTTTAACGTTTGGGAACATTGTTGCTTTTATATTGAAAGATAGATGTATTTTTAGGTCATTGTCTAGCGATATCACGATTGGAGAGGTTTCTTTTGTGAACAACCTCTTCTTTTCGGATGGGAATTCCACTGAAGCTCATGCTATTGGTGGCGTTGTTCTTGAAAGTGATGATATGGGGAATACGCCTGATACATATGATTGCAGCAACTTCATTCCAGTATATTTTGTTGTGTGGAATAATAGAGGTTATGCAATTACCTATGAAGTATCGTATCAGAATGATGTGTTTCAGTGTGTACCCTATTCTGAGATTCCTGGTGGTCATTATCAATCTGATATAAGATTATCTATTTTTTTTCTACAAGTAAATCAAAATCTCGTGTGTATCAAGTCAGTTTGCTTTCATCACGAGGAACCTTTACTATGGAGACCACATATCACAATTTGGTCGCTGCATCAATTTGATGATAAACCCGGAAAATTGTGCCGTCAGTGCAGAACAATCAATGATGGTGTATCTTCCAACAACTGGTTTGAGATGTCTACTCAACTCAATAGTCATGGTGATCTAGAGACTAAATCAACTTTTGGTGGTGCAAGTCCAGGTTCTGAAGACATACGCAACATACATGAGGATAGCATATGTAGTTATTATCCTTACAAGGGGCAGATAGTTTCTTCTTCCATGATTGTTGCTGAGAACCTCTTTACACCTTATGCCATCGTATACGGATATTTTAGTGGAGAAATAGAGGTCGTAAGATTTGATCAGTTTCAAGGGATTTTCCCAGACGATGCAAGTTCCAATCATGATGAAAAGTCAACTGCCCACAAACAGCATTTCTCAGGACATACAGGTTCTGTACTTTGTTTGGCAGCACATCAAATGACGTGTAGTGCAAAAAGCTCCACCTTTAAACGGGTTTTGGTGTCTGGCAGTATGGATTGCACAGTTCGTATATGGGATCTTGACACTGGCAGTCTTATTAAGGTAATGCATCATCATGTTGCCGCTGTGCGTCAAATTATTCTTCCCCCATCAATGACAGGACATCCTTGGAGTGACTGCTTTCTTTCAGTGGGAGAGGATGCATGTGTTGCCCTTGTTTCTCTTGAGACTCTGCAGGTGGAAAGAATGCTTCCTGGACACATGAACTATCCCTCAAAAGTTTTATGGGATGGTGCAAGAGGTTATATTGCCTGTCTCTGTCAATCACATTATGGAACTTCCGATAGGGATGTATTATACATTTGGGATGTAAAGACAGGTTCTCGTGAGCGACTGCTACGCGGGACCACTGCACATTCAATGTTTGATCATTTTTGTAAGAATATCAGTATGAATTCTATACCTGGCTCTGTACTGAATGGAAATACATCAGTCTCTTCATTACTTCTTCCAATAGTTGATGACGCAAGGTTCTCTAACTCGCCCTTAAGTCATACAGAGAACTTGCTTACTTCATCAAAGTCATCACCAAATATTTCAAGTATGAATGAGCTGAATTCTTCAAAACCAAATGTAGGTAAAGGAAATTCAGCAAAGCCAAATTCATCTTTGTTTGGTCTTTTGAGTAACAACCTTCCTATCAAATGCTCTTGCCCGTTCCCTGGTATTGTGTCTCTGAGTTTTGATCTTGCATCATTGATGTTCTCCCTTCAAAAGAATGAGTCCAAGAAGACTGGTGATGGCAAGCCAGTGAATATCAATTTCAAGCAGAAGGGTGTTCAGGAGCAAATTCCAAGCTCCCATAATCCAGAAACATCAGAAGGGTGTGATTGGGTTAGCCTTTTTGAAGAATATTTACTGCGATACAGTTTGTCATTTTTACATTTGTGGAACGTAGACAGTGAGCTTGATAATTTGCTGATAAGTGATATGAAACTAAGGAGGCCAGAAAATTTTATGATAGCTTCGGGTCTGCAGGGAGACAAAGGGTCATTGACATTGTCATTTCCTGGTCAGAGTGCTACTCTTGAGGTAATTTGAATTGTATGTTGGGATTTATTTTCTCTTGTCGCATTTCAATAGTTCCTGAGATATTAAAAACCATCTTTCAGCTTTGGAAATCCTCATCCGAGTTTTCTGCAATGAGATCATTGACAATGGTATCCCTTGCTCAGCGTTTGATTAGCTTGTCTCACTCAAGTTCAGCTGCCAGCAGGTATAGTGCCAGTTACATTAGTAGAAGGGGGGAAAACCACACTAACAAGTTATTTGTATACTTCTGCAATTTCTGTCTTTTAATATAATATATAATCACATCTTGCTTGTAGTTTTTCAATGGAGGAAACCCATTTTTACTGAACTTATCTGGGAAAGATGATTTGAAATGAGATATTTTTTAAAAACTAAAACAAAATTTCCGATTGTATTTGAGGTTCTTTACAAACTGGAATAACCAATTTTTTTTCTTATATAGTTCCAGGTGTTATGGATGTAGTGCCCCGTTTCTTTTATGTTTTGCAGGTGGGTCTTAGTAATTTTCATAACCTAGTTGAATCGTGAAATTTTCCTTGGAACATATAAATATTCTTTCATAAATAGCAATTAAATGAAGAAAGATGAAAAACTAAAAATGTAAAAACACGCCCTGCTTAGCCTTTCCACGGCAAGATATTTTAGGTCCTGCACTCGGACATTTGTCCATTTGGTTAATGAATAATGAGATAATTAAGTTAGATGTTTTGGTAGATGCTAAAAAAATATGTAGTACGTCTGTTCGTGCAGGCCAGATAGAGTAATTTTTTCACGTTTGGTTGGTTCCCATGATGCTTCCAAATATTAACTTTTATCTTGTGAATTTTTTGCCTGACTAATTTGACTTTTACTGCTTGGCTAATGACATTTCTATGTGGCTTCCCAACGTGTATTCGCCCTTTCTCCTTTAATTCTGAAAGCTTTAGCTTATAATCAATGTGTGTTCTCCTCTTTGACTTTTGCTTTGAAAAGGTGTGCTGATTATTGCAGTATCTTTATCATATGCAGTGCATTAGCAGCATTCTATACCCGAAATTTCATGGAAAACTTTCCAGATATGAAGCCACCTTCGCTACAGGTTATAATCTTTAAAAATGCTTTGTTGTTTTATAATTTTAATCTAAATTGATTTTACGCATCCTTTGTTATTTGTGAGCTTGAGGGGAATATATGATAAGCTGGGTTGTGTCATACTGGTCTACAGAATTGTTCTGACTTGATTTCAACCAACTATTCCAGAATCTTTTGGTGCTAGCATTTCCCTACTTCCATAATTTTAGCATTAATAATAAAACTGGTTCTGTATGACTGATTGTATTTATCTTTTCTTTTTCTCATGGGATGTAATTATGCATTATACTCATGCATTAGTTTGTGTTTTGACATAATATGTCCTTTAGTCTGATTGATATCCATGCTGTGCTTGGGGTCTACATTATTTCACTTAACTAGAGACATATTCCTTGCTTGATTAGGGACCTTGGTGTACAACTGGGTGGCACAATTAACACATCTTCTCACCTCCCCATAAAAAATGCAACATTTTTCTAAATAATCCTCCCCCCCAAAAATAAATAAATTAAAAAGCAGTTTCGGGGTGGTAAGGATAGTTTAAACCAATGAGAAAACACTCATTTCATGGAAAAACTCCTTTAAACTTTAAAGGGCGCATCTGGGTTGAAATTATAGTGGGTTAAGATCATGATGCACTTTGAATAAAAATCAAGAGTCAATATGTATCAATTCTTAATTTCTTGCTTTGAGGCAAACTAACTTTATATAGTAGCTTTGTTTGTGTCTGAGTGTCTGAAATAGCTTAAAATTTGACAGTATTCCATACTGTTTGCTGCTGCATAACATTATTAAATCATATTTTTATTTTATTGTTCCATAAGATGATATTATTATTATCACTATTACACTGCTGAATAGTATAGTGGTTTGTTATATTATGGGTGGTTGGCAGTGTTTCTGAATTGTGTTATTAAATCAGTTGCCAGTTGCTTTATATCAAGTGCTGAAAGTTATCCCCTTTTTCACAGCTCTTGGTGGCCTTTTGGCAAGATGAAAGTGAACATGTACGTATGGCTGCACGCTCTATATTTCACTGTGCTGCCTCTCATGCTATTCCTTTACCTCTATGCAATTCAAAATCCAATGAGTCAAATAATACAATCTCCCGAAATGGAAGTAGAGACAAACGCCAGGGAGATGCAACAGTAGAAAGCATATCACCTAATGCCAAAAAACAAGGAATTTCCCAAGATGAGGAATCCAAGATACTTAATTGGCTAGAATCTTATGAAGTGCAAGATTGGATTTCTTGTGTTGGGGGAACAAGCCAAGATGCAATGACATCTCACATTATTGTTGCCGCTGCACTCGCTATCTGGTATCCTAGTCTTGTAAAACCTAGGCTTTCCATGTTAGTTGTTCATCCATTAATGAAGTTGGCTATGGCCATGAATGAGAAGTACAGCTCCACTGCTGCTGAGCTCCTTGCAGAGGGCATGGAGAGCACGTGGAAAGAATGCATGGTCTCTGAGATTCCTCGTCTAATTGGGGACATTTTTTTCCAAGTAGAGTTGAGTGGTCCATCTTCCAAGTCAGTGACAGAAACTCCAGCTGCATCTTTTTCTATTAAACAGACTTTGGTGGAGATTCTCCTTCCAAGTTTAGCAATGGCTGATATACCAGGATTTTTGGCAGTGATTGAAAGCCAAATTTGGTCAACTGCATCTGATTCACCTGTCCACTTGGTATCCTTATTGACTATCATAAGGATTACGCGTGGTTCTCCAAGATATTTGGCTCAGTACCTTGACAAGGTTTGTAATGCTACTTCTTACTAGGACTCACTGGACTTTTCATTGATGTTTCAGATAGATTCATGTTACTGCTTCTTGTTATAGGCTGATTTTGTTCACCAAACTCCATCTTTTTGTTCAATATCTACTTCAAGATGCTCACTTATGCTACTTTTCTTTTTGTTTTATTTTCAATTACCATTTGTTAAATGTGAATCCTTGAAATTCAACATGGGCGAATGATTTTTATTTCGAGAGAATTATTTCTGAAGAGTAATTGGGAAGCGAGAAATGATGATGCTTTGTTGTTTGCAATATGGCACTTTTATTTCTTTTGAATTTGTTTTCTCAATATACATGATCTTTTGATCACAGGTGTTTATTTGCAATATATTCATGTTGACAGCTAGAACTATTTAGTATTTATATCTTGCAAACTGAAAATTTTCTGTATCCTTTTATCAATTATTTATTTTAGATCAAAGCATTTTTTTTGGATGTGTTGGTGAACTCGTATTTAGAAATTCCCATTCTTGGTTATCTCTTTTATCACTTACTGCTGTTAGATTCTATTCTTGGTGGTCAGGTGGTGAGTGCTTCTCTATTTTGAGTGGCTATCTTGTTTTCGTTCTCAATTGTAACATATAGGATATGTTAATAGTTTTACCACCCCATATGTTTCAAATTACATACTGCTTAATTGTTTCCAAACATGAAAGCATGAATTTCTGTGACAGTGGGTCAGATCTGCAGGTTGTCAACTTCATTTTACAGACTATAGATCCTAGCAACTCAGTTATGCGGAAGGCATGCTTCCAGAGTTCAATGACAACTTTCAAAGAAGTTGTACGCGTGTATCCTATGGTTGCTGTCAATGAGTCTTGGACCAGACTAGCAGTTGGAGATGTGATTGGAGAAGTTAACAATGCGAGCATTAGGGTTTATGATATGCAAAGGTATCAGGATTAGGGAATAAAATACTAATTTTAAATTCAGGATTTAGGCTGACAATATGTAAATACCCTGTTGTTGTTAGTTCTATCATGCACATGTACTTGAGAGAAGTGCACTTAATGTGATTTGTATAATTTATGTGTCATATGCAGGGTGGTAAAGCAAAAAATAAAATAAAAATCATGGCATGGAATTGGAATGAAGCTTTGAAGGGGAAAAAAATAAGAAATTTAAATCATTAACGAAAAAGACAGATATTGATTTTATAAGCATGAGTAATTTAAATTTGTACAACCAACTCCATTGCAAACATTTGGAGAAATTTGTAAATCATAACTTCTTAAATTCCGATTTTCAACTCGTTTGTGACTTAAATGTATATTGAACCATGGATTGGCCGTGGATGATATCAAATTCATTTAGAATTTGGTGTTGGATTAGAATAATGAAGCACAGTATATGATAATCGCATTTATAACTTGTTAGTCTCCCTGCCCCTTCCCAAAAAATAAACCCTTATATTTATGCTTCCTTTTGAAACTTATGATATCTAAATCAGATTGTTGCCTACTTGTGTTTATTTCCTCTGTGATAACTAAAGAGATGATAATTTTCTATAATGGAAACCTTTGTTTTTATGCAGTGTGACAATGATAAAGGTTTTGGATGCAAGTGGGCCTCCTGGACTTCCAAGTTTGCTCACAGCAACAGCTTCAGGAACAGTGTTAACTACTGCAATCTCAGCGCTAAGCTTTTCCCCAGATGGAGAGGTATTGAGGAATTGCTGATAATTATCTTAACTTGTTGGTGTTTTTTGATATAATCAAGTTGGGGCAAGTTCTATGGTTGACCACCTACCATTTCTACTGTAGACCAGTAGTTGAAAATTGGCCAAAACACCAACTGCAACTGATATGGCCCTCCATAAGTAGAAGCTTATGGTCCTCTTCTTTCTCATGATTAAGATGGTGACCTAGCCGGTGCCGGTTTAGCAAAAACAAGAGAAAACAAATGAGTTGAGGTTTTAGGCAAACATATATGTTTTCTCTTGATTTTATCAAACTGACATCAATCAAGTCACTATCTCAGAAATTACAACAAGGTAGACCATGAGCTTCTACTTCCATGAAGCAACGTAAATCATCGGTAGAGTTTTGTTTCGGACGATTTTCAAGTATTGGTCCTCCATGGACCACCCGTAAAACTTGCAATTACCTAATCAAATAATTACGTTTAAAAATTTCGTCTATTCAGATTCATTACGTCAACTATGTATTTTGTACTCTGATATATCTGTGACAAGTATAGTGGTGTTACTGGCTTCAGACTATACGTTACTGATTACTGTACTGTTCCTGACAATGATAACGTGAGAAAAAAAATAGTTTTTAAATATACTTGAACAACTAATAGCATTAGGAAAGTAATAGGGGAATCCTCACAAGCTCACAAGTACAACATACTTCCTCAATCCTGATAGCCTTGGGAGTTTGGAATGCTAGCCATTCATGTTCACTATATTTTGTACGATTTGACTTAAGCTTTCCATATTGGTTCATTATGTTTGATTGGAACAATTTAAACCAGATGAAAACTTGATTTCGTATATCAAATTTTCCCCCCAAAATCAGTGGTACCCCTTTTATTTTTTCATTTTTCCAGAACTATTATGTGAATCATATGGACTCTTCTTTCCTGTATTGCACACTCCTTTCCCACTAATATCATTTGGTAAAGAAATTAGTTCAGTGTGTTGTTTGGGAAAATCGATTATCTCCCTTAGCACGCTACTGTTTTTCCTTTTCCATTTGAAATTTTGGTTATAAGTTTGATTTATTGCTGCAGCTCATAATAATTGCATTAACTGAACTCCCTATAGTAACAGTTGTGTGATATCCCTTTATATTCTAAGTATTTTGTTTCTCTTTACTGTGAAATTATTTGCCCTAGGATTGATGCTTCCCTGTTCTCACAAGTATCTCAAACTGATAATTGATTCCCTCCTCCTGCACTTTTAAACAATCTTCTCTATAGGGGCTGGTTGCTTTTTCGGAACATGGGCTCATGATTAGATGGTGGTCACTGGGATCTGTCTGGTGGGAGAAACTAAGCAGGAACTTCGTTCCGGTCCAGTGCACAAAACTAATATTTGTACCTCCTTGGGAGGGATTCTCACCTAATTCATCCCGGTCAAGCATTATGGCCAATATTTTGGATACTGAAAAGCAGCTGAATTTGCCGGTAATTTTCTCGTGTTCTTCATTCTTGTCTTCTTTCAAATATAAAACTGACTTGAAGTGAGAGAAACTAGAACTTGGGCCATTGGGCAGATACTGATACCAGAGTGAAGTTGCAATGAGGTGTAAATTAATATTTAGAAGGAAATGTCAATTGCTAAATTGAAAACTCTTTTTGGTTTAAACACGGCAGCAGCACATGTTGTGTGCCTAATAGAAAGTTGATTGAAACCATGCTTAAATACATTGAAATGGTTGAAATGCATGAATATAAATGATAAAGATCTCTTGCTACACTATCTAAATAGCTTGAGATGAATGATGTACTACTTTTTACTACCTTTCATTAATTACTGGTCATCAAGTCATCTACTATTATTTCCTTAAATCTACCTTTTCCATAATACTACCCGTATTCCCTTTTGTAGGATAATGCAAAAGATTCAAATCATGGAGAGAGTTTGAAGCAATTGCTTCATAATCTGGACCTCTCTTATCGATTAGAATGGGTTGCTGAACGGAAAGTACTTCTTACAAGGCATGGTAGTGAATTGGGAACTTTTCAGTTGTAGCCACTCTCTAAAATTTGTGCTGGAAATTTTCGTGATTTCACCATTTTTGTTGAGGCTTTATAGTGAAATGACCCATTCAGCATGTATAGCAGCTCAAACCAGCAACAGATTACAGAAGATTTTTTTAATCAGCTCATACTAGAATATTATTGAAGGAAATATTCAATGGAGCACTTACAATTCAACACCGCTTTTATGAGGATTGATTGATGATTGAGATCAGCAATGGATTCAGTTCCACTTGGTGATGCTCCTCAGGAAGTCCTTTTAAAAGGAATGTTTTGGTTGGAACCGAAAGCCAATTGGATGGTCTCCAGTATGACATGGAATAAATTTGGCGATCATTTTGAGAAAATATTGATAAAAGGAGAAAGGGAGATTTCGGAACTTTTGGCAACTTATTCATGGTTATTTATGGGCCAACAAAATTGTTCAAAATGAGCACCACTGTGATTGTTTATTGTGTTATTGCATATAAATTAGATACATAGTTTCCCGAAGAATAACGGGGAAATGTTAGTCTTGGTAGTTAGTGAGCAGAGAAGCTTGTGCAGTTTTATTTTCTGAAAAATATATTATCAGAGCAAATTACGTTGATATCTTGTACAGGCCTTCTGCTTCTCTTGAAAATTTTCTGAGTATAGTTTGTTTACTGATGATCACATTGAAATCATGCCCAACATGATGTTGATTTAAACAAGAAATCCAATAAAGAGTATAGCAACTAATCAAGCAAGGGGGTCATTGTTGTTTTGTTTATAAATAAGAAATATTCTAGTAATATATATATATATATATATATATATATATATATATAGGGGAACTATCAAGTGAGATAAGTTGTTATAGTGATAGGAATAAATAATAACCATTAGATTTTAAATGTACGGTTCTGATTATATGATACCCATCTTATGTGCCCTCTTTGTAACCACTCGTAGCTTCCTCTCCGCTTCGTCTCCTTCGTCCATGTTCTTCAAAAACTTTCGCCCCTAACCTAATTCCATATGAATCATTCAATTAAAGACAATATGTGAATGTGGAATTATGAGTGGTTATCTCTTATAAAAACGTAAGATATTATCACCCTTTAACATAGGGAAAAAATAGAAAAGCTGTATGTAAATTATTTTTCTAAAAATAAAAAGTTATTAGACATAATTTATAAAAATAAAATATTCTCAAAGTGACGTTTCCTTAATATAAATTTCTAATCCATGAAAAAAAAAACACAAAGATGCTTTAATTTGTATTCATTCCCTTTATCGTGTAAGAAATGTGTACATGCAAGTGGGGCATCAATTCACCGACTGTCCAGCTCAGCTGCCAACCTTTCCCAACTGACAACTGTAAAAGAAAACGACAATTTGACTATAGAAAGTCTAAAATAAAATTCCACGTTTGTTAAACAAAATATAGATACATGTATCAATAATTTCTATCTATTCCAGGATAATTGTTTCAATGGATAAAAAGGTGAAACTTACACTACCTATCAATAATTTTGAAGTATTTTGCGTCAAAAAAAAAATCAATAATTTTAAAGTATTCAAACTATTAATGTCAACAAGCTACATAAAGATATTCGTATGTGATACCTATAATTAATTTGTGATTAATTTTTATTTCACATTCGTATAGCTTATTTTTTATTAGTTGTTCGAAAAATAATTTCAAATTATAGATGGAGTAGAAAAAGTGAAAAACCATATAAAAACAAGAGAATGATAATTTTCTAATTACCCTTAAGAGCCTACTATAAAAAATATTATATTCCTGCGAAAGGTACACATTATTCTTGTTTACCTACGATAGGATTGTCCCTGACTATTTCAAGGTCTTGCTCGCATATTAAAATGGCTCACAGTAAAATAAAAAATAAATAAATAATGTATTTTATATTTAAATTGTAAATAACATAAAAAAAAGTACATAAACCACTAGTCTAGTAATACACATTCGATATTTTATAAAATAAACTTTTATATTCATGCGAAAGGTACACATTATTCTTATTTTATATTCTCAATTATTCTTATTTTATAAATAATTCATTTTCTATCAAAATTGTAAATAACATAAAATGCTACCACTAGTCTATTAATACAAATTCGATATATATTTTATAAACCTTATATATATATATATATATATATATATATATATATATATATATATATATCATCATCATAGGTCTCAAAATTTTGAGGTCCGATGCCACCACATACCCCGACACGTGGGTGTGGGCCAACCCTGCCCCAACTCAATTAGATCTTTGATAAATTAAGTTTTTCTTAGACAGCAAAAGCAAAATGATATAAATGAGAAGAAATGAAAAATACATAGCTTAAGTACAAGAGGTACTCTATGCATTTCACTAGGATATATGTAGTACTCGACCCAAGATTCCAAATAAAAAGAAGTAAAACCGCAAACAAAAATACAAAAGTTGAGGTCACCTCTATCAATTCCTAGTTATACAATCTAGAGGATTGACATGTCTGTCATTCATAGTATATACATGGTGCATTGGCTTTCTTAGCCGCTAACTATTTCCACGAAGTGCATTTAATCATATCTAAAACCTTCCAATAGATTGACATTTGAGTGTTTGAGTGTTATACAATCTAGAGGATTAGATACTATCCTATCTGCCATCTCACCACCTTAATTATAGCTGCATTCCATGAAATTTGTCCACAGGTTACGTTGATTGCCATTTGCCACTCCATGTCCATGAGCATAGATGAATAATATTTGCAGCAAACAAAGTACTCTAATTCTCCTTAATTAGACAAACTATATATATATATATATATATATATATATATATACCAAACTCAAAAAAATGCTGCTAGCTAGCTGCTATAATCACATATTCAGATTCTGCCAAACTGATTTTCTTTTAAAGCAAGACAAGACACAGTTTTGAGACTATCAATATTGCACCAACAACATATCAACATGCATATTGCATTTCAAAGAGTTAATTTCTCGTTAAAAATTAATGTGTTTTTCATTATAATTATATTCTTTTTGTTTCTGTAAATGAAATATGATTTTTTTTTTTTTACTCATAAATGAAATATGTTTTAACTACGAGATCTTGGGTTAATTTGGTTCATCAATTGGATAGAGGCAAAAATTGGTGGAATGGTCAGTTTATAGTGTGTGAATTTTTTCAGCTGTAATAAGTTGAGTACCTCTTTTACTCTTATAAATATATTTCGCTTATAAATATATTTCCTCGCTTATAAAAAAATGTAATTTGGTTTATTAAGTAAGTGTGTTCATCTTTAAAAAAAAATGTGTGTTCATGAGTTTATTAATATTAGAAGTGAGAGTTGAGACTAATTCAATCTTACAAAACCAGTTTGTAAAGCGAGGATATTGTTTGTACTTTATAAACATATATTCTCACAGTCGATATAAGACTTCTTAACACACTCCTTCGCACCCAATACTATGGGTTTGGAGCACGGTTAAAAATGATTAATGACCTGATCAGAAACTTGATAACAAAAATTAAACGTGCTGAGAATATACTTAAAAAAGAAGAAATTAAATGACATGAAAATAAAAAACTATATATATTTCCATATCATTCAAAAAAATATTTTTTTTGAGAATTCATATCATTCATTCAAATGTTATTCTAAACATATATACACAAACAATAAAATCTAATAATATCTCATTCTATTTAATTCATCTCATTTTCTCTTCAAAATCCAAACAAAGTTTAAGGAAACTAACAAAGTGTCATCAAAACCATCCCTAATTAAAAACTGCAGCCATAGATCTATATATCTATTCATGTTATTGGTACATATTATCTAGTCCAATAAATTCCTCTAGCTCTTTACATGGAATCCAACTATCATCACATAATTGAGAACCATCCAACCACTCAAGAAGATGATGATCTTCCACATCCTCCAATATTCCATTACTTTGTTGTTGCATACTTACCTCATCTTCAATTTTCACCAAAGGTGTGTTTGGAGAGTGAGTTTCTACTAAGGAATTTATAGAACAAGTTTTTTGGGCACGAGTTGAAGAATGTGCAACCAATAGATTGTTCTTTCTAGTGCTTCCAGCTAATGAGTTTCTTCTAGTTGGTTGAGGATGATTGTGTTCTGCAGTGTATGTAACTATATAAACTTTTGGATCCAAATGATTCTTTTCAACTTGTTTTCTTGCCAAACATCCTTTGGAACTGCTGCATCTATAGTAACTTCGTGGATAAGGCGAACCCTTTATCGGTTTTTGTCCATATTTTCGCCATGCCCATGCATCACAAAGAGTACCATCTACTGCTGTTACTTTCTTCATAATACTCTTGTTCTTGTTTTTCTTGCTGAAAAAACATCAACAACATGTTAATTTTTTTTTAATGACAAAATATATTATATATAATACGCAATTGGAACAAGTGAAAGTTCATAACAGAATTACATCCCGTCAAACCTAACAATATATAAAAAATACACACAGTCATACAAGAACTTTGCAGTATTACACCAACTAGAAAATTCTATAGATATCTTAGTTGTTTGTAAATCATATTACCAAATAGATGGAGATTCATTTCATAAAATAATAAGCTTCGTAGCTTGATATAGAGAAAAAATTCCTAGTAAATATGTGATTACATGAAATACTCTATATATAGAGCCAATAAAGAATCAACAAACTAAATATCAATCAACAAATTAACTACTAGTGACGAAACTCTAGCTAACTTTTCAATTTTTATTAATTTTTATAACCAAAAAAAAGATAAGATTAATTGAAAGACTATGCATAAAAAGGACAAACTTCACAAAAAGAAAAATAGCCAAACCATTATAACTTAACGATATATATACCTTTTTTTACATTTAGGTACTGCAGGAACTTGAAAATCTTGAGAAGCTACTTTCTTTGATGCTTTAATTTCATTGACTTCATCATGAGGCTCTTTAGGGACAACAGTAGTAAGAGAACTTGAAACGATGGATTGAGATGAAAGAGGGTAGCAAGGTTTACAAAGTTCTTCAAATTCATCAATAAGGGCATTTTTGGTTTTTGAGAATTCAGGAAAACTTCCAAATAATAACTCATCATCTTGTTCAGAAAATAAATGAGAAAAATAAGGATTATTTGTTGTTGGGGCTAATTCATTGATAGCTTCTAAATCCCAATCCATTAAAAATGCAAGCTCATCCATATTCAACAAGTGGTTAATTATCTCAAGAGACAAGTAAGATATTATTGTGAGAAGGGTTTTGTTTTGATGAAAAATGTCAACTAATGTTTGGATATATATAATTAGTATTGAATAATTGGTTTAACGTGTAAGGATTGCGTGGTGAATTGAATATTTTATTATAATATAATATTATTTGATACAAGTTGTTCAAAGTTCAAAGTGGCAAGCTAGCTAGGCAATAGTATTGAGTTGACTAGATTGTAAAGTCAAAGTGGATGCAATGCAAGTGGGAGTGGGGAAGTGGTAAATATTGTATTGCAGCAATTCGGTGCTGACCTTATTATTATTAGTGTACATATATTCTTTCTCTTGTTTGGGGGATTGTAGGCGATTATAAGACAAGACAAGTGAATAATAATAGGACATTTGAATTAGTCAAAGTTATGCCAATATAGTAATATGATTGGTTGGAGGATTTCATACATAAGGAGTACCCAATAATTGGATAAAATGACTATATAAGCTTAAATATATTTGTTTTACGTTTGATATTATCTCTCTCGTTTTGATCTTTAATCAAATAACTTTGATAATTTAGAGTTCAACTACGATAAGAGTTTTGCGAAATATTATTTTTATCGGTAATCGAATTTGAATTTTCATGAACAATTTATTATAGGAGAGTTACTTAATTACTTGATTTTGTTTTAGGATAATAATGAAATTCAAACACATCATCCGCTAAAAAAGTATGAAATTGTAGATTTGAACATATATTTATATTATTTTTTTTGGTAAGTCACATATATTTATATATTTATGCATACTTTTATTATCTTAGTTAGTTGTACATAATTAGTACTCAAATTTGTAAAATTTAATCTACTCCCTTCCTAATGAATTTAAGAACAAAAAAAAAGAACAAATTTATCAATTACTTATATTAAAAAGGTAATTAATAACATTCAATCTAAGATATATCAATAAATATATAACTCAATTGTCTAAGTTACCATTCATTACAATAAATACTATATTTGATCATTGAAATATAAAAAGTTCAACTGCATGAGAGATAGTTTAGAATATTACTATATCTTTAGTTTGGAAAAAAAAAATTATGAAAATTTGCTTATAATTCATTTCAGATGGAGCATCTCTTTAGAAAATATTTATCAAAATCAATTAAAAAGACTTAGGTAGCTAGTACATACTACATCAATAAAAATATATAGAACATTTCAAATTGTGATATTACATTCAGAAAAATAATTAAATTAACTAGTGTTCTTTAATTTTTATATATATATATATATACTTAAATTATATTTTATAGATAAAATTGAGCTTCAGCTCACGTGGTTGTTAATTGCCCATTTTTCTCTAATCACACCGACAAAAAATAGTCAAAATGTGGAACAACTAGAAAGTTAATTCTTGTTTTGATTTTATGCCAGAGACTTAGAATGTTTTTTTTTTTTTTGAGGACACCAGAGACTTAGAATGTTGTCTAAAGTTTATTTTGCAAATTGCAATGTTCACTTTTATTATTTATTTATTTAAAATTCTAAAGGATAAGACACAAAAAATATCATGTAACAACAATAAAGAATAATCTAAAAAGAGGGTGAGCCATGATAGATAGATATGAAAAATTTTCATTTCCCACTCTTTACTGCAGGAATGCTGCCAAACCTTTACCATAATCCAAAAAAGATAGTTAGATAGAAGAAGAACATCCTTTAGACACAGATTGAACGACATCTTTTAAGTGACTTACTAATCATTTTACATTTTAATTTGAGTTGCCACTTAATATTGTGTTATCGTGAGTATCAAATGCCCGTGCAATAATTTATCATTTTTTGTGAAAATTTACATTTTTTTTTAATGCAAACCAATTACTTGTGAATATTCAAGATAGTTGCACATCAATACAAGATAAAGATAATAAGTTGTGCTGATAACATTTTTTTAATGATAAAATCAATCTTTTTAAATATTACATTGAGACCTAGAGACGATACAATACTGTCATGCATAGTTTTTTAAACTTTTTTTGGAAGATCCACACAACTTTTGATGCTAGGAAGTCAAAGTTGTCAAACGTAAATTGTATAGAAGTATGTTGATTATTAGAACACGTTTTTCTCATGTTTAACCATTTACCCTGAAATAACTTTGAGGGTGTCTATTCAACAGTAAAATCCTCATTCTCTAATCCTACAAAAAGAAATTTCAATCAAGTCCATACATACACGTTTTTCTTTTATCGGACATTTGTTGACTTCAATGACTATTAATGAATTTTTCTCAATTTAATGAGTTTTTCTTTTTAGACATTTGTTGTCAAAAAAATTACAAGGTTCTAAACTTCAAAAGGAAATAAAATATATTTAACTCATTTTATATTATGAAAAGAAAAACTCATTTAAATTGGGAAACCATCCTCCCTTAAATTTTTTTCTCCCTTTCTATCTTCTTCGCAAAAAGTACTTCCCTAACTCTCCTTAACGTACTCCCAAATCAAATATAGCAGCTGCGTAGTCAAGATCTATATTTAAGAAATTAACTCCCATGTGGATGTGGCCACACGTCACTATTATGGTTTGACAAATATACTGCACTGCACCTACGTCGTGTATACGTTTTTCTTGCATAGGATTTCAATGCTAAACCCCCCACAGGCTTCTTTAACTACTACTACACCCCACTGTCATGCTAGGAATCTATGAAACACCAAACTTAACTTAGACTTTGTTCATGTCAAACTTTCATTTAACAAACTCATTCTAGTAAACTTTGAAAATCTATTGGATAACTTTTCAATAAAAGCTAACATTAAATTTGTAGCAATCAAAGAAGTTGGATCTAGCGGGAAAAAATTAAATTCTCACAATATGCATGAACTAAAAATTCGAATTTCATTCAAGAAGTTTGTCCAATTGTCCATATTTTGAGAGTGACGCCCTTGCATCCCAAAATATAAGTAACTTTGACACATGACACACAAATCTTCTCAATGAGCTGAAAGAATAATTTGGTGCCATAATTTTAAGAAAATAACATCATGCAATATGGATGTATTAAACAGCCAATCAAAACTTGTGGTTCAATTTCATGACATATTTATTATTACTACCGTTAAAAAATACATACAATTTGGGGTATATGGTTACATAGAAATTAATATATCTTTGATGATAAAGTTTTTGAGTGTCAGGCTGTTGTAGTGCAAGTCCAAAACCTCCTAAATGATATATGGAGAGAGCTATATGTTGGGAAATAACCGGCATAGAGAAAATAAAAGAACACAATCACAACACAAGAATATAACGTGGAAACTCCAAATTCGGAGAAAAAACCACGGTCGTTGTCAAAATCGACAACCAGAGAATAAACACTATATCATTGAGTTTCTTTACAAGAAATTTCCAAAGAGTTACAAGAATTAGTCTCCGATCCTAATTCTACCCTTTCTCCGAATTTCTTCCCGTGACCAAGAGACTCAATGATTTAGACTATTCAAGATGTACCACAAAGATAGTTCGCTCACCCCTAGAGTTGTACCAAGAGAAAACTTTTTTTTTTCTCTCTAAAACCCTAGCCCTTATGTGGTGGCAAACCCTAATCCTTACCTCTACATCTTGCCCACTCTCTTATTTTTCTATGAATAAAACACTCATCTATTTATAGAAAAATATATGCCTAAATAACAGAAACAAATCTGCTTTAAAAACAACCAGAATCTTGCCAAAAATATAAACCTTTGTTTTGAAACATATCCAATTTAAAACAAACAAAATCTTCCAGAAACATATTTTAAGGCAATCTTCACAAATCTCATTAACAAGAGATTTTTCAACATGTATATTTTCAACCAACATCAACAATCTCCACCTTGATTGAAAATAATACATAGTTTCATCTTCCGCTTCCATTGTCTATACAAACAATCATTGTCTTCACCGACAATCATAATTCTCATTGTCTACACCGACAAATTAAATTATCATACTCCACCATAAAAGTATACTTCACTTGGAATTAAACCATCCCAAGATTTATCTTCACTTGGAACTAAATCATCCCAAGAATTTCTTCACTTGGAACTACATCATCCCAAGAATTTCAACATCCCGAAATCATGCTGAAACTTTATGGTGCAACTTCCATGTTGGCTTTCCCGGAAGTTCATCAGCCATCGAGATAACTCACCACACACCTTGCATCAATGCCAACCAATGCCCGTGTGTTGTTCTGAATCCCTTAGCAATAACTTGTCCTCTTCCATGGTATAGCGGAAATACCATAAAGACACATACTGCTCCCGATTCATCTGGACAATTTCTCTTTAAACTACTCTGAAACATACTTCAAGTCATTGTTAGTCTCCAACAATTCCAGTTCAGTTCCACCACCTAGTAAATCTTGTTTCACTAGTCCAACTAAACTCATGTAACTAACAAGTACCAACCGAAGTCCCACAACTTAACCACATCATGAGAATCATCACTAGTAACCGATGCATAACCAATAGTAGAACCAACTATCTTTGCATTAAAGTCCAGGAACATACCTCACATCGTGTAAAAGAAACCCACAATTGTCAAACCTTGTAAGACAAACTGAAACCATACCTTGAACCTTAAGCTTTCCCGTAACCAAGATGAACGACTCCACCTTCAACTAGCTCGAGCGTTTCAAAATATTCCTTCTTCAAACACATGTGATAGGAGCATCCAAAGTCCATGACTTAATACTCCACCGATTCCCAACTTCCAATAGCGCCACCGCATCCTCATAATAAAGTTGTTGTTTCAGATGTAACCCGAGTATTTTTAGCACCGCCTCTCCAGGCTGATGTCGAGTATTATTACCACCGCCTCTCCAGGCTGACCTTGTGTAACCCTGATTGTATCAGCACATCCTTGACTTGATTTTCCACAAGCCAAACATGACTCTTCCATCAATTTTCTCTAGCCCTTCGCAGCGGAACTCCCTCCCAGAATCAAATCAGATGCTCTGATACCAGTTGTTGGGAAATAACCGGCATAGAGAAAATAAAAGAACACAATCACAACACAAGAATATAACGTGGAAACTCCAAATCCGGAGAAAAAACCACGGTCGTTGTCAAAATCGACAACCAGAGAATAAACACTATATCATTGAGTTTCTTTACAAGAAATTTCCAAAGAGTTACAAGAATTAGTCTCCGATCCTAATTCTACCCTTTCCCCGAATTTCTTCCCGTGACCAAGAGACTCAATGATTTAGACTATCCAAGATGTACCACAAAGATAGTTCGCTCACCCCTAGAGTTGTACCAAGAGAAAACTTTTTTTTTTCTCTCTAAAACCCTAGCCCTTATGTGGTGGCAAACCCTAATCCTTGCCTCTACATCTTGCCCACTCTCTTATTTTTCTATGAATAAAACACTCCTCTATTTATAGAAAAATATATGCCTAAATAACAGAAACAAATCTGCTTTAAAAACAACCAGAATCTTGCCAAAAATATAAACCTTTGTTTTGAAACATATCCAATTTAAAACAAACAAAATCTTCCAGAAACATATTTTAAGGCAATCTTCACAAATCTCATTAACAAGAGATTTTTCAACATGTATATTTTCAACCAACATCAACACTATATACCTCTATTCAGGTAGGGTGGGTCTTCCCAAGAGCTATATACCACTAATGGCGGAGCTATGGAGTATCCTTTCAGCCCTCCAAGTTGTTTGGAGTCAGACTCAACAATCGCTATTGATCTGATTGATAAGGTTTGTCTGCAACATCGCCCTTGTGCCTCTATTGTTTCCCGCATCAATCACCTTAAGATGTAGGAGTGGAAGGTGTCCTTCCAACACATATACAAGTAGAAAAACCAGGTTGCAGATTGGTTTGCAAATGCCAAAAGTGTAAAATGCAAATTGTATAAAAGCATGCTGATTATTAGTACATGCTTTATCATGTTTGACACTTTAATTGAAATAACTTCCAGGATTGTCTGTCCCAAAGTAAAAGTCTCAACTATCAATCCAACAAGTGATGAAACTCCTGTCAATTCCACACATGCATACTTCCTGCCTACTCACATATACACCATAACATCCGCTGGTCCAATTTTTGCTATTGAATTTTTCTTTTCAAACTCTAAACCCTAAATTCTGCAATATATCTCCTGTGCAAAAATATTCTGAAAACAGATTTTCGGTCATCAACACAGTACGTATATCAGTTTCAGACATTTCTAGTGTTTCGTGTAGTTCAAAATTGTATTACTCTACAAATCCCAAAAATCAGGTCTGAAATCTAGAGTTCTTGTCAACCATTAAAGAGACTTAATATATGACATAGATTATTAACACTTATTTTATTCAAATTGATGGAGTTTAGGAAAAATTTATGTGGACTGCAAAAGTAATTGTCATTTCATAACAGATCTATTCTTCTACACAATGTTATCGGATACTGCTTGTACTTGCATTTCGTATCGAATGGCATTTTTGTATACTCAAACTGAAGGATAAAACTTCATAATGAGATATAGCAAGACATTTTACAAATGCTAAAATAAACCTGTCGACATATACTAGTACGCTTTAAACTCAAATGCATCAAACAAAATTGCACAACCAGTATTTGTATGAAAGTACAAAGAGATAATATCAATATCTAATCCAGTGGATACACACTACGCAAATTTTAAACTTACAATAAAAATGCTATTGTAAATTTGTAACCATGATATTATTACAACATTTTTCGAGAAATCTAAGCAATGAAATTAAATATATCTATACTAACTTCAATCAATGCAATCTACACTTCAAACAGGTATCTCAAATCCCAAACACCCCTCAACCATTTTTTTTCTTCCCTGGAATGAAATGAATAAGAAAAGCCGCCAAAAATGTATCAAAATTTCAACTTCTATTAGATGCCAATCGCACTGTTTTCCCTTCAATACAAAACTTCCTACTACCTGTCAGCTGATGTCAAGACCAAAACATGTCACGGTGTGGAAGATGCGGTGTCAAATATATAATAGGAGTAATTTATAAATTATAATTTTTTTTTTGTGAAATTTATAAATTATAATATAGTTGTGAAGTATAGTAACAATTACAAGCTTCACATAGTTTTGTAATGACCATCCACAAAATTTATTATGCAATGCAGGTTAAAAAGGAGATTCCATTTACATGACTTCAAAAAGGAAATCTGAACAAAAATATCCAATTCAAATTTAAAATAGAACAGGAAGAAACTTGGTTCCATGCTAATTCAAATTTCAATATGAATTGTGATGGTGTAATTAAAACAATCGTACCTTTTGCTTCAAGTAAGTAATAGCTTCTCTTTTCGAAGAAAAATCGGACAAAGTTGAAGATGAATGTTGTTCAATAAGAACTTTGAGCTGTTTCAGTTTCAATGATTTTCCAGGCACCTGTATATAAAGTGATTAATCAATCATGATTTCACAATCAAGGAAAAAACTTGCACCTCAAGAAATAGGCCTCACCTGGTTTAAAATCTGCTTACACAACTTTTTCAGCTTCATTTTAGGCACAACAATCTTTTCCACCTCGTCATCTGTTTCGTTTTCCGCAGAATCTATGTCAGCAGAATCTTCATCATCACTATTACCAAATGACGTCTTTTTACCCTGAAAATAGCATCCAGCTACCTTCTTGGGCCTGTCCTTGATGCCCAATCCTTGCTTTCCTGTTGTAGATTTATCCTGGCATGGCAATGAATATTACAACAAGTTATAATACCCTTCAGGGTAATATAGCATTAAAATTCAAGATAGTGGTAGTTCTTTCATATAATTGAAGGTCACATTTGAACACACTAGTACTACGGTTATTATTGTTTGATAAAATAATATACAGAATATACCAAGTTTGAAAGGCACATACTTGGACTAAATTGTACAGGTCTTCTTGATCTTGTTCAAAAAAAGGAGTTCTTGCCATCCCACTTTTAGCAATTTCAGCTGTAGAGGACTTTTTCTTCTTTGATGCAGCACCGAGGAATCCCCCAGAAACAAACCCATACTTATTGCCCCACCAATCTGGATTGATATCAGAACATTTGCTTCCTGTAACAATGTAATATAGACCGGTTGAGGAAAATGCAGTTAAACCACATGAATAATATACATGAAGGAAAAAATAAACTCAGAAATACCAATGGCAGAACATGGAAGTATATGATTTTTTTTCCTTGCAACATCCTGCTGGGAAAATATCGGCACAAATAGTGGCATTTAAGAGTTAAATATGATCAGTTTTTCCATGTATAAACATATTGTTTATGTTTTGTTTATGTTTATGTTTATACGGAATGGTATTCCTCAAATGTCCCTTTTCTTTTCCAATGTAAAATTTACAATAGAGCTACACCATGGGAAATCAGAGAGGTATGAAGAATATAAAAAAGATACTACGTACAAGTCATAGAACAGTTGCAACAATCCAACAAGATAGTTTTTTTTTTAGGCAGGGGAGGGGGTGTCTGCGTGATTGTGTGAAGGCCTGAGGGTTAATGAAGTTCAACAATCATATGTAGACGTGATGTTACACGCCCAATACAAATAACATAAAAACTTCACAGGAATTCTAGATCATACCTTCAATCTCAAAATCTTGAGCTACAGATGAGTTTACCAAATCCAGTTCATCTTCAGATTTGTCAATACCCTCAGTATTGTCACCCTTTTTAACCTATCACCAATCACCAACATTAAACAAATCAGCAACAACGTTGTAACACGAACATTTTAGAAATATTAGTATGCATTTAAGAATCTTGATTATTGAAAATGCTTAGTATAGAAATCTTGATTATTGAAAATGCTAAGTATAGAAAACACTACTAGCTTCATACTCTGATTCCGATATTCACAGTTTATCATTTAAAGCAACAACATTTTTTAAATAAAAGAATCACAGTGAAAGAAGCCTTGACGCAACAATTTGACTTGCTAAAGTGTGAACAGAATACGGGTATTAGTTATGGAATCAGGCTCTAGTAAATGCATGGTAAGGTTGACTACAACAAATAGACAAAATATGTCCAACTTTTTCAAGGACCACGTCATAGAAGTAGCTTTATGACACCAGGCTGCCCTTTTTTTGGAAAGAAACACAAGGACCAGCTAGTTTTTACGGATATTTTTCATGTAATGAAATTTGATGAGATTGCAATCTCTGGCTAGTTTCCATTTGAGTTAAGTTTAATGAAGCAAAAGTCAAAAGGTGTACATTCTCTAGCATTAGAATACACAACTCATCCTTATGAATTGCAACACAAACGTCTTTGTGTGCAGCCGTTGCAAATGATTACAAAATCTCGCCAAGTTTAAACTTGGCTTCTAAAATGAAATAATAACCATGTATAAGTTCTCAGTGGCATTACAGATTCAGTAATCAAACACAGACGCATATTTATTGAATATGACCCAAATAACCGAAGCTTTCTGGTCCTCGGGTTAGAATTAGAATAAATATGAGTCAAGCTATAACTTTTTAGAATTCATTATGGTACGAAGTTATTATAACTATTGTCGTAGCATTTTAAAATAGAGTACAAAATGAAGCCATCAAAATCATGATTATTTATTTATTTATTTAAAGAATTAAGTTGGTTGGTATAAGTGGATTTTAAAATAGAGTACCTATTACACACAAATTAAGAAGAAATTATACTTCTTAATTTCTTTATTTGTGTGAAATAAGTTTATATCAAAGTTTCCAAAACAACTTACAAAGATACCATTTAAGTTACCTACTCTATGAGTTATTAAAAGGTAGACTACCTTTTGATATTAGAACTTTTATTTGTTTTCTAATGCAAAGAAAGAGTGTTCTCTTTCTTTGAGGAGCTTAGCTCCAATTTTCAGTCAATAAACACATTATTTCATATACTTGCATTTTCGGGTTCTAAGATCCTGTGATATTTGTTCAAATACCAGCCTTCAAGTTGGTGGCTTTTTTATTTTCTTTCTCTTGAACTGTTTTTTTTTTCTCCGTTGTTATTGTTGAGAATCTTCTTCATCGTATTGTAATTATTTTGTTTCTTCAGACTTAAGCGGTCTTTTTTCTTCTTTATTATTATTTTAATTTGAAAATGAGGCCAGTTTTTAGCAATGCCAGTGTTCTTGCTTTATACATGATAACTCATAATTGTCGACTAATGTTAGATGTTCTTCAGCACTTGTTAGAAACTGCTAATACTAGCATTGCTGCAGATAATAAAGCGAGCCAATGAGACTGATGCGCGAGGACCCCTTGGCCTTAAGCAACCGTGTTTGCTCTTTGTAATATATTTTACTTTTCTTAATAAGTGTGACTAGTTTCAATTTATTGCCCATGATTATATCATTCCTCCTATATACAGGTTTGATGAAAGCTTTTTGGATTGAAAGCGTATCACATTGATATATCCTCTTGGTGATGGAAAGGTTAGAGTTGTCGAGGCCGATCGTGAGATGGCCAAGAAGTATCTTGAAATATGCCCCTGTTCTGGTTGGGTTCACTAACAAAAAGAGTGTCTTAGTTTTAAATATGTAGTTTGTAGAATTGCATGAGAAGTATCTTTGCTGTTTAAAATGTTAATCAAACTTATTAATCAACTAAATGAGTGCATGCAATAGTTAATGGAGCTTTTGATTCAATTCCTTTGTCTTTTATGTTTTAAATGTCAGAATTCATTTGTTCTGTTTTATAATGTTCTATCTAGTTTACTTAAAAGTGTGAATGTCTTGATTTTATAATGTTCTATCTAGTATGTTACATCTGCAAAGGATGTCCTCAGATAGATGTTATATTTAGAAGACATTTAGTTTAGGAGCATGTACCATTAGATTTTGTTTGCAAGTTTGGTGAGCAGGGTTTTGAAAAAAGGAAGAAAAATTTTAAGGAGGCATATTTATTGAATATGACCCAAATAACCGAAGTTAGAATGCGCAAATTAACAAGGTTTGATGACTAGGTATGATATTTATCTCAAAACAATGCATCTCCCACAATTTTAGTTAAGGACTATTTGGTGTCGTACAACTGATTTCAATTTCATTTATAAAATTGCATCAATCACTAGATATGATATTTATCTCAAAAAGAAGAAACTAAACACCTTTTACATGGCAACGCAACAGGCTACACAACACTCTTATTTTAATTTTTTTTGCAAATCATACCAAAATATGATATTATTCAGATACTTTAAGATGTATGGTGAATGGTGAATCCAAAGGAACTTACAAGAATTCCTTCAAGGTCCTTCAAGGAGTATTGAGAAACAAGTTTCCCCCTCTCTCTTTTCTGGTATCTGAAAATAAAACAAGCCAACAATCATATATATAGTTATATAAACAATACACAACACCGTGAGTCTCGAAAGCATACAGACCTTCCTTGTGGTCTTGTAGGTCTGGATACAGAAACCTTAGGAACAACAGGAACAGTTGCATCGGTTTCCACCTTAGTCGTGTTACTCTCTACACACGCCAAAATAGATAAAATCACAAACCCTTGTAATACATTCATTAACATGAGAAAAATAATACAATAGTAATTTACTGAAAATCACAGAGTAAGGTTATACCTGTGTCATTGGATGCCGGCGCTTGCTACCGATTACAGAAAAATACAAAAAAGAAATATTTCAGTATTCTATGAATTACATGAATGAATGAGAATTAATATTTAATAAAGAAATGAAGAGAAAGAAACATACAACTTTCAATCTCTTTAGTATGTTATCAAATTGTGTAGTATCAAATGCCCATTGGTTTGGTTTCTCTAATCCAATACCTATTTAAAATTGAACAAACAAAACTAAAGCATGGTATAATAACATAATATAACATTATAGAATACGAAATTTGTTTAATTATATTCTTATCCATCTTATGGTGAATAAACAGTAAATGATGAAAGTGGAAGAGATCATACCAACAGTGTCTTGTTTGTTGGAGACACGAACGTGTCCTTTGATACCTTGCTTGTCTTTACCAAGACCTTCTCCTTCTTCCCATCCCTTGAAACAATGAATCAAACACCCAAAACGAGTTCAATACAAAAAAACAGAAACAATTGAAAGTAACGAGGAAGAGATGAGTAGAGGAGGAGCACCATTTGTTTGATCAGACGGAAAGCAACGGATTGTCTGGCGACACCGACGTAATTGAGAGGGGTTTCAGGCGCCGCCATGACTCCGCCGACTGAATTGTTGATGTTGCTTTTTTCCTTTCTCTCCTTCGTATGAGTGTTATGTGTTTCTTCTATTGTTCCGTTGTTGTGTTTGGCTGCGCGAGCAGAAGAGAAAGAGAGAAGAAGGGTTGGGCTTGGACCAACATGGGCCGGTTCAATGTGTGGGTTGGGCTGTATAAATAGTTAAAAAAAATTAAGAAGGAAAAACAATCAAGATGGGGGGCCTGAGAGTAATATAGAGGGCCTAAAACGTAATTTTCAAAATTAAGAACATTTCTCTTCCCCTGCCCATTTCTTTTCTCCCATATTTCCTTTTTTGCCCTTTAATAAAAACTTCGAAACGTGTGTTTCTGAATTTTTTCGTCTTGAATTTTTTGTTATTAATTAATTTGTGGGTATTGTGTAAAAGATGAGTGGAGGCCAATTGTTGTCAATGTCAAGTGCTAAAGGTGGTTGCATGAATTTTTACGATCAAAATGTGGACAATGTGAATGCAAAATTGCATGGCAATGAAAAAAATATAAGTGTTGTCTTGCTTATATAAAAAATTGTTGATCACTGGCTGCTCTTTTGAGTTCTTTTTCTAGGAATGGGATTGATATAGATGTTTTGCTCTTTTGAGTTCTTTTGGTTTGTTGTCTCAAATTTTCTTTTACAATCTTTACTATGAATTACAAATTATGTCAGGGAATTTCTTTATTCGATGACTTCTGGTTCTGTATATATATATGATTGTATCTTCAATAAATTAATTTCATGCATATTCAAGAGATTGCTATCATAGTGGAATTTAAATTGTTGTTCATAGAAAATTAATAACTTCACTTGACCATGTTCTCCTTTTTATTATTAGCCTTCATTGCATTTTTTGGTTCTTTAATAAGCACTATGATTGTGTATTTATGCCAAAACTTGCTGATCAAAATGCAGGAAATGGAAACAACTATGGCAGATGGAAATGTGATTGAAGTTGAAACTAGTCTATACCAATAAATAAAGGGAAGACTCAAATTTTGGTGTAGCCTTTTTTTATTCCAAATATACCCTTTTCAGTTTTTGTTTTTTTTTTAAAAAATTAACTTCTCTCCCACTAAGCTTATAAAAAAAAAAACTTCTCTCCCACTAACCATTTATGTTTATGTCCCTATTTCTTTCACTCTATTATCTTTTACTTTCTCATTCCATTGTCTTCAACCATTTTGTACTCTTTACTCCCAACTGGTTTATAATATGTAATTAGTAAGTAATTACTAATTCATATTTATGTATCTTATTTTTTGTTTTGGTGATGATTGCCAAAATTGAGTTTGATGATTTCAATTTTCAGTACCATTTCAATACCAACAGGCATACGAAATCAACGTCAAGTAGCAAAGCATATTGAATCCATCGCACCAATGCAAATGAACAAACTCAATCCTTTATGATTTCTATATGGAAGAGAAATTTCCATACAATGAAAAATGAGGGCGGTTACCATAATCCAAAATGGTTACTTTGTTGTCATATCTCTCAGGAGGGAACGTCTTCAATGGAGCAAATAAGGAGAGAAATTTAACAAGGAAAGAATAGAGGTATGAGTTCCATATCTCATGACTCATTGCAAGGACTTAACTTTTCTTTTTTTTCTTCTTTCTCACTCTCTCATTTCTTCTCTCAACGTCTTCTTCTATCTTTGATTCCTCACTATTTGTCTCTCATTTCATTTATTTATTTTCTGTTTTCCAATGTTATATTGTGTGGATGCATATGGCTGGAGTAATATAATTTCCACATAATGAGCAATCAAGTAAACCACTTTTGTTGTTTAGTCTTCATTTTCATAGATTGCAATAGAAAAATTATGAACACTGTCAAATTAAAATGTTATCGTGGACTCAGACACAAACATCGAATACGACTCAAACATATTAGTACCGATAAAAATTTATAAAAATAAAATAATCGAATATAATTACATGTGTCAATATCGTGTGGGACACCCACATATGTCTGATACCCACCAATCAATGTCTGCAAAACTCTCCTTTTGTTCAATAGTTAATCTTTTTTTATTTTTTTATGTACCACATAAATAATTGAAAATTGGTTATTTACATTATTGTTATTTCTTCTTTACAAAAATAATTAACAATTTATTGATGCTCCATCATTATTATTCTTAGTTTTTTCACTATCATATCTGGATCGCCTCCTTTTCTAATTGAAATTGACTCTATTTATTTCATCTAAAATGTGCATTTTTTTTGTTATTAATTAATTTGTGGGTATTGTGTAAAGGATGAGTGGAGGCCAATTGTTGTCAATGTCAAGTGCTAAAGGTGGTTGCATGAATTTTTACGATCAAAATGTGGACAATGTGAATGCAAAATTGCATGGCAATGAAAAAAATATAAGTGTTGTCTTGCTTATATAAAAAATTGTTGATCACTGGCTGCTCTTTTGAGTTCTTTTTCTAGGAATGGGATTGATATAGATGTTTTGCTCTTTTGAGTTCTTTTGGTTTGTTGTCTCAAATTTTCTTTTACAATCTTTACTATGAATTACAAATTATGTCAGGGAATTTCTTTATTCGATGACTTCTGGTTCTGTATATATATATGATTGTATCTTCAATAAATTAATTTCATGCATATTCAAGAGATTGCTATCATAGTGGAATTTAAATTGTTGTTCATAGAAAATTAATAACTTCACTTGACCATGTTCTCCTTTTTATTATTAGCCTTCATTGCATTTTTTGGTTCTTTAATAAGCACTATGATTGTGTATTTATGCCAAAACTTGCTGATCAAAATGCAGGAAATGGAAACAACTATGGCAGATGGAAATGTGATTGAAGTTGAAACTAGTCTATACCAATAAATAAAGGGAAGACTCAAATTTTGGTGTAGCCTTTTTTTATTCCAAATATACCCTTTTCAGTTTTTGTTTTTTTTTTAAAAAATTAACTTCTCTCCCACTAAGCTTATAAAAAAAAAAACTTCTCTCCCACTAACCATTTATGTTTATGTCCCTATTTCTTTCACTCTATTATCTTTTACTTTCTCATTCCATTGTCTTCAACCATTTTGTACTCTTTACTCCCAACTGGTTTATAATATGTAATTAGTAAGTAATTACTAATTCATATTTATGTATCTTATTTTTTGTTTTGGTGATGATTGCCAAAATTGAGTTTGATGATTTCAATTTTCAGTACCATTTCAATACCAACAGGCATACGAAATCAACGTCAAGTAGCAAAGCATATTGAATCCATCGCACCAATGCAAATGAACAAACTCAATCCTTTATGATTTCTATATGGAAGAGAAATTTCCATACAATGAAAAATGAGGGCGGTTACCATAATCCAAAATGGTTACTTTGTTGTCATATCTCTCAGGAGGGAACGTCTTCAATGGAGCAAATAAGGAGAGAAATTTAACAAGGAAAGAATAGAGGTATGAGTTCCATATCTCATGACTCATTGCAAGGACTTAACTTTTCTTTTTTTTCTTCTTTCTCACTCTCTCATTTCTTCTCTCAACGTCTTCTTCTATCTTTGATTCCTCACTATTTGTCTCTCATTTCATTTATTTATTTTCTGTTTTCCAATGTTATATTGTGTGGATGCATATGGCTGGAGTAATATAATTTCCACATAATGAGCAATCAAGTAAACCACTTTTGTTGTTTAGTCTTCATTTTCATAGATTGCAATAGAAAAATTATGAACACTGTCAAATTAAAATGTTATCGTGGACTCAGACACAAACATCGAATACGACTCAAACATATTAGTACCGATAAAAATTTATAAAAATAAAATAATCGAATATAATTACATGTGTCAATATCGTGTGGGACACCCACATATGTCTGATACCCACCAATCAATGTCTGCAAAACTCTCCTTTTGTTCAATAGTTAATCTTTTTTTATTTTTTTATGTACCACATAAATAATTGAAAATTGGTTATTTACATTATTGTTATTTCTTCTTTACAAAAATAATTAACAATTTATTGATGCTCCATCATTATTATTCTTAGTTTTTTCACTATCATATCTGGATCGCCTCCTTTTCTAATTGAAATTGACTCTATTTATTTCATCTAAAATGTGCATTTTTTTTGTTATTAATTAATTTGTGGGTATTGTGTAAAGGATGAGTGGAGGCCAATTGTTGTCAATGTCAAGTGCTAAAGGTGGTTGCATGAATTTTTACGATCAAAATGTGGACAATGTGAATGCAAAATTGCATGGCAATGAAAAAAATATAAGTGTTGTCTTGCTTATATAAAAAATTGTTGATCACTGGCTGCTCTTTTGAGTTCTTTTTCTAGGAATGGGATTGATATAGATGTTTTGCTCTTTTGAGTTCTTTTGGTTTGTTGTCTCAAATTTTCTTTTACAATCTTTACTATGAATTACAAATTATGTCAGGGAATTTCTTTATTCGATGACTTCTGGTTCTGTATATATATATGATTGTATCTTCAATAAATTAATTTCATGCATATTCAAGAGATTGCTATCATAGTGGAATTTAAATTGTTGTTCATAGAAAATTAATAACTTCACTTGACCATGTTCTCCTTTTTATTATTAGCCTTCATTGCATTTTTTGGTTCTTTAATAAGCACTATGATTGTGTATTTATGCCAAAACTTGCTGATCAAAATGCAGGAAATGGAAACAACTATGGCAGATGGAAATGTGATTGAAGTTGAAACTAGTCTATACCAATAAATAAAGGGAAGACTCAAATTTTGGTGTAGCCTTTTTTTATTCCAAATATACCCTTTTCAGTTTTTGTTTTTTTTTTAAAAAATTAACTTCTCTCCCACTAAGCTTATAAAAAAAAAAACTTCTCTCCCACTAACCATTTATGTTTATGTCCCTATTTCTTTCACTCTATTATCTTTTACTTTCTCATTCCATTGTCTTCAACCATTTTGTACTCTTTACTCCCAACTGGTTTATAATATGTAATTAGTAAGTAATTACTAATTCATATTTATGTATCTTATTTTTTGTTTTGGTGATGATTGCCAAAATTGAGTTTGATGATTTCAATTTTCAGTACCATTTCAATACCAACAGGCATACGAAATCAACGTCAAGTAGCAAAGCATATTGAATCCATCGCACCAATGCAAATGAACAAACTCAATCCTTTATGATTTCTATATGGAAGAGAAATTTCCATACAATGAAAAATGAGGGCGGTTACCATAATCCAAAATGGTTACTTTGTTGTCATATCTCTCAGGAGGGAACGTCTTCAATGGAGCAAATAAGGAGAGAAATTTAACAAGGAAAGAATAGAGGTATGAGTTCCATATCTCATGACTCATTGCAAGGACTTAACTTTTCTTTTTTTTCTTCTTTCTCACTCTCTCATTTCTTCTCTCAACGTCTTCTTCTATCTTTGATTCCTCACTATTTGTCTCTCATTTCATTTATTTATTTTCTGTTTTCCAATGTTATATTGTGTGGATGCATATGGCTGGAGTAATATAATTTCCACATAATGAGCAATCAAGTAAACCACTTTTGTTGTTTAGTCTTCATTTTCATAGATTGCAATAGAAAAATTATGAACACTGTCAAATTAAAATGTTATCGTGGACTCAGACACAAACATCGAATACGACTCAAACATATTAGTACCGATAAAAATTTATAAAAATAAAATAATCGAATATAATTACATGTGTCAATATCGTGTGGGACACCCACATATGTCTGATACCCACCAATCAATGTCTGCAAAACTCTCCTTTTGTTCAATAGTTAATCTTTTTTTATTTTTTTATGTACCACATAAATAATTGAAAATTGGTTATTTACATTATTGTTATTTCTTCTTTACAAAAATAATTAACAATTTATTGATGCTCCATCATTATTATTCTTAGTTTTTTCACTATCATATCTGGATCGCCTCCTTTTCTAATTGAAATTGACTCTATTTATTTCATCTAAAATGTGCATTTTTTTTGTTATTAATTAATTTGTGGGTATTGTGTAAAGGATGAGTGGAGGCCAATTGTTGTCAATGTCAAGTGCTAAAGGTGGTTGCATGAATTTTTACGATCAAAATGTGGACAATGTGAATGCAAAATTGCATGGCAATGAAAAAAATATAAGTGTTGTCTTGCTTATATAAAAAATTGTTGATCACTGGCTGCTCTTTTGAGTTCTTTTTCTAGGAATGGGATTGATATAGATGTTTTGCTCTTTTGAGTTCTTTTGGTTTGTTGTCTCAAATTTTCTTTTACAATCTTTACTATGAATTACAAATTATGTCAGGGAATTTCTTTATTCGATGACTTCTGGTTCTGTATATATATATGATTGTATCTTCAATAAATTAATTTCATGCATATTCAAGAGATTGCTATCATAGTGGAATTTAAATTGTTGTTCATAGAAAATTAATAACTTCACTTGACCATGTTCTCCTTTTTATTATTAGCCTTCATTGCATTTTTTGGTTCTTTAATAAGCACTATGATTGTGTATTTATGCCAAAACTTGCTGATCAAAATGCAGGAAATGGAAACAACTATGGCAGATGGAAATGTGATTGAAGTTGAAACTAGTCTATACCAATAAATAAAGGGAAGACTCAAATTTTGGTGTAGCCTTTTTTTATTCCAAATATACCCTTTTCAGTTTTTGTTTTTTTTTAAAAAAATTAACTTCTCTCCCACTAAGCTTATAAAAAAAAAAACTTCTCTCCCACTAACCATTTATGTTTATGTCCCTATTTCTTTCACTCTATTATCTTTTACTTTCTCATTCCATTGTCTTCAACCATTTTGTACTCTTTACTCCCAACTGGTTTATAATATGTAATTAGTAAGTAATTACTAATTCATATTTATGTATCTTATTTTTTGTTTTGGTGATGATTGCCAAAATTGAGTTTGATGATTTCAATTTTCAGTACCATTTCAATACCAACAGGCATACGAAATCAACGTCAAGTAGCAAAGCATATTGAATCCATCGCACCAATGCAAATGAACAAACTCAATCCTTTATGATTTCTATATGGAAGAGAAATTTCCATACAATGAAAAATGAGGGCGGTTACCATAATCCAAAATGGTTACTTTGTTGTCATATCTCTCAGGAGGGAACGTCTTCAATGGAGCAAATAAGGAGAGAAATTTAACAAGGAAAGAATAGAGGTATGAGTTCCATATCTCATGACTCATTGCAAGGACTTAACTTTTCTTTTTTTTCTTCTTTCTCACTCTCTCATTTCTTCTCTCAACGTCTTCTTCTATCTTTGATTCCTCACTATTTGTCTCTCATTTCATTTATTTATTTTCTGTTTTCCAATGTTATATTGTGTGGATGCATATGGCTGGAGTAATATAATTTCCACATAATGAGCAATCAAGTAAACCACTTTTGTTGTTTAGTCTTCATTTTCATAGATTGCAATAGAAAAATTATGAACACTGTCAAATTAAAATGTTATCGTGGACTCAGACACAAACATCGAATACGACTCAAACATATTAGTACCGATAAAAATTTATAAAAATAAAATAATCGAATATAATTACATGTGTCAATATCGTGTGGGACACCCACATATGTCTGATACCCACCAATCAATGTCTGCAAAACTCTCCTTTTGTTCAATAGTTAATCTTTTTTTATTTTTTTATGCACCACATAAATAATTGAAAATTGGTTATTTACATTATTGTTATTTCTTCTTTACAAAAATAATTAACAATTTATTGATGCTCCATCATTATTATTCTTAGTTTTTTCACTATCATATCTGGATCGCCTCCTTTTCTAATTGAAATTGACTCTATTTATTTCATCTAAAATGTGCATTTTTTTTGTTATTAATTAATTTGTGGGTATTGTGTAAAGGATGAGTGGAGGCCAATTGTTGTCAATGTCAAGTGCTAAAGGTGGTTGCATGAATTTTTACGATCAAAATGTGGACAATGTGAATGCAAAATTGCATGGCAATGAAAAAAATATAAGTGTTGTCTTGCTTATATAAAAAATTGTTGATCACTGGCTGCTCTTTTGAGTTCTTTTTCTAGGAATGAGATTGATATAGATGTTTTGCTCTTTTGAGTTCTTTTGGTTTGTTGTCTCAAATTTTCTTTTACAATCTTTACTATGAATTACAAATTATGTCAGGGAATTTCTTTATTCGATGACTTCTGGTTCTGTATATATATATGATTGTATCTTCAATAAATTAATTTCATGCATATTTAAGAGATTGCTATCATAGTAGAATTTAAATTGTTGTTCATAGAAAATTAATAACTTCACTTGACCATGTTCTCCTTTTTATTATTAGCCTTCATTGCATTTTTTGGTTCTTTAATAAGCACTATGATTGTGTATTTATGCCAAAACTTGCTGATCAAAATGCAGGAAATGGAAACAACTATGGCAGATGGAAATGTGATTGAAGTTGAAACTAGCGTTATAATTGTCACTGCCAATGTCGGTTAAAACAAGAGAGAAAAAATTGATCGGTTTCATTCCTATTTTTGAAAGTACCTAAATTCTTATACAGTTATCCTCTCTATCTTTCTCTAAAAAGTTTTACAATTTCTATTGATCACTTTTTAAAAAGTTTAAAAAGTCTATTTATGTCAAAATTGATGGAAAAAATATCGCAAATAGAAGCTATTGTGACTGCATCTTTCTTTTGGTATATGTTCAGCATGAAAGGATGAATAAGTCTTATAATTTTGATGTTTTGAAATCAAATTGTGATTTAGAAAGTGAAATGCATAAATGAAGAAGCCATATGATGCGAAAGTGTAACCGCAACAACTCAAAAATGAGGAATTTCGATTGTTGGCCTAAGCGAAAATGGAAGAGAAAGTGCCCTCTCTCCGGTGCCAAATAGGGTTCCTCTTCTCTATTGCTTTTATTGTTCTTACTTTCTTCTAACATGAATTGCTTTTTGAAAATTTCACAGTTTATTTTGCTTACACCACACAGTTTACATACTTTTTTTTATTATGTTTGGGTTCCATTTTTTTTATGTTTTTGAAATTTGTATTCAACTATAAAAAAAATTACGCGAAAAAATGAATCTCACTTTAATTCTTTCGCAACATGTTGATATATAGGTATCAAAACCAATTGATTCATTGCATATTATAGTGTTACGATCCAAGATGAAGAAGGCCCATTGATTTCATGTTGATCCAACATGTTGATATATAGGTATCAAAACCAAAGTGATGTGAAAACTCCAAGTAGGTATGAGATTGAGGAAAATAATTGTTGTTTGATCACAAACATTTGGACATATAATTTAGTCGCACACAATTGACAAAAAGAAGAAAGAAAATATATTTACTTATTTTAATGTATATTTGTATAATAGATATTGTATATATGACAAAGTCCTATTTTGTTATTGGTATTAGAATATCTAAAATATATTTTCATTATTAGCAAGTCTTATTTCATCACATTTCAACACTAAAGAGATTTTTATATTGGATATTGGATTCAACGTCTCTACGTGACTATGTTTTGAACGACACTATATAATTATTATATGCTTCTTTTGATATTGTAAAAAAAATAAAAAATAAAAATATTCTTTTGGTTTTACTTCTATTAGCAAACTTACATAATGCAACTTACATAATTCATATTGCTATCATTTATCTTTTTTACTAAAGTGTTACTATACATATGGTGTGGATCAATGGATGCAAATTATAATATATTTTTTTAGGAAAATTGAAAACACCCAAATTAGTTTAAATAAAAAAACAAATGTATAATAAAAAAACACGGATCACACAAACGGGCACGTTCACGTTTGGCCGCTAGTTTATAGTATTTCAAAGTGACTCCAATATTTTCCCGGAAAATTAGTTTGACTCTATATACCCCTTGTCACGTGGAGTGACAGGTTTTGACTCAAAAACTATTTGAAGGAGAGACTGAGTTACGTTACTTATAAGTTTTTTTTTTATTAAAAATAATGATTCATTAATTCAAATTGAAAATACATAGATCATTACAAATTCAACATTGTTAAAAACTAAAAAAAAATGAATCTACAAACAAACTTGCAGCACCTAGGTTAATAGCATACAACGGCATCATGAAAGTGCCTACAAATACGACAAAATAAAAGTCACCGAAACATTCATACTCCCGAATTTGCAACGTTAACGTCCAAGTCTTCAGATATGTAATGAGTTGATGTAGATATGCCAATTTGAATCAACGAAACACCGCAATGAAAAACCAACAAACGCCACACAAGACGACCACAAATACAACGTCGCACAAGACGACTACGAACACAACGCCGCACAAGACGACCACAAACTTAAAAAATAAAAAAGCGAAGAAGTAAATTTATGTGGATAATCACTTATTTATAAGTTATACTTCCTCCGTCCCAAAATAACTGACCTAATTGACCACTTTCACATTTGTCAATGTACAACTTTAATCGTTAATATCTTAAATTATCTATTATTAAAAATTATATATTTTGAAAATATTCATCGACACAAATCAAACAACATCTCATAAGCATATATTTACATGTACGTATAAGTAGGAAAACTATGATCAAAGTAGATTATATGAATAGTACACCAAATCAAATTTAGGTCAGTTATTTTGGGACGGAGAATTTATATTATTCGATAGATATTTAAAAAAAAATAGATAGATATTTCCTCCGGCTTTAAGTCTTGCTCATAGAAAGATTAATCCTTTTGACCACTTAAGTCTTGCTCGTGTTACGGGTCTCTCCTAAAGAAGGATTGGCTGGCCAATGGGCATCATTGAATACGCACGTACGTACATCGGAGGTTTGACCAAACATAATCACACGAGTACTAACTCCCAACCGCATATTTGGGCCACCCATGTGCAAATTAAATTGGACCAAGCTACACTCACACAATTATTAGCTGACATGCCTTTTCAACTTGGAAGCCAAACACACAAAATAAGGTAGTAGCAAATTACTCTTTCTTTTGACTAAAGACGACACTAGTAGGGATGACAGGAAAATTCGAACTCATGAGACTTATCCGAACTCAAACTTAAGTTAATGAGCGAAATTCGTATTGGCTGAGTTTGAATTTGGGTTTGAGTGTCACCCCGAAACTATGGGTGTGGATTTGAGATCACTTAAACTCAACCCGAAACCCACACACCCACTCGGATATATGTAGAATTACATAATTAACCCTAAGTATATACAAGTGTCAAAATTATGGTTTACACTTTCCTTCACGGTTTACACGAATCCCTCACCCAACCACTTGAACACCTCATTCACTCAGTATGTAATTTATGTTGAACTATGTAATTTAATTACTAATGTCACCAAACTATGTTAATTACTTATGCAATTTAATTACTATGTTATATTTTGCATTTTATAAAAAAGAATTCGTACCGAGTTTGAGCAGATAATTAATTATGCGTGTTTTTTACTGCGGGTTTGAGTTTGAGGTGAAAAAACCCGAACCCAACGGGTGTGCGTGTGGGTTTTGATTTGTCACCCATACAACGTTGGGTTTGAGTGTGGGTTTGGGTAGTGTAAAACTTTCACCCATGGACACCCATTGTCATCCCTAGATACTCGTTTGTCCCGGGAGTTTTATTCAGTTGACAGGAATATTATATTATATATATAAGAGGTTGAATTTCGAATCTCGGTTATTTAACTTTAAGGATGAAATTTTTAGTCACTATATTACTTGACAAAAAAATAAAAATACTCTTTTCGATCACTATTATAAGTAATAAACCACTTTTTAAATTCAGTAAAAACGAATATATTTGTTTATAATATGAACTAGATACATGAATGACTAGAGTAAGTAGCTACACCATCTTCACATCCGTTGTGTGCCAAGAGTCGTTGAGAGTGGATAACTTATGGTGTGTCTTCAACATGTTTTACAATGAAGGTCAATCATCCTTGAAAGATTGTGAGTACTTCGTACCTACATACGAGTGGTGCTAACTAATTTCATTTAGACATTAATGAAAAAATTAAAAGAAGTAAGTTTAATATTAAAAATAAGTAAAATTCTACTTTGGAAATTCATCGAAAAAGTAATGTATTTATACTATATTATTGGCTAAAATATATTATTTTTTTAATGAATCCAAAAAAAATAATTTTTTGTTTATAATAGTGATCAGAGAGGGTACCTTTTATATTTTTAAGAGTTTAACCATCCAATTTTTTTTGTCAAGTAGCCTAGTGGCTAGAAAATCCACCTTAAGGGTCTGTTTTGTTCGGAGTAAATGAAGGGGATGGGAGGGGAGGTGAGGGAATAATATTAATTAATTGTGTTTGGTTCAATTTTTAGGAGGGAAGGGAAGAGGAACGGAGCAAAATCTCTTCTAAACTCAATTTTTGCTTTCCCCCAAATTGGAGGGATTTGAAGGGGAGGGGAGATGAAGGAGATACATTTTTACAATTTTAATTACATTCACATAATTATTCTCAAATTTATTTTAAAATACCAATTTTATCCTTACATGCAATTTTTTTATTTGCTAACTTATTTTTTTTCCAGTGCTTTATGTTACATTTTTTTTACGTTTTTTTAATATTATCCATATATGTTTTTTTCTTCTCTTCGTTACTATACATATGTCTACCTAACAATTGTTTTTATAAATATTTTCATATAATCTTGTTACGTTGATTTTTTTTTCATGTAATTTTTTATTTTCTTTTTCTTTCTTTCATTCTATTTTTTTTTTCTTTCATTCTATTCAACGTTAACAGTAATTTTTTTAGACTTGGTTTTGTTATATTTTAAAATTCTTGTGTAGAGTTTACTTTTATAAATTATTTATTTGATCAGATCAATCATCAAGATAATAAAAATTATTATCAACAAATGATTTGATTTGTGGAGTTTTTGAGTCTATTGAGTTTTTTATATTTAATTATTTGTATAGTGGATAATTTTAAAATTGTAAGCTTTTTGTAAAATTATAAGGATAAAAAAGTAATTTAGTTTTATTATTCCCTCCCCTCCCCTTTGAACCAAACATGTTTGTAATTAAAATTTCTTCCCTCCTCTCCCCTCCTCTATTTTGAACCAAACATATAAATAATTAAACGATCTCCCCTCCCCTTCCCTCCCCTCCCCTCCCCATCATTAAAATTCCTCCCCTCCCATCGCTTCAATTGAACTAAACAGACCCTAAAGGTAAATAAGTAGAATATCTCGGGTTAGAACTCAGACTCCTGCACATATAGTGTGATATCCCTACCGATTGAGTTAAACTCACGGGAACTAATATCCAATTTTTAATATTTTATTATTTTTGTTTCATTAAATGTCTTCAGAAAATACTACTTAACATTTTCCTTATAAATGGTAAGATGATAGTACCTACTTTGTCCCACAACTACATATGTACAAAATAAATTATTAATTGTTAAATCAATTAAATTAATTTAATCTTATTTTGGAGAGAATTATTTATTTACACTAACAATGTAAAATTTGTTTACTCCATCATTAAATAAGATTTAATTTTTCGACGCATAACTTTCGAATCAAATCTTTTTAAAAATATTTATTCATAGTTTTTACGTGTTAATCATTCGATTTTCAAAAGAAAAATCCCCTCATAATTTAAAATTCAAATAGGAAATTTTTTTTATTAATTATTTAAACTCAATCATTTAATTTACTTATTTTATTATTCACTAGCGGGCTAACTTATGTCAAAAAATAAATAAATACATGCCCCTATGGTGAGTTTGTTAATAAAAAAAATTTGTTGCACAAAAAAAAATGTGTCTTAAGTTATGGTGAGTTTTTTAATAAAAAACTTTTGTTTTTTTTTTTAAAAAAATCAAGGGTATTTTTGGTATTATGAAAAGTTCACACCAAAAATTTTGTGTATCCTTTTTATAAAGTTTATATATAATAATCTCTTTGTTGTTTTTGTATGTGTTGTTATAAAGTTTTTTTATTCATTTCTCCCTGGATTCTTTGTGTGTCTGCCAGTTTATTTCGTCAACGGTGGAAATTGAGATTGCAATATAATTTTTACCAATTTGCAAAAATATGTCAACAAATACATACTCATCCGTAACAAGGCTAATAGACAATTAATGTTTTTAGTGTCTTTTTTTTTTTGAAGCAATGTTTTTAGTGTCTTAACAGTATGAATAGTTCAATTCAAAGACCAGAAGATGATAAAAAACGATTAATGTTCGTTGAATTATTCAAACATGTGTTTCTGCTAATGGATACTCGTATTCATCTAGATGCATTGAGTGAGATGACAATTTTTTTTTATAAACGCAGGGGATTATCGTGCAATTATCACATGTATATATTCTCTTGTCATTTTATTTCGGTTGATATTGTTTTCAAGTCCACAAGTATCGCCTTTGATTTTTTTCCTTTTTCAATGTATTTTTCTTTCTTCCTTAACTCCGTCATGTTTCAGAGAAATGGATCTTGATGTTCGGAGTAGGCATGACAATGGGATGAGGCGGAGATGAATTTTATCTTTTTCAAACCCAAATTCATAAAGTTAGGATTTCTCCAAACTCGTCTAAATTCTCAAAGGGTGTGAAAAGTAGAACCCCAAACTTATATCCAATGGAGTTTGAGTATCCCGCGGAGTTCAAGTATCCCCATTCCGCCTCACATCGACATGAACTTGCGTTGAATTTCGATACTTTTTTATTAAAATATGGTAAAAGTCAAAAATTATTTTATTTAGACAATATGATTTTTTTAAACAAATAATCTATATATATAAAAAGGATACAAAAGTTTTTGGTGTAGACTTTTCATATTGTCAATTTTACCCTTCAATCAAAAGATACCAATAATGCCCTTATTTCTTTTGGCAAACTTACATCTATATATATAAAAAGGATACAAAAGTTTTTGGTGTAGACTCTTCATATTGTCAATTTTACCCTTCAATCAAAATATACCAATAATGCCCTTATTTCTTTTGGCAAACTTACAATAATATAAGACACATATTTTTCTTTTCTATTTAGCGGCAAAATATTTTTATTAACAAACTCACCATAACAAAATACATGTAATTTTTTTTTTTAGATAAGTTAGACACAGGCAGGCGCGTCGCGCGCCTGGCTCGCTAGTATAAATAGAAAAAATAACTTTGTTTAATACTCAACTTAAAAATAAAAACAAATATATGAATATAATTTAAGAGATTTAAAATGTAATTAGATATACCTGGGACGAGTTCGGGTTGGGTATCAAAGTATCCGTTACCCGCCCCACCTCTGTCTTTTAAATTCGGGAAAACCCAAACTCAGTCAAATAAGTTTTTCCCCGTCGAAATGAGGTCGGGCGGGTGCGTACCCACGAACATGAGTTATATTATCATGCCTAATTCAGAGTTTAACCGAAAAGTAAATAAAATTTGATTAGGTATTAATATTGTTTTAGTCATAATTCAAATTTGAGTTATTCAAAATATTCATTATTACTAGTGTTCGTTAGATACTTGACCCAATCACAGAATTTATTAACTCACCAATATATTTTGTTTTAAAGTTATAAATAAAAGGTTAAAAAAAAACTCGTTCAACTATTTTAATTTTTAGAAGGTTAGTATTTATTTCTCATTCGGTTACTAAGACAGTCTAACACTTCAAAATCACTCAATTGGTGTTAGAAAGAAATACAAATTTACTGTTATCGTTATTGATTCGATAGTTGCACATCATTTGATTTTCTTTTTCTTTTTTTGAATGTTTACATATTTTGTTATTTGCTCACATGTACATTTGCTGACGTAGACAATTGTGACAAAGTTTAAAAATAGTATTTGTCGATTTTTTATATTAAATATTATTTGTTGACCTATTAAAATTGTACACTTTAACGGTGTATCAATACATGTTCAAATAAAATGTGATTATCAAATGTGCACATAAAACATTGTTGAAATTTTAAATGATTTTTATATATTGGTCAAACATAGATCACCTATATATCAAATTAAGCAATTTAATGTACAATTTGTTTAGTTTCTGGATTTTCATTGACCATTTTATTTCATTTATTAAAAAAGAAATTGCAAGTTGAAAGTTGAGCACAAATGTATTGCAAAATGGAGACAAAATGTTCCTAAATTTGATCTATAGGAAGACACATGAAACTGATGAAAGTGATCTTTTTTTTTTTTTTTTTCTTTTTCTTTTTCCAAGCTTATGTAATCAATCCATATTCGCCATCCTATAACGGCACCAGGTGACACAACTTTGCATAAGTTGGAAATACATACATATCACATGCTTTTTGTTAATATGAAAGAGTTGATTAAATGGTGCATCACTTCAATAACCCACACCATGAATGTAAATTTTACAAAATTCATCGTTGGATTGAAAGTTTATATTATAAGATTATTCATACAAATCTTTAAAAAAAATTGAAAATCATTTGATGTGTTATTAAGACCCATCAAAATTAACGGTTTATGATTTTTTTTTTTGAAGAAGCGAAAATGGATCACATATATTAACAAAATAGTCATTTCAGTACAAGGTGTACCAAAAAGACTAAAAAATATACAAGGTAATAGTCACAAGAGTAGTATAAAAACATAAAACCACTTTAGTCGATTTCCAGGCAAAGCAAAGGGTCGACCACCAACTATGTAAATTTGCAACTAAGGTTACATTCGCCGTCCTCAACCACCAAAGAGAATACAATTTGACTTTATCCAACAAATGAGGTATTGTTTGTGCTGTGTTCCTGAAAAGTCGATTATTTCTCTCATTCCACAAAACCCACACACAAGCAAGGCAGATGAGCTGCAAGAAAGACCGTCGTGACCTACGCTCACCCAATACGCCAACAAAATGAAGGAAATGACCAGATGAGTTTTGATGATCCACCAAGGTGAAACCAATCCAGAGCCGAACCGCCGACCATAAAGAGCCAGAAATCCCACATGTGAAGAAAAGATGTTGAGCCGATTCAATGCCTCCACACCCCGAGACACAAAAATGAGCTTCTGGAGAGATGATGCCGCGAGAAACCAAGTTAGCCCTCGTTGGCAACCTGTCACGTAGGAGCCGCCATGCACAAATGGACGCCTTCAAAGGTACCTGCTTATGCCATATAAGAGTTTCAGCTTCACCTAGAGTAGCTGAATCCTGTGAAGTCAATAACTGGTATGCACCACGGACTGAGTAGCCTGTGTCAAGATTCGGCTGCCATTGTCACGAGTCGAAAGACTGAACTTGAAAGGAAAACTGTAAAAGTAAGGTCTAACTAAAACATCAAATAATTTTCAATTTTTTTAAAAATTTGTACGAATAATCTATATGATATAAACTTTCAATTCAATGGTGAATTTTGTAAAATTCGTATTCATTATAGTAGTATTCATAATTTGTGCACGATAAAAGACTTGAAGCACTCTTTCATCATTCATCATATAACTTACTCATACAACTTTATAGTATTTATTTAACTTTAGCATACAACTTTATAGTATTTATTTAACATAAAACATACACCAAAATTTAATATTAATTATACTAAAATATTTTTACCGCTTTAAAAAGACTCTATAACTAAATTTATCTTAGACATCATAATATGTTAGAATGGCCTTATGATAACATAATTATATTTGAGATCCATTTCCGCCTATTTTATTTTAATTAAAGTTGTGATACTATACTATATATTTATATGTAGTACCTGAAATTTGAACATCTCATTTATTCATTTTTTTTACAAAAAAAAAAAGCTGAAGGCCCGACCTCACTTATTCATTTTATACGAATCAGTTTTTAACCATTAAATTACTTAAAAACATAATTAAAAAAGACATGATATTTATTGTTGTCCTGGACTAAGCCTAGGGCCCAATAGTTGAGGAGATCGTCCCCTGGACCGTCGAGCGCGATCCAAATGCACAACGGCCCAACGCATACTCCTTTGATTAACGGTCACAATATCACATTGTATTGTAACGGCCGACCATCGGAATGATGAACATTAACTGTGGCCCTCCCTATCAATATCAGTGTCAATCACCATAATATCTCCTGACAATTGATTATGGTAAAAATTGTCTTTAGTAAATTAAAACACGATAATATCTCCTATTTTGAATGAAATCATTGAAGCAACACAACTGCTCCTTAAAATAGCTTAGTTGGAGAACATAAAAAATCAGATTTTGAGTTCAGTCCGTGTGGAGTGTGTGTGACTGTTTAGTTTTATGAAACCATGCATGATGGTATCAACAATACCATTGTCTTTACCGACCAATAAAGAGGGCAATAGTTCCATGCCACATGCGATGCGAGCTTATATTAGTGTTAGGTTAGTGGTTGGTTGGTTAGTTAGACTCTCTTTTCACTTGGATCCAATGCCACTTGTGTTGTCATTTAATGCTCACGTACTCTTCTTCACCAAAAAAATCAATACTATGTGGCATAAAATTCAAATGGTGACCCACCGTTTCAATTATTATGGAAATTAAACTGTGTGCGATGGAGATGGCAGATCTATCGTTTAGCACCTTGGATTTGGATATGCATTCTTCTTTATTACTGTATTGGATTGAATCTTCTACAAATTCTGTCAATATATAAATAAATCTGTGTTATCATATTGTATATTTAGAGTTTTTTTTGTAAAACCGGTATCTGATTGACAGTTTCAATTTCTTCATGATTGACAGTTGTGAGATTCGAACCATAATTCTTCCTATCAAATTCAGTGTTAATTACTATTGGAACAATCAATACATTTAGAGCATCTTTCTTATCAAATGAAATTTACTTTTAGTTGCATATTAATTAATGGATGTGAAAGTTTAAAAATTCTGTTATTAGGACTATTAAAAGACTAAAAATATAAAGTGGACTATGTGAGCAGTGAGGGTAATAGAGAATACCGAGCTTAAATGATTTCTGTTAACCGTTAGATTTTATTTTTGTCACGTGTCATACATCAACGAAATAGAAAATTGGAGCAAAGAAATAATAGAGCGGATCTAAACTCATCATATTAAGACGAAGGGAGTAATATTTTGATACAAATACACATCAATTAAGTGACATTGTAATTAATGTATATTTATCATACCCAATTTTTTGTAAATATAAATCATTATAAGTGATATTTCGGTACAAATACACATCAATTAAGGGACATTGTAATTAATGTATATTCATTGTACCCAACTTTTTGTATGTGTATATATATATATGAAAATTTAGGATTAGTTATAGTAACCCTATCCATATGAATGATTAGTTACAGGATAATAGGATTAGCAAAAGATGAGTATAAAATAAGGGATTGTGAATTTCTAAATGAGAAATTATGAAGTCTAAATATTTGAGGTTCTCTTTATTCTAAAATAAATGGTTTATTTTTCAAAATAAAAATAAAAATGAATGATTTATTAGTTACAAAAGGTCCTAAAAGAGATTGTTTTATTGTGAATAATTTTTTTAGATGTTTTATATCTAATTGTTATACTATAGTTTTATCAAATGGAGAGTCGTGTGATAGAGATTGTCTTGTTTATCAAAAAAAAATTATATTAGTGAAAAATGATTATTTTTTAGTATTATTAATGTTATATGTAATTTAAATCGATGACAATTCTTTTGAATTTTTTTGCTTATAAATTAAGACGGAGAGCAATACAGAAGCAAATACGTATTTCTACAAGTGTTATCTCTGCTGAATCTCCGAGTCATTTCGACACTCCATTTTTACTCTCCATATAAATTGTGGGATTTAGATTCTCTACATTTAAAAATTATACATTCACCTATATTTAGGCTTCGTTTGGCCCGGCTTTTTTTAGCTTTAAATTCTCTTTTTAATCAAAAGTTGGGCCAAACACATTTTTAACAAAGCTCTTAATCGTAAAAAGCAGATTTTTTCAATGTGCAAAATTGGATTAAATGAGCTTCTAGAAAAAGAGGTTGAAACCTACTTTTGAAAAAAAATCCGGAGCTTTTTTTGCAATGATCCCGCTTCGAATCCCACTGAAGGCTCTTTTTATTATTTTTTTTCTTCATTTTTTAGGTTGTTTTCATTTAAATATTATTAGTTGTTATTATCTTGTTTTAAATTTTTTATTTTTGGTACAAATCTTTTTTAAAAAGAAAATATTTTACTAAACAAATTTTAGATTAAAGATAACTTTGAAGTTAAAAAAAACAATAATTACCAAACAATTTTTGCTCTGTTTTTGAAAGTTCTTATTTTCACTTTTAGTTTTCAATCAGCTTTTAAGAGCTAAAAAAGCCGGGGCAAACGGACCCTTAGTTTATTTTCTTAGTCAATTTTGAAAATTAATTGTGGGAAGGAATGAGTAATTTCCTAGTTGGATCGGCCCAAGAGCCAAAACAACCCAAACAAGCTAAGAGTTTTATGTCTCAAAAGTCTCAAAAAATTCAATTTATTTATTATAATATATAATATAATAATTTTTTTTATAGATATTTGCCTAATTTAATTGTTCATAATAGTCTCATATTACCTTGTCCTTTGATCAAGATTCTTAGACATCTTCATGTGGTGACCACATCAACTCAGACCAACAATATATGATAAAACTATAGCGTACGCAAAAATACAAATAAGTAGATAGGTGAAACAAATAATAATTGTACGACAAATTGTATTTTACAAAAAAGTCATATTATTTTCTTAAAATTTATTAAAAAAATATAAAATAGTATTATACCTAACGAACGTATACAATTGTATAAAAACCTGAATACGAGGTCATCACAAACTCGAAGTCTATTATTTTTCTCCCACTTTGTTGACACAAAAAATACAAGTTGTATTTTGCTTATATATATTATAGAATAGAACATCAATTATTATTATTACTATAATAATATAGTGATAGTGATTCTGTGCCAACCAACTGCCTAATATTCAACCGCAGCTGCCAACGTGGCACCATGGCTGATATTGTTGCTTCCTCACCTTCATGTGAACCTTCCTTTTTATATAATAAAAATTTGGACTTGACTAAAAAATTATTCTTGTTATGTCTTAAAATCGACATTTATTTGTGCATATGCTCATCCTATAAATAACCACCTCATACTTCATTCCTAGACATTGCAATCTCTAAATCATTCTCATTCTTACAACTTAACTCAACCATAACAATTTGTTTCTTTCTCAATCTTATTTTTTTGTAATTACATACACTACATTTGAAAAACAATTAATTTAAAGTATAATAATGGGAGTGATGAGCATTGAACAACCTCAATTGTTGTCTAAGATAGCCACAGGTGATGGACATGGTGAAACATCATCTTACTTTGATGGATGGAAAGCTTATGATAAAGACCCTTTTCATATTACCAAAAATCCTCAAGGAGTTATCCAAATGGGTCTCGCAGAGAATCAGGTATTAAGAGGACTGATTTTGTCATGCAGACACAGTTTGTTGCCTACTCAACTTTCAACTAATATTTTTCTTAATTCTAATTATTTTATGTTAAATTTTTGCAGCTTACTGCTGACTTGGTTCAAAATTGGATAATGAGTAACCCAGAAGCTTCAATTTGTACTCTAGAAGGAGTACATAATTTCAAAGAAATGGCTAATTTTCAGGATTATCATGGTTTACCAGAGTTCAGAAATGTGAGTAGTCACAATAATACATACAATAAATTTTTTGAATAAATATTTGATATATAAATATAAACTAATCTAATTTAATCTAATTTTTTTCACAGGCTGTGGCTAAATTCATGTCTAGAACAAGAGGAAACAAAGTGACATTTGATCCTGATCGTATTGTCATGAGTGGTGGAGCAACTGGAGCACATGAGGTTACTGCCTTTTGTTTGGCAGATCCTGGTGATGCTTTTTTGGTGCCTACTCCTTACTATCCAGGGTATGTACATTCAATTCATAATCTTAATTTTTTAATTTTAGAAGATAATGAATTAATAGCGTAGACTTTATGGTGCAATCTGCCGTAGACTATTAGATTAAGAGCGGAAATATTAATCTCTCTTAATATAATGACCTGAAGCAGACTGCACCATAAAATAAGACGGTTCAGTCATTTTCAAGTTCATCGACATGTTCTTCCATTTAAATAAAACTAATTTGTAGTACTAGCTAGTATTACATTATTAGAAGCTAGAGTAGTGAATTTTGATGGCACTGACTTTTTCTTAAGGGAATTATTTTGCAATATTTTCAATTTCAACTATTTTTGGCAGTGGTCAATTATCATATTCTAGCCGTCAAGCCAATAAAAAATAAATTGTGTTAAGTTAATTATATAATTTTATAGTATATCTACATCTTAATTATTTTTCTAATGAGATGTTTTGATTTCTTAATGCAGTTTTAATAGAGATTTGAGATGGAGAACTGGAGTTAAACTTGTTCCGGTTATCTGCGAAAGCGCGAACAATTTCAAATTAACAAAACAAGCTTTGGAAGAAGCATATGAAAAAGCCAAAATTGATAATATCAGAATAAAAGGTTTACTCATAACAAATCCTTCAAATCCATTAGGCACAGTTATGGACAGAACCACATTAAAAACCGTTGTAAATTTCATCAACGAAAAGCGTATTCATCTTATAAGCGATGAAATTTATGCTGCAACGGTTTTTAGCCACCCAAGTTTCATAAGCATAGCTGAGATCATAGAACATGAAACAGACATTGAATGTGACCGTAACCTTGTTCACATAGTTTACAGTCTTTCGAAAGACATGGGATTCCCCGGTTTTAGAGTCGGTATAATTTACTCTTACAATGATAACGTTGTTAATTGCGCGCGCAAAATGTCAAGTTTTGGATTAGTTTCAACACAGACACAATATTTGATGGCAAAAATGTTATCTGATGATGAATTTGTTGAGAGGTTTCTTGCTGAGAGTGCAAAGAGATTAGCACAAAGGTATAGAGTTTTCACCGGCGGATTAATCAAAGTTGGAATTAAGTGTTTACAAAGTAATGGTGGACTTTTTGTTTGGATGGATTTAAGAGGACTTTTGAAGGAAGCTACATTTGAATCAGAATTGGAATTATGGAGAGTGATTATTCATGATGTTAAGATTAATGTTTCACCTGGTGTTTCTTTTCATTGTTCTGAACCAGGTTGGTTTAGAGTGTGTTATGCTAATATGGATGATAGAGATGTTCAAATTGCATTAAACAGGATTAGATCATTTGTTATGAAGAATAATAAGGAGGTTATGGTTTCTGAGAAGAACACTAAACATTGCTGGCAGACTAATTTGAGGTTAAGCCTTAAAACAAGAAGGTTTGATGATATTATGATGTCACCTCATTCTCCAATGGCTCACTCACCTCTTGTTAAAGCCAGCACTTGAATTAATTTGCATGTTTTTTAATATCTTATTATAGATTATTATGAAGAAATAACTATAGTAGATTCTTTTGTTTGTTGATATGTTTAGTTATTATGAGAACCTACAAATTATGTTCCTTTCAATGTTGGGAGCATTTTTGCTTCTTTCACTTACAGAATCTCTCACATGAGTTTGTGGTGAAAGAAGTTTATAGAATTTGTAAGGTTATTTATTTGTTTGGAAGGGTTTAGAAAATATTTGTATTCTGTTACTAAAATTTGTAAGGTCAATGACCATGAATGAATTTCTTCAATTATCCTACATGTTTAATTGTTTCATATACTAAGTGTTTTTTCATGATGCATAAGCAAATATATCGAGAATAAATCGGTGTTTGCATGTCTCTTTAAATCTTTTTTTTTAAATAGGTTGCCGACTTTTTCAATATCTCAAATTAGTTTTTATCTTGTTAATTTTTTTCAATATGGTCTCTCTATTGACATCGGTTTCATAACAACGTTAAATGCGTTGATGTAGAGTGTTGAATGTTACGTGAATAATAATATCACAAGATTTAAGTGTCATGTAGTTAATGGTCAATTTAACACAGTGATTATTTGATAAAAAGTGGTAAAGTTATGAACTAATTTGATGGTAAGTTGAAAATGTTAGAGACTATTTAGATAGAAAATGAATGAAGACATATACTTCTTTGCCAAGAAGTGAAATAAATATTTACTGATGGATGAAATTGCGAAATATTTATGTCAAATAGAATAAAGGAAATATACTATGGAAGTTTGAGCATTGTTATTTATTAGCTCAGTGGAGAAAACAAGAGTAATTAATTAAAACTCAATTTTTGATTTTTGGAATAAATAATAAATAAATTTACAAACAAGAAGTAACAAGGAGATTTACTCAAAGAAGATTTGGACTGGAAGTGATTCAACTCAAGTACTACTGTCCAAGTTGCAAAGCATGTGTACATGATTCCATATCAGGTCCATATGCTACAAAATGATGCAGAAGAAATATGGTCCAGTCAAAAATTTGTAAAATAATAATAAGTGCGCAGTCTCAATTTGGATCCGTTGAATTGAATCAAACTTTCATCCATAGAGTCATATTTTGAATACTGACTTATGGTTGCTCAAATTGAACATGAGCAGCAAGTTTGATTTTCATCTTTGAGTCTTATAGTTGTTTCTTTTTTTATAAGTAAGATTTATTAATTTATAATACGAGGGTATTTATTCATCGAACAATGAGAACAAGTTATATGCGAATTCACTTATGTTGCTTGTTCTCAATAATTGATGAGTAGGGTAGAGTAAATTTCACCATAAATAAATTATAACCTTTGCGTACTACTATAAAAACTTTAATGCCCCCAAAACTCTTGAATTTGCATTTTTGCCCTTACAAATAAAGTTTGAAATGTGTTTTTTGAACTTTCTCTAATTTAAATATCATTTTTAACGGGAAAAAAGTTTGAAAAATACATTTGAAGGGCAAAAACGTAAATTTAGAAGGGATAAGAGAGTGTTGTGGGTGGGGGTGCGGGGGTGGTGGTGGGGGGAGAGAGAATTTTTCAAGAAGCAAGCATAGGTATAGGCCCAGATGTACATTTGTAGTTTTCAGTGAAAAAAAAAACCGAATATACACACTAGTTTTACTTCTATACATTATCAAAGAATAAAAAACTCAATGAAACTATTATATATATATATATATAAAATCAATGAAACTTTAACAAAACCCCTTCACGAACAAACAATGTGCCTATTTCTTCTTTTTTCCCGACAAAAATTAGTCTATTTCTTTTGTTATCTTGGTATCTTAAGGGTGCATGTTAGTTTTTATTTTTAATCTCAAAACATCAAGAAAATTTACACACACAACATGAATTTTTTTATTCAAACTTAGTTAAAGGTGACTCGACTAACAAGTAACAATATCAGATATTTTTCGGTTGAGCTACGATGTTTATTTTTTAGACTAGTGCTAACTTGTAACATAAATACACATGTTAAAAATCTAAAATTAAAAATATTCTCTTAAAAATTTGTATATTTAATTTACTATAAAAATTTTAAGAATTAAATAAAATGCATGAATTTCAATAAAATATTTCATGTAAGTGCCATTAACATGGACAATTTTTTTTTTATAACCAGTCACAGTCTCTCATATAACACAAAACAAGCTCATAGGATAAGATCTGATGCTGGAATTAAGGACACTTTTAAACCACCAAAAATTAGTTATATGTTGTTGAAAAGTATCATAACAAATGACATCACTCTGTATCCCAGGAAGGTTTGGGAAATCATTGAGGCAAATCCAGGCATTCTAATCTGTGTTTAAATTAATTTATGTTGGGAAAAATATTATTACTTTTTTTTTCTAACTTTTTGTGAGACCTTTAAAATTACACACACTATCTTTCAAGTTTAATCGTTTACCAAACATTCGCCAAATCATGTATGAGGGATGACCTAAGCTACTTTGTATTAAGAAAGTTGTCAAAAAGTGTTATGATATTAAGAAAATATTTTTTGGCATTAAGAAAGTTGTCAAATTCTTAATATGATAGTTACTGGTTAATAAATGATGATAATAATATGGATGGATGGCATTTTCAGAAAGGATTACATCAACATCACATATGACCATACCATCTCAATAATAAAAAATGTGTTGCTTATGATGGTTATCATAATATGTACCTAAACTAATAGTAAATTAGTAATATTCATGGTTCATTAGGTAGTAATTTTGTCGTAACATCATAGTTAAATATAAATAATTTTTGGAATAAAAAAAGTTCATGGAAGGACAAAGTGCAATACATGTGTGGTACCAAATAAAAGTTCACGTTTTATCTTAATTATTATTAGTAATTAACATACAGTATAGTAGTAGTCTACAAATTTCTTAGGTTAGTTTGGCGACCCCTTGCTTAATATGGGCCCAAGCCACGGGACTAGGAACTTATTTATCTTCTACTACATAAATTAAAGCAATGCAAAAATATATAAATGTGAATTGTGGAGTACAATTTTACTTGAAAATGACAATTGGTTTTGTTTTTTTGTTTATAAAAATGGGCCATTGTGTTTTTTGGCCAAATTCATTGAGGGAAACTTTGTAATAAATTGATCTTTGAAGTTTTTAAAAAAAATATTACATCTTTACTCTTTTACAAGTATTAAATTGATGATTAAACTGAGTTCGAATTTCGGTGCCTCCACTTTGTGTGTGTGAGTTTTTAATGATGGCTTATCATTTTGTCTAGGTATAAAAAAATGTTGGTATTGTGTTTTAAAAAAATATTATTGATGCAACTGAGAATGTTATAGTTGCATTGTGTTATAAAATATGGTGGCTAAAAATAAAAAATGTTTCGAAGGGACTCATGTTAATGTTAATGCAGTTATTCAGAAGATACAAAAAACTATTTCTAATTTTAAGCATACTAGTGGGGTGTTGTTGGAGATGCTAAATGGAGGTCCAAATATGCCTATATACGATGTTTATTGGACAACCCCACTTAGTGGTTATTATAAGCTTAATGTGGGTGTAGCAGGTGCGATAGAGGGAGGTAAGTAGGATATTGGTGTTGTGGTAAGAGATGTTAATGGTGTCGCGTGGTTGCTGCTTGCTGTTGGCAAATTCTTTCACTACTAGATTCTGAGGTAGCAGAAGCTTTAGCATGCAAAAGGGTTTGAGATTTGCAAAATATATGTCTTTTGTGAATCTTATAGCGAAATCAGATGCTTCAAATGCGGTTTTGGCGTTGAACAATCATTGATAATCTCCCCACTATGTTTGTTCTATTATTGAAGATTGTAATATTTGCTTTCATAGTTTAAATTTTGTTCATGTTAGGCGTGAGGCTAACCGAGCTATCCATTATTTAGTTAAATACGCTCTTTACAATTCAGACTATATGTGGATTGAAGAGACTCTACCTTATATTTATGCAGTCTTGACCTTTGACTTGTTACCCAATTTTTATTAATGAAATTATCATTAACATAAAAAAAAGTATTAAATTGCTTATTTAAGTTTTTTACCGATTACATTGTTACCTCTTCATATGATAATGATGTAATCTGTTACAAATTTAAAGAAGCAATTTTTAATATTTGAAAAAACTTAAAGGTTCGGTCTATCACAAATGTTAAATGATCTCTAAATATATTGGCCTAAAATTTAAATCACGAGAGGTACAAATCTATGCAAGTGAAAAAGTACTACAATTTTTATTGGAGATTTTCAATAGAATTTACTTATAACTCCTGTTGATGTGTAATTAGTTGATTATTGGCGTAGATAATTTTGTAGCAAGTTAATGTTTCTAATGACAACGTTGTTATGAATTTAATTATCATGCACTCTTCCAAATTACAAAGCAACCTTTGAGATTAATATTATGCCAATGGGCAGTGGAGTGGTATATAAAGGTCACCATCAGCACCTGGTTTAGCAACCAAGTTTTATACCTCGAGTTAATATTTCAATCTCCCTAAAATAATGATCTTTTTTATTTTTTATTTGACAAGAACATCACCATTTTGTTTTCATTCATAACATCATAACCTTTGTCTACATCAATTCAATCTTATCCCTCAAGAAGACAATTACAAATGCTACGGTCAGCCACAGTATATTATATACAAGTGCTACTCCAAGACAAGTAAGGATCTAGTATGTGTATGTCTTTAAACTATTGATTAAAAAATTAATTATATACCCCTACAAGTAATAACTTTTGTATTGCATTAATAACTATTGAAGGGAATTGAAAAAATAATTTATTATTAATCCGTGATAGTGTTGTTCAGAATCATGAAGGAGTGGTAGTGTGTGGTGGTATAGTCCGTAATGTGGAGTGAAGTTTCATTTTTAGTACGTGTTCGACCACCATGGCCGATCTTTGGGCTACCCATACTCGGTTAAAGCTCACTCTTGAGAAAGTTGAATATGATTATACTACTATTGACTATTGCGGTGTCATTGATTTTGGAAAGGTGATCTTCCTTGCTATCTTCTCATCGTTCAAATTTTAGGATTTACAAAGTTCAACATGTTTATAGTGAGACTAATCTTCCTTAGGAGTTATTAGCATTTCTCAAGAAGTACTAAAGCTAATTAAGTTGCTCGTTAGAAATAGCATTACAAAATTCACCCAATTGACAAGTATGAATACAAAACTTGTCAAAAAAAGTATGATAACACAAATTTAAATGGCACTGAACAAGTCGTTAAGGTGGTAAATTGTGCACACATAAGTTTATTCATTCAAAACCTTCGTAGCCTATTTTAATACATTATTAGTCCTCAAGGACGTCTCAATCTACTAATAATAATAATAATAATATATCAACCCAATTCATATAATTTACACGCAAACATTCGAGACTTTTTGTTCATGTCCAATTTCATTGAGCTCACCAATTCAACTATGGATTTAGATTCGCTCCACTCAGCAAGTTAAGAATATCGTTGGTCGTTGGATAGAGATCCAACATTCTAAATTCCAAGCTCGTTATTTCAGGATTTGTTACAAATCAAAATATGCATTATTAAACTATAAATTGTCTAATCTCAATCTAACAATCATGAATACTCCTGACCACGTGAATGCGTAGATTAAATCCAAATCCTTCCCTTCTATGCCAAGTCAAAACATGAGAGTCAACAAATAACACAACCATTTGGATTCTCTTCTACACTCTGAACATGATAATATTGTGTCATATAAGGATTGAATCCTCTATATTGCTTAACAAGTTCAGCAATTTGTTCATTTGGATCTTTCTTTTTATTATTATCATCTTTTTTGCCTTCATCTTTTTTCTTCTCCGGCTCTTTTGCCGGCCCAACTGTTAAAATTTCAGTGTGCCATGTTTTTCTCAATTTGCTCACAACATCAACAGGGTCTATGTCACCTACTACTGTCAGCTTCTTCTCCTTCATATCCATGGCGATAGAATCAATGCCTGCATTCAAATAATTAATTATATTCATTCTGTTTAGGCTTGCATATAATTAACAAAAATATTTTTGGACAACAAAATTGTTGTTTAATACAACATATTATGATATGTTTTGGATTTTATATTTGGCACGTAAGTGATGTATTTTTTTATAAGGTACTGAAGTGCGTAGTTAGATTTTTTTATATTCAAATAACATCGCTCCATGGTTAAAAAAGTGCGCATGACCAAATAAATAAATATCAACCTGGCCGTCCATTTTATTTTATTAGTATAATAACTAAAGTTCATTGTTGTGAGTACCTAATAGCTACAAAATATGTAATTGATAAGAATAATTCTTAATCAGATTTTATTTATGTCGCATTCGAACTTTGAATTACGGAATCCTTAGTAGTGTACTGTAGAGACTAATGAGTACCTGAAAGGCTAGAAACTGATTTCATGGCCTTCTGCTTTGCTTTGTCATCATGCAAATCCAACTTCACCACTATTTTCTACAAAAAAAAAAAGTTCACGATAATTGAAATTATTAGATAACAATAATTGTGTTTAGCAGGCTATGATTAATTTCTTTTTAGTGAAAATGATCCTAACTAGTCTAGCTTGACATCATAATATGCACCAACTATCGTGGATTATGTATGATTCATAGTTTAATTAATGAAACAAGTAAAAAAAATGGGGACACCATAGAGAAAAAGCATAAACTCATTTTAGAGACTGAAAAAAGACAAGAAAAGAGTAGGGTGGTGATATAAATATTAAAAAAAAAAATCTTAATCTACTAAAAGAAATATTGAACACTTGAATGGTCTTGCTTATTTGAATATGAAAGAAATAAACAAGGAAATTGAAAGGAAGCTAGAGGTGTGAAATTTATTAAAAACAAAAAACAGAGCATTTAGGAAAGTGACATGAAACTTGGAGAAAGAAATTTCACCTTCATTGCAACTTGATGATGATGTCAAGGCTGTTGATATTTAATTTTAGGAAGGGGGTGAGAATAGGAAAATGAAGAGGAAGGAGGAGAATTGAATGTGTAGAAGGAGCTGAGAAATATGAAATGCAATTTCGGGCTGGGAGAATATGTAGAAAAAATGGAGTCACTAGGACCGACGTTTAGAATACTCCAAAACAAGTCAAACAAGTGCCTTCTTAGTTAATTACTTGTTATGAGCGTGCACAACAAGGAACCAATTTAACAACTGCCCCTGCCCAAGTAAATACTTTTCCTTTGTTTGTTCGTTCTAGCATTGGAAAAACATGCACTTGTCGCAGTCAATCATCCTCAAATACTCAATGGTTGGATATAAATGATTTCGCGTATATTTGACATCATAGTAAATTTGTTAAAATTTTAAAATTACAATGAATCATTGTGATTTTATAAAAGCTACGTTTTATAGTTTAATGTAAATTTAGCAAATCCACCATGCTATGTTGCCCGGGTGCGGGTACGGTACCAGTATCCGGTACCGGTATTGGTACGGGGTACGTCATTTTTAGAAAAATTAAGGTACGGGTACGTCCCTATATTTTTTTTAGAAATATAATTATATAAATCAAATAATAGAATTATATTGTTAAAATAAATAATTAAACATAAAAAATATCACACCACAATTTAAAAGTAATTCAAATCGTTCAAAAACATCAAAATATGAGATTAAAAAGCAATTAGCTCAAAAAGAGTCAATTGTTTCCACCTCCATCATCACTAAAAAGAGCGGCATCTAGTTTAGGTTTATCGTGAGAAAGATTAGCAATTTCAAAAATATCAATTATATATTAAATAAATCTCATTCATCTCTACGAATATTCCACATTTTTGTTGCTCTTTCATTATAAGTATTATTATTTCTCTTTCTCGAGAGAATACAAAGATTTGTATGAATAAAAAAACTCGATCTTCAATTTTCTTTGAATTTAGTCTATTCATTTTTAATGAATGAGTGAATAATTCCAATGGCTGCTTTTTTATTGTTTTTTAGTTGTAGGTGCTACTTTTATATTATACAAAAATAAAAAACCTAAATATTTATATAAAAAAACAAATTAAAGAAAAAGAAGAAGAAAAAAATAGTGTTTTTTTGAAATGGTGTACCACGCGCGTACCACACATGTACCACTCGTGTACCCATTACAAAAAACAAAAAAAAAAATCTAGGTACGGCGTCGGTGCGTACCGGGGGAGTACCATACGCGTACCGGTATCCGATACGTACCCGGTATCGGTACTCTATCTAAAACGGAGTACCCATGCATCATAGCCACGATGTCATGTGTCCTATAGCATGCACTATGTGACATTTAAAAGTAAGTATTTAATTAAATTTATCTTAGGATTATATCAATATTCACAATTCACTATTTAGATGTATTTAGTGAAATAGTTTTCATCATGTACAAATATATTTCTCAAATCAATAATTCTTGTTATTTCTCATTTGATCTTACGGTAGTATTTATAAATCCAATGATAAAAAAATAATTTGTGTATTGTAAGACTTAATTCTCGTTATTTTTTGTTCAAGGTATCCTCAATCAAAAGTCAAACATCAATCTTTCAAAGTACTTTTTTGAAGTACGGTAATCCACTTAAAGACTTGACCTCTCTCAACAAACGTTCTTCCATACGAACCGACAAAAAACTGAATTCATGACATCATGCTTAAAAAATCTAGTTATCGATCAACTGTGTCACACTATGTTGTTTACTTGTCACACTATGTTGGTTACTATGCTGAACTCTTATTAAAGGAAAACCAAATATGTTATAAATTAAATGGCCTAATAACAAACATAATTTCCTTTAAACAAGAATATATATCACATGAAAGGTAACATATATATAAATAAATACAGATGATTTATTAAATTATTACTAAGAAATTTCATAGATGCCAGATGGCAGCACTGGATCAAATAAATCCAAATGAGACACTACTCTTGGAAACCATTATTACATAATACATACATAATATGCTGCGTAACAAAAATGTGAATATCATAAAAATTATTCGCTCTCCTAAGGGGCAAGCAATAATACTAGTGAGATGATGACAGATCACGGGTGATCTATATCAGTAAAAGATAAATTACAGTATGATCTGACCAAAATCTGTTCTAGACAGCTGCTTGCAAGGATCCTCGAGCAATGTCTAGGGCCTCCTCCACTGAGCTTGCGTTTTGAAGTTTGGCTTTATCAATTGGAGGCTGCCTTCTGGCAAGTTCAGGCAGGAGCTTAAATTCCTGATACATATATTCAACAAAACAGCTCTCAGGATTGATTAAAATTAACACAGGACTACCCCTAAATATAATTTACTTCATTTATGAGGGCATTTCTACAGAACAGAACTACATGATAGAGCCAAGTAAATAAAACAATATCGAATTCTAATAGCTACTGCACTAGAAAAATAGTGGCAAGTACCTCAGGGCTCCCACTTTCAACAAGAACTCCCTTCAGCTTACCTGTGCAGCATTATCACATTATTAGTAAAGATCAAGTAGTTACATGCATGGTGCACGCACTAACAAATATACACGAGCGCATGCACGAAAACATATCTCCTCAAGCTCAGATATAATCCACACATCTATACAAAAGGAAGAACACTGGAACAGTAAAACAATCCATTACCAGATTCGATCCAAAATGTAGCTATTTTAGGATCAAAGTTTCCAATTTCTACTGTTTCTCCAACTGTTCAAAGAAAATTTAACAGTATGAGCAACAGGTGATGAAATAGGCAACAAAATAGGTAAAACAAAAGAAAACTCAGTAAATGATATTTATTTTGAACTAATTATTTACCATTGTCTCCGAAAAACTGCCACCATACTTTTCTAGTGCTTCCTTCATATTCAAAAACCCTTGAGTAGAAGTATGGAAGATAATCATACCTGAAAATCATCAATGAAATTCAATAGTATCAGCAGGGACGAAAAATAGGAAAGAAAAAAATATTCCAAGTTGCAGGAAATATGATCCAATATACGTGCTAGTTTGTGCACTGAGTAATGCTTTCACACAGTGCTGTGCCGATCTACGAGCATGATCTACATGTTCCACTCGAGAAATACGGTCGTAGATCTGTCCAATTTTCCAGAAACATAAATGTCAGATCTAGAATGAATTGAGACAACTCATCTCATCAAGTTAATACTATACCTTTAAAGGGAAAGCAGCTACATCACCAACAGCAAATATTCCAGGAATGCTTGTCCGGAACTGACCATCAACCTGAAATACAGGAAACTGAAACATTTAGACGAAGTCCTTGAACTTACTCTTTTGGCTACCCTTTAATTCTGCAAACACGGTGTTCCAACAAAGGGAACATGGTCTCCAATATTGATATTAACATGTTCAAAAACCATCCTAACAATGACATGTTCAATTAACCGCCCTCTAAGTTGCTGGTGATATTCAAAATAATTGAACATTATTCAAAATAAATGGTTATCCATCAGCCTCACCTGTATACCACCAACATCAGTATTCAAACCCAGCTTCTCAAAGGGACCCACAGCAGGCTTCGAACCAATACCTATAATTACCTGCAAATTAGAAAGAAAATGTAATTTTCCATCCATTTATCTTCTTCTCTTATGTAGACACAACACCACTATGCGGTATCCAATAATTCAAGTATTATAAAAGTAAACTTTTAACAAGTCGTCAGGGCCACATATTAACGAAAATGGAAAAAGCAAAATACCGTATCTGCTTCAACAATAGATCCATCTTCAAGTTTCACAGCAGCTACACGTCCGTTACCATTAGAACTAGCTTCCAAATTTTTAATGGAGGCACCCTGAAGAATATAAGATAATACAATATCAATCATATCCATTAAATTTACAACTTAGTACTTGTTACAAATTACAGTACGAGAAGAAAGGTAAACGAACAGGGCAGGAGGAAATACCTTCAATATTTTGACTCCATTCTTTTGGTAGAGTTCTTCATATCTCCGGGCAAGAGAAGGAGTGAACAATCTTTGTAAAAAATGATCATCTGGAAATATGATCTATTTTTTTACAGGAACATATTTTTGAGTCAGTACATCAAAAGCTTCAGAAAACAACAAGCAATTTTAATATATAGGTATAAATTTAATGACAACATATGTATGGGATTATGGACTGTCAAAGTATTAATGCATGGGTATAATTCCCCTGTCACTTGCTTATTAATGTTTGAACCATAAACAAGAAGAAAAATGAAACTAAAAGTATGATTATAGTCAGAATGTGAACGGACATAAACAACTAATACAAGTAAATTTGTTATGCCATGTCCTAATCTAGTGCCGACAATTCAACAAAATCAGTAACTAGAAAGATTTAATGTGGCATTGTGGCGTGTACTAATTACTTCACTATTCAGCATATAGGAGAAATTATAATGTAAAACTTATCAAACCTTTATGCAGTGAAACAAATTGAACAACTTTTTTAGGCATAGCTCAAGACATTAGGCAATAATGGAGGTCAGACCAAGAAGTTTCCGTTTTGAGCAGGAAATTTTATATTTCTAAACAGTGGATTAATTTACTGGATAAATAAACCACATTTTCAAGAGCGTCGACCTTTTAAAGAATTGACCAATACTTAAAAGTCTTTAAAGGGTGTCAGAAAGAGTTTTGTTTGCATTTCTCAATGAAAAAAGAAAGTAGGAAAAACACATACTGTTGTATCAAGTTTCCAAGCAACAGCTGCAGCAGCAATCTCCATTCCAATATAACCACCTCCAACTACTACAACCTTTTTTGCTTTTTCCTGGAAATTAAATACAGCGGAAGAAAAGATCATAATGAGGAACAAACTTTATGTCCAAACTCCAAATGAATTTTTTACAGTAAAAAAAAAAGACAACAATGTGGTTCTTGGAAGTAGCTTTAGCAGGAAAAATACAGAATTTGCAACATTTCTCAATTGACATGAAAGGACATCTGAGCAGGATCGTGACATAACAACATACCCATATGGAAACCATTGAAATGATTAAATACTACTAATAAATATATAATTTGAATGGCCATATATCAAATGATTGAAAGGACTGCAAATAATTCCCCATCTTAAACATAAATATCAATAAAATCATTGGAACAATAAGTCATGTTAAAGGGGTTTAAGAGATTACCAACGATGAAACCAGTGAATCAGCATCGGCAACATCCCGAATATAGTGAACACCAGATAGGTTTCCCCCAATTTTGTCTGGAAACCTAATAACAGTATAGCAAATGAATTGAAATTCCTGAACCAATTTTTATGCAAATAACAGAAGGTGAAGAGAGGTAAATAGACAAATACCTTGAAGATGTACATCCTGTAGCGATAATGAGCGATCCATACTTAAGAAGCTTTCCAGAACTTGTTGTCAAGGTTTGCTTTTGAATATCAATGTTTTCTACTGGATCTTCATACAACATCTGCACAGCAAAACCAACAGTGTGGAATCGACCATTTCAATGACTTCAATGAATGAGAACTGAAAAGCACGAGAATTGTTTCCTGTCTTACTCAGTTACACTAAACTAAAGAGTCTCCTATGATAGAATGTCTCCATTTCATAATAGCTAAGATTAAGAATATGAGTTTTCAGTTTCACCTTTCCATTTCATAATTCATACAATCCAATGTCCATTGCATCAGCCACAGCCCTTTGACCACACTCTCCCTTGTAGCCCTATTAAAGACTTAAATTCTCTATATAGGGAGGTGTATGTGGGCTTTTTGACTCATACTCTTGCTTCCCAGTTGGTGGAGGCACTAAGTAGCCTTTGTTTGGGTATGACGAAAGGCTACAGCTATGCATAGGAAGTCCCAGTTAATGGGATGCTGGGTTACCTTTGAGTGTAGAAACTCACTTAACAAAGCAAAACTTATTCGTTTCTTAATCTCTTTGCTTTGTAACGGAGGGAATATGTAACTAAGGCCTTGTTTAGATAAACATCTTAATTAAGCGTTTATAACATAAGCATATAGTATATATGTACTTATGTATAGGCTAGTTCTATAACAACAGATAAAATAGAGTTAACTCGTTTTCATATAAGCTATTTTCATAAGCTATTCATAAATTCTCTCAAACAGTCTTATAGATGTTGATGTCGGTAGATAAACTCAAATAAGTAAATTCAAACACGTCCTAAATGATTAAATTTCTAACAGCATAAATTAGAGTACCTCTATTCCTTTCTCTTTATACCAATCCGGAGTTTGCCTTTCGCCACCGGATCCAACACAAGTGTGAAATCCCTAAATAAGAATTAACATAGAATATGAACAATACTGATTGCATACAGATTGAAGTAACTGAGAAACAATTTATTGATCGTAATAATAATCTTACAGGAAGACGTGCAGGTTTCTTTTCCGGTGGGAACAAGTATGCTTTTGTTAATGCGGGACGCTCGTAAGGTGCAACTCCCTCTTTTGTAACAATACAAAGACGTCCATCGGCGACGCCGTGCTCAACAAAAGTACGAGCAGCATATCCCGCCGCGTTTCCTCCGCCAACGATGACATACTCGCGATTTTCATTTGCGTAAGATGCATAACATCTTCTGAATGATAGCGAAGTTGAAGAAGGACGAGTAAGAATTTTTGTTTGGGGGTAACCAAGAGAGAGAGTGTGTTTGAGTGATAAGGAGTTAGTTATAACTGCCATTGTTAATCTACGAACTGTTGCATACAATCAGAGAGATTAAATAGGTTATTGAAAATGACACAGAAATCAAATACTAATTCCAATTCTATAGATGATAATGATGAACGAACCTGAAGAAGGCATTGATTGATGCGTTTATAGATTAAATTTGATTATAATAATAATATTAGTTAATTGTTAATAGTGATGATTTAATTAATTATTGAAGAGTCGGTGTTAAGGTGGCACTGGCTCTGTAAGAGTTCGAAGGGACAATGAATGGAGTCTGAAATCCAGTTCTAATAAAAGTGAGATTTGTTGCATTTTCTCCATTGGAGCTCAATCGTCGTCGTGTCCTTCCTTTTCCAAAAAAAAGAGTGCTATGGATTCCCTCCGGTCAAATGTCACTTGGGCCGGCCCATTCCTAGTAGAGAACTAGAAGATGCAGCCCAAAAGTTTATGGGATTTTCTCTTGTCATTCTATTTACTTCTCGCGCAACCTATGCATTTTTATTTTTATCTTTTTGTTACTTAAGTAGCGGACATTATAAAAAAAAAAGTTTAAGAAATTTTGGTAGGGTGTTTTGGGATGTATTCGCTACTTAAGTAATAGACGGATGTATTTTAATAGAAGGATGATAAAATAAAATCTCAAATTTTTATAGCAGATCTTATGGGTCCAGGCTAATTTTGCTATTGATAGTTAATATTAATATGCTTAAAATTGCTCCTTAGACTCGTTAGTATATTCAAACTCTTCAAAATTTACAAATTGCCCTTTAAATTTAAATTAGGATCAAAAGATATGTTCTGAACCATTAGAAAAAATCTTCTGCTTGGTACCTTTTGAAAGTTTCATTCCGATCACATATCAAATTGTAATTTCCAAACCAAGGCATTACATTGATGAAGAAGAAGAAGAAGCTCCCACAACTAGATTAAAATCCCTTGGGAACATAGTACAAGATAAAACTGTCATGATAGGCAAGAATTAAGAAGTCATGAACAAAGTTAAAAAAATACATTTCTGATAATTTAGAATTTATTTTTTTTATTCTGATAATTTAGAATTTGATTGAAAGATAATTAATAAAGTATGATTAATGATTGTTTTAGTCATGATCAAATTCAAATACTTTTGTACCATCTATTGGTTAATTTGACCTTAACTGATATTTTGTTGTTGTTGTTGAAAACCTTAACCAAATTTTATTAATCATCTGCATCAGCATGAGTCCAACCAAATGATTTTGCTCCTTTTATAATAATTTGTTTGTAGCATGCGTCTTTTTTATCATTTTAATTAATAATTTATTTGAGTTCTTACTTTTTCTTTACCAAAGCATTCCTAATTCTTATTCACGTGTGGATAAACAATTTTCTGTTCTGATTTTTTCTAAGTTAAATATGATGAATTTAGTTTAAAACATTATGAAATAATCAGTGGGTAATGACTTGCACATCTAGCCTTGTTGTCATATAAATAAAATAATAGTTTTTCTGATAAATAAATTAAGAGAATCCTACTGTAGTCTTTAGAAGAAAAAATCATGGCCTCCATACACAAAAGTTGTTGAAATTGAGAAACGAATTATATGGAATAGAACAAGTCTAATCTTCATTAACCAAAAATTGGCAAATACACTGTTCCCATGATCTATTCACAAGACTTTTCTAATGTTGTCTGCTTATTTTGTGAAGAGTTTGTCTTCTTCTACGGTCAATACCATTAAAGTCAATATAGATGACTATACTCCTTTGGAAATCTTCATAAGCCTAGCTTTGAAGATTTAATGAGTAAGAGAATTTAGTTTAAGAGTGGATAGGCTTCAAGAAAGCTGTAATTTAATTAGACTGTCTCTAAATTTATATTTATATAGCAACAAGTACTCAAACTTATCATAGTGATGAACAAAGAAATCTATAAAGTGTTGATTAGAAGAAATATGTTGCTGAGATGGGAACCATTAATGTGTGGATTATTTAAAAAATGGGTGGTAGAAGTGATATTTTTAATGAGTAGTCATGCGGTCGACAAATTTATGGTCGTTTGATCAAGATTGAATGGTCTTAGATTTCATTCTTAAAATTTAATTAATATTAAACAAAAATAAAAATTTGTGCCAAATCTAAATCGTCTGATCGATTATCTGGTGTTGCCTGCGTATTGTCCCGACACGACCGTACCAAAACTATATCAGTTTTAGAGGGCGTTAGGCTTTATTGATTTTGTTATGCTACTTTTTTCTCTTTTGTAATTAAAAAAAAGAATGGGATGGTACTATTTACAAGCAAAGACTTGGTAAAATTGAAAAAAGAGATCATTCATATATCAGATTAAATTAAACAACTTAGCAAGTCACCACATGTTTAGTGAGTGCATGGAGTCATATCCTCTTTCACCTCAAAAACAAATTAAAATCTATAGTGATGTAGATGTACATTGTAGGCTAACATAGAGCCATTACATTACATTACATACATAAATCAATTAATTAAGACAACCAATTAACATATGAAGATTAGCTCCCCTACTTCAACAAAATAAAATAAAAATTAACCCAGCAAATGGACCAAATCCTTCATTTTCATGATCTAGCTGGTAAAATCCAATAAAACAAAAAGGTAAAAAGAAATTAAAAAAAAAAGTATTTCAATTTTACACAGTAGGTGCAGACAATTTCCCAGCTTGGTCCAAAACATGAAGAAACTCAGTCCTGGTCCTAACAAGCCTGTGAAAAACCTCTCTAATCTGTAACTGCAAAGGTTCCAACCCTTCATCCATCTTCCTACAAATATCAGCCAATTCCTCCACATGTGCCTTCACCTCTTCCAAACGCTCCGATTCGCCGGGAAACTGATAAGACTCAGCAAAATCAATCAAAAACTGTCCAACTTTTTCAATCTTCTGCATCTCTTCCAACAATCCAACAGAACCTTTCTTTTCCTTCTTCTTCCACTCCTCAGCAATCTTCTCTTGCAAACTAATCATGGGCTGGGCCCAGGTCAATTGCCTCTGAAACGGTAAATGGGTGCCCAGCCCATTCCTCTCTTGACACGGAATCGCTGCAGCAAGAGTCCACATGACAAAAACCAATACAGTACTCATTATGTAAATCGGTGAAGGCAAACCCGTTGCCTCATTGCCACGTGGCGCAGCCAAATTTGATGACATGGCGTGGATTTGTTTCGCAGCAGACCAATTCCTCGCCATTGTCCATGATAGTGATCGGAAAGTTCCACCACCACGATCCTTATTCGCATTTCCTCTTCTTCCAAAGGACCTGTTAGATATATAGTAGGAGTTCGTTAAAGATAGTTAAAAATATTACTTGCAACCATTAAGTACACTTGCTATTAGATATAGTTATCGCGATATAAAGTGTATCCTAGCTAATTGCAATAAATTAATCTTTCAAATTCTATCAATTTTCTCTAATCTTTTATTTTTGTTTTCGATCGGGCTCTACCATGATTCTCAATTACATACCTGCTTCTCTCCGTACCCTTGGTACTTCCACATTCTCTGTCTTCATGCATCATCGCGCTGACAAGAGAATTCAATGCCTTCTTCGCCCTTCGGACTTGTCCATCACCCATAGGTCTTGGTTCAAGAGCAGCCACCGCAATCTCAGCTAGCCTCTGGAGATTCCGGACAGCATCAATGCCAAGGGTAACAGCATTACAAATGTCAAGCGATTTAACAACGCGGTCAAGGAGTTCCGGCAAGAGTCTATCAAGAGGTGGTTTGGCAATTTGAGAAGGATCACGACCCATCATAACAACAGCTTTGAATTCAGCTTCACAGCATAGAAGCTCATCGAGAAGTCTTCGAAGCCATCCAATGGAAAGAAGAGCGTCATTCGAAGGGTCATCGGTTGTGGAAGATAATAACTCGGAGAATCTATCTCCAACATGTCTTTGAAAAAGTTCAAGGTCTTCTAACTCTTGATCATGACTACCATCCATTGACATAACTTGGTTTCTTCGAATGCTTATTCGACCCAAAAAGGATCCTTGATTGTTTTCCGTAGTTGCAGGCATTTCGATTTGTTGTTTTTGTTTTGTTTGAGTAAGAAAATGAAAAAGGAAATGAAAAGGAAGAAGAGAGAAAAAAGAAAGAAAGAGTCTCTGAAAAGTGTAAGAGCAAAGAAATGGAAAGGAAAGGAAAGGTTTGTAAAAGATAAAGCATTGCCGTCAGTTTTGGAAGTTATTATAACTATATATATGGCCGAGATTTAAGGCCAGGCATTGTCTAAGACCAAGACCGTTTCTCTAATTTTTCTTTTCTTTTTTTGGGTCTATATGTTGATTCAGTATCATCCTCTCATTTTCTTATAGTCAACTAACTTGTATAATATATTCCAATATTCCTGCCTCTATTCTCTTTAATAACTTAATTAATAATTTAATTTTTTCACCGCCAATATTGGGCCCACCGAACCGCTTAATTTGGTTCGGGGTTAGTTCTGGTTTCAACCCTCTTCTGATCGCAGTGACGGGAGATGGAACAGTGGTTCTCCCTATCAAGTCCAGCGACAATCATCACTGGACCAACTAACGATTGGCCGTGTATATATCAATTTAGCCTCTTGTGCACATTTTTCCCCTAAGTAAAGGGTATATTTAAGACCATGTAATGTAGCCATGTATATCTTACAGCTGCTGCAGATAGATAGATTATTGATTTAGAAGGTACTGTTTATTTTTAATAAATTTGACAGTAGTGGTGAAAAGAAGGAGGAATAGAAAAGGCAAAAGAGGATAAAGCAACCGTAGAATATATGTAGAGCCAGGAAGAAAGTCATTATGCCTCTTGATTGTATTTAATTAGAAGCAAGCTGGCTTATCAGTATCTATCTGAATGTGCAATATTTGAATATGATTTCATAAGATTAAAAGTCACTTACTAGTTACTACCTTTGCTTACTATTTTGATTGATGTCATTTAGTTTGTGACTGAATTAGAAGCAATTTCATTGGCATGGTAATAATACTATATGCAGTGATTAAAATATGTTTGGTTTTACCTAGTGCTCTGCTAGGGTTTGGTTTTACTTCTCTAAGTGAGGAGCTTGCTTTTTACATTGTTCACCAAAACTTCCAACCACTCACACATTACTTTCGTATAGCATTTTTCCAGTATACTACTACCAATGGCTCATCCTAATCTTGATGGGTTATCTTTACATGAAGAGGAGGAAGAGGGGTTTAGTTTCGATTTTGATGAAGGGGGAGATGAACAAGTGGATCTCCGGTGGTGCCTTGTGGGGAGATTTCTTTGTGAGAAGGCCATCCATTTCAACTCTATGAAATTGTGAATGGCGGAACTTTGGACGCCGGTAAAGGGGGTCACAATCAATGAGACACCGTCCGGAAAGTTCTTATTTCATTTTGCTCATCCCCTTGATATGGAAGCAGTCCTTAAGGGGGGACCTTGGATCTTTGATAACAACACGCTCCTCTTGGAGCAAGTCCCACTTGGGATGCAGGTGGAGAATATCCCACTTCTCCATGTCAACCTATGGGTCCAAATTCATGATCTACCAACGGGGCTAATGAAGGAAAACGTTGGCATCAAATTGGCTAATTACATCGGAGAGTTCGTTGAATATGATAAGAACAACAATTCAAGTTTCTGGAGACAGTACATGCGCATCCGGGTTAAAGTCGATATCAGACAACCTCTCAAAAAAGATACTAAAGTAAAGAATAGAGTAGGAGAATGGTGTATGGTGAAGTTCAAGTATGAGAAGTTGGGGATTTTTTGCTTTGTATGCGGTATTATGGGGCACGCGGAAAACAAATGCGAAGTTCGATACTCGATGGAGCAAGATGATGGAATAAGGGGATGGTCAGCAGAAATTAGAGCAGATCCGAGAAGACAAGGAGGAAGACCGGTTTCACGGTGGTTGAGGGAGGAGAAAGGAGGCAGAGTTGAGAAGCATGGAGGAGATCAGGCGGCACAACCAACCTTCACGGAGGGGAGTACGAGTATGGGTCCCGCAGTTGCTGAGCTGGCAACAAATTCACTAATTGCTACAAAAACCAACCCAAATCCCAATCAGCAAAATAATCAAAACCGACATTCCCATTCAATCATCATCAATGAAAATCATTCCCTTAAATCTAACCTCATCACACAAAACCATAACGTCACAACCATCCCTACAACATCAATTTTGACTTTCAATCCCATTATCACAAACAAACAAAACGGTCTGGCCCCACCCATTATTGTAGACAACAAAAACCTTAACCCACCAAACATTCTAGCCGACAAACACTTTAATCCCTTCCAAATACTAAACGTCCCATCAGTCAGCAAACAAAATAATACCATAATAATTAACCGACCAGTAACGGAAAACCAGGAAACACAATCACCACCTCATCAAGGCATTAGTTTCACCAGTCAACCAAACACAAGGGACCCACCAAAAACAAAACAACCAATCAGGAAAATACCCTCACGTAACCATACCTTAACTATCCAACCCAGTCAAAAAACCACACCCGACCCGAAAATTAATCAATCTAGACCAGACAAAAAAACCAAATACACTATTAACCCGACCCGAAACCCAAACGAAACCCAGCTGGACCAGGAGAAGAATGAGGACATGGACGCACAGACAGAGAAGAAGAGAAGAAGGGAGGATGAGAGTTCTTCCGCCATAGCTAGCACAAAAGTTCCTGAGCATTTTTTATCGGCAGGTCCTGGCAGCCAGGCCTGCCGGGACCAATGAAAATCTTAAGTTGGAATTGCCGGGGATTGAGCACTCCGAGTGCAATTCCAAATCTTCGAAACATTGCTCAAAGCCATAAACCGAATATTTTGTTCTTGTCAGAAACTCTGTCGAAAGCTCAAGCTATGGAACGTGTTCGTGTTGATTTGAAGTTTAATTCTTGTTTGTCAGTAGATGTTGAAGGCCGGAGTGGGGGACTGTCAGTCATGTGGAGAGATACAATTAACTGTAGAGTGATGAATTACTCGAGGAACTTTATCAATTTAATAGTGGAAGAAAAGGAGCAGGAAGAATGGAGACTCACATGTTATTATGGATACCCAGAAAGAGGAAGAAGAAAACAAGCATGGGACCTTTTGAGACAGTTGAGGGATATGTCTGACCTACCATGGTGTATTGTTGGGGATTTTAATGACTTGTTGTCCCAAGAAGATAAAAAAGGAACTAATCCCCATCCGAATTGGCTATGCAACGGTTTTAGAAGTGCAGTTAGTGATTGTGACCTTACAGACATTCATCTAGAGGGTTATCCGTATACATGGATCAAAAGTGCGGGAACAACGAATGTTATTGAAGAAAGACTAGACCGTGCAATGGCAAATTCGAAGTGGCTCATGAATTACCCAAGTGTTAAATTACTAAACCTTCTAGCCTCTCATTCTGATCATAGTCCTATACTGCTTCAAAATTCACCTATGATACGTAATGGGAAAACTTATGCGTTCCGTTTTGAAAACACTTGGCTGAAGGAAGATGACATTGAAGAGGTAGTGGAGGACGGTTGGGGGAGGGGTAGCAGCATTGAAGTTACTAATAAAACAACTCGGTGCGCAGAAAAACTCAAGGAATGGGGGAGAAGGAAGAGAATGCGGTTCAAGCAGGAGGTGATGGAATGTAGTGAAGAGATGGATAGGTTGAGGGGTAGTCATGAAAGGGCAAGATCACAACGTTACAAGGAGGTTCAAGAAAGGCATGCCAGACTCTTAATTCAAGAAGAAACCTACTGGAGACAAAGAGCGAAGATGCATTGGCTGAAGGAGGGGGACTTGAATACAAAATTTTTCCACATGTCAGCATCTACAAGGCAAAGGGCTAAAAAGATCGATAAATTAGTGAATGAAGATAATATTGAGGTCAAAACTCAACCTGAAATATGTCAGGTAGCCAAGAACTACTTTGAAAAACTTTTTAGTGCAAGTGTAACAGTCCATGAGCCGATATTATCCTTGATTGCACCAAAAGTTACAGTAGAGGACAATGAGATGTTAACGGCGACAATAACCAAAGAAGAACTGAAAGCTGCTTTGTTTCAAATGCAGCCGGACAAGTCCCCTGGGCCTGATGGTTTTAATCCGGCTTTCTACCAGCATTTTTGGGATTTGTGTGGTGACGATATATATGTAGCGACTAAGGAATGGCTGGAGAGGGGGTATTTTCCTTCCTCCTTGAATGAGACAAATATTTGCTTGATTCCTAAATGCGAGAATCCTATCTCCATGAAGGATATGAGGCCAATATCGCTCTGCAACGTGCTTTATAAAATGGTCTCAAAACTTTTGGCGAACAGATTGAAGGGGTGCCTTGATAGATATGTATCGGAGGAACAATCGGCTTTTGTAGAAGGACGGTCAATACTAGATAATGCTCTCATTGCCATTGAGATCATTCATGCGCTTAAAAGAAGAACAAAAGGAACTAAAGGAGAACTTGCTCTAAAGATCGATATTAGCAAGGCATATGATAAAGTTGATTGGGGCTTTTTGCGAGGTATGCTTGAAAGATTGGGGTTTGCTAATAAGTGGATACACTGGATGATGCTATGTGTTAGTTCTGTAAACTACTCTGTTTTGGTGAACTTTGAAAAAGTAGGTCCTATATTTCCAGGAAGGGGGCTAAGGCAGGGAGATCCTCTCTCACCTTACCTCTTCATTTTGGTGACTGAAGGTCTTACAGCTTTACTAAAGAATTCGGTGGCTAGAGGAGACATACATGGAATACAGATATGTAGAGGGGCACCCACAGTGTCCCACCTACTTTTTGCTGATGATTGCTTCTTGTTTTGCAGGTCAACACTAGCTGAAACAAACCACTTGATGAGCATACTTAAGATTTATGAAGAAGCGTCTGGCCAAGAGATAAATTTGACTAAGTCAGAAGTTTTCTTTAGTAAGAATTTAAGTACGACAGCCCAAGAAGACCTTTCAAGAATCATGGGAGTTAGACATGTGCTTGGAACCGGGGTGTATCTAGGACTTCCATCAATGATCGGTAGAAAAAAGAAAGAGGTTTTTGCATACTTGAAGGATAGAACGTGGAAGCGGATCAACTCGTGGAGAGGGAGAGCTTTGTCAAAGGCGGGGAAAGAGGTGATGATTAAGTCAGTTTTGCAAGCCATTCCTTCTTATGTAATGAGTGTTTACCTCCTTCCGGAGTCTACGATCAAGGACATAGAAAGAATGTTGAATTCCTATTGGTGGGGAGGGGGAGCTAATAATAAAGGCATACGGTGGTTAGCATGGGATCGAATGTCCTATTCGAAAGCTCTTGGTGGAATGGGTTTCCGTGATTTACACACTTTTAATTTGGCAATGATCGCGAAGCAAGGGTGGAATATTATGACAAAACCACACACTTTAGTGGCTAAATTATACAAAACAAGGTACTTCCCAAACTCTTCCCTTTTTGAATCACAGATTGGTCATAACCCAAGCTATGCTTGGAGAGGCATATGGAAAGCGCGGCATGTTCTAATGAATGGAAGCAGGTGGAGTGTTGGGAACGGGTCCAATATCAAAGTTATGAGTGAGCCGTGGTTGAGAGAAAGAGGTGAAGCTTGGATTCCTTCGCCGCAAGTACAAGGTGCGTATAATATTACGGTTAACGATCTTATGAACACGAATGTGAGAACATGGAATAGGGAGAAAATTGAGTCACTATTTCCTTTGAATATTGCTAACCGTATTATTGATATCCCGTTGTTTGATATGGTCGAGGAGGATAAGTTGGTATGGGCAGACGGCTTGCATGGAAATTATAGCGTCAAGAGTGGTTATAATCTTATGTTGAACATTACAGGAAAAGTAGATGGCACGGCCTTGCAAAGAGATTGGAAAAATTTGTGGCGTATTCATACACCGCCGAAGGCAAAGCATCTTCTTTGGCGAATTTGCAAAGGTTGTTTACCGACTCGTACACGGCTACAACATAGGCATGTTTTCTGTCAATTGTCTTGTCCACTGTGTGATAATAGTAATGAGGACGACTGACACATTCTCTTTGACTGTAATGATAGTATACATGCACGACAAGCAGCTGGTTTAGAGCATATTATACTGCCGAAAGCTCAAGCTATGGAACGTGTTCGTGTTGATTTGAAGTTTAATTCTTGTTTGTCAGTAGATGTTGAAGGCCGGAGTGGGGGACTGTCAGTCATGTGGAGAGATACAATTAACTGTAGAGTGATGAATTACTCGAGGAACTTTATCAATTTAATAGTGGAAGAAAAGGAGCAGGAAGAATGGAGACTCACATGTTATTATGGATACCCAGAAAGAGGAAGAAGAAAACAAGCATGGGACCTTTTGAGACAGTTGAGGGATATGTCTGACCTACCATGGTGTATTGTTGGGGATTTTAATGACTTGTTGTCCCAAGAAGATAAAAAAGGAACTAATCCCCATCCGAATTGGCTATGCAACGGTTTTAGAAGTGCAGTTAGTGATTGTGACCTTACAGACATTCATCTAGAGGGTTATCCGTATACATGGATCAAAAGTGCGGGAACAACGAATGTTATTGAAGAAAGACTAGACCGTGCAATGGCAAATTCGAAGTGGCTCATGAATTACCCAAGTGTTAAATTACTAAACCTTCTAGCCTCTCATTCTGATCATAGTCCTATACTGCTTCAAAATTCACCTATGATACGTAATGGGAAAACTTATGCGTTCCGTTTTGAAAACACTTGGCTGAAGGAAGATGACATTGAAGAGGTAGTGGAGGACGGTTGGGGGAGGGGTAGCAGCATTGAAGTTACTAATAAAACAACTCGGTGCGCAGAAAAACTCAAGGAATGGGGGAGAAGGAAGAGAATGCGGTTCAAGTAGGAGGTGATGGAATGTAGTGAAGAGATGGATAGGTTGAGGGGTAGTCATGAAAGGGCAAGATCACAACGTTACAAGGAGGTTCAAGAAAGGCATGCCAGGCTCTTAATTCAAGAAGAAACCTACTGGAGACAAAGAGCGAAGATGCATTGGCTGAAGGAGGGGGACTTGAATACAAAATTTTTCCACATGTCAGCATCTACAAGGCAAAGGGCTAAAAAGATCGATAAATTAGTGAATGAAGATAATATTGAGGTCAAAACTCAACCTGAAATATGTCAGGTAGCCAAGAACTACTTTGAAAAACTTTTTAGTGCAAGTGTAACAGTCCATGAGCCGATATTATCCTTGATTGCACCAAAAGTTACAGTAGAGGACAATGAGATGTTAACGGCGACAATAACCAAAGAAGAACTGAAAGCTGCTTTGTTTCAAATGCAGCCGGACAAGTCCCCTGGGCCTGATGGTTTTAATCCGGCTTTCTACCAGCATTTTTGGGATTTGTGTGGTGACGATATATATGTAGCGACTAAGGAATGGCTGGAGAGGGGGTATTTTCCTTCCTCCTTGAATGAGACAAATATTTGCTTGATTCCTAAATGCGAGAATCCTATCTCCATGAAGGATATGAGGCCAATATCGCTCTGCAACGTGCTTTATAAAATGGTCTCAAAACTTTTGGCGAACAGATTGAAGGGGTGCCTTGATAGATATGTATCGGAGGAACAATCGGCTTTTGTAGAAGGACGGTCAATACTAGATAATGCTCTCATTGCCATTGAGATCATTCATGCGCTTAAAAGAAGAACAAAAGGAACTAAAGGAGAACTTGCTCTAAAGATCGATATTAGCAAGGCATATGATAAAGTTGATTGGGGCTTTTTGCGAGGTATGCTTGAAAGATTGGGGTTTGCTAATAAGTGGATACACTGGATGATGCTATGTGTTAGTTCTGTAAACTACTCTGTTTTGGTGAACTTTGAAAAAGTAGGTCCTATATTTCCAGGAAGGGGGCTAAGGCAGGGAGATCCTCTCTCACCTTACCTCTTCATTTTGGTGACTGAAGGTCTTACAGCTTTACTAAAGAATTCGGTGGCTAGAGGAGACATACATGGAATACAGATATGTAGAGGGGCACCCACAGTGTCCCACCTACTTTTTGCTGATGATTGCTTCTTGTTTTGCAGGTCAACACTAGCTGAAACAAACCACTTGATGAGCATACTTAAGATTTATGAAGAAGCGTCTGGCCAAGAGATAAATTTGACTAAGTCAGAAGTTTTCTTTAGTAAGAATTTAAGTACGACAGCCCAAGAAGACCTTTCAAGAATCATGGGAGTTAGACATGTGCTTGGAACCGGGGTGTATCTAGGACTTCCATCAATGATCGGTAGAAAAAAGAAAGAGGTTTTTGCATACTTGAAGGATAGAACGTGGAAGCGGATCAACTCGTGGAGAGGGAGAGCTTTGTCAAAGGCGGGGAAAGAGGTGATGATTAAGTCAGTTTTGCAAGCCATTCCTTCTTATGTAATGAGTGTTTACCTCCTTCCGGAGTCTACGATCAAGGACATAGAAAGAATGTTGAATTCCTATTGGTGGGGAGGGGGAGCTAATAATAAAGGCATACGGTGGTTAGCATGGGATCGAATGTCCTATTCGAAAGCTCTTGGTGGAATGGGTTTCCGTGATTTACACACTTTTAATTTGGCAATGATCGCGAAGCAAGGGTGGAATATTATGACAAAACCACACACTTTAGTGGCTAAATTATACAAAACAAGGTACTTCCCAAACTCTTCCCTTTTTGAATCACAGATTGGTCATAACCCAAGCTATGCTTGGAGAGGCATATGGAAAGCGCGGCATGTTCTAATGAATGGAAGCAGGTGGAGTGTTGGGAACGGGTCCAATATCAAAGTTATGAGTGAGCCGTGGTTGAGAGAAAGAGGTGAAGCTTGGATTCCTTCGCCGCAAGTACAAGGTGCGTATAATATTACGGTTAACGATCTTATGAACACGAATGTGAGAACATGGAATAGGGAGAAAATTGAGTCACTATTTCCTTTGAATATTGCTAACCGTATTATTGATATCCCGTTGTTTGATATGGTCGAGGAGGATAAGTTGGTATGGGCAGACGGCTTGCATGGAAATTATAGCGTCAAGAGTGGTTATAATCTTATGTTGAACATTACAGGAAAAGTAGATGGCACGGCCTTGCAAAGAGATTGGAAAAATTTGTGGCGTATTCATACACCGCCGAAGGCAAAGCATCTTCTTTGGCGAATTTGCAAAGGTTGTTTACCGACTCGTACACGGCTACAACATAGGCATGTTTTCTGTCAATTGTCTTGTCCACTGTGTGATAATAGTAATGAGGACGACTGGCACATTCTCTTTGACTGTAATGATAGTATACATGCACGACAAGCAGCTGGTTTAGAGCATATTATACTGCCGCGGCTTCAGCGTTATAACAATGTAGCAGAAGTTATCCATGATATATGTACAACCGAGAATGAGCAGGTGGCAGGTGTTTTTGCGATGCTATTGTGGGTACTTTGGAACAATCGAAATAATAGTGTATGGAATGATTCGAAGGAGCCGGGAAGGAATTTAGGATTTAAAGCAAGGATGCAGTGGGAAGAATGGTTTACGGTCAACAAATTCCAGCAGCAGCACATAATTGATGAACAGGTACAGCAGGTACAAACTTGGCAAAAACCGCCGGTGGGTTGGTACAAATGTAACGTCGATGCAGGGTTCCATAAAGAATTGAATAAAACTAGTTTCGGATGGTGTTTGCGGGATCATTTGGGAGGATTTGTATTGGCAGGAACTATGTGGAAGGAAGGCAACTACTCCATTGTTGAAGGTGAATCTGCAGCTTTACTAAACGCATTACAAGAAGTGGAACGGCGAGGCTTCGTTAATGTTTTGTTTGAAACCGACTCTAAGGGCGTGGTAAATGCAATTCAACACCTCCAGGGTGGTCTATCAGAGTTTAGTTCAATGATATGTCATATTAAAAATGTATTACAATTTCAACAAAACTTTGTGGTGAGTTTTATTAAGCGACAAGCGAATATGGTTGCTCATACGCTTGCTAGGGCGACCATTTCTTGGTCTAGTCGCTGCACTTTTGAGATTGTACCTCTTTGTATTACTACCTTGCTCAATAATGAAATGAATTGAATTGATGTTTGTCAAAAAAAAAAAAAAATGTTTGCATAAAATATGTAACCTATTTTGGGAAATTAGTACATATGTGATCTGCCACTATATGGAATGTCATGGTATAAAAATGTGCATGGAATGTATTTGTACCTTATTTTCATAGTAGTTGCTGTGTTTGTAGTGTAAGTGGTTTAATATTACATCGACTATGAATGGATAAAATGTTCGGATGAGAGGTAATTCAATATATTTTGCGGTTTCAAATTTTCCCGACCACGAAGATCTATACAATAAAAAGATACGGGGAAGTGAGATTATATTCTCTAGTATATTATTGACTAGAATATTTCTTAGTGTCAATACCTATGAAGCCCCGATACTCCAAAAATGGCAAAGTATCGTGTCCGATACGTATCCGATACCGATACTCGTCCGATACTCTCCGATACTCGTATCAGAGAGTATCGGACAATTAATATTATTTTTTTAAAGAAAAAATTACCGATACGTGTTGGATACTCCTCCGATACGCGTATCATAGAAGTATCGGATAACTGATTGTTGGGACAATTTGATTATTTGGGAAGAAGATGATATATGAATGAGAGAATGAATTGGGAAAGAATAGTTGTGTTATTGAAATTAGAGAGTACAAGAGTATTTATACACCTAGTGATACTTGTTCTCTAAGCTACTAACTAAGTCCAGCTGTGTGCATAACTGTCAAAGCAGTTATCACTGGCTCGCTGAGCCAAAAACACGGGAAACTTGAATTACAAACAACACTCCTCCTAATACAAGTTTTCTAAGCAATCCATTCCCATGAGCTTCTTCAACTCATCAATCCTTGCTTTCTTCAGAGGCTTTGTTAGTATGTCAGCAAGTTGAATCTCAGACTTGCAGTATTCAAGTTCAAGCTTTTCTCTATTTACTTGATCTCTAAGGAAGTGATACCTCCTCTCTATGTGTTTACTTCTACCATGACTCATTGGATGATTGGCTAGATCTATGGCAGATTTGTTGTCCACAAGCAGTTTCATCTTGACTGCATTGTTAATCATGAGCTCTTCAAGTAGCATTTCGATCCAAACTGCCTAACATGCTGCATATGAAGCAGCTACATATTCTGCTTCACAGGAAGATAATGCCACAATTCCTTGCTTCTTTGAACTCCAACAAATCAAAGCTCCTCCCAACATGAACAAGTAGCCAGCTGTGCTTTTCTTGTCATCTTGGTCTCCTCCCCAGTCAGAATCTGAATAACCATGTACACTTATCTCCCCTTTAGTGCTCTTCTGGCTTGGCATGAGAATCACATGATCAATTGTACCCTTAATGTACCTCATGATCCTTTTGGCTGCTATCAAATGACATGTTTTGGGTTGTTCCATGAATCTACTCACCAATCCAACACTATGACTTATGTCAGGTCTAGTGTTACAAAGATACCTCAGCGAACCAATGATTTGCTTGTATAAGGTAGCATCTACAAGCTCATCAGTTGAGTTTTTGCTTAATTTTGAACCTGTCTCCATTGGTGTAATGGATGTGTTACAATTCACCATTTTGAATCTATTCAAAATGTCTTCAGCATATTTCTTCTGATGCAAGAAAACACCTTTCTTTGTGTGTTTGAATTCCATTCCAAGGAAATATGATAAATTTCCAAGATCAGACATTTCAAACTCTTGCATCAAGCTGGTTTTGAACTTCAAAATTTCTTTCTCATTAGCACCTGTGATTAAGAGGTCATCAACATAAAGACATAGAATTATATGATCAAGCTTACTAGAGCCCTTCACATATACTCCATGTTCTGAGACACATTTAGTGAATCCAATCTTTATAAGAAACCCATCAATCCTCTTATTCCAAGCTATTGGAGCTTGTTTCAGCCCATACAGTGCCTTTCTTAGTCTATACACCTTCTGCTCTTGACCTTTGACCTCAAAACCTGGAGGTTGCTTAACATACACTTCTTCCTCTAATGGTCCATTCAAAAATGCAGACTTCACATCTAACTGAGGCATTTTCCAATCATTATAAGCTGCTATAACTACCACTATTCTTATTGTCTCCAGTCTTGCAACAGGTGCATATACCTCATTAAAATCAATTACAGCCTTTTGAAGGAAGCCTCTAGCTACTAACCTTGCCTTGTACTTAGCTATCTCACCATTTGGTCTCAGCTTCAACTTGTAAATCCACTTTACATCTATTGCTTTCTTATCTGTCTTGTCAACCAGATACCATGTTTTGTTCTTTTCTATAGCATGAATCTCTTCTTTCATTGCTTCTAACCAATTTGAATCATTTATTGCTTGATCCAAATTGATTGGTTCAGATTCTGCCAGCATAGCCTCTTCAAGTAGTTCACCATCTTGTCCAATTGCATGATCAGGAAATCTTTCATAATCATTCAACCTTACTGACCCCACTCTTGCTCTAGTTGATCTCCTTGTAGGTTGATCTGGCATGTTATTCACTTCAATTGGCATTTCTACTGCTTCTTCAAGCACAGTTCTAACACTGGATGATGCATCATCATTGTGTCCAGTCTTATTACTCTAATTCCAGCCTTTTGACTCATCAAACTGCACATCTCTACTTATGATCATTTTGTTTTCTGTTGGAGAGTACAGTTTATAGGCTCCAGTTGAGTGATAGCCAAGAAAGACCATTGCTTGACTTCTATCATCTAGCTTCCTTCTCAGTTGCTCTGGAACATGCCTAAAACATAATGAACCAAACACCTTAAAGTGACCTACACTAGGTTTTGCACCAGTCCATGCTTCATAGGGTGTCTTGTCCAATAATTTCTTTGTTGGACATCTATTAATGATGTATACTGAAGTGGCAGCAACTTCAGCCCATAATTTATTTGGCATCTCTTTCCCTTTCAACATGCTTCTAGCCATATTCATTATGCTTCTATTCTTTCTCTCAGCTATTCCATTATGTTGTGGAGTATAAGGAGCGGTGATTTCATGAATTATGCCTTCTTGTTCACAGAATTTTGCAAATTCATTAGAAACATATTCTCCTCCACCATCAGTTCTCAATTTCTTAATGCTACACTCACTTTCCCTTTCAACTTGTAGCTTAAATTTCTTGAACATAGTGAACACTTCACTCTTTTTCTCAATCATATAAATCCACACATGCCTAGTGAATTCATCTATGAAGGTGAGAAAATAGTAGTTACCTCCCATTGATTGCACTTCTAGAGGTCCACACACATCTGAATGTATCAATTGAAGCTTCTGAGATGACTTCATGGGAAAGTCATGTTTGAATGCCTTCCTTGCTGACTTTGCTATGCAGCATTCTTTGCATAGTTGCTTTGGAGTTTTTATATGTGGAAGACCATGTACCATTTTCTTCAAATTTAACAAGTTTAAACTTCTGAAATTGAGATGGCCATACCTATTATGCCAAATCCAATTCTGATCTTCATTTATAGTTGTGACAAGGCATTGCTGATCAATCATGTTGATTGATATCTGGAAGGTTTTGTTGTTGGACAATGGAGCTTTCAGGATCAGTCTATCCTTTGCATCAAACAACTTTAACTCCTTATCATGCATCTCTACTGAATAGTTTTTCTCTAGTAATTGACCTATGCTTATCAAATTACTCTTCATAGAGGGTACATACAACACATCAGTGATGACTGCTTCTTGTCCATCTTTCCTCTTCACCAAGATACTTCCAATTCCTTCAGAATTCACTTGACTATTATCTGCAAATCTAATGCCTCGAGTAATTGATTCATCAAGGTTAATGAACCAATCTTTGTTTCCAGTCATGTGGTTGCTGCATCCAGTGTCAAGATACCACACATTTGCTTTGTCTTCACTCATCTTTGTAGTAGCCATCAACATGGCATCATCAGAATCACTATGAGCTAGCTGAGCCTCATCTCTCTTGGAATCTTTATTCTCAGGACAGTTCCTTGCATAATGACCAAACTTCTCACAACAATAACACTGCACTTCACTCATATTCACCTTTTTCTTTGAATTCTTGCTGTGTTTGTTTGAGTCATCTGGATTCTTTGAGTTCTTGCTTGCAGCATCAACATTATTTTTCTTCTTTCTCCACTTTTCTTTGCCTTTGTTCCATTTTGAACCTTCTTCTTTCCCTTTCTTGGTGAACTTAGCCTGTAGAGCTTGATCTACCTTCTTCTCTGATGTTCTTTGTTTCAACCTCATCTCATGAGCTTCCAGAGATGCTTGTAGCTCTTCCAACTTCAGATCAGATAGAACTTTGGACTCTTCAATAGCTACTAAAATTTGCAGTTAAAGCTCTTAGTACCTTCTCAACTTTCTGCAAGTCAGTGATGGTTTCTCCACAAGCCTTCATTTGATTAGTTAGTGTCACCAATCTTGAAAAGAAATCAGACACAGTCTCTCCTTCATTCATCTGGGTCATCTCGTATTGTTTTCGCAATGCTTGCAGTTTCACTTTCTTCAACTTTTCATCACCACCGTATATTTTCTTTAAGGTGTCCCATACTCCTTTTAGCAGTTTCTTCTTCTATGATCTTTTCAAAGATATTAGAATCTACACACTGATGGATTATGAACAAACCTTTACCATCTTTCTTTTTCTGATCACGATGCAAGGTTCTTTGTGCTTCATTTGCGTCCGCCGCCAAATCTTCCACACCATCATTCACGATTTCAAGCACATCTTGAAATCTGAATATAACCTTCATCTGTGCACACCATCTATCATAGTGGTCTCCTCTAAAGACCGGTAAATTCGCTGGGAATTGGTTTGAAGTAGTGTTTGCATTCGCCATTACAGAGTTCTTTGATCAAAACCAGAGCTCTATGATACCAGTTTGTTGGGACAATTTGATTATTTGGGAAGAAGATGATATATGAATGAGAGAATGAATTGGGAAAGAATAGTTGTGTTATTGAAATTAGAGAGTACAAGAGTATTTATACACCTAGTGATACGTGTTCTCTAAGCTACTAACTAACTCCAGTTGTCATATAACTAACTTGATCAGTTACATAACAAACTTTCCCAGCTGTGTGCATAACTGTCAAAGCAGTTATCACTGGCTCGCTGAGCCAAAAACACGGGAAACTATAATTACAAACAACACTGATGTTCTATGATGATAGAATTGGAGGACATCATACTGATACAATCTGTGTTTCCTCTTAAATAGTGAATGTTAGGGGATGATGTTCTTTGTGTGGTACTTATGATGTTTTTTTGGGATAGTACTAGTTATGTTATTTTTGGGTAGTACTTCCTTAACTTAAGATATGTAATCGTCACTTGTTTGCTCAGTATGTAATCGTTAATTGTTTGCTCAGTTTGAGTAATTTGAATGTTAATTTATTATCATTATCGATTTTTGTTATGTTTATATATTGTGCATATATATTCAATTTTAAATTTAATTTTTAAATAACGTATCGGGGCAGTATCGTATCGGAGATTTTGAAAATTTTCCCGTATCGGTATCGTGTCACGTATTCGGGCTTCATAGGTCAATACTCAAAGATAACAAATTTGATCTCTTTCCCAATTTAAAAAGGTGATTCAAAAAGTAAGGATTACCTTGAATATAAATAATGCAGCACTGCACTTATGACTTATAAGCTGAAGCTGTTAGTCGGTTACAACTTCACATGACCTCATTTCATGTTTCACAGATACAACATAAATTGACAGAAGTTCAAAGAAAAATATGGATTAGATCTCATATACTTCTTTGCTCAAATACATTAACACAACATTGGAAAAGACAGAGAGAAATTAAACTACAAACGTAGGTAGAATTGAATGTTGAAGAAAAAATAGTGCTGCATAGAAGAAGCATATAAAAAAATTGCAAAATGCGTTTGCCGGGAGTCGAACCCGGGTCTATTGCTTGGAAGGCAATTATCCTAACCGTTGGACTACAAACGCTTGCTGAAATAACTTTGCGTTGCGCTAATAAATCGTATTTCTTACTTGTACCTTAAATATTTTTTACATGTGTTATAGCATTTTAATTTATTTTTTGATGAGAAACTAAAATATTTTTAAAAATTTGTATGGTTAAGGAATAAAGATGTATCGAAATGACTTTGGTATACTGTTTGATGATTTAGAATTGAAGGTGTAGCCAAATTTTGTCTTAGTAGTCTACGATCATTCTTTCGGAGTTGTTGATGTTTTGTTCTGTTGTTAAAATTTTCTGGTTTTTTTTTGCCTTGTTGGGTATGGAACATAGTGGCTATTTTGGAGGTTGTATTGTTAGCATATCTCTGGTTATCACTTAACAATGCATATGTTAAGAATTAGGGTGTCAATTAGAGTCATTGTATGTTGATTTAGGTAGTTAGAGTCAGATAACAAATAATTACTCCAGTACTGATTATTTGCATATTCTGTTAAGTATCTGCGATAACTAGTGTCTGTTAATAGCTTGAGTGTTTCTTATAATTAAACTTTCCTAAAATATGATTGAAGAATAGCTTGAATGTTTCTTATAATGTTTGAACTTATCTATTTCTAATATTTTAGAGAGTGTCATGTGCATAATGTTTCTCTACTGCATTGGCTTCAATTCTTGCTGCTACCATTTTGATATTTTTGTCCATTACAGTTGTTTTGTGTGATAAATTGTCCATTATAGTTGATGACCCCTATTGCATCTTTTGCATAAACGACAAAACTTACATCCATTTTCATACATGCATTTCTTGCTGTTCCACTCACAAAGAGTTGATTTTTGGTGTTTTTTCATTTTTAAAAAATAAAAGAAAACTACTTTTTAATTAAAATAACTACCTCTTTGTGAGTGGAACATCAAGAAATGCATGTATGGAAATGCATGTAACTTTTGTCCTTACATAAGTTATGGCTATTTTATCAGGCGGACAGCTTAGGCAATATGCTAGGCAAATGTGATATTGTTTGAAAATTATTTATAAGTGAGAGAGATCTCTTACCTTACAAATGAATTTTGTGAAGTTGAGTTAGACCAAACTCACATAACCATTTTTATTGCCCAACACCATAGAACATGTCTGATGGAACAATCAATATTCATGTACAATATATATAAGAAGAACAAGAATTTTGATAATCTATTAGGTGTTTTTTCTTCTCTAAATATGGAATGAATTGTAATCACCGTCTCTCTTTCTTAAAATTGTAGTTAAGAATGAAGAAGGGAAATTATCTGATATTGTTTCTACTCACGACAATATCGCCAAACCTAGAAATGGCAAACAATGACAAAAAAATTGAAGCAATTCCATTTTTTTGTGGCTATTTTGAATATTATTTTTTGTATAAAAGAGGGCCGGAGCCTAAAAGAAATGAAACTACAAAGTTAGACGGACATTTTTAGGCATGCATAGTCCCTGGAAATATCGTCGAAAAGAAACTTTGAAACTCCCTAGGTAGAGACTCGATATTGTCGTGAATATGGTGATTCTATTAAGCGGCAAACAGTGATGACATAACAATTAAATCATATAAGTGACATTGTCACATAATCAAAATTGGTCTTTTGTAAAGTAACAAAGATATTTTGGACAAAAAAATGCATTTTTCACATGTGATTGAGGCAATCCAAATTCTGTCATAGGGCAAAGAATTTTTTTTTTGTATGAAAACATGCACTATAACTTTTTTTTTCAAGAACATGTAATTTTTTTTTTGTCAATAACATGTAATGTTTTTTAAATAAACATGCAATTTTGTGTCAAAAAAAAATGCAATTTAATATAATTTTTTTTTAAAGTTGTGCATTCAATTAACTATTTTTTTTTAGAGAAAAACATATTTAACTAAAATAATTTTTTTTTTAGAAAACTAAAATAATTATATAGTTATAGTATTATTGAATAATGTTATCCACAAAGGCAATGAACTTGAACTTGTGGTAAAGAATAGTACAAAAGTTTAATTTCCCCCAACTATAATTGGGAGGATTTTTTTGTTTGACTAATCGATTGGGAGGAGTCGAAACCACTTGTTATCACCAAATCAAATTAGACAATCAAATGGACCGAATATTAGTGATAAAAATAAATAAATAAATGCCGTAGTTATTATAGTAGTATTACTTAAAAAAAATTGTAGTATTAAATAAGATTATCCAGAAATGCACATAGTTGTCGGATGAGTCATAAATTGTCCCAAACTCAATCCAGTGAGACATGGACAGCCCACAGCTGTAACCCTCTTCTTTCCCACGTGTCATCCCACAAATCCAACTCACTCGCTCTCTCTCTCTCTCCTCCCTCCGTCTTTTTCTTTCCTTCACAATCACTCCTATTATCTTTTTATGGTTACTTTCTTTCGCAAATTTCACATTTCAACCACATAAATTAATAAATTCGACACAAAATCCACAATCCTTGTAGAAAATAACAAACACTTACCATTAGTACTTTATTCTTTTAATTTTTTACATTAAACACAAAAACTAGATGAGTTTGGTTTGAATTTGGGTAACCATATCACTACAAAACAATACAAGTACAACAAACCAAACCAAACAAACAAACCCTTACTACTTAGAGTGTGGTTTTGTAGTAGACTTTGAAATTGAAAAACCAAACAACCTTTGTCTCCTATCATATCCCACTTGGACTTCCACCTCATCCTTTATTTTTCTTTCTTAACGCCATGAAAACAGGTCAGTCCCTCTTTTCTCTCTTCATGATTTTTTTCTGTTAATTATTACTACTAAATTTCAATTTTTGCTAGATCCCATTTTAAAACTTTTTCTATGCTTAATTAGTTAGTATACAACAGTAACAATGCTTTTTTTTTCCTTATTCAATTTTTGGGTCTCTTATTCAATTTTACGTATATGCTTTGTAAATTTGTTTATTTGATAATAATACACAAAAGGGTAGCTAGAAAAGGAAAAAGAATAGTTTAATTATTCATGATAAATTAAAATATTACAGAATTTTGAGTAACTTAATGTTTGTGATAATTACTTGGTGAGGAAAGTAGTAATTTTGGCTTTTGGGTGTGTTGATGTGGCATTCTCTAAAACTAAAAAGCAAGGTGATTGGAGGAGGAAGATTTGTTGCTAGTGCTTAATTATTCTTGTTTAGGTTTAGTTTACCAAGAATTATCTTGATGTAGTATTGGATGGAAGTAGATTTTGGGTTGGTTTGGTTTATTCATCTATATAAGAGGAAAGGAATAACAAATAGTATAATAGAAATTTAGCATCTTCTGTGGATAAGCCTATAGGGAAAGATTTTTCTTTGATTTTTTTGCTAATATAAATTTAAGGTCAGGGAATAGTGTCTGTCCAAAAAGGCTGGGGATAATGTCCCGTTCCAAGGCAGAAAAAACCTTATGACTCATAAAACACTTACAAAAGTATTTACTTTATTTACCTCCCTCTAAGGGCATTAACGGGACTAAAACCCGAGACCTTCGGGTCCAAAATTTGTCTTTTTACCACTAGATTAAATTATTGGAGTTATAAACGATATTTTTTTACAATAACTAAATAAGCTATATTGGTGAGGAGAAATTTTTTTCATGCATATTTTTGTTGTTTGATAAAATCATGTATATTTTCTAACTCAAATCGTACTTTCAAAATATAAGGATATTAGGATGACAACAACGTGAGTAATTGATGGAATAGTATAGTATAGTAGTATAATGACAAGGAGTGTAATAATACTCGTATTTTTTTTTTGACAAAGTAATAATACTCATTTAAATCATTATATTTGTGCCCACTAAGAATACCAAAGAGAAGAATTCTAATTGCATCCAAAACATGATTGTCTTTTGAGTTTTGATACACAATTAATAATGAGATTTGGATCCTCTAAAGTATAAATTGAGAAAATCATGAGTTGTTGTATGTACAAATTCATGATTTGTTATGATGTACCTACAATATCTACATTTGAATTATTAATTTTGTTCTATTTATAAGCCCTTTGAATTTTAAGCAATGGTTGATATTAGTACAATCTAAAGTGAATTGCTCACTTTAGGGGAATCAAATCCTTAATAATGGTATATCAAGCTCATAAAAAATAATATTATATTAAAACTCTAGATTCTCATCACTAAAATTTCACTTTTTGAATTTATGTGAAAATAAAATAAACATCCATATATGCATGCAATGGCATAACAGATGAATGTCTATTCATATATGTAACTCTTACAACAAAAATTAAATATTGTTATTTTCCTTCCCTTAGTGGAGATGAATGGAAATTATCCTATGTATTTGCATAGGATGATATACATGATGGTTGAGCACATTGTCTCTCTCCATTAGTTAAAGTACAATTCTATCTTAAGAACTCCGAATTTGAAGTCTTTTCTGGACTATATTCAAAATTATTAAGATTTGTTTCTTGAATTGTGAAATTGTGTTTCCTCGATAAAGTTTGTAGTTAAAAGATTATTTATGTATCTAAGAACAATTTAGTTTATAAATTTGCATTAGATTTGATAGTTGCTGCTATTTGATTTGAGTGTTTTTAAATAACCTGTAATTTGCATTTCAGTATTACACAAGTAGCTGTTCAAGTTGATCTTAAGACCTCGGCAGATATCAATACTTGATCATAAGTTATTTTGTTTGGCGCATCAAAAGGGTGGTGTTTTTAAGCTGATTTTTATGGGGACTAAGGCGGATAGCACAACTAAACCTTCTAAATCATCTTCATCAACTCAGGAGGTACCAACAGTACCACCACCATATCCAGATTGGTCACAGGTAGTTGAACATATGATAGATTTTTGCATCATTCAAGCACTTCTGTATACAAATTATGATTGTAATTGGATAAACAACTTAATTAAGCGTTTATATAAGTGCTTATGTATAAGCCATCCTGGAGAGCTTATGCAAGTAAGCTGAGAATAGATTATGTACATGCCAAAGTTGTTTCCATGAGTTATCCCAAACAGTCTCACAAGTGCTTATGTTAGTAGATAAACTCAAACAAGTCAATCCAAACAGGTCCTATGTCAGTAACAGTAACTAATTATTAACTTCTTATTTAGGCCTACTATAATCCTGGAGCCGCTCCGCCTCCCTATTATGCCTCAACTGTTGCTCCGCCAACCCCCCATCCGTATATGTGGGGAGGCCAGGTAAATGTTGTCAGTCACTTGAGATGTATGCCATTATTATACTCCTTCAGATAATCTTCTCATGCACAATTTTGTTGAATTTTTTAGCATCCTTTAATGGCACCATATGGGACTCCAGTCCCGTATCCTGCTATGTACCCTCCTGGAAATATCTATGCTCATCCTAGCATGGTAGTGGTAAGTCACTTTTTCATTCTCTAATATGTACACTGCCTCTATGTCTCGGCAGAAAAATGGGAATTTCTCATCTGCTTATATAGAGGATGTATAATGTATTCACATATTGCTAGCCAAAGTAAAGTTTGGCATTTTAATTCATAATACTTTTTTTGTTCTTTTTGTTTCGTTCTTTTTATCATTTTTGCTAGACTCCAAGTGCTATGCACCAAACTACAGAGTTTGAAGGGAAGGGACCTGATGGAAAGGATAAAGATTCATCTAAAAAACCAAAGGGCAGTTCTGCGAATACATGTGCCAAAGCAGGAGAGAGTGGAAAGGCAGGCTCAGGTTCAGGCAATGAGGGATTTTCACAAAGGTTTGACAAACCTCGTTAATTTAAGATCGTTTTGAGATTTTTCCTTTTCAATTTTTCTTTCTTAACATGAATTTCTGTATCAATCATTAAACAGTGGAGAAAGTGGTTCAGAGGGTTCATCAAATGGTAGTGATGAGAACCAACAGGTAAATGTCAGATTACCATCATTACATGTATTCTCACTTGCTTTTTGTAAATAACAACCTTTCTTATGAAGCACTGATACAAATATGGACACCGGACACAACATTGACATGTCAATATCAGTCATAATTTGAGAAAAATAGTATAACTGAAATGTAACTAATAACTATATTTGTTAGTGTCAGTCACCGACACTTGCCTAACACCGGACATGACTTCAATCTGAAATGTCAGTAGTAGTGCTACATAAGACTTTGTTTCTTTATTCACAACAAAAATATGGATTGAATTGATCTAATTACAAGCATATTGACCGGTTTTCTGTATTTACGTTTTGTCTGATGACTTCTATCTTTTTAGGAATCAGCTAGAAACAAGAAGGGAGGCTTTGACCTCATGCTTGTTAATGGTATGTGTCACCTGCAATTGATGTTGTCTTTTTTTCTTTGCTGTTTCTGAAACAAGTTATTGTTTGCACGAACTTCAGGAGCGAACGTACAGAATAATACCACTGGACCCATTTCTCAATCGCCTGTTCCCGGAAATCCTGTTGTCTCGATGCCTGCTACTAATCTTAATATCGGAATGGATTTATGGAATGCATCTCCTGCTAATGCTGAAGCTGCCAAAATGAGACACAATCAATCTAGTGCCCCTGGAGCTGGTGAACAATGGATGCAACAAGTATGGATTGCATAGTTGGTTTTTGTTAAAAGATGTTCTATTCTTGTATTGCTTTTTGTGGTCAACATTTTCAGTCTTTGTGCCTATGCCAATGGATAACTTCCTCCGACCTCTTAATGTGTCTCATATTGATTGATATTGATAGGATGATCGTGAGCTGAAAAGACAGAAGAGAAAACAGTCTAATCGAGAGTCAGCTAGGAGGTCAAGACTACGCAAGCAGGTTAGTTATACTTGATGTCCCCGTAAGGTTGTGTTTTTCTATATTCGATACTTACCGTTTTACTTCAGACAAAATGATTTGTTTGCGTTTCTTTTACCAACCAGGCTGAGTGTGAAGAGCTACAAAAGAGGGTTGAGGCGTTGGGAGGTGAGAATCGAACTCTGAGAGAAGAGCTTCAGAAACTTTCTGAGGAATGCGAGAAGCTTACATCTGAAAACAATTCTATCAAGGTATGTTTCTCTTGATCATTTGGCATATAGTAGTACCTTAAACTTTATTGTCTGAAAACAATTGATCTATAAACAGGAAGAGTTGGAACAATTGTGTGGGCCGGAAGTAGTTGCTAACCTTGAATGAAACAAACAAAACAGTTCCTCGGTATCGTCTTTGTGGCAATAGCGAAAGTTGATTGACTCTTGATTAAGACAAATCTGCAGCTGGAATTTTCTAATCAGTGGACTGGTCTCTTAATTGAGAATAGGATATAATGTTTTTTTTTCCTTCATTGTTTTACTAATTTTATACCATTAATTAATCTTCAACTGTAATTGTAATTGCGCTTATAATTTACACATAATTTGTTGTAATTTGTACCTCTGTGTGACACAATAGATTATGTAGACTACTAAAGTACTTCTGTTTAGAATTTAGTTTTGCAAGTTGTTGAGAATCTAGTTTCAACTTTCCAACTTTTTTATTTTCAATACCGGCTTAGGGTATGCTTGGATTTGTATAGGATGGAATGAATTGGAATGGAATAAAATAAAATAGGTTAGCATAATTTTTAAAATCTACCTTATCTTTCATTCATTCTATCATATTGGTGGGTATTTATTTTCCGTAGTTTTGTGATGATACAGCTTTGCAAATTAATATAATCTTTGCTTCAACAAAATTAATATAATCTTATAGTATTGTTCCAATTTTATCGGATGTCCCCGAAGGAATCTTATAGTATTGATTTTAGAAGATAATACAGTCAATATGCCCATTTTGTTACTCCCAAAGGAGTGATTCCTTAAAATAGTTCGACAACCTTCGGCAATACGAAGAATGAGTTGGGAGTCAATTTTATCCTTGGAACCTTTCCGAAGTTATAATTCTAACGCTTTGGAAGATAACTTCGGAATTTTACGTTTCGGATTGTAACTTCCTAAATGCACCATAGAGATCAGGACCATAATAGTAGTGTCGAGTTACGTTTTTTGAAGTTCAAACTCAAAGTTAGGTTAATCAGGCTTATTTTTCATCACCAAAACGTAATTCAATTTCTAATTACTTCCTTTTATCCTCGTAAAAGTTTCCACATTGAACTTTGCGTGAATTCTATTTTGTTTATTTTAATAGAAGTAAATTTCACAAATGTTTCTAATTTTGATTTTGAATTGTTGTCAAAGATTGATGAGGTTTGTAGTTTGAAAATGATAGTAATAAGATTTATTGTTGTATTGTTTGTGTAATATAATAGTTGTTGGGTTGAATTTGTAAAATGTGTAATTGAATTAGTGTTTAGGAATTTCATTATGGTTTTATGTGCACCGAGTGTTTGACAAAATGCATGAATGAATTATTTGTTGTTTTAGACATGTCTGAAAATGTTGGGAGAGAAAGATTTGTTGTGTAGAGTGCAACACATGGTTCTGCACGTAGAGAGCGTCGGAAAATCCTCCTCAGAACTCCCTCATGATGCAACACAGTGTTCCTCAATATAGTTCTTAAATGCAAAATAAAATCAAGATGGTGGTGTATTAATATTTAAGTCAGCTTGCTTGAAAACCTCATTTAATTTGATTAACCAAAGTACCAAACAACACATAGACATTATAGTAAGTTCTAATAATAAAAATCATTCTAAAAAAGGAAAAAGTAAAAATTCCTAATGCTGCAAGAAGCTAAAAAGCAGAGGCTGCACAATAATGCCTTCAGAAAATTGTTTTATGTCGTTGGAATTGGAATTGTGGTGATTGCTTGTTGTGCGGGGCAATGAAGATGTGACGAGTTGAATTTGTGAAGAGGGGGCACCAAGGGAGATCGGTTCACAAGAAGCGACACGAGTAATGGTTGGACCTATAGTCCATCGGGTCATATTAATTAGTTATTAATGTTATTATTTTTCTCTTTGACCGGGACATAAATCCGAATCCTTTTACATCTTAACTCATTTATCCCTTAGCTCAAACCAATTGAACTACGTAACCCATCCCATGTTCAATTATTAAACTTTAAAAAAATTAGTTTTTTTAATAGCTATATATATATAAGCACAAATGGTATAGAGACATTTCATCCATGACTTATATCCATGATGTTTGTGAAGGCAATATCTTTTTCTTTGGTACAAAGGCATTATCCTTTTATTTGTAGCGCTAATCACTAGCTAGAAATAAAAGGGGTAGGGCCAAATAACTCCATTGCTCCTCCTTAAAGCCATACAATCATTTACATATCCTTTTGGATTTCTCTCTAAGGTCTCTTTCAAAAATCATTTAAAAAATGTCTACTTAGAAAATTTTAGCTTGCGATTCATTTAAGCAAAATGTCACTTTCCCCCATTTCAATTTCCAACAATTTGGTGGTTCATTCTATCACCCCATCAGTTCCTCTCCCTTTCACCTCTCCAGGCAAATATACACACATAATATTCCATTCGTCCTAATGTGTAAGTTTTTTCACAACGTACAACATGTTAATATTTTTTCCATTTATATAAGTGACTTATAATTTAAGATAATATTTATAAACAAGTGCCTTAATTGTCCAATCATTTTCAACAACAACAACTATCATCAAATTCACTATTATTTCTTTTATGGATAAAAAGCAAATTCTCCATTAATTTACATGCCCAAAATATCGATGGTGATACTTGTCATGGGGAGCGGATGTTCATTGCATGGAATTAACGTCATTGTGTAATAGCAAACATGATCTTGCCTTAATAATATAGAGTCTTTTGAAGGAGGATTGTAAGAAAAACAAGTGGTTAAAAATTCGATCTCCGACTCTTGCGTATATAAAAAGATTGATCGGAACGAGATAATTTATTTTGTGTGTTTTACGGTCTATCAATCAGACGAAGATTAGTTACCGTTAATGATAGTTTAAATTTTGTATACATCACATGATAATCAATAAAAAAATAAAATGTGAGTAGAGATCTCTCTCAAAAAAAATTTAAAAATGGAGAGCTCTTTATCTATAAAATACAAAAATAATATGGAGAACGCTATACCAATGTTTTGAGTATATAAAAGTCAAATTTTACAAATACATGTCACCAATTTGAATGATGTAGCAACACATTATTGAATGCATGTGTAAAAAAGTTTTACACTGACAGACAGTGCACAATAATTAAATTATTTTCAAGGTATTATTAACTACTTATTATCTAATTTTATCCTTTAATTCATATTACTTTTATCACTTTCAAGTTAATATACTCATCAATTATGTATTGATTTGTAATGATGATTACACCAATATCTTATTGTCTCTTGTGACAATTTCACTAGATGGAGTTCAATGTTGGTTGATCTCTACCTTTCTACTTTTTTTTTAATGAACAAACCATTTGCATAAAATAAAAATGAATGACCCACATATTATGAGAAAAATTTAATAAAAGAGGATCATTTCTCACAAAATAAAGAATAGTTTAATAAAAATATATTTTTCTTAATTTCATTAATTTATACATTTTTTTTAATCTGTATAAAATGATTAAATAAATATTCATTTTGAGACGGGGAGTAATAAATAATCATTTCAACCTGAATTATTTAAAAATAAAAAAAAAATTCAGAAAAGTAGGAAAACCACTTTTAACCTTTTATTTAAGAAATAAACGTGATCGAAAGTGTGAGTGTGTCATGCAAAATGGATTACATGCCGCCTGTAAAAAGCAGTCACAACAGTCATTGTTTTTACCCGTTTGATTAAGATCAAAAAAATTATTGATAATTTTAAAAAAAATTAAATTAGGAAAGACCGATTTTAATCCTAGATTCTTAACGCTTAACCTGCACAACTGTGATATTTCGACTGCGTCCAATTTGAGTTTGAATCACAAATACTTATTTTAAAATTAATGAATATTTTAAAAGTGAAAAATTGAAAGTTTGAATATGTTCAATCTACTAACATAAACTCACTGGATTATAGCTTTAGTTCTAATTATTTTTGTAAAAAGTTAAGTTAACATAACAAGAAAAATACGCTCTAATGGAAGAAGATAATCTCTTGTAGCAGCGTGAAGAACCAAATCAAATACTATATGTTAAAAAAAAAAAAAGGTAATTATAGTCTTATAACTCACATCTGAAAAATCACAATTATCAATACACCCCCAATTCTACTTTAATAAGTCACTATTTATTTGTCTGCTCTAGTGGTCCACAACAGGTTCGGGCAACATGAGTGCCAGTCTTATTAGAGTTGAAATTGTTGCATAGTGCCGATATTATCAATGCATTATTGCATTATAGCTTTTGTAGTATCATGTTTTTTTTGACAAAATATATCATAATAATATTATATGATTATGTGACAATTCAATTTTTTATAAGAAAAGGAGTTAAATTACTAAATCAACCGAGGAAAACTAACTCCTCTTACATCATTTTCTAATAGAAATTTTAGAGTAGAAGAAAAGACATTAAAAAAAATTACAATTAAAATCTAAAGAAGAATGTACGATATTTGCTAACAGATCAACAACATATCTATTAGTCTCGTAATACACACATGACAAACTGAAGTACTTCATCCAAGACGGTGAGAAGACTATCACCTGTTGGAGAAGAGGTTGAAGGAAGACATTTAGAAATGAGCCTAAATTGACCATATTAGCCACTACTAGAGAATCCATCTCAATAATAACATTTTTGATATTCAACTCATTTGCCATTTCTATTTTACATCATTCATATTTAAATATATTTTATAACTTACATAATTTGGAAAAGAAAAATAAGTTATCTTCTCGTAAAAATTTCCTTCTCAAACAAATTTTAAGGCTTTATTTGTGAACTTGAAGAGAGAAGAGACTTTTTTTTTATGGAAGGGAGAGAAGAGATTCGGGGGAAGAAAATTGAAGAAAAAATAGAGAAATTTTTTCTTCAAAACAATTTGGTACGACGTGGAATGATTCTTCAAAATTTGTTATTGTGTATATGTGATTGCAGAATCATTGAAATCTCCAATTACTTATTTTTAAATTGTGATTTCTCCAAGTTGGTAAATTTTGAGCTAATTAGGTGTCTTTTAGCAAATGTTGTTTACAATCATGCTTTACAATTTTGCAATTCTTATGTTTTTTTAAGGATGTCTGGTTGGGTTTTCGAGCGATATGGTTGACGTGTTGATGAAATATTTAGAAAGATGGAAATAAGAGGTTATTGCTCATAAAGAGTCTTATATCGAAGTTGTGTTTAATAGGATGAAAATTGTTTCTTGATAGTGGATGAAGTCTTGAAAGAATAGTTTTATATTTTATTTTATTTTATGAAATAAATTGGCGGTGGTCTAACCCTTTGAATTGTTTGAGGTTTAGCCGTGAATAATTAACTTGTACCTTTTCCTTTTTAACCTTTGAACATCTTTGATTTCTTTTTCTGTTAGGCAATATATAATATATTCATTTGATTTCTTAAAAAAAAAAAAGATTTTTTTTACATTTTTTGAATGATCATTTTTGTAAGAATGCTAGATCAATACTTATATAATTACTTTATGTGCAGGAGCCCGAGTTCGAACTCGGATACTCCACTTATTCATCTTTAGAGTGAATTTTCTAGCCATTAGGCTAGTTGACCAAAAAAAAAGATAAAAACCACTTTGTCCTATAAATGTAGTTCGAATAATAGCTACCGGAAATATTATTGAAATGGTCGGGGTTCGAACCCGAATTCCACATTTAAATATGTGAATTTTACTATTATACTACTTGACAAAAATAAATAAATAAGACCCAGGCGAGAACATATTTTGAGTTCTATCTACAAAAATTGTCTATAGTTAAAAGTCACAATTAATGGTGTGTTCAAATAATTTTGTAAGTCCTCAAATTCTTCTCTAAATGATAAATGTTGTTCAATATTGAGCTTTTTAACATTTACAAAAAAATGTCTCAAAGAGCGATTTAAATGATTTTAACGATTTTAGAGCAATTTAAATTATGTAAAATCGTTTCAAAATACTATTTTATCCAAAAACGATTCTATCAACGATTTAACTTGAAATGTCAACCTAAAAACAAAATCTATAGTTTTTGAGTTTTAAATCGCGATTTTAATTAACAACTTTAGATATAAGTCGAAAAAATTCTCAAATCTGAATAGATTATATCTTTAGCTAAGACAAATGCCTTTTAAGAACAAATTATTTGTGTCACTAAAAGTCTACTTTATTTTATTTATTTTGAAAAGCAAATTGGCCGCATGTTTTAATTTTCTAATTTGTAACAAACTTTTGAATTTACAGAATTAGCAAATAACTTATTTTCACTGGTTGATGAATAAATACCCTTAAATTATAATGGAGTTGATTAGAAAAAATCAAAAAATAATTGTTAAACTGTGATTAAGTTGGTGATATTGCATAGGCAGTGTCCAGAAATAATCCCTCCCCTGCACGTCGTTCTCAGCTGTGAAGAGAATCTATTTTACTCTCTCCTGATGTCATAATAACAATGCTGAATTATTTCATACAGATCAGAAGAAAAGAAGCCGCATCATCTTTTCTCTCATCTCTCCTTTTCTTTCCTAGCTACTTTCCTCTTCTTCTAATTTTTTATATTAACCATCTAGTTTTCAAGGGAACGAATCCGATCATCTAAAGTAACTGCGAGGTAAATAAATTCTAATCCACAGAAATCAAACTCAGATTCTCCTGATAAATTTATGTTAAAAAACAACTCATTAACCACTTGAACTCAATAATACCTGAATAGTACCGAGTAAATGAAGATTACTTTGGTTATTATAACAAAAATAGAACGTAGTAATACAGCACCACCACTACTACACACTGATAATGTACGTAGAAAATTAAAGTAGTGATTAGATTAGATTACATTACACATACAATATATATATATAGTAGCTATAGATAATAGCTAGGTATAGAGTTTGAGTTGATGAAATGTCATTTTAGGGTTAGATGAAGGACTGGGGTCCTTACTATGGACCCCATGATGATCAAGTTTCTGAAATGTATGTCGATTATCGTGTGCCTACTAGGGCATGTAAATAAAGTTTTCTTGTATCACTTTTTTGATCATTTTAAATAAAGGAAGAGAGAGAGACTTAACAACATTCATTCATTCATTCATTAATTTGATATTTCATTCAGATCAAAGCAGCAGCTATAGCATGGGTCACCATTCTTGCTGCAATCAACAGAAGGTTAAGAGAGGTCTTTGGTCCCCAGAAGAAGATGAAAAACTCATCACTTACATTACTACTCATGGCTATGGTTGTTGGAGTGAAGTTCCTGACAAAGCTGGTATATCTATATATATATATATATATATATATATATATACACATATCCTTTTTCATTCAATTATTATTTTCTCTAAATTTGCACTTTAATTAATTTGCTCATCTTAATTAATAGTAATAATTCATGATGATCATCTGAATTAATAAACTGCAGGGCTTCAAAGGTGTGGTAAGAGTTGTAGATTGAGATGGATAAATTATTTGAGACCTGATATTAGAAGAGGAAGGTTTACACCTGATGAGGAGAAGTTAATTATCAGTCTTCACAACGTTGTAGGCAACAGGTATATTAATTCATTTCTTGTTAATTTATTTAATTAATTACACTATTAGAAGCTGTCATGATTTCAATCCTTTTTTTTTTTAATAAATTAATTTGTTGATCATCAACTCTTCCTTTTTTCTCTTCTTACATTTTCTGTGTGATATGCCTTTTCCTCTTCAACAAGGGAAGTGTATATATGAACTTAAATTGCCTATTTGGAACAAATATATATTTGTTACTAATTTTCTTTACTCTATTGATTGAACGGTACACTATATATATATATCCAACAGCTAGCATATATATAAAATACATTGAATTTTAGCTAGGTATTCAATATATATCAAAACAAACCAAAGTCCCTTGCTAGCTCAGGTTAGCATATGTTTGGATCTGCATTAATAAGCTACAATATGAACCTTCTGTGTTGCTGCGGTATTTCTCCGCGATTTCTAAATAATCAACGCGGAACCATACATATGCTTAATGATCGTATAATCAATTAGTAAAAAGAAATTTCTAGAGTTGATTCAGGCTATATATGAAGGAGCTATGAAATCCAAACTTCTGTTTTAGATAGAGATGTAATTACTAATTAAGCAAGCAGGCAATTGTTCTTCTTTCAGTTGAAATCTTTGTGTTCCTACCCTCACCTTCTCACACAAAAACCTATTATATCATCCGATCACTATTATAAGCAAAAAAACATTTTTTAGATTCATTTGATCAAATACTTCAGTTATTTAACGGTGTAATTAACATTTTAATTGATAATTAAGTTCATAAATTTTATATTTTGTGATTGAATTTGGGAAATGAAATGCAGATGGGCTCACATTGCAAGTCACTTACCTGGTAGAACGGACAATGAAATAAAGAACTACTGGAATTCATGGATCAAAAAGAAAATCAGAAAACATAATTCAGCCTCTAATTCTTCTTCAACCATCACCAATATTAATACACAAAATCATGTTCTTGATTTCAGTTCCAATAATATTAAACTAAGCCACTTTTCCAACCAAGATCAGAATGTAACATCAGCAAAACCAATATCATCATTTCAAGAAAGTACAACTTTGTTTTCTCCCACATGCCCTTTATTTATGTTTGAGCCAAATTCATTACTACATGGAAGTGCAACAACAGAAGGTACTAATAATAATCATAATTTGCAAACAGATCAATACTTTCAAGATTCTGTTAGTTTGATGAATTCTGAAACATGGAATCAAGTCCAATCATCTGTATCAGTATCACTACCTCCTCCAATATCATCAACAACTTCTTTTTCAATGGATACAATGAATATTAATTATCTACCACCTTTGATAGAGAATGTGGAAAACATGGAAGAAGAATCATGCTTTGATCAGAGGCAAGAGATGAATAACATCAATGATCAATGGCATCAACAATGTCCTAATAATAATAGTAACTTTATTTTCTGGGACAATATGGTTCATGGAAATGACGAACTTGGTGGGGAAGAACAACTAGCACCAAATTCATCAAATATGGGAACAAACACTATTGCACTTTCTCCTTTTCCTTCTTCATCTTTTTGAGATAAACAATTAATGATTGTGTGAAACACTGTCCCTACTCTTTTTTTTATCTTTTTTCAGCCTCCTTCTTTTGACATTTTTTTCTAACTAGGAGAAAAAAAATTCATCATGGTCCATGCCAGGCTTTATTTCTGAAACTTGCAGGGATTCTTCTTTTACTTTTGATGATATTTTTTTTCAATTTTCTCTGTCCCTTTTGATTGCTGATTTGTATGTAATATGTAAAGATTGTAAAAAAAAAGTGAGTGAAGTAATATACATGTAATGTATAGCCATGCATGCGTGAAAGATTATTTGAGTGTGTTCTGCCTCTTTAGAGGGAAAAAATAATAAAGGTGATTGCTACTGGTAGGTAACACTTAGCAGAGTTTGATTTTGAAGATACTATATAAAGCATTTTTTATCATTTCAATAAAATATTTGAAAGTACGTGTGGTGGATTGTGAATGATACTATGATAATAACATGCTGCAGTATGTGTTCATTACATTTCATGTCTTTTTTTTCTTAAACCATAGTATTTAACCCATCCGACCGTCTAATCTGACTCGGAGTTATTTCTGGCATCAAAGTGGGTTCAGTCCTCTCATGATTATAGTTGTAGGGGGGTCAAACTGTGATCTTTCTACCAAGTCAAATGTCAATCACCACTAGAACAACTAAATATCGGTTACACTTCCATGTCTTTTATATACTAGCTTTTGATTTTTGAAGATGTTGTGCTATAAAGTATCTTCAAGTTGGTACTAGTAGTAATTATGTTTGACTGTAAATTATATATGTGGTGATTAATTGATGAATGTCCACTTTAAATTTGCATGTCTTATAAGTACACTACCAACCTGTCTTTGAAAATTGAAAAAGGGCCAAAAAAGATAAAAAAAGCCTTGACTTATGACATGCTTGTCCCCAAATTACCAAGTCCTATAAACGCCAAAAGCAAAACGGAGATAAAGAGAAATGACATGTGTCAGGTAACCATTATCTAAAGGGGACCTAGCTAGGAGAAGAAGCATACCATACCACTAAAGATTTTGTTTCCACATTTTATATACTATAAAATGTAATTTTTTCGAAACAATTCTTGATGTTGTATCAAAGTAAATATTCATTCAAGTTATTTCTGTCAAAATCATACTACTCTAATTAGCAATTACAAATCAATTTTCACTCAGAGAGAATCAACCTTTTTCTAAAAGCCTTTTTAACATCCAACATAGCAGCAGTAAACTTAGCAGAAAGGAAGTAGCATGACAATGTTGAAAGCAACTCAACTCAAACAATGTAATCACAGAAAATCCCATGCACATAACGTGGTCTGAGATACTCTCATTACATATATAGTCAATGTTACGCACTTACCATGAATTTTGACTAAAAAAAACTTTCAAAATCTGAAACTTTTGTATATTGCAAGAGGAAGCAATATTGGAATCCAACACATTGACTAAAAAAACTTTTGAACGCACATTTTGACTAAAAAAACTTTCAAAATCTGAAACTTCTCATTAGAGATGGATCCAACACTTCCGGCCTCCTAAATGTTACAATTTAGAAATTTAAACCCCTATTTTTAAAATAAGAAGAAAGCTTACGCGTGCCCAAGGATACATATTAACAAATGCAATATATAACGCTTAAAATTCTGTGCATTCAACTTTAGAAAAGTCAAAATATTACTTTTTTCAATGTAAATTTTCACTTTTGATTTCCTAAACATGTGCTCTTAGGGTAGCAAGACTCTCAAAATAATAACTTGGGTCGCTTAACTTTATCCTCAATTGCAAGAGTGAGAAATTTTGACTTTTTTGTTATCAAATAACGTAGTGGCTAGAATCTCGCAAATTAAGTGAAATAAGTGGAGTGTTTGAAGTTTGAACTTCAATTCTTACAAATATAATGTACGATGCTCATACCAACCGAGCTAAACTCGAGAATTTTTTTTGACATATCTATTAGAATGTTTGATGCAACTATGATTATTAAAAAAAATAAAGTAAACAACAAAATTGTCCATAGTATAATAACCAATATTGTGGGAGTATGAAAAAGTAAGAATTTGGGTGCATATGAATGTGATATTTATTGTGTCAAAAAAAAAAAAATGAATGTGATATTTATATTTTAAACTAAAAATCTACTCCATAAAATAATTCTTCAAAATATGTATTTATTTAGTTTTTATTAATTAATCTAATAGTTATAATTTCATTTTTTTTGTCAAGTAGGCCAGTGGCTAGAAAATCCACCTTTAAAGGTGAATAAGTGGAGTATTCCGGGTTCGAACCCGACTCCTGCACGTATAGTGCGATATCCCTACTAACTAAACTAAGCTCACAGGAATGTTATAATTTCATCTTTAAGATGAATGAACGAGAGTATCAGGATTTAAAGCGTGACACCTGCTTATAAAATGATTCGTGTAAAAGTTCAATTAAAATTTCTAAAGGAGGAAGAAAAAAAACAAGACATTTTTAATTTCTATTTTTTATTTTACATATTGTTTTATATTTATGATGACGTGTAAAATTTTGATTGGATGATATTTTTAAAGGTGAGATGTTATGTTCGCTTCGCTCTCTCCTTCCTTTCCTTATATCCCCAAACAAAATACACTGCGCGCTTTATTTTTAGGGTTTACACTCACAGAGTTGCGGCAGAACTCATTTTCATTGCGCCACCATGGTTTGTTATCAAATTCCCAATTCTGAATCTTTTTCTACATTTTCAATTGTTAATATTCTCACGTATTCTAATTTGTTGTTCAGATCATATCAGAGAAGAACCGCAGAGAGATCTCCAAATACCTCTTTCAAGGTATTTTCATTACATCAATCATAATCTTCATACTTCATTCGTTTATATGGGTTCTGGTAGTGATCTTACTTATTATTGAATTTGTTGTTGTGTGTAGAGGGTGTATGCTATGCCAAGAAAGATTACAATTTGGCAAAGCACCCAGAAATCGATGTTCCTAATTTGCAGGTCATTAAGCTTATGCAGAGCTTCAAATCAAGGGAATATGTTAGGGAAACCTTTGCTTGGATGCACTATTACTGGTTTCTTACAAATGATGGAATTGAGTTTCTCAGAACTTATCTTAATCTTCCTTCTGAGATTGTCCCTGCTACTTTGAAGAAACAGGCTAAGCCACCTGGTAGACCATTTGGTGGTCCACCCGGTGATCGTCCTAGGTAATTTACTGTTTAGACGTTATTGCATTGTTTTTGATTGTGTGTTTGTTTGTAAATTGGTGAATTTGTGAACAGGGGTCCACCTAGGTTTGACGGAGAACGTAGATTTGGTGGTGACCGTGATGGCTACCGTGGAGGTCCTCGTGGACCTGGTGGTGAATTTGGAGGAGATAAGGGAGGTGCTCCTGCTGATTACAGGCCCTCGTTTGGGGTAAGCTTATTGTCACTCTATTGTTTGTGGCGTAGTGTTAATATCTAACTTATATTGTTGTGTATTTATAGGATACCTAATTGCCTTGTTTAGGATTTAAGATGATGTTAGTATACTGTTATGTATTTATAGGATGCCTAGTTGCCTTGTTTAGGATTCAAGATGGTGTTAGTAGCTATCTTTTAATTATGTATGACTTCTATTTGTTGTGGTGAGTCTTGAACCACTTCTAGTAGGAGGAAGTCATGGTGTTTCAATACTTGTTTTGCTATCTAATAATGTAACATTCTATAAGCTTCAAGTTTTTGGCTTCCCCGTGTTTTAGGCATGATCTATGTCCATTCTTCAATATTATTGGAAGTTGCAAAGTTTACTTGAATTGGTTGAGACATTTCCCTCATTTTCTTAATGCAATTATACTATTTTGAGTGAACACAGTTGTGTACTTTGATTGATGTAGTTGACTTCTCCTGTTAGCTTTGTATAAGTGATGTTGTTTTAATAGCTATGTAGTCATCATGTTCATAACTAGGTATTTGCAACAAAGGGGTTTTGGCAGAATTCTGTTCCTGTGTACAATAAGTACTCGGTTATTTTAGATAGGGTCCCATTGTTTTTCCTTTGAAGTTTCCCTGAATCCTTTTTTTTTTTTTTGAATGGCAGTTTTCCTGAATCTAATAAGGTGTCTTATTGTGCAGGGTCCTGGTGGAAGGTCTGGCTTTGGTCGTGGGTCTGGTGGTTTTGGGGCTCCAACCAGCTCAGATGCTTAAACTATAATGTCTTCTCTGCTGTAGTTTTCTGTTAAGCTTTTTTGAACAAAATTTTCTTGTAGTTGGAATTGTTTAATCCAAGTCGCATTACTCTATATCGGTTTATCATTCAGTGGAGATTTTGAATTTGAGTGTTTTGCTTAACTTGTGGCTAATCATCTAGCCCTCAATCTCTAATTATTTTCTCTTATTCCTCGTTTTTATTTGTTTTGACGAGTGCCGAAGCTTTGATGCTTTACAACTAACTTTTCTTATGCTTGTCAAGTTTGAGCAACAAAAATCTGATTATTTTGCTTCTGGTTTACAAATTTTTCCGTGCATGTAGGAAAAAAATCATTAATGCATAAAGCCTTTGCTAAAAACCCATAAAAGGCCATTTGTCAAATAAACAGATTGGGAAATGTTACCTCCTAACTTTTGTTCACGGAGTCTAGTATTCTAGAGCAATCCTTCAATTACACTAATCTTATCATTATCTTTTTTAACTCATCAAGTGTGCTTTCATTTGTCATAAAATGACTCTGGCGCATTACATTCAGAGGCCATCACTTGGTATATTGTTGTGACTTGTGAGCTGACTATTGTAATACACAATAACAACTGTGATGAATATTTTTGTGTGGTGTTTCAAATCTCTTCTATTTGTTTATTTATAGATGAAATGAATGGATGTGATTGCATACATAAAAAATATAACTATTAACATTAACAAATCAATAAACCTGTAATTACCAGTCAATGATACCTTGTTAATTAATGGTGGTAAAATTCTATTCATGTTAATGTTGATGCTTATCTGAAGATTACTAGTCATCTATTATGCACTATTCAGAAATGATAGAGGAACCAAAATACTGCAAGGATCAAATGAATGTTATAGGGATTTGATGGAATGTATTTTAGGGACTTTAAGGACTAATTAGTGAACATGAGACATGAACTGTGTCAGTTTGGCACTTAACAATGCAGATAGCCTTACACTACCAGAGTCAAATGATGAAAATGGTGTTATAAACTCTTTAATATATTCATATAATTTGAGTTTTTTCTTTTGTTTTTCTCTCTATATTTAACTCCAGGTTTACTATATTCTCCAGATGAAATACAGATTTATTTTTATTCTAACAATTCAATTTTTCTCCATGCAAGTCAAGAGATGAAGCTGTTGCAAACATGCAATCATTGTCCATGAAATAGGGCACTACAAACTCAAGCACAGAGATTCCACGTTTGCTAATAATTTTCTATAAACAACAAATTCTGCATTCGCATATCAAGCACAAAAAACACTTGTTGAGACAACAGATCCTGTACTTTGAGTTGACTGAACCATGCATGAGACAGATACTAAGGAAAAACATTTTTCACATAAAAGAATAGTTTGAGTTGATTGCAAATAGAGAAGAGAAAGAAAATCTCTTGAGAACTTTATATACTGTGTAACACATAGAGTACATGTATATATGACTTTATAACTTATCTCTTTCATTTCATGTTCAGTTTAATCCATTAACTTGTTTTCATTTCTTTACTCTTTGTCATGTCATAAAGTTCACTACGTGTTGAAGTTTCAACCATGCCACTTGTTTCATTTCATATGTAATTCGTGAGTCCAGAATGGTTAGAACTTATAGGTGAAAACCAAACCTAAAAAGAGAAAGAAGAGTTGTTTCTAGAGGTTATAAGTGTTTTAACCATTATGGAATACAAAGCAAGCATCTCGTGATAAATCTTCAAAAGCAATTAATTTGATATTTTACTTTTAAAAATCACGTTATAGTTTTAGCTTTTACAGGTAGAATTATCAATAACCAGGTATTATGCTCATGATCTGGAAAACTCCATTTCAGGTTTGTTATTAAAATTTTCATTAAATCACACTTATCCTACATTTTCTTCTTTTTCACTTTCTTGTGTTTTGTTTCTCTCTCTGCATGTGTCAACATTAGTTTCCAATACATTGCTCCAAGAACAAAGGTACCCTTATATTTTTATATACTAATTTGGTGGCTTTACATTAAAATTTTCTATATAGTCAATATGTATAGTATAGTTAGAAGAAAAGGAAAATATTGTAAGGTTAACTAACTAATAAACTGAATACAGTGAAAAATTATGTTTTCTGTTGTTTATGCAGTGAAAAATGATGTTTTCTGTTGTTTCTGTTCTTCAAATTCACAAATTCTTTTTTGTGTATTGGAAAGGTGAAGACCCTTTGTTCCAACTTTTAAAACCAAACATGGCCACAAAAGAGTCAAGTTCTTCGGCTTCAGCTGCAGGGGACACTAAAATCAAAAGGATTCTTACCCATGGTGGTAAATATGCACACTACAATGTGTATGGAAACTTGTTTGAGGTTTCTTCTAAGTATGTGCCTCCCATTCGCCCTATCGGTAGAGGCGCTTATGGTATCGTTTGGTGAGTGTTTTGTTGCTTTCTTTCATGAATTTATTTCTTGGCTTTCCTTTGAGCTAGGACTAGGCCGACTAGCAACATGCTTGAATTTGATGTTTGTTTGTTGGAAATGATTTTACGTTCACTTGAACAATGTTTCTTTTTAGTGCTGCTGTTAATTCTGATACGCACGAACAAGTTGCTATTAAGAAGATCGGTAATGCATTTGACAATATAATCGATGCTAAAAGGACTTTGAGAGAAATCAAGCTCCTTCGTCACATGGATCATCCAAATGTAAGTGCTCATCTCTTGTTTTGTTCGTCTTTTACTACTTGCTCATCAAATTCGTAATTTTTTTTTTGAAGTTGGAGAAGTGGGAAATTATTATTAATTAAAGTGGCAATAATGACCATTTTACAACGGTCGGATTTGAACTCCGTACCTTGAGGTTATAAGGTCAAATTCTTACCACTGAGCTGACACCTTATGGACATCAAGTTTGTATTTTAAACTCGCAATATCTTTGGTAAATCATTCAGAGTGTATAAGGCTAGATTATGTAACCTTGTTCTAGTCTCTTTACGTTATACGAGTCTTATTAGATTCTAGCATGAATACCGCTTCATATAGTAAACTGTGAATTATCAATTATGAAATTAGACTTGAATTAGTTGTGGATTATTTAACTAAAGTTATAAAAACAATTTGACTGATGTGCAGCTAACTATTTATGGATAACAGTCTTTATCTAACAATAGCTAACTGATGAGTCAGAAACTAACTTATGTTCTATTATATTTCGATATCAATTTTTTATATTATATTATATTATATACTACATAAACATAAAATAGTACAAAATCAACGAACAAGTAATTACTATATTCTTTAGTGTTGATTGAGAAGCTAATTTCCATGCAATACAATATCTTTCTTTGTTAAAAACTGTCACAGAGACGAAAGATCTTAAGAACATATATTCGTCGAAGGTAAGTGACGGTTTTTGACTTTTTTCATACTCCAACAACTATCATGGAAGAAAAAGTGACTTTCTGAACATCTACATTTCTGAGCATATGCCCCTTTAAACTACTTTTCTATTTAAATACTGATGAAAACTGCTATTATCTTTCACCAGATCATTGCCATCAAGGATATCATACGACCCCCGAAAAAGGAGGCATTTAATGATGTATACATTGTTTATGAATTAATGGACACTGATCTCCATCATATAATTCATTCTGACCAACCTCTTTGTGAAGAACATTGTCAGGTTTGATTCTAATGATATTATTAGACCTTAATTGCATGTCAACTAGTATATTTTTTCAGAGCAAGTCTTGATTATGGTCTGTTTGGATAAACAATTTAATTAAGTGTTTATAGCTTAAGCGTTTATCATATAAGGGTTTATGTATAAGCTATTTCTTTGACAAAAGATAAAATATAGTCAAACCATTTTCATACAAGCTATAAGTTGTTTTCATAAGCCATCGTGGAGAGCTTAGGTGATAAGCTGAAAACTGCTTACGGACATTTCATAAGCTCGCCCAAACAGTCTCATAAATGTTTATGCAAGTAGGTAAGCTCAAATAAGTCAATCCAAACATACTCTATATTTGCTAACATAACATGGTCGTACAAACTCTCATGACAAGTATTGAGTTTTGATCTTCTCTTTTGAATTGAGTTCGAGACTAAGCATAGAATTAACATTTCATGAAATTTCTGCAGTACTTCTTGTATCAGCTGTTACGTGGGCTGAAATATGTGCACTCGGCTAATGTTTTGCACCGCGATCTTAAGCCAAGTAATTTACTAGTGAATGCAAACTGCGACCTTAAAATTGGTGACTTTGGTTTGGCAAGGACAACATCTGAAACTGATTTCATGACTGAGTATGTTGTCACAAGATGGTACCGAGCCCCCGAATTGCTCCTTAATTGTTCTGAGTACACCTCTGCAATTGATGTTTGGTCTGTTGGTTGCATATTTGGTGAAATTATGACCAGAGAGCCCTTGTTTCCTGGCAAAGACTATGTTCATCAATTAAGGCTTATCACCGAGGTATTGTTGTGTTGTTTTTCCTTCTAGCTCATGTTCAGCTGAAGCATTGCTAAGTTTCTAACCGATGTATTATTGCATTTGAAGCTATGATAGCTCCCTTTGAAATGATATCAGGTTCAATCTTGAATGTTGTTAATGAATGCATATATAAGTTAATATTATTGTTTGGTTATAAAATTGATGGCCACAAGTTGTGTGACATTTTGTTTTTCCTTTTGCATAAAAGTTAATAGGTTCACCTGATGACGCCAGCCTTGGATTTCTCCGAAGTGACAATGCTAGGAGATATTTTAGACAGTTTCAACAATACCGGAAACAAAAATTCTCGTCCAGATTCCCAAACATGTTGCCTGAGGCACTTGATCTGTTAGAAAAAATGCTTATCTTTGATCCGAACAAACGCATTACAGGTACTTATTATTAGCATTTCTTGTAAAATTTGAGTTTCAAGGAGAAGATTTATAGTATCATTTTTCTTCATATTAATCTAGTAATTTCATTTTCTTTGCAGTTGATGAGGCACTGTGTCATCCATATCTTTCATCACTTCACAACACCAATGAGGAGCCAGTCTGTCCTAGGCCATTCACTTTTGACTTTGATCAACCAACATGCACTGAAGAGAATATCAAGGAGCTCATCTGGAAAGAATCTGTCAAGTTCAATCCAGATCCACCTTGTCAGTAATCCCTTTCTTATTTGTATAAATGTAACTTCTATTGGCTGTCCATCGTTCAGAAGATTCACTAAGGACACAAGTTCTCTTCCTTTGTAATCTAATCCTAAACCAACTACGATATGGAAAGAAACTTCTCTTGAAAAAGTCGGATGTTACACGCATTTATACGAGTAATAAAAAAGCTGTTGTATTGTTCTGAAGTTTGCTTTAGGAGGACTTGGATGTCATGACTCATGAGCAAAGCAAATACCATAGCAAAATTGTTAGCCTGTCATCGACATGGAGCTTCTTTCATAATACCTGATTATTATATTTAAATTTCGTTTTTAAGTTTCAATTATGTATCTGGCAACATTTAAGATGCCTTCCTTCACCTATGTTGACCAGTGGTTCTTCTTGTTTCATGGATAAATTTGTTGAGTTTGGCTAACTGATATATTATTTTGCACAATAGAGTAGGATTAACAGTAAATCTGTAATAAGCTGCTTGATGAAACTACATTCATTTTCAATGCAGCACTAAATTTTACCTGTTTATGTATTTTGCAAGTTTCACGCTTAATGAATTTCGCAAAAAGATGGCTTAAATGTGTATTTATTCTTGACTTAGACTTGGAGTGTGTCTGAAATTGCATCGCCTTAGCACAATCTCGTGTCGTGTCCCAAAGCACGGAAATACAAAAGCTACAATGTTCAACTTCTAGTATACTGCACGGTATATAGTGTTCTTAACGTGCAAACAAACAAACACTTAGTCTTGTTTCATTGTTGGAGAGAAATTTTATAAGTCTCCAATAGTCTAATAATTTAAATAGAAAGTACAAACAATTTTTGAAAGTATTACAGTGTTTGGATTGTTCCTTGAACTAAGCCATTCCTTCTATACTCTCACAAATTCCTTCTATTCCTTCTATAAGTACATGTTCGAACCTCGACATCTTCGATGGGCAATTTGTATTCTGGGAAGGTGCATGCCCCAATATTCTCTACTCCTTGGTCTGGCAATAGGCCACATGGCACAGGAGTCACGCCACTTGAAATTCCAGCAATATCAGTGCAATTCCACGGAACTTTTTTAGCCTTCTTGGCTAATCCAATGGTTACATTGGATATGCAGATTCCAGTAAATGGAGCATTAGATATACCCTCTAACTTTGCAGCCATAGTCACATTATCAGCAATCATATCGCGATAATTAATATTCTGAACCACAGGAATTGCATTAGGATCATAGTTGTTATCAGCATGAGAACCATAGTCTCCTGTCATCCAAAATGCCCATTTCATGGTTTGCATAGTCATCCTTCTAACATATATGTCCCTGACATATCCTCCTCTTCCAACAGCAGTTTTGATCCTGACTCCCGATTCTGAGTTGATCGCCAAAATGTCCTCCGCCCTTACATCTTCAATTCCACCGGACATTTCACTCCCTAAAGCAATCACAGCACTGGTTGGAGAAATACAAGTGAGCCTTCTTATTACCAGCTGCTTAGTTGGCATTCCATAAGCTATACCATACTCATCCCAACCACTCTTCACAGCCACACAGTCATCTCCGGACACTATATAACAGTCCTCAATCTGCGTGTTTGTGCAAGAGTCTGCATCATAACCATAAAATCTTAGTCATCACTAGACTACATATCGCAGCATCTCGGAAAAGATATCAAGGTGTTTACTAACTTACCAGGGTTTATCCCGTCTGTGTTTGGTGAATTCACGGGAGCAAGAATCGTGATGCCTTGAACAATAATGTTGCTGCATTCAGTTTCTTTATGTTAAAAAGCATTGAACAATATAGTAGATTAGTAATAGACATTACAAAGACAAAAAGATGAATATATAACCTGCTGTAAACAGGATGAACATTCCAAGATGGAGAATTAACCAAAGTGAGATTGGATATCTGAATATTATTCGAGTACATGATTTCAATCAGGTAAGGCCTAGTATAAGTGAGCTCCCCCTTATGGAACTTTTGCCACCAAACTTCACCTTGTCCATCTAATGTACCATTGTCCCCTATTTGAATTCAATAATTAAAACAAGAAAATTTTAGTTGGACTAGATATTCGACTGTACAGTTCAATATTCGATTAGTGACGTCCTACAAATTATTTGGACTAATTAAGATGGTTCCAAATATTACCTGTTATGATAACATCGGTGAGGTTGGTTCCGAAAATTAGACTGCTATACCTTCCACCTTGAGTGTCCCTCCCTCTACCATATGACGGCAAGGGATCAATCACTGGCCACTCACTTTCATCCTAACACAAACATAATATAAAAACACTTAAATTACATTACATTTGCATATTCATATTTGATATTGACATGAAAGAGTTAAGCTATATTATCAAACCTGAGAGCCAAGAATTACAGCATCTTTGTGTAGGAATAAAGTGAAATGGCTGGTGAGATTGAAACTACCAGTTAACCATCTTCCTGGTGGAACATAAAGTTGAGAGCCACCATTTGATGAGTACTGACTCAAATGATCAATGGCTTTCTGAAAGGCTTGAGTGTTCGAAGTTTGTCCATCACCGACCGCTCCAAATTCTGTCACTGAGGCACTGTAAGCTCTACAGCTCACAGCACAGTACTCAAAATAGTCTAGAACCCGTGTTTTTCGGCTCTCGACTGTCGTCAAGCTTGGAAAAGCAACCAATAGAGCTAATAATAACAATAACACATCCATAGAAAAGAAAGAAATATGAGAATGAAACAATGTTGCTTTTGTTTTTGTTCCTGAGTTTTTGTTTTTGTTTTTCACTTAGAAAGACATGTGAATTGTGTAAGTATATATATAACTATATATTAGTACTAGTGACTATTGAGCATTATTTTTTGTCCTCTTCACATTCCACCCACCCAACCACAAATCATATTGCTTATACTGTCATGTGATAACATTAACAGGAATGTGATAAAGTTGCAGCCTGCAAATTTAGTCCATGTAGTTTCTTTGCATTTAATTAGATAAGATTAAACAGAATTTACTAGATCATATTATTGCATTTTAGTTGGAATTTGTTAAGTTGGTTTAGTCTAAGGTCAAATATGCATTTCTACATTAAGTTCAAGTCCCATTTTTTAGCTTAAATAATCTAGTAGGAGTCTTTTTACAATTACAAAAATTAGCTCTATGGAGGTAAAAAATTAAATGCTTACATTATTTACTTCCCTAAAGTAACTTCATCATATGATAAAATAATATGTATTCTTGGATATTAGGTTATTTGTGGAAGTTGGCATGTTAGTTGTTTAATGTTGATCTAAAGAAATAATGAATTGACATTGTGGACTTTGAAAAGATACATACTATGTTAGTTAGTATGTATCTATGCAGGATCATTTTGCTCTTTTCAGTTCCACCTTCTTTTGCCTTCCATTTTCTAGCCATTTTGTTATTTTTCTCTTAAATGTGTGGTTCTTATTCCCTACTAGTGCAAGGACAAATATCATGCATAGTTTTTAGTGGGTTCTATTTTAAGCTCTAGCAGAGATAGTGGTATGGGCAATAGACCATGCCGTATTGTGCATTATTTGGTGGCTAATCTTCCACTTAATAAAGGTATGCAAGCACAACTTGTGTTTTATTAACTTGACTCATTTGAAACATTTCACATATATTATCGGAAAAAAGAGATAATAATACATGACTCTATCGTCTTCAACTATTTGAATCGAGATAAACCACAATAGAACTAACAAAATAATATAACGTAGCATGTTCAAAGTTCAACTGGTTGAACGCATCCGACTTTTTAAAATACTAATTGTATACAATACATTCTATTAGTGGGGATGACATTTTATACAATGGCCACTCCCTTTATCTTATGTTGTTAATATGGAATTAAAATAAAATGAGCAGAAAGATAGTTTGGATGATGATGATGTTGCTTGCACTAATGAATGAGTTTTTCATGTGCTATTATTAAGCACTCTTTGGATGACATGTTAATATGATTATGGGTGGCAAATAGCACTCTTTGGATGGGTCCACATTGGTCACGGAACTTTGTTTGAGTGTGTATATGTGACCTACCAATGTACTATTGCTATCCCGTGAATATTTCTAGTCACAAAAATAAGACACGTAGACACTCCCATGATACCATTGTCTATACTCTCTCTTTTTTTGAACGTATTTGTCTATACTCTTTGTTCACGGGCCAAACTTCATTTTCTTAAGAAAAAAATTGATGTTCATTTTCCTATGTACAATAAAATAAATATCGTATTTATCCCTAAAAAATCTAGACTAATGTTAATGTTAATCAATAATTGAAACATGCTACATGTTATCACAAAAAATAGTTGCTCACTTTAGAAGATACCGATTCTTGTAATTTAAGTAAATCAGTTATTTGTCTTTGAAATTATAAAGATCATATAATTTATTTATGGATCCTCTCAAATTTCCAAATCAAAATTATGTGTATAGGTCCATTAAAAAAAGGTATTTTATTAATTTTGATGAATGTTTTCTGAAGCGATATTTTGAGAGGGCTAAATTAACATACTCATCAAGATATTATATAAAAGTAATGTTTCAACAAAAAATTATATGTTATTGGTATCAATTTGATCTAATGAAAAATGTTAAAGTCATATATAATATTATAAATTGAAATTTGAATCCAGTGTCGAACACATTTTAAATAAAATTACTTTTAACGACGATAAACTATGAAAAAAAAAGTATGGGTCGAAACATTAATGAATAATTACTACGGTGAATAAAATGCAGGCAAATCTCTCAGCTTATAATTATGGATATATAACTTTTTAGTCTCTTATCATATGTTTAAAACCCTACTTTTGATTTTAGATTTTTATTACAAAAAGCCTACTTAAGATTTCAAATATCTCCTCTATTCCACTTCATCTTATATAGTGAGGGGTAACTTTCTATCAATTTGTTAGAGAGGCATGCAATTAATAATCCAACTAAGACTACATTTTGAAAATGAAATCAAGGAACATGAAAGATATTCATAAAACTATGAAGATTTTAATAGGCTCATGGATGGCACACCTAGGAATTTTACTCATTATGCCCCTCAAATTGCTCTCAAGCCCCGCAAAATTCCATTTTTACCATTAAATTTAGCTCATAAGTTACATTCCAAATCGAGTCTACATTGATAGAATTCAGATTTTATCTTCCAAAACAATCTTAAGAAAGCAATATGCAATTTAGCGAAACATAAGAACACCATTGTCTTGTTTGTAGGTTGTAGCTAAAGACCCGTTCAACTGTAGTTTGGAAAACTTGGTTCTCTCACAACAAAGTTCATAAACACCTAAAGAACTTGAAATCTATGGATTTGTATAACAATGTTTTTTCTCGTGAGATTCTAATGGATTTTGTAGAGCACAAGAACTTTACCCTGTTGATATTTTGAATTGAATTTAAGAGTAAAAATAGAATTTTGGGGCGCCTGGTAGCAAATTGGGGGTCTAAAGAGCAAAATTTCACACCTATATCTTAATAATAATGCAATCAAAAGGTTGCTGCAAATTTTCTTTTCTTAGAAATATAAGAAATTTACTCTTTAGGCCCCCTAGATGCTCACAGACCCCCCAAAAATCTCAAAATATCCTATTTTGGGCCCAGTATACTATGGATACTACATTATGAAATTAATTTTTGTTTGCAATCTAGATTCCGAAAACGCTTAAAATCAAATTGTAGAATCTCAAATCATCTGATATTGCTGGAAACATGGTGTTTGGGCTTCAATTACCTTTTCATTCTTTAGTTTGTCATCTAGATTTTGAAAACGCTTACTTTCGGATATTATGTTCCGGAATCAGCTTATATAGCATGAAAGGGCGATTTTAGGGTTTGAACTTCAATTTTGAACAACCCATTCCATTCATTCATACAATGCTTTTCATTCGTACAATGCTTAACATGCTCAACACTTCAAAACAAACGTTCTGAACCCACGTTTTTTAGGGCGTATAATGCTCAATATGCTAGGCTTTCCCAGGGTTTACCTTATATAACATTGCTTCGGAATATACCTTACGAAATTATGTTATTTCAAATTGTAAATTCCAAAACAATTATATGGCCATTTGCTCATGGAGGGGGGTCTGAGAGTAATATAGAGAAAAATAATGATAATTTTATGCTTGATTGGGCTTTTCTATTCATAAAAAATAAAAATAAAATGCTTTATTGGGCTTTATTTTTCCTCAAAAAAAAGTTGTCATTGGATTTGCCATATTTTATGTTAATTCACTTAAGTCCTAGTTGAAAAATCTCCATTATAAGCATCACCTACACCCCATCATCCACACAAAGCATATATAAAATATTCATTTTACTTGATTCAAAAATAAATAAATCATTTTACTCTTACATTTTTTTAAAGTATCTATACTTATTCAATTTTTTTTAAAAAACAAAAAACTCAAAAATTTGATTTTTCCCGAATAGAAGAACATCTTTGGAAAGTTTGGCAAAAAACATACGTTTGCAAAATTCAAAATTTTTGATAAAAAATATTATTCTAGAAAATTCAAATTTTAACTTTTACGAAATAAATTTTGTTTCGAAAATCCGGAATTTTGAAAATTTAAAAAATAGAAGTTAGCCACAAGTTAACATTATATTCCAGAAGAGTCAAATTTAGAATATTCTAAGCATTTTTAAAATTTATTGAAAAAGAGGGAAAAAAAAAAGGAAGAAGTGGGGGTAAGGAGATTAGGCATCTGAGGTATAGAAGAGACTTTTCTAGTGTCATGCTAACAAGGGTTTTAAGAGGGTTTTTTTTTTTTTGGAGGACAGTGTTTTAAGAGGTTGAATATCATATTTTAAGTGAAAATTTTTATATCATATTTGCTTAGGTACCGTTTGACCTAACTTTTGTTTCTCTTCTACTTCTTTAAAAGTAAGAAGTTAAACCAAACAACAATTTTTAAAAACTCTAGTAAGAAAAAAAAAACAGCTTCTATATTTTCAAAAAAAATTATAATATATTATCAAACATATTTTTTAACCCTATTATAATAATAAAAAAATAACTTTTAATTTTTTTTTTTAAAAATAAGATTTACCAAACAAATTTAATTTTAGTTTTAAAGCTACTATTTCTAACTTTATAGTTAAAATAGCTTCTACACCTACAAAAAATTAGGCCAAACAATACCTTAATATCTATCTTAAAGGCGCTCTTTAACGTTTTTATATTTTTCTTAACATTTTTTAAGAAAGTTCTTGCTGTTGGACTCTTAAAACTTAAAAGGGCTTATTGTGTGAAGTGATATTATTCATCTTGAGTCAAACATTAGATTAACAACAATAATGATAGAAACACACTCTTTAACACACATATTTCAATGCACTTTCTTTTATTGGTTAAAATTCATATAGATCCCATAAAAAAAAATGGGCTCATATAAATTGTATGAGACACATAAATTTTAACCAATAAAAAAGTGTGTGTTGGGATGTATTATGTGTTAAAGAGTGTCTTGTTAGCTCCGCTAGTTTATCCGATCTCTCTCCAATAACTACATAGATGAGAGAACACTAATACTATCGTTAAAGAAAATGGATCTTGTCAAATAAAAATATCACGTGATTGTGTAAAATAAAAAGACTATTAAGACAGTGAGCTGGTTTTCTGTTTTGTTGATTAGTCTGTGCTATACAAACCAAATTAACAGGTAATAAAAATTAAAAAGAACTACACATAATTAGAAAAAGGGATGAGGAGAACCATTACAAAATGATATTTGTTTTTGTCTTTAAAAAATCTATGTGCATCAGAATAACGGATTCAACTTTTCCTTTTCTTTGTTTTTCTGATACTTGTGAATATGAGACATTTTCTTAGCACGTTGTTTCTCTACCAAATGACCAATTGAGTGGTATTATAATCTGAATTGCTCCAATTTGAAATAAATTGAAAATGAAATAGTTAAAATTATTGGTTAAGTTAGTGTTATAACTTACTATAAGATTACCAACAAACACAACCTGTGGGTCTATGGTTTAATTTAAGTGTTATAGCGTTATAGGGTGAGCTGGTTTCTTTGTTGCTACTTTGTGTGGCTTAATGGTTTTTCAATTTTTCATAATAAAAAACTTACCTCCATCAAATTAACGTCGTATACGATGAGTATATAATGTTGTTTAGACTGAATGCACGAGCAAGACTACAAGTATACACAATTATTTGGAAGGAGGAACGGTTTCAATTATTACATGCACTCGCACTCTTTGGTAGTTGTTTGATCCAAATCGAATGTTTCAAATTTTAATACAGATTTTAATTATTTTTTATTATAACTAAAATATACTTAATTTGATGTTTGGACCGTTTGATATTTATCCAAAACCGCCTATACACCGAGTGTGTGAGATTGCTGAATGCAGCGAATCTAAATGCCATATTTATTTATTGAGATTGGATTGAAACATTTAATTAATTATTTTTGTGCACATGCACATGGTGACATCCACTGCGTCAGATATATCAGCTAAATCCTGAATATCATGAAGAGCTAATTGGACATCACATGCATCATTCAGAATAAAGAGTTGTAGATATATGCTGTATGTTTGTGTCTAAAGAGGTAAAATAAAATGAAAGGGATTTACCGGATCCGTTTTGAATTGAGTTTGTTTGATTCTCTTCCTCTAAAATATAGCTGTGATATTCCTATCAAGCGCCAACGCAAATAGGGAGATCAAATACGAATTTGACATTGACAAGTCAACACCAATAATAATTTTAAAAAATAATTCAATATATGTAAATATGGGTCGATGTCTTGATGCGCATCCGACACCAACAACAACTAGTAATTGAATTTGAAATACAAACAAGATATGAAAATTGAATAACTATTAATTAAGTTGACACTCTTATTTAATTATTAAAATTATTATTATTTTTAATGAATACTTGATTAATTGTCAATCTGGTTTCTGCTTAGCCCACAGGGCTTATCCTGGTATTCCAATTGTATGATAATTTAGAGAGCTATATAAACTCATATAGTTCACTTCTCATTCATTCATTCATCCCCATTTTTGAAACTCATTCTTCCTGCTTAAGGTATCCAATTATAATTTAGCAAAATGATCAATAATACCATTACTGTCCATCATTTTGAAGCTCCAGAAATTGGAAAAATGGAGTGCAGGTTGAGATGCTCAAGATCAAGACCACTTCCCAAGAGAGGGCAGATCAAATCAAAGATAGTAGCTAATGTTTGTCATTTAATTTTCTCTGTTATATACCGAGCATCATCAGTTGGCTTGCATTTTTCAAGTAAAAACTAATGCATAAGGATTGTAATTTTGTATATATCTACCTTATTTTACATTTCATAACTATATGTAATGTAAGACTCCATGCTTTCTCCTCTTCAATACGACATGCTATTATTTTTAGCATATTTTTATGAGACAACAACTTCTTTTTCTTTTATAAATTATAAAAGAAAAATGGCTTATCAATCAATAAAACTATCAAAACACAAGACATAATAAAAATAGAGCAAAAAGTATATAAGCAATACAAACACTTAATAGAAAACATCAATGAATTAAATATTAGTAGTACATGACATGACAAAACTGTACCAGATAGATAGAGAGATAATATTTTTTATATTCGAATGGATATTTTCGCATTTTTTATGGTTGTACTATGGACAAAAAGTTGTCTTGTAGTTTATTGAAGGACAAAAATTCATGCTTTTGTTCAGTCACTGTACCTATTCTGTTAAGTACCATAACTAGTTTCTAAATCAAAAAGTCCCGTAATACCTATTTATGCTTTCAGAAATATGTTATCTGTCATTTGTTTCTTTATGGTTAGAGCAGTGACACTAATCCAGTGACATTGGAGACACCATTGATTGAGTTTCTGTTTCTATCATAGGTTATATCCTTTTGTCTCTTTCCCATGGTTCATATGAATTATCTAATAACTTACTAAATTCTCTTGTGTTTTATTCCCTGATCATTTGCAACTATAAGGAGAATCAAAGGTAACAAACATAATTGGCTTCGTTACTCTTGTTTTTATCTAAACATAATTGAGCTTGAGATTCAAAGTGATGAAATTAAACAGGCTTTTATAAGTATGAGGTAATTAATTGTCTTAAACTGAATTCATGTATGTACTTTGTATTTGTACATATTTTCCATTGTGGCATGACAAGAACAAGTACATATATATGCAAAATTGATTTGAAATTTATGTTACAAACAAACATCAATTTTGAAACTAACTTCCAAACTAAATTTAAGCATAAAAAAAAAATTGAATAGTCTAAAAACAACATGAAGAGTCTAAAAAGCAAAGGTCATCAAATAAACCTTTACTCCAACTTTGAATAAAGAGATCCAAAGTTAATCTAAAGGTCAGACAACTAAAGCCCAAACTTTATAGGCCCACCAACTAAAATGAGTAATGCCAGATTTTATAAAGCAAAATCCCCAAACATGCTTGCAAAAAGTTTTTACTTAAATTAAATCAAGAGAATTACTTTTGTCACTCTAGTGATTCTGGGGCGCATCCAACGAATTTATCAATATACTTATGTCCTCTACTTAAGTAGTCGATTCTATGTAGAAGGGTTTTTTTCTTTCAAAAATCTCATTCTTATAACATCTGTTACTTTAACACAAAATTGATCATCCTATTCTTAAATTATAATAAAAGTATAAAACTCATTAAAAACTTTGGTTTTCATTTTCAATTTTATAAAGTATTCATTTTTTTGTAATTTAATTGATAAAATATAAATAATTAATCCGTTTGGATTAATCTATACTACCAAGCCGTATGCCGTGTCACTTAAAATATATTAAATCACGTTTTTTCAGTATAAAAATTTGATAGGGGTAAAATTTTGTGATTTTTAAATAGAGAGATCAATTTCATAAATAAGTGAAAATAAGGGGATGAAAACTGTAATGAAACTTTTTAACCATATTATCTTAAAATTAAAGCTTATAAAATCAGTAATCCCTTCTTGGTTTCAATTTGGGGATGTTAAACTTGAACATTTTTCTTAGATTTGAACTAGCTATGAGAGATGGAAATGGATATAGGGCAGTGATTTTTTATGCAGTGAAGTTGCAATCAACAACTGTCAAGTGTTTGATCAAAATCATGCGCTTTAAATTTAAATGTAGTTTTGATTTTTTTAAGGGAATAATTAGTTTAAATTTTAGAATTTTGAAGGACCGACTTAAATTTTTTAAAACATAATGGACCAGCTTAAAACAAAATAAACACCAGGACACGCTTTGAAATTTAAAATAAACATAAAGACCAAATGTACAATTAAACTTGTGTGGTGAGAGATATTTAAATAAAAATCACTTTTGTAACTTCTTTGTTTTTTTTCTTTTTTAAATTTATTTATCTTTCGAAATATTAAAAATCCATAGTAATGTGAAATCCTAATTGAAAAAATCTTTTTAAAAATCCATAAAATCAATAAAATCTTACAAAATCTTTTAAAATCTTACCGTTTCTTTTATCAAAATAGTCATTCAAAATCTCAATTCAAAACATCGATTAAGAGCCATATTTTTTTACTTAGAGCTGCAAACCAACTTGGAAAACATTATTTAAGTTTAATGTCAGTAATTTCATCACCAATTTTAGAGAAAAAATCTTCCATCAAATAGTATGAACATAATTAATTATATTAATGTCATTACCAATTTTAGAGACAAAATCTTTTGAAAATCCACTATTATATAGTACTATTTAAATTTTACATATATAAAAGAAAATAAAGATCCGCAAAATAACAATATTTACTGAAAGCAAAGATATTGAAAGAATAGTTATTAGTAGTAATTATAAAAGTAGAATAAAAAAACAATGCCCTCTCTCAAATGATGATGATATTGATGAGTGATCCAAATCATCCCCAAAAAATAATTTCATCTTCACACACTCACTCACTCATTCAATCAGTACTGAGTGACTGTGCAGCGTCCTTCAACTCAACCTGCTGCTTCTGTTCTCTTCTCTTTACTACATTTAAAGATCTACTTCTTTTCTAACTCATTCTCAGTTCTCACTACTACATTTCAAGATTTGTTTGTTACTCTAATTCTTCGATTAAATCACCACTAAATTAGAAACATGAAAGATTCAGAAAAGCTAATTTGGGAACAGATGAAGAGTACTCCTAAATCTTGTGGTGGCACCCCCATTTCCAACGGAGGTGTATTAGTAACAACAACAACTCAATCTAAAACCTCCCACAAACTTCTCGTCTTACTCATCCTTTTCGTTTCCGTTACCTACGTCCTTTACTCGCTCAAACTCGTCTCCACTTCACGCGCTTGCAAAGATTCACCATTCTCCACCGACAACACTCTCTCCTCTCTCCCACTCACCAATGCCACAACCACCACCGCCGCCGCCGCCATCCGTCTCGTAACAACCACCACTACCACCAACGACGAAGACAAACCAGAGTCACCGACAGAGCTCCGTCATGTAGTTTTCGGAATCGCCGCATCGGCGAAACTATGGGAGCAAAGAAAAAACTACATTAAGCTTTGGTACAGATCAAAGGACATGCGTGGAGTAGTGTGGTTAGACAGTAAAGTTAAAACGGAAAAAAACGAAAGTCTCCCGCCGGTGAGAATCTCCGGCGATACTTCAAAATTTGCTTATAAAAACAAACAAGGTCATCGTTCAGCGATAAGAATCTCACGAATCGTATCTGAAACACTTCGTCTTGGAATGAAAGATGTACGGTGGTTTGTTATGGGTGACGACGACACCGTTTTCATCACCGAGAATCTTGTGAGGATTCTTAGAAAATACGATCATAATCAATTTTATTACATTGGAAGTTTATCGGAGAGTCATTTGCAGAACATTTTCTTTTCTTATGGTATGGCTTATGGTGGTGGTGGATTTGCTATAAGCTACCCTTTAGCAAAAGCACTTCACAAAATGCAGGATCGTTGTATTCAGAGATATCCTGGATTATATGGTTCAGATGATAGAATGCATGCTTGTATGGCTGAACTCGGTGTTCCACTCACTAAAGAAACAGGGTTTCACCAGGTGAGTTGGTTTTTACTAACTCGGTCTCTATTTGTTTGTGTGTTCATTATTATTATTGCAGTAATTGTTTTTGAATAACTTTTTGTTGCTGTTGTTATTGTTGTCACTTTCTTATCATGAAACGTGGATCACTCATCACTGTCTGTTTATTTTGTGGACCCTTTTGTCATTTTGGTTCGGTGGGTGTGAAACTGCTTTCTGCTTTGTTATTTCTTTTGTTTTTTTAATAATGATATCTGTTTTCTTCAATAATGTTAATAATAATTCAAGTGCAAGCTGTTTTTGTAGGCAATGAGTGAATGAATGAGTTTTGTTTGTAAAAGAGTAGAATGATTGTTGAAGCTGTAATTTTCATTTTTAATTAACTTGCCTGGTGTCGGTGGTGATTTAGTGACATAGTGCATTAAATTTTTTGTTCTTCCTGCTTCTGCTATCGTGGTGGATACTGAACTCTAGCATTTAATCTCTGAACAGTAGAATTTAATGACTCTCCTTTGGGTTGAGAGTGTTTTATGTTTCCTGATGATATATTTTTGGTTCACATTGATAGGATTGAATTAGTTTAGATTTCGTTTAGAAGTAACTAGTGTTAGATTATAAGTGTATGTTTGGTATCACGGTGTGTATGTCAGAATCACGGTGATCTACGGTGATTTTTCAAAAGCTACACTCTTTAGCTTTCTGCAAAATCACGGTGTGAATCACTCTAATTCTGGTATATTCACCATGATATAAAACATAGGTTTGTTTTTCAAATTTACAAACAGAAAGGGTGTGAGAAATGATTTTTTCACCTACAAGTGTGGGACCACCAGAGTGCAGGCAAGAAAATTGAAGGGACACAAGTATGGGTTTGAAAATTAAAGGGACTTAGATATGGTTTTGGAAATTTAGGTAACAACATTGACAGGATATACATATAATGATAATCAAATGCATGTTTAGATAATTTTAGGTGCCCCAAAACTTGATGCTTATGCCGTTTTGGTGTTTAAATTTGACTTGATGATTGCAAGAGTTCCATGTGGAGTAAAAGGTTTTGATTAATAAGTTGTTGCTTGGTCCCAAAGATCAAAGTTGTTGAGGTCTTTCTTATTTTTTGAGTGAAGTTGGTGAGGCAATTAAGCAAAGTCATAAGGGCTTTTACCTTATCTCCTCACTTTTGAAGAACCGAGATGTATTTGCCATAAAATCTCCTTGACCAAGGTGATCTTTATGGTTTTTGTTAATGTGTGACTGGACACATAATTAGAAATTTTTAAATATATTTGTTATTAGAAATTAGATTATTTCAACTAATTAAAAAATAGGAAATTAATTTTATTTTTATTTTTGTAAATATTAAGGTTTTGTTTATTTTCTAAAAACATTTTCAGTTTTCATTTTCTAAAATTTGTGTCTATTTTGAATTGCTAACAAGGAGGTGAAAGATGTATGTAGTGAACAATTGTAATAGAGAGAAAATGGAAGGCATGATAGGAAGAATGCATTTACAAAAACAATGAAAACGATGTTTTGACATTTTCAATTTTTAAAAAATGCTTGATCTATTTTCAAGAATTGTAAAAGAAAATGGTGGGAGAAATATTATCTTATGTTTATTAGTGGAATTTTGAAAATGAAAATAGGAACTGTGTAGGTAGCTCAGTTGGTGAGCTAAGGGACTTTGAAGGAGTTTTAATGAAAAGGTCTGAGTTTGAATTTGAAAACTAACATAACCACTAATTACTAACATTCGCTGACAAAAAAGATTACACGGACCTAAATATTTTTAACATTCTTAACATAATTGTGTTTCATTTTGTTGAATAAAGCAGTGTTGTCATGCTAATGTTAGACATGGAATGCAGTATAGTCATGCATTCTTTATGTTAACTTATTTACATACTGACATGCCCTGGTTTATTGGAACAGTATGATGTGTATGGGAACCTGTTAGGTCTTCTGGCATCTCATCCGGTGACTCCATTAGTGTCGCTGCATCACCTTGACGTAGTTGAGCCAATCTTCCCCAATGTGACTCGCGTAGAAGCCCTCCAACGGCTTACTATACCAATGAAACTTGACTCGGCAGGGCTCATGCAGCAATCCATTTGCTACGACAAATCAAATCGCTGGACTGTTTCTATTTCATGGGGTTTCGTTGTTCAGATATTTCGAGGTGTGTTTTCACCACGAGAGATGGAAATGCCTTCAAGAACGTTCTTGAATTGGTACAGAAGAGCAGATTACACTGCATATGCATTCAACACGCGTCCCGTTAGTCGAAATCCATGCCAGAAGCCTTTTGTATTTTACTTCTCAAAGGCAAAATCCAATGATACAACCCAACAAACACTGACCGAATACGAAAGGCACCGCATCCCTCACCCAGAATGTCGGTGGAAGATGGCCAATCCTTCTTCTATTGACAAAGTGGAGGTATATAAGAAGCCAGATCCGCATCTATGGGATAGAGTAAGTTATTGTCATAGTCTTCATATACTTGTTAACACGGTTTTGGTTGATTTTAATTTCAAATTTTAACTCGGAAATTTTACTAGTTTGGTGCCACTGCTGTAATTTGATTTGAGTTTCTTTTGGTATTCTATTTTACAGGCTCCAAGGAGAAACTGTTGCAGAGTTATGAAGTCGAAAAAGAAAGGAACCATGGTAATAGATGTGGGTATGTGTAGAGGAAATGAGGTAAGTGAAGCATAGTTTTTACATGTGACTGATAAATCAAGTATAATAGGGAGGTGGATTAATCTTATGCATTATCTTCTCTTTGAGTTCCATACATAAATTTATTTATTTATTTTGGTGGCTCACTCCCACGAATGAAATTTTGTAATTCTTCCCCTGGGTTGGCTGGAAGGAGGTGTGATAAAGTTGGGGAAAAGTTCATGTACAAAGAAATTTGTAGTTTAAACAATTTAGATTGGACAATGGAAGGAAAGTTTAATTTGTATTATTTCTGAAGAGCCATGCTTATAATTATTTATTTTTTTGACAGAGAGCCATGCTTATTTATATCATGTGCCAGTCTGCTATTTTCACCTACTTTAATAATTTTTTTATTATAAGAATAGATCTTATGAATTTAATGGTGTAACTATTTTTTTTATTAACCCTTTGATTTCTAGGAAGATAGGAGTGTAGTAATTTGAAATTAGATCAAAAAAATTTGACCAAAAAGTGAAGTGTTTCAATGAGGGATCAAAATCAAACTCAAGTGCCTTCAATTAATTCATTCTTAACTCAAATGGGAGTTGGTATAGGGAAATATCGGTAAAGTATCAGAAACACAATAGCAAGCTATGTGATCCAAACATGAACTTTGATCCTCAAAATAGGTGTCTCAAAACATTGTTACAACTTAGACTCTTTGAGTCCACTATGGAACTAATACATGCATACACGAGTGACAATTTGTTCATCCGGGTTGAGTTGCCTTTTATAGACAACTCTAGGAATCAAATTTGGTTATTTTATTTTGGAGGCGAGTCATGTTATAAACTCTTCCAATTTCATATTGGTAAAAATAGAGTTTTAGTTTGAACAATATCTTAGACAGTAGACCTAAAATAATTGATCTGGCTTTTGAAAATGAAGAATTATGCATCTTGAGTTTGCTTTTTGAATTTCAGCCTGATGCAACAGTGTATGAGTCTCTTTACTTTTGATTTTATGGTGACTGTTAGGAGATTATATCAGTTGTCTTTTCCTCTTATTTTTTGTTGGTTGTTCTTTCAACACTCTCACACTACTATATTTGCTCATCTCTACTTAGACAAGTTTCTCTATATAAAATGAAGGTAAGGTGACTTTTTTAGCCCGGCATGTTTTGAGGGTAAAGATCCTGTTCCTTTAAGAAATAGAGATGTTCATTACTATAATTTTTTTTAGTGTATAAAAAATATAAAGACACATTCCAAAATTGATGACAATAATTGCATATTTGTTTATACACAAACTATAATAATAATAGAGATGTCTATTCTCTATATCCAAAAAAAACAGAGATGTCTATTCTTTCTTTTAAAAACTGAAGAATTCCTAATCATGTTTGGATGGGGTTTGGATACATATACATTAGTAAACAATATAAATGGTCTCGTGAGCTTAGCTCACTTGTTTGAGACATTGCAATAAGAACTATGTTTAACACGAGTTTAAGTTTGTTTTATTTATCTATTTTCATCTATTGTCATGAGAAAGATAAACACATGCGATAGATTAGTGAAATTCATTTTAATAAGTAGAAGAATAAAGATGCTTTTGTAATTTTTACTATAAGACAATTTTATTTTAATAAGGAGATTTATTTTTACAGAAGTTATAAAAATGAGATGAATAATAATTATTTTTTAAGTAGTGATTGAACTTAAATACTTAATAAACTTAATTTAAAGACAAGTCATTAAGAAGAATCTAAATTCAAATTGTTGTTAGAGGAATTCTTAGATGGTCTTATTTGCTTACTGCCTTTTGACTGAAAATTCAAATTACTACGGTCCGAGAATTAGAAGGTTAAGACACAACTAATATAAGAGCATCCTGTGAAGCTGATTACCAAATGACCATTAGCATTAAAAGGCTCCCAGTTCTACTTGCCTTGCCTAATACGGTGTGTTGTTTTCCAAAAATATTGTTGATTCACATAACGAATTAAACAATATATATATATACATCATGGATGATTCAAAAGGTATATAATATTAACAAGTTGGAATCTTATTCTGTCCAAACAAAAATGGTTAGAATCTTATAATATGCAATCAAATAGAAAATAGAAACCTTCCATTCAAGCCTCCTCCAAAACGAAAAAAAGTAAGAGAAGAACACTACAACTTTATAGGGAGATGGGCTCATACCTAAAAATAAAAATAAAAATTCTTTTGTCACCCTACAACATTCTTACACGCCCTACTAATTTTTTATACTCCCTCTGTCCCATTTTCATGGACACATTTGACTATTTCACACATATTAAGAAAAGTGCATAAATGAATGAGAAATAATATTAATTTTACTAAATTACCCTTGTTATATATGGTGAGAAAGTGAAGAGGCAAAATGTGGTGAGAAAGTGAAGAGGCAAAAAGTGGTGAGAAAGTGAAGAGGCAAACATTTATAAGGGGTAGAAATGGAAAAATAACATAAAAAATTGAAATTGGTCAAGTATTATGGGACAATTTTTTTTTGCAAATGTGAGAATGAAAATGGGACGGAGGGAGTACAATATTTTTTGGGACAAAAATACAACATTAAGGATAGTGTTGTCATTTCAATAATCAATCATGTGTTCATTAATAACATGTCATTGAAACATCTTTTCATGGAAATGATAACATTACTCTTGATGTTGTATTTTTGTCCTAAAAAATATGTTTAAATAACATTTCTCTATTATAAATGAAACATACATTTAAAATCTAATTTCTGTTGTAGAGTGGATTTTGAGCCTATTTTATCATCTCAATAACCCATTGGGAAACTGACTCACACAGGCCTAGTTTCGTGTTGTAAATTCATCAGGCCTAGTGGGCAGTGGATATGGGCTTCCAAACTCCATGTAGAAGTTTGCTCTTTACGCCCCCCAACAGTACTCTTAAGCCCCTCAAAAATCCAAAAATACCCCTAATTTTTTGGATCTTGGATGGTTTGGCAGTTACAATCCGAAAACGCTTAATTTCGGCACCCACATGCCGAAATTAGTTAATTTCGGATTGTAACTGCCGAAATATATAAAATATTTGAAAATAAAAAACTATTTCGGCACGTAAAATCCGAAATTAGTTAATTTCGGCACCTACGTGCCAAACTTAACTAATTTCGGCACCTACGTGCCAGAATTAGTTAAGTTTGGCACGTAAGTGCCAAAATGAACTAATTTCGGATTTTACGTGCCGAAATATATAAAACATTGAAAAAAAGGTCATTTCGGCACCTAGGATCCGAAATATCAAATCTTTTAAAAAAAAAAGTCATTTCGGCACGTAAGTTCCGAAATTAACTAGGGGTAATTTGGTCAAGATGGGGGGCTTTAGAGCAACATAGGGGGCCTAAAAAGCAAATTTCCTCCATGTACAACACACTGCCCACTCCTACACTAAACCAATAAGGGCTATATTTTAATTATGGAGAAATATTTTTGTAACACAAACACATGATTGTGTCATTAATCAATTTTACTATTTTATTAATCATAAATATGTATATTATTTTAACTATTTTATAAGTATCTTTCAAAAAAACTATTTTATAAGTACATATATTTATGTAAAATAAGTGATTAATGTTTTATATTTTTGTGGTTAATGAAATAGTCAAAGTAATTATTGAGATATATGTGGTAAAAAATTGATTAATTGTATACATTTTTATGATTAAAAAAGTAGTGAAATTGATTAATTAAATATTCAATATTCGTGTTAAAAAATTGTCACCTATAATTTATTTATTTTAAGAAAAAATGACAAAAAAATATTGCTCGATCACCATATAAATACAATAAATAATACAAAATCTTCTTGTTGAGAGTCAACTTTTGTGTTTCAATAACACATCTATTTTCTTTATCATGTTTTTCTCAATGTATATGACAACTTCTCTAGCATTCAAAAAGTAGCACATTAACATTGATAGATTTAGTGATGTATATCTTTGATGTGTTGGTGCATTAGATTCATAAGGGCTAACAACAAAGCTTACTAACATGTTATATAAAATGTCCGGCTACATGGTGCGTAATTTTGGAAATCAACACTTACAAATTGCAGTTTCTTTTAATTAATATAAGGTTAATTCACCTCATTTTATTATTTTTGAATGGTAAACTATATTGAAACGATAGTAAGAGTGTGTACAAGGAGTACTAAGGGTACTACTACTCTAGAACAAGGCAACAAAGCGGAATCAAATTGTGATAAAAAACAACCATGAGAAATCCCAAGATGCCAAAACAAGCAGGCAAACTCTCGAACCAATTTGCACAAACGGATAGAAATGGAAACAATCGAACAACATTGATCAATTATTTGTGTGTGAAGAAGTCAAAGAAATTATCTTAAATAAAAGTAACAAATATTGAGAATTTTTCATCTTTTTATTGCGTTCAAAAGAGGTTCATATATATGTGATCGGTTTCTAGGACGCATAGGTTTTTTATTTGACAGATCAATTTATGTATAACTTGACTCGTAACTTACTAGAGAAATGTCTTTAAACAAGTTGTTTATATTGTCTTATGTTTTAGCAATTATTAAAAATTTAGGCATACTCCATAGCAAATAATTATGGCATATACAATATAATGAATATATAGTTAAATAAATAACTTAAATAAGAACAAATAAATGCACAATACACACACACACGAGACAACGAAGGGCTATAAATACAATACGTATCGATCTCTCGTGGGGTATGATATGTTATTCATCTACCTTTATAAACACAAGTTGCATCCATTAAAGAGCATGCATCTCATCCTTAAAACCCTAGATAGTGCCTCCAACACTAATTCAAAAGCCAATTTAATTTTTTCGATGGAAAAAAAAAAAGGAAGAAATTAAATCCACCGGCGAACCAATTATAAAAATGACATTTCATAAAGCAAACAATTCTTATTGGCTCAAGAAATTGTCTTTATGAGATGAATAAGGGACCACAATCACCAAATTATCTTTCATATTTTCTTTCATTCTTGTTTTTAGCATCCAACCAAAATTGCACAGCCAAATGATTTATCGTCCTTCTTGAAATATTCTTTTCATTTTCATCAATAAACTACAAATATCTTTAATATTCTTCTAGAACAGAATTTTGTTTTCCACTTGTGCTAGCTGTTAGCTCAGTGGTCAAGCAACATTTTACAAAAATTAAATATAATCGTGTAAAATAAGTACCATAGAAAATTGAGATTTTTTTTTAGGATTTGAATGCTAAGTTAAAACTCTAATCATGTAATTTAAGCTATATAAAATTCAAATATTGAAGAAGAATAATATCGAAATCCTACATTTATCAGAGATATAATGGCTTAAATCAATTTATCAGCATCAAAAGTTTTAAATGACAATGTTAAATTCAAGCACAAAATATTTACGCTATCTGTCTCAAATCTTTGGTCATTTTAGAATTTCACACGTAAATTAAAAAATAATAAATATTGAAATATTTTTATTTTTACTCTTACTTTTTATTAAAAAAACATTTAATAGATGCTTTAATTTTTATAAGAAAACAAAGGGTAAAATATCATTAAATTTACTTTGGTGTTTTAAAAGAACTAAAATTTTGGGACAAAAATTATATATGTATGTATGCATGCATGCATAAAAAAATTTGAAATTTGTTGGTGTGGCCATGGCCACACTTGACCTGCACCTAGGTCCTTCCCTGGCAACACTCTTACAATTACAAGTCGATTTTGTAAAGATGAACTAAACATATAAAAGTCTATTATAGTATAGAGTTCATCCATCAGGTTACTCATTGTTTATATCTACACACAAAATCTATTAACGTTAGGCGTAGGGATATATATAAGTTAAATCTAATGGACTTTGTACGAATGAGATATACTCGATATAAAAACCTAATTTCAAATTAATCATTAGAGCATGAAATTAAACAAGTTCAAACTATATATTAATTATCTAAGTGTAGCTTCTCTATGGAAGCAACATCATGTATACCATAACCAATACCCAATATACTGAGCTAGCTAGTTAAAATTTAAAAATATAAATCTGTCTCTAATTTAATTCATTAAGTTCACTAGTCTCAGTTGTGACCTATTAATAATTTGTTATACCATAATAACCTAATGTGATATCTCAATACGCACCTCCATGATTCACCATTTCTGACTAAAGCTTCAATCAATGACATTAATTCAACAACCTTTGCTTCGTATCATGCCAAGTCATGTAACAATTGTGTCCCCATGAGATTCCTATACGGCATAATATTTGTTCCTTCACCATCCAAAAGAGAGTATTGAACCGGTTCATCAATTTGTTCCCTTGTATAGTACATTGGACTTTGAGTTGTTGGTGGAAAAGCCAAACTCACTCCATTTCCACCATGTTGTTGTAACCCTAATGTCAACGACACTCCGCCACCGCCACCACCGTGGTGGAAACCTTCATTACTTGTGTAAGCAGCAACCATGTGATCAGAAGAATGATGTGCATTGTAAGATGAAAAATCAATATCAACCGATCCAAATGCATCTACGGCTAATTGGTGATGATGATTCAAATTCTTATTAGCCTCATTTTTGTTATGATCATGATTGTTGTTAATGATGGATGAGACACACTCGGAATCAATTCGAACGAGTCTTGGCTTTTGATCTTCATGAGGTTGTGTTTGAGATTGGTTTTGAAGTACATTAAGATTATCCTCTTCATGATTAATGTTGTTTCCTCCTCCTCCTCCCTCCGAGGTTGTCGTGTTTCTTTGTTGCTCTTTCTCTTCTTCTAGATACATTTCCTCCACCATTGGCTTCCATAGCCTCACCCTTGCATTAATAAACCAATTTGATACCTATTTTTCAATTAATTAATTAAATATATAACTTGTGTGAATAAAAAAATAAATCAAAGTTGCGTCATCCAAATTATATTACATTACAATAATAACCATAATATATGTCTATATAATGACTTGCTCTTAGAAATATTAATATGAAATTTTTGCGTGACGGGTATGAGATCACCATATAATATAAATATTCATAATCTATTTAATTAATATTAAATTTAAAGAATTTTTCAAATGTAGGATTATTATAATATATATCATGAACATGCCTGGCTTCTTGAGAGACCGGTTTGGCGGGCCAAAATATGTTTATCAACGTCGCTTGGGTACCTACAAAAAATTTTAAAAATAAAATAATTAGCAAATTATATTAATTAATTGGTAAATAATAACTATATTAGAGATAAGAAGAAGTGGACCTACAAGGAAGGATTAATTAAGTCCACATAAAAATAAAAAGTAGTTGAGAAAGAGACGCAAAAATAAAAGAAAGAGAAGATGATAGAGAAATGATTGACAATACTATACACAACATATACAACATACATATGAAAAGATGGAATCTGAATGGTGATGCATACAAACTAACAAAAAATAAATGAGTAGGATATATAGTTTTTAATTTTTATTTTTGTTGTAGCACGTAAATGAAAAGATTCTTGATATGAGAAAACTTACGATACTTGTTCATAACTGCCAATAGTTGTATTTATTTTTTGAAATGGAGACAACATTGATTCTTTAGAAAAATCTATTTTGTACCTTACTTCTATTAGAACATCATAACTATATTCATGATAGCAAGCAAGCAATAAATAAATTAGTTATAAAGTGAAGCAACAATATGAATATGAATACAAATATTTTAATTTTTTTAATGAACTTGAAAAGTAATTTTTTTTTTGTTTATAATAATGACCAGAGTATGAATGTGAAAAAATTAATTACTTACGGATGTAGAAAGTGTTCAAAAAGCCAAGCTCGAAGAATTGAAACAGAACGTTCGGGAAGACCGCGTTGAGGTCTCCAAGGATGAGTTTCCATCATGTTAATTTGTTGAAATGCTCTTTGTTGTCTTAAAACTCTATCTAGGATTTTAAGCCTAGGTGTTTCACCCTTAGTTGTACCAGGTGCAATAGGGTCTTTTTCTCCCATAGCTTTTCTAGTTGTTTGAATTTGTTCCAATATTCCATCTTTCAAACATCTAAAATGTCTTGACATAGCTTTTAAAGCTAAAGCTGAATAAACTTTAGCTGCTCCATTTCCAGCTACAGCTTCAAATGATGAAACCACACTCTTCATTTGATTACAATAGTTCTTGTACCTTCTATCAACCTTATATTATACACAAAAGTAAAAAAAAAAAAAAATTAATTAATTTAATTTCACTTTGAAAGTTACATCCACCATTCAAATTAAATAAAAATTAAAAAGGTGACATTAAAAAGGGTAAATTGTCACGAGGTGAAGGCATTTATGATAAGACCCTCACTAGCTGCTTATTTAGTTCAAGAATCAAAATCACAAAAAAAATAGAAATAAAAATCCAAAAACACCAATCTCATCAACTACTCCAATGAAAAGTTAAGAATCATGCTTGATTTTGACTTGAACCAAATTAAGGCATGTCTTGATTAATGAAAGTTAGTAAAAAAAAAAAAATTTAAAGCAGAGACCGGATTATTAATATATTTGTCATTTAAAAAAGGTAAAAAAAAAATTAAAAATTAAATTATGAAACATATATATAGTATAGTACCTCTTCTAGCATGGAAAGGAGCTTAGTTTTTCTCTTTTGTAATTCAACAAACTCTAAAGAGGTTAAAGATTGTTTTATTGAGGAACTGCTACTAGCACCCCCACCATTGTTAACATCTTGATCTTCCCAACTTTGTTTGTTGTTGTTGAACTTTTGAGATTTTTGTTTTTGTAAAACTAAATCATTTTGTTTTGTGGTTTCTAAGCTACAAAACTCATTGAGAAGTTGTTGAGCTGGTAACAAAAACTTAGAGTTTTTGAGAAGAAAATGACCATGATACCCTTGATCTTGTTGAGTAGTAGTAGTAGTGTGTCTTAGTTCAAAAGATTGTAAACCAATAGATGTAGGATTTGTTGAACTAAGAGATAGTGAAAGTCCTTGACTTGGTCTTTCATTACCTTCACAAGGAAAAACACATCTTAATGATGAATCATCATCAACAACTTGTTGATTTTGTTGTTGCCACTGATGATGTTGTTGATGAACCATGTTGTTTAGATTTTGATGATCACTACTAGTAGTGAAATCTTGATGATGTTGATGATAGAAATTTGACTCATTCATAGTTTTTGAAGAACCAGCTGCAGAGTGTTGACTTGGTAATTTTCCTATGAAATTTGTTTTCCACATGTTTGTGTCATTAGTACTTTGTTGATGTTGAAGATGTTTTGAAAACCCTATCATCTCCATCCCTGTTGTAAGATTAAACATCTCTGGATCGGAAACAAATCCTTGATGAATTTGTGTTTGAATTATTGGATTGTAACAAAATCCACCACTTGATGTTTTGTCATCTTCATGAGCCATGAATTAAATTTCTAAACTATAGATTAAAAAAATATATTATGAGGGGAGCATGAAAAGCATAGTTGAGAAGAAAGATGAGATATACTTGCTCAGAAATAGAAGATGATGATGACCTCCATGCTTATATTTCTCTCTCTATTTTCTTAACAAGTGATGAGTCAATGGACAAAGATTTATAAATACAACCAAATTAGTCTTCATATATACAAACGAAATAAAATAATAAATATTAAGGAAATATCCTCAATTATTTCTTAACTAATATTAGAAAAATCATACAATCAATAAATGTTTCAAATATCAATCTTTTTTTTTGGTACATCAAATATCAATCTTTTTAAATTCAATATAGATAGATAATTCTTCTTATAATTAATGTTTATTAATTAGTTGGATGAAAGTTGAGATTAATTAGTTTCAATAAATTGTAAAAAAATAATAGTACTGCTATTATTTTGCTAATGTATTTGTTATAATAATATCATTAATTCAATAAACCTAAATTTAATTTAATCATTTATGCTTTATAAATTTTACTAAATTATATATGTTTTTTTCATTGACAAATATATTATATATTAATATAAAAACAAAAAGAAAGTATAAGAGGTTCAGAAAAACAAAGAAGTATATACTTCATCCTAACACAACAATCTCTATGATAAAACGCGGACAAATAAACTACAAGGAAAAAAATATGCATACCACCAAATTATATATATGTGTGTGTATAGAATTATTTATATACATTATACAACATACAACATGTAACATATATAAAAATCTATTATTTCAAGAAAACTATAACCTTGTATGCAAAGTACATATAATACGATGGAGCTGCAGGACCAGCAAATAAAGTAATAATGATCGTCCTATATATGCCTCATACATATACTACGAGCCGCCACTTGAGTTGTTTGTTGTATCATATCATATGTATACGAGGGATGATTCATTATGGTTCTTTGCATTTATTTTTACACTATGATGATTTATTGCAGTTGAAAATTTAAATTTCATATAATATATTAAGTTCTCTTTTACATGTATGATGTTTTTAAAAATATAAAAAATGTTTATTCTAATATAAAAATTTGAGTTTCGAGACACTAATTAACACGACATAAATATTATTTTTTTTCCTTCTTTTATTTGTCAGTTCATATATATTTGTTAAAATTTTATTATTTATATTACTGATCCGGAGTGGACTGTGAATGATGGCTGAATTGATGATCGGTTTGAAATATCAATCTTTCATTGTGATTAATGAATGTTACTTCACTAAAAGGTACAAGACTTGTGACATTTAAATGTGGTGTCTAACCATAAAGTGATTGGTGTTCAAATTAAAACAACTATCATTTATAAACTAGTATTACTTTAAAGATTGAATTTAAGTTCTCTATCTTAAGAGAGTTTAATAACCATTTAAAATTAATCACTTAATTACAGGTCCTCCTTTTAGCACAACAAATCCAATGCATTAAATTGTACTAAAATTGTACTCCCTCCGTAACACTATATAAGCAAAAATCACCTTTCTAGATACATTGTAAAATTAATGTATTTGGTCTATATAGACTAGATACATTGATTATACAATGTACCTAAAAAGGTGATTTTTGCTTATATAGTGTTACGGATGGAGTATACTATACTGTAAGTACTTAGTTGTTACTCACGGTTACTTTGGGCAGAGGATTATTATTAAATAAATTTGCATGAACTAAAATAAAAGAAATAAGGAGATCTTTGTAGGGAACGGATCCCTAGATTGAAGTCATTCCTAAGTAAAGTGTTTTACAGGCTTTTTCAGATGAGAAAAAGGCTCTGTTTGGGATGAGTTAGGTGGGTCCTTGTTCTGTTGTCTTTCTGAGCTAGGAGTTATTCTCTTCCGATCTGTTTCCACTCACTCACGAGAGAGACTCAAGTTCCTCTAATATTACATTTTACACTGCTATTTGAGAGAAAGACGGTTGAAACATGATAAGAATTTGAATGGAACTTCGTATTGAAATAATCACAAGTGATAGAATCATGTTAAGTGTGAATTGAAAAAAGGACTTTGAGTCCCACATTATTAAGAACACACTTCATGGTAGTGTTTATATACTACAAAGTGACAACTAAGGGCGTGCTCTTGGGGTATCCACATTTATAAGAAAGGGAGACCGCACACCATGTTGAATATCACACGCGCGCCGCCGCCGCCATCCGTCGGCCCGGGCTTGGGCTTTGGTGGGTCAATGTGATATATTAATTTTTTAAGACTCAGAAAAAGAAAATTTTATTTTTTCTTTATTGTGCCGTTTTGCCTTTATTTTCGCACATGTTAATTGTGCGCGAGACCAAGTCAGTGCTGCGTATACGTTACAGTCAGTCAAAGGAAAAAACGGTTGGTCATGACCTGATTTTCGGCCCACGTTTTCTTTTGACTTGGCAAATTTGAAATTCAACTGATTCCTCATAATCAGCTCCTCACTTCCACGTTATATACAGCCTTCATTCTTCAGTTTATTTTTTACTTCTTTTTCTCTGCATTCTGAGAAACCGTTGCTTTCCTTCTCTCTATTTCTCTTCTTCGCAAAATATTTCCTTGTTTCAGTATTGAACGGTTGTTGCCGTAGAATTGATATTTGCATATCAATTATTGGTGTATTTCTGGCCGATACTACAGTGCAGTAGTTCATCGGTATTTATATTTGAAAACGGTTGTTTTATCCTGGGGACTTCGCGGTCGATATACTACACTGCACCTTTTCGAGTAGTTCCGCGAAACTTCTTAAAGAAAGTGACCTAGTCCGCGACTCAGCCAATAATTTATTCGTTGCCCTCTTTTTTTTGAAAAAATTCGTTTTTCTGTTTTTATAAATTCAGTAAATCGTTTTTTAACAAAGACACATAAAAATAATTGGAGAGAGAATTGGAGAGAAAAAATTGGAGAGGATCCAAATATTAGTTTATCAAATATTTTCTCCATAGGAGTATTATTTTTGTATTCTTATTAATTAACGATGAGTATTAACTAACTATTCTATTATAATTTGAGAGGCATATACTCAACTACATAAGCTAACTTAAGAGTTGAAATTTACACAACATTTATAAAGGCTCATATCTCTAGTCAATGTGAGACTTCTAACATATCCATATCATTCGTTAATATCATGGAAAAAGTGTTCTCATACTAGTATTTTTATCCTTTAGATTTAATTTCACTTTTTGTGATAATATATACTATATTAGTAAGTGTTCACTTTTTGTGTTAATATATATGTGTATATATTTATAATTGTAAAGACAATTATCATTTTATAAATCAATTTTGTTAGATTGAATCAAGTAAAATTCAAAATTTTAAGATGTACTAGTATTATAGTCCTTCCAAAATTCCCTAACTGTCTGTTTAGTAAACAAAATAAGCTAGCTTATAGCTTATTATACTAGCTTATAAGCTTGTTTCATAAAATTAGAGGTGATTGGTAACAAGCTTTTTTCACTAGCTTATATCTTTTTTTCAGATGCTATTTTAAATAGTGTTTGAGCTTATAGCTTTTTACATTTCATTCCAATTTTAACCTCACTATTTTTATTTTTTTAATAAAAAAAACTATCCACCCACAAAAATAATTACCCACTCACATAAAATAACCATGCATTTTTATGTCATTTTATACTTACGACAACTAAATTAACACTTTAATTTTAGTCTACAAGCTTTTCAGCTATCAGGTAAAAACTATCTTATCAGCTATCAGCTAGGTTATAGATTATTTTTACCAAACAAAACCTAAGTTGCATGCTATTAATTTCTTCTATCAGACCACTCACAATTTTAATCTAGGTACCAATTTCAATAATACTGGTGTGAAGTTTGTGTTAAAAAATTTCACATTGAACGGGAGATGTCACGATAATATATTTATAAATAGGGATAATTTTCGTAACAAAGATCGGCTAACATTGTATTACACTCGAATTAAAATCCTGACTTTTTGTCATCTTAATGTTTAACTGTATCTCGAATTGAATTACCTTAGTTTGAAAGTAAAGAGAACCTATAAGAAAAAAAATTAGTGATGGAAAATTGCAGTTTGGTGTGTGTAAAACGTTCCTAAAATATGGTGTGAGGATGAGGTGAGAAATAGAGATGAGGTGGTCCTATCTTTGCACATCTAATTCTTATTAATTGGTGTAATAAAGTACTCCACCCACATCTTCTCCATTTTGCATGGGAGGGACCGCATCTTTTTCTTTAATTATTTTTATTATTCATCGTCAAATATGCCTCTCCACGCGAATGACTTTTCTTTGTGATCATACTTAACATTTAACAATTGTACAAAACCAAATTATTAAGCCCAAAAACAAAAGAACAAATTTAAAACATGTGATGACAAAACCAAATTTAAGACCACTTTTAATTTGAAAGTATAAAGTTATTATGCCTTTACGAAAAGTTTTATGTGTTTTTCTAATTTTTCAGACCAGTTGATACAGAGTTACTATCTAAATTAAATTTATCTTTTTGGTATAAAACTAAATTTATCTCTACGATTCAAAAATTAGACAAGTGCCTGCGTTGGGAGTTGAATAATAATTCACTGATTTAAACTAAAAATTAAAGGAGTTAAGGTGTAAAATTCATGAATAAATATTACTAAACTAAAGCATCAATTCGCCACATATTTTTGTATTCAACATTTTAGAAGTATAAAAATATTGTATATTATTCCAATCCGATCTTAAGTCTACATTTCCAATTGATTGTCCGTTTTAAGGTTAACATATCACAGTTTTGTTCTTTGTAGAAAAGACGATTTGGTAGTTTGAAAGACGTGAATGTTGTATATAAACTACTCTTAATCTCGATTACCGGGTGATGTTAGACTATTTTGGTGTATCTGGAACAGTTGTCCCTCAATCAAGCTAAGGGGCCAAAGGGTGTCGACCCACGAGTATGCACGAGTTTGTTTCCCACAGACACGTTAACGTTCTGATCCGACCTCAAGTTCATATTTCTGAGAGATTGTCCATTGGAGTTAATCCGTCACGGTTTATCCTTTATAAATGTGTGAATGTTGTATATAAACTATTATTAATCTCAATTACCAAACGATGTAAAACTATTTTAGTATATGATATTTAACTTTTTATCAATATCTCTTGCCCCTTAAATTGTAGGGTGTTAGTGAATAGACAAAATATATATATCTTGATTCATATGGTTGAGCATTGACAGGAAGGAGTAGTGCTTATTGTGGGACGGATTGACCGATAGTCTTAACAAGAATTAAAGTTAAAAAGTAAATCCAATAGAGACGCGCCTAAAATGAGAGTTGGAGGGAGGTTGTTAAAAAGGCTAGCAGTGGTGTTGTAAGTAGGAGGAGCAGCTTTCTACGCCGCTTGCCATATTTCCATTTTCTCTACTCTTTTTGCACCTACACCCCTATATAACAATGATGTCACCACTACTCCTTCTTTCCCACTTTCTCTCTCACTTATATGCTCATTTTGGCCTTTGTGCACTACGCACTTTGCGCATGCAATGCAACAATACCACACCCCAACTTCACTTCTCTCTACCAGGTTTTCATAAAAAAATAGTTTTTTTTTTTACGTTCTAAAATAAATGATACAGTTGATCAATTTTTGATTGTCAATATACAATTTTTGATAGTTCACGTCTTTAATTAGCTATTATTAAAAATTATAAAAAATGTATATTTTAAAAATACTCATCGAAAAATAATTAAATAACATTTTATATGTTAATATTTACATTTATATATTAATAAAAATATATAGTCAAAGTAGATTATGTAAATAGTGCACATAATAAAAATAGGTATTTTAATTATTTTGGGAGGAAGGAAATGTTTAGGACACTTGATAATGAATGTCTATAAAATATTATGACAATACACCTTCATCAAGTACCTTTGGGAGAATTATTGTATGAGCTCCTCTCTCTAATTATTATGTAGTCGCTCCGGTCACATTTATAAGTAAATTTGATTTTTTTGGTAAATTGAAAATGAATGTATGTGACCTATATTATAGACCATATACATAAACTTTTCAATGTACTGAAAAATCAAATTTGCTTATAAATGTGTTCGGAGGGAGTATACAACCATCAAAACTAAGGGTCAAAGACTAATCATGTAAAGATAGAAAAATGAAATTTTTGATGGTGTAGTAGTATTAAATTACTCATTCAATCTCATAATAATTGCCATATTTGTAACAAATAGTAAAAAAAAAAGTATTGTTAATTAGTTTTACTAAGAATGAAAATTAAATTTTTAACCAAGTCATTGGTATATCTTCCATTATTGACATGAAAGTTTAAAGAACGAAGGCAAGATTGTGGCCATGAGATACATAGAGGGGTCAATTGGAGAGTCCACAAATGGCGGGGGATTTATCTGGCGGGATAGTTAGACTCTGAACTCTCTGAAGCATGATTTCGAGTCACATTTTTGAACAGCAGGTTAATTTTCAAACTAGAACAACGTGCCACACAACCAGGCTATGATCTCATAAATCATAGTAATATAGCTATAGTGTGGTCCACCTTCATATATTTCTTTATATGTATAAAAATAACTTTATTTACTTGTACAATAGTAGTATATTTGTGGTTATTAGTTAGGACCATCCTAATCCTACAATACTAGGGTTACTGCTCGTTATGCTGAAGTAGGTAAAAGCATGCAAGAGCCAAACAGAAACAAGCAGCTTTCATTAATTAGAGGATCAATGTCTGAGATTGAGAGACGATGGTAGGGAGAAACGAATCTCCCAAACCTTTTTTTATTTGTTTTCATTAATACAGTATTTTTATTAATTAACAAGATTACTCCAACTAAATTATATAAACATAAACATTTACGCTATGTTTGGATTGATGGAATAAAATGGAGCGGAGCAGAGTGGAACGTAATGGAATGGAGTGGAATGGAGCGGTCCATTCCATTGTTTGGATAGTAAAAACTGAACGGAACAGATAATAAATATTTTATTCCATTTATACCCTTACTTACAAAACACAATTACATACATAGAAATAAAAATGGGTTTTTCTATCCATGTGCAAATTTGCACATGTTAAGAAGTTTTAAATAGTAAGTTTGTATTGGAACTTACACATTTTATATTAAATATATAATCTTTTAATAAATAATTGTTGTTTTTCATTAAATAATTACTATTTTTGGTTAATTTAACATGTGCAATGTTGCACTTGTTAGACAACCCCAATAAAAATATTATCTTATAATATTATATCTTATAGTAACCAAAACAATATAATACTATAGCTTATATTAAAATAATACTAATATAGTATATTGTTAGACCCAATATAAAAAAATATAACGTATTTAAAAGGATGAATTATGCTAGCAACACACCTTCTAACACACTCTTTTCAACACACACTTTCTAAGACTACTTACAATGGTTTTACACATTCAACACCCACTTTTTCACTCCACATCATTTTCTCTTTCTTCCACATAATCATTCAACACACATTCAACTTTTACCCTCTCCAATGGTTTTTCTATTCAACACCCTACCCCACCACTTTCTATTTCATATTCTTATTTAAATTTAAATTTTTGTTTTTATGATTAAATAAAATTATAATTATCGATTAAAATTAAATTAAAATAATACACTTAACAAAATTTATTTAAATAATTTTTTTTTATTTCTTAATTTAAAATACAATACATCACACAAATAACGTAATCAGTACGATACAAATTAACTTAAAATGCAATTTAACGTAATCAGTTTGATAATTGTTGAGATTTTGATAATTGTTGGATTTTGATAATTGTTGGGGTTTTGATAATTATTGAGATCCATTTCAATAAAAAAAAGATTAAAACTTCAAAAGAAAGACTAATTAAAAGGATAATAATAGATTAAGATAGTGAAAAACTTGGTTTTTTTTCGGTGTCCAAATCAAATGAACCAAGTCTCTATTTATAGACAAAAAGAAATCATGAATTTTGGTAAAAAAATAAAAAAAATAAAAAATTAATTTGCATGGAAATACTTGAGTTCAAAGTATTGGTATGATAAAAAACCAACGAACCAATCCAATCTTGCCATCTGTCCCGCGTCAGCATTCTCTCTCCGCTTCCTCTGTCATCCACGCGCCTGTCTGCGCGTGCTAGCCACGCGCCTGATTCAACCTACATCAAACAGCCACGCGTCCCCCCATTCAATTTCAACTTTGTTGAAGATTTTCATCTCATCTTTCCTCCACATCAGACTTCAACAGGTTCCTCCAATGGTTTTTACTCTTTCAACACTCATTCAACACCACTATTAAACACCATTGCACATAGTCTAATTGGTTAGATTTCAAATGGATCCTACTAAATTTATGTGGGCCTACATATTTTAGTGGGGTCCATTTGAATTTCAACCAATTAGAGAGTGTGTGTTGGAAAAAGTGTGTTAGAATGTGTGTTATTAGCATTGCTCTTAAAAGGATTTACTTTATCTAATTTGTAATACACAACAATAAGTAGCAGTACTAGTAGAAACGAAGCATTACAATTATAAAAAAAAATTACAAGTTACAGAAGCAAAAGAAAATAGTTTACCTCAATTAAACCCACGTCGTTATTTCATTGACAGTCGATAGATGACGAGGGAGATGGAAGAAAGAAAGTTTAATAAAAGAGAAGAATAAAATAGGGATTAAATTGTATTTATGTTATTAGTTTATTCCATTCCATTGCATACACCCCAAATTGGGTGGAATAGAAAATTGAATGAATGGGTGGTATTGGATGGAATGGGTTCCATCATACTCCATTTCATTCCATTCATTATTTACAAAACCAAACAATGAAACCTGAGCATATCCCACTACATTCCATTTCATTCCATCACTTTCCATCAATTTAAACAAAGCCTAAAATCTTTTTCACTTGATTTAAAGTTTTTTTTGTGGAATAATGGGGCAAAGTCCCAAAAGAAAAAAAAAATTACACTGTTGTTACACGAATATTTCTAGGCAATGCAAGCTCTAGATATATCGTCAAAAAGCATACTTTGAAGCTTTCTATGAGAAGTCTCCAAAACATGAGAGTTACTAAAATTAGCAAGTCAATATGCGTTTTTATTTCCCTCGCGCCAACTATGAGACAAAATGACTTGCCAACTCAAAGCAAGAAGATTTCTAATGCGAAACACCAAAGTGGGGGTGCTTCCATTGAGCTTAATCCTTTCCATCATCATATCTATCATCACTTTTAACATGGAGATGAGTAATTCCCTGCCTCCAAGCAAAGCAAAGACCATTCCTAAGTACTTGTCATTCGAGTCCCTTAAGAAACCTCCACACCCAGCAAGGCCCACCCTATGATTTTGAGATCCATCACAGTTGAGCTTGATCCACCTTTCTTGACGTATTTTTCAACCAATGTAGATAGTGTCACTTTTTCGATTGCTTCCAGTGTCTTGAACACCCTTCAATATCTTTTGCCAACTTGAGAGTAGTAAAAGTTGGGTCATGCGCACGTTGAAAACCTTCTTCAAAAATTAAATTTTTTCTCCACGTCCACAAGTGCCAGCACTCCAAGGTTGATTTAAAGTTTTATACAGTCTTTGATTATTTTTTATACAGTCTAGTCTAGTAAGTAAAATTAAGACACACCAAAGAAATAAGGAGTTACAAATTTGAATATATATGTGTTGATTGTGTTCCAATATATCAAAATGTTTCAACAACTTTTTACCATTTAAATTGTATCTTTGGGATCAAAACGTATAATTTGAACTCAGCTATTTGATTGGCTATTATTTGGTCTATAAGAAAATCAAGGAATCATGAGATCTTTAATCAGCATGAAGTTTATGTGCAAGTTATTAACAGCACTAAGTTGGAATTGGATAAAATCTCATGTGAAGGGTTTTAGTCGTAAATTAAATTAAATTGGGTGTTACTGTTTTTCTTTTTTTACTAATTGAGTGTTACTACCTCCGTTCCAAATTATATGTCACTTTGAAGAAAAATTTTGTACCAAATTATATGTTGTTTTACAATACCAATGAAGCATTGAATGCTATGTTTCCTATTATACCCTTAATTATTTATTTATCACCCTTCTTTCAATTCTTCAATTTATTTTTCTCATACAATTAATGAAGGACAATTTTGTAAACTAACTCATAATTTCTCCTTTCCGTTCAACATTAATTGCATTTCTTAATATGCGTAAAAATGTCAAAGTGACATATAATTTGGAACGGAAGGAATACTTTTTAGGCATCACAATTGTGTGAATTTATGTTGTTTTGCTATTTTGTGTGGTGAGGTGGCTTGGCTTTGTTCCTATTATATTGATTGTTTGTTGTCATTGTTGTGCTGAGATTTGTATATATCTTTGTATTCTTTTGCACATTTTTTATCCCTAATGACTAATTTAACATAATTATTTTTCATTGCTATAGTTAATAATATAAAATTTGTTAACATAAGTACATCCTTAGAGAAAAGAGAGAACAATTAAACTTTTCCAATACTCAAAGGACGGATTGTAAGAAAGAGGACTTTATTTTTATTTTTTAAATTGTTTTTCTGGTATTAGCCCTCTTGTGGTTCCTATAGAAGAAGGGAGTCTCGGTATTTTAAAATTCAGCCACGAAGTTAGGAAAGTCTGACTAAGAATCGAACTCAGATTCTCCCAAACAATTTTTTACTTTTACATTACAACATTTGTTTCTTTTTTGCTACATAAATAAATGCATAATAAATTAAGAGTGTTTTGGTAAGAAATATTTAATGCAAGTGCACTGCAAACATGAAAGGATCTTATAAAGAGTAAAAAGGAATAGAACACATGTTAAATATGGATCTCATAAGTAAAAGTGTTTCTATGCTTGAATTGGTGGAAGATATAGGTGAGTTCAAATATTTAGTAAAATGAAAAAATGCTTGTTAAGTGAATAGACCTATTTTTAATTTTCCTATAACTTCCATGCAATTCAATGTTAACTTTTTTAACAGAGGGCTTTCGCTAAAAAAAGGAAAAACTACAAAAAAAAAAAAAGAAGTTAACTGAGGAATTAATAACATCAGCAATAATCAATTACCTAAATTGAGCATGACATAACTTAAAAAATCACCAAAGATTGACACTATTACATCTCATAGGTTCAAGACAGTTTTAACATTTTCTAACAGAAATTTTTAAGATTGTTTAGACAACTTAACAAGGGGGACAAATAGTGAAGGTTTTTGGGCTTTGAGTTTTGAAATAATATTTTAGAAAGATATTTTTGATACTTATAATACAGTTTATGTTCATTATTTTTTAAAAAAAATTGATTCCATAAAACTTTTTACTCTGGTTCTGTCAAACTTAACTTGAAGTTTACAAAACTAAGTTACCAAGAAATTTTTAAAAAAAAAATGTAAATTAATTAATTTTCTAGAGAAAATTTTGTCTATTTATCAGAATGTGGGAGTGAAAGTAATATTGAAATTGAAGTATACAAAATAGTCCTCCTAATCTTTTAGTAAGAAAAAAAATTATATACTAGTATAAACATTCATAGGCTAATAGCGCCGCACATCATTTTCATTAGCATGATCCTATTTATTGTATCGTCATTTTAAGAGTTTAAGGGGTCACCATCAAGAACACATATTTCTTCATCGTTTGACCAATGTTCATGGAAAGCCCAACAACACAAGAGGTGTTCATTTTTTTTTATAGTCTTTCTTTTACGTCTTCTTCTTGATTGATTGGAAACTGAAAACGGTGTTTCTTTTCTTTTTTGGTGTAAAGAATAGATAATATTTTAGTTTCTGTTTGTGTATAAGAATAGATAATTAAAGAGTAAAGTGAACAACATTATCTGTTAAATAAATTATTGGTTGATATTATAAATTAGAGGTGTCAAATTCATACATTTATTACAACATAAACTGTCCCTGCAATACCAACCGATTCACAAATATAGAATTGTCTGAGACTATGTCTATACTCTTTAATCTTTACCATGGTTAATTTTCATTGACTCAACCAATCAAGTTAAATCGAACTAAGACATTAAAAAGACTTAATAACCACATCTCAAATGTCCCACATTCCAGTTCCTTATTTAAGCAAGATACAAATGATAAAGGTTCTGAACTCTCAAACTTTACTTGAAACGCAAGAAATAGATAAAGAATCAATGTTCCTTAATAAAGAAACATAAAATGTTCCCACAGCTGAACCTCCAACGAAGTTATTCCTATTATATACCAACCAACCCAATAAATAAATTCAATCTCATTCATAAAAAATCAACATAAATTGACTTGCAAGAAAGACATTTCTGCCTTACATTTGATGCTCTACCATAAAAAAATTAGCAACGTAATAGACCTGCCATGAACTCAATGGATCAACTTGACCTGTCACGAGCTGCTGAATTTGTTGAAATTTAGCACATTTTAAAGAATTCTACAGTTGAAGGTCAACCATATACTCAAACTATTCAATTAGCTTAGCTCTTGTCCAGTAGTTATCATTAAATTGTTGGAAATTTATATTTCGTCAATGAAAGTGAAACAACGAAAAGAAGACAAACACTGGGATTGACTTCTATTTGCGGGGTAACATATTGCTACCATAAAATAGTTTGACAGCAACAAAGATATTTTCCTGGAAGAAAACACTTTCTGTGGAATATATTAATCTAGTAGGCCCTGACAAATACAAGCTCAATAATGTTATTTAGGAATATATATGCCAATCAAAAACCCAAATATGTCAATGAATGTAAAGATCAGTGGAACTCAGTCAACTCATACAAATATGGCGTGGTATACCTGCATAAAAAAGGAAAAACAAAAGAATAGTCAATGGGATGACGATATGGGCCATTTGGCCGGCAAGCTCACAAACTTGCACTCCAAGAATTAAAAACAAAATAATACTACTGAAGAATAGTATAATATTAAAGCAGGTTGACTTTACAGACCAGAAATCAAGCATCTAAAATCATTACAGACCGGCCCACAAAAGATTGGTGGTCTGAAGTATGAGACACTGACAAGGGAACATGATTTACTAAACATTGTGGCATTTGAAAAAGATATGACTATACAGATGCTATCACCACTTACCACGAATATAGCAAGAAAACTTAGTGCTCAATCAAACAAATGACTTTTGTTTTATGAAATTTTAGTTTCACTATGACAAGTAAGAATTCTATGAAGCTCAAGTTGTCTTGCTACAACATGCATGAGGAAGGTGAAGCAGTCATTCATAAGATAAGGGATTGAATTGTTTTATGTATCTCACAATCACTTTTATATGTTCCTTCCTCTTAGAGTGCCATACATTTCACTAACACGAGAGGTCAAAAACATGAACAGCCTAGGTGTAAATCACATAACAGATATGAAGTGACAAAAGGAAAATAGTTCAAAGTATTCTCTCTGGTTATTTCCAACAAAATAGGTGACAGATGACAATAACTAGTGTCATCTTCTTCCAGGCAAAGCATAAGAATTGAGTCTCCCTAACTAGTTTCACACAAACGATTGCACAACTATACTACCAGGGTTTGACAGTAGATTTAAATACGTACAATAGTATAGATGAATCAGATAGAGATGATCATGAGAAGGTTAAAAGGTGACACACCAAGTATATAGTGCAGCCATTTCCTCCACCGTGGAAAAATATCATCTTCAAGTGTGCTCAATTGATGCAGATGTAATTCGTAATTGTCTTGTCCGGTCTTGCTCTCCGTTCCTCTTCCAGAAAGCTCTTCTCCACCAAACTTCAAACCCTCTTTGAATATTTGGGCAATCTTCACCGGAATTCAAGAAACGATTAAACCAAGCAAGCAAAATTTCCTGTTGCCAGGAGAGTGGTAGAGTTAGAATTGTATTACTAAGACCGTCCTCGATTAGATGCCTATCAAGGCCCTTGGATGCTCTCCTCATCCAACCAAAATCATCATAAAACGGCACAAGCCATGTTTTTAGAAGTAAACACCTAGCATCTTTAGAAGCCAGCAACTGTCCCTTCCCAATCCCAACAAACAACCTAGCGGTAACTCTGCTAACCTCGAACCTATGAACAGCAGGCACCTTAGAATGGGCTTCAGATAATTCTGATTCGGAGGCCCATGCTTTTAGGAAATCTTCGGCAATCTGTCTATCAATCAAAATATCCAAAATCCAATACAAATTATCTGCTTGTCGTGCAATTTGACTCACATCCTGTAGATCTGAATCCGCGGCCCGCAAAAAGTGGTGACGAAGCAACTGCATACAATCATCACAAGCCGAGTACAATGACTCCTTCCGAAGATCATTCTGAGAAGAATTCTCATGGAGCATCTTCGACACCAAGCTTTTCATCTCTCGCCTGGCCTTTTCATCTTTGCCTTCAAGAACCACACGAATAAGTTTAAGCAAGACTTCTTCATTATCATTCCCCTCTTCATTTCCATTGACAACATCAGTAGAAACCCTCTTCAAAACCTCCCCAGCACCAACAGATTCAAGACGAAGTTCAGACAAGAGTGATGCCACCTTGTCTTCTTCATCCTCCGCCCACGGTGCTGCTTCCAAGTACTCCAAACAAGACAAAACCCCAGCATCAAATCCAATCGCAGCCGAAACCTAAGATAAAACAATAAAAACATCCACTCATTCACTCTCATAAAGCCAGAAATCACACAAATCCAAAGAAGCACAAAACCAAACTAGAAAAAATAAATGCCTTTTAACTGTTCCACATTTAGTTAGTCAGTACTAATATAATAACCTTACATCAAAATTACTCAATAGTCTATAATAACTATAATTTTCTACAAACAGTTGAAATCCTAAATTCAAATTTGCTATAGTATCATCAACCTAATCCTACAGTAAACTACATTGTCAATCAACCTAATGAAACAAATCAAACATTAAGCAATAAACAACAAATTAACAAAAATAAACCCAACAAAATAATAAGAAAAAAGACTTTACCTTTAAGATACCCAAAACTTTGGAAACATCCTCTTTCATTAGCTTCTTCCGAAGATCCTTACAATACATCAACCTCAGAGTCTCGACATAAACCTCAACATCATCACAATCAGCAATTTCAACAAGATAAGGCAACGCCGTTCGTGGCTGTTGCTGTGTCCACCTATCAGAAAGCTTGACAGAGAAGAATCTACTATGTGCAACAAGAATCTGACGATGAACATTCATGGAAACACTGAATCCATCTTTAGAACTTAATGTAAGCTTAATATCACTCGAAGATGAATCATTGAAGTGATTCCCAGGGCTACGAGAAGCTGATAACAATTCAGAAATTCGATGCATCATTAGGGTTTCACGATCTTGAACTACAATTTGGGGTTTCTGAATCGACGAAGAAGAAGTAGTAGGAATGTTGTTTGGGATCTGATTTGTTCTTTGATGAATATCGGGTTCGTTGACCATCATTTCGAAGAGAGTTGGACTGGATCGGGTTTTGTCCGGCGGCGGTGACATTGGGTTGAGAAGACCGGCGGTGAGTGCGGAATTGAATTTTGTGAAACTTGATGGAAACGGGTCCTGACCCGAAATTGGGGAAGATGAATGTGTGAAATGATCCATGATTGGAGAAAATGTACCGGGAGAGTAACGAATGGTGGTGTAATTAGGGGAAGGTGAATCGGGTAATTGAGAATCGGGTTCGGATAGTTGGATACGGGTGGAAGCGGAGGTTGAGATAGTGGTTTCACGACATTTGCGTCGTTTAGGTTTGGTGATGTTGTTGTTATTAGGATGATTTGGGGGTTTGAGGAAATTTGATGATGTTGTTTTAGTTGTTGTTGTTGCCATTATCTTTATCTGTGTAAGTAAGGTTTTTAGAGGTTGTTGTCGTTTTGTGTGTTTGACGCACGCAGAAACAGAGAGAGAGAGTACTATGTGAGCTGTGACTACTCTGAAGGAGTTAATAAATGGCGGTAGAATCGAGATATGTGTGTGGCATATGTCAGATAAAATAAACATGGAAACTGCCAAGTGTTCCCGAAGAAGCATTTATTAAATGCCTAAATTTCGTTGTCAAAAATAAAATAAAATAAAATACTGTAAATGCCTAAATTTATTTATGGATGAAAGAAACAAAAAAAAAAATGTATTAAAAATTATATTTTTTATATTTATTAAAATATTGACTACACAAGTTTTATGATAATTTTTTTTATATTGAATTTTCTTAACTAATGTTTCGAAGACATTAGTTAATATTTATAGGAAATTGTTTTTCTCTCCAAGAAGACATTGTAATGTCATAATATTTTCGAGTTCAATTAAAGATCAATTGGGTCATTAGTTGATATAGCCCAATGCCCAATTAGTCTTTTTGAGAAAAAGAGTTTTAGTAGCATGAGCACGTAAGGAGTGACACGCGTTCGCAGATGATAAATGATTAAACGAGTGCTATATCAATCACAAAAAGGTGAAAATATTAAAGGTAAATAAGGATAATGCGTACTAAAATAGACGATAATTACTGATAATATCAGGGGTATTTATACTTAGAATTTCGATCATTTTTACAAAACACATAAAACACTAAAATTTAAGCTCAAGATATTTTTAACTTAGGTATTCGCAACAATAACTCACGTAATAAGAATATAAGATATATAATTTGAATTTTTTGGAAGGTTTTGTTGAGTAATACTCCTATATTTTTGTTGGTCAATGAAATGACTTATAATTTAAATGGAAGAGTGATAAGCTTTTATTTTTGAAAACTTATCTTCTATCATTTTAGTAAGTATCTTAACAATCCCACAATTACTGTTCCTTATGTTTGGAATTTTGTGTATTATTGGATTCTCTGATAATCTCTGTCTTTAAGGAAATACACTTTTATTAGAGGGTACATATATATCTAAAATATATGATAGAATTTTATTAAAGCAAATGTATATGTGATAGTATATAATGAGACATTTTCGTAAAAAAAAAATTAGACATTTTATTAAAAATTTCATCTTTAAAGTGACAAAGTTGTGTCTTTGGTGTTTGAACACTGACCCTTACATATATAATGCGATGTTGTTATCAATTGAACTAAATTAATGGAAACTAAATGAGAGAAGATGTATGACAAATGTTTAGATAAAATAACATGAATCTCTTTTAACATAATCACAATAACGTCTCATTGGCTTAACTCAGTTAGCATGGACATTACATTATATATGTAGAGGGTTGAGATTCAAATTGCGAGATCCACAAAATAAGTAGAATCTGACAAAATATTTGTCGACTCATTTATATCAAACAAGAATATCTTATATTGATTTACATCAAAGTTAATAAAGAACCGATGCTAATCCCCGTGAGCTTAGCTCAGTTGGTAGGGATATCGCACTATATGTGCAGGAGCCCGGGTTCGAACTCGGAACACTCCACTTATTCACCTTTAAGGTGGATTTTCTAGCCACTAGACTACTTGACCAAAAAAAAAAAAAGAACCGATGCTAAATTCTCTTTCTTTTCTTTGATGCTCAACTTTTCTTTTCGTAAAAGGCAAACAATAGAAAAATTATTGTTTTTCATCATCATAAACTATCATTCTAATTTTGCGAATAATTTACATTTGCTGCACGTTGAATCATTTTGTGGCCATAAGATAATTGTTTTTAGCTTAACAAAGTTGTCCTGCCTTTTTATTAGCAAAATGGCAAAATTGTCCTTATATATATATATATATATATATATATATATATATATATATATATATATATATATATATATATATTGTGTAAAACAAAGTGTGTAACAATGTCATTTCTCTAATCAATTATATCACGCTTAAAATGGTTATATGCTTATTTCCTCTTGTGACAATAATAAGCAAAAGTTCACATTTAAACTGTACTAAATAATAATTCATATATTTGACCTATATTATATACTATAAACATTAAACATAAGTATTCAATAAACCTAAAAAGTAAAAAATTTTACACCTCTAATTCTTATATTGTTAGCTTAGCTTTAGATACATTTTCCAACCTCACATTTAAAAAAAAAAGAACAGTAAAAAGAAAGATACATTTCTCAATCAACGTGAAAATTTTACTTGGTTTTTCCTTTATTGGACCACACTTTAATGAAAGGCTAACTTGATAGCTAAAGAATGTATCTCCAACTCTATTTATTTCAATTTTCAACTTAATACATGTAAACTAACGATTTTTTTCTAAAATGCCACACTTTGAAAACAAAACACCAAATTGCCACACATTAAAATTTAAATACCAAAGTGTCACACTTTTGACTTTGACTATTAACACCTCCATCTCATATGGCGGTACTCTAAAGCATTGTGTTTTTATTTTTAATTTTGATGAAAGGTACAATGGTGTGCGTGTGACTTTGTTTGAACTTGTGATAAAAGTTTTAAAAAAATAAATATAAAGTTTGACTGGTTTTCCTCTTTTTAATAGAGTGCCGCCATGTAGAGTGGCGAAATTCTCAGTGTCAGATTCCTTCAAAGTTGTCGTACGCAGACGCCTTTTGTATGCCACTTTTCTCTTTTTCTTTGAAGTACCGCCACTTAGAGTGGCTAAAAGAAGAAAAAAATTAAAAACAAAACATAATTCAATAGAATACCACCATAGGGGGTGGCTGAAGTAAATATTGAAAGTCAAAAGTATGGCATTTTGGTACTTTATTTTGAAAATGTGGCAGTTTAGAAGAAAAAAAAAAAGCCGTAAACTAATTCAACACAATGACAATTTCCAAATTGATTTGAGGTTCGAGGTGACATGTCAGCGATAGAGGGTGTATATATAAACACTCTCACATTTAAGTTAATAGTATAATTTAAAGGATGGAAGAGGTTGCAATAAGATGTATCTTATAAGGTTGTGAATGGTTATTTACACAGACTCATTAACGTGATATTAGATTAACAAATTTGGCATTGAGTTTGGATCAACCCAAAAAACTAAAAGTCTTGTCCAGAATAAAAACCCTCACTCCATTGCTTATGGTGACTTGAGGAGTCAAATTATCAGTTGTTTTAGTGTAGTATCCGGCAAGGTTAGTTGAAACTAGTAGTATAATTGTATATATATAATGATCAATTTTTTGTGACAAGTGTAAAGTGTGTTAAAAAGTCTTGCATTGTTTAAAAAAGTGGAAGTCAAACACTTTATAAGTGAGAGACACAAAAACTTAATGCCTAAAAGATTTTTGGACAAAGTGTGGTGTTCAACTCATTTGTATAGTTGCTCTAATTCCAATGTGATTGATCAATTGGTTGTCCCTCATGACCGAACACAATTAATGTTAAATAAAATTAATCTACACTGCTAACAGTGCATTTTTTTATATCATTTCATTCTAATATACTAGGTCAACCGATAATTTTATTAAATACTACAAATGTAATCCGCTAGGTTATCCGATATAAGTTAATTTATAAATTATTCACTATAAACTAACTTATAAACTCTATATATATGGAATCTATCATCACAAATACTTTGCTTAAAATCATAATATTGATAAAGATAGGTTTACATAATTCATATGAAATACCACGCATACATCCAATTCCATGTATACTATCGGGTAGCCAACTCGTAAAATCACAATCAAATCCAATTTTTATGGAAGAAAGTTGTCTTCGTTTGTGGACCAGCAAAGTTGGGACGAGTTGAAATCCTCTCCATTTCTTAAAAAAAATGGCAAATGCAAGTACTAAAATTTGAATGTATAAATATTTAAATAATATCAATTATTCTCAAAAGACGTGCATTTATATTCTTGATTTACATCAAAACTATAGTAATTACATTTGCCATTTCTTTTAAGAAATGAAGAGGATTCCAACTGAGTTGGGTCCTTCTTCGATTACTAAGAATGGAATCATAGATTAGAGAGAATTGAACAAGTCCTTTCCCCCCTTCTTTATGTTTGTTTGGGCCCTCTATTAATCATTCAAATTGTAAACTAATGGATTCTGGGCCACACAAGTATGATATTGCCGGCCCAATAACTTACTTGTCAGGACATCATTTCTCCCTTCAACAAAATTACTATTATCAACTTCACCGCCAATATATGCTATAGATGATAGATATTTGAGTTTTTAGTTATATAATTTGAAGTTCGATTTTTGGTCGGAACATTTGTTAAGAGAGATTAATCCCTTAAATAAATTACTATCAACTTTCTTTTTTTTGTCATGTAACCTAGTGACTAGAAATTACACCCTTAATTGAATAAGTGGATGACCAGGTTCGAACTTCGTCCAGTTGAAATAAGCTTATGTACACTATCAACTTCCTTTCGTTAAAAAAAAAATTATCAAGTTTATTTTAGTGTTTGCTGTCAAGTTCTCAAGATTATTTAGTTCAATTCATATTTTTGAAGATTAGTTAATGAGTGGATATCAATTAAACAAAGTATAGTTATGTCAAAAGTATGTTGAAATATTGATTTAGGTCAATTATCTAGTTAGTATATAAGATATATCTTGATGGAGATGAAAGAATCAGTTGTAGTAAGCAAAAAGAATAAGAGAAACAAATTTGAAAGTGAACTGGAGACACAGAACGAGCAAGATGAAGAAAGGGTACCATATATGAATAAATCATGTTTTGAAATTTTTTCACGAAGAACAAAAGAGAAAATATGAATGAGAAAGAGAACCTGAAAAGATGATAAAGTAAGATAACCGCACTAAAATTTTCTCGAGAAAATTGTAGCGAAATTGTACTTCAAAGAGGACATCATGACTCTGATACTATGTTAAGAACTGTGATGCCAGATAAAAATTAAAGGAGAGCAAAATATGAGAAATCTTATATTGAAATTAGTAGAGATTGATACAAATGAAATTGAGTGCAACATCTATCTTATATACTAATTAGCTAAATGGCCTAACTCTATATTTGAACAAAGTAGACGTAGATCCTCTCCATCATCTCTCCTTGATATATTGTTATATTTTATAACTAATGACTGCAGCAATTTGTTTATGTTTGGATTAATAATTCTATTTTTTTGGACAATAATAAATTCTTCTTTTTTTTTTTTGCCAAAATAAATTCATTAAGAGAGCTAAATATTTGGTTTAAAGGCTTGTGTTAGCTTCGATTTGCTCCAGCATAGTAATTTGGGGCCATCCATTAGACTGAACTATGAAATCGGCCCAAATAAAAAAAAAGGTGGAATGCTGTTGACCCAAAATGAAAGAACATAGAAGGGTTTATCTTTCTCTCTCATCATTCTCTTATTCTCGCGTTTGATTTGCAAAACAGTATGTACTAGACAAGAAAGAACAGTACAGTATAGGACAAAACAAGATAATACAGGACAGGACAAAACTGCATTGGAGAGAGATAGAGATATTGTATTTTCTATATTCGAAAATAAAATGGGTGTTTTCGTATTTTTTCAGCGGGGGACAAAATTTCTTGTTTTTTTCCTATCCCTTACTACCTATTTGTTCAGTCCCATAAACAGTTTCTGAATCAAACATGGTACAACAAAAAATTTCCAGTACAGTCCCCTGTTTTTTAGCAGATCAAACGCACCCTTAAAATTCTATTTTTGTCTCTAGGAATAAAGTTCGGAATATAGATTTTAATTTTTTTTAGTGTGTTTTAACGGGACATGCCATTATAGACTTTTTTATTTTTTTTTAAAAAACACCGGATTCTACATTCCGAACTTTATTCCTAGAGAGAAAAACTAAATTTTAGGAGATAAGAGAATGATTGAGGGGTGGGGGGAGAGAAACTTTCAGAACATAGAGTTGTCAAGTGGACCAACCCATGTCAATGGGCTAGACTGGACCTTCCTATTTGCTTTATGGGCTGTCAAAATTGAGCCCTATTTAATATTATTTACATACATAAAATAAATAACGTGTTTTCATAAATTAAGTTTAGTGATATTTAAAACATCCATCAAACCACCCTTCATTAGAGATAAATATCGAGTAAACCGCCAAATTGGTCCCTGACTCTGTAACTCACTCTCAAATAGGTCCCTGACTCTTTAATATCTCAAATTAGTCCCTGTCTTTGTCAAATTTTCTCAAATTGGTCCCTCCGTTAACTAAAAAATGCTATAAATTACAAAACCAAGAATATAACGAACAAACAGAAGTTAACGGATGGACCAATTTGACGGTCCACGTTAGCAGAATTAACAGAATCAGCAAGCAGAAGTTAACGGAGGGACCAATTTGAGAAATGTTTGACAAAGACAAGGACTAATTTGATATATTGAAGAGTCAGGGACCTATTTGAGAGTGAGTTACAGAGTCAGGGACCAATTTAGTGGTTTACTCGATAAATATCACAAAAAATTCATACAAAAGAAGAATAACGTATTTGTCCACAACCCACAAATTGCAGCCTTACGGACAAGAAAATGCACCATTGCATAACAAATTAATTAGGCCCTTAAAAAATATAGGTCCGATGGACTAAGTCAAAAAGATATGATCATTTTGTTCATGGAAAGATTCTCTCCCCCACTCCTTTTTCTTTTCTCTCCGCTAGAATTCCATTTTTGCCCTTACGTAAAAACTTAAGAACGTGTTTTCTCTTGCGTAAAGAATATATGTGTTGTAATCGATTGGAGTTTTATCGCACATTATGTTGATATTCTCTGAATGTGAGAAGTGGTGGTTAATATTATCAACAAAGGATTGTGATTTTCAAAGTTACACAAATAATTGGAATCACAAAAAGGAAAATCAAATTCACGAGAAATGTTGGAAACATCGATATATTGATTAAATTTAATTCATTCTATTGTATTGTATGATTTGCATCATCAAACTAACATATAGTTAACCATCTTAGCTGCAATTAAAAAGTTGGTTATTTTTTTCTATTTATGCACATTTATAGTGTGAGAGTCTAACTATTAACTATTAGGTTATGGGACAAAATAAAAGTTGATTATTCCAAGAGTTTTGAGTATTCCACCTTTTCTACATATCTCCTTTATTTTTGTTCATTTAAACGCGTCAATGAATCAAAGGGAACAAATTATCATTAAACAACCGAAAGAGGCAACACCATAGACATAAACTATTACTCAATTGTAATTATGAGATTAATTAGTGCTTAAATAAATGTACTAATGTAATGTTAGACGGTATGTATAATCTAGTAGTACTATATAGATGCTGGACGGATATATGTGTTGGAAAGAAATCAGTTTACAACTTTGCATTAAACAATATAAGTTATCCTTCATTTAATTAGATCCACTCTAGAGGAAAAGATTCTTTAATTTTCACGGGTTAAGTCCCACAACAAAACGTGTGGAAAAAGTAACAATATTCTGCTTAATGAAAATGTGGTTAAGAAGCAAAGCCAACCCACATTCCACAAAGTAACAAGCACTTAATTTGTTGTAAAGCTACTATATGAAATTGTTCCAACTTCCCAGTGTCTGATACCATATTTTTGAGATATTGTCCGTTTTGGATATTATACGTAAGTAAGAGTCTCATCACGTATAAGTAAGAGTTTGATATTATATTGAAAAATAATGTTGTCAAACATATATATAAGAGTTTGATTCGACCGACTCATTGTATCAAAAATAATGATGTCAATGGTGATTATACAACATGTCTAGTTGATGGAGCAGCAATACAAGGCATTGGTATGCGGATAAACCAACTTTTGTTTGTAGGGCAACATACTCATAAGAATGGACGGACTTACTTAAAATATATAAGTCAGATGATTTGTAGGCTAAAGAACTAAATTTCCAAAGGCTAATGAGTCGGTTGCTTAGACTACTACCAAACGCGTCAATATTACTTCAAGTTTGTTGCACCATTTTTTTTCATTTGAAATGACGTTCATTGCGAGTCTTGTGTAAACCATCACAATTTTACCATCAATAAAAGACAACTGAATGAACAAAAGAGTACGAGTGTTTATAAACAACTTACTTATAATCTCGATTTCATCCTAAACTTTTTAGTGTACAAGAACATAAATGAAGTTCTCCATTTCAATTTCTACATGCTACACTTTCTATATACCTACCCTCTCTATGCATGCAGCATAAACCAGTAAAAATATACAAATTGTTTTTAAAATTCTACTATAGTACTACAATTACAGATCATGTCTTCATTTTAATTCAATTGAATAGGTTGTGCAAGCTGTTCAAAGATAACAACAGAGCTAGCTCTTCTTTCTAGCTAGCCATGCCTTACATATTGTCAGTATTTCAGTGCTTTTACTATTTAATTTATTTTGTGTTTTGTGCGTGTCCTTAATAAAAAAATAAAAGGACACAGTACTAATACCGTACTACTATATGATGGCATGACAGATACTATATAGTAAAGTAATTTTAAGGTTAGGTGGTTATTGAGCCAAAGAAAAGGTTAGGTGGTTGTTTTACACTTCACCATGATTCGAGAATTATTATATGTGTATTTGAATTCACGATGATGAGTTTGACAGAATTATAATGATATACACATATTATTGTTTTAGACTGGGTTCAAGGCTGGTCTAACGTTGAGTATGGTCCAATTGGTTGGGATATCAAGGACGACCCAAAGGAATAGACTCTAGACCCGCTTAGGGCAAATATGCACACAGATCACGTGCTCCTCATTCGAGGACATGTCATCACCAAATTCTATCCACTATCCGCAATAGGTGGGATGGCTTTGACCCAGAGTAATGGACATGAGCTGCTTATCCCTCCATCCAAGGAGAAACTTTAACAGTCATCCATTATGGGTTAGTATCCTCAACCCATAATGGAGACCTTTGGTTCAGCGTTGGCGGCCTATATATAAATCCTCGTCTACTGGAGGGTCAGGTATTCTATATAAACCCTCGTCTACTGGAGGGTCAGGTATTCTATTCTTTACCACTTACTTCTCTTGTATCTTTGTTCCCAATACTGATTTAAGCATCGAAACATCTACAGGTACAAACCTATCTCCATGGATTGCTCAACTACGGACGTATTGCTAGCCACCTACATTTTCTGATCATCATGTACAATCAATTATTTTTGAAACTTTTAACAAAATTAGTGTCATCTTAATTTTATTGTGTCCTAATTTCGCCAAACTCAACATTAATTCAAACATGTACTATATACAGATGCTTTAATTAATTGCTTAGACATAACAATATATGCAACATGTATGGAACATTAATGATTGATTAGTGTTACAATATCCCAAAAGAAAGAAAAGAGGAAGACATGGAGAAAGAATTCTGCCTTCCATCCATCCTTTTCATGTCTTTTTCCTTTTTTTCATTTTTTGTTTCATGTCTTTATCTTTTTTTTTTCATTTTTTGTTTTTGATAAAAAATGCCTCTGCTATTATAAATATATTTTTATGTCTACATCACTAATCATCAAACGTGCTCTCACATGTCAATTGTAAGAGAAGTTCTTGGAAAGATAGTACTATTGACAAAGCAAAACTAATTTGCACATGTATATATGAGCAAGTTGTTGATTATTGTCTCATAATCCTTCTTATTTTTTTGCTTTTGTCAATTGTCATGGACAATATCTGACAAGCATATTGTTATGCACCATGGTAGTATGCTCCAAATTTATGTTTTAACTTTTTAACTTAATGGCAGGCAACTTCTGGTGCTTTTAGATTAAAGGTTTTGGAATCAATAGTGACATGCCTTTTATAGTAGGAATTACAGTACCAAATTGACTTAATGATACTCATTAGTACTGAGAATCAAATAAGCAAGAAAAAAAGTTAAAAATAATGCAAGTTGGAATTAGAGGACTAAACATTGTTGTTTAGGTCTTAAAGCTAAGTCATCATTGTTGGAATTAGTTGGCCTAATGACCTGTTAATCTTATCCTACAAATGCAAGAGGTTTTGGAAGGAATTGGGACCTTTTGGAAGCAATGCATGTGCTTGAGAGGGGATGCAGATGAATTTATATGCACTAAAACTTCATGGTATTATGGATCTTCACCACCACATGAAGCTGGAATTTGAATAGTGATTACAAATAAATATGTCTAATGAATTTGATCGTAAGTCAATTGTTGGACGGCATATTTATATTTAAGGCACGTTTGGATTAACTTATTTTTGAGTTATGTAATATAAATTAGATTTTGTGTTATTTTATAAGTTTACACTACTGAAAATTGTATTTTTATACGTTATTTTATCATAAAATACTTTGACAAACTTATAATAATACATCAAAATTGCATAAGTTGTTTGCATAAACTCAAAAATAAGCTAATCCAAACGGGCCCTTAGTACATTTAACTCTCAACTCAAGTTTGGTGCTATTATTTTGTGTTGTACGACGTTGCTTTAATCTTTTCCAAATTTTAAGATAAATTTTTAGAAGACAAGTAAATAATGTCGCCCATTTGATAACAAGAGAAATGAGTTATTATTCAAGAAATGAATTTGGTTTACTTTTCAATAAAAATAAAAAAGGGGAAATTTCTGAAAATCTAAAAGTATTTTATTTATATTTCCAAAAATGCATTCTCTTTGTTTTTGTCAAAAACAAATGTAACGCCGACTGTGGGGATCGAACCCACGACCACGTGGTTAAAAGCCACGCGCTCTACCACTGAGCTAAGTCGGCTTGAATGTGTTCTCCAATATTAGCTATTGATTTTCTCTACATCTTAGAATCAAGTTAAATTACAAATAAATTAGAAAAACAAGCTCAAAGATTTCACTAAATGATTTCATCCAATTTAGAATCAAATTTGTTAAATGCACTTGAATTCATTATCAAATTAAAACTAGTTAAAAAAATAAAAATAAAGGTGCACATATGAGCATCAAACAACTTGTGGAACAAAAATGTAATTTCAATAAAATAATAGTATGATAAAATTTTCATTCACTCAAGAAAAGAAGAAAAAAAAGAGTAAGCAAGAATGAAGAAATTAAGTGAGTTAAGATTATATTATGGTTTGGATTGGGAGTTAGGAACTTGAGTATAGGCAAAGAATGAGACAGAGAGAATATAAGGTTGATGGGTGGGGGTATTTGTGAATGGAGCCTATATGTAGACATTTGTCAAAAGTAGACTAACAATAATTTAGTGAATAATTGAGAAACCATAAGAGTGGACCAATATTTGTCTTGGCCTCATTGAGACACCATGTCATAGAAGATTATCAATAGAGTGTGATGGTGCCTGGTGGCCTAAAGCAATGCACCTGCTTACTTACAGAAATCCAGTTTGGCCACACTCTCTCTTTTTGTCTTGGTTCACAAATTTTCTTATTAGCCCATGAGGCATTGCCCACTTGCCCATACCATTAATAATCTCTTTGGTCTCTACCATGTCTTGTGAAAATCAATTAGGATTTGTTGGAGTCATAAGAAACAGATTAGTTCATCAAACAATCCAAAACATATGTCACTAAGGGATGTGACCTTCATTTTCATGGAAATAATACTCATCATTTTCTCTTAAGATTTTAATACATATATAGCAAATTTTAGTTTTAATTTTTCCTTTTACACTTTTTATTTATGGAAAATCAGATGTCGTTATTTTTAGACTCTTGACATTAACGTTATGTTAGAAAAAAATGTCGTGGTAAATTGAGTACAGACCACCATTCTCATATACACCACTCAGAATGATGGTACACGTACCAATGATGGAATACGTCAACACTAGCACATGACATTCACATGCCACTAATGTCCCAATCTGCATGGTAGGGACGAAAAATAAAAAATAATATAAATTTATTTGTACTTTTTATTCTCTATTTTATCAACTCACAAAAATGTAATTGTACTTTTTTCTCTTTTTAAAATTATAGTTTCATCCCTCGAATATTAGACTTATTGCAATTCCATCCCAACAAAAAAAATATTTCATAATTCTTTATCGTCTTTGTTTTATTGTAAGACTTATACTATTATGAGTAATAAAAAATTTAAATTATCAAAAAAAGAAATTAAAAAAATTATTTTGCTAACGAATTTGGTAAATAAGATTTAGTATTATAATTTTTTAAATGATAAGAAAAAACCATTTCAAAAAACCTCATTTTGTGTAAAAAAAAAAACTCATTTAATTAGTGTTTGACTGTTTGGAGACATTAATTAACATTATCCTTTAAGGTTCACTACACTGTAAATTTATTATTTTTTCCCTTAAATTTCACTCCCTCTTATAATTGAACCAACACAAATAGTTTTAAAATAGTAAAAATACTAACTATTATCCTTATAACACGCTAGTTAAAGAATCTAATATAATGTCCCGTGAGCGTAACTCGGTTGGTAGGGACATCGCACTATATGTACAGGAGTCCGAGTTCGAACCCGGGACCCTCCACTTATTCACCTTTAAGGTGAATTTTCTAGCCACTAGGCTACTTGACCAAAAAAAAAAAATCTAATATAATAGTCACTAACTTGACAAAAAAATAAAAATTCTATAGTAAAATAATTTTAAAATTTAGGTAGTTTATCTTTTTAAAATATAAAACATGATCTTTTTAATACAAAATACATTATATTTTTATTTATTTAACTAGTATCCATAAAATACTAATGAGCATCACCCTTAAAATATCTCATTTTTCATTTACTCCATCCTTTTCCCTTAAACATCTCCTTCGTTGAACAAACTAGATTCGTAGAGTCTACAATAAATGGATTGATGATATGAAAAAGAAACTTAAATTGTGGATCCCAACTAGCTACTAGTATTCATTTTTCATAAATAAATAAAAAACTATCTAAAATAAAAGAAAAAAAAAAACTAGCTAGTACTAGTAGAGTAGTAGTATTCAATTTTCATTTGGATTGGTTAGGCCGACATCTTTCACAACTCATCTCATTTTTTTACTGTCAAAAAAAAACTCATCTCATTTTTTTTCTTTTTCCAAAGTTACTATTATTACAATAGTCCTTACTTTGTTTTTTTATCCACAATACTCCTTACTTTATTTGTGTGTTTCATGCTAAACTATTTTTTTCTTCAATAAATTAACTATTTAAAACTAATTTTAGTTAAAAAAAATTAAGGGGATTTTATTATATAATATAGGTTGATACTAAAATTAGTTAAAAAATTTATTGTAATCCCCAATACAACATATTTTTAAAAATACAATAACTTTATTTTACTTAAAATGACATTAATTTTAAGGGTCATATGGGACTAGTTAAATAAACAAAAAAGAAAAAAAAATTGTATTAAAATATCAATTTTACACTTTTAAACTATACAAATTTCAAGATATTTTTACTATACTTAATATTGTTAGTTAGTTTTCCGGAGACACTATTTAATTCTTTTTAATTTTAAAATGCAAGGAATATTAAAAAAAAAGTTCAACATTATTGTTGAAAACATGACATGAAATGAAGGTAACCTGAAATATATGTTGGTGAAACGCACCAGTCGAGATGGGACATGACTCCATCAATATTCAATGGCAATGTGTTTTTTTTTTTTTTTGGATTCCATTTACTTTGAATAACTTTAGACACAAAAAAAGGAGAGAGGGTAGAAAATATGCAGGGAAAATGGAAGGAAAACAATAGAGATAAAAATGTACGGGAAAAATGGGGTTAGTTTAGGTGATTTTTCAACTAAAACTAAAAGGGATTTTTTTTTTTGATAATAAACTAAAAGGGAGTATCCAGTCTAGTTCAAGTTTCACCATTCACATTGTCAAAAAAAAAAGTTCACCATTACTCACTACCAAATTTTGTTTTTCAACATAAATTAATATATTAAATAAAAATATGAGATGCTTGAAGTGAATTTATATGATAGAGAACATAAAATACTAGTCAGTAATAAAATATTTCTAAAATACTTATAACAATTGTATTGACATTTTTATTATTTTTACGAAATACACATAAATATTCACTTTATGAGTCTATCCTATTGATGATAAATAAAATCAAGGATTTAAATCCACTCATGTTGTCCATTCAGCACTAATCTCAGGCATTGATTCATTTTTTTTCTCTCTCACAGATTCACATTTTTCTTCCTAATAAATTAACTACCCTTAGATGAAAAAAATGAGAGAAGGCTGGGCAAAAATGGCATGAGAGGATCAAAATCTTAAAATTAATATAAATTTTTAAAATAAAGGGTCTTGCTAATTAATAATAGAAAATATTTTCAAAAACAAATTGATAAATTTTTTATTTAAAAATTCAGTACTTTTTTATGGAATTTAAAAATTCGGAGAAAACTCATCTTAATTATCTATGGATATTCTAATATAGATTAGCTTTTAGCTATAAAAATTTCGTCCAATAACATGATAATTTTTTTTATTTGTAAATTTCATATGAAGATTTTTTTTCTAAAATGTAAAAAGGTCATACTGAATAATACTCTTATGACATTAATTAAGGAAAAAAAAAGCAGCATGATTATTTGATTGATTTGTTAGCGGCTTGTTGAGTGCCGGGGTCTAGTTTCTTGAGTGGGTTCCAATTCCAACAGTGAAGGTTGGTGGTACCACTTATCTTCATTTTCTTGAACATGAATGAGACATTTCATTCAATACCTTCACCACCCTCATCTCTGTCAATTCATTCTTGACCAAATTACTCGATCCAATTGAATTAACAAATTAAATAGAAACATTTTATCTAGATTTAGAGGGTTCGTCAAAAAAAAAAAATTAATTATTAGAGGGACCATCCCCAATTGAATTGGTCAATAAGAAATTACAAGTACAACTAATTACAAAAAAAGAAACAATCTAAGCCATTGCTTTCAATAGATGAACCTGTGGATATTTTTCCCTCCAAAAGCAAATGATTTATAAAGTAGTTAGCCACCACATTGATACATTAATTCCAATAATGGTTTTTAAAGATGATATAAATTAATATAATTATGGTAAGACAAGTCGGTGCTTCTGTAACACTAATTAAAAAAACAAAATAAAATATATATTAAAAAAAATATTTTTTATACTGTTAAAAATTGACCACACAATTTCTAAAATAGTTTTATTACATTTAATTTCTTAATAAATGTCCTAAATATACACTTATTATAATATTTCGCATATAATTATATATGTCGATGTCATGTTACTTTCAAACACCAACGTGTGTGTATAGGACACAAGAGTGTACATGTGGTTTATAGAATGGTGATAATAATGAAGTATGGAGCGCCTTGCCTAATTCAAACGGCAGTTTTATGAATCATTATTGCTTGTCACATGAGATATGTGATTGTGTCTATTTCTCTGTTCTTCTTGTTTTACCAAACTACTACTATTCACCACACTTGCTTTAAACTCATGATTATGATTAAAACAGTGACCGGTAATTAATTAGTAGTAAGTGTCTGCAAGTTTCTGTAAAAAAAAAATCCACTCATCATTATGAAACAGGTTAATTATGGGGATTTTAATTGTTCTTTACATTGCTTGAGATCAGTATAATATCATAAGTTAAATCGATCGTTAGTTGGTTTAGTGATAATTGACATTAAACTTGTTAGGGAGGACTGCGGTTCGATCGTCCGTAACTGCGATTGAGAGAGGAATGAAACCACTTATGTCAGAACTAACCCCGAACCAGATTAAATTGGTGGTAAAAGCAAAAAAAAATTAAATAAGACCATATGTTAAAAAAATTGTACCAACTTTAAACTTTAAGCCATACCATATTTTAGTAAAAACAGCTTACACATAAAGTTTGTTTTTTAACTTTTAAGTCATAATAAACACAATCAAGGTGTGGTTGAATACCTTCAAACCTTGGTTTCAAAAGTGATTACAAATACATGAAAATGATTTTAATGTGTTTTGATGATGTTTTTGAAATTGATTTTATTTCTATTACCGATTTTAGCTTAGAAACTTCCCATTAAGAGAAAAACATATTTAATTAAACAAAATATAAATAAACAAATCAAAGTTTGGCTAAGCTTGACTAAATCTTCAATAAGTCAAAATGGGTTACCCATACACATATAAGACAACTTAGCAGTTCGTAAAAGAGAACAATATGAGAAGAAATATAATACTAGTAAAAACATCGTTTCATTTTCAGATAACTAATCAATTTCATATATTAATATTTTATCTCATATTACTGTCCAATTAGCCATCAACTTCTTTGACATGCATATTAAATTCACAAACTACTTCATCTAAGGATTGTATACATACATACGCAATATATCTAGCATTCAAACCAATATTAGTATCCATGAGCCATTTTAATTGAATTATCCTTTGTAGTGAGCCAATCTATTGTCTTTGGTTTACATCTTCTTAAATTTTAGAGTTTGATGTAGTGGCTAAAATACAAGAATATGAGAAATCTAAATTCAAGTTCTTCCATGTCTTTGAAGGAGACAAGTGTAAATATTTTTATAAATGCTTTTTAAACTAGGGTTTTATTAACATGGGTACATGTTAAGAATTTAAAAGTGAATATTTTTCATTAAATAAAGTGATAGTATATATTTTAACTTATAATAAACTTTTAAAACAAAAATTATTATATAAAGTTGTTTAACATGTGCCCTTAGGACACATGTTAACATTCTCCTATAAACTGTATAAGATTTTTTTAACTTTGAAATGAATATCATCTTAACATAAACATTTATAGAATTGCTAAGATATTGATTTAGGAAGTAAACACTACTATAAATGGTAGGTTGAAAAGTGATGAATTATATTTGAGTCTTGCTAAATACACATATTAAAGAATTTAAACTGGAAAAAATATATTGAAAAAATAATATCTTGACTTTTATAAAGTTAAATGCTTGAAATTTTAGGTGAATATTTCTATATTGAATTTCTTAACATGTATCTTAAGGAGACATGTTAGCTTTCTCCATTATATTTTAAAAGTCCTTAAAAAAATTATTTTCAATGCAAAATTTGACATTAAAAAAAAAAACACTGAACAATTTTTTTCATATCATGATTGATTTAGAAACTTGTTATGAGAAATGTCATCTCAATCTAGTATGATCCTGTGGAATCATGACCATCTACACACATATATATATATATATATATATATATATATATATATATATATATATAATACAATGTCGTGTCAATTCATCACATAATATTTTGCAAATAAATTGTACACTTAATTATTAATTAGTGTTTTTAGGACACTTTTGTTATCATTACCCTTATTTTTATTAGAAAGAAAAAAAGAAAAAGATTTCTCAAAGGTCATTGTTGGAATTTTACCAAACTCACAACCTCATCTCTGCTGATTCTCTTCTCATCTCATCTATATAACGCAACCTATTGCTTCTTACTCTCTCCCTCCCTCTCTCCATATATTCACAACACAACAAATAACCCATTCTTCAATTATTGAATAATCCATCTATTCTCATTCTGAGATTCCTCACCATGGGATTTCCAGTAGGATACACAGAACTTCTCTTCCCAAAACTAGTTCTTCATCTTCTCTCCATCTTCACTTTCATAAGAAAACTCATTTGCATCATTTTTCGCTATCTGGGTCTCCCTGATTTCATAGAACCCGACATTACATGGCCAGAAAATTCGACCCGAATACCCGAATTTGAATCCGTTTCAGCTCTTCTTATCCGTGAAATCTTACCAGTTGTTAAGTTCATGGATTTAGTGGACCCACCTGAAAGCTGTGCTGTATGTCTTACTGAGTTCGAGGAAAACGATGAGATCAGACGGTTAGCGAATTGTAGACACATTTTTCATCGAGGTTGTTTGGACCGTTGGATGGGTTATGATCAAAGAACGTGTCCTTTGTGTAGAACACCTTTTATACCTGATGATATGCAAAGTGCTTTTAATGAAAGATTATGGGCTGCTTCTGGTATACCTGAATTTCACTCTGATGTTCTTGCTTTGTAGCTCAATTCAACTTAAAGACATGTTTGGGTTTTTCTTGTTTGTGTTTTCTTTTTCTTTTTCATTTTTTTGTGTATTTGTACATAGACAGAACTTATGAGAAACTGAGATTTTAGTTGTATATTGATTTTATTTTAGTTTTATATAGATGAGTTTTGTAGATTCTGGATCTGGGTGTTCTTCTTTTTTCTAGAGTTTTTTATTTCTTGTTTCTTGAATTAAAAAATTAGATCAAGGAAGATACACCTATGACCTATGCAAAGTCATTCACTGGAATGAATCATTTTGTGTAATTCTCACAAGAGACTATAATGTGATCTATAGCACCATTCTAGCTCACTATTTTTTTTCCCCAATTGGTTAATAGTAAAAAATCACACTTTATTCTTTTCATATGTAAATTACATGAGAATCTATTATGTTATCTAAATTTAGGATTAAATTTAAGTTTAGCCTATAATCGTGCAATTTTAGATTAGAATCCAATTCATAATTTAAATAAAAAAAGAGAAAGAATCCATAATTGATGTGCGGAATTTCTAACCATGTCGGCCATAATTGATATGAGAAAATAGTATAGGTACAAACCGTGTAAACTAATCTTATATATCATACAATATCAATTGTGTATTTCGTTAAATCACTCTACTACACTCCATTTTTATCGTGTGAGATAGAGAAATACTTGATTATGAATGTCAATATAAAATTAATTTATATTTTCTTTAAATTTTATCTCTTATCTTACTTAAAAAAAATTAAATATTTATTAAACATATTTTTTTAACGTTATTTCATACCTATGAACTAGTTTAATTATTGATCAGTAATTTTTTACTACCAAACGTAACATAACCGTGGTATTAAATGAGTCGGTTATTTATGTAAGAAAGTTGGTGAAGAAGGACTGAAAGGATGCGGTTCCTACGCTATTTGATTTGATTTGAGCAGTTAGAATGATGATTTTTATCATATTTTATTCCGGATTTGAAAGCAAGCAATGTTTTGGGTGGTGTAGATTGATTGATAGGGTATTAATTAGGGTAGGCGTTTTGATGTTTGGAGTAAAGAGATTGAGTGACGCAGGGTGGAAGGGTATCACAGTCACCTCACAGATTGGACAAATTAAGAGTCATAAAAAGACGGGTCAGTCAATAAATGACTCATTTTGGTTTTTGCTTCAACGTTTCCGTAGAAGAATGGGTAAAGAAAAATGGTAGTAGTACTATAGGATAGGAGGAGGAGGAGGGATCATCAGATTCAGATAATTAAATAAAGAGTGACGTTGCTGTAAATGTAATTACATTTTTGGATTGGAAGTACTTCCATACTTTACCAAATTTACATTTATCATGATTATGACCAGTTAGGATTTCTCCATTTTCATTTCTTTCTATTTCTTCCATTATCAAAATTTTTAAATGTTTTGAGGTGTATAAAAGACATTTGAACCCACTTAATGTCACATTTTTACATTTATATTTCCAAAATTATACACTAATGGAGGAAATGGAAATAATGAGAAATGGAGAAAATCGCAACTCGATTATGACACTTACGCCTTTCCTATCATGTAATTAAAAATAAATACACGGTTTCATTTGCACTTTTAATTCTTTTATTTTATTTTAAACTCATGAAAATAGTAATCCTCCAATTTTAATTTTATTTTGTCATCTATTTTTATATTTGTTGTAATTTTGGTCTCGCGAGCTCAACTTAGTTGACGTGAATATTACATTCTATATGTAGGTGACCGGAGTTCGAATCCCGGTAATCCACTTATTTACATTAAAGTGAATTTTCTAGTTATTAGACTATTTAACAAAAAAATTTGTCATTTTTAAGGTAAAAAAGATAATAAAAAACACACAATTTGAGACCAAAATTGCAACAAATATGAAAACAAGAGATCAAAAAATTTGATTTTAAAATAGGACTATTTTCATTGAGATCAAAACTGAAATTAAACATAAATAAAAATATGTACTCATATTTGGTCTCAAATACTAATTTGACCTCATAAAAATTGTCATATTTGAGCTGTGTTGAATTGATTTTAATGATATAATGAATTTTATTTACTAAAATATTTTTTTATTAGTAATTGTAATCGTTCGGTATTGGTAACATGATTCGTAAATCTTAGTTCAATACTTCATGGTGCTTAAAAAAAAAACCATATACTCCATGGCTCGTGAACCACCGGGCCAATTGCTCAAAGAGGCCAACATCACACATTGAATCACGCACAGGTTTTGACATACTTGGATCCCTTATCCGTAGAATTTCTAGCTACTAGGATTACTTCAAAAGAAAGAAAAAAAAACATAACCAAACAAGAATATATAAACACCAATATACAAATTGAAGTCGAAGTATAAGAATGGACAAACTGATAGGATGTAATGTCATGTCGGAAATTAAAAAAATTATGAGAAAATGCAAAATAATAATCAATCTAGCCGGTGCATTTTCACCACATATGACTGCTTAATATAGCTGCAAATGTACGAACTTGATTAAAACACTGGTTCCTGAAACAATGAATAGGTGCCTAGACCAACACAAGCGACCCTAAATTCATTTATCACCTAGAATAACCGGTAGGAGGGTATCCTTGTTGTGGAGGATAAGCAGTAGGGGGATATCCTTGTTGTGGAGGATAAGCAGGAGGGGGGTAACCAGTAGCCGGATAGCCCTGAGCAGGTGGTGGGGCAGGTGGATAACCATAATTCTGCCCATATCCTGGTTGTGGTGCATACCCAACCGAAGGAGGAACTGGCTGATCAATGCGAGACATCTGCTGAGGAGGGGGCACTGACATTACTGGTTGAGGTCCAAACTTCCCGTCACGCTTGTCCATTTCAACCTTGTGCTGAGTCTGCAAATAAAATTTGTTGTATTTGTCACAATCATGCAAACAACATAATGATTAACCAATTGCAGATGATAAGTAGCATACTTACCTGCATGCACGCACAAACTCTGCACAACAAAAGAAACATAAGTTTAGTACAGAAAACGTTTCACTATAAACTCAACAATCAATGAAGGAATTTGAGAGTAAGCCTTACGTGCAGTACACAAAGTCAGCCAAACAAGATAATATCTGAGAAGCCTCTGAAATTTCCTCACTTCCCACAATCATGGCAACAATAGAGAATATGCATGCAACTTGGTTAAGGCAAAACATGAAACCCTGAAGAAAAGAATTGTATATGATTTAACAAAATATCAATATAAAATAAGTATTAGAATGTGTATCTATCTATTTTTGAGTATAAAATAATGAGATAGGAGTGGGAGAGAGTGGGAGAGAGAGAGAGAGTACAATAATGCAATTATCACACTGGGTAGTTTGAATGTTAAATTCATCTTGCAACAGAAAGCGAGTTGAGGCAACTGAATTTCCAAAGCAGAGGAAAACCTGAAACAACAATGCATAACAATAAAGTTGACAATGTTATCATCCGTAACCACAAGTCATAACTTAACTAGAAAATGCCAAATTGTTAGGCCAGATATTTGTGGTGTCCCGAGTTTGAACCCACCCGGGATTTCTCATTTGTGTGTGAATTTCATGTGGTATTTAGCATACCGTCTACAGACCAAAAAACAAAACCAAATTTGACAGTGTTATCTAAAATGACCACAAATAAAATATCAGCTGACCTTTATTTATTTTTTTATTTTTTTGCAAAAGCAAAATGATTTGTATTAAATTCAATGCACGAGAAGTGCAGAAAATCTACAAACAGACCACAAAAGTGGTCCAAAAAACTGCTGCATTTATAGCTCCAAAGACTCTTTTACAGACTTCTTTCACTTCAACCCAATTTTAAGTACATTTTCATCTTTTCAACTACGTAATGAGTCAGCAACCTAAAATGAAAAGGGTTAAATATAAATGAACTGTGGCTTAATAAATGAAATAACCAACTTATCCATCACCTAAAAGGGTATTTTAAATCCTATGTCCTCATTTAACCATGAAACAAATAATTTAGATCATTATTGAAAACGGCGTAAAAAATGGTGAAAAGATTCCCAAGGGTCCACATTTTCCATCTTGAACAAATGGTATATCTATATAACCTTGTTCAGAAACCCTCAACAGAAATGATCCTCCAGCAGTCTCAAAATCCAGTTTAAAACCACTAGTTTGCTTTCAAATATTAAATCTTGGTTAAGTTTATCTACAGGTTGCAATACTCTGGGGATTTTTATTACATTCTTATATATAAAAGTCACAGATGTGATTCGGGGGATTTTCAATTAATTAAATCCCAATAAGATAAGAGTTTTAAATTGAGACCTTGGAGTTTGAAACATTCTAAATTGAGTTTGTTCTTAATATAAGTCCAATTAGAAACGACGAATCTATAAAGAAATTTAAAAACATATCGGTCCCTATATAATTTTAAATGAGAATGTTGTTGGACATGTGGACATATAAGACAAGTTAGAATTAGGAATGATAGCATTAGAGATAGAGTTAGGATAACACCATTTGTAGGGGGGAAATGGATGAATGTCAATTTAGGCGGATTGAGCATGTGTGGAAGTAGATTTGGAGGTCAGATGGAGGGTATGAAAGTAGATCAGATGGAGAGTATGCCAATTGCTAGATGCAGAAGAAGACCAACAAAAACTATAGAAGAAACTATAAAGAAGACTTGGAGGTCAATGGTTTGAAAAAACACATGATAATATGATATACGATAGTGCATTATGACCAATTGCAGGGCAATGCCACCTAGTGATATAAGGCTTGTCTTAGAGATAACATCAATGGTTCAGGTACCAAACCTCTAAAGGTTTATTGTCGAATAAAGTATAAGAGTGTGGGAAATAAAGAATTAATTTCCTTGATAGTTAGTTACTTAGAGTTTGGTTAGTAGTTAGTTTTTCTGTTTTAGAATAGTTGCTTTTGATCCTTTAATATGTATCATGTACAAGGAAGTCTATAAATAAAGACTTCATTTTTTGAAGGATATTTTGCAAAGAATCGAATTTGATCGGTTTTATGATGGGTGAAGAGAGTATCCTCTCAAGTGTGAAGGAACAAATAAATTCCCTTTCTTCTTTTGTTCATTCAAAAGAAACTCTTAACAACCTTGTTGTATTTGCCTTTACATTTTACAAAATCAACTACTATTAATATATGTCAGATTTATTATTCCAAATACACCTATAAAAATAGCAGTAACGAGCTTAATCTTGTATATTAGAAACAATGTACTGGACTAAACATAAAATCCTTAACATGCATTTTCTTTCTCTATTATTTTCCTACCCTTGCCATATTTTATGCCTTCAACTATTGTTTCCACATTATATGCTTGAGCTAAAATTATGCAATGTCTACAGCATCATACTACCATAGCCCAACCCTGACTGCAGAGGGATAGTCTGCCTTGAAAAACACCCATAACAGCATGTACAAATATCAGGCATATAAAAAAAGAAGTAAAAGTATCTATACCTCAGTACAAAGGCAAAATTCAGGACATTTACTTTCTCCACACCTACCACTGCAGGGCATGTAACCGGCACAACATGTGTATCTGTAACAAACAAGACAAATATATAAATATCATACAAACAAACTGTGCAAGTCACCGTAGAAGTTTGGAAAAGTAGAAACTGTATCAATTACCTTGACATATCATCATAAAGGGCTCGTTTCCGGAGCAAGTATGATACACATGGCGCACTATAATGAACAGTAGGAAATTATATCACTACTTGGAAAATAAGTAATATATTACATTTATGCATTCTTTGAAGGCTAAGTTATATTGCAATCCAACTGAAAGTGCATCAGAGCTAAAATGTACCAACTACCTACTAATGAATCAAGTCATTAAATTGACAAGGACCAACATGTTAAGTCAAAAGCAGAGACAGGTTATACAAGCTGGTCATAGAAGAACTCTTTAAACAGGTACTAGAAAATGGAAACTAGCTGAAATCACAAAAAATACAGCACACTGACACAATGTGCTCAAAAATGAGCATCTAATTTTAAGGAATGTGCTTTTTTTAATAACCTTAATTACCACATGCATGAGAAAGCTTATATTCTCAAGGTGTCCACAGAAGACATTATGATAAAATCCATTTGAAAAATTCAACAGAAGCCCAATAAATTACATAAAGCAAAGTAAAAAACCCAACACCCTCTTTTCTTACAATAAATAAATTGATTTAGCCTGGTCAACTGGTGATCTAAACTAATATGTACATTACAGATTGTCAAAATCGACTAATTTACAAGTCACAGTCAATATAACTACATGACACAAATTTTATTGCATAATATAACATTATGAACTTTGCTCATCAATTTACTCGAAGAGGCATCACACTGTCGAAAGTTATTTTAAGCCACAAAAGTAGTATGGTATTGGTCATGGAAATCTCACAAGTGTAAATTTATTTATTCAATTAACAATTTTACATTTAACTTAATCCTAATACAGAAATAAGCATTGTGTATCTTCAACCCACATTTCTCGTATTTTTCACCTTTTTTTCCTCATCTATAGGGGTAAGGATCCTCTCCAATACTCAAAAGAAACTGGAGGACTCCATTACTAATGTTTTTAAGTGTATAAAAGTCCAATTATACAAAGTACGCCAACAACTTTAGTAATGAAACTTTCCATTTCTTAGGGGAAATGGAGTAAACCTTACTCCATCTACAGACTCTAAATTACACAGTATTAAACGAATAATATCTCAAGTTATATGAATAGTCAATGCAAGTCAACGTATATCCAAGATCTAAATCCGAAAATGACAATTTAACAGCAGAAAATTAAAATAAAAACAAATTCACAGAGCGAAAATAAATGATGATAAGATCTAAAACAACAATATATGAAAAATTGATTCAACTACAGTAAGATAAAGTTTCAGATCACATACCACCACAACGAGAAGCAGCAATCTGCGAACAATTCAGTTACAGAAACAACGTGAGTAATTAAAATACAGAAATTAAAATAAAATTAAAAATAAAAATTGAAGTGAAAATGAGAGTGTGGTTATTACATGGAGTATCGACTTGGATTGTTCTCATGAGATCGGTGTGCCAGAGATTCCGGTAATTCTGCCGGAGTTGCATTTTCTCGAGGTTCTGCTGATTCGCCATCACCGGTTGATTTTGTTCTTCTTCTTGGAACTAAGAACACAAGAGAAACCCTAGATCGGATTAATTGAGAGAGAAAACGCGTAAAGAATAGTGTGTGTGTGTGTGTGTTATTTATACAATACAAAATGGAAATGAACGAATAAGGTAAAATTAAATTGAAGGAAACGAGAAAGAGTGTTACATGAATAAAGTAAGTGTAGTAGTAACTAGTAAGAGAGAATGCGCGTGTTGAATTTTTGAATAAGGAAAAGTCTTTTTATTTGCTTTGCCGGCTGGCTGGATGGTTTGGTTGGCTCTTCGACTTTTTCAATTGGCTGCTGCTTAGCTGTTTGGATTGTTCATATCATACCATAGCTGACCCGTAAAAACGACGGTACGTACGTTATACTACTACGGTTTTTTGTTTTTTTGGGCAGATTTACTACTACGGTTTTATGTTTTATATATGATGATCAAATTTTGACTTTCTAAATTCATCGAAAAGTAACGTTTTAACATTACTTTTCAATAAATTTAAAAGTCAAATTATAAAATTGGAGGCATTTATAATTCTAATTAGCTTTTCAATTATACCAAGGTTTGAGACTTTAGCAAGTAGCTTAGCCATTAATTATTATTAAGGCAAAGTCTTTTATTTCACTTGACTTTTTTTAAGGGAAAAAATGTGATGCAATAGATTAGAAAGGAAAATCATCCTAACTAGGTTGGCATGCTAACCCCAACTAAAATATTGATATTTTGACATATCAAGAAAAGCAACATTTGTCAGAGTTAGAGGTGCTATTGTCTGATTTTTTTTTTTTGAGTCCAATAATGCGGAAGATGGTGATGGATGCCGGATATTGTAGGAACTTTTTCTGTCAATTTTGTTACAATGTTTTGCTAAAGCAAGGTAATTTAGATGCTATTCATTCAAATGTTTTGGTGGATGTTAAGAAACTGTGGAATAATGATATTCCGTCAAAAGTGAACTTTTATGGGTGGAGATTATTATTAGAGAAACTACCAACGAGAGCGGCATTAGTTTCTAAAGGCATCTTGTCTAATTTGTATGATTTTAGTTGTGTTTTATGTTTTTAGGCATACAAAGGATTGTTTCCATTTGTGTTTTGATTGCTCTGTAACTAGAGTTGTGTGGGAAGACATTTACAATTGAATGGGAAGAAGGATACCATTAGAATTGGAAGGTTGGAATTATTTCCTTTTGTTTGGCAATGCTTAAAAAACTAGAAAAAGTAGGAAAGGTGGTCACTTCACTTGGTTTGGTTGACAAGTAATTGGTGTATATGGAAGTAAGGAATATATATTATTCAGATGAACGGTACCAAATTCATCATCAATAGTGGATAAGATTAAGACGCTTTCTTGGTTGTGGTTTAGAGGTCCGTTGGGACGTAAATTCTCTCTCTGTTTTTTTTTTAATTGGTGTAATGCGCCGAAGTAGAATTTCACATCAAAATCAATTCAAACAAAATATTTTCTAGAACTAAAAATATATTTTAAGAGTTAAATATATTTTTGATCCCTATGAATTTCTTAAATTTTGTTTTTAGTCCCTATAAAAGTATTTTATTTCATGATTTTTAGTCCATACTTTTCAGTCAACTTGTGCATATCATTCTAAATTTTTATGGAAGATGTTCTTATATATCATAAACATGAATATAAAAAATAATTCAAAAATGTGAAAGTACACCAAAGTTTGATTAAAAGTATGGACCAAATTAAAAGTTGTGATACAAGATATTTGAGGGATCAAAAGTTGCTGATTTTTTTTATAGATACCTAAAAACAAAATTCGAGATATTTACAGGAGCAAAAACTTATTTAACCCTATATTTTAACTATTACAATGTTTTGCGAGATCTTAGTTCAGAATTCCAAAATTTATATGTTATACACAATTGTTATCATAAATCTTTGGTGAAGTCTACTCCACCTCTTTATAATTTGAAGATATTATTCATCGACCAATAAAAATAAATTACATAAGTAAATTTGCATATGGTACCCACATCTAACTTCTAATCGTAATAAATTCAAGTTGGTGACTCAAATAAGAGCAAAGCACATGCTCCTTACACAACAAGCATATAACCTGCTAATGAAAACCTAATACACCCCACTAAGCTACCACTAATAGCATATAATCACACCACACTAAAGGACCAACCCAAATTACAAAGAAACTCACTTGCTCTTTTGGCCCAATACACACGAATCAATCTTTATTTTTGTACCAAGTATCATTCAATTAATTAAGCAGGAGATTAGTGCTAATCTTTTTATAAAGTATTAATCAAGACACTGAATTCAAGTGGTAAAAAGTATTAATCAAGACACTGAATTTAAGTGGTTAATGAGCTCTCTTTGGGACGGATTGTTCGAAAGAACCAGAGTTTGATTGCTGGTAGGAACAACTTTTTGCCAGACTTTCTTAACCTCATGGCCGAACTTTGGATTAACGAGACTCCCTTCCCCTGAAACAAGAGGGCTAATGAAAAAAAATAAATCCAAAAAGGACCCACCATGCAGAGAATATAAAAAAGAAAGGGACAAAATAGCAAATTTGCAAAGAATGAAATGTTATAAATCACAGCAAAATACTCAAGCTTGGATGGACTGGTCTCAACTCTCACAAGTCTCACTCAATCTGTGGTTTTTGGCAACGTCTCCATCAAACACAGACACACACAAAGATACCACACTTTCTAATTTGTCTTGTTCTTCAACAAGAATTACAATCATTCTTTCACACTCCAAAGTCTGTACTAGTTTCTGAAACAAAACACACATAAACAAAGATTCTATGTCTTCTCAACTCTATTCTTTTGGCACCACAACTTTCCACACACATTCAACAACCTCAGAACATGTCTCTACTGATGGAAGTGGTGACTTACCATTTTTCTCTGACTCTTTCCCTTTTTTCAACACTGAAGTTACTTCTCAACAAAATTCTAACTCATTATTATTTGATGATTCTCTTATTCCTTCTTCTCTAGACCCTTTTTCACCTTCTTTTTTCTCTTTCTCTCCTCCAACTGACATTTTTCATCATCAAACTAATACTACTAATGGAAGTTTCTCAGCTTTTGATTTATCCGAAGTTAAAAACGAGGAATCACAAATGATTATTGATTATTATAACAACTACAACAATAATAATAGCACTCAATTTCTTCCTCATAGTTATAGTGGTGTTGACAATGTATCAAAGTACATGCAAAGAAGCTTTAGTAGTAACTCTTTTGAGAAGAAGCCAAATTTACTATTTCAAACTCACCATGATAATCTCGTTGATTCATCAAAATTTCAAAGGAATGATTTAAGTTCCCCTGAAAATAGTTTGAGAAGGGTTTGTAGCACAGGTGATTTGCAGGTAAATTTGTAGCTAATTTGCTCTGTTTTTTTTTTTTTTTTGTTTTTTCAAATTTGATTTTATTTAAGTTGGTTTTACTTGTTAAAACAGAACATGAAAGCAAATAACATGTCTCCAACAGAGGGAAATTTGCAAGAGGATCAGAATTTCAAAGTAGGACGTTACAGTGCAGAAGAAAGAAAAGAAAGAATTTCGAAATATAGAGCAAAGAGAACTCAGAGGAACTTTAACAAGACCATTAAGGTAATCAAGAACATTAATTTATGCATTAATGTGAAGTAATTATGAAAGTTTGATTATTAAGATTCTGAATGTAGTATTGTTTATGTGGAAGCAGTATGCATGTAGAAAGACATTAGCGGATAATCGACCACGCGTACGCGGAAGGTTTGCACGCAACGATGAGCCTAACGAGATTCCTAAGGCTCCATGTTTAATCAGAGATGAAGACGAAGTCAATTTTTGGGTAATTATTAGTTTATTGTTACTAATTTGTTTGTTGCTTTCTACTATTTCAACATCAATGAATTCAATGTCAAATATAGTGATGACATGGTTTTATTTTACTTACACTATGGTCGCAGTTGTAGTTATGCTGCAAACCTTTATATCGTGAAAAAATGCATTAAAAAAGTTGCACTTGTTTGATAATATTGACGAGACTTCAAAATTCTTTACATTACGACCACAATTGCAATTGGTGACTGCAGTTTAAAACCATGAAGTGTTTTATAGTTATAATGTGTTTTTTTTTAATACGTGTAAGTTCTAAAAGATAAAACATAAAAATAAACATAGAGCGAGTCGCATAATGTTTGTATTTTAATATTGAAATAACATAATTTAAGTTCTTTTTTTTAATTATGCTAGAACTAGTATTATGGTAATTAGAGAGATCACATTGTAAATTATGACTATTAGTTGAGTTGAAAGGGTATTGATATTTATGTGGCTATGATGTAGATGGAAGAATTACGATTGCATGAAGACGATGTAACAGTGGGAGCAGCACAACAATATTTGAAGAATAGTAGTTATGGAGTTAATCAGTTTCAGTATTTTGGCTTATGACTTTTAGTTTTAGGAAGAAGAATCTTTAGACTTTTTAGGTTTGCACCACTTGATCAATTAAGCACAAGTCTTTATTTACTTTCTTTCTAATGTTTTTGTTAATTAATTGTTATTATAAAATAAAATATATGATGTATAAGTTAGTCACCATGGAATCTCTCATATGTTCCTAAGGTCAATATGAAAATTGGTTGTTTAGAGGGTGTCATAGATAGCTAGTTAATTTTTAGTTGCATAATATTCCTCTTTTCATTTTTTTAATTCTAGGTATGATTTATGATCAATTGTTTAGTGATCGTATATATAGTGTATCGTATTCCATAATCATTGGTAATATTATGCTTTTATACATTCAATTCAACATTGTTTGACGTGGGGAATAAAAGTATACAATATATTATATTTTGCATGTATTTTTTTTTTATATTAATAGCAAATATAAGAAATACTCGAAACTCACTTTATTAAACTATGTATTTGAATGCTTTGTACCACACCCTCCACGTGTCGCTTTACCACCAAAATGAGCGACAGCACCATCATACTTGATCATAACCTAGCCCACTTTAGAAGCCTTCAACGTAAATTCCTCTAGAGAACTAACATGACGACTCGTCTTAGGGGGGCTCATTAACCACTTGAGCCTAATGTCTTGGTTAATTTACATGATAATTAGAAAATATAAAAGTCATTAAATCTATGTTGTTTTCATATTTGGACAATCATAATTCATTCTAAATGTATAAAATCGATTTTGACATATTTAATTATTATCGAGTAAAATTGATTTTGCATCTATAATTGATTCTAACTTGAATTTATGATTTATAGCTTTTGAGTCTAAACCTAAACTCACTTTTAAATAATACCGATTCATTCAAAATCAAATTGTTGTTGTAGAATCAAACATGCACTAAGTTTACATTTAAACAAGAGGATTAAGAACAAAGATAGAAAGCTATAGGAATTTTGAACAAGAGCAATTTGATTATTATCACATAAATAGAAAAAACAAGAGCAATTTGATAGATTATGCTAAATTCTTTCCCTTCCAACCATGTGAAGTCTATTTAGTAGACAGAAAGTAGAGTAATAGCTCAACAAGAGCTTTATATAGAAAGAATGTCTCTACACTATGTGATTGATGCCAACGGTCACAAATTAATTAGCAAAGATTATTCAATTTTTGTGAGTGGAACATATATACTAGGTTTCTAGACAGCTACAATCATACCTAGTTTAACTTGCCAACTTGATTTAGCTAAACCATTTTTTCATATAGGCAAAGAAAAGCCATTAAAATAATTTGTTTTTTTTCATCCACAAAATTGGTGCTAAGCACATGAAGGATGAAACACAATTGAGTTTTGGGTGGACATAGAGAAAATGAGAAGCATCAATATAAAAAGAAAAGTTATTATATTCTTTTACTATCATAAGGTGATAAATATAGTAATGTTTGGTTAATTTAATTTATCAATTTAGTACAAGTAGTGGACTTGTATCATCCAATTAAACATCAGTCAAATAAATTCCAAGTAAGGATAAAAGGACGTTTTCACACTTTAGTGGTGTCAAATCTTTTGCTTAAAATGATGACTTAGCACACAATAAACTCTAAGTGTAGAGTGGAGGACTAAATTCCTTCATGTTATTCACACAAAGGCACATGCAGCCTCTCCTTTTAGCTAAACACATTTCTGATAAAAATAGTATCCTTAGATAGTGTTAGATGCAAGTATCTATGACCTAAATGTGATTCATAGCTATTGGGTGGAGATGTACCTTGTTGTTAATTGCTAGATTCTTGAACAAGTGGTATTAGAGTGATAATTTAACTTGGTAGAGAGAGCATATAGATCATGTGTTTAGATCCATGTATCAAAAGTTTTTTCGACGATAGTTTGGCGGTGTGTTATGTTGGTTGTAATAGCAATGCAAGTCCCACATCAACTATAATTGAACAATATTTTGAATATATAAGAGAGTTACTCATATACTCAATGTCTTAAGATTTTAGATCGAGATGTATTGTCAAATTTTACTTGTGTGATTGCTCTTACCTTAATGTGACATTTACTCAGTATTTTAGGGCTCCCCTCATGACCTGCAATAGTATTCGAGTGATATTTTGACTAGAGAGTACAAATTTTTTGTATCAAAAGTTTTTCCAGCAATGGTGATCAGACCAATATATGTTTAACAACATATAAATAAGATGACTCATATGAAAATATTTTAAAATTTTGAATTGAGAAGCGGTATTCAATTATATGTGTGATTACTTATTTCAATGTGATGACCCCTCATATTTTAGAGCTACCCTCGTGAGGCAACACATAGGATGTCAAATTGAAAAAATTCGGAAGAAGTGAATTAGTTGGAACTTCAAACTCAATTTTTTTTATTAATGGTTATTTTTAGGTTTATGTAAACTTTAATAGTTATATTTTTTTTTGTCACCCCAGTTTAATTTGGTTCGGGGGTCAGTTCTGACATCAAGTGGTTTCAGCCCCCTCCCGATCATATATTTTCCCACTTTAACCAATTAAAAAAAAAATTATAAAAAAAATTTAGAGTGAGGGGGGATGGTGTCCAGTCCAAGGCAAAGAAGGCCTTAGGGCTCAAAGAGCACTTACAAAGGTAATTACATTTACCTCCCTCCAAAGACACCAGCTGGGATCAAACCGGGGACTTCTGGATTCAAGATGCATTCATATATTTTCCCACTTTGACCTATTAATTTTTTTTTGAGAAAAATTTAGGGTAAGGGGATGGTGCCTCAGTCCAAAGCAGGAAATGCCTTAGGGCTCAAAGAGCAATTACAAATGTAATTACATTTACCTCCTTCCAAAGACACCAGCGAGACTCAAACTTGGGCCTTCTGAATTCAAGACCTATCTTTTTACTACTAGAGCAAATCTTTAGAGGTTTGACCTATTAATTCTTTAGCTTAGTTTGAGGCAAGTCAAATTATAAACTTTTGCCACTAAGATAGTGATCTGGTTCAATACAAACTACTTATTGTTTTAAAAATGAAGAGGATTACTAATTTCTAACTCTAAAGAGACGATATTATTTGTCATTATAAGTTTAAATATCAGCATACAGTAGACCATAATCCACATTAGAATTTGCTGGAACTATTGAATATTGATAGTTTAATACGATTTCAAATTACACATTTACTCTCCTAAGAAAAATGTCACTCAAAAATATTTTTTAATTATTATATTGTAAACCAAAGAAGAATGAAAATAATAGTAGGTCAAAAGTAATCAATATTCTCCCTGTTCTTTCCCCCCTCTTTGTAACAAGAGCTATTTTTTAAAAAAATAAATTAGAGGACCGGATCGAATTCGATTTGAAAGTGATTCGAAAGTTTTGATAGAGGTCATTCATATGAAGCGTAGAGGCAACTCTGAGTTTTTGTCAATTGTTCATGATATCCTTAGTCTTATGTCATCTTTTATAAACTTTGAGGTTAAGTTTGTTAGGAGGCAAACGAATTTGGTTGCTCATACTCTTGCTAGGGCAGCCAATTCTTGGGCTAGCTCCCATAGATTTGAGAATATTCCCTTTTGTATTGAACGTTTAGTTTTTAATGAAATGCAGTAAGTTTGTTTGATTAAAAAAAAAAACAACTGCAATTATTGAAATTATTTATAAAAAAACTACAATTATTTAATTGAAAGATACAAAAGGTGTGAGATTATCTTTTAATTTCTTTTGTTTTGAATTTCAAAAGCATAATAAAGATTTGCATACTACTTTGCTCTTGAGGGCATAAAGACACAAATTGATTGCCAACTAAAAACGCTTAAATTATTAATATGAGATGAGATTAATAATATGCCATATATATATACTAGTGGGATAAGTAACAAGTGTTGAGCTACCATTTTGGCAGCAATACTCCCAAATAGAGACAAATATATGTTTGTGAAAAATGGAAGGAAGCTTATACTTTATGCCTTAATTAATAGAGAGTATCACTTTAAATTTATATTGAAAAAAATAGGAAAAGACATTGTGAAGACAGAACAACACAATGAGGACACAGAGAATAGTATTCGTTTATATAATTGTTCCATAAATAATTAAAGTATAGATGCTTCTGATTATAAAGCTTACATGTTTCCTTTTTAAACTATCCAATTTCATAGATCAACATCAACCTTCATCAAGCTTTTCAACTTTTCATATATGATTTTCATAAAATGATCATCACATCCTTTTGTGTAAAAGAAATGAAAATTGACATCCACAAACTTTTCATTTCAATCAAAAGATTGGACTAGAGTTCGATGTAGATTAGACGATTTATATTCTGCGTTAGTCTATTAAATTAAATTTTCATAAAAATAATTAATGAAACAATTAGTTTGTTAGAAAAATATTTACAAAAAATTCAATAGAATAACTATAATCATGGTTCTAAATTGCTATTATGGTATAAACTTTGATTTTGCGACAAAATGCAGGTAAATGCAACTGGTGTAGCCAAATTCAAAACTCACTACCCTTAGATAGATAGTTACATATTCGTAAAAAATTGTGTAACCAACACAAAGAATTAAAGAGTGCGCCTTCTCAACCTCGAAAATGAATTCACTGCAGGCAAATTGTAATTGTAAGATAATCTCGGCCATTTAAGTCATAGGCGTGCAACACACTAACTTCATGATCGCGTCCTTTCCTGACTACATGAAATTTAAGTCCCTCAATTCCTAGTAGCTTTTTGAATGAGATCCTATAATCTCTCTCAATTATTATAAATTAATATATAATGTTAAACTAAATAGCTTCTTATTATTACGATAAGATTGTAATACAAGATAGAGGGAGACAATGGAGAGAGCAGTAAGGAAAAAGATTTACTAATAAATTTTTTGTTAAGCACCCAAATGATTCCAAACCCCCACTTTTGACCAAAACAACTACATTGGTAAGAATGGATATTAAAAAACTTACTTCAACATTCTATGATTGCAATGCTATAGATTATTATAAGATGATTAGCCTCTTGTTCCCTTAGCCTAGGGTTATTCCCTATAACCCTTTAGAGAGAATTTTCTTCATAAGGATGATGGGTGCTTGAGAGGGAAAGTTGACCACTAGTATATAGGATTATTTTTTTGTTTAGTCCAATAAAAAGCTATTATTTGGTTCATCAAAGATTCTATTGTTCGGTCCATGTCCTTTGGAATATTTTTCTAGTGATTTGATGGGATTATTAAAACAAAAAATCAATACTGCATTTTACCAACATTATACCGGTTTTATATAGTTGAATTAGATACTGCTTCTTTAATTAATGTCACAAATCCGAGTCATAAAAAAATATATAATTGGAAAAAGATACACTATTAAATGTGATCAGTCAGGTCTGTTAATAAAAATAGGGTGAACTTTTAGCTCAATTGGTTGGACTAGTTAAACTAAGAATTAGAGGTTAAAGTTCAAGTAAAATAAAAACTGTTAACTGTTTTGTAATTAACAAAGTTACTAAATATTTGCATCAATACTATGGTTAAAAAATTTACAATATTTTTATTGTTTTGCTTTGCACACGAATGAACCTTTTATAATAGACGTAGCAAAGTTCTATAGAATAATTTTAGAATAATGAATATAATATATGTGATCTGGCAGACAAGAAAAGTGTACATGTTATCAATGATGGAACTTTTGTCTGGGGTAAGACTGGTAAAATCGAAAATTTTGAGGACCCTTTTAGCTTGAGTGGAGAATCAAGCAAGATGATGATCAAAATTTGAAAAACGTTTGCGTAACACTACTATATGTCAAATAACCGATTATCCCAAAAACTTAAGCTATTAGGAAAGACTACATCAATGATTTTATATTATTTCTAACACGCCCCCTCACGCAAGAGTCCACTTGGGCTTGAAGTGTGGGTAATGCATAGGCTCACCTACCATATGCTTAAATTCCACTTTTTAATTATAAAGTGAGGGGAGCGGGGATCGAACTCTAGACCATTTAGTCATAGAGGCTCTGATACCATGTCAAACAACCGATTATCCCAAAAGCTTAAGCTATTAGGAAAGGCTACATCCAACCACAACATTTCATTAAAAAAAAAAACTACAAAGAAATGACAAAGCTTCAAATTAAATTGGATTTTACAAGTTAGCAACGATGAATTGGTCTAAGTGGTAAGGGTCTTGGTTCCCTTAAGTATGTGGTTAGGGGTTCAATTTCTGGCTCATGCGTATAGAGAAAATTCGGTTGGAAGGGAAGAACCCACCTTATGTGCCCCACATATTCTTCAACGGAGATTAATCATTACTAACGGTGGTGGAAACTTCGTACCAATATCATGGTAACCCAATAAAATTGGATTTTACAAGTTGTGGTAGTTATTTGTGAATTAAGAAGACATGAAAATCTTAATGTGTTTAATTTTTAAGATGTGTGCTATTTTGCAATGCATCAACATCATGGCAAACCTCTTATACGTTAGAAAATGTTATTTGGACAACAATTTGGTGTAGATTTGATTTATATCTTATTATTTTTTTTCTACTTTTGAGTCACGTAATTAATAATTATAAGTAATATATTTTTAAATGATTTTAAAATATTTTGATGTTTAAATAACATAACTCTATACATTTAAGGTTATTTTTAATTCCTAAAATTGTATTCTTTCTAGTTAGTCTCTCTTAATTTTTTCTTCAAAGTTTTGTATACACTCTTCATATTTGGATTTGCATACACTCTTTATATATTTGTCGTTTGCAAGAATAATCTTCACCATTAAAAATTGGATGATGAGACAAATTAAAATTTGACTAAACATTATCACCGGAGTGTTTCAAAATAACTATTGAACCAAACTGAATTGCACCCAACCGAAAACAACATAATCTTTTATAGAAGTTCATGAACCGAACCTATATTTCAAGCATGGTTTTCTAATCATAACGGATAGATTAATAACTAAACCAAATTGGTAAGAACCAAATTGTGCACATTAGTTAAATGGTGTGACAAAATATTTTAAAATTATTAGCTCATTAAATGCTAATTGAACTTTGTCAAAAAAAAAACTAAATGATTGTGTTTAGAAGAAGCCAAAAAATATGAGTTTGGATTCACTCCATTTACTATCTTTCATTTATGAGAGAGATAGACACAATAGAATATTTGTGGGACCCATTAAAAGTGGGTCTCACTAATGAGTGGGTCCCACAAATCTTCTATTGTGTCTATCTCTCTCATAAATGGAGGATAAATGGAGGATAGTAAATGGTGTGAATCCAAATTCAAAAAATATATTAACTTAAAAACTCAATTAAGGTATAAGGTGTATTTAATTGAAAAAAAGTACAAAAGTCTAAAAGAGGGGAAAAATAAAACACCCCAAAAAAAGAAATACTATACATCTAAGCCGAGTATATCAAGTAGTTTTAATTCCTAAATAAAGTAATGGATTAAACCACCTATTTAAATCATACATAAAACCTTTTTTCTTTGACCTCAACCACCACTAAATTAGAGTCTTAATTTTATCAATAATTATCTCTATTGATAATACCTTATGAGAGAACAACATGTTATTCTTTTCTTTCCAAAGAATCCAACAACATGCCGTCCAAATTGTCAACAAACACTTGCGACTATTGCCGAATTGAACGGCATGAAAATGTGCATCAACCAAAAGAGTGGTGTGCATTCCCAGCTACTGACTGAACAATACCTCTCCAAACATTACAAAATACAGGACATTCAAAAAATAAATGAACAACTATTTCATAAAGAGTGAAGACTCATTTTGGTCCCTCACAAAAACTACAGAACCCAAATTAGTCCCCGACAAAAAAAAAGTCTCTATTTAATCCCTAACAAAATTAAACCGGGACATGTTTGTCCTTCGTTATTATTTTTCTTAATCCGGTCTTTTTTTCCTACTTTTAAACCGTGACTGAACTGCCATGTGTATTATTTATGTCACGTGTATTATTTACAAACATAAGGGACATTTAGGTCCCTACATTATTTTATTTTGGAACAATTTGATCCCCATATTTTTTTTAAAAAAAAATACGAAAATTAGACAATATTCATGGACAATATTTTTAAAATTTTAAGGGATCAAATCATCAAATTGACACCAATTTTTGCCCCTAACAAAAACTACAAAACTAAAATTTATCTCTAAAATTTTAAGGGATCAAATCATCGAATCTCCGGTACGCTGTATGCCGTCTTCTCCGGTTGAATCATTTGACATAAATATCACCATAAAAAATTGATCTTGTTGGAAAGGAAAGAGTGTTGCCGTGTGGGAGGAGAAAAACCAAAGACTGAAAGCCTGGAACTATAAAATCCTAGCATTCTCTCTTTCTATTTTGTGAAAGAGAAAAACACGTATTGTTTTTTTTTCAAATCAGGGACTAACTTGTCCCTTAAGAATATTAAAATAATACACATGGCAGTCTAGTCACGGTTCAAGAGTAGAAAGAAAATCATATTAAAAAAAATAATAACGAAGGACTAACATGACCCGGTTTAATTTTGTTAAGGACTAAATAGGGCCTTTTTTTTTGTCGGGGACTAATTTGCGTTTTGTAGTTTTTGTGAGGGACCAAAATGGGTCTTCAATCTTTCATAAATAATAAATAATGAGCACTCCGAAGTTAATAAATGATTGTTATAAATAAAGTGAAATATTTTTACCGAGTTTAATAAATAATAAGACTAGTTTGTGATGACAACTTTTTTTTCATTTTCACCATCATTTTCCTCCTCTCTTTTGTTTCTGTGTGTGTAAACGTTTTGCCATAAATAATAATCGATGCTACCATGTTACATCAAAAAATCAATAATGCAACGGTTAGGAAGAAATGCTGAGGAAAGTTAGCCTCCCTTTACTTTCTATATTTTGAACATAGGTATAATGAGTGCTTAGGTTTGGAATGGGATTCATATATTCAAGTATAATTAGTAGTATTAATTAACTACAATATATGCTTAAGCAAAGAGAATATCCCAAAAAAAGTAGTCAAATGCTAGAGATCTCTACAACCTGGAGATTCTTTCATGTACGTATAAAAAAGTCTACACAAAAGGCAACTATCAACTTGTTTCCTCTCAAAAGTGTTCTAATCAAATTTCAGATAGTGACACAAATATTTAGTGATGTTTTACTGCGTTTGTGCCCCCACCTCTTTTCAATTCAACTACACCATCAATAATAAATTTGAAAGTGAACAAGCCACAATTTAAATTTGTTTTACTGCAGGATAAGTATAGTGTGATCACAATTACAGATACAAGTCATTTAACATTGCACACACAAAAAAAAACTACATTAATTATTTAACAGATTTTGTGTCATCAGCTCAACTAGCAAATAGTAATACTTAATTCAGTTGGTAGAGATATCTCATTATAATAATTTAGATTTGTGATTGCATTGCTCTTCATATAGTAGTCAAGATACTGATAAACTTATATTTTCTCTCTAAGGGGGGGTTTGTTTCACGGTTAGGGATGGCAATTTGACCCATACCCAGTGGGTACCCGCAGAAAATACCCACAACGGGTAGGATAAAAACCCGCATTTTAGGTATGGGCACGGGTATGGGTAATTACCCACAAAAATGAGCGGGTATGGGTACGGGTACCTTAGTACCCACCCCGCCCCATACCCATATAATATATATTTATTAATTTAATTTATATTATTATATAAAAGTATATGTATATTAGTTTTAAAAAATACAAACACTATTAAACTATTATCCATGTTTTTAATAAAAGTGTTTATTTATAACATAATCAAACACAATGTGAATATGTCAACAGAGATATGAACTTTAACATGAGATTAGTAGTAATTTTGTTTATAATTTTCATAGATCGACATTAAAATCTTTGAATTTTCTTTGAATTTTATTAAAATAATATGATATTTTATAATTGATCGATTAATTCTTCGCAAAAGTGCGGGTAATGGGTACGGGTGCAAAATTTGTTACCCAGTCGGATATGGGGACGGGTACAGGTATTTTTTCAAACTGCGGGTATAGGGATGGGTACTATAGTACCCTACCCATACACTACCCATTGCCATCCCTATTCACGGTCCAAAATTCAACATAAATAACTTCACAAAAAAATTCATATCTCAAACTATGTGCAATTGAGATTTATTGATGTGCATGGCAGGGTACCATAATAAGCACTCCAAAGATATGTGGCACCATGAACTGAATTTACGAGGTTGTTAACTATGCATAGTAAGTAAATAGTTGCAATCATATTGTACTATAAATTGCAAAAAACGGATTGCCAGGTTGATCTATCCATTGCTCAAAAATATTGAAATAAAATAACAAACAAAAACAATGAAGCTTGTATTTTTAAAGTTTATAGTGAAATAAAATATTGAAATAATGCTCAAAATTATACATAATGACATACAAAATTGGTGAACAAACTCATTCACTAGACTACACTGTCTTTATGAGACCTTTCGAGAAAGGTTCTTCATGCCACATCCAACACATGTGAGAATAACTGACTGTGTATCCAGATCTGGTTTGATAATAAACGTCACATCAAGAAAATCCCTTATGTTTCTAAGAGTTTCAATCCCATATTGAGAAAGTTTTCCGATGCGAATCTTGGAAACATCTGGAGGACATAGAGCACAAAGAAGAAATAGCAAACCCTACATAAACAAGAAATATTGAAAAGAAAAATTAGATATCTCCCTTATGGAAAATAGAAACAAATTGCAAGATATGCACAATATGTTGGTAGGTGTAAAATGACAAAATCCAAAAATTAGGTACCTCAAAAGTATAAAGAGTCTTGTTTGAAATCTGTGCCTACAAGGGTTTAATTGTGGTGTTTTTGAACTAGACATTGGGAAAATGGTGTGAACTATGAACTCTAACTCTTTGATTGAGAGTTTGGACGAGAGGGGAGGGGAGAGTTTTGAAAAAAGAAGGAATAAGTGGAAGGCTTTGTTGATTGATTTGTTAAACTCTAACTCTTTGAATGATTTGTTATAAAAAAAAGAGAGAAACAATTGTTTAATATTCAATTGAATGCTTTATGATGCACTTGGGTAGTACTTTGACATGGGTTTATAAAATTTTAACTCTTGCGCTCCAATTCTTCAAAGAATGGTGCTGTAATAGGTTTTGAACAAGGTTTGACTAAAACCAACTTTGAAGTAGAAGTGGTTTTGCAAACAGAATTTTGAAGTTGAAAACACGTTTTAAACCTAGGTTTGAGGAAATATAGTTTTGGTTTAGAACTTCAATCTATCTTATTGTTTTTAATTTGAATATGAACATGATTTGGTTTTATGAATATCCAAAACATGCACATCCCTAGATGTGGTGGGCGCAACATAGAAAGAATAAAAAGGAGTAACCAGGGAAACTAGTCTAACAAACATGACTAAAGAAGTGATTATCAATGAAAAAATAATTGAAGTTTACTGTAACAAACAAGACGGTCCAATAGAGGAGGAAAAGATTAAGATATGAGGGAAGGTGAAAAGGAGCCGAAAATTAAATAAAAGGAGTCTAACTCATGCTCTAATTTCTATAATCTATATTATTCTATATTTTTACTGTTTAACACCAGCATCTGTCAGCTATAGGATCATCTACAAGTACAAAGAGTTTCCCTCCATATATCTATTTGTTTGATACCAGTATCTATCATTAGATAAACAAAGATTAAAGCGGTATCAACTTGCTAACCTGATATGTTGAATCTACCACTCCAGATTGAGATATCTCCCCTAGTAAAACATTAGCAATCCCCACACCAATATCCTCCGGAGGCATCAGATCCTTTTTCACATCATCTGCAAGGCCAGAAGTATCTTCATCCTTACCATGAGAAGCGGCAGTATCGACAGAGATGTAGCAACCAGAAGTAGTCTCTGCAACTAGTGAAATTCCATATCCGGGAGAGCTGTGGCAAACAACCAGTAAAATAAAAAGGAATTATGGCTTTATGCAATATGATTTTCTTTGTTTCTATCAAATATAGATTCAAAAGTTCAAATGCATATTCCAAAATATCCACCAAAATAAAGGAATCATACTTTCCAGCTGGTGGACCTGTCCTGTGATCAGTAAAAATGTGCACATCGGAAATTAGTGGATTGATGATTCCACGTGCAGCTCTAATCATGCTACTTTCAAACTGAGAAGATACTTTGGTTGAAAACGTAACTCCTCGAATCTTTTTAACAAAACCCTCATCGATCCAATTAACTGCCTGTTGGGAAGAATATATAAGCTACCAAAATAAATTGAAATGAGCATAAAATAAGTTCAGAAACTTACATTTAGGCTCTGAACAATAGGAAGCGACAAAACAACTTCCCCACCACCATTAGGAGGTAGTCCACGGCTCTCTATTTTAAGACTCAAAGCTTCAAAGTCTACTCCAAAGCGCTTTAGTATGTGAAAAGCAGCAGACTTGAAGGTATCAACTGATGGATCTTTAGAATCATTTGTAACTCCTGATATACATACAACAGTTGCAACTCTCAATAAGTTACTTCCAGCTTAGTTCCATAAACTCTCCATATGAAAACAGCTACAGCTTATATGAAAACAATTTGCCTTTACTTTTTCTTTTGTTATGGCAATAGCTTATGCATAAAGGCCCCGTTTGGATTGGCTTATTTTAAGCTTATGTTCGCTTATCTACTGATAAGGTGTGGTATTAGTGTTTGGGTAAATTAATAAAAAGTGTTTATCACAATTTCATAAGCTACTTATTAGTGTTTGGAATTGGATTTCCTACTGCGTGATGCAGTTACTATTCTCGACGGTATGATCTACTGTTTTTGTAGTATTATAAGTAATAATGAAATAAAAATAACAATTACATATCTACAACAGCAATAATGAATGATAAAAAGAAAAGAAAAACAAAAGTGTAGAACCTTTGAGATTAATGGTGAGGGGTTCCTTGGCAAACAAACACAACACAACGAGCGGTTCAAGAAAATAACCAATGGATCGTGAAACACCACAATCGTGTGGATAATTTATTCTGCCACCCATAATGATTCCCGGTTTGTACTTCAATTTAGTACCTGCCAAAATGCAATCAGAATAATTACAATTTCAATCAAAAGTAGTAAACATGAAAAACAAATAAAAAATAAAATAAATTTACCAGTTTCGTTGATTGCAATACTGCAGCCATCACAAACAGTTTCAAATAATCGGAGGAGTGAAATCTCGTACTTGCGAAGACCAGGGTCTGTTTTGCCGGTGCGTATATCTTCTATGATAATGGGAGTTGAAGATAGAGTGGAGAGAAGCAGCCTTTGTCTGAAGCTTGCACTTCCCTTCAGCTTCTTGTAGCTTTTTTCCATTTGCCCCATTCTTCCTTAACGTTATTCAAAATCATGAACAAACAACAAGTGCCGCAAATTAATAAGTTTCCAAAACCTGCTTATTAAAGAAAAACAACTTCCAAAACCCTAATTTCTATAATATATTTTTAATTGATGAAGAGAATAAATAAATACACAGTTTCACACAACAAAATTAAATCAATTCCTATATAGGGTAGTAAGGATTAAACTCACTGTTCCGAAAAAGACAGTCGCAGGTGGGAACGAAGTGACGGAGTAGAGAGGGACGCCGGAGTTGGTAGCAGAGCAGATGGAAGGTGTGGCTGCCGCGGGGGACTGATGAATTCGGGGTTTAGGGTTTTTCAGTACTGAACGTCAATAGCTGGGCGTTTAGTTTGTTATTTTTTATTTTCCCAATCATCAAGATGCATAAATTTTATCACTAATATATTTAATTATTTATTATAAAAAATTATTAAAATTTTATATTTTGAAAGTAAATCTGTAGAGACAAATTGAACAGTATCTTATTTGCTAAAATTTGGTGTTATATAGTAGTAAAAATTTCTATTCAAAAAATAAGTTATATGAATAGTGTACAGTGATCCAAAACGTCACTTAAAAAGAGTTTGTTATATTACTATTGTGTTGTACATTTTGTCATTTTATATTATTACTCCCTCCGTTTTTTTTTTAAGTGTCCAGTTTTGTCGGATTTAGCGTTTCTATTTAACTGTCCATTTTGTGTTTCAAGGGTACGATTTGTCAATTCTACCTTTTTTTAATTACACTTATCTTTTTCAATAAATATTTTTTTTTATATATATTTGAAAAATAATTTTTTTTTTTTAAAAAAAAACAAAAAGTTTGTTTATCGTTATATTCTATTGATAACAATAATCTGAAAATATTTTTTTTGTATAACAATAAATCTATTGATGAGGGTATAATAGGAAGATAAAGTGCAAAAATCCAATTTCTTAATTTTGCGTTACTATTCTAAACGGACACTTAAAAAAAGCGGAGGGAGTATTATATATATTTTTTGTTTATGATATTTTATGTTCGGATGTTCTGAAGTTTCCGTGAGTTTAACTCAATTAGGTGAAATTTTAAGTTATTAGACTAATTGACAAAAAAAACGTTGTATTTGTTTTTTTATGTAATTTCTTTGGTTAAAAGAAAGTAACCTACATCTTTTGTTTATATATTTTTTAGAATAATAAAATGTTGGCTTAAATACATTTTTTTAAGGGAGCAAAATCATATTTTAGAAAAAGGTTAAATATGTTTGAAGTTCTTCCATTCGGGCAGACTTTTAAAAATAGTCCTTACAATATTTATGTTATATTTTTAGTCTCTACATTTTTGTTGATGCGAAATTTTGGTTGTTTAGACAGACGAAAAATAACACATAGATACCACACAATTACAATTACGCTTGTATTATTTGAAAGTTTATCGTGAAATAAAATACCTATAACACATTAAAGTTGCACCATCATAATAATCTTTCTCTTGTACTATATATATTCGTGATACTACATGTAACTAAAAATGTCTTATATCTTTGATATTACTAATAGAACTTGACTAAAATATGAAAACAAAAAGAAATCAAACATCAACCACGTGTGGTCACCGGGGTACATTTGAAAGCATGACCCTTGAGTATAATACCGATACATTCCATAAGTTCATGTAATTATTAACTTATGTTGAGGCTGTATTAAGATTCTAATTTAAAAATCCTGCATTCTTGATCGTTGTCATACAGATGCAGTATATTATTACACGGACACCGCTGCACGGTTCCTTTTTAATCACAAGTGAGGTTTTAGGTTGGGCCAAATCGTCTTTTGAATAAGAAGTGTCTCTTTGCTGGATCTTTCGGCTTGCTCTTGATCTGTTGGCCTTTGTTACGCCCGGTACTGCATAGGGAAGAAAGCAACCACCGTCAAAGAATTATAGTTTGTATATAGTTAACACACCAAGTTCTTAATTATGAAAGGAAACCCAACAGCTTGAGATGTATTAGCACAAGGCACACATTATTGTATCAGGCAAATAAAGAGGATAACGCACCTGTACTCCATATAAACCATCCCTTTTGCACCTGACATTGCACTCATCGATCCTTGAGAACGACGAGCACTTTTAAGTGCAATTTCATCTGCATCTTCTTCTAATTGCTCTAATCCAACAGCATCATCACCAGCATTCAATACCTGATCGGTAAACGCCAGTTAGTTCTCAATCAACAACTCAATTCTAAATCAACAGGGATATATACAGATCGAAACCTTTCCAAGTAGTGCCAATTGATCATCGAGATGATGGTAGTGCAAGCGAGATCCTTCATCTGATGGAGGCAAGCTTGTAATTACCTGTTACATATCATAGAAAATCTGTAAGCATACATCAATTGAGACCTTGACAAGATAGTTTTAGTGGCCAAAAAACATTTCAAATTCCCAAGCCCATGGCATTAGGACCAAAGTTCGAGCAGTTGTCTTCATGCAATGTTTGGCACATGAGTTTAGAAAGAGAAGAAAGTAGCCATGAATTTAGACTTCAGTTGAGTCCAAATTGATGAGAACCCGATTCACACAGTAGCAATTAAAAGAGAAATTAGATCAATGATGGAAAATCAAGGAGTATATAATTTCTGAAAGTAAAAGCAAATTACAGATGGATGAATATTGAACATCATACTGTCCACAGAGCTGAACTCCTACAGAGAACAATACACAGGTAATCTACCCCTCTCTCTATGCCACATCAGCATTCTCTCCATTTCTCTTCATATTTTTCCTAACATAAATACCACACACCGCTGTCTTGGGCAGCTGATGTGCATGCTCTCCATTTAAGCCCACAATCCCATTTGAGGTCCTAACACAAATACTTTAGGTAGTTCCTCTCTTTTTCTTCCATTTCCTTCGACAAACATAATGTCTTCCTAGAGCACTTCATTTGAACAAATAATCAACTTGGTTATAGCAAACACCACATGCACCCAATAAAAGCTTGTACTCATTTGCATATGCTTACAACTTGCTTTGCATATTTCAAGAGCGTAACTTTTTTGTTTTAAGTAGCTTATGGCATCACAGCAGAGCAACAGCTAATTGAAATTGTTTTTGCTGGGATTAGTCCAACTTACTCTAAATAACACAAATAATTATTCTTGCCCCAGCTAACACATTGACAACTTCAGGTCCCCAGTAAAGTAAATGTACAAATTCATGTGAATCTTGAGGCAAATTACCACAAGTGCTATAAGGAGTGAGTCGAAAATTGAAAGAAAATACCTTAAAGCTGTAACCCTGATCAATTAAAAATTGCTGCCTCTTAGTTGAGTAATACATCTCCTGCAAACGAAAGCAGCACAATACATTACACCATAAATTCCTTGTATGATAGTTTAAGTATTATTTTGAAGTGACGACATGATCCAATAATTCAATAATATATGGCTTGGCAAGAAATAAATGTATACTTGGGTATCAGTTGACACAAGGGAATAAAAAAATGCATTATACTCCTCTTTGCCACCTGCCATCCTGTCCTGAAGCTTTCCCTGCCATTTAATTCATGAATTTGAATCAGCAAGAGAACCCACTAGCACAATGCACTACAGGAAAATAATAATAATAGCACACAAAAACTTAGAAACTAACCTTTGCCCTAAGAATACGACCCAGACGTTGAGCTTCTTGACGCCTTGAACCAGCATGTGAAGAGATCTGAATTATCACATTTGCTTCAGGAATATCAATTGAGTTGTCACCAACCTGAGAATAAAAGAAAGGATGCAAGGATTTAGATATCAATTGTCACATTCTTTATTAAGATGTTAACATGGAATAGCCCACAATATCAATAGTATTAACAAGAAGTGCTGAACAGACAGCTATAATAAATACTACACATTACAAAACATTAGCTAACCTAATGAAACTAATAAGGATATACACCCGTTCCAACTTAAATAACCCATCCTCATCAAGATGCTACACCAGTATGTGCTTTAACATCATGAAAATTGAAAATTAAAGCAAATAAGCCTCAAAATAAAACTGAAGATAACAGGAACAGATACCTTGGAAAGAAAAACAGTATTTACGTCTTTGCTAGTTTTGAATGCCTGTAGAATTTTCGTCCTCTCAACATGGCTGCATATAAGGCATATCAGAATTTAATGTGCAAAACAGAAAACCCCAAAGCAAAGCTTTAAAAGAGGTCAATTTATGTCCACAGCACCTTGTAGCACCATATATCATTGGTTTGCGGAGTTTCATGGCATACTCGGTGAGAGCAAAAAGATTATCAGCAAACACTATAATTTTGTCACCACGTGCCCTTTCGTGGTAATTTATGAGAAACTCACATGCTCGGAATTTATTTGGATTCATCACATAAAGGGCCTGCACATGTAATGACCACCGATTAAGATGAGTGAAGTCGAGCAAGTAAAGATTATCACATCACATAAAGGGCCCTGCGTGTAAAGATCATCAACGAAGAAGAGTGCATTCAAGCAAGTGAACTGGGAAAAAAAGTTGAGAAATTAAATTTTTCTATAATGATATTTCAGTTCTTTTAATAATAAAGACAACCTAAACAGAAACCGCAATATATCACGGAAAATAGTGAACAAATTCAGCATTCGCTCCTTATAATAACTATTAAAAAGATTTACAGAGTTCCCAAATGCTGAATTCACCTGTCTCTTCTTGGAGTTCTCTTTCTTTAGATACTCGGCAAAAAACTCTTTTGTCATTGGACACCATACTTCAGCACACTGTACATTTGCAATAAATCCACCTTTTACAAGATCTAACCAATTTGCCTCATACAGTTTGGGACCAATTAGGAAGTTCAGATCTGTAATTCTTTCGTCCTCTCTCACAAGTGTGGCTGCAAATTTAACAATTATTTCACTCACAGCAGAAGAGGCTTTGGTCATTGTCAGGATGTTATTAAACCAGTGCATAACGGCATACCTGTGAGCCCAAGTTTGCAGTGAGATTTAGTGATACTAATGACTTTTCGAAACATATGGGCAGGAACCACATGTACCTGTTATCATGCCATGATACTATGCATAAGAACAAAAACAAAATTCCAGGAAAGAAGGATATGAATATTGCCGTAAATCTTCATATTTACCTCGTCCATAAGGAGCAATCCCCATTCTCTGTTTCTTATTTCTTCAATGATCTTTTCAGATTCTTCAGACCGTTTACCCCCAAAAGCAACCATATTATATGTTGTCACGACAACTCCAGCGTTACCACGGAATCTCTCTTTGCTATCAGATGTGAAACGACAAATGTGTTCATCTCGGATAGTTGACCATAGTTTAAACTGAAAAGCCCATTGATCCACAGAAACAGCATTTGTTGCCAAACAAAGACAGCTCTTTTTTATACGGCAAGCTGCTGAAACACCAACTAGGGACTTTCCAGCACCACAGGGTAGAACTATGATACCGGATCTTGCTCTACCTGAGGGCACAGATGATAAAATTGCACTCAGAACAAGTAATTTATGTTTCAATGTGCATTTACATGGTATAGACATCACTGTTTCTGAAGTCATTAAGAAAAGCTTAAAGCTTCAGTATACCAGCACTAAGTTATGCTAATCCAAATCCCGTTAACATAATATTTTAGCCATAACTTACAATACTAGCACATAAAGTTATAACAACAACAAAATTAAGAGGAAATGTTTTTGGAACAATAAGGACATGGAAGTTGAAACACGAGAAGTAAATTCAATCAATTTAAAATAAAAGTTGCCGGGTACTCCAAAGTTAACAAGGTAAGAGTGCAATGCTAATGACACATGCCCTTGCAAAAGCTGTCAGCCTTACCATTTCCAAACATTTTACTAAGACTCTTCTCTTGATATGGCCTTGGTTGTGCCTGAGGCTTTAGTTCCATGTCAAGGTCTGGGTTTACCTGTAGCAATAGTTTAAACTCCCTGACCATAAATTTGCAAGATAATAACATACTTAAATTTATTAATTATTTTTAAAAATATGTTATTTCATTGGGTAAATAAGGATAAAATTGTAAATAAAATAGTTTAAATGAATGGTAAAATTGAAAGGAAAAAACTATATCTAGGTATATATAATTTAAAATAAAAAATTTAATTGGATAAAGAATGATAATTGTAAATGAAAGGTAAAATTGGAAGGAAAAATCTACACGAAAAGTTGGTATCCCCTTTACACATAGGTAAAGATAAATTCTCATAGATTTTAACACAATGAGTATATAAAGCATTACTCACTGTATCATTTCTGAAGTCATACTCCTCCAACATAGGATAATTTAAAGCATTTGGCAAGCAACGTTGCTTTACATTTTCAACCTGTACACAAATCACAGAAATTTAAATAGAGAAGTTTGATGTAAAGCAATTTTAACTACTCTTTTGTGATTTCGGATAACAAAATGGTCTACTCTTTGAACCTCTTGTTGGATTTTCTCATAACATATATTTAATTTTCTTAGAAGCTTATTGTCGTGAAACTCAAGGAATGTTTTGGCCCTATATTATTTAGGGAAAACTACACCAGACGTTTTTTAACCTAGATTACCTGAGCAGGATCAATTTCAAATGCATGAGCTTCTTTCTCTTCTGCAGCAGCTGCTACTTCTGCTTCATTCAGCAACTCATCATGAGTGCCTTCAATTTCACCTAATGCTTTGCTGACTGTAAATCCATCTCCACGAGCACCCTAAACAAAAACAGCAATAGGGATTCTGAACTTCACTTGTGTAGGGCATGGAATTCCAAGAGTTTGCAAAATGTAAGACCAGTTACAATATTCATGGACTTTCCATCCAGTGAAATAACCATCCGGTGAAATCTTAACCATTAAAAGAATAAAGAGACACGATTTAAAATTAAAATTTAAAAAGAAGAGAGAGAAAGGGTTTTACGGAGTTTTAAATGTTGGGATTAAAACTGGAGAGAAATCAAGTAAAAACTTCACTGGAGGGAATCCATCCACATTATTGATTATTCATGGTAGCGTAAGTAAATGCAATTCACAACCATACTATAAAATTTAGTGGTAAAGGAAAAAACCTATGAGAAACCAATTCAATACAACGTGGTAACTCTTAGGTTTTTGGATTGGGTCTAACTCACCCTTACAGGTTGTGGTTTTGTAGGATTGATTTACGTCTAACACAAATTTGAAGATAGCACCAAAACCTATCTTTCAAGTCACCCACCATATTATATTGTACACGAAACAAGCCCAGCATTGTTGGGCATGGAGGGGTGTGTGGGAAAATAATAAAAAAGTATCACATTGAAAATAGAGGATAGATCTCTGAAGAGTTTATAAAAAGGAGGCACCCTTGACCTTACAATTTAGTTTTGTAGGGTTGAGTTAGGCTAAACCCAAATTCTAAGAGTAACATTTTAGAAGTATGTGTAACTAATATGCACGCACTAGCATTCAAAATAAAAACCAGACAGTAATAAATGAGGCTAATCCAATCATGCCCTGCAAAGATCCACTCACAATGAAGTACTGGGATTGTAATTACAGAGAGGTAGGACAGAAAATCAGCTAGGAATATCTAAGTATAATGCACTAGAGACATTAACATTTCTATACACATCACCATGTGTATACAAAAAGCCGCTTAGAAAAAGTGTCCACCTAAACTACTCAAACATGTTAAAATAGTAGTATCCCACAAACAAGGGATATGATCACTAACCTCAGAAGTGATCCTTGCTCGAGATATACCATCATCCCTGAGAAGTGTCTTCAATACCTGCAAAATTTATTATGACAAGCACATGAAATCTCACCAGCAATGATCGGTAAGGAGTAAGGACAACACAAGACATAGAGATAGTTATGAACATCATTTACACACCTCCGGAAACGGAGATTCCACAAAGTAACGATTCTTCTTAAGAACGAGTTTCACTTTCCCATAATTAGCAGTAGATTCATGGATAAATTTAATCATCTCTTTAGGAAGCTTGGTCTTGGATAACTTGTTCAAAACTGCTATAATTGTTTCAGTTTCTAAACCAACCGAAACAGCAGCATACAGCGAATGCGGAGTAAGATTGTATTCGTGCATCGACTCAGGCCTATCCATCATCAAACATTATCATTACCACTCTAACAATTACACATATCATTCCTGCCACTTCACATCATAAAAAATATTTTGTACCTGCAAACAGGCTCGGCGATGGCAATGAGAAAATCATAAGCTTGCTTGTACAAAGGAGAGAAAGTCTCAAGGAATATCCGACCATTGTCACAAGCCCAAAGAGGACGATTGACGTGATCCGGTTTCAACTCTAATTTGCTAAAATCCTTAGTTTTTCCTTCTGTTTCACGAAAAAATCCTCAAATTATTCCCAAAAAAACGCAATAATCTAAACCTAATCATAGATTAAATCAACAAATGAAATATAAATTAATTGAAAATTAAAATTACCGTCGTCATCGTATGCATCATCGCCGCCATATGGATCATCATCCTCGGCGAATCCTTTTCGTGAATCTTCCTGTAACAAATAATGTGAGGAACACGAAAATGAATGAAGAACTAAAGAGAAATCGATTATAGATTATGAAACTAACGAATTTAGCGGCTGCTTTGAACTTTTTGAACGGCGGTCTCCCTTTCTCACCTGCAGATATGAAATTGAAAGATTATAATAATAATTTTATAATTTGTTCTTAATCTTGATGAATTAATTGGGAATATAGTTTATAGAACGAATGATAATGTACCGTGTCCCATGATTCCGATGAATTATATTAGATTAGGGTGGGTATGTATAATGTTTCTATTTATCTTTTTTAGTTTTGATTTTGCTTTTTATATATCTGAAGCACAGTAACAATAACAATGAAGAATTGAGAACGAGGTTGAATGAATGATTAGGAAAAAGCGCGAGTGAATCTGCTTTATTTATACACCGCGGTCACTGCTACTAAATACATGTAACAACTCCGAGGGGGGAAGAAGACGGTGCTTGTGTACGTCAATGCTCTTTCAACTATGGGCCGGACCAAAACTTTTCTATGCGAGAGATTTACTTTTGTCACCCTAATGTTCTATAAATTTAATAAAATACCTTTGTCCACTGTTTATACAGAGGATACTCTTCAAAAATATCCTATCAAAATTATTTTTTATAAAACATCTGATCCGCTACTTAAGCAAAGTAGCAAAAGTATAGGGTCTGTTTGGTGCGCTATGTTTGGTGCGCTAAATAGGGAGACAGGATAGCATAAAATTAACCTAATTTATTGTTATCCGTTGTTTGGTGCACCAATTGGAAAGGATAAATTTAACCTATTATTGATCATATCCAATTGATCTTTTGTTATTCTTTTCCTTAGTTTTTGGTGGGTTAGCAACCTGATAGGATAAAACAATCAGGTGCGCGTTTCCTCTTCTCACTTAACACATCCTTCCATTCCCCAGCAAATCATTTGTTTCAATAATTTTCCTAATTTTCTTCTTTCACTAATTTTCCCAAACTTTGTTCCTATTTCAATTGTTGTTGTTTATATTATGTTTATTTAATTTCATTCTTCATCTTTCAATAATTTTCGTAATTCATAATCTCTATTCGTATTTCAATCGTTGCAAAGAATTGCTACTACATACTATTTTTTTCATTATGTAATTGTGCAATACTATGGTTGTGATTTGAAAGAGAATGGTACCAAACACACAGAATAGGATAAAATAATGATATCATTTTTTATTCTTTGTGCACCAAACGCATGACAGAATATGTGTTTATCATGTCACTATCATAGGAGGCATTGTTGTTGTCAATGTTGATGGCTACATGGGAAAACCTTATAAATTGGGCAAAATCAAATTACAATAGATAAGAAGAAGTAAGAAGGGTTTGGTGATTAAGGGGATGATAAAATTTTTGAGTTTGATGTGAAGGTGATGAAGAAGGTGATATATTTTTACAGATTTATGGGTTGGTGGTGAAGGTTTATGGGTTGATGATGAAGGTGTCATGTCAATGTTTTTTGATAAATTTTAACATAAAAGGCTAATTTGGTTAATAGAAACATAGTTAGAAAGACCAAAATAAAACAATAATTAGTCATGAGATCAAAATAAAACCAATAAATAAAATTCTTTTTAACAAAAAACCAATTAATAAGTAAAGACCGAAAACCCAATTTAACCAATTAATAAACTTAACAGTATCTAATTTAATATATTGTCAGTAAATTATTTAGGAATAATATCTTGTCATGTTAAATATTTATTATTATTAGCTTTATACTACTATTATTATTATTATTAATAATTCAAATAAAATGTTACAAAATACTTCACCAAGAATCGAACCCACAACTTTTAACTCACTATGTTAATTTTTTTTATAAGATGTTAAATATTTATTATTAGTTTCCTACTACTACTACTATTATTAGTATTATTACTAGCGGGTCACCGCGTCTGCCTGTGTCTAACTTATGTCCAAAAACATAAAGATATGTCTTATGTTATAGTGAGTTTGTTTTTTTTTTTTTGAATGATGTTATAGTGAGTTTGTTAATAAAAGATTTTTGCTGCTAAAAAAAAATGTACTTTATGTTATGGCGAGTTTGTTAATAAAAGATTTTTGTTGGCACAAAAAAAAAATCAAATCAATGTTAAGTAATCATGAGGGGTATAATGGGAATATGGAAAAGCCATCTCAAACTCCCCTATCCCCTTTATATATTGTATAGATATAGATATAGATATAGATTATATATTGTATATATTATTATTATTATTTTATATTTCTTATATTCTAGACTTGCTCCAAAATGCTAACCGTAAACCTAATTTTTTTCCTCTCTTTTTCATGTGGTCCATTATATTAAAAAAAAAAATTGGCTGGCACGGGAATCGAACCTGCATCCCTTTAATTTTTTCTTTTGCGATGACTATATTAATAAGAGACAGAAACAATTTCTTAAGTATGTTGGGATGATATATCTTATGTCGACAACATTTTTATATGGTCAGTTGTATGTTGCAACTTTAAGAGTTATTTAACGAGAATGATTAAAAATATCGATTATCGACGAAGACGTTGAGAATACGAGTAAAACTTCCAATGTAGTCTATAAAAAAGTATTTCGTAACATACTATAATTTATGTTGTATGAACATTTATCCAAATTTATTGTCGAACTAATATTTAATGGTACCCGACGTTTTTATATACGTTTTAGTGTTAAAAATTTTATATCTTATTTTTTCATATTACAGCTAATTAGACTCGTGCACCGCACGGGTCGAAGTTCTAATTTATATCAAATTTGTCGTATAAAACATATTTCTAAATCATTATTTTTAGAGATTTCTAAATCATATTCTAAATCTTACCACCAATCGTTAGTTGATTCAGTGGTGATTGACGCTGAACTTGGTAGGGAGGACCACGGTTCGATCCCCCGCAACTGCGATCGGGAGGGGGCTGAAACCACTTGATGCCAGAACTGACCCCCGAACCAGATTAAACTGGTGGTGAAAACAAAAAAACAAAAAAAAAATCTTACCAAAAAAAATTCTAAATATCTGTAAAAAAAACATAATCATATTATTTAAAAATATTCTAAACAAAATTTTACACATAAATTATTTCCTAATAATATCGTATCTTTAAAGATATATATTTTTATTGCTTAAAAAAAAGATATATTATTTTTTTATAATTGAGTTGGGCTTTTGGTACTGACCGACTGAAAAGCGGGCCCATGAAAGAAAATAAACGGTGGATATAAATATAAAGAATGATGATGAAAGCAATTGAATGAGGAAAGGGTAAGTGGAACAAAGAATTTTCAATATTTCCGTGCCAATCTTTTCTGTTACACGTAAACCCGCACTTCGCACACTCACAAACCAAAGCACACACTTTCTCTTCATCTTCCGATTCATTCATTCTTCCCTAACTCAATTTCACTATTCATCATCAATCCTCAATCTCAAGGTAGTAACACAATCCTTTTTCTGCTGATTTCATATTCATCAGTTTCAGTTACCTCACATCTTAGTTATATGCATCTCACTTTACAACTCAATTATTTCTAACTAATTTGTTGTTACTCGAATTTAGTAGATGATGATTTAAGCTTTACGATTCTTTGTTAATCATAGTTTTTCAGTTTCAATTCATAGCTTATTGTTCTGATTTTTTGTTTTGCTCGTATTCGTCTTGCTGTGGTAATTTCGTTTTCTCAAATTCATCAGTAGGATTCAGTAATAAGTTTCAGAGATTCAGTTTTTTTTTTTTTACTCTCTTTCGGTTCGAGTGGAGTAATTTCCACGCATGCACGATTGTGATTTTCCGATATTTTTTCCTGCTTTCTTTTTTTGGTGAATTTTATTTTTTATTATTCTGTCGACAAATAAATAAACAAATATATGTTAATATTGCGTTTTACGGTAGCTAAAAATATTTTTATATTTTTTATTTTATTTTATTTTATTTGTATTTCTCTCTTGGCTTAGATGTAAAATATTGGTTAAATATTTGATTAACAGGGTTAAAGAAATTAGAAGGAGTTGATGAAGGTGAAAAGATGTGTCAAATGCTAATTGTTATTTCTGGTTGCTTGAGATAATTGGCACGATGGGCTGTTGTGCTTCCAAGGAGACTGTGTTGAGTGCTCCACCTGCTTACTATTATGTAATTAACCTTTCCTTTTCATGTTTCAATTTCATGATTTTTCCTTTGCTTTTTTTAGAAGCACTGTATTATATTTTTAATGCTTCATGCATCTTTCAATAGATAGATAGATAATTAGATGAGTTTAATATGCACATATTGACAGTGTAAATTAGTTTTACACTGTCATCCAATATGAAACTATCAATATGCTATGTCATACAACTAATTTCAGAATAACTCAGTGATTTGATTGAATATAAGATACTCGTTGGTTGTTAGTGTAAACCTATTTTACATTGACAAAACATATTTTATTTCCTCTAATTAGATATAGGGCTCATTTGGATTTGGCTTATTTTGAGCTTATGAAAATAGCTTATGTAAATAAATAAACTTTTATGTTAATTCATAAGTTTTCACTGGCAAAAATTGTATTTTTATAAACTGTTTTCTCATAAATTACCTTGAAAAACTTATAATAATACATAAAAGTCTATTTATTTGTATAAGTTGCTTCACATAATTCAAAAATAAATCAATCCAAACGGGTCCATAGACTTGGAAGATGTTTTATCTTCGGTTAGGTTGCTGAATATTCTCAACGAAGTTTGTTCATGTGAGGAAACAAATTGATCTTCAGAGAAATGCTTGAGTTAGGAATGCCCAATTGACTATCTAGTGGTGTATTTATAATGCAAAATGATTGAAGATGAGTGAATTATTTCATTAGGTTCAATTGAAGGTACTATCAGTTATAGGTACAGTAAGGAAGGCATTGACTGTGTCAACTAACTCTAGTTGATACTTGATAGTACTATAGGACAACACATTATTAACCACCACTAACTTAACTATAGTTAAGTAAGTGATCACCAACTAACTTCTAGCATAATTGCTGTTATCTACTATATACTCTTTTGTTAAAGAAATTGATGGAAAGGGATACCAATCAATATCATCCTATTTTGCCGTGAGTTTGAATCTGTCGTTGATGTGAGTACACTTTAGTGATGAATAATTTGTAAGCATCTTTTAAGTACTTTGAGTTGTGTGTGAGACCTGTCCTGACCCCGGTGAGCTTCTGGGAATTGACTCACTTGAATTTTTATTAATAAAAAAGAAAGAAATCCATGTCACACAGGATTGATTTTGATCTACTTGTAACTGAGTTTATGACTGCTTTTTGTTTATTATCTGATAGTTGTGTAATCAATCCGTGATAATATTATTTCATTTGCTGCATTTTCTCGGCAGTATCCACAAGCATCTGAGGAGCATGTTCCACTATCTTCTCACCAGGGTGCTCCCCCTGCTTTCTCTGGAAGGCTCTTGGTTGATACTAATCTAGATACTTCGAGTCCTGATACTTATAGACCACCTCCTACTCCTCTCCCTTTCAATGTGACATCTGGTGCCACTCAGATTGCACCTGTGGCTCAAGAAATTAGCTGTGACAAGAACAATCCACCCTCGCTTTCTACAAATTCTAATTCAGTTCAAGAACCATCTGGAGATAATCACAGAACCTCACCTAAGTCGGACGAACCGAAGGAATCAGAATGCAAAGGTCAGACTGATTTAGAGCTAGACTCGGCAAAGGATCCTGAAATTGAACTTTCAAAGTTGGGCGAACCTATAAATTTAGAGGAAGAGGAAGATACATGCCCAATATGTTTAGAAGGTGATGTGGCTAAAGCTTCTTTATTTAATTTCTAGAACTAACTATTTAAGCCATGTGAAGTTTATCCTGCTTTTGGTTGAATGGAGTGTTGTTGACAGATGCATATCTTTTATATCTGAGCAGAATATGATGCAGAAAATCCAAAACTCGCCACAAATTGTGACCATCATTTTCACCTTGCTTGCATTCTGGAATGGATGGAAAGAAGTGAATCTTGCCCTGTCTGCGATCAGGTTTCTCCCACTCATTCCCAATTTCCCATCTTATATATTTTTCGATATTTATAAAGACATGCTATGAATTATGAATAACATAATTATAAAATATGTCTTTCTTTTGTGCAGGTTATGCCTCCCATTGTATAGTACATATCTTTGATATCAACATGAGAGGCACGAGAGTCAAATATAACGCATGATAGTTTTTGAGAAGCTAGGTTACAAAATCATACTAGTATGGCAAACTGCGCATATGGCTGTATTTTGATTGTTTTATTTTCTGCATTTCCCTGGGGTTTAATCCATTTTTCATGCAGAGTCCCTATGTTGGTTTCAGGAATTTAAGGGAGAGTGGGGTGTTCACATTGTATAGTTTTCCAATATTGCAAAGTGATATCAAAGATACTACATGAGATGACTTGCATAGATTTAATTAGAGACGTGTTATTACTTATTACAAAACAAAACTTTCTATATAGTTTTTGGTTCTTCTCTTTTTTTTTTGACTTGTAGACATTTTTCATATGATGTGGTTTTGCATCTTTCGTTTTTTGTATTGAAATTGAAATGATGTGGTTTTGCATATAAGCATTGGACATAACGCGATTGCGTCCTGCTTTCGTTTTTTGTATTGAAATTGAAATGATGTAGTTTTGTATATAAGCATTGGACAAATCGTGATTGCGTGCTCCTTTCGTTTTTTGTATTGAAATTGAAATGATGTGGTTTTGCATATAAGCATTGGACATAACACGATTGCGTGAATGACGCATACAGCACGGTTGGCTGGTCAGTCGAAACAAACATTTGTTGATAGCTTTGTTCAGACCAGAATTCACCACATTTAGATTCTGTGAATTCAGAACATGCATTCACTGCAGTTGTCCAACCTTCTTATAATCAAAGGAGATATAATTTGCCACGTCACCTTTTAATTATTCTCCCAAAAAACTAAATCACATACCCAGTCCCTAATAATTCCAGAAATTGTTGGAGAAGAGGTAATACTCTGATTGGACGTGGACGGGGTAGTTTAGTGACCTGATGTGATGGCTATTGGCTATGGAGAAGAAGGTGCCCCAGCGCCATGTCGCACTGCTCGACAAAGTTAACTGCAGTAACAGTACTCAGTGTTCAAAGGTTACTATGTGTCACATGACAAGGTTAACTACAGTTTGGGCGCACGATGATCTTCATTTTGATGGTGGTTCGAGCATTGCCAGTGTTAATTCCATTGCCAGTGTTAATTCCTTTTTCTGCCGTCGTAGTGGATAGGCAGAGAGTGATTGTGCATTGTAGCACACCCTTTCAAATGTGCATGGCTCATTGTTATTTGATTTCTATTGTGCATCGTGATAGTGAGAGTGATATGCTCATGATTTAAAGTGCATAATGGTCAGAAGAGCTTTCGATCATTCAATTCTTAAGCACTTTCACTTTTTTCTTTCTTTATTTCCTTTAATGCGTCTGATTTAAAGGGATATGAATATGATGGCCAATAAATTGATCGTGTTTTCTTACGTATGGGGGAAACCTGCGGGGAAAAAAATGATGTTTTTGAACTGTTTGATTCCTCTATTGCCAATTCATAATCACTGTATGCGGTCCTTCGTTCTTCAAAGCAAATAATTTGAACTAGTATAAGATATGTAAACGAGCAGAAGATGGGTCAACAATGTCTACAAAAGTAAGCTAATTATATGGTGGACAAGTAAATACACACCTTTAATCAAGGGTTGAATTGAGAGACTTCATTGATCTTATTGTGGAATTAAAAGTACTTTTAGATATTAATCTTCTTTTTTTGTAGTAATATACTCCCTCGGAATTAAAAGTATTTTTAGATATTAATCTTCTTTTTTTGGTAGTAATATACTCCCTCCGTCCCTAATTATAAGCACTTTTTTAAAGATAAAATTTGTCTCTAAATAAATATAAGTTCATTTTTATATCCCTAGACACATTTATTAATATTTATCCAAATACAACCTTATCTTACATTAGAATCTGAAAAGTCAACTACAAATACATCTTTCTACAAAAGACAATTTAGTAATTATAGCATTCAAAAAGTATATATTAATTACATTATTAATTTTTCTTAATATACGTGAAAAATACCAAGAGGTGCTTATAATAAGGGACGGAGGGATACTAATATAGAATCAAGAACAAAATATACATTTTCAAGTTGCAGCTCATGGACCCAATTAAGAGCATGAAACAACTCCAGCGCTTCACCTAATTCAATTTTGCATTGGCGATGTCTGAATAGTTTTGGCAAGCATATACCGACCTTTATTATCATTGGGTTTATCATCCCAACGCCTACACAACTGCGTTATGTTGAGAAAGAAGCATCAAATTAAACTTGCATTTATATTGTTCCGCTACGGGATTTCTCCATCTATTTGCAGCTTCATCAGACTCGTCACTGTCTTTGTTGTCGTCATATGCTTCTACAGTGGTCTACTGTCTTAGACAGGCGCTGTTAGCATGTTCCTAGCCTTCTAGCAACCGAAATGCTCGATTCACCACTTGTGCATTCGTCTTTGAAACATTCCGCCATAGTTTATGTTTTGATGTTTTCATATACTCCAAACAATGGCATCATACATGCAGCCTGTTTTGTATTTACTTGTAATAACACAAAAATAGCATCTGCAGCTGAAAAAATATTGTGCACTGCAACCTCCACAATACTCCACATTCTGATAACTTGCCAAACTTCAACTAAATATTCGTGCATTCTTGTCATTTTCAAAGTTTTAATTATTTTATTAGATTCGGTCCAAATTTTATAGAGAGGTAGGCTTTTCTTTCTCTTTAAGTTTTATTTTATTCATCTTGTTTCATCGAAAATGTGGTTTTGAGTTTTTTTTTTTTAATTTTTTTTTTACCGAAATCACACATGTGACATGTGCATCTTTTTCATATGTTTTAATCTAAATAAGTGGTGTTCACATGAATTACTTTTTTTTTTGTGACTTCATTATATCGGTGCAACATTGTTTGATTTTCCATATTCGTGTGGTGTTTGTTTGATTTATCGTCTTGGTGCAGTGTTTGTTTGTTTTAACGTTTTATTGCGGTGTTCGTTTGATTGGATTGACAGATCAACTTCGGTCAACTACCGATTAACAAATGACTATATTAACTTGAATGAGCTGAGTTTGTCAACGACGCATATTTGAATGCATCATTATTTTAGTTAATTTGATTTTATTACATTATTTCTAGACATCAATATATCATTTTATGTTATTAACTTGAATGAGCTAAGTTTATTCGCAAACTCAAATTTTTTAGCGGTGTTGACTTTTTACTTGAATCTAATATACTCTACTAGTTTAAATAAATGAATATTTTTATTTTAGTAAAAAAAATGACATTCGCCCTTTTGGAAAATTTCACAGGGGAAGAGGCCTAATTAATCTATAGTTCGGTTGGGTTGCAAGGTTAAAAAAGTCTGACCAATAATTATTTTTATCGAGAATCGAATTCGAATTCTCGTAATCCATCTTGAGAGGAAGTTTATTAACTATTTGAACTCAATATCGAGGTTAAAAGAGAAAAAAAAGAAATAATTATCAAAAGAGAAAAAAAGAAATAATTATCTTGTCATTTTCGAATATTTATGCATTAGTCACATAGAAAATTTTAATAAATTTGCCGTTTTCAAAATGTAACAGCTGTTTTTTTTTTTTTTTTTTAATCAAGTAACAGCTGTTTACTTACTAGTATATTTTAATATTTGTCGATAATTGTTTCTTCTCAAATTCATACGGAGTAGTATTGTTTTAAAGATTAATTAAATACAATTATTTTTTATCATGACAATGTACAATTTGTGTGTGTATAATGTAATATAAAACTGCAAAGTGTCTTTTAAGGGAGGTAAATGTAATTATCTTTGTAAACGTTCTTTGACGCTCTTTGAGCCTCAAGGTCTTCCCTATCTTAGACTCAGACATCATCGCCTCATCCTAAATTTATAAAAAGTATAAATTAATTTTGAATTTTTTTTTAAAAAATTGATAAATTTGTAAGCTTAACAGTTTAATCTCAAATTAAGATCAAGATAAACTACAATGTAATACATGTGCGATTTCTCAACTACGGTGGATTAGGTCATTTGAAAAATAAAAAATCCGTAAATAATTTCAAATCTTATAAAGTGTTACAAGATAAATATATTAAATTCATTTTAAAATTATAAAATATTAGAAGACTTTTATATTACTTACGAGAGTAATATTTTAATATCTGAGCCAATACATGCCTCTAGATTTGATTTAGGAAATGGATTTGGTGGAGTAATTGTGTAACATAGTAACTCACCTCGAGATTTAAAATTAATGGATGGGATGTTTTGTAATTAATTCGATAAATATGTATTTCCAATCGTCATATCTTAAATCAATAGCCGAGATTAACTATAACATAGTTTCTCGATTGTAGTAGATCCAAGTATTTTGATTTATTGCATATTTGATTTGACCTAATCGATCTTTTACAATATGTGTATGACTTTTGTATGATTAGTCAAAATAATCTTTAAAATTTGACCCAATACATTCATTTAATTATGTAACATAGTTACTCACCCCGGCCTTCCAATTTAAAATCGACGGATGAGATGTTTGTAATTGATTCAATCAATTTGTAATATCAACCGCCTGATCTATAAATTTTTTATTTAATGTAGATTTGACCTGACATAATCAATCTTTTATAATATACGACTTTTATATGTTTGGTCAAGGTAACCCTTTAATATTTGACCCAATGCATTCCCCCTATGTTTTATCCAGGAAATTGATTTGGTGTTGTAATTGCATAAAATAGTCTTTCACTTCGAACATCTGATTTAAAATTGATGGATGATTTGTAACCGATTCAAGGAATCTGTAATCTTGATTGTCCAATCTAAAATCGACGACCGATATTAACTACAACATAATTTCTCGACAACAATTGACCCATGTCTTTTTATTTATTGCAGATTTAATCAATCTTTTATAATACTACCCCCAATCATTATTGTAAGAAGAAATTTATTTTTTAGATTCATAGAATGTTAGATGTATGTGATCCATATTTTAGATTCATAAAATGTTTGATGTATGTGGTCTGTAATATGCACCATATACATATAACATTTTATGAATCTAAAAAGTTAAATTTTTTCTTATAATAAGAATCGAAAGGAGGAGTATATATGAATTTTATATGTCTTGTCAAAGTAATGTTTTAAGATCTCACCTAACACATGCCTTCAAGTTTGATTTGGGAAATCATTTTGGTTTTGTAATTGCATAACATTGTTATTCACCTCGATCATCTGATTTAAAATTGATGAATGATATGATTTATAACAATTCAATGAATTTATAATTTCAATCGTTCGATCTCGAATCAACAACTGAGATTCACTACAATACAGTTTCTCAACTACCGTAGATCCAAGCCATTTGATTTATTACCGATTTAACTTGACCTAATCGATCCGGGCTTTATCGGACCGGATTAAAATGGATCTGGCCCACCCAAATAAAAACCCTAATATCTAGCCTTAAAATGAAACAACAACAACAACACAAACAAAAACAACTAATGTTTGAGGTTTTTAATGTTAAAAAAAATTTGTGTTGGGAGAAGTTCAAAGAAAGAAATGAAGGTAAGAGATTTACCCCGAGAGAAGAGGGGGATTCTATTCTTCTCACAATCTCTCAAACCCTTCTTAGTCATTTATTTTGGCGCTGTATTTCTTATCCTTTTGAATCATACCTCAAATTCAGCTCTCTCTTTTTTCATTTGCAGCATTGAAATTCAACAGCAGCATCAGCTACTATCACCACCGTCATAATCAATTATCAATCATTTTCAGGTTTCAACTTCGATCTTGTAATTGTATGTGTCTCTTCACACCATAATGAAACCTTTCATTTCCTTGTTGTCACCGCCATTTTTGTGATGTATTAGTTTTCAGCTAGAGTTATTGATCATTAGGTAAATCCACTAATTATTTATACCAAATGGTCACAACCCTTCATACCCTTTTGTCAAATTTCTGTATACTTATTACATTACTCTTTCATTAGTTCATTAGTATATGTAAATGTTATATCTCGATCAGTTTTCACTGTAAATTGTTGTTCTTGTGTTTGTAACACCAACATATACAAAAGGGCAAGCTAGGTTTTTTTTTTTGTTGCCTCTATTTTTTTTTGTCGTCAAATTCAACACATATCTAGCATAGGAGTAGAGAGTCAAAAGTTAATGGCAAACGGGTCTTCTCTTGATCGACTTGAAGCTAAAACTTTTACCGAATCTCATGGAAATGGCGATTGTCTTATTGAGGATTGTGTTGATAGTGCCGGTCATGACAAAGCTAAACAAAAGTCTTTGTTTTGTCAAATTTTTTCGGTTTATCTTAAAGAGAATTGTAGTAGAGGTAATGTTAAGCCTGTGCCTGTGATGCTTGGTGACGGTCAATTGCTTGATTTATACCAACTTTTCTCCCTTGTGAAGGAAAAAGGTGGGTATGATGTGGTGTCGAGAAAAGGTTTGTGGGATTCTGTGATAGTTGAATTGGGTATGGACATTTGTGTTTTGGCGTCGGTGAAATTAGTTTATGATAAATATCTGCATGATTTCGAAGGTTGGCTCAGCAAAACTTTTGAAGAGAAGAGTTTAAAAAATGGGAATAATGGGTGTTTGAATTCATTGCCATTAGATCTGGAAAAAGAGTTTCGCAGCCTTTTATGCTCAAATCTAAAAGACAAAGATGATGATTTTGTCCCGTTAGAATCGAGCAACATCATAAAGCATATTGATTTGGTTAACCAAAAGAGTAGTGGTTATTTATTGAATTCCAAAAACCTAACCAACAAATGTTTGGATGTCCAACATGTTGATGGTGACAGTAATGATGATGACGATAAAAAATTTGGTAACGGTGTTAAGGACGATCTACCTGCCTCTCGCAAACGTAAACGGGAATCGATATCAGGAATGGTAAATTGGGTGAGGCATACTGCAAAGCATCCGTTTGGTCATGTAGCTCTACCATTACCAGAACCATCAAAATGGAAGGAGTACAAAGGAGGTAATGACTTTTTTGTTCAGCTGCTGAGGACAAGAGACGTTCTAGCGGTCAGAAAGAATGCGGAACCAAATAGTGGACCATCTTCTCAGGTATACTTTCAATGCACATAATGATTTTATACATGATTTTACACATTGGATTTTCTGTGTTGTTTCATATCCTGAACTTGAATGTTTTCACATGAATGGCAAGTAATCTCTTTATTGTATTTATGATTAGCATCACAATGCACTTAATTCCTGCGTAATAAATATATATTCGCAATCCATCGGTTTCTTTCCTAGAATAATATATATACATTCCAAAACACTTCAGCTTGCTAACTGCTAAAGGTCGACATAGATTAATACAATAATAATATACGAAAGTTGGATAGCTTTGACCTAGTCTACAAAATGACCAATCTCAGATTTATAGCTCTAACCTAGGCACTTCACTATAAGAAAGATCATGGTCAAACATTAAAATAAATTCCATCTTTATCAACAAGTGAGAAAAAGATCATTTGCATTATGAAATTTCCACTAAGAACTGTAACTGCACTATTAAGCCTAGTTATTGGTATCCTATGATACATGTGAGTTGTATATCGATTAGAAACACAGCAAATATCCCAATCAATACCAATTGATGTGCATATCTATGCTGGATAGGGATCACATTAGGAATCTCGATTAATTGTGATGAATCACAGCTTATCTCTACATTGCACGATTCAGATTCTGCTGCGGGTGCAATCTTGAAATGGACAGGGTCGCCCAACTAAAAAGCCTGTTTAGGTCTCACCCCCCCTCCAAAAAAAATCGCGCGATTCACATTTTGCTGGGGCCGTGCAAACTGGTTTGTAAAAGGCCCATTAGTATTTTTGTTTTTAAAATAAAAAAGGGACAGAATCAGCCGAAATCAAGTATTCCAAATAACCCAAGTTTGAATCGCATTGAAGAGCTCTAGCGCACTATTTTTTTTGGTACTGACTCCCTCCTACAGTGACTTTTTTTATTCTTTCCACCGACACAGTTTTTGTGCCATCTTTTCCTCTGTTCTTTTTTCCTCTTTGCTTATGTCACCTTTTTTACTTAAAAATACCATATTTTATTGATCAATATCCTAGGTTTCATAATCGTATTCAATTCACGATTTAAGAAATAGGTCTTTCGAATTTACGATTTGAATCTTAATTCGATAATCATGTTATTGAGCCTACTCCAGAGAGAGTGTGCCTTTACATAACGGTAAGTTTGTTTCCTTGTTAATTGGTGGTCACAGTTCTAGTCACGGAAACAGCCTTTACGAACATAAGGTAAAGTTGCATACTCTGTTAATTCGACAACCATGTTGTACCTAACCTTTGTAACCCTAAATTGAACTGCTGCAGTTGACCTGTTTATTTGTTGTTTTCTGATATGAATCTAACAATAGAAATGAAAAATTGTTAGAAATATTTGTATGTAAAAAGCAGTCTTATTGAATTATCGTGAATAGGAAATCTTCTCCAGGGGTTTTCCCTTCGACGAAAGGTTTCTCATTCCATCCAGATTTATGTATTCTCTAAATTACACCCTACATTCTAACTAATCCCCTCAACTAACTTAGTGTCTATCTGTTATAAAATTGTCCTCTTATCAACTCTTCTCTGTCAATATTCTTTGTTTCAGTTTTTCATTTGTTCTTGTAGTTGGGCTGTGACTAAGTTTTTTGAATTAGTGTTGTTGCATGTTTTTAAAAAATACCTGCTGGTTTGAGAGCTAACACATACCTCTATGGTGATTTTGTCAAAATCCACAAAAGTTTATAGATAATGGGTTAGTAACATGAAATAACATCATTAGTCATCTTGGTTACATTATTTTCATTGCTACTTTATTGATTCACATCATTCCATTAGTCACTCTTATGGATTTTTATAAGAAACAGAAGAGACGTATATGCACTAGGTCAAACTGTATTCAATCCTTATAATTCTTTACGAAATCACTGTAGTTTTTATTACTTTGATATTAAAACATTGAGAAATGCTTCCACCAGTAGACAAGATCTAAAATATAAAATTTTATTTAACTTAAGTGTTATGTTGAAAATGTCTACTGAATTTTTTGAGACTGTATGCTTTACAGAAGGTGAAGATGCATCCTGCCATGTACGAGGATTCCGTTGGTCACCAGGGCACTATGAAATTGAGATGTAGTGAAAGGCTGCCTATCTCTCCTAAATCTCGCTGCAGTTGCTGCAATTCTAAATCATGCTCTGCTAATGGTTCAGTCAATATGGCTGCTAAACCAGATGCTACTGAAAAGAAAAAATCGACTTCCAAATCAAAATCGAGCAAAAAGAAAAAACCTGTGCCATCTGAGGATGATTTTCGTGTAAAGCATGTTTCTATAGGTCATCTTTTCCAAGCGGAAGTCCCGCAATGGACTGGTGAAGTTTCTGAGAGTGACCCTAAATGGTTAGGCACACAAGTGTGGCCTGTTAACGATGACTCAAAACCTACTACCAAAACAGAATTTGTTGTGAGAGGAAAGTGTAGTTGCGACATTCAAGGTTCTGTTGACTGTGTCAGATTTCTCATTGCTGAAAACAGAATGAAACTGAAGCTTGAATTGGGTTCTGCATTTTACCAATGGGGATTTGATAAAATGGGCGAGGAAGTTTCGCTTCAATGGACAGCTGAGGAAGAAAAGAAATTTAAGGATGCAATGAGGTTAAATATCCCCTCCCAAAACAAGTCTTTCTGGAACAGTCCATCCAAATACTTTCTTAAGAAGACAAGAAAAGACATGGTGAGCTATTACTTCAATGCATATATTATTCAACTAAGAAGCTATCAGAATCGAGTAACTCCGAAGACTGTTGACAGTGATGACGACGAAGTCGAATTTGGATCTTTTGGTGATGGTTTTGGGAGGAACAGTATCAAGCATCCACCTATGGAATTCATGGAGTGTTCAGAGAACAAGCAATGCTGGGATTATGAGTAGATAAAACAGTGTGATAAGCCATTTTAAGGTTGAGAAAATATCTTCATGACCAGACTTGTATACAACTCTCTGCTTTCTCCTTAATCAGGAACGCAATCCTTCGCTAGGAAATTTTGGTGTAACATAGAGAGAGAGATAGAGGAAAGAACCAGCTAGGAGAGCATTGGCTAATGTGTTGGAGCTTGGAAGCCACTGTGGACATGTTCTAAATCTTGACTATCATTGTGGAAGAACTTGTAGAAGTTGCTGTTACTTTTGTTTGACATGGTTATGTTGTTAAAATGGCAGAGTTTATTGAGTGCTCCTTGGAGGCTGCACAGTTGGTGCTGCAAAACCTTTTTTCCTTCCCTTTTGGACAGCATTGTTGCTGTAAAACTTTTTTTTCTTCCCTTTTGGACAACATGTGTGCTGTAAAACTAGTTGTTTAGTTGGAGCAAGTGCTTTCAAGTTTATGTTTTTAGTTAGACATTTGTAAATTAAATTTACAAATTTTATTTTGGCAGGTCTTTGACTTTGGAATAGACAAATTCATGCATTTCATGAGGTTTTTTCTATTAGACTTTTTTTTTTTTTTTTTTAAATTGGGTTTTGATGACCCACTTGAGTCAAGACAGACCTTAAGGATCAAAGACGTTGATAGATGTATTTACAAATTAACGCAGCGAAATACTTAAAGTTGAATCGACACACTTGTGGGGTATAAGCCTACTCCTTACCAATTTTAATTTATGAGGCTTAATGTGAAACCCTTTTGAGTTTTGACAACAATATTTTATCAACGTGTTCAATCTTCTAGACTGTCGCTTCCCCATTTCTTTCAGAGTGTCAACTTTATTTTATGGATCATTACATTGCAGAGCCCTCTCTTCTATGTAGGTTTTCTTTTCCTTCCTCCTCAGTCCCCTTTGCACTCCCCATCTCCACTTCCTTTCACCATGTACCACCACCAACATCCACTATGGACTCGTTCCATTTGTCATCCACCACATTTTCGCTTTTCATTAACCGGTTGTTTGTAGCTCCCTGATCCTGAGAAACGACATCCACCAAAGTCCCTATAGTCAGATATAAAAGAAAAATTGTGAACATACTCGTTGCTACTCCCATGCTTTCGCATGTAGTTAATATCTTACCTCTATCACAACAGCCAATGTAGGTTTCTACCCCTCCCCCCCAACCCCCAAAAAAAAATGTAGGTAAATATTTAATTTAAATATTTTTGTCATTGTTGTGGGTTTTCTTTTGTATGAGGTTTTTTTTCGTTGGACTGTTTTAAGAATGCATTTTAAGAGTTTGATGAAACGTTACCTAAGAGCCTAATACTATGGAATAACACAAAAATTCTCTTCCCACCCCCCATATGTCTTTTCTACCTCCTATTTTTCCATTTTTGCCCTTATTCAAAATTTCGGAATGCGTTTTCCGAAGTTTTTTTTGCCTTGGAAAACAACTTCGGAATGTATTTTCTGAATTTTTCTCAAATTTGAATTAAGAAAATTTCGAAAAACGTGTTCCAAAGTTTTTGAATAAGGGCAAAAATAGAAAACAGAGGTAGAAAAGATATGTTGGGTGGAAAAAGAAATTTTCGAATAACATATGGCGTGAAGATCCAAATGTGACTAACATCGATCTAAATATCAATTAGTCTCAATATTCTTTCTGCCTATCTTTTAATCTCTAAACATGTGGTTTATTCGGACAAATATGATATGAACATAGCGTTTATAGAAGTCAAACAAATTATCTACTATAGATAGACAGATTGTGACTACTCAATTCTTTGTTATAGACTGTGTGTAGTGGCAAAGGTAGGACCCTGGCCTTGGGGGTTTGAATTTTTGAGTTATTGAAACTTTTGGTTAGTAGTGCAAAAATAATAGAGTTAAAATTTAAAAATCTGGCCTTGGGGGTTTAGCCCTCATGAGGACGCCAAAGTCATTACTCAACCTAGGATGTGAGCCTGTAAGAAACATTTCTCGATAAATATCTTGGTGATAGTGGCAAATATTCCAAAAAGGTAATGGCCAATTTACTTAATCTCATAATTTTTGTTTTTTAGGCCCTTAACATTACTCTTAAGCCCCTCAAAACTTTAAAAATACCCTTAATTTTTTGGATCCTAGATGATTTAGAAGATACAATCTGAAAACGTCCAATTTTGGAACGTACGTTCCAAAATTAGTTAATTTTGGATTGTAACTTCCGAAATATAAAAAAAAAATTGAAAATAACAAACCATTTCGAAACGTAAAATTCGAAATATGTAAAGAATTGAAAAAAAGTCATTTCGAAACGTAAGTTTCAAAACTGACTAGGGGTAATTTTGGTCAGAACGGGGGGACCTTGAAGCAACATAAGGGGGGCCTAAAAAATAAATTTCTAAACTCAGGGGCAAAACCACTCATGGACTAGGCACGGCCATGGCCCGCCCCAAGTCTCAATTTTTTTTTATAGACATGTATAAACATATTTTTACTAAATTGTATAAGATATATACTTTCTCCATCCCAAAATAATTGACTTATTTTTGACTTTGAATACTATTCATATGATCTACTTTTACTATATTTTTCTACTAATATATATATGCAAATATTAGCATATGAGATGTTTGATTTGTCTCGATGAGTATTTTCTAAATATATCATTTTTATAATTTTTAATAAAATATAATTTAAGATATTAACAATTAAAGCTGAACATTGACAAACGTGACAATTGTCAACTATGTCAATTATTTTGGGACGGAAGGAATATTAGTCTTTGCAATTTTTTACTAGCGATGTGATGTATTTCGGTGGTAGTAAAGGGCGTCCCATTGTGAGAATGGTGCAAGCTTGATTCTCATGGTCTCCATTTTAATGCTATTTTAAACAAAAAAAATACTATAAAATTATAAAGTGTGAGATTTGAACTTTGATCTTGCAAGTTAAATTTAGATGAACAAGCCACTACACCACAAGTGATAAATGATATGTTTGGTTGAAAACATGTATATTCATATATATTATAAAAAGGGAAATTTTCCTATTTGATCTATAGCTATAATCCACGTAACAAAATTAAACTTGGTCACAAAAATTTACCCTCCATCTCTCATTTGATCATTGTCTTAACATATGTCAAATTTATTCGGCAGTGCTTTAAATTTAAGATTAATAATAAATTGTTCTTATAATTATTTTTTTATGGGGTAGATAGATGAAATGACAAGCCATTGAAAACTCACACAAATTGTTCTTTTAATCATTTTTTTATGGGGTAGATAGATGAAATGACAAGCCATTGAAAACTCACACACAAAATAAAGAGACCGAGGTTCGAATCCGATATTTCTGCCAATTGAGTTACAATTTGTGGACTATTCTTTTAAATTTTTTCCCACTTAAATTTGTAATGGAGTACACTATTACATTTTAAAGAGATAACCATATTAGTTAAAAAAAAATTAAAAAAGAGATAACCATGTTAGCAAATAGTTTTTACTTCATGTTGCACAAAAATTTGACGAATTGTCAATTGACTTAGGTAAAAGTTTATTTGACAAAAGAGGACAATTCTTCAAAGATAAACTTTATGGTCGCTCTCACATAATCCAATTGCTTAAAGTGATGAACCTCTTATATGTTATTCATTTCACAACTGAGCTCAAGAAAACTAATATGATATTCAAGGTTGACTCAAAAAATATGGTGGATGACATAGAATTTAGGGTTAAATATGTTTTTGGTCCCTATAGTTTCGTCGAATTTTGTTTTTAGTCTCTCAAGATTTTTTTCACACTTTTTAGTCCTGAAGTTTTTCCCATCAGTGATTTTAGTCCCTACTTTTCATTCAACTCGTGCATATCATTCGAAATTTTAATTTTTTTTTTGCGATCATGTTTGGTACATTATATGAATCTCTCTTACAAAAGTTTAAATTTTTTTAACTAGAGATGAATTAAATATGAATTTTTTTAGTTTTTTGCATATAAAAATTCACAAATAATTCATATTATGTTAAAAAATTCTAAATTTTTATCGGAGATGTTCTTATAATATTATAAACATGAATACAAAAAATCATCCGAAAATGTAAAAGTATACGAGATATATAAGAGTTTGATTAAAAGTAGGGACTAAAAACACTGACGGAAAAAACTTCAGGGACTAAAAAGTGCGAAAAACACTTCAAGAACTAAAAACGAAATTCTGCGAAACTATAGAAATCAAAAACATATTTAACCCTAGAATTTAAAGAGGAGGAAAAACATGAAGAAAAGTCTATCATTATAAATTTTAGGAGTATTTTATCTTCATATTTTCACAACTTTTCGGCAGAGTTTTTAAAGAAAAAAGTTCATGTAATAGCTCTTCTAAAAGTGACTAGATATATTACTATTTCCTAAAATTGTGATAATGTTCGATTATGTGTATGATGGGTTTGATTATTGAATTTAATTGTTGTGCAGGGTCAGTGTAATACTTTTTTACACATACATCAATAATATACCAACACATCATGTATTGTATTTAAAAACAAATGATGTGTCACATTCATTAAATAATGTGGCAACACATCATTGGATGCATGTGTAAAAAATCTTTACACTAACGGTGTATAACAATTAAACTCTTGATTATTATTAATGAATTTGCTTAAATAAAATAAAATTAGAGTTTAATGGAGATACACTGACGGTGTAAAACAATTTTACACGATGCCCAATAAAAAACTATCGTTTCAAAAATATAGTTGGTATTAATGGACCGTGTAAAATTATTTTACACGGTATATAGTATTTACAAAAAAAAACAATGTAACCAGTTCCAAATTTAAAAGACAGGATTACAAAACTTATAAGATCGATTTAGAAACCAAACCCTCTGTGCAGTCACTATGAACTAAGCATCTCACTCTTCTACTATGTAAAGAAAGAGAGCTCACACAATAACAACACAGCACCAAGAGAGAGAAAGAAAGAGAACAGTCACAACAATGTCTTCCCCATGTAAACGCCGAGACATGGATTTGATGAAGCTGTCTGTATTTTTTTGGAATTTATTCTTTTTCTGATTTCAAATAGAGTTTTTATTTTGTATAAATTTCTAATCTTTTTGTAATTGGGGTATGTTGAATTGTTGTGAATCAGGATGATGACTGATTATAAGGTGGAGATGATCAATGATGGCATGCAAGAGTTCTTTGTCGAATTTCATGGACCTAAAGACAGTAATTTTTTTGCATCCCTTTTATCAATTTTTCCTTTTTATTTCTCTGTGTGCCAATTGAAATGTTTTCTTTATTACTTTAGATTGTACATGTTTTGTGTTATGTGCTTGGATCAGTAATCAGCAGCTGCTGCTGCTGAGTGCTGAGCAGCTGCTGAGTGCTGACCTATGGATTGTGCTGGTTTTGTAATTGTGCTTCAATTTCGTAACTTAATTGTTCGCCCATTTTTCTCAATGAGGATTTATTACATTAGGATCTATGATTGGTAAAGAGAGATGCCTTTTTTACATCAAAATTTTGATGTCAAATAAAGTGTCCTTTGGTTTTTTTGTGTATTTTCAAAATGTGTGTGAGTTGTAGAAGGTAAGATAGAGATAAACAGATACGGTGTTTGTATTTTGATGTTCAAATGACACAACTGTAATTTTAAAGGTGGAACTGAAGTGGGTTTTTCTTCTTTTTTTCACATTTGTTGCGGGTCCTTATCAAGGAGGTGTATGGAAGATAAGAGTGGAGCTACCCGATGCTTATCCTTATAAGTCTCCTTCTATTGGTTTTGTCAAACCATGCTATTGTTGATGAAATGTGAGTTGTTCATAGAAACCAAGGCTTCATTGTTTTATATAATGGGACACTGAAGGAGTTTTAAGATCGAATTCTTGGGTTCAAATACTGGAAACTAACATAACTACTAACTCAATAACATTTTCCTATCCACAAAAAATAAGCTTCATTGTTTTCTATCATATTTAAGCAACACCATTGTCCTCCATGGAACCGCTATTAGCTGTTGCACATACAAATTGTTATATTCAACAGCTGATCAAAATGTTTTTCTCTGATATTCAGGTCTGGCTCGGTTTGCTTAGATGTTATCAACCGGACATGGAGTCCGATGTTTGGTAAGCTATTAACAACCTACAGTACCTTACATATATTGGTGGTAAAAAGAATTAGTAAAAATGAACTTGCTATGCATTTGATTCAACCTTGTTTGATTGTTAGTGTTGCTACCTTACACACTTCTTATTTTCATTCAGTAATGTGTTCGAAGTGTTTCTTCCTCAACTTCTTATATACCTAAATGCATCAGATCCATTGAATGGTGATGCTGTTGCCATGATGATGAGAGACCATGCTGCATATGAACAGAACATCAAAGGTAGTATTCTTCTGATTTGTTTCACTATTGTTGATCATAAGTAGTCACTTTTCATCTAATTTCAATTGGGGTGAGATATCATCAATTGATAATTTTTTTGCATCCCTTGTATCAATTTTCCCTTCTTTTTTTTTCCTGTGTGCTAATTAAATCGTTTTCCTTTAATATTTTAGATTGTATATGTTTGAATTCAATGTGCGGTGTTATGTGTTTGGATCAGTAATCAACAGCTGCTGAGTGCAGACCTATTGGTTGTGCTGGTTTTGTAATTTTGCTTCAATTTTGTAGCTTAGTTGTTCACCCGTTTTCCTCAATGAGGATTTATTACATTAGGATCTATGATTGGTAAGAGAAATGATTTTTTTACATCAAAATTTTGATGTCGAATACGGTGTCCTTTAGTTTTTGTTTATATTTTTGAAATGTAAGTTGTAGAAGGTGAGAGAGATATAGATAAAGTGGTTGTATTTTGATGTTCAATTAACACAATCGTAACTTTAAAGGTGGAACTGAAGTGGGTTTTTCTTCATTCTTTTTCACTCACTTTTATTGCAGGTCCTTATCAAGGAGGTGTATGGAACATAAGAGTTGAGCCACCTGATGCTTCTCCTTATAAGTGTCCTTCTACTTGATGGTAATGTTGATGAAATGTGAGTTATTCATAGAAACCAAAGCTTCATTGTTTTCTAAGGGATACCAAAGAAGTTTTAAGAATGAATTTGTGGGTTCAATCCTGGAAACTAACATAACACTAACTTAATAACATTTTTCTATCCAAAATATAAACAAAAAAAAATAAGCTTCATTGTTTTCTATCATAAGATTTGTAACTGATTCAATGAATTTATAATTTCAACCGTCCGATCTCAAATCTACAGTTAAGATTAACTAAAACATAGTTTCTCAGCTTCAGTGGATCCATCAATGTCTTTTGATTTAGAAGTTTGCTCTTTAGGCCCCCAAGTTGCTCCCAGGCCCTTCAAAATTTCGTTTTTACCCTTAAACTTAGTTCGGAAATTATGTTCCAAACTTGATGTTGATTTGGAGCGTAGTTTCCGAACCAATTTTACATGGACAAAGTTCAGATTTTAGCTTCCGAACCACCACCATTACATGCCCGCGAGATTAAAGTTGCCGGATCTCCTTCTTTATCTTAAGCTTTTTCCTCTTATTTAAGGTTTTCTATTTCATTTTTGGTTTATTTCTTTATTACATCATTATTCACCCTCTAATGTGCAAGAAGGCAGCTATGCAGCTCCCCGGAAGAGGTACACGCACACACGAACCGACCACCTTGAAATGGTGGCTGCAACAATGTCTTCTCCATCTCAGACTCACTTGTTTTGCATTTTTTAAATGAATTTCATGATAGTGAGGGTCGAGATGATGTGCCTTTGATTTTCTTTTTCTTTCACTCGATTTTGCTTTGAACAGTGGCTATCTTGCTTCTCCCTTTCTTTGCGCTCAGTTCAATACCCCTTTTATTTCTTTATCACGTTGTTATTCAGCATTTCAACCGCTAATGTAAAAGAAACTGGTTATTCCTCTCACCTTTGACCAAAATCACGTGAGCATGTAATGGGAGTGGTTCAGAAGCTAAAATCCGAAATTTGTCCATGTGAACTTGGTTTCGAAATTATGTTCCGAACCAACATCAAGTTCAGAACGTAATTTCCAAACTGAGTTTAAGGATAAAAGCGGAATTTTGGGGGGCCTGGGAGTAACTTGGGGACTCAAGGAGCAACAATCTTTGATTTATTGCAGGTTTGGTTTGACCTAATTGATTGGAGCTTTATTAGACCGGACTAAAATGGGCCTGCCCACCCAAATAAAAGGAACAAAAACAACAAATGTTTGATGTTTTTTAATGAAAAAAAAAAAACTGTGTTTGGAGGAGTTCAAAGAAATAGAATGAGGGTAAGAGAAATACCCTGAGAGAAGACGGGGATTTTATTCTCATAATCTCTCAAACGCTTGGTCATTTATTTTGGCAGCTTGGCGCTGTATTTATTATGCTTTTGAATCAGGCCCAGCCCACACCCATTTGTTGGGTGTACGAATCAGGCCTCAAAATTTTGGGATATTCAAGCAGAGCCTCCATCTAAATAGTCGGGCCCGACCCTGTTTTGAATGATACCACAAATCAGCCCTCTCTTTCATTTGAAGCATTGAGATTGAAGAGCAGCACCAGCTAGCACCAACGGTTCCACAATCAATTATCAATAATTTTCAGGTTTTAACTTAGATCTTGTCATTCAGCTCTCTTTTTTCATTTGCAGCATTGAAATTCAATAGCCGCACCAGTGGCATATCTAAGTCAGTTTGATAAGTTTTCATTGTAAATTGTTGTTTTGTGTTTGTACCATCAACATATACAAAAGAGCAAGCTAGTTTTTTTTTTTTGATCAAATTTAAAACATATCTAGCATAGAAGTAGAGAGTCAAAAGTTCATGGAAAACGGGTCTTCCCTTGATCGCCTTGAAGCTAAAACTTTTACCGAATCTCATGGAAACGGCGATTGTCTTATTGAGGACCTTGTTGATAGTCCTGATCATGACAGTGCTAAACAAAAATCTTTGTTTTCTCAACAATTTTCGGTTTATCTTGAGGAGAATTGCAGTAGAGACAATATGAGGCCTGTGCCTGTGATACTTGGTGACGGTCAATTGCTTGATTTATACCAACTTTTCTCCCTTGTGAAGGAAAAAGGTGGGTATGATGCAGTATCAAGAAATGGGTTGTGGTATTCTGTGATAACTGAACTGGGTTTGGACCTTCATGTTTTGGCTTCGGTGAAATTAATTTATGACAAATACCTGCGTGATTTCGAAGGTTGGCTCAGCAAAACCAAAAGAGTGGCGGTTAACCAAACCAGTGATGGTTCTTTATTGGGGACCGAAAACCTAATAATCAACAAATTACCGAATTTTCACATGAATGTGGAACCATTACCGAATTTTCTGGCGGTGAGAAAGAATGCTGAACCAAACAGTGGATCATCTTCTCAGGTATACTTTCAATGCACATAATTATTTTATACATGATTTTACACATTGGATTTTTTGTTTCGTTTCATATCCTGAACCTGAATGTTTTCACATGAATGGCTAGTAATCTTTTTATTGTATTTGTGATTATCATTACAATGCACTTAATTCTGTCTACGTTATAAATATATATTCGCAATCTATGAGTTTATTTCCTAAAATAATTGGATAGCTTTGACCTAATCTACAAAATGACCGCTCTCAGATTTACAGCTCTAACCTAGGCACTTCACTATAAGAAAGATATCATGGTCAAACATTAAAACAAATTCCATCTTTATCAACAAGTGAGAAAAAGATCATTTGCATTATGAGATTTCCATTAAGAACTGTAACTGCACTATTAAGCCTAGTTATTGGTATCCTATGATACATGCGAGTTGTATATCGATTAGAAACACAGCAAAGATCCCAATCAATACCAATTGATGTGTGCATCTATCGTGGATAGGGATCACAATAGGAATCTCGATTAATTGCGACGAATCACAATTTACCTCTAAATCGCTCAATTCAGATTTATTAAAGTGTTATGTTTAAAAACTACTGATTTTCTGAGACTGTATGCTGTACAGAAGGTGACGATGCATCCTGTCATGTATGAGGATCCTGTCGATCACCAAGGTACTATGGAATTGAGACGTAGTAAAAGGCGCCATATCTCTTCTAACTGTCGCTGCACTAGCTGCAATTCTAATTCATGCTCTGCTAATGGAAATAAGTTGCATTGTTCAGTCAATATGGCTGCCAAACCAGATGCTACTGAAAAGAAAAAATCGGCTGCCAAATCAAAATCGGCCAAAAAGAAAACATCTGAGCCATCTAGTAATGAGTTTCCTGTAAAGCATGTTTCTATAGGTCCTCGTTTCCAAGCGGAAGTCCCACAATGGACTGGTGGAATATCTGAGAGTGACTCTAAATGGTTAGGCACACAAGTATGGTCTGTTAAAGATGACTCAGAACCTGCTACCGTAATTGATCTTGTTGGGAGAGGAAGACGGGGAAAGTGTAGCTGTGACATTCAATGTTCTGTTGACTATGTCAGATTTCTCATTGCTGAAAACAGGATGAAACTGAAGCTTGAATTGGGTTCTGCATTTTACCAATTGGGATTTGATAAAATGGGCGAGGAAGTTTCGCTTCAATGGACAGCTGATGAAGAAAAGATATTTAAGGATGCAATGAGTTCAAATACCCCCTCCCAGAAGAAGTCTTTTTGGGACAATCCATCCAAATACTTAATTGAGAAGACAAGAAAAGACGTGGTGAGTTATTATTTCAATGCATATATTATTAAACTAAGAAGCTATCAGAATCGAGCGACTCCGGAGAATGTTGACAGTGACAATGACGAAATCGAATTTGGATCTTTTGGTGATAAGCTATTTTGAGGTTGAGAAAATATCTTCTGGGACCAGACTTGTATACAACTCTCTGCTTTCTTGTTAATCAGGAATGCATTCCTTCACTAGGAAATAGAGGATAGAACCAGCTAGGAGAGCAATGTCTAATGTGTTGGAGCTTGAAAGCCACTTGTAATTTTGTTTGACATGGTTATGTTGTTAAAGTGGCAGTTTATTGACTGCTCCTTGGAGGCTGCACAGTTGGTGCTGCAAAACTTCTTTTTTTCCCTTCCCTTTTGGACGGCATTTGTGCTGTAAAACTTTTTTTCTTCTTTCCCTTTTGGACAGCATTTGTGCTGTAAAACTAAATTTACAAATTTTATTTTGGTAGGTCTCTGAGTTTGGAATAGACAAATTTATGCATTTCATGAGGGTTTTTCTATTAGATTTTGTTTTTGAGTTGAGTTCCGATGACTCACTAGAGTCAAAGCAGACTTCAAGGATCAAAGGGCACCGATAGATGTATTTACAGACTACTGCAACGAAGTACTTACGTTGCCAACAAAAGTTGATCCCACACCATTGAGGGGTATAAGTCAACTTCTTGCCAATTTTAATTTAGAGGCTTAATGTGGAACCCTTCTGATAACAACTATTTACTTGTTATCGATGTGTTCAATCTTCTAGATTGTCATATCCCCAGTTTAACTAATGATTCTTAATGTGGAACCGTTATGACAACATCTATTAATTTGTTATCAATGGGTTCAATCTTCTAGTCTGTCGTATCCCTATTTCTTTTAGAGTGTCTACCCCGTTGTGTGGATCATCACATTGTAGAGGCCTCTCTCCTACATATGTAGTTCATATCTTACCTCTACTTGCTTTTTAGTTGAACACCTTCAAACCGCTGCCTCCACTCCACCATTGTGTGTGCAGTAAATTATTAGGTTGGTTTTTGGTTTAGATGCCAACAGTTTTTTACGTGATTTAGCTACACCATTTTAATTCTTTATCGTCATATGATTGAGAATATATAAGATAATCTCTAAGTTTAGAGAATCATGTTGGTAGTTGGCGGATAATAATTTATATGTTTTTAAGTGTTTTTTAAAAAAAGTCCATGACTCCCACAAATCAATTAGTCTTAAAAAAAACAGTCAAATACAAAAATTAGTCTTAAAAATATAGTTGGTGCACGACCTATACTCGACTATAGGGGAAAGGGCTAACCACTAATGAGCAGGAGGGTGCGAACTTGGGAGAAGTCATCGATGCAGATTTTGGTGGTAGTAGCACTATTAAACAAAGTCTATGATCCAGCTCCCCTGAAATTATCCCCTGATGTTTCTTGCAGCTCTTCTGAAATTTCCATTTTGCCCTCATAGTTTTCGGAAAACGTTTTTCAAAATTCATATTTTTTCGGAACCTATTTTTTTTCATTCACATTTCAGTGTTCTGGGATTATATTTTTCAAAAAGTTAACTAATTGGGAAAATGTTTTTCGAAAATTCAAATATTTCGGAATGCAGAATCCCAAATTGCTTTGGAAAATGTTTTCCAAAATCACTGTTATTTGTGATTAGAACCGCAAATTTGCTGTTCTAACATGATTTTTCATTTGTCTCGATCATTTTTTATAGTTAAAATATTTATCAAACTTTATCTCTATCTTTCACAAGCATCTCTCATGTTTGTTATTTTGTTTAATTAATTCAGGCTTGCTACAAAACATCACGCTTGTCTGCAAGTGTACATAACTCACATCCACCAACACAATTATATTTTGGATTATGTTTGGATACCGATTAATGTTAAAAACAGGATAAAAAATGACTGAGATTGATGAAAAATCAGGTTAGACTAGCAAATTTGTGGTTCTGTTCACATATAACAAGATTTCGGAAAACGTTTTCCAAAGAAATTTCGGATTTTGCGTTCCGAAATATTTGAATTTTTGAAAAATGTTTTTCAAAGTAGTTAACTTTTTAGAAAATAGAATTCGAAATACTGTAATATGCTACATTTAAGTCTATTTCATAAAATAGGTTCCGAAAAAATATTAATTTTGGAAACTATTCATAAAGGCAAAATTGAAATTTCAGGGAGGCCGGAAGAAACATGAAGGTGGAAAGAGAAAAATTCTAAAAAAATATATTAACAATGCTAAAGTTTACGAATAAATACGCAGAAAAAGTATACCAAGAAAACACGCGGAAAAGGTAAACATGCATTTATAAAAACTCATTTATAGTTAATTTTTCTCTAATTGTTTAATAAATATTCCTAAAGTATCTTTGAATTTTTTTTTTTTTTTAAGTTTGAATAGTAGAAATTTCAACAATGAAGAGTGCATAAATATTGTAAAAAAAAAAAATCAAAAAATTCTTCAACGTCCAAATATCAGAATGACTGGAAATAATGATTCAGATACATTACACATAACAAAGCGTAATGAGTGAATTGATCAAATTAAAGGGATGATTCATTTTATCAATCGAACAACTACTAATAATAATATAAGAAATTTAATAGCGTATGTAATTACATTCTTATCCTTGTTTCAAATTAATAAAATCGATTTCATTTAAGGTAAAATAGTTATATATATGTTTTTTTTATAATGGTAAAATAGTTATTTTAACATTTAACTTTTTATTATTTATTATTTTTTCTTACTTTTTATTTTTTATCATATTTTGTTAACCAACATAATGTGACACAAGTGGTATATACTTTGATCCTTAATCATTCGGTCATAGGTTCGACCATAGGCCGATGAGTATGAATAAGCGGGCGAATACCTTTGGTTTACCAAAAAAAAAATTGCACTTTTTTTATTTTTACTCTCTCTTTTCTAATTTTTTATAACTGATCTTAAGTTAAATATTAAAGAGTTAAATATGTTTTTAATCTCTCTCCATATTACCAACTTTCATTTTATTTTATTTTTGAATCACTGCAACCAAATATACCAAATTTTATTTTTAATCCCTCTATAAATTTTCTTCGAATTTTGGTACTCTAAAATTTGAGTTTCCAAAGCTGTTTTATTTTTTCTTTCTTTTCTCAAATCATGTTTCAAATTTTAAATGTTTTTTTTTAAAAAAATTCTCAACATGAAGAAACCAATAAAATCCTCAACATGATAAACAAAAAAGAATTTAATTTATATGCACCGCCAGTGTAAAATTATTTTACACATGCGTCCAATAATATATCGACACATAATGTATGGTAATTAAAAATACATGATGTGCAACACATCATTGAATGTATATGCAAAAAAAATTTGCACCGACCGTGCACAACAATTAAACTCAACAAAAAAAAATATATTGCATAAAAAAAAATGATTAAATATAGAAACCAATTTTTATTTTTGTTTTTGACGCAAGAATATAGAAAGCAATTTGACATAATCATAATCTCATAGAATTATTCTGAGTGATATTATTTTGAACCGGTTTGGATTTGTGGACGATGAACTATGCATCCCACTCTTTTACTGTGTAAAAGATTGCTCACACAAACAATACAACACCAAGAGAGAGAGAGAGAGAGACAGAGAACAATGTCTTCCCCAAATGACATGGATTTGATGAAGCTGTCTGTATTTCTTTTATTTATTCTTTTTCTAATTTCATAAATATAGTTTTTATTTTGTATAAATTTGTAATCTTTTTGTAATTGGGGTGTGTTGAATTGTTGTGAATCAGGATGATGACTGATCATAAGGTGGAGATGATCAATGATGGCATGCAAGAGTTCTTCGTGGAATTTCATGGACCCAAATACAGTAATTTTTTTTCATCCCTTGTATAAATTTTCCCTTTTTTTGTTTGTGTGCCAATTGAAATGTTTTCTTTATTACTTTAGATTGTGTATGTTTGAATTCATTTTGTGGTGTTATGTGTATGGATCAGTAATCAACAGCTGCTGAGTGCTGACCTATGGATTGTGCTAGTTTTGTAATTTTGCTTCAATTTTGTAGTTAGTTGTTCGCCTATTTTCCTCAATGGGGATGTATTACATTAGGATCTATGATTGGTAAGAGAAATGACTTAAAATGTTGATGTCAAATACAATGTCCTTTGGTTGAAATTTTGTAGCTTAGTCGTTCGACTTGATCAGACAGTCCAAAAAACAAAACTTCAATTTTTAGTTTATACTTTAAAATAGGCCAAATGCATCCAAGAGTCCTTTAAGTTTCACGTTTGTAACAGTAGATCCTTTAAGTTTCTAAGGTAACAAATAGGTTATTTGAGTTTCTAACTTGTTACACCAACCGTGGGAAATGCCGGGAAGTTTTGACTGCAGCAGAATGTGAGCCCCTATTCCCCTTTGGTTTTGTGTATAGTTTCAAAACGTGTGTGAGTTGTAGAAGGTAAGATAGAAATAAGCAGATACAATGTCTTGTATTTTGATGTTCAAATAAGACAACTGTAACTTTAAAGGCGCGGCTGAAGTGGGCTCTTCTCTTTTTTTCACTCACTTTTATTGGGATTTATTACAGGTCCTTATCAAGGAGGTGTATGGAAGATAAGAGTGGAGCTACCTGATTCTTATCCTTATAAGTCTCCTTCTATTGGTTTTGTCAACAAAATTTACCACGTTGATGAAATGTGAGTTGTTCACAGAAACCAAAGCTTCATTGTTTTTTTTTTGGGTTAAGTAGCCTAGTGGCTAGAATCCCACCCTAAGGTGAATAAGTGAAGTGTTCGGGGTTCGAACCCCGGCTACTGCATATAAAATGCGATGTACCTACCAACTGAGTTAAACTCACGGGGACAACTTCATTGTTTTCTAAGCGATACCGAAGGAGTTTTAAGAATGAATTCTTGGGTTCAAAACTAACATAACTACTAACTTAATAACATTTTCCTATCCAAAAAAAAAGCTTCAATGTTTTCTATCATAAGATTTGCAACTGATTCAATGAATTTATAATCTCAACCGTCAAATCTCAAATCTACAGCCGAAATTAACTAAAACATAGTTTCTCAGATGCAATGGATCTAGGTCTTTTAATTTATTGCAAGTTTGACTTGACCTAATCGATTTGGGTTTTATCGGACTGGGCTAAAATGGGCCTGGTCCTCTCAAATAAAACCCTAATTTTTAGGCATTATAAAAGGCACAAAAAAAAAAAGTAGAGAGTCAAATTTCATGGCAGACGGGTCTTCCCTCGATCACCTTGAAGCTAAAACTTTTACTGAATCTCATGGAAACGGAGATTGTCCTAAGGATGTTCTACCTGCCTCTCGCAAACGTAAATGGGAATCGCTATCAGGAATGATAAACTGGATGAGGCATATTGCAAAACATCCAGTTGATCCTGTACCAGAAGAACCATCAAAGTGGAAGGAGTATAATGGAGGCAACGACTTTTTTGTTCAGCTGTTGAGGGCAAGAGACGTTCTGGTGGTGAGAAAGAATGTGGAACCAAAGAGTGGATCATCTTCTCAGGTATACTTCCAATGCACATATTGATTTTATACATGATTTTACACATTGGATATTTTGTGTTGTTTCACATTCTGAACTTGAATGATTTCACATGAATGCCTAGTAATCTTTTTTATCCTGAACTTGAATGTTTTCACATGAATGACTAGTAATCTTTATATTGTTGTATTTATGATTAGCATCACAATGCACTTAATTCTGCTTACGTAATAAATATAAATTTCAGCTTTGCTAACTGCTAAAGGTCAACAAAGATTAATACAATAATAATATACGGAAGTTGGATAGCTTTGACCTAGCCTACAAAATGACTGCTCTCAGATTTACAGCTCTAACCCCACTTCACTATAAGAAATATATCATGGTCAAACATTAAACTAAATTCCATCTTTATCAACAAGTGAGAAAAAGATGATTTGCATTATGAAATTTCCATTAAGAACTGTAACTGCACTATAGAGCCTAGTTATTGGTATCCTATGATACATCCGAGTTGTATATCGATTAGAAACACAGCAAAGATCCCAATCAATACCAATTGATGTGCATATCTATGTTGGATAGAGATCACAGTAGGAATCTTGATTAATTGTGATGAATCACAATTTTTCTCTACATCGCATGATTCGGATTCTGCTGCGGGCACAATCTTGAAATGGACAGGGTCGCCAACTAAAAAGCCTGTTTGGGTTTCCCACACCCCCCTACATCACATGATTCACATGCTGCGGGCACAGCCTTGAAATGGACAGGGCCGTGTAAACTGGTTTGTAAAAAGCCTGTTAGTATTTTTTTTTAAAAGCAACAGAATCAGCCGAAATCAAGTATTTCAAATAACCCAAGTTTGTATCACATTGAAGAGCCCTAGCACACTATATTTTTGGTCCCTACTCCTTCCTACAGCCCCTTATTTTATTCTTCCCACCTACACAGTTTTTGCACCGTTTCTTTCTTCGTTCTTTTTTCCTCTTTGATTAGGTCACTTGTTTTTACTTAAAAATGCCATATTTTATTGATCACATATCCTATGATTCATAATCATATTCAATTCACAATTTAGGAAATAGGTCTTTCGAATTTACGGTTTACGGTTTGAATCTTAACTTGATAACCATGTTATTGAGCCTACTCCATAAAGAGTGTGCCTTTACATAACGGTAAGTTTGCTTCCTTGTTAATTGGTGATCATGGGTTCTAGCCATGGAAACAACCTTTATAAACATAAGGCAAAGTTGCATAATCTGGTCCTATCCAAATCCTGCAATGTTGTGAACCTTTTGCATTAGAACTTAAATTAGAGTTTAGGGAATGGAAGGGAGTTTCCAATACTACCTGTAGATAACTTCGAATCGAGTCTGTAACACATGGTCCAGGTTTTCCATGTACAAGTTCAAGTGAAAAGGAGGGGTGTTTGGAAAATAAAAATATTAAATGGGTTATGTCCAGGTTGTACCTAACCTTTGTAACCCTAAATTGAACTGCTGCAGTTGACCTGTTTATTTGTTAACAAGTTCAACTTGAACTAGGTAACCAGAAGTTGAATTTCGAGATTTACCATTCACACACACACACACTCATAGAGAAAGACTTTTAAAATCCACATAAAAATACTATTTTCTTAAAGTTGATACACACATCCTTTTGAACCTGTCTTAAAGTTTGTTTGCTTTTGCTTCTATTTACTATGTTACTGTCTAAACCTTTATGGACTGATTATGACTGTTTTTTCTTATTTATTTTATGTAATATTGTTTGAATTTGCTATATCTTTGGACTCATAAATGATTGTGATGTGCTTAGTCTGTGTAGTTGATCTCACCTAATGGGAAAATACTCAGTCTTTGTTGTTTTCTAATATAGGAATCTAATGAAAAGAAATGAAAAATTGTTGAAAATATTCAAATGCAAAAGGCAGGCAGGCTAATTGAATTATTGTGAATAGAAAATCTTCTCCGGGGGTTTTCCCTTCAACGAAAGGTTTCTCATTCCATACAAGTTTATGTATTCTCTATCTAACTGATCCCCTTAACTAAATATCTTTTCTTTTTTTTTTGAATTGCAACTAACTTAGTATCTAATTGTTATAATTGTCCTCTTATCTTCTTCCCTGACAATTTCTCTCCTGTTTGATTTTTTAGCATCTCCAATGTTCTTTGTTTCAATTTTTCTTTTGGTTCTGGCGGGTGGGCTGTGACTAAGTTTATTGTATTGGTGTCGTTGCATGTTTTTAAAAAATACCTGCTGGTTTGAGAGCCAACACATACCCTATCTGGATTAGTAACTTGAAATGACATCATGAGTCATCCCGGTTCTATTATTTTCGTTGCTACTTTATTGATTCACATTATCTCATTATATATTAAAAAAAAAGGGAGAGACGGATATGCACTAGGTCAAACTGTATTTAATCCTTATAATTCTTTACAAAATCTACAATAGATTCTTCAATGAGTCACTGTAGTTTTTATTACTTTGATATTAAAACATTGAGAAATGCTTCTACTAGTAGACAAGATCTAAAAGATGAAATTTTATTTAATTTACTTGTTATGTTGAAAAAGTCTACTGAATTTTCTGAGACTGTATGCTTTACAGAAGGTGAAAATGCATCCTGCCATGTATGAGGATCCCGTTGATCACCAAGGTACTATGAAATTGAGATGTAGCGAAAGGCGGAATATCCCTGTTAAATCTCGCTGCACTGGCTTCAATTCTAATTTATGCTCCGCTAATGGAAATAAGTGGCATGGTTCAGTCAATATGGCTGCCAAACCAGATGCTACTGAAAAGAAAAAATCGGCTGCCAAATCAAAATCGACCAAAAAGAAAACATCTGTGCCATCTAGTAATGATTTTCCTGTAAAGCATGTTTGTATAGGTCCTCGTTTCCAAGCGGAAGTCCCGCAATGGACTGGTGAAATATCTGATAGTGACTCTAAATGGTTAGGCACACAAGTATGGCCTGTTAAAGATGACTCGGAACCCACAACAAAAATAGATCTTGTTGGGAGAGGAAGACGGGGAAAGTGTAGCTGCGACATTCAAGGTTCTGTTGACTGTGTCAGATTTCTCATTGCAGAAAACAGGATGAAACTGAAGCTTGAATTGGGTTCTGCATTTTACCAATTGGGATTTGATAAAATGGGCGAGGAAGTTTCGCTTCAATGGACAGCTGATGAAGAAAAGATATTTAAGGATGCAATGAAGTCAAATATCCCCTCCCAGAAGAAGTCTTTTTGGAACAATCCATCCAAATACTTCATTGAGAAGACAAGAAAAGACGTGGTGAGTTATTATTTCAATGCACATATTATTCAACTAAGAAACTATCAGAATCGAGTGACTCCGAAGAATGTTGACAGTGATGATGGCGAAATCAATTTTGGATCTTGTGGTGATGGTTTGGGAGGAACAGTATCAAGCACCCACTTATGGAATTCATGGTGTGTTCAGAGAACAAGCAATGCTGGGATTATGAGTTGATGAAACAGTATAACAAAGCCATTTTGAGGTTGAGAAAATATCTTCATGATCAGACTTGTATACTACTCTCTGCTTTCTCCTTAATCAGGAATGCATTCCTTCACTAGGAAATTTTGGTGTAACATAGAGCATTGGTTAATGTGAAGGAGCTTGGAAGCCACTGTTATAGCCACTGTTAATTTTGGTGTAAAATGGCAGAGTTTATTGAGTGCTTCTTGGAGACTGCATAGTTGGTGCTGCAAAACTTTTTTTTTTCTTCCCCTTTTGGACAGCATTTGTACTGTGAAACTAGTCGTTTAGTTGGAGCAAGCGCTTCCAAGTTTATGTTTTTAGTTAGACATTTGTAAACTAAGGCTCCGTTTGGCCAAGCTTTTTTTAGCTTTAAATTCTCTTTTTAATCAAAAGTTAGGCCAAACACATTTTTAATAAAACTCTTAACTGTAAGAAGCAAAAATTTTTTATGTGCAAAATTGGATTAAATAAGCTTCTAGGAAAAGAGGTTGAAACATACTTTTGAAAAAAAATCCGAGCTTTTTTTGCAATAATCCCGCTTCGATTCCTGCCGAAGACTCTTTTTATTATTTTTTCATTTAAATATTATTAGTTGTTACTATCTTTTTTTAATTTTTTTTATAAATCTTTTTTTTTTTGAAAATATATTTTACCAAACAACTTTTGCTCTTTTTTTGAAAGCTCTTATTTTCACTTCTAGATTTCATATAGCTTCTAAGAGCTAAAAAAGTTAGGCCAAACGGACCCTAAATTTACAAATTTTATTTTGGTATGTCTTTGAATTTGGAATAGACAAATTTATGCACTTCATGAGGTTTTTTCATTATAATTTTTTTTTTAGTTTGGTCCCGATGGCTCACTAGAGTTAGGGAATTGCAGGGGATGGGGTGTAACTAGTCATCTTCTTGCCAAATTTAATTTATGAGGTTTAATGTGGAACCCTTTTGAGAGTCCAGATCTGCTCCAGTTCCCTTATGCTCCGGTTCTGTAGATAGATGACTGACATGTGGATAAAAAATAGATCAACGGTTCATAAGCAAAATAGATAAAAAAAAAGGATGATTCTTCTCTCACAGTACCTAGTTCTTCTTCACCCTTTCAATTCTAGAGAATCTCGTGGACTTCATTCAATCCCTTGCCGCCTCCACCTCTCGCACTCTCGCCGCCATATTGCCTCTAACGGATAGTCATAATCACCATATGTTTGGCTAGAGAAAGAAAATAAAATCTTGATGAGTTTGTTATCTCTGTGATTCAAATGGGTTATGAGAGAGAAACATAGTACTCCTACTTTGTTTTGAAATCCAGATTTGGAAAAAATCAAAAGAACAGTACTCCTAGTTCTTCTCTCAAATCCAACTACATGAGATAAACAAAATAAAATCCTTTCATTTATTATTATTATTTTTCAATTTCAAATATCAAATAAGCAAAATAAAATCGTGTCCTTTAGAAAAAAAAATCGTCCTTGTTGTGAAGTTGTTCCGTCGACGGAGACTCAGAGAGTGTGACGGCGGCGACTGCGATAAGAGGAATTGGGAAGCTGGGACGTACTGTGAAGGGAGTGCAGAGGAAGAAGAAGAGTGTGCTTTTTTAATCTGAACCATTGATTGATTTTTTTGCCACATGCAACACATCTAAGCAATAAATTGGACTAAATGGAGCATAACATAATGGAGCAGATCTACTTGCATAAACTATTTGATATATAAAAAAAGGACTAAGTTTACGAATAAATATGTGAAAAAAAATGTGGGAAAGCTAAACATGTATTATAAAATTCAATTATAGTAATTATAAAAAAAAATCAATTATAGTTAATTTTTCTTTAATTGTTTTATTTTATAAAGATTCGCTTTTTTTAATAAAATTTTATAAATATTCCTAAAATACCTTTTAAAATTTTGAATAGCGGTGTCTGAAATTTAAATTTTCAACATAAAAAAATATTAAATAGGAAAAAACTTACATGCAATTTTTACTTTTCCTCTCATAAAGAGGTAGTTTTTTAATTAAAAAACAGTTTTCTTTTATTTTTTTTAAATGAAAAAACACCAAAAACCAATTATTTGTGAGTGGAACAGCAAAAACTGCATGTATAGAAATGCATATAAGTTTTGTCCTATTAAATATGGATAAACATTGTAAAAAAGGAATTCAAAAAATTATTCAAGGCCAAAGTCTCAGAGTAATCAGTGGAATGGGTCAAATTAAAGGACAGCTTACCATAGCCACATTAGAAACTCGTAGACGCCTAGAAAAATTGGAGTTCGAATTTCAATCAAAACATTCGAAATTTTAATATTTTCGTAAATCGAATTAGAATTTGTGAATTCTCTTTCAAGTACTTTTTTTTTCCTTTTGACAAAAATAAAACGATACAAATTATGTAACTTTTAAAATACTCATACTAACTTTATCAAAAAAATAAAATACTCATACTAAATAAGTCAATATTATATATTTACAAAACAAATATTAAATTGATAATACCATACCATAAATAAGGTACTTGAATCATTTTTTATATTCAGTATGCCACGTCATAATTGCTTCGGTGAGAAGAAAATAAAAAATAAAAACGGTGAGAAGAAAAAAATTAATTTTTTTTTCAAATTTTATTAATTATTTTACTTTTAAATATTGTAATTTTAGTAGAACTTTAATTTTTAATTATATGAATTACAAAGTTACCTTGTGAGAAAATTGTGTATATATTCAAAGATTAATTATTTTATTTTTATTTAAAATATATTTTACAGAATAAATTAATAAATTATTTTTTTTATTATATTTCGTCTGTAACCCAGCTCAATTCAGAATAAAATTTTTAATTAAAAAAATATTATGCATTTTAGAATTAAATTATTATATCTTGCTGACTCATTAAACAATAGAATGAGACGGAATATGATTATGAGTCACCAAATCTGCCATATATATATCACCGAAAGTTAGAACTTTTCGATCTGGTCTAGTTATATTCCACGTACGTAACAAAATTAAACTTGGTCTCAAAAGTTTATCAGTGTTTCTCATTTAGTCCTAATCCTAAATAAATTATTTTCAACCGGTTTGGGTTTGTTGACTCACTATCAACTAAGCATCTCACTCTACTGTAGTACTGTGTAAACATATCTCAGTGACTCAGTCTCACACAAACAAAACAACACAGCACCAAGAGAGAGAGAACAGTGACAACAATGTCTTCCCCAAGTAAACGCCGAGACATGGATTTGATGAAGCTGTCTGTATTTTTTTGGAATTTATTCTTTTTCTGATTTCAAATACAGTTTTTATTTTGTATAAATTTGTAATCTTTTTCTAATTGGGGTATGTTGAATTGTTGTGAATCAGGATGATGACTGATTATAAGGTGGAGATGATCAATGATGGCATGCAAGAGTTCTTTGTGGAATTCCATGGGCCTAAAGACAGTAATTTTTTTTGCATCCCTTTTATCAATTTTCCCTTATTATTTTTCTGTGTGCCAATTGAAATGTCTTCTTTAGTACTTTGGATTCTATATGCTTAAATTCAATGTTTGGTGTTATGTGCTTGGATCAGTAATCAGCAACTGCTGCTGCTGAGTGCTGACCTATGGATTGTGCTGGTTTTGTAATTTTGTTTCAATTTTGTAGCTTAAGTGTTCGCCCATTTTCCTCAATGAGGATGAATTACATTAGGATCTATGATTTTTTACAATTAAATATATATGTAAGATAATTACACTTGAATGGAATTTAAACGGCCAACAAGCTGGGCCGCTAACACTTTTTGGATGGCAAGAGAAAAGTTTGATGTCGAATAAGGTGTCCTTTGGTTTTTGTGTGTATTTTCAAAATGTGTGTGAGTTGTAGAAGGTAGGATAGAGATAGAGATAAACAGATACGGTGTTTGTATTTTGATGTTTAAATAACACAACTGTAACTTTAAAGGTGGAACTGAAGTGGGTTTTTCTTCTTTTTTTTCACTCTCTTTAATTGGGATTTGTTGCAGGTCCTTATCAAGGAGGTGTGTGGAAGATAAGAGTGGAGCTACCTGATGCTTATCCTTACAAGTCTCCTTCTATTGGTTTTGTCAACAAAATTTACCATCCTAATGTTGATGAAACGTGAGTTGTTCATAGAAACCAAGGCGTCGTTGTTTTATATGGGACACCAAAGGAGTTTTAAGAACGAATTCTTGGGTTCAAATACTGGAAACTAACATAACTACTAACTTAATAACATTTTCCTATCTACAAAAAATAAGCTTCATTGTTTTCTATCATATTTAAGTAACACCATTGTCCTCCATGGAACCGCTATTAGCTGTTGCGCAAACCAATTGTTATCTTATACTTAACAGCTGATCAAAATGTTTTTCTCTGATATTCAGGTCTGGCTCGGTTTGCTTAGATGTTATCAACCAGACATGGAGTCCGATGTTTGGTAAGCATTATTAACAACCTATAGTATTTTATATATATTGGTGTGGTGAAGAGAATTACTAAAAATGAACTTGCTATGCATTTGATTCAACCTTGTTTGATTGTTAATGTTTCTAACTTACATTTTTCTTATTTTCATTCAGATCTTGTTAATGTGTTCGAAGTGTTTATTCCTCAACTTCTTATATACCCCAATGCATCAGATCCATTGAATGGTGATGCTGCTGCCTTGATGATGAGAGACCGTGCTGCATATGAACAGAAAGTCAAAGGTAGTATTCGTCTGATTTGTTTCACTATTGTTGATCATAAGTAGTCATTTTTCATCTAATTTCAATTGGGGTGAGATATCATCAATTGGTAAATAAAAAGATTTGAAAAGTCAAGATTATGCAAAATGATTTATGTTCCATATCAAATGCATCAACTCCCACCACAACGTTGCTTTTATGAGTCTTCTCCATACATGCCAAACCGCTTAAGACGAGATTCTAATTCTACCATTTTCTCTACAACGCATTCTACCCTGATTTTATCTTTAATGAATATTTTTCTAATCGTCTTTAGTCTTGTGTGATCACTTATCCAATAATTCCTTTTTTCATCTTTTGTTTAGATAAATAGTAAGCTAAATGACTTGTTTGCACTTTATTCCTTAGGCATTGGTTGGTACTATATTATAATGATAATCAGTTACATTTGTTGTGTCAAATGAATAGCTTTTGAATTCCAATACTGAAATGGGGACATTCACCTTTTGTTGCTTATAATGATGTAATGTTGGATATGATATTGATAGCTTGAATAATACACAATGTTTACCAAATGAATGCAAAAAAAATTCTAGGCCCTGAGTTTCTGATCAAAGCAAGTCATTTTCAATTTACTGCCATATAACTTCTGCTTAGCTAGTGCTTCATATGAATCTTACATCCACAATAGAAATAGAGTTTACATCTTAAATGGGAGTATTATTTGGAAACTGTAATGGTCAACATCTTAAATGAAAGACATCTCAAAATGTTGTACTATTCTATTCTGTGTTAGAAAACTGATCCTAAGTGATAAACCATGATATTCGAAGATAATATCAAAATATTCTTTGATATTATTTTATATCTATTTTCATCTATATTAATTTGGGAGTGACAATGAACAGAATATTGTGAAAAATATGCCAAGCCAGAAGATATTGGAGCTCAGGAGGAAATTTCAAGTGATGATGATGAGCTGAGTGAAGATGGCTACGCCTCTAGTGATGATGCCATTGTTGGCCAACCTGATCTCTAAATTGTTACATACAATGTCTGTCTTATTTACATTCATGCTTGTACATGTCTACATTATATGATATTGAAGTATCTGGAATTGGAAGAAACAAATTCTGAAGGTTGTAAATCGATTATTTATATTCCTTTGTGGTTGTGTAAATCGATTAATGGTTTAAATGTTTTATATATTTGCTTTTGTGACTAAAAGGTTCAAATTCTGAAGATTCAAGCTGGTTTTGCATATGAATGCATTAAATTTGATACCCTTTCTCTGGTATGAAACTGTATCAAGACCTTTTTCCCCCTTTTGGTTCAACTTCAGTGAGAACTTGAAGATATGCCATTGACTTTCTCTACTATATTACCTGTGATTATATTACCTTAGAGTCTAGTCTATTGCGTTTGGTTGATAAAATTGCAATACAATATGAACATAGAAAAAGAAAAAAAAAATTATATCCAGTTTCATAACAATAGCAAAAGAAATACCATGTAATCATAAATAAATTTCAGAACAGACACATATACATGTAAAGAATACTGTAACACTTTTTTTGATGTAATCTGTTCTATGCGCTTGGGTGCCGAATACTTGTCTGTCCAATGCTTAGACTCCACTCCACGCCTTTGGCTGTACGCTCCTTCTTCAAATGAGTAGGGTGTGCCTGCAAAAGACACTGATGCTAAAGGCAGGGTGTTCGTAATTAGGGGTGAGCCCCCTATTCATAGCGAGACTTGAAGTGAGTAAACTCCAATCTGTTGCTATTCTTGCTGCAAAGATCACTGAGATTGTTACTGAATAAGCACAACTTTGTTATCATAATTGAACTCGCGATAGACGATAATACTTAGTATCTGGTAAGAATGTGTTTCATGATGTTAAGAACGATGAAGTATGTCAGTACTCCTAGAATCTTGATATGTATGTGTGTTAGTTTCTTGAGACAACGTCGTGGCTGCATCGTGCCATCATTTTTGCCGAGGTGAGCACCTCAAATATCTTGTACGTTCTCGATGAGCAAGTTTAGTGTTTTCATCAAGCCTATGAAATATAAATTTGAAGCCAATGTAAAAAGGATTTCATATAAATTTGATTATGACTTTACAGTTTACTATTAGTTTTTTCAACTACCAACCTCATTTCCTCCAACAAAATAGACAAATCTGCGCATAATTAAAACAAAATACAGAAATAGTTAGATGAAAAGAAAGATGCAATAGTACATATAACAATAAAATATCGATGTAACATTTTATAGACATCAAGCCCTTATAGCTCAGTGGTAGAGCGTCAGTCTTGTAAACTGAAGGTCCGCAGTTCGATCCTGCGTGAGGGCATTTCTTTTTTAATTTTGATTTTAATATCTTACAATATTTATCACGGTTGTAAATATAAATACAAACAAGCCCTTATAGCTCAGTGGTAGAGCGTCAGTCTTGTAAACTGAAGGTCCGCAGTTCGATCCTGCGTGAGGGCATTTTAATTTAACTCTTTTTTTTCCCCTCTTTTACTAATTTTAAATCTCAGAATTTTATTCATTACGTAAAAAAAACCACATATATACTGTGAAAGTTTTAACACTCTCACTCATAAACTTTATAAAATAATAAAATATCATTCAAAAATAAAAACTTTATAAAAAACAATTAATAATATGGACCACTTTTTGGTCAAAAAATAAAATAAAAAAATAATATGGACCACTTTCAATACTAGTGACTTATATTAATGTCTGTTTGGTCAAAAAATAAAATAAAAAATAATAATATGGACCACTTTCAATGCTAGGTGGCTTATATTAATGTTTGTTTGGTAAAAAAAACAAATAATTGATAAGTTGGTTTATAATAGATAAATTAATTGATTGAATTTGTTACATGACTAATAAGTTAGCTTATAATTGATTGAATTATTTGATGTAGCTTATCAAAATATAAGCTAGTAAAAATGAGTTAGAAGCTCGGGAGTAAAAATGAGTTAGTACTAAACATATATTTTGTCATTTTTTTCTATAGAATATACATTTTATAGAATATTCTTTTTTCAATCATTATTCTCAAATATATAATCTCATAAGTGTTTTGCAAAATTGTGCCTCTATTTAAAAAATCTTGTGATATTTCATGTTGTTTGTCTAATTTTGTGTTGTGAAATTTTTTGGTATATCTTGAATCAAGTTTATTTACTACTTTTTTATTAATGCTTTGAATACTATTGTTATATTTCTAATGTCACAATATTCATATTATAGTTTTTTTTTTGTTGAAGGAATGCCTAAAAGTAAAGTACAAATATTTCTATGAACAAAGAGCGAAAGTTAATCCATCATATTCATATTATGTGAAGTGCTCTTTTTAGTCGTTGTTCACAGTTCATTCATTCTTATTAAAAACAAGTTGAGAAAGAGCGAAATTATCATTAATTAAAGTGGTACTGGCGATTATTTTACAACGGTTTTCAAAAGAATTTGAATTTCGTCTACGAGAATAAACTCTTAACAAGTGTTGAACCATCACCTCATGGATCAATGTCACAAGCCAATAAAAAAAATACACATTTCTTCACCATAGAAAAATAACAGGATGTGCAAAATTCACAGTAGTCTTAAATATTTTATTGGTATTGATGCAAAAGAGCTTCTACAAATAATTATCCTCCTTATACAATAACAAGGACACAACTAAACATGTGAAAACAAGACAACCAAATCAATAGGATATGAAATACTTTCAAAAAATGTTAAGGTATCTCATATTTGTCTTATAAATATGCCATAGAAAGTTCCATGAAATAGTATAAATGACTAGTTTTATTATAAATTAAATCTATTGTATAATTCTGGAGTTTCTTACAAAAAAAAAAAAAAAGCAAAATCTAAGCTCAGGAATGAATCTGAACATTTGAAATTAGTCTAGTGAGTTTACTTAACGTTTCGCGAGCAAATATAGTATCTGGATGATCTTCGCCACAAATTGAACTCCTGATAAAAATAGCTTTCTTTATTAGATCACTCCCTATATCAAATTGTGCACCTCTCAGCATAAGCTTAGCTCTGGTTTCAAGCACTGTGGCTCTACATAATGCAAGCTCTTGCCAAAGACAAGGATTCAACTGAGCATGAGTTTGAATGGATCTCCAACAAAGTGATTTGTCGAACCACTTGTCGACCGGTGTAACTAATGTATGGTCTGCTGCTTCCAACGCATTGGTGCACAATCTCAAAAGTTCAAGTGCAGCTGTGCATCGAGAGTATGTAATAAAGGATTGAATTGCAAGAGGCAGAACCACTTTTTTCACAAGATGCAAGAGCTCGAAAACCTCTAGCTCGACAACTGCAGGGTTATGACCAAATTCGAATAGCAGAAAACATGCGGCCCACAAATGATCTAGATGTTGAGATATTGACCCTTGACTGATAACAGCTTGTACCATTGCCTGGGATGATCCAGTAACTTCTCTTTTCCTAGCATATAGTTTGATGAGTTCATTGAATTGGATACATCCTTTCTTAGCACAATTCCTTGCAATGTTAAAACTTAGAAGAAGTGAAGATGCTTCTAATTCTGATTTTTTGGTATGTGAGGATGTTAAGCCACAGGTTAATGATTTCAGCAATTTTCTCCATAAACAAGTGGCCTTATGTTTTCTTGGTATCTTGTGTGCTGCAAGTGCCAACAAGGAAACTGGAATTGCACTTGATGCAAACCATCCGCTTACAAGTACCATTCTTGTTGCCAAGCTCCTAGGGCCGTCTGCATGATCAAATACCGAGAAACAAACATCGAAGAGCTGAAGAAGGAAAGTGTTCTTCCGGAAGGCATGAGCTTCTTTACTACTCCATGATGACATCTCCTTCAAGGGCATTCTGTTTATGGTATCTAAGAGTCTGCTTGGAGTTATAGGTAACTCGGATAGAATTCCACCAATAATGGCCAGGCCTAAAGTTAACCTTCCAAGTTTCTCCTCGATTGTTCGTAGAGCATCCATCTCAGCAACTGTGTAGTCCTTGCCACTCGGTAACATTAGAGACATTGCTTCAACTCCAGATAAGTATGAAAGTTTTAGTGGTTCCAAGTTCATGACACGAGGAAGGCACGTTGATATGATCACATGAGTCTCTCCACCAAAACGAGGGAGAAGATCCATCACAAGTTTGTGGTCCCACCAATCATGTTCGCTTTCCAAGTTATCAATGATCACAAGATACGGAATGTTTCTCATCAGTTCTTTGCGAACTCTAGAAATAGCTGCTGCTTCGTGCTCTTCGAATCCTTTTATACTGGTTTTCTCCAAACTATTCTCAACACTCACATCAACTTCTAAAAATGACCTGAGGTTTAGATAGTTTTGCTTTATATACCTGCTCTCCCCTCCTATCCATAGCACCATCTTGTATCTCTGGTGAAATCTATAAGCAAACTCGAGAATGAGTTCGGTTTTTCCAATTCCTGAATCTCCTGATATGCAAGCAATCCCTTTCCCATACAAAATCTTCATTCCTCTTTTCTTCCTAGTATACTTTCCACTACGTTTGAGCCTTGAACGGTAGTGCCTCTGAGCAAATTCAATACTTTGCATTTCAATCTCTTTCTCCGACTCCTTCCACAAAACCGGTTCTTTATCCTCCCTACTACTTCCGTTTCTTTCATCTAACACATTACTCTTGCCCCTACCAATGGTCAAATGCCTTCTTTTGGATTTTGCCTTGAGCTCAATATAGTCTTGCTTTGAATCTCCACTAACATCACCAAAAAGCATAAACTCTAATTGAGAAAGCTCTTTTTTTCTACCGATAAAATTCTCATTACGAGTGAAAGGTAACTCCTCTTCCTTTATTTTCTCTTTCCATTTTCTCAAATGCTCGGCGACACTTCTTCTACCTAACCTCATTGCTAACAATGTGACAGTCTCAAGTATGCAATCTCTCCAGTTTCCATCCTGAGCTTCCAACTTCCATTCTTCAACCCGAGATAGGGCATGGACCGCATCTTTCCACTCCTGCTTCAAGCCTCCATACAAATGCCACAGTTCCCCTCCATGTTTTTCCCAAAGCTCGCCCCTTTTCTCAATTATATCCCTTACAAGACAATCAAATGGACTCAAATCAAAGTATATCGGTACCAAATTCTTCTTGCCAGAGAAAAACTTCAACTCCTCAATGGTATATGGATTCTTGAAAGACTTCCTTGTTATAATTACTATACCGAAAGAAGCAACATCCATAGCTTTCTCAGCAATGACTAGCTTGTTAGAGTTCCGACATGAAGCCCTGTCGGATACAAAACAACTGATACCGTGAATTTCTAACTCAGCACACAACCATTTGGAAAATCTTACAAGTGGAGGCTTCCGACCGTGTAATCCTATAAAAACATCACAGCTCGTCAATCTGTAAGAAGGAATTGGTCTTGAACCTGGTGGTGTTGATGATGATTTTTGGTTTCTCCCTTTCTTACTTCGCTTCTCTTTCTGTCCAGAATAACAATCATCATAGGGATGGCAGTAACCAGATATGGGGCTACCAGAGATACCGGGCGAGGAAGATATACGGTCGAGTCTCTGCTGCATATCACCTGAAGTACACGCAACTGGAGATGCAGCGACCACATCAGAGATAGTACATTTTTGTTCTGGAATCACTGAACTAGTACTAGTGGAAGCCACGGCATCTAGATTAATTCTGTCATTTGAAGGTTCGTGTCTCAAAGTATCTGATAAATGACATGACGATGTTCTTGGAGAGAAAAAAGGTGACTGATTGGCCGAAAAAAAAGCCGAAGACGATGATGACATATTCCTTAAACTCATTGCTGCCAAAGGTCCAAAGGTGGAGGAACTCTCTTCTTGATTATCCATACTTACAGTTGCAAATAATCTGTTTCCCAATTAGGGAAGATATTCCGCAACACCATGCACCAACTGTTTACAGCAACAAGTCTCTGAAGTCGAGATAATAATATTTTCATCAGTATCACAATACGTATTTCAATCATCCAATATGCCATACAAAAAAGAAAAAGAAAAATGATTCAATTCATATACACTATCAGTATAAAAAACCATTCGACGTCAATCATTATTACTTCCAACGTCTCGCATATGTTGTTGTACTTTTGTATGTTTATGTTGCCATTGTCACACAATAAAATAGTAACCTCATTATTAAAAGAACAAAGAAAAAGAAAGAAGAAAAAGCTATAGACAAAATGAGTCTTCTTTTAATAAAAAGTTAATAGTGCAACAACCCATAATCTAAGTTTATAATCAAAATAAAATCCTATTATAGATCTCCAAATTTCCAAAAAGAATCAAAAGAAAATTGAACTCTGTCAATTCATAAACAGTAATTATCCTTACTCATTAGTGGGAAGCAACAAAGTCAACTCAAATGGAATTTAAACTTTAGAAAAAGAAGTTTGATACTATAAACTGTACAATCAAACAAAAAACGTAGCATCAACAACTTGAGACATCATCATATACTGTTATTTCTTCATTACACACACAAAAAGACACCAAAAATCATTAAAAGACACAAACTCAAGAAACACAAATCTACTAATATTAATTAATAAAACTGATTATAGAAAGAAAAAAAACTACATTTTGTGATTCAGATCTGAATACTTACTTACTAGACTGAGAAACTGAAACACTGAACCGTACATTCACTGTTTTGCTTTCGAATAACCAACGAATCTCTGCAAAGGTCAAAAAGATTAAAAACATTAAAATTTCCAAACATTATATAACAGTAAAAACAACAAAACAAACTCAAATAAACTAACAAACAAAAAATTAAGAAAAAAGTATAACATTATTACTATTAATGTAAAAAATGTAACCACCAATGAGTGAAGTGATAAAAAAAAATTAAAAAATTAAAAATTCAATGATGATGTCAAACTCAAACACCCATTTAAGAAAAAAAATAGAAAACGATAAACTTATTGATAATGAAAGCAAAAGCACAAACCTTTATAAGAAAAGGAAAGAAACCAAACAACTGTGAACAAGTCTTCGTAGGTTGTTTCAGAAACCAAACAAACAAACTAAAGTTGTTGTTTTTTTTCTTGTTCTTAATAAAAAAATGAATATTTATTTATTTATTATGTTTGGATGTGATTTGTGTAGTTCTGAAAAATGTCTGCAAGATTCAGAAAATGGTGACAAAGGGGGGAAGGAAGAAGAAGATGATGGATCTGACTTGGGTATGGTGAAAACACAGTAGGCTCCACAACTATTTATATACAACTGTTAAATCTTACACATAGCATAAGCCACTATGAATTTAGCATTTGGATTCACATTGTTAAACTTTTTTTCTTTCTTTTTAGTTTGTGTTGTGTCAATGTCTAAATTGGTACAAACACATTATAACCAGATCTATTTGATTCTATACAAAAATATCAATATCAATTTAATCCTTTTTTTTATAAAATAACAAATATAACAAATATAAATCACATTGCCTTTTATAGAAAAATCTAGTAAAAAAATAGTTTTAAAAATTAATGTGATTTTTTATTTCTTATAAGTTTTCATCTTGTCAAAATAATTTTATTCGAGACGCATCAAACATTACATTTAAATTAAATATAGATGTATTTTTCATTTGAGATTTAAATATTTTGTTTGTTAAGTTGTATGAGTCTAATCGAGTAGCTCATGATTTAGGTCAGGCGACTTGTTTTAATATTAGTTACTAAGTTTTTTATTATTGTCCATCGACAACTAAAATTATCAATGAAATGTACTAAGTTTGTTCTTATAAAAAAATTGTGAGTCTAATCGTATCAGACTATCAGCTAGACCTAGCTTATATTTGTAACTTGATCAATTTTTTTTGTGTAAATTGAATATCATCCGTACGCTAATGTATAGACTAATCATTTGAGTCTTATAAGATTTGAACAGATGACAAACTCTCTCTAAGACATTTAATACTTCTGCGTGTCCAAGGCAGAGAAGAGACTCGCAATATTACATATAAGTGTTATTGGGTTAATTTGATCTATATTTTAGACTTTTAATAATTAAATTAGTATTTTTCATTTATAGAAACTAATGAAAATATCTCTATTCTTTTTTTGGTCATGGGTAGTTTGGTAATCTACTGCTTTTATTTATTTTGTTTATTTGTGTTTTGTCTATAGGTTTGATTAAGATGGTGTGGAGAAAAACGTGGTGTTTTGTACTTGGATAGAGTTTTGAGGTTCTAAAGGAATAGTTTATCTTCACTGCCACCTTTTTCTGGTTTTTCACTTTTTCTTTGCCTCTAATAGGAAATATAGTATTTAGTACTGTAAAAAAAAAATAGGAAATATAGTATTTGGTAAATTTTTATTAAGATATTTTTTCGTATTAAATTTCTATTTTTTTGGTAAGTTTCGTATTAAATTTCTATGCAATAATTTAATTAAATCTTGCCTATAAAAAAAACAAATCTTAGATTGATATATTTTTAAAGGAAATCAAAGTTTTTAAGATGAAAGAAATTCGAATTGTGCGGAAATTTAAAACGAGCTGATGATGTACATATTTATTTCATCCGATTTATTATACATGCCCCGTAAATATTTGATCCGATTTATCAGTTTTATTTTTTGGCCTATCTGGATTCAAATTCAAATTATCACCATTTATTTCTTTGGTTTTTTTTTGTCAAGTTTCTTTGGATTTAGTAACAAGAAGTTTTTTTTTTTTTCTTCTGGGGTTTGAGGGATGATAATTAGACTCGTACAGTACGTAATTCGCAAAAAATACATATAAGTAAAAATTCACATTATGGATATGGACACAGATAACTTAACACACGTTTAGGTATTCGTTAAGAATAATAATTAGTTAGAGGATTATTGACTTGTTAGGATTATTCAATAGTTGGTTAGAGTTGGTTAGTACCTACAATAGCTCTATATAAGAGCAACAAGTATAATATTTTCATCATCTTTTTTATATGAATCATTTCAATTTTTACTATCTTGAAGACTTTTTTAGTTCTTCTCCTTCCTTTACCCCTAAACATCAAAACTTTAACATGGCATCATCCGCCTTCATCGATCCCTTCCGCTGCCATAACCGTTTCGGTTATGCATCTCAACAAACTTTTCCGGCAACTCCGCCGCCACATTTGGTCACCGTACCGGTACCGGAAATCTCATCCATTACTCCTCACAAAGAACTCTTCACTACACTTTTTGATCCACCATCTTTTATCATGGTTTCTTCTATTCTTAGTCATCTATGGAAGCTCTCCAAGCTTGAGAAGAAATTTTTGCCTCTTCCTCCGCTCCGAATTTCACTTCCAACACCTTCAATCCAACCTTTGAATGCTTCAATTACAGAGCAGAGGGGGAGATTTCTTCGTCGTCTTCCTCTGTTCTTGAATCAACTACATCAAACAACAATTTCAATTTCATTTTTGGTAATTTTCACCATTCGATTCTTGCTCACAAAACTTTGATTCCGATAATCGATCTAGAAATTGATCGTTCGACCATCAAGATTGGGGAAATCATTTATTCTATCGTATCGGAAACTTCGCAATTCAACGCAAGGAAGAAGGCTGGAGAATTCGCGATAAACTCAACTCTGGTATGTGAGAGTTTGTTTTCAATTTCCGATCAACTCTCTTCCCTGCAATCTGGTATTTTCTACTTCCCTAATTCCAATTACATCAATAAACATGAACTTTGTGATTTGGATTACGTTCTTGTGGTTGAAACTGTTTCCGATCCTGGTGGCGACACCGAGTTTTCCTATGTTGTAACCATGATACATTCCTCATTGTTAATTTTTCGTTTGATCAACGTGTTCGCTATCGAATTTGCCGGTGAATTCGCTGTCATTGTCTTTGATCCGGTGGTAATCAACTAATCTCTGTTTTTGGTGACCTATTGATTTTTGATGAACTCAGAACACAAGGTGTTTGTCTTAAGTCCTATATGAATTCAGGTTCACTATTGCAATTTAATGGAGTTCAGATGATAATTCTTGAGATGAATTCACTGAGTTATGGATTGTCATATAGTTTTCTTCACCTATGGGATATATCTGCAGTTTTGTGTGTGAAAGATCCTATTGCTGCTACTGAACTGTTTTAATTTGGCTCGTTAGAAGCATAAAATTCTTGTATGGGACCAAGGTTTCTGGATTACTGCTTGTGCACACATTGATGAGTATTTGACAGTTCTTGAGGTTCAATTTTTTTGGGGTTTATAGCTTGATTATGTTCTTGTCAATTTTTGTTTGATCTTTGTTTTCCAAACTCATACTAAGAATTCTCTTACTATGAGTTTGAGGGAGGTAAATATAGAAGTTAGCCTTGCAAATTGTTTCAAGCTTGTTTGGTTGCTTATGGCTTCAATGCATCATGCTGAAAATTAGATTGACACATGTATTCATCAAGCTCCTTGTCATTGAGTGTATGTTTGATACTCATTAGTCACTAAAGGTTTGAGTTCAAATGGAAGGTGTGGCTATATATACAGATTTTATGCTAGTTCTTGTTTGAAGAAGCTGTTATATGTCATGAAGCACATTTTCACATCGAGTTCAGATCAGCTCCATTTTCTTATGTTCCATTTCCTCCAATTTCTTTATAGATGTTTGCCATGTGGCGATGAAAGTTTTTAATGGTCCAGATTTAATAATCTTAAAAAGTCAGCAACCACACCACTCTTCCTTCTTCTTCTTGATAACCACTTCCTCTTCTCCGTCAAAGCTTAACACCCCAACAACACCACTAAAAACTTCACATATTCTGGAAAACGGAAGAGTAAAATTGAACTTCATTGATGCACCGATAAAGCTAATTCGGATGAGGAGCGGAAAATAAAAGTTCGACGGTTAATATTAAAACTTAAATTCCTATTCTTCTCAGTTCTCAGATTGGAAAATAAAATTTCTTTCTCTCCATCTCCAAATGACAACTCTATGTTCTGTTACCTCTACAAAATTTTACAAAATAGAAGCTTCGCCACTGTATATATATCTCTTATATTATAAGCTTGTTCCGTTTTGCTATTCTTAACCCTAATTTTTTTCCCGCTCTTTTTCCCTCTCATTTTACCCTAAAATAGTTAAAATAAAATGTTAAAAAAAAGCCTCATCAAGAATCGAACCCGCAACATTTAAGATTTATTTTGTGTTTTTTGCCACTACACTACATCAATAAATTTGTTATTATTTTGCAATCAACATCTAATAAATATGGAATCTCTCACCATGTTAAATATTTATTATTATTATTAGCTTTCTATTATTATTATTATTATTATTATTATTATATATATATATATATATATATATATATTATTATTATATAATAATAATAATAATACTTGAATACGGGTAATATGTCTAATGTCTAAGGAAAAAAAAAACTTTTGAAATATATCTCATATTATTATTATTAATATATTTTATTATATATATACAACATAACAAACTCTCAAAAATTTACGGTCACTTATTTGATATACATACACGATAGAACCAACTCTTTTGAAATATATTCCATATTATTATATTATATATACAACATAACAAACTCTCAAAAATTTACGATCACTTAATATACATACACAACATAACCAACTCTCCAAAATTTAGGCACACCACTTTTTAATATATATATATATATACACACACTCCACCCTCTAAGTTTCAATTGAAAATCTGATTGATTGCGGTATATATAGAAGAAGTATTCAAATTGAAAGTGTAATTTTTAACGGGTTTTTTGTTCAAAGATTGAGTTTTTATTCAATTTGTAACATGTTTTTTATCTGTTTTTTTTTTAGGTGTTGAACTTTGAAGTGAAATTTAATTGGAGGTGAAAATTGAAAGTTGGACTAATGAGTAGATATAGTTAAGGTTAGTATGTTTTATTTCCTTTCAATAATATGTTTTGTCTCTTCACTGATCTTCCTTTTGTTCCTTCATTCTATTTATTTATTGACAGTCGAATAGCAGGTTTCAATTGGATGTCTCCTTATTTTGACAAGAAATCAAGTAGTTGGAAGAGTCTTATGTTTCTTAATTCATTGTTACAAAGATATGATGATGGTTGTTTGAACCTTTAACTTGATATGTATCATTGTGTTCATCGCACCAGTTTTAATTCTTTTGTTATCAAATCTTTATATAATAGTAAGTAACGATAACAATTTATATGGAAAAAAAATAGTATCAACGGGACAACGGCCCAATCATATATAATTCACTTTTTTTCTTTTTCTTTAAATTGTTAATGAATCAAATATATTATTAAGTAAATTAATATAGATTCTTTCTGTTGGTATTCTCTATGCATCCTATTTCCTATATAATTTGAATTTTAGGTTTTTGTTTGTTTGCTTTTAATTTTCGAGCAAATTAATAGTGACTAAATTCTATTGGTGTTCTTTATGAGGCCCACATATCTCAAGTGCATTTTATGTCTTTTATTTTGCTCATTAATCAGGATCTATTGATAATCTATATAAACTACCATATTTGCATATTAATAATCTATATAAATTACCTGGTATTTTTTTTTTTACATTTTTTGGTTTGTTATTTTTAAATAGAATTGTGGAGTATAAATTAAAGTAAGTTCTCTTTTATATATGAAAATTTGAAATCGTTACGAAATAAAATTTTCGCCTCAATATTTGATTTATTTGTTTTAAAATGTGGTGTTTGTTAGGCCAATAATTTTTTTATTTTTTTTGACAAATTGTTAGGCTAATAAGTTGATCGGAAAGATAATATATTTTTAATCTCTTTTTATTTTATTTTGTATAACTAATTTAGCTAATTGTTTGCAATTTATACAAATTTCTTAACCAATTCTGTCGTTTTCATGAAGCTAATTGTTTGGAAAGAATACATCTATTTTTAATTTTTGGTAGTCAATCTATATATAATATCTTATTATTTCAATTTCATTAAATTCATATTTTGATTTTTTTTTTACTTGCAATTTTTATTATAACAATTTTTTAATTTGTATATCTTACACTCCATAAAACCCGTGCAACGCACGGGTTGGAGTCTAGTGTATATATATTATACATCTCTTCTTTCTCTCCATTCATAACTTTAGATCTGCAAATTTTTTCCAATTTTTGGCAAAATAGTTTCCAAAGATTTGAAGTGCTTTAAAAAAACATAGATCTTTTCCAAAAATCTTCAAACCAGACCATCTTCAGTAAAATTTCCAGCAACAATCTTAAAAAAAAAAAAAACTTCAATGAAATGCTGGATACGGCGAGGTAACGAGGAAACAAGACAGCGGCGTCGACGCAGATTTAAAGAGACAGCGGCGGCGATTTGTTTCGAAGAGACAACAACGTACCTATAATCCCACCGATGTTCGACGGCTCCCCACCGCTGTTTTTTTTTTGGTAATACCACCGCTGTTATTTTGCGACTGTACGTGTTAACCTTTGGCACAGAGGAGATGTATGGTTCTCTATTATTATTTAAAAATGAAAAACTAAGCTAAGTTTAATTCAGACCATTGAAACATTTGATTGCCACATGGCATGAATCTATTAAAAAAACTGGAGTAATTGGAGGAAAAGGTAATGGAGCGGATCTGGACTCTTTCACATCCACCTAGCTATGCTCTAGATAGTGTTTTAATTGCCACATATTGCATTTTTGAGTTTGCTGCAACTTTCACCTCCTGTGGTCATTCATAGAACATCAACAACAACAATTAGTCTATTGTATGGTTGGATTTGGTTAATGAAATTGGAAAAGTGATTCTTGTTGTTGCAGCAGTGGGAATTCCATTTCAGTTTTTGATTAGCTCATGAGGATTATTGATCTTATTAGAGCTAAATATTCTTGTTGTTTACATCTCAAAGTTTATTGATGTTGCAATTTTGGGTTATATGATATGCTCCTCTGTTAGTAGCTTATCAAAATGAAGGAGTAGATTGCTTGTCATTGACCTTGGGCCTATGTGCACAAACTCCACTGTCAAGGCTCTTAGGAGTGAATATGTATGTTCTAGAGGATGAAGCAATTGGAATTCAGCAGTCTCTTCTTTTAGCACATGGGTTGGATTCTCACATTGGTGGTAATACTTTGATGAAAGAGATTCTTACAAAACCTTGTCTTGCTGAAGTGTGCATTCAAGCAAACACTTGTGATATAGCCATTTGTTGAAGCCTTATGTGAATTTTGCTAAAGGACCTGCGTTTTTGGCTTGAAGTTTGTTGAACTAGTATGGCTTGTGATCTTAAGAACTAGTTTGGACATTATAATTGTAATTCAAACTCAAATTGGTAAATTTACCAATGTTGAGTTTGAGGGAGGATGTTAAGAATAATAATTAGTTAGAGGATTATTGGGTTGTTAGGATTATTCAATAGTTGGTTAGAGTTGGTTAGTACCTACAATAGCTCTATATAAGAGCAACAAGTGTAATATTTTCATCATCTTTTTCAATATGAATCATTTCAATTTTTACTATCGTGAAGATTTTTTTAGTTCTTCTCCTTCCTTTACCCCTAAACATCAAAACCTTAACAGTATTTGATGTTAGTTAGGGCCGGTTCCGACTATTTGGAGACCCGGTATAAATATAAAAAATGGATCTTTAATAAAAAATATTAAAAAAAATAAAAAAAATCTTTTATTTAAATTATAAGTAACATTAAAAAAACATCAACAATGAGTTGGTCCAAATGATAATGGTTTTGGTCCTCTTAAGCATGTGGTTAGGACTTCGATTTCATTACTGTGTATGGAGACAAATTCAGTTGGGAGGAAAGAAAATTGTTAATCAATATGTAATCATTATTTTCTTACTTGATTATGATTTTGTTTACTAAACATATGATATTTTATGACCATTGGTAATATATGACTACTATAGGTTCTCAACATCTGATATTTTATAAACACTAACGTTATATAACTATTATATATGACCTCCAAATTTTAATTTGAGGCCTCGAAAATTTTGAAGTCGGATATCGGCGCTCACCTTGCACCCCCATGAGAGTCCACACCCCTTCGCGTACCCAAAAACAAGTCAAACAACTAACCAAAATCATAACATCACCGTCAAACCATTATCTTTAGGGTACTATTTTACTATATATCTCATAACCCTTCCATTCTTCTTCGTTTTTTTCATTTTCTTGATCACAACAAACAAGAACATAGCTCCTTACCCAACACTACTCTGAAGGTCGCCCCATCCAAGTCCAAACACTCCACTAAAGGCAAGGAGAAAATACCTAAAGTTTTGGAATAGCGACGAGAGAGGGAGGAGATTTCTCTCTATTTTTTTATTGAAGAGTTTATGGATTCGTAGGTTGAAGAATGACGAGTCTCTAGTTTAAGATTTAATTTTTTGTTGTTTAAGAATTTATGCGATTGTACTAACTTTTAAGAAGTATCAACATGAAGTTGAAAAGATAAATATTAAGTTAAATTAAAGTGGTGAAGAATATGCAAGATACTCGTGTCTATCCCTTTTGTTTTTCTAATTTATGATAGTATAAAATAATTAGGAGAATTTAGAGGTTAGATAATGAAGATTGAATTTTATATATAGGATAATTACACTTGGATAGAAGGCAAACATGCAACAAGCTGCGCCGCTAACCGTGGAATATGACATCTCATAGACTATTTTTGAGGGGAATAAAATCCCATGCCAGTTAGAATGTTGTCATCAAAGTTGTCTAAATTTGAATGTTCAAATATCATTTCTCTAAATTAAAATGGCTAAAACCAATAAATTAGATGAAACATCATATTCAAATTGTAAGGTTCACAATAGACTACTCTTCACCCACAAAAAGACATTGGAAGGAAGTTAAACATATACTTTGTTACATTAGAGATGCATGTTATATTTGTCCAATACTCATAATGAAATTCCAGCACCATACAAAAATGTGTTTTTCGTTGAGGCCTCATTCAACGCACATAAGATATTTGTGTTTTTTCTTATAAAAATAATTATTTATACAATTCAATGAGAATTATATCGCATGCATGCATTCTTGGTTTAGAATAGTGTGTAACAAATGAGATAAAAACATTTCCTTTTACAAAATTACCTCCGTCAATCAAAGCTTTTGAACAACCACCACCACAGCAAAACGAACACATATTTAGAATAGGGCAGTGGAGTCAATTGTCTCATTTGTTTATTTTTATTTTAAACCAATACTTTGATATTTATACACTATTCCATTTATATGACATTATCGTCCCCACGTTGTTCATTCATAACACTACAACAAACTGTTAAACCGATACTTATATATTATTATATTATTATTAATTATTAATATTTCACTATTTTTTTCCTTCAATTTTTATGATGTCTTTACCCATATGCTTGTACAATAATTAAATAATTAATTACTTGTTATATTTTTTTAATATGCTAGAAGTGAAAAAATATTTTTAAGAAAATCAATATTCCAGAGAAATTATAAACTATAACTTTATATAATTTTTATCACTTTTGTGTTTATATATTTTTAGATAAATTTTTATGATATAACCTTGATCCCATTTATTAAAATTCGTAGTTCCATTTTTGCTACAAAACATTGATATTCTTCCTCTAAAAGACTTTTGTTTGCATGATGAGGGGAACTAAATATAACTAGACTCCAACCCGTGCGTTGCACGGGTTTTGTGGAGTGTCAGTTATATGATTTAAATTAGTCTAAGATTATAAAAAAATCACATATAGAAATCCCATAAAATAGTTTAAGATTATAAAATAAAATAACAATCGAAAAAATGGGATATATTTAAGACAACTTTTATATTTTATTTGTATGATTTATTTTTGTGAGACAGAATATTTGTTGTGACAAAGCGGGATATATTTAAAAACGAAAAATAAATCGAAAAATAAAAAATGTTGCATAATTATCATATAAGCCATAACAACGGGTTCTATTTGTATTTGTAAGACAATATTTTTTTTTTGCCAAGGCAAGATTTTATATTTTTAGTTGGACGTAATTTTGTTGAATAAAAGTAAAATATCAGAATTGATAACCAATATGTTCAGTTTTTTTATAAGAATAACCAATGTTCTATTTATTGATCGAATATATTAATTTATTTGAAATTTGTTATCCTAAATATAAGAAAGCATAAGAACAATAAATATATTCAAGTCAACATAAGAAGACAATGGATTTCAAATGGCTGGAAACTTTTGCATTTCTTCAAAATCATATTTTTCATTATAATAATTAGATTAATTGAAAAGTTAAAATACAAAAACTAAAAAAATAAAAAAAAATTGATAAGGTTCTCAACTCAAAAGAACAACATTAACCATAAAGTTTAAGTATTAGGAATGAAGTATGTTCCGTCATGTAAAAAGGAATATCTCTTTCATCTCTTCCATCTCCCAGGATTTACATCAGCACCTGAAAAACATTGATCAACTTCTGTAATAAAAAAAAATTGGAACTTTTTACAAAAAAAAAACAAATAAAATTAAACATCAGTATACAAAAAACATCAATATACAAATGATACCAACATGCCAGAAGTAACATCAACAGCTAAAAAGCATCGATCAACTTCTCTCGATCCGTTGCAGGATTATGATTTAAAAGATCTATTATTGTATGAATAAAAAAAAGTAAGGAAAAATATAAAAATGTAATTATAAAGATAAACAACTAACACTTATAAAACTATTTTCAAACCTCTCAATAAATTTAGAGAAAGATCAGTAAAAGGATTAAGATTAACCATTTTTATTGTAGCATTGAAGGAGAACCTGTCCACAGAACCAAAATAATAGATGTGAGTTTGAGGGATGAAGAGATAATAGATGAAATTTGTGAGGAAACAACAAAGGAGCCGGTTAGACTGCAAACAACAACAATTGCAAACTTGTGAAATATATACCGTTAAAAATCAGCATTGACATACATAAAAATACAAATATAAAAAAACTTTCAAACAAACATATACACTTAAGAAACTTTATTTGTAAATAAACCAATTCATAGACACTTTCAAAGATAAAAAACTGAACTTTCTCTCAAACAAACATTGTTTGACTTCTAAAAAAAATCAACGTGAAATCAACGTGAATCATCAACGTGAAATCAACGTGTATGTATATCAAATAAGTGATCATAAATTTTTGAGAGTTTGTTATGGTGTATATATAATATAATGATATGGGATATATTTCAAAAGAGTTGGTTATGTTGTGTATGTATATCAAATAAGTGATCATAAATTTTTGAGAGTTTGTTATGGTGTATATATAATATAATAATATGGGATATATTTCAAAAGAGTTGGTTATGTTGTGTATGTATATCAAATAAGTGATCATAAATTTTTGAGAGTTTGTTATGGTGTATATATAATATAATAATATGAGATATATTTCAAAAGAGTTGGTTATGTTGCTATGTATATCAAATAAGTGATCGTAAATTTTTGAGAATTTGTTATGTTGTATATATATATATAATATAAGGGATATATTTAAAGTTTTTTTTTTCCGTAGACATTAGACATATTACCCGTATTCAAGTATTATATAATAATAATATATTATGATAATAATAATATATAATATAATATATAATAATAATAGTAGAAAGTTAATATAATAATAATAATAATAAATAAATATTTAACATGGTGAGAGATTCCATATTTATTAGATGTTGATTGCAAAATAATAACATAATAATAATAATATATAATATAATATATATAATAATATTTGTAGAAAGCTAATAATAATAATAATAATAATAATAATAAATAAATAAATAAATAAATATTTAACATGGTGAGAGATTCCATATTTATTAGATGTTGATTGCAAAATACTAACAACTTGATTGATGTAGTGTAGTGGCAAAAGACACAAAATAGATCTTAAATGTTGTGGGTTCGATTCTCGGTAAGGCCTTTTTTAAACATTTTATTTTAATATTTTAGGGTAAAATGAGAGGAAAAAAGAGCGGGAAAAAAATTAGGGTTAAGAATAGCAAAACGGAACAAGCTTATAATATAAGAGATATTCATTGTTTTTTTTTTCCTTCATCATGACTTTGTTTTATTGGATTTTTCGGTAAAAGTTTTAAACGAGACAAATTCTTAAACTATGAAGGCTGTACTATTTTTCCATTGCTAGGAATTTTGTCCCGTGGATTTTTTTTCTAAAAATATTTAAACGAGACATATCCTTAATAAACATCAAATGAGGAGTATTATTAATGTATGTCTTTCATTCATTGGTATTGCTCTTGAGTCTTTTTTTTTTTTTTAAACAAACAAACTTACTGCATTTCATTAACTATTAAATGTTCAATACATAGGGGAACAGTCTCAAATCTATGGAAACTAGCCCAAGAATTGGCCGCCCTAGCAAGAGTATGAGCAACCGAATTCGCTTGCCTCCTAATAAACTTAACCTCAAAGTTTACATAAGATGACATAAACAGAATAATGTCGTTAACAATTAAATTAAATTCTGAATTGTCCGGTCTTCTCAAATGGATAGCGTCAACCAACAACTTTAAGTCACTTTCAAATTGAACTCGCCCAAATCCACGATGTATAACCTCTTTCATAGCATGTAATAGTGTTCATGCTTCACCTTCCACTATGGAATAAACAGGTTGCTGCCATTGAGTCAAGCCAACCACAAATTGACCATTGATGTCGCGAAAACAAAGACCCATATAAGTAATACTGGACCTAGCTACAAACGCAGCATCAACATTACATTTTATCCATCCACATTTGGTTTCTCCCACTGAACTGGCCTAGTATTCACAACAGGAACAATATTATGACGTCGCAGCTGATGGACGGTAAACCACTCATTCCAGACAGCGAAGGCCATTCTTCCAACAAAAAAACGATATGTGCAAAACTAGAATCTATTTTCTTATATATTCGAAATTTAACCAAGACAACAATGAAACAAAAAAACCTTACAATGTCTAATAAATCAAAACTAGCAGATGAGCATCAACTAAAATGAGGGGGAAATCGACGGCGAGCAAGCGATGTTCAAGAGGGAGAGGAGGAAGTTATGTCACTGCCGAGAGGTTCGTGGTGTTGGAATCGAGAGCAGACAAGTTTGTGAATTAGCTTTTGTTTCTGGAATCGAGAGCAGACATGTTAGGGTTCGTGAGCTTAGGGAGAATTGATTTCTCAATTTGTGAGCACAGTCAACACAACAGAACGGATAAGGGTAGTTCGTGAGTTGAATCATGCGTCGGTTGTGTTTTCTGTTCGAGTAGAGTTGATTATGAGAAGTAGAATCAACTTGGGGAAGAATAAATTGGGATTTTGGAGATGAAATCAATTTGATAGTTGAAATCAATTTGGGATTTTGGAGAAGATAAAGATGCAGAAGGTGTTGTGCTTTTAGGTTAGGTGTGGCGATTTTGGGGAAGATAAATTTTTTTATTTGTTTTAAAGAAAAAATAAAAATATCTTTTTAAAATTTCACAAAATAAAAAACGGTTTTATGCAAATAATTTAAAATATATTTTATTAAAATAATTTAAAATTATATGAGTACGGTTTTTTACCATTTTTATAGATAGAAAACCGTTCTCGTAGCAATAAAAACTATGAAAATAGTTTTATGCAAAATTTCACCAAAAAAATATACATTAAAAATATATTTTATTAAAAACATTTAAAATTATATGAGTATGGTTCTTAACCGTTCTTGTAGATTATAGATAGAAAACCGTTCTTGTTGGTATTTATGAGAACGGTTTTCTAGTGTTGCATACAATTGATAAAAATACATATACTACCACAACGGTTTACAAAAAGCGTTGCCGTTGACACTCTACGAGAACTGTTTTTTTACATCCCAAAATTTAGGCGTTGCGGTAGGCTTAAAATGTTGTAGTGAGCCCTGCAGCCATCCAACACTCACGGGCTGCGACACATCCAAAAAACACATGAATATCATCCTCTACCTCATCATCGCACACGGGACAACTTAGTTCACAATCTACATAATGTTGTGTCAATCGAACCTGTGTCGAGAGACACCCCCTACACAACCTCCAGAGTAAGTGACGCGTTTTGTGAGGAGATTGAACTTTCCAAATATCATTCCAATTACCCTCCACATGGTGTCTATCACTGCGGAAAATACATCTCATGGCTAGGTTGTAACCGGATTTAACAGAATAGCACCCGTTTCTTTCCTCATCCCAAACCACTTTACCGAACTATTAAGAGGAGCTGCAATAATCTCTTCCACCACCGGTCCTAAAAACAAATTATGAATCTTAGCTATATCCCAAACTTTATAATTCTCAAGGAGCAAGTCTTTAACAAGTAAATCATATACACATTCCACTTGAGGTGAGGTCACCCAACGATCATCATTCCCTCTCAGCCATGGATCATACATGACACGGACCCTGTCACCACTACCAATCCGCCACCTACACCCATGTAAGAGAATTTGTCTAGCCTTCCAAATACTACGCCAAGCAAAGCTAGGATTGTACCCTAAAGATGCTTCAAGTAACGAAGAACGTGGAAAATATCTTGCTTTAATTAGTTTAGCCGCCAATGACTCTGGATTTTGAATGATGTTCCAAGCTTGTTTCGCCACCGTAGCCATATTGAACGCTTCAAACTTACGAAACCCCAAACCACCCTTCGCTTTAGGGCATGCCAGTCTATCCCAAGCTAACCAGTGGCTTGAAGGATAAACAAACTCATCACATATGACGGGATGGCTTGAAGCACAGATTTTATCATAACCTCCTTACCAGCGTTAGACAACGCTCGCCCTCTCCATGAATTCATTTTCTTCCAAATACAGTCCTTAATGTAAGTACCTTTTAAAGATAACGCATTTATTAATAGAATAATGAAATAACACAGTTATTCTTTTATCTATTTCATCCCTCTCTATTATTCTAACATGATATTACAATTTTGGTTAATTTGATTACGATTTTGTATATAATTTGAATGTATTTGAACACTAATTTATTTCATATTTTTATATAAAAAAATCACAAAAATAATAAACAAAAAAAATGACCTCTTTATTTGATTATATATGGTAAAAACTTCATATGTTAAAAAAAGAGAATCACCACAAAAAAATGGTAATAATTCAAGTTTTCAACAACAAATAATAGTAATAATAATAATTTTTAAAAATAGTCGATAAGGCTCGTTGACCCATAATTTTGAATACAATATTATTGTCAAGTAAAACATCTAAGATGATTTTTTACAACGTTGTAGAAACACCAGGCATTTTACTTCCACTATCAACTAAAGTAACATTTTATTTTATTCCTACTCCAAGAGTATGAATATCCGTATCATATAATTTAGATCCTAGGAGAAACATGAACTTGTAATGGGTTTTTCATGACTACGGTGAATTCATGTTTTTCCGACAAATCAACGTGCCCTCCCTCTGGAATCTTCCAATTAAAATTCCAAACCAAATTAGCCACAAAGTATTCCAAATGGAGCAAAGCTAAACTATATCCGGGACAAATTCTCCTCCCAACGCCAAATGGCATCATCTTTATCTCTTTGCTTCCGGTAATATCAAATGTCTCACCCTTCATAAACCTTTCTGGTTTAAACTCCATGGGATCTTCCCATACATGAGGGTCCCTCCCTATATCTGCCACCATGAAATTCACTATTGCATTTTTCGGAACCAAGTAACCGTTTAATACCACATCTTCCATCACCGCATGTGGCAACACAAAGTGCCCCGGTGGGTGACGTCTCAACCCTTCCAAAATCACACTCTTTAGATATGGCAGTTTATGCAAATCTTCCTCTTTCACTTCCGTATTCTCATTGTTTTTGTCAACGCCAATCACCTCTTGAATCTCCTCCACGATTTTGTGTTGTATATACGGGTGCTTCACTAAATTAGCCATGACCCATTGCAACGCTGTAGAGGTTGTGTCTGTGCCACCATTCAAAAACTCTGAACAAAGGCTAACCATTTCATCTTCACTTAGCTTGCGTTTCTCCTCGGGCAACTCTAATTCCAACAGAGTATCCGCATAGGAAACAATATTGTCGCTCAATATACTTTCTTTGGCTTGCTTTCTCGCTCTTATTAGTGGAAGCAAGACATCATCTTGATCTTTTCGCAATTTCAACAGTTCCTCCCATCGTTTACGGAACAAAACTCGGGTGACTTTGGGATAAAAGTTCAGAACATTGAATTTGTTGAGGCCCAACAAAAGTGCCCGTTGTACACGCTCGATGTCACCAATTTTATTATCATCGACTTTTTCACCAAAACACATGAAAACGAGTAAGCAAAACATTGCATATTGGAAATGGTCAACAACTTTGATAGAACTAGTGGATTCTGAAGATAATTTTAGGCGATTGATGAGGGTGTGTAGGACCCACTTGCGAATTTCAGAGAAAGACTTAGCACGAGATGGATGGAGCATCTCAGAGGCAAGGTTACGACGCAGGGTGCGCCACGTGGCTCCATAAGAAGCACTATTGATGGTGTGTTGGTTGCTAGAGATGAGTTTGATATTGGGAACCGCTTTAGGACGGTCAGAGAAGACAGCCGAATTTTGGATTAGGGCATGGTAGGCAACAGATCGATCGGCAATGAATACAATGGGGCGAAAAATTATTCGAAGACTAATGATTGAACCATATTTTGCGTGGAGGGTTCGGAGAAAGGGTTCGATCTCTGACAACGATCTTCTAAGCCATAAGATGGTTGTTATGATGGGTATGTGTGGAGGGCCAGGAGGGAGGCTCACACCCTTCATATTTTTTCTAGTGGCCAAGATGGTGGCTCTGATCAGCCAACATACACACAATGAACTCAAGGTTATGAACCAAATCTCCATTTCGTAATGTACAAATTCTTTACTCTAACGTAGATATTATGTTGTAAAACAAAAATGATGAGAGAATATGCATGCAAATGCAACATTATATAACTAACACACATCCGAGGCATATAAATATATAAAAAATTATAATAAAAAAATATTAACTAACAAGGTAGAGTTTGATTCAAATCATAAATTCCCATATAAAGAGATTATACATAATTTTTTATTAATTTTTGATATAAAAAGATTATGCATAATTTTCCATCCATTTTGGTGAGGATATTCTCTTAATACCATTTTTCTCTCATAATTTTTTATTTTATTTTAGTAGCTATTAAAAAACTAACTAAACAACTACACTATTTAAAAAAAAGAGAGTCTGTAGACATTTTTTTTTACTCAAGTCTGTAGACATATTTAAAATTTCTTACTAGCAGATTATTGTATATTTATTTAGTAGTAAATTTATTATTTTCAAATTTAGAAAAATATTTATTTTTATTTCGATTTATGCTATAGAAAACAGTACTATCCATAATAAAGTTTTCAATTACTAACAACATGATATATTAGGTATGGTTTAATTATATTTGGATTATTAAACTCTAATTATGTATTTTCTATTTACATTATTTGTTTAAAAAAATCACACTATCGAAATAAAATATAGTTTTCAACTTTTATCCATTTTTTAATAAAAAAGTACCAAAACTTAACTCAAGTTCATATGAAGGTGAGACATAATGGGGATACCCGAACACCGTTAGATATAAGTTTGAAATTCTATTTTTTATACCTGTTAAAAATTGAGACGAGTTTGAGGATACCAAACTTTTAGGGCCCGTTTGGTGCGCCGGATAGGAAGACAGAATAGCATAAAATTAACCTATCCTATTGTTATCCGTTGTTTGGTGCACCAATAGGAAATCATAAATTTAACCTATTACTAATCCTATCCTATTGCTCATTTGTTATTTTAATCCTTAGTTTAGGCTGTGTTAGCAACCTGATAGCATAATATTAACCTAGCGGGTGTTCACCCATCGATCCTCAGCTGCTCGCTTTGTGCTTCTTCTTTTTTCTTTTTTTTTTCCTTCACGCTGACGCTTCTCTCTTCTCTTCAGGTGACTATCGATTAATTACTTCTGACTTGCTTCTTCCTCATCAATATTGCTCTGTTTTATTTCTTAAGTTTATAACTTGATTTATTTCTTCAGTTTCTTTTACAATTGCTAATATGCTATGATGTTAGTCAAATACAATCTTTCTTGGTTTCCTAATGGTATTTTATCATCGATTGATTGTATAACTATGAATTGCTTCCTATTATAATTATTTCATCATCAGTTTGTTTCTTGACTGTGTATAACTATGAATTTGTATAACTATCAATTGCTTTGAATTTATCATCAATTTTGTATTTCATCATCAATTATTTCATCATCATCAATTTGTATAATTATGAATTTGTATAACTATTATAATTATTTCATCATCAATTTGTATAACCATGAATTGCTTTGAATTCATCGTCGATTTTGTATTTCATCATCAATTGTATCATCTATTATGTATTCTATCATCATCAATTTGTATTATCATGAATTGCTAATAATTTTTTCATTTAGTCTTATCATGTCAATATCAAGTGTGCACCAAATATAAGATAGGATAAAATAATGATATCATCTTTCTTATCATCTGTGCACCAAACGCATGATAGGATATGTGCTTATCTTGTTACTATCCTATCATTTCCTTATCCAGCTTCTTATACTATCATGTCTCTACCTTATCATGGGCACCAAACGAGCCCTATGAGTTTAGAAAAGATAAAGTTCGTTTCTGCCGCGCCGCATTACCAATTGAGGTTGTAATACTAAGCTATTTTCTTCTTGTTTGTGCTCCTTCGTCGAAGACCACCCAGCAAATCTATTGATGTTAAAATTCTCAATCAGTTTTTTTGGCATCAACTTCTAAGTTGGACCATATCCGTCGAGAAGAACCAAAATCATCCATATATGTTTTTTTTATAGATAAACTAAATGAAAACTCACAATCATCGATATCCAATGAGAAGAATCAAAATCATCAATATTTTTTTTTACAGAATTTTTTTATTTTATAAATTACTAAAATAAAAATTACAAATCTACAAACAAATTCATAAAACTAAATTAACAACCGCAAAATGCATAAACTTAAAAAAATATATTTATATATGTATAATTTTTCATATTTACGATTGCCTACCACAGATTTTTAAAATATTGAAAAAACTAGAAGTGAAATAAAAACGGTAAAAAATGATTGGAAAAAAAAAAAACTCTTGCGAAGAAAAATACTAAATAAATGTTCCGGAGCTATCATACTCTGATCTCTATATATATTCTCGTTTCATCCATCTATCACTTTCTTCTTTCACTGCACTTCATCGCCGAACCAGGTGAAGCTCAAAATTCTCTTCTTCATTTAATCAACGATTTTAATTTATTTATTTTATTTTCCCGATACGATAATATATTATTGCATCAGGTTTATTATCCAGTCAATTTATATATTTTTCGTGAATTTCCACGTCCATAATCGAAAATTACCCCACTTATCCTAATCCACTTATAAGAATGAAAATTCTGTGTCGTTAACTGATCTAGGGTTTTTCCAAGTTTTTGTAGAAATCAATAGGTTTCAATTAGGTTTTCGTGAATAATGGCACGTTTGGTTCTTCCATCGAAGACTCTGGCTTTTTCCAGGAAGAGTCTACTGAGTTTGATCTCACCTGCTCCTGTGTGTGATTGTTTCATGATTCTTTAATTTTCACCATTCTGTTATATAATCATCAAAACAGCGTTGAAATTGAAATGTTTATATGTTTCTCAACTTTTAAGAATTGTTGCTTAATTCACACTGGTTCCTAAATTGATTACATATATACTATGGACTTTGTTGATTGTTTATTTCATTTCTGCAGCTTCAGATTAGTTGCAGCGTTAATTGTTTTCGGAAGACCTCGAGTGTCAGATATAGGCATTTCCTTGCATCAGAGGTTTCTTCATTTCTTATTTTATTTTTATGATGATTTAATTAATGTCGTTCCATGTCTGTAATAGTGAACTGATTGGTTGATATGACGTTTGTAGGTTGTCCGAAAGAATTGTTCCCCGTTTTATTCTTCGGTACCGGTAAGTTTGTATGTTTTGTGTTGGAAGTTAATTTCGATGTTTCTTGTTTATGTAGTTGTGTGTTTGAAGATATTATACTTCATTTATGTCTACTGTCTCGTTAAGACTCTGTGATTAGGTAGAGTTTTTTTGTTTGATTAGTTGATTATTTATATTCTTGTATTCTTTATTAGAAGGTCAGGAAAGCGAGTAGGAAGCTAATTTGTTCGGTTGCCACTGAACCAAAGCAAGCTGAAGAATCTAAAATGGCGCAGCCAAGAGAAATATTCTTAAAGGATTACCAAAAGCCTGATTACTACTTTGAGACTGTAAGTTTATGGGAGTTTTTACTTATTGGATTACGTTTCATTCACACTTGCCAATTTAGAAATTTAACATTTATTTTCTTCTCGTGTTGCATCAAATTATTCCAGGTGGATCTGAAATTTTCCTTAGGAGAGGAGAAGACAATAGTTAGTTCTAAAATTGCCGTGTTTCCTCGCGTTGAAGGTAGAATTTTATGGTTTCATTCTTGACCTTGTAACTTTTTAGATAAGCTGAAATATATGCATCATTAATCGTCCTATGTTATGAAACAGGTTCTTCTCCCCCGCTAATTTTAGATGGACAAGACATGACTTTAGTTTCAGTTCAGATTAATGGCAAGGCCTTGAAGGTATATATGTTTTTGATTTTGAGCTGGGAACTAGTACTACCCACTTCGTGAATATAATCACTGCTGGAATTTCTTTGCCATTTTGCTAGTTTATCAAGCAAGGATGCCTACTTTCTATTTCCTCTTGATTTCAGTATGCTGAATCTTATGAATGCAATATTTATGCCTCCTAGCTGAAACCTTAGCGTTTTTCACTTCTAAAACACTCTTATGGGTAACAACCATGGGTGATTAGAGTGTTGTGTAGAATTATTTTAAGATATTCTCTTATGTTTATCTACAGGAGGAAGATTATCATTTGGATGCACGCCATCTAACAATTCAATCACCTCCTAGTGGTAAATATGATCTTGAAATTGTTACTGAGATTCTCCCACAGAAAAACACATCATTGGAGGTAAATGAAATTATCCTGTTTTAGAGTTGTCATCTTCGTCGTATATATTGCTTCTTCATTTATGCTTCAGTCACTCCAATTTAGAGTTTGAAGAGAGGGGGATGGGAATGTGCTTACTGACTATGAATTTGACTTCCTGTAGGGACTTTACAAGTCATCCGGGAATTTCTGTACTCAATGTGAGGCTGAAGGCTTCCGTAAAATCACATATTATCAGGTTGGCATCTTAGAGGAGTTAATATGATGATCAGATCTTTACTTTTTAATATTAATTTCCACATCCAATTAATGTATCCTAATGACCTATCTTCTGACAGGATCGGCCTGACATAATGGCAAAGTATACAGTTCGCATTGAGGCAGACAAATCACTGTATCCAGTATTGTTGTCTAATGGAAACCTGGCTGGACAGGGTGACTTGGAGGTGATCTTTTATTGAACTGCATAGGCTTCCCTGATGATTAGTTCGTTATTTATCAACATCAATTATGCTTTGCTGCAGGGTGGCAAACATTATGCTGTTTGGGAGGACCCCTTCAAGAAACCTTGTTATCTGTTTGCCTTAGTCGCCGGGCAATTGGAGAGCAGAGATGACACATTTACTACCCGCTCAGGAAGGAAGGTGTCCCTTAGGATCTGGACGCCTGCAGATGACGTACCTAAGACTGCACATGCTATGTATTCTCTGAAAGCAGCTATGAAGTGGGATGAAGATGTCAGTCATTATTTTGTTTTTACTTTTATTTGATCAGATGAACTGTTTAGATTGCAAATACATGGTTTCAGATTCTGAAGATTTTTTGTCTTGTCATATGATTTGCAAACAGGTTTTTGGACTTGAATATGATCTGGATCTCTTCAACATCGTTGCTGTCCCAGATTTTAATATGTAATTTCTGTGTACCTTTTGCGAATTTCTATCTTGTAACCTTAGGGAACAGGAAGTAATATTGGTTTTCTTGTTTTTGTAATTGTCAGGGGAGCCATGGAAAACAAAAGTTTGAATGTATGTCTCTTTGTCAACTTGTCTTGGTGTGTTGATTGTCTTAACTGTTAACACCCGACATTTATACTTCCCTTTGGCTTGTTTGCAGATTTTCAATTCCAAGCTTGTATTGGCTTCTCCAGAGACTGCTTCGGATGCAGATTATGCTGCAATATTGGGAGTTATTGGCCATGAGGTTTGTAACTATCACATCAGCAAATGTGGGGAATCTTTAATTTTTGAACACCCAACGTCCTTGGATTTTGTTGATTGTATTTAACGTTTATTTCTTATCTATTATGCAGTATTTCCACAATTGGACTGGCAACAGGTGTGCCTCTCATAATCTTGCTATCCTTTGAACCAAGGGTTTTATATGCTCTTATTATTATTATTCAATATCATTTTATAATGCTGTTACCTACTAATTTTGGACTTATATTTGAGGTATCATAAACCTGAGTTTTCACATGAAAATATCTGACATTTGAAATTGAGTTCATGCAGTGCATTTGTTATTTGTATTTTTTATATATTTCCATTTTCATGCGTAGCTAAATATTTTATTCAATAATGATATCAGAGTGACATGTCGCGACTGGTTCCAGCTTAGTCTGAAGGAAGGTCTCACTGTTTTTCGTGATCAGGTACTGTTTCCTGACCTTAGTTGCTATGTTTCAACTGGGACATCAAAATTACTTTACTTTTATCAAGTATTTTGGTATAATAACAAGCTGCATCAATTATTGACAGGAATTCTCATCTGACATGGGAAGCCGTACTGTGGAGCGGATTGGCGATGTTTCAAAACTTAGGAATTACCAGTTTCCACAGGTTACTTATCTTTTTCATTTTCCATTTCTGATCATTCCTTTGTTCAAGTTTTGTATTGGTGGATTTTATGTCCCGATGTAATTTTTAACTGGTACTACTACTACTCTTATTATTATTATTATAACCAGAATTCTTATACTTCTATATTGATTTTCCAGGATGCAGGTCCCATGGCCCATCCAGTGCGACCACACTCTTACATCAAGGTTAGAATTTGGATACCTTTTCCTCTCATCCATTTGTCTCCAAAATCCCCCTCTAATCCCTTGATATATGCCTTGTAAGTTTGTATTTATATTTTATTTCCTCCTTGACAGATGGACAACTTCTACACAGGCAAGCTTCTTTGTTTTTCGAACTTCAGATTGAGTCAATATCATTGAAATTTTACTCTGCTGTAGGATGATTTCTTGTTCTGTTGTGGCTAATTTATCTATTATTTTGACAACCTTCACGATTAATTTCTGATGTGGCCCGCTCATCAATGTCAAACTACAGTCACGGTATGTTCACTTTATTTTTCATTTCTTTCCTTCATCCAGATTTTGACCAGTTTGGTCCAGTTTCTGTCATCTAGATATAGAATTATTCATAACGATATTTTTTATTTTGCAGGTCTATGAAAAGGTGTGATATTTACTTCTAAATTTTTCAATCCCTCCACGTCCATTAGTTTCTGGGACAGTTTGTTCTTATGATCCTATGTATCAGGGGGCTGAAGTTGTTCGAATGTACAAAACCTTATTGGGAAGTCAAGGGTTCCGAAAGGTAAGAGTGCTTATTTGTCCAATGCCTACGATAACCCTGATACTTGCAGTTTCATGATGCAACCAATCCGATGTGCTTTAATTTAGAATTCAACTCTCATAGATTCTCTGTATTTCAGGGCATGGATCTTTATTTTAAGAGACATGATGGGCAAGCTGTAACATGCGAAGACTTTTTCGCTGCCATGCGAGATGCAAATAATGCAGATTTTGCAAATTTCCTATTGTGGTTTGTATTTTGGGTTTTCTTTTCCAGCATTTTTATGCTAATTTCATACTGACTGATCAGCTAATGTACAGGTACTCTCAAGCTGGGACTCCTATTGTTAAAGTAAATACTTCTTATAATGCAGAAGGACACACATTTACTTTGAAGATCAGGTATACAAACTTAAACTTTTCAATTCTTTTTGATCGGGTTAACTGTGGTTAAATACTGACATCTATTTTTGATTATTCATCCCTGATAATATGTTTGATGGGGACATTTGTGCAGTCAAGAGATACCACCAACTCCAGGGCAATCCGTTAAGGAACCAATGTTCATTCCTATTGCAGTAGGTTTGCTTGATTCAACTGGGAAGGACATTCCTCTTTCCTCTATTTATCATGACGGGGCTTTGCAATCTGTTTCAAGCAATGACCAATCAGTCTCCACTACAGTCCTTAGAGTCACTAAGGTGGTTTGGAACTTTTCTTTTGACATGAATTTCTAACTCCTGTTTTAAGCAGGTCTCTTAATTATACCTGTAATGTCAAACAAGTTTTTGAAATATGTACCATAGAAGGTGGATAATATGTGCTTGCATCTTCCACCTTTCTTCCTCTTCAAGGAAGAGGAAATACCATCTGACTCTGAATTCCATTTGCTAATTCCCTGAAAGGCCCCAGTTTTTAGATATACTTAAACATTTAACTTTCTTCAATGTTGGGGGAATATTAAATTTATATGCATTGTTCTTAATAATAATAATAATAATAATAATAATAATAATGCCTTTCCATGCTAACAAAATCTTCCAAAAGAGAGTCAATCACTCCAAACACCTACATCCTTCACTCCTTGTCAGAGTTGCTCAAAGAAATAATTGATTTTTTTATTGCATAATATTCCCAAAAATGGCACTTATTTGTTGAAATGTTATAAGGTGTTGATCATGGTGAAATTTTCATCATTCATTTGAATGACATCTTTATTTGTATACACTGCAGAAAGAAGAAGAGTTTGTATTCACTGATATCTTTGAGAGGCCTGTTCCATCTTTGTTAAGGGGATACAGTGCTCCTATTCGTCTCGAATCTGATGTCACTGATGATGACCTGTTTTTCCTATTAGCCAATGATTCTGATGAATTCAACCGGTTTGTGTTCTTCAAAGTTGCATTTTTGTTCTTTATTTTTTTGACAAAATCATTTTGTTCTTTTTTATTTGATGCATAATGGAAATTCATTTACTGCCTTATTTAAATGGCTTAGATGGGAGGCTGGACAAATTTTGGCAAGAAAGTTGATGCTCAGCTTGGTGGATGATTTCCAACATAATAAGCCCTTGGTTCTGAATTCCAATTTTCTTGAGGGGTTCAGACGTATCCTATCTGACTCAAGTCTGGACAAAGTATGCTAAGGAACCTGTTTTAAGTTTTTCAATTTTTTCTTATGGTGTGTTGTATCATATCATATGATTGTATTGATTGGACATTATTCTCTTTTATTATCTAGGAATTTGTGGCTAAGGCAATAACTCTACCCGGTGAGGGAGAAATAATGGACTTGATGAAAGTTGCAGACCCTGATGCTGTTCATACTGTTCGGTCTTTCATCAGGAAGCAGCTTGCAAGTGAACTGAGATCAGAATTCCTTAGCACAGTATGTCCTTTTGTCTGAAGCTGCCTGAGATCAGAATTCCTTAGCACAGTTTTCCTTATATGAATCTCCATTAATGCATATGATTGTTTACCTTTATGCAGGTAGAAAATAATAGGAACTCAGGAGAATATGTGTTTGATCATTCAAACATGGCCAGACGAGCTTTGAAGAACATTGCTCTTGGTATACCTTTTATTTTGTAGAATTTGTAATTTCCATGTGTCTAAATCAGGCTACACTCACCTGTGCATAACAGTATGCAGAATAAATACAATAAATTTTAAATGATATAACTTGCTTATTCAAATCCTTATCTATGATTTTAGTCCTAATAATAAATAGACGGATTCTATATTTTTTATTGTAACAATTTTCTGAGATAATTTTTCATTCATATTGGTAGCAGGTCATCTCTAATTTTTGTTTTTGTGTGATTGGTAGCTTATCTTGCATCCCTCGAGGAACAAGAATTCACCAACCTTGCACTTCAAGAATACAACACTGCTACAAATATGACCGAGCAGTTTGCAGCATTGGCTTCCGTGGCCCAGAACCCTGGTAAAACTCGTGATGATGTTCTTGCTGACTTTTATCACAAGTGGCAGAATGATTACTTGGTAAATCTCCCATCTCTACGATATTTTAAAAAAAAATAAGTTTTCATTTTAGGTTTATGATATTGGTTGATAACATAACTGTAACCATTATCCATGATGAAGAGCACCCTGGCCCTTTCCCTCGCACACATTACTATGAATATGAAGAAAAGCTCTCCTCCTTTTTGACACCTATTCTAGCTTTTCAAAATATTCTTTTATTTTTTGGGCTAGTTGACTGCTATGCAATCTCTTGTACTTGTCTCTCCCAAATATGCACAGTTCAGTTTTATTGTAAAAGTAACTGAATTTGTGCTATTTAGTGAACTATTTTAGGTTGGTGTTTATACTTGACCTTCCTTTGCAGGTGGTGAACAAATGGTTTGCTCTTCAAGCAGTGTCTGACATTCCTGGTAATGTTGAGAATGTGCGGAAACTGTTGAACCACCCAGCATTTGACTTGCGCAATCCCAACAAAGTGTACTCTCTCATTGGAGGTTTCTGCGGGTCTCCTGTGAACTTCCATGCAAAGGATGGCTCAGGCTACGAGTTTTTGGGCGATATTGTGCTGCAACTTGACAAAATAAATCCTCAGGTCTCTTCACATTACCCATCTTTAAATTATGGGTTCTGTTATTCACATGTTAGATAAAAAATCATTGTGTTCTTTTGCCCAACAACTTAAGTTATTTTGGGATGATTGGTTCATGAATTCATAATAGAGCGTCTATTATAAAAAATTTAGACTTCAATCCCTATTGCCAATTTCAAGAAAAGTGCTCATTCTTATGAAGACTGAAAACATGAAAGCATATGAAGAGATTCAATTGTTTCCGTTCAATGCATACCCGCTGTTATTATTTCTGTCGAAGATGGAAATTACTGAACATTGCTTCTTTAAAACTTAGACACTTTATCTTTCTTGCATTTTTGGTGTGATATCTTTCATCACAGTTTAGCAGTGCTCAAATTTCAATACAATGTTGGTTAGACCTGTTTGTTATCCATGTATGAAGCCCAAAGGGCTCTTGCATGATAACAACTTGCTTATTCGGCTTTAGAAAACCTTTCATGTTTTTATTTTCTATTTTCACTTTTAGTTGCCTTTTTTTTTTCTTTCTCTCTCATTCTGTTTCCTGTATCAGTGAAAACAAAACAAATTGTTTTAGCTGATGCCTATACAAATATTTAAAAAAAGGAAATTGAATGAAACCAAGGGGGTGGTCTTACAAGCCAATCAGACCCTAAGCTTTTGGGAAAATTAGTTCATGACAGTTTATATTTTGGATTGGGTTTTGTTTAATGTAGGTTGCCTCAAGAATGGTGTCAGCCTTCTCAAGATGGAAGCGTTACGATGACACCAGACAAAAACTTGCAAAGGTAATGAAGTTATTACTTTGGCGCATTAGTTGCTATTTTCTTAAATTATTATTGAATAACATAATCTTACTTCTGGCTGTCTTGGTTTTTAAAAATAATTGTCTTGTTGCAGGCCCAGCTTGAGAAGATCATGTCTACTAATGGCCTATCAGAGAATGTGTTCGAAATTGCTTCAAAAAGCTTAGCTGCTTAAAGTGCCAATGGCTGGCAAGAAAAACTAGGAAGCTGTCTTTTAAACTGTTGTGGCGTATTTTTTGCCAAATAACCGTTTCCGTGAGCTCAATAGCCTGTACAAGGTTTCTGCCCCTGGTATCCCGTACACATACTTGCATGTCTCAAATTCGGGTTGATTCCTTTTCTAGATTTCCTTATTGATCTTCCAAGGATTTACGCATTATTTATATGCAATAAAGAAAAGAACAAAGTATATTTTATTTGATTTCTCTAGGTTCAGCATTATAACTAAAGTTAGACCCTGATAACTTTGCTGTCTTGATGATATCATTAGCAAAATAGTTTTATTTGATCAGTGATTACAAAATCTTAACTTTGAACCGCGTTCCGCATCACAATAATGGTGAGTGAGCATCTATTAAAAATGATTTTAAATAAACTTCAATTTTGTAACTTTCATTTGATGATAAAGTAAGGGAAATGCATGGATGTTTGTTTTGTTCCACTTTGAATGCATGTTTAAATTTTAAACCTTGTCAATTTTTTAGCTCGGCATATAACTTTTTTTTATAACTTTTAAACGGGATTGAGGTTTAGAAAAATCAATAATGTTTGACTGCAACAGAACATTTGTATTTCTATCTAAATCACATTACACGAGGCAAAATCAATACGATATTTTTTACCCTGAATCCGAACATACAAATTGAAACAATATTCATCGTTCTACTTTTAAAATTTATACCATAAATTTTGTCTCCGCTCAATCCGACAAAACAAGCCTATATAGTTTAGGGATTTAATTGAAGTACGTAGTTTAGAGACTAATTTGATGGATTATTTAAAGCCTATATAAAGCAAACGGTAATTTTGTAAAATAGGTCTTGAGAATCAGATGGTTAAAAATGAGCACAATATTTATTAATCTTTGTTTATAAATTTTAAACATCAAACATCTTGTGTTAAATCTAAAGAATATCTCTTTATAGTATTATCCAATAATTCTTTGTACATTCTTAAATCTCTTATATTATAAGCTTGTTCCGTTTTGCTATTCTTAACCCTAATTTTTTTCCCGCTCTTTTTTCCTCTCATTTTACCCTAAAATATTAAAATAAAATGTTTAAAAAAAGGCCTCACCAAGAATCGAACCCGCAACATTTAAGATCTATTTTGTGTTTTTTGCCACTACACTACATCAATCAAGTTGTTATTATTTTGCAATCAACATCTAATAAATATGGAATCTCTCACCATGTTAAATATTTATTTATTTATTTATTTATTTATTATTATTATTATTATTATTATTATTAGCTTTCTACTAATATTATTATATATATTATATTATATATTATTATTATTATTATGTTATTATTTTGCAATCAACATCTAATAAATATGGAATCTCTAACTATGTTAAATATTTACTTATTATTATTATTATTATATTAACTTTCTACTATTATTATTATATATATTATATTATATATTATTATTATTATATAATACTTGAATACGGGTAATATGTCTAATGTCTACCGAAAAAAAAAACTTTAAATATATCCCATACATTATTATTAATATATTATATTATATATATATACAACATAACAAATTCTCAAAAATTTACGATCACTTATTTGATATACATACGCAACATAACCAACTCTTTTGAAATATATCTCATATTATTATATTATATATACAACATAACAAACTCTCAAAAATTTATGATCACTTATTTGATATACATACACAACATAACCAACTCTTTTGAAATATATCCCATATTATTATATTATATATACACCATAACAAACTCTCAAAAATTTATGATCACTTATTTGATATACATACACGTTGATGATTCACGTTGATTTTTTTTAGAAGTCAAACAATGTTTGTTTGAGAGAAAGTTTAGTTTTTTATCTTTGAAAGTGTCTATGAATTGATTTATTTACAAATAAAGTTTCTTAAGTGTCTATGTTTGTTTGAAAGTTTTTTTATATTTGTATTTTTATGTATGTCAATGCTGGTTTTCAACGGTATATTTCACAGGTTTGCAATTGTCGTTGTTTGCAGTCTAACCGGCTCCTTTGTTGTTTCCTCACAAATTTCATCTATTATCTCTTTCATCCCTCAAACTCACATCAATTATTTTGGTTCTGTGGACAGGTTCTCCTTCAATGCTACAATAAAAATGGTTAATCTTATTCCTTTTACTAATCTTTCTCTAAATTTATTGAGAGGTTTGAAAATATTTTTATAAGTGTTAGTTGTTTATCTTTATAATTACATTTTTATATTTTTCCTTACTTTTTTTTATTCATACAATAATAGGTCCTTTAAATCATAATCCTACAACGGATCGAGAGAAGTTGATCGATGCTTTTTAGCTGCTGATGTTACTTCTGGCATGTTGGTATCATTTGTATATTGATGTTTTTTGTATACTGATGTTTAATTTTATTTGTTTTTTTTTTTGTAAAAAGTTCCAATTTTTTTTTTTTATATAGAAGTTGATCAATGTTTTTCAGGTGCTGATGTAAATCCTGGGAGATGAAAGAGATATTCCTTTTTTACATGACGGAACCATACTTCATTCCTAATACTTAAACTTTATGGTTAATGTTGTTCTTTTGAGTTGGGAACCTTATCAATTAATCTGATTATTATAATGAAAAATATGATTTCGAAGAAATGCAAAAGTTTCCAGCCATTTGAAATCCATTGTCTTCTTATGTTGACTTGAATATATTTATTGTTCTTATGCTTTCTTATATTTAGGATAACAAATTTCAAATAAATTAATATATTCGATCAACAAATAGAACATTGGTTATTCTTATAAAAAAACTGAACATATTGGTTATCAATTCTGATATTTTACTTTTATTCAACAAAATTACGTCCAACTAAAAATATAAAATCTTGTCTTGGCAAAAATAAAAATCTTGCCTTACAAATACAAATAGAACCCGTTGTTATGGCTTATAGGATAATTATGCAACATTTTTTATTTTTCGATTTACTTTTCGTTTTTAAATATATCCCGCGTTGTCACAACAAATATTCTGTCTCGCAAAAATAAATCATAACAAATAAAATATAAAAGTTGCCTTAAATATATCCCATTTTTTCGATTGTTATTTTATTTTATAATCTTAGACTATTTTATGTAATTTCTATATGTGATTTTTTTATAATCTTAGACTAATTTAAATCATATAACTGACACTTCACAAAACCCGTGCAACGCACGGGTTGGATTCTAGTTTCCTGAAACCTCTGTCCATGCAACCTTATTTTATGAAAAATAGCCCTTTGATTGAACAAAAGAGCAGCGTCCTAAATCGCAGTTAACTGATACAAGGTGACCTCTAAGCTGGTATGGATGTCATTGTGCATGTTGTGCAGAGTAAGATGTCAAAGAAGTGGCGGCGTAAACTTCACAATGAATGGAAGTTGTCCATGGCAAGAAATTGTGGACAAAACTGGTATTCCGATCCTTTGAGGTGACCATCAATAGTGGCAAAACATTCTCATCTTACAATGTAGCTTATGCCACACCATGTTTTTGACAAAAAGAAAATGTTTGAACCGTCTAGCCAAATTCACCCTGTAAGAACAGGATTTGATTATTATTATAAGTGTGATTTTGTGAAGCAAATAAAAGAGGTGAACACATCAGTACTCCAGAAAAACCCTGACCTTGAGTTTAGTTGGATACCGGTACCTTCATAAGCAAAATTCAATGTCATGTCATGTCATATTTTATATTAGTTTATATTAAAATAAATTCAAATGTTAAATGAATTTTGCCTATAGAGTACCGGTATCCAACCAAACTATAAGGGTACCGAAGAATTTACCAACAAAAGAAGGCGAACTTGCAATCTTTACGGTCTTTTCCATAAATTTCTTAAATTAATTTAGATTCTTAACGTTTGATCAAATCAATTGTCTCAGATTTCTTACTAGTTGAGCTGAAACAAAAGTATAATGGAAAAAATTTCAATTCAAGTCTCCCTTACATGTAATCAACTGTTAGCATAATTAGAATCAGTAGTTTGTACTTGGAACTGCACTATCATTCAGTAATTGTTCAATTCTCATTCTGCAAAGATGTTTTAGATTGCTTGATCCACAAAATCCAGGAGATAGACTTAGTCTAATCTAAGCTCGAGAAGAATGCAAATTCGCATAACTAACCAAGCAGTTCGTGTTGGTTGGGACCTTAGTTACTGGTTGGTCGCATAATCAATGCTTTATGTGAGCTAAGCAAGACATCAGAATTAACAAAAGCAATGTTAGGTGCTTCTTGGCTGTTGCTGAGAGTTAAATTAAATAAACATGCAAAAGATAAGAGAGTGGAGAAAAATTGTACTTTGATAAAGAATTCCAAAGTAAAATCACAACAAAAAGATTTGCATCTAAACTCTACAAAGCTAAGACAATAGTTTAGACTGATGCTCTCAACAGGCCATGCTGAAAAGTCCAAAGTATCTTCCTATGGCCATCACTTATTCTCAATGAATGTAAGAATAGAAAGGTCAAAAGAATAGGCATATATGAAAAAAGAATTGCTAAGAAAAATAGAATAACGCATAGTCTTCATCACTAAGCAGCTGGTGGCTCAGAACTAGTCACTTGCTCACCCTCAGCTGCAGGAGGATCTTGTGATTCACCATTAGTAGCAGCAGCATCTTTTGTAGCTGTAGTAGACTTATTTTCTGCAGAATCTGCGGTGGCAGTGGCACCGGCAGTTGGTGTTGAGTTTTTCTCTGCCTTGTCATTTTCCCCTTCCTTTTTTGCATCTTTAGTGTCTTTGCCATCTTTGTTTTCTTTTGCATCTTTTTCTTCTTTTGGTGGGGGAGGCATCATATGAGCTGGAGGGTTTTGTTTAAGCTTCAAAATCATTTGGCGCATTCTAGAAAGATCGGTAGGTTTCCCCGGCTTTGGACCTTGAATAATATGAACCGAAGGTTTATTATCAGCTTCTTTTTTTCCTCTCCTCTTCTCGATATTAGGAACCTCGCGAGGAATGATATCTGCTATTGCTTTCCAGTAATGTTTGTCAGCTTCCTTGTGAAATTTCTCTTGGTTGGCTAAGTATAACTACAAACACACACATACATATACACTCATTCTCTTCATTTGCATAGCACATTAAGAAGTATGGCATGGTGCAAAAAGGGAAGAAGATTTAGAATTACTACTTAATGGATGCAAATTAGTAAACAATTTTACTGGTATACCTTTTCTTTTTCTCTGTTGTTCTTTTTGTTTGTCTCGCAATTGAGTTTTCTTTTGGCATAGAAAGCTTCCTTAAAGTCTTCAGCTTCCTTTATAATCTGATTTCGCATTTCCTTTTCTCTTTTCTCCTTTTCCTCAAGATGAATAGCATTATTCCTGCATAGGTTGAACTTTGAAGCCATAAAAATTGTACCATCGTAAAAGCCAATGCCAAGATACAACAAAAAGTGAAACACACACACACATAAACACAAGCATGACTGTAATACTTTCTTCATCACCACATAAATTGAGTTACTAAATCTTATTCTACAATTTTTATGCACATCACAGAGCTTTTTTTAGAGCATTGCCAAACATTTGCATCAACTCTTTCAATATCTACACTTATTTTTAATATTATGTGAATTTTTTATTTCCATAATCTATTAGATTTTGTTAGCAGCATACTATGTGACAATTATTTGTAAAACTTAATCAAACAAGTATTTAAACCCTCGATATTAATGACAATATTAATATATTAACATTGAATTGGAAATCAATTTGTATATAGTGTAAAAATAGTTAATGTCTAATCAGATTTCACTATTCAGATATTTGTGTAGATATATTTGTTTTTTTGGTAAATAACCCGGTGTCAAACACTCGTTAAGTGTAGACAAATGAGAAATTGTGGATTCAAACTTGCACTCCAATACATCAAATGTCGCAGAAACCATCTAAGCTAGACTTACACAACATTTATGTAGATATTTTAAAATAATAGTGTGACATATCCTAATATTGAGATTGATTAGACGTATGCGTAAAACTGGTTTACGGTAAGAGTGATTATAGATTAAATTCTATAAACTTGTAAAAGAACATAATACAAGTTCACATTCCTCATAATACAAGTCATGGATCTGCAAAGATCATTCAAATTTAGCTAACGTCGTCCCTTAGATCTATGGATATAGTTTGTTTAATTAAACAAACATAGAAAAAGTTACATTACATGCAACAATAGTAATAATGGGAGAAGAAAAGGAAAAAAAGAAATGGAACCTTCGCCATTCGCGTCTAGCAGAGCCTTCCTCTTGCATTTGAATCGGATCAGGAAGAACAGGTTCAGAAGAGAACACTCCCTCATCAGCTGGTTCGTTGGTTTGAAACGGTGTAAGAAACTCAGCATTAGGAGTTGAAACTCCAAATCCATAATCAGCATTAGAATGTTGATTATTGGTATCAACACTAAGGTGATGATCGTCGTCGGAATTATTATTATTATTATTCGGAAATTCAGATCCATAATCGTACTGGTTATTATGAGATTCATATTCACCGTAGTTGCTGTTATTGTCATCGTCGAAAGGTCCGGTGCTCGGAGAATGATGATGATGATATGACTGCTCCTCCACCTCAAACGACTCCATAGTTGTTGCTTCTTCTTCTTCTTCAGATCACAATTCTGTTACTCTGTTTTGATTTTCATCAATCGTAACAACCATTACTAACTTCTAATTGCAACGTGTCATTTGATACATATCTTTCGATCTTTTTTGTTGACAAATACATAGCTTAATTAAACTACATCATCAAATTGTAAATCACAAATGTGTAATTACGAGATCAACATATATTATAATTTTTATTTACAATTAGATATTCTTCCCATGAACTTACTTCAGTAGTCTACAGGGACATCCCATATACTCCTCTAGTCTTAAGTATATGAAACAAAAAATAAATATACACCATTTAAGAAAGTGAAGGAAATGATTGGGAAACTATGTCATTTCCATTTTTATCCTTACTTTTTATTTAAATTAAACTATTATTTATTATGGGTAAAAGTGAAACGAAGGGTAAAGTTGAAATATTGATAATAAATATAATGATTATAGTAGCTTTTGTTTATATTTGAGCCTTTCAATTTTTTTGTTTTGTTGCTTATATATGAGACCGGATGGAGTATTATGCAGGAGTCGGGGTTGCACACCCGGACACTCCGTTTATTCATTTTAAGGTGGATTTTTTTAGCCATTAGGCTACTAGACCAAAAAAATATATTAATTTTTACTTACAAAAAATAAGTAAGATTATAAATTGATATCGTAAGTTATAGTTCAACTGACAAAAAATTGTGGAAATTGTTAGCCTCGAAATCCAACTTCGTCGTTTATTTACGTGGATTTATGATAGTATTGTCATTTTATCGAGATAAAAAAATAATTATATTATCTTATTCATTGTAAACCCACCTCACTTGAGAAATATAATTGTGAGTGAAAATACGTCACACCAACTGTATAAATAAAAATTTGAGCTTAATATAGCGGATGCTTTTTTTTCTAATGAAGTACGTACATATACATGTGTAATGTGTTTTTAAAATCTCTTTTCAGTTTCTTAATGTGGTTTAAATTTAGTTTTTCAAAGAATAATTCAGATAGCAAAATGATGCATATACATTTGATATGTTGATAAACGTATTTTAAATTTATATTGAATAATGTGTATGACTTTTGTGTCTATAATTTCTATTTCAAATGGTAGAAATACCAAAATTGCTAGTGTCGGACGTCATGATTATAGTTCAATCTCTGGTCACTCCACTTTGTGTGTGTGAATTTTCAATGACTTTCTCATTTCGTCTACGAACCAAAAATTTTTTTGTGTATGACGTTTGTCGTCAAAATCTTCAGAAAAATAAAAATAAAGTTTATATATGTTTGGCTTATTACTCGATCCATTTAATATGAGAAATTTAGTGCAGAAAACTAATTCGAAATATTTTTATTTTTTATTGCTATCTATTTAAAAAATCATAGTATTTTTATTGGACTTTTTTATTTAATCTCATGCATACTATCTAAATCTCTTGACATTATATCAAACGTAGTGGCATAATATATTTTTTATATTTAAATGTGAAAAAAAGTTAGTTAGATATTCAATTTGTATATAAATTACCTTTTTCGGTTTTCTTGTAGTACAAGACTGTTGGCATAAATTATTGATGGAAAATTTGGTTACCTGACCAAGTAATTAAGTCTTATCTACATAATTTATGTTTTAGACAAGGCCTCAAAACCATACTATTTTTTAAAATTTTGGTTGCATTCACAAAAGTCAAACAAAATGACGTGCCTCATAAATAAAAGTTAGAAAACACGTGCATGTATGATTATTATATTTTGGATCTTGTTAACTATAATACCCTCGAGTACTAGCTAAGGTTACAAAAAGAGAAAATTTTATATCGAAAACAATACTTCAAATATTTTTAACACTTTAACTACACAATTTTTAATATATTTTTACTATATTTGTATTCCTTAACTAGTGTTTCAGGAACACTAGTAGTAAACATTTTCCTTATATTTTAAATCGAATAATTTAAACACATGGTAAATTCTTTTTAAAAGTTTCAATGTCTGCATGCCCAAACCAAAAATCAAATCCAAAATTTTAATTAAATTAAAAGAAATTTGTATCATTTCATCTGACCATTATCGGATATGTATGTTTGGATGGAATTTAATATTAGGGAACACAGTGTAATATCATAGTAAATATTTTTAGTAGTTCAACATGGATGCTTATTTAATTTGCAAATACTTATTATTATAAAGCTAGATATCGATAGATTGCCATTTAGAACCTTTAACTTACTTAAATATATAATATATATTTTAGCTTATTTAATTTTTAATTTAGAACCTTTAAAGGTTATGAATAATAATCAGGGTTGGCCCAAGTCCAAAACAAATGAAGCTAGAACTTTAGGCTCCCAAATCTTTGACTTAAAAAATAGGCCTCTCGGCAAAAACAATATGTATAAATTTAATATAAGTACATCACTTAATGCTATGTCCCTTAAAAATATTGATAAAACTCTATTATGGTCTAAGATAGAAAAATATACATTAAAAATTAATAAATATACACCCTTAAAAATATACTAACTATATAAGTGTTTAAATTAAAAGTTTATAATGAAGATAAAATATGCACCCTTCTTTCCACAATAACTATCCCATTTGAATAATTTATACAAATAAATTGAATTTTTTTTTTTATAAGCAAAATATTATTATTATAAGGGAGTGTAAGGGGTACTCAATCCCTTACAACACAAAGCAAATTATAATGTGCTTTGAATACAAATTAGAGGTTCCAAACACCAAGCCGTAAAAGATACATTAGACTGATGCCCGTACCTACTACTATACCAAACCCAAGAGCTAAATTTAATCTCATCCACAAGAGAAGAAACATTTGGTATAGCACCGTTGAAAATAACACTATTTCGATGTTTCCAAATGTTCCACGTAGTGACCAGCCAAATCAAATGTCGGACACGCCCACCTTTTTTCGTTTTAATCATATCACCAAACTTCGAAAAGTGAATAATCCTTGCCGAACCTGCAGGTAAATTCATCCCTATCCACTTATACACCTCTTCCCATACTTTTTTGCTGAATACGCAAAGAAAAAAGAGATGGGTACTATCCTCAAAATGTTGTAAACAAAAGATGCACGACAGATCGTGTAAATTGATCAAAATACCTCTATGATTGAGTGTCTCTTTCGTCGGTAATCTGTCTAACAAAAACCGCCATCCAAATACCAAAACTTTGGACGGTGCATCATTCTTTCAAAGTTGTTTTATAGCAGACAAAACATTAAAATTCAGCTCGTCATGTTGTTTATGATCTATTAACGATTCATAACAAGACTTAACAGAAAAAAGACCAATTTTTCCTAAAATCCATCGCCAACTATCAAGATTGTTCGGGGATAAAGAAAAACCCACCAACAGCTCCTTTAACTCTCCCAACTGTTGTTCTTCGTCCGTGGATAGCTGTTCAACCCATTGCCAAGACCACACAAAATTACTACCATTTCCTTGCATCCTCCCTGCTATGAAAACTTCATGGTTAGTCTCTTTAGCAAAAAGAGTAGGAAATAAGTCTTTAAAGGCATGACCCCCAAACCACTTGAACTTCCAAAAACCAATGTCTCGGCCATTACCAACGCGACATCCGATATGTTGCTTAAACCAGTCAACCTCAAAACCTCTACCCAAACTTTTCCTTCCACTAGATCGAGTGCTTAGCTCCGGTTAGATGAGTATCCCTGCCTAATATTTGAGTAGGTAAATGACCATACCTGAAACGTAACAAATCAGCCCATATTGCGTCTCCATCATATAATAACCGCCATTTCCATTTACTTAGTAACGCCAGATTAAACAGTTCTAAATTCTTTACCCGTAGACCACCACTCTCCTTAGGTAAACAAATTTGGTCCCATTTAACCCAACACAATTTCTTATCATCTAAACCACCTCCCCAAAATAAATAAATAATTATAATTCAAAATAAATAAATTTCAATTGTGACTTTACTATAATTTTTCTCTATCCGCGATTAGTGTATTTTGATTATCATAAATATAATGTGCAAAATAATAATAATTTTATTTAGATGATAAAAATTATAATTATTATTTTTTAAAATAGACACTACAATTAGAAGAATAAAAAGTAATTAAAATAATATTAGAATTAAAACAATTTTTTTAGCCTAGGTGAAATCTATATTTTTAAATTTTTTTTATCCTTTTTAAAAGGCCTCATTCAATTTTTAGCTTTAGGCCTCAACATACGTTGGACCGGCCCTGATAATAATTAAAGAAAATACGACAAAATTAAGATATTACACCCTTCGAAGTACATTAATAGAATGTTAGATGTATTTGATTCATATTATAGACCAGATACATAAAATATTTTATGAATCTAAAAACTGAATTTCTTCTTATAATAAGGACCGCAGGGAGTATTAATTTTAAATTAAAAATATATTTTTAAATATTAGATAATTCACACTTAATTGATTTTCTCTCGTTCTGATAATCTTATTAGATAAATATGACTATAGTCATGCATTTCAATAACAAATAACACAACAACTATATGTCCATCAATAATCTATCTTGTTTTTGAGTCATGCATGACATACATGTAAGATTGAATATTATATATGATTGAATAGTGATTGTATATTAACCCGGTATTATTTTATTTTTACGAAACCCCTATTATATTATGTATTTTTTTTTTTACAATAGTTATGTATCTATTATTTATCAAATTAGTTTCTTGTTATGTTTAATATCCACAAATCTTAACTCAACTGACAGAAATGTCAAAATTACTACTTCATCCGTCCCATATTATAAGAAAAAAAATACTTTTTTTTGTCCCAAATTATAAGGAAAAAAAAATCAATTTTTACCATTTTCAAGGTTTACTTTTATTTATTCTCATAAAATTTACTCTCTCTCTCCTTTTCCTCATAATCAATAACCAATCAAAATTGTTTTTACATTTTCCAATTAAACTTATTTCAAGAAAAACAAAAAAAGTCATACTTCAAACTAACACATTTTAATTTTCTTAATAAGTGTGAATTTTTTTTTTCTCCTTATATTATGGGACGGATGGAGTAGCTAGGTCGGATGTCATTTCGTGTATCTATCAAAAAAACTTATTTTTTCTTTTAATCGCATAAAAAATTGCAATATTATATTATTTTATCAAAATATAATTACTTTTTTTTTGTTTCTCACCTATTTTCATTTTTTTTTGTTTTTGCATACGTACATCAAAATAGGAGATATTGTTTAAAACAGACGAGTATTAAAAATGTACTCATTCTTTTGCTCTGTTTACTTTTATAAGCAAAAACCATCTTATTATGATCATTGAATAATTAATGTATTTGGTCTGTAATGTATTAAAAATATATTTGGTCTATAATTAATGTATTGTAAAAAATTAAATGTTTCTCTAGATATGATATTATATTTGTTACTAGTATGATAAAAAAGAAAAAACACCATAGTAGGTTTACTTAGTTTTTTTTTTAAGTGACGAAGGAAGTATATATTATAGCAATCACTTTGAGTATAAATGAAAGGAGTGGAACGAAGTGTTGCTTCGGGAAACATGGGTATCGAAAATCTTGTCATATTTCATATAGAAAGATTAAGTTAGGGATCATCAGACCTATCGCTACTTTTAAGAGTGGCATAAGCCTTGAATTAGATTTACTGATTTAGATTATTATATTAAAAAGAATAGATCTCAAAAAATTATCTTAATAGTGACAGGGTTACGGTGGAATTGTGGTTGAGCGAACCAAGATAAAGTGGTGGAGAGATTGCAAAGTTAAAGTGGGGGCAAACTTGAAAATATTGAAAAAATGGCTATAATTTGGGAAAATCCATTTTTATTTTAATGCAAATCAATTCTTTAAAAACTTTGTGCGAGGTTGTATTGAGTGTTTGAAATATTTATGGCATCAAATTTATCACCGTTTAAATCTAAGTAACTCATAAATTAAACTTTTAAATTGACTAAACAAAATTAAGTTTTTCAATTGTTAGTAAAAACTTGTGAGTTTAAGTGATTTTACTAATCGAGAATCACAACAGGATCCTATATGATTTTTGTCAACACATGACTCGAAGCCCCCGAATTAAATCGTATAAACTCGTTTTGACTTTCAATTTTATTTAAAATAATGTTATCTCTAATTTAACACGAAAGTCGTACCTTAAAACATAAAATCTATAGTTAACGACTTGCTCACTTATAATAACATCAATTTCCTGAAAAGAAAAAGTGAAAAAATTAGTCTAACTTTTTAAAAAATAAATAAGAATTGTTTAATTCTTTTTTGTCTTACCTACAAGTGACTCTTTTATTTTTTCATAAGAAACTACAAGTGACTCTCAACAAGAACAATATATATAGTCCTATCACATATTCACGTCACCAGTTTAAGAAAAAATTGTGATTTATTTTAGTGGTACATTCCAAAGTTTTCATTCAAGCTCCGCTGGCGCTAAGGATACTTTTCAATTTTCAATTCACATTTGTAAGAATGACTTCAATTCAATATAAAATACATAATATAGAGATAATTATTTAAAATATCATGCTAATAAGTGTTCTATAAATATTATTTAAGAAATACATAAAATAAAATTATCTTAGAAACACAAGTCAAACATTTTTCATTTCTATATAAAAATTGTTTCTTTTAAGAGTTTAATTGTTGTGCACCGTCAGTGTAAAAGTTTTTTACACATGCATCCAATGATGTGTTGCCACATCATTTGTTTTTAAACACAATACATGATGTGTTGACATATTATTGGATATATGTGTAAAAAGTAGAACACCGACAGTACACAACAATTAAATTCTTCTTTTAAATCGTTTAAATAATATCTTAACACTATTTGTTAGTTAGCATTTTTCTTGCTGTATTTAAAAAGCTTGGCGTTTCTTTTAAAGTTCTTTAAATAACATCTTAACTACATTTGTTAGCATTTTTCTTACTCTTAAATAAAAGCTGTGTGTTGTACTAATAAAAGAAGTAGGTTTGGGTATATCATATGTTGTACTACATTTTTTGGGCAGAGAGTTTCTTTAGTGTATAGTACTCAAATTTCTTACAACTAAATTAAATCTAATGTCTTATTTTATTCCGTCTTTAATACTAAGAAAAAATTTGCATTTTAAATATAGAGTAACTAATATATTTGCACTATATTATAGGTCTTATATATTACTCTTTCCGTTCTTTTTTAATTGTAGTTTGAGAATCGTGTAACACAATCTATATAAAAATAAATATTACTCTCTCCGTTTTTTTTAAGTGTCCAGTTTTGTCGGATTTAGCGTTTCTATTTAACTGTCCATTTTGTGTTTTAAGGGTACAATTTGTCAATTGTACCCTTTTTTAATTATACTCATCTTTTTTCAATAAATATATTTTTTTATATATTTGAAAAACTAAAGTTTTTTTTTAAAAAAAAAACAAAAAAGTTTGTTTATTGTTAGATTCTATTGATAACAATAATCTGAAAATATTTTTTTTGTATAACAATAAATCTATTGATGAGGGTATAATAGCTAGGAAGATAAGGTACAAAAATCCAATTTCTTAATTTGGTGTTACTATTCTAAACGGACACTTAAAAAAAACGGAGGGAGTAGCATATAAGATATAAGATGTTGTTCAATTTGTCTCGACAATTATTTTTAAAATACAATTTTCATAATTTTTTATAATAGATAATTAAAAGTATGAAGCCCCGATACTCCAAAAATGACAAAGTATCGTGTCTGATACGTGTCCGATACCGATACTTGTATTGGAGAGTATCGAAGGATTAATATTATTTTTTTAAAGAAAAAATTACCGATACGTGTCAGATACTTCTTCGATACGCGTATCAGAGAAGTATCAGACAACTAATGTTTTATGATGATAGAATTGGAGGACATCATACTGATAAAATTTGTGTTTCCTCTTAAATAGTGAATGTTAGGGAATGATGTTCTTTGTGTGGTACTTATGATGTTTTCTTTATAGTACTAGTTATGTTATTTTTGGGTAGTACTTACTTAACTTAAGATATGTAATCGTCACTTGTTTGCTCGGTATGTAATCATCAATTGTTTGTTCGATTTAAGTAATTTGAATGTTAATTTATTATCGTTATTGATTTTTGTTATATTTATATATTGTGCATTTATATATTTAATTTTAAATTTAATTTTGAGTGAAGATCCATTTTGGTCCCTCACAAAAATTACAGAATCCAAATTAGTCCCCGACAAAAAAAAAGTCCCTATTTAATCCCTAACAAAATTAAATCGGGACATGTTAGTCCTTCGTTATTATTTTTCTTAATCCGGTCTTTTTTTTCCTACTTTTAAACCATGACTGAACTGTCATGTGTATTATTTATGCCACGTGTATTATTTACAAACATTACAAACATAAGGGATATTTAGGTCCCTTCATTATTTTATTTTGGAACAATTTGATCCCCATATTTTTTTTAAAAAAAATACGCAAATTAGACAATATTCATGGACAATATTTTTAAAATTTTAAGGGATCAAATCATCAAATTGACACCAATTTTTGCCCCTAACAAAAACTACAAAACTAAAATTTATCTCTAAAATTTTAAGGGATCAAATCATCAAATATCCAGTACGATGTATGCCGTCTTCTCCGGTTGAATCATCTGACATGAATATCACCATAAAAAATTGATCTTGTTGGAAAGGAAAGAGTGTTGCCGTGTGGGAGGAGAAAAACCAAATACTGAAAGCCTAGAACTAGAAAACCCTAGTATTCTCTCTTTCTATTTTGTGAAAGAGAAAAACACGTATTGTTTTTTTTTTTAAACCAGGGACTAACTTGTCCCTTAAGAATATTAAAATAATACACATGACAGTCTAGTCACGGTTCAAGAGTAGAAAAAAAATCATATTAAGAAAAATAATAACGAAGGACTAACATGACCCGGTTTAATTTTGTTATGGACTAAATAGGGCCTTTTTTTTTGTCGGGGACTAATTTGGATTTTGTAGTTTTTGTGAGGGACCAAAATGGGTCTTCACTCTTTAATTTTTAAATAACGTATCACGGCAGTATTGTATCGGAGATTTCGAAAATTTTCCCGTATCGCCGTATCGGTATCGTGTCACGTATCCAGACTTCATATTAGCTAGTGATCAAAATTGTACATTAGCATAAGTGTAAAAATCTAAAATGACAATTAAAAAGGAACAAAGAAAATAGTTACTTTGTGTATAAAAACTAGACAGAGTAATTAAAGAGTTTGACTGTTGTTTGTACTTACGAAAATAATTCAAGTGGAATGAGAAAATTCACCTTGTGTTGCTTAGTTGCATATTTGATTTCTTACGTTTGTTTTAGATTTCAGGTTGATCCTCTATATTTAAATTTTTATAAGTTAATTTTGTTTAAAACTTATACATGACACTCTGATAAATTATTCATGTATGCAAAATTATTAACCATATACAGAGTTTAAACTAAAATTTAAAACTTTTTATTTTGATTTACAATGGATCTGATAATCAAACATAAGACATCTACTATGCTACATAAACTTTCTCACCATTAGAGAACCTAATGACTTACTAACTTAAAACTTGTTAAAGGTAGAAGATTAAATCAAAACATAATAAAATACCTTAATTTGGATGTAAGGTAGTAAGTGAGTGATCAATGATCATGGTCATGGAGCATTATTAGTGCGCAAGTTAAAATTTGAAAAAGTGGAGTGGGAGGGTGGTAGATACCTATAGATATAAATAGCAATGGGTCCCTCTCAACAAAGGTTTGTGAGTCAGAGTGGGATGATGCTGCTGCGCACGAAAGGAGTGAGTCAGTCAGTCAAGAGATGATGGCTGGCTGGCTGGCTCTGTCTGCTGTCTGTGTGTGCACACGTGCACTGCCGCTCACTATCATCATTTCATCATTCACGACCAAACCAAACGGATCTCTACACTTTCCGAGTTGTTTCTTCTCAATCACATTTTCTTTTTAACACAAATTATGTACTAATTTCCAGTTTTTATATTACATTTTTCTCTCTTCAGTTATATATATTTTTTTTCCGATGCTACTTTTTAATTTATTTTTTTCTTTCTAAAGAATCAAATTGAATTCTGTACATTTTTCTCAGTGTCAAAATGAGCTTTTTCACTGAACTTTCTTATTGTAAAAAAATTATTATGACAAAAATCTTATAATATAAATTAGTATTTACATAAAACATCCAAGAAGACTGGGTCTGTTGGTTTTTTAAACTTGAATGTTAGTAATTTAATAGTATTAATTTTTGTTGCAAAAAGTGCCTATTGCATACTATATATGTGATCAAATATCATTGGCTGAAATCAATTACTAGGTTTTTTTTACTAAGTTACTAAGTACTAAACCTAAACCAATTAGTTTAAATTTATAATAATAGCAATTGGATTGTGGAGTCAAAAAATAGGTGAAAAGCCCGTTTGGCTTCTATCTAAACAAACAAATTTTGATAATATTTCAATAAAATGAACTGACAAAATTGACTCGAATGGTTGGGTTTCTATATACAACAAAAATTTGATTTGTTTAGAAGAGAAAAAGGAAAAAAAATTAAGATCATGAATAATAAAAAAACAAGTTAATATCACATGCAGACATATGGATTAGAAATTTAAATTTGTCCCACGTAGACACTTTGTTTGAAGCCAAAGATGCCAAAGGAAGGAGTACTAATTAATAAGATATTACTAATTAGTGTCCGGGGCACTAGTTAAGGAACTAAAAATGAAAAGAAAATAAAATGTATGTATTAAAAAAAATAAAATTTAGACTTTAGATATTAGACTACACAAATTTCAAAGTAAATTTACAATCTTTGCTTGTCTTAACTAGTGCGCTGGGAGTACTAGTTAGCATTCTCCGATTAATAATAAAAGTTTTAGAGTTTAAAATAAAAACAAACATCATTAATAATTTACTTTACTAATAGTAATACTTATTTATACCCTTAAAAAAAACTAAATCTTACAGATTTATTAAAATCTCCTATTTTTTGGGTATAAAAAAGCCACTCTTATAAATGATTTTTTTTACTAAAATTTAAAATTAGTAAATTATAATACAATTTAGATCTTGGAAAAATACGAGATTAAAACAATGATTTACTTTGATTTTTATATATAATTTACTAATTTTAAATTTTAGACTTTTCTTTTGTTGATAGAAGAAACGACAAAACCATTGAAAACTCACACACACACAATGGATGGACCGGAGTTCGAACCCCGATCATGACATATGACATTAACAATTTCAGCATTTTTACCAGTTAAACTAGGATTTGTGGATTTTTTTTAACAATCTAATTTTAAATTTTAGAGTTAAATTCAACTTTCAATTCTCAACAAGTGTGGACAGATGATTCAACTAATTGTATCAACAATGTGCAATTGATGGATTAACATTCCTTTCAAAGACTAGTTCAGACATGTTAAATGAAAAATATTTAGGCCCACACAAAAATATTTTAAAAAATAAATAGACAAATATTAAATATTTTTATTAAATTATGCTATTAAATTGTTTATATCTAATTTTTTTATTTGTGCGTGCAACTAAATATTTTTCACCTGTTTTGTGTTTATATAAAAATTACTCTAAATATTTTTTATTTGATTTTGTGTTTAAATATTTTTTCTAGGAGAAGAGTGGCCTAGTAATTTGAAGTTTGATTACGAGGTAAGTAAAATCTGACAATAAAATTTATTTTGTGTTTAAATATTTTGTATTTAACTAAAAAAGACTCATTATTATCGCATTTAATCAATTTTTATTTTACATACATATAACTTATTTTTATTGATAGAAGAATAAATATCCCAAATATCATTTTAGGTTGTACAGTACTCCATTAGTTTGTTTGTGAGACTAGTCAAAATGACATATTTCCATATATGACCCTAAAAAAGAAAAATGGCGGAACATGAAGGTTAGTTGGGTAAATCCACGACATTGGTAACATCATGTGATAACTACTACAACTACATTAAAATCATAAATATTATCATAATCACAATATAATAATGGAAAGAGGCAAAGTCTTTGTTAAATCACACGAGTAGTAGTAACAAACAAAGTCATTGCCGTGTTTGACTTAAACTCAAAAAAACAAACAGTAACACACAAAAAAAACACACCCTTTCTTCCTTATTTTTTCTTTGGTTTATACTCTCCCACACGACACATATTACACGCTACCAACCAATCTTAGTTCTTAAATCTCAGATTTCATTTCTTCTTCTGTAATCTACCATCACACGCTGATTGATCTAGTACCACTTGTGAAACATTAAAACATGATGAGAAGAGTTAATGATGGTAATAATACTTTGGATACTATTAACGCTGCTGCTTTTGCTATAGCTTCATCTCAGAATCGTGTTTCTCAACCTTCTAATCAGGTATTTTTTATTTTGATTGTTCTTATGCTATAAACTTAACTTTTATCTTTTTGGTTTAGTTTCTATAATTGATCTCTTTTCTAAAAAGAAGAGATCTTTTTTGTTTTCTTTTCATTGTATGTGTGCGGTAACATTATTAACAAATAAAGGAACTAACTTTTCATTTTCAAGATATGGTAAATAATTAAACAGAGTTAGGATTTTTACTGTTTTTAGTTTTTGTTTGGGTCAATTTCCATGTTAGTTAGGTAAGTAGAATAGATTTTGATTTTTTGTCAATTTTGTGTGCTTTATCATTTTTTTGATGATTGAAGTAATAACTAATTAGATTAATTAGTATCAAGACTTTTAACTAATAGTAGTAACTAATAAATTGAAGATTAAAAGTGATTTCTATCTTCCAGCAAAAAAATGCCGAAATTGTTATGCGGGGTTTGAATCCTGACTTCCTCACTTGTGTGTATGAGTTTAAGATGGTTTTGTCATTTGTTTATGTAAAAGAAAAAAATGTGATTTCTATCTTCTGGTTCCAGCCATGTGTAATTGATTCCTTATTTCACTCTAAAATCAATCAGAAACTCTTGCAAGTGTGAATGTTGTAGGAGTAACTACCGATTATTAATAATTCTAAGATTTTTGTAATTTCATTTAGTGCATAATAATTGAAAGCTATGAGTAATTTTGTCAAATAAATAACAATGTCTTCTATGATTGAAACTTAACTCAACTACTTGTGCTTGCTTGCAGAAGAAAAAATGGGGAAACTGGTTGAACATAACAGGGTGTTTCGGATATCAAAAAAATAACCGAAAGCGAATCGGACACGCTGTTCTCGTTCCAGAAACAACATCTACTGGAGCAGATGCTGCTACTAATGCTGTTAATTCAACAGCTCAAGCACCGCAAAGTATAACACTTCCCTTCATTGCTCCTCCTTCATCTCCTGCGTCGTTCTTTCAATCAGAACCACCTTCAACCGCGCAATCACCGGTTGGTTTAGTCTCTAAAACTTCTGTATGTGCAAGCATGTACTCTCCCGGCGGCCCTAACTCAATCTTTGCTATTGGCCCTTATGCGCATGAAACACAATTAGTTTCGCCACCTGTTTTTTCGGCTTCATCAACCGCACCTTTCACTCCACCTCCCGAGTCAGTCCACTTGACTACACCTTCTTCACCCGAGGTTCCATTTGCTCAACTATTTGACTCCAATAACAGAAACTCTGAGACTTTCCAGAGGTTCCAAATATCTCACCATGACTTCCAAAATTATCAGTTTCAACCAGGAAGTCCGGTTGGTCCGCTGATATCACCAAGATCTGCTATCTCGGGCGCCTCGTCTCCTTTGCCAGACGAGTTTCAAACAGTAGACACTGCTAAGCTTCTTAAATTGGATAAGCTCTCAACTTACGGAAAACAGAAGTCGAATCAAAGTTCCGGGTCTATAACGCCGGATGCTGTAAAATCCACTGCTACTCAAACTGGTTTTCTTCCAAATCATCAGTGGTTCTCTGATGTCAAAATTTCCCCTTGTAGCAATAACCGCCGAAATGAGATTAGTGTAAATCATAGGGTCTCATTTGAACTATCGGCCGGAAAAGTACCGTCATCCGTGGAAAATAAGCCAACAACATCATCAGCATGGACTAGGCTCATATCATCGAAACTCAAAAACAGCGCAGCTGCAGCAGCAACAGACAAAGAAGAGAATGTGTGTGATGACAAACAAGTGGTTACAGAAACTCTTATTGATGCACCGAAGCAAACAAAATCTGCATTGGTTGTCGATGATGCAACTGTTGATGAGAAGGATCCTCAGTCTTTAACCCTTTCTTCTTCTACGAAAGAATTCAATTTTAGTAATGCAGAAGGAGGGGATTCTCCTGCACCAAATATAGTCGCCGATTGGTGGGCTAATGAGAAAGTTGCAGGGACTGAAAGTGGAGCCTCAAAGGATTGGTCTTTCTTCCCAATTATTCAACCTGGTGCTAGCTAACCAGTAAAAGACTAACATATTATAGTGGATTTTGTTCACAAAATTTGTGGTGGTGAATTTAGATTGGGAAGTCTAACACAGTGATGTCTCGGGGTTTGTATTTTGAACGCAATGGCCCTGAAAGCAATAGTGAGTTTGAATAATTTGTGTTTGGTAGCTTCTTTTTCCACCCCGCGTGCACTTCGGAAGTAAACTTTCAGAAAAATATACTTTTTTGCTGTCTCGAAGTATGCTTCGAGACAAAGTGTGGTGTAGGAAATAAAAAGTTCCTAGTGTTTCTGTAGTTGTTACCAAGTTTGGGTTAGAAATAGTTGTATGTACATATTTAGTGTTTGTATCATATCCTCTCTTGATTTGCAATAGAAAGCGTTTATAAGTCAACTAATGATGCCAATTAAGATAATTTTCCAATGATAATGATTGCTTTAACTATAAATAATTGTACACGTTCAATTTTGCAAGAAGGGTGATCAAACCTTGTATGATGACAGTAGGCAAACATGACAGTACTCTTATATTTTTATTTTTACTGCGATTTGTTTTTATTTTATCTAGTACTATGTTATATTAATAATTAGACTTTGATTACTAAACTTCTTTTCAAAGTTTCCCGGCTCAACCACAACAATTTTTATGGAAGATCAAACTTGCCATATTTCAAATTAAGACGGTTAACGTATTCCACTAATAGCCTTTACTATTGAACTGAATCAGTCTGGTTCTTATCGGTTTCAACCTGTTTAACCGTTAACACACCCAATTGAACACACTGATTGGACCAGCCACGTGTCCGGTTTTCTAACTATTGGTTGATATACATAGGAGCTCGCCATTTTTGGGTCTTGAAATAGCTTGGCACTACTTTCTCCATCACTTAAAACTCATCCGAACACCTTCAACTAGGTTTGAACTTGAAACTCACAGTTGTATGTGTGAGTTTAAGTGATATTTGTCATTTCGTCTATAGACAAAAAAATATTATCTGCAACTGAAAATATCACTAAATTGTGCTTTCCTAACAACTTGTGCAGTTCAAATACACACTTTCTAAACAAATTTCAGTTGGTGCCTCATAGAAAATACCATGGCAAGGGCAGTGCCGTTACCGTGATTTGGAATCTCTAAATCAACAACTTTAGGTCCAGTCCAACTAAGACCATCCAGACAAGTTCACGAGTGCGACCTTTTCTATAAGAAAGTTCGTTAGATGTTTCCAAATTTTTAGAATAATAATAATAATATGTGCATGCTTGCTTGCTTGACCATTACATTTTATATTAAATTATTAGCTAAGTTGTCAATAATTCATTTCAGCAGCCATGGCAGAGTGTCATACATCATTTAAAAATAAACGTATCATCAATACACCTGTGTTTTGATATATCATATATATGATATATGATCTTTGGATTTAGTATATGATTGGAATCAAAATAAATAAATAAATAAATGTATACAATTTGTTCAAGCTATTTTAGTCATGTCCCTTATGCTGCAAAAGTATTCAAACATGTGAATTATTCAACTTGTATCAATGTTACAAATTAGCTACTGTAAAACGTGGGATTATAAGATTATTTTATTTTTGACAGAATAGTCCTTTTAATTTTGTTTTTTGGGCAAGTTAATCCACTACAATTTTATTTAATGAAATATATCCATTTTTTGTTTTGTTTTTGGTGAATGAAATATATCCTTTTTTTTTTGGTCTAGATGAATGAAATAAATCCTTCTATAATATATGATTGGGAGAGTTGGTATTGTGAATCTCCCTACATATTATCATATTGGGGTTACCACATAAAGTATATATAACCTTCACTTTTTATCCATAGATATTCCATAATGATCAGAAGTCAGTTTTCAGCAAAAAATATGAATAATAACATAATGAGAAGCCCTTCTGGTTCATTTTAATTTAGTCCTCATTTACTAGTAATACAAAATCGTGGGCACCAACTTTGACTTTCAATCATCATCACATATGTCATATGGATACAAGAATTACACCCAGCCGCATTGGTCTGACTATATTTTGTTCTATTTTATTTTTATGTTTTTGCCTCAAAAAACATTTCTATATTTATTTATAATTATACATCAGTTCTCAAAAGAGGCTGCTACAAGTTAAACTACCAAATGGATAACCAACTTGTAAAATAGTTTGAGTTTAATTTATATGCACCGTCAGTGTAAAGTTATTTTACACATGCGTCCAATAATATATCGACATATCATGTATGGTAATTAAAAATACATGATGTGTCACATTCATGAAATGATGTGGCAACACATCATTGGATGTATGTGCAAAAAAAATTTACACCGACGGTGCACAACAATTAAACTTAAACAGTTTTACTTCATATTTTGATTAAATTAGAATTTTACCTTTTATCTTAAAATTTGAAATTTTAATTCTTCTATTTTATAATTTTTTGGATTTTGCCCCCTATAATATTAGACACATAATAGAAGAGTTCATTCACTTCCTAACTAATTTTAACTTCTTATGCCAATATGAGCTCTAATTTATATTAACCTTCATTTTCTATTTTAAATCTCCATCATTTACTATATTTACCTCATGACCGAACTTTGGACTACTAGATCCCATTCTCTTAAAAACTAAAGGGTTAAAAACAAAAACAAAAAATATCAAACTTTAATGCTTTTTTTTTAGTCTTTGTTGGTTTCCAAATCTGTTGAGATTTGCATTTTTTTGTATCTGATTGACCTCTACCGTTTCGGTGTTGACTCTTTGGAGGCGGACAACGAGCTGAGACTATCTGTCTAGGTTCTCATTCTACCGGCGCCCCATAAACTTTTGAACCAAGAAGTTGTTTTTTGAGTTATAATGGGTTGATCACTTTTGATTAGAGATCAGAAGATACTGTCTAGTGACATCTCTATGGGGTCGGATTTGTGTCTTCTCTGGTATTTAAAAGCGGAAGAGTGTCTTTCTAAAAATGAGATAAAAGTAGACATCTGTTAAACAGTATTTATTTTAGTATTTTTATTGGTGTTCCGCTTATATATGACATCTTTATTTTATAACACTCTTTTACCGGTATTTGTTTCTCTTGTACACAAATCTTATTAATAATAAGTAGTAATATATTTGCAGTTATAAACAATTACCCTACCCAATAAATAAATCTAATTTCTTGACTGCCCAATAAATAAATGAATTTACTACACTAGAAAATGGTCCAATTTGGGCGGCCAAATATATAGGAAAACGAGAAGAAAGAGGAAAATACTTCTCTATAATCTAAAAAGCACGTTGGACTTTCTATCAAAAAAAGCACATTAGACCAAAACGTTAAATATTGACTTTCAATTAAGACTTTTTTTCCATTGCATTGCACCTTCTAGACTCCCTCCATTCAGATCCTAAACAAAAGCTAAAACCAACTAACGGAACTTTCCCTTCCATATATAACCAACTACCCCTTCCTACTTCTCCACCAATTCACATCTTCAACAACAACTTCAAAATCATTCCTATCAATCTCCATATCAAATTATACGTCGCTTTATCGACGCCGGTAAAAATGCCACCATTTGCAGGTTCTCATCCAACTGGATTCTTAACATCTCAACAAAGAACAGATTCAAACATAGTCACAATCGACGTTGGTGGACAAATGTTTCAAACAACTAAACAAACATTAACCTCAGCAGGACCAAAAACTTTCTTCTCATCAATCTCACAAACTTCTTCACTTTTCACACCATTCATTGACAGAGACCCTGAAATTTTCTCACTCCTTCTCTCTCTTTTACGAACCGGTAATCTTCCTTCAAAAGCTAAATTATTCGATCTTCAAGACCTAATTATTGAATCTCAATTTTACGGTATTGAAAATCTCTTAATTAACTCTCTCTCTAATCCAGAACAATTAGAACCTTTCAATCTTCAAAAATCACTTCAGTTACCTTTAAACGGAAGAGATTCTCCTTCCACCGTCGCAACTACACCTTACGGTTCTCTTCATGTTGCACATGGTAGCAAAATCACGACGTTTGATTGGTCTCTTCGTCGGAAATCGACTGTTTTAACGCACTTTACGGCAGTTGATTCTCTTCTTGCTTTATCGCCGTCGTTGGCCGCCGCCGGTGCTAATGATTTCTCCGGTCTTCAGATTCTTGATTTGGAAAACGGTTATGTGAAGGATACGTTAAATTGGGAAAACGTAACGAAATCTGGTTCAACCGTTCAAGCTATTGGATCTTCGCCGGAGCAAATGTTTGTAAGCTTTGAATCTTCTCGGAGAAACTCGAATTCGATTGTTGTTTATGATTTACATAGCTTGAGACCAGTAACAGAAATTGCACACAATGAGATCTATGGTGCTGATATCGATTCAGCGATTCCGGCGACGAAATTGCAGTGGATTGAAAGTCATAATCTGTTAATGGCGTCTGGGTCTCACAGTGGTCCTTCTGGTGTTTCCGGTAATATTAGGTTATGGGATGTTCGTTCCGGTAATGTTGTTTGGGAGATTTCTGAGAAAGTTGATTGTTTTGCTGACGTGGCAGTTTCTGATTCTTTGAATGCTATGTTCAAAATTGGTGTGAATTCTGGTGAAACGTTTTATATGGATTTGAAGAATTTGGGTGCTGAGAAAAGTTCATGGGTTTGTTTAGGTGATAAGAGAAAGGTTTTGAATGGTAAAAAAGAAGGGTTTGGTTGCAAAATTGAAACACAAGGGAATCAAGTTTTTTGTACTAAAGGTGGTGATGTTGAACTATGGTCAGAGATTATAATGGGTTCTTCTAATAATAGGATTTTCAAGAAGAATTTGATGGGAAGAGTGCAAGATATGGGAGGTGCTAAGATTACTAATTTGGCTTTTGGTGGAAGTAGAATGTTCTTGACTAGAAAGGATTTGCAATGTGTTGAAGTTTGGCAGAGTTCTTCAAGGGAACTTTGAGTTTGATTAGTAGTTGTTTTATTCTTTTATTTGTTATGAAAACATGGTTGCATTAACCTACAAACTTGTACATTTTGTTGTTGTTTGGGAGGTTTAGTTGAGTTGGAAATTGTTTTAATCTTTTTCTCATAAGAAATTTCATCCTGCAATGTATGTGGATGATTAGTTTTGTGAGACATTAAATATAGATATTATCTTATTATTGAATTTCAATGTCTATTTTGCCTATTACTGCAGTATTTGTTGCTATTAGAAAAACTGATAGGCATAGAACAGGAACATTTTTCTGTTGTATTTTCAGTTACGTAGCTTAGGTCCATTAGTGTAAGAGCCTTCTCCAAGATATTGATTTGCAGAAATGACAAATTATACTTGGTGACAGTTTGCTTAGCTTACAAAATGCCTTAAACAAATATACTGAGGAATTAAGCTTGTAAAGTTTGCTTGGTGGTGCACCCAAAAATGAGTGAATTGTTTTCTAACACAACAAACTTAACTTATTTCATTGGTCAAAGCAAATTGAAAAAAAGGAAGGACCAATCAATAAACCTGTCGACGAACACTAGAACTGGCCGCTTTAGCTATATACCATGAGCCACCATGTGACGATGAACAAATTTTACCTCAAAGTTATAATTAAAATGTAACAAGACTAATATTTAGCACAATAGTACTAAACTCTGAAACTCCTAAAACTTGAGATCAACTAGGATTTTCAAGTCGATTTGAAATATAACATTGTGTAATTCTAAACTTCAAACCCATCTCACAGCATGCTGCAAAGCAATAGCCTCCCCCTTCTTGAACCTTCAGAATTGGTGAATCCTAGCCGGTGTAAGCAGCTATGAACCGTCCTTCCGCGTCTATTATGAAACACCCAAAGCTAGTAGTGTTGGACAAGTGATGAAAACGTGCATTTACATTGCAGTTGTAAACTCCAAACTCAGGCCTCCACCACCGCACTCTACTGCTAGCCTGCTACTAGCTTCTTCTGTTTCTGCTCTACTGGTATGGGCACTCAGTCCAGTGCACCTGAACTGCACAATTCATGCACTGTAGCTCTTTGCTGGTTCCATATCCAGTTGTTCCACGTTTGCCATATACTCCACACTAACATCATAACACTACTAACAATTGCGTCGCTTCATGTTTAAATACATCCATAAGAACAACAACTGATGTGTCAAACCGGGGCAGCCTATTGCGGATCACATGCCTCAATTCTACGACTGTCAAGCACAGCACTACTCACTAAAAACCGTTCACTTCATCATCTAAAATAGGAGCAGCAAGAGAGCCATTCTCCTCCTCATTCAAAATTGGAAATGTAATTTCAGTCTGCAAGTCTAAGAGAAAATAATTTCTTATAGAAAATATTCACTAACCCTTGAAATTGCTCATTATCATCAATCCACACACCTTGATCATCACGCAGCATAGTAACATTGTTCCTTCTCATTCTACTAACTGTTTTAAGATGGTAATATCGAGTGTTAGGATCACCATCCGCTAATCACTTAGCTCTAGAGCATTGAAATTTGAAACCACGTCATTTCTTCCTTTTTTTAAAATAACACTTAATTCATGCTAAATTTTATCTTCCAGCACTCGCAGCCCTCCAATTTGATGGCCACTATGCAACTTGCGTTGTATTCCTTCTAGTCTAGCAATAAGTTCTTTTTTTTAAACAAAACTGATCTAAAGTAGCCATCTTCCATCTCTTTAACTCATTCTGCAATATCACCAACTTGATATCAATAGTTCCTTCTTCACACCACCTATTTCGCAACATATTATCAAAAGAGTTATCAAGTAACCCAGCACTTTGAAGCAAAATTGTCTTGGAACCACCAGATGTGACACCCCAGCCGACACAATCAAAAGAGGACGATGATCCAAGAAAGTAATCCTTGGAAGCACCTTCACAAAGCCATCCGGAAATTGAAGTCTCCAACTCTCATTACTCAATGCTCTATCAAGTCTTTCAACTAATATCATAAGTCACCAGCTAGCATCCATGGCTCTGTCATTCCCTCAGCTATATGCTTCAAATGCATAAATTGAAATTTCTTGCTACTTAAGGAGGCTGTAATAAGCTCCTTCTTCCCCACCACCACAATTCCACACAAAAAAATTCTTTCGTGAATTCATCATAAAACAATTGTTAAAAAGAAAAATAAACAAAACAAAAAATATTGAGCAAGATTAGGTGTCTCCTCAATAACAACTTCCATACCCGTGTCCGTTGCGCTATTGAGTCCATTCTCACTTGCATCCACAGAACCATAAGTAATAAGTCTCAAATCCATCTCCTTCACAAGATTTTGATTTTGATCCCTCCTCAGGGTGTATATAGTAAATTTGGCGGTATGGACAGATTTGGATTAATATTAACCTGTCGGCCCATACTCATATTAGGCAATGAGCCCAGAATTTTATCAATGTTATTTCCACCCCCTACTTCCCCAAAGAGTTCTTGAACTGGGCCTGTAATCTGTATGACTTGATACACATTGCTTTCCAATTAAATTTTTTTTACTTTTGTCATTTTACTCAGTTTCTCGCGTGTCCTACAAAATTACAAAAATACTCATGTCCGCTACTTGTGTAGCGGAACACCCTACCAAATTTAGCGGAACACCCTACCAGATTTATTTTTTATAACGTCCGCTACTTAAGTGGTGGACTACATTTTTCAAAAATTTCTTATTTTTATAACATCCACTACTTAAGTAGCAAAAGGGTAAAACGGAAAAGACATAGGACGCACAAGAATTGGTAGAGTGGCCGAAATAAATCTCTTAAAAAGCTCTACATACGAACTTGGGTTGGACTGTACTTGATAATAAGGAAGCAGAAGCTTGGATTAAGGAAGCATTTGTATCCAATAAAGAAAAATATATCAATTCTTATTTAGAGTAAAAATTCAATTTGGTCTCTAACAATTTTGCCTAAAATATATCCGTCATAATTTGAATTCAGACCAATTTAACCTCTAACAAAAATTAATGCAAATTAGTCTTTGGCAACTTTGTATGATGATAAAATCATAACTAATTCATATTTACCGAATAAAAATTTTCACTATAATTCTCACACTCAACTCTCCTACATAATAAATACTCCTTATATCTATTAATATGAAAAAGCCACACTTATTTGCCTTTCTCTCTCCTAAAAAATCCTCTCCTCTCAAACATCCTATCTTCTCATGCATTTGGCAATTAATGTTATTATTACAATTAATGACTCTACTAATATTCTACAACAAATAAGTCAAAAATTCAAAATTCAAATGTTTTGAAAATCAATATTAAATGTGGTTATTTCAATTAAATTTATTTGATATTGTTTTCAAAATTCAAATGTAAAAATTAATTGTGAATTGTCATGATTTCTTCTTAACTTGGCTATATAAGGTGATGGTGATGAAAAAACTTTACTCAATACTAACAATATTTTTTTTATTCTTTTCCTATTACTTTGGCAAAAATCAATTTTTCGTTCTTCTTATTTTTATTGCATAATTAAAGGATAGGAGAATTGAGTTTTTTTTAAAAAAGAAAAAGAAATGCATGATATCTTTTTAAAGGTAAATTGAATTTGATTGTTTTATAATGCTATCTATTTATTTGTTGTTTATTCTTTGTTTTCATTATTTTTTTAATTGTTTCAATGTTTGGTTTATTGAATTGTGTTCATGTTGTGGTTATTATTTTATTTCATTAGTATTCATGTTGGTTATTGTTTGGTTTCATTATAGGAATAACCTAATCTTTTGATTTTTCTTTTTAATTAGTACTGCTAATACTTTTGCCATTTTTATTATTGATTCGTAGAAGAAAAAAAAACATAACTTTTTCTAAATTCTAATACTTTTCTCATTTTCTATTTGATTTGTTTTGCAAAAGGAGGACAAAGGTTTGCAATGATGTCTTGAATGAGTTGATTTGATGAAACATAGATACATGTAAATACTTTTTTTATGGTACAAATATTCATGCTATTCTATTTTAATGTCAATATCTTATAATATCAGGGTTGCATTTTTACAGGATTATGCTCTCTTCAAGAACTACTCAACCATATGAGGCCCATTGGTGTAGACGTGAAAAAAAATTGTGTTCTAAGTCATTGAACTATTTGTTTTTTTGCTTGAAAACTTTGTATTTATAATTTATTTTATTCGTACTTTGTTTAAAGTGCTTAAAATTAAAAAATTTGTTATTTGAATTCAAGATGACATCGCTATACTTTATTTTTAATATGTTTAGAGTTTTTGAAGATGACTAAAATTATTAAAGGATCAGAAATTAATATCTCGATGCATTTTTTTTATATTGATCTTAATCAATGCATGCTACTCACTATTTGCTCTGTATATATGTTTTACCATTTACTTCATCGTGTATTCAGTGGTGGGAGGAATAAAGTAAGAAATTTCGAATAAGAAAATAATTTTTTATTTTAAATTGTTTCTACCCATTCATTAGTTGGTTCATGGATGATTGACGTTGAACTTGATAGGAAGAATTATGATTCGATCCCTGCAACCACGACCAGGAGGCTTGAACCACATGCCAAAAATGATTTGTATGTCAATTGGTTACTATTTTCAAAATTCTTAAATAATAATTGCTATTGATTACATATTTAAATTTGGAAAAGGAAATTATTATTATTTATTACCATAATATCGATAATGAAGAGCCAAACAAAAACAAATTGTATATCATCCATATCTATATTTAGGTAAAATTACTCTTTCAGTACCGATTTGGTTTTTTATGTTATTTTTGTCTTTTTTTATTTTTCATCCATATTTGTATATAATTTTTCAAGCTTTGAAATTATAATTTTTTTGGCCATAGCATATATGTATCAACAGAAATTTTTCTAATAGAATATCATTACGGTTTTTCTTGGAGATGGAAAATTCGTCCACTTGGTCGTATCAATTTATAATTATTCCTCAATCAGTTAAAAAAATGAAATTGGCTGATATTATGACAAGGAAAATGGCAAAATGCTCATTTGTATGGATAAAATTGAACGAAGAAATCGAAGAATACTTAACAGTTTTATCTCTTTTTCAAAATGGTTCACAATGTAATTCTTTTTTTTTCCGATGATCCCTTCGTAAGATTTAGCAATCCCCTTAGGACAATACTAGGTAGCATAGATATATATCATTATGTTATATGTATAATGTTGCCCTATGTCTATCTTGGGTAAAAAATCTATATCCAGCTATCTATATGTTAAAATGGATTAAAGTTTTCTACATTAGGCACGGGTCAGGATCCACATATGGTCCAGAGACTAGACATGTTATTTTTTAAATAGTATTTTTATTATACACCTTTTTATTTTATTTTATTTTTTATAATTATTATACACTTTTTTAATTATAATATATTATATATTAAATTTAATCAAAAGACACAAATATTATGTGTGACTTATTCATATTTAATTATGCATGTTATTTTTATTTTTTTTTCTATTTTATATTTTTAAATTTAAAATATCAAATTGTTAATTTTTTATGTCATATTTTTCCCGTGCTTGGCACGGGTCCGGAGACTAGTTTGTTAGAGTTTGAAGGACAAACAGTCAGTATAATTTAATTTTACACTAACAATCATACAAAAAAAGTGGGGCTAAGTAGGTTGATATGACAGAAAACATATTGTAATTGGTTGAATTAAAATAATTTTACATTTTCAATGCATTTTTTTTATTGACCTCTCCTCCTCCTTATTTTTCCTTAAATAGAGAGGAGTTTATATATATCTAAGACAGAAAGGAAGTCCAATTGTATTCTTTTAATATCAATGGGACAGGCAGTAACAATGTATGTAACGTTGTTGTTTGAGACTTGTAGTACTATCTACATTGGTGGCTGATTGCCATTAACTAAGCTTCAAAAGAACAGGTACCAACACCACACCTCCCTCCCAAACTAAGCTTCAAACATTGGGGACCCACTTTTCAGGAAAAAACGGTCTCTCACACACACCGCATAATGAATACTTAAGCTGTCAAACCGGCTGGCCCGGCCCAACCAGTCCACCCGCTGAGCCACAGACAAAACAAATGAGCTAGTCCAGTCCATTTTATTTTATTTTATTTTTTTCTTTTTATTTAATACTACTTCTGTACCACAATATATGTCACTTTGACATTTTTACGCATATTAAGAAATGTAATCATTGTTGTATGGAAAAGAGAAATTATGAGTTAATTTACAAAATTGTCCTTCATTTATGGTATTGAAAAAATAAATTGAAAAATTGAAAGAAGAGAGAGTAATAAATAATTAAGGGTATAATAGGAAAAGTTGCATTAAATGCTTCCTTGGTAATGTAAAGTGACATATAATTTGGTACAAATTTTTTCCTCAAAGTGACATATAATTTGGTACGGAGGGAGTATTTTTATATCATTTTGATGTATTAGTTTTTTATAATTATCAATTTTATAGAGATATTATTTGATGCAAGTCTAAATAATTTTTACATCAACACTAAATATCAATTAAACTCTAGTTTTAGGGAAATATATTGTTTTTATTAAGCTTACACATTTAAATATATTTTTTATAATAATTTATCAATTAAATAATAATTTTTTATTGATAATATTTTTACAAAAATGACATAAATATATTTTTATCAATTAAATTATGGGCTAATGGGCCAGCCTAAAGTTCAATGAGCTAGCCCTGCCCGATTTCGATATGGACTAAATAGGCTTGACCCAAAAAAATCCGATGAAAATTTGGACTATATTTTTTGAGGTCCGACCCATTTTGACAGCTCTGTGAATAGTTCATCCCATCAAGCTCTAAACACCGTAATTTTGGGATCCAATTAATGCTAGCTGCATCACTGATCACTGTTCATTCTATATTTTTGTATTGGTAGAAGCCTATTTTAGGATTTTCTTGTGCAGTTAGTAAGCATTCATTACTCATTAGACAGTGAATAGAACCGGTGGCAACCGTATTTTCGGCGACAGGAATTGTATATTAATTGTTGCTAACATGCTACCTAGTACGTATTGCTTTCCACAATATTTTTCTATGGATATACTCTATGGCTATTACTATAAGAAAAATATTATGGGCACATGTTAAAAGAGTTTAATATAAAAGTACTTTTTAGTATTTTTGTAATCAATTTATTTTAACATTAAATTTATTGTATTATTTATGTTAAATTTTTTTATTTGGATAGCTCATCATCATGTGTCCTAAAGATACATATTATCATTACTCTTATTATATATATATATATATATATATGGAGAATGTTAACATGTGCCCTTAAGGGTAAGGACACATGTTAAGAATACAAATGTGGTAAAAATTTATTGTAACTTGTGTATTCATTAACTATTTAAACATTAAATGTTTTGTATCATTAAATACAAAGTTTCTACTTTTAGGTAGCTTAACATGTGCCCTTAGGGCACATGTTAACATAGAGTTAATGTATTGATCGATTATCATCTAACTCGAACAACTACATATATATGTAAAATCAATTAGAAAATGCTAACAAGTACATTCATTGTCTTAAAGTTTAAAAAATTGTTTTTGTTCTGAAATGGGTCAAGGCCTAATCTAACATGCTTAGGCCACGACGAAGATATGACTTTCGGCCGGAGCTCAACGGACACGAGCAAACAACACTCGTAATGTTTGTCTTTGGTACTTATGGCTTTTAATGCTAATTAATTCCCTCTCTGTTGATAACGATCATGCGTCGATGATGCCATGAATGTATGGAGTGAGAGGAGTATATGTATTATTGTGAGATTAGAAGATATAATGACTAACAAATTGTACTGTGAATATTAAAAGCATCACATTAAATTAATTGCACTTTTTTTTTCGAGTGTCCTTTTCTTCTTCCCATTCAACCCCTTCTCTTTCCTCGTTATCTCTCTCGAAAACACGGATACTCCTACTACTAATTCTTCCAAGATCATGTTAAAAGTAAGTCCTATAAAGCCATGGCTAATTTAATTGAGTGGAAACAATTACTTAAAATTCATGGATTTTGTTCTAGAGTACATACTTCAATTACTAAGTTCAAATTCTCTTAAAGACGGTTCATTAACGTCATTTTTATTAATAAAAAAAAAATTCTTTTCCCAATTTTTTTTAAACTTAAAAGATTTACATGTAATATGTGTAAAATGAACAAAAATATGTTATTAATTATGAGACGGAATGGAGTATTATTATTGGATGAATCACACTATATCTCTTTTGTTAGTACTCGGTATGTCCCCCAACTAAAAAAATGACATTCAATTTTGAGGTGTGCCATTGAAAGACTTGTTCATGTATTCCCTTGTTTTTATTGGGTGAGTGGGTAGTATACTTTAAAAACCAAGTGACTATTTTACCCAATGGAGAAACATACAGATATACATGATAGAATAGTGATATGTTTGGTTTTACATGTATAAATATAAATATCTCACAAAAAGCAATAAACCTTCATATATATACACCCAACCCAACTAACTACATTGGTGGACATTGATGAGGGAGGACTCATAATAATTCAAAACACCGAAAGCCTAGCTAGTAACCAAGGAAAAATATATGCAGCTTAATTTCAACAACTCCTAACTAGCATGATCTCTATTCCTCATTAATTGCCCCACTTTCTGTTTTGCCACTCTCTTCTATAAATCACTTTTTCTCACTTCCTTTCCTTCACAATTAAACCACTCTTCAAATACACATACCCCATCTCTTAAAAAACATCTCTCTCTCATTCTTCACTTCGCATTCTTAATTTGCATTCATCATATCATAATAATATTCCTCCATACACACATTGCCAACTATATTTATTTTTTGTATTATCACCACCATCACTACTTAGGTCTTTTTTGATAAAAACTATATATACATACCTACCTTCAATCAACCTGTTCTCCGGTGAATGTTTTTGAGAAGAGGTTGTGTTTCATTTTTTGTTTGTGGTGTGGTGAAACTATAACTACTAAAGCTGTATTTGCGGTTATTGGGTCCCACAACCACATGGATACATCAACTGCTTTAATGATCTTAACAGCCATAGCAGCCTACTTAATATGGTTCTCATTCATCACACGATCATTAAAGGGTCCACGTGTCTGGCCTATATTGGGTAGTGTACCTGGTCTCATCCACCATGCCAACCGCATGCACGACTGGATCGCTGAAAATCTACGCGCGTGTGGCGGCACGTACCAAACTTGCATCTGCGCCATTCCTTTCCTCGCTAGAAAACAGTGTCTCATCACTGTCACATGCGACCCAAAAAACCTTGAACACATTCTCAAACTCCGTTTCGATAATTACCCGAAAGGTCCAACGTGGCAGTCAGCTTTTCATGACTTACTCGGAGAAGGTATATTCAACTCAGATGGTGACACGTGGAAGTTCCAACGTAAAACCGCCGCACTTGAATTCACCACTCGCACCTTACGACAAGCCATGTCTCGTTGGGTTAGCCGAGCCATAAAATTTAGATTCTGTCCTATTTTAGCCACCGCTCAGGAAGAAAAAAACCCGGTCGATCTTCAAGACCTTCTTCTTCGGCTCACTTTTGATAACATATGTGGCTTGGCTTTCGGTAAAGACCCTCAAACACTAGCTGTAGGACTTCCAGAAAACGGTTTCGCGCTTTCTTTCGATCGAGCCACAGAAGCCACACTGCAACGATTCATTTTACCCGATTTTGTTTGGAAGCTGAAGAAATGGCTTGGGTTAGGAATGGAAGTGAGCTTAAGCCGAAGCCTTAAACACATAGATCAATATCTCTCCAACATCATTCAGAATCGTAAGCTGGAGCTTAAGAATGGAAGTGAAGACCTAAACGACGATTTACTTTCGCGTTTCATGAAGAAAAAAGAGTCTTATTCTGAAGAGTTTCTTCAACATGTGGCTCTTAATTTCATCCTCGCTGGACGTGACACGTCATCGGTTGCTCTAAGTTGGTTTTTCTGGCTCTGTATGAAAAATCCAGAAGTTGAGGAAAAAATTCTGATTGAGATTTGCACCGTTCTGATGGAGACACGTGGCGGTGATGTGGCAAAATGGACGGATGAGCCTCTTGCTTTTGATGAAGTTGATCGTTTGGTTTATCTGAAAGCTGCTTTGTCTGAGAGTTTACGACTTTACCCTTCAGTTCCTGAAGATTCGAAGCATGTGGTGAACGACGACGTTTTGCCAAACGGAACATTTGTTCCGGCGGGTTCGATGGTGACGTATTCGATTTACTCTGTTGGGAGGATGAAGTTTATTTGGGGAGAGGATTGTCTTGAATTTAAACCTGAACGGTGGCTTTTTAGCGACGGTGAAAAGTTGCAGGGATCTTATAAATTTGTTTCGTTCAATGCGGGACCTAGGATTTGTTTAGGTAAGGATTTGGCTTATTTGCAAATGAAGTCTATTGCCGCTGCGGTTCTGCTACGCCACTGTCTGACGGTTGTACCGGGACACCGGGTGGAGCAAAAGATGTCGTTGACTTTGTTCATGAAGTATGGGCTTAAGGTGAATGTGCATCCAAGGGATCTTGCACCTGTGCTGGAAAAGATAAGCAACAAAGGTTTAGAGGTTGAAACTTGAAAACGCAATAGTGAGTAAAGTAAAAATACATCATCAATTTTAAATAAAAATTATGTGTAATATTTATTGATGGTTGAATAAATTATAGTTATTTGTTTTTTATACAGGGTTAATTATATGTTTCATGGGTAAACTAGTGTTGTATTATGCACAAGTTTTTTTCATACAGTTAATTAAAAGACATAGTATTTTGTTGATGTGAGGATGACTGAATATGTGATTGATGACGATGATAAGTTAATTTGTGGTGACTTACTCAAGTTACAAATACCAGTTTAGGTATGGCAATAAAACCCATACCCGTGGGTATCCATTCAAACCCTACCTGCTTTGACGGGGAAAACCCGAGTTGACTATATTTGAGTTTGGGTATGAGTTTTCTCCGATTTTAAAAGATGAGTTTGGGGCGGGTAACAGGGACATTGATACCCACACCGAATCCGTCCCCGAACCCGCCCCGCTTATGTTAAAATTAGATTTTACCTCTTTGGAATTAGAAACTGTTAAACAATCTCTTAAATTATATTCATATATTTATTTTTTATTTTTAATTTGAGTAATAAACAAATGATTTTCTCTATTTCTTTTATTTATTTAAAAAATATTGTTAAAACAAAATAATTTTGGACTTTTAACCTTTTCTTTTAATAAAAAAATACTAAAATACAATCATAATTCATGTGGAAAGATGCATAACGGGGATACCCGAACCCCGTTGGGAATACCCGATCCCCGTTGGGTAGGGTTTGGGGTTATACTTTTTATCCCCGCTTGAAATTGGGATGGGTTTGGGGAAACCCGGACTTTATGGGTTTGAGTTTGGGGAGGGCAAAATCCGCCCCCGTCCCGCCCCGTTGCCATGCCTATACGAGTTGATGTTTAATCGTGATAATTGATAAATAATGTGCATGCCCTATTTTTCCGTAAAAAAAAAGTGTATATCCTATTTATGTTGCAGTCATGTAGGGAGACATGTCGGAGGTTGAATCATGACGAAATGGAGCTAAGAGGTCGAGGAGACCTTTGATGCGTTATGGGTAGAAAATTCTTAAGTAAAAGCGAGACATTGTTGGAATGTCCTTTTGGTGCGTATCAACCCAAAGTTAAAAGGATTCATGTTTTGTAGTTAATTGATGATCATGATTTAGGATTCATAGTTATTATCATATACATTGATGTCGATTTTTTTTTTTTGACAGAAACTCGAAATATACTTTTATAGATACATTTAATTTCCTTTTTTTTTTAGATAAAAAAGGCTAGTGTAGTGTAAATGCATCATTTGTAAAAACTTGACATTTAATATCCTTTTACTCTTTCATGTTATGTATTTGAGGATGATCATGATTCACCTTCATATGATTACCCTACGACTACTTGTGCATAATTTGTATGGTTATATGATGAGATAACAACAGTTGCAAAGCTTGAGATTGAAGAGATTACTTGATTGACAAGCCGGCCATCACAAATATATTAGTTTAGGTTTATTTTGTTTTGTGTTTTTCAGATCAGGTGACATATTGATTGATGAAAATTTAGTATATTAGAGTTAGTTTAGTGCATCATCATAATTCTCTAAGTAATAAAAGCGGTTGAGTAGGCAGTTTTAAACTGTAGCCCTCATTAGCAGTATAGGTTTTGTTTTGCATACTTATCTAGCACATCTGCTGTCACTTTTATGAGTTTTCTAGAGCTCCTACCAACTTTATGTTATTTTTCCTTTTGGACAAAACTTTATTGATTCTTAATTATTTGCTTTGATTTAAGTGTTTAATTCTCTATGAATGTTGCTACTGCCAACATTATGTTGCTTGATTGAATGTTGATGTTACCAAGCTTTTAATGAATGCTGTTATTGTTGGCATTGTTGGATGTGTGGGTTTATAGGAGTGCCTATATGATAGGAAGCTGATAGGTAATGAATGATAATGGAGTCTATGTTACTAAACTTTTCGGAGGGAACCTTTTCTATCAAGTATCTGGTGAATAGGGTGAAACTTACTTCTTTGAAATGGTTATGGGTAAAAATCCTGCCATCCCTTGTTTTTTCTATGAGCGGGGGATTCACCTATTTTGTGATGAAAACGTTAGAGTTTGTTTGGGTTTACATAGCTGGGTTTAGGTGGTCCTGGTTGGATGCCCTTTGGTATATGTTTTGCTTTAGTCGTTGATCTTTTCTTCTCTTCGAGGAGAGTCAGGTCTTCTCGTGGTTGAGGAGGTGGGAATTCTTTGTGTTTTAGGAGTCTAGACTGTTATTAATATTTGAAGAATTCTTGCCCCTTGCCCTCCCGAAAAGACTTTTTTTGACATTGCTTTAAAAGTTTGGAGCGTAAAAGATTATTTTTAAACTAGGAAAAGTGCACTTGCGGTGTCATCTATTGTATTTAGCAAAATTGATGGTCGATATTCTGATGTGATTCTCGCCTAAACAGGTATATATGTATACAATTTGAATTTTTTGCTATCAATCTAAAAATTTGTCTTTTTAGGCAAAGGAATTACATTTTATAACCTAAATGAAGTATTGACGAAAAATAAAGTCTATATTGAAAAGAGTTCACATATCAATCACCTTATAAACCAAAGATGCACGAGTACTCCATTTGAGGAAGAATACTAGTACCGGGTATGTACCTGCACCTAGGCAATGTAACTAATTTTTATAAAAATGAGTAATGCTAGTAATTTTTTTGATGTTGATGGATCCTGCGGGAACCAGAAACTAGGGGTGATCGTATCCGAACCAATCTAAAATTAAAACCGCAAACGAACCAATCCAAACCGAAACCGCATTTAGTTTAAACCACACGGATCATTTTTCTTCTAAACCGCGCGATTTAGTTTGGTTTGCGGTTTTCATTTTAGAAAACTGAACCAAACCGCAATACATAACTTAAATCTATCAATTAGTAGTAATCAACCTACTACCTAGTCCAACTTAACAATTTCAACCCAAATTGAGTCTATAAAAGTAAGATGTCAAAACATATCATTTAAGGCAATACAAAACTATACTATTGGTATTAAAAATAAGTTTTTATGTATATGGAATTTATGTTTACGCATATTATATCATGTAAACAATAAATAAATTAAAATTTCCTATGTTTATTTTGTAACAAGTTGGTAATATCGTCATATTTTTTATATTGCGATAAACCGCACAAACCGAACCAACCCTAACCGCATTGACTTGGTTTGGTTTGGATGACTTTTTAAAAATCAACCGAACCAAACCGAACCGCATGCATTTTTATCTCGCGGTTAAGATGACTTTTATGTTCAAAACCGAACCAAACCGCACGGCTAACACTCCTACAAATTAGTACCTTTAAATAAGTAATATGACATGAATAAATAGATCAACGAGTTAATAGGTTAATAAGATTGAATTTATATTTTGGGATTTAACCCGATATTTAGAGATAATGTCTTTAATTATAAGACAATTTCTTTCAATTATATATTTATTATAATGTTATGCCGGAATTAATATGTTAGTAACTATTAACTAAGCTTAAATTTACAAAAATATCATCTGAAAAGATTTTATTTTTTTTGGTCAAGAAAAGATATTTTTTTTAACGCATAGCATAAAATATAATAATAAATAAATAAATAAGTAAATATAGTTCATATTTACATAAAAGACATCGTCCTAATAATACGCCTATGTTTTTGTGTGGCCTAAATGAAATTTTTAATTAAATATGGCATGAAAAACCCTCATTCCTTATTTCTTTTACGAGTGGAAGATGCAACATATATTTTGCTGGAACTGACAGAGTTTGATGAGGTTTAAAGTATGTAGGGTCTCCTTAAATTCGATTGGTTGGTGACCTTTTAAGTCTATGTCCTTCTTCGCAGTTGATCTTTGTCTACCTCTCTAGAGGATTTTAGATCTTCTTATGATCGAAGGTTAGAGGTGTTTAGTTTATGTTGTTGCTGCCTCTGACTTTGTATGTGCGTTTTTTAGAGCATGTTGAACTTTGCTATGCTGCCTAGAGCCAAACTATCAAACCAGCAGAGAAATACTCCACACTTGACCCCCAACTAGATAATATACAAAAGTAACAACAATTGCACACAAAGACACATTATTATATATTATATTGTGTCTCATATAATAACTTTCCATTTATCTTACATGTTGGTGGTATAAATTACAATTTATTATATGAGACACAATATAATATATTCTAGTCTAGACATAAAAGTAGTATAAAGTATTTTTAACATAATATGTGTGTAAAAAAAAAAGTATTTATGAGATAGAGTAGTCATATTATTTGCATATGACCTAATCATGTTCGGATAATATAAGCTTGTCTAAGTCCCGTACTATAGTCAAATGTTTTCTTTTTAAATCAGAGTCTAATGCTTTTAAAAAGAATATTTAACCAACAAAGTCAAACTTAAGGGGATTTGAAATACTTTTAATCTAAATGTACATAATAACATTGTTTTCCTTATGTAAAAAAAAACATTTGTTTTCTCTTACTATTTCACTACATAGCAGATCTCAAAATAATTTTTCAATACTTTAATCATATTTACAAAATAGATTATCGTGTAGGTTAGACTTTCTATAAGGTCAAGTTATATCTTAAAAAAGTTTATATAAACAAGGAGTAATTGTTAATTAAGTTTTACAAAAGTCAATTCAATCGCCTTGAACATTCCTTGAAACAGGCTAACAGGTCAAACAATGTCTAACTAAAAAAATGCTTATGACATAATAAAAGTGAGAAGTCTTCAGCTATTTTGACAAATCATTTTTTTTTTTTGTCAACTAGCCTAATGGCTATAAATTCTACCATTTTAAGGTGGATAAGTGGGATGACCAGGGTTCGAACCCTGACTCCCTATATATATAATGCAACGTCCTACCAACTGAGCTAAACTCATGAGACACAAATCATATTTATCTAACTAAAACATAACTCGACTAAACGTATTTCTACCTTATTAGCAAATGTAATTGAACTTCCACACACGCAAAAAAGTAATTTAAAAAAAAAAATGTTGAGTCCTTGGCACAAGCTATTGAAGTTGATGAGTTAATGAGATATTTTACCGATTTAATCGTGATTAATAAATTTGAGCTATGTTGTTTTTATTTGTTATTTGTCTTTTACCTTTAGTTTTTTGGTTATTATTTGGTGTCTGTCCCTTGTATTTTTATTTTTGACTACACTTGTTTGTTAGTTTGTATATTTTTTATTTTGGTAGATGCATATAAAATAAAAGATAACTATTAAAAGATCACACACAATAAAATAACATAGTGGCACAAGTGGTTGATACTTTGGCTCCTTAACCATTTGGTTTTGGGTTTGATCTCCGGCCGGTGCATATGGAGAAGTATTTATTGTGAGAAGCTAACCCCTTAAATGAATCTCACTTATCTCGAGAGAATTAGTCTCTGCAGTTATGCGCAGAGGATACCTTTGATTTACCAAAAAAATCACACATTTCTAGGCGTTAGTTTGTATCTTTTACTTATTTTATTTTTTTGGTCAAGCTATCTTTTACCTATTCTTTTAATTATAAAAAATATATTGTTCTTTTTATTATTTTTATTTGTAAATTTAAGTTTTCTCTAGCGGGTAGAATCGGTATATCATTATTGTTGTCTTTAAATAAAAGATATGGTATCCGATGAAATGAAATTATGATTAAATATGTTTATTGTAGTACAATTTTTTTTGCTTCCATAAAAAAAATCACACTTTCCTAAGATATTGGACTTGAGTGGTTAATGAGCTCCCCCTAAAATGAATTTTTCAGGAGAAACCGAATTTGATTTATAGTGAAAATAATTATTAATCAGATTTTTCTATCATTCTGACCCAACTCTGAATTACCGGGGTGCCTTTCCCCTGAAAACAAGACGGTTAGTAACCAAAAATTTATCCTTCAACTTTTAAATTTTTAAAATTATTTATAGAGCCGTGTTTAAAATATTTATTAAAAATTTCTCCTGACAAAAAATAGAATTGCTTAATATAAGATAAATAATATGAATTTTTAAAATGCCAAAATTCAATATAAAATCATGAAAATCTGGAGTTAAAAATTAAAGTTGGAGTTAATTTTTTTTTTTGGATGAACTTTTGATAATGTTCAAAACATTATAATAAAAAATTATTAAAAAAAAATATTGACTTAGAAATAAAGATTAAAATTGTTTGCCGGATAATTTTATAAAGATTAAAACATGCATTTTTTATAGAATAAAGAAATATATTAACCTATAAATTATTAGGAATAATTGTAAAAAAATAGCATTAAAAAAAAGGGGGGGGGGGGGGGGGAAATGTAAAGAATTAATTACCAGAAACAAGTCATGTAATTCGTGCATAGTACGGAGTATGGTTCAATGTCTCTCTTCTTGTCAATGTTGGTTCATTCACTTTAGTATGGTTCAATGTCTCACTTCCTTTATGAAAAAAATAATATAAAATAATCTCCTTTAAATAATTCATTAATTATTTTTACTTTACAAAAATGATTTGGTTTTTTAAGAATTTAACAAATTCTGCCAATTATTCTATAATTTTGATTTTCTTTATAATAATATTTATTTTTAATTTTACTAAATATAAAAATATACTTATAAATACTTACTAATATTATTAAACAAAGAAAAGGAAAAAAACAAAAAAAGGAAAGTGAAAAGAAAAGGATAAGTTTTTTTTAAAAATTATCTTAATTATGGCATGTCAATAAATGATCCTAATCTTAACAATAATATATCAGATTTGTTTTTGAGCAAAATATATATATATGAAATGTTTGTGAAAATGTATGAGATATTTAATACCAAAAAAACAAAGAAAATAGTACTATACTATGAGTGTGATGGGGTACGATTGATGGTTGAGTAAGTTTCCGTTAAAGATAAGAAAAATTCGCTGTTACAGATCCACTGCACTCACCACATGATTATCATCATCCACCACACATATCTTGTGAAATAACCAAGGTACGTCAATCCAACGGTTATATTATGAACGCATTAAAACTCACGCGTCACACGGAATCTCTCGTTTTTCTTTTAATTTTTTAATCAGCAATTTTTTTAATAATTTCCCACTAAATTTAATGCTTTAGAACAAAAAAACACACTAAACTGTTTTTTTGTGAAGCATTGCATTTGTTCATTTCTCATTCTCATTTTCTTCATAATATTTCATTCTTTTTTCTCTATTCTTCATCTTTTCAACTTCTCTTCGTTGCTTCGTTTCAGTAAAGCGTCGTCGTTTTGATTTCGAAGAAACAAACACACTGTGAGTATTTGTAGGGTTACGTTAGTGTATGCATTTTCGTTTCTTACTTTGAATTTTTATTTTATTTTTTGTAATGGTTTCAACTTTGAAGTTCAACACTGTGAAATTTTTGAAAACTATTGTTGTTGAGGATCATTTGCATGTTTTTAATTTCAGAATTTGAATATGTATGATGTTAATTTTGTGCATAAGAATTGTAGTTTATGGTTGTATTTGTGTCTACATTTACTAATTGGTGTTTTGAAGTTGCATTTTGAGTAAAAAAAATTGTGAATTTTGTTTCTTATGTTATCATTTTAGTTCAATTGAGTTTGTTAAACAATTGGATCTGAGTTCAAATTTTTCTGATTTTTTATGTTGTTATGTAATGTTGTCTCCTATTTGTTGAAATTATGTGATGGATTGTGTTATCTGGATTACAAGAGATAAATGTAAGAAAGACCTAATTTTTGTTTGTTTGTTATGTTGTTAAGTTTTTCTCAAGACAGGGATGGTAATTAATTATTTATGATTCTGTAGATTTTATATTTAATGTACAGTAATTGAAAAGCAAGAGTTTCGAAGGATTTTGATAAATGTATAATCCATTTTGATTGTTACTCTTTTGACTACATTGGCAGAAAATATAATGTTGTGGGTAAAATTCTCAAAATTTTCAAATACCAAGGTGTGTGTGTGTGTGTGTGTGTTTGTGTTATGTGTTTCATGTTGGGATGTGAATCATGTTTGTCTGAGTGGACTTTGTGTAGTTATTGATTTTGAAAAAACTTAGTTCCTAAGTTATCTTCATCGCTTCTTTGCTAGTGGTTCACTCTTTTGATGTTCTGAAGGTAAAATGAGTGAGTGTTTTCAAGAACAAGTTCGAGCGATGGTTTCCATGGTATTAAGGGACACTGGAGTGTTTAATGCTTTTAACTGAATTTCCAAATCAACTAACATTAATGGTTGGCATTGATGTTGTGTTATTAGTTTTAAAACCATATGAGAATATCAGCATGTTTTCTAATTTTTAATCAGTGGATTTTCCTAGTTCTGTGTATTTTTGTTTTGGATTTAAAAGCTTCTGTAACGTGTGTTGTCGTGTAGCACGATCCAATGATTGCTGCAGTCTACAACACAAATCAAAGATTATTTAAACATAGATTATTTATTATATGATATATGTATCTGTCGTGCTGTGAGATTCAATCATTTCCACATAGTTATATAATATATGTATATGTCGTGTAGCGGGATTCAAGAATTTCTACATAGATGATCCATTATATGATTGATATTTGTATGTGTCGTGTAGTGAGATTCAATAATTTCGATATAGATATTTGTATCCATTATATGATATCTGTTATATGATATTTGTATTTGTCGTGTAGCGGGATTGCATAATTTCCGTATAGATGATCTGTTATATGATATATGTCTGTCGTGTAGCGAGAGTCAATAATTTACGTATAGATGATGCGGTATATGATGTTTGTATCTGTTGTATAGAAGATCCGGTATATGATGTTTGTATTTGTCGTGTAGTCCACAACATAAATCAAAGTTGTACTTTTGTGTCGATACTTTGTTTATTAAATGTTCATTTTTGGAGGGAACAATCTGACATTGGAACTTTCTTTTGCAGGTTATTGTTGTGTAACGTTCTCCTCATCTATGATGATTTATATTTTATAAGAATAGATTAGCAAGCTTCCGGGGAATTTAGACGTACGCCATCTACTTACTGAACTTGGTGTTACAAATATCTATATCACAGACTTCATTGCAGTATTGAATGTGAATTTACACCCACATTTTGTTGGTATTTCCCGTCCTCTTTTTCTGTGTGTTTGGTGCAAGCTTTTCTGAAGACATGGCGCCATGGTGGGGAAAGCTTTCGTCCAAGGAGGTGAAGGAGAAGAAGACAAAGCGGGAAAATATTTTTGATATGATACAACGAAAATTTAAAAAGGCTTCAGAAGAGAAGAACTGCTATAAATCAGAAGGATCTAGGAAACATCATAGTAGCACTATCTCAAAGAAGGGATCTAGATCCTTTGGACCTTCAACAAAATCACGGTCACCGTCTCCAACCGTGTCCCGCTGTCTAAGTTTTGCAGACAATCATTATTCTCGGCCAGTCCCAGTGTCGGGCTCATCCCTTCCTACTGTTAGTAATGCAAATTCTGAAATTATTTTAACATCAAAACTGGAAAGAGCCACAGGAGATCCTACACCTAGACCATCTATATATTTTCCCCTGCCAGAACCTGGTTACCTAACTATAAGGGGCGAAGTTACAGATGTGGAAGGAGATATAGTCACTGCATCTGTTTCCTGTAACAGCTCTATTGATAGTGGTGACTCGTCTGATTCACATCCTGTTAGTCCTCTGGCATCTGACTTTGAAAATAGAAACACAGCCACCATTAACAATTCTTTCAGGTGAGTTTGTTTACTTCTCCATACATATTATTAAATGCTCTTAATATGTGTGCCTTATTTTCTGTTCATTCAATTACTAAAATTATTTCTATGTTTGTAAAGTGCGGTGCGCAAAGATCAATCACATATTACTATCGAAAGAACCTCAAGAGCACCCTCAAAACAAGCTCATAAATTGAGCAACCACAAGCTTTTGTCTACCTCGCCAAAAAGGGTTGCTTTGCCTCTGCAAGTAGGTCGCCCGGGTGGTTTTTGCAGTGCTCCAGATAGTTCAAAGTCTAGTCCTAGAAGTCCAATGCGAGCATTTGGTCCAGAGCAAGTGTTAAACTCAGGATTATGTATAGGAAAGCCTTATCCAGATATAGCTTCAGGGCACTGCTCTAGTCCAGGTTCAGGCCATGATTCTAGTAATAATTCAGTTGGTGGGGATCTGTCAGCAGTTAGAGCACACAACAAGTGTAGCGCTGAGTGTTCCCCAATACCTAGTCCCAGAATGACAAGCCCCGGTCCCAGTTCCAGGATACAGAGCAATAATGTCAGCCCTCTACATCCAAAATCTGGAGGTGCCGCATCAGAGTTTCCTACAAGACGTCCTGATGTCATTAAACAACAAAGTCATCGATTACCGCTTCCTCCAATAAAAGTGACTAAATCTTGTCCATTTTCTCCAACCTATTCTGCATCTTCAACTCCTTCAGCTCCTCGAAGTCCTGCCAGACCAGAAAATTCAACAAGCCCTGGTTCACGCTGGACAAAAGGGCAGTTGCTTGGAAGGGGAACATTTGGGCATGTTTATCTTGGTTTCAGCAGGTTGGTATTAAGTGGATTCCAGACCCATTTATATGTATTATGCTGTTATTATTGATATTCATTCATACACATTTCTGCGTGCATGATTATGGAATTCTCACCAAGAAATTAGCATTTGAATTTGCATCTGTCCATGTTTTATCCTTTATCTCTTATGTCAACTCTGGCCCTGATTCAAAATTGATATTTAATGTTTTTCAAATTTTGCCCTTTATCCACATATTTTTATTTTTGCATCAAGTTCTTTCAACTTTTTAGCTTGACTTAGTTCAACTTGTGATCTATGTAGAGAAAGTGGCGAGATGTGTGCAATGAAGGAGGTAACCCTTTTTTCAGATGACCCTAAATCACGAGAATGTGCGCAGCAACTTGGCCAAGTAAGCTTGCTAATCAAAAAACTGTTTCTTTGAGAAAACACTAGGATAGTGTGTGTGTCACTGTGTGCATCTAATAATGAACATCTCTTTATATGTGATGACATTTGCAGGAAATTGCACTGCTAAGTCAGTTGCGGCATCCAAACATAGTCCAGTATTATGGGTCTGAAACGGTATTTATTCAGTTATTGTTGTCAACTTGTCATTCAGTAAATGATTTCTCTTTCAAGTTTGCTTGCTTACAATCAAGATTTAAAAGTTCAAAATGTGTTAATTGCTTTATAAAATTTCATACCTAATAGGTAGATGACAAACTTTATATTTACTTGGAGTACGTTTCTGGTGGGTCAATCTATAAATTGCTTCAAGAATACGGACAATTAGGTGAAATTGCAATTCGGAATTACACTCGTCAAATTCTTTCAGGACTTGCATATTTGCATGCAAAGAACACTGTTCACAGGTGAGTTTGATTGATGGTAACATGTTTTATGTATAATATGACTCAATTATTATCTTTAATTGATGTTGTAATTTGTGAAACAATTTGTGCTGGTTCGGTTTTGATCAGGGACATCAAAGGAGCAAACATATTGGTGGACCCTAATGGACAGATAAAACTGGCAGATTTTGGGATGGCAAAGCATGTAAGAGCATTTATAAGATGGAGGATGTCTTCATGTGTACTATGCAACCTCTTTGGAATTGGAAAACATGGCTTGAGTAAAATATCTCTGTGCTTAAATTAGTATGTCATGGTGTCTAATATTGCCTATCTGTGGGATATTTTGCAGATAACTGGGCAGACTATTCCATTTTCTTTTAAAGGAAGTCCTTATTGGATGGCACCTGAGGTAAGTATGATTTCTGCGTCCACATAAATCTTCATGTCAGTGATTTTCTGTAATCTTATTTGAATGACTTCCTAAATTGTATAGGTTATAAAAAATTCAGATGGTTGTAATCTTGCTGTTGATATATGGAGTCTGGGATGCACTGTTTTGGAGATGGCAACAGCAAAACCTCCTTGGGGCCAGTATGAAGGGGTAAGTGAATTTTGAAGAAATATGGAAGTCTATGAATATTGTTGCATGTCCATTTCAAATCTATTTTCTGACAAAAATATATGAATCTTAGTTAGCGCACATGCTTGTATAGAAAAGAAAAAAAAACATTGATTGAATAACCTGTTTCTGCTGTTTCACACTCAATAGGTTGCTGCTATGTTTAAGATTGGGAACAGTAGAGAACTTCCTACAATTCCAGATCATCTATCAGAAGAAGGGAAAGATTTTGTCAGGCTTTGTTTGCAAAGGGATCCAATTGATCGTCCTTCAGCTAATCAACTTCTAGATCACCCATTTGTTAAAAGTGCTTCGTTGGAAAGATTCATTCTGAATGCTGATCCTTCAGAATCCCCATCTTCTGTTATAAATGCAATGAGATCTCTGGTAAAAGCAATTGAAATGTGTTGACCACTTGTGTTATTCAACTTGTTTTTGGATTTTCACAGATTCCATGAGTTCTTTATTGATCACTTCAATTGTTCTTTTAGGCCATTGGATCGTCTAAACATAATGTATGTTTAGACTTGGAAGCAGCTGGTATCCCTGGTATCCCTCCGACTAGAAGCTTCAGAGTTGGTTATGGACCAAGGTCTCTCTCTCTCTCCCTCTCTCTCAAACTCAATTGCTCACACACTTAAGCATGATAAAGGTCACATGAAAAAGAAATGCAATGGTTTACTTTTACATCTGAAATTTTGAAGTGCTCAGTTGCGACTTTGAATATTTAAAAGCTAGAATAGATGCACTGATGCACGGCGTTGTAGAAAATTTGGTCAAATTCCCCTATGCTATTTTTGTTTAAATAGAATTTTATTAAAAAATCTTTAATATGAAAGGAGATGTACTCAGTTTCTTTGGGCCCTTGTTTTCAGTAATGCTCATAAACCACCAAGGATCGTCTCATGTCCCGCTTCTCCATCTTTGGGGCTACGTTTGCCTTCAAGATCAACGAATTCAAGTGGAATGATACCTCCGTCTCATAATGCATCTGGCCCATCTACTCCGCAAACCTGTAGAAGTGGGACAATCCCATATCATCAAACAAAGCAACCTATATTCCCACAAGAAGCTCTGGGTATGATTCCAAAGTCTCCTAATGGTTTTTGGTCAAATGGAAGCACTGCTTATCAAGGTCCAAAGCATGGTCAGATTCAGAGAAAAACTCCAGATAGACATGCTTGCCGCCGGGATATAATTTCACATGAAAATGATTCTCTTGCAAACCATAATAGGAGGGCCATTGAAGGAGGAGTCCGAAGAGAATTTCAACAACAGCGGGAGAGGGGTAATGCGCGGCCAAATGCATCCCATAGATCATAAGTCTCTAGTGCACCCGTGGTTGGTCACACAAACGGCTTATGATTATAGCAGTAGCATAATAGCAAAAAACAAAAAAGTTACAGAGTAGATTTAATTTATTTAATTAGTTTTAGGCAAATGTACATCACTCTAACTTTGCGCTGCAAAGGGTAGTAGTGCCAATACAGATAACAAATATGTAGTGCCAATACAGATACAAATGTCCATTGTAAAGATGGTTTATAAACTCAATCACAGCTGAATAGTTGATAATTGCGTATTATGAATAAACCGAAATTTCAAAATAAAAACGCACATAGTTTGTGCTCGTCAACTCTAACATTATACAATACAATGAATATTACAAAAGTTTCAAAATGTAAGTTTTTATCACTACAGATTTCTAAATCGCTGAAAAGCTTTTTCAAACACATAGTTTGTCTGCACATATGAAGTTTGCTCTAGCTTAGAGTGGAAAGAGTCGAGTCAAACAAACCTCAAAGCTACTACTTTGTATTAGACAAACTTGCACTTAATTCCCATAGTTTTTGCGCCAACTCTTTATTTTTAGCTAAAGAGGTTGGGGTTGCCTTATTGCTATCCGTAAAGTACTCACCAGATATTCCATTTACTTGTGGATGTAATGCAAGGTAACATTGAGTTGCAGCTCCCTACAAAGGACACACCACCACAATTTCAATCAGTAAAAGTTCTGGTCTAACAGGAAACCTCACACACTGCTCTATCATTTTTCTTTAAACCCGAGACAAAATACCTGTTGCACATTTTTAAGGAAGTACTTTCCCACCATATTAGCAACGGCTGCAAAAACAAAAGATACATGAACAAAAATACAAAACATGGAGGAATTGGGTAAAAGAACAACCAGCTATTACAACTCCTTTAGCTTCTCTTCAAGTCTTTTGACGAGGCTAAACTCGATTAAATAGGATATCATATCTATTTCAATAAACAAGGATATTTAATGAACATTCTTAGGCAACAATTGAATGGTAAAGATACTAACCATTAAAATAAGCATGATACCGCAGAATATTTGTAATAATTGTACCAGGATGAAGGGAGTTAACTGTTATTTGCACTCCTTCTTCCTGTCAAACAAAGGAATATGAAAGGGTTCAACATCAAACAAACTCAACCAATAAGTTCACCATTTAGTCAAGCAAACCAGAGCGATGGAAAATTCCATTACTGAAGCAGGCTATTTAAAATGGGAGAAATCTATGCAGTAGACATAAGAGGCATTTTCCTCCACTAGGATTTCTCGATCTGTCAATGATTTACCATCATGGATGGTGAAACTTAACAAGTTCAATATGCATTAAATAAGGTTGAATCATATGAAATTGCATAAACAATTGTGTGATACCTTCAAGCGCCTTGCAAGCTCATTGGCATGCAAAATATTTGCGAGCTTGGATTGTCCATAAGCAGAATAACTGCTGTATCTGTAAAAAGTTGGATAGGGAAGGAGAAAATTATACAACTCTCTGGGAATTAAAACACTAAACATGAAAGGTTACCATTTAATAAAATAAAATTACTTAATAGCAGATAGAGGAAAGAATAATTGTAAATTAAACATAGCAACTAGATGATTACTCTGATTCATCGTTGATCTTATCAAAACGAATCCCTTCACTATATGCAAATCTGTGAGCCTCTGATGATACAATAACTATCCTTCCTTCCCGGTTGCATTCCTTTACAGTTTTTTTCATAGTCTCTAATAAAAGGTTTGTCAGCAGAAAATGGCCTACAAAATAGTATCAAGTATATTACCCTCATTTTCTGATATATCATTTAGAAAAAGATATACTCCCTTGGTCCCTTATTATAAGGAACCTTTTGTAATAATCACGGATATTCAGAAATGTTGTTGGAGTAATAAATTTCTTTGAAATGTGTGTGACTATTACTAGAATACTCTTTGTCTTATATCTATTCGTTATTGACTTTTCATATTCCAAGACAAAATTGATAGTATGATAAATGGTATTTGGAAAAGGAGTAATAAATGCACCTAGAAATGTGTTGAGGGTATTATATTCAGCGACAATTTTTTTTTATAATAAGGTCTTATAATTAGGGTATTACAAGAAAACCATGCAATTATGGAGTATTACCTAAATGATTGGTTGCAAACTGCAATTCAATATTGTCTTCAGAAAGCAAGAATGGAGTAGCCATCAACCCTGCATTGTTGCTTGAAAAGAAAGAGACAATATTAGGCCTCGTTTACTTTGCGAAAATGTTTTCTACTTCCATTTCCTAAAATTAGTGTTAATTTTACTTGAATAAAATTTTGCAATTTCAGAGATCATTTTAAAATATCGATAATACGAGGAACTAGAATAATAGATTGATACAGTCCTACAATTAATTTCAAGTACCAATACCGAATTGGATATTATCAGAAATTTAAATAACAACATCAATCCATATATATCTGAAACAAATCAAATCAGATTATAAAACACAGTATATAATTTCTTACATTAGAATATTGAGTGGAAGACCAGAGGAATTAAAATCTGCAGCAAATTTCCTAACAGATGCTAAAGAACTAAGATCTAACTCAAAAACATCAATTTTAGCAGTAGGAATTTCCTTAAGTAATGTTTCTTTAATAATCAAACCATTTTTCACATTCCTCACTGCCATAACAACATGAACACCACGCAAAGCAAGAACCCTAGTTGTTTCCAATCCAAGACCACTTGATGCACCTGAAATTAATCAACTAATCAAATAATCATAATCATAAATCAACATCAAAATTTAAAAAATTAATCCCAAATTTTGAGGAAATTGAAAAAGAAAAAAGAAAACCTGTGATGATTGCAGTGAGAGAGGTTCCATGAATTCCATGAGTGACTTGTTCGGCAGTTGATGAAGCTGAGAAACCGGATGGTCCTTTCCAACCAAGAAACCACATTTTTATTACACTGAAGAAACTATAGAGTCAAAGTTTGAGATAATTATTCATTTATTTTGATTTACTCTAATGTTTAAAATTATATTTATATGATCTAATAATAGTATTTTTGTATGATCGTATTTTTGTAATAAAAGTATTTCCATTTCTTAATTAATCACATGGTTATTTGTAATAAAAGTGTTTCCTTTTCTTTATTAATCACATGGTTAATTGTAATAAAAGTATTTCCTTTTTTTTATTAATCATGTGGTTTTTTTTTTATTTAAAGAAATCTTAATGGATGCTCCACTATAACATTACTAGAACTAGTAGTGAGCAGTAACTATCGATCATCAGTTTATTCAATGGTGGTTGGCGTTAAACTTGGTAGGGAAACCGCGGTTCGATCTCCCGCAACTGCGATTGAAAGGGGGCTGAAACTACTTTGTGTCAGAACTGACCCCCAAACCAAATTAAACTAGTGGTGAATAAAATAAAATAGTAAGTAGTAACTATTCTTTGACTAACTCTTATTTTCTTTTTTTGGTACATTTTCACTGGACTCTTATAAAATAAATAAATCTTTGACTAGAGAACATTAATTAATGGTTTCATTAATTGAAAGATTATTCCGTAAAATAAAATAAGAAACTGAAGCTTCTTCAAATAAATAAATTAATTTGAAGGAATTACTTTTAGATGAATTCTTAGGTACACATATTATATGGATGTGTACCGGTACACATGTGATGTGGTTAACAAGTAATATAGTAATTAATGCAGATTTGTCAAAAAAAAAAATTAATGCAGATTTTGTTTCTTTATTTAGTTTTTTATATTAAACACTACGTTTTAATATTTGCAAATGTATCCTTCCACAATAAATCAAATCATGCATCATATCTTTCAACTTAGATATAATTTTCATGTTTTTTCAACAAATTTTAATATTTTAATAATATTCTAATATTTTATAAATAATATTATTTTAGTAATTTGTATTTTCTTAACAATTAAAGTATGATTTCAATAACTTTTTTAATTATTCTAACAAAAAAAACTTTTAAAATTATTAACATGATTGATCTAACTACGATTTTAATATTTCAATATAATTACCATTCAATTTTTTTAATATTATTAGTTTATAAAGATTAATATTTATTTACCACTTAATCATTAATGCATATAATTATTAAAAAAACATTTATTTTTTAGTAAAAAAACTAATTTTTTTAATATGTGTATATATTTTATTGTAATATTGTTAATTTTCAGTGATTCATTATATTTTACAGGGTTAAATAAGTTTTTATCTCGATACAAAATTACTAAATTTAATTTTTCATTTTCATAAGAAAATGTCATGTTTTGATGCCCACAAAATGTTAATGCATGTAATTTTGGTCATGTTGTAAAGTCAATGTATATTTCTGATGATTTTGCAAATATGTTAAGACTTAATAGTCATTTCATATGAACTACATTTTTTTAAGCCATAGTTAATCTAGTTTGATCTCCTAGCAGCCTCCAGCGGATGGTTTTTCGTGTGAGTCCTCCAGCTGGCTTAGGAAAAAGTAAGTATTTTGACAAAGTTAGACTTTGGAGTCCGCCACATGTAAATAACGTTATGTCAGTAAGCAATGGTACTTTGGCTGTCCTTCAATTAAAATAATAATATTTGTTAACTTTTGGTTTTTTGACAGCAAGCTTTGTTGCTGTTTTTTTTTTTTTTTATAACAGTTTTGAAATAAAATAATAATATGTGAGGTAAAATTGTGGGGTCTAATATAGGTTTTTTAGAATTGCACTATTGGAGCAAAAAATAAGTAAGTTGTTTCAAAATGATGTGGCTTTAATGGACCCACAAAATACCTTTGTGTAGAATTCACCATTGGAGGTGCTCTTAGTCCCTTTCAGTCTAGTTGGTTGTGACTTAACAATTCTTTCATAATAACAAGGTTTCTGGTGTAATAATTTGTCCAACAATATGAGAATGAACTGTTAGCTAGATTGTTGAAAGTCAACTTTTTAAGTGATTATTATTCCAATTAGGTCAAGTTGAATAGATTGACTGGGATGAACTAATTCCCTATGTCACCATTTGAGAAAATTAGTTGAGACTTAACACTCATTTCATATATAAATTACGTTTCTTGAGACATAATTAATCTAACTAGTTGATGTTGAACTGTTACATTGTCGACATTTAAATTCTTATCTGTTTTACATTTTAATTTGGTCAATTTATTTCCTTAGTTCTTATCAGTGGAATTGGTAGCAACTTAATAATCATTTTCTGATAAATAGGTTTTTTGAGTCACATTTATAATCCAATTAGTTGATATTGAAGTGTTATATTGCTAAAAATTTGAATATCATGTGTGTCGTTCCAATTAGGTGGTATTGAATTGTTTGAGAAAAAATTTAAAATCAAACACATACAGTACAATTGAAGTTGTCCTGTCAAGTCCCTTAAGTTTTAGCAGATCAAACGCACCCTTAATCATAGTCGGTAGAATTACTCTTTTTTTTCAAGAATCACACACTACATGGAAACTTCAATTTCCTAATAAAAACAAGTAAGAAAAACCTTCAAACTTATTAGGGAGCTTCTATGGTACATATGAAAAAATTCAATGTAACGGTACATTAGATCAATTAATTAATAAATTAATAATTATTTATTAAATCAAAAAATTATTTGCCGATTATTGTATTTTAGAGACAATAATTTCATAAGAAAAAAACAATTTCAATGTTTTATAAGCAATACACAAAAGTTTTTACATTTTTTCATAAAAAAAATAAATCAATATTGACTATTATGAGTGATAAAAATTTTAAAAAATATAAAATATTATTTTTTTTATAATTTTGATAAATAGTATTTAGTTATTATAATATTTCAAATGATAAAAAATGATTTCTTTCGAAAAACATTTCATTTACCTAATAATTTAATGATCTCGGTACATTGAAATTTTTTATATGTACATTAGAATTTCCCAACAACTTCAAATTTATCATGACATTTATATTCTCTCTAATTTTCAGTTACAAAATTCTTCAGTTTCGTGTTTCACCTTAATGCCACTAGCAAAATCAAAAATAAAGGAAAGTTTCTATGAACCCTAATAACATGTTAAACACATGGTGGTGTGTCTTAACAATATAAATTACAAATGTTTAAGATTCTAGAAAAATAAAGCAACTCATTAACCATGATAAATCCTTAAACAAATTGAGGGATGAATACACCACATATTATTGAAAGCATAATTAAAATTATTCTATCGAATCTTCAACTACTATCGAGCAAAAGTTTTTACCTTTATCAATTAAGACATCAGCCAATACCTCTTGATTAGAGAAAACTCTGTTATGTCTTTCCTTCCAAATAAACCAACAAAAATCAACTAAACCGCTTGAATACCTTAACGATTGGGAATTCAAAAACTAAATTGAGAGTTTGTATTCAAATATTCTTCGAGAAATTCTATAATAGGCACAAACTTAAATAAATTTAATTTAGGCACACTCACACTAAAGAATAAAAATTAAAGACAAAATGATTAAAGTGATATTGATTGATGTGACCATTTTAGTTTTCTTTTAATTTATGTGTTGTCTAAATTTGTGCATATATGTCTTGTGTCTATTGGTATGGTGGTAGTTTATGCTTTCAAGACTAAGGGGACTTTCCAAATTGCATAACCAAATGGTCATTAGTCAATCTTTCAAAATGAAATAATGCACTTTGGATTTTGAAAGATTGAAATGAAATAACTAAATAAACTAGTAGAAAAGATTAAGGAAACAATTTAATTACACCCAAATGATGGATTAATAAAGAAAGATTAACAAGAACGTCCCTTAATGGAAGACGACACAAAACACAAGATTAGATTACATTACAAACAAGCAAAGATAAGAAGAGTCTCTCAATCAAGCCCTTGTCTTGAAAGGAATGGCTCGGATGACAATCTGGTGATACACAGCAGCAAGAGCAGCTCCAATAAAAGGTCCAACCCAGAATATCCACTGCAAAAATTAATTCCATCTTTAAATTATTATTCATTTAATCTTTGAGTCTAAATTATTTTGATGAAAAATAATAAGAAAAAAAAAACGTACATGGTCATCCCAAGCTAAGTTCCTGTTAAAGATGATGGCAGCTCCAAGACTCCTAGCTGGGTTAATGCCAGTTCCTGTAATGGGAATTGTAGCCAAGTGGACCAAGAACACAGCAAACCCAATGGGAAGAGGAGCCAATATCTACAATCCCCCAAAAATGAATAACCAAATCACATTAGACCAAATGGAAAATGGAATTTGGAAATTGAAAAAGGAAAGTAACACATACAGGAACATGAGAGTCTCTAGCATTTCTCTTGGCATCAGTGGCAGAAAAAACAGTGTAAACAAGAACAAAGGTACCGACAATCTCGGCTCCAAGTCCATCACCTTTAGTGTATCCAGGATTCACAAAATTAGCTCCACCATTGAACAACTCATACCTAGCATTACCTTCAAAACCTTTCACCACACCAGCACCACAAATTGCCCCAAGACATTGCATCACAATGTAGAATATAGCTCTTGTAAGAGACAATTTCCTTGCCAAAAAGAGACCAAATGTCACAGCTGGGTTTATGTGTCCACCTATCACAAATAACACACATCTATCATCTATCTTAGCTGTAACATGTTGGAATTAATCCAGCGTCATTCTTAGGATTCGATGGACTTAACATCCCAACCCATGGCGCTTAGGTGCAGCTCCTTAAAGAACTCTATACTATAAGTAATTAAGTTGCGCTCTCACTAACAACAATTGCATTTGGCGTAGTGATAAGCGCTTCTATTTTAGAGTTAAATATGTATTTAGTCTCTATAAAATTCATTCAAGTTTAGTACTACATAAATTTTCTCAAATACAAGGCCCTAGGCTATTATGCTTTTGCAGGACTAACCCATGTTTGGTACCATAGTGAGTATGTCAAAATTACGGTGACCTACCATAATTTTACAGAAGCTACAGAGTGTAGCTTTTGGAAAACTATGTCAGATCATCGCAATTCTGACATATCTATGGTGATACCAAACATACACTAAGTTGAGATGAAATCACTGTGAATCATCCTAATTTTACCAAAACCTACACACGAGTTTCAACTTTCAACATGGACTAAACACAGATAACTAAAAACACTCATTTTTAGTAAAATGTTTTTAAATAGGACTAAAACTAGACAAAATTTGTGTAAAGAGTAAACTTAAAAATCCTAACTTTAAGGACTAATGAGACATTTAACAATTTATTTTAATATGAACTTAATATGAATAAATTGTAAGGCATGTACCTGAAATTCCAGCAGTGCAGTAAACAAGAGCAAAGATCATACCCCCAAAAGACCAAGCAATACCTTGAATGCCAACAGAGGAACATTTGGAGGTTGATCTGTTAACACCCATTACAGTCAAAATGGTAATGTACAAGAACAAGAAAGTAGCTATGAACTCAGCTATTCCAGCTCTGTAAAAAGACCATGATTTGAGCTCACCAGGCTCAAATAATGGAGCTGGTGGTGGTTCTTTGTAGTCTTTGATGTCACTTTGAGCTTCTGTCCCTAATGGCTGTCTCTCTGAGTATTTGTTTGCTCCAACCTTAACATCTTCCTCCTTTTCCATGATAATTATGTTCTAATACACAAGATCTCTCTTCTTTTCTCTTTACTCACTTTTTGAAATGTAGTTAGTATTAATAATGTTAGTATATGATATAATGAGGTGAGTCTCATTGTTATATAGTGGAAAGAGGAAAACTGAAAACATACATTCCAATTATTTGCAATAAAAATAAATAGTATTATATTTTGTATATAAATATTATTATATTATTATCTATATTAGTATAATACACCATTCGGTTATTATTATAAGCTAAATTCATGTATTACCTATATTGAGTAATTGATATATTTGGTATATATTCAATGAAATAAATTTTAAAATAAATACTATTTATGTCTAAAATGTCAATTTTATTTATACTAATAGCTAAGAGTGAGTATAAAATTATCCTGTGGAAAGAGAAGATCAAGTGTTAGAAAAGTTCTACTCGGGGTTAATCGTAAAATTAAAAAGTTTTTTTTTGTTTGGAAAGTGGTTGGTTGTTCCACTGTGTTGTCGTTTTTTGCAGTAAATTTCACTTTTTAGGATGTTCGTTACAATTTTATATTTTCTTTTAGTGATCCTTCAAGTTAGAAAGGAGGTTCACCGAATTTTCATAAGTTCCGTTGATAGGAATATCATACTATATATGCAAGTTAAAATTCAAATTTCACACTCCACTTATTTACCTTAAAGGTGGACTTCTAGCTACTAGATTATTTGATCATAAAAAAAGTCCACAGTAATAAAAAAAATAGTTTTTCAATATAGAAATTCTGAATTTAGGCCACATGCATTGATGTTTTTGTAAAAAAAAGAAAGTAAATTTAGATATCAAAGCTTCTCCATGATCCGTTGGACCACCGGTTATCAGGTTTCCATTATCGGGTCATCCACCATTTATATTCACGCACCAAGCTCAATAGTGTTAGGCGTGAGTACGTGTGTTAAGAGTCTTACATCGGTCGCGAGATGACCTAAATATATGTTTATAAGTAATGACAATCCTCACCTAAACCAATTTTGTAAAAATGAGTTACACTCATTCTCAATTCCAAGAAATCTCAATCATATATGTAATATGTTGGAATATAAAACATATCAGTGTAAAATTGAAACTAAAATAAACAGTTAACAGAGTTACTGCACTAAATTCATTTCCCATCACCATGAACATGAAGTCACGTTAACGGTAAGAAAATCACAGCCACAAAATTGAGAGAGAATCAAATGGACTAGAAAAAATTGCCGTTTGGTGACCGTTGGGAACCGTTAAAAATTGACACTCATTATAAAATGGAAGGAGTAATTATTTGTTTATGCTACAAGCTGCCGCAGTTAACGATGTTGTTAGTTTGTTTATTGATTGTTACACAAAATAGTTGGAATTTGGAAACATATGCAGGAAAAAAAAAAGATAATGATGATGCTAATATTAAAAATTATGAAATCTATAATGGAGTAACATCACAACAAAGAATATTATCTCTGCCAGAAAGAAAATCGGGAATATGTGTTCATCGCTGGCAAGATTGATTTCACACAACATTTTGGTGCTAACTGCTAAACCTTTAGACAGGGAGGATTTGCATGTATTATGTATATTAGTTAGATACAATGAATATATAATGTTGGTCCCTTGGACAAGTTGAAGGGTTAGAGTATCCTTCAACTTCAAGGGTGCATGCAATCTTATTATGTGTTGGAGTCTGATACATATGAACATGGTCTTTCTGGCTTTCCTCTTGTCCACGAAATCCTCGTGTGTCCTCCATATTGTCAGAAATCCCTGATCATATATATCTTCATGCTTGAACCTAACTAAGAAATAATTATAATTTAATAAATATTTCTTTAAAATAGTTCTCCTTATATAAAACTAGAGAATAAATGAAAAAAACGTGTTGTAAGTGAGAATGATTGACCATGCCCGTTTCATGAGGTTCGAAGGCATGTGCATGATTCCAAAACCTACCACAACTGGAATAAAATACACGTGTATATGATGTGCTTAATACATCAATCTCTTGATTCACTTGTGAGTGGTCAATAGTTACTGCACATCAATTATAAATGTGAGATATACTATAAGTAATTATTTAGTCTATTGTGTTGCTCTAAGTGCTCTTACACTTCCTAACAATTGGTATTAGAGTCTGATTTGGTTTAGTGAAGAGAGCATAAGTAGATCATAGTGTATTAGATCCTTGTACCGAAAGTCGTTCGGACAATGCACTCATAGGATGTAGTAAACTCACCTCACACTTGATAGGGAGATTAATTTTAAAATTGGTTAAAATGTGAGTGGTTAGTGTCACGACAAACACACACCGGTGAGTTATATGTTAAATATATGAGAAAAATGACTCAAATGTCTTAAAAGATTAGGTCGAGAAGTAGCTCTCAAGTCTCTTGGTATACCAACTGTTTAATCCGTTATTGCTTTTGGCGCTTTCAAACTCTCTAACACAGCCAGCCATTATGTCTGGTCATTTTGACTATGCAACATAATGTAGAAGTTGTTTGAGGTCTTTTTTTTATACAGAGCCTAGATCAACAACACTCTGTCAAAAGGCAGGATTTTTTTTCATCCCCGACATGACTTCATGTGTACAACTAAAAAATGTGCAAAATGTTGTCTGAAAGTACACTTCTAAAAATGTGATTTTTAGAATTATGGGATGGAAAAATTTAGGGATTTTTTCCAAATTGCCACATTTTAAAACAAAAATTATCAAAATGCCACACTTTGAAAATAATTGACACAAATGCCACATTTTTAGTTCATGACTTATTGCTGCGGGACCCGATGCCTAAATTCAATTCATTACCGCCACTTGATATGGCGATTTTGAGCTTATAACAAAATTTTGTTTCCTTCCCATTTGAAATGGCATTTTCAATATTTATAAAAAAAATTAATAAATAGTTTAAAACAAACTTAATAAAAACTAAAAATAAATTTAAATAATATAATAATCTATACTTTTAAAATAGTGAAGCACATGTACTAAATGTATGTTTGGTAAGGTCAATAAGGTAGCTTATAATTTATTGGACTACCCACTAACCATATACTTTTATGTCATTCGTTACTTACAACAGCTAAATTTGCTAACACTTTAATTTCAATCGACTAGTTTTTTAGCTAAAAACACCGACGAAAAAAGCTGCAAGGACTAAAAAGTGTGACTGGATACGAATTGGTTCAACTCGAGTGTGACACAAACTATTTTTTTAGCTCGAGTTTGACACAAACTATTTTTCAGCTCGAGTTTGGCTCGATTAGAGTTTACAAACAGTTCGGTTCGGCTCGTTTAGAGTTTACAAGTTGTTCGGTTCAACTCATTTAATTAACGAACTAAATTTTCAGCTCAAGTTTGACTCATTTGTAAACAACCCGATCATAATCGTAGAAAACGTCAAAATATTGAGTGTTCTTCTACTAGTTTTTAATTAGTAATCTTTTTACTGTTAATTAAAAAAATCTTTGTTTTTATTAATATATAAATATAATTAATTACTAAATAAATAATTTATTTAATATTATTATATTTTTTAGTTTTTATTATTTATAAATTTATTAACATTAAAATGTTTTTTAATAATGTTTTTAAAAAATAGAAGGAAAAATAAGGAATTCTATTGAATTCCGCCCCTTCATGTGGCTAGAAGAAAAATAATAATAATAAAAAAAGCATTTGAATGGATGAATTAAGAGTTGAAAGTCAAAGTGTGACAATTAGGTAAATTATTTTTAATGTGTGGCAATTTGGCATTTTTGAGTTCAAATGGTGGCAATTAAGAAAAAAACCCAAAAATTTACTCATGATTATAAACCCCCAAAAATAAACCCCCAAAAAGAAAGTTTCATTTGATTATGAAGTTTGATTGTTCCCCCCAAATACTTAGGGGTATGTTTGAATGGAGGGTTTTAGAGAAGAGGGGAGAGATTACCTTTCCCTTTTAAATTAAGTGTGGTTGAAATATTATATAATCATTTATCATGTTGTTCTTTGAAAAAATAGACTTAGTCCTCTAAAACTCTCCCGTCTAAAATCCCTTCTCAAACAGATCCTTAGGTTCTGAGTTCAGATTCACTCCATTTAGTGTTACCTCCATTTAGCCAATTAATTTCATAGATGTGTGACATGTGTCAAACAAACAATCTAATGGCTTCTCTTTGATATGCTCTCTCCACTCCTCACACACCAAATTTCTCACTTCCTCTTCTTCATTGGTTCACACAAATCTCTCAACTTTTACATATCTCCCCCAATCAACCAAAATTTACTCCATCAACTTCAGTTCCAGATCTCAATTCCCGTTAGATCTGATTCTCCATTTGGTTTTTCTACCACCCGTCGCAATTGCAATACCGGCATTACAAAAAGTTATTCATCGCCGCCGGAATGGAAGACCACGGCGAAGATTTGTGATTGTGCTATCATGGATCAGTAACATAACCAGTCACTGCAGATGCTGCAGCTGTATATGGAGAAGCCAAATATATTTCACCTTCCCGGAAAATTTCTATTCGTAGTTGAAACACAAATCTGCATAACCAACACATCAACAATGAAAGTAAATTGTTCAAATTCTCATTGTCATTACTTGTATAAATGCAAATTATATGGAAAAGGAGCAGTAATTTGTCATGTTGCATCACCGTAATCGAAACGGCGGCGAGACAGTGGCGATGTAACAAAGAGAAGTAATAATTTGGGAGAAAAGAGAGAACGGAGATCTGGGGCAATAGGACAGACAGAGGTTGTTCTGGGCGACACTGGGAAGGAGGTTGACGGCGGCGATGAGAGCTGGGAAGGAAAAAGACGTGGAGAAGGAAGAGATGTGACAAAGAGGGAGGGAGTTACTGTGAGTTCCTTTTCGGAGTTGCAGGGAAGATGATTTTTATTTGTTTTTATTAAACAAATAATAATTTTGAAAAGTTTGATCTCAGCCATTAGATTATGCTTTTTACACATGTCAAATATCTATGTAATTAATTGGCTAAATGGAGCATACATTCAATGGAGGGAACCTGAACTCTTAGGTTCTCTGCATGTGAATAATGTCTTTAAAATTTCTCAAGTTATACCTGGTGTTAGATAATTTAGCCTGCTTGATTGGATAAGAAGTTCACTGCAAGACTTCTGTTTATAATCAATCTTATATTTGCCAAGTAGGAAGTAGGACTATTGTGTCACTCTACAACACATAGAATTACAATTATGGTGGCAAGGAGGCCAGGGAAAAAAGGAAAAGAAAAAAAAATTAGAATTGGCTATATAGACAAAAATAAGAGGTTGGATAAAACTGTACTCTGCTCAAGTTGCAATTTTAAGCTGGACTCTGGAAGACGTAGCCATTCAAACTTTAAAGCCCAATTTAACCAGGTTGATTCCTAAGCTCCTGTAACGAAAGACCCCTATAATAACCGAAAGGTCCGTTTCTTTTGACCTGCTTCATTTGTGTAATCAGGTAAGCAAGTGATGCTGATCCATTGTTAGCACAGCAACCTATGGTATTATTAGTGGCTCTCTGGTAACCTGTGACAATAAACGCGAGACAAAAACCAAAATTATACACAAATGACATTAATTCTTTTACTTTCTAGACTGAGAATTCACATTTTTCTGTTATTTTTTTCTTCTTTTATTTCATTACATGTGCCCATTTAAACCAATTATGCCAGTAGATAGCGACGACAGTTACAAAAAGGCATTAAAAGCAGAAAACATTTGACATTACCGCCATGGAAATTCACTTGTATCTATTCCAGCTTGGTGAAGGTCGTCAACGAACTGCAATGCCTCCCTGCACTCGTCTCGGTCATCGAAGAAATCCCTCTTTTCACCTTCTATTTGACATATTTCATGGCCTTTGCCAGCAATCACCTGCACCATGCATATAAAAGTGTGTACCCTAATTCAAAAATCACAATCCACAAATTAACAATTCCTTCTGGCACGTAACACATTAATATTTTGGTGCATTATTCTGAAATTACTAACTAAAAAAGACATCCAAAAGAAGAGAGAAAGTCGTTAAATTCCATTTGTTATGGTTTTGTTATATTTTTGTCAAACAGTAACTCTAAAGCTTACAAGACATTGCCAAGAGTAGACTGACAGTCAAATGAAGTTTTCTCAAATTCAATAACACATCCTAACTAAAGCAAATTGAGTATGGCCATTCACTAAGAGGATGATGTTGCATCAATCACAAGTAAGATTTTTGAAACAAATAAAATCAAAAGAATTAGTTTTCATTAGGAAGGAAGGCTACTTAAATGCAATAAAGATTAGGATTCCCACATTTGAGGGGCACATAGAATTCAGCTCATCATGGTAATCCAAGTAGTGATTTCACAGGATCACTAAAACGCCATGCATGAAACTGAATGTTGGTGGAGAATTCATGTTAATTAAGCAACACCAACTTTGATACACATCTTAATATTGTTCAATTTTTCCATAAGCAACGCCAGCTTTTCCAAGTACCAAATATTTTCAATTAAGTGACTTCTCCATCATGTTAATTAAGGTCATTTCCATATTATAAGATGCAATGCAGAAAGAAGTTCGGAACTTACAACAACATCACCCTCCTCCCCCATTGCAACTGCAGCTCGCACAGCTACCCTCCTAATGTCATGGAGAAAAAGCCTATGACCATTTCGAAGAGGAGGATAGTAGTCATTTTCTCCATATTTCAGGTACTCTTGCATTGTCCATCCTATCCCAGCCAACATGTCGTCCAAAATATCCACTGGATAAAAAGTAAAAAGTATGCCAGAATTAGGATTCACAGACCCTGCTAGTTAAACATTTCATATATTGCTCTAAACAAGGCTATAGTAAATTTTCCAAGGTCAAGATACATACATGGATCTTCACCCTTGGGATTGTCAGATGTCAGCATGGTCACTTCACTTTTATCTGTTGCTATCTTTGTCATCAGGGGTCTCTTCCCCCTTTCATCCTCACCACAACAACCAATCACTTCAAAAGAAAAAAGACAGTGTGACATTCAAAATGATGAAAGCATATTCCAGACAAACAATGTACATCTTCAAAATTTGAGAATGTGGATAATTATGCAGTTTCAAGCTTTAGCGGAAAATTATTTGTTTTAATTTCTCAACACTCAGAACAAAATAAAGAAGGAAATCTTCCACAGCAATTAAAAGAAAAAGAAACACACACATACCGGTTATAATCCTGCGAGGTTGAAGCTCTCTTACAGAATCAAGTAATCTAGACAAGGCATCAGGAGTACGAGCATAGTCCACTATTACCCCAAATGCTTGTTCCTCATCAATTAACTCACACCTCCCAGGAACTGCATCAACCTCTTCAATCCCTCTAACAATGTCCTCCAAGGGTGCCCCAACAGCAATGCCAACTGCCACAGCAGCAAGAATGTTATAAACATTATGCTTTCCTAATAATCCCGATGAAATTTCCAGTATCCCAGCAGGTGTATTAACCAACACCTGTGTCTCAAACAGAGAAAGTTCAAATTTCAAGGGATGAACATCTGCATTTTTATTCTCCAAAGCAAATGTCACAACAGGAACTTCAGGACTGCCCAATGAAACGAAAAAAGGCGCGTTCGGATCATCAATGTTAACAACTTTCCTATGCCGCTCAGGATCCACCATCCTCGAAAACAGCTTAGCATTCGCATCTCTTTCCTCCTCCTCATCCTCCTCCTCCTCGGTCAACAAATTCGTAAAAACAGCAACATCAAAATCAACCTCATCGTATTTCCCCTGAGCCAGTCCATGAGAAGAAGCCTCAAAAACCACAGATTCAGTTCCATTTTGAAGCATCTTAGCCATCAAATTCTGAACCAAAACAGCATCCATCATCTCATAAGGCGAATCCAACTCATTATCCCCATGCACATAACTAGCAATGGAGTTAAACATCCCAGTGCGTAAACCCATCGCTTCATACATACTTTTAATCAAATAAGTGGTAGTTGTTTTTCCATAAGTCCCAGCTATTCCAATAACAGCCATATTTGTCGAAGGATACTTATAAAACGAAGCAGCCAATGTAGGAAGAACAGCATTTGTATCTTCCACAATAACCAAAGCCTTACAACCTAAAGTATCTTCAATATCAATCTCTTTACTCGCGACCACAGCAATAGCTCCTCTCTTATCAGCCTCACTCAAGAACGAGTGTCCATCATTTTTTCTTCCAACACAACAAACAAACAAATTACCAGAAGTTACAAGCCTCGAATCGTGTTGAATTCCACTGATTTCAACTTCCAAATTTCCATAAACCGAAATAGGAACTACCTTACTCTCATCTAAAAGCTCAGCTAAACTCATCTTAAACTTAGGTTCAACTATTCTAGTTTTATTATTTTTCTTCTCTAAACTATCAAAATCTAAATCAAACGAATCGGATTTCGAAGATAAATTACCATCTTCATCGATTTCATCAGAATTCACCGCAAGTCCCTTGAGTTTCTCAATTTCTTCAACATCACCAACTTCATCAGGTTGAAGCTCGTCAACTACTTCAATGTCCTGTTTAGCGGGATTAGGTTTAAGAAGACCTTGTTTAACGAACTCTTTACGCTTAAGAGCAATTGCTTTGTCGATTTCACCGAACAAATCGTCTTGAGCGGATTCGATAGAGGAAGGATTATTGGGAGCATCTTCTACGTCGGCGATGGCGGCGATGTAAGTGGCTTGATTTTCTTTGTAATCTTGTTCTTCGCGTTTACGAGCTCGGTCGGCTTGGATTTGAATTTGTTGGAATTTGGAGAAGCCGTGAGCGGAATCTTCGGGTATTTCGGGCGGGTCATCGTCGGCTGGGTTTGGATAGGATTGTCCTTTGGATTTGATAGCGGCGGGAGGTTGAAGAGGAAGTAAAGGATAAGAAGATAAGGGACGGAAGAAATGTGTAGAAGGAAATGGGTTAAGGAAGTGTTTGGGTTTTAGAGTGATTGTTGGAGAAATGAAGTGTGGAAGAGTAATAAATGGCAAAGCCATTCAAGAGAGTGGTGTGTATGAATTTAACTACTACTGAGTAAGGAATGTTTGTTGTGTAGAGTAAGCTAAGCTAAGAGAATCGATTATGTAAACTGAGAGGAATAGAAGAGGAAGTGAGTGAGGTGAGGGGTTTGTTTGGGGTTTTAGCTGTAGTTCTGCTTATTATTATCCTTATCAAACAGAATCAGATTTTTTTTTTATCAAATGCAGCATAGTTGAACCATGTTACAATTTTGGACAAGAATCGCTAATGATAAGTTAGTTATATGTGTTATGTCAAAAAAAAAGTTAGTTATATGTGTTAGGAGAAAGAATATTGATGATTAATTGATTATAATTCTACATTTTATGTTAAGAAGGAAGTATAGAGAAGTCCTATTGGGCCTCTATGGAATGGACCCTTAACGGGCCAGTGTATTCTCAAGCCCGCTTTTCTATCTCTATATATATACCCCTCTCATGTACAGATTAGAGTAAGAAAACCATAATTGATTTGGTTAGAAATAATTAGGTTACGATTTTGTTGTGGATTCTATCTAATCTTCACAATATGAAAGCATACTTTCATCATGTATGTTAACAAATGTAAAATAATGAAAGTACAAAATTTAGGTACATTAATGTTTTCTTTTTTCTTTCTAGTATTAGCTCTTCTTATTGGTTTTCACTAAAAGTAAGTATAATAATCACCTATAATGTTAATCGAGAGGTATTCTAGAAATGACATTATTATTAATAGAGTAAGAGTAAAAATAGTTATATTCGCCACATCTGAGAGCTTAAGAATATGGATTGTCAAGATTAAATCAACCATATTTAAGTTGAAAAAAAATCATTTGACCGATTGGTTAGTTAATTTCGATCTTAATTTGAATTTTTCCAATTTGCATGCATGTAATAGAGACTCCTCAAAAAAGAAAATCCAGAGATATTTTTTTTATAACATTTACAATTCACTTAATTTGTAGTTCTAGTTTTCTTATACTTTGCCCTCTATTTTGTAACCAAAGTCAAGGATAGTGTAGGTGTTCCGGACTGATACGTATTGCAAAAAACATCCATACATAGAAAATCCATTCACGTTACTTACGCTTAAATGTGTACGCATTATTATTGAATTAAATGAGTGCGGTTAGAGTATTTTTTTTTTTTGTCAAGTAGCCGAGTAGCTAAACAATCCACCTTAAAGAATAAGTGGAGTATTCCATGTTCGAACTCGGACTCCTAAACATATAGTATATATCCCTACCAACTGAGCTAAGTTTACGGGGATAGTGCGGCTAGAGCATTTGAATTGTTGAAGAAGCTATGATTCATGAACTTATCTTTGGTACGTTAACAAAGTTGTAAAAGGAACCAATTAGAGGGAGTTTCCCGGACCCGCGTAACGTGAGTGAGTAAATGAAACACATGTTATCAATATCAAGTAGCCACTTAACTACGACATGTTTGTTTTAAGATCATCCAAAACAATATTCCCTCAAAACGATACCGTTTCTTATATTTGGTTGGTTTAACACGAAAGGGGAATTGGTAAAGTTTATAGTCTAAGAAACCTCCTCTATAACTCACTAAGTACGTTGGCTTCAGTTCAAAGCTTTTTTCATTCAACTCAACTAACTAACTGTTTATTATATATTTTACAATTCACCTGTCTTTGTCATATTGTTAATTGTCCTAATCCAAATCTCATTCGCTACTATTTAGACTCACAATAACAGCTTCCATTTTGCAGGATCATCATCATCGACTCATTCCGGCGGCATTAATCAATCAATCCAGGTACCTAGTTCTCACGTTATCAACAGTTCAATATATGTTGTGGTCCTTTTATGCTTTTCCTTACCAATCCAAGCCACAATTATTGAATCAATTTCAGTGTACCGTGACAGCAAGACCACTCTGTCACTTAATCTTTAGAATTAATGATCATTCTTTTTTTTATAAGATTTTGTTTTTATTCATCACTCTCAATTATCATTATAAAATCAAACTCTAATTAATTTTGATATTTTTAGTTTTTTTAACCTTTTCAAGGGTCAAGTGTCAGAGGTGAAACTTTTTTGTGGGGTTTGAAATTGTCTGTACTTTATATATTTCTGATGATATTTCTCAATCATTGTGTGGATATTATTGATTAATAAACCTTTTCTCACTTTTGTGCTTACACAGATTTTTCTGATTTTCCCATTGTGGCATGGTTGTTGAAATTGGCTAAAACTAAAAGATCTCAGATACTTATATAGCTTCAAGCTTTCCTCTATCATGGAGAGAAGATCTCCTCCTCTGGTCAACCAAAAATGCACATCACGGATGTTTCGAATCTTCAATTTTCGTGAAGCTCATTCCGATGAAACATTAGTTTCCGATAGGCGGCATTTGAATAAACACGACGGTGGTAAGAATTCATATTATTTTAGCTTAGTTACACATTGTAATTTTCAATGAAGGTTTTCGGGACAATAACCATAACCTTTGTAGCACTGACATGGAAGGTGTGTCGGTGTCTGACACTGACACTGGTATATGTGATTATTGATTACATCCGATTGATTTTTTTTTTCAAAATTTTCCTGGTGTTTCATTGTCGAGTGCCGTGTTAGTGCTTCATACTTCATTTGAAGCTCTTACATGTTGATCCAATTTTGATTATCTGGGTGTTCTATGATACTCATGTTGAATCGATTTTTTCCAAGCTGCAGGAAATGGAAAATCCAGGATTAGTTCAGATGTGCTTAGCACAGTTGATGAAAAGTACCCTCATGCTGATGTAAGTTTTCAATCTTCTGATCAAACATAGTTGTATTTTGTAGTAGCTATTATAAAAGGAACTCATGCTGTTAAGAGCCTAATTCATGAAATCATAAATTGTATCATGTTGAAACTCATCATGGTGATTGCCATTCATTAGGACTTAAAACTAGTACTTAGCATTGCTGGAGGAACCTAAAAATAGTAAATACATAGGACTTTGAATAGAAGGGTGAGGTATATTTGTAATCTTGGGTCATATAGAATTGTTAGGAAATTTGTATTAGTACTTAGCATTGATGGAAGAATTTTGATCACAGGTAAGTTCCAGAAGAAGAAGAGGTTATAGTTGTAAGAGTATCTGTGTGGAGAATGAACAGATAGTAAATTTGGAAAATGAAGCAACAAAAATGATTGTTAACCAGAGATTTTTCAACAAAAACTCTCAAGACAAAGATGGTGCAGACTCTCAGCCTAATCAATTTTTGGATGCTGTACAGATTTTATATTCAAACAAGGAACTTTTCACAAAACTTCTGCAAGATCCAAACTCACTATTGGTAAAACAGATTAACGGCTTACAGAAATCTCAAGTAAAAGCAGAACAAAATGGAATGAACATGTTGAATAAAGATCAAAACAGTAGTAATTTTGATAGGTGCAATTTGAGTAAAAATTGCGAGTCACCGTCCTCTAAAAGAATAGTAGTGTTGAAGCCTGGTACAAATAATGTGAACAAATTTGCTGACAATAGAGATGCTCAAAATATGAAGCCTTCACATTTTGCATTTGGTGGTATAAAAAGAAAGTTGAGATATGTCATGAGAGTAAGGAAAAAAGAGCAGCAGTGGATGGCAACTGATTCTGCGCCAATTAAATTTCGCTGCTGTTCGCAGAACTTGGAAGATGGTAAAAATGTAAAAGAATTGGACATTGCTGTAAGAAATTCGTTAAATAATGTCAATGTTAGTACTGGAAAAAATTTGAAGGGTCCTGAGTTGAGTGTGAGACAGGAAGTTGCTTCTGACCACAATAAACTGACCATGAAGGACCAAGGTGCAAAAGTTACATCTCACAACAAACGCATAATGGTTCTCAAAACATTTCATAGAGATGGCGAAAATTGTTCTTATACAAGTTCCTCTTCTCGGAAAATCAAGGATCCACCAGTAGTATCTTTTAGCGATGAGTTGCAGGTTTTTGATGCAGCAGATATTAGTGTCAATACGAATCTTCCTGGCGACAATTTGCATGCACATTATGATATTCCAAGAGGTAACCTATATATAACTCTAGTTTTCCAACTTTTTCTGATCATAGACATTCATAAATATTTGCCTCATTTATCATCTATCATCTATGTATTCATCAATTCTTTAGCATAGTCTAAAAGGCTCGTCAAATCTCGTTACCATACCTACAAAACAGATAAATTTATTTATAGATATGTTTTTGGATGGATTACTAGTACAAGTTACACATGATAAATTTAAAGAGAACCACCTTGCAGACCTTGCAAAATCCTCTTTGGATCCAATGAACAGCTCAAAGGACATCATAAGGGAAGTTCTGCAGGCTTTCAGCTTGAAATGTGATGAACCTGTGAAGAGTCATTTATCAAACCTATTAATGGATTCATCCACTTTTGATGAACTGAAGGGATTAACCGACCATCTTTCTTACAGTACAATCCTGCATGACTGTATCATCGAATGTTTCATGGAATTATACCAGAACTGTGGTTTCCAATCTCATTTTTCGGCAAGTAATCCAAACTTTCAATCATGCGTTGCAAGGAAAATTTTGGTTAGAGAGATTAATGAATTACTTGTTAACCTGCACTTTTTCCCTCATCCATCACCAATAAAGTTACAAGAACTTGTTGAAAAGGACTTAGCAAGACGTGGATCATGGTTGAATAATATCCAAGTTGATATAGAAGACATTGCAATTGAGGTGGAAAAAGATGTTTTGGAAAAACTGGTTTTAGAAATAGTTTCTGAGATGGATATCAGAGACTTGATACAATGCAACGAACCTATGTCTAAATCAAGGTCTTGAAGAATGCAGGGCCATTTTACTTAAGTCTCATAGAAGATAAAATATCCTCTTTTAATTTCTAAGTATACTTAATATTCCTTCAGTTCCACAATAATCAACATTTTGCAAGAGAAAATAATTGTCCCAAAATTATTGACACATTACAATTTTCAATGTGATATTATTTATATTTTTTCAATTGTACAATTTGATTAATATTACATGCATCACTTTCAATTTTATATCTTCTATTTTATTATATTAATAGTAGTGATAAGTGCAAAATACTCCCTCACAAAATATGAGCAAATTTCATTGTTTTTAGGTTCATTACATAATTAATGTATCTAGTTATTATAGATCACATACATTAATTATACAATTGACTTGAAATATGAATTTTACTTGTGTGTGTGATTTATGACCAAGGCCTAGAGTCATGTTCGGTGAGTATTTACAAAATATAACAACAATGGATAGAGTAAAAATTTGTATTACAAATATGAGTAATTGTCTACAAAAATGAATGGATGTCAGTGCGACTACAAGTATCTTAATATTTACCATATCATTTACATGCGTAATATATATTGTATCAGGGCCATCCCGGTCGAATTGGAGGCCCAACTCTAATATAATTAATAGACCCCTATAAAAAATGCATTTCCTTTTAAAAATTAATCATTCTCTATTAAATTACAAGAAAATCAATAATATAAAAAATAGATATCCATGTAAATAGCATAAAAAGATTATAATAAATCAAATACAGCTTTAATTTAATATCATTACGAACATTTTAACCACTTAAAAAAAGTTATCCTTCATCTTATTGGTATTGTTCAAATCTATTACTATAACTCATATTTTTCTTGAAAATCAAAGAACCTATACAACAGAGCCACCATATTAACATTATGGTGGTAATAAGTAACAATCACCGGTGAAAACTTATTTACTTTTATATGAACTTTAAACCAACATGGTCTTTACGTAAAAAAAAATCAACATAATCTCTCTCTCTAAATCTCTAAAAATTGGAGGATAAAAAAAATTATATGCATACATTCATTTAATTTATAACACTTAGTATTTTCATAAAAAAAAAATTGGACGAAGGGAGTTCTTAAGAGGATTATTTATGTGGACCTTTTGTTTTATGTTGTTTAAAGCAGACCGTGAATTGTTGCCCTAATACATGTGTTGTACAAATTGAAATGAAATTGAGGCCCACCAAAATATGTGGCCCTGCTCTATAGAGCTGAGTGCACCTGCGCTTGGCTGACACTGTATTGTATTATAATAATATATGTATATCAATTTTATCAAAATACAACATGTTAAATTATTACAACGGTTGAATTTAGTGGAAAGGATTAAGTTCGCACAATATAACAAATCATTGTTTAAATTCTGATGGAAGATCTATCAACTTTTATTATATGATGATACTCTTTGAATATGATTATATCAAGTGGAAAGAACCTATGGGAAAAAAAATGTATATTTATAGTTAATATCATCGGGATCTAACGTTGAATGATGTAAATAAGTGTCGCAAACCTTAATTACTGAGTGTTGTAAGTTGTGACTATCGAGTCCAATTCTTTGAAAAACAAATTACACAATCAAACATACTAAACATATTATTTGAGGAGCTGAAAAAAAAAAATACTAGGAGCAAAAGGAGGGTTTACTAAAAAAAGCCCAACTAGATGATTAATTAATTGCCTGAAAAAAAGATTAATTAATGGCGCCTGATTTTTATATCTTAATCATTCAAAACAAATACTATAAAATTACTATTTTAATTTCATTTGCATAAACCCTACTCTTTGCAGTTTCATTTCGTGCCTACCGCAGCAGAAAACCATAAACCCTAGAAGCAGCCATGGCATTAGATCCAAAACAAGTGAAATCAGACCTTGTTCTCATCCTCGATTTCGGTTCTCAATACACTCATCTCATCACTCGTCGAATCCGAAGCCTCTCCGTTTTCTCCCTCTGTCTCAACGGCACTTCCTCTCTTCAATCCATCACCGACCTTAACCCCGCCGTCGTCATTCTCTCCGGTGGTCCTCACTCCGTCCACACCCCCGACTCCCCTTCCTTCCCTGACGGTTTCCTTCAATGGGCTCAGTCTAATGCCGTCCCTGTCCTTGGTATTTGCTATGGTCTCCAGCTTCTTGTTAGCCGTCTTGGCGGTGAAGTTCGCGTTGGAAACACGCAGGAATATGGCCGTATGGAAATTCATGTTGAGAATCCATCGGCTCTTTACCCTGCCGAGAAAGTCGGACATAATCAAGTTGTTTGGATGAGTCATGGTGATGAAGCTGTTACTCTTCCCGACGGTTTTAATGTCGTGGCACGGAGTCAACAAGGTGCTGTTGCTGCGATAGAGAATCCATCTACCAAATTCTATGGTCTTCAGTATCATCCTGAGGTATTCACATAGCTAAACCAATATCTAGTTTCTTAATTTTAAGTTCTAAAATGTTTAAATGAACCTAGGGTTTGTTTGGATCGGTTCATATTTGTTAATGCATAGTATTTGTTAATTTGTGTTCATCTTATTTCCAGAAGCTCTTATGAAAACAGTTTATAGCTTATTTGAAAACAGTTTGACTTCAAATGCATCTTTTATGCAAAAGTTTATATATGAACATTTATATAGTAAGTGCTTATGGTATAAGCACTTAATTAAGTCGTTTATCCAGACTTGGTTCTATTGGTATTGCAATTGAATTTATTTGTTCTTTTGATTTTTGGAAGGTGACTCATACGCCTGAGGGAATGGAAACTCTGAAGCATTTTCTATTTGATGTTTGTGGAGTTGCAGCGGGGTGGAAGATGGAGGATGTAATGGAGGAAGAAATCAAAGTGATCAATAATACAGTGGGGCCTGATGAACATGTCATTTGTGCCTTATCTGGTGGTGTTGATTCCACTGTTGCTGCTACCATAGTTCATAAAGCCATTGGGGATAGGCTTCATTGTGTTTTTGTTGACAATGGCTTGCTCAGGTTAACATAAGTCTGGTTTATTCCATGTAATGATATTGAATTTCATAAGGGAGATCCTTTGGTTTTGATTATCATTGTTGTTATTCTTGTGTGTACAGGTATAAGGAGAGGGAACGAGTGATGGAAACCTTTGAAAAGGATCTTCATTTACCGGTTGTGTGTGTTGATGCTGTAGATCAATTTCTTACAAAGCTAAAAGGTGTGACGGATCCTGAAATAAAGAGGAAAATTATTGGTAAAGAGTTCATTTGCATCTTTGATGCTTTTGCTCAGGATCTAGAGAAGAAACTGGGAAGCAGACCTGCTTACTTGGTTCAGGGAACCTTGTATCCTGATGTGATTGAATCATGTCCACCACCTGGAAGTGGGAGAACCCATTCCCATACCATCAAGAGCCATCATAATGTTGGTGGTCTTCCAAAGGACATGAAATTGAAACTTATTGAACCACTTAAACTACTTTTCAAGGATGAGGTTTTACTCTGGTTCTATTGTCTTGTTTCCTTGTGCTTGAAATTCGATTCTCTGATTGTTCCCGTCTATTTGTTTATCAAGTTATGCATTGATTTTTAATTTTTTGTTTCATTCCCTTGTTTGAAGGTTCGTCAATTAGGGAGGATCATGGATGTTCCTGAGGGATTTCTAAAACGTCACCCCTTCCCTGGGCCTGGTCTTGCAGTTAGAGTTTTGGGTGACGTGACGGAAGGAAATGCCTTAGATGTTCTCCGACAGGTACATGGAGCTCTTGTGCTAGTGTTTGTCTGCTGTATAAATTTAGTATCTTCAATATTTTGAGTCGATTTTGTTTTTCAGGTTGATGAGATTTTCATTCAGTCAATCAAGGACGCTGGCCTTTATGATGTAATATGGCAAGCATTTGCAGTTTTCTTACCAGTAAGATCTGTTGGAGTTCAAGGTGATCAAAGAACACACTCCCATGTTGTTGCACTCAGAGCTGTTACAAGTCAAGATGGAATGACTGCAGACTGGTAAGTTTTCAACTGAAGTAGTATTACATTGGCTGTAATGCTGGATAATTCTTTGGGTTATGCTGCTTCTGCATGAACTTAGTTGTTAATTTTTTTTATGATACCAAACTGACAGTGAAAAACACTTTTATTAAAAAAAATCAAACTATAAAATTTATTAGTGAAAAACATTTTTTTTATGATACCAAACCGACACTTAGGTTAAACGTGCCTCTAGCAAACTACTGAACAAAGCAAATTAAGTTGTCAAACATGTCTTACAGTTCCTATTAATTTTTTTTGCTGTTGCATTCATAATTGATACAGGAAAAGTACAAGTGCTACAGTTGCTATTAATTTATTTTTTTGCTGTCGCATACATAATTGATACAGGAAAAAATTTCAGTACATGATGCTTGCTTGTGAGATACATTAGAACTTGTACATCCACCCAAGACCCAGACTGTACCTTAATAGTTAATACTAACTCAAACTCTGAAATGTATCAGAGTGGATGACACTTCTTAATAATCACATCATCATCTCGTCAAGTGTATCATGATCCTAACTAAATACTAGGGTTATTATATATGCTTCTTAAAAACATATCAGCTTAAGTGCATTGTTTTTTTTTATGAACTTAAGGGCATTGATGTTGCGCCTTTGATGCTAGTTCTTTTTCAATAATTGGTTTTGAATGGCCTTTTTACATTTAACCTTTAGAATTTCAAATACAGTGTCTTATAATCTTTTATAGCACTTTGTAGTAACTGTAGTTTGAATTGAATTGTAGGTACTATTTTGAGCACAAGTTCCTTGATGACGTTTCACGCAAAATTTGTAATGGTGTCCGTGGTGTGAACCGCGTTGTGCAAGATATTACATCAAAGCCTCCATCAACAATTGAGTGGGAATAATATAGTTGGTAGTTTTAGTTTTTCTATGGTTGTTGGGTGCTATTACATTGTATATGCGATAAGGTACTGGTTATTTACTTGTTTTAGTTATTGTTTTCCCCTCTTGTCTAGGGCTTGAAGGGAAGGGATTGAAGTGGGTATTTAAAATAGGACTGATATGATTCTTGAGATTTGCAATAGCTAGAAGAATTTAGAGGACTATAACCGAAGCTATTGTAATGATTTTTTCCCTCTTGAATCAATTAAGATTGAGATTTTTGGCACACACTTCTAGCAATAGCATGCATCTAACAAAGCCCCCTGTGGTACTAGAATCTTTTGTTTATCTGTCCGTCACTATTTATTAAAAATAATTGTTTTTTATGTGGCAAGTTTTAGGGTGGACCATTTTAATACTCAGTACCGTCTGAAACTCTAAAATTGACTTATGTTGCCCTGGAAAATAGATCGGTCCTCCTATTGTTTGAGACATTGATTAGGTTGGTGTCAGTTTTGCAAAAATTTGGAATCAACACACCATCTTAGTTGTGAAGATGAACATGACTGTGAGTTTAACTTTTGGAGGGGTAGCATAGGTTGTTGTTGATGTTTGGGGCAATATTTAGGTACTTATGAATAGTGGACCACTATTTATAGGTATATATTGCTTTCATATTGATTGCTTAATTTTGCACTCATATTATGTCCTTCCACTTGGTACAGTTTATGGCTCTATGCCTTGAAATGTCTTTATCATTTTTGCCTTATTTTGAAAGTTGCATCTTTTCTGACATTGAGAAATCTTTCTACATGAAGACATGGATTTATTGTTAGATTTGTTCACAGAAACGATGATCATGTGGACCAGGAGTGCATGTGACTTGAATCTGTTAATATTTCTTTTTTGAAATTGCAAAATTTTATTGATAACAACTACTAGGGACAAAGCTAGCAGGGGACTGGCAGAGGTCACGGTCCCTCCTAAATTTTTTATAAATTTTTTTATACTAGTATTTTGTTATATTATTGATTCAATTTCATGTTTAGTCTCCCTTATTTTATTAAACTTATACAAATGATCCTTCTTTATTAATCCAGTATTTTAAGCACTATTATAATTTTATTGTAAATTAATTTTTTTCCACTAAAAATTAATTTTTTTTACTAAAAAAATAGTATTATTGCCTCAATATTGTATTTAATGACAAAATATCTATTTTCAGACTAAAACTCATATTTTTTTACACAAAAAATCGCAATTTTTATAGTAAAACACATGAGTTGAGATTAAAATTATACTCCCTCTTGGTCCTTTTTATAAGGAACAATTTGATAAAAAAATTGGTCCTTTTTATAAGAAACTTTGACCAATTTTTAAATGTTTTAATTGTTTAATTTCACTTATGTCCTTATTTATTATGAGAGAGAATATTAAAAATAAGTAAGTTAGTTGAATTGAGAGTAATTAAATAAGGGTAGGCATAATAAATTTATAATTAGAAAAGTATTAAATGAAAATAACTATGTACAATGTGTTTCCTTAGTATGTGTAATTTTTTCAAATTGTTCCTTATAAAAAGGATCGGATGGAGTAATAAATGTGAAAATGGAAAGGCCTAATTAATAAAAGTTCGACTTAAAAAAAATTGCCTATAAAATGAAGATTCGTTATATTAACTTTTGATTTATTTTACAATTTCTTGTATATATTATGATTTTGAATTTTAAATTTTTCTTTAGTGAATTATGCTTTAAAGTTTGGTCCCCCCTAAACTGAATTTATGGCTTCGTCCCTGACAACTACGGAACTATTCCATCAGTAAAAAACAACTATCACATACGTTAACGAAATAAATACTTAAGCCACGTTTGACCCTGTTTATTTTATACTTTTTTACTTCTTCTTAAACGAAGTAAAAAATTGTGTTTGACCATATTTCTCTTTGTTTTCTACTTATTTACTTTATTTCTCTACTTCTTTTACGGAGAAATAGGGTCAAACACAATTTTTTACTTCTCTACTTCGTTTAAGGAGAAGTAAAAAAGTAAAAAATAAGCAGGGTTAAAAGGGACCTTATTCATTCTTGATTATTTATTCATTATTTATTTTTTTTGCCAAATTGTTTAATGGTTAAAAATTCACATCTTAATATGCATAAGTGAGAGATTTCAAGTTTGTAGACACTATATTTAAAATACAATATTCATATATGGGGACTTATTTATTCATTATTTATTAATATATGTTTGTAGACACTACTTAACTAAATTATTTGTTCTCAATCAGAAAAAAGGAAAACTAATTTTTTTTTAGTAAAAAAAGGGAAAACTAATTATTCTTGTTTGAAAAGAATTAAACTAATGGAATGGTGTTGAAACTAGGCATTGATGCAATAATTAAACTAATTTGGTTAAGTGGATTCAGCCTTCTTTCAATTGTAATTGTGGTGGATCGAATTGTGATTCTCTCTATTAAGTTCAATGTCAATCAACATTGAACCAACTAACGATTGGTTTGTGTTGAAACTTTTGTTTAAACTATTTTTTATTTATAAAATGGTGTGTATAAAATTCTATGACTGCATAAATGCCTAGCAAGCATTTTAAAGGATATGGTCATTGTCAACAAACATCCAAGAGTGTTAGTGTTGGCAATACTACCTCAGCTCTTTCGGACAAAAAGGACTTTTAGAGTAAAATATTTGAAGATTAGCAATTTATCACGACCAAATCATCCACTTACCAACTTTGATATTTTATTCATTTGAATTACTTTGACCATATGGTATCTCTCGAGAACAAGTTTGGATATAATCTAACGGCCATGCACATAATTTGATACGTCAAAAGCCAGCAAAGTAGATTACTGCTTTGATTTGTGATTATAAATACTGTAGACTCAATTTGACCATGACTAGAGTAGTAAGTAATATGGACAAGTCAAAGATGAGTTTATTTTTTTTAGTCTTGCCATCCAATTCAGGGAGAGTCAGATTAAGAGGAGATTTGGTAAATTAAATACAATTTGCTACTTATATTGCACGCTTGCACTGATTTAGAATATTATTATATTTCATAAAAAGGAAGAAAAAGTCTAATTCTCCCATTATTTTGTCATCCTTTACGTTTAATTTTCTTTTTTATACTCATGAATTTGGACTAGAGAGTCAAATCAAGGAGAATCAACAATCTCAATGTATTTGATCCCACAATACAACATTTTCTATGGTGTATTTTGAAAGATTTAAGTATATAGAAAAAAGATTGAAAAATTATCATTTCTTAATAATCTACTGAAAAAAGATAATGTATTGAATGATAATGTAATGAGAAGTGGGAAGAACGTCCTTTTAAAACATCGTTAATATATTATGAAGTTTTATAAATATTTCGCGTGAACTCAGGTATTCTTTAAAAAAGATAGAGATTTGAAAGTCAATTTCAATTATTTGAAAAATTTATTGTTTTAAATAGGCAACTCGATTGGTGAATTAAAAGATATTTAAATTAGAGTTTAATGGAGATACACTGACAGTGTAAAATAATTTTACACGATCATCACCAGTAAACAACTATCATTTTGCCATGTCATATTAAGAAAGTGGGGTGACATGGCGGAAAACATGGTTGATATTGATTGACAGTGTAAAATTATTTTACATAGTCGGTGCATATCCTTTTTCTCTTTAAATTATTGCAAGAATTTTAATATAATTTTTCTGAAAAAGTTTCTTGAAAATAATTTCCACACCATCATCAATTTATTTTTTTCCACACCTGCTCATAGTGGGATACATGTTGAGCATCACTAGATTCCACAAGTAATCTAATATCAATTTGAATTTCTTGAGATACAAGAATTAATATAATGTCTGTGAGGGAGAAATTCATAAACAAGGTGAGAATTATTGATTGATGTCAAATCATTGGCTAATTAATTCAGTATAAATGTCAACTAAGCCTATCTACCCATTTACAAGTAATGAAACAAATGTCCAATGTTACATCACCAAGAGTTATTCTTCAAAAAAATATCTCCAAGAATTTGCACTTGTGACTAAATCAATATACTCAACTCTCTCTGTCACACTGCAATTGGCAGGAACTTATTCAAAACTTTGAAGCCACTTTTTGGAGGGCTTGTTTGATCCTTTTTGTTGTTGCATTGGCTGGTCCTTTGAACTGCAAACACAAACACGGACAGACACGTCAACATCGTCAAAAATTAGAGAAAAAAAAATTAATTGAATATAATCACGTGTGTCGTGTCATAAGATACTGATGAATACGATGCATAAAAAATCAAAAGTAAAAAGACATAATAAATCCAAGAGCTCACCTTAGATCTAATGATCACATGAAGCCTCCCATCAGAATCTGTTGATTGAACTGAATTAAAATCCATGTTAAGATTGTTAACTGCCTCCATAATTTCCAATATTCTTCCTGCTTTAGAAGGACACTTCATTTCAATCACAACTCCATTGTCACTCATACTGACAATAACATCACTATTAGAACTTCCTTTTGAAGTATCAGAACATATTTTCCTCTTCTTCATCATTGGTTTCTTGCCATTGTTAGTTTTGTTGTTATAATAATCATCACAAGTCCTCTCCAACATATCATGATGTGATTTTTTACTTCTAGACTCTGTATCTATTGGCTCTTTTTGAGCTTCTAACTCTTTTATCCTTTTTTCAAGCTTGCTAAGGTATTCAATTGCATCATCTAGTATAGAAACTTTGTCATCCTGCATGAATAATGTATTTCATTAGTTTGAGCAGTGACAAGATGACCTATGTACCAGTACTACCATCCACCGACACTTCTGATTAAATGTGTGTCTGGTGTCCGACACATACGCTTACATTCAAATTATTATCAGTGTCGATGTGCTAGTGTCAGTATCGTGCCCGTGCATGTGTCGGTGTTTCATAGGTAATGATAAATGATCAAACTAACAATATGATGGCTAAGATATAAATAAATTACCTTACTATTTGAAGGGACCATTGATCTAAGAGTTAAAAACCTTTCATTTAGTTTAGCTCTTCTCCTTCTTTCTGATAAAACATGGTTCATACCTTCATCAGGCTCTAGTCTTGTTCCTTCTCTATAGTCATTCTCTTCTTGAGATTCAACCAAACCATCCATGTGCATCCGCGGAACTTCTAACAACATCTTCTTCAATAGCTTTTGTGAGTTACCTTGTCTTGGCCTTTGGCAATCCACTGCCCCTCTTTTGTTCCAAACACAAAAACATGAATCTTGATGAAAGTTTTGAAAATGCATTCCCATAGTTAACTGGTCATTGCTTGTCAATAGTTCTGAAAGAACATTCTGATAATGGGAATCATAACGTAGTGGATCCACTAAAGTCATTTTTTGGTTATGGTTGCAATCTTCTCCACTTCTAGGAACAGAAGCAATAGTTTGTGATATGCAATCACTTGAATTCATGGAGTTATGGATTAAATCATCATCCATAATTTGCCAGTTTTCAACCATGAATGTTTCATCTGGTAGTTGATTGGTTTGTAATGCATTTGAACTTCCATTAGGAGAGATTGTTGTGTTCATTATGTCATTACCAACTTCTGGAATTAATTCAACATTGTAATCAATATGATCAAATGCTACATTTTCATTATCTTCATTATTTCCCGAATTCAATGTAACTTGACCGTTAATAGGGACATCAACACTTAGAATATTCGATAAAGAAGTTTTGATCTGTTGAATGATACTGAGATCTTCCATTATCTTCAAACAAAGGGGAAAGTTTTCAGCAACATGGTTACAAGAAGTAATATTGATGTTAAAAAAGGGATGCGAAAATTTACCATATCAGTTGTGCCTAGCTCAATAACCCCTTTCATGAAAGGAAAGCACACCACTGTCTGAAAGTTTACAGGAAAGAAACAAATTACACAATGCGTTGATGAGATTTTGATTTCTAAAACTTGGATGATTATCAGTCGTAAGTATTTAGATTTGGAATCTAATAGCGTGTTTGTATATTCGGTAGAAAGACTTTCATCGTGTTTCTGCAGTATTACTACCGAGATAACAAGTGCGTGCTAAGTTCCTTGAGTTGAGAAAAAATACTATAAGCATGGAACATATCACAAGAACTCAAAAAAGAGTATTGCATTGGCTAAGATAACAATCTATCATAGCAGAAACTACAGGTTCCTAAATAGTAATTAGGATGCATACTATTGCAGCAGTGTTTCGAGTAAAATGGAGTTTATAAATCAAGGACAGAATGGTACCTGAATAGATGCACTCTGATCATGATGAGAAAACAAGTGTCACAAATGTGTTTATGGAACAAAACCAAACAAAAATGATTAGTTTTTGAGTTTGTGGCATTTTAATCAGAATCAGATGAAAGAACAAGCCAGGTCAAGAAACCGAAACCTATACCTTTGCGAGGAGAGCGCGACTAAACTCTTTGCAATCAACCGAATAGGCATCCATAAGCCAAATTGGTTCGTCATTTGCTAGAGCTCTTCCTGGTAACCTAAGAACACATACATATTTGAGGATAAATAAGACTATACACACATTTTCATACGAACAAAACCAGAATCGAAAAAAAGGAACAATAATGAGTAAGATTTAATTACCCTTGGCCAATGTCGAATACAAAGGACATGCAAACCAAATAGTACCACTCAGTATCTGTGAGGTCTTCAGGTGAAAGTGCTGCAGAAGGTTTTTTTGTTGGAGGACTTATTTCTGTAGGTTTAAGGGACCTGAAAAGCTCTCTCAGTTGCTCACTCCTCTGCAAGCCTATTTCATCAGAACTAAGTTCCACTTCTTGACTTGTTTTCCTTGTCTTAATTTCTCCATTGTAATATCCTTCCCCCCAACTCAACACCCTGCAAAATGGTCAAGGAAAAAACTATTTTTAGTAAAATAGCTTCTTAGCAACACCGTGTATGTTTGGATATTCTCGAGTAAAATTGGTTTTGGCTCCTTAATATTCTAACTTGAAGCTAAGATTTAAAGCTCTAGGATTGATTTTTAGCCTTGAATTTGTTATTCAACCGACTATAACATGAATGAATCCAAACATCAATTATTTTAGCTTCAATTCACTTTTAACTAAAATCAAGTATACATAATCAATTAATTCCAAATTTAAGTATATGTTTGGATTGACGTTGAGCTAACAAAATCAAAGTGGGCCACCATAATTTTGGCAAAAGATTGACTTTAGAACTTCAACAAAATCATAGTATTACCATAATTTTGTCAAACTCACTGTGAATCTCACGTTAAGGAAGTAGTACCAAAATATCTAACACAATATTCAGAAGTTTAAGATTCAAATAAAAAAAATTGACCATTGATCTAAGATAACAAATAGCTAGAAAAAAAAAACTGTAATAAAATTTGGTAGATAATGACTCATATATCTATCATATGAAATGGTATATAGTAAAGACATTTATTGAGGTACTAAGAATGAAATAAGTAATTACATACCCAGGTTGGTTAGCAGATTCAGACCAGAAAATTATATAACTCCATTGAATGCTTCTAACTGCCAAAGCAAGTTGTTCCTTCATCATGTTTTCTTGCACCATTAATATTATCTCTACAATAATAACATATCTTGATTCATTCAAAGAAAGAAAGACTCTTCTTGGTTGCAGAATATGTTTTGTCTGAAATGAAAACCAAAAACAAAGTGTAGCTGAAAAGTGATTGTTAATCAGTTATAGTAACTAGATTCATTCAGAATCAAAAAAGCTATTACTATTATGACAGAAAAAGTGTGGTTGTAGATAATAAGATGTATGTTGACTTGGGAAGGACGATTGAAAATTTGCAATAATGCTATTTTTTTATAACATGGTTGGTAGTAGTACAAAGTACTGTATATTCATAAACAAATTGTTTAAAACAAAACAAGATCCACAGAGAGACAGAGAGAAAGAGAAAATAGTTGTCATTTAAATACAAAATTAATGGAGTATGTTATTCATTTTTATTTTTTAATAATAATAATTCAGATAGATACTGGTACCTATATTTACCCGAACAAAATACAAACGTGTGGCGTTGAACTTATTAGAGAGAATCACCGTTCAATCTCCTACTGCAATTAGAGAGTTGAAATCACTTGATATCAGAATTGATCTCGAATCAGATTAGGCGGTCCACTAAATTTTCTCAGCATGTTATGAGAGTTTTAATGTTGTATTGTATTTTCAAGACTAAACTTAAAGCAATCTGATAAGATTTTATTTTATAAAATGGAGACAATCTATCAGTATTTTAAAAAAAAATAGACGTGTGTAAAAGAAAAAAAAAAGTAATTTAACTTGAGTATTTAATAAATTTCACTAAAAGAAGAACAATTTAGAGTCTCCATGAGCTTAACTCAATTGATAGGGACATAACGTTGTACGTAAATAGAGGAGCCGAGGTTCAATCTCCGGACACTCCACTTATCCACCTTTAGGTGGAACTTCTAGCCACTGGGCTACTTGACAAAAAAAAAACAATAATTTAGAAGAATTTGAATTATATTTGTAAATGTAATAATTTATGGTTAAACTTTATTTACTTCTCAAAATTTTAGATTATTAGAAAAAAAATTCACCAGTTTAACTAAAAAAAAGTAATAAGATGTGTATGACTGATTTAAATTTTTTACATTTGAGTTCCTGAATTCATTTATATTTAGTGTAAATTTCAATAAAAGATGAAATAGAGAATATTAAGTGTAAAAAAACTAAAAAGTAAAAACATCTTATATGAGAAAATATAAATATATACAAGAAGTGTAGGAATTTTGAATGTAAAAAATTGTAATTCGTGTACGACAAAACTAAGGATGACAAGGATTTAGCAATAAATGTCTAAAAAGAAAATATAAATAAATTGTGGGTTTGTGACCAATAAAAAAGCAGTAGGTGCCAAAAATCATCACTCAAATAATTGTAATTAATGATTCCCTTGTAAGCATGGCTATTGCTGCCATAGTCATTGGATTTGATGCTCAGGCCATGAGCTACTCATGGCTTTAATAATCTTACAATCAATTTTAATATGTTGTGTGCCCGCCGACTCCAAAAACGATCTTCTTAAGGAAAATGTTAAACGGTGTTTTCGGATACAGTAAGGAAGTAAATATTGTAATATGACATTCGAATTTGTACAGTTAACTTCTCAAAAGTGTAAAAAAGTGTTATTTTTAATTTGATTTTTTATTTTGTTTCTTAACTAGTGCCCGGGGACACCGATTAACATGATTATTTTCTTAATAGTATGATTTTTTTTACACTCTTAAATACTCCCTCCGTCCCATTTTCATTGCCACATTTGACCATTTCACACATATTAAGAAAATTGTATAAATGAATGAGAGATAATATTAATTTTACCAAATTACCCTTGTTGTATGGTGAGAAAGTGAAGAAGCAAAATGTGGTGAGAAAGTGAAGAGGCAAAAATGTAGATTCTGCAAAAGCATTTATAAGGGGAAAAAATGGGAAAATAACATAAAAAATTAAAATGGATCAAGTATTATGGGACAATATTTTTTGTAAATGTAGCAATGAAAATAGGACGGAGGGAGTACTAAATAATAGTATCATCGGTTGTGGGAAAAAGTGAGAAGAGAAAAATAAATAAGAGAAGAGAGAAAAATAATAAGAAACTAGTCACAAAACTGTGGTATCGCACATGTCATAACGTTAGAAGGATAATTTTGAAAGTTAGAATTTATTAATTAAAATTGGAAAAAAAATCTTACGTTATGCACAAAAGTTGGAAATAAATTTGGAATATTGAGCACCAAGTGACCAAAATAGTTTTGATTTTTTTTTTTTAGAAACCAGAATAGTTTTGATTAGATGTTTTATTATTAACTTTATTATGATTTAAGGTCTTCAAATTCATCGTATAAAATCACGTTTAACAATTCATAACACTTACACAAAAATATTTGATGGTGATGTCTCTTAATGCAAAATGGACTTCTTAAGGGGTCAAAATTGTGGGTGCGACTTGTTGGCATCTATCCCATCTTCTATCACATTGCGTTGCAGACAAATTATTTTTGTACAAAGGTAGTTGAAGACAAATTATTCCACACACCAAAAAGTTGAAGACAAATTAAATTTGAGAAACGTTAAATAGTGTTTCGGGTAATGGTTAAGAAAATAATAATATAATCTTAAAATTTATAACATGAAATTTTTAAAAAATTCTACTTAAAACGTTTTTTTTTTCCTTAACTATTGTTCCGAAGAACTGTTTAGTAAATCCATTAAATTTTAGCCAATAAAAACGTATAAATTAATATAAAAGTTTATCTACTTTTATTAGTTAAAAAAATAAGTTAATCTAAACAGGCGCTATATTTGAGACAATTTTTAAAAAATTAATTAGTTGATCTTAATTAATTTACTAATAAGACCATGTATCTTTAAATGTAAAAATTACTTTAAAATTCTGATCAATATTTTCAATATCAATTACTATAAAATAAAGGGTTAATATGATTTTTGCTTCAAAAAAAATATATATACTAAATTTCAATTTCAGTCCCTCTAAATATTTTCTTCGAACTTTGGTCTTTAAATTTTTAGTTTTCAATTTTTGTTCCCCCTCTTTTACAAAATTTTATGTAGTATGTTCGAGATGACTTATTGTAATGACATATTAAGACTTTAATATATTATTAATTTAATTTTAGTCTAACAATTTAATTTAAAATTATAGATGAATTAACAAAAATTAAAGATTAAATAGTTAAATTATCAAACAAAATGTATTTTAATGTTATAATAAAAAAAGTCATTTGAAATATGATATGTAAAATTTTGTAAAAAATTTGAAACTAAGATAAAAAATAAAAATTAGAAGGACTGAAGTTTGAAGAAATTTTTTAAAGAGATTTAAAATGAAAATTGTCATATTTAAAATAATCAACAATATATTTAAGTCTAAAATAAATTCCCTACAAAATTAAACTAGTGACGCATAAATTTTGATATAGTCAATTTCAATGTGTGCAGAATATGCTTTGTAAATGGTGGGAGTTGGTGAAGATATTATTTTATTTTTTTCGAATGGAAAATAATTAATTTTAAGATACTAATAATAACTAGCCGTAAACTTCTTATCCAGTTCATACTTCATACAATACAGCACAGCCAATGAGAAACTGCAAAAAGGCTCCACCACTCTATCATATGTCATGTAGTACTTGCAAAGTTGCAATTACTGAACATCACTTTTAAGTTTTATGCTATGTTTGGATGACAAAAGAAAACAAAAGGAAAGGAAGTAAAAGAAAAAATATTAAGGAAAAGAAAGTTAGATGATTTTTAGTTGTTTGGTACGAGCGAAAGTGGGAAAAAAGTAGAAAGAAAAAAAATATAAATTTAGAAAATGACATAAATATCTCACATTAAAATGAAATAATACAAGTTAACTATTTTTTTACGTTAATCAAGTGGTAACTATTTTTTTTACGTTAAATTTAGAAAATGACATAAATATCTCACATTAAAAAGAAATTTAGGTGTCATAAACATTTTAAGAGACCGAGTTATCCTATTCGACCAGTTTAATAGCTATATAATTATATTAAACAGACTCGTTCATTCCACCGGTTTATCTAGTTTAATCTGGTTTAGTCATGCAATTCGACCAGTATCCGGTGGTTCGACCAATGAACTAGTGACCCAAATCGGTCCGGTTTTTAAAACATTGCTCCCACTTATTCATCTTAAAAAGATGAATTTCTAACCACTAAACTACTTGGGAAAAAAAAGTGTTTGACAAATCATCTGGAGACTTGTGTTAGTTGTGCCACTTCACTGAATTACTACTTTCGTCTTTAAGTGTAAGATCTTTAAACAAATTATAGAGATTATAGAGGCAGTTCACACATATAGGATGTACTTTTTTCCTTCACTAAAATTAACCACGAAGGATTTTCAGTCCTTTGCTTTAACCAGATGAGCTCCAGCTCCATAAAGTAATGAGAAAATGACTTGTAACTGCGAAGCTATAAGATACTATACACTAGGAATTACAAAATAACGAAAAAGTAAAACTGACGGCTTTGGTTACCGACAAACGCGTTCAATTGGTAGGATGCTAACTAAGTGTTTGTGCTTAAAGATGAAATTGATAATCAATATTCATGTATTTTTCTGGTGACAAAAGTCAAGAAAAGAAAAGCAAAAACCAGAAACAAAACAAAACAAAACCAAGCCCTAACAATGGCCACTCCCACATAATCAGCTAGCAGGATATTAGAACCCATATGACCCTGCAGACTGCAGTTCCACAGTAGAAGAGACACAACCAGAACTACACCCTCCCAACTTGGCCAAGAACTCGGCAACATAATTTACCTCCCAACGAGTGTGGTGCAACTCAACAGCCTAATCAATATTCATGTATAAATAACAAGACTTCTGTAGCTTCACAATAGACCATAATTACCAATCGGTTCTAAAGTACTCCGTACTACAGAATAAAAAATGATAATCTTTCATCATTTATTTTCACATATTTTACAGAAAGTGCTAATACCAATTGGTTCTTTAAGTCAAACATACCACATATTTCTCCAGTTCGTTATTTTATAGTCAGGCGCATCAGCAACCATGCTTCCCGTTTACTCCATAATTGTTCTCGAGCCTGGATTCGGAATTATCATTTTCATATCAGCCATTGAAAACATACACACAAGACACCAAGGACTTGGTCAAAGATGTCTTCTACTTCTACATTTCAATGTCAGGCAATACTCATCTTTCTTTGATTCTCTCTTTTGGCTTTAGCTTTACTTATTTATTTTTACCTTTTTTCCCTTTGTTATCACACCCCCATCATTTTGGACCAAGATTGCCTTGAGGAATGCACTACCCACCCTTTTCGGCAAGATGGACACAAACTTTCTCAACAAAATGCAAATAATTATTGTTCAAAAATGGATCATGTTTGATATGGGTCCTTAATTAGGATAACAATTTTTATACAAAATAATTGTCGCATGAAACTACAGTTAGATTAGAATGGGTAGTTTTTATAGAAAATATCTTTCATATAGATGTGATGCCTATAAATAGAAGGGGTGATTGAGAAATAGAGTATCTGGAAAGAGGCCATTTTGGCATTGGAAGGTGCAGACCCTTGAAGTTCTGCGATATCATTCTGTAATCAAAGGGATTTTCCCTATTTCCTTCTTATATACAGTATATCAGTTGGTTTCTATCAGATTGTCTGCAAAAAGATGCCATTGGACATTCTCAACAGCCATTATATTCAAAATAACACCCGTTTCAGAAATAAACCATCAAATGATGTTGTAATAAGTAATGTGTGTTCCTAAGAGTTTGGTATCCAAATAACTACTAACAACATCTGTGAGTGTGTTCCGAAGAGTTCGGTATCCAAATAACTACTAACAGCATCTGCGAGCAGCGATCAATCATGATAAGGGCAACATAGATCAACATCTGAAACTTCAACCAATTCATACTATCAGGCTATCAGATACAAAAAATCTAGTATTAAACTAATAATAATAGTAACTTGGGAAACAATCACTAAACAATTTATCTCATTCGGGAAAAAAAAATGTGTTGCTCTGTTTGGACATCACTAGCCCAGCACAATCCATGAAATGGCAAATATATAAATATAGATACATAATCTTTTCAACTTCTACATAAAATAGGTTGTTATGGGATATAGAGAAAGAAACCTTGTACAATACTGAATCCCAGGTGTCAAGAAATATGAACAAGCTTGTTAACAGCTGAGTCAAGAACATCCACATGCCTTCTCAGAATTTTTCTTCAAACCATTAAGGATTTCAATTGAAAAACCAACATAAGAAAAAGGATCATGTAATGTTTAAAAACACCAAATTGTTCCTAGATCAGCTCAAACATACAGTGTCAGCATAAACAGTTTTTTTCAAACTGTCATCGATCATAATCACTAGATCATTACAAATATTTGACTTCAATGATAACTACTTCTAAAATCTTGTAGTATATGAATGGTTGTTTTTTGCTGACTATGCAAAACTTTTAACACTAATTGTATATCACAGTTAAACTCATAAATCATAACAACAAAAACAATAACCTAGCAAAATAATAGCCCTAAAATGCAAGAACACATGAATGTGTAGCATATAAAATAGCAATTACTTAGCAATTAGCAAAATGATTGGATACAGTTGAGATGCTAGACTATCAATGCTCTTCATTTCCTCATTCAATCTGCAACAATTTCAACATTAAGCTTCAACTATTTTGTTTAAGCTTCTGAAAAATTTAAAAACAAAACAGTATAAAAGATTAAAAAAATTACTTGAGACACGAATTTATATAGCGATTCCCCTTAGATGCTGCATCAAGCACTGAAACGAAGCAAAAAATAAATAAATAGAATATTAGGAAATTGTTTGAGAAAATTAAGGGGAATGAATGGATACCGGATTCTTGAAGGTGACCGGCGGCGTCGGTGAAACATTGAATGTGATGGAGAGAGGTGTCGGTGGATTGAGAGAGAGATAAACGGAGGGAAGCGAAGACGGAAGTGAAGCTTTGAGCAATGGCGAAAGAATCTCGTTCGACAACTTCAATGGCTTTTAATAATTCTCTGTGATTATTGTTGGTATTGAAAATTAGGGTTTCTCTTTCTGATTCTGGATTAGGATTTGGAGGATCCTCTGTGAAATTGGCTTCTTCTTCGACTGTGTCTCCCATTTTCACTTCCTTTCCTAATTCCATTCCACAAACAATAACGACTCGGACTTCTCAGATTTTTTTTTTGCTTCTTCCAATTATTACTTTTATATGGTAAATGAAAAATAATTTTTCATATAATATTTTCGTAAAATAATTTATAGTTTATCTTTTTTTTATATACAAAAAATTAATGATATTTATATTTATTTTTTTAACAAGCAAAAATGAGAATATATTAATCCAAAACCGAACAGAAGACCAAAGGGAACCAAATGTGCTGCAAGAGAGAAAAAGGTGTTGTGCAGATTCAATATCTCCATGACCTGACACACAAAGATGCCTCACGCTGCCACATTGGCTTTCGTTGGCAGCCTATCTCGCAATAGACGCCATGCCAGAGTAGAAATCTTCAAAGGGACATGTTTGTGCCAAATGAGATATGCTGCTGCTGGCAAAGGTGCACTCTCCTAAGAAGTCAAGATCTGATATGCACTGCGAACTGAGTAACCGTTGGCAGGATCGGGCTACCACTACCAATAATCTGAAGAGTGCACCTGGAAAGAGAAAGTGTGAAGTATGCATGGGTACTCCGTTTTAGATAGAGTACCAGTACCGGGTACTGGTACGCGTATGGTACTCCCCCGGTACGCACCGACGCCGTACCTAGATATTTTTTTTTTGTAATGGATACACGAGTGGTACATCTGTGGTACGCGCGTGGTACACCAATCCAAAAAAACACTACTTTTTTCTTCTTCTTTTTCTTTAATTTGTTTTTTTATATAAGTATTTAGGTTTTTTATTTTTGTATAATATAAAAGTAGCACCTACTGCTAAAAAACAATAAAAAAAACGGCCATTGAAAATTATTCACTCATTCATTAAAAATGAATATACTAAATTCAAAGAAATGAAGATCTAGTTTTTTTATTCATACAAATCTTCGTATTCTCTCGAAAAAGAGAAATAGTAATACTTATGAAAGAGCAGCAAATATGTGGAATATTTGTATAGGTGAATGAGATTTATTTAATATATAATTGATATTTTTGAAATTGCTAGTATTTCTCACAGTAAACCTAAACTAGAGGCCGCTCTTTTTAGTGATGATGGAGGTGGAAACAATTGACTCTTTTTGAGCTAATTGCTTTTTAATTTCATATTTTGATGTTTTTGAACATTTTGAATTACTTTTAAATTGTGGTGTAATATTTTTTATGTTTAATTATTTATTTTAACAATATAATTCAATTATTTTATTTATATAATTATATTTAAAAAAATTATAGCGACGTACCCCTACCTTAGTTTTTCTAAAAACTAGACTACTACCCGTGCGATGCACGGGTCTTTTACAATGTTATATATAACATTCAATTTAGTTTTATTATTTTTTGTAGATATATTAAAATATAATATATAACATTCAAATAATATTTGTAGAATCCTATAAAAAAAATGAAATTAGGAAATATAAATATATAATAAACACAAAAATTGCAAAAAAAAAAAACTCACCAAAAATCCAATTTTTTAATCATATTCGTTCAATTGTTTTTTTTATTTTAAGGCAAAATTGGAGCAATTGTGAGAAAACGATAGGAAATCGGTTGATTCCGGAAGATCATGACAAAAATATGATGGAACATTACAGTTTATTTTGCCATTAATTTTTTCAACTAAAACTTCAAATTGATTTCCGTTTGGATCAATAAGTATAGCATAACGATGTACATTGTCACGGAAATCAGATGAAAATATTTTTGGTAACATGACTGCGCCCTAAAATAAAAACAATAGCGGTGTTAAATATTTGTATAGCGAACCGCGATGAAGTATTTTTTTAACAATTTATTTAAATTAAAATAGGTTAATTAGAGTTACCTGGAGAAATATATATCTTTATATGTTATTAATAATAGATCTTATTAAGGAAAAATATGTATTGAATATTAAAAAAAATATTAGGTAGATCAAATAAAAATAATTGGATTAAAAAAATTCTTTGAATGTTTGATGAAAAAAGAAATGGAGTTAATTCATGTAGATCAAATAAAAATAACTGGATTAGAAAAAATAGATTAAATTTGTGATAAAAAAAGAAATGGAGTTTATTTTCAGGTAAACAAAATCAGGCATTATTATTAAGAAAAAATATATCTTAGATTTGAAAATATATATATATATATATATATATATATATATATATATATATATATATATATATATATATATATATATATATATATATATATATATATATATCATTGAACAAATCCGTGATTATTTATAGCCGTGATTATTTTTTTCAATTATAGGTAATTTGTAACAAATCAATGATTATTTTTTTCTCATATAAAAATTAGTATTTCTTGCATAGTTTCATATAAAATCTCGAAAATAAAATTAAAAACGAAAATATAAAATGGAACAAAGCAAAAAGAAAGATTTGAAAAAAAAAATATCATTATAATTACGTGTTGAAAAAAATAATCACAATGATTTGAAAAATATAAATAATTATAGTTATATATTAGGAATAATTGAAAAAATATGTATTGGATTTGTAAAAAAAAAAAAAATCACGGCTATAATTATAGGATATGTCAATATCCCTTGATAGATGATACTGTAAAAAATATATCACTATAATTATAATTAGGAATATAAAGACGTAGTTATATATTGGTGTATGCAAAATATATCAAATAAATTCAAATGGTGTAGTGGCAATTGAGCTAAGTAAATGTGAGAGGACATGAGTTCAAATCCTACTGAGGAAATTTTTTAACATTTTTAATTACATGAGGGTTAAATTAGGGTTAATTGGAGACTTAGCTCCTTTTATATTTATAATGATATAATGATGACGTACCCCGTACCGGTACCGTACTCGCACCCGGGCAACATAGATCCTGACACTCCCTCACCAACTCCTCCTACCACACCCACAATTGACTCCTCCACTCTCACGCCTCCCCACCTACTTCCCACCCTAAAGCAAACATCTCATCCACCCTACTCGACTTGTTTACAGTCAAGTCAAATAAGAAGTCTTTGATTTTTTTATTTTGAACGTGCAAGAGTACCACGATCCTCTCTTTAGAAATAAGAAGTCTTTGATTTTAATTTTGTCAGATATTTCTAATGGCAAATGCTAACGAGTGTCCTGGAAGACTCTTTAAGCCTTTAAATAGTAAATTTTCTATAAGATTTTTATGGAAATGTGTATAGTCAATGCATTGAAAACTGTGATGTTTAACTTTTTAAATAAAAAAATTCTTTAAATAGAATGCTTAAAAAGTACCTCGGAGTACTCGTTAGCAAGACTCATTTCTAAAATACATTTTCCCATTGATATTTGAGTGTGAGCATGGTGGAAAATTATTCGATGAGATAGATCCTATTTGAATTCACAAATATACAAGGATCTTAAATTTTAAATTTTTTACAGACTTAGTCTAACATGCATGCATAGGTGATGCATATCGACCATAGGCGTCTCTGAGTTTTTGGATGCTCTGTTAACTTATTAAAAATAGGCTATAATAAAAGAAAAACAAAAAAAAATTCAAAAGAATTGTTATAAATTTAAATTACAAATAACATTAATAACACTAAAAAATAATCATTTTTTCACTAATATAATAGAATTTTGATAAACAAAACAATCTCTATCGCATTCTCTCCATTTAATAAAACTATAGTACAACAATTAACTATAAAATATCTAAAAAATTTATTCACAATAGAACAATCTCTTGTAGGACCTTTTGTAACTAATAAATCTCTCTCATTTTAGAATAAAGAAAACCTCAAATATTTAGATTCCACAATCCCTCATTTGGAAGGTTTTTTTTTTTGAACGACGAATATATTATTATTAATAAATAGGTCTCTGCACAAGACACACAGAGACCCGTAACAGGTCTACAAAACAAAGGTGCCGTATATAAGCGGAACACCAATGAAAAAGTAAAACAGACACCGCCTAATAGAGGTCTACTTCTAATCTCATTCTTAGAAAGACACTCCTCATCATACAGACTATCAGAGAAGACATCAACCTGAACCATAGAGATGTCACCAGACACTAACTTCCGATCTCGAATAAAAAATGATCAGCCCATCATAATCCAAAAAATAGCTCCTTGAATCAAAAGTCGATGGAGCACCGGTAGAAAGAGAAACTAGACAAATAAGTCTTGGCTTGCAGACCGCCTCCAAACAGTCAACACCGACACGATAAAGATCAACCAGATACAAAGAAACCTGCAAATCTCAACAGATTTGGAAACCATCAGAGACTAAAAAAGAATCCTGCAAATCTCAACAGATTTGGAAAACGTTCAAAGAATCAAGTACCATAAAATATTATTACTTGAGTTTGGAAGGTCATAAATCTCTCGTTTTATACTTATCATTTACTAATATTATTACCCTATACAATTTTTTGAGGCCCCCATTTTTACGAGGCTCTATGTCATGGCATATGTTGCACATGGAGCATAGATGCCTCTGTATATGGTGTATGGTGCATGTTAGAATTGACTTTATTACAACAAAGAGATAAGAAAATGAAACATACAAAATGTTTTAGGTGAAAAGTGGAAGAATGATTCTCACACTCACAGTGAATAATAAGATCAATTGCAGATTCAAGACAGGACTAATATGTTCTTAATAAGATTTGGTTCATGAAATAACCTCGACCAACAACACTCTAAGAGCACATACATTCATCCAATTCACTTGAGTTTTTTAAATGAGTCTCACTTGATATTTTATATTATTATTTTACATTTTTCAATTGTTTAAATCACTCAACTACATTTTCTAAATATTCATACAATTCATGAAATACTCTGAAATGAATCTTACTTGACCCCACAATATTTTCCATGCAACGGTCATTTGAAAGATAAATAAACAAATAACAATAGCCATGCTATATCTATGTGGCACATTAAGGACCGTGCTTGTGCAGAGACACATTATTTAGTTTATGAACGTTGTCAAACATGAATTATCTCGTTTGATCTGACATACACATGTTGTGCACAATTAAGGAACGTGATATATTGATCGATAATCATGCTCTAAACCAACTATAAAAGCCCATATAGAAAGCAAAAAGGAGCAAAATACAAGCTCGAAAAGAAAAGAAATCTACGCTCAACATTTATTTTTCCCTGTGAAAAACCACACTGAAACACTATCAAAATTCAACAAAACTATTAACATATTTGTCCTCGACACACAAATTAGCCAATGAGAAATGATATTTTGACACAAATATCATTACACAATACATACACGGAGGCAATTTGTTAATATTTTCACTCTTCATCTACTTCTTTTCCCTTGTTTGTCTCTCCTGTGTATGTATTGTGTAATAATATTTGTGTCAGAATATCATTCCTCTTAGCCAAGAGTCTCGTGGTTGTGTCATTTTTGTGTAAAATAATGTGTGTGCTTGCGGATTCAAGTTTCGCAGCGAAAAATGCCTCTTTTTAAAAAAATTGTACTTCTTTTTATCATGGACACAATTTTTAATATTAGAATAAGATCTTCATATTATTTGACCACAAAATGAATAGAGTTTGACAATTTTTTTAACAGACAAAAATGGAGTATATATTTATATAAAACCACAAGGTAAACTCCTCAGCACAAGGCGTGCTAAAGAAGACTACAAATGTCTACAAATATCGATATACAATAAAAACAAGAGAAAATATATAAGTCAATGCCCAAACATGCGAATGGATTCAACCACTAACTATGAGAGTGTGTAACTATACCAATGTTCTTTGCTTTCATCCACCAGTAAGAATAAAATTTTGACTTTGTCGAACATTTGAGTCAAGGATTTCTTAGAGTTTTTAAATAATCTATGATTTCATTCATTCCATATAACCCAAACACATAAGAGGCAGATGGGCTACAAAAAGGATTGACACACTTTCTGGACACCTGATGAATGAACAAATTGTATAAAGTGATATGTAAGGTATTAAGAGTCGACCGACGTAACTTCAATCTATGATCGAGCTAACGACCAAGGGGAACAAAATTCACTACAAATCAAATCCGAGTCCTCTCGAACAATCTATCGTAGAATCTCATTAATAGTATGATCATAACTATTTAAGACAGGATATTTTTGACACTATGCTTAAGACACTATATTAGTCACTCTCACATATTTAATAACATATATTCTTCAAAGATTGTTTGTGACTATATAAATATTTTTCTAATTTTTATGTGAAAATCTCTCCAAATTCAAACCGTGCTTACCAACACCGTTACGGCCTTACGGAGAATTAAAGAAAGGAGGCCGGCGGGAATCTGCTACAAGAAATGGCTAGTGTCAAAATCATCGTAAACGGTCCACATAAATATAAATAAATAACTCCACCAAAAAATATATATAACTAGTATAATAGTAAAATATTCCATAAGTTATAGCTCAACTGACAAAAATGTCGAAATTGTTATGCCGGATATCGTGTTCCGGGTTCAAACCCGGACCTCACAATTATACGTGAGTTTAATTTCAGTGGATTATCACTTCATCTAAGATAAAAAAAATACGTAGTATAAAAATAAAAAATACCCCATCCATTTTATGTCCGGATTATCATGGATATTATTAATCACGTGAACTTAGTCCAATTTGCAGATAAAATACATTATATAGTCAAAGGGTCGAAGTTTAAACTTGAGTCATCCTCTTATTCACCTTAAGAGCGAAATTTTAAGTCACTAAAGTTATTTAACAATTTTTTTTTACATGATCTACATTTAAGGTGTTAGCTCAATGGCAAGAGCTTAATTCCCATTAATGTCACTTAAATTAATTAAAAAAACTTTCTTCCCCAAGGTCGAATTTTTAATACAGGACACTCCACTTATTCACCTTTAAGGTGAATTTTCTAGCCAGTAAGTTACTTGACCAAAAAAACAAATTTTTAACAAAAACAAAATATATAATAAAATACGTTTGTTTATAATTTAAAAAAAATTAATTAAAAGCATCATTACATAAATTCTATTTGTATTAAATAGACTATTAAAATTAAATAAATGAAAGTTTAAAAGAGCAAAGAAGAAAGAAAGAGAAGTCTCTATCATAATCAAAAAGAAAAAAGACAAGAAAGCAAGAAGGAGTCACAATTAAGAAATGCTAGTAGTAAAAAATTGAATGAAAAGGACCACTATATTAATTCCAAAATTTAATATAATTTAATTAAATAATTAAGGAACAAAACAAACAGTTAAGATTCAAATTCCTTAATCTGGCTTCTAATACAAAAATCAAATGAACCAACCCTTTACTATTTCTTCCAAAATTCCAGACCCTACCCTCACGCCTTCTCAATTTTCAAAACAGAAGTATACGTAACAAACAAAGAAAACAAACACAACGCTCATTGCTCAAACTCCACCTTTTTTCTTCAACATACACTCTCTCGATCTCAAATCTCGCACCTAATTTCCGTTGCAAACTCTAAATTCACTTTATTTCTCTTCGATCCAAAACCGACACCTTCCATTTCCGTTCCATTTCCAACTTTTTCTCTTTTCATCGCTTCAGGTTTCTTCTCCGCCTTCTCCTCCACCGTCTTCTCCCTACATTGCTTCCCGGAGACAGGTTCATTCCGATCTGCTCACCGTTCTTTTTCTTTTTCGTTCTTTTTTTCGTCTTATTTATTAATTTCATAAACAATAATTCTTTTCAGCTTATAATGTAGCTGCGATTTGTAATTTACTTCTTTTTTAATTTATTTATTTTTCCAAAAATCAATTTTCTTTGTTAACATCTTTTAATCGAATAATGTCACCAACATTCTTAATTTAAAATTTAAATTTAAAATGTAGCTTATTTTAAATTTAAATTTTAAGTTTCAAATTTTAAATTAATCGTTTCTGTTAATTGTCCATTTTACTGAGAAGTAGCTTATTATTGTAGTAATTTTGTTGCTAAGATATGATTTTGGATACTAATTAAGGTTGTGCTTGTTGAAATTTTATCTCTTTGTGTCACAGTGTAGACATAGTTAATCAAAGGGGAGAAGGATATTCGAAACGAGCATGCATTGGGAACGGGAGGGAGGGGGAAAAGGGGGAACTGTCAATAGAATTGAAGAAGGTAACGGCCGGCATTTGTTTCCGAAGATGGTTTGTTTGTAATTTTGAATTCCTTATCCAAAAGGAATGATTGACTGAATTTTAATGTGGTTTTAGGTAACCGGCTTGTACTTCTGATAGAGTGGATAAATGCCGTGCTTCCTAACTTTAATCTGCCTTTAGAAATTTCTGAGGAGGAATTGAGGGAATGCTTGAGGGATGGATCAGTATTATGTAGCATTTTGGACAAGTTGGTTCCTGGTTCACTGGAGGTATAGGGATATTGTTCGCTGTTTTCTAATTGAGCTGAAACTAAGTTAGAGCTTTTTTCATTATTTTATTATTTTATTTTATTTTATTTCTGAGGAATACATTTTTAACTTCAGGGAAGTGGTTCTTTGGATGAGCCGGTGGGTGTTGAAAGGTTTCTGGTGGCATTGGATGAACTTGGATTGTCAGGATTTGAAATGTCAGACCTGGAGCAGGTATAAGAAGTTCCTTATGTGCGTTGCAATTTGAAAACATGCCAAGTTATGTCTTTGGTAATTGTTTGTGGTTGTCCTAGATTGAAGGGTTGGCTAGATAGATACCCCATTTTTCTTTACGTTGGAAATGGATGCTTAGTTTCACCTTTTCTCACATAATGAAGGAGAATCACTATATAATTTGACTTAGATTTTAGCATGTTATTTACTTCAGTTGAATTTCTTGTGGATTGTGAAAGTAGTACTCAGCTTTATACAAGGCACAAGCATAGGTGGGACGTATTGTGATTAATAAAAGAAATTGAATGGCTCTGTCCAAACAGGACACTGATATTCCATTTTTTTTACTATACTGATATTTAATTTTGCAGGGATCCATGGTGCCCGTGTTGCAGTGCCTTGAGAATCTGAAAGCTCACTTTGTATATAACGCTGTACGAGAAAATATCCGAGGTTGTTCTAGGAAGAGGTGGGACCAGCCAAACCTAACATCCCTTGAAGAAACTGATAGTTGCCTCAAGGACGCTTCAAATTTCCAACATGCTGTTGATGGCTCTGTTGTATCAGGTAGGTTGATCCCTTGAGAAATACCACAGTTCAAATTCTTTTACTAAAAAAATGAATTTTGTTAGAGTCCAAAAAAGTCACATGATTAATGCATCTGATCCCACCTAATACAATAAGGCTGAGTTGTTTAATCACACTGTTTGTATTCCTATCCAAACATTTTTATGTTATTTGTTACATTATACTTTTGTTTCCTCTATCCAGATGGAATTGCTTCCACCGATCATATTGGATTCAAGTCTAATGAACTGTTGCAGTTGAAGCAAGGACTGCACATGGATCTTTCAGATGCTAAGCTTAATGAATTATTAAAATCAAACAATTTGGACGTAAGTAATAAGATAATTTATTGTCTCTATCAATGCTTCTTTTGTTTCTGCTATTGCCATTAGATGATTCTTTTGACTTTTATATGTATATGCATTTGAGTTATTGCCATTAACTCATTTATTTATAACCCTAATATATTAGTTAAATCTTTTTCTGCAGAGTGTTCCAACTCGATTTCTTTTTAACATAGTAAATATGATCTTAAGTGATATCTTTGAAAGGAAGAATGGAGATATACCTCAAGTAAGCAGACTAAGTGCTTTTACAATAAATAATGCCCAATGTTACTACTTTGCTTTGTCTTGCAAAATTAAATTTGATTGTGTCACTGAGTAGTCGTTCAATTTCCCATTTATTTATTATGTTTCTAGGCTCAACGTACAGCATGCCTGTTGAGGAAAATTCTGCAAGTAATTGAGTTACGCTTTTCAAATCAAGCAGAAAGCATGAAAAGTGTAAGTTTTAACATTCTTTATGCTTTTTTTTTGCAAAAAAACTGATTGTTTTATAATTCTATTGAACAATGACTAATTTAATGTGTTGAACATCTGAAGCAAAACAATATTTTCAAGGCTCGTGAGGGAAAGTATCAAACAAAAATAAATGCGCTTGAATCCTTGGCGGTAGGGACCACCGAAGAGAATGAGGTATTTTCCTTAGTGATGCATCTGGAGGCATGTTTATCATCCGTTTATATTATTATTGTCTGCTAATTTAGTTTTAAAAAGTTCTCTTTACTATCTATCCACAGGTTGTGGCAGGCTGGGTTCAGCAGTTGAAGGTGCAAACATATCTCAAGCCCTATCTTTGAGTTCAAGATAATTGATGATAATATCAAATAGATCCTTTGCTCTGTTAAATATACTCTTTCTTATTTTCACTGTCATTGTTTTGTCGCTGCTTATTTGTGTTGCTGTTGCACTTTAGAGTAATGTTTTTAATTTGGGTGAATAACTAATAAATACCGTGATTAAATAATTTCAAATAATAAGAAGCCACTTGTATTGCGTGGGTCTTATGCGGCAAAGGGTGGACACATTGGCGCAAAACTAGTTTTTGTAAACCGGTGGAGTACTGATATTTTATACAAATTTTAAATGCTATATGAGTGATTATTACCTTAATATATAATGATTAATGAAATGCCTGTTTGTGAAGAGGTGTTTCTTTTTAACATTGTCTAAATTTTTATTCGAAATTATTTGATTTACATTTAAGTGTATTTTATATTTTATAAATTACAAAACTGGTAGTTTTTCTTACTACCAACTTGATTACTGTTAACTAACTTACTACGATCATTTGTATCTTTAGTTTTCTTTGCAGCATGAGCAAAATAAATTTGAGGAGATGAAGAAAATTGAAGAGCAAGATTTTTCTCAATTGAAGAAAGACAAAGTTCGCAATGAAATTGAAATTTCTCAAATGAAGCAAGATTTGGAAATGGCGAAAAGATCACATGAAGAACATGTTTTGCAGTTAGAATTGCAAGCTTCTGAATCTAAAGCTGAGTATGAGAAAAGGATACAGGAACTTAAATATCATCTGGCTGATGCGAGGAAGCAAGTGAAGGAACTGGAGGCATTTTCGGAATCCAGATATTTGAATTGGAAGAATAAAGAGCACACCTATCAAAGTTTTTTAAACCAACAATTTGGAGCTTTCAAGGTTTGTTTCTTTGTTTTGCTGGTTGCATTATGGTTGCTAATTTTTATGTTGTTCTATGTACCATGTAGTTTGATAATTGATGATTTATAGGAATTGAAAGCTGTCATGAAATCTGTGAAAGATGAAGTGATAAAAACAAAAAGAAGCTACTTAGAGGAATACAAGTACTTTGGTACGAAACAATATTTGAAATTCTCATGATTTAACATCCGTTGTTTATTTTATGATGGATTTGATGTATTTACAAGATTTTCTTATGTAGGGATCAAGCTCAAAGGTCTAGCCGAGGCTGCAGATAATTATCATGTTCTTCTAACAGAAAATAGGAAGTTATATAATGAAGTTCAAGATTTGAAAGGTGCATATTATTTATAGTAATGTTCAAATTGAACTTTTTTCTTGCTTCCTAACCTGATTTATTCTTTCCTTTTGTTCTGAACCATTTATGAAATAGGAAATATCAGAGTATATTGTCGAGTTAGACCATTTCTTTCGGGGCAAAGTCAGAAGCATACATCAGTTGAGTTTATAGGTGATGATGGAGAACTAATTATTAGCAATCCTCTTAAACAAGGAAAGGAAAACCGCAAGCTTTTTAAATTTAATAAGGTTTTTGGTCAAGCAGCGAGTCAGGGTACTTCAATTTTTTCTTTTCTTTTTCATATGATTATTACATTTTATAGATTGTTGTAATTAATAATAATGTTCAACTTATGAATCAAAATTTTCTTTGTAGAGGAAGTATTCTTGGACACTCGTCCACTAATTCGTTCTGTTCTTGATGGGTTCAATGTTTGTATATTTGCTTACGGTCAAACTGGCTCGGGAAAGACTTATACCATGGTATACATTTTGTATGTTTAATACTTTGTTTACACCACAAGTGGATATTTGGTTCAAAATGTTTACTTGACAATTGTTTTTCTACCAGAGTGGACCTAGCTTATCATCAAAATCAGATTGGGGAGTCAACTATCGGGCACTTCATGATCTTTTCCATATCTCCCAGAGTAGGAAAAGTTCTATTGATTACGAAATCGGAGTTCAAATGGTTGAAATTTATAATGAACAAGTTCGTGATTTACTATCAAGCAACGGTCCTCAGAAGAGATATCCTTTTCCATTTTTCCCAGACCCCACAATAGTGAGAGCCTTGTGCTCCAAGCTTCCCTTTTTATTATAAGTTATGCATCTCTTACTTCAAGTTATGTATTAGCATTCAACTATGCATATACACCCACATGCATCAAAAGCTTGACATATGATATTGTTGATCTATTCGCTTCATGCCTATTTTTCTGTTGCCATGCTCGCATAATTTATTTAGATGCAGCAGTTTTTACCATCCATTTACTTTTGTTTAGAAATAAAATATACAAAGTTTCTTTTCCTTGACTTGCACACACTTGGGATTTGGAATACTACCCAACCAAATGGGTTGGCTGTTCCTGATGCAACTATGCATTCTGTGAATTCAATGAAAGATGTTCTTGAGTTGATGAACATTGGGCTGATGAATCGGGCAACTAGTGCCACTGCCTTAAATGAAAGAAGCAGTAGATCACACAGGTTACATTCACATGTTAAAGATTTTCTTTTATGTTAATTTTCCAATTATGGAGACACAACTCACTTTTATTTTAATTTATGGTCATATGACAGTGTTCTCTCTATTCATGTTCGAGGAACGGAAGTGAAGACCAAAACTCTGTTGCGTGGATGTCTGCATCTTGTAGACCTTGCGGGAAGTGAAAGAGTGGATCGTTCTGAAGCAACTGGAGATAGGCTTAAGGAGGCTCAACATATAAACAAATCACTATCGGCGCTTGGAGATGTTATATTTGCTCTGGCTCAAAAGAGCCCACATGTGCCATATAGAAATAGTAAATTGACTCAACTCCTTCAGAGTTCGTTAGGTAATTGTTGCTATTATTGAAATCAACTTGCCATTCGGTTATATTTGGTTTCATTAGTTTGTGTTTTGATTTTAGCATATTGTAGTCATGCTTTACTAAATTGCAGTAGCTTTATTCCTCGTATTTTACAGGTGGTCAAGCAAAAACCCTTATGTTTGTACAACTTAATCCTGATGTAGCTTCATACTCTGAAACTATAAGCACTTTGAAGTTTGCTGAAAGGGTTTCTGGTGTTGAGTTAGGCGCGGCTCGTAGCAACAAAGAGGGAAGGGATGTGAGAGAACTAATGGAGCAGGTTACTTTTATTTTTGATTGTATTTTTACATAGACAATGCATCTGTGCATATGGGTCATGAAGTGGTGAACTCAAACTTGCACCTTTTATTTTGATTGGGAAGTTCTTTGCATACATATAGTTTATATAAACCACTAAATCCAATTGCACTTTGTTAGATTGTTCGGACCAGGAAGTTTTGCTGGGGAAATAAAACTAGTAAAAATTTAAACCTTTCTGTTTAAGTCCATTTACAAGTCCATACTGACTTGTATGTTTTTGCAGATGGCATCTCTCAAGGACACTGTGGCAAGGAAGGATGAAGAGATTGAGCGATTGCAGTTGCTCAAGTCTAATCATAACGGTGCAAAACTTGGAATGATTTCACCAAGGCATGCACCATTATCACCAAGTAATGCACCATTATCACCAAGACTTGCACCATTATCACCAAGGAGACATTCCATAGGGACTCCGCGCAACAGTCCCCGCAACAGCATGAGACTTTCTGGAACAAGGAGCCTCGGAGTCAATGGAAAAGTAACTTATGACATGGAAAATGGCTCAGAGTACAGTGATAAGCATTCTGAAGCTGGTTCTCATCAATCAATGGATGATTTCAGGAACAAGTCGAGTTCCCTTCAGTTTAAATTAGCTCGAGAAGACATCGATCAAAATTTTAATGACGACATTGATCTCTTAGGATTTGGAGATGCAGATTCAGAGGAGAGATTAAGTGACATATCTGATGGCGGTCTTTCAATGGGGACAGAAACTGATTCAATCAGCAGTATTGTAGAGTACACTCTTTTCCCTGATCTAGAGAAGGCAGCTGAAATTACACCAGCTAAGGAGACAGCATCCAACAACCTTCCGGCTCAGAGCACAGAAAAGTGAGTTCTCTCTTCTAAAGAAAATTCCCAAATCCATTCTTTTTGTTTGTTGTGATTGCTGGTACTTTGTATACTACTTACCAAGCCACCATTGAAATCAATTTATGTTTTCATTGGATGCAGGTCCGTTATGCCATCGAGAATTCCCAAAGCTAATCAAGTCCAGCCAAAATTGCCGACAAGAACTTCAAGGCTATCATTGAACAGAAGTACCTCAAAGGTTTCTTCAAGTATGTATATCCAATCTACGCTCACATCTGTCACCATTTTAAATTTATCTATTACCCATTTGCCCTTGGTTGTTTTGCTTCTCATTTCTTGTCTTACATGCAGGTATTAAAAAACCCACAGCCACCGGTTCTTCTTCGGCGAGGTCCTCTAAAAGATGGCAATAGTTAGGAGGATACCACTTGGATGTTGTAGAGTGTTTGTAGAGATAGCCTGTAGGAACTTCTCATTCACGTTAGGTGTTCATTATATTATTATACTGTACCCAAGGCTCAAGAGTTCAGCTTCAATGTGTTAATTATTGAATGAGGCAATTGCAAACTCTAGCTTTGTAACCAGTTTGTATGTAAGCTTCATGGTCTTATTACTGAATGTTTGAATGTGTTGTATTTATAACTCTCCTTTCAGTAATGTTTCCTGGCTTTCTACTATACTCTAGTGTATACTTTAGCTGAAGGAAGAAATGTCACAATTCATTTAAACATTTGAAACTTAGGATATTATTGATTGGAGGGTAAATTTTAATCTTGAAACGACACAATACATGTTAAGATTGAAAGAAATAAATTAATAAAATTTTATCACACTCAATGTCATATCTCATAGAAGGTTTAAATGTTTTTGGTCTTTGAAAATAAAATATTTTCCCGATCAATGTAATTGAAGTTTTATTTATTTTTATCTTAAAAAAAAAAAACCTCATTCAATGAAAAAAAATCAGAATTTTTTTTTGACTCAAAAACAAAATATTCATTCATTCAAATTCATAGGGAATACATCAATACAAAATCATTACAAGTTCGCTAAAAACTAATAGGGATGAATCTGCGAACAGACACACAACATCCGAGTTAATAGTATAAAACGGCCTAATGTCTATGACAAAGACTACAATTGATTTGACAAAATTCAAATGTCTGGAATAATCATGCATCCAGATCTGCAACGTTGACGGCACTAAAGTCATTGAATCTGCACTGAATTTGGATCGAAACACACCTGCAAATCAAAACAAACAAACACCGTACTAAGACGGGACAAAACCAAAACTCCGCACTAAGACGGGATAAAACCAAAACTCCGCACTAAGACGGGATTAAGAAAACACTGGACGAAGAAAAAAACTAAAAAGAAGACTCGAACAAAACCAGTATGTGGGTATCACTTATTTGAATAAAAAAGAAATAAACAACGACAAGAGGGGTGATTTAGTATCAAAACCTCAAAACTGATCCTAAATCACCCCTCTCTAATGGATGAAACAAGAAAAAAGCAAAAGAAAAATTAGGGTCGGGAAAAAGAAGTGGTGTGGCGGCTGCCAACTACTGATGGTGTTAGATAATCAGAATTAAAATGTATTATTGTTTTTAATTGGGGGATTAAAACATAAATTAAATATAATTGTAAAAAAAATCATAAATTATTGTTAAAAAAATTCAAATATGGATTAAAATGAAAATAACTAAATTCAAGATTGGAATTATATATCCCATGTATTTATTTCTCTTAATCCAAGAACGAAAGTTTTATTCATATTTTTCTTCTAAACTTTCCAGCTATATATACAAAGATGGAACATTGATATTATACATCCAGTTTTATTTTTTAAATAATTAATGTATTTAATTGATCAAATATAGTTATGTGTATACTGCAACAATATTATTAGACAGGTTATAAAATGAATTATCAAAAACAAAAGAAAGACAGGTTATAAAATGTTGCTGAAAAAGTAAGGTTTTGAGAAGAGAAAGTTTTGTTGTTGGATATGTAATATTACTTTAAGTTTATATATATAATGAAGAACAAGTTAACACAAGATGTCTGGGTGGTGTAGTCGGTTATCACGCTAGTCTCACACACTAGAGGTCCCCGGTTCGAACCCGGGCTCAGACATTTCTTTTTACTTTTTTTGATTTTTTTTTTTTTTTATCTTGCGAAGAATCGATGATAATGTTGTAGCGTAGGTAGGTTTATTCGGTTAAACCCTCTCTCACAGAGTTACCGTCACCTCTTAATCCAAAACATGATGATAGTTTTCAGAGCTTTTCTTCAACCCTCACTCTCTTCAAGGTTCGTTCGTTCGTTGGTTCCATTTCATATTCTTCAATTTTTATTTTCTCTTTTTCTCCTAATTGTGTATGATCAATTCAATGTTTGATTTCGTGTTATTTTTGTGGTGCAGAGAATCTCATTCACTAAGCTCTATTGATGTGGTGAAATTTAATTGGATTGCCATTATCTTCATTTCTTCTATATTACACAAATGAGAACCATTTAACACCGGTTAGTAATAATAATAGTATTATCCCCATTTTCATTTCTTCAATGTCTCACTTTGATTCCTCATCATAATTCTCACATAGAGATAGAGATTCTGTATGCTATTTATATAATCCCTCAAATTAATTGCAACTCAAACATAATTTAGTTAAATCAGTTATGGTTATTTAACTGATTTAACAAACTGTAACAAAATTTATAACTAATTGTAACACACTTCCAGATGCTGCTGCAGCATCTCAATGAGTCTTGGGTTCTAAATTACCATCCTGTAGGTTTTTTTTTTTAAAACTCGGTATCTGGCTCAAGGACTGACTAATCCGGGGGATCAATTCCATTTTCCATAAGTGGGGGCCCAATTGAAGCCGGTGCAAAACTCTGTATAGATTGACCCAATAGAGGTGCACATTCTGAGGTCCCAAGCCTACACGATCAGGCCAACCCCTGGGGGTTGTTCTATCTTGTAGTTGAGATGGTGAAGACTAAGAAATTTAGGGATTGGTTTCAGAATATGTTTTCTGTCCTATTTTTACTTTCAAAGATTTGTAGTAGATGAAAGTAAAAAAGAGTGTTATTTTGACGATTTCCTATACAAATCATTGATGACAAGAAAAATACTGAAATGCTGGGCAATTTTTGCAAGTAAAAATGAAAACAGAAAACAAATTGTCAAACCAAACAGACTGTTAAATGTTTATGGAATGAACAGTTAATTACTTTGCAACTCATGATGCAATCTGTTTCATTTTCAGGATTTCTCTGTCCAGACATTTTCAGGCTATCTGCTTCTTGAAGGAGATACAGAAAATATTTAAGAAAATGTCTGGATGCAATAAATCGCCTAAAAATGATCAACATTCAATCAAATATAGGTGGATTCAACATGGAGGGGCATCTTCTAAGGCTGATCTTTCTCGTGTAGATTGTTCACCTCCCCTTTCCAATAATGAGAACAAGCAATGCTATAGAAGTTCTCAACCGAAGCCCCCTGAGCCTGAGATACTGACCACGCCGCAGCTTATCTCTGCAATAGGCCAGTTATGGGATTCTGCTAGTCGCCCACTTTCATTTTTACTCCCGAAGGAAAATGTGAATAAAGATGATAAAGGATTCTCAAAAGAGAAAATTCTGGGTAACATTCATGAGAATAACAATGGTGTGGTTACTTCAAATAACACTAATTACTATTCTGATAATCCGGGTACTAGTTGCTTCGGTTCACAAATTGTGCAGGAAAAATTGGATTTCCCTAAGGTAACACAGAAGATGTTAATACTTGAATCTTCTTATGGAAGTCAAGATTATATACATTCTTTATTCCAGAGATTTTCGCAGGCAATTGATAAAAATTCAAATGAATATTGTGATAAACTGAAATTTGGAAGTGAAGAAATTTTGTTTAGATCAGGAAATGTTCCTAGTGAGCTAAACTGTCATGCAAAGGTTACTCAGCCTGAGAACCTGAAAACTAATTCTTTGGTTGCCAGAGACTGCATTTCAATAGACGCAAGCCCCATTTCATTGGCTAATGAAAGGGATGTATGCAATCCTGATGTACTCATACGTGAAGCTCCATCATTAACTAATGATGCAGTGCTGAACACAAAGGAAGTTAATCCTCTGTGTTCAGACTATTTTCTTCAAGTTGTGCCTGATAATCCGATGGACGTTGGTGCTTGTCAGACCCTATCTTCTAGTATCTACACAGACTATCATATTATCAACTCTTTAGCTACCTGTAACACTGCTAACACTTCTTCTGTGCAGTGCCAATGTAAGATTGATGATATTGAAAATGAATTAATGGAAATTCAAAGAAGCCATTTATCAGATATAACCGATGATGAACCTAAGCTTCAGATCTTCTCTGCAACTAATCGGAAGCCTTCCCATTCCCTAGCCAAGCAAGAACATGCTTTTTCTGGGGCATTAGCTGGAATATGTGTCAGCTGTTGTCTGCATCCTGTTGACACAATCAAGACAGTTGTTCAATCATGTCGTGCAGAACAGAGGTCCATCTATTACATTGGCAAATCAATTGTTTCTGATAGAGGTTTGTTTTTAAGAGAAATCACATTCTTGCTAGATATTTGTGCAACTTAATTTGTCTTGTTTCATTTAGATTAATTTTCCTTTTGAATTAAGTCTTCCACTAGATAGATTCTACATCGAGTTTGTAAATTGATTTCAGGTTTTCCTGGACTATATCGTGGAATTACTACAAACATTGCATGTTCAGCTCCAATTTCTGCAGTTTATACTTTCACGTATGAATCAGTTAAAGCAGCTTTGCTTCCTTATCTTCCAAAGGTAAATTGTCTTTCTCCATATTTAATTTGTAAGTGGAGTCATTCAAAGTCAGTTACCCTTGCTGTCTTGTGTTTGTCCTTTGATTTATATATCTAGGATTATCCTGGATCCTACCATAACTTCAATGCTTATTAGCGTAATGAGATTTCAGCCATCTTTTCGTGCAGGAGAATTATTCTTTTGCCCATTGTGTGGGAGGTGGTTGTGCAAGCATTGCCACATCTTTCATCTTCACTCCTAGTGAGCGAATAAAGCAGCAGATGCAAGTTGGATCTCATTATCGCAACTGCTGGTATGCGCAGTTCTTTGGATCATCTGTACCTGTCATGACATAAAATTGCTTGTTTTTTAAGCATGTCCTGAATTTGTGTCTGTCATGAACTGTGTTCCATTATTGTAATTTGTGTTCACTCTTTGTGAAGATCTTGTAACTTTTCTGTATGAATTTGGCAGTCTTAAATATTTACATCATATCGAAGAACCCTATTATGTCTGTGTAACTGTAAGCTCAAGGTTTCCAACTTTTGCCAGATGTTTTCCCATGCAAGATCTGTATAGTTGTATTAATTTTACTTTGCCATCCATCTTTATGGATATATGCAGGGATGTATTGATCGGAATTATCAGAAATGGTGGTCTTTCCTCGCTATATGCAGGTTGGAGAGCTGTACTATGCCGAAATATCCCACATTCAATGATCAAGGTTAGTAGCTGATTTCAACATCCAATACACCATTCGATTTTCTGTCACAAAAGTGGGAGGGGGAGGTTCACATGAGGAATTGGTAGTGCATGCCCAAAAGTCTCTCATGCTAAAGGTTTACTATTTTTCATATGGTTGCCAACTTTGATCTGGAAATTTTCATGTCTAAATACGTGTAGAGCAAGCCCCTTGTGGTTGTTGATGTTTTCTTTCTTCCTAACCCCCCCTGCTCATATTCTGTGGTTGCCGTACCATGTTCTTCCGAAACCAAGGTTTTATGTGTAACTGTTGTCTGTGACACCCATTGTAGTTTTACACATATGAAAGCTTGAAGCAAATGATGCCATCTTCTAGTATTCAATCCCACACATTTCAGACTGTGAGTTAGTGCTTTTCTTTGCTGCATATCAACTACCATTTTTCTCTCACCACAATGGATGTAAAATAAAACAATTTTATCAATTTCTGTAGTTAGTGTGTGGAGGATTAGCTGGATCGACTGCTGCTTTATTCACAACTCCGTTTGATGTGATCAAGACAAGATTACAGACACAGGTTTGTCCTTAGCAAATCCTTCAATTATATAATTTTTTTTACTACTAGTGAATAGTGAGGGTGCTGATTATTAACACAGTTTATGAAACTTCTCATTATAAAACTATGATGTTTGATATCTACTATCCTGTTATCCATAATCATTTTTTAATTTATTTGCAAATTATATTTAAAAATAATTATAATAAACATTGTTTTTTGTTGATTTATATTATTTTATTCTTACTTTATGCTTCTAATGGAAGTGAATGCACTGCAGATTCCTGGATCAAGAAATCAATATGATAGTGTGTTCCATGCCCTTTACAAAATTAGCAAGACCGAAGGTTTGAAGGGCTTATACAGGTATTATTTTCGGAGTCTAGCTATTATTATCATTTAGATTAGAAGAAAAAATCTGATAACAGAAACAAGAGCCACACTATGAATTCTGTCTCAGGAGTTTGATTCCGATACAATTTGCTTGGTGACATTTGTTTTTGGATGTTCCTTTTATGTATGTCTTCAGGGGGTTGACTCCAAGGTTGATTATGTACATGTCTCAAGGATCATTGTTCTTTGCTTCATACGAATTTTTCAAGAGTGTGTTTTCTCTGGAAGCATCACTTCCCACTGGGTTATAAATTCACCACGATAACAAGAATGCCAGCAGCAGCATTGCCGAGTGTTGATACTTGGCATTATTGATTAGATACTGCTTGGAAGAAAAGTTTAATGGTGCCACAAGCTGCAAGCAAGTTCATAAACTGTACATTTGATCATTGTATGTATATTAATAACATATATAGTGCAGGTGCAGAAGATACACAGCAATCAGTCATTGGGGAAATCATGCTTCCCTAAGTTGACAGGATCATGTTAGTAACAGCTGAAAGTGTAGGGATTTTAATTTATTTATTTTTTAAAGTAGGGACTAAAGCTGGAAGGATTCAATTTTGTAGGGATGAAATTCATATTTAACCCTAATTTTACTGTTTTTCTAAAGAAATTTGTATTTCTATTCCGGAATTTATGTATGTTTCTATACCATATTAAAAATTTACAATTGCCATCATGTTACTCCGGTTATTTATCTGAATGATGATGATTCTAGCTCTTGATATTTTCAATTAAATTACACAATACAAGCTAAAACTCCATGTAAACATGCACTTGAATAACTCATGTTTGTGATTGTGAAGTCTTTATTTTTCTTAATAACCATTTATTCAGGAGCTGAAGTTTCTCAACGAGTCAACAACAGAAGGGAAAATTTTAATATAAAATAATAAAATAATGTTGTTTCAGAAACATTTATTTATTTAAAAATAAAAGTAGTTTATTACTCAACCTGTATTAATCAAACTAATAGGGGTTGGTTGGGTAATAAACTATCTAGAATCAATTCATATCTGAATCACTCAACTGATTGTTCATTTTTTATGTTTATCTAAAGGGTCATGCTAAACAGTAAACAGTGCCCCGGGGCACTTGTTAAGTACACCAAAAAAGGAAATAAAAAATAAAACTAATATTGAAAAGACAATTTTTTATACTTTTTTGAGGTATTGTAAAGTTGTAATCACTCTTGATATTCATGCAATTAAGAAACAATGAGAAAGTAAAATAGTAGTAGGGAAAAAATCTCACATCAAAAGTAAGGAGCATGATATGCTGTTGATGAACTGAGATTAATTTCATATTCCATACATCTTATATGTATCTTGTTTCAAGGTAACATGACTTTTGCTCAAGAGGCAGAGGCTATGGTTCATTAAATCTTCTCTGATTTAAAAGAAAAATTGATATATTCCAATCCATTTTCCATCATTATCATTTCATTTCAGAATATAACTTTATTTCAATAGATACAAACAGGAAAAGAGAGAGGACTGCTATGCTACCTCCCTCTCTTCATCCCCCCTTTCTTGATTTTATCCCATTACAATATGAACAATTTTTGGGTTTGTCTCATATACTTTCAAGAACTTGCTACAAAAAATGATTCGGATGCCTCTAACTAATAATAACTAACATGCTACCCCTATCACTTTTATCCGCGCCCCCTTCACATTTTCTATAACCATTCTGAGGGTGTTGTTTTACAGTTTCAGCAACCAGGGAACTGTTTCAAACAACAATCTTCGTATTGATGTAGAATCCAACTCATTATGTAATCACAACATCTCTATGCCCTAGCCAACACTTTTATACTCGCGCAATAGGAGAAAAAGGCGGGTTTGGTACATAGGACTTAGGAATTCCTTTTGGAGACTTGCACGCAGTATTCTTCTCGGTTGTGATCGATTTGAAAAGACACTCTACATTGTCCGTAAGAAGCATTTTCAATGAACTGCATTTCGATAACTGCTGCTGGTTTTTCTCGTTCCCTGGACCGCTGGAGGCAGAAGTTCCATGCAAAATGGCAACACAGATGGAGAATGCTTGTAATGTGGACAATTGTGCATGAAAATCAACAGCATAATGCCCCTCTTCAACCAATTTCATGCTGAAAGTAGGATTACTTTCTTTTGCTCCCTGTGCACCAAAAAGTCAAATAATAAGTATCGGTTAAAACAATAACAATCTCGTTACTAAGCAAGGTAAACCTGCAATACAGAAGAAAACAGTATATAAATCATAAGACTATATAGATGCATGTCTCATGGAACTAATGCTTTGTCTAATCCTGTACTCTATATAAACCATAGTATTGCATTCTTACTATTCAGGACTCGAATCACACAGCTCAATACGAGTCGATAATCTAATGATTTCTGTCATACCATGAATCATATAATTCATGCTAAATCAACTCATTTCATATTACCGATATGGATCGCAGAATTCAATATTTGTTTGTTCCTTCTTTTCTTTTACCAGTTCTCATCAAGTATATTGAAATGTCAAACAAGATTCAATTGTTAAAGGTCTGTTTGTGAGGGTGTCGCAGAAATATGAACACATTTCAAAAATGGAATGCAAAAGCTTTGGAAGATGCATGTATCTCCAAATTAACTCAAAATCAATAAACTATAGTGTTTCATCTATTAAGTCCCTTGAAGAAACAGTTGCGGTGAAAGTCAAGTCGTACCTGAACAAAAAGTTCTAGCGGTTGATATTCCTCTATAAGTGAGTGATCTTCGGCAAATTGAATACTAGGATTGCCTAAAAGTACAAGGGGACATGCCATGTCCCAGCCACCACAATCACAACCTCCACCGTGTCTCAATCGATCAAGTAATGGCGAGGGACCTTGACATTCAGAGTTCGGCAAAGGACCTCGACATTCAGCATTCGGCAAACCATGGTAGCCTGTTGGTATTACCACCTTCAACTGTTCCTGGAATTTTCTGTCATGAAGACTCTTTCTACTCTGATCAACTACTGCACAAAGATTGCTTAGGTTGGAATGTTCTTTAGCAGATAATCTGTCCCCTCTTTTGTACTTCAAGCTTTCTCTCTTAGAAAATGGTATTTCCAAGACAATGGCAGCAATTTCAAGGTCCGAAGAAGATTCAGTAGGCAACAAAGAAAATGAATTTGATTTACCTAGAAGTTTGTTTTTTACTGCAAGGTTCTCTTCAACCATCTCAAAAGATTCTTCTTTCGGTCCAACACGGGAAGCTTTTCGAGTTTTAAACACATTTTGTTCACATAAAGACTTTTTTTCAGATGAAACACTATGTCTTGAGTGTGAAAGATCGTACAACACAAATTCTGTCACCATAGAGTTGTCTGATTTCTCTTTTATTTCAGAACATAAGTTACTGGAAACTAGCATCTTTGCTACTATTGAGGAATCTTTGTCGAAATCATGAGATTCGGTCCCAGTAGCATTGCTTTTCTTTCTATTATCAATGGAGTGAAAGGTATATACAAAATTGAAACCATTACCTATTCTCCATGTTTTTGCCACAAACACATCTTCAGGACACTTCACGTTAAACTCAAAAAAAGGCATTCCTTGTTTGTTTTCCAACTTGAGATTACCGTGCAAGTGAACCGGCGAAGACGCAATACCAGAATACTTGATATCTCTGTTGATAAACTCAGAAATAATTTCAGAATGTTTTCCTGAGTTCGATAAATCATTCAGCAAATATTTCTGATAAGTCCTGTTGATCATAATGTTTGCTGTCTCATTTGAATTTACCTCCTCATTAGTTTCCGCAATATGACTCAGTGGACTTCTCAAAGATTTCGACTTTATGAAATTATTTGTCTTTTTCCTGACTGGTGCGAATCGCACTTTTGCCGAGCAATCACTTTCCAAAGAAGGAGATAGCAAGTAAGAGGCTTCTACCTTAGCAGAGAGTGATTTCTGCAGCAAGTGAATTTTCTCCTTTTCACGAAGAAAATTTCCATTCATTATAGAATCAGCAACTTTGTCACTTTTGGACTTCAAATTTACGGAACCTCTACCTTCTACCGCAGTAGATTTTTTATTCTTAACATCTGAATGCATGCAAATCTCAAAAAATCCATTTGAATTGTCCGGCTCATGGCAAGCCGAGGACCTTGAACTATAATTTGAATACTGAGATATATCTGAAGGCCTATGATTGGAATCTTCATCATCTGAACCACATAAAGAATCAACAATGCTACTTGACAAAGAGATGTCACTCCTCCTTGAAAATTCTATTTTTTTCCTTCCCCCCATTTTCTTGCCGTTTTTTACTTCCTCTGAACTTTGATACATGGAAACCCTCCTTGTTTCTATATCATTATTACCTTCCAATCCATGAGATCTTGAGAGACGGCTCTTACATGAAGAACTTCGGAAGCGAGCAAATTTAATCTCTGCAAAGTCCTCCTTTAGGGTAAAAATTTCGTCTTTCCCTGATGATTTCCCTTTCTTAGATCTCCTCTTAACATTCACACAATATTCTTGAGGTGGAAGAACAGTATTGGGACTTAGACCTTCTGAAGATTTTTCATTGAGATTCAACTCCAACTCTTTCCCCATTGATGAATCCAAAGGCCTGCAATACCATTACATGAAAACAAAAACAAAAATGCACATAAATTAGTTTGTTGCAAAATTTATAAATGATGGCTACAAGTAAAGTACTAGTAAACTATGTAGTCCCGACACTTCATATTGAAACCATGACCGGCACAAGTCAGTGTCTGACATTGACACGAAATTGACACTTAACAGTGAATTGTGATTACATACAATCACATCTATTTTCTCAAACTATAACCAGTGTTTTTGCACTTGCGCTTCGTAGAACTAATCTAAGAAGCCACTAGAAAACATAAGGTAATAGCATCACATTCAGAAGTCGATACAAACAATATTAAAAAATGTTGGCTACAATAATCACAATTAGTACAGGAATTGATAGTTTAAATCAAAGAAGAAATTGTTGATTGCAATTGCAAGTAGGAACTGATACCTGCATTGCAGAACAAAAACATCTAAAACTCTCCTAAAACATGTAATTTTAGAAATGGCAATTATGACCTTTGAAACAATTAGTTCCACTAGTGCCCTAAAAAAGTTATACATTAGAGACAGATTACAAGGAGAGAATAAAAAAACTAAAAACAAGACCTTTGATCCAATAAATAATTTGCAAAAAGAAAAGAATGTTGTATTGTATGATCTCTATAATATAATGCCCAGATGTGAGATTTGAGTAAAGTGACACCAATGAGTTGTCTATAATAAATTTTTAATATAAAAGAAAAAATAATAAAGTGTACTAACTAGGAAGATTTAGATACCAAACCAAAATAGTGGAAAATGCAGAAAAAGGAAAAGTACATACTGGAGTAGATCTTGAAGATAAACCCAAAGAAGTAGCTTCAATGCAGAATCATAAATTTCCAAACTTGAACATAAAGACTGCAGGAGAATAACTTATGAAACAAACCCATTTGAGAAAAGAGTCAAATAAGTCATAACTCAAAATCACAATCCAAAATAAGTCACCAAAAGCAGTGTAGTGAAGCCGACACAAAAAGCAATAAATGGTTCCAAAAAGTAATGTTAGAAACAGAAGTTACATACACAATGTGATGCATGAGAGAGAATAGTAGCAAGTGAAAGTAAGTAGAGACAACAATTTTGACACTATGTTCATGCTCATGCACATGAATGTCCCTACTTAATTATGTCATGTTCTTCAAACACCATCATAATCAATATCATGCTAGTTTTCTTTACTTTCTTTTTCTTATTTTTGAAATTATTTTTTTATTTTATTTGTGTCACATTCAATGATTCAACATTACTAGTCAGCATGAGACAAGCGATATAAGCAAAGTAAGTGTGAGCAACCCAAGAAAGAATCAAGAGAAAAAAGAGACGGTGCTATTTGTGAAATGACATGTAACACCATTGAGTTACAACCATTGATCATGTTACTTTGTGGAAAAAGGGAAGGGTAAATGTGGAATTTTCAGTTATGTAATGGCTCCACAGAAACAGTGTTACTGCAAGACAAGTTATCTTGTTTATGTTTGAGTAAAAAAAAAGCTGTGTTTGGGGGAAACAAATTATTATCTTATTATGTGGTTTTGGGAAGGGCTAGATATGACATAATAAGTATTAAAAACGGAATCCCACAATTTATTTAGAATTAAAATATTTATAGTAATAAAGTAATAAGATATTTAAATACCATAATCAGTTTTGTCGAATTCAGAATCAGATCTGAATAGTGAGTGTTCCTTAGCTGAATTTTATTGCCATGTATGCCCCCCTGTGTTATTCCCCAAGGCAAGCAGGAAATTATAACTATTTTGTGACAACTTTTTTATTAGTTATCACCATTTAACTTTCTTTATGTAATAAAAAGTTTTAAGATATTTTATTTAGATCATGAAAATTAACTCTTTTTTACTCCATTTATATTTCAAGATCATCAGGAAGTAATAATGTGGGAGTCATAAATATCCAAGAGATTAATTGACCAAGTCAAATTGAAGTGGCTTCTTTGGTATTTGGAGTGGAGAGGTGTAAAATTGCCTATGGTGAAGAAGGAAAAAGACAAAAATAATAATATTTGGGTCAAACGGTCAAACACAAAGACAACGTTAAAAACAAATATATTTAGCATTTTCATGTTAAATCAATGAATGGATTGGATTGGATGGAGGGACAGCATGGGACACCCAAAATCAACCGCTATGTATTGGCTCATATCATATCAAACCCACGGAATCTTCCTTTTTTTCCCTTTGTTTTTTGAGATTCTCGCATTTCTAATCTCATATTATTGTTGATTTAATCACAATCTGCCACCCAAAACTAGATTTTATATTTAAATCGTCTTAATTAAACTCAAAAACATCCTCTCTTTTTTTTGTCTAATTTTCATTTCACACTAATAGTAATACCCATCATTAGCTCTTTGAGGGAAGCTGGCATCACAGTAAACATTCTATTTTATATTATATTCTTGTCATGTTAACATCCATTAGTTATAAGCTATGCACAACATTTTTGCTACTACTATCATTCCAAACCAAAATGCTATCCATAATATCCATATAGATAGAATACCCCTCTCCTAGTCAGCACGTCTTGAAGCTTCAACATTTTCATCTTTCCTGGACTTGCCAAACGATTTCTGGGCTTCCAATACAGGTGGCATAAAGATGTCATTGGTCGACTTGTCAGAGTCACGGGGACTCACCAACTTCTTCCCAACATCTTCAAATTTTGCAGTAGCCCATGGGGCTGAGCCTACATTTCTTTTTGAATCTGATGCATCTAATGTCAGAACAGACACCGCATCACGAGAGGCAGACCAGGAATGACCACAAGAGGTGCATTCCAGCTGAACAAAAGCAGCAATCAAACACGAGTCATAAAAAGTGAAGGAGAAGAATTTCAAAATTTAAATATCAGTAAAATATTAAGGTGCAAACCATATATCGGTCAGCATGTCCTGCGCGGATAATATCCCTCACGCCCACTGTACGCTCTGAGCAAAGTTTGCAGCGAGCATCCGTCATCTGTCTCACAAGTACAAAAGCTAACATTGAGTAGATAGTATTTACACAAATTAATAGATAATATAAGACTGTTGGGCCGAAATGTTACCTGCATGTGCTGCGGCTCGTCGGGCTCATTCTTGGATATTTCCTCAGCAATCAAACCCTCCTGGAGTTGAAATATTCAGTAAATAACCACAGAATCAACAACCAGATTAACTTTTCCAAAGTTACTAGCAAGAACTTGCTTCATGAAGCTATAGCTATAAGCTATTTGGTGATGCTTCAGTTAAAAACCAAACCGCGCAGGAGGCTTTCGATTTCAAAAACGTTTAGCATTTTTCTAAAGCACAAGCAGTTGTTCTCTAGAAGTATATTCTGAGAAAATTATTGAACACTTAAATCATTTTTAGATGTATCAACTGTTCATTTACCAAGTCCAGCGCATTTAACTGGAACAATCCACCATCAAACATCATCACAGAAAATAATAAACACATTTATGACAGATTTACAACTGAAGCTGTTCATTTTCAAAAAATGATACTATTTTATCATCAATTGATAACATGCGGCCAATGAATTATAGTACTGATTTAACCCAAGAATGATGCATCCATGAAAATACAAGAAAAATAAATCATTAGGTCCAATGCAGGGTGGTCAGTGAAATTAATTTTTAATTATTAAGATATTAGAAGTTAAACAGGTGAAAAATAAACAAGTGTTACCATCACTGCTAAGGAACGCAACATTTTCAGATCTGTCACTAGGTCTGACCTAATTAGAGGTTAAACAAGTGTTTAGACCTCTTCTAACTCCCCACCCCAAAAAAAGGCTGGAACATTTTAACATAATACAAAATTTTTCTCAAAATGTATTAATGAGTAAGCAATAATCATAGGTCCAGGTCCAGTGCTGTCAAATTCAATAAAATTCAAGCAAAAGTATATTCTTTACTAGCATTTGAAATGTGTTGAAAATTATAAAGGTTGAACCAATTTGTATTGACTGAACAAAATATTCACAAGAAGCTATCAAATTAGAAATTAATAGCGAAAATTTACAACAAAAAAACATCATATGAGCAGAGAATTTCAAAGTTCCAAATTAAAAAAAAAAAAAAAAAAAAGTTGAAAAGATAGCATGCATTAAATACCTTCAATTCAGTAGGTGTCATACTCAATATTTTTAAAGGTTCTAGCTCTCCATCTAATAGACGGCGTAATAGAAATGCATTGTTCTGCAAAATAAGGTCACAAAAAAAATAATATTAATAATAATAATAAGCAAATCAACGTGCAAAATTGTCTTAATAAAATTAAGAAAATCTGCAAAGCCACAAGAAAGACATCCTCAAAACCTTAATACTGGTTTTATGAAAAAGCTATTATTCATCTGACAACTTTGGATAACACCACAGATGATGTGGATCCAGGCCAAAAATCCAACACATTGTTTGAACTCATTACTAAACTTAAAAAGCATCCGCGGTAAGTTGATGCATCATTTTTTTTTGGCTGACGCATCATTTTGAATGTTCAAAATTCACTCAAGTTACTCCTGTTTGAAGCTCAAAGAAAAACTTTACAGCACAAGCAAGAACAAATGAATTTAAAAAAACTATAGCACATATTCACATATAAAAAATATGAATTGATATTAATTACAGCAGAAAAGAAATAGAAAAGAAAGCAACCAGGACATCAGAAATAGAAAATTAATCATCAGTGCATATCCTATACATAATCCAATTAAGATGACACCATTTTAAGATATTTAATCTCCTGGTCATTAATTTTTAATCAGTGATATAATCAAAATTTTATACAACTACGAGAACAAAAAAGCCCCAATGTCCACCTTATCCAAAATAAAATGTAGCAGTGACAAGTGATTTTTCATCTCTCAAGTCTCAAGGAAATTGCTTAAAAGCATTTAAGGTTAACGATCCATGTTAAAAAAGTAACTGCCAACCTTGAGATTAAATGCTAATTGCCGTAGCTTTTGGCTGTACTTCTGATAATCTGATGAAAATGTATCGTGCGAAGCTTTCTCCAGAGCAACTACAGCTCGAACAGCAACATCTGGCCAGACAAAAGACTTGGAATTCTGTAGAGTGAAAAATGGTAAATGCTGACCACATTATAACCCTCAAGGAAAAGGAAAACTAATAGAAGATTATGACAAATATAAATAAACCCACACAAGAGAACACAACCACAACCGGGTACTTGAAGAAGTACCTTCAGGACTTTGTCTTTAGATTCATTTGCTATTTCAGAGCTTTTGTTCTTGCTTTCAGTGTTGATTGCATCAGAATTGTCACTGCATTTGTCCTTTTTCTTTCCGATGTCATCAGTATCAAACAAGTATTGAACATTTTGAAGCAACATCACCAAACCTTTGTCACGATGGGTATCTCCTGTTAGTGCATTAAATTTCACTAATATGCGATAATGCTCTGAGTTACTCCCTGGTGTTTCAGGTTTCAGATGTTGGAAACTCTTTGGAGATGTTTCGTCCTCCCTTAAAACATCAAGATGTGAAATACTCTTTTTCTTCAAGAATCTTGTACTTCTCATCAGATCTTCCTGATCAATGGGAGCTTCATCAGTCTCAATGTCAGGTAGGTCACCCAAACGTTGAAGAGTTTTCTGAACAAGCTCATCAATTTCTTGTTGATTACTGTCCTCATAGTCCTTATCAGTTAGTTTCCATAATTTCATTTCATCTGTGTCATACACCTTCTGCACAATAAACCCAGGGTACTGCTTACGAGTTGGAAGCTGTTTGTGTATGGGAACAAAATGCACCACACACTTATGCATAACAGATTCTGCAGGAACGTCATCTCGGTGGAAACTATAAAACAGCTCTCTGGTGTCATTTGATTGCCAGCTACCACCGCCTTTTTTTTCTGCTTCATCTGGACGGTAAAACCACTGCCCTGTGATCATCAAGCTTCCACTTAGGGATTGTGTAATGTCCTGACAGAAAAACATCTCCGGAAATCAGAAAATCGAAACGTGTACGTATAACTCTACATTTTGCAAAAGAGGAAGCAATAACACCCTCTCTTCCCCACACACGTAAGACGAAAAGCGAAAGGGGTTACAAAACCCATCATCGCAGATCAATCTGCTTCACAACGTATGTTGCATTATATAACAACATGACAAAATTTAGAAATCTTATTATCAAAAGCTGAGAAATGAGGACAATCGTGACATGCTAAATCCAGCATGTGCACACGCCCATGATTGCCAAGAACAAAACAGGGATGCTAATTTAAAAAATCATTTTTGTCAATGCCAATGTAAAGATCTTTACACGAATCACAGATAATCTTATATGTAATTTTTAAGGTAGTTAGAATCAAAGGTAACATTTTTAATGATGTGACAATATATAATTGATTGATAGTGTAAAAAAATCTTCACACTTACAGAATATCAAACTAAACTCTAAACAAATTAAACACGTAAAATTGTAAAATACAAAAATTTACTGTATTAATTATCAACAAAGGGAATATATCATATCACTTGTTTGTACTCCATGTACTTTTGGTAGAATTTATTACTTATTCATCAACGCATAACAGCATAACCAGATGATCATCAAAATTCATTATTATTGTAAGACCTAAGCAGATACCATGTGTCATATCATATAGAGCCACAATGTTCCAAACCAACATATTTTCAAAAACAAGGCATAGTTAAATATATTTGACAAGGAATTCACCTTGATAATTGCCACATACGGCTTTTGATCTTTAACTTCCGGCACAAGAAGCACAGGGTCCTCCTGCAGAAACAATGACACCAAAGAATATCAGTAAGTTGGATAATCACTTCACAGTTCAAAGTTCAAAAACACTAATACAATACATTTCCCGTAATAGTAAGTTCTAGAACTCAATTTCACAAAACAACCATCATCAACCCTAATAGTCACTACTAAGCATATAATTAACAAACTTAAATTACTTAATAAGAAGAAAACGAAATTTAGCCTAAATTAATAGCAACATTTAGTATACCAGATTGTATTGATCGCCATCGAATTCGAATGAGTGGAAATGCTTTTTTCTGCCTCTTCCTTTTCCAGAAACCCTAATTGGTTCACCAATGGGTTTAGCATCTTCAACTGGCGAATCATCTTCTTCTTCACTTGAAGGTTCCTCTTCCTCACTCTCATCATCATCATGACTCTCTTCATTGTCATTGGACTTCTTCTTTTTCTCGTTTGGCGGCAATTGTTCTTCTACTTCATCATCTTCATCTTCTTCCGGAAGCTTCATGGTCTTCCTTTTGCGGTTGTTGGTAGGGTTGTTGTCAGTGAGGTTGTTGGAAGGAGGCGGTGGTGGTGAATCGTCTTCATCGTCGCTGGTGGAAATGAACCGTCGAGTAACCATTTTTTCAGTTCGAAAAGAGAGAAATGCAACAAACACTCACAGTGCTCACAGTGTCAGAACTTCACTGCGTTGCGGTTTCACAAATTGCATCACTTTTTATATTTTGGAATTTTGCTCGATATATAAGCACAACTGTAATGCACCACTTTGATTCTCACTACTTGTGGTAATAAAATTTGTTAGTTTTGGGATTTAAAATTGGCACTGTTTTCGTCAACATATCTCAGTTGATACTTGATACATAAATATAGATATAAATTTATAGGTGGGATTTGAATTTGGGATTTCTCGTGGAAAATTCTGGAAAGCGTAAATCTCGGATAGATTTTTTACTTTGACTTTGACCATGAAATTTTTAGAAAGAGTCGTTTATCAATATCTTTGACCATGGAAAACCCTAAAGAGACTTGAGATAGATAGGGTACGGTGGGCTGGTCAGTGGGTCGGGTTGGATGAGTTTAGCCCGCCCCCACCCCCACCAACTCGGTCCAATCCACGGGTGGAGAAAGTCAGCTCATGTCGACCCTGTTTTCTCATACGGATTAGGCGGGTACGGGTCATACGGATACGCGGATTTACAGATGGATATGTTCGGATAATATCTTAGACACAGTAAATCCAAACAGAAAACAAATAATTAGTATCAACAAAACTTCAATCCATTGAAGGTGACCTTTATTGACAAAGAATACCAAATCAGTGTATGATAGATTTAGATCGCTTAGAAGTGATAAATAAGTCAAGATCTACAAAAGATGAAAAATATAATCATAGAACTGAGATTTTTTAAGGAGGGAAAAACGAAGAAGATGAAGATGAGGAAATAGGAGATACTAAGTCAATAGAAAATAAGTACCGATCCTATCTTGTGTGATTTTTTTAAAAAATAGATTCATTCATAGAACATGAGCGGTGTTTGGAAGAACGAACGAGAGAGATTGAAGCATTGATGGTGCTATTTGTGGTGCAATATAATGATTTTATTTGTTCATAACAATTTATTGTGACGATTTATTTCCTCTTATATGGCCTCATTTTCTTTTTGTGTTCGTATGAAATCAACGACTGATTCTACGTTCTCGATCTCGACCCTCATTTCTCACCCTACTTTACCACTAAATCATCAACTTTCCCTCAACCATGCATAACACTTGATGTTACAAGTCTATATATGGTTAAATGTCCCCCACCTCTAAATCTAACCCTTTAACCTCAATTGAGAAAAGGATCTTTGAGCGTCCTTAATAGCTACTAGTTAGTATTCACTTCGTATGGATATTGTAAACTTCTATGTACTTAGTTTTTTTTTTTTTATAAACAATGTTAGTTGTTAGTATTACAATATTAGTTTTTTTTCTCCTTTGCCAAGACTGGAATCCTGGACTTCCTACTCCTTAACCCTTAACTCAACTAGTTTAACCAGTTGAGCTACCCATCCCACTTTTTTATGTACTTAGTTTGATTTATGCTCGTTAAAAAGTTTAATAATAATAAACAAAATCACTTATATATATTTACATGTATAAAAAATATATGTAGTTAAATCAATATTTCTTTTGACAACCTAGTTAAATTGATATGATGACAATATGTTATGTACTCTAACTTTTGCAACAAAATCTCAACAACTTTGCAAACACCCTAAACAATTACTTCACTAATCAGAAAATATCATCATTAAAAAGTTTTCCCCTTCTATTTAAGAATCAAAACCAAAATATATAGTAATATTTAACATGGTCCATCAACTTCACCTTCATTAGCAACCTCGCCTTTTTGTCTTATGGAAGCCATTTGAAGACAATAATGCATTTCTCATGTGTAGCTAACCAAATTAAGTGTCTCACTTTCTTTTCCATTTTGGCCTTCACTAAATTTCAAAATTCCTCAACCAAAAAAACATGTGATTGAATGTTTGTCCACTTGGCCACTAGTTTCACCTATAGATTTGTGGAGGGAATATTGGTTACTCTTCTATAATTCGGACAAAGGAATGGATTGACACAGTTGACTGTTTCACGCATGCCGATGCATAACTTTGATGATTAATATTTTAAATTGTATTGTAGTAAAAATTATAAAAATTTGATATTTTAAAAATACTCATAGAGACGAATCCAACAACATCTTATATGCTTATTTTTATTTATTAGTAGAAAAATATGGTCAAAACAATATGTGTGAATAGTGCAATATAGTCAAATGTGGCAATGAAAATGGGACGGAGGGAATAACACTCATATATATTTTTATTTCTTTGAGCAAATATTATTAAATTTGTTGTAATGTTAATTGTATATATGTGTCAATTGTCGTTGCTATCTTTTTCTTTTGTGCTTGATAGCATCACTTAGATACCTTTCTTGTTTGAACATTTGTATGTGTTCATAATTCGTATTTAGTATAAGTACCTTTCTTTGTTATGTTCTAATATATTAGTGTATTTATTATACTCATAAATGTAAAATGAAATATAATAGTGATGCAAATAATAAAGTATAAAAAATGTAAAAGAAATCTAATATTAATTAGATGACTCAATTTCTGTCAAAAAAAAATTAGATGACTCAATTAGACACGTATAGTCTATAGAGCAATTAATTAACATTGCAATTTTGTTTACAAATATGTCAATTACTGTGAAGTAGAGCGGGTAATTCATTTTCTCTTGCTATTGCATGTGATTGAAAACTAAAATCATTTGATTTTATAGTAGTGCTATGGACACACCCTTTAACATACTCCAATTATAATTAGAGATATCATCATATTTTTTTATTCTTTTACCTAGTAACCCGGTATTACATGTTGCTAAAAGTTAAACAAAAATGGCACTATTTTTTTTCTTTTCTTTTGTTCGTTGTCTTTATCCCCCAACATTTTCTTTTCTTCTGTTCATCGTTTATTTCTCTCATGGTCAGGCCATTGCTTTGTCTGAACATTCAGGTTTCTTATTTGAATTTTGTGACACTCACAATCATGTTTATGCTCTTTTGTATTTAGGTATTTTTTAGGATTTCAATTTCGTTTTGTATTTATACAATCCAATGTTGTCGTCGCCGGAATAAAAATCGCAACCTTCTATACCACCGGCTGGAAAAGCTGCGCTCGATCTCCAATGAAGGTGTAGACACCTAAAACTTTTCCGGCTCCGTTTTTGTTGCAGGATTTTCTATAACTTTTTTGGATCTCATTCCCTTGATTGTTTCGAGTTGGGTTTATCGGATCTCAATTTCTACAAAAAAAATCAGTTGAATTCTTGAGGTTATTGATCTGGGTATGTTTTCCAGATCTAATTTCATAAATTGTTTTTAAATAATTTTTGTTATCTTTGTCACACACACCAACAACAATGGTAAAGGATTAAGGAATTGAGCAAAGGAATGAAAAGCAAGTGGATCATATGGTTTCTTGTATCAACCACCAATTACCCTGATGCATTGATGCATTTTTTATAGATGAGAACGTGAAACAATCTTGGTAGGAGGTTCAGTAGCGAAGATGAAAGGTTGAAATTATAATAATAAAAATAAATTGTTGCAATATTAATATTTAAAACGAATCTGGTAGCAGGTAAATGAATAAAAACAAATGGATGATATGGTGAGTTACAATTGGAGTGTGTTAGAGAGTGTGACCCTAGCACTCCTCTTGATTTTATTAATCATGTTAGCACGCCACGTTTAATCATAACCATAGTGGATCTATCAAGGTTACAAGTAAAGTCACTAACAAAACCCACATTATTTAGTAGAAGCATGGCTGAACTCCACATTATTTTGTGACGAAAGGCTTGACTCCATGTTCATTGCTATTATCCCCAAGGTGGACAGTCCACAACGTTTGAATGACTTTCGTAACATTTCTCTAGTTGGTAGTATATATAAAATCTTGGTGAAAGTCTTAGCCAACAGACTGTGGATGGTGATTGGTAGTGTTATTCTCAGAGTCTCATACTGCGTTTGTGAAGGATTCGCAAATACTAGATGGGATTCTTATTGCGAATGAGGTGGTGGACGAGGCGCGTAAGTCTAAAAAAGAGTTATTGTTATTTAAGGTTGATTTTGAGAAAGCCTATGATTCAGTTGACTGGGTTATTTAGATGCGGTGATGGGGAGAATGTCTTTCCCGGTTTTGTCGCGGAAATGGATAAAAGAATGCGTCTCTACAGCAACGGCTTCAGTTTTAGTCAATGGCAGCCCCACAGATGAATTCCCTTTGGAAAGAGGCTTAAGACAAGGAGATTCACTCTCTCCTTTTCTGTTTCTGCTGGCGGCAGAAGGTTTGAATGTTTCGATGCAAGCTATGGTTGCGAATCAACTTTTCTCAGGGTACAACATTGGAGTCCAAAACCCGCTCTTCGTCTCACATCTTCAGTTTGCAGACGACACTCTTCTGGTAGGAACCAAAAGTTGGGCAAACGTCTGAGCTTTGCGGGCAATTCTTGTTCTGTTCGAATCAATGTCTGGGTTGTGGGTGAACTTCCATAAAAGTATGTTGGTAGGGGTTAACGTTTCATATTTGTGGTTACAGGCGGCGGCGTCCGCTATGCGTTGTAAAGTAGGGAGGGTTCATTTCCTCTATCTGGGTCTTCCTATTGGTGGTGATCTGAGACGCCTGAGCTTTTGGGAACCGGTGTTGACTCATATTCGAAATAGATTGTCAGGGTAGAAGAGTCGCTTTCTCTCTTTCGGCGGCCGTTTGATTCTCCTGAAGTCTGTTTTGACCTCTCTGACTGTCTATGCTCTTTCCTTCTTCAAAGATCCCTTAGGTACTATCTCTTTTATAGAATCTCTTTTGACTAAATTTTTTTGGGGTGAGAGTGAGGAACTTAGGAAAACCTCTTGGATTAGCTGGAAAACTATATGCTTACGTAAGGAGTATGGAGGGTTGGGGGTTAGGCAATTGCGAGAATTTAATTCGACTCTTTTAGGTAAGTGGTATTGGCAGATGTTGGTGGATAAAGGAGGTATATGGTTTAGGGTGTTGGCAGCCAGATATGGGGTAGAGAAGGGGGGAGTTGAGAGAGGGAGGGAGGCGATGGTCGTCTTGGTGGAGGGAGATGGTGAGAATTCGGAATGGTGCGGGAGGAGGATGGTTTAGGGAGAGTGTCGTGAGACAGGTGGGCGATGGATCAGAAACTTTCTTTTGGACCGATCCGTGGTTGGGTGGTAGGCTTTTGTGTGAGAGGTTTGGGCGCTTGTTTGACTTAACGGAAAACAAGTGGAGTACAGTAGCTGAGATGTCTTCTTTAGGGTGGGAGGTTGGGGGCGGCGTGGGTCTGGAGGAGACAATTGTGGGTGTGGAAGGAGGAAATGTTGGGGGAGTGTCAGGCCTTACTTCTTACATTACCTTTGCAGGCTCAGACTTCATATGCTTGGTAGTGGCAGCCTGACCCTGTGACAGGTTATTCGGTTCGTGGAGCTTACCAGCTCTTGACATCTCAGGACCTAGTTACTTTGGACGCAGCTGACGGACCTCATTTGGCACAAGCAGGTTCCCTTCAAGGTGTCGGTTTTCGCATGAGACTTCTACGTGACAGGTTGCCAACGAAAGCAAATTTGGTAACCCGAGGCATTATATCACCGGAGGCTTATTATTGTGTGACTGGTTGCGGAGACATCGAAACAGCTCAACATCTGTTCTTCACATGTGGTACTTTTGGTTCCCTTTGGTCGGCTGTCCGGTCCTGGCTTCTTTTCAGTGGACCCTCAAAATCCTTCTGATCACTTTCTTCAGTTCATTCACTTAGCAGGTGGTCGCAGGGCACAAAGGTCTTTTTTGCAGTTGCTTTGACTTGTTTGTGTATGGATTTTGTGGACAGAAAGAAATCATCACCTTTTCAACAACTCAATAAAAATATTATCTCAATTGTTGGACAAGGTTAAAATTTACTCTCTTTGGTGGTTGAAGACGACAAATGCAAATCCAGTAACAAATTTACATAGTTGGCGGTCGAGCCCATTGTTGTATTTGGGTATCGACTAATGTTGTTGTTTATGATGTCCATCTGTACGCCACTTTTGTAATCTAAATCGGTACGTCTTGTGCTTATAAGACTATTCAGTACTTTGTCCTTGTTATATATATATTATCCATTTTGCCTTGTTAAAAAAAAAATTAACTTAAAATTGAAATAAAATACACATAAATAATCAATAACAAGTTAATTTAGGTGATACAAAATTTCATTAACTTAAATAAATAGTCATAATTTCGATTCTCAGCACCTTCGTAAACAATTTTTTTTTTTTTGAAAGCAAACAAATTTTTTTTTACTTGAAAGCGTCTCACAGATTTTTCGACGAAAATTAATTATGATAGGTCAGATTACCGCGGTGACTAAAGTTGAAAAATATGATTGCATTACATTTAGCCAGCGTGTAGAGTTTTGCGTTGCCGACTTGCTGCCGTGTGTGCGTTTTGTTTGTCTCCGTCTTCATCATTTATAAACCACACTTTTTTTCCTTCCAAAAAATCAGTATCAAACACAAACAAAGAAACGTATACAAAAAGCTTCTCCAATTAAGAACAAGAAGCTTCTTCAATTTTCTCGTCCTCTTTCACTTTCAGGTTTCTTTCTCCTTCTTCACTTTCCATCTTCTATTTCTGCAACTAATCATTTCTCTCCATTTTCATTTTTTTACTTTTTCGTTATTTAATTGATGATATTGCTTCATTTTATTGAAGGGGATTTCGTTTGACGATAAAGTTGCGATTTTGTGGTAAAGCTCTGCTTGTCGTTGTCGTTTTGCTTCCAAGATGATGTCGTTTTCAAGAATATAGCTTTTACTCGGGAATCGCGTTTCTAATTTGGTATCATTGAATCTTTCGTTTAATTGGTTACTTCATAGTGAAATTGACTTTTCCTTTTGTGGAATTCATCGTGTGAGTGACCCTTGAAAGGGTCTGTGTAATCAAAGGTTGATTCAATTTTATTAGGGTTAGAGGTATATAGAAAAATGGTTGATTCAATTGCTGCAACTTCAATCTTTTGTTACCGTCCTATTTGTGGTGGAAATTTGATTAGGGATGTATCTGGAAAAAGGAAATATTTGAACACTTGTAGGTTTTCACCAGCTAAGTTTCTTGGTGGAAGGGTTGTTGTTTCATTGCCTTTGATTAAATCCAAACAAGATGGGTTCTTTTCGTCTTCTTCAATTAAGGCTCTTGCTGTTGAGCTTACAAGAGAAGCATTTGCTTATAGGGAAGACAAATTGCCAAAGAAAGGTAATAGTAAGATTGATGGTGGTTTTGATCGGAAGCCTGGTTTGTGGCCACCGGAAAATAGAGCGGATAAGCCTTCGCTTCGGAACCCTTTGCTTCGACAAGAGAGGATGGGATGTGGTTGGTTGGGTGCTATATTTGAGTGGGAGGGGGTTCTAATTGAAGATAATCCTGATTTAGAGAAGCAAGCTTGGCTTGCTCTTGCTCAAGAAGAAGGAAAACCCTCTCCTCCTGGTTTCGTAATCAAGAGAATCGAAGGCATGAAGAATGAACAAGCAATTTCTGAAGTGCTGTGTTGGGCTAGGGACCCGGCAGAGGTGAGAAGAATGGCTACTAGACAAGAAGAAATTTATCAAGTTTTACAAGGTGGGATATATAGTCTAAGGCCTGGGTCCAAAGAGTTTGTCGGTGTTTTGATGCATTATAAGATACCGATGGCTTTGGTTTCCGCACGGCCTAGAAAAGTTATTGAGACTGCTATGGGGGAAATTGGCATTGAAGAAAATTTCAGTGTTGTTGTTACAGCAGAGGATGTTCACAGGGGAAAGCCTGATCCAGAAATGTTTGAGTATGCAGCCCAGCTTTTGAACTTCATACCTGAGAGGTGCATTGTGTTTGGAAACTCAAATCTAACAGTGGAGGCTGCACATGATGCACGGATGAAGTGTGTCGCTGTTGCTAGCAAGCATCCTGTGTATGAGCTTGGAGCTGCAGACATGGTTGTGAGGCGCTTGGATGAGCTTTCAGTGGTTGATTTGAAGAATTTGGCAGACATTGAAACATCTGAATTTGGGCCAGAGCCAGAGTTGGAGATGGAGTTGGAAAACGATGATTTCTGATACATCATTTGTTGACGGAAGTTTCTGGTAAATCCTATAAATGTACAGTCGATTGAACTTCATCTGATTCTTGATGATACTAGTTACAGCTTAGTTACATGTGTATATGGTAAATCTAAATAGAATAATGAAAAAAATTGTCAAAAGTGGTCTGAATTGAACAATGATGTTACTACTATTGTATATTTTGTTTATACATGCATGTGATTTTTAAATTTGATTTGCTTGTGTTCCATATGCATAAGGTAAAATACAAGATAACTCTATTATGTTAAGGTCGTTTGTACATGTAATCCATAAGGTTTATGTTTGTGACAGTATAACCCATTAGCTCTTGGGAAATAACAAAACCGTTAAATCAGGCGTTGTATCTAAAAATTGGACCCTATTTAAAATTATTTTTACTCTGTTTATTTATCCCCTCAGTCTTTAAAATATAGAACGATGACTGCTATATGTTTGTTGGATTGAAGTATACTAAGCCTCACTATTAATCAGAATTAGGAGATAAAGGAGCTTAATGTGATGGGAATTGCGATAATTGGGAGATCATTTGTTTGATGGGTGCGTATATGGTGGTCCAAGGGTGGATCATTGTATTTTAGTTTCTTTTATCTATGATTTTTAGCAGGACAGTCCTGACAGAGGTAAGGAGGAGTTGAAGTTCAAAGGGTTAGGTAGTGCAAGGGAGAGGTTGTGATTGGAGGTGGCTGTGAGGAGGATGAGGGGTTGAGGACAGCACGGGGCGAAGTTGTGTTGGGAGGAAGAGAACGAGGTTTCCGTTGACGGAGATGATTGGATGGAGCGGTTGGAGGAGAGGAAGGATGGCAGAGGAGGAGGCAGTGGTGGAGCAATGGGATTTATGGCAAATGATGGAGGATTTACTATTGCTTGAAATGGGATCTGCTTGCTTATAGCTATTTCGTAGATGGTTACTGCCGTGTCTGAGAGCCCCATGTACATCATAATGGTGGCGTTTGAGATGTCGGGTCCTGGAGATTTCTTAGAATCAGAGTTTGGGGTCAGCAAGGACCTAGATCAAGTTAGAGAGACCTGCACCGGTCATCTCGTCAAGGTGTCTGAAGGGGGAGACTTGGATGGTGATGAACTCTCCATGTAATGTTTTTGTTATCGAGAACTTGATGAGTTTTTTGAATTCATGCAGCTATGTTGAGCAGCGGTCTTTGAATTTGAGGAGAGGCACTTGTGGGATATGGTTAGGGAGGCTGGGTAGGAAAGAAGGCTGCTTATGATGCTTGTGGTTGAGTTCATGGTTGTAACTTGTTTGTATAGAGATGGTGGTGTACGGTTCTTTTTTTCATAACGTCAATTATATATTCATCTTAACATAGTATGTTTTTTAATTTAGAGGTTCATAGTATATCAGAACACTTTAAAAGACACCTAACACCTATAGCATCTTGCAAAAGCATTAGGTACACGCAAGCTATAATCGTGAAAGAAACAAATGGTTACTAAATTTGCTGCTTATTATGCTTGGGGAATCAATTAGGATTAGGAAGCATCGTGGATGTTTCATGGACTAAGCAATACCAATAATAAAATATTCAGCGTTACTTTGTTGACTGTCACTCTGCATTTGGTTAAGATTCCATGTTGATAATAATAATATTTTTGTTATGGTCTATTCTATACTAACCGTTCAATTCATACTTTCGGATTCATTGCATAAGCTAGCTGAGAAAAAGTGAAAATGACATATAATTGCTTTTGTTCTTTCATTCATGTGCATTCTATATTATTTTTTGAAGTTATGGTCGTATTTTTCTTCTCAAATTAATTACTTAGTCAAGGAAAAACTCGATTTGTTTTTTGGCGACGGAACATGAACATTTGGTTTAGTATGTTCAAACACTCTAACTTTCAAAATAGTGAGTGTTTTTTTTTTTTTTGACACAAAATAGTGAGTGTTTTGAGAAAATAAGATGTAAATGATGAAGAATTTTTCTCTTCCTCATGTGACTCTTTTTTTCCCCAAATTTCCATTTTTGCCCTTGAATAAAAAATTTAAAATGCGTTTTCCATTTTTTTTTGCCTTGAATAAAAACTTCAGAATGTGTTTTTTGAATTTGAACTAGAAAAACTTCGAAAAACACATTTCGACATTCTTATTCAATGATGACTGCATATCTTTTTTGAGAGGATTGAGTCTATTATAGGCATGTTGAACGGAGATAATTGGAGCAAGTAAATGGAAGGTGAGAGAATCAGCCCTTCTTCACTTATCACAATGAGCATGGTTGTCCCTGAGTATTTAGAGGACCCGGATAAATAATAAAAATTGACCCCTAATAAAAATATTTTTTTTAAAAAAAATATAATATATTTAAATTGCATGTAAACAATTTCAATAAAGTAATCATTCATTCTTGCGATTGACAAAAGAATTCATATTATAATCAATATAATCAAAATATTTTTTAGCTACTTAAAAAAGTTTCCCTTCTAGCCTTATTTTTTGTTGTTACTATGTTTTTCTTTTGCTGAACCTTATTTTTACTACTTAAACTTCCTTAATATAACAACTTAAATAAAATAAAAATTGAGGCCCAAATTTTTTGGAGGTCCAAGGTTGGAGCCCAGCCTGCCCATGTCCAAAGACGGACCTGATAATTAGTTGCGAAAAATTCTCTTCCCTCCTCCCGAAATTTCTTTTCTCATTCCGAAGTTTTTCACGTGAAAAAAATAATATGGAGGGGGGGGGGGAGAAATTATCATGAGTTGCATGTAAAATAAATGGGCCTACAATTTAGTTAAGACTTGCTTGGCTCAATTTGCCTGCAGATAGTAAATTGTCATGTAGACCAAATTAACAAAAAAAACAATAACATTGTCGGAAATGTTATGCAAATAGTCTTTTTTTTTTTTTAAATCAAAATTAGCAAAATTTTCGTGCATTCGCAGAAGTCGCATGCTGTTGATTATCATATTAAGTTGTAATTGTTTTTGACAAATAAGTTAGACATTATTGTGTAGTTACTTTCAGTCTAATATGATGTGTTGTGATTATTATTGGCTTTGGACCAGGACAAGCAGCACTACAAGTACAACCCTGGCCTCAGAAAACTAGGAGCCTTAATTTTTTTATTCTAGGTATAGTTATATCCTAAGTTACACATTATTGTTTGGTTTTCTATTATGGATCCTTTTTTTTATCATTCGAGGAGCTCAAAATAATCAGGACCAACTCTGAATTTGATATTTTGAAGTTGTCCTAACGATATAAAGTTAGTCTGAGTAGGTTTAGATATCGGGTGCATTTGTTTTAACTTTAACAAGAAAAACGATTTTTTAAAAAGCTAAAACAAACGCCCTGCTATTACAACATAAATTTATAGTTTATATATTTGTGCAAATTTAATTCAAGTACATTTCGGTGAATTTGATTTAAGTATATCTTTATATATAAACTTAGTTCAACTAAATTTATGTAAAGTCGGTCGCATACCACCTATAAAATGTGTTTATGTATCTTTCATTCTTTTGGTTTATGTATGTTTACATAAATTCAAATTAAATTGTTTACGTAATTTTAGTTCAAGTATCTTTACATAAACTCGGTATAGGTACGTACAAATGCATAAACACAACTTCGTGTATCATCAATATTAATTTTGAGTTATTTCTTTAAAAAAAATAATTGATTTTTGGTTCTCATACAAACTTTTTTTGAAGAGGACCATGTTCTCAAATAACCGATTATCCCAAAAGTTTAAGCCGTTAGAAAATGTTACATCAATGATTTATATTATTTCTAACACGCCCCCTCACGCAAGAGTCCACTTGGGCTTGAAGTGCGGATAATGCACAAGTCCACCTACCCAGGGACGGATCCAGAAATTTCGACTAATGGGGTCAAAATCATTTATATATAAATGCATCGATTAAGCAAATATAATTTTGAAGATCGAATACAAAATTTATGGAATCGTATAGTATCTAAAAATATAAGACACCTTAGCATCTAAAAAATATAAATTCTCATGTGCATTAATATTTTGAGTGCCAAGAGATTTTTTATTTTTTATTTTTTGTTACTAAGAGATTTTTTATTTTTAACACTATCAAATAGTATATCAGTTTCTATGTGACAAGACAATTATTGAAAATTCATCATTTATATATGACATCTTTGAAATTTATCGAGTATAATTAATTTTGCATCTGAAGTTAATTCTAACTTAAAAATGAGTTACATATTTATTTTTTGTTATTTTAATTGAACTGATATTAATTAAGTTATTATCTCAATTGTAAATAAGAATGATTATTAACTTATACTTTTAAACAATAAAATATATCGTTGTTAAAATTTTAAATATTTATAGAATCAATTCATTTCAAATCAATTGTTGTCACTTTAGAATCAACCAACACACTAATTTAGCAATACCTCCTTAACAAATACCTATTAAAACTTAAAAAATACTTCAATAAATACTATTAGTGAAGCTGTGTGGGGACAAGGAAAGATTTAAAATGGGGGCAATACATAAAAACGTGACTTATTGGTTAAAAAATAATTAGAGAAGTGGGGTCAATTGCCCCCATTTTGTTTAGAGTGGATCCGTGCCTGCACCTACCATATGCTTAAATTCCACTTTTTTAATTAGAAAGTGAGGGGAGCGGGGATCGAACTCTAGGCCACTTAAGGTCCGTTTGTCCCGGCTTTTTTAGGTCTCAGAAGCTGGCTGAAAGCTAAAAGTGAAAATAAGAATTTAAAAAACAGAGCAAAAGTTGTTTGGTACTTGTTGTTTTTTTTAGCTTCAAAGTTATCTTTAATCTAAAATTTGTTTGGTAAAATATATATTTTTTAAAAAGATTTGTACCAAAAAAATAAAAATTTACAAAAAGATAATAACAACTAATAATATTTAAATGAAAACAACCTAAAAATTGAAAATAATAATAATAAAAAGAGTCTTCAGTAGGATTCGAAGCGGGATCATTGTAAAAAAGCTCTGGATTCTTTTTCAAAAGTAGGTTTCAACTTCTTTTCCTAGAAGCTCATTTAATCCAATTTTGCACATTGAACAAAATCTGCTTTTTGCAGTTAAGAGCTGTTTGACCCAACTTTTGATTAAAAAAAGAATTTAAAGCTAAAAAAAGTCGGGCCAAACGGAGCCGTACCTCATTTCATTTAAACTGTTATGAAAGACTACATCAATAGTTAGGAGATAATCGGTTCTGATACCATATCACATAACCGATTATCTCAAAAACTTAAACTGTTAGGAAAAACTACATCAATAGTTTTATATTATTTCTAACATCTAAACTGAGTTCAAGTACATTCACGGAAATCAAGTTCATGGATGTTTACTTAATACTGAAAAATTTACATGGAGTTCAAGGACCTATTCTTTTAATAACAGTGACAAATTAAAATAACCAGCTCCATTTTAATTGGTTTTTGCATATTTAAGGAAGACACAGGACTAGATGCAATTTTTTGCCCTTTTTCCACAAGCATTTTGACACTTTGTTTTACCGTAGAGAATAAAAATAAACATCACCTTAACAGTAGTATTATTAATTAATCCTAGTCATTAAGTAACAAAAATTTGAAGATTAAGAGTTGAAGTAACTCTTGGAGTCGATATATCAATCCTCTTATTTAAATATGCTTATTTTTTAAACTTTGAATAAAGTATTCTAAGTATTCTATTGCAGTGAAAAATAAATAAATAAATAAATAAAGTATCGCAATATGCATGTACATACAATTACCGGCATTTATTGTACCAAAAAAATACAATTACCAGCATTCTTCTTTCAACTAAATTTCTTTTGTACGTATAAATTAGAGCTTGAATCTATTACCACCGGTTAGGGATTCAAATCCATCACCACTTTATCAATTCATTATCGTATAATAGTTGATATAGAGTAGTATTGGTAAAAAACATGCTCGCAAATTATATTGCAATGTATTTAAGGATTAGTTATGTTACAATGTTTTATATTTTTCTTAGAAGAAATAACAAATGTCTTTCAAACTTATACACACCATTAAGAGGTTATGGGTTTAAACTAAGATGAAACTATTTAGCTTAACAGTGTCGACACTGACCAGTTGAGCTAGACCTTGTGGAGAAATCTTACACCGTTTACTCCCTCTATCACATATTATAGGAACCCTTACCACAAATTACGGGTATAAAAAAAAGTTGTCGGAGTAATAAAATTGTTTGAAATGTACGTAGATATTACCATATTATTCTTTGTTCTAGATGTATTGGATGGTGATTTTCCATATTCCAATACAAATCGATAGTATTAAATGCATCTAAAATTTTTTAGAGGTCTTATATTTAGAGATGAACATTTTTTTATAAAGAATCTTATAATACATAAAGATAAATTTACTTTTTTTTCACGGGTTCTCTTAACCAGAGCTAAATTACTTATTTTTATTTTTGGGGTACAAATTTTGGAAAAATAAATTTTATGTTTTTAAGTCCATAAAATTAGAACAAAAAGTCAACTAAAATAACAAGTTTTTATTGACTGCAACTTATTATTAGATGATTGTTAAAATATTTTATATTCTAATGGTAAATATTTGTTTCCCGTTGAAATATGGAATTTTTTTTTAAAATAAAAGCGTATATTAAAGCCAGATATTTTTCAGATTTCTCTTTATTTGAGGCTCCATTGGGATACAACTCCAGTTTTGCATGGCGTAGTATGTAGCAAGCTAGACAAATTCTTTCTCTTGGTTGTAGGTGGCGGATTGGGAGTGGGGATAATATTCGTGTTATGCATGACCCTTGGTTGCGTGGGAGTGTTAATAGATGGGTGCCCTCGCCTCAACCAGCAGGTGTCTATCAGTTATCTGTGAGAGATTTGTTACACGAAAATTATAAAGGTGGAATATAGCTAAGGTTCGAAACTTGTTTTCAAAGGATGCAGCGGAGAGGATTCTGGAAACACCACTTGTTAGCTCGGTCCGTGAGGATAAAGTGGTCTGGGAGGAGGAAAGAAATGGGTGTTATTCAGTGAAATCCGGGTATAAATTAGCTATGCGTTACATAATAGGTAGCGACAAATATCATGTAGTGGGCAATTGGAATGGTATTTGGAAAGCTCAAGCTCCGCACAAGGCACATCATTTACTTTGGCGCTTATGTAGAGGATGTCTCCCGACTCGTTCTCGATTGTTGAAAAGGCGAGTGAAGTGTACTCTCAATTGTCCTGTGTGTGATGAGGAGATTGTGGATGAGCTTCACATATTCTTTAGGTGTGCAGTAGCCCGGGATAGTTGGTGTGCAGCTGGTCTATCGTCTGTCTTACATAATGCTGCGTACCAACAAACTAATAATATGGATCGTATTTTCGTTGTTTGCAGCAATGAAAGTAGTGATACTGTTGGTAGAGTGACTATGTTACTCTGATGCATTTGGCACAATCGTAATGATAAGCTTTGGAATGATAACGTCCAGATGCCACGTCAAATTGGAAGACATGCTTTTGATGCTTGGAATGATTGGTACTCAGTACATAAGTTACAGAGTAATAATGTGAGCGGGACTACAAAAGCATATTTGGTAAGGTGGGAGAAACCAGCTCTAGACTGGGTAAAAGGTAACGTTAATGTTGCCTTTGTGTCTGGATCTAGAAGGACCTCGGTGGGATTGTGTTTTCGCGATAATAGTGGTATTTCATGGCTGGTATGACACAATGACAACAAACTGTGATTTCATTTGTAGAAGGAGAAGCATGAGCTTTACTTTTAGCAATGGAAGAAGCTAGACATAGAGGACTGAATCGAGTTCAATTTGAAAGTGATTCGAAAGTTTTGATAGAGGCCATTCATATGAAGCGTAGAGGCAACTCTGAGTTTCTGTCAATTGTTCATGATATCCTTAGTCTTATGTCATCTTTTATAAACTTTGAGGTTAAGTTTGTTAGGAGGCAAGCGAATTTGGTTGCTCATACTCTTGCTAGGGCGGCCAATTATTGGGCTGACTTCCATAGGTTTGAGAATATTCTCTTTTGTATTGAACATTTAGTTTTTAATGAAATGCAGTAAGTTTGTTTGATTAAAAAAAATAAATAAAAGCATATATAATTAAACTTTGAAATATAACGTCTATTTTACTATCCATTTTTATATACATATTTTTGTTGGTTAGTCAAATATATATACCAAGAATAAAATTAAAAAAAATCCATATATATATATATATAGTCTCCACTCTCCAATATATATAAATGGAGGCTCAAAGTCGCACCCTCCTGCCCAACGGTTATGGATGCGAACATTCCATAACGGTTGACATTAGAATGATTAACATTTATTGTCAAACATAACTTCTCAGCCGTTAATCCGACATCCATTAATGGCGAGAACGTCGTCCATCCTCACATTAATAACTCCGGCTGTGCGCTGGGACTATATAAACTTTCTCATGTGGTGATAAATTTAGATAGTATGCTAGAGATGTTGAATTTAATCCTCAACTCCATTGTAAACTAAAAAATAAAATATTTTATTCTTACATTCTAAAAAATTTCACTTCACACAAATATTGACTTAAAAGGCAAAATATTTGTATCTACAAACCCCGTTGAGCGTTATAGTATTCGCAAAGATTAAGGCTCTGTTTGGTAATCACAAAAAGCTAGCTTATAGCTTATAGCTTATAAGCTAAAAGCCTTGTTTGGTAACGACCTTTTCGTTACGAGCTTATAGCTTATTTTGACTAGCTTATAGCTTATTTTCAAACGCTATTTCAATTAGCTTATAGCTTATAGCTTATAGCTTATTGTCTTTTCTTCCACTTTTACCCTTATTATTTTAACTAAAACCCAATTTTACCCTTTAGTACTTATTTTGATTATTATTTTGGATTAATATAATTTAGCCAAAATTATCTTTTTCAACAAGCATAATTAACATTATTTTAATATTTATTATATTTTTATTGCAAAATTTATATAACACTTGTGTTATATATGACGAGTAAACATCCTCACAATTTTTTTTGAACTAACATTTCACTCTCTACTTTTACAAAATTGACTTTTTAGTATAATATTATTATTATCTATTCATTGTATATGTTGTAATTAAGTTTTACAATAATATAATTTATATATACATATTAAATATATTTTACTGTAATGTTTACTTTTTTATAAAAGGTAAAAATATTTAAAATTATTTTTTTTAAATAAAAAATATTTTTTAATAATATCTTAAATATTAATTGATATAAATTTTATTATAAAGTGATAATGCCCTTTCATGTAATTTTACATTATCTTATCAGCTATAAGCTAATTTTACCAAACACTTCAATTAGCTTATCAGCTATAAGCTATAAGCCATCAGCTATAAGTTATAAGCTAGCTTATAAGCTAACCGCTATTTTTACCAAACACAGCCTAAAATAAAAACTCATTCTACTATTTAAAATACGGAGTAACCTAAGAAAAGTTAAAAGATGAGTGAAAGTGGATGAAAAAGAGAATAGTGGAGGACATGTGTGATGTAATGCGTGACCGCTATTTTTCAATGTACTTTTGTTTAATTGAAAAAAACATAAATAAATAAAAAAAAGAAGAAATGAAATGCGAATATAAATACTACTACTAGTAGCTAGCTGCTATAAAAAATAAGAATGAAGAAAGCATAGTTAGCATAAATAACTGCGTAACAGAGCGAGTGAGTGTCTGAAATGAAAGAGAGACTGTAACGATAGATAATTCAATTTCCTCTTTCTTCTTCCTTCACGTAATTCAATTGTAATTCAATTCATCAACCCTAATTATTCTCATCAATTCTAATTTCGATTTTTGCTTACTTAACACAGAATAATCAATAAACAAACCATGGCTACAATCTCCCGAGTCGCTTCTTCCTCTCTCCGTCACGACACAATTCCACCGCATAACTTCCATATTCGGAAAACCTCCATTTCCAACACCTTATCTTTCTCTTCAACTGATTCGTTGAAGAGAATTCTTACTTCCGGTGGCCGGAGATTGATTGTTGCTGCTAGTCCTCCAACTGAAGATGCTGTTGTTGCTACTCATCCTCTTACTAAACAGGATCTCATCGATTATCTTGCTTCTGGTTGTAAAACCAAGGATAAATGGAGGTGCGTTATTCTTTCATTATTATGTGATTTATGCGCTTATTGTTATTTTTTTTTAGTGGAATATATCACTTTAATTATTGGTTTTAACACATGCAGAGAGTGTTTTGTTATTCATGAATTGTTGGAGTTCACTGTATCTGATTTTGTCCTTTTTATATTTGTGATTGCAATGATGAATTTTGATTATTAGTTTATGATTTTCTTGTTTTCTTTTATCTGTCATCTTAAAGCTGTTTGATTAGACTTGAGGAATTGATTATAGAGTGTTAATTGTAAACACAAATATTTGCATTAGATTCAATTATCAACAATAGTGTTAAGACTTAAGAGTAGTAGCATCAGGAGAATAATATTACATATGGTTTTAAGTAGCTTGCAATTTAAGCTGATACAAATGCTGTCTTATCAATGATTGTGGTTGTCGCGGTCACCGGCATTGCGCACATTTTATTGAAACTATTTGTGCTATAAATTTTTAATGAATTTGTTTCTTCTAAAATGGAGATAAGGTTAGTAAAAATGTGATTTTTATCCATAAAATCAGGATTCTCTGTCCAATTTTTAAAAACAGCAGCTGAAACAGGGTTTGTCGCGGTGTAACAGTGTTTTGTCGTGGTTGTTTCTGTTATTTCTGTTAAAACGGGAAAACAGTGACGGACACTGCCAATACCCTTTTTCGTGGTAACGGAATGTTTTTTAAAACCATACTATGAGTACAAAAAGACAAAAAGAGATAATGCATAGATCAAGTGCATGTGGACTTGAGGGGTTCGTATTTGTTGAATACCTAAAAACTCATTTACATTATGGGAGTCTCATTTCAACAAACTTAAAAATATATGAAAAAAGCTTCAAATGATTAATTGTACTGTAATATAACTATCAGTTATTATAAACTTCTTCATCTCACTTATCAAAACCGGGGTTAAAGTTGAAAACAGAAACGATTTGTTGATTTTCTAAATCAGCAAATAAAATGGGACAAAAAACTTTTCTGAAGTGATAGAAAAAGTGGTCAGATGGAATGTCTTGTTAAGTTTTGATTTAAAAAAGTTTATGTAGCACCTGATAATGTTTCTTTGAAGTGGGGAATTTGAACAGTCGTCTCTTATGTTGTGTTATAAAGTAACTTGTATGTCTAAATGCAGTTAATTTATTCATGTTCTCTTGCAGAATAGGTACTGAACATGAAAAGTTCGGTTTTGAGCTTGGAAGCTTGCGTCCTATGAAGTATGAGCAAATATCAGAATTGCTAAATGGCATTGCTGAGAGATTTGACTGGGAAAAAGTAATGGAAGGTGATAACATCATTGGACTCAAACAAGTAAGCTAATATTTTTGTGAACAAGAAAATCAAACATTTTTGTTTGAGATTTACAATTTGATCTATTTGATAAACTACTTCCTGATTCAACTTTCATCAGAATACAGTGTTATTGTTGAAGAATCCAAGTGTAATTTTTTTCTCACATTATGTTAACCAGGGGAAGCAGAGCATATCATTGGAGCCAGGAGGTCAGTTTGAACTTAGTGGAGCCCCTCTTGAAACTCTGCATCAAACTTGTGCTGAAGTTAATTCGCACCTCTATCAAGTTAGTTTTGCATACTTCTTGTGAATTATAATAAAATAATCTGTTCTTTTTCCATCAGGGAAATAAATTTTGGATTTTTTTGTTCTATAATATTACCTTCACAAGTAAATATGCATCTCATCACAGCTGCAGTCATTTAATCTTCGTATATTCTGAGTTTCTGAAATAGTAAATGGCTAAATTTTGTTACTAGCTCGTCATATTTGATTTTTTGTAATATGCATAGTGGCCAAGATATTTCTTTCAGATCTGTTAATTATTTCTTTTAATATTTTTATTTATAGGTTAAAGCTGTTGCTGAGGAAATGGGAATTGGATTTTTGGGTATTGGTTTCCAGCCAAAGTGGGAACGCAAAGACATACCTATGATGCCAAAGGTAGTTTTTCTTTCTCCTCATTTTCAAGTCCTTGAACTGATTGAGCATATCAGGATGGTAACAGTATCAGTTATAGTGCAGTCTATTTTTAAAGTGGATAAAAGCCCTCTGTTTTTAGTCAAATGGCCATGATTTTGGCTTGATTTCCTGACTTTAGGATTAAATAGCTGTGAGATTTCACAACCCATCTATCCATTAACCACAGTGACTTGAGGTTATCGCAACAACATTTTCTCGGTCACATTTGAGCTCCATTGGAGTGACACGTGGAATTCGGATAATTCATTCCACTTAGTAACTGAACAATGACAGTTTTTCTTTTTTTTTACGTTTAATGGTTCAATTCAATTACATGGTATCTGACTTTGTGCTGTGGCTCAGGGAAGATATGAGATTATGAAAAACTACATGCCTAAAGTTGGTTCTCTTGGGCTTGACATGATGTTCAGGACATGCACCGTACAGGTGAGTCGTATGATAATTTATGAGCTGATTATCAACAAAGCCTTCCTAATTTAAACATGATGAAAATAATATCTTCTGGCACAAGCATGTAATCAGAGTTCTCGTGGTTAACTTATACAGGTCAATCTGGACTTCAGTTCTGAAGCCGACATGATCAGGAAATTTCGTGCTGGCCTAGCTTTGCAGCCTGTAAGAAACATGATATTTTTAATTGCGGAATTTTTTCAGTGCTGTAAGATGTAATCATTGTTCCCTTTACAACAGATAGCAACAGCTCTTTTCGCAAATTCACCCTTCACAGATGGAAAGCCCAATGGGTTTGTCAGTATGAGAAGGTACATGAAAGTTCTCATGTGGTCATTTCCTTTCTAATTCCTTTCTAACGCTGCTTTATTAAGGTGCCTTATCCCATTTTCATAAACATGAAACAGCCATATTTGGACTGATACTGATAAGGACCGCACAGGCATGCTGCCTTTTGTTTTTGATGATTCCTTTGGGTAAGTGATTTTTTTTTAATTGTGAAGCATTATGGCTTAAAGCAGTTATTTCTATGCTTTCTAATTTTAGGCTTCATAGGTTTTCATACACCTTTTTGCCCTGTTGCTCATCCAGTGATCCTTCGTATAACATGTATTTGAAAATATACACATTGAATGGCTTGACAATATCATCATTTGGCATTGATGAAGGCTACATAAGGAATAAGAGGAAAGAATTCAATAAATAATTGACTATAATATAATTGTTATGCATATGTTTATAATGTTATCTCTTTCTTTAGGAAGTCATTCATAGGAAGTTAAAATTTAGATAACATGGTGATATTTTCTGTAATAGTTCAAAATTACTATTTTACTGCACCATCATCTTACATGATGAATTATGTTACGTCATTTTTAACAACAAAGTTTTATCAATGGTATTTCATGCAATTATTCGGTTAATCTTTTTCCACTTATTTTATTTTCAAACTCTCTGATTGCAGGTTTGAGCAGTACGTTGACTATGCTCTTGATGTTCCAATGTATTTTGTCTATCGGAAAAAAAAATATATCGACTGTACTGGAATGACATTCAGGGTTCCCATCTATCCTTAATATTCTTGTTATCTTCATTGTGAAACTTACTTTCCTTGACCACGGTATTCGTGTAGCCTTGCTTTCTTAAGCATAGAGAATTGATTTTATTTTATTTTCTTTGTAGGACTTCTTGGCAGGAAAGCTTCCTTGTATTCCGGGTGAATTACCGACTCTTAATGATTGGGAGAATCATTTGACCACTATATTTCCCGAGGTTTGTTTTTATTGGTTTCACAATTTAACTAGTATCTGTTGATTTTTCAATTGTTTTGCAGCATATTTGTAGTTTTACTATAAAACTCAAACATTACTCTTTCCAGGTTAGGCTAAAGAGATATTTGGAGATGAGAGGTGCTGATGGAGGGCCTTGGAGAAGGCTATGCGCTCTACCAGCATTTTGGGTGAGTAGCAGCCTTTTATTTCTTGTGCATGATATTTGCAGTCACAGTTTTTCCTTTGAGAAAGTCACATGATATATTCAAAAGAATAATGTTTTTAATAATAATTTTTTGAAACTATATTTTTATGAACTGCTTCACTGTAATTTGACAACTTAAGCTCACTGTAATTTTCCTGATTGTGCCAGGTAGGGATATTGTATGATGAGGTTTCTTTGCAACGTGTTTTGGATTTGACAGCAGATTGGACTCTAGAAGAAAGACAAATGCTAAGGAATAAGGTAGCGTCCTTGCAATATTTTTCATTTGTATCATTCAACCCAGAAGCATAAGTAAGCTAGGCAAGGTTGCTCAACGCTCGAGTTAACTTTTAAAATCTTACGGGTTTACAATTTTAAGTCACGAAAATGAGTTAACTTGCATGTAAACTCTTGTTTTAGTAAATGAAAACTCAGATAAAATTGGTAAACTCTCGATTTTACTAGTGGTTTACAATTCTACATTAATTTAGTCTTAAAACATAATTTTCTGGTCAATATTAGCCAATATTTGATTTTATTATTTATGTGTTGCACTATATATTGGTTTTAAAAAGTAAATTTATGTTTTCTGTGTTGTTGTGAGGGACAACTATTATGCCTCCATATGAGATTGCTGCTTGTCTACCATTTCATTTTTTTATTTCACTGGCTTGTTTTGGTCTATCATAAATATTTATCTATTTAAAAATTTTTATGCTTTATTATAGAGATGAAATGTTGAATTATTACTTACTTAATGATATTAAATTATCTATATGTTATTTTAATATTAGGTAAACTCGTCTCTTATGATTTTACAAGTCGAGTTTACCTACACTCTCGAGTTTACTGACAACTGGAGTCTCTCTGGCAGGTCACCGTAACCGGTCTAAAGACACCATTTCGAGATGGTTTGCTGAAGCATGTTGCCGAAGAGGTTCTAGAGTTGGCAAAGGTAAGGTGTAACTATTTTTGTTATTGCTATTACCACCATCAATGTTGCTAAGGGCATGAATCAATATGTATCTACAGGATGGTTTGGAAAGAAGAGGCTATAAGGAATCAGGATTTTTAAATGCGGTAGCTGAGGTGGTTAGAACAGGTAATGGATTTTTAGATTACATAACTCTTAATGATGCATCTCTGATTATCATGCCATGCTTCGGGTGGCCCTATTCCATGGTTTTAGTTAAATGTGCAAAAATTCATAATTTTTATCTAGATGCCAGTTGGCCCTTGCTTTAGTTAGAGACTTCTTCAAAGTACTGACCAATGTTCTGCTCTCTCACTGAACATTCTTTTGGCTTCAATTCTAGTGACGAGTCATGTAGCATTTGTTCCAAGCTAACCTTCTAGTGATTATACAAAGCACTTTTTATAAGTGCTTTATCATGTTCGTACATATATCTCTATGACGGGGTACTGGACTCTTAAAAATACATTTTTCGTTGTGCATTATATTGAAACTACTTGAAATCTTCTGTTCTCATGTTCTAATTCAAGCAAATTTTTACCAATGCAAAATTATGAATAATACTGATAACGTTGAGATTTTGTGGGTGATTTATGGATCAAAGTCACGTTTTGGCTTTTTATCTTTTATGCTATAATATTTTGAGAGTTGGGATCCGTGGGCATTTGGCGTCAAGCTTAACATACTTGCACCCTCAATAACTTGTTGTATAATATAAATTAACTAATGCAATCATTTTTAGCTTTTGTCAAAAGTTTTATCTGTTTTCTTTGGTATGTGTTTAAATTTAATTTTTTGTGGTGGCAGGTGTTACCCCAGCTGAGAGGCTTTTGGAATTGTATCATGGAAAGTGGGAGCATTCTGTAGATCATGTATTTGAGGAATTGCTTTACTAAGGTGTATTCGGCTTCTTGCTTTTCTTTCACATTTCTGTGGGAGGTTAATTGTGTAAACCGCCTTTTTTGGGTAGAATCGTGTGTAAAACTATGGTTATAGTCCTGGTTATCTCACTTGTGAGCTGCTTTTAGATATAGGGAATAATATGTGATGTAATTTTTTGCTTGGAAACATGATCAGATCAAGCTGGTATTATTAATTCATGCTGGAAATTTGAAAATCACATCAGATTAATCATAAGTGTCAGAAGTTAATGGTTTGTGGTAGATGCAATTGTTGTTTGAATGAACGTTCATTTTCTCTTAAAACTCCAGACTGAAACTAATTCATTTTTTTTCTCCATCAATTATCATAACAAGGGTTTTTAAAGCCTTTTTTTTATCAATATTATTATTTACGTTATTGTTCAACATGTCTCATCATTTATGTTCTATCAGAAAGATACATCTTAATTAACCAAAATAAAGTTCACTTTTGTAACAACTGTTACAAAATCACCTTGCATATGATATGTTAGTAGATATTTCAGCTTTAGTGTGTAATCTCTTACAAGCAGTCTCATAAGTGGTAAGTATAACTTAGTGGAGGCGCGGTTCAGATCCGCAATCTCTCATTTCTCACTACATAGTGTGTGTAAGTTTTGTCGTTAAACTATTTTATTTTTATTTTTTAAAAAAATGCATGCTTTCCCAAATAGCATGGAACAACCTTGACTGGGGTGAGGTAGATGGTTGGTGTTGATAAAACGTTTTATCTGGTTTTTAGTAAGTTAGAATTGATTGATGAACTACCTTATTTACTTCGTCCAATAGCTTGAAAATCATTTTCCAACATCTTGTCTTTACCTCATGAAATGAAAGCTACATTCACGTGCAAGTATGTCTTAATCACCATGTAATAACTGAACTTGCTACCATGGTACCACACTTCATTTAGTAGCATAAAATATAGGCAAAAAACACCATTAGATGTTAGCTGTGTGAAGAAATGACGTATAAGGTTTTATTGATGTGTGCAAATGTACTCATTAATTAATTAATGCACAGTTTCATAAAAATATGATTCATCTTGATTCTTGATTGATCAAAGAAAAGAATATTAAGTTTTCATCAGATTTCTAAAATGCTAAATATTTGTACTTGTTATAAAATAATACTAATTTTTAGTCAAAATAAAATAAATACTATTTTGGTAATCACAAAATTTACAAGAGGGATGAATTTGTGTTCACCCCAACTGCTTCATCAAAATATTCAACGGAAGGAAACGATTTACATTGGCTGGAATAAACCACCTGAAGGTTGGATAAAACTCAACCATGATGGTGCTTGCAAAGGGAGTGGAGAGTCTTCAGGCTGTGGTGGCCTTTTCCACAACTCTGACGGGAGATGGATTAAAGGCTACATTAGGAGATTGGTGTATGTGACTCCCTTCATGCTGAAATGTGGGGCATGTACCTGGGTTTGGAGATGGCTTGGAGAGAGTGTATTTCGCGGCTCATTGTGGAAAATGACTAAACAATTCTAATTAATAGAGAACTGCAAGTTCAATGGGACGATCCTTACTTTAGTGCGGCGTATTCGCAACCTCTTGGCTTTGGATTGGCATGTCTAGTTTCATCATAGTTGGCGGGAGGACAATCGTTGTGCTGACTGGTTAGCTAACTTTAGTTTGTCTCTAGATTCTTTTAATTGTACAACTATGGAGATTCCGCCTAGTGAGCTCTGTAAGTTGATTTTTGGTGATAATTCCAGAGCTTGCATGCCTAGGAATGCCCGTTTAGCTCTTTAGTTCTTGTTTGGGCCTTTGACCCTATTTTGTACCAAAAAAAATTAAAATTTTACTAAACATATTAACAAAACTTTATACATGTGCAAATTCACATGTAATCTAATTGCTTTGCTATCATTAAGATATTCTTATTTATAAATAGTACAACACTTTTATTTGGCTGATTGCATGAATAGGCAATCAACCACAATATTGCCTATTTACTGGCATATTTGCCAGTAAATAGGCAATATTGTGGCTTGATTCCTTTAACACTGAACTACAGCATGAATAATATGTTTTAAATTAAGTAACTTCTCTATGCACCTGCACTGCATTGTACCTAACTGCTGCTTTAGTGGGTATGTCTATTATTAGTTAGTTGTCTTAAGAAGTATACTGTATACATACAGGTTGCAACTCAAACTATGATTTCACTTCATAATTGAATTTAATATTCTCTATTAAGTGAATGAGTCAGAATTAGTAATTGCCTCCAACTGAAATTGACACGGAACATATCCACCCATGTGATTTATTCTATTTTGGTTGGGGTATATACCATACCATAATAACATGCATGCCAAAAAAAAACATTACTCAAAGTAGTAATTTGTAAAACCTCTAGCAGGAGAACCATTCAACCCAATTTTTTTTTTATCATTGTCAAAACTCACTATCATGTCTCAAACCTTAAAATATTAAATGATAAGCATGATTGTCTAGTAAATGAGGTGAAAATTTGCTGTCAAATTACTAATCAAAGTAGTGTGACCAAACAGGAAAATTGGTCAATTTGGAATCATATTTGACAGGTAGGATATCAAGTGGTAGGAAGAACTGATAATTCATATGGCCATGAGATTAGAATAATCAATCATGCAATTGCAACTTCTTGTCACTTTCCATTTCCAGCTCATTAATCCCATTAGGACTTTGACATGCCCCCCTCCCAACAGACCCACATTAACTTATTCATTAATTTTGTGTTTTTTTGGTTGTGAATTGGTTTTGCGCACAACTACATAGATTAATCCCTCGAGTCGGATATGACTACAATTGGCTGAAAAACTCTACTCTCGAGTTTTAACATTGTTGCATTCCCATCGCTAGAATAAAACACATGACTTCTGGTTAAGCTGAAAGAGATTCGAACCATCTCATCCAAGTGCTATTAATTATTATTTTTTCCCTCATTTTACATAAATTGAAATACCAATTATATCAATATTATCATCCTATCTCTTCTTGTATTTTATTGTACCTACAAAAAGGCTTATCATTCCCCCACTTTCATTTACACCAATTACTTGTACTTGATCTACTTCTTGAAATTATCAAGAACAAAGGAAGTTATTGATAATGAGAGAAATCCTCCATGTACAAGCAGGTCAATGTGGAAATCAAATTGGAGGAAAGTTTTGGGAGGTTATGTGTGATGAACATGGGATAGACCCTTCAGGAAGTTATGTAGGAAACTCTCATCTTCAACTTGAGAGGGTGAATGTATACTACAATGAAGCAAGTGGTGGAAGATATGTTCCTAGAGCTGTGTTATTGGACCTTGAACCAGGTACTATGGACAGTTTGCGTTCTGGTCCATTTGGAAAAATATTTAGACCTGATAACTTTGTGTTTGGACAAAATGGAGCTGGAAATAATTGGGCTAAAGGACATTATACAGAAGGAGCTGAACTTATTGATTCTGTTCTTGATGTTGTTCGTAAAGAAGCTGAGAATTGTGACTGCTTGCAAGGTACTGCTTCATTATTAATTCGATAACCTCACACACACGGGCGCACACACAAACACACCGTCGGTGTAAATTTTTTTACACGGTAAAAAAATCACAATCATCCATATATGTGAGTTTAAAAGCAGTAATGATAAAAGTCAAACTATTTTTATGATCTAACAATTTTGATTAGTTGACGGTGTAATTTTTTTTTAACACCTATATCAATTAAATCCTTGAGACGTTAGATCACTTTGCATACACTGCATTCAAGGTTTTAAATTACGATAGAGATCTTAATATTGTGAAGAATCGCAGTCAAATACGGCTGATGGAGTCTCAATTGTGGTTGCGTAGACATAAAAACCTTCTGATCATGGCCGCGGACATTTTTAAAAACTTTCCGCATTAGCACATTTAACCGCAATTCCCAGTAGTATAGTGAGACATGTGTTGTTTTTTGCATAAGTATGGGCAGTTTTTTAAAAAATGTCAGTGACAATAATCTATACTGCGACATTAAGGTTTTTAATGAATCCACGACTGCAGTGTATAATTGCGATTGAGGCCGCACTCTAGGTTTTAAATCACGGTCGTAATTCTTAATATTGTAGAGATTCATAGTCAAATGCGGCTAATGAAGCTTCAATTGTGGTCGTGTAGACATAAAAAACATCCAAGTCACAATAGTGAACCTTTTTTTCAAAACCCTCCGCATTAGCATATTTAACTGCATTTCATCGTAATATTAAGAATTGCGACATGGTCATGATTGATAAATAATGTCGACATTATTTATCACAACTTTATGGCTTATTGTGTATGAAAATTGTTTGATATTGACAGGTTTTCAAATTTGTCATTCACTGGGAGGTGGAACTGGATCAGGAATGGGTACCTTGCTCATCTCAAAGATCAGAGAAGAGTATCCAGATAGGATGATGTTGACTTTCTCAGTGTTCCCTTCTCCAAAGGTCTCTGATACAGTTGTTGAACCCTACAATGCAACTCTATCTGTTCATCAACTAGTTGAGAATGCAGATGAATGCATGGTTCTTGATAATGAGGCCCTCTATGATATCTGCTTCAGAACACTCAAACTCACTAATCCAAGTTGTAAGTGTTTTCATGAAATTTCACAATAACATAATCAAAAGTGTTGAAGGAAAATATTTTAAGGACTAAAAGTCGACGTTCATTTTTTATAGAAACTAAAAACGTATTTAACACTTTATGTTATATATAGACATGTAGATTAGTAGTCTGTTTGGATTGACTTATTTGAACTTATCTACTAGCATAAGTACTTGTAAGACTGTTCGGAAGAACATATGAAAACAACTTATGAGTCTATATCATGTTCGTAATCTGTTTTTACCTTATTATCATAAGCTCTCTAAGATATCTTATACAAAAACAGTTTAACTTTATTTTATCTTTTGTTATAAAAATACATGAGCGCTTATTATGCGATAAGTTGCAAATTAAGTTGTTTATCGAAACAAAGCCTAACTATTTTGTTGGTGACATGTAGTTGGTGATTTGAACCATTTGATATCAACAACAATGAGTGGAGTAACATGTTGCCTCCGATTTCCTGGCCAACTCAACTCCGATCTTAGAAAACTAGCAGTTAATCTCATCCCATTCCCACGTCTACACTTTTTCATGGTTGGTTTTGCACCCTTAACTTCAAGAGGTTCTCAACAATACAGTTCCCTCACAATTCCAGAACTCACACAACAAATGTGGGATGCAAGAAACATGATGTGTGCTGCTGATCCTCGACACGGTAGATACCTAACAGCCTCAGCAATGTTCCGCGGCAAAATGAGCACAAAAGAAGTTGATCAACAGATGATAAATGTACAGAACAAGAACTCATCTTACTTTGTCGAATGGATACCGAACAATGTGAAATCAAGTGTTTGTGATGTTCCACCAACAGGGTTGCCTATGTCTTCGACATTTATGGGGAATTCAACTTCTATTCAAGAGATGTTTCGACGTGTCTCGGAGCAGTTTACAGTTATGTTTAAGAGAAAGGCATTTTTGCATTGGTATACTGCTGAAGGTATGGATGAGATGGAGTTTACTGAGGCTGAGAGTAATATGAATGATTTGGTTGCTGAGTATCAACAATATCAAGATGCAGCTGCAATGGAAGATGGTGAGATTGATGAAGATGATGAGGAAGAAATTGCTTAGCTGCAATGACTTTGACACAACATCAAGGTCCTTTGTGTGTTACACGTATACTCTTTCGCTACCTTTTATAAGAGACGTATAAATTAATAAAAGTTGATGTATATGATTTATATATAAATCAAATATATCAGTTTTTGTTGATCTATATGTTTCTTATAAAAACGACTGAAGGAAGTATTTGGTAATGACATCAAGAAGAAAAAAAAGGGAAATGATGGGTTCTATATTAAATATTATGAGTTGGCTTGCAAATTTATAAAAGTACATAAGATTTGTGGCTATCAAATTCACATGGGATGGGAGTATTGTGTTTATTATGAATTGGTTGTTTGTTTTTCATTTTGGGGCTATGTATAGTTTAGTTGTGAGGTTTGTGAATGTACACCATGGATTTTGTTTTGTTTCTACTCTTCATCTCTTGCCTACATTATTAAATAAATGTTAATAATTGATATGATCAAATTGTATAGTCGGTGGAATATGTAAAATAATTTTTATTTCTGTCCTATAAAAATATAAAATATAATTGTTGTCTCTATAATTTTTAGAGGAGTACTAGCAACACACTCTTTAACACACACATACTAACACACTCTCTTCAGTCTCTTATATTGGTTGAAATTTATATGGGTCTCATAAAAAATTGTGGACCCTATACAAAATTTGTGGGACCAATGTAAATTTTAATCAATAAAACAGGGTGTGTTGAGATGTATGTGTTAAAGAGTGTGTTGTTAGTATTATTCTAATTTTTATTTTATTTTAAGAGATAAAGCTCAAATAATTGGTACTAATTAATTATAGTTGTTTTTCATTTTAGTTTTTATCAATTTTTTTCTAATAAAAAATGTAAGGTGAGTAGATAATGCATCAGTCATATAAAATATATCCTTTTATCACTACATCAAATTCTTTAAGATAACTTTCATCATGCTTTTAACATCAAGTACACAGTGATACAAAATGTCATAAAATATTATCTTACATATTATAGACAATTTGGAAGGGAGGAGGATTGTTCATACTATTGTATTGTATGGATTGGTTAAAATATTTTTCTTTTTATTAATATGTTATAGGAAGCCCCTAATATGGACATATTTTTCTAAGGTTCATCCATGGTCTCACTAAATGACAAAGTGATTTATACCTACTATTATTTGTCATTTAGTGAGAATCACGGATGGACCTTAGAAAAAGAGGTTCATATTAGTTGTTTTCTATCTTATAAGTCACTTTCTTATTTCCATTTATGTGATTTTGGATTTGCACTTCCTACTAAAAATGTTTGCTTTTCTTTGGTAAAAAGTTTGCTTCTTTTTTTTATCATGTATATTTATTTAAATGATAAATTGTTAATATTTCTAAACGGACATCAAATTGAAAACTAATTTTTATTTTTGAAAAAGAAAACTAATTTATTTTAAACTTCACAATATTTAATTGAATTTAAAATTCACATAAATGTAAGCCAAAATTTGCATGTTAAAAATAAAAATAAAAATAGAATGGAAAACCGCTCTCTGTTGTCACTCAATTTATACCACTACAGGAGTATATATTTATCAATACTAATAAATCAACATCATGATGGGTCCATAGCTCAGTGGTAGAGCATTTGACTGCAGATCAAGAGGTCACCGGTTCGAACCCGGTTGGGCCCTATCATTAAATTATTTTTATTTTGTTCAAATTTGCTCTACTCGCTCTGAAATATCACAAGTGCTGATTCATATTCATACACCCATTTAAACTCTCTCTCTCTCTCTGCTCTCTCTTTATTTATGTAAAATGCTTTTTTTTCCACTCTACTTTTTATATAAAATAATTGATAACATACATATATAAATGTGTAAAAACATGCATTATGTCTCTAGTGGTGCAAGCAATCATCCTTGAGCATGGTCTGCATAGAAACTCATCCTATAGTAAGGGACATGTTTCCAATATATTTTTGTCTCACAATATAAGTCATTTGAACAAACTATTGTTAAATTGTATACGCTCATTTTACAAATATAAATAGAGTATCAAGTTTTTTTAGTCATGGTCTCTATATTAGGCTAAGTGAAGTGAACAACTCTCCAGAGTAACAGAAAGAATAGATTAAAAAAATTTATTAGAAGGAATATGAATATACCAATATCAATATATATATCATACAAAAACATGTCAATATGGTAGCCATAACTGATTGTTCTTCTGTACATTAAATTACAAACACAACAACAGCATTTGATATAATTGCCAAACAAATGCCAACATAAACTGACAGGTGAATCCTTTACAAACATGCCTCTCTTCCAGTCTGTGCAAAAGAATGCTTCTAGGCATGCCACAAGTATAAACCTTAAAACCATCCTAAATAACTTTCCAATAAGGATGAAACTGTAGCTCCATGTACATTTGCCCAAACATTGAGAAACCAACAACAGTTTTTTTCTATGTAAGAGTTATATTCAAGGTTTGGCTAACCACTTCAATTTGTGCTCTTTTTAGTTTCAAGTTCAGTACCCTCTTTAAGTGCCACTTGTGCATCATTCTCCTTTCCCAGTGCCAAAAGAGCAATAGCTTGTAAATAAAATGCCATGAACCAAACAGGAGATATCATTTGTGCTTGCATTGCATCACCAAGTCCTTCGGTTGGCATGTTGCTGAAAAGATAAGACAGACTACGACGCGCATAAATTGTTGGCGAAACCATGCTTCCAACATCAATAAACTACATTTCAGAACAAAACCATCATTAGAAGCAAGTCACAGTTGCTCCAGAAGAGCACAGCAAGTGATTATGACCTACTTAAGAACCGAGAAAATTACAAACCTCCGTGTAGCCTTCAATTGCAGTTTTAAAGTCCTTCTGCCGAAAAGCGGCATCTCCCTTTTTCTTCGAGTCCAATGTTTGCTGCATCTGGTTGGTCCACATTTGGAATGAAAGCTGCTTGATAGAGATAGATGTAAATACATAAATTAGTGGACAGCACAATTAGCCAATCTACATGGAAAACAAGTATATGGCAATAGATATGATATAAGATATCAAACAGGCAGGGGATAGGGATGGGATTTCGATTGGAAATGAATCATATATTACAAGCTCTACAGTTCACAAACTAGAAACAAACCTCTGTAGCTGCGCCCTCGTCATCTTTATACCCAATTTTCTCCAGCACCTCATGTAGGGAAGTCAGGTCTATGCGCAGACAAGCTTCCCCAAGCGGTGTAAGGGGGAAAGCAGCACTACCATCAGTACCCATCAGCACATGAGAAGGAACCTATAAAAAACATTCACAGTCCATTCCAGCTTAACGAAATATGGTCTCAGTTATAAGAACAGACAAAAGCCACTGACTTACAGACATAACGTGCTTATAATGAAATTGAATAGAAAAAATCAGTACAAAAAAATTGTGTACAAATGCGGAACCACATCAAAGACAGCTAACCTCAGAATCTTTCTGTAAAGGTATTAGAGCAGTGACCAGTGACCTTGGATTAGGACGCTCTCGAGGTTCAGATTGTAAGCATCGTGAGGCTAGACGAACCAATTCAGTCCCCTCATCATCTGAAAATTGTCCTTCTAAACACGAGTCTGTTAGACTCTGAAGGTTCCTGTCCCTGATCAGGTCAAGGGCCTAGAAAAATTGTGAAATATATGTCAGATGTATAATAAAATCAAAGTTAATACAGAATGTATGGCTCTTACACAAATAAAAAACCACGCTGCTCTATCACGAGAGCCCGTAGGTCCAGGAAAATATAAAACAAAAGGAAAAACTCAATATTATTGACAAGCTATAATTTTAACTAGTTGAAGGGGAAGATAGATGCACAAGAAATATTAATTTTACACATGACAAGGAAGAAATGCAAGCACAAACTATTGGTTATGTGGATGTTCAAGGAAGCTGTTGATCTATACATTCATTGTCACTTTTCTGCCTTATATTCCCCATTCTTATTTTCCTTATCTTGTTTGTTGGAAAGGAAGGGGAATATAAGTTGAGTACAGACGTACAGTCTTTTAAGCGTACATTGACAACATTATCCAGCAGGGGATACAAACATGGTTTGCGTAACTTATTACGAAGGAAGGAAACTTACATGGCTTGGAGGAATATGTTTTCCACTGAGAAGGTCGAGCAAAAGGGTCCCAAAGCTATAAGTTACACTCTCTGGAGTAACTCTACCTGTGTGAACATAAGATATAAAATGAATATAATGATTGAATCATCATGTAGAAGAACCGTTTTCTTTTTCAGTTTAGAGGAGGGCATAAAAATCCACTCCATTCACATTAAATTTGAAATGACATAACAAATTATATTAACCTGTTTATTACAATAAGATAAAATCAGCAGGACCATGACAATATTATTCCAAAGGAAACCTTAGTTTCTGGGCAAGATTAATAGTATGTCTATGCCACTTAAAAAAATTAATGTGAAAGCAATCACAGACACGATACATAAATTATTAGAAGAAAATTTTACCAATGTATCTGAAAAACTTAAAATCACTGAACAGAAGTTTGACAACAAATAACATAATTTTGTGAGTACCTGTCCTGAGATACTCAGGTGGCGTAAATGCCAAGTTTGTACTATAACTTTTCCCATCTCGACGGTTTTTCATCAAACCAAAGCATGAAAGTTTGGGATTGAAGTCCTGGATAACAAGAAGAAAAAAAAGAATATAAGCATATTTGACATTTACAAAGGTTTTGTAGCCCTAGCCTCTTATCATCCAATGCTATCCATCAGTCCTTACCCTCTCAAAAAGGACTTTATTTCCATTTCCACAAAAATGGTACATTTATACAATTTACCAGTACAGTATTATCAGGGCTTAATAAGACGTATGAATATTGGCTTCCAGTACAATTTTTGTGTATGAATATTGGCTTAATTCATAATTTTTTGAAGAAGCTAAATTAGCCCACCCAAATTGGCACCAGAGAGAATCGAACTTGAGGCCTTAAAGGAGGAGCACACTCTCAGGTCCCGAGCCAATATCACCAGACCAACCCAAGTGGGTTTGGCTTAATTCATAATTGCAGACAAAAACAAAATCAAATAGATATGAACTTATTGACTTGTTATGGGAAGTGAGTTTCCAATAATATATGATATTTATTAACTTTTATGCAATTCAACTGTATACTTAATGCAGTTTATTAACTGTAATAAAGCTTTCCAAGATTACAAATTCTTAAGCACCACCAGCCACCTTGAGCAATAGATCTCACTGCAAAAACAAGAACTGAACTTACATCATCAAAGAGAACTCTGTAAGCATTTAGATCATGATACAGAGCACGTCCTTTGCTGGTACAGTACTCTAGAGCTTGGGCAAGGTGTAAAGCAACTCTAAGTCGCATTGCCCATTTCATAGGCTGTGTTTCCCCTGAATAATTGTGTGAAAATTTGTTAAAGGAAAACTCATCAGCCTATATTCAAAAGAATGGCAGCAAGAAGTAATGGCAACAAATTATCACAACTAAAGTTAAGTAGCATTGAAATTATACAAAAGAGTGAGAGCAATGAATTTACTTCAATTCAAAACAAATTCGGATAGCAAAAAAATTTCAAAATCTATTCAGACTTTCAATAAAAAAATAAAAATAGCTTTCAGAAACTGCTAGAAGTCTAGGACATGAATTGTATAGTAATAAATACCGAAGCTAATGCATGACAAGTTAGCTATGTACTCACAATGGAACAGGTGCTTAGCCAAAGTATCGTTGGACATGTATTCTGATACAAGCAGCCTTTCATCACCTTCACAGCAGCAACCAAGCAGATTTGCCAATCTTTGGCTCCTTAGCTGACCAACAGCTCTGGCCTCTTCCTGAAAGAGGTAGCGGGAGAAGGTTCGTTATCATGCTAATAATGAAAACCACATTTGAGCGAAAGAAAACCATGCCACTAACCAAGCGAGGGGAACTTTTTTCAAAATGATGTAAATTTTCAACTGCCGCCATATGTAAAAGGAAAGTGGACCCAAATATAATTACCACGCTATAACTATTTGAGCCAAGTTAATTATTTTGATAAATCTTGCACATTACATGTAAAATATCTTTGACGCACAAAAACATTGTACGCCAACATAAAAGGTTAAATGAAAACAAAAAAATATTGATGCAGTAAAGCCGCACGTGACTTAGGAGACACTAAAGCTTGTGTAGAACACTTGAACTGAATTGTCTCACATTTATTTGTCGTACATGCGGCAACACGATAACATGCACATAAAACAAGTAATAGTGGATTCAGCCGTTCCACTGACCTCATAGGACCAATGTGTGTTCTCGACAGATACAGACTCGTGCACAAAATAAAATACAAATTAATTAAGCCGTTAAAAAACGACAAAAGTATGTAAACCAACAAGAGATTGTACAGGCATTAAAATGCAAAAGCGTAAACCGACAAAAGTACGGTAAAACCAACAAGAGATGTGTCATTATTAAAAATGAAGAAACATATATGAAAGCCAACGATAAAAACATGGAAAGTTGACGTCATTAAGGCCACACACGTGATTTAGGAGGCTTTAAACCATGAAAAAGCACGTACATTTGAACTGTCGTGTATCTATTCTTCATAGATAGAGAATCATAGATGTGCAAAAACAACAAACATGCATATATACGACAAACTAATGATTGATTCAGTCTTTCCCCTAGCCCTCTTTGGATATATCGTGACATCTGTGGAACAGACTCACGTACACAACAAAACACTAATGAACTCAACCGTTAAAACCGACAAAAATACAGTATAACAAACTAGATATTGTGCATTAAAATGCAAAAGCGTATGAGAAAGTGCGCAACTGACACTCATAACAAACATTCAATATAACAAATCTACACAAATTAGGAATATAAGTTTCTGCATGCTCACCAAAAATTGATGGGCATCTGGCCAAGCTGATTTGTCGAACCGTTTGATGGCAATTCGCATTTGGTTTTCAAGTTTCCCTTTATAGACAACATTTGGAGCCTTCTCTCCATGCTCGGAAACTATATTCTCTACTGCAAATCCAGAGGTGGCCTTCCTAAGCTGATCAACAGTATATTCACGAAACGACGGCAAGCCATCACCCTCAATATTATTATCTTCATTTTCTGAACATGAAATACAATCACATAATTAACAATCACTCTCAGATCATCATCAATAACATAAAAGTCGACAACAACTCAATAAACTTACCCTCAATGTTAGCCTCAGGAACCTGAACACCACCTTGCTCAGTATTACAGCAGCATAACATGGAAAACTTACAACCCATCCCAACCTATAACACACCCAAAAAAAAAAATTTGTTAGTCCATAAATTCTAAAATTTATCACAAATTCCATTTTGCAAAATCTTCAGCTAAACATGTCCATTACCCAATACCTAGAAAATCACATTAAAACATGATTGGCATGGATTCAATTACCAAGATTGAATTTTTATTCAAATACTCAAAACAATTCACATCAAGTAAACATAAAAATCCACAAAAAGCTTGTTCCTTAAAGAATAATTCACAATTGAATGATACCCAGAAGCTAGTTTGAATTTTGAACAAACCTAGTAAAAAGAAAAAGACAGCATCCACAATAATAACCGAACAAATAAGCAGAATATTCAAACAGCACATAAATACATAGATACAGTTAGCAAAATCAAACCTTTTTAATTTCAGTGGCGAATCTGTGCAGTGCTGAGTCAATTTAATTCAACGGTGCTTCTTCAAATTGCAAAAAAGGAACAACAATCAAATCAGCAAATAATAATTTGAGCAGAAAAAATGCATTAGAAGAACATAAAAATCAATTCTTTAAGCAAGTAATGAAGAAAAATAAGTGAATGGAAAAATCAAAGATCAGAAAGAAGAAGAATTGAAGAAGAAAAAGAGATAAGAAACATTAACCTTAAGGGATTCGAAACAGTCAAAACTCAAAAGAGACAAAGAAAGTGAAAGGACTTTCTGCTGTTTCTTCTTATGATGATTTTTCTTCCACTTATTACATCTATATATATACACGCTTTTAAGATTATGTTAATTTATGATATTGATTAACATCGTTAATTATGAGAGATTAATATTATTTAATAATGGGAAAATCACTCAAAACGTGAGTAAAGTCTTATTCAACGATGTTGCTTGTGGTCTTCTAGTGCATAAATGCCGAACACCAAATTTTACACTTTTTTTTGTTTTTGAAAATTAAAACTTTGGTTGGTATTAATACTAGTAGTAGATAATTTAATGACTTAATCAAAGGTTAGATAAATTTAGAGACTTTTTATGATTTTGGTTAACACTACTAATTCAACATTTACAAAAAGAAAAAAAAAAGTGAGGTTTATGAGTTTATGAACCACCTACACCATTTTTAGAGGCCTTTGTCACATAGTAAAAAATTATGAAAAGAAAGCTTGTAGAAAAAAATTATGGAAAAGAATTACTTTTATTTCCGATTTTATATTAAAATATATATATTTTCCTCCTTTGAAAAGTAAATACATAGAATAAAATTATATTTTTCTTCTGTATAATAGATAACTGGATTACATTACATTACTGTATCATACGAATTAAATATGTACTACAGTTTAAAATTACATGATAATGATGTCATGAATAAAATATACGGGAAAATACGCATTATAATTTAGTCGAATAATTTTAAAACATTATAGTTTATAGTAGTTCTAAAACCAACGTGCAACTTTTTAGCGATGGACTTTATGAACATTTGCGTATCAATATATTTATGAACTGTGAAGTTGGTATACTAGTTTTCTTCATTTAAGGAAATATGAACCAATGAAATTGTACGATACTATCAAGGAAATTTTGAATGATAAAGAGGATAAACGCATATTTATTGTAGAGATATCGGAACAAAATTCTTTATGAGTTGAACCGCGTAAAAGGAGTCGGAGAAATGTGTAACTTAGTTGTACCCTATTACCATGATACATTGCTTTTAATTATGCAACATAGTTAGAAGATCCAATGGAATGCACAAACCGACGAAGTCGTTGACTTGAATCGTTTCGTTATGTTTAATAGCGATTAGAGGATGAGTAGTATCCACGTTTAGGATATAGGTTCAACATATAGTTGATAGGGTTCTATTAGACTGCGTATTTATTATGGAGATATCGGAACAAATTTCTTTATGAGTTGAATTGCATAAAAGGAGCCGGAGAAATTAATTTGTAATTTATTTGTACCCTAGAACCATGATACATTGCTTTTAATTATGCAAACAGCTAGAAAATTCAACGGAACGTACAAACCGACGAAGTTGTTGACTTGAATCGTTTCGTTACGGTTAATAGCGACTAGAGGATGAGTAATATTCACGTTTAAGATATATATTCAACATATAGTTGATAGGGTTATGTTAGACACTTGTACATATCGGAGGACGAGTGTTGTTATTGTTATCAATATACTTATTTTGTTCTAAAATAATTGTCGTATTAGATTTGTTCACAGAAAATATAAAAGTTGTAAATATATTAAAGAATATCACAATTTTACAAAAAAAATAATTCTTATCAATTGTTTCTTGTTGATCACTGACATAAATTTTACAGTGTAATATGATGACTAGAGACTAGTGCGATCAATATACGATAGAATTGAATAAAAATGTGACTCTGAAAATCAAAATAAAATTTATATTTTAAAATATTTCAAGGGTCGTGTTAAATAGTGTTGTTAGGATAAATAGTTAAACAAATAAAAAAGGAAATAAGGGGACAAGTTTTAAATTGATTTTTTCCAATAGATTAAATTTACTATTTTCAAAATTGTATTACCTTTTTTGTTTTTCTTAATCATTGATATGAGACACTGTTTAACATTTTTTATATTTTAATACGGTAAAATGATTGTTATTTTATAATTATGGATGGAGTGTTTTTTTCCCGTTAATTAGTACATTGAGGGATTGATAACATTAAAAGTGAAAACATTGGTATGAAAATGAGAAAATGGTTCTTGTATATGTTTGAATTGAACAAGCTGAAATTCAGATCAAATAAAATAGTGGGGCCATGCTATGGTTAGGAAAAAAACAAATGAAATGTAACTCAAAAAAAGCAATAGCAAGGATACAAGCAAATTACAAGAAAGATAATTAAGTAAAAACAAAAGTATTATTTTTTTAATAATATGTGGCGTCATGTGAGTCTCATATAAGTTGATTATATAATAGTATAAGAGATTGATTTGTACAAACAAAATAATTTTACAGACGTATTGATCAAATCATACAACGGTGTAACTTTACTATATTCTATTCATAAAATATTTTTACAAAAATCTATATGTATTATAAAAAATGATATTTTATGTATAAAAAAATTACGTTGTAGGCCTTATAAAATACTTCCTAAAAAGTAAAATATATTTAATAATGTTTTGTCTAAAAAATGTATTTAATATTAAATTAAATTACATTTCATATCACACGAGTAGAACAATATTTTATTTTTACGCGTCTCTTATCACTTGACCAGAGTCACGAGTTCGATTTTTTATTTGAGCATGCAGCAAAAATGCTAAAACTCTTATGGAAAGTTTGCCGCCCTTAAGTTCCACAAAATTCAAGAGATCGATATTTACATTTGCATGTAGAGGATGACTGATTTACGCAAAGCAATATTTAGTGCTACTTTTTACCATAAAAATTTGTAGTAACTGTTGTAGAATGATGAATGATACATGCAAGTGCAACTATATGCAAGTTTAAAACCGTTTTAATTGTGAATTGAGGAAAAAAGAGAAGCATAAAGTAGGGAGAATTTTGGGAACTTTTAAGAGACTCACATGTTCCATGAATACTAGTTTGGTTCTTGTAAGTTGAGTGTTCCATTTAGGTGTTTTCAAAACGTAAACAAATTTCAGAATTTAATATTTTTTGGCATGACGTTTTTTTTTGTGTTCTGAATATTTTTTGTGAAAAATTAAGATTTATGAAAACTTGTGGGGTATGGTCCTAGTAAAATGTCAACCATAAAATACGCGACAATTTAGGCCCATGAAAAAGCCCAATTGTTCTATTTTTTTATTTATTCTTTTTGCATCCCCGAGTCTTGCACGCACCCCCGATCTTCCCAATTCTATCCCCTTGCAACGTAGGATGCGAAATACTAACCTTATGAAATCTAATATTTTTGTTTCTCACAACTTTTCACCCCTATTTTACAAGATTCGCTACTAAGTAACAAACTCAGTTAGGATGCGAACTGTTTTTCCTCCCATATGTTGCATCCCTGAGTTTGCTACTTAAGTAACAAGGATGACATTTTTGAAAGTTTGGGATGCGTGAGAACAACCAGAGAGCACAAAAAGAAGAAGTCATGTTCTTTTTTGCATCCAATAATTTGAAGCGCACAATACCCAATTGAGTTTCCTTATGTCAATAAGTAGTAAAAAAGAGCTAACCTCTTACATTACATCTCTTAAAAAATGTCACGAAGTGCGAGATTATTTTGCGGCCTCTATGTTCTTGTGTTACTGTTGCAACTTTAAACTAGTGTAGCAAGGATAAGGCATGTCATGTCTAGGGTGTCATTTTGATGTTTTTGTTGTGGCGAGTGTGAGGCGAGTAAGTCTCGCATTGTTTAAAAAATTGGAAGTTGAATACTATATAAGTGAGATACCCAGGAACCTAACGCCTTAAGGTTTTGGGTTGAAGTGTGGTGTCCAACTCACTTATGTAGCTGTTTTTAAGTCCAATGTGAATGATCTCTGATTACCCCTTCATGACCCAATATTTTTTCATAAGCATCTTTGCTAAGCTTGATGATATTTCAAGTGATTTGCTTACGAATTGATTTCTCCAACCTATGCTACTCAATTTTTTTTACCATTTATTGATTTGTGCGTGTCATCCTTGCACAGTGTCATGCTAATATTCTCTTTATCGTTCCAATTTTATCGGATGTCCCTGTAGGGATGGCATAAACCATTTTTCTCACTTAGTTTTCATTTTATCTATTATATTACCAACCAATATATCTTCAAATAACAAAAAAAATACTAAAACTTTTTTATCCGAGAGGGTGGAGATCAAACTTTGACATCTCTTAACAACTTCACTCCCTAACTTTCTCCCACTTTAACCACTGAACTATCATCATATCCCCTCGTTCTAAAATATGTCAAAACATTTGTAGATTGATCATAAAAATCACATTGTGGCACAGTAAGTTTAGCAAAATATTCAATTAAAAATGAATAAAATCAAAATATCATTGATATCAACTAAAATAATTTCAAATTTTGTTAGGAGAATGTGGACCTCTCAACATTCCCTTTATCATTCCTTCTTTCTTCCTCATCCACTAAAAAGAGTGGTTGTAGCAATTCTTTTTACCTAACATGCATAATTTTCTCTCACTTTATCTAAATAGATTTTTTTTACATAGATTTGATTTTTGTTTCACATTTTATAGTTTTTTTCATTAATTTCATCATATTTGTGCAACGTTGTTTGATTTATTTTCTTGGTGTATTTTCTCTCACAACATTTTTCGTGAGAACACCGTAATAATAACATGCATATGTCATTAAAAAAAGTACTATACATACAAACTTGTAATATTGACACTAAAATCATTTGTTTACGAATGTATCACTTCAAATTTTAACAAATATCGAGTTGAGTTTGTGATGTTTTCTGTATATATATTCTATCAATTCAAATAAATAAATATCTTATATGATAAAAAAAAATGACATGAATTCCCAACTAACCTAAACTTTATGACAACAAATAAAAAAGGGGCATGAGCTTTGGTACTTTTGGTAGGCCACAATTTCCCTCCAATAACACACTATTCTGCCGTCCCTGATAGTCTTCTTTTGTTGCTATGTTTACTTTTTTCTCCCTTTCTGCCTTCTTGGTCAGAAGATACTTCCACCATCACCACTCTATTCTCACTTGTCATCACATATCAGATTCAGTGACTTGTGACTCCAACACACATAACCATTAAAGAAAGAGTCTTTTACTCTCTATCTACACACCCATCTATTTCACTTACCCCCCTTTTCAAAAGCCCATTTTTTTATTCATTTTTTTCTTCTCATTTCCCAACTCAAACTCTTTTGTCTTTTTCTTCTCTTCTCTTTTACACCCTTTTTCCCCCTTTAACTTCCCCTACTCTTGCATTCTTCTATCTAAACCCTAGATTTCAAATCTGGGGTTTTGTTTTCTGCCACTTTGCAAGTCTTACTTTTCAAAATAAAATCCAAGATTCTGATTTTCCTACATTTTTTCCCATATATTTTTTCTGGATGCAGAGTTTCAGTTCTATAAAAAGATTTTTCCTTTCTTATGTGGGGTTCTTAGATTTGTATAAATGAATGAAAATCCTTGCAAAAGCATTGTATTTGAGTTTATTTAAGATCTTTTTGGAGTGGTACTGAGTTTTAGAATTTAGATCCCCTTATTTTTAGTTGATTTTTTGGTTAAAGATTCAATTTTTATATCATTGTTTCATCTTTATTGCTTTATCTCATTATTAGGAGTAAATCTAGGTTAACCCCATTTAGTATCTACATCTAATTAAGAAGTTTGATTGTGGAAGATTTAGGAGGGTTTTAAGTTTTAACAAAGATTTTGCATTGGTACTAATCTCATAGTAAATGCATGATGGATAGTAGAGAGGCTATGTCATTCTCTGGTGTTCCTGGTTCATATTACATGCATAGAGGAGGGGTTGATGTTGTAGGGTCTGGTGGCTCTGGAGGGTTCCAAGTACCTCCTGGATTTAGACCTATGCCAAACACTGGCATTATATCTCAGCCAAATGTTAGGGGTCAAGGTGGTAATGTTGACTCTAGTTCAACATTTTCATTGGAGACTCAGTCTCATCATTCTCATGGAAATTTTAATCATGGCATTAATATTGGTGCATCTTCTGGGGGACCTTCTAGTGAGCCTGTGAAAAAGAAAAGAGGGAGACCGCGGAAGTATGGTCCTGATGGAACTGTTTCTTTGAAACTGTCTCCAATGTCTGCCCCTGCTAATTCTACTCAGGGTTCATCCACACCTTCTGATAAACGGGGTAGAGGCCGCCCTCGTGGATCTGGAAGGAAACAACAGCTAGCTACATTAGGTATATTTTGTTTGAGAGTGGTAATTTCTTGTTGATTGTATTTGTAATTTGGTTCATAATCTGTAATTTGTGGATGATGGCTGTGCTTTCATATTGCTAAATTCTTTATTATAATGCATTTATTAGTTTTCTTGTTACTTTTTCCATTTCTACACACATTACTGGTGAAATATGTTTCTCTTTTGATTTTATCTTTGCCTCTTTTCCTTGTTATTTGCTACTATCTTGTCTATGTTAATGTTTAGCCCATACCAAGTTATCGGCACTCTAATTTGGTTTGTATTCCACGGTTGCTTGTTGGTCACAAATTGTATTTTGGAAATCTAAGTAAATATAATGGAAATAAACGGATTTCCGGGAGATGTATTGAAACGGGTCGCCATCATCATGCTTTCTGATGTTGGCCTCGTATGCCGACTTCAATAAATGCACTCCAGGTTCACATAATCACATTTATGGATTTAAAGTCGTGAGAAATTGAACACTGTTCTGCACCTTTCCCTTTTTCCACTCATGCAACTTTTTTTACTGCTTTGATGGTAATTCATGGTAGTAATAATAAGGAATATTAGTAATACCTCTTACTTCACTTTGCATAAAGTATATGGACTATTAACATGTTGGTTCATCATTTTAGGTGACTGGATGACCAGTTCAGCAGGGTTGGCTTTCTCGCCTCATGTTATCACCATTGGAGCTGGGGAGGTTGTTATTTTCTTCCTGTTATAAGCAATATAGATTTTTTGTTCTTATTTGTGTAGCACTTTTGATCTTTTTCTTAATCACGAATGTTAAAATGTTAAGTTGCACACCACTAATTGGAATAAATTTGTCATAAATGTTGGTTTTAGAATGAGAGAAACTTTTGTGTCCCATTGATTTAGTGCCACGGAAATCATTGTTCTTATCAACATAAGAAAAAATATTGTTTCTTTTGCTTTTAAAATTTGGTTTCTGCAACGCGAGAAGTTGTGGTCAATTGTCCATGCAAATTTAAAAAGCATATTGTGATGACATACAATCCCCATAGACAGTGTTTATAACTAGAAATCACTGAAATTTGCACCTGAATGGTAATTTTCATCGACCAGATTTGTCAACAGAATATAATTTCGTAAAGGTTATTCTCACATAAAGATAATTGTTGATTGTAAGCAATACTGATGATACTACTTAATATTAGCATCTAATTTGATTATATGTTTCAAATAATAAGTCTAATCTCACCTATCCATGTGCATTGATTTGTTAATTGATAATAGATCTTTATTATTTTCAGGACATTGCAGCAAAGCTATTGTCGTTATCACAGCAGAGACCAAGGGCTCTGTGCATCTTGTCGGGCACTGGGATAGTTTCTAAAGTTACTCTGCGACAACCTGCCTCTACCAATGCCGGTGTATCTTATGAGGTTAAAGCACTTGCTGTCATCTTAGGTTTTTTGCAAAGATTAAGATAAGCTTTGAATAAATTAAAGGATGTTGCAATCTTACAAAATTATCTGTATTACCTATTAGTTAGTCATTGTCAACAGTATAGTGGAATATAATGACTTGAAAGTAGTGTAGACAATACTAATTTTGGGGTAGAATTGGAGAAAAAATAATGAACGCCGCATTGAAAAAGAAAAACGACACTGAATTTAAAACACTTTTTATATGCTAAAGCAACAATTATTTAGGAACACAAGTGCCCAATATTGGTTAATACGATTTACTGAGATTTTTCTTCTTTTTTTTTTTTGCTTTTGCAGGGAAAATTCCAAATATTAAGCTTGTCTGGTTCTTATTTGGTTGCTGAAGATGCTGGACCCTCCACTCGAACGGGTGGCATAAGTGTTTCTCTTTCTAGCCGTGATGGTCATGTTATTGGTGGCGGTGTTGCTGTTCTTATTGCCGGAAGCCCAATACAGGTCCATTCCTGATTGCCCTAAAATCTACACTAGAACTTTGATATTGTTATTCTTATTTTTGCATGCTTATTCATGTTGTTAATGCCGAAACAATACGTCACAACTACAAGGTCTCTAGGACCGGGTTATAAGAAACAAATATAGAGATGCTAATATTAAGGCGCTTTATTACTTGTTGCAGGTGGTGGTTTGCAGTTTTGTATACGGTGGCAGCTCAAAGGTAAAGACTATTAAGCAAGGGGACACTGCCACCAATGGTGAAAGTTCAGAGGCTCATGATGATAAGTTAGCTTCCCCGGCCAGTGCTCCACCTAGTCAAAACTACATCTCTTCTCCAACAGGCATGTGGCCTAGACAACAGCCATCAGACGTGAAAAGCGCACACACACATACGGGCTTTGACTTGACAAGAGGATGAAAATTAAAGAGATGGTATTTGTATATACCTGTTGTTGTAAATTAGTTTGAGTTTGTGAGCATTGTGACTTAGCTTGTTATCCTCATTACGTGGTGACAAGTTTTCGCTAACATGCTGAAACAAAAGAATTATTTATGATTCAAGTGACTACTATTCTTGTTTCATCCAAGATGTCTGGTCTAGTGAAATGAAGGTGAAACATACACTCCGGTGGAGTGTTTATAGTCTTGAGTTCTGAGAATCTCACTTTGATGACTGCAGAAAGTGTATGGCTACAGCATTTGTTTTATATCTGTTTATCATGCATTATAACTTAATGTTACTCTACAGTACTTGTTATCAAGGTTTTTTTTAACAATAGATTATTAAGGATATGTTCATTTTAGAAATTTGAGAGAAAAAGGCAGGTGCAATAGTAGTCTGGAGTCCAATTTCCACACCAGTTTGTGTTGATTGATTCCAATAGATTATGACACACACACATACAATCATTCTGTTCCATTTGGTGTTTTTGTGGTAGTTAATTTGTTATCCATATTTAAATTTGTCAAAATGATCAGAGTTGTCCATAGTTTTTCTTAATTTTTGGGCCAAGGATGAATGATGGAATCATAAAAAGATAAACCATAAACGCAATGAGCAATATTTTGAATTATATTTGAACTTAAAGCAAAATATATATCCAAATAATTTTCATAAAAAATTCAAATTATTCAGTTTTTTTTAAACGGTTATTGTTTAGTATTCTAGTTTTCTACTACTACTATAATAAAAGTAATTACAATCACCTTCCCTAATTTGTCCTAAATTTTGCTCAACTCCCAAATCTTATACCCTTTTGTGTCATTTTACTCTTAATTTTCCTCATAATTATTTTATTTTATTGATTCTAAGCATAATAATTATCTTTTTTTTCTTTCTTTGATACATTGTTTACAAAGTATCTTTCACTTCTTCCCCTTCCATTGCATCATACAACTTCCGCACATTACAATCACAACAAGTAACTATTTTAAAATTGAGTTCTGAACTGGCATGAAAAAAATGCTTAAGTGACTAATGTTTGGTCTATACTTATGAAAATATGTTAACCATTAACATTCTACATTTTAGATCTTGATGTGATTTTAAACATGAAACATCATTAACATAATACTCCCTCTAGTCTTGTATATAAGAAAAAATTCAAAAAAAGCATTCCCTTTAAGAAAGTAGGTGGAGTGCACTTAATGATTGAAAAAAGTATTCTATTTTCAGTTTTACCCTTCCTTTTATTTTAAATCTAATTAATTAATTACACACTTTTCATCTTCTTTTGGGTAAAATTGGAATTATGACTTTAACCTTAATGATTGCAGTTGACTTTTGCTTATATTTGAGACTAACAATTTTTTTTTTTGCTTCTTATAATCGAGACCGGAGGGAGTAGATAGTAAGATACTCAATAGATTTCCGAGTTTACGAATGTTTTAAAAAACACTGTAAATATTTCCCATTGAGAAACATTAATTTGGTTCAAATATGTCATTCTTACAATTATTTTTTTGTAACCAAGAATTATAATTTTTTTTATACTTTTAAATGTTATTTATTCAATTATATTATGTCACCGATATTTCATAAGGTCAACAAGGGTGATAAAAGTATTTGTACACATTGATATAAGCATACAAAATTTGTAATGGGCACGGCACAATTATATGTCATTGATACCTAAATAAGTATGAGGGTCATTGATAGATAAAAAAAGAAAGAGAAGAAGAAGGCAAGTTTCTATCACTCATAAATATATATGAGACATAACAAACCGTATCCGAATATAAACATATAAAATCTACAACGGGTGTGGTACAAATATTTTAACGAATTTTTACATTTAAAACAAACAAATATTTTATAAAAATTTCACATTAATATTGATATTCCAAAACTACTTATAAATTTTCAAAATTTTATTATATCAACTTTTTTATCTATTAATAATTAACAGACCGGTCGCACGGTTAAATTATTAGTATTGTTAGCTATTTGATTCATGATAAAATTACCTGACAAAAGATAAAAATAACCAACACAAGATTTGTTAGAGAAGAATAATTTATTTTAGTAGAGTGAAAATAGCACAAAGTTGATTGTGATTTAACATTTGAAAAAAAAACCCCTCCCCAAAATAAAGTTTGGTAAGAAGTGTATCCTGTTATATTTGGCTTTACAGGTTACTGTCTATAGTAGCATTTGTTTTACAGAACAAAATGTTCTTACTCTTTTAACAATTTTAGATAATTTGACCTCATATGATTGGTTAAAATTATCATAAAAAGTCTTGACATTTTTTACTAGCCATGCCACTCCTAATTTTTTTTAATCTTAACTATCTACTCTATTTTTAATCAAAATTACTATAAAGGAAAGGAAGAACATAAACGAAGTTACTATGTAAAATGGTCTTAAAATTCAGTAAGACTAAGCAGCATGTAAGGATCATAGTAAATCTTGTTGAGTTTGTCAGAAACCAATCCATTATGCATAACATTACTGAGTTCAAAAAGTAAACATTATGAAGTCAAGAAATGATGCTTTAACATTCAGACAATCATCATCTCTTCCAAGCTGAATTCATGTTGTATGTATTCATTCAACTTCAACACCAAGTAGTTTACATATGTCTCTCTGCAATACAATAGAGACCAGAAGAATTACATAGGCAGCATAAACCATATGAAATATGAATTGATATTGAATATACTAAATATATGTACCTCAATGCTAAGAGGAGAGGTGGTGGGATAATAGCGATCTACCACTTGACCATCCTTGTCAACTAGAAACTTCGCAAAGTTCCACTGAATATCATCTCTGAAAATTCCCCATTTACCTGACTTCAAGAATTTATACAAGGGAGCAGAGTTGTCTCCATTCACTTCAATCTAGCACAAACATGGAGATGAACTTATCAATTCTTCGACCTCAAAGTATTTAGCAGATGTCAATGCAGAATGGCAGTAATCTTATAATCTTAATCCAATTAACTATAACTAGTCAAGCAACATTTTAAGTTCATTACAGTTAATAGTAACTGCAAAATTGTCTATACCAATATATAAAGGGATACCAAATTTTGTCATAATATTCTTTCTCCTTCGACTTGTCCTTTACTAAAATTAAATTTATCATTTAACTTTGAAGATAACATCTAAAACTAGGTTTTCCAAGATGATTATATGTTGAATTGAAGAAGTACCTTATCAAAGATAGGGAATTCTGATTTGAAGCGGGTGCAGATAAAATCCAATATTTGATCATTGGTTCCAGGTTCTTCCTCACCAAATTGATTACTTGGAAAAGCTAGAATCTCAAGGCCTAATAATTAAGCTACCAATTCAGTAATCTCATGTATATAAAGTATTTGGAAAATAATAACAGAAAGAAAGAAAGAGACAGTACAGTACACTACCTTTGTGTTTGTACTTGTCATAAAGTTGATTCAACTCCACATAATTTGAGTTGGTCATGCCACTGCTCAATCAAATAAATCCAAAACAAACAATAATTAAGAAAACTCCACATTTATGAGAATTTGATTTCAGTGAAGAAAAGAGGATATACCATTTGGAAGCAACATTAACAATGAGGAGGACTTTACCCTTGTAAGTGGCAAGATCTACATCATTTCCCTTACCATCCTGCAACCAAAAGATAATAACAAAAATGATTTCAAATTATTCATCTTTATGAGCATAAACAAACATACAAAAAGTAGTAGTTAAGTGAAACAGGAAAAGAATGAAGGATAGATAGAACAAGCAACCTTGAGAGTGAAATCGTAGATGGATTTTGGGTCCTTGCTTGATTCGGTGCTCATGGTGGATGAAGGTCAACAAACAAAAAGAGACCAAGTCTGTCTGTGGTTATATAGTCTGAACCAGTAGCTGAATTTAATTTAGAACTACCAACCCATTAATTTACTCAAATTCTAATATCATTGTGTTTTACTGGTTGGTTTAGTGGCGATTGACGTCGAACTTGGTAGCAAAGACCATGTTTCGATGACCGCAATTGCGATCGGGAGGGGATTGAAACTACTCGATACAAGAACCGATCCCAAAATCAGATTAAACTAGTGGTGAAAGCAAAAAAAACTATATCATCGTGTTTTAAGACCAAATAATCATTTTTTAAAGTAGTCTAGTGGCTAAAATTTCACTAAATAAGTAGAGTGTTCGGCGTTCGAATTATGATCCTTGCATATAAAATATAAAGTATCTACCAACTGAGCTGAACTCACGGGACAATAATCATTTCAAAATAGAGTAAAATAAAGAGTAGGTTATGATTAATTTATTTTTTTCAATAATTAAGTTAGAGTTAACTAATTCTCTCTATAGCACAACTTTTAACTATTCTTTTCAAAACAAGAAAATACACATTTCTTTGGCCAATTATGGGTGTATGATGGAATATGAAATTGAATTCTTTGCAGCATATCCGATTAAGTTTAATTAATGTTATGGGAATTACAAACCCTCAAATAATATCCATGTAATTTTTAATTTTTAGGGTTTAGGCCCTCATTATTATTAAAAAATTTCACTGGGTAGATAAGTAATGCTTGGATAAAAAGTTCAGTGGTGATTGACGCTGAATTTGGGAGGCAAGACCACGGTTCGATCCTCCGCAACTGTAATCGGAAGGGGGCTGAAACAACTTGATGCCAGAACTGACCCCCGAACCAGATTAAACTGGTGGTGGAAAAAAAATGCTTGGATAAAAATTGGAGAAGTTATGTATCCAGTTATGGATTCAATTGACTACTCTTACAGGAGCGTTTCAACTTTCAACTATTAAGTGTTCTCAATAATGTTAAATTTGGTCACTGCATATGGAGGGATTGCAAAAGCTGGTTTCAGCAACACATAATTGCTGTGGTATTCCAACAAATATACAACGCCTTATTTCAATTTTGAAAGCTTGGAAACCCCTGATACACAAGCAAACACAGACTATCACAACAAAAGATCAAAATAGAGCTGGATTAAAGGAGTTCAAGTCCAAGTGTTAGAGAAAAAAAAATACTAATATTAACAACTATCAAGAGAGGGGTAGATCCACTAGTTTAAGCTTAAGAGTTATGAGTTATGAAGCTAAAGAACCATAATTCAAGTTCCGATACTAGTTCAAATGATGATGAAATTCCCCCCCTTCTTTTTCGTAAGAATGATGAAATAGGAATAGCTTTTATAGTTGGGTGTAGGAACATTCAATTTTATACAAAAAAAATCGGACATTACCTACCTTAATTCTTATACATATCAAGCACAGTTGAATTGAACTAATTAATTAAACCCCTTATTCTAAGCCCCCTAATTGATAAGTTGATAAGTATATTATAAATGATCAATCACATATTTGAACCATGATCTCAAACACCTTATCCTAAGCCCTAATTACAAGTACCTTATATATGATCAAGCAAAGCACATAATTCTCTTATAATTCAAGAGCTCTGCACAGATATCAGCCATATCACGGACAATTTGCTCAAGTTTAATTTGGTAATAAATAAATGAAATAGAAACACCAATGTATATGACCAAACGGAATCTATCATTTACATTCATGAGGTAGTAATAAGTCAAGTACACAACAATCTCATGAAGATGAACTAAGATTAGAGATACAAAACAAGTATACCAAAAGTAGGAAATTGCACCAACATCTGTTTGCAATACATTCCTTTATTCACATAGGAAATAGTAATATTCTTATCATCCATATTCATTTATTCCAGGTTCCAATCATTCATAACTTCATGCATCAAGCAACTTCACCAAGTCCTTCTGCACATTAGCAAAAGAAACATACTTAGTACAAAAATCCATTATGTCTACAGGTAAAGATAAATATACATGTGCCATCATACAAATTGTCTTACCTCAATGCTCAGAGGCGAAGTCGTGGGTGCATAACGATCAACAACATTCCCATTTTTATCAACAAGGAACTTTGCAAAGTTCCATTTGATACCATCCCCAAAGAGTCCACCTTTGCTTGACTTCAGATACTTGTAGATTGGAGCAGCAGTGCTACCATTCACATCGACCTAATTAAAACCAAATAAACATCATTACATTCTCACTATACATTTAACAATACAGCAAAAACACACACAAGAAAGTAGAATATCGTTCTAGCAGGACCGTGTTCAAAACCACACCATCCAAGATTAATCTTATTTTAGTATTTGGAGAAAAACAGACACAATAAAATATTCCAGTGACCTAACATATTAGTAGTAGTGAAAAATTCAGTGCGCTACTAGTGGTGCTATGAACATATTGCTATTAGTTATTCTGCAATACTCTAACTAGAACAGAGTCATAGCATTATTGCGAAACAGGAATTTTAACAACCCGCAGGGAGATCAACTGACAACACTGGTTTAAAGCATTACATCACCAGGGATGAAAATGTCGGAAATCATGGAAGGAATCACCTGTTCTATCGCTAATATGCTTAAACAATTCATAATGTGCTTAAGCCTTAAAGGAGCTTAATTGGAGATTAAGCTAAAGCATATGTAAGCCTCAAAAACATGATATGAGCTACGTTAAAAAAGTTGGTATTGAAGGGGCCGGTGGCATGATCAGAGCATTTCTTCATATAATTCAGAAAACACTAGTTTTCTGGAAGCCTCTTGTTCATATCTCTCATCAAAAGGAGAATAAAATGATGAGCAAAGTTTTTACCTTGTCAAAGATGGGGAACTCAGCTTTGAAGCGAGTACACACGGTGTTTTGTATCTCTTCAAGAGATCCAGGTTCTTGTCCCCCAAACTGATTGCAAGGGAATGCCAGAATTTCCAAACCTGAATAAAGATGACAGATTATTCCACCAAAATAAGTTAGTTGCTTCGACCTTAAGAAGAGAGCGAGCTTATTAAAGTTTGGTATACATAGACAAGTTGTCTAAATTTATCTACAATTAACAATTGTTTATAAAAATATAAAAAACAATAACCAATATTAAGGACTCTCAACCCACTTGGGTTGGCCTAGTGGTGTTGGCTTGGGACCTTGGAGTGTGCTCCTCTCAAGGTCTCAGGTTCGATTCTCCCTGGTGCCAATTTTGGTGGGTTAGTCCGTACAGGCCCCCCAAAAGTGGGCAGTGGGATTGGTCCCCTCGGATTAGTTGGTCCTTGAGCTGAATACTGAATTTTCAAAATAAAATTAAGGACTCTCAATTCTGTTAAAACTTGGGAGTCTCACCTAAACAATGAGGGTTATAAATCAAGGGGTTCTCCAACAAGGGCCTAATCAGATTTACTTATTTGAAAAATAGATACTGACATAGACACTTATGAGACTGTTTGGAAGAACTTATGAAAACAACAAGTTATGGCATGTTCAGGATAACTTATGAAAATATGTTGTAGCTTATATGAAAACAATTTGAATTTATTTTATCTTTTGTTATAGATTATACATAAGCTCTTCTATATATGCCACAGTTGTTTAGACTCAGGGCATGTTTGGATTGGCTTATTTGAGCTTATCTATTGATATAAGTTTTCTAAGATTGTTTGGAAGAACTTATAAAAACAGCTTATGACAATTTTCAAAGTTTTTTTCACCTTATTTTCACAAAAGCAATTAATCTTTATTGTATGTTTTGGTATAAAAATAGGTTATGTAAGCTTATACACAAGAGGTTATTTGCAGATAAGCATGATGAATAAATAATAAGAAACAGAAAGAGAAAAGAGAGGAAAAGAAACCTTTAGATTTGTATTTGTCATACAACTGAGTGAGCTCAGTGTAATTAGAGTTGGTGAGGCCACTGCATCAAAGGAATTATTAGAGTGGAATTAAGGGAAACAGAAACAAAAAAAAGTAGTAGTATTTAGTATTTACCATTGTGAGGCAACATTGACAATAAGAAGGACCTTTCCTTTGTAGTCACCGAGATTAACATCATTACCCTTAGCATCCTGCAAATTAAATAAATAATAAAAATCTGAATGAATCTGGTAATTGTTGTTAAGAGAGAGATAGAGAAGAGGGAATATATATACCTTAACGGTGAAATCATGAATTGATTGGGGGTTTGATTGGGAAGCCATGGTGTGATCTGTTCTTAGAGTGAAAGACAAAGGGGTTAGAGTCGTAAAAATTGGTTTATGAATTATAATAGGTTTGATGTTTGGAAGAGAAGAGAATGAGAAGATTGTATTATTATTGTAGGTAGTAGAAGAGAAGAAGTGAAGGGAAGAAGAAGAAGTAGCAGCGAAAGGTAATCTTGTAAACAATGGTATGCAGCAGCGAGTTGAAGTAGAAAGCATTTGAGATTTGGAAAGAGAAGGATTGTAACAATTTTATACTGGTGGTAGCGTTTTTCTTACACAGCGAGTATTCTACCTTTGTTTGTTAACTGTTTGTTGTGTTGTGATCTGATCTTTACCGGTTGCCACCGACAGTTGTGAATGAATGTGAAGAGAATATAGTAACGCGTGGATGCTCCCTTCTTCTTTCTCGTGTCCTCCAGGTGCCCGTCGACGAACGAATACACATTATACACCCCTCTTCACATATTTCCATCACTACTTACGTCATCGTTATGTTTAACATTCTTTTTTCACTAGTAATTATTATTTAACCATTATTTATTTTTTGACAACCATTATTATTGTAAAAACGTGTTAAATTAACAACCAGTACGTGCTAGTATTTATTTAATTTTAGTAAAAAAAAAAAAAAAACTGCCCTCTAAATTTCAGAAACTTGCAATTTTGTCCCCTTATGTTTCAAAATAGCATTTTTGGTCCCCTAAGTTTCTGAAAGTTGCAATTTTGACCACCTATGTTTCAAATAGCACTTTTGACCCCCTATCTTTACCACTTTTGCAAAAAGTCAATTTTGACCATAGAAAAATGTCTTGAACTTCTATTTTGAATGTAATGTCTTATATGTAATAAGTTTGACTTGTTATGTCATTTTAATTATGTTATTTTGTCTCTGTAGTTTATGCTTAACAAGTTTATATATTATTATGCCACATCAACTTTGACTTGGTCAAAATTGACTTTTTGCAAAAGTGGTAAAGATAGGGGGTCAAAAGTGTTATTTGAAACATAGGGGGTCAAAAGTGCTATTTGAAACATAGGGGGTCAAAAGTGCTATTTGAAACATAGGGGGTCAAAATTGCAACTTTCTGAAACTTAGGGGCCAAAAATGCTATTTTGAAACATAAGGGGCCAAAATCGCAACTTTTTGAAACTTAGGCGCCAAAAGTGTTATTTTGAAACATAAGGGGCCAAAATTGCAAGTTTCTGAAATTTAGAGGGCCAAAAATGCAATTTAGCCAAAAAAAATTATTTAAAGTAAATTCTAACACCTACATGGTATACTGTGGACTATGTCGATATAAATACTTAAAACATCAACGTTGATAAATGTCATCTGATATGATGTGGAGATGTGATACAATTGTTTTCACATAAGATGAAGATTATATCAAGTGGTTTCTTCTAACAGCGTGACAAATAAAATAAAAAATAAAGGTGGATTAAGTTCAGGGGAAGGTAGAAGAAAACGCCACAATTATGAAGATCGATGAGTTAAGAGGATTCGTCACAATGATAAGGATGTCATTGATAAGAAATGAAAATCAATTAGGATTCTAGTCTTAGGAGCTAAAAAAAGAGACTTGACTCACTCGCATTTTATTTTTAATGAAACAAATTCTATTTCATTTCAAATGTCTTCAAATGAGGTTTACAAAATACTTTCTTATAGCAAAATTCATTCTAAATCTAAATGAGTCATAAGTGGTACTCCCTCCGTTCCAAATTATATGTTACTTTGAAGAAAAAATTTGTACCAAATTATATGTCACTTTACATTACCAATAAAGCATTTAATCCAATTTTTCCTATTATACCCTACTATTTATTACTCTCTCTTCTTCCAATTCTTCAATTTATTTTTTCAACTAGACTCCGACCCGTGCGTTGCACGGATTTTATGGAGTGTCAAATTCAGATACATACTGTGATAAATTTTTTATCAACATATCATTATTATCATTATATAAAAATCCCATAATCATGCTTAAAAAATAAATAAAAAATGTCTATAAATACATAAATAAATAAAATATGGAAGAAAAAATATTCCACAAACTAAAGAGAAAAAAAGCTTCCATCCATCCATATTATAAATTACAGTGATATCTTTTTTGTTGAAATAAAAAATAGTTAAACAACCATCCATAGAGAAATTATAATAATTACTCCACCGGTTCCTTTTTATTTGTCGTTTTAGACAAATAAATACAAACTAAAAAAATGTTTTTTTGCACTTATCTTCCTATTATACCCAGATTTTATTTTATTTTATTTTTTGGAATATATTATGTAAAAAAAAGGTACAAAACAAAAACAAACAAAAAAATAGGAACAAAAAAAATAATAAAAAATTTATATGAAGTTTAGTAAAAAAAAAAATAGATACAATAAAAAAATTATATAATTATATAAAATTTAGTCAATAAAAAAATAAGAAAGGTATAATAGACAAAATATAACCTTAAATTATCAAAACACAAATAATTTGAAACAATTTTTTTTTCTAAATCGACAAATAAAAGGAACAGAGGGAGTAATTTTTTAGTATGAGCTTGTGCATATCTACATAAAAAGATATCATGCATAATTAAGCTTTTAACCCACAACAAAAATACATTTAATTTTAAGGCAACATATTTTTTTTTTAATGTGGGACACATTAAGCAAAAAATAGGGAAAGTAAATCTGATTTTAAATTAAAAAAAAATGTTGCTTGATTATTTAGATAAGTCAAAATAAATGGTGCTATTTTTAAGGTACCATTTTATATAACAAATTCAGCATATTGTGTGCTTTTTAAGTATATCCCTATTTGCAAGGATTGCTTTTATATTCTTTTTTTTTTTTTTTTTACAAAATAATCGTGACCATTTCATTCCGTGATTGTTGACAAAATAATACAACAATGTTTCTTTGAGTAGCATATCAAAAAAGAAGTATGATTATGATTTACAATTTAAAAATACAAAGTTGCAAAAATGCATTCTAATTGCATATATCTTTACAAAGAAAGACCAAATTCTATCAAATAATAGAACATATCTTTATTATAATATAATTGGAAAGAAATTACAAAAGAGAGAAAGAAAACACATCTTCTTCGTAATCAATCGACGTGCTCATGATCAACCATTAAAGTATCTGCAATATACAAAATAACATAGTTAGAGTGCCCTACATAAATCAATTACAATTTGCTCGTAAAAAAAATGACTCATAAGTAAGAAACTACCGTGAAAGGAGATAGTCACCATGGTGATTGCAACCATTTTTATTTAAATATAGAAACTAAAAAAAAAGATGATACGGTTCCTAACTTAATTCAGATTAAAAGAACAACAATAAATTAATTCAGATGACAATGACAGAGAAAGAAGAATGGTAATGACAGAGAAAAATACAAAAAGGTTGAGGGAGAGAAGAAACGTGAAGAATACAAATAGTTGAGAGAAAGAGAAATACGTGTTTTTGATTTCTACGTGTGGTATTGTTTTTAGTGGCTCTAGGAAAAATTTGTTGAGAGAAATAAGGATGTCATAAATAATAGGGGTGGGGCCGAATTTAATAGAAATCAGATTAGGCATTTTTCCTATAAAAAAATCTCTTATATTATAAGCTTGTTCCGTTTTGCTATTCTTAACCCTAATTTTTTTGCCGCTCATTTTACCTCTCATTTTACCCTAACATTAATTCAATAAAATGTTAAAAAATACTTCACCAAAAATCGAACTCACAACTTTTAACTCAACATGTTAAATATTTATTATTATTATTATTATTATTAGCTTCCTATTGTTATTATTATTATAATTATTAATTCAAATAAAATGATAAAAAATACCTCACCAAGAATCGAACCCACAACCTTTAACTAACTATATTAAATATTTATTATTATTATTAGTTTCCTACTACTATTATTATTATTATTATTATTATTATTATTATTATTATATCTCTTATATTCTAACCTTGCTCCTAAATGTTAACCCTAAACCTATTTTTTCTCTCTATTTTGTCTAGCATGAGAGTCGAACCCGAATCCCTTTAATTTTTTCTTTTGCGATGACTATATTAATAAGAGTCAAAGACAATCTCTTAACATGTTGGGATATATATTTTGTTGACAGTGTTTTTGCATGGTCAGTTGTATATAAGTTGCAACTTCAAGAATTATTTAAAGAGAATGATTAAAAATATTGATTATCAATGAAGACGGTGAAAATATACGAATAGAACTTCCAATGTAGACTATAAAGAAGTATTTCGTAATATACCATAATTTATGTTGTATGAACATTTATCCAAATTTATTGTCTACCTAATATTTAATGGTACTCGACTTTTTTATATACGTTTTAGTGTTAAAAAATTTATATCTTATTTTTTCATATTACAGATAATTAGACCCGTGCACCGCACGGGTCGAAGTTCTAGTAAAATATAAAAACCAGGTTAATGTGTTTTGGAGGGAATTATGCAAAGTTAATTAGGGTTAAGTAGAGGGAGAAACAAAACCCTAGTTCTCCTTTTATAGTAACTAGACACCGACCCGTGCTATCGCACGGATTTTGTAGATTTTCATATATAATATAATATAATATAAAATTTAAAAAAAAAATTCAAACGATAGTGACGATAAAAATTATAATATTTGGTACAAAGACAAATTTAGATAAATAGTTTACAAAATAACTACTAAACATTATGTTAATTGACCAAAACCGTTATATTCCACCATCTATAAAAAATTGAAAAGTTAGAAAATACAAATATATAATAAAAACTAAAACTAAAAAAATATATAAAAAAAAAAAAAACTCACCAAAAATTCAGTTTTCACATTATATTCAGTTAGTTGCTCTATTAGTTTTAAGGCAAAATTGGAGCAATTGTGAGAAACGATAGGAGGTCAGTTGATTTCGGAAGATCGTGACAAAAATATGATAAAACATTACATTTATCCAAATTTAATTTCATAGGAGGATGAATAACACAATCAAATATGTCCTTTAAAATCAATTCACACCGACTCATCCCAGTGCATAAAAAAATCGCTCAAACACCATACTGAATATTATAAAAATCACGCAATGCAGACCATCCATGTGTAAAATATGTATTGCTATTAATTTTTTCAACTAAAACTTCAAATTGATTTTCGTTTGGATAAATATGTGTAGCATAATGATGTATGTTGTAACGAAAATCAGATGCAAACATTTTTTGTAACATGAATGCGTCCTAAAATAAAATAAAAAATAACAGTGTTAAATTTTTACCAATGTGAAATGCTCAAATACAATCAAATACATTCAGTTGAAATATTTTGATCAGCCGTATAGTAGCAATGAAAACACAAATTTTTGAAAGTATGTATCTTTATAAAACAAAACATATACAATAAATATTCATACATATATTTATTAAAAAAATGGATTTTTTTTTATAATAAAATTGATTTCTATTTAAATAAAATAAATATTTGCATAGCATATGTATAATTGATTTCTATTTAAAAAAAAAAAAATTGGGGTTGTATAAAAAAAATTGAACGTAAACAAAGCATATACGATAATATTCATAATATATCTTTATAATAAAAATTTATTTATATTTAAATAAATTAAATATTTGTATAGCGAAACCCGGTGAGATATTTTTTTAACAATTTCTTTGAACTAAAATAGGATTAATTGGGATGAACTGGAGATATATATATATATATGTTATTAATAATATGTCTTAATCAAGAAAAAATATATATTAAATATTCAAAAAAATTCAGGTAGATCAAACAAAAATAATTGGATTAGAAAAAATAAATTGAATGTGTGATGAAAAAAGAAATGAAGTTGACTTTCTAGTAAACAACATCAGACATTATTATTAAGAAAAAATATATATTGGATTTGAAATTTTTTTTTAATGTGGATCAAATAAAGGAATATAGAGGAAAGACAAAGTACATACGATTAACATTCGCAACAAAAGTAGGCATTATTATTAAGAAAAAATATATCTTTTGAAAAAAAAATATATATATATATATATCATTGAATGTCGTAGTTATTAGTTGATGTAATCAAAATATATCAAATGAATTTAAATAGCTCAGTGGTAAATGAACTATATAATTGTGAGAGGACATGAGTTTGATTCTTGGTGAAACAATTTTTAACATTTTTAATAATTAAATTAGGGTTTAAGTAGGGATAAATTAGGGTTACTTGGAGACTTAACTACTTTTATATATATAATGATAAAGATAAAGATATCATAAATGAAGGACAATTTTGTAAATCAACTCATAATTTCTCTTTTCCATACAACAATGATTACATTTTTTAATATGTGTAAAAATGTCAAAGTAACATATAATTTGAAACGGATGAAGTGTCATTTAAGGCTCATATAAGACACATGCCATATTTCCCTTCTTACATTTATAAATTACATTAATAAATCTAAATTAAAACTATTACATTCCAAAATTAAAACAAATTAAGAATGATTACATTAATTAAAGTATTCCAAAATTAAAACAAATTAAGAATGATTACGTATCAAATTAAAGTAAAACAAATTCATCCTAATTTATTGGGGCCAAACACCACTTTAGTCTATGAAAGTGTAATTCGCTATCATATTGGTCATTGAAATCTAATGTATCAAAATTGCAAATACATCTCTAGTGTCTCTTTTCTTAGTAATTTTATGCACTACGTTGACTAATGAAAGACACATTTAAGGATCAAATTGACTACCTAAAAACAAATTTGAGTACAAAAATGATTAATAAAAGAGATATTTAAGGATCAATTTGACTACCTAAAAACAAATTTGAGTATCAAAATGACTAATAAAAGAGATACTTATAGACATAATTGCAATTTTGATACATTCAAGGATGAATGTGACTGCGAGATACACTTTAAGGGACCAAATTGATAGTTTGCCCTTATTTATTAAAACATGGATTCTCTTGATTCATTGGTCCTCATGATCTTCAGTTGAGACAGACATCAAATTTTATATGCAAGAGTCGGGGTTCGAATCCCAAACGCTCTACTTATTTACGCGTTGAATTATAATCACTAGACCAATTGACAAACAAAATAAATACATAAGATTATGCAAATAAAAAAAATAGTTGAACACTCTCTTATACACATCTTATTTGGACATGTAAATTATTCGTTAATAACTATGAATTTCGCCAAATAATTCCACTATATTTTGTTTTGTTAGTCAAGTAACCTAGTGGTTAGAAATTCCACCCATAAAGTGAATGAGTTGGATGACCGAAGTTCATATCCCGACCCTCTACATATATGTTCCTACGAACTAACTCAAACTCTCTGCATTTTATCATAATTGCGGAGAATCAAACTATGATCCTCTCTACCTAGATTGTTGAACCAACTAACGATCCATAGTTCACTGCATCTTTATTTTAATTTTAATGGTATAAAAGAATAATAGATTTTGATGACATCCGTGTAAAAATAATTTACACCTATGTATGTAAAAAAACGGCGTTATATTTGAAGGTGATCAGAAAAAGATAGGAGAGTGTAGAGAAGAGAAGGAAGAAAGAAAGATGAAGCTGAAAGTGTATGCGGACCGTATGTCCCAGCCATCTCGTGCGATTCTTATCTTTTGCAAGTACTATTTCTACTTTCCTTCTTCCTTTTCATTTCGCAATTTTCATTTTTACTTAGTATGCACTAGTAATTCAAATTGATTTTGAAATCGTTGATAGAGTGAATGGAATAGATTTTGAAGAGATCCATATCGAACTCTCCAAACGTCAGCAATTATCTCCCGAATTCCAAGGTAATCATCAAATTCATATGCTTATCTTCATGCCATGTGACTCAAAACACTTCAATTCATTCATTCCATTTTGTTTCAGCCATTAACCCTTTCAAGAAAGTCCCTGCTATTGTCGATGGAAGGTTCAAGCTATTCGAGAGGTACATACAACTATTACATAAACCAATTATTCTATTAGGTGCTTATAATCTATAATCTATTAAAAGGAACTTATTGAAATGAGTAAAAAAAGGCACAATTTATGGAGTAGTAGTATTTTAGTAAGTGTATATACAAACACCTAATATAAGTGTTTTTCTTATATGAGATAAAGACAAATAAACTTTATATAAATTCTTCCAAATACTCACTATAATTTCTTGTTTTCTTCTTTGCAGTCATGCAATTCTTATCTATATTGCTTCTGCATTTCCTGGAGTTGCAGATCATTGGTTAGTATTTTCATTCTTTTCTATCAATTCAACATATGTCAATGAATATATATATTCTAGGGAGGGTAGTGGATTATGCATCTATTTGATGCTTCCATTCCATTAGCTAAATGTTGTATAACTGTATTGTATCTCGAGTCTCGACAAAGCAACCTCAATTTTACTCAATGGTAACAAAAAGGACCTATTATTCAGTGCAGACATACTCTTTTGTTGCCCTATTTTAAAACTTTTTGCTCCACTCATTCCATTAGGTATCCAGCTGATGCTTCCAGGAAAGCTAAAATTCACGCAGTGTTAGATTGGCATCACTTGAATTTGCGCCGTGGAGCAGGTGTGTTATAGCACAATAACAACCCCTTTGTTTGTTTGCTTTCGGTAATCAAATTTCACTGTGGTCTTCTTTCACTAATTTCAATGTAAGAGATCAGGGATAATTTTTTTTGCTTGCTTGCTCGACTGGATAGCTTTATATACCGAGGCTTATATGGTCCTAGTATTTATCTTTCATTTTTGAGAGTAGAAAAGTGCAATCAAATTAACTAAAAAATCATGGTTATAAGCTTCATAGAATATGTTCATATTGTAGATGATAGCATATAGTTGGTTAAGTCTTTCTTTGAGCTCATTGATGACAATGTTATTTGCATTGATTTGTATAAATCTAGCAATGCTGTGGATTTAGGGTTAATTTGCATTCTTCTTTGCATGTACAATTGAATCGTGTTAATTTCTTATTAGTATTTTTCTTTGAGAACGGGTGAGTACATTTTGTGTGCAATTTTTTCTGCTTCTTTTTTCATGACCTAGTCTACTTGCTTTTTCTCTAGCCGGATTTGTTCTAAATACTGTACTAGCTCCATTCTTGGGTCTACCACTAAACAAAGAAGCAGCTGCTGAAGCTGAGAAAGTTTTGACATCATCTCTGTCCACAATAGAGAACATTTGGCTTAAGGGTGATGGGCAATACTTGCTTGGTGGCTTCCGCCCTTCCATAGCAGATCTCAGTCTGGTCTGCGAAATTATGCAATTACAGGTAAAGGCGGTACCGGGGAGTTCCTATAACATAAAACTTTTCATCATGCCATACCTCATGGAGGATATTTTGTTGTCGTGATTTATGGTTGAATTTGAAGAAAATAAATTGTAATGTAGAAAGCTTGTTCAATTTGCTTTGTATGGTTGAAAAATCAATAAACATTGAGGTGTGGCCTGGCACTTTGTCTATTTGAGTCTGGTTTGGCTAAAGATAGGAAATATGTCTTACCGTTAATGTTGGCCTGATTAAATTCTTTTTAGCTAGAAATGTGACATGTAGGATAGAATGCTGATAATATTGTGATAATGACATTTTTCTTATGCAGCTTTTAGATGAGAAGGAGCATGATCGTATTCTTGGCCCGCACAAGAAAGTTCAGACGTGGATTGCAAGCACAAGAAATGCAACAAAACCACATTTTGATGAAGTTCATAATGTCCTCTATAAGCTCAAACTGAGGCTTTCATTGAAGCAATCTAGTCAGGCCGATGGGGAAAGGAAATCTGGGATTAAAGGCCCCATAATTTCAAAGATGTGACCAACCAACCATGCCAGTAACATACATGTGACAGCTTTATGCGACCAATTAGCATTGTCTTAGATTATATACATTGTTGGTTGCAATTGTCAGGTTTGAATCTTCGAAGAAGATGTTTATGTACGTCTATATTGAGAACAATTACTTAGATTGCTAAGCTTGGAAGATAATAAGTTTCACTGCGATTCAATGGTCCATGAATCAAAGTCCTAAGTGCTGATTTGGCATTACATATGTTAGTATGTCTGTCCTTGAAATTTGTCTTGTAAAATAATTCAGATATGGTATTTTGCTGTAGTATTTAGCCATGAATAAATGACAATATAAATTAGTATGCACGGGCTTGTCATCCAAGTCATTGAATGATAATTACAATAACACAATCAAATTTTAATTTATATAGATTCGGGCTGTTGAGAAATATTTCCACAGTCATTGGTAGTTAATTTGGAGTTTCTTTTACCAGCAGGTTCAGTCTAGCAGTAAAAAAGAATATCAATTTTTTGTTATGTTATTTTAACATAAATTTTTAAAATAATTGTGCTGTTAAGAACAAATTTATACAACAAAGTGTCTGAAGTAGATTCAATCGAAGTTGAAAGAAAACAAATTGAACTATTAAGAACAAACTTGTCCAATTGTCCAATCAAATTGGTAGTTAACTTTAGACTACAGTTATTTTTGGAGACATTTTTTTATATATTAACTTTGTGTATCATTTATCATCCTATATATAAGATAACACAATAATATTAGGTTTTACTACCATATATTTTTTCATTTTTAATTTAACTTGCTTCCTAAACTTTATATATATATATATATATATATATATATATATATATATATCAAAGACAATTGATGACAATATAAGTAAAAATTAAACCTTGCTAATTCCATAAAAGATATTGTTAATTACTCCGGTAAAAGAAGATAAGAGACATAAAGAGATAGAAACAAAGTCAAAGCCGTTGAAAGCTGAAAGGATGATGGGGAAGCTGAAGGTGTATGCAGATCGTATGTCCCAACCATGTAGAGCAGTTCTTATATTCTGCAGGTAATAATTAACACACCAAACTCCTCATTATGTATTTTACTCTATTTATTTAATATCACTTATCTTATTATGGATCAAACATATCTTGATTTTGAAAAGGTTGAACGGAATCGATTTTGAGGAGATTAAAGTTGACATTTCCAAACGTCACCATCTATCCCCTGAGTTTACAGGTGCTGCAAGTTAATTATAACAACTGAATTAACTTATTAATTATGATATTCACCTTGTTTGTTCTATATGTTTTCATTTCAGAAGTAAACCCTCTGCAGAAAGTTCCTGCTATTCTTCATGGAAACCTCAATCTCTTTGAGAGGTAACTAAACTGAAACTACTTTGATTTACTATATTTTTTTATTTTATTTCTGTAGATTCTCAAGTAAATTTTGAACTTCCCTGCGAAAAATATGTTTTAATGTATTATGTTATTGATTAATCATGTTTTGTTTTGGCAGCCATGCAATCCTTGTCTATCTTTCTTCTGCTTTTCCTGGAATTGCTGACCACTGGTTAGTCCAGTTGCTTCTTGTAAATACCCTAGTATGCATGTGTTTGGTTTATGCGGTGAGTGATGCACGGGTACTCCGTTTAAGAAAAAGTACCGGTACCGGGTACGTACCCGTACCAGTACCGGGTACACATCTGTACCTTAATTTATGTCTATACACATGTATTAGTTTTTCTAAAAATGTCGTACCCCGTACCGGTATCCGTATCGGGTACCGGTACCGTACCCGCACCTAGGCAACGCAGGCGGTGACAAAAATTGATTTTGAATGAATTGATTTTGTAAAATTGATTATGACTAAAAGTGTGTTGAATGTGAATTGATTTATATTTAAATACATTCGTGTAGAAGTGGATTGATCAATAAATTTGAGACTAAAAATCAACAGTAATGAAAAAAGCTCTGAATTCTAGCTTTAAATTAGACTCAATTTTGGAGGCAAAATTAATTCTACTCAAGAACGTTCAAACACGTCATTACTGTACACCTCTAGAATCAATTTAACCTCTTACAAAAGTGAAACCAAACATACGCAGGTTTATTTCATGGTGTGCTAACGTGATTTTGCAAAATCTAAAAAGGGCTTAACCATGACAGCTTAACAAGGGTTTCGGGTGCATTTCAAATGCTCTTGTTCTTCACTTGGGGAGGATCGTTTGAAATTAGGATAAACCATAACAGACTTAAGAAATTTATTCAGTATAAATCCAATTTTGTTCTGCCAGGACATACATTTTTCGCAATCTGAATTAGATTTAGAACTAGTTTCCATCCATTATTATGGATTAAAAGGGTTTATAGTTATTTAGTTAGCCGCAACTGCATTCCTTGTCAATGTTTCAGGTATCCAACTGATGTTTTCAGGAGAGCAAAAATCAATTCAGTGTTGGATTGGCATCACTCTAATTTACGATACGGAGCAGGTACTTTACAAATCTTCTGTCTCCTTTAAGTAATGTGAATTTCTTTGAATAGTTACTGTTGAGCTTCTTCTACTTTTATGGAAACATGTGAGATAGATAGGGTATGTAATGTATGACAATTGACAAGTACCTACAAACTAGAAGAAAATTCAATCATAGGATTATGAACTTCTGCATATTTGCTATACCTTATAAAGTTATACGCATTTAAGTTCGTTCTATGGATTCTCGAGTCTGCTTCTTTTTTTTTTTTGTGTGTATTCTCGAGTCTGCTGAATACAGGTTGGCAATATCTTCGATACGATATGGATCAGAGTGGGATTTAATAATTGCTTACTTGTGGAGAGCTTCATGTCATTATGTTAAATCAGATTAGTATCTGCAAGTTAGGTGCTACAATCCATATCTCCATATATTCATATCAAAAGAATAGATTTTACCATTGCCGCAAGCTAAATATTACACATTTCAAGCCAGATTACATATTTGATAGTGGTAATCACCTTTTGCAGTGAACTATGTAACAAATACTGTATTAGGACCCGCACTTGGCCATCCACTGAATCCAACAGCAGCTGCTGAAGCAGAAAAAGTTTTATTATCTTCTTTATCAAAACTAGAGAATATTTGGCTCAATGGAGATGGACGATTCCTTCTCGGTAGCTTTCAACCATCTATAGCAGATCTCAGCCTGGTTTGTGAACTCACACAACTTGAGGTAACTAAACATGACTCACTAATTGTTGATGTAATCAGTGCAGCATCCATCTCATCTCCAGTTGTATCAGAATGATGATTGGTATTCTAATTTAGTAGTAAATAAACTCAGGTTTTGGATGAGAAGGACCGCGGCCGAATATTATCCCCATACAAGAAAGTTCTTGGGTGGATTGAGGATACAAGAACTGCAACTAATCCCCACTTTGAAGAAATGCATAATATCCTTTATAGAGCTAAAAAGAAATTCCAACAGCAGCGTTCAAGGATAGCTGAATCTGGGACTGAGGCTAGCAACATGGGGGGGCATTCGAAGATGTGAAATCCATGACTGCATGTCTTTTTAAGACTAACATATTCCATTAAGAAATCCGAATAGAAATGCCGTTGTACTTGTAAATTGTTGTACTTGTAAATTGTGGTCGTACGTTGATGGTGTTTTATATGCATTTTAATTTATTTATTTTTTTAAAAAGTACTTAACTTTATGTATCCAACATGATCGTATCTAACTCAAATATAATTACCAATTTGAAAGAATTAAACTCAATAGAGAATCAATTCAAATTTAAATAAGATGTCACTATAATAATAAGCTTCCATTACAAACAAAATGAAGTTTGTATGACTCATAATTTTGTACCCTTGACTCAGTATGATTAAGTCTTACGAGCAGCTTCTAAAACTTTGGGACACATAATTTACATTGTGACTCAGAAACTTCTGCATAGGTTCCTTGTTGGTGCATGTAGAATAAGTAAAGCTGATTGGTAGAGATAATGCATGATACTCACTTGTCTTCAATATAAAGACAAGATAAACTACCTAAATGCCTTGAAGTTTTTTCGGGAAGAAACTTTAACACACCATAGTAAGCACAACACATCTTACTTTGGCTTATAATTTAAGGTTACAAGTGACTTAAGCATTCCTGGACTTATCAAGGCTGCGAGAGCACCTATTTCTGATATAAGATACGATTTTTCCTTCACAGTATTCTGTAGTTTCTTCGCCTCAAAGTGATCTGCAATTACACTAACCGTACTAACCGTAGAAATGAGCTTATAAACATAAAGTCCACGCATTGAAAATGGTATTGTTTATCTTTTCGAATAAGAAATTTCTTTAAATGAAATGTTTAAAGAGTGTCGCGGAGACACTCGTCAGCAATACTACCTATTAATTAATGTTGTTGAAAAGACCTTTAGAAACTAGTATTAGTTTTGATTATTCTAATTTTTAATTGGTTGGAGACAAAGTCATTGATTTTGATTAAGTTGACACGTCTTAGTTGCAAGTTTAGAGAATAAATATAGGTTTATTGTAATTTGGTCTTTTATATTTTAGATTTTAAGTTGATCGTTTATGTTTTAAACGTTTGGTCTCTTCCCCTTTGACCGCTATTAAAGAGAAGCTTTTTCCTATAATATAATTTTTTTTTTGTTACCATGATATTGTACAAAGTTTTTACTACCGTTAGCGGTGACTAATCTCCATCAAAAAGAACTTGTGGGACACTTGAACCCTTACCACTTGGACCAATTTATTATTGATTTTCCTATACTATAGCTATAGTAATAGCAAGTCTATTTCTTGTTTTTTGGAATGAGGGGAAGCTTTGCTTCAAACAAAGAGGTTGGGATGTTCACTTCATTGATTTGAGTGAACTTGACTTAAAATTAAAGATATATAGGCCAAGCGGGTAGTGAAGAAGGCTCGTTTAGTAGATAGCAAGCTCCACTTTTTTTTGAAAGTTTCAAAAATATGAATAAATTAATGGTTAAATATGGACCAATTAGTTTGTCAAAAAATAAAATATGATCTGACTAGTTCAAATTTGAAGAAAAACGTATTAACTTGAAATATTTAAAACATATGGACAATCTTGAAACATTTAAAATACAAAGGACCAACCTGACAGACCATCGTAAAAATATTATAATAAAAAATTAGGAAGGAGAAATATAATAGGCAAAATATAATCTTAAACTATCAAAACGAAAAATAATTTGAAATATTTTTTTTTTTAAAACGACAAATAAAAAAGAAACGGAGAGAATATATAATTATAAAAAAAATTATATTTTTTTTTTTTTGAACTGCAAAAATATTTTATTATAGAAGATTACATTTAAGGTAGAAGATTTGATTTTTTTTTTTTGGTACAAAGATTTGATTTTTTTTTTATGCAGAAGATTTGAAATATATTTTTTTATAATAGAAGATATGAAATATTATTAAAATTATTGAGGACAAATTAAATAACTTGGTAGTAATTACCTTTACTAATAGTCTAATACCGTACTACTCCTATATTGTTAGTAGAAATAATATTTTCCTTGTTTTTGTAATGAATATTTTCCTTATTTTAAAAAAAATCTAATCTTGGATTGATTCAAAAAAAAAAAAAAACTAATCTTGGAAACAATTTTTGGTTCTAATCTTTGTATTATTGGTAGTAAAAATTATTCTAATATAATCCTATATATATCTTATGACTTACTGTATGAGAGTTGAAGTATTCAAAGTTTGTGGGCTGTTGAATGTACTTGGACACCGCACTTGACTTCCCATACTTTCCACTTGACTTTTCATTCATCCCACTTTGACACTGAATACTAACTATGATTAGTTGAATCCACAAAGCCACCCAAAAAAAAAAAAAAACACACACACGCGCGCGCGCGTATATCAACACGTTATTAACGTTCGCAACTTGTTATTATCTTAACCCTAATTAACAAACAATCGTACTTTCCAAGCAACATCTTTGCCGTGTTTTACTCTCTACTATATAACTGCCCCCATAAACCTAATAACAAACACAAACAAAAATCAAATATTACTTCCTCGCCGTTCTATTCTCTCTCGTTTTTTGTCTGATCAATTCAACTTCTAAATCAAGTGTTCAAGAAATTCAAGATGATGAATCAAGAGCCGCCAATCATGATCCGTGAAGTTTGGGAATTCAATTTAGAGTCTGAATTAAGTCTGATCAACAGTGTAGTCGATGATTATCCTTACATCTCGATGGACACTGAATTTCCGGGTGTAATCTATACACCCAAAGTTGATCGCCGTTTTCTTCGATCCTCTGATCACTACAGTTTTTTGAAGGCAAACGTGGATGCTCTGAAACTCATCCAAGTTGGTCTAACCCTATCTGATGTTAACGGGAACCTACCCCGTGTTGGAAATCACTGCTGCATATGGCAGTTCAATTTCAAAGATTTTGATATTGAAAAAGACTATTATAACCCAGATTCCATTAATATGCTCCAGCGTCAAGGAATTGATTTCAACCGCAATTTGTCTCATGGTGTGGATTCTGCCCATTTTGCTAAACTGATGCGCACTTCTAAACTTGTCAACAACGAATTAGTTGTTTGGGTGACATTCCATAGTGCTTATGATTTCGGGTATCTAGTGAAGACATTGACTCAAAAACCCCTACCGGACAGCTTAAAAGGTTTCTTACATAGCTTAACAGAATTTTTCGGTAAGAATGTTTACGACATGAAACACATGATGAAGTTCTGTAACAGTTTGTACGGTGGTCTGGAGCGAGTTGCTACTACACTGAATGTGAGTCGAGTTGCTGGAAAGTCTCATCAAGCGGGATCGGACAGTTTACTCACTTGGCATGCTTTCAGAAAAATGATAGATACTTATTTCATCAATAACAATGTTCGAAAGCACGCTGGGATACTCTTTGGGTTAGAAATTAATAATTATGGCTTAGTCAATTGAATTCAACGCTACAAAAATTGTGACAAAAATTCAAACATAAAAACATATACATTCTTTGATTATTATTTTCTTTGTGTCTTTGTTTTTGTGGAATTTATTTTCTTTATGTCTTTATTTTTTGTGCAAGTGTGTATATTTTATTACTAACTCGGTGAAAACCAGCATGTGCTACAAAGTAGAAAACATAAGAAACAAGAAGATTTGAATTAGGTGTTTCTAAACATTGGTCAATTTTGTGTTAAAAATCATTCTACTATTAAAGTAAATATTAAAAGTGGAGAAAGTGACAAAATCATTGCACCACTGGTTTTTTATACTAATTCACAACTAAAGTTTTTATTTGAGATTAATCTCGTTAATTATAGCTTTTAAATTTAAAAGGTCAAAATTTAAGTTCTGTTTGACTAATGGATTGGTCTAAATGCACAATCCAAATCCCATATTAACGTCTCTGTCTAAATCTAAACAAACCAACAATAAATAACAATTATAAGTATAACTCTTTCGTTTCTAGGAAATGAGTTCTGATATTTATAGTTTGATTGTGGGATGAGTAAAGTATGATTAAAAATTGTTCTCCCTAACAATTTGTCCTAGGAGAACTTATTGACCACTTTAGTCCAATATCTTAGTTTATTTGATAATATTTTATTGGAGAATGTTAACATGTGCACTAAGGGCACATGTTAAGGAAGTAAATTTAGAAAGTATTTATTGAAATTAGTTGTGCATCTTATCTCTCCAGCATTAAATTTCTTGCATCATTAAATGTACAATTTCTATTTTAAGGTATCTAGGGCACATGTTAACACGACCCTATTTTATTTAGTCACTTGACAATTTGATCTATTATCGCGCACATGTCAAAAACGAGTTAAAATTGTAGTTTAGAGGAAGTGACACTCGAGTCGTATCGCAAATTCGCAAGAACTCCTAAGTCAATCTCAGCAAATATTAAAATAAATAAAAAAATCATAAAAATAGTGGTTTTGGGTTTCAGAAAATTTAAAGGTACAAAAAATAAGTTGATCGAAAACAATTATGAAAGAGTGAAAGATAGATTAATCTACTGATTCGATAATTTCAGACTTATCATCAGTTATTATATTATCAATTCCTAAGCGGATTCAATTCTCATTCGATTACAAGAACGATTAAACAAACGTCATCAATATTACTATTTTTTTTGTTAATTTTATATATATAATGAGATAATTACACGTGAACCAAAGGTAGACGGACAACGAACTGCGCCGCCAGACCTTTCTATATAGCAAAATGATTTACGTGACACAAATTAAGGAAGAAGGTAAGTTAAACGCGAATAAAAATCGGGAACATGTGCATCAATCAAATTTCATTTGGCATAATAAAAAAATAAAGTCCCAAATACATATATTAAAATCCTTTTGGTAATTACATATCCAAAGTTGCGTCTATGCTGCACACTTGAGACCGCATTTCCAGTCTGCCAAAGCAGTAAGTTTCAGTTCTTTCGTAGGTTATGAAAAACCATTTTCTTAGCAGTCATTAAGGTTGATTTTGATTTTGAATTCAATTTAAGTAGTGTTGTATGTATAATCCAAATAATCACTTCCCAATTTGTTTTTCTTTACCAATTGCTAATGTTCTGTAGAATCTGTACCAAACTATGAAATGAAATTCACACAGAATTGAACTGGCTCGCTCACCTTTTGGCTTACTCTATATCACTAATCACTTCCCAAACTCTGCCCTGGCTACTCTTTCAATAAACACCTTAATTAAGCATTTATAGCATAAGCAATTATGTATAAACTATATTTCCATACTAAAACTTAAAATAAAGTCAAACTGTTTTTATATAAACTATCCTTAAGAACTTGCGAAAATAAGCTGAAAACAGTTTATAGACATGTCATTCGTTGTTTGTATTAACTCTTACAAACAATCTCACAAATGCTTATATTAGGAGATAAACTCATATAAATCAATCAAATAGGCCTGGCTCTAAGTTATCTACTTGTCTAGGAACCTCGGTAGCACTGATACTTCTGATCAAAGGTGTGTCCTTGTCCAACAAAACATGTGTCAGTGTTTGATAGATTACTGGTGACTGTGTCCATTATGTAATTTTCTCGAATAATTACTGGTGACCGTGTTTGTGTTTCATAGATTGAATGTAATTACATGTGTTGGTGTTGGACACCGGATACACCTTTGATGAGAAGTGTCGGTGCTACAGAGCTTGGAACACGTGGTGCTCTTAGTTGGCACTTTTGATATAATGTACCCTAAAAAAAACAGAAGACTGTGTTTTTAGCATACATCCTGGTCTGTTTACTAACTTGGCTGTGGTTTAGTAGTGCAACCTTTTATGCTTCACTTTCATAATTAGGAGCACCCTCAAGAAGAGGTTATTATATGTAGTAACAAATAATGTAATGTATTAATTCTTTCAAATATGTTGGAAGGATATTGCTTTTTAATCATTGGACACTTTACAAAAATGGTTTTACGTATCTTTTTTTTACTATGAAGATCAATTGCTTAGATGGAAGAGGAGGGCCAAATAACGAAGGGAAAATATGCTGCTGATATTTCATCTATAAAGGAAGCGCATGACAGAATAAAATCATTGGTTCTTAAAACTCCAGTTCTCTCTTCCGCTTCTCTCGATGCCATGTCAGGAAGGCAGCTGCACTTCAAGTGTGAAAATTTCCAAAAGGGGTGAGAACTGAGAAATGATTTTTTCTGATGAATTACGCAAATATTTTGTTTTTTTTTTTACCGTCACATTCCTGAAAAAATAAAGAAAAGACTATATAATACATTTCCTTTTGTATTCTATCTATTGGCTACCAGTGGAGCTTTTAAATTTAGAGGTGCTTGCAATGCTGTTTTCTCTCTCAATGATGAAGAGGCTTCTAAAGGGGTTATAACACACAGCAGGTTTGTAATTATATGCAGTAATTCTAGAAGTTGATTTTTTTAAAAAATTTGATACTGTAAATATATTGCTCTTTTGATGTCATTCTTCGAAATCAGTGGAAACCATGCTGCTGCATTGGCTTTGGCAGCAAAACTACGGGGGATCCCTGCATATATTGTTATTCCAAAAAATGCACCAACATGCAAAGTTGAGAATGTAAAGCGGTATGGTGGTCAGGTTATCTGGTCTGAGGCCAATATGCGATCAAGGGAAGAAGTTGCGAATAAAGTGTGGCAAGAAACTGGTGCTATCTTTATACATCCGTATAATGATGGGCGCATACTAAGGTACAATGTTGAGTGTTGATTATTGTTTGATTTGTTTGATTAAATGTGGCAAGAAACTCTTTCTAGGCATAATCACGGGGTTAAATGATTCTTTTTCTCAGCAGTTCACCTATCAGATCATGCAGTGTATAAGTTGTGCTTGAAACTGTTTGGTTGGATAAACAGTTTAATTTAGCGTTTATAGCATAAACACTGATCACATGAGTATTTATGTACTATTTCTATAATAAAAGATAAATTAAGATCAAATTGTTTTCATAAAAATTAAGTTGTTTTCACAAGCTATTCTAAAGAGCTTATAGAAATAAGATGAAAACAACTTATGAACTTGTCATAAACTGTTTTCATAAGCTCTCTGAAACAATTCCACAAGTGCTTATGTCAGTAGATAAACTGATTGCTGAGTTAGATGTATAACATCATGTCACTTTTGTTTATTCAACTTCAAAAACTTGATATATTACATAGGCATATGCTATAGGTATTGGTGACTTGCAATTTGCAAACAACTGCTCTTTGACATGTTTGATTGATCTTGCAGTGGCCAGGGTACCATATCCTTGGAGTTTCTGGAACAAGCCCCTCAAATAGATACACTTGTGGTGCCGATAAGTGGTTTGTTCCTTTTCTTATGTCAATCCACCAGCCAAAAATGTTTCAAAATTTGCTTTGCTTTTGGTATCCCTTTGTTGATTTTCCAACAAACGAAAACGAAAACTGCAGGTGGCGGTTTGATATCAGGAGTAGCATTGGCTGCCAAGTCCATCAATCCGGCTATTCGTATTTTGGCTGCCGAACCTAAAGGAGCTGATGATGCAGCACAATCTAAAGCGGCTGGTAGGATAATAACGTTGCCTGAGACCAATACTATAGCCGACGGGCTTCGAGCATTTCTCGGAGATTTCACATGGTAAAAACAAATCTTCATTAATCATATTATGAATTGAAAATAAACTTTTGTGGTCTCTTTCTGTTAATTTGTCGAGTTTGCTATCGAGCAGGCCGGTCGTACGAGATCTTGTTGAGGACATAATAACTGTGGAGGACAGTGAAATTATTAAAGCCATGAAACTGTGTTTTGAAATTCTTAAGATTGTGGTAGAACCAAGTGGAGCAATCGGTCTTGCTGCTGTTCTATCCGAAACTTTTCAGAAAAATCCTGCTTGGAAGGATTGTAAACATATAGGGATAGTAGTTTCTGGAGGCAATGTTGATATGGCTGTGCTTTGGGATTCTTTGAAAAAATGACTTTTCATTTTGCTTATGTAAATTTTCATTTCTCTCGATGAATGTTATTCATTTCATTACTGATCTAATGATTTTGTTTGAATAAGTTCATCTCAATGCTACTAGTTAACTTTCTGATTGAAACTCTTATTGTTCAATAGTTATTTAATCAACTTTTTGATTAAGTAAAAAGGGAAGCTGGTAATAATTTATAAATGTATAGTGTGTCCTTGCAATCCTGATACAGTACTCAATGATCCATCAATCTAAACAAACCAATTTATGAAACAAGACTATCCCTGTTATGTTTGATAATGGAACTAGTAAACAAGTCACAAGTGAATGTGACTTGAAAAGTTGATAAAATATTTATGTCCAATGTAGTTACTATATTATAAATTACAGTGTATTTCAATAATATAAATTAAAAAGAATTGAAATATGTATATTGAGTAATTATATTCTTATTTAGTATTTACTGATATGAAACAAAAGATAGTTTTTTTGAATTGTTAAGCAATATATTTATTATAATTTCAGTTTATATCAAAATGGGGATGTAGCTCAAATGGTAGAGCGCTCGCTTTGCATGCGAGAGGCACGGGGTTCGATCCCCCGCATCTCCAAATATTACATTTTTTTATATGCTTTACATATTTTTTTTTTATTTTGTAGAAAAAATTTCATTTGTAATAAAATCATTTAATTTAAAATATATAAGAAATAGGACACAATATATCAGGTGAACATGAATTTGGAGGGAGAAAAGTAACATATGGCAGTGACTCCTTGCATATAGATAAATATAATTTGGAAACATGTAACAGATTTGTGAGTACATTGTTAAGGAAGCAAAATAGATTGTAACAAAATACATCCATCAATTTCTCCCTAAAATTCTATTCTTCAATTACTATTTTAGTCTTGTCAATGTTCCACCTCTTGTGGTCCATAAAATAAGGATCTTCATTCATTATTTTCTCTCCTTAGTTATCTTTGAGTTTATTCTATTGCTCAAATTTTTCATTCTCCATTTCCCCTTTACTTTCCCTTTGATCATTAACATTTCATCACAGGGTGTTTCTTTCTCATCGCTGACAAAATGGTATGATTTCTCTTGACCTTTCTTGCCCTTTACTTCCCCTTGTTCGTTTTACGAATAAGGGTGAGAATAAGTCAGATCAACCGACATGAACCTACGTCAGATTCAGGCCAGATCAAACTTTTTTTTTGCCTAATCCAATGATGAAGAAGGAATAACAATAACTATATAATTGGAAGTGCATTTCATAGCACATTGATTCTATTATTAGTATAATCATTGATGTCTTAAGTTGATAACATATGAATTTTTTGGGCAGGCAAACGCGGCGTCGGGAATGGCTGTTAATGATGAGTGCAAACTGAGGTTTCAAGAGCTTAAATCAAAGAGGAGCTACCGATACATCGTGTTCAAATTAGAAGAACAACAAGTTGTGGTCGAAAAATGTGGAGACCCCAACGCCAGTTATGAGGATTTTATGGCTTGTTTTCCTGCAAATGAGTGTCGTTATGCTGTCTATGATTTTGATTTCACTACCGATGAGAACTGTCAGAAAAGCAAGATCTTCTTCGTTGCATGGTAACTTAATTATTATATAGAAAGTTGCACTTATTTTTTGGGCATACACAATTCTACTCAATTGTTTTAGCTACATTACCGAAGAATTCAATATTAACGATTTTCGATTCAAATATCTCTGCATATGTGGTATGATGGTATCCTCCTAATTCTAAATCTTGTATTAAGCGAACCAATTATTTGATCTACGATAAAATGTTGAATACTATTTGGCGCTCCTAAAAAGGTGAGGCTAATCATTGCGTTGATTATGCATGGATTCGTAGGTCACCAGATAGCTCAAGGGTGAGGATGAAGATGGTGTATGCAAGTTCAAAGGATAGATTCAAGAGAGAATTGGATGGTATTCAAGTTGAACTGCAAGCAACTGATGCAAGTGAGATGAGCTTGGACATTGTGAAAGCAAGAGCCCTCTAAATATGGATTAATTCCTAGCTGTTTGTTTGGCTACTTTGAAAGCCATCTTGTACTGTCTTCATATGCATCATTCTTCCTTGTACTTAGATATACCTTGTGTTGGTTTTCTAGTGATGTTTTAGACTCTTGGCTTATTTGAACTTGAAGAGCTATGTGTGGTGGGTTCAAGATTAGTAACATACTATATATTATAGGGTGGTTCTCTTACATGTTGCCAATTTGACCACTTGATTTTTCACTTGAGGTTAGATTTTGTGCAATAGTTGCTACCAAAAGATTTATATATGTGTAATGTCCTCTCTTTTATTTCTTGATAATGTATGTTCATTTTTCTATATCTTTTTATTCTGGTATTGAATTGACTTTATTAACAATACATAGCCTTAATTGATACAAATTTTCATCATTTGGTAAGATAGGAGTAGATTAGAACAGAACATAGCAAAACATGTGACATATATTTAATTTTAAAAACACATTTTAGAAAACTTAATTTGAAAATAGAGATGTAATAGATGACGGATTATACTTAAATTATATCTTAAGTAATTGATTGGGTTGTGATTTTCAATTGTATTGCAATTTGGTATTTCTTTCATCCCATATTATAAAGCCTATTCATGTTTTAAATAAAATTAAAAATTATTATTCTACAAAAAAAAAAAAGAATAAATATATCATCACATCGTTTCTTTTTTAGCACGCCCCTAAATAAAATAAACTTGTTTTTTGCGACTCTTTAGTCCACAAGTTCTAACTTAACCGACAAAAATATTAAAATTGTTAGGCTGAACGTCATGATCGAGTCCGAACCCCGGCTCATTCACTTATGCGTGTGAGTTTATAATGACTTTATCATTTCATCTTTCTAAAAAATCAAAAAAAAATTATGTGTCTCTTTTTAGTTTTTTTTGGTAATTATAGTTGTATATCAATTATGTATATGATTAAAATGACCTTTTTTAGATCAAAAAATAAAATGAAATGACCTTTTGTTAGTTAAAACAAAATAAATTCATGTGTCTCTTTTTAGTTTTTTTTTTGTAATTATAGTTGTATATCAATTATGTATGTGATTAAAATAAAATAAAATAAATTTTATCAAAATAAATAAATATTAAATATGAGATTAAAAGTGTACGAAATTGCTTCTGTCGATTCGAGTATTAATCTCATAGAGGGTTCAAAGGACCTAAGCAACAAAGATACCTTGGCGCTACTAGGGGTAAACAATCCTAGTTATTGGCGGATGTCTGGCGCTACTTAGAAGTTATGGTGTCGATAGTTTGGTCAACATGGAATACATTCGAGATTCTAGAGTTTTTCTTTCCTCGATAAACATTCAAGATTTTAGAGTAATTTCTCATGAACAAATTTCTGCCCGAATAACCAATCGTTAGTTGGTCTAGTGGTGATTTACACTGCACTTGGTAACACCAGACTTAGTAGGAAGGACCACAGTTTGATCTTCCTCAAATGCGATCGGGAGGGAGCTGAAATCACTTGATATCAATCCCGAACCAAATTAGACGGTTTTTATCAACTTTAAAAAAAATTAAAACATTTTAAAAATATTTATTAAATTCAACAAAAAAAATTATTAATCAACTGTGAATTTTTTTTATTTCAAAACATAAAATACAAATTAACTTAATTATTTTCAGAAATTATAGCACATGGATTGTTGTGATTGGATATAATTAAAGCATATATAAAACGAATTTATTTTGATAAAAATAAAAATACAATCGAACGAACCACCACTATTCTTCCCAAACCCACCTAGAACCCTAACGGCGCCAAACCTTTTCACACCGCCGATCAAATCACAGGTAACTTTCATTCATCCAATCATCACAACCAATTTTCACATTCTGTTTCGTATTTTCTTTCTATAAAAACGATTAACACAGATCTCTCTGTTACATCGCAGCTGAATCATGGAAGAACCTCCAGCACCACCAAACGCATCATGCTGGAGCAATATAGTGAAGAAGGAGGCACCGCCACCTCAACAACCACAACCAATTTTACAGACCGAACAAGTTTTAGAAGATGCTCGTAACAGTCATGGGATCTCTGTTGCTATTGTTGATGCCAATGCCGTTATTGCTGCCGGTGAAAAGCTTCATGGTATTGCTGATAAGTTTGTTTCTGTACCGGAAGTTATGGAGGAAATCCGTGATCCTGTTTCTCGCCATAAGCTCTCGTTTCTTCCGTTTACTATCCAAACCATGGAACCAACCCCTGAATCTATCAACAAAGGTATTTTTTTTTCATTTTCAAGTGTTTTTAGCTTTTAATTGTACTAAAAATGTTAGTTTTTCACATTGTTATTAATATTATTTGCTGATTATGATGATTTCGTATTATTAGGGCCTGTTTGGATTGGCTTATTTTAGCTTATATCTACTGATAGAAGTTTTGTGAGACTGTTTGTGAGAACTTGTGAAAACAGCTTATTTATGACAATTTATAAGTTTTTTTTTCAACTTATTTTCACAAGTTCTCCAATATAGCTTATGAAAATAGCTCGTAGTATATATAAAAGCAATTTATCTTTATTTTCTCTTTTGCTATAAAATAGCTTATGTAAGCTTATATGTAAGATAAGCTGCTTGTGTTATAAGCTGCAAATAAGCTGTTTATTCAAACAGGCCCTTAGTTGTTTGGGTGTGTTTTGATCGACTTATTTGAGCTGGCATAAACACTTGTGAGACAGACAGTTTGGAAGATAGCTTATTAGCTGTTTTTAGTTTATTTCTACAATTTTTTTAGGATAGATAGCTTATTGAAAACAACATATAGTTTATACGAAAAAATTTATCTTATCATTTCTTATAGAAATATCGTATACATAATAAGCTCTTATATAATGAATGCGTATCCTATAAGCGCTTAATTAAGTTATTTATCCAAATAGGACCTTAGAATAATGCCTTATGTTTCTGTTTGTTTCTAATATGAAGATGCTTTTTTGTATTCTAACTTGGAACTCTTTTTACCAGTTATCAAATTTGCTAGGATTACCGGTGATTTACAGACTCTATCAGATGTGGATATCAAACTCATGGCTCTAACTTATACTTTGGAGGCTCAGATTCACGGAACAAAACATCTCAGGGACAGCCCACCTCCTGTGCAAATGCTAAATGTGAAGAGGTTGCCCGAGAAGGACATGCCCGGATGGGGTTCGAACGTTCCTAATTTGGATGAGTGGGAAGCATTGGAACGCGAAACTGAGGACAATGCAAATTCCAATTCGAGAATCCTTCCTTTGCAGGACTTGAGTTTGAACATTGTTCCTCAAGATGATCAATCTGTAGATGGTTCAGTAGAGCATACAGGTGAAAATCCTTTGGAAATTCCGGATGGTGATGAAAGTGGTGGTTCAATGAGCCGTAAGAATTATATGCCTGAGAAGAAAGTGATAAATATTGAAGGGAAGATGGTGGCTGATGGAGTTGATGCATCTCAAGGACAAGTTGATGAAAATGGAGGTGATTGGATGCCTGCTGTCAGTCGTAGTACTCACAGGAGATTTCTAAGAAGGAAAGCTAGACGCGAGTACTATGATGCATTATCCAGCACTCAAGATCAACAAGACGTGGAAGAAAACATCAATGGTAGTGTTTATGAAGATGATAAGGCTTCAAACCGTGATGTTCATCAAAGTGATGATGAGAATCATATTGAAAATGTTGTTTCCAAGGAGGATGTGATATTTGCAGAGAATACTGATGGTGAAGCTCTCTCTGCAACTCTGAAGCAAATGACTCTGGAAGAAGGTTCACTTGAAGTTCTTAATGTAGAACAGAAACGAAGTTTGTCTCCTGAAGAATTGCAGTCAAGCAATGATGGACTACTGGAAAGTGCATCGGAGGGTAGTGCACCTATGGCTACTAAACCATGTGAAACAGATTCAGTCAATGACAAAGCAAATCACTTGGAGATTGCAAGCCAGACCAGTGAAGCTGCTGATGTTTCATATGCAGATGATGCCACCAGTGAGCAAAGTTGGATGCTTAGATCTTTGTCCGAATCAACTGTGGCCTGTATAACCGGTGACTTTGCAATGCAAAATGTTCTCCTCCAAATGGGTTTACGCTTGCTGGCACCTGGAGGATCGCAGGTACACGAGCTGCACAGGTAATTGTTACTTTCTATTAGCTTCTTCAATATTCACTATGTTATTAATTTATTATAGATTATCTGTCTTTGCTATTTGAAGTAAATTTTTGGATACATGAAGGACTTGAAACTTGTATGTTTTATAAAACATTGTGCAAACTATAATTTTGCAATGACATCTGTCTATTTTTATAATCTCTAAGATGCTACCCAATTATTTGGTATTGCAGATGGATACTTAAGTGTCATGCCTGTTTCGCTGTTACTGCTGAAATCGGGAGGATTTTCTGTCCAAAATGTGGAAATGGTGGCACCTTAAGGAAGGTAGCTGTCACTGTTAATGAAAATGGAGTAATGTTAGCAGCCCGTCGACCCCGAATTACATTACGTGGCACCAAAGTGAGTAATATTATTAGATACTGATAGATATCAATTAATTTTTTCTTATGCTTGTTAGTATGCTAGTCACTTCATAACTAAAAATGTAAACTTTCAGTCACTTGGTCATCTTTGTAACTGTTGAATACTTGATTCACGGATTAATAATAATTAAAAAATTACGGATTTCGAACTTAGATTATATAATGTATTGCACACTCTTCATTGAGAGTTATGAGACTTGATGAACATTTTTGTCCCACAAGTTTTGTTTGATAGGTGTTGGTTTTCATTATGAATGAATAATGTATCTTCACAATTGTTAAACCTTTTACAAGATGGAATGGTATATGTATTTGTATGTTTCTGTCACTTAGCTGTTGATGCATTTTCAATGATTTTATGTGCAGTTTTCACTGCCATTACCCCAAGGTGGAAGGGATGCAATGACAAAAAATGTTATTCTCCGTGAAGATCAGCTACCTCAAAGGGTACTTCATCCTAAAACAAGGAAGAAAGCTAACAAGGTTGTTTGTGTGTTTAAATACTTATATAGCTAATGAATCGTTCCCCACGAGAGTGTGGTGCTCTTTCTTCTTGTCTCAATCATTTTAAATAGCTTCTAACTAACTGAGCTACTTAATGCACTTTGTAGGATGATGATTGCTTTCTGCCGGACAATGTCTTCAGCCACCACAATTATAAGGGAACTCCTTTCACGCCTCCTGTAAGGAAAGCATTAGCAGTTTTCAGTGGAAAGAGAAATCCAAATGACAATCACTACTCAACTAAGCGTAAGTAGTGGATGATCAAAACTTCGGTTGCCTGGCTTTTCTGCCCCCTCAATTTTGTTTCTTATTGTTTTATGGTGAATGTTACCTGGAAGGTTGTTTAAGTTATAAAATAACATGATTTAAAGCATGTTTCGTTTATATATAAGATTTAGTTTGGGTAATGTATGGAACATGATTAATAGTATGATTTGGATTTTATTTGCCTCACTAGTACGGTGTGAAAGCATAATCAATTTTGCACTAATGCCATTGCACACATGCCAACTTGCCAAGTCTATGGTATGGTGAAAGACTTCATCAAGTCATTCAACGTGCACAAGTTACAAATACTACTATAATGGATACAAATTTTATAAAATTCACCGTTGGATTAAAAATTTATATCGTATAGATCATCCATAAATTTTTAAAAAAAAATTGAAAATTATTTGATATATGTTATTGAGACTCATTAAGATTAATGGTATTCAATAAAAATCCATAATTTATAATTTAGGATTTACTTTTTTTTGAACAAGTAATTTAGGATTTATTTATTTAGGATGTGTATGTGTAGTAAGAGCCATTTTTCCAATATTTAATTTGAACAGACCCTTTTTCTTGTATGCGATGTAGGCTCCGTTTGGCCCGGCTTTTTTTAGCTTTAAATTGTCTTTTTAATCAAAAGTTAGGCCAAACACATTTTTAACAAAGTTCTTAACCGTAAAAAGCAGATTTTTTTCAATGTGCAAAATTGGATTAAATGAGCTTCTAGAAAAAGAGGTTGAAAAAAAAAATCCGGAGCTTTTTTTGTAATGATCCTGCTTCGAATCCCACTTAAGGCTCTTTTTATTATTTTTTTTTCATTTTTTAGGTTGTTTTCATTTAAATATTATTAGTTGTTATTATCTTTTTTAAAAGTTTTTATTTTTGGTACAAATCTTTTTATAAAAAAAATATATTTTACTAAACAAATTTTAGATTAAAGATAACTTTGAAGTTAAAAAAAACAATAATTACCAAACAACTTTTGCTCTGTTTTTGAAAGTTCTTATTTTCACTTTTAGTTTTCAATCAGCTTCTAAGAGCTAAAAAAGCCGGGTCAAACGGACCCTTAGGGTCTATTTGGAATGACTTATTTTTAAACTTATGCAAAACAATTTATATAAATAAATAAGTTTTTATGTATTATTTATAACTTTGTTAATGTGTTTTATTAAATAATAGCTTATGAAGATACATCTTGTGCTAAGATAACTTTATCAATATATTTTTAGCTTCTACCAAAAAAATAGTTTACGAAGATACAATGTTTACCAACTGAGAATTTGTACATTAACATAAATGCTAATTTATTTGCATTTTTCCTAAGTTGAGAAAAGAAATTAATCCAAACAGACCTTTAAACATTTATTTTTCTTTTAATTGGGGTTAATTGTGTGAATGTCTATGAATCATGTGTATTCTGAACTGAATTTCTCCTCTTTGTTCTATAAGAGAATCTGGTTTAGAATTTCCAAGAGAAAAGAAAAATATGCTCTTCCTACCTCACTAAATACATACTTCCAAACAATGGTTTTGGTTATTAATTTTCTAGCTTTATTCAAGCCTATCTCCAATTTACTCTCATCATTGGAATATGGAAGACAATGAAAAAAATGGATGTAATGTTTTTCTTTTTTCAAGATCAAGCAACAAAGTCCCTCATGTTTTAATGTTGTTAATAAGTTGTAATTTGAGAGTAAGTATGTCAATCATAGTCATGGTGAATGTATTTTGTAAAATATATTTTCTTCACATAGTAATTGTCATCATGTATAACTACATAATTAAAAAAAATTGTTCACAAATATTACTACATTATGTATCTAGACTAGATATACAAAGAAGACAAGTGCCACAGATGACACCTTTGTGTCCAAACAAAGATTTAACACAAGTAGAAGTTCTAATATTTACAAGCAAGCAATGTGTCTGATCAATAAATATACATCTCTTAGCTCCATTAAGCATTGCCAACTACCCTTAGTTTCAGTATGGTACTTCAACTTTAAAAAGTTCCAATGGAGTCCTTATCTTTATTTTTGGTTTTAATGTGGTCCAACCAAGTCATTTAAAATGTTTGAGTAAAAGACTACATTGATATAATTTTTGTAAAATAAGGGACCATTTTGAAACCTTTTAGGACCATGTTGCTATAACTTTTGTGGTCCTTTTCAATAGCATAATCATTCTCCTCCCATTCACTTAACAATTTATGGACTTTTACTTGTTAGCATCAGTACAAGATACTTGTCATGGATTAATCCTTACAAATTTCCTTTTTGAGCAATCATTTACAGGTAACTATATATATAGCTAAATAGAAGAAAAAAATCAAAAATAAAAAATCAAAAGCAACAAAACTTAAGTTGTCAGAAAAGCATAATCTGTTATAGGTCTGCTTCAGTGTATGATGTTAGCTTTGAGTATTGAGTACTCAATTTATGATGAAAGTGCTAGTTCAGCCCAAGCTAAAGATTTGAGCTCCACACTTATTGATGTGTCAATTTTGCTCTCCAGCATGCTGCATAATTCTCTCATTGATGGACATACATCAGTTTCAGGACTAATACAAAGTGTTATCACCTCACATAAGACTTTGAGATCATCAGACCCAAAATGTTTCAACTCAGGATCCACCAAATTTGACATTACTTCTGGCAATTCAAGATAATCCCTAGCCTGCATCACATATTATGATAATAACATCAGAAACTTGATCCTTTCAATATAATAATAGGACAAAACTTCAGTGCAATTCGTCGTGTGCTGTTTTACTGTTTTTCGATCAGAATTCAACTAATGAAATGTGTATCTAAGAATCTGTTTGGATGTTTTAAAACGAGCGGATTAGAATGGTGAACAACAAAACCGCAAGCCTATGTTTTCCAAAATGATAATAGTTAAACACGAAGAATTTTCTTACCCAATCCATTAAGTACCCCTTGTCCTTGCAGTATGGAGATCTCCCACTGATAATCTCAAGTACAAGTACTGCGAAAGCATAAATATTTCCTTTGGTATCAAGGTAACGTGCTTGAAGTGAGTTTGGAAGAGTACAAACAGCGCCTTGGCTGCTAACGGAACCAGAATTTTTTTCTGACCTTTCAAGAATCTTTTGCCAACTTTCAAAATCAACCAGCTGCAATTGAAACTTATCATTAAAATGACAACAACAACATGCAGCACATAAACATCGATGCATATCAAATGACTCTTAAATGTTTTAGAAAATTTGAACAAGGTTGCATGCGCACCTTGGGGGAAAAATCGTCTGTAAGGTATATAGCATTGGAATTCAACTCTGAGATAGTGAATGGAGGTTCAATATCATTGTGCAAATACTTTAGTCCCCGCGCAATGCCTATGATAATTTTCATGCGCCGTGTCCAAGATAACTGGAACCCTTCTTCATCTGCAATCATAACTTCACGTATTAAGGAATTTATAACACAAACACAAAATACATATAAAATACTATTACTAGCTAAGAATCTCAACTTACAACAATGTAGGTGTTCATAAAGTGTGCCATTTGATGCATAGTCAAAAACCAGCATCCTTGTGAATGGACTGTTGTCTCTACAATAGCCTAGTAGCTTTCCTGTATTCTCATGATTTATCCTTGCCAAGTCTGCCACCTGAATAGCACCAATAGGAGAAAGGTTTAACAGTGATTTAATTATGTTTATCGCGTATCTTGCACACTGCAAGCATTGGAATGAACTATTTACCTCTCTCTGAAAATAAAGTTCAAGGTGACCCGTCCAATTCTCTTCCTTGATGCAGAGGGAAATTGCAGCAATCTCAGGTCCACCTTTCATTGTACCTTTGTAGACCACACTATCCGGTGAGGATCCAATTATGTTGCTGAAGTCTTCGCAAGCCACCTCAAGCTCTTGTCTGCTATACCTTGTCACATCTTTCAACATCTCAGAATCTGCACATTGATAGTGTTATTATGTCTAAAATGTTCAAAACAGCAATAGAAATATTGGTAGTAAATATGCAGTAGGAATCAAAGAGAGTAAGAAATCGAACCTATATATACTGCAATTTGCTCTTTTTCGCTTGCGGATTTCTTCCAAGGAATAATGATGGATGATTTGTTGTTACACCTTTGGATGGCAGTGAGCATACCAATCAGAAAGAGAGCACCAACCATGGTTCCGGTCGCTATTTCTAGAGCCAAAAGCCAAGCAGGTTTTGAGCCTCCTTCATGCTTTGATACATGTACAGATTTAGATTTTTCCTTTGGTTTCACTACTGGATGGCCCTGAGCAGGTGAAGCTCCAGCTATAAAATAAAATTCATCGTTAGATGTAAAACAAGCTAGTAACAGTTAAAATTAAAAAGTATATTGTAGTATATATACTATGATTCAGTATGATTACGATTTATGACACGTCCACAAAGATGCAACTTAATTGATTTTTAGAATTTAATTGTAAAATATATTGTCCTACATACCACATTGAACTTTAGTCCGCTGTTTTATGTATTTGACATTGAGGCAATTCCCTTGAAAGCTAGTTCTGTAAGACATAATTTATGTTATTTAAGTAATGAGGTTGACTAGAATGCAACCATGCCAAGAAGATTATAAGAAAATGTACCTTGGAAGATACTCCAAGCATTTCGGTATGCTACCAACCAAAAAGTTATATGAAAAATCTGCAATTTTCAGCGACAAACGACAGAAGCCAGTCGATTTCGCATTTGAGGCATACCTGAATAAATAATGGCATCGATAGGAAATCAGATTAACAAGTTCCAGATTTTGATGGTATTACTTGTTATTTTATACTTAATTGTGAGCTTGACTATAGTACACATGAATGAAGATAATGAATCCACAATTAAGCTATACTCTAATTAAAATTTAAATCTTTTTACTTACATTTGATGCATATTTGGAGGAAAATTTGAAGTGCTAGTAGCAGGAATAGACCCTTCAAGCTTATTCCTATCTAACCGAAGTTCTTGAAGGTATTTCAAATTTGCAAGCTGTGGAGGTAACCTACCAGTCAAACCATTGGACTGCATATTTCTACAAGAATCCAAATAGAATTCAAAAGTCAGAAATAATTTTCTCTAATTAGGAAGAACATAGCATAAGCATATTGATTTCCTATTACATTTTTACGATTTCGGTCAAATTTCCAATCTCTGGAGGAATTGGTCCTGATAATTGATTCTTTCCCAAATCCAACACCTTAAGTGATTTTAAGGCGCTCAATTCTTTTGGTATTATTCCAATGAGATTATTACCATGCAGGATTCTACAACAATAAAAACCACAGATCTGTCAAAACCATGATACTAGTTCTTGCAAGTTAAATAAAGTTTTCTGAATGAGAATCATACAGTTCTTGCAAGTAGGTTATTTTCCCAATTTCTGGAGCAAGAAACCCTCTTAGTAATGCCCCTGATATGTTTCTGCAAACAAGGATCCCAAATAATTTAGAAGCCTGCTAGCTTAGAAATAGCTTATACATAAGCACTTGTATGATCATTTCTTATGCTATAAGCACTTCATTAAATTTACAGCCCCAAAGAAATGTGCAAAATGGACCAATTATATCTTACAGCTTGATGACATGATCTCGAGTCCCGGTGCATGAAACTCCATTCCAGTCACAAGGATCTGAATCCAAAGTATTCCAATTGGACAAAACCATATGTGGATCATCATACACAGCTTCTTTGAAGGTTTTAAGGGCCGAAACTGCGCAAAAAACGAAAAATCTTTAGTTAAAATAAAAAAAGCAATGCAAATTTTCATTAATGTATATGCTGAATACCATAATTCCCATGTTCAATTCTGGAAAAGCCAATACAAAAGTATAATAAGAATGAAAAGTAACTAATTAATCTCAAAACTTCCAAGTCCACACAACTGACAAAACTAACATTTTGCTACATGATTAATTGATTATGACTCTACACATTGACTTCCATGTTAGAACAAAAATATCAGATTAACCAAGTTTGGTGTTTTCCTTATCTTTTAACAGCAGCCAAACAGAGAATAACAAAGTCAAGAGTCAAGATCTGAGAGAGAAAATGAATACATAGCCATAACTAGTACCTTCATTTGATGCTACCAAACTAGAAGCTACAAAAGAGAACATAGAAACCAAACCCAAAATCAACAATGAAGTACACAACAACTTCATTTTTCTTCCTTGTTAATTCAGCAGACAACAAAAAACTGAATATCACAGAATTTGTTGGGATTTTTCAACCTTAAAAACACATACTACAAACTAAACCAAGTTCAAATATTCTAGAAAAACACAGTACTATAATGTTTTATAAATGAAGAAATGAAAGATAAAAGTAGTGAAACAGGAACAGGAACAAGAGTTTTTAAATCCTAGATTTGAAAAGTATATGTCAGTGAGAGAAAGAAGAGAGAGAAACAAATTGTGAAAGAGAGAGACATAGACATTGACACAGTACTAGACTAAAGTTTGAAGACAACCCAGAAGAAGATGAAACTTGGATTCAAAGAGAGTTTATCCAAGATTGGATTTTGATGGCACTATGATGAAAAAGAGAGAATTTTTTATTTCTACTTGTGTAAAAAAAATGGCGGTTTATGAATATTTTTGGTACAAAAATTCAATCTTTTTCTCTTGGTTTGTATATATTTCAATTAAATGAAAATGTTGGAACAGTATTATTGCAGAGTAGAGTATGAAATATAGGGATTTTTGTAGTAATGATTGCATTTTCAGAAACAAATGAGTATTCTGTTATGTGTTTTTTTTTTTTTTTTTTTTAAATTTCTTGAGATGATAAATTGGTATTTTTTGCTTTTGCATTAATGAATCAATAGTCAAAGATTATTATTCTGATCGAGATTAATTACATTAACTAGAATAAAAACTGATTTTTCGGTGTTAAACAGCTAGCATCAAGATATATGTGCAAGCTGGAGTATTCTCAAATGATAAAATTTGTTATGAGCATTTATAAGACAATATATTTTCCTTTTTGAGGCATTATAAGACAACAATTTGGTAAAAACAAAGAAGTGGATATATTATATAAATTAGTTGATAGTATATGAATTTACTGCCAATAATTGATGAAATAACCGATAGCTATAGTGGATAAAGTATCAGATTAAATTTGTAGTATTCGATAAGATGAATAATTAAACTACTAAAACTGAATGTATATCTCCTATTTTGGATGTGGATATTGGTGAAGCAAGCAATAAGACTGCTCATTGCAATGCAATGAGTTCAAGATTTATGATCGGAGAATGTAAATTTTAAACTTCGTTCAAATAATGTCGTTGTGAAATTTCATAGTAAATGATTAGACATATTAAACCTTGAAGATGTCATTAAAGATTGTCAACACATTCATAATACTTATTTTAAAAATTCTCCGATTGAGTTTATTAGGAGAGAAACCAACGATGTCACTCATGTGTTAGCAAATGTAGTGGCATAGTTAAAAAAAAATCAGAATTATGTACTAAAGTGCTTTTTGACAAACAAATGAATTCCACATTTCACAGTTGTTCTCCATCTAATTAAATTCTAAAATAATTATTAAAACTATTGTCATGCGTTAATTATGCTTCTGGTCTTAAGCTAACATCCCCATTCCCTACCCCTACTTTTCTCTTCTAGTAAATAAGTAGTTTTTTTGTTTGACCAAACTAAATTGTGTTTTTATGTTTTTTCTACTAATTGTTTTAAGTAGCCACTTAATGTATTTTATTTTCATGCAGCTACGTAGTGAATTTAGCTTATTAATAAACTACCATATGATTCATGTATATGTCCAAATACGTGACTTCAAATGAATGTAATAAAATAAAAATAAGTGACTCTAGTCTCCAAATGCCAATTTGACCTATATATAATAATGTCACCTCAAGTACTACTCAAATTCAATAACCGCTACGTATCTTAAATATTTTTTTACCTAACTACTGCGTCCAATTTAAGAATTAATTTGTGGGTTGGTGAAAGGACCAATTAAACTATAAATGTGAAGACTAGTTTTTATACACATGTATATGATATATATAGAACAAAAGACAAGTATGACCCTCTTGAAAAGATAGTGTATATTTAAAGGAAGGAACCTTATGATCTTGAATTAAATTGCACAATAAGACTCCTTCAATATTAAAAAAACACCCAACTCTCAAAGCATAATAATTTGATGAATAATGAATTTATTTAATATAAAGTCCATATATTTTTTTATGTGTTTTTGTTTTTAAAGTCAGCTATTGATTAGCTATCAAGTAGTATATGTGTTGATGAAGATCAAAGACAGGTTGGGTCAGCAATTGGTGGAACTTTTTAAAAAAATCATAGAGATGATATGATATTTGTTGTAGCTTTATGTCAAAGTGTTCCATCCACATCCATTTCTAATTTGAGGCACCTTCCTTTGGTTTGCTATCAAGAATCCCCCCATGTGCTTTGCTTTCAAAATAAAAGGGCCACACATGCTTTTTCTTTATATATATATTCTCTGGTTGAATTCTTCTATACACATATTATGTAGATATGTACAGTACATTTGATAAGGTGGATGATTCTGATTAGTTTACAACTAGTTTTTATTAATTTTTTTATATTAAATACTATTTATGAATCAGTCACAATCATTCACCTAAATCGTGTATCAGTATATATCCACATAATATATGTATCTGCTATTCTCTTTTGCATAAGAAAGATATATTTTTGTGTGTACCATATTTGTTAGGTTACTTCATCCGATTGGTTTACCCCCTCAATTACCACTTACCTCTTTAATCTTTATCATCTTTATATTGCTTTTTTGAAAGCCATGAATTTTCAAGCTTCCTCAATGAAAATAGCATATAGCTAGAGATAATAAAAAAAATAGGCCAAACTATATGCATAAATGGAGCACATAGTTTTCCAAGCAAGCCAAAATATTGTCTGGCTACAAATTAAAGACTACTAGTATAAAAGTATTCATTCTTATTATAGCATTCAAAATTGAATTTGTTTTTTAAGCCAGATACTGACAAGTGCTCAAATTACATTTGTTAATATCATTTTGAATTCTTCACAGCTGCCATTTTGGAATTTGATATATCAAGACTTTTTTTTTATAAGGCAAGATATCTTAAAAGTATTACATTGGATGATATATAAGTTGAACATAAAATGCAGGCCATCTTCATCTTCTTATAAGATGATTTTGTAAGATTGAATTGGACACAACCCAAATTTAAAGATGGACATAAAATTTTAGTTGAGTTTCAATGCTATACAATTAGATTGTAAACTCACGTTCAAAAAATATTTCATACATTCATGTAAAAAAAAAAAAAATTTCATACACAACTACGAATATTAATCCCTCCAAATAATTGAAATCCTTTAGAAATTTATCTCACTTGACATATTTTTTTTATAATTATATGTGATTGCAAACCTCAAACTAAATAGTTGAGATACTCAACACCAAGTTGGTGGAAGGAACCCTGCTTTTTTTTTTTTCTACAAACATTTTTTAGGTATGAATGAGATGACAATAGTCATTAAAAACTCACACATATAAATGAAAGAGCTGAAGTTCGAACTGTGATCTCAAATTCTCAATGTCTAACCTATCAGTTTCGACATTTTTTTAGTTGGGCGAGAATTTGTGGATATATTAAACTTACTTTCTATGAGACATTATCGTGTCTCTTAAGCAATAAGATGTGCAATTAAGGCGACATAATGTGTTGGGAGGTATAAACTTTTTGTTCTTACTGCCTCACCAATTTTGCTTTGTTCTTGTTCTTTATGCTAAACAACTTTATGCTATATATATTGCTTTTACCAACAGAAGTTGGTTGATTTATTTTCTTTGCGTAATCAAAATTGATTCAGGTGCAAGGAATTCAAAGGATTGGTTTAGAGGCATAAAATAAATAATATTTGTTAATTAGATTTAGAAAAGAATGCTAGACCACCATCATTAGGTTTGGTGAGCTTAAAAATTCCTTACCTCACAATGATTTACCGGTTTTTAAGTCAAAATATAGATTTCTTATTACTTTCAAAAATCACATCAATACAACTTATCTTTAAATTGCCAAAAAAGTCACACAATCAGCCAGAGAGAATCATTTAGCTTCAAATTTAAGGATGTGTTTGGCACTAAAAGGCTATGATCATCGAGATACATGTCAATTAAAATTTCACATATGAATTAGGATCTCACACATAAATGTTTCTCAATTGGAAAATTGTAATGACATATCTAAATAAACTTGTATATATAATAATAGAAGAAATAATCTACAAATAAGGTGTTTCTTCAAATACATAGAAATGAAATTGTATAGGACTTAGGTGAAGCATAGATAACAACTTGTGGATAAAATAAATATTTAATTAAACACGGTAGCAGAACACTGCATAAAAAATTGATATTTTAAAAATCATGCTAATAATTTCGTGCTAAAGACATTGTGTAAGGCGGTTGGAGGCAACTAGAGTGGTGTTTAGTGGTGAGCAGAGTTATCGTTAGTATAGTGGTTGGTGGTGGTCAGTTATGGCTTGAGTGATGGCTGAAGATGGTTAAAGTGGTGGTCGGGGACATTTGGCTATAGCAGTCGAAGTGGCAGTCGCCGAGACAATTTGTCGCAAAAACCAATAAGCAAGCAAATCAAACTCCTATAGTAGATCAAGTAACATGTGGCTTATGAATCTTGCGCCCCTACCTTTTCTCTACTTCCTATTCACACACCACGTTTTTGCTAATATACCACAAACAAGTTTATTTTAACAGTTTTTTATTGATTGGAAATTAATTACAAAAAGTAAAATGAGTACAAGAAAGTTTATACTACCTTTTTTTTTGTCACACCTTTTTTTTTTTGACAAAAGAAAATTTATACTTCTAAACAGTTATGTTTTTGAGAAAAATGATGAAATAAATTTTTAGATAACAAGCGTGTATTTGCAAAAAAATGGGGGTGCAAAAAGCAGTACCATATTGTCATATCGGGTTTCTTTTTGAATGGCCATATTGGGTTTTCATCATTCAAAATTTAAAGAAATTGTTTTTGACGCCCCCGAAATTATCAAAACACCCCTTCCACTACTCAGTTCGCGGACATGTAAAATCTTGAAAATTTTATGTTTGGGTTGTTCTTTTTTCTCAAATTTCTAATCTTGAAAAATTTCATGTTAGGGAGTATTTTTCCCCTCAATTTTTATTTATTTTTATAACGTCAGCTACTTAGGTAGCGGACGTTCAAAATCTTGAAAAATTTAAAATAGAGTGTGTTTTCTTCTTATTTTTATAACATTTGCTACTTAAGTAACATAAGAGTAAATATAAAAATAAGAAGGGCACACGAAAAGTACGGAGGGTGCCAAAAAAAGCTCTCAAATTTAAATTGTGAGCATAAAGCCCATTAGCAATAAGTTAGCCTAATGTTAAACAATGAATAAAATGTGCAAATATGATAGCTTTGCCTTATTGCATACGCATAACATATAATATTGCTAATTGCAATGGTGGGTTTTGCAATGGCATGAACAAATGTGAAAGTTATTGAAGTGTGAAAGAAATAACTATGGTAAAAAGGACATGCATGCATCTCCCAACGTGTAAATGAGTGCAAACAGTTAGCAGGTGCCATGCGTGAAATGTGTGAGTGTGACAACATTTTTTTAGGCAATGTTTGACCCAAAATTTCTGGAGTTTATTGAACCATATAAAATAGTTTTACACTATTGTCCAATAAAAATTATCAATTTATTATATTATATAATTAATTTTAAAATATTTTTGTGATTTGATGAAATACAAAAAATTCACTAAATTATATTATCAAAATATCCTTGTCTGCTACTTAAATAGCGGACGTTATAAAAACGAGAAATTTGAAAGGAAAAAAAAACCTCCTACATGAAAAGTTCAAGATTTTACACATCTTTTACTTAAGTAGCGAAAATATAAAATAGAAAATTAGAAGAGTGCATGCCAAGGAGGTAGGGTGACAAAATAAAATTCTCTTCTCTCAAAACTTAGATAAACATTGCCGCAACAACTAGTAAACCACACTTATGAATTAACCGATCCAATAGTAATGTCAAGCCCAAGGATCACATGTATCTTGCATTTTTTAATATTAGTAAATATAAATTTTTTATTTTTAGTTCTTTAAAATTTTCCTTCAAACTTTAATCATCTGAATTTTCTATTTTTAAATGTAATACGATGGTTTTTTACATTTTTTTTAAATCTTTTGTTTTCAAAAGTTAAAATCATATTTAATAATTTAGTTAGTCTAATAATTTAAATATTTATTAAATCAATATGTTGTTGTAGTATAGTGGTAAGTATTCCCGCCCGTCACGCAGGTGACTCGGGTTCGATCCCCGGCAACGGTGTTGTTTAGTCAATTTTTTTCTTGTTATTTATCTATAACTTCAAATAAAAGATCAAATAGTTACATAATTAAATAGGGAGAAAAAATATAACTTTCCCTATTCCTTAAATAAAAAAAAGTTTAATTCACTATAATTCCTATTCTTTATTCATATGATGTATTTTGAACAAATTAATCTATATACACACAATGACATTCGTTATCGAATTCATTTTATCTTGTTTGTTTAGGTTTAATTTACAAATTTTGTATTGGTGGTATGGATAATTTTCTGAAGTATATATATTACGTTTACTAAGTGATAAGATGTTTTATAAACGTTTGTAAAAAAAAAAAAAGATGTTTTATAAACAAAATTAAATTATATATAGACTTGAAATCACGCCCTAAATTTAAGGACTAGAAATTTATGCTTTAAAGTGAATACCCTAAATTTAAATCACCTCCCCCCCCCCCCACACGCGCATATAATGCAATATTTCTACTAATTGAATTAGACTCAAACAAAAAAAAAAAACTAACTCTTTAATTTGTTTGATTTATAAAGGAGGTTATTAGATAGAAAAAAAGAATGTGAAATGAACTTTTCTTGTAAGTGTTTCATCATTCCTCCAATCCTTTTTCTTTGTTTCATTGTTCCTAACATAAAAAGTCCCAATTCATCAAACAATAGTAAATCAGAGTGGGGAAATTGAAGAAGAGAATCAACTCTTAATCATTCAAAGCACCATCGATTTGGATCATCTCCAATTTTTCCTCATAGGCTGCACAAACTTAATCAAAATGTGTAGAGGTGTCCTGATTTCTTGTTTGTTTGCTCTCTAGTAATGATTGTTTTTTATTGTTTTTTCTTTTGTTCGACTTTCGAGTACATGATTAGGTGAGAATTCTGCAATCCTTCATAGAAGGTGGGTAATTTCGTCTTACTATAATGTTGAGTCCGGAATCATCTTATTGTAAGAGTTGGTATACCCCTTTAATAAAAAATATTTTGCTTAAAAAAAAAAAACAGTGTATTTTTTTTTAAAATGCTAACAAAGCATTCTAAGAACATTATTTAAGAAATGACAAAATTTCTTGAGTTTAAGTTTAATTGTTGTGCACCGTCAGTGTAAAGGTTTTTTACACATGCATCCAATGATGTGTTGCCACATCATTTAATGAATATGACACATCCTGTGTTTTTAAACACAATACATGATGTGTTGGTATATTATTGAATGTATGTGTAAAAAAGTATTACACCGACGGTGCTCAACAATTAAATTAAAATTTCTTATAAAGAAATAACAAAGCATTACTTGCATCACGAACACATTGGCGGGGGATGTACACCTAAGTACCGATACACTTCTTTTTTGGATGTACAACATACCAATGCATTTGCGAGAATCAATCTTTTTCATGTTTCTCTCAATTTTTTTTCTTCAATTTTTGCATCTCAACCCTTAATCAACTTCTCTGTTTTTTTCTCTCCAAATTTTAATCTTATTTTCTTTTTCCAAAGTCTTAATTTCACATTATTTTTTCAATTTTAATCTCATACACTTGCTAAGGGGATGAACCTATTACTAATGGGGACATAATTCTATTAATTGCAAATACAAATCAAAAATGAAAAAGAACTCCTTCACAAACAGACAGAATCATACACCATTTATAGCTAACTAGACAGCCGCAGTCTGCAAAATTTCACAGATTCACCAAACTAATTAGCATTGCAAATGTGACTTTTTAGTACTGTGTTGGTACATCCTATACTCTATAGATCTACGTATAGACCATAATAAAATGAATATAAGTACTGTAAACACGTGTGAATTATCATGAGATTAGAATATTATAAACACAATTGCATATGCACAAAACACGTTTCTGCAGTCTAAAACTTTGATCTTAATTGATTTGTATCCAACTTAATCCTTATCCAATGATTTGGTATGTATATGTCATCATTGTCTTTTATTAGGGTATACCTGATAGCTATAGCCTATAGGTATATGAATGTATAATATTGCCAAGCTCGGTACCTTGTCCAATATACAATACAAGTCCCACCAATTAAATTATGTTTATAGCTTTCTCTAATCCTAAATATGAAAAAGTTGTATCAATTTAAATTGATATTGATGTATATGGTTCAATTGAATCAGATTTTCTTCCGATCCGACCTCAAGTCCACATCTCCGAGAGATTGTCCGCTTTGAGGTTAATGCGTCACGGTTTTGTGCTTTGTAGAAAAAAGGACCTCGGTGGTTTAAAAGGTGTGGGTGTTTGTATATAAACTACCGTTAGTCTTTAGTACTAAGCGATGTGAGACTATTTTGGTGTATTAAGAACCAATTTATTAATTTTTTGTTGATCAAAGATTAATTTCTTTTATATATATGTCCACTTATTTATTTATTTATGGGTGATGTTTAATAAGAAGTCTTACATCGAATGTGAGTTGGTCCAAGCATGAGTTTATAAGTAAGAGACAATCTCCACCTTATTACAAGCTGACTTTGTAGAGTTGAGTTAAACTCAACTCCCAATTCTAATGAGGTATCAGAGTCTCGATAAGTAAGAGACCCAACTACCAATCCATGGCACTGTTTTTATATATTTATTTATTTATGCATACCATACCATGCAAGAGAGTTTTAATTTGTTCTTTGCTTCAATCCGATCATTTAATATGTTATATATCCGTCACAATTTTAACCAAAAAATATATATATTACATGTTGCATTTATATATGAATTTGATTGTCTGAATGCATGTCATTGCGACTAAATAATTAAGCTGGAGATTGATCAAATCCACATGGAGTACCATATATTACAAATAATTGACTACATTATACACATTTTTATTGACTCGGTCGAATATGTCTGTTTAAGTATAATGTACTCAATTATACACTCCTTGAGATATGGGCATCACAAATATATGATTTATGTATTATTGAACATGATATGTATAATTTTAGGATATGAATAACTAAGCTATATAAAATGAGACATTCAAAACTCTTGAATTCATATTGTACGTTCTCTAAAAAAATATAGAGGGATACAAAATTTAAAACTTTATTTTTCATTCTCTTTCAATTTATTTTTCTTGACAAAATTATTGAAATTGTTTTATAAAACACCTACATGATAATACTTATTAAAGAATTTAAAATAAAATGTTCCCAAAAAAATTATCATATAACATTATATTAAATTTTGATACTTATCTCTTTTTCTATAAATTTAAATATTCAACGTATGAATCCAATCAAAATTTATAAATTCTTTAAAATAAAAAGATTGACATATAAGTTTTTTTTTTTCAGATAACCTTATCAGAATAAAAATTAGTATGAGATAATTTATTCTTTTAAAGCATATTATCTTTACCTAATAACACCCACTTTGTTCTCAAAGGATAATGATTAATTTATGCCATGTATACAAGTAACAAGAATATACTACTACCAATTATGTTCGTGACATGCATGCACACCGATGATGAATTAACTCCTTTTGTATGATAGTGTTGGAACTACTTTGCACTTCTTGTGTTTAGCTCTCTTTATCAATAAAAGTTTTGCTTAATTATAAAAACAACGAATGATGAGTTAATTCATTATTTTAACAGATAACGACACACATTAAGCAAAGGCAAGCATTTGTCTGCACTACAATGACATCAACAGCCACTATTATAGTAATTGAAAATGAACTACGTTAATTCAAAAAAGTTATTTTTAGTTTTCAATCCTATCTAATACTAACTTTGTACTTTTTTAGCTAATGCCATGAAAAGGATAGTTTTCTTCGTGTATATTTGGTGATGTGGTAAGAAAAGTTGATTTGACATGTAGAATTAATTCTGTAAAATTGATTATGACTAAAATTGAGTTAAAGATTGAATATATATATATATATATATATATATGTAAAAGTTGAATAAAAAAATTGAGTGTAAAAATCAAATGTGAAATTGAAAGCTACAATTTCTAATTTTAAGTAAAATCAATTTCACTTTTAAAAAACCAAACAAGTACATCTCTAAAATCAATTTTAGTACTCTATAAACGCTCTTTGAGCCATAAAGTCTTCCCTGCCATGGACTAGGGCACTATTCCCTCACCCTAAAATTCTATTATCAAAAAAGTATTTAACATATATATATATATATATATATTTAAAACTTTTTAAAACTATAATAATGGAGAGAAAAAATAGAGATCCCAACTCCATCCAAATAATTGATGCGTTGCCCTGGTCCAGCTTATAGAGTATTTTATAAAGTTATGGGTTTTTTCCCACGCCCAATCTATTGCCTAAAACGTGCTTTTAATGGAAAATGATGATTATACACTTTCAACTTTTGCCTCCCAAGCCAAAAGTCTACTCTCTTTCAGACAATCACACACACACACAGATCAAAGATTCATTTTTGTTCTATAAATAGCTTGTCCCTTTAACTGATTCCACTTCCCCCGATTTGGTACTATTTGACTACCTCAAGAAAATGACACACCAAGGACTCTATTTTTATTCAGGATCAGTAATATATTTTTCTTAAAAAATAATGCTAATAAGTGTCGTTGTTACAATTATGCTTTGCCAAATATTAAACTTGCATGCATTTTCAAAATAAAACTTCTCTATGACTTTCTTGTTAGGACAACTATTAATGAATGATGAATGAAAATGTAATGAAAAGGTAAGGGTCGTGAAGATATTTGATATGCTCAAATTTGCAATTTTCATATTATTTGAACTTTGTTTCTGATTGAGTGTTGCCGTTAGGTTGAAAATAGACTTAGAGCAATTGATTTGATGCCGTCATAACCATTCGGTTATTTGACGCACAATAATTTCGATATGTCTATTATAAATGTGTACTCCCTAAAATCGATAAACCTTTTGGATTTTTTTTTAACAATAAACCTTTTGGATTTTATTAACTAAAGAAATACGATTTGTGCTATAGTTAGCTCAGCACCAATTAAGAATCCAAAAAAAGTGTTGAGAATTCTTGTTATACACTTGTTCCAAACATCAATTCTTTTTATTAGATTCAACGATATTCATGTTTTAATACAATTTTGATTTTTTAAGACATTAAAATTTTGATCTTAAATTTTGATTTTTGATCGAACGGTCTTGATTTCACTAACTGCGTGCAGTTATGGGTGCTGACTGCATTCTATCCAAATCTCTATCAAGTTATTTTATGCAAATAAAATAGTAAATTAATAAAAATAAAGTATATTAATTTTTATTCTTTATAATATTAAAAAAAATTGTTTTTTATAAGCAAAGAAATTCATTCAAATGAGAACAAGGGTACTCAAATCTAATACAATTACATCAAATCATATACATTAATTGAAAGCAAGGGAATTTGTCCACCGATTATTCTTTTTTCCTTCCTTCTCTACTAATAAACCAAGACCAATACTGCCTGCTTTGTTCGATTAACTATTGTTTTGTTGAAAATAAGTAGTGAGTGTATAATAAAAGTATAAATAATTATGAGATGAATTGGTAAATGTGACGAGAGAAATTAAAAATATATAGTTTATTTTTTTTACCCTAAGTGAAAAATTGCATTAATTATACCGGCATTTTTTATTTTAAAAATTATTTAAATTTCAATAGAATAAGGACTCGAGGATTAGTCTAGGGATGACAATATGACGCATTCCAACAACGGATAGGGTAAAACTCATATTTTGGATACTGATATGGGTAATTACCCAAAAAAAGAGCGGGTATGAGTACCTTAGTACCCACCCCGTCCTATATCCACTGTTAGAAGTCTCACATTGGCTAGAGATATGACAAAGATAGCTTTTATAAAGTAGTACAAACCTCAACTCTCAAGTTAGCTTTTGTGGTTGATTATAGGCCTCTCAAATTCTAATATCCACATAATATATATTTATTTATATTATTATATAATAATATGTGCATATCAATTTTAAAAAATAAAACACTATTAATTTTGTTTATAGTTTTCATGAGTCAAAATTAAAAATCTTTGAATTTTTATAAATTTTATTAAAATAATATAATATTTTATAATTGATCGATTTATTTTTAGTAACGAGTACGAATATGGGTACTATAAAGTATGAGCACGAGTACAAAAGTTGTTACCCACACGGGTGTTGGGATGAATACGGATAATTTTTCAAATTGTGGGTATAAAAATGAATACTATAATACCCTAGCCATACTCTTCTTATTGTTGAGAGTGCTAGATTAGCCGTCTCTCAATTTTTCCTCTACTCATCTCTTTCTTCTTCTTCATTTCATTTTGTTGTTTCACTTTATTAATTTAAACGATGCGAGTTTGTTCACAAGTTTATCACTTTTTTTTTTGTGACGTTAAATTGGTCTTGTTTTTGAATTTTTTTTGGACCAAACTTATATACAGTTCCATATGCACAGTTCTTATTGTGCTAGATACATGGAGGTGATTATTTTAATTTAAAAATAGTTTTATTTTATTTTTTAAAATTAAAACAAAATTATATTTTTGTGAAAGGAACAACAAAAACTGCATTTAAAGAAATGCATATAATTTTCTTTTCGAAGGATGGTCAATTGTATAAATGAATATATTTATTTTTTGGGTAAAAAAATAAAAAATAAGACGGCTTAATTTCATTTTTTTCATGTATTCTTTATGGAAGCAGCCTCCTACTATTTTGTACATTAGTGTATCTTTTAATGATATGTAGACGGATTAGTGCATAATCCACATAAACCCTGACTGTAACATCCATTCAGATTTTAAACTTTAAACTATTAGTATTATAGTATATAGTATAGTAATTAACTATAAGAAGAAGAAGAAACAATGAATTTGTCCAAGTGGTAAAAGTTTTTGTCCCTTTAAGCATGTGATCAGATGTTTGATTCCTGACTCATGCGAACACATATTGTGTGCCTCACATGTTCCCCAATCGAGATTAGTTATTGGTAATGACAGTGGAAACTTCGTACTAATACCAATCTGTTAAATAGCTAAATAGATGTCAGTTACTTAACAAAGTTGTGTATAAGTGATAGTACATTGATATTGATTTACCAAAATCCTATTCAATAAGCAGTTAGTTGAAAACTCCAAGCTATTTAAAGTTAAAACCACGTCAGTCTTTTAATTTCAGTTACTAATTAAATAATTTGAAGAAGCACTTTTTCCACGAGTGCTATTATATTCAACTCAATTATATCAAAAAAGTGCTTCCTACAAAACTTAGTAGGGCCAATAATTTGGTTATAAATAAGCTGCTAACACCTCTTCTTTCAACAAACATATAAACACCAATTCATTAGAAGCTCCATCTCCAATTAAACATAATCACAATTATAACAGAAAAAATGCCAAAGATTTATCCTCATCAAGAATCAACAGCATCCTCTGATCAGTGTCTCAGCAACTCTAATAAAAGAGAAACATACACTGTATGGATGAAATCACTTGTTCTACACTCTAATGGTTGTACTGTCTATAATTCAAACGGTAAAATCGTTTATCGAGTTGATAACTATGACAGAAAAGGTAGCAGAGAAGTTAATCTAATGGATCTACAAGGTAATCTTCTTTGTACCATCAAAAAGAGATTATTAGCTTTTGGAAGTTGGAAAGGACACAAATATTGCAGAAAGTCTAATAGTAGAAGCCAAGAGCAACAACCATGGTTTGAAGTTAAAAGATGTAATAAGATTATCACAGGGAAAATAGCTTGCCAGATTAAAATGGGGTCCCAAAAATTGTGCATAGAAAGAATGAGTATTGGAAAATCGCTTGCTTTTCGGATAGTAAACAAATTAAACGGAGAAATCATTGCAGAGGCAAAGCAAAAACAATCATCTTCAGGAGTTGTTTTGAGTAATGATGTTCTAACTTTAGATTTGGCAGCTGGAACAGATCATTCACTTATAATGGCTTTGATTACGGTCTACGGATTGATATGTGGTTTAATGTAGATATTTTATACTATGAGATTTTAATGCACAATTTAATTCATTTGGAGAAAGTGATTCCACAAAATTTTCGCTTTGTACACGGTTTCAATCGTTACTGTCTTGTAAATTTTGTAAAGTTTTGTAGTTAGTACTGTTTGGCTCAGTTTGTATATAAAGATCATGAGCATCAACAGGATCTTTGTTTTTTAACTGAGCTTCATAAGGATCTATAATTAGAGAGATATGTTTATGTACACATATTATTGTTTACAATGAAAAATGATATTAGCTAATTTAATGTCTATTTGATCTTTGATATGTGTTTGTTCATTCATTGATTAAGTTCCAAAACATTAATGATGGAAAATTCTCTGCATAATTCATTTCTGTTTTCTTCTGTTTGATCTTCATTATAATCATGGCTCCCACCTTTTGATAAAACAACATAATGTGGACTTAATTGATATAATTATTTTATAGTTAAATATAGAATAAAACATCAATTTAGTCTTCAAATTATCACCATCTCTCTAATTTTGTCTTTGATCTGTATAAATATAATAAGTAGTCGCTAAATTATATGAAATCCACCGATCTAGTCTTGAAAGAATATGAAATATTTGTGAATTTAGTCCTTAATTAACTCTTAATAGTAGAGACAATTAACTTTATATATTGTAGGGACTATTTATTAAATTTATATAGTTTATAGACTAAATTAAAATTGAGAGTCGTAATTTTAAGACCACATTTGAATAAATTTCATCGTTCGCATAGCTAAGATTGTTACAAGGAAAATAGATTCAAATAAAAAACGACTCACGAGTTTTCTATTTAACGCATTCACATGATCTTTTTACTTAAATAAAAATATTTTTAAAATCTGATTTGTTGAGTGTGGAGGATATTTGCACCACTGTTGTCCACGCTGTCATTGATCCACTTGTAGGCATCACAACGGGACGTAGATGTTTTTTGCCTTCTAGAAAGTGAATGAGGAGGAGCTTTCATGAGACCGAACTCTACCGAGTTTGTATTTTCACGCTCATCTCTATTATCACTTATTATCAGAGATGGGCGTGAGAATTGAAAAGCGAATGAGGAGAAGCTAATGTATAATAAGTTACAGCTGGCTTGACTGCCAACCTAATTTTTGACATATATAAGGATTTCACATTGGAAAAATGTAAGAAAAGCAAAGCATGTTGGAAAATTGGTCGGATAAAAACATCTGATGTTTGGATTTAACACCCTAACTACTAGACAAGCTTTATAATGAAAATGAATGATCCTTTTCAGATGACAAAAGCCTAACCACCTGATATATTTGGGGTTCTATGCATTTTTCTTCAATGTTATGTTATGTTCATATGTTGTATTAATGTGTATATGAAGTAGGAGCAAGACATGGGCATGGGGGTCCCAGATATGCTTCAATGATCAGATCAATCCCCTGTGGCCCTGTTTTCCATTTTTATGTTTCAAAAGATTTAATTCTTTCGGTCAATATTGTTGGACCCAAAATTATATTTGATCACACATGTTAGATTCATATGTGTCCTTTAACATTGTTTCATCTAGCTAATCGTTTTGCTAGAACACAACAACATTGGCATGTGAACATTAGACATAGCTGTTTTCAATAATGAAACTTTTATAGGGTTTTTTTTTTTTTGACAAGAATGTGACCTTTATAGATATATAATATAGTTAATGCAGATATAAAAAGCATAAACATGTGTTTATCCATATCATGTTTCTTTCATTTGTTGGATGATGAGGAGTAGCAGGTAATCATTCGCATTAGGATCAGAACAATTGTACAAATGAGTTGAAAATTACACTTCTATAAAGATTAGGTTTATGTATCTCTCACTTATATGTTCGGCCTCTATTTTACTAAATTTAACTCATCTCACAGTTGCCACAACACTATTTATAGTGAAGAGCATGTCTGTTAGTGATAGGCATGGCAATGAGGCGGGGCGGGGGCGGATTTTGCCATCCCCAAACCCAAACCCATAAAGTTCGGGTTTCCCCAAACCCATCCCAATTTCATGCGGGTATAAAAAGTATAACCCCAAACCCCTACCCAACGGGGATCGGGTATCCCCAACGGGGTTCGGGTATCCCCGTTACGCCTCTTTCCACATGAATTATGATTGTATTTTAGTACTTTTTTATTAAAAAAAAAAGGTTAAAAGTCCAAAATTATTTTGTTTTAACAATATTTTTTTTAAATAAATAAAAGAAATAGAGAAAATCATTTGTTTATTACTCAAATTAAAAATAAAAAATAAACATATGAATATAATTTTAGAGATTCTTGAAGAGTTTTTAATTTTAAAGAGGTAAAATATAATTTTCACATAAGCGGGGCGGGTTCGGGGACGGTTTCGGGGTGGGTATCAATGTCCCTGTTACCCGCCCCAAACCCATCTTTTAAAATCGGGGAAAACCCATACCCAAACCCAAACCCAGTCAACTCGAATTTTCCCCGTCAAAGCGGGTAGGGTTTGGGCAGGTACCCGCAGGTATGGGTTTTATTGCCATGCCTAGTTAGTGAACTACTATTTGTATTGATATTCTTTTTGGTTGGGGAGTTCACATCAAGAACAATACCTAATCAATTAATGATCCATGATGATAATAGAGATAAATGTCTCGCATTTTCATTCTTATATATTCAACATCATCTTATTTATTTATAGTCAGAGCCAATCCAAAATATTTTGAGGCCTAAAGCAACTTAAAAAACGAGTTTCTTTAAAGATGAAAAATTAGTAAAACTAATATATTTTTTATTTTATTTATTTATTCTTCAAAAAGACAAAATTATTTATTTAAATATAAACAAATAAATTTATACTACCATAAAAATTAATATTTTATATGACCATCAATGTAAGAAAGGCAGATACGTGTGGGAGTGAGGGATAGCATAATTTTCCTTCTTATGCTTCTTTTTATTTTTCTTCTTCCCACCCCCGACATTTCTTTTTTCAGTAGTATTTCATCCTGGGCTTTCCATGTCTATTTCCCTTTTTTTAGGTTTATTTTTGTCACCCTACTGATTCTGTCGCGCACTTTACAAATTTACTAAAATACATCCGTCCGCCATTTAAGTAACAGACACTCCCCAAAAACGCTAAACCTTTATAACATCCGTTACATAAATAGCAGAAAAATAAAAAGAAAAAGACATAAGGTGCGCGAGTAACCGGTAAGATGGCAAAATAAAATCTTTATTTTTTTGTGATTGTTTGGATTGGGCCTAAACTATGAGGCCATGAGCAAAGAATCTAGTTGCCCTAATTAAGGGCCGGCCATGTTTATAGTTGATATGAAACTGACCGCTCACACTTAACTACAAGAACAAGAATCTCTCTCTTAAGAGATACAAGCTTTTAATGAAAAAAATAATTTTCACATACTCCAAATGAAATGGTGTTTTTTTAATATATCCTCTTTTGAAATTTTAAACACCAAACTACCCTCTTTAGAAATTAATAAAAAGTACATGAAAATATCTCTAAAATTAAATTACATTGCATAGATCTATCAAAGTGTCAAATGATGGATGTCTATAATTTTGATGGCGTACACGGCGTGTTTGCAATTAATGAACCGGTTATTCCCTGTTTTCATAACACTACCCTTATCCATCAACATTACGACCACTCGTCAACATCTCAACAATTTGGGTTCTAACCACCACCCCAACATTACATCCAGTTCGTTAGTGCAAACACACCACCATCGAAATTATAGACATTTGTTGTACTTTTTATTAATTCCTAAATATTATCAATTACATTTTTTTTTAATTTATACACAGTATTAAGTATTAATTATTTTACTGTTTTATCAATAATTTTATTTTAAGGTTAGGGGTGAGAGAGATTGCCGCAGGGGAAAGAGAGGGAAAATATGAACAGGTTATATGTGTTTTGTTGGAGAAGAGAGAATATATTGATCGAAATGAGTAGAAAAAATTAAAGGAGGGCAATTTAGTATATAAATTTTGAAAGAGAGTAGTTTGGTGTTTAAATTTTCTAAAGGAGAAAATTATATAAAAAAAAATCGATGAAAAAAATCGATGAAAATTATAATCTACATACATTAACAAAGTTAAGCACTTGTCAAAATCAAAATAAAATAAAATTGAGCATGTGATGCATATTACTATTATCTTTACCTAACATCCACTTTGTTCCCCAAAGGATAATTATACAAACAAGAATATGCTACTACCATTACTAATCATTAATTAATTCATTATTTAAACAGATAACTACAAGCATTAAGCAAAGGCAAGCACTTGTCTGCACTACAATGACATCAACAGACACCATTATAGTGATTGGAAATGAACTATGTTAATTAAATTTAGAAAGTTGTTTTTAGTTTTCAATCCTATCTATCTTTGACTTTGTTGACCATCATCGTCTGCAGTTAAATTTTTACAGGTTTGACACATTCAGAACAATTATTAATATTGGATTGAGATCAAAGAGTTCATATTTTAAGTTTGATATTATTTTTATAAAAAAAATTTAAATGTGGTTAAAATTTGAACTGTTTAATTTTAGGGTTAAATATGTTTTTGGTCCCTATAGTTTCGCAAAATTTCATTTTTAGTCCTTGAAGATTTTTTTCACACTTTTTAGTCCCTGAAGTTTTGTCAGTCAGTGTTTTTAGTCCCTATTTTTCAATCAACTCGTGCATATCATTCAAAATTTTAAATTTTTTTTCTGCAGTCGTGTTTAGTACATTATATGAATCTCTTTTACAAAATTTAATTTTTTTTTTTAACAAGAGATGAATTAAATATGAATTTTTTAGTTTTTTGCACATAAAAATTCATAAATAATTCATCTTATGTTAAAAAATTCTAAATTTTTATCGGAGATGTTCTGATAATATTATAAACATGAATACAAAGAAGCGTTAAAAAATGTGAAAGTATACAAGAGTTTGATTAAAAGTATGGACTAAAAACACTAACTGACAAAATTTCAAGGACTAAAAAGTGTGAAAAAAATCTTCAGGGATTAAAAACGAAATTCTACGAAACTATAGGGACCAAAAACATAATTAACCCTTAATTTTAATTCAACAATTATAATTTTTGAATTTGTGAATATGGCAAAATTTTGGCAATTTTTCTAATTTTTTTAAATCACTTAAAATTTGAACTCAATCTAACAACCATGCAATATAAATTTGTGAAAATGACAAAAATTTGACGGCAGGTAACTCAATTCAGAATTTGCTCTTAAAATTACTTTTCAGCTAACACCACTAATGCATGTCGTTTTCTCAAGTGCTTGTTAATTAAATTAAATTAAATAAATAATATTATAAAATTTTCAAGCCAAAGTCAAAAAACACATAAACTAAGTGATCCAAACAATTAAGCTTTAAGCCTCGTTGCCTCTGCCTCTCTGCTCTGTGCTTATTTTATTGCCTAAACGTGCTTTAATGGAATGAGATATGATTCCACTTTCCACTTATGCCTCTCCCATGTCTTCTCTTTCTCTCACACAAACAATAAATAGAAATTAAAAATCCATTTTGTCCCTTCAGCTAATTCCGCTCCCCCGAGTTTGGTAGATTATTTTTTGAGCCTTTGATTCCCATCAGGAAAATGACACTAGCAATTAATTATACTGGCTTCTTTTTTTTTTTGTCAAGTACTCTATCGACTATAAATTTTACTCTTAAGATGGATAAGTGAGATTATCGGAGTTTAGACTCCGGTCCCTTGCATATATAATGCAATGTCAAACCAATTGAGTCAAGCTCATAAGACATTATACTCGCTGACTAGCTGATGAAAAATATTTGTTGGTATAAATTAATTTTTTTCAATGAATTTTAGTTGTTTCAAAAAATTAATCTTTAAAATTCGAGCATAAAATACTTAAGTTTACAAAAATAAATAAATTAAAAATTGCATATATGTTGAAAACTATGACACGGACAATTGTTCTTTTAAGTATCTTAAATTACTTAAGCTTAAGTCCAAGCAGGCTAGCCGAACATACGGTGGTGCGTGTGTGATAGTCAAAAGTTGTGTGTTTTCTCTTTTTTTTTCTTTCCATATTGTGTCAACTGTAAGGAGAGTTAATTTCAACATTAATTGCTCGAAAAAATAAAAATTGAACATTTTATAAATGAGATGACTTATAAACATAATATCTAAAGGTTTATTAAACTTTTTTTTTTAAAATCCACTCTTCACACGCTATTTCAACTTATGTTTATTTTTTACCAAATTACGAACAAGTTCCCTCTAAGATTCAAACTTGTTCCAACATCATCTTTTTCAGAGACCGAGAGAATTAGGATGTTAGTTTTATGTCTTTTTGTGTTTTGTGTGCAAAGGGCCTCCTACTGTTTGTTGATATGGATTGAAAACGGATTAGTGGTCGATCCACATAAAGCATGATTGTTACATCCATTAAGGTTTAAACTTTCGATTAAATTATTATCATTATCATTATAATAACTAGACACTTATCCGTGCGATAGGACGGGTTTTGTAGATTTTCATATATTATATAAAAAGAACTATAATAAATTTTTTAAAATAAATGACACAATCAAGTCTGTCTTTTAAAATCAGTCGAAACTGACTCATCCCCGCTGTATAATAAAATCACTCAAGCACCGTAATGAATATTATAAAAATCACGCAATGCAAATCATCCATGTTTAAAATATAGTAAATATAAAACACGGCGAGAATGAATAGTTAGAGTATATAAAATAAAATTAAAATACCTCTTAAACAACGTAGCGCAAGTTGAAATTAAATATTTTGATGAGTCATATTAGCAATAAAAACACAAATTTGTGATAGTTAAAATTGGGATATATATAACGGAAAATATAAAACACGGCAAGAATGAATAGTTAGAGTAAAAATTTGTGAAAGCTAAACTTGATATATATATATATATATATTCATAACATATCTTTATAAAATAAAAATTGATTTCTATTTAAACAAATTAAATATTTGCATAGCAGCAAAAAATATTAAATTATATATTGTTGTGACACATCATGGATTCGATTTCTACTGAGGTAGGTGTATAAAAAAATTGGAGACTTAAAAAAAAAAATTGAACATTTATTAAGAAAAAATTGATTGGATTGCATATTCAATGCATGTTGGTTACAAAAATATTTCAAAACAATTGATATGCCATAGTGGCTAATATATGAAACATTTACAAATAGGTTATAAGTTTGACTCCTGCTAAGGCCAGTTTTTAATAATTAAATTTTAGTTTTAGTAGGGTTAAATTAGGTTTACTTGGAGACTTAACTACTTTTATATATATAATGATTATATATTATTATAGTGCTATAGTAACTACTATAGTATTTTTTTGTTATACTTCATCCGCTTCTTTTTATAAGAGACACTTCACATTTCTATATTTATTGAATAATTAATGTATATGATAGTATAATATAAATCAGAATAAATCTAAAAAATGAAGTATATGTCTTATAAAAATAATCTTAGTAATTATGTACCATAAGAAGTTGTCAATTTGGTGTGATACAAGTAGTCATACTTACATATTAGAAAAACACATGTCAAACATATACCAATTTTAGGAATTAGATACTTTCAACCGGTTTAAACTAAAAGTTACAAATTGAGATTTAATCCTAAGAATTTTCAATATAAAATATTTCTCTATTAATACATGTATTTGAAGATATATATTAGCATTTTGCCTAAAATGAATAAGAAGAAAGTTATTGAAAGTTTAGGGTTAGGGGGTTTGAATTTGAACCACATCACTCTTTATATTTAAGTTGCAAATTAAAGCACTTTTCCCACGAGTACTATTATATTTTGAACTAAATTATCTCAAAAAAAAAGGATGCATCCTAGAAACTGCCAATTTAGTAGGGCCTATACTTTGGCATAGTGATATATATAAATAAGCTGCTCACACCTCTGCTTTCAATCAAAACATTAATCACAAATAATTATCAATGACAAAGGTTTATCCTAATCAAGAATCCACAACATCCTCTCAGTCTCACAATCAGTGTCTTAGCTCCAAAAAAGAAACATATACTTTATGGATGAAATCACTTGTTCTTCATTCTAATGGTTGCACTGTCTACAATTCAAATGGTAACATTGTTTACAGAGTTGATAACTATGACAGAAAAGGTAGAAGAGAAGTGAATCTAATGGATCTACAAGGCAATCTTCTTTGCACCATCAAAAAGAGATTACTAGCTCTTGGATGTTGGGAAGGTCACAAATATTGCAACAATTCTAATTTTAGAAGCCAAGAACAACAACCATGGTTTGAAGTTAAAAAATGTCTCAATCTCACAGGAAAAATAGCTTGCGAGATTAAAACGGGGTCCCAAAATCTGTGCATAGAAAGAATGAGTATCGGAAAATCACTTGCTTTTCGGATAGTAAACAAATTAGATGGAGAAATCATTGCAGAGGCAAAGCAAAAACAATCATCATCAGGAGTTGTTTTGAGTAATGATGTTCTAACTTTGAATTTGGCAGCTGGGACAGATCATTCCTTAATAATGGCTATGATTATGGTCTACGGATTAATATGCGGCTTAATGTAGATATTCATCAATTTCAAGACCCTCATTCTGCAAACCTTTTTGTTACTGTCATGTAAATTTTGTGTAATTTTGTAATTAGTGTTTTTGGCTCAGTTTGTATAAAAAGATCATGGGAATTATCAGGGTCTTTTTTTATTTTTTTTACTTCGTCAAGGATCTATAATTACAAATATACTTTTTTTTTTTTTTGGTATAGATAATTACAAATATACTATTAGATAGTTTATGTACACATATTGTTTACAAAGAAAAAGATTCAAAGAATTTATCGCTATGAGTTTTTATTGTATATTTGATATTTGGCTTGAGTTTTTTTTTATTTTATTTTAAGAAATATGGTTTTTGTCTCTATAAAATTACCGAGATTCGAACCTCACCCCTACAATAATGTGATGTATAATGCAATGTCTCCGTAAGAAAAGTCACAACACCAATTTCAGTTAATAACATTATCTTTAACTAGTCCTAAAAAAAAAACATTATCTTTAACTAATGGATCTCGGTTGGTGCGTATGGAGAAGCATTTATTGGGAGAGGTCAACCCCTTAAATGGATCTCAGTTACCTCGAGTGGATTAATCTCTGCAGTTGTGAGCGGAGGATGCATTTGATTTTAAAAAAAACATTATCTTTAACTAATTATGCTGATAAACAAGAAAATACTACTACTACAATTTTATGTTCATGATGATGATATCTACCGCCACTGCTAATCATTAAGTAATTAATTAATCATAACATAAAACACTTGTTTATGTTACTACAATGACTTGTATGCACTACAATGACATCAACAGCGACGGTTATAATAAATGGAAAGATAACTAACTAGCTACGTTAAATTCGAAAATTGTTTTTAGTTTTCAATCCTATCTATCTGCGTACTATTTTTTTTTTTGACTAACTATCTGCGTACTATTTATCTCTGACTTTATTCTTCAAATTACGATTTTTTTAGCTAATGCCACCGTCGTTTTCATAAGTGCTTACTAAATAATGAATTAAAATTTTGAATTAAAAGTCAGAAACACATAAACTAACTATTAAGCCGCGTTGGCTCAAACCTTGTCTTGTCTTGAGTTGAGACTGTTTTGCCATGACCAATAAAACGTGTTTTAATAAATAATTGAATATATGATGATTACACACACTCTCCACTTATTCCTCCCAACTCTTCTCTCACACACAAAAATCCATAATAGTTTGTCCCTTGCGCCAATTATTCCACTTCCCACAATTCCGCAGCTCACTTTTTCAGTCATTGACTTACCTAAAAAATTGACTCACTTCTGAAAAATGACTCACTTCAATTTTTAGCGGGGTTAGGTTTTCGAAATTATGAAAAGGAAAGTCTAAAATATGAAAATAAAAAGATAATTTCAGTAAAGAAATAAAGGCAACATCACCGGCACACATGAGAAAAGGCTAAGGAGAAGGAGAGGAAGGTTAACCTTCACAAAATTTAGTTTGGCTTAATCTATTCCCAATCTTAATAAGAAGTTGAAAATTTGGTGTGGTAAAAATCAAATATTAGAAAAATGCATATTGAATATTTAATTTTGGCCTCAATAACTTTTTTAGTTAATATGTTTTTTGCGCTATAGAAACACAGAATAGAAAATATTTTAGTATTGACTAATTTTCATAAAAAAAATTGGAAGACACATATGGTGGTTCTTCACTTCCGGCCGAGTGTTTTTCCCATAATAGAAATACAATTTTATGTTCATGATATCTACTGCCACTACTAATCATTAATTAATTATTAATTATAATAGAAAACTACATAATCAAGCAAAGGCAAGCACTTGTCTGCACTACAAACAATGACATCAACAGCACCATTAATAGTAGTAATTGGAAATGAACTGTACTATGTTAAATTCCAAAATTGTTTCTAGTTTTCAATCTTATCTATCCATGACTTTGTGTTTGTTCTTCAAATGACTACTTTTCAGCTAATGCCACCTTCGTTTTCATATAAGTGCTTGTTAAATAGTGATTAATTAAAATTTTCAATTATAAAAGTCAGAAACACAAACAAACTAACTGATCCATACAATTAAGCCGCGTTGTCTCAACTCGAGTCTTGAGTGTTTTCCCCACACGACCAATCTATACTACTGAATCAACTAACGATTGATAATTAGATTAACTATTTATACTACTAGCTAGCATCTGTAAATAAAATTTAATATTACTAGCTTCCAATTGAATTAGGACCGCGTAATTTCATGTTTTCAATTTTTTTTTTTGTGATTGCAGCCTCCTACTATTCATTAGTAATTTTTTAACATTAAATTTAATTAGTGATATGAAGATAGATTATTATAAGTAATCTAGTACTCTATCGACATAAAGCATGACTGTAACATCCATTAAGGTTTAAAATTTTATTTAAATGATTATAGTATAGTAGTCACTATATGTACACCATATGAAGTTGTCAATTTAGTATAGTACAAAATCGTTAGATGTTTGAGTATCTTAAGCATTTGATTGAATATTGATCTTACCTGATTAGAATGTATGTGATCGGTGGGGAGGATCTCTTCTACGATACGGTTGAATAAAGGAGTGGGTTGTACCTGCGGACATTCTGTCGCTTGCATGAAGTGAAGATTTTATAGTAAGAATGAATAGTACATGAGCCTTCAGCATAAGAAGGGTATATATAGTCTCGGTGCTGCGCAGAGCCAAGACCATTAATGTGAGGATGGATCTAGTGTTCTCGCCATTAATGGTTGTCGAAATAACCACTGAAAAATCATGATTGACGGTAAATACCAATTATTTCGTTGTTGGCAATTACACTAGTGCTATGATATTAGACTGAATTATCTCAAAAGGATGTTTCCTAGAAACTGCCATGTTAGTGGGGCCTCAAAGAATAGGCATATAAATAAGCTGCTCACATCTACTCTTTCAACATATACCAATCAATCAAATAGAAACTCTATCTCAATTCTCAAATATCATCATCACATTAATCACAAATACTAACGAACAATGCCAAAGGTTTATCCTAATCAAGTTTCCACAGCATTCTCTCAGTCTCAACATCAGCACTGTCTTAGCTCCAAAAGAGAAACATATACTTTATGGATGAAATCACTTGTTCTTCACTCCAATGGTTGCACTGTCTATGATTCAAATGGTCACATTGTTTATCGAGTGGATAACTATGACAGGAAAGGTAGAAGAGAAGTTAATCTGATGGATCAACAAGGCAATCTTGTCTGCACAATCAAAAAGAAATTACTAGCTCTTGGAAGTTGGGAAGGACATAAATATTGCAGCAAGTCTAATAGTAGATGCCAGGAGCAACAACCATGGTTTGAAGTTAAAAAATGTCTCACTCTCACAGGGAAAATAGCTTGCGAGATTAAAGCGGGATCCAAAAATTTGTGCATAGAAAGAATGAGTATTGGAAAATCAATTGCTTTTCGTATAGTAAACAAATTAGATGGAAAAATCATTGCAGAGGCAAAGCAAAAACAATCATCTTCAGGAGTTGTTTTGAGTAATGATGTTCTAACTTTGGATTTGGCAGCTGGGACGGATCATTCCTTAATAATGGCTTTGATTACTGTCTACGGATTAATATGCGGCTTAATGTAGATATTTGTTAAATAATTTCATACTAGGATTATGTATGCACAAATCAATCCATTTGAAGACCCTCATTCTGCTAACCTTTAAAGCTTTGTTTTGTAAATTTTTGTATAGTTTTGTAATTAGTGTTTGGCTCAGAAACTTACTTTTTTTATTTTTTCACTGAGCTTCATCAGGATCTATTAATACAGATATATCAGATATGTATATGTACACATATATATTGTTTACAAAGAAAAAATATTCAAGAATGTGTTGCATATTTGTCAACAGAAAAAAAATAAGAAGAATGTGTTGCATATTAACCATCATATTGGTACAAAGTTTCCACCCGTTAGTAATGAAAAATTTCGGTCCTTTCAATAGAATTCTTTTCATACGCAGTAGCATGAATCAAATCCTTGACCATATGGGACCCAAAATCCTTACCATTTAGACCAATTTATTGTTGATCAATGCTTATCTTTGATTAGTCGACACAAATATTATTAGATCAACGCTTGTTAGTTTCTTCTCTGTCCTTTCATATAGATATGGTGGGAGAAACTAAAAAGATTAAAGATGTTTATGAGCTTGATGATATTAATAAAATAGGCTTATTTATTGAGAAAAAAAAATAACAGATTAACACCAGATCTTACTAGTAGAACAGGAGTAACTAACTAGTAATTAATCACTACTAAAACTACACAAGCAATAATCATTAATTAATTATAACAGAAAACTACACAAGCAAAGGCAATAACTTATCTGCACTACAATTTGGAAAGCTTCACTTCTTACCATGGCTGGGAGATTGCAACTGGTTAGAGCAGTTATTCAAAATATGTTGATCTATAGCATAACTCTTTATTCTTGGCCTACCTCATTAATCAAAGAGCTTGAAAAAAATATTAGAAATTTTGTTTGGAGTGGAGAGATTGATAAAAGAAAGCTTGTGACCGTTTCTTGGAAGAAAGTTTGCAGACCTCTCTCCCAAGGAGGGTTGAACCTGAGATCATTGTCTAGTTTGAACAAAGCTTCTAACCTTAAGCTATGTTGGACTATGCTTAACTCAAAAAAAGTTTGGGCTCAATTATTACTTCAGAGAGTTCTCAGAGGCAGGAGATTCATTCAGCATCATATTTATTCATCTCTTTGGAGTAGTTTCAAAGATGAGGTGAATACAATCCTTGAAAATTCTATCTGCCTTCTTGGAAATGGGGAAGATATTAACTTTTGGACTGACAACTGGTGTGGTGTAGTCCTTTCTGATATGTTTAATATCCCTCCGGTTATCAGTCAGTCTCTCACTTCAAAAGTGTGTGATTATATTCACAATGGTCATTGGATGATTCCTTATGAGCTTACTCAACATTCCAATGCTCTTGAGCTTATTGTGCAGCAAGTCATTATTCCATTTGAACCTACTCATGACCAATTGTTATGGAAGCACTCAGATTCTGGAGATTTGCTTCTTTGTGATGCTTATAATTTCAGATTGCAACAACTCCAAGAGCTACAGTGGTCAAAAGTTATCTGGAGTCCAGACATTCCACCCTCCAAATTTTTTCTTGTCTGGAGAATGATGCATACTAAGGTACCAACAGATGATAATCTAATGATTAGAGGTTGTGTTTTCCCTCTATGTGTAACCTTTGTAGGAAGAATGTGGAGTCTTCTTTCCACATATTTTTTTATTGTGAGTTTGCCATCAGGATTTGGTCTTGGTTTGCTAACTGCTTGAATATGGTGCTTCAATTCACTTCTATGGAGGACATGTGGAAGTTATGTGACATGAATTGGTCCCCACAATGTAAAATTACTATAACTGCTGCTTTGGTTAATTTGATCAACTCTTTATAGTATGCTAGGAATCAAGCTAGATTTCACAATAATCACATTGATTGTAAATATGTTATAACCATGATCATAGCTAACACATCTTTATCTGGCAACAATTCCAAGAAGGTTTCCTCAAACTCTATTAGAGACTTTACTATTTTGAAGAAATTCAATGTTTCTACTCATCATTCAACTAATACTGTGATCAAAGAAGTTCTTTGGCAGCCTCCTTTGATCAACTGGTTAAAATGCAATATTGATGGAGCTGCCAAGGGGAATTCTGGTTTGGCCTCTTGTGGTGGTATCTTTAGGAATCATGAGGCTGACATGATCTATTGTTTTGCTGAACCTTTAGGTACTGCATCAGCTTTTCAAGCTGAGTTATGTGGTGCTATGAGGGCTATTGAAGTGGCGCACAACAGGAATTGGAAAAACATTTGGTTGGAAACAGATTCAGTTTTAGTTGTCTTAGCTTTTAAAAATCTTAACTCTAATGTTACTTGGAACTTAAGGAACAGGTGGAACAATGTGAAGCTGCTCTTAAGACAAATGAATTGTATTGTGTCTCATATTTTTAGAGAGGGGAATCAAGTAGCTGACACTCTTGCTAACTTTGGTAGCTCTCTCTCATCTCTTGCTTCTTGGCATTTTGTTCCTGATTTTGTTAAAGATAGCCTTGTCAAAAACAAATTAGGGATTCCTAGCTTTAGAATTTGCAACTCTTGATGGAGTTTTGGTTTATGTCCCCTCCATTTTATTTTGTTGTTTCTGATTTCCTTCTTTTTAATACATTTTGTGTTGGTTAAAAAAAAAAATTATCTGCACTACAATGACATCAACAGAGACCGTTATAGTAATAGGAAATGAACTATATTACTATGTTAATTAAAATTTTCAATTAAAAGTCATAAACACATAAACTAACTCATCCAAACAATTAATTAAGCCGCGTTGTCTCAACTCATGTCTTGAGTACTGTTTTCCCACGACCAATCTATAGCCTAAAACGTGTTTTTAATAATTGAATATAAGATGATTACACTTTCCACTTATGCCTCCAAGTCCACAAAAATCCATTTTTCTTCCATAATAGCTAATTCCACATTCAAGAAAATGACACATTAGGTAGCTTACTTTCAGTCATTGACTCACCTCAACAAAATGACACATTAGAAATGAATTGGTATATATGATATGAGTGATGAAAATTAGTTGCGTTAGTTATACTATAGCTTCTTTAAATAAAAAATTAATAGCTTCAATATATAGGATAAGGGTCTTGAATCTCTTAAGCATGTGGTCAAAAATTTAATTATCCAATCAAAATTATTCAATTAGTGATCGCTAAATAATAGTAGATAAAAACTTTATACATATATCGTATTAACCAAAAAAAAAAAAGAATTAGCATAGCGTAATTTCATGTTTTCATGTGTTTTTTGTGAAAGCAACTTCCTTCTATTCATTAGTAATTTTTTTAACATTAAATTTAATGATATGATAGATTAGTAGTTGATCGACATATAAAGCATGATTGTGACATCCATAATAAGGTTTAAACTTTTAATTAAATGATTATAGTCTAGTAACTATATACACCATCTAAGAAGCTATCAATTAATTTAGTGGGTACAAATAGTAATTTGGTGTGTAGAAATAGTTAGTTAGATATTTGAATATCTTAACCATTTGATTGAATATTAGTTAGTCTCAAACTTTGCGCGCGATGACACTTTAGTTTATAAATACTAGTAATGATGTAAAAATAACGAGAAGAAATTTGTTGAAAAAGTTGAAGGACTTAAATCATGTCGGTATTTTAATTTCATTAGTAAGAGAAGTGATTTTCCATTTAAAAAAGATTATTAGCGCAGCTTGTTGTTTGTTTATATTTTATTCGTGTGTTTTCTGAACAAGCATTTTATTTTATTTTATTCGTGTGTTATTATCTTGACTATATAGAATTTGGTATTGGGTCTAACTCAATCCTACAAAACCGGGTTCAGGCCATCTCACAACCAACGAGGGACTTCTTAACACATCCTCTCACGTCCAGCACTATTTGGTTTGGTGCGTGGATATAAATGGTGGATGGGTCGATCGAAAACCCGGTAGCAGGTGGCACATCGAATCGTGGAGAGGCTCTAATACCATTTTAGAATTGAGTTTTTGGGTCAAACTCATCCTTACAAAACCAGTTTGTAAGGTGATGATTGACTCTACTTTATAAATACGTATTCAGACCATCTCACAACCAATGTGAGACTTCTTAACACATTCCATCGCGCTCAGCGCTATTGGGCTTGGAGCGTGAATATAAATGGTAGATGGCCCGATCGGAAACCCGGTAGCAGGTGGCCCAACGGATTGTGGAGAGGCTCTCATACCATCTTAGAATTGGGTATTGGGTCTAACTCAACCCTACAAAACCGGCTTATAAGATGAGAATTATCCTTACTTTATAAACACATAGTCAGGCTATCTCGATTCTTTAACTTATATTACTGTAATGTTTTTGAAAAGTTAGTAACTAATTAAATTTAATCACTATTAATCACACGAGTGCTGATGATATTGAAATGAATTATCTCAAAAGGATGTTTCCTAGAAACTGCCAAGTTAGTAGGGCCTCCAAGAATAGGCATATAAATAAGCTGCTCACATCTACTCTTTAAACATATACCAATCAATCAATTATAGAAACTCTATCTCAATTCTCGAATATCATCATCACATTAATCACAAATACTAACAAACAATGCCAAAGGTTTATCCTAATCAAGTTTCCACAGCATTCTCTCAGTCTCAACATCAGCACTGTCTTAGCTCCAAAAGAGAAACATATACTTTATGGATGAAATCACTTGTTCTTCACTCCAATGGTTGCACTGTCTATGATTCAAATGGTCACATCGTTTATCGAGTGGATAACTATGACAGGAAAGGTAGAAGAGAAGTTAATCTGATGGATCAACAAGGCAATCTTGTCTGCACCATAAAAAAGAAATTACTAGCTCTTGGAAGTTGGGAAGGACACAAATATTGCAGCAAGTCTAATAGTAGATGCCAGGAGCAACAACCATGGTTTGAAGTTAAAAAATGTCTCACTCTCACAGGGAAAATAGCTTGCGAGATTAAAGCGGGTTCCAAAAATTTGTGCATAGAAAGAATGAGTATCGGCAAACTTGCTTTTCGGATAGTAGACAAATTAGATGGACAAATCATTGCAGAGGCAAAGCAAAAACAATCATCTTCAGGAGTTGTTTTGTGTAAGGATGTTCTAACTTTGGATTTGGCAGCAGGAACGGATCATTCCCTTATAATGGCTTTGATTACGGTCTATGGATTGATATGCGGAAAAATGTAAATCGATTCATTCAGTTACTGTCTTCAAAATTTCTAAACTTTTTTTTTTTTTCCTCTTTTGGTAAAATGTAAATTCTATAAGTTTTGTAGTGTTTTGGTTCAGCAGTTTGTATAAGAAGCTCACAAACTTCTCTTTTATTGAACCATCATCAGGATCCATAATTAGGGAGGTTACACTGACATGTATTTTTTACAGAGAAGAAATGATAGATGTTATTGTATATATTTGATCTTTGTATTGAGTTTTTTTAGGGAATCTTTAATACTACCAGTATGGTGTTAACAATAGATTTTGTTTTGTTCAATTTTTATGCTGTGTATCAGTGAATCCAGTATTGTCTAGCTTTGTATCTCTTCTCAATGTTGGTTAATGCATCGTCCTTATTCTAAGAGTAAATTCTGAGTGTTCCAGTAACCAAAAAACTAGCATTGTTTGAGAATAAAGGTCAACAATAATTCAAAGTAAATAATTCCCTATCAATGTGCACTTGAGATTGGAACACCGTCAATTTTTCAAAAAAATTATTTCAATTCTTTAAAATAAAACATTTGTTGGAATTTTGCCTTTGAATTGATGAAAAACAAGCTTTGGTCTGTCATAAGCGCGGGGAGCGCCCAAGGCTGCGCCAGGCGCAATGTGCGCCTATTGTCTAGCTGCGCGCGGTGCAGGCCCTTAGGCGCCAGGTGCGCCCACACAGTATATATTGCTGGTTTTGCATTTTCCAGCACGATGAGAGAGAAAGTGGAGGCTAGTTTTAGGGCTTTTCACCAACATCAAGGTTATAGTTTAAGAGGGTTTCTCTTGCGTAATCTTTAAGGTTGAGGAACTCTTTCATCTTAGAAACACTTATTGATTGAATCTCTTGGTCACGGGAAGAAATTTGAGAAAATGGTATAATTAGGGAATTTCTAATTCTTGTAACTCTTTGAGGAGAATCTTTGTGTAATCAAGTAATTAGTGATAGTGGAACAGAGAGTTGCTCTCTCTCCTAGAGTAGGTTGTTATAGCCGAACTGGGTAAACAAATTTATCGGTATTCTTTATCGTTTTCTGTGTTATTTCTTTTGTTGGTTGATTTTATTGTTCATTTCCATTAGTTGTTATTTTGGTTGCTTAATTCATTTGCTCCACACACTAAGAACCCGTTTGAATTAGCTTATTTTTGAGCTTATGCAAACAGCTTATGCAATTTTTATATATTATTATAACTTTATAAGTTTGTTAAGGTAGTTTGTGATAAAGGTTATTGACGTGATTTCTTCGTATTCACAACAATATTGATATAAAAATAGAGCATGAGATAACTTATTGGCATAATGCTTATTTATCTTTAACTAACACCGACTTTGGTCACAAAAAGGATAATAATGATCTATGTTGTGTATACAATAAAAAAGAATATACCACTACCTTATTCTATGTTCATGACATCGACTATCATTACTAATCATTAATTAATCCATAATTTATAGATAAGTGCACAATTAAGCAAAGGCAAGCACTTGTCGGCACTACAATGACATCAACTTAACCGTTAGAGTAATTGGAAATGATAACTACGTCCAACTCAAAATATTGTTTAATTTTCAATCCTATCTATCTATCTATGACTTTGTTTTTCAAATGAGTATTATTTTTCAGGTAATGCTACAAAATGAATGTCGTTTTCATTAGTGCTTGTTAAATACTAATTAATTAAAAATTTCAGAAGTCAGAGAATTAAACACATAAACTAAGTCATCCAAACAATTGAGTCGTGTTGGCTCTGTCCCTACTTATTTATTTTACAACTTCCACTTATGTGCCTATCAAGTCTACTCTCTCTTACACACAGAGACAGGAAATTAAAAATCCATTTTGTCCCTTGAGCTAATTCCACTCCCCAGAATTTGGTACATTACTTTTTGAGGAATTGACTCACCTCAGAAAATGATACATTACAAAGGAATTGGCATATATGATTGATGAGTGAAATGAAAAATAGCTTCTTTAAATTACTTTTTAAGAAAACTTTTTTTTTTTTTTTTCTAATTAAGAGATTTTAACTATATTGACACAATTATCCGTTCTTTCCTACTCTTTATTACTCCCTCAGGTCTCAAATATAAGCAACAAAACAAAAAAATTAAAAGTCTCAAATATAAATAAAAGTCTTCTTCGATCATTATATTTTATGTTATTATTTCAATTTGGAAATGTTAACATGTGCATCAATGGCACATGTTAAGGAAGCAAAAATATAAAGTATTAAATGTTGAAGCATTAAATTTTAACTTTTTAAGCATTAAATTTTTGTATCATTAAATGTTAAATTTCTATATTAAGATACCTTAACATGTGCCCTATATGCACATGTTAACAGCACCCTTTCAATTTTACTTTTAACTTAAATATTGATTCAACCAATAAATGCAATGTTTTACTCTTCCCAAAAAGGAGTACTAATTAAGACTTTTTTTATCAAAAAAAAAATGTTGTTGATTGAAATTAAATTACGTTATAGAAATTAATTTTGCCAAAAAAATGCCAAAATAAATAATCAAAACAATCACTCTCTCTTCAAAAGGCTCAGATGAAGAGGAATCAAACAACAACTAAAGAAATATACATTGACAATGTAAAATAATTTTACACTGTCAATTAATAACAATCATCTTTTCTACTACATCACCTCACCTTTTTTTTTTGCGAGAGGAAGGCCGTCAGGCCAAATTACAAAGAATACGACGACTAAAGAAAATATTGGCGGCATCCTACCAAAGGAGGTTTACTCACCCAGGAGGTGGGTGATTGAGCAAAATGGAACTTGTAGGTGGTATAGAGAGAGCATAGTTCGGAATTCAATCTACTACTTGGTTTGCCTGCCTATTAATATATGAGATTTGGACTTGTCAATCATTTATCTTGAAATTAAATTACTTGGTTGTTTTTATACCATTTGCATTTGACACTTTTGACTTTCTCGCACTAGAGGCGGTAAACCTTTTGAAAAGAGTTCAAAAGGTCATGCATAGTAATGTTGTGTCGCCTAGGTCTATGAATGTAGTTTTTCAAAGATTAGGTTTTGTTGTACATAAAGATTTAGCGGCGCAGCTTGTTGTCCGTCTATGAGATTTGGACTTGTCAATCATTTATCTTGAAATTAAAAATTGATGAGGGTGACAATGGTAGCATAAGGGTGGGATGGAGGGCACCCTTTGTTGATCAACAAAACAACCACTGCTCGGTTTTTCTCCAAGAAAATGAACTGATACCCTTTATCCCATGTCAGTTGCAGAGTGGTAAAAATACCCCATAGTTTTTTATGTAAAATGAAATTGATAGTTTTTTTGAATGACCCTGTAAAACTATTTACACGGTTAGTGTGTCATTTGTTTTAATGGGGAACCCTGAACCTCCAACTCCTTAACCCCTCCCAACCTAATTTCATACGCATGATATTGGTACAAAGTTTACTGGCCGTTAGCAATGACTGATCATCTCCCAACCAAATTTTCTCCATACGTGTGATATTGGTAGAAAGTTTTTACCATTGTTAGTGATGATTATTCAACGTCATGGAACATGTGGGGGTACACAACGTGGGTTCTCCCCCTTCCAACAGAATTTTCTCCATACGAATAAGTTAGGAATCAAACCCCTACCACATAACTTTAACCAAGATCCTCACCACATGGAATCAAACTCCTTACCACCACATACAGTGACCAAGACCCTCACCACTTAGAATCGAACCCCTCTGTCCGTGCATGCTAATTACATTCTTAACTAAATCAATAAATTTATAATTAATAGAGTTTAATAGATATACTCCATTATTGGAAATTAATTGTAGAGTAACATCTAATAAAAATCAAGTATTCTTAAAAAAAAAAACTCATAAATCTATATAATAAAATAATTGCACTTCGACTCTAACTCTCCCACTCCGGTCGTCGTTTTTCTTTCGGTTACTTCGAAAGTAGCTGCTTTATTTCTCATCAAACGAACGACATCTTCTTTTAAAGAATCTCATTGCTATTATCCAAACAAGCATCAAATCGTATACTTGCCAATTCATTCAGATGTCAAATGGGATATGTAATTATTGGAATAATTGTTGGAGACTCAAATGGTGGATATGCAAGCATGAACTTATCGAAAATGATAACATTCACGAATCAAGATTATACTCGGTGAACAAAAGATATACGGACAATAAAAGACGCCGCTAAATCTATTTTATAGCAAAATCTAATCTTTCGAATTTATAAGCATGAAATGAAAAACCGAACCAATCAAGTTTGTCCTCCACTCCTCCATACGTCCCTTCCTCAACTCAACCGCTATCAGTGAGTGTAGTGGAAACGACATTCACTCCCATAACTAAGAAAGGAATGATGGCACGTTTTGCGTTGCACTCAAAAGCGCCAACCGCTATTAGCTCCAAACTTACCATATTTGATACACTATTCATTTTTTTGCAATTTTCCTCTTTTTCACAAAAAAAAAAAAAAAAAAAACTCCCTCACTCCAATTCACCTTCATCGGCGGCGCCGTCTACCTTTCTAGGGTTCCTCTCATTCTATCTTGTCACGTGCTGGTCGTCGTTTTCAGTTCAATACAATACAACAACAATTTTAAGGTAACATTTTCTCTCTATTCTATTTTTTGTTCACTGTTTTTTATCAATGCAATTTGAATATGTTATTGGAGCTTCTTCTTGTTGTTGCTTGCTTATATTTCCCCTGTTCGTTGTCCTTTTCTTTTTCCTCTGTGTTTCTTTTGTATTCTCTCCAAGTGTGGTGCATTTTTAATTACAATTTTGGTTCTTTATTTTCACTCACTCACGAAATTGGCCTCCCATTTTAAAATCGCTCTTCAATTATAATTTTGTATGATTTAAATCACGTGGCATACTACCCAATGACATATAATCGCGTGGTAAAATCACTCTTTCATTATAATTTTGTATGATTTAATTTAACATATTTTAAATCACGTGGCAAGTAACCCAATGACATACAATCGCGTGGATTAATTATTTACATTTGTTAATTAAATTGCAAAAATGAATAATTTCTCAAATTGAAACGTGTTATAAAACTAATGTAAACAAGAATAAAAAGAGTAGATGTGAAGGAGAGAAGAAGAGAAGAGAGAAATAATAGATTATGTATTATTTCTTTGGCAAACGTTTTACATGATACATATGTTCTATTTATAGGCAAATGTAATGGACCAATAACATGGGTCAAGAACCTATATGGACATCCACTAATATTCATAACACTCCCTCTTGGATGTCCATCGAGGATATGATTCATTAAAACCTTACTAGAAAAACTCAATGGGAAAAAATTCTAGTGAAGGAAAAAGAGTACAAATCCTTTGTGTTTGACCTGCCTCATTAAAAACCTTATGGGATAAAACCATGGTTAAGGGAAAAAGAGTGCAGAACACAATTATTTCTCTCCCTCTACTAGTTGATTGAAAGCTTTACTTGAACTTGACTTTGTAGAAAGATTTGTCATATCTTCTTTATTGTACTCTTCTCCAAGTTAATAGTGCTTCCGATGTTATCTTCATATTGAATTGTTGCGGGAACCATCCTTTTGTAATAAAAACAACAAGTTTTTTGTATGCGTTGAATTACTGGCCTTGACAAAAATGCATTCTCAACTTGCTTGATGTAGTGCTAAAATATTCACATGATTGGATGATTTTGGTGTTTCTTTAAGGTATAAATAATATGCTTCACTTTGTTCCAATATTTGTGTTGGATAAATAGACAAAAATAAAACACCACGACACGGAAACTATAGAAAAATATATTAGTGTCCTCAATGTAATTAAGATATGGTACTTTAGGACCAATTCAAATTGTTCATTATTTTCTTGAGGCATGACACATCAAATGACATTGTAACCATTTTTAGTACACAACAAATTAGATTTGTCAATGTCAAACTGTTTTAACACTTTTGATAATATTTCTTTAATCAACGAATTTCATAAGCTCTTCGGGAGTTCTGATAATATTTATAGCAAATGATATTTCTCAACAAACACATTAACATTTGATATATAGACATCCACTAATATTCATAACAAAACTGAATTTTTTAATGATTTTTTTTTCCCTTCTTTCCCTCAATTCTAGCAAATTGTCAATTATCTTTATGTTTCTTTGGTTAAAACAATGCAACAGTGTGTCACTGATCCTTATTGAAGATGACAGCTACTGGAATGAGTTTAACAGGAAGTGCCACTGGCTGCATGTCAGAAGAACAAAACAACGATTTTCATCAATGCCGTGGTAACCGGAGAATGTCTTCTTTGTTTGTCGAAGAAAATGACTGTTCTGCTTTATTTCATTCTGGTGCCAACAATGGGTTGGCTTTCTGGCTGTATTTTGTGGTAAGCTCCTACTTTCTGTTGAACAAAAAGGTCAATTTTTTCGGCGGTTGCAGTGTAAAACCTGAAGAGAAGGTTTCTTTATCCAACAGAAGCATTCCAAATGAAAGAACTGACAAGGTCAATAATGCACTTTGCTACTCTGAAAGCTTAGCGTCTCCCCACAGTGCTTGCTCATCTACTTATTATGATGCTTTGTCGGAGATTTCGGATTTTGACAGAACAAGTTACTGTCATTCTTTACTAAATCTTGAAGATGAAGATTCTGCATGGCTCTCAGATTCGATGATATTTGAGGACCCTTCTAGTCCTCTAAGCTACAATTCTGATTCTTTCATCGAGATTTCAAATGCAGGCACTCCTAGTTATTGGGATTCCTTGCTCAAACTTGAAGAGGAGGATAGTGAGTGCAATTTGGACAAAGCAAGTTACTTGCAGTCTTTACTAAGTCTTGAAGAGGAAGATTCTGCGTGGCTCTCCGATTCAATGATATCTAAGGACCCTTCTAGTCCTCTAAGCTACAATGGTGATTCTGAAACCGAGTCGGACATAGGTACGCCAAGTTACTGGGACTCTTTACTCAAACTTGACGTGCAAGACAGTCAATGGATTTCAAGCTCAAAACAAGGAATGGAGTGTGTTCACGATGGTTCTCCAATCTCATCTTATAAGATAAATTGGGGCACTGAGATTCTTCCTTCAGTCTCTACCATTTCTTCATTCACTGGAGCACAATGTGAAGAGTCAGAAGATGTTTTTTCAGCAAAACATCTATTAGAAACTGCAGACATAGAAGAGTTGAGTGGTGATGAACCACTTTTTTGGCCATCTGAAGGAGAATTGAGATGGGATTCTGATGAAAGTTCATTTTGTTGCTCACCTAGGAAAAGACTTGTTTTTGACTCTGGATCAAAAACATCTAGTATAAAGGGGTGTGAACGTAAAAGCTTCGAGGATTTTGATTCAGATATGGACATTCCTTTGGAATATTTTGAATTAGACCAAGAGTTTTCGGTTGAGACATTGGTGGGGCTCAAGGAATTTGATGGACATGAGGGACTTGATTCTGAATTTATTGGTGATGATTTTTTTATGCTGGAGGAATCTCTTCAATAGATCACAAGCACATGCCCAACAAATTCTTTGGTGAATACAGTGATTCTGAGTCTAGTTTCAGTTGTACTAACATAATGTTGTTGTACAGTGACAACAGACACAACCAATTATTCTACATATTGTATTGATTGTGTCTGAAAAATTAGCTTTAGTTCACTTAGTGTTCCTGCATAAGTAGTTAGCTTACTAACTAAGCTTTTGCTGGTGCTGATGTTTCTTCAATTTATTTTTTGTATAATCACTTTTAGCTAATATTATGACCACTAGCAGCTAATTAGCCTAGTTGAGTTTTTTTGTTCAATTACTGTGCACAAGTGATAGATATTTCAATCTTTTTACAATCTGATATTGAGTTTGATATCGAACCGGTGCGTATGATGGAAAAATTTATGTTGGAACTTGGAAGTGTTAAACTCTTTAATTAATCTCAATTGTTTGTGTTCTAATTTGTGTAATTGGCATCTTAGTTAATAGCTATTTTTTAGGGTGTTTGGGATGTTTTGCTGTGATGTTGTTGTTGAGCCTAGCTTTGGGGCCTTCACTGTCAGTATAGGCTTTGTAATTCTTGTTTGTCCTCTGCACAAAGTATGTCTTATACTTATGTATGAGTCTTGCAAATATATTTGCTTATTAAAAAAAAAACTCCGAGTCGTTTGAGAAATACTTTGATTTACTAAAAAAACAGAAATCATGCATTTGAAATTCAAATTTCACATTTTTATATGGTAAAGAACGAATTTCAAATTTTTAATTTAAGTACCATTTGAAATTTCCAATTTTACTTTTACAAAATACTTCATAAAATTCTTCCTATTTGTTAATAATCTAAATTTGTCATCCAAACAAAGTAATTTGCATTAAAGAATTCAAACTACCACAAATATCCTCAACCAAACATATTGTAGGATATATTTGGTTCAACTACATGAGGGAAGTGATTTTAAAGCATCCAAGGAAAAATATTCACACTTGATTAAAAGTTTTACATGATCTAAACATATACATATAGGTTCTGTTTGGTAAAAATAGCGGTTAAGCTAACTTATAAGCTAAAAGTTATAAGCTACTTGAAATAGCATTTGAAAATAAGCTATAAGCTAATAACAAAATGACCGTTACCAAATACAGCTTTTAGCTTATAAGCTAAAAACTATAAGCTATAGACTCGTTTTGAAGTCTTACCAAACAGAGCCATAGTGTTTATAACTGGAGATACTATTTACCTTATAAACCCGTTTTGTAAAAATAAATTAGGTCAAATCCAAAATTCTAAGACGTTTTACAATCAGATGATCATTATCACTCTGATATCACTTATTGGAGATGAGAGACAAGAGAACTATCTTATTACAGCTGGCTTGATTGCCACCCTAATTTTGATCTATATGCAAGGGCTTCACACATTGCAAGTGTACAAGAAAAGTATGCTGAACAATTGGTCTGATAAAAACACAGATATTTGGATTTAACACCCTAACCACCAGACAAAGCGTATAATCCTTTTCAGACCACAAAAGCTGCATTTCCAATATTATTGGCGTGCTATTCAATCTTTTCTTCAATGTTGTATATGGAGGAAGAGCAACACATAACCGTGGGGTCCCATATATGCTTCAATGATCAATCCCATATATTCCATTTCTATGTTTAAAAATATTTCTTTTGGGTCAATATTGGCCATAAAATTATATGATCAAAATTGTGTATCCTTATATTATAATCTTAACTTTTTTCTCATTTTGTTTGTTTTCTTTTTTTGCTAGAGCACAACAACATTGACATGTAAACATGAATATATGATAGTCAATGCATATATATATAACAATTAAAAAATGTACAGATTGAATTTGATAAAGTAATGTTCTCATTTGTATTATAACAATTAAATGATACAATAAAAGAATACTATTATAAAACCGCAAAAAAAAACCAGATTAACATTGTAGTGAAAGAGAGCACTATAGGTAACTAAACAATACTTAAACCTTAACAAACTCTGTCAAACTGCTATGATAACTCTAGAAAATGGTACCCTTATGAAGGGCTTAGGAGGGAAAAAGGAATAAGATGTATATATCTTGGCACACATTAATTATTCATTTGAAAGGGTTTTAAGTGCTGCAACTATACAATGTAGGCTTCAAGATGACAGGAAGAAATTTTTAACCCTTCCTAGAATTCTTGAGACTTCTTACTTGCATGACTAGCTTTTGTCTTTCACCTTCTACTTCTGCAAATTTGAGACTCATTTCTGAGTATCTTTCTTGCAACTCTTTCAATTCGGTTTCCATTGATTCGTCTCTTTCTTTCAATGATGAGAGTTCAGTTAAAACGTTGCTGAGGCTGCCATCGCCATTATTATCCATTGTGTGTTTTTCTACTTCTTTCTCAGACAAATGTGCATGACTGCCATGGCAAGAAAATGATCAATAATGACACAATTGAATAACATCAATTCACAAATTTATGAGTAACATGGACAGACATAAGTGTCACAATTGTTGATGCTAAAAGTAAACTTTGTGTTCTTAATGCCATGCATAAGAGAGAAGGGAATTCGATGAAAGTAGAAAGCAATCAAACCTCTTGGATGATGACACTACAACCCCGTTTTCTTCAGAGATACATGAAGTATCATTGAGATGCTCAATTGTACTTGTTACTTCTTCAGATCTGTCATTTATAGAAGTAAAACTTGTATCCGCAACAACCTGTTTGAAGCGCATAAAAATGTATATTTATTGCAGATGTATGATTCAATTATATCATAATTCATAAACCAACAATTCAATGATAAAATCATAATCAAGATACCAAGCAAGCAAGACATGCATAATAATAGTTTAAACTTCATGTAACCAAAAATACTATGAAATGTTGCCTAATACAAATCATAAATGAAGAGAAAAAATAGTTGCCATTCTCTTATTTCCATCATTCATCCATGCACTTCAATGGATATGCCAAAAATTCATCACATTTGCATATTGTTTAAGACATTAAGTATCACAATGTAATAATTAGTATACCTTGATTCTTTGATTGAGTTCCTCTACTTTGTCCTCCAGTTCATCAACTTTGGATTGAAGTTTGCCTTCCTTCTCCAAAAGTGAAGAAGCTGATGTTTCCAAGGACATCTCCTTTGACTTTATCAGATCCTGTCATAAACAAATCATTTTGTTAATATGCCAACGCTCATTTGGAAGAAGTAAATTAGTTCCTAGGAAAAATGCAGTGGAATGAAAATGATAATCAGTAGATGAAATATATAGAGGGATCAATATTTGATTATCAAGCATTTTTCAAAGGACCTATCTGCTCAATCACTGGGATTTGTAAATTTACCTCGAGCATTTTTATTTTCTCACTTAGATCTGTCATTTCTTTGGAATTTTGAGGAATTGAAGCAATTTGTGTGGTTAATGCATCGTCCTTCATCTTCAGTTCACTTCTAAGATGGAAAATTTGTTGTCTTAGGTTTTTGTTCTCAGTCTCGTCATCAATAAGAGAACGTTTCAGGTCACTATATTGAACTTTAAGTGCTTCTAACTCTGAATGCAAGAGACTACTGACTTTCTCTTCTTCATCCTTGAGATGCATCATCCTATTTAGCTCATCAAGTGACCGTTCTGCTTCCTTCTTCAACAAAGCAATTGTACTCACAAGCTCGTTTCTTTCTTCCTTTCGAGTATTTAACAGGATCTCATATTCCTCAAGTGATTTCTTCATAAGTTCCAAGTCAGAACTTAAGATTTCTTTTTGTTTCACTTGCTCAGATAAGCACAAGATCTCCACTGTAAGCTTTTCATTCTCAGATTTTAGCAACTGAATCTCTTCGGAGAAATCATTGCCAGCTTGTTCCTCATGCTTTTTCTGATTTTCAAGTTGCATGGACTTGTCGTCAATTTCCGACAACATTTGTTGCATCTGAACTGTCATGGTATCTATTTTGTTGGAAAGTTCATTCAGTTTTACCTCATAATCAGCTTTGACTGACTGAAGCTCTTCTTTGACTTTATGCAGCTTTTCCTCCAGTAGTCTTTTATGAACACGAAGTTCATTTGCTTCAGCCAGTGCTCTCATGGTAGCCGTCTCATTTGCCTCAAATGTCGTGGCCATTTGCATTGAAAGCCTTCTAAATTCTTCTTGAAGCCTCTCTGCAGTATTAGCATTTTTAAGTCTGGTGTTTCGCAAAGCTTCCTCTGCTCGAATGGCTCTTTGCTCTTGCTCAACTTTGTCATGTGTCACTGCATCTAAGTCAGCTTCAAATCCTTGGGATTGTTTCTCCAGTTCCTCCTCTAATCTGCAGATTTGGTTCTCAAGAGATTTGATGGTTTCCAGAGAATTTGAGAATTCTTCCGACTGTTTCTTGAGTCGACTTTCCAGATTCTGGATATGTGTTTCAAAGTCTTCTATGCCAGGAGGAGGAGAGCATTCATACTGCATTTTTAACTGTTCTTGCAGTTCACTCTGTTCCAGCTTATATGCAAAGTCATGGTTTTCCTGTTTCAAAATTTCGTAGTCCAGTGCAAGCTGCTCCATCTGCATCTCTAACTCGTCTTTGTCTCTCCTATACATCTCTATTTCACTATGGAGATCCATGATTTTTTGCTCAAGTAAGTGTGTCTCCTTGGCACTGCTTTGATCCTTAACAAGCTCATCCAATTCTTTTTGTTCATCATCGTCTGTTTCACAATTAGAGGTGTTTCTCCCTAAATCATGGGAGTTTTTAGTATGTTCGTAATTATTGGAATGACTGTGTGTTTCCCTATTTTTCTGCTCCAACATTGCATCGAGGTCCTGAACAGCGAGAACCAGTTCAGCATTTGATTCTTGCGTCTTCTTTAACTGTAGTCTGAGATTTGCATTCAGGTCCTTCTCATAATTCAATTCTTGTCTGATTTCTTCAACAAGAGTATGAAGATCTCCGCTTCCCAATTGTGACCTGCTACTCACTTTGGCTTCATCCACTCGTTTGCGTAAAGCCTTGAGATTTTCGCATTCTATCTTGAGTGTATCTCTTTCCTCTTTCAAGCTGATAACTTCCTTCGCGAGCTCCTGCCTACTTTTGCTTTCCTTTACAATTTGCTTCCGAAGAGTCTGAAGTTCCATGTCTGACACATCTACCTGCCTAGCCAAAGCAGCAACTTCAGCCTTCAGCTTTTCATTCTCTAAATCTGATGCCTGATGGGATTTTTCCCTCGGAAGGGCATCATGAGAGCCATGTGATGAACCGTCGGTACTCAGACCATGTTCTGAACTAGCTGAACGGTCCCGGAAATGTGATGATCTCTGATGTACATCATACATTGATGGTAAGGCATTCACAGCAGGTTTTTGAGGCTCTGAAGGGACACCATTTGTAGTTACCTGGATGATAGTATTTCTTAGTCCAAGTTCTCGGGGAGTATCAAGTCCAGAGCTTCCATCGGAACTTGACAATGTAATGTCAGATCCACTAGATGTCCTACAATCAACACTCAATCCAGATCTATCTGTGTTTGCATTAGCAGACACATCCTGTGAAATCTAGAAAGAAAGATGAAATTTAGTAATTTCAAACATAAATTTAACTGTAAGAACTAAGAATTGAAGAAGGATGAAAAAACATACAACTATTTCTCTGAGGCAAGATATACATGACTATTTATTATACATATGTTGAGTAAAGGTAAATTTACAATTATGAATAATTCCTTGGCCCAGTGTGTGAAACCTTACTTCAGAAGAATCACTTTTAGTGCATCCATTAAGATCTCCATTGCTTAAATAGGTCCTTAAGCTCCTATCATTCGGTTTTAGTTTAGTATCTTCACATTCCTCTTCCTCTCTGCAAATGTTATTTAACAAGAAAATCTGTCATAAAAAACATTTGAATATGAGGCAAAATGCCAAAATCTATATCCAGAAAATGAAAAAATAATCAGGAAAATCAAATCCTACCTTTTATCATTATTTTCTTGTAATCTCTGGATTGATACCTGTCCATTAAGAAACAAATCAGAACTATCGAAATCAACGTAGCGCAACAGAATCAGAAAATCAAAGAGATCAAATCAAACACTGACATGCAATACAGCATCAGAATGTGAATTCTTGATAGGAAGAGAAACTGAAGAAATCTTTGTAGCTTCTGCATAATCAGCAAAATCTATAGAAACTTCCCCAAAAATACTTGCTCTTGATAACCCCTACACACAACAAAACCCAGAAAAACCAAAACATATAAAAATCCAACACCACCACATTAACATGACAAAACAAAAAAGTCAACAAAATTCTTAAAAACATACCGTTGAAACAACAAAATAATAAATTTTTTCAGTAAATTTGCCATTCTTAGTATCATAAACAAATTTAACAGTTTCATAAACAGGATTCTCCCATTTACAAATTCCATCAGTTACTATAGCTTTCTCTAATCTTGTAGTTGGTTTTCCATTATCTCCAGGAATTATAGACAACACCAATGAATCCACACCAGATTGCACCACCTGAAAATTAAAATTGAAAAAAATTAATTACATTAAACACCGTCAAGAAAATTAAATTAGAATTTGAAATTGAAATTGAAATTGAATTAATGAAGGAATGTGAAAGGTACTGTACTATACCTGAGTGAGATGAAAGTGGAGTTTGAAAATAGCTTTGACTTTATTTTTGTCACTCCTCCATCTGAACATTTTGGATTAGTAACACCACCGACAGAGTTAGTTACTGATCGTGAAACATAGTATTTAACGGTGGATTCCGGTGACCGGAAAAAAACTGTTCCGGCGATCGAGTGTTGTTGAATGAATGTTATTCCTTAGAGTGTGGAAGAATGAAATGAAATGAGCGAGTTTAAATGTTTAATAATAAATTAAATTATAAATAATTTATTTATTTATGGAAATGAAAAAAGAGAGAGAGTGTGTAAGGAAGGAACAGATCTCAATCTCATCTTGTTGTTCTTCTTCTTCTTGTCTGTCTTTTGCCTCTTTGCTACAGTTTTTAAAAATTACTTACTACTACTACCAGCTACAATTATTATAATAATAATATTCAAATATTTAATTATTAGAACTAGAAGAACCTTCTCTGTATATAATTAATGGATTAATTCATTTATTTTTAATTATGGTAAGAGATTATTTAATTCTTAGATTATTACTGTGTCGTACTGTTTTTTTTTCTTTTTTTGAAGTATAAATATGTTAAAGTATATTTAATTTGTCTGTATTGTTTATTGCTATTAATATACTGACAATATATTGGAAATTATTTATATTGTTTTTATGAGATTTATTGCTGTGCATTCAATATTGATTCATAGGGTAAATTTTACTACAGTATTTACTATACTTGTAGATACTTCCTCCCGCTTTCAATTTCATTTATTTTTCATGTATATATTTTGCCGTCTTTTCTTCGATCTTAAGTAAAAAATTCTTTTTTCAGATTCATAATATGTTAATATTTTTATTTTTGTTGTAATTAAGATGAAAGTATTTTTTATAGACAAAAAAAGTTATTATTATTATAGGTAAGATAGAATGATGAATTGAAAACGTGAAAAGGAATTTGGATAGAGACAAAAATAAATGAAGGGAGTCGTTGGAACAGAGGCTTGAATTAGAGAATTCAAATCTGAGCGAGTTACATAAACTAGGCTGCCACTTTTGTTCAATCAAAACAGAGAGAGACGTGTCAACAAACTTCATACCCATATTGGGATTACTATTTTCTACTTGTAGTACAAAAAATAAAATCACAGTTTGTAGTAGTACAAAATACAGTAATTTATAATATATCAAAAAGAATATTTTAATGATCACAAGTCTTATATTTTTTTTTGGTACAAACAAGTCTTATATCAACTGACAAAAAATATTAAAGTTAATAAATCAGACATTATGAAGTCCGACTCTTCCATTTTTATATGTGTGAGCTTCTCATCCATTTTTCATTTTTCATTTTTCCTATCTAAAAAAAAAAGACTATTTATAATTTAGTATGCCACCATATATTTGTTTGGAGTCATTGTGTATGCTATTTAGTCACCGACACTGTGTACTATCCTTCTTTCCTTTATGTCTCGAATTATTATATAAGACTTTCTAAAAAAATTAAGATTATTTATAAATTTTACATATATTTATTATTTTTAAATATATTATTTATTATTGATAATGATAATTTATTTTAACCGTTGATATTAAATGTGTTTATACAAAAAAAATACTATATCCGATTCTTTTTATAAGAGACATTTCACTTTTCTAAATGAAAAATGCTTAATGGCACGACAAAGTTATCGTCATAACCGCACGACACTGTTGCCAACTCATAATAATGCATTTATGATTCATTCGCCCTCTTAATTTTAATTTCATTTAAAATACTAAAATATAAAATATTGTTTGCAGATTGTGACTGCATTATGATGTAAGTTATGATCTAATATACTTTTTATCTTTAAGGTCATGTTAACTGTTAACTGATGTTATATGGAGACACTAGTTAAAAGATAAAAGGTGTATTTGGTAAGCTCAATAAGATAGTTTATAGCTTATTGGATTAGTTTATAAGTTCGTTTGATTAAATAGACGTGTTTGGTAACAAATTTATCTAATTAGTTTATTGCATTTTTTGAGATGCTATTTCAAGTAGCGTATTGCTTATAACTTATAGTTTTTTACATTTTATTCCATGTTTACCCTTGTTTTTTTAATTTTCTAAAATTATAATAACTACCCACTAACCATGTACTTTTATGTCATTTTGTACTTACAACAGTTAAATTTGTCAAACATTTTAATTTTATTCTATTAAGTATTAACTTTTCAGCTATAAGTACCAGTTATCAACTATAAACTAGTTTTTCAGCTATTAGTTAACTTATAGCTTATTTTTACCAAACAAAGCCAAAAAATAATTTTTTGCATATCAAAATAATATTTTATTATACGTTAATTTATTGACTACAAAAATTCTAAAATGATTATATTATGTTTTATTTCATTAACAAGTGTCTCGAGGGCACTAATTAATATTTTTTTTATTTTTAATTTAATGCAAAAATATATGGAAAGAGATTATTGAAAGAGTCTAAGCAAGATATTAGACTCAAGTAGTTGATAAATTTCTCCGAGTTCGATTTCTAATAAGAACAACTTTTGATCAAATTTTATTTATCTCGCCGCCGAATTCTAAATTACTACATCTCATTATCTCATTCTCCTGAAACCACAAGGTTAAAAACTATAAAAAAAAATGTGACTCTAACTATTAAAATATTTATTTTCAAAGAAATATAAATAAAAATGGAATAAAACTCACAACTGGAGCCCATTAGCAACATGGATACATTTGAAACAAAAAATAAACATGGATACATTTATGGTCGTGCAATATCAACGAATGAGCGGTCGTGCCATATAGCATGGCTGTTTCTAAATTTATTGAATAATTAATGTATTTAGTCTGGAATGTTAGTCCAAGGTTGCACCATTATGCCCAACGGCCAAAGAAGTTAGTCTTCCTAAAAGCCGACATTGGAGCAATTGGTATTTACTATCAATCATAACTTTTCGGTGTTATCCTGACAATCATTAATGTTGAGGATGTCATATACGTTCTCTCATTGATGACCTTAATTCCGCATTGAAGACTATATAAACTCTTCTAGTGCAGGATGATCAGATACTTTACATTATATCTAAATATATTCACTTCACGCATAAACGGAGTTGGGCTTTAAATTGTTTATCCCTTCACCAAAAATCCTACCTATAATAATTGTGTCAATTTTTTATAATAATATTTTGACTTCTCGTACGTTATAGGATTCCTTTTTTTGGGTATGATCGTGATAATGAATTCTTAAATTAAGAGGCCCCGCTAAAGTATGTAGTTTTGTGTATTTTCTGCATTTCTTATTTAATTAATTTTGTACAAAATTAAACTTCTGACTTGTACAAAAAAAAAGACTTATTGTCGCCGCAAATAATCACAACAAACAATTGAGCTTTCCAGTAAATATTCTTTATGTTGAAATAATGGAATATAAAGCAATTAGTAATTGGAGTACTATTTTTTTATTATTAAATTTTTTAAATACTATGGAATGTATAAAAGATATTTTGACTTATTTAATATCACGCTTTTGTATTTATATTTTAAAAATTATATTATAATTAAAAAATTGAAATAATAAAAAATGCATGTATTTTATTTTCTTTGATAAAGGAGACTTGAGGTATTCAATCATGAGTATGGCTGATGACTTAAATTTATTACAAGACTTGGTTGTTAGTTTTTGTTAGTCTGTTGCACCGGTTCACAGAAATGTTGTAAATACATGTCCTAATGTAGCAGACGATGAAGGTGGTTTTTTTAATCATGGGCCCACAAAATTACTAAAGAATGTATTTGTTATACATATTATTTTTTTATATTTAATTATTTTAAAATAAAGCTAAATTTTACACTAATTTTATTGGGCATCAGTATCCAACAAAATTTTATAAGAAGAAAAACTAACATAACATTATTGTATACTGAAACTTTTTATAAGTCGAAGCACGTTTCAAATTCTTTTCAAGCTACCACTATTTAGCCATTTGATTTACGATTCAAATGTATAGTCCTAAATGTAAATGGAATACATTAAGGCTCTGTTTGGTGAAAATAGCGGTTAGCTGATAAACTAAACTAAAAGCTACTTGAAATAACATTTGAAAATAAGTTATAAGCTAGTAAAATAAGCTATAAGCTCATAACAAAATGATCGTTACCAAAATAGTTTTTAGCTTATAAGCTATAAACTCATTTTGAAGTCTTACTAGTCTCACATCAAATGAAATTGTCGTAAGATATGCTGATGAATGAGAGTGGTAGCGGGTTACATAGGAATAGTTTCCTTGGATTTTAATTTGAATATTCTTGGCTTTAAAGTTGGTCATATGCAGAGAGTGAGGTGAGCTCAACCAAGTCATTACTAGTGATCAATCACTTAATTAATCCATTCGTGGCCAACTTGTATAAAAACACAAGCTACCACAAGATAATAACTCAACAGCATCATGAAAACATTCTTAATAAACTTGACAGTTTCATGTCACTTTTAGGTGATAATTAATTATGTTACAAGAATAAAAACTTTAAAAAAAATTATTTTATGAATCTTAGGCAGTACTAGCAATTTTATTTTAATTACTTATGCAATTTAATTGGTAAGACAGGGTGTGTGTTGTGTTGTGTAATTGAGGAACAAAATCATAGACTCAAAGTACCTTTGAAGTTTCAGATCAAAATATACATACCACAACTACCAAACCTAACCATTAGTCCATATATTAATTAAATCGGGGTCCATAACCTATTGCTATCACAATGTTATACAAATTTACCTGGATCATGATTCATGTATATTTTATTATTAATCACATATATAGGAACCATCAAATCACAATGTTTTTGGATCTCTAGTGATTGCCTTTTATGGAAAATTAAACAAAGTCCATATGGTAGCATAGCTTTTGTGTTCACACAAATTCTGTTCATGCTGAATGTTTGATAGAACATTTGCCATTTATGGCAGCACCAGTTTTGATGGTGCATGTGTATCTATTGGCATCTATCCGGTTAAAGACAAATCAAATTCTTCTTTAAACCAGTTATATATTCGTCAACGGATAGATAAGTTTCTCTAGTATCAGAAATAAATAAATAAAAAAAAAAAACTATTTAGAATGATAAAAAATAAGAACTATTGTATTAACAAGTTGGTTGGTATATATGGACAAGAGTTTATAAGGAAGAAGCAATTTTCAATTTATAAGCCGGTTTGGTAGGGTTAAGTTAAGCTCAACTCCCAATTTCTAAGATGGTACCAGAGTCTCTCAAAGATCTGTTGGGTCATCCGCTATCGGGTCACCCACCATTTATATTCACGCATCAAGCCTAATAATGTTGGCATGAGGGGGTGTATTAAGAAGTCAAATTTAATTCCATGCATCAAGTACAATACTGTTGTGCGTGAGAGAGTGTATTAAGAAGTCCAATAAAAAGCAATCTTCATCTTATAAATGTATTTAATTTATTTTTTTAGTAAAAAAAACTTGTATTATTTTCTTCCCTTTTGTCGGTTAAAAACCTTATATTTTTTGGTAATTTTTGAATGAAATACACAACTTATATTGTTGGGTACCACTATCTTTCAATAAAATTTATTAAATTTTGTTTAAAGAATATCGGTACCAAAATAAACTCCAAATTACCAAAATATTTACCATCGTAATGTGCTTTTCTAAACCTTATATCCAGCAATCACGCTTCATGGTCCATAAATACACACTTGTGTGCCCGTTCTTTAAAAGTGTCACCATGACACTAGTTAAGAAAAATCAATATATAAAAAATTATATTGAAATTTGTGTAATTGATGTTTGTAAAATATAAAAAGTGTTGTTTTTAATGTAATCGTCAATCAGTGTCTTGGGGGCACTAGTTAGCATAACTCAAAGTTTAATTAGGTTATTGGTTGTATTTCAAAGGTCTGATCCGATTATTTAAAAAGTAGTAAAAGAAGTTCTTGTTGAAATCTTTGAAAAGAAAGAATAATAGGTTGTTTGCCCAAAAAGTTTCGACCTTCGAGAATTTGGTTGATAAGGTGAAAATCATGGCTTGGTGGTGTCTGAAGACTTGCAAGAAATGTTTTAATTTTTATTTGAATATGTGGTGGTTTGAACCATTTGACTTGTTTAGGGTGGTACCTCGGTATAAGATAACGATTACATGTTGCTTTTTGGCGCTTGAATCTTTATTTTTAATCGTTAAACTTCTTGTATATATATTTGTGGTTAGACACACCTTCTACTTAACTCGTTTCTAATATATATTATTTGGTTTCTTAAAAAAAAGTAGTGAAAGAAAATTCAAAGAGTCAAACTATAACATTTAACATTGATTTGCATGTCTACTAATTAGTCTTATACGAATGGTCAATCATTCATATACTCCTTTCGATTCTAAATATAAATAAAAAATCACTTTTTAGATTTATTGAATAATAGATAAATCTAATTTAACCTCTTCATTTTCACTCCCTAACACACCCACCCTCCTCCATCAGGCCATCCTTATAACACCTGATACTTTTTCCATCTTAATAACTGACTCCTAATTCACACAGATTAAATATAAGCATATAAATAAATAAAAGATGTAGGGTCTGTTTGATCTGTAAAATGTTTGTACTGGACAGAACAGTACATGACATTACAAGACAGAACATCACAGTACAAACGTATAAGATATTGAATAAATTATTTGTTTGTACGATGTTTGGTGGACAAAAGGTTATTTTGGTACTTTAGACAACTTGTGCAGAGGACAAAAAGTTGTCCCGTGGTTCAGTGGGGGACAAGAATTTCAATTTTTGTCCTGTCCCTTGGCCCCCAGTTTGTTCAGTACCAGGAACAGTTTTAAAATCAAACGCACCCATAGAAGAATATTTTTACTAAATAAATTTATAGTAAAAAATATTGAATTGTGAATGATACAATATAAATTATGTATTTATTTTTTTTGAAAATCGGTATCCGACTTGATGAGCGACTAATTCATTTTATTGTTGATTGATTATAAATTATATTAATTAGATGGTACATGCAACTGAATTTTTTAATTAATGTAGTATTACAAATAAGTTAAATAAATCAATCTTTGAGACAATTTTTTAACAAATAAATTGGTTATTTTGAAACATATAATAATATTCATTACTAGGAAAGACTTGATCGTTGGACACATTGGTCCATTTTATTATGAGACACTAAAATGGGAGCCATAAGAGTGTTGATGTTATCTAGCAGGCCATCATCATTGGTCCATATTCATTAACGGGGTGGACCCTTAATTCACTTTGTTCATTATGATTTCCAATTAAGATATTTACCACAAATTAATAAAAAATAATGAGTTTTCTTTAAAACGAATTGTTTGAGTGAATTTGAATTTCATTTTGATAAGAATAATTTTTTGTCGAACTTTATTTATTTTGTGGTCGAATCATGGATTATCAGATTCACTTCTCCTAGAACCATATGATTAATATAAAAGAAAAATATTAGTAAAATAATTTAAATGCACTTTTTCGTGGTCTATTATAAAAAATAAAATAAAAAAACAATAAAAGACTAGTTTCCATTTTAAAACCCCCATTTAGTCCCTCAATTTTTTTTTTTTTTTTTTTTTCTATCCTAAATGTTTAGTGTGGTCAAATAAACACCATTCATAAAAAGTCGGTAAATAACTTATGCTTATAAACAATGAAATTATGAGCAAAAAATGACCCTAAAATGCTTATAAAATTATTATTTTTTTAATGAAGTTATTCTCTCGAAAAATACAGTAGTCGGTAAATAACTTTTTAGTTTATAAATTTAAATAACCGTCAATTAATTAAGATATTGTGCTCAAGTGGTTAATAAGTTTTTTTAGGATGAATGGTTCGAAAGAATCTGAGTTTGATTTTTTTGAGAAGAATTTTTGGTTAATTTTAAAATAAGGGATCAAACTACAAAAGGAAGCTTTTAGGTTTATTATTAGCCAATGATGATCTTAATAATCAATCAACAATGAAATGGAAGGGCCTAATTACAATAAGCTTTCCTAGTTTCCACCTAACTCCATTACTACGTAGGATTCAACTAACATGCTAACTAATTTTGATAAGAGTCAAAACTTTGCCACTTATACTCTACTACTTACTTTTTTCAATTTCCAACTCTACCCCCAAATGTGCAAGTGTAACATAATGAGATGAGTTGAGACATCAAAGAAGTATGTTAATAATGAGGTTCAAAGTTTGATTTCTATTGCTAACAATTTCTCTCTTAATAAGTTGAGATTTATTATAATTAATATTCATCTTTGAAGAATAATTATAAGTACCTTCTTATAAATCCTTTACAACTCATGGTCACAATGTGTGCATTTTACAGATGGAATGAAACAGAGTCCATTGCTAGCAGTGATATTTGATAAAGCAAATTATTTGGTGGGATGAAGAAGAATGTGCACAAAAATTCTTACATGCATGTGATCAAACTTCAACTTTATCATATGCCAAGATCCGGTCATGTGGGAATCATTGACTATGTTTTAGATCCTTTTCTTCCAAAACAATCTTCCATACATATATAATCGATTCTATATATCAAATTCAGGGGAACATTAATTTCTTTAATAACTTAATCAACTACTTAATCTGGACGTCGTGCTATAAATATTACAGTAATTCATTTTATATAAACAAAAAAATGTGAGCCTACATTATTGGTTTCTTTGATAGGAGGTAGGACTATAATAATTATTGAGTATTTGTGTCTCTATTAATTCTGTCCAAGTTGATAAAGTAAGCAAAACATGTCTAATATTCTATATATAAATATATAGGATATCAAATTTTTGTGCAACTTATTTTTGTTTTAATTTTACTACTCTTCATTAAAACGCTATTTTTTACAATTTTGCATGTCTTTACTAAATTAAAGAGTAAAAGAAGATGATTCCCCGCAACTGCAATGAAAAGAGGCTGAAAATATTTGATGTTGGAATTGACACTCGAACCAGATTAGTGTTGGGTTATTTACTTTAACCTTTTGAATAAAGAATGAAGGAGATGAAATTTGAGAGAGATGGAAAACTATGAAAAATGTAGAAATTGATTAAGGGGAAAGTAAAAATCTTATTCTTCCACAAAGGGTCTTATTTGTTTATATACAATAGGTAGTTGCTTCAAATGCAAGCAACTGCATAACTACCTAAGACAAACAAAAAAACTAACTGACTGACAACTGTACATAACAACTGGTAACTGCCTAATCAGAATAATGTTACAACATTCATCTGACTCAACATTGCACAGTTTGAATTATAAGAACCAATAATTAGATGGTCCAATGGACCGGATACTGATGGTGAAGAAAAAAAATAAAAGAAGATATTATAAAAAAAAAAAACAAGAAGAGTAAAAGAAGAGGGAGAAGATGAGAGAACGATAAAATCAGGGCAAATTCTATGGTACATAAGATAAATTTTATTGTATCGGTACATTAGATTATTAAATTACTAGGTAAATGATTTTTTTTTCAAAGAAATTATTTTTCTATCATTTAAAATATCATAATAACTAAATACTATTTATCAAAATTGTAAAAAAAATAAAATTTTATATTTTTTTGAATTTTTATCACTCATAATAGTTAATATTGAATTTTTTATGGAAAAATGTAAAAAAATTAGTGTAATGCTTAAAAAACATTGAAATTGTGTTTTTTCTTATGACATTATCATCACTGAAATACAATAATCGGCAAATGATTTTTTAATTTGTAAAATAATCATTAATTTATTAATTAAACAATTTAATGTATCGGTACATTGAAATTTTTCATATGTACCATAGAAGCTCCCTAAAATCAGACAAACAAACATGTTAGCTGTTATGCATAGTAGTGAATATTTATTTTGAAGCCAATAAATTTGAACCTTGTAGCATACATTTGCCATTAAAAAAAAATTCTCTACTAAATTAAACCATGGCTTAGCAGTGAATGTTTATGTCAACTCCTTCTGCTTATAATATAGTCAATATATGCTCAATTATTAGAATACTACTTGTTTGGCAAACAAATACCAATCAGTGAAGAGGAAAGAGGAAAAAAGTATTAGTAATATATACCTGGCAGTGGCACTATAGAGGAAACAAACAAATACGATCACTATCTAATATCTATGCATCATGTGGTCCAACCAAGAAGTATATAGCTGGCTAGTTTTGATATTCTTTCTTTTCATTTCATAGTGTATATTGATATTATATATTATTGTTCCTCACGTGAATTATGTTTTTAATTTCACTTCATTATAGGAATTAGGAAGTAAGAACGTGATCCTTTACTCATTAATTAAGTCTCAGATCAATATTTTAGTTACAATTAAATTTAACTTAGATATATGATCAAAATATCGAGTATGAGACATGATGAGGTTGTGTTATTTGTGTGCATGCGCAAACATATGTACACATACATAAGATAATGAGAGACATGAAATTGAAAGGCAATATTAGAAGGTGGTCATCATCACGTGAAGATGGTCGACCCCATTATCTAACATGTAGGCTATAACACAGTGACACTCACAAGAAGCCCCAAATTGCAATAAAAGCACATTGTTTAAATGGGTCCCTAGGAGCTCCATCTATAACACTCTTCCATTCCACATGATTTGTGTTGGCCCATTTGTTGGAATTGTAAGCACAATCATGCACCTTATTCTGGCGCTGAAAAATTAAAAGAAAGAAAAAAAGTAAGAAAAAATTGATGCCAATTTGATGTGTTTTTCTAAAAGACTAGATGATGATGATGATGATGATGGTAAATAAAAGAGAAAAGATAAAGGTTCATGTGCTATGGTACCAAAGGTTTAGATGTCTCACGTGATCAAAGAAACCCTACACCTTTGTTCACTTTGATCTTTATCTTTTTCTTTAATTATTTATCAAGTAACAAAATTGATCAACATTTTGTTAAAAAAATATATAAAAATTTGATGAAGATGAAAGGTGGTTGGTTGTAAACAACACGAAAAATCCCTAAGAATGTGTATCTAAATTTTGTGAGTAACTAAATCCATGTATCATTCCAATTAGAAAGATCACACAAATTAATATATATGAACATATGTTCTTATAAACATATATAATATTAACACATGAGAATACTTTAGATTTAAATATACTTTTAGAAACAATATAATTTGTGTCTGGATTGAACAAGCACTAGTAGTAGTGAGATGGCTCATGGTAGGGAAAAGAAATCACACTGAAATCTAAATAGTCCCAAAAGCTGAATGTTAACATGTGTGAGTGGACTTTAGGAGGGGGGAGAGTATTAATCTGTCTTTGATAACTATGTGGGAGGGACATTTATTAGATGGAAACTGGACCAACGTCCCACATAAAGCCCAACATGTACAATTTTACCTTTTACCTTTCAAGTAAATACATGTTTTGATGTGTCTTTCTAGATTATACTAAACTTAAGTGTACATTCACTTCGATATACACATTTGGATTATGATGATGCAAACTTTGTGCATTGACGATTGTATCAAATAGCTATTAAGCATCACTTACTTGATACTTGTCAAGTTTGGGTCCTCTATTTATGGATGGCATGGTATTATTATATATCCTCGTATAACGATTACCGCAATCACCATCCCTCGCAGCCACACATACAATAAAGATTCGATCGTGCGTTAGTATGGGTTCATGAAGAACATTTAACTAGGGTTTGAATATACTCTAGAGCACATATTATCCATCCAGGATATTATTAAAGCATGACAAAAATCAAGAGAAAGCAAAAAATCAAGTAACTTCTTCGATAGGTCACCGAGTTAGTTAGAATTAGTTTAGCTTAATTTCACTATTACCAGCTACATGCTTGTGTACAATCAACTAGTATACTCTATTTCGAGTTGAGATCCTCTCCATTTCCACTTTTTTCCATTTGTTCCATTACTAAAGTTTTTAAATGTTTTGGGGTGTATTAGTCAAAAAAAAAATGTTTTGGGGTGTATAAAAGACATTTGGACCCACATAATGTCACACTTTTACATTTATATTTCCAAAACTATATAATAATGGAGGAAATGGAAAGAATAGGAAATGAGGAGAATCCTAACTCCTCTATTTCTTATATATAAACTGATTGTATATTCCTTTTTCATTGATGAAAACATAATGATTTCATTCATAATTTTTAAATCCATAATATGGTATCAGAGTCTGGTTCATGCATGATGACCTTATTTTACACAAGTAATGTTTTTCTTTTTTTGGGTAGAAACACAAGTAGTGTTTTTATTACCTGTGTAATTATTTTGTAACTATCTCGAATGTACAAATTTTATTACAAGTACATTATAAAAAATGTATAAATTATTACAAGTAATTCAAGATTTTTCACTTATTTTTGTACGAGTTATATATTTTGTATAAATTATATAGCACATAATAATTAATTATTTATTTTTGGGGAGCTTTTTTGATACATTGATAAATTGAAGTGTAGTGGTACATTTAACTTATAATTCAATAAATTAATGATATTTTTTATGAATCAAAAAATTATTTTTCGATTATTGTATTTTAAAGAAAGTCATTTCATTAGAAAAAACATGATTTGAATTTTTACAAGCATTACATTATTATTATTTTCATAAAAAATAATAAATTTTCACTATTATGAGTAATAAAAGTTCAAAATAAATACCAAGAGTGAATTGGTTCAAGTGGTAAGAGTCTTGGTTCCCTTAAGCATGTGATCAGGAGTTTGATTTCTGGCTCATGTATAACGAGAAAATTCGGTTGGGAGGGGAGAACCCACCTTGTGTGCCCCACATGTTCCCAGAAGAAGATTAGTCATCACTAACGGCAGTGGAAACTTCGTACCAATAAAATGATTAAAAAAAAAAGTTCAAAATAAAATTTATTTTATTTTGCTAACCGATTTGGTAAAAAATATTTATTTATTATAATTTTTAAATTTAAATGATAAGAAACAAAAACATTTATTTAATTATTAATTTAAAGAATTAATACAGATGCACCAGTACATTCGCATTTTCAAATGTACATAGAAATTACCTTTATTTTTTGTTGAAAAATGTCAACAAACAATGTTTTTTAATGGCTGCACTTATCAGACTGCATAAGGACCAATCTTTGCATTTTGCAAGCCCAATGCAGTTAGACGCGCTCATTAACGTTGAACCATGGATATTGACTATCTACACCCTCAAATTAACTCCTAACCCCTAAATGTATATATTCCTATTAATCTATGAAGCATGGACACTCCTCAGATTAGACGTGTCCGTATCAGTGTCGGACACCGACGCCGACACTTATGATTACACTAAATTATCTCATTTTTTCAAATTATTATCGGTGTCAACGTGTCGGTGTCTGTGTCGTATCCGGTGTCCGTGTTAGTGTCCGTGCTTCATAGCTATTAATACATATTATATTCGGAATGAGGATTGCTAGGAACACTCTTTTTTTTGTTTGGTAGAAAAGGAACACTCTTTTTTACTATTTTCTCTAACACTCATTTTCTAATCGCTTTAAGTTAATATGGATCTCATACTTTGGAAATAGTTCACATACAAAGTGGTGAAACCCACATGAATTTTATTTAATTAGAAAGTGAGTGTTAGAAAGATTGTTAAAACGAAAGTGTTTCTAATTGTACTTCTCAATTTGGAATAGTTTCTTTGGAGAGCAGATTCCCTCCCGTCAAGTTTCCCTCCTGTCACATATCAGCCCTCCATTCCTTTTTTTATTTTACTGTTCATATCATTGAAAAAAATTGGATGGTCCAGATCACTATTGGACAACCTCCAGTTAATATTAGACATGAGAGGATCCACTCTTGTTTCTTTGTAAGGCTTAGGTGTTTTCAAGAAGTAATTTTCAAAATATCATAGTGTGTTCTCAATATTAGTTTCTTTAATGTAATTAAATTTTATAAACTAATTTCTTTCAACACTCTTTTATTTTTTTAAGAGATTTTTACATTAAATAAAATGTAATTTTAAAATGACGACAATGCTTTTCAAAATTAAATCCCAAATAGTATTAGTGCTAGTAACTTCATTCGAAAATTTTGAGCTTAAATTAACCTAAACATCATCAAGCCCAAATGCTAAGATCATCACTTCTTTTAAATAATAAAATCCGATAAAAACTCAACCGATCCCCCACTATTATTTTCTATCCCTCTAGCACGAAAACATTTACACTAAAAAAAGTGCGCTAGGGGGGTAGAAAAGAATAGTTGGGGGATCAGTTGAGTTTTTATCATAAAATCCTATCGTTCTAACAATAAACAAGGGAGAAAGGGAGTGCAAGAAAATGAGGAGGAGACAGCTTAGCTAGGGGAAAGGTAGGTGTTGAAATGAGATTTGGATGGGTGTAGATAGCAAGTTACTTATTTTTATGCGCAAGAAACGTTAAAAGGCCTTGCTATATTTGGCCTACTTATTTTATTTTTTTAAAATGCTGAAGTAACTTTTCGCCTATTATTATCTCATGAAGCAATATATCATTGCACATAAATCATATATAACGCACAAGAAATTGGAAATATATTTGAAAGTTCAATGCTCTAATTGATGATCGAAAGATTTTATTTTTTTAGAAAATAAAGTTGCTTTGGGAAATATCCTATTATATAATTACACATTGCATTCTTGTATGATAATAATATGATACACAATACCATAAACATAACAACTAAACATTTTTGTTAATTAGTACAAATTCTTCAATTACATTTCACAACTGAGCTAAGCTAAATCCAAATGCATACTCAATCTAACGATATACTACATGCAATGAAGGCGTTGTTATTAGTTTATTAATCAATTAGGTCGAGAAGTAAGTGAAAATATCGATGTCTCCGAGGATGCCAAAACCTTTTATGTTGGATAAGGATTGATGAGATGAAGAAGATGATGCTTTGTTATCTTTGGCTTCAATCCTATTATTATAGCTACCATTTCTTTGTGAATGTGATTTGGAGCTTGTCATAGATGTTGATGCTGCCCTCTTCTTCTCAAGCCTTCGCCTAGTAACATACTCTTCCGGAATGAACACATCCATTATTGTGATAACTAGAACTTTGACCCGTGCGGTGCACGGGTCGAATTAGTTGTAATATGAAAAAAATAAGATATAATTTTTTTAACACTAAAACGTATATAAAAAAGTCGAGTACCATTAAGTATTAGTTCGACAATAAATTTGGATAAATGTTCATTCAACAGAAATAAAACGTATATAAAAAAGTCAAATATCATTAATTATTAGTTCGACAATAAATTTGGATAAATGTTCATACAACAGAAATTATGGTGTATTACGAAATACTTTTTTATAGACTACATTGAAAGTTTTATTCGTAGATTCACCGTCTTCGTCCATAATCAATATTTTTAATCATTATCTTTAAATAACTCTTGATGTTGCAACATACAACTGACCATGTAAAAACATTGTTGACAAAAGATATATCCCAACATGCTTAAGCGATTGTTCGTGACTCTTATTAATATAGTCATCGCAAAAGAAAAAATTAAAGGGATGCGGGTTCGATTCTCATACTTGACCTTTGAGTGAGCCTAGACTTTCTCTATTCGAGTGAGTTCCACTTCTCTTGAAGCGTAATACCCTTACTGCTAGTAGACAAATTTGTATTTTTTTTAATATAATGGACCACATGAAAAAGAGAGGAAAAATGAGAGGAAAAAAAAATAGGTTTTGGGTTAGCATTTCGGAGCAAGTTTAGAATATAAGAGATATAATAATAATAATAATAATAATAATAGTATGAAGCTAATAATAATAAATATTTAACATGGTAAGTTGAAGGTTGTGAGTTCGCTTCTTGCTGAGGTATTTTTTAACATTTTATTTGAATTAACAATAACAATAATAATAATAATAATAGTAATAATAATAATAATATAATAATAATAATAATATAGGAAACTAATAATAATAAATATTTAACATGGTGAGTTAAAGGTTGTGGGTTCGATTCTTAGTGATGTATTTTTTAACATTTTATTTGAATTAATGTTAAGGTTAAATGAGAGGAAAAATGAGCGGGAAAAAAATTAGGGTTAACAATAGCAAAACGGAACAAGCTTATAATATAAGAGATATGTGTGAAAATGAAGAAGTTGTTGAGTTGGGTGAAACAAAAATAAATAAATAAATAAGGTTGAGATGGACGTTGTGGATAAATAGATTTATTTATAGGGAAATGATTGTTCGAGAACAAAATTTTGATGTTCTTTTTTTGTGTCTATGTATATTTTTATTTTATTTTTGGTTGAGTATATATATATATATATATATATATATATATATATATATATATATATATATATATATATATATATATATATATTTAATAATTGAGTCTATGTATATTTTTTAAAACGTGTGTAAGTTGAAGAAAAAACAAATAAGTGGAAAATAAATATCGATGGGCTTATATTTGTTTCAAATTTAAATAAATATAAATTTGACTTTTGCTTATATTTAAAATTAAAATAATGTTGATTAATATAATTATTACTATTATTTCTTTATAGAATATTGTTATTATTTTTCTAAGACAATATTATTATTATTAATATTAATTAATAGGGGAGACAAGAGATACAATGGGCTTTTAGTCCCATGTTTTTAGGTTTCACAAACAAACTGGCAACGCAAAGGTAATGTGTGAGCGAGCCATGTCACATGTGGAATGAAAATTGGGTCAGTCTCGAATATTGTTTCGGTTTTAATATTCGGTGCATCAACAAAATCAACGTGCATATTCTCTCAAACCCTAGTAAAGTTTGAGTTTATAAACAACCCATTTTTTTATTAACCTCTGGTTCCAAACAGAGATGGTCCGATAATTTAGAGTTTTATTACAAAATAAGTAAAATTTGATAAAAAAATTATTTTTATTAAGAATTGAACTAGAATTCTCTCAAACTCGGATTCCTAAGAAGAGTTCATTAGTCACTTAAGTTCAACGTTTTAGTTTATAAACAACTATTCTAGGGGGGAGGAGTGGGTCTTCTTTGTGGAGGGAGATAGCGAGGATTCGGGATGGAGTGGCAGATTTAGGGGGTGGATGGTTTGAGGAGAGTGTGGTGAGAAAAGTGGGGGATGAGCAGTGACGGACCTATGTAGAGGCCAAGTGTGGCCTTGGCCACACCAAAATTTTCAATTTTTTTTAATATATATATATATAGAGTTAAATATGTTTTGTCCCGTGAGTTTAATTCAGTTGGTTGGGACATCGCATATATTATTCAAGAGTCGGGGTTAGAATCCCGAACACTCAGTTATTCACTTTTAAGGTGAAATTTTTAGCCATTAGGCTACTGGACTAAAAAAGAATTGAATATATTTTTGGTCTCTATAAAATAGTGACATTTTAAATTTAGAATTTACTTAATTTTTATTAAATTTTTAATCCCTAAAAAATTATCATCCACGCAATTTTGATCTCTACTATTAAGAAAATTTGTATTTTTTGAATGATTATTTTGTATGTATGGTTAAAAAAAGTTCATCTGAAAAAAGAAAAAGAACAAAATATTTTATTTATGGGTCATACTTTTCATTATGTTTATCTTGAATTGTTGTCATTTTTAAAAGTTATATTTAAATATATATCATGTCAAAAAATGATAAATGAAAAAGAAGTACAATTATTTAGTGATGTAAATTTCCACTTGGATAAGTTTAATGTTAAATATGGTGAAGAGAATACTAAACTATGGTGAAGAGAATACTAAACTTTTAATATTCTCTGTCTCTAATTTTTTATTTTTTTATCTTTTTATTTTTCTCCCAAAATTTTAGTTCTTTTTTTTTATGAAATTCTTTTAGTTCTTTTAAAACACCATAGTACAGTTAATGATATTTTACCTATTGTTCCCTTATAAAAACTAAAAACACCTATAAATTAATTTTTTTAATAAAAAGTAAGAGTAAAAATAACATAACATTTCAATATTTATTATTTTCTTAATTTATGTGCGAAATTCTAAAATGACCAAAGATTTGAGACAAATAGTCTAAATGTTTCGTGCTTGAATTCAACATTGTATTTAAAACGTTTAATGCTAATAAATTTTGGTCACACCAAAAAAAAAATCCTAGATCCGTCCCTGTGAGAGGTTTTTCTGGAGACGTTTTTCTGGACTTATCCATGGGTGGATGGGATTCCCTTATGTGAGAGGTTTCAGCTCTTATTCGATTTGTCGGTGAACAAATCAAGTACGGTGGCTGAATATTTCTCTTTAGGATGGGGGGCCGGAGGAGAGGCGTGAGTGTGGCGGAGACAGTTGTGGGCGTGGGAGGAGGAGATGGTAGAGGAGTGTCAGGCTCTACTTCATAACTTTGTTTTGCAGGACCAGTCTGTTGATATGTGGATTTGGCGGCCTGACCCTATACGAGGGTACTCAGTGCGGGGGGCGTATCAGCTTTTGACTTCTCATCAGTCCATTCCGTTGATTGATACAGAAGACCTTATTTGGCACAAACAGATACCCTTGAAGGTGTCCATTTTTGCATGGAGATTGCTACGGAACAGGTTGCCTACTAAAGACAATTTGGCAAATCGAGGCATAATCACTGCAAAAGCTCAGTCTTGTGTGGCGGGGTGTGGGGCCTTGGAATCGGCTCAGCACTTATTCATTTCATGCAGCACTTTTGGCTCTCTTTGGACATCGGTTAGATTGTGGCTTGGTGTGTCGTCAGCTGATCCTCTTGACCTGACAGATCATTTTAGTCAGTTTACTTTCTTCGCAGGAAGTACACGAGTACGATGCTCTTTCTTGCAGCTTATTTGGCTCCTATGAGTTTGGACAATTTGGAAAGAAAGAAATAATAGGTTATTCAGAAACTCCGAACAGTCCATATCTCAACTGATGGACAAGGTTAAACTTCATTCTTATCGGTGGCTGAAGTCTTCAAATATTACTTTAGTTGCTAACTATCATTGTTGGTGGTCGAGCACGTTTCTTTGTTTGGCCATATTGTAACTTATCTTTCATGACTGTTTCTTGATTGATGTAGTTGAGTAACTCTTGTAGTCTTCTTTGGCACACCTTGTGCTGAAAATGCTATTTTGGTTGATTAATATATATTTCATTTTTGCTTGTTCAAAAAAAAAAACTATTCTAGCTTCTAAATATATCAGCCATGGTTGTTATTGTTAGTCCTTAAATATAATTTTTGTTGGTTATTTTTGTCTTTTAAAACAGTTTATTAAGGCCTACATTTAAGTCCAAAAATGGGAAGGGTTTTACTTTAACATTATGTATAACAATAACTCATTATTGTAAAAATTCAAATATAAGTGAAGATTAAAATTTGATATTTTTCAGCTATAAATTACTTGAGCAAAATCCAAATATTTGACAATTTAATTTCTATGTATTATATTTATAATGTAGCGACAAATGTTGTAACAAAAAAAAGTGATCAACGACATGGATTAATTAAAAACGCAAAAATTTAAGTGATCAAAGCTTGTATAAATTAAGTGAAGAAGGTAACCGGTTAAGTTAAGAAACCAGGCAAATTCTCATAATTTCTAATGTACCGGTACATTATGTAATTAAATTAATATATAAATGTATATTTTTTAAAGGAAATTATTTTGCTTATCATTAAATTGATTATAGTAACTAAATATTATTCATCAAAATTGTCAAAAATATAAAATTTGATATTTTTTTATTCATCATAATAGTCAATATTGATTTTTTTTCTAAAAAATATTAGAAAAATTAGTGCAATGGTTATAAACCATGAAATTGTGTTGTTTCTTGTGATATTATTATTTCTAACGTACAATATTAAAAATAATTGTTAATTTATCAATTTACTGATTTAATGTACCAGTACATTTGAATTATTCGAATGTGCCGTAGAAACTCCCAAGAAACAATAGAAACATAATGGTTGTGTCTGTAATTGTGCGGCTTAAGCATTCAAAGATTCGATATTTGACTATTACGTACAGAACTTTCACAATTGTATTAATAGAATTAAAAAAATTGAATATTTAAGCCATATACTTATGGACACAATTAAAAATAAATAAATTCTATTGATATAATTGTAAAAAAAATTAATGCTAAATATAGTATATAGTGTGCTAACATTTAACATTATATGAAATGACAATAATCGATTATCTTTTTCGTCAAAAAAAAAAAAATCGATTATCTTTGAAACGCATGAATAGTAAATATAGATTAAATAAACTAAAGAAATGAAAACTGACAAATAATATATTAATGCATTGCATAATAATAATAAAATAAGTATCAAATTTATGTATGCGATTTTGTTTCCTTTAGTTTTGAAAAAGTCATCTATATTTTAATATGATCAAAACAATTTTCACAAAGAATATATATTCAGTAACATCCAATAATGTTAGGTTTTATGCGGTTTTTAGTACAAGATAAAGATAAATTAATTGTTACTTTTTTTTGTCACAATTTTTTTTTCAATTTGTAGATAGGTGAAATGACAAATCATTGAAAACTTAACGCACATAAAACTGAAATAATCGAAGTTTGAATCCTATACCTTCAAGATCATATGCCGCCCCCATAGAGGATTGAAGTACTTGTTAATCCTTTGCATCTACCGTATATGGATTTGAATGCTCTTAAATAATATTCTCTCATATTGTCTATTCTTTTCTTAATCTAATGGTCATAAAGAGAGAAAAAATTAAGAAGAAAAAAAAAATGAACGAATGGTTAAGATTACAACAACATGACAAACATGAGATAAAAAATTAGAGGGATTCAAATCCACGGTCTATTATAGAGTTTGAAGTTGGTTCTGCGATATGTTGCAGCTCCAATAGATGATCCAAATTCAAATGTCTTACCGTATATGACCGAAAATAATGTTCTTTTTGTCTTCTAATAATAATTAAATAATTCCCATCAATTAATTGGCACCAAAATATAACAATTTATATTTGTTAAATTTGAGGTATTTAGGTAAAGGAAGGGAAGAAAACAATAAGAAAAATAAATAGTATTGATAATACCTAAAATAATATGTTTACATTATTTACATAATTTACATCATAAAACAGTATGATACTGCTCGGTATTTATAACCGAGTCAATATTTAAATCTAAACTAAATCCCTTAATTATAGGTATAAAATAAACAAACCTAAATATATTTTCTCAACAAATATAATATAAAATTTATACATATCTTAATATATTCTAACACTCCCCCTCAAGCTAAAGCTTACTAAGCTTTAGCTTGATACAAAATAAACCCTGAAAATAAATTAAAGTCCTTGAAAGCGCCAAGAGTAGAAATCAAGTAAGTAGTATAGCAGCGGCCGAAGCATGAATCCATATCAAATTAAGTAAAATACCCGCGGATTAAAGCATCACAAACGGAGACCCGCGGATTAAAACATCACAAACGGGACCGCGGATTTAAGTATCACAAACGGAGACCCGCGGATTAAAGTATCACAAACGGGACCGCGGATTAAAACATCACAAACGGGTAACGGAAGTAAAGGTAACGGGAACTCATGAAAAAGTGGCATGTGGGCTGCATATGTCAGGGTAACAAAAGGGGTAAAACAAAGTTAAGTAAAGTATTAATAAGAACGAAAAGGGTAACAAAATAAAAAGGTGGAACAAAATAAAAAGAATGACGGCTAGGGTTTATATGAACAAAGTTAAGTAAAGCAGCGGAATTATGTTTCAAGGTGGATACCATGGCTCTGATACCATGTTAAATTTGAGGTATTTCGGATTAAAGCATCACAAACGTATTATTAATAATATTTTACATTATTTACATAATAAAACAGTACGATGACCTTGGTATTTATAACCAAGTGAACTAATTTAAATATAAACTAAATCCCTTAATTATAGGGAATAAAACAAACAAATCTAAAAATATATTATCAACAAATATAATATAAAATTTATACATATCTTAATATATTCTAACAATATTGAAATTTACATGATATTATGATAATATTGTTTTGTTGTTTGGGTTGGGGGCGGGGGTGTAGTATTAAGTTTATTAGTCCACCTAAATTGACACCAATCGAACCTGAGACATTGAAATGAGCATACATTAAGGACTCAAACCAACACCACTAGGTCAATCCAAGTGGGTGGGTGTATTGTTTCTGATCGTATAAATTATAATCCTGAAAAGTGCCAACAACAAAGTGTATACATGGTGTATAACATATACTACTAATCTCGAGAAAATGACAAAAATTAAACGAATTTTGTTTTATCTATAATCTATAATAATATTATTTAGGAGGCTTTTTTCAAAAGAACTTTGCCACATGTCAGTCCCATATGTGATATGCTCTCATATTGTTTTGACAATTAATGTAATAATTTTTGAATCAATGTAATCAATGTAATAATATTATTTAGTGATTTTGTTATTTTTGAATCTATAATAATTAATGTAAATACATAGAATATACAATTACAACAAAAAAACAAAAGTACAACAAAAACAAGTACAATAAAAATAAGTACAACAAATAAATAATAAGTACATGCTTCTAAAAAAAAAAATAAGTACGTGAATATATAAACAAGTACAACAAATAAACAAGTATAACAAATAAGTACAAAAAAAAAATCTATAATATATAGAATATATAGAAGTAACGTGAAACCTGTTAAAAAAAGAAGAAGAAGTAAACCTGCTCTCTAATCATTTTTGTAATCATTTCAAATAATCCTATTAATTATTACAATAAAGAAAATCAATTCAATTGCAGTGAAAACAAACACATAGTCAAAATCAATTAAAGGAAAATATTTCAAATCATAATCAAATCATACGGTGAATCAAAATCATTTAATGAATTTTTGAATTTATATACCTATATAAAGGCACATAGTCAACCAACATTATTCATAAACCATTCATTCATTAGTATTTTAGTCGTGCCACGGCTTTCTAACCTTATTTCTTCTTCATTTTTTCAAGAACTTTCTAACCTTAATTCTACCTACTAACCTTTGCTTTCATTTATATATGTGTTTCAAGATTTTTGTTAATTATTTCCAGGTGGTTCGATGAGAACATCAATACCAAAGGTAAATTTCATGTATTCATGGTTTTTGCAATATAAAAACTTGTGCTATATTTTTTATTTTACACCGTCTTGATTTGAATCGAAATTGAATCTAAGATTGTATTTGTTTTATTTGCAGGTGCTTTGGTTACTTGTGTCATCTTACTAATAATAGAAGACAAAAAATATTATTCATCACTCTTTGTAAACTTTGTTTAAGAAGGCAAAATATTATTCATCTTTCTTTATAACCTGTATTTACTACTTCATATTTGTTATGGTGATACGAAAAAATGTAAGAAATTATTCATATGTAAATTTGTTTAAGACAAAAAATATATTATTCATCTCTTTTTGTAAACTCTGTTTAAGAAGGCCAAATATTCATCTTTTTGTATAATCTGTATTTAATTACTACTTGATATTTGTTACGGGTGATACGAAAAAAATGTAAAAATTCATATATAAATTTATGACGCATTTTCTATTTTTGAAACGACAAACTATATATTAAAAATCTTCTCCAATCACAAGATCGGTCTGTACACAAAAATTGAATACATCATTGCATTAGCAAGTTAAGGCAAAATCGAGAAAGAAAAAACAATAGTAATCTCATAGCTCCTCATATTTATTATTTTATTTTTTTGCTAACATGGCAATATTATAAGCCTCTCAAATTCAAAAGTTTTATTTAATTTGCCTTGCTAATTCCAATTCATTCAAATGAAAAATCACATAAAACAAAAAATCTAATTTAAGAAAATAATGATTTCCAATGATCAATATATAATTCTAATTAATTATTTACATTGCTAATTCTAATATTTTTTTGACACATAAATTATACATGAATTAAAATATATAAAACAATATGTCATAAAATTAAAGTCATTATGTTTGGTTTAGTAGTGAGGAATTTGGGTAACATACATGAAGTCATATGTTCGATTCTCACTAGAAACATTTGTAAACAAAAAAAAAATGTGTCATAAAATAATTTGACATATGTAAAATCATTAAAAATTTTGGTTTTCTACCCAAAGAAATTCATTGATCTATATGAAACAAATTTAGAAAATAAAGGATAATCTTTATTATAGCATACAAATAAATGGTATTCAAAATTGTTTGAAGTTTATCGGGCAATGTATGAAAAAATCCCTAATATAGAATATGGTTTTATTTTTTTGGTGGGCATAGAATATGGTTTTATTTTAGAAACATTTCAATTCAATTATATATATATATATATATATATATATATATATGGTTATTGTTATTATAAGGTAACGGTGAATTCAATTGAAACATTGAATAAAATATGTGATCAATTTTTTTATAATACATTAATAAGAGATCTATTTTAATTTTGTAATTTATTAATATTAATTGTAGTTTATATTTTTACTCATGTTAATACGAAGATCTATATTTTTTTATTTCAATGAGATGATGCCTATTTTTTTTTAATTAGAAATGTCTATGGGTACATATATTTTTACTCACGTATTAATACGAAGGATTTTTTTTTTTGTAATTTCTACAGGAACATATGTTTATTAATATGAAGACTCATTTTTTATTGTTCTAATTTTAACGAAATTTACATTTTTACTCATATTAATACGAGGACTATTTTATTTATTACTACATAAACTTATATTTATTTTCATATTAATACGGGATCTACTTTATTTTATTATAATTTATACTATAGTTTAAATTTTTACTCGTATATTAATACGAAAGTCTATCTTTTTATTTTTAATTTTTTTTTACATGTCCTATATTTTAAGTCATACATCAATACAAGTGCCTATTTTTTATTGTAATTTCTACGGGAATAGATATTTCTATTTGTGCATTAATATGGATGACTTTTTTTAAATTTCTACCTATATCTATATTTTTATCCATATATTAATATGAAGACCTATTTATTTTATAATTTTTATGGAATAATGTATATTTTTAGTCATATATTAATAGGGAGACTATTTTTTTATAATTTCAACGGAACATGCATTTTTAGTCGATTTTTTTTTGTTATTTATATTGTAGTCTATATTTCTACTCATATATTTTTTTGAAGAAGACAAAGAAATATATTAAAATAAATTAAACTCAAGATGTGCCTAAGTATAAGAGTTCATACATAAAGAAACCAACAAAGATCAGGATCATCCAGTGTTGAGACCTATACAAACTTTAGGAGACATTATTTTGTTGTTGTAATTCATATCCACCTCAAAGTCTTTCTACAAAATCTCAACGTCTCTTCCATATATCTCTCATAGAAAAATTATTTTTCACTATGATACATTTTTAATTTGATAATAAAATACTTATTATTGGAATCTACTCTAAGAAAATCTATAACACTATACATAAATTTTACAGTTCATTTTTATCACAAAATGTTATTTTAATTATTAAATTATATAAAATTGTAAATATTTATGCAGTTGTCATTAATGATTTTTCATTAGCAATTAAAATTTTAATTTTACAGTTTAAAGTAAAATATATTAAAATATAAAATATATTATTGATAAGTCAATAAATCTATAAACGCATTTTTACCCGTGCTTGGCACGGGTCTGGATACTAGTTGATAATTATACTAGAACTGTAGAACATATATATATATATATATATATTCATACAAATAAAATGCATCCATCCTTTGGTGAAAAGCTAAAAGAGATTATTTTATGATCCAATTCAATCTATAATCGTATTCATTCATAATCCAACAACTCTTCTTGGAGAGGCAGAGTTAACGCCTTATCACTCCTTCATTATTCCAACAATAATAGAATAGATTATAGTAATAATAATTATAGTGAAACGACTCTCTTTATTTTTAGGCATAATAATATATATTATAATAAAATGAATATTTTTTTGTTGTGCAAGATAGTAAATATGGCGACTAGTCCGTGATATGTTTGGTAGGAGAAAAAAATTAAGAAAAAAATAAAAATACGGAAATCAATGCATATAGTTGAAGTAACATTAATCTAAGTACATGAATTGATTTTTGCGTTTTTATTTCTCTCTTTCTCTTTTTCTCTCCTACCAAACAAGGTAAGTATAACTCAATGAATAAGTATTATAGATATTACTGTTTTATAAAAGGAGTTGAAATTCAATTGTCCACATCTCTACGCTAAAATGTCATATTTTAAAAAGAAAATTGCACATATATATCTTTTTTACTGACAAGGGTCCAATTGTGTTTCATTTTGTAAACTTCATACGTCTTGCTTTGATTTGGATATACCTCTAATTTGGCTTATCCACTAGTTCGACTATATATAATATCAAAATTCTTCCATGAAACTTTTTTTTTTGGGGTCAAAAAAATCTTCTATGAAAACATTAATTGCGGATATTTTATTGGAATTGAATACTTTTTTTTTGCTTACAACGGAGTAGAGGATGAAACTCAAGACCTTATGCATATTACTTAAACTTTTCACCACTAAATCAAACCTAATGACTTTGAAACATGAATACGTTTGTTGGCACACAAGATGTGTAAATTGCGAAATGAACCCCAAATAAAAAATAAATAAAAATAAAGTATAGAAAATATGGTATAAAATATTGAAAATAATGTAAAAGACAAGGAATTGAATATGTTCATAACTATATATTCATGGACCCCACTTGAATCTTCACAATGTCTCTTACATAAACCTTTGAGCCCATCGGTGGTGAGTCCACCAAAACACCTTGGCTTGTTTGCAAGCAACTACAACAACAATAATTTAATCTCTATTTAAGTGCGACACAAAAATATTATTCCAAGTTTAATAGAAATTCAACTGCCGTAATCTCAACCATATAGACATATACATTATGGAAGAGACATTGAAGAAGGAACAATCTATTGACACCCCAAATGAACCACTTCAACCTCAAGAGCTTTCCTATTTCCTCGAGGAAAAGGAACCGGAGAATGAAGGCACTTCAAGCAGTATTGTTAAACAAGAGCGCATTGTGCGCGATCATGCTACTTCTCCACTCAATCTAATGCGTGATCATGCTACTTCTCCGCTCAATCAAAGTATGTACCGTACTTATCCCATTATAATTACATTCATTAATATTGAAGCGACAATGACTGAATCTTACAGTTTTATACATTTGTTATGTTCATGTCCTTATTCATATTTTTGCTTAATTTGCTTCTTAAAATTGACCATGCATTGCCTTTTTTGTCTCATTCTAACCGCCTATGCGAATATATGTGAACGGCTTAATTAAGTTGTTAAAGAAAACAAAAGAAATCTTAATTTCAACTAAATATGTACATTTTTATGTGAATGAAGCTTTATGTTTATTCATGACGCTGGATGATCATGTCATATTAGTCTCTGAAAATAAGAAATTGACAAAAATGACCCTAAACAAACAGTAATTCGATTGAGTTGGGTATCGAATTCAACTTGCCCGGATAGGAAAGAAAAAGATATATTTTGAAGTTTATAAAGATATATAAATCAGACTGATTTTGTAAGATGTGAATTTATTTTGGTGTAATTGTTGTTTAAAGCATTTTGATTTGCTTTTGATATTTTACTTGATATACTTGGGATTTGTCTAATTAATAATAATAATACTACTAATATATTATTATTATTATTATATCCTCATAATTTCATGTGTTTGTTTTCCTTATTATCCAAGTTTCTTTAGTTACACATCCTTATTGGGTTTGCAGTTCCTCCTGCTGCTGGAACGGATACAAAGGACTCAGTTGACAGAGGTTATTTTCCATTTTATTTTATTTTTGTATTTAATCACTATTGAATGTTTTGAGAGATGGTGACTAAGTGGAAAATTTTCATCAGATGCTGTGCTAGCAAGGGTTGAATCACAGAAAAGATTGGCTTTAATTAAAGCATGGGAAGAAAATGAGAAGACAAAAGTAGAGAACAGGTAAGTTAGATGCTATTATTAGTTTGTATATATACTCATAGCTTTGTTCCAGTTGAAATAAAATAGTCCATATTAATCAAGATATTGAGTTCAAGTGGTTAATGAGCTTCTCTTATAATAGTCGATGTAAACGCGACATAATTTCTGGTTCAATTCTATATTTCATTATTTCGACTAACTAATTCATTCATATGAAAATGTTAAACAGAGCATATAAGATGCAATCTGCTGTTGATTTGTGGGAGGATAACAAGAAAGCATCAATTGAGGCAAAATTCAAAGGAATTGAGGTCACAAGCATTTATTTTAGAATAAATTTAATTGATTTTTTATTTTATTTTTTTGGTCAAATAACCTAATGGTTAGAAGTTTCACCTTAAGGTGGATAAGTATAATGATCAAAATTCGAATCTCGACCCTCTGCATATATAATGCAATGTCTCTGTCAACGAGCTAAGCTCACGGGACGGTTTTTTATTTATCAATATTAGTTATTAGTTATATGAACAAAATGTTAAATATGAACAAAAAAATGTAACAGGTAAAATTGGACAAAAAGAAAAGTGAATATGTTGAAGTAATGCAAAACAAAATAGCTGAAATTCATCTATCAGCAGAAGAGAAAAAAGCAATGATTGAAGCTCAAAAAGGGGAAGAAATTGTGAAAGTAGAAGAGACAGCTGCAAAGTTTCGTACTCGTGGATATGAGCCAAGAAGACTTCTTGGATGTTTTGGTTTTGGTGTAAGGGTTTTCCGTTAAAAAAAAAAAACACATGCAGAAGAAAAAGACTCTCACTAGCTTACTTAATTGTTAGTATTTTTGTTATACATTTAATTTTACAATTTGCTTCTTGTATTGTTTGTTTTCTAATTTAGTTGTTGGTAATAAAGGCTGAACAATGAGATTTGCATTTCAAAATATATCAAATTATGTTTATGTATTATTGTTATTAGAAGATGATTAAGTTGAAGTTGCCAAAAACAAAATGGAAATAGTTGGTACAAGAAGAGGTTAGTTAAGTCTCACATTATTTATAAAAGTGGAGATTGAATATTTTATACAAAAATCATAAATCTAATGGATCAAGGTTTTGGATAATAAAATGTGGTATCCAACTCATTTATATAGTTGTTTTTAATCCAATGTAGATGACCCTCAAACTGCTCCCTCATGACCCAACAATCACTAGTACACATTTGGCTTTGAGCTCTCAACATGAAAGTCATAGCTTTTCCTCCATTTTTTTTCACCCTTCCACCAATTTTTCTATCATTATACGCAAAGGATAACCGATTTAGGCTTAAAAAATATTTAGAGTAAAATGCCAAATACCCCCTGAAATTTCAAAATTCGTCAAATATCCCCATGAAATTTGGAAATCGGCAAATACCCCCTGGAATTGTAAAACGCCTATCAAATTGCCCCCTGTTCCGTTTACTCCGTCTATTTTAATGAGGAAAAGAGAGGAAAACATGGATGAGACAAGAATTGATAACAAGTATGATGTTGGTGATGAGTATTTGTTGTCTGGTTCTGAATCTGATGACTCAGATTGGTCTATTGGATAGTTAGAACTTCTTTGTTCTGATTTTGAAAGCAATGATAATGATGATGAGGATGATTCTAGTGATGATAGTTTTGTTGGTTTGGTTCCTTGTTATTCACTTGATTGCAAGGAGGTTGAAGACTCAAACAATGTGTTTTTGAAGACTCAAAATAGACGGAGTAAATGGTGCAGAGGGCAATTTGACTGACATTTTACAATTTCGAAGGGTATTTGCCTATTTCCAAATTTCATGGGAGTATTTGACGAATTTTAAAATTTTAGGGGTATTTGACATTTCGCTCAAAATATTTAACCTTTTAAAAGAATTTTACGAGTGAATTGCCAAATACCCCCTAGAAATTTTAAAATTCGTCAATTACCCCCCCCCCCCTGAAATTTGGAAATAGGCAAATACCCCCCTGAAATTGTAAAATATCAATCAAATTACCCCTACTCCGTTTACTCCGTCTATTTTGAGCATTCAAAAGCACATAGTTTAAGTTTTCAACCTCCTTGCAACCAAGTGAATAACAATGAACCAAAATAGCAAAACTATCATTACTAGAATCATCCTCATCATCATTATAATTGCTTTCAAAATCAGAATCAAGAGGTTCTAATCACCCAATAGACCAATCTGAGTCATCAGATTCGCAACCAAATAAGAAACATTCATCACCAACATCATACTCTTTATCAATTCTTGTCTCATCTATTTTTTCCTCATTAAAATAGATGGAGTAAATGGAGCAGGGGTAATTTGATTGACATTTTACAATTTTATGGGGTATTTGCCTATTTTCAAATTTCAAGAGGGTATTTGACGAATTTTTAAATTTCAGGATGATATTTGACAATTTACTGGAATTTTACCCTAGTATTTCACAAAATAGCTTGATGATGAATACCAAAAGCTTCCACTTCATGAATATCCCACCAACTTACTCATTCCAAAAACAAACCCTCGTTCATATTACTGTCTCTTAAATTTTCTTGTTTGTTCAAATTTATCTTCTTCTTCTTCTTCTTCCCTCTCTATATTCTTCCTTCTAATTATAATGTCCACCTACACTACGCATCGCTCATTCTTCCCTACAATCACGTTTCTCAACAATCCTCGCTCTCCTTTTCTCATGGATTTGTCTTTTCAAGGTAGAATTTCATTCACTCATAAATAATGTTTCTATATCTCTTTCACTCATAATGTGCCTTTTCTATAGAGATTTGAATTAATATTGATCAATGCAAACTTCCATAGATACTATTACTTAGTTTAAGGATGAATTCAGTGTTATATGCTCGAGCTTATTGAAAATTAGGGTCTTTTGGAAAATCAGAATTTTGTGTGTAAAATTTTGGGATTATTATGACTGGTTGGTTAGAGATAGAGAAACCTATTCCAACCTTTAATGCTAAAAATTGAAGTTCAAACTTCAAATTGTATATATATATTGACCATTTGAATAAATATTTACACTTGTGCATTGGCTCTTTTTATGGAATAATAGTAACTACTCCCTCCGGTCCCTACTATAAGTAAACATTCACATCTTAAGTTTATTGAATAACTGATGTATCTGATCTATAATAGTAACTAGAGAAAGTATGGTCTTAAGGACGAAGCAAAACTATGCTTATGGCATTTGTTTTTTTGACATTGAGACCAACAACTTGTGAATATGAAATGGAAGCTAAGAAGAGACGCTTCAATTTCATCCATTTGGTCTTTACAAATTTTATTTTCCATTTTGTACCAAGTATATGAACTTATTTACCAAATGTTGTCAATTGCGAATAGCGGAACATAACATATTGTTAAAATTCCGCTATGCAATAGTGCTATAGAACCACTATAGCCTATTTGACAACATTTTGTACTAAATAGCATATCGTGGAACAATATCAACTTGTCCAAATTCTGCTACGTTATAGTGTTTAACACTGTTCTATTCAACAACATTACTCTTACCAAATTAATTTTCCTTTTCTGCACCAAGTATATGAACTCATTCGTGATCAGAAAATGAGTCTCATATCAAAACGGCCGCCTAGGGTTACTCTTTCTCGCCTTTTCCTCCACTGCTTAGCCGATTGAATCTGAACTCTGCACGAGGATAATGACGATTGATTCTTCTACAACAACGTACATGGTATGCTTCTTCTAATACAATATTCAACTAACTCGCCTTAGTCTCTTAGTTATTCTTTTTTCATTTCATTTTCACAAAAGATATTGTAATTTTTTGCGATAAGGCACGCCGTTCTTTTTTATATCGATAAGCTCTTTAATTTTGGTTACAATATATATTGTTTCATTTGAATATGGAATACTCTATCAGGCATAAATCGAAAGAATTTTGCAATTACGCATCTTTATCTTCCATGTTTTTTCGCATTGTTGATCTCACTTATATTTACATGTTTTTATTACATGGAATATTTCCTTTGTTTGTTTATTTATCTGATCACATTAGTTCGGATTGCAATCATGTCTCATTCCAATAAATTCATTTTAAAGCATGACCAAACTAAGCTATGAGAAATGACATAATTTATTTTCAAAATAGCAGAAAATCACTTGGGATTTTGGCATTTAATATAATTCAAGATCATATGAGTTGATATTAATTGAAGAAAAAAGTAGACATAGGGAATGAAAGTATCAACTTTAGTTTGTGTATAAATTATATTAATTTGTGTGTGGCTCATAATTAAGAACTGATTTTTGCTGTATGGTTAAAGCCTAAAGGAGTTATGGAGGCACCCTAATTAATCAAACAGTAGTATGCTAACATTTATTGCATAAAGACTTGAAAAAATGAAAGAAAAAAAAATTAATTAACCAAGACTTGAGAAAGATGAACACTTATTTTCAATTTTCTGTAATTTTCAATATAAACTTTACTGACATGGTTTAATTTGTAGGATCAGCTGGTGACCCAAAGTAATGTTGAAAAGCCGATGTGGCTTGATGCTTTTCTAAAGGAAAAATTCTTTGAATCATGTTCTACTCACCCATTGCGCAAGAATGAGTTAACGAGGTATTGTATAGACTGCAATATGTTAATCTGTCAACAGTGTGTATTTTCTGGTCTTCATCGGTATCATAAGATTCTGAAGGTACATAGACATCTTTGCAAGGAAGTTGTCTACATGCGTACTATTGAGAAATACTTTGACTGTTCTTTTATTCAGGTATGATTTATGGCTTGACTTTAAATTTCTGATTAACATTTTTACACGACACAGTTAATATTTATGCGATTCACAACAAATTTGTGAGATTTTGGTGTTTTTTTGGGTAATCGTAGTTGTTCAAATTCACATTGCAAAGTTTTAAGAGATCAATTTTGTAAGTCTAATTAATTGTACATTTTGTGAAATGCAACAAGTTGATTAGTCCCTTTTAGTTGTGTTGTTGGGAGATTTTCTTTCATAACATGACTTTACTAGCTTAAATCATTGCAAACAACTTGAATCATTAAATTGTTTACTATGTGTCTGGATTTGATTCCACTTTTATTGTAGATGTATAAAAGGCACAAGCGATCGGTTATTTCTCTGAATCCTGCCCAACTCGATGAGTTAGGATTAGATGCGGCAGAATCATGCCAAGTTTGTAACAGAAGGTTGAATATACCTGAATTATATCGCTACTGCTCGATTTCTTGCAAGGTGATGACTATATATGATTTGAAAATCACAACCATTTATTGTCCTATAATTTTATCCCGCCCCTGACGTATATATAATTAATTAGTATGTTTAATATTTTTTATCTGAACTGTCTGTCATCAGGTCGAATCAGTTTCGAAAAAGTCCGAGCTTGAGAATCCGGTTAGCACAACACCGGTTGAATCTTCCTCAGTACCTTCCATCCAGAGTCCTCCTCCTCCTCCTCGTCCTCAGGGAACACTAGAGGGTGTCTCTGAATTCTCATTCCGAAAACGGAAAAGAAAGGGAATCCCCCAGAGAGCTCCCTTCTGCTGAAGGTTCATGTGGGTCGCATATAGTCTTATAGTTTGAATCAATTGGAGAATTGAAATAAAGTTAGAACTATTTTGGATATTTGGTCTTTTGTGACATATACTTCTTTATTATCATGTGGCACTATATCATGATATTTTATATCACAATCAACTTTGTTAACTTATGCTTGGTCTTTTGTTAACTTATGTGGCACTATTGACTTTTAATTAATTGATACTGTTTTTTTGTGGCATTTCATTATTGAAATCTAGGATATGATGGCTCATGGTAGTCTTCCCTTGTATCTAGGGTCTGTTTGGATTGATTGTTGGTTGGACCGATATAAGTTTTGTGAGATTATTTTGGAGAAATTCTGAAAACAGCTTGACATTTTTTATAAGTTTTTTTACGGCTCATTTTTGTAAGTTCTCCAAAATAGCTTACAACATATGTAAAAATAGTTTAATTTAATTTAATTTTATCTTTTGATATAGAAACAACTTATGTAAACTTATACGAAAGCGTTTATCATGATAAGTGCTTATGCTATAAGTTTCAAATAAGTTGTTTATTTACCAAAAGGAGTAAAATGTAAATGGCAATCCCAGGTGCCAAGAAAGTAACCTTTATACTGCTCAATCTAATCCTGCCTAGCATATGCTGGCGTGTGATTGAATGGACATATACTCTTCGATTTTAACAATTGTGGAGAAATCAAGTTATTATACCAAGAAAAATATGTGATGGTGGTGATCAAAGATGGATTCTCTCCATTAAAATTGTCCATTTTTCCCAATCAATCTCATGTTTACGTTGTGAATTTAACTCTCATTTTCTCTTTCATATATGATGGTCAAGATGTAGCAATTGAGAAAAATCGAAAAATTTCAATAGAGAGAATTCATTCCCGTGATAACCATATATGTTTCTCCGATGTTTTGTTGTGGTATATGGATATGTTTAAACATATCTTGCTTTTGTGTTAGGAAGCAATGCAAGTTTAGGGACTAATTTAATTTCCCAAAAATAGATATGCAGAACATATTCACAAATAGATTAGAACTGTGAGTAGCATCATCCAATTAATGAAACTAAATTAACCATGAATGTGATTGTAGATAATGAACTTGGTCAAAGAATCAATGTTGTGTCACACCTGTCATACATTTCCTTCATACTAGGAAGCCTAAAATTAGACAATGATATATCTGTGTCCATGCAAAATCCAAAAGAAAATTAGCCTTTCAAAATTATAGTAGCACACACCTTCTCCACTCATTTCACTTCCATTTTAATTGTCTAAACCTCTAATTTCGCACATCACAATAACTACAAAGGGTGACAATTTCTTGGTTATTTTCATTGTAAAGTTCTAAGATAGAACAAACTATATATAACTTATAATCTCTTTGTGTGCTAGCTTTCAATTATTCAAACAAAAACAATAATTAGCTAGTACTAGAGGGGAAATTAAATTAAACAAATTAATTAATCATGTCTTTCAGCGGAACCCAACAGAAATGCAAGGCTTGTGATAAAACTGTTCACTTGGTTGATTCAATATCTGCTGATAGCAATGTTTATCACAAGAACTGCTTCAGATGTAGCCAATGCAATGGCCTTCTTGCGGTATATATATACAACATACCTTTGATACATCATTATTAATTAAATTGGTTTCTGGTTTGGTAAATTTGTTTTGTATATATGCTCCCTTGTTTATGTGCTATATAAAATAATGTTGAACTCGTAAAAACTTGTAAAAAAAGAACAAGCAGATATAATACTCGCTCTGTCCGTTTTTATAAGCACTCCTTTTGTGAGTGTAAAATGATACTTATAAAAAGAGACGGAGGGAGTACTTATCTGTAACAACATAGGTTCAGTCTAACGGAAGAGACTAAATTCTCACAACATGGCGAACCACGATTGGTATTCCGCATGAGAGAAATATTCATATTTAGTGGCAAACACGTCTTGAATAGTATAATCTTCAATGGAGAGAACCTATGAGAAGGAAAAAAACTTATTTGTAATGTTATGATTGTATGACAGTAAACATAACAATCTTGGAGCTTTTTTCGGGTCTAGTTTACAAAGAATGACACGTCTCACCTTAACGACCAGTTTTGTAAAGATGAGTCAGACAAATCCAAAATCTAATAGTAATTAACATTTACAGATGAGCACCTATTCATCATTGGATGGAGTTTTGTACTGTAAGACTCATGCTGAGCAGGTTGCCAAGGAATCTGGCTTCGGCGTCAAGAGATCCCTGTCAGGTAATAAGATCCTTTTTTTTACCAATTTAGGTACTTATGTTATGTACTATTTTTGAGACAAACTAATCACTTAATGTTAATTGTTTCATGATTTTCAAACAGTGGGATCGGGAAGGCCCAGCGAGCTGGTGTGTATTCAATTCACTACTGATGCAACACTCATTTCCTTTGTTTGAATACTGTTTTTCTATTTATGTCTTCATTTTACATTATGATTTATTTTCATCTGTTTACAGCCTAGGGCCCCAAGCAAGCTTTCTGCTTTCTTCTCAGGGACTCAAGAAAAATGTTCCGCATGCAAGAAAACCGTATATCCATTGGAAAAGGTATATATCTTGGTTAATTAATTTCACTTACTATGATATTACTTGAAAAAGTAAATTTTTTATAGAAAAAAAATGAGTTGTGAGTGTGTGACCTTGGTTTTAGTGGGACATTTTTGCTGATGATCATATATATACTTTGTGGAACTTTGTTTATGACAGTTGACAGTGGAAGGTGAATTTTACCACAAATCATGCTTCAGGTGTACACATGGAGGATGTTTTCTCAGTCCTTCATCCTATGCTGCACTTGATGGATACATATACTGCAAGCCTCACTTTTCTCAGTTGTTTAAGGCTAAAGGTAGCTATAGCTATCTCTCCAAACAAGCTTCAATGAAGAAAAATGAAGAAAAACTGGCTGCAGAGGCGGCGAAAGCTGCTGAGGAGGCAGCAGCAGCAGCCGCAGCCGCAGCAGGAGAACCAGAAGCAGCAGACACAGAGACAAAAGAAGAACAAGATCCTGCTGCTGACACAGAAGAGGCGTAATAAGTTCATAAATAAACAAGGTTGCATCTTTGTATGATATCTTTTGATCTGGTGTTGATTGGCCTCAAACATACCCCAAAATTTGATTGGGTGGTTTTGGTGGCTTTTCGTCATTTAGGGGAGGATTCCTGCAAAAGTGCTATCATGTGTTTCATTCATTCATTTGTTTGTGAACAGACATTAGATTAGATGATGATAAACAATGTCATGTTCATTGGGGGCATGTTATGTAGTCGATGTCTTTTAGAAGCTCGATTGTATGTTTGGATTTGACGGTATGTTTGACAAAACCACGGTGAAACTGCAATTTTGTTAAAAATATTGTCAAAAATGTAGTGGCTCACTGTGATTCTGTTAAATTCAACGCCAATTTCAACATGCACAACTACAATGTATGCCCCATTCATTTTCATATGTACTTTTTTTTCATGTGTTCCCAAACCTTATTTGCTTCATATTATTAAGTATACATTGTACTTATTTTTTGAGAAAAATACATTGTACTTATTGTTTGTTGTCATTTTCATTACAAACTAATTAAAATTTGATCAATTGATAATGGACTAAATTGCATATTCCAAAATGGATTTTATAAAATAATATAAATAATAAATGATAGTAATACAATCACTAGTCATGAAGGATCAAAATCATTTAGGTGCACACATAAAAATACATTTAATTTACTTATTTATATTCAATTTATTATTCTTCTTTTATTTTCTATGGTTATTTTCTACAACAGTACAATTTTATTGTTAAAATAGAAACTCCTAAAACCAAAACATAAAAAGTAGTAAGAAATTTATTTTTTAGTTAAGTGAATAATACATTTGAAAAACCAAAAAAATAAAAATAAAAGGGCAATAAACCACGTCACTACATGCTGTGGGATAACCCTGTCTGTGACTCTGTGTTGAAGCTTGTATCTTGCGAGCAGAAGAAGAAGAGCGAAAGTGAAACCATTTGTTGATGAAGTTTCTTTAATTGATGATACCAATTGTGTCTTCAATACCAAAATGGGTTCCCTTCCAATCACAACCAAAAACTTATTCTTCACTACCACACCTCATGTTCCATGGTTTTCATCATCAAACAGAAGAACAACAACGACAAAAACGGTTTATCTGAATAAAAGGAAAAACAACAAGGTTGTTTTTGCTTCATCATCAAGCTCAAATAACGAACAAGACAAAAATACCCCTCAATTTGACAATGAAGACCTCATGGAGCTCAAGTTAGGTCGTTATCTTGGTGAAGACCCCAAACTCACCCTTGCTAAGGTATTCATTCATATTATTATATTTTTCAATTTTGCATTTTTCTATTAACTATGTTTCGTCCATAAGTTCCAGCTCAACTGACAATGCCCGATATTAAATATCCGAGCTTCTCAAGCTAGGTTGGATACCTTCATCTGGGTTCCAACCTGGGACCTCGCAGTTATGTGCGAGTTTCAGTGGTGTTTACCACTTTGTCTACAGACAAAAAAAAAACTATTTATCATTATTATTGTACTTTTTGTTTCAGGTAATGGGCAGAAAAGCTAACCCTGGTGTCTCTTATCTTGATATTGAGAAATCCTTTTATAATAAAAAGAAGGGTAAAGTTGTGGAAATTGAGGAACTTCCATTTGATGTTGAAAGACCTTGGGCAAAGAAGAATTCACCTCCCAAAGAACAAGGATTGCAATTCAAACCTGATGACGATGACAATGTTGCAATGGGGATTAAGAAACCTAACCAAACCGAAAGTAAAGGAGGAAATGTTAGAAAAAGTAATGTTCCTAATGTTATTTTGAGAAAGCCGTCGTTGTATAACGAGGACGAAGATGAAGTCGAGGACATGTCTTCGAGGTTGAGAATAAAACCGAATTTGTCTCTTAAAATGCAGAGTGGACAAGTGAAGGATAAGTTTAGTGACATGACATTGTTGAGGAAGCCTGCATCGTCAATTGCCAAGAATGTTGATAGTCAGTTGAAGACGCCGAAAGAAGAGCCAAGTTATGAAGTCAGTAACTTGACCTTGTTGGAACAACCACACAGACCAAGTTCCAATAAAAAACTAGAGAAGTTTGCAAAGCCAAGTGAGAAGCTTGCAAAGCCAAGTGATGAAGTCAGTAAAATGACCTTGTTGGAACAGCCACACAGACCAAGTTCCGATAAAAAACTAGAGAAGTTTGAAGAGCCAAGTGATGAAGTTAGTAACTTGACCTTGTCGGAACAGCCACACCGACCAAGTTGCAATAAAGAACTAGAGAAGTTTGCAGCGCCAAGTGATGGAGTCAGCAAAAAAGAAGAGCAGTTTGAAGAGCCAAGTTATGAAGTCCCTAAAGTGACCTTGTTGGAACAGCCACACAGACCAAACGGCAAAAAAGAAGAAGAGCAGTTTGAAGAGCCAAGTGATGAAGTCCCTAAAGTAACCTTGTTGGAACAGCCACACAGACCAAGCAGCAAAAAAGAAGAAGACCAGTTTGAAGAGCCAAGTGATGAAGTCCCTAAAGTGACCTTGTTGGAACAGCCACACAGACCAAGCGACAAAAAAGAAGAGCAGTTTGAAGAGCCAAGTGACGAAGTTGCTAAAGCGACCTTGTTGGAACAGCCACACAGACCAAGCGACAAAAAAGAAGAGCAGTTTGAAGAGCCAAGTGATGAAGTCCCTAAAGTGACCTTGTTGGAACAGCCACACAGACCAAGCGAAAAAGAAGAAGAAGAGCAGTTTGGAGATGTGGGCATCGTAGTCCAAAATGATGTAGGTGCTAATCTTTGTTGCGATTATGGAATTCAATAGTCTAAGAATAGTTTTTAAATGATTTCATGCCTGATTAATTAGGGCTCGGAGCAACGTGAGCAGAGACAACCAGAGGTCCATCAGGAGCCAATTGATTTAAATCAACCGTCTGATTTAAATTTGGTTGGTTCTAAGACGGAGTTGCCCGTGCAAGCTGCAATACAAGGAAAGCCAAAAAGGTATATGGAAATAGTTTCACAGTTGTATATTTCAGTTTATGGTTGCAAACATGTTTCATTACTTAGATGTAATTTTGTTATAGATTAGATCAATATGTGAAACAAACCTCAAAATCTGTTGGAGAAGAGACCGCTTCCCTTGATCCCGGAAGTCGCGGAAACAGTGATGAATCAGGCAATCTTATTGATGTATCAGATATCCAGGTCAGACTTTATGGATAAACCTAGTTACTTACTTATCTATATGAGACATTAGTTATGCATCTAATTCCCTAAATTCCATGTTTTTCTTTGTGCTTTTTGATTTTGTAGGAAGGCGAAGATGCTGATTGGACCAAGGTAGAAGATTTGTTTAACACTGGAGAAAGAGGTGATGTGGAACTAGTAAGCTGCAGCACAAAGGGTTTTGTTGTAAGTACTTAATTATTTATAATTCAATAAGGGGGACTTTCGTTTATAAATAAAAAACATTTTCTTAGTCTGTCTCATTTGTATATTAAGTGAAGTTTCATGAAGCAATAATAAAATAAAAACTATTCTGTTTAAACCATTTTACAGGTTTCTTTTGGCACCTTGGTAGGATTTCTGCCATACCGTAATCTATTTTCAAAGTGGAAGTTCTTAGCTTTTGAGTCATGGCTAAGGCAGAAGGGCCTGGATCCATCAATGTACAAGCAGAATTTGGTCACTACGACAAATTATGATGCCGATTCTCCTTCACTTAAGGAGAATGATGGTAACTTGGAAGATAAAATTTCACCAGATATGAAATTGGAAGATCTGTTAAGGATTTATGATCAAGAGAAAACCAAGTTCTTATCATCATTTATTGGACAGGTTTGGTATTCAGAACATAAGTACACTACCCAAATATATTTATCTAGTTTTAATGCAAAAGGTGAAACTTCAATATTATCGTTCTTAATATTAAGATGCCAATACTTTGCTTTGCAGAAAATCAAAGCATATGTGTTATTGGGTGACAGAAAATTAAAAAAGCTTGTATTTTCACTAAGACCTAAAGAGAAGCAAGAACTAACTGAGAAGAAGAGAAATCTCATGGTAAATGCTTTAGTAACATCTGGAACATTTGTTATAGGTGGAATGCAACAAAAGGGTCTTTAGATTTGTTGTGTTTCTTATGGCAGGCTAGACTTCAAGTTGGTGATATAGTGAAATGCCGCATCCAGAAGATAACTTATTTTGGAATTTTTGTTGAGGTATATAAAACATTTGATTTCAGTATTGTGCAGTTCACTATTACAAACATGTTTAGCTTTACATCATTTATGCCAGTAGAAGTGCCTTGTTTAGCTTATGCTTGTGCCACAGCCTCAGTATTTAGCTAAGTGCTTTGATATTCTTTCATGGAATCGAGTTTAGAGAGGTGGCAGAAAATTCTAAACATTGACCTGTTATTAATGTAGATTGAAGAAGGAGTTTCTGCACTGATCCATCAGTCACAAATATCGTGGGATGCCACGTTCGACCCATCTAATTATTTTAAGATTGATCAGGTATTTTACTTCTTGAAAGGTGACAGCGTAAAGTCTGCTTGTTTAAACTTCCATAAATATGAATTCTATGATACAATCATTTTAAGATCTTTTATATTTATTTTTGAGAAGTTATTATGTGTACTTTTTTGCTTATGAGAAAAACGCTGAAACATTTCTTCTTGGTATTTATATATTACTTCTTTTGTATTTATCTTTATGTCTACTTTTTGGTACAGATTGTAGAGGCAAAAGTTCACCAAATAAACTCTACCCGTGGGCGCATATTTTTATCTTTAAAGGAGGTCACGGTAATTATCTATGTAGTTATTTTCCTTAAAGTGCTTCATTATTCTGAAAAATCTGTGTAAACTACGCAACGTTTGACTCCTGATTCAACAAACCATTGCCTTCCTATTACAGCCTGATCCATTGATGGAATCCTTAGAATCTGTAGTTGGGGATCGTGAAACCTTTGATGGAAGATTGGAAGCAGCTCAAACTGATGAAGAGGTAATCTTATTATTAAACCTATTGTATTAACTAAAATATTGCGTTGTTGGATCTTATTTTGTCAGTAGTTTAGCAACCAACAAAGGCTTACGAGAATTTAATTTTTAGGCATTGATATTGTAAATTGAAATATACCACATAAATGTCCTTATTGGTATTTTAGTTATGCCATTTGTTTGTGTTCGGGTCAATATATGCTTATTGTATTTGGGAGGATGGAGCCGACCCCTGCAAATTAAAGAAGATTAGTGAATGATACCCAAACAGTTAGATAGAGGAATATGTAACATTGGCTGTTTACTGCATTCTGTTCCATGTTCAAGTTCCCACTTTTGGCCTTTTAGTTATGCCTACAATTCGTACATAATATTTTCATTTCAATCATTTCTTTTAGTTGCTGTTCACAATATAGTAGAGAAATATTTCTTCTTGCCCTACAATGAATCATTGATAAGTATGCAACATTTATTTTATTATCTGGTTGATTCTTGGTTTGGAACGATAAATCATAATGTTATACTCATTTTTTGGATAGTGGTCTGAAGTCGATTCTCTTATAAAAGAATTGCAAAAAATCGAGGGCGTCCAGTCTGTTTCAAAAGGCCGTTTTTTCAGGAGCCCTGGTTTAGCTCCCACGTTTCAGGTATGGCTTTGCATTTTATTATATACTTGAAAGAATATTTGTTCATTTTTTATTCCATCCAGGTCCAACATCTAGCTGGCATTACCCGTATAAATCATTTTAATTTTCAAAATATGTTTTTGGCTATCACATAAATCAACTCTAAGTTCTTCTAAACCTCAAATGTTCATAAATAACGTATGGGACTGTGGTAGCTATTCAATGTTTTTTTTTTATAATATTGAACTTGCTGGCTTTGTTTTTGTTTATTAGATGTTTCCAGAAACAGTTTAATATTTGTTAGCAAACTCAGGTTCTTGATTTATCTGCATGTGAACCAAATTTTGTCCAGGTTTATATGGCATCCATCTTTGAGGATCAGTACAAGTTGCTTGCCCGAGCAGGAAACAAAGTACAAGAGGTAATGTTATAGTCTTATAGATAGAGTCTATTTTATCTTCTTTCTTAAACAGATTGTGCTGCATCATTCAAGAATGTCTCACTTGGTTTAGTTGGAATGTAGATGAATTTCTTTAATAATAGTGCCTTAAAGAATGTTTTGTTAGTATTCCTCTTCTTCCGAGTCTATAAAGTTTAAACTGTTTTTACTCCGTTGTTGTTTATAGTTACTTATGTTTGTTCAAAACAATGCACTTTTGGATCGTTGTTTGCAAAACATGGCTAGAGTCGATAGGAAAATATTTTTCTCCCTCACTTCTACACTCCAAGTTTTTAGAACCAAAATCATGCTTTAAGCACAATTTGACTTCTAATGATGGAAATCACATATTTTCATACTCATGTTGAGCAGGTTTTGGTTCAAACTTCTTTAGATAAAGAAAGGATGAAAACAGCAATTATGACATGTGCAAATAGAGTAGAATAGTTGTGGCCTGTGCTTCTAACGATGCCATTGCCTGATTTTTGGTGATTATACATTCTTTTGGCGAGTGTCGGCTGCATACATAGAGCATGTCAAGGTCCGTGGCGAGGATCGATGTTTTCTTTCCAAAAGAAAATAAAAGCTTCAATCCGTGCTCCTGGAGTAAAATTATGGCATATATTTCTGTTCTTTTTATGCACACGGCGGCCATTTGAGAAATTATTTAATCTTCGTGGTCGGGTATATGTATATTACACAGATAGATGCAATTCTTGGACAACTACTGCATGTAGTATAATATTTTTTGTAATTTGCATATATCAAATTAAGACTGGAATTGTGCAGAGCCTAGGCTTGGCTAAGTTGAAACTCAAGATGAAATAGAGTTGCTTGAACGCTGTGTTCCCCAGCCATTAGATTTATGAAGAAAGTTTGAAATTTGTATTTACTTCACTTATAGTTTGTTTCAAAATAAACAAATAAAAATGGTAATGATTGGTTCCCAACAAAAAATAATTTAGCAACTGTATGTTCATTTAAATTCACTACATTAGTTACCTTGAAACTAATAAGAATGTATAAATAACTTTTTGAGGATTCTTTTTACAAGTTTTTTTTGCTTAAAATCAATAGATCAATCTCACCATCCACTCGCGGAATCTCACTTAAAATCAGAATATATGGATTGACCCACCAAAATTGTCACAATGGAGAATTGAAACATTAAACTTTGAGAACTTTGAGAGAAGCAACTACAAAGTATCAATACCCATCTTCCTTATCTTCCTCTATTCTAGCCGTAGGGAGTAGTTTGTTTTCTTTATTTCTTGTTTTTTTGCTTTTGTTTCTTTCTCGTAGATAATACTATTTTTTTAACAGGCATACATAAGACAAGTGAACGTTGTAAGTGGAGTGTGTGACCCAAAGTTAGACTCACAACTCACAAGTTTGAATCACCAGTACTATTGCTTCAAAAAAAAAAAAAATACCAGTATTATTACTATTTTATTATTGGTCATCCTAATCAGTATTCTGAGTCAATTGTTAATAAAATAAAAATAGAAGCAAAATTAAAAGTTTTAAATATAAAAGATAATTTTTTTTTTTAAAATTTCAATACATTGAATACACTACTTTTAATATTATATTACTATTTTTATTTTTTTAATTATTGACCGGACATATTTCCCTTTTATTATTATCCAAAAAATAAATAAAAGACAACATTTTGTTCTGTTACTAGTTCTTACTGTTGGTGTAGCTAGCATAGGATGTCGTGTCTTAGGGTGTTGGATTTTGTTTCATTGCTTACACAGTTTGTGTACATCAAACTCCTTTCTTCTTCTTCTCTCTTTTTTCTTTCCATTTCTTGTTTTAAAAAATAAACACATTCTTCTAGCTCACAATTTTCCCTTTCCCTCTTTGCAAAAAATGGGGATGGGTACTAGCACCTTTGTTACTAGATGTATCAACTTTCTCACCATGGTAATCTTCTTCTACCTTTTCTACACTCAATTTTGTGTTGCATTTCTCTTAAACATGCTATGCTAGTTCTTTCATTCTCAATCTTCTCTAAAAACCAGTTGAAATTCATGAAAATTACTAAACTATAGTACAAAAGATTATTTGGGTTTCTTCCATTTTGTGTTGGTAACTTTGTACTTTCACTTTGTGTTGGTACTTTATGTTCTTCTTGCATTTTTTGTTGTTGTTTCGTAGATGAAGTGACAATTACCACTAGAAACTCACACACAACTATGAGGTCTCCGGTTCGAATCCGGGTGAAGGTGTCTAACCTAACAATTTGTCAGCTGAGTTAGGCCTTATGAACTGCATACCCACTTTAGTTTACACTTGAATGTGTTCAAAGATATGATTTTTAGTAGCTAATTTAATTTCATTCTGTAAACCCTTTTCTATTTCTAGGTAGTTTTTTGTTTTATTTAAAAAAAATTATGCTGAACAAAAGAACCATGCAGGACCAAACATTTTTTTTTGGGGGGCGGGGGGGCGGCTTAGCACTGACACGGAAACACCGATAATAATTTGGAAAAACACCAGTGATTGATATGTGTCGTGTTAGTGTTGGACACCATGCATGTCTTCAATTTGACGTGTCGGTGCTACATGTTAATAATATTGTCATTGTGCAGGTTTTGGCAATGGCCGTGATAATATTTGGGGTGTGGATGAGTACTCGTCATGATGCCTGCAGGAAGTCTCTCACTATACCTATGCTAAGCATTGGAGCTGTTATTTTCTTAATGTCAGTTTTTTTACATTCTTTATGATTTTGGTGCCTGCTTGTTCTTTTGAATATGTTCTCTTATATACTAAATTATCTTATATCACATTTTTGTTTTGCACATACAGATCCATAGTTGGTTTTTTGGGTGCCATGAAAAGAAGCTCCATATTGCTATGGGTTGTATCCTTGTCAAATTTTATAGAGAAATAATTTTCTGACGTCAAATTTGGTGTCCTGTGATTTTTTGTGTAGTTTTGAAATGTGTGTAAGTTGTACAAGATTTTTGTAAGAAAGAGACAGTGTCATATATGATGTCTCTATTTTGATGTTCAAATAACACAACTGATTTTGGATTAAGGGAGTCCTCCTTGACGTTGCACTTGTAGTATCTGATCATGCTGTTCTTTATCTTGGTGGGAATCCTGGTCTTCACAGTATTGGTGTAAGTGTTGAAATTTGATGACAGTTATTGCCGCTTTCTACGTTATCTTTTCATGTAATTGCTTATTGCCTCTGCCATGAATTCATGAGTTGAATCTTAATAACAGTCACATTCGAAACGCCAGACCAACTTAGTAAGTTATTTAACTAAATTCCAACGGAAAAATGTACAGAGAGAACTAATTAGTATAGATAAATTTTGTTATGTATCTTTGGGAAACTAATTTGGTGAAAAATTCTTTGGAAAACTTATCTGTGGATGCTTTGATTTTTAAAGGGACTAATTTAGTGATAAAAGATTTCAAAACACTAGTATGGTAATACCTTAATCTTTAAAGGATGTAGTTGAGGGTTTATTCTATTTATTTTAATATATGTACATTAACAAGGTAAGAAAAAGTTGTGAATACATGTTTAGCGGCGCAGCTTGTTGCCCGTCTACCTTTGGTTCATGTGTAATTATTTCTATATAATAAGAATAGATAAGAATAGATAATCATGGTTTTAAATCAAAAAAAAAAAAAAAAAATTGTTACTAGTTTGATCATTTTTTTCAATTTACTTTGATTTTAGATGCTTGTTTGGATCCTTATGTAATCTTCTGCCATTGTTTCAGATTCATTGTAACTAATAATGGATCAGGTCATAGTGTGACCGGCTTGAGGTAAGGAGTCAATTATTTCATTCATGTTAACATAGTGTGATTCAATAATGACAGCCTTATTATATATGCTTAGGTACAAGGAGTATCAACTTCAAGATTATAGCTCTTGGTTTCTCAAAGAGGTAAGACTCTTTTCAGCATAGAGAAATGATGGTGTGCAGCGATACTTCAACATTCATTTCCTTGACTTTCTTTTTTTTCATGTTTTAGTTAAACAATTCTCGAAACTGGAAGCGATTGAGGGTTTGTCTAGTCAAAACTGAAGACTGCAATAACCTATCCAAGAAATATAAGGTGTGTGGCCTATACTATTCCAAAGAATTGAGAATTGAATTCAATTGAGGCAGACTCTAAAAATTGCTATTTACCCGTTTTCAATTTTCATATTATGCAGACTTTAAAACATTATAAATTAGCTAAATTGACTCCAATTGAGGCCGGCTGCTGCCGACCACCTTCTGAGTAGGTTCTCCTTTCTTTACAAAGAATTTCCTTATCTATAATATTATTTTTTATTTAGAATATAGTTTATTTTTCATATAAGAAACTCGGTACCTGTCTTTGAAATTCGTATGCCTTGGGATTTTATTTAACATAGATGTGGATATCCTGCTGTAAATGCATCCTACTATGACTTGACCTTTCATCCAGTTAGCCCTAACAACGACTGCAAGCGGTACAAAAATTCTCGAGCCGTCAAATGCTATGATTGTGATTCTTGCAAGTAAGCATCATGCCTAGTTGTTGGTTATGGATCCTCTCCGTTACTATGTTTTTGAGTGTATAATTATACATATTTACAATAATTGATGTTTTTTAGACGAGTACATTGTCTCAGTACCAGTGTATTTTTCTTAATGTTGGTTCTAGGGCTGGCGTGGCACAATACATGAAAACCGAGTGGAGAGTTGTTGCAATATTCAACGTTGTTTTGTTTGCTGTTTTGGTAAGACATATGATAAATAGTTTTATGATCTTAGTCATTTCTTCAATACTCTCGTCAACTTTGTATGAATTCCGCTGACATTTATTTTGTGCAACTGCAGTCTATTATATACTTTGTGGGATGCTGTGCGAGACGAAATGCTGCGAGGAACCGATCTAAGGGCTGAAGAGGAACCTATATGCATCCATGAGACCAGTGTGGCAGTGTCTGCAGCTAGAGATGAACTTGTGGAATTCATGTTAGTTTTAGGATCCCTCAGTGTGTGATGACTTGTATATTCTTCATTCTTCACGAGTACCAGATCTTATTTGAATGGTTAGATATATTGATTTCATGATTAAAGAAAATTTAGAAGTGCCAGACTCTTGTAAAAGATGTTACTATTTTTCGTATTGTTACCAAGAGCAATTTGTCTTCATCAACAACCCGCTTCATCCACCATCAAGAACTACTCAAGCTCAAATTTGCAGCCGATATAAACAAAATACAACACCACAACTCAGCATCCACCATCAAGAACTACTCAAGCTCAAATTTGCAGCCGATATAAACAAAATACAACACCACAACTCAGCCCTGGATCCGCTGTAAACCTTCTCCTCCACCACATCTGTTCAAAACCAGACATGCCTGTCAATCAAGAACACAAACCAGATGTCCTGCCATGGCCTATGGCGCTCTCCTTTCATTCTCACTGAGGGATGCAATTGGCCACCACACACTGCATTGTACACCATCAACACCTGTGAATGTCACCTACGTCCCTATGCCCCATGTCGGTGTCATCCTACCACTCCAATCTAACATCACAAGTGGCTCATTAAATCGATGCACAGAAACTCTACCGGTGGCAACAGGTGACATTAGTGAGGGTACAACGGTACAGGAACAAAACTAGTGTCGTGGTGGTGACATTGGTGAGCGTACGGTACATAAACATAAACTAGTGTCATGGTGGTTTGTTGCAGTTTGTAAAAGTTTGACCAGAATCATAAAACAAAATATGGAAAAAACGCCAACTTGCTAACTTGATCAAGCTAGTAAGGTTGTCAGAATCTACAAACGTATTAGTGTGACTTATTTATTTTGGTTTACAATAGAGCTGATGAGGATCGAATCCATGACCTCTAGCATACTACCCAAATTTCTCACCACTGGATCAAACTTAGTAGCTTATATATTAACTTATTTAATTTTGAATGTGATCTGAAATTAATAATTTTATTTTTAATTTACAAATTTAAGTGTTATGAATATTAATTAAAATTAATTTTTAAATATTAGATAAGTCACACTTAATTGATTTTCTCTAGTTAAATATGACTATAGTCATGCATTTCAATGATAAATAATGCAACAATTATATGTCCATTAATATATTTTGTAAAGAAATAATATTTCTCTCATTTTTTTCACGTATTAAATATGATATTTTGAATCATGCATGTCATATGACATTAAATATTATAAATGATTGAAATACAAAATGATTGTATATTTAAACCCCTATTGTTTATTTTATTTTTACAAAATCACTTTTACAGTATGTATCTTTTTTTTTTTTACAATATATATGTATCTATTATTTATCAAATAACTTATTATATTTAAATGTCCATAGGTCTTAATTGATGAAAATGTTAAAATTGCTGGGTCGAACTCATTTCATCTATCTACCAAAAAATACTTATTATATTTAAATAATAACTCTTAATGTACTCCCTTGGTTCCTATGTCCCCTTTTTATAACCAAAAATTCTCTTATTAGAGTTGTTTGAATAATTGATGTATTTAAAATAAGTAATTAATCACATGAATTTTATTTAAATAATCACATGAATTTTTTCTTATAAAATATAACAGAGTATATTGTTATAAAAAATAATCACTAGGGCAAATAATCATTATTTCTCTAAAAAACAATTACGGTGTTATTTATATAATTATTAATATATACTATTATAACAAATTAAGTGTATGTAAATATGATAAAAGTAAACTTTTAAATTGATAATAAAAAAATTAATTTTTTAAATGGTTAGGTGAAAACACAGTTTAATAATTCTACTATTTTATCGGAGTTAAATTATGTAAATTTGTTTTGACTTCCTATTTTACTTAAAATTATTTTATCTCAAATTTAACAAAAATTCTATACCTAAAAACGTAGAACCCATATGGTTTACCATTTAAAACAAAATTTTAACAACCTTCATTAATAGCTTACATTACTGATTTATGCAGTCACGCTTCGTGTTAGCTGCATTCATCTCATTAGAACCGTTCGATCTTAATATGTTGGTTCCTGTTTAAAGATAGTTTTTTTTTTAAAATTAATATTAAACTTTTATCATTAAATCAAGATCGTTCATTTGTATCATACGACTATAAAGTTGTTGACTGCATCCAGTGACTAAATATTAAGGGGTCACCACGAAGTAAAACACTGACAACAATAGTGATTTTATTTTGAGCAATTGTTAAAGGGTTCATGCCATGATGTAAAACGATATGGTTAACGTATTTCAAATAACAATGTATTCATTTACACTGTGTTTGGTTTTGAAGAAAGACAGTGGTAGGGAAAGAAAGTGAGTGGAATGATACACTTTCCACCGTTTGGCAGACCTTTGTAAAGCAAAGGAAAGACACTTTTGGGCAGGTCCCACACGTAAATTGTTTTGCGGAAAGTGGAAAGCGTACCTATTTTTGTTGAATGGACAAAATTGTGTGTATCTTTTGTTTTTTCCACAAAAACATTGCCATTTGCATTTACTTTATTCTCTCGTGCGATGTTTTGTCATATATACACACACATTTCTTCATGAGACATATTCAAAGAATTACTTCTACTAATGTATTTAGCAATTTTTTAAGATTTATAATTTTAATTATACGTTGATTTAATCGGAAAACATAAAAAGTTAACACGTCTTTCAAAAAGTTAAAGCAATAAATTAATAAAATATTTTAACAGTTTGATAATTTATTTTTCACCATATTAAATTTCCATCATCCAATTAATTTTTTTAAGGCTGTTTTTGTCATTTTACAAATATAACTCTTTCCTTTTATCTTTATTTCCTTCCACTTTCTCTTATACCAAATAATCAATAAAATCATCACACTTTCTACTCTTTTTCTTTCCTTTTACTTTCTCTCCTCTTACTTTCTTTCCTTTCACTTTCTTTTACAAACCAAACATAGCCTTAGTTCCATATTTTATTGACCTTGTAGTTTTTTTATAACGTGGCATGTCTACTTGTCATTTTTAACGAACGAGAGTGAATGAAAACAAGAGTGAGAATGAGAGAGAAGTTTTTTGCGCCGCTACTGGTTGTGGTGATGTTGTACAATTTCTTTCCATTAAAATATTATTTAGTGATGAAATATCGAAGTTATAAAAAATAATGACAAGTATCACGTCATAACAAATTTACAATCATATACCAACCAACATGTGTGGTCAATAGGAATATTTGTCCCATCCTCATCCCCACGGTACCTGCACAAATCCACAAACATCTAATATTAACAATTTTTTTATATTTTTTGTTCAAAATTATGACCGCAGTATGACGCTATTTTTCCATGTTTAATGACAGTAGAATGACGTTATTTTTCCATGTTCTATATGCTTAACTAATGCCCCAGGGACACTGTTTAGCATTTTCCTTATTTTATAAACAAATATTTTGCATCTTTTTTTTTTTTATTTTTAAAAATAACACATAATGCATTCATAACAAAAAAAATTGCAATCTAACCAACAACAAAATAAACAAAAAAAATATTGCAAAAGCATTTGGCTACTAATAATCGTATAGAACCTAATAGCTAAAATATTCCATAATGTATAGCAAAATATGTATAACCATACAATAATCAATTACTTTTTTATTTTTTTTTAAATAATAATAATAATAACAACAATATAGTTATTTTTTATTATTATTATTATTATTAAGAATTTAATTTATATACTCGGTCACTGTAAAGTTATTTTACACATGCACTCGATAATATACCAACACATTATGTATTATGTTTTTTATTGACCCACCATGTATTGTGTTTAAAAACACATGACGTGTCACATTCATTGAATGCATGTGTAACAAAATTTACATTGACAATGCACAACAAGTAAACTCGCTCAAATGGTAGGGCAAAACCCCATGTTAACGGACCTGAATTCCCTACCGTAAACTTTTAACACAATTTCCTACTATAATAAATCTGGGCCGTTCATTTATGTTCGGATAGTCCATATTTCATACACAGTTTTATACACACCATCAATTTCAGATTGGACGGTGCAGATCTGTTACGGTTACAACATCAAATCCGTGTTCCATGTTAACCAAAAACAAAAAAAGCAAAAAGAGTCCATGTGTTAGAATTGCCTTAAACCCTGTTAAACATACTAAACCCTAAAACCCTTCTTCTTTCATCGAACAGAACAAGAACCAGAAATGTGGGGATGGCTGATTAGAGAAGGCCGGAAAGCATCATCATCATCACCATGGAACCTAAACCTCATCCGTAACATGGGTGGCGGTCCTCGTACTTTCCCCGGCGGCGTTAGCAAATGGAAATGGAAACGAATGCACGAAAAACGCGCCAAAGATAAACAGAAAAACCTTCTCGAACAAGAGAAACAACTCTATCAAGCACGCATTCGATCTGAAATACGTTCAACTCATGCACCTTCTTCATCTTCTTCTTCTTCCACTCATAACCCGATTTCCCCTCATCAACACCTCAAAGCCCTCGCCGATCGTTTCATGAAAGACGGTGCACAAGATCTCTGGAACGATTCCGACGGCCCATTAACCCCACCCCAAGCCCAAGCCCAAATTGAAGCCCAATCTTCTCCGCAACTTGATTTACGCAAACTCACACACCAACCTTCAAATCAGAATTTGACTAATTTTTCACAAATTAGGGGTTTCCGTTCTGTTCCTGATGGTAGGGATTTGAGTGATAGGAAGCGTGATTTGAGTGATAAGAAGCGTGTTGGAACGGAAAAGAGAAGAATTTGGAGAAAGAATGATTCTTCTAGTGATAGTGAGAATGAAGTTGAATGTCAGAATCAGGGTTATTATTCTAATGTGGGTAGTATTGCTTCTTTGGGTAAACATGATGTGAAAAGGGAGAGGAGAGTGATGCCTAAGAAATTTGATGATGGAACTGATTTTTCAGAGCAGGTTCAGTTGATTAAGTATGAGATTCATAAGAAAAAGAGGTTGAGTCAGAATGGGGAAAATCAGGGTGAGGAACAGGAAAACATTCTTACTCAGACAAGGTATTATTCATTTGCTTTGACAAAAATGATTTTGTATTTGTAAGCTGTTTTCATAAGCTATCTTGTTAAGCATAAAAACTATCATGGAGAGGTTATGGAAATAAGCTGAAAACAGCTTAGTAAAGCATACGTTGTTTGTTTTCATAAGCTCTCTCAAACAGTCTCATAGTAGATCAACTCAATTAAGTCGATCCAAGCAGATCATAAGTATTGATGTTTGGTTAACAGTGATTTGGATGTTTTGTTTTTGCTAGATTTGAGGAGTGTGCTATATCACCATTGACAATCAAAGCACTTTCTTCATCTGGTTACATTCATATGACCCGGGTTCAAAAGACTAGCCTCCCTGTTTGTCTTGAGGGTATGTTTCCTATAACTTCCAATCTTGCATTCCAATTTCTATTTATCATCACTTCATCATTATGTTAGGGTTGGGAAAATAGATTTACTCTACTTCAAGGGTAGAGAAGCCAAAGACTAATTTATCATCTTTCATAGTGATTGCATAAGCCAATACATGATTATATAGGACCAAAATAATAATAAAATGCTAACAAACTTATTCTAAGGCTCCGTTTGGCCCTGCTTATTTTCTACTTTTTTACTTCTCCTTAAACGAAGTAGAGAAGTAAAAAATTGTGTTTGACCCTATTTCTCTTTGCTTTCTACTTATTTACTTTATTTCTCTACTTTTACGGAGAAATAGGGTCAAACACAATTTTTTACTTCTCTACTTCATTTAAGGAAAAGTAGAAAATAAGCATGGCTAAACGGGGCCTAGAATGTGGATGAGTCACCACTTTCTTTCACTTTTGGGCTTGACATGATTTGGGCCTCTAGGATCATAACACATTATTAACACTCAATAATCTTACCAAAGACGCTTACCGTAAAAGTTGTTGCATTACAATTCATTTTCTCAATCCGATTGTTTTTTGCATCCACTTTGAGTATTTTATTTCGCTACTTTGCTTGTCATACATTTCACATTTTCTTTTGATACGGCTATTAGATTTCATTTTAACAATCCTTGTACTCCGGTTACATTGCAGATGTGGATGTTATGGTCAAGGCTAAAACTGGCACTGGAAAAACTGCAGCTTTTTTGGTACACTCTTGTTCTTTTAATGCACTGCATCCTATTTAGGTTATTTCTACCATTGATGCTAAATGCAAACAGCTTCCTGCTATTGAAACAGTTTTGAAAGCTATGAGTAGCAATAAATCTCATCGTGCGCCACCAATATATGTTCTTATTCTATGCCCTACCAGAGAACTTGCTAGTCAAATTGCTGCTGAAGCAAAGGTTTTGCTGAAATATCATGATGGCATTGGGGTGCAGACTCTAGTTGGAGGTGTACGATTTAAAGATGACCAAAAACGCCTTGAATCAGATCCATGCCAGGTTTTGTGTTATAATAACTAAAACTTCTTATGTTTCCTAGCCTGTGGTTTCAGACCAAGTGTAAGACTAATGCTTTTTGAGTTGATATGGGAGGGGAAAAAGGAAATGTTGCTTATTGTGTTTGAAAAAATCATCTTGCTGGCAACACACAATGATATTCGTATTTCTTGTATTCAATTTTTCAGATACTTGTTGCTACACCTGGTAGGTTGCTGGATCATATTGAAAACAAGTCTGGAATATCTGTTCGACTGATGGGCATGCAGATGCTTGTGCTTGATGAAGCTGATCATTTACTGGACCTTGGGTTTCGAAAGGATATAGAAAAAATTGTTGATTGTTTGCCCCGGCAAAGGCAATCCTTGCTGTTTTCATCAACCATGCCAAAGGAGGTTAGGTTAGGTTAGGTTAGGTTTTTTTAATCTAATGTTGATAATTGGTTTCTGGCTGAAGGCTGAAGGTTCTTACAAGCCTGTTTGTGTTGCTGCATTATACCATCAACAAACAATATAACTGACCCTTAAAAAATATGCAGGTCCGTCGATTATCTCAGGTTGTTTTGAAAAGGGAACACAAATATGTTGATACAGTTGGAATGGGCTGTGTTGAAACTCCTGTTCAAGTAAGTTACAGTAACTATTGTCAGACTAACAGTTATAGTTATGAAATACATATTTGACCAACTTCTTGGTCCTTAGGCTATACAATTTATTGTATTTCTCTTAAAACGGTCGCATTTAAATTTTCCAGTACTAGGCATTAATGCTTATTTTTGTTTGCCATCACAGGTAAAGCAATCCTATCTTATCGCTCCACATGAATCACACTTTCAGATGGTGCATCATATTTTGAAAGACCATATCTCGCGAACACCTGATTATAAGGTTAATGCATATTTGCTGTTTCGATGTTTGAATTGCTTTGTTATTAAATGTATGGTTTTAACTGGTAGATTTGCATTCAGGTTATTGTTTTCTGCATAACTGCGATGGTGACATCACTCACGTATCACCTTCTTCGGGATATGAAACTGAACGTTAGGGAGATACATTCTCGAAAACCTCAGCTGTATCAAACCCGCGTATCAGATGAGTTTAAGGAAGCCAAACAAATGATTCTTGTCTCCTCCGATGTTGGAATAAGTTATCCTGATGTCACATTAGTCATACAGGTATATACTTAAATCTTAATGTATTTCCACTCATATTATTCTGTGCATGGTATGCGTTCCTTGTTATTTTTCAGTCTTATGATTATAAAAAATTTATTTCTTTTTTGGATTGATAGAGGTGAATTAACTACTTCTGAAAACTGAGTGCTTACATGGCAGAACTATTTCTTGCTATAATTTAAAGTAGAACTTAGATTTTTTAGACACTTGCACTAGTACTGGAAGCCAATAATTCTATTTTGGAACAAGTTATTTACCCCATGTCCTTAACAATATTGTGGAATCCAGGTAGGAATTCCTTCAGACCGTGAACAATATATAAATCGTCTAGGAAGAACGGGACGGGAAGGCAAAGAAGGAGAAGGCATATTGCTGATTGCACCATGGGAAGAGTATTTTTTAAATAAGATCAAGGATGTCCCTCTAGAGAAATTCCCCTTGCCAGATTTAGATCCACAGGCACAGCTTAAGGTATTATTCTATTTCTGATGATGTATTCCCATTTCTGCGTACATTGATATTTTGATCCCCGTATTTTATCTTGTCCCGGCTTATATTTATTATTATTGTAGATAAAAAAATTATTGACCACATTAGTTTTTGTGTGACTTGATTATTGCTGCTAATAATACAGTTAAATATGTTGTATTTTCTTGCAGATTGAGCAATCAATGGCTAAGATTGATAATGACATCAAAGAAGCAGCTTATCATGCTTGGCTTTGTTATTACAATTCCATCTTGGAGATTGGGAGGGAGAAGACCACAGTAGCTGAGCTGGCAAACCGATTTTCTGAATCAATTGGTTTACAGAGGCCGCCTTCACTCTTCCGAAAAACTGCACTAAAAATGGGTTTGAAAGACATTCCTGGCATCAGAATTCGCAGATAGCTATTGTACATTAAAAAAGAAAAGAAACCGAAGATTCATATCTTCTAATGCAAAAAGTTGCTTTTGAGTAAGCTAATTTATGTTTGGATGATACTTATATGTTCCTCCGATACATTTTACATAAATTGAGAATAGAGAAGCTGTTGGAATAAGTTTTCACTTCACATAAGCTCTTGTGGGGCGTTTTCTAAATTATACAATCAGCAGTTGTAACTTCAAAAAGGACTCATTCACCCTAACGAGCTCCTAGTGTTCTGCTTTAATAGCTAACTCTTGAACTAAATGTAAAATAAACCTTTTTAAGGACTTTGTTTGAATTCAAAATCATACGCCAAAATCGTACCTTTCTAAGGACTCGTGAATGGAGTTGTTTAACTTTGTGTTCCAATAGTAATGTTCTTCAAAATACAGGTTATCGACATCAACACCATAAAATCATTTTATTTTTATTTTTTTTACGTGGAGTCGATGGTCGAACTCATAATCTCTAGCATACTACACCATAAAATTAAATGAATATTAATTATAAGAATTCTATTTGTGGTCAATGTGTCATCAGTTAGAGATTAATCTTTTGAAGTGTAAAGATTTACTTAATAGATAGATTTGGTCTGATAAATGTTCTATTTACACTTTGTCAAAAATCAAATCTATGAGCAGATACTTAACAGATTCAATAATAGTTTCAATTATACGCCAACTAGGCAACACCTTGTTGATTAGTTATAAGCGTTTATCGTAACCAACTTATGGGGCCATTATACTATCTCACACGAAAGAACCCATGACGTATCCAATAGTGACCATATTGTGCTGATTATACAATAGTCAAATTGATTACCCCATTATGATGCAATAATCGAACTCAGCCATCAAAACTACAAGAATTATGAGGCTGAGATGTGATAATAGAGAATGTGGAAATAGAAACTATTAATTTTATTAAAACATTGTCTAAGAAAGCCAATAATAAATTACTAGTAAACATAATATTTTTTGTTATATTAAAATTATTCTTTAATTTCTAAATATACTTTTTAATTATTTAATTTGTTATCTCTAAAACATTTTTTTGAAATGATTATTGTTAGTAATTAATATTATTAGTTTTGTTTCTGATCCTTTTCACTTTACTCCCTAATTCATCTACTTCAGTAATCAAGTCATCATTAATTATATCTCCCTAAAGCACAGTATTTAACCCATTTCTTTAATTGGTTAATATTCATACATGACTCATGGTTCATGATTTCTTTTTTGGCAAACCCATATACAGTGGTAAGTTCTAACAAATAAAACAGTGTTTTGAAAAGTATATTGCTAGCATTATTCGATCGATCAACTAAATATATCTCCTCTAATTTATTATAAGTGTCACTTTTTCTGAAACATTCATTATATTTGTCATTCTATTTTCTTTGATATATCATTATTATTATTATAGGGTAAATTCTAATATGGACCACTTCATCAAGTGGTCCATAGTGGACCAGTCACGAATAACACTATAACGAATACACATTTTACAAAATTCACCTTTTGGATTGAAAGTTTATATCATATAGATCACCCATAGAAAAATTTAGAAAAATTGAAAATCATTTGATATGTTATTGAGACATATCAAGATTAACGGTCGTTAAATAACATAAATCTTGATGGGTCTCAATAACATATCAAATGATTTTCAAAAAAAATTTCAAAAATTTATGGATGGTCTATACGATATAAACTTTCAATCCAACAATAAATTTTGTAAAATTAATGTTCGGTCGATCATTTGTCCACGATGGACCACTTGTGAAGGTGGTCCACCGTAGCATTAGCCATCATTATTATAGTATTTGTCATATTAAAGCATGCACACTTTGCAACAAAAATACAAAATGATTCGTTAGGTTGATTTCTATAGTAAAATCATGTGTATTGTATTAATTATAGTGGTTGAACCTTTGGAAAAATAAATAAATTAGAGCAGTTGAAAGCGCATTTAAATGTCAACAAAATGTAATGTTGCAAAATGCTAAAAAAAAAAAAAACTGCCTCTGGAGCAATGATTAAGCATATTAAAATGGAAATTTTGTTTGTAATATGTGCGTTTAATATCTAAAAAGTATAAAAAGTTATTTTACCAACATTAATTTTATCTTTTAATTCCTATTTAGGTATACTACTTGTTTTGTTGTTACAAAATTCAATGCAATATTAATTGTTTGTTTTTTAATAATATTCTCAATTATTTCTATAAAGTGAAAAAATAGTTGATATGATAGTAATAAATAATTAAAGATTTTATAAGAAATAATAATATTATCAACATTAGTTCAAAGGACACGTACTGTCGGTGTAAATTAATTTTACACCGACAACCAATAAGAATGATTTAATCTTCCATGACATATAAAGTGGGGTTAAGTGAAGTGACATGATGGAAAACATGGTTGTAATTTGTTGACAGTGTAAAATTATTATACACTGTCAGCGCATATTCTTTTTCTCTTAACAAAACTTATATGTGAGTTAGGCCGGACGTCGTGACCCGGGTTCGAACCCGGAATCTCACAATTATATGTGAGTTTAATTTCAGTGGATTACCACTTCATCTAAGATAAAAAAAAGAGAGCTTATTATTGCTCAAAAAAATGAAACAAAACTTATATATTAATTATCTTAGTAAAAAAAAAAACTTATTAATTATCTTGACGTGTAAAAAAAAAGACAATTGATAAGAAACAAGATGGGGTATAGTATTTTGTATTGAGTGTAATGTCCATGTATCGTCGATGTAAAATAGTTTTACATTAATATTTAATAAAAACAATTTTTTCATGTCATACAAGTAGTTTTAAAATAACTATATAAAAGTGAAGCAATGTGGCAAATTCATTAACTTTTATTAGATGTTAGTATAAAATTATTTTACGCTGACGATATCTATCTTAAATCATTTTGTATTTGTTGTGTATTTAATTTGTCCAAATCCCGCAATCTATCACACACATAAAAAAATGCTTAATTTTCTGAGAAAAAAATAATAACATAAAATGCTTAAAAAAAATTTTTTTTGACTAAAAAATGCTTAAATATTTACTCCTTCTATTTTGAAGTATAAATCCTTTTGAAAAAAAATTGTTCTAAATTATAAGTCGTTTTACAATATCAATAAAATATTTAATGATAGTTTTCCTCTTATACCTTTAACAAATTATTACTTTGTTTTTTTTCGATTCTTTGAGTAATTTTCTCATACCATTAATAAAGAATAATATTGTAAAACTATTCATAATTTCTTTTTTTAACACAAAATTAATCTATTTAATTTATGTAAAATGGTTAAAACGACTTATAATTTGATAAAGCGAAAAGAATACTATCCATCATCAAGTTTGATTGATTTAATTTGTCTCTCAAAACGAATTTAAATATGATTGTCATTGGCTTATTCATCACTTAAACCATTTGATTATCAACGCAAACATTAATGGTGGTGAAATTCAATGTCAATGTAAATGGTTGTGCTTGTGGATGGTATAAATGAAAGCTCAGCTCCAAATTGACATTGCTATTGGAAAAACGTGGTACATTAGATAAAAAATGAGTAAAATGTCAAATACTCTCTTGAAATTTCTCATGAAATTTGGAAATAGGCAAATACCCAATAAAATTGTCAAATGTCAATTAAATTGTCCTCTGCTTCATTTATTCCGTCTATTTTAATTAAGAAAATAGAGGAAACGATGGATGAGACAAGAATTGATAAAGAGTATGATGTTGGTGATATGTGTTTCTTGTCTGTTCTGAATCTGAAGACTCAGATTGGTCTATTGGGTGGTTAGAACCTCTTTGGTTCTAATTTTGAAAGCAATGATAATGATAATGAGGATGATTCTGGTGATGATAGTTTTGTTGTTTTGGTTCTTTGTTATTAACCTGGTTGCAGGGAGGTTGAACACTAAAAAAATGTGTTTTTAAATTCTAAAAGTAGTCGGAGTATATGCAGCATGGGGCAATTTAATTGATGTTTTACAATTTCATGGGAGATTTGCCTATTTCCAAATTTCATACGGTATTTGACAAATTTTGAAATTTCAGGGGGTATTTGGCATTTCACTCGATAAAAAATAGATATTCCTTCCGTTTTAAAATAATTTACCTAATTGAAATAAAAATTTGACTAAAAAAATAGTGAGGAAGTTTTATAGACACAATTATTTCAAATTAAGAATCGGTGACATCGGAGGCAAGAACAAACTTACAGCTACTTGTGCATTTATACCACACAATTATTTTAGCGCAGGCCGATGAGAAAAACTAAGGAGCTAGAAAATGGCAGCACATGAAAATCATTTTTTTTACAAGATGAAAATCATTTCTTATTGTCATAATTTTTATTTTGAAAAACTCTTATTGTCAGTTTTTTTTAGAGCAATGAAAAGCTCTTATTGTCGTTAATTAATAAACGAGCAAACATTCCTCTTTTTTTTTAGTAAATGGAGAACAGATCATGGACCACCTGCAACATCCTATTCATTTTGGTTTTAAAGTAGGATTCAATGACCAAAATAACTAATAAAAAAACAATCACCTTATTGTTCTCAAAATGTAAGTTTGATATAGGGTGGTTCCACCTTAGAGAACACCACTTCATTTTGTATTCTCTTGGCATATCTTATGCCTTTTAATCCTTAGTAAAATTTCATTTGCTTTTAATTTTTTTTAAATGTATCAAAATTATGATACATATATCGCGTAGAATTAAATTAGCTACATAAAAATATATTTGATGACCAAAATAACTAATAAAAAAATATTTGTAAATTTGTTTATAATTTTAATACATTTAAAGATCAATATGATATCGAGTTACATGTATATTAAATTATTAATATATCAGAGGCCTGGATACATGGGGAAAAGCAACACCTAACTCAACATGAACTAGCATGAATGGTGTCTCCATAATGGAATCCACTCATAAAATTTCAACAAAAATTGTCTATCTCTTTTCATAGACATTCGAAATTTGATTAAAACATTATCCATTTGTTATATGGATTTAACTTATATACACCGTTACCGTTAGTGTAAATAATTTTTACATTGTCAAACAATCATAATATTGAAGACGATAAATCATTTCTATCATTAGCAAATCAATTCTTCTATGAAAGCTCACCCAAATCATAGCAATAATTATCCCAAACTTATATCAACCCTCCAAATTTGGCTCTTTTAAGTGAGTGGAGATTAAAGGAAAAAATAATAATGTTGATATTTCAACACATTCATGATTTATTATATATGTGTATGTAATATCATCATTGATTTATTTATCAATGATTTATATTATTACTTATACTATACTCTAAATAAAGTCAACAGTCTCATCCTTTTCCAAGGAGTGTTTTAAGTTGGCACTCCACCACAGCTAAAGTGACAAAAGAGGATTCTTGCAACCTTGAAAAGTATTATTAAATAGCTATGTTTTTATAAGAGACTCAATTTAATTCAGTGTCGTATCTACTTCTCCCAATTATTCTTGAAGCTATTTGAATGAATTGACTGAAATTACAACAGGAAGAAGGCCTAAATCAAAATACTTGGACATGTATAACTGTCCCAAAACAAGCACAAACTGCTTAATCCTACGTGAACTGTCAGCTAGTTTAGTCAATGATCTAGCTGCAAACCTATTGATATGATCGATGGGCACTTTCGCCATTTCATTAAAATTAAATTTAGTTTTGGCTCTATCTTCGCTACAGCTTCTTTGACCTCATATTAAAGGGTGATTAACCATTCCTGCATAAGGGAGCAAACAAAAATTCATCCCTTTCTCTTTCCTACCGTCTTATTTCGAATTTTCAGCCTCTCACAAGACAACATGGCAGTTCAATATTCAAGACTCTCCCTTCTGATCTTAATGATCATACTGATAACTAGCCAGCTCTCAAGTTGCTGCGACGCCACAAGGTGGATGAGTAAAGGAATCAAGCAAACACAAAAGAGAAGCTCTTTTCAGCAGTTCTCTGTCTCATTGCATTTCTATTCAAAGACACAGCAGGGACCTAACACACAAGAGGTTCACCCAATTTACGGAGTTTCTCTACGCGATGTTCCAGGGGGTCCAAACCCCCTTCATAACTGATCAGCTATCTCACAGTCAGCTGCTTATCAAGTTATACAAGGTTTTGCCGGATTCCCGTATAAAGTAGTTTAGTTTCCTAGAAAATATGTAGAATAGATAAAGTTTGAGAGAACCAGGATCCTAGCCTTCCAAATATAAGGAAACTATACTTGATTCAATTGAAATATATGATGTATTAGTGCATGTTCTTGCCAAACGTAAATTATTTTGAAAAGGTAAACTATATGTTAGGTGTCTGAATAATTTTCAGGGGGGAAATAAAAGAGTACCTTTAAGGTTTGATTTTGACATTAACAAATCAATATACACCAGACACATTGAGCTTTAAGAAAATAATACACATACAAATAAGCAACAAAAACTTTCCTATTGCAACTGGGTTTCAGAATGTTGGCATCAATACTAGTCATAACTCATTCATAGCAAAATAACATGTGATGTGAGTGGAAATAGAAAGCAGGAAATAACCATCAACCTTGTTCCTAAAAATAAGAGGAAACCAAATGACATTTCAAGTTGAAAACCTGCAAGGAAAGGATTTGGAATAAAACATGAGAAATTTGTCTCACTCAAACATATATATGGCAAGTAAGTTAATTGTAGAAACTTACATAAATTATCCTCACTACATGATCTCAGTTCCCACCGGATCAACCAAGAAATGAAGAAACAGTGATTTCTGGACAATAGGCTGGAACTTAGATAACCATACCTGTTTTCCAAATCCAAATATAGCTTAGTTTAGATTCTTGCTGTGCTTGTTCTCATCAAGATATAGTCACACAGTGGTATCAGTTCAGTTTTGTATAAAAAAATATTTTACTCTAGGAAATTATATTTTAATTTTGCTCATTAAGAAATTCATTTAATAAGCTAATACAATAGAAATGAAAAACCGTTTGGTAAAAATAAAAGTGTCGGCCAACAAATTAGAATTTTCAATTTTGCTATTTACAAAAGAAAATTATGATCTCCAAACAAAAATTCTAAATTATATTATTTACTGAAAAGGGAAGTATTTAGAATCATTTCCTATTTAAGTGTGAAATGTAAATGCAAGCTAACAGTAACACCAAAAGTTGTATAACAATAGCAACCGAAACATAATGTCTAAATATGTAAGAAACAATAAATTAGATTCCTTACATTCTTGTACTCTTGGCTGTGTATAAATATCTCAAATGCCTCTACTGCAGAACATACCATCATGCACCAGAAACGGTCAATAGTCAACACAACCAAGGTGAAAGAAAATCAGATGTAACAAACCATGAGACTGAGATTACCTGATCGAAATCGTATCACTACTGTGTGAGTATACTCCTTAGAACTTGGATTGAAATTCGAACCTGGCAATTAAATATCCATAACCCGAGTAGAAAATCAAAACACGGGGCAAAGTGGATTGTATATTATCATACAATCCTTTTGTCAAAATGAACTGTTGATGAGCCAACAAACCATGCTAAAAGATCAAGTTACAACATGGCTAACACAAGGCAACATCTGAATAAGTGTTAGTCGAACTGAAAACATACCTTGTGTAAATTGTACAATCAAGGAAGGAGATTCCAGCATCACCGTTGCTAGAGACGCCAATGCATGCTCTACTTGGTTATCTAAGGCACCCACATTAAATGATAACAAAAGAACAAACTCCACTCCATGGCTGAACTCCTGGCCCCCACCCCCCAAAAACAATTACTGTTAGAATAGAAAATAGGATATTCTAGTATTCTACTATTCTATCAATGATCTAAATATAGAATCTACTGCTCATAGATGACAACATTTAGAGAAAATGTAAATTAGTACCAACCTCTCCTTTGCGAAATATAGAAAGCATATCATCATCAACTTCAGATTCATAATCCACATTCATTAATTCCTAAACAAAATCAGTTAAGGCCCAAGTTAAAACTTTTAGGAGGTTCGCTCAACACAACAGTAATGGGAAAATAAAATAAAGGAACAGAGAATCGGTGTTTACATGTTGGTGCATACATGGCAGTAAGTCATTACGTGGTCCTTGAGCACCTTCAAGTAAAAGGAATTCTCATAGAACTTTTCAAGGTTTTCCTTCCTCTGGAACCGCATGTATAGAGCATGAGTATATTGATCACCATTCTGAGCAGAAATGCGCCCTGCAGGATCAACAAGGTCATCATCATGTGAAAAAAGTGCCCCATCACAAAATACATAAACCTAGAAATAGTTCAGCAATGCTAAATATATAAACTATATAGCACAAACACTTCAGATTAAAGACGTGTCTAGTATTTTGTCTGACACAACACACGGTATATGTTACTGCCTACCGGCGTCTATGTATCAAATATTGTGTCCGTTGTTGTATGTTTGTTTAGTTTATACTCCGTCTGTTTCAAGAGGAGTGTCACTCCAACAATAACAAGAACAAAAATTGTTTCAAAATGAATGTCACCTACACCAATTGTTTCAAAAATTGTATCCTCTAATTAATTGAGTGTACACTAGTTCCAAAGCATTACACCAATAGTAAATAAGGTTAGTTTAGTAAAATTGTCATGTTTTTTGACAACATGATTGTATTTCTTAATCTGTGTCTAAAAATCTTAAACGACACCCATTTTGAAACTAATTTCTAAAAAATATTAAAGTGCAATTTACCTAATGAAATTGCAATAATACCACCCATTTGATACTGGGTAGTGTACAAATAATCAAGCATGTCATTCTCTTCCTCTTCAGATAAATCCTCCTTTGCATTGAGCAAACAAATGTGCTCCACAACTTTTCTTCTACACCAAATCAAAACCCTAATTATATTCATGATTGCAGGAAAAGGGGGAAATTAAAGCTAATAATAACATGAACAACAATAATATTAAGCAACACCTTTTCCTTTGAGAAGCGAGATTGGAGCTTTGATTGTCGTCAGCAGCACAAAGTACTCTCATCTGATTATTTGATCGGCTCTTGAATCCATTCCACTTGTAAGCTGCTGGAAAAGAAATTCAACAGAATGAATTAATGCAGTAGTAGAATGAATTAATGCTGCTGATTTTCCGTTAAAAAGAAACAAATAATCTAAGTCACCTTGAAAAGATAGGGTTGGGGCTAATCGACGAGGGGTGCAAATAGAATAAGCATAGGTTGAGCATTGCATTGCAAATCCCATTATTCTCTGTCGTTTCCTTCCCCAATAAAGTGAGAGATATTAAGGTGCGGCATAGCATGCTTCAGCATCACAAAAACAAGAAAGAAAGATGATAAAAATGGGTGGACCACGATTCGAATAAACAGCACCTTTCATTTCATTTTTAAATACCACGCGTCATTTCGCGCCTTATATTCTTCTTCCACACTTCATTTATTTCTTTTACAAATTAAATTCACTATCCAAAATTTCACCCAATTTTTTTTTTACTATCCAAAAATATATTTGATGAATAAAATGACTAATAAAAGATATTTATTTGTAATTTCAATAAATTGCGAGTAATATTTACTACACAATTATAATTTATAGGTAGCGGATTAAGAATTCTTAATATACAATTTATAGGTAGCTGATAAGAATCCTAAATACAAGCAGACTTGTTGCATATAGAAGATAGAAAAACAAACACGAAAAAATATCAGGTGTTAAATTTTTTTTTTAATGTAGATTAGAGAAATCCCACTAATTTTATCAATCAAAATTCCTTCGACCGCCATAAAGTAAAATGTTAGAATTATTAGCTCACATGGTTCATAGAGATTCTCTCATCCTTAAAGATAATGTAACCAATGTTTTAAATAGTAAAACTAAAGCAGATCGTCAACTCAGAATCTCAAACAAATTGAAGAAAGATGGGAGGTTTTGATTCGTAGTTGCTATATTGATTTTGGTACTCAAATGTGTTTTTTCATTAGTTATTTTTGTCTAAAAAATTATAAACAAAAAGACCCTAGAAAAAATATATTTACAATTTGAATACATTAAAAAATTATGATGATAATGTCAAATACACGCTCAAATAAAACAATCATATGCAAAGGGGGGAATATGGTAAGTAACTAATAAGAGTTTGAATCACTTAAAATATCCTTACAAGTTACAACCACCAACCACTACGGTGTAACAACGGGTACATTGATCAAAATTAAACCTACGTGAAACCAAAAAAATATATATATATTTTACGTAGGAAATATAGGAGTATTATTTAAATTAAACTTGAAATGAAAATTCATATTTACGTACAACTTCAATCCCCTCACAAAAAAAAAAATCCCCTGACAAAAGCCCCCAAACTTATTTTGTTTTTCTATGCTACACACAAACATTCATCCACCAATTTTTCCTTTCATTTTCTCTATTCTACCGTTAAAAAAAAAACTAACACGTGATATTTTTTCGTGTTTGTTTTTCTATCTCTTATATGCAGCAAGCCTGCTTGTATTCGGAAATCTCAGTCCACTACTTCAAAATTGTGTAGCAAAATAATATGACTCAAAATTTATTACAAGCACTCCACGAGAAATTTGACGAAGTTGTAAAATGCTTACCATACAGGGGTAATATGGAAATATAAGACTGATTGTTGGATAAAAATGTAATTATCAATTAAAAGTAATGCAATTCTTGCCTTTTGTTTAGAACCGTTTCTTAACAATCAGCATTAGTGTTATTAGTTTATGCAAAACAGCTTTTTTCCAGATATGCCAACAGTAATAATACTGATTAAGAAAACAGGTAGACTAAATGAGCCGTGCATAGTTAAGATCCATGTAAACGTCAACAAAAACAGCTTAATAGGAACCTTTATGGCTCACAGTGAATTTAGGGTATTTTCAATCAAACTCACCCCTGAAACTACGGTGTTAGGTGGCATAAATTAACTTGTGTGTACAATAGATAGTGATAGACTCTGATAAAACCTGAAAAAATAATATTAAACAAGGCTTTAAAATACAGATTCACAGTTTATTTCTAGATTATTATTATTAGATCACACCAGTTCATTAGCTATATAACCTTTGATGTATAAAAATTAAAAACAAATATCAAGAGTAGGGCAGAGCTACAAGAACCTCCTGAATATTTTTCAACCTGCTGATCTAACTTACGCTAACAAATTGTCTACTTGAACTAATACTACACTAGTCTTGCAGTAAGTTAATAAGGAATTGTTTACTCAAGGTTCTGAAAAAGCTCCGGAAGATGGGCATTGGTCAGCTTGGTTCTCTTGCTAATTTCACTCTTCTTCTTCTTAGGCTTGGGCTTGTTGGAAGAGATCCCTTCAATTTGTGCTGCACTCCTCCTCTTTGCAGTGTTGGTAGCAGGCTTCATTCCATTCTTTTGAAGATCCTTCTCTATATCAATCATATCACGAGGCAACTCAATTTTCTGAAATAGCTCTTTTAGGTCATTGTCCACCTTGATGTGCACTTTGGGGTCATTCGGGTATGCAATGTCATCCTGCGAATCAAAGTTGGAGAGCAGCCAAATCTGCCCTGCAGCTTTCAAAGCCTATAAACCAATATCTTAATTAGATTATATTCCATGAGAAGCCAACTATTTATGAGACTTTGACTCTTCACTTCTACAAATACATCACCTATCACTAGCTAGGAATATGATATGATTAGATACATTTTAGACCAACTTCATCAAATAGTTCCATCCTTGTTTCCATATTTCAAGAAAAACATTTAAAAAAATATAACTCTTCCATGAATGTCTCAGTATCATGTAAACGTCCATGAGAATATAAGTAAAGAGAATGGTCTTTCAAAAATAAAAGGACAAAACAAATGTATATGGGAAGTGAATGAAGAAGGTAGCAAGAAGGGTTGAACCACATTTCATAGCACCTTAATGAGCAAGATTTTGTAATGAATAATTAAAAGATTGTTTCCATTTCCTCAGTACTAACCTTCATTTATAATAATAGCAACAGTTTTAATGCAAAGCGTTAGGAGAAAATGGAAAAATGATTTTTATAGAACCCCTAATGTGCAGTGTTATTATATTGCTCATAACCTTTGGTCTTCTTTCAAGAGCATAGAATTTTGGTTCATATTTCTCCCAAAATACATTATGCAGACAGAAGCCCAATCTGTGAGAAATAATATTTGACATATATCTATGAACAAAGCAACCAATGTTCCAGAAAAACAGTGTCAAGAAATATTCTTCAGAGAAAAAGAAACATCCCTAATAGAAATCATTCTACCTGCATGTCTTCCATCACAGTGGGGTAAGCATCCTTTAGGTCAAAAACAGCAATGCCCTCTGGATACTTACGTATCAGTTGAAGAAGCTCAGTTTTGTCCTTAAGGCCATACTTTGCCTATAAATAAACAACAGATGAATAAGTTGTTTGCTAAAGGAATATTTAAGTATAAAATTGTTTAGATATATGCACCCCTAAAGGTTACCTTGTAAGAGAACCGTTGCCCGTCATAGTTTACTTTTGGGTTTTTCCTCAGATTGTCAAAAACATCTTTGTTAGCCCCCATGTCAACATAGCACGCTTCATTTATTTGCTCTGGTGTAAACGCTTGTCGTGTCTGTCAGCAAACAAAAGCACCAAATCAATATGGTTTTGACGAATCAATTCCTAATGGACTTTCATTGGTAAGCTATCTTAAGTAGCATGGCTTTTGAAAGTAAGACTTCAACTAAGTTTAAACGAACCAACATAACATCCATAAAACCCCAAAATATCTTGAAGATGACTGAAAGTAAAGCATAATTATGAAATTTGTAGATTGTTATGGAAAATTCTTTTGATCACTGGTTATGGAATACAATTTTGAAACTTAGTACCAGACCATTCTACCTAAGTGATGTGTAAATGATTGGCCTTTTATGGCAGGCATCTATTTAATAAGTCATAACCTAACCCTGTAGGCTTAATTTGCAACAAAAAAAAAAAAAGAAGAAAGTTTTGCTTCTTAAATTAAGTTCCATACCTATTGTTACTCTGTTTATAATGTGCTACACAAAAAATCAGTTATTTTTATTTTACATTACAATAAAGCAGTTTTACAATGCACCCGTTGATCTAGTTTCTTGCGGTTGTTTTACATTTTTAGTGTATAGCAGTATGACCGGCAGGTAAGGAACTGCATCTAAGTTTTATCATCCGATTAAAAAATTGGCGTCCCAAATTGCTTTAGGCTCCCTTTTGACTTCAATTTGGGCCTCAAATTGAGCTATAATGATTCAATTAACCTCAAACTTAACAGCTATGCTTCTTATGTATGATATGTAAAATGAGTGTAAGTAGTATTCTAATAGAATTCACATTTTCCCCTTCATCTCATACATGCCAATAATCACTCCACTAGCACCGCCGGTAACTAACAATAAACGAAAAAACAAACATTGAAATCCAATCGAATTAGAAAACCGCGATTACCTCAAGCAATAGATCGATAACACGCTTCATCTGAGCACCTACGGGGGCTTTCCGTATACTGTTAATATGCTGAAGCCTCTCAGTATCTTTTGAGAATTTGACACCAGTTGCTGCATTTCTTCCATTGGTTGATACAGCAGCTACAGGAGTATTAGGTTTTCTGCTACCAACCTTACTTGCTGCAATGCTCGAAAGCGTTGATTGACACTTTTCTTGCTGTTTCTTGAACTTATCTAATTGTTGTTGTAAAGCCATCTTTTATCAAAAATTTGAAAATCGAACGAACAATTTCACCTACAAAAGAAATTATTTCAATTCAATATCATGCAACAATAAAAATTTGAAAGAGATACAATTCTATTGACGAAAACGTAATAGCATTGGGTAGGGGAAGTCGAAACCCTAGATTTTAGTTAGATAATGTTTGTGAAGTAAATTCTGAATGTCGTTGATTTCAAATATTTTAGCGTTGTGAAAAATAAATAAGAAGTGAAGGAAAATTGAGAAGATGTTGTAGTGATGAATGATTATAGTAGGAAAAATGGCGTGGTGAAGTGAGGGAGTGAATGTGACGGAGTTTGCCGCACCTTGCGTTACTCAATTGACTTGACTTGAGTTTGGTACTTTTTTTTCCCAGTGTGCACTTATAAATACTTCCTCCCTTCTGTGTGTACTTTACTTCATCGCAATACAAGAAGGTAGGGAAAATATCTCATGTCATTTAATATTTCAAAAATAAATAATTCTTTCTTCTTTTTTTATTTGACTAATAAATATTTTTTCTGGGTTGGGGATTTGAAAATTGAATACTATAAGATTTCTCCTTTATTTTTGACTAGAAGATTTTTCGTTTATTAAGAGATTCACTCACAACCATTAGGTTATTTAACAATAACATAAAATAAAATGTAGAGATATAGCTATATAGATTTCTTTTTTGAGATTTAGGACGTAAGATATATCTTAACGATATTTTTTTGATTGAATATTTTTATGTGGATTCGAATTTATAATCTTACAATTGTGTGTGTGAATATTCAAGTAATGTTTGTTAATTTGCCCAAAAAAAAATAAAGATTGAACACTAAAATTTGAGGTAAATTATAAGTGGAATTTTTAGCCTAATACGTAGAAGCTCGAGCTCATGACGACTACCTCAACGGGGCTTTGGATAGTCTATAAAAGCCTATATTAAAAATATTTATAATATAGAGCAAATACAAAGTGGATATGTTAATAATGATACAAACGTTAGTTAGGGTCATATTAACATGTGTTCTAAGAGCATACTAAGATGTCTAAATGTGAAAATTTAGTATTTAATCATGAAAGATATTTAATGTTTAGGAAATTGAATACACGGTCATAAAAAGATTGAGCTACGTATTAATTCTAATGTAGTGGTGCATACATTACATGGTGCGAGAGATGGTAGTGTTGTTGGATGGAGAATTATTCAAGAAATTCGTCGTTTGCTTGCATTGGATTGGGAAATCAATATTTATCATTCATATCGTGAGGCGAATGCTTGTGCCGATGCCTTTGCTAATTTGGGGTTGCGACCATGGTCCGAGGTTATGTGTGTATGATCAATGTCCGCCTAGAGTGAGTTCATTGTTGTTAACCGGTGCTATAATGATAACTACCCCAAGAATCATCTTTTTGTAGTTGCTTTTTTTTCCCGAGCTTTGTCCCCTTTTTTTAACAAAAAAAAAAAAAAAGTGTCCATATTTATCTCCTTGATATGTTCCATTAGAGCACACGTTAACATTTTCCTAAACTTTAGCATGAGATTACTAATCACTTTGTTTATAATTTCCATGAGTCAACATTAAAACCCTTGATTGTTTTTAATTCAATTAAAATAATATAATATTTTATAATTAACCGATTTATTTTTAACAAAAATGTGGATAACGGATACGAGTATATTTACTTAAATATCCATTAGATTTAGGCTAAAATACAAAGATTATTTACTCAAATAAATAAATATGGGTCTTAGTATATGTATTTTTTTAAACCGCAGGTATAAAAATAAATACTATGATACCCTATCCATTCCTATCAGCAAACAGAGTGCTCCTTGAATACTTGTCGCGGTGATTTTTGGATACCGAGTTATTAATTAACTTCGAATCGCAATTTAATATTCCACCACCGATCTTTAATTTATCCGAGGGAAAGGGAAAAAGTTCGAAAAAACCCTATTTTGAGAGAACAAGGTTCGGGGGTTGGTTATACGAAGGGAAGGTATTAGCACCCTAAGTATCTATAGTACTCTATAGGAACCTCTTGTTTTTATTCTATCTATGCGCTTTATTTTAATTGCTTGTAAAAAATGTATAAGTGGGAAATTAAAGTGATGATAAAAGAAGTTTAAAGTGATGGAAAAGGAAAAATGTTTTTGTTGATTTTATTGATTGGAGAGACAAGTCTCATGCCTACGTACCCGAGGGATCAAACCACCGTAGTTCGGGGTAAAAAGACGAGTAAATTTGTTTGTTTGATTTTAAGGTTTTAAAAATGGTTTTAAAATACCAAAAGCCAAAAATGGCAAAATATGAGTTTGATTGATGTTAATTTGTGAAGAAAGTCTATATGGTTAAATTGATTGAGATTTGATTATGAAAATAAGACGCGGACACTTGGTTTAAAATCCAAGGTTTGTTGAGAAAATATTTTGAGTGATAAAAGACACTTGGTTTAAAATCCAAGGTTTTCGCATGATTAAAAAATGTATGAATGAGACAAATGTACTTGGTTTAAAATCCAAGTTTTAGGCGAGAAAAAAAAGGACGCTTGGGTTAAAGTCCAAGGTTTTAGCGAAAAAAGAAGCCGTTGGTTTAAAGTCCAAGGCACTTGGTTTAAAATCCAAGTTCGCGATAAAAAAAAAAAAAGAAGATACTTGGGTTAAAATCCAAGGTTTTCACGATAAAAGATGCCGTTGGTTTAAATTCCAAGGCACTTGGTTTAAAATCCAAGTTCGCGGTAAAAAAGACTCTTGGGTTAAAATCCAAGGTTTTCACGATAAAAAGACGCCGTTGGTTTAAATTCCAAGGCACTTGGTTTAAAGTCCAAGTTTGCGATAAAAGAAAACGTTTGGTTTAAATTCCAAAGTTTTTGAAAAGTGTATGATGACAAAATATTTTTTTGATGCTTGATGATGTTGAAAAGAGATTGTGTTGATATTTTTTGAAAGAGGTTTTGACCTCATTTTTGAGAATAAAGTGACTAACTATTTTTGAAGAGGTGTTGACCTCATTTTTGAGAATAAAATGACTAACTATTTGATTGGTATGTTGGGGTTAAAATAAAAAAGGTAGCGCTAAAATTAATAACGTCGCAATAGGCAAAATAAGCGCGAAGACGATCCGTAATGATATTTTGATCAAAACGGTGTCTTTTCCCTCGGAATTTAAAATTACGCATATGGACGGAATGCGATAAAAAATAAATATGCATGAGATGCAATTTTTCATATATGAGTACATTGGCCTAATCACACTCTAAAATCTTTGCAAGAAAAAATAAATATGAAATGATGCAAGAGAGGGGGTATGCTATGCACTTTTATTTAGAATTTACACTTGACCTATTTACATTCTAAGTTCAAGAGCAAAAGTAAATGGTGATTAATAAAAGCAATAAACACTCAATATTGTGATGATAATAATATTACAAAAATAAAGGTAAAAATGGTAAATAAATGGATGTAATGAAGTAATATGATATGCATGGACAAATAACATAAATAAATAAATACGAAATTAAAAGATGAAAATAAGCCTCGACATCATGCTTTACAAGGCTGAAAAATATAGCTAAAATAGCTTATGCCAAAAGCACTTATCTCATAAGCTCAAAATAAAATTAATTAACAAGATAAAGCATAAAATAATATTACCAATATCTAAATGTCAAATAAATAAATAAGCCTCGACATCATGCTTGATTGGCTAGAATAAAAGCTAAAATAGCTTATGCCAAAAGCACTTATCTCATAAGCTAAAAAAAATAAAATAAAATTAAAACAGGGGGTGTGAACATTAAAACGAAATAAACAGGGGGTGCCAAAAGCAGCAAAACAATAAAATCCAGCCCAACAAGGGCCCATTCGTGAACCAAACAAACAGGAACGAATCTGGCCGTCTGATGGATCAGACGGCCTTGATCTAAATAAAGAGAAAGTAGATCTGAGGTGTTAGATTGAGATCGGGAAGCCACAGGCGCGCAGGTGCACCGTAAGGATGTGCACCTGCGCGCACAGGATCAGAGATGGGGTATAAATACAAAAAACCCTAAAAAATCAACACAAATCACAGAACCTCTCTCTCCTTCTTCTTCTCACCCTCGCCGCCGAATTTCTTTCTCTTCTTCTCTTCTCTCTCGCGGCGGCCGTCCCTCTTGTTTCTTTCTCTCTCGTTTCAATCTCTCTTCTTCTTCCCCTCACCGCCGCGGCGGCTCTTTCTTTCTCTTCCTCACCGTTTTTTTTCTCTCAAATCTCTCAAATATTCTCAAATCTAAAGCTCAAATTCCTTTCAAAAAAGGAAAAAAAAAACGAAATCAAAACATGAAAAGAAGACAACCTTGTTCTAAAAAAAAAGACAGATCGTGATTCTTTCTCTTCTTCTCTCGATTTTGTTTTCTGATTTTGGATCTGGAATTGACGGTTTGATTAATTTCGATCTGGGTTAAAAAATGGAGGTTTGGCTCTGTGATTCTGTTTGATGATGGATTATGTTGGTTTCTGGGTTCGTGTTTGCGGATGATGAATTTGTGGATTCTGTGATGATGATGATCTGTTTTTTCGTTTTTCTTCTTACTGTAATTTTTGGTTTTGGTTTGATTTTGATCTTTTCTGTTTGTGATCTCTGCGGTTGGTGAATTCCCCCCTTTCCTGATTTCTTTTGGTTCTGATATATACCCAAAGCTCTATTGAATTTCTGGACAAAAAAATTGCTTTAGGGAACCAAACCCTGAATTTGGACAACAAAGGACCTGCTTTCTGCAGAAAGTAGTGTGAAATGGGAAGTTGACTTTGGACAAAAAATTTGATTTTTTGAATTAATTAAAAAAACAGAAAAGGAAAATAAAAAACTGAAATATATATATATATATAAAAATAAAAAACGAAAAAAGCAAAAATAATAAATAATAATAATAATAATAATATAAATACAAATAATGAATGAACACAAAAATGAGGTATTTTAAAATACCTCTCTGCCGAAATTTCGTCAGAAACGAACACAAAAAATCCGTCTTAAAAAGACGTATAAAAGCGACCGGTCAAAAATGGGGTATGACAATACTCATCATCTTTATATTGTCAAATTATTCTTGTGGGACAATAGATTTCTTTTTTACTAAGAAAAGGAGAAGAAACAATATAGATAAAATAAAAGGCAAGGAAAGAAAAAGTTTTAATTAATTCAATAGAATTGATTGAGATATTCACAACCGTGACTTGTCTATATATCAAAAAAATATATCGATGATTAAGATATTAAGGCGTGGTTAATGAACTTGTCATAGAACGAATCATTTTGGTCGAACTCTGATTTCATTTTTTATATAAATAATTGTTAGTTAGATTTTATTTCTTTTGTGGACGAACTTTGAATTACTAGATTCATTTTCTCTAAAATCAGATTTTTTTTTTTGAACAAGCCTCTAAAACCAGAAAATTAACACAAAAGGCAACGAGTGAGACATTTAAAATAGATTAAAAGCAATCAATATTCTATCTAATTCTGAATATGATATTTTAAAAAAAAATTATTGAATAAAATATGCATGTAGAGACAGAGTGTATAAGAATGAGATTGGGATCCTTTCTAATTTTTCCTCTTACAAAATCTTGTGATATCACCCTGATTTGTACCGAGGTACTTTTATCATCTACCTATATATACATTTCCACTCAAGTACTCCACGTAAAATGAATCTTCAAGCTAAGGTTACTAGATTTGATTTCTTTCAGAAAAAAACTAAAAGGTCTATTATAGTAACAACAACTTCAACATAGATAATGTTACTTCTCGTCAACAATTTTTTGTACTTAAACAAAAAAATATTACTAGCACATATATTCTCATTCTTGTTCTTGAAAAGGCAATCATGAACTACACGTTGAAACCAACGGTTGTAATGTGAAGATCAAGATGCGTGTTGGAACAATTAACTGACCTAACACACTTGGGTCTCAAAACTTAAGTTTATTAATTAATAATTAATTAATTTTTGTTAGTACTAAAGAAATAAAAAACAATTCAACTGATAATGTCGATATTACTATAATTTCATCTAAATTTAAATCCGAAACCACGTTAAATTGTGTGTAAGTTTTAAGGTGTTGTAATTTCGTATAAATAAAAAAAACAATAATCATGAAAAAAAAAAAACAATAAAAAGTGTGCCGTGCAGCATTTCATTTCAATCTTTTGGTTTAGTTTCACTGAAAGAACACGTGGGTTAAGAGCCTCATTCGTGGACTCAGACAAAAAAGAAAGTTTAATAAATAAATATTCGCATAGTAAGAATAACAATAATCGAAGACTTAATCCTCTTACTCTCTCCAATCTCCATAGCTCACACTTTTTCTTCTCCTTCACAAACCAACAATCGGATCCTCAAATTCATTCCTTCCTCCATGAAATTACTGCTCAATTAGGGTAACTACTCTCTCACCTACTACCTAATTTCATGATTAGCTTCTGTTTTACTCTTAATCCTGAATATTTTGATATTTTTCGTTAACGTTTATTATTGTAACCTTCAATTATTGTTAATGTTATTTTCTTCATTTTGGTATTGATTTGTTTGGGGAAGTGGTTGAGGAAATAAATTGATAGCGATGAATGAGATTTTAGTTGAAATCCATGCATTAGTTTTGTTCTGTCTAGAATCTAGATTCATTTCTATTTTTAGTTTTTTTTTTTTTCCTTTGTGTTATTGTTTATTATCTCTCTTTTATGTAAGATGATTTGATTGATTGATCTTCAAATATAGTGAGGAAATCTATTTCACAGATTGTTGAATTACTTTCTAATTTTGACTAAGTTGACCCTAATTTCACCGGGGATTTGACTAAGTTGAATTACTGCACAGAAGTGGAGTCTCGTTTAGTGATAAAAACGGTGTGTGTTGTTTGCGATTGCTCATCGGTGTTATAATGAAACAAGATAGAATGCATGTTTTAACCTGTTATTAGAATAAGGATGCATAGAAGATGCTTTGAAATTTGATTGTTTAAACCAATTTGTTTTATGTTTGACAGCATAACCTGCCTTTATGAAAATGGGAAAACCGAAAGGGAAAAAATCTGAAGGAACAAAAAAAAAGATCGACAGTGCCATAAAATGCAATTCTAAACAACAGGTGAGTATAAGTTTTGAAGACTTTTTTCTTTTCTTGGGAGGTTTTCTTCTCTTAGCTAAGGCCTTTCACACTTGTCACTTGGTTGATGTATCATAATATCAGACTGCAGAGAATGCTAATGAACGTCCTGAATGGTTGCCTGATGGCTGGAATGTGGAATTCAGAACCCGAAAAAGTGGTCCGGCTAAGGGAACTGGATATAAGGTGGTTAATAGATTCTTTTAATTAGCTGTTTGATGTTATTATTGTTATAGTTGTTGTTGACCATTAGCAACTCTAATTAGACCGGCTTTTTTCCAGTTTTCTATATTTAGTTCTTATCATTCCTTCCTTAAATACCAGCTTGTTGTCACTCAGAAAGCGACCATTTCACTAATGCATGGCTGACCTGTTAAGTCTACATGCACAGTTATAAAGTTTCTGGCCTTGAATCATGAATAATTTTGTGTACAATTGTCTGCAGAAGAAACTTCTATCCTGCAAATCTAAAATCTTATTCATAATAATGTTCATGACTTTACCTTATGGTAACATACAATTATAAATTGTAGTTTTGTTCTTCCTATGTGTATGGCCTGTGAACAGTTGCCATAAATTGGTGAGCTGGATTTTGGGACCTATCTTTAGTGACCACCATGCTCAATTAGTTTGCAATGGCTGTGTTCATTGATAGAAGCTACACTCAATAGATGTGAACATGTGATTTTTGTACTCCTTGGTGGTATTTATTTTCTCTTGATCTATTGTTGGACCAACTTTTCAGGCATATTAATTACATGATAGTGTTGTACTGTTTAGTAGTCATCCTCTTCAGTAATTAATTAATTATCGGTTATTGTTGAAACGGGCAAAGTAAAAGTTACTTTTAAATGTTCTCAATGTTACGTATTTGTGAATATTAGTTATGTAACTTATCACTCACAGTAAAACTGTTTTCTTGTTACAGTGTTACATTGATCCATCGAATACATACAAATTCTACTCCAAACCCGAAGTATTTCGACATCTTGAAACTACAAAGCACAGCAACCGCTCTTCCAAGAAGACAAAAGGCACTGGCAAGCATCCTCCAAGCAAGGAGGAGGAGAAATGCTCCAGCAAGCATTATCCAAGCAAGGGGGAGGAGAAGCGCACTAACAGTAACCGACATTCTTCAAGCAAGGAGGAAGAGAAATGCATTGACATGCATTCTCCAAGCAAGAGTGAAGAGAACTACATCAACACGCAGTCTGTAAGCAAGGACGGAGAGAAATGCACTAACACACACTCTCCAAGCAATGTTTGTACCTCTATACCTTTTATATCTCTATCTTTCTTTTTCTGTTTGTTATTAATGAACTTCAATTTCACCATCAATTCGACAAATCCTTTCTTATCACTGTTCATTACCCTATTCTATGTCATTTCATAATTAGAACTGTGTCTGGCACAAAGCCATAATCTGTTGGGTCATGAGGGGGCAGCCCGGGGGGATCATCCACATTGGGCTTAAGAACAACCATACAAGTGAATTAGACACCAGACTTTTACCCAAAACCTTAAGTTTTATGGGTCATCTCACTTATAAAGTGCTCACCCTTCACTTTTCTAAGCAATGTGAGACTTAACTCACCTCACACTTGCTACAACATAATCACCCTAGAATTTAATTGGGGTGTTTCGTTTACAATATTTGTTGTGAAGAAAGGATCAAGGCGCAAAAAGTAACATGTGAGTACAAACATAAGGAATAAAGTGTTACAGATTAAAACATGAAAAATGCGATCTCCCATGAAAATGGCTGCCTCGGCTTAAGACCTCACTTTTATATGCTTGTGTCAATTTGCATGAATCATGTTTCTTTTGCTCGATACTATATATTGTAAGTATTTCATGTTATAGGGTGTTTTTGTGTCTCAGTTTTGCGTAAACTTTAATAGTGCAATCCTAATGCATATGTTTTTGTTGGAAAAAAAGTAAGCAGAAAGTTTATAAATAGCATGTAGATTTCATGATATTGATTATTTGATGAGCTTCTATTTAATCCATTAACTATTATTAGAAGTTGCTAGTTGTTCGGTGGGATGGGTAGTTCAACTGGTTGAACTGGAGTTGGAGGTCCAGGGTTCAAGTCCTGGCAAGGAGAAAAACTAACATATAATGTAATATACTGACAATTAACAATTTGCCTTTAAAAAAAAAAAAAAAGAAGTTGCTAGTTGTCTTCATAAATTTGTTTTCAAGTATTTAACTTTTATAGTTTTGCTATGCTCTAGGTTACGGTTGAAAATTCCACTGTGGAGGATCTACCACCTGGATGGATTAAAGAAGTAAAGATTCGGAAGCACAGAAGTGGCATAAAGAAAGATTGGGTATGAAGTTTCTTTTTATATTCGGTCGGGGTTCATGATTTGCTGTCCTCTCTCTTCCAAAAAGGAGGTCTTTATTAAGAAATTAAAAAAAAGAAGGGATATTTACGTAATATAGTGAGTTGCAAATGCCCGTGTGGTTTATAGTGTGATATGCTACATTTAATAGTTTTAAAAAGTTTGATGCTTAAACAAATTATGATTGGGTTGCACTTCCAACAGTTTTATATTGATCCAGTGAGTGGATATGTATTCCATTCCAAGAAAGATGTAACACGTTATCTCGAATCTGGAGATATAAGCAGATGTGCCATGAAACCAAGTAGAAGACAACATCAAGATGATGACAACTTAACTGTAAGACTTCTTTGTATATGAGTACTATCTCATTATTGCTGCTTTTATTGAGTCTTATTAGTTCCAACTCCAAACTTGAAAGGTTACATTTTGTCAATTCTACCCATATCTCTCATTAATCATTTTTCATATTTTCAATATAATGATAATTAAATGGTTAAAAAGTTTGAAGATGTATGGTCATACATCCACTCCCCAAAGAACTTGCTTATTCCCAAAATGAAATTAATGACACATGATGGCCGTAAATCTAAATCTAAATTAATGACACATGATGGCAGTAAATCTAAACTTGCTTATTTCCATGCTTGCATTTTAGAATTTCAACTGTGAATAATTTCATTATTCTTATGCTTTTGTTCAATTTAGCCATCACCTGCTGCCAAGAGACAGAAACCAAAGCAGCCTACTACACCCATGCAAAAGAATTTTGTGCAAAAGAATTTTGTTGGTAAGAAACCATAAATGAAATATAATGTAGGGACTGTTTAATTCTTCAAGTTTAACCAACTTAGGGATGAAGAATATGCCATTTGTACTTAATGCCCTCTTCTATTTATTTAAAATGTATACTGCAGCCGAAGAACTAGTTGAAAGCTTAGAATTGCCGGATGTTAACAACTCAAGGAAAGGGCAAGATGTGAATGTGCCATCTGGAAAAATGGTTTCTCCTCATACTTCAGGTGAATCCTTGAAAGCGAGTCATCGGTTTTCACGGAGACTAGCTGGGGTTGAACCTGTCAAATTGGCTGACAATGTGACTAATGATCAGACTCTTCTAGTTCCAAAAAGAAATCTGAGAAAAAACCGAACCACTCTAGCCGCTGATATGGAAAATAAAGCACCTCAGCATTTCAATGGTGTCCCAGAAATTGAGCAACCAAAGGCAACAGACACAGGCAACAGACTTTCTGAAGTAGTTTTCAAAGAACAAGCACGTCAGCTAGGAAGAGATAAAATAGAAGAAAATAAGCCAGAATTTCCTACCAACTCAAACAAATCCAGTAAGAAGAAAGAGCCCCGCATTCCTTGTCGGGCGTCAAAACGACTGGCGGGATGTGAACCTGGGCTGTTGAACTCCATATCGTGTGAAAAAACTTCAAAAAATAAAAGCAAAATGTCCAAGGAAGTCATAGCTGAATTGCAGAAAAGTGAGGGTGCGCAAATTACCGACCTTACAGATCACGCAGCATTAAATGGAGAGTCAGGAAATAAAAGAATAAAATCTCCTAAAATCCTACCTGCTGCAGACAATCAACCAGAAAAACTTGAAGTGGATGACGAGAAATCAGAACCTCAGCTGTCCTTTGCATTCCACTACTCTTGGTCCGACCCATGTTTGGATTATGCAATCAATACCCTCACGGGTGTGTTACCGTCGGTTGAGAATTCTGTTGATAATGGACCCTCTACAGTCCCTGAAACTGATATACAAAAACCTGCATTTGACACTGTCACCGGAAGAAGCAGGGGCTGTCAAAAAAATTCAGTTGATAATGGACCTGCTACCGTCCATGAAACTGATATTCAAAAAACATTGTTTGACAACGTTACCAGAAGAAGCAATTTGCTTGACAATGTTTTAAGCAGGGACAAAAACCTACCGGTGCCATCAAATAAATCCAAGAGAAAGAAAGAGGTCAAAGTCCCTATGCGGTTGTCGAAGCGACTTGCAGGCGTTGAACCGGAGGCAAGTCCTTCTGATAAAGCTCTTGAATATTCCAGTAGAAAACCATGCAAAGCAAAACCCACTGCAAATGTACTTTTAACTAATGGAACATCTGACCATCTCTGTGGTGGTGAAGAAACCAAGCTTTTGAAAACAGAGGTGCTAAGAGAATCATCAAGAAAAAGTGGTAAGCGACTTGCTGGCATTGAACTGGAGGCAAGTCCTTCTGATAAAGCTCTTGAATATTGCAGTAGAAAAAAACCATTCAAAGAAAACCCCACTGCAAATGTACTTTTAACTAATGGAACATCTGACCATCTCTATGGTGGTGAAGAAACCAAGCTTTTGAAAACAGAAGTGCGAAGAGAATCATCAAGCAAAAGTGATAAGTTATATGATGCCCAAATTATTCAGAAAGAAAAACAATTGGAGAAAGTTGAAGCTAAAAATATTAGTGATGGTAGATCAAAGTCAGAGCTGACATCGCCATTTGGTGAATCTTGGTCAGACCCATGCCTAGAATTTGCTTTCAAGACTCTCACGGGTGCTTTGCCGGTTGATTCTGCTGCAGAGATTTTTAAAGTAACGACTCCTGGTGTTGATAACCCGCCAAATAATGAGTTTTATGGGAGAGTGACAACCAACATGAATGGAAAAACTCATGACAACTCAAATCATTCCCAGGACATGAAAGAGTGTAATATGGATGGCCAGACTTCAAAGCTACTGCTTGGGCAACCTGAGTTGAGGACTAGCCCCACATCTGGAAAAAATGTGCCTGAATTTACCAATGGAGAATCTCATAGTCATGAAGACAACATAATAAGGAATTTGGAACCTGTGTTGAGGACTAGCTCCATATCTGGCAAAGATGTGCCTAATTTTACCACCGGAGAATCTCATAGTCATGACAGCGACGACATATTTAGGAATTTGTTTGGAGAACCTCTATATGTTGAAGCTGAAGACACAACCCAACCTCTGCATGATTCTAGAACTAATGCATACTCACAAATACATGAAGAGCCATTAAAGAAAAATGACCAAGTTGCTGAGGGCGAATTATGTACATCGGTGCAACCACCACCATTTCAAACTGAAACGTTAAACCTCGAAAATACTGAATTACAGTTCTGTGAGTCTTTTATGAATTCTTGGTCAGACCCATGCCTAGAATTTGCATTTAAGACTCTTACAGGTGCGATTCCAGTAGAAGACAATTTAGCAATTCAAGGGGGTATCCAGGAACCTGCTAACTGTCATGATAGAAGGGATGATGTATCAGCGTTGCCAGATTTTGGATCGTCCAATTTTTCACAAAGTGATTTCTCATTTCACTTTGATACAGGAGTGAAGTCCACGCCAGGGCAGCAGTCATCAACGAGCTCTTCATTCCCATCTCTGGGCCTGCAAGGTTATCCCGGAGTTGATCCACAACAACAATATTCCCAGTTCAATAATAATTTTCAAAGAAGGTAAACTCTTGCTTTTGTTGCTGGTACCAGGATAACTGCTATTAATCTCTGATTGTAATTTTATAGACTGCCAAATCATTGTCATCAAGAATCCTTTTGTTTCCTGGTATTTATGAATACATTCTAAAGATAAGGTCTGGCTTGGTGTTTTGCAATGTGTTGAAAAGATCTAGTTAGGTAAGCAAAATGCTAGGAGGTTTAGGAGTCAGTCCAATAGCTGTTGTAAACTATCTTATCATTTATTTACTGCACTATCTAACAACTGTAGTATTATGTCTATCCATTGTTATTATATGGTTCAAGGTAGCTAGTAGTATCCCCCACCTGGACGTGATGTTATGAAAGTCATGAGCTTCAGGCCTTGCTTTAAATTTTCAAGAAATGACTATACATTACCAGCTCATTTAAATGTTTTATCAGGACTACTAGTTAGTTGCATGGCTCCGAAACATTATACAATTTGAGTGTTGATGTGTTTTGATGGAGTAATTGTTCTAATTTCCCCGTAGTTTTTTTTTTTGACACAATTTCCCCTAGTTATTAAGGGCCTGTTTGAAACGATTTTAGTTTTTAAAATGTGTTTTATAAAAGTGTTTTAGAAAACAGTTTTTAAAAAGCAAAACACATCTAACTTGTTTCTGTTTTTTAGTTTTTAAAACAATAAAATTGGAAACAGATTTTAAAAACTGAACTTTCAAACAAATTTTTTTTTTAAAATTTTTTTTGAAAACTAAAAAAAGTATTTGGAAACTGTTTCAAACAGGTCCTAACACTATCATGTAGCCATTTCGATGCACTTAAAACCACACGCCAATGTTTTATGAAAATTGCTTTTCCCAGCCCCTGTATTTCTTTTATACCCCAAAAATCTCATTTTGCCCTTAAAAATAATTTGGGACGTAAAAACCAAAATTTATTTAGTTCAAATTTCAAAAAAATTTGGTAAACATAAACCGAAATTTTTAACAAAGGGCAAAATAGGAAATCTATAGATTTTTGGGAGATAGTGAAACATGCAACTAATAAGAATGATCGAATCCTCCATGATATAGTAAAAAAGTTGGGTGACGTGACCTAATAGATAGTTGTTATTAGTTGACAATATAAAATTATTTTACCTCTCAGAATTAATTATTTCACCGGCTCAACTCTGCATTACATGAAATCTAAGTCTGCTACAACATGATTGCTAATTGCTAAATCGTACATGAAATCTATTACATTATAATACTAATCCTAGTACTCCTAAGATATACTTGTCCTACATGAACTCTGCTACATGGGAGTAATTATGTTTCAATTCAAAATAAAAAAATTTCCAATAAAATAACTTATCATAATAGTATGTATTAAAAAAAAAATTTAAATATTTATGAAGTTTATATGTAAGGTCCTTGGTTCAAACCCCAATGTAACATTGCCATTTTTTTTGCATAATTTTAGTTCTAATTAATCATTTTAAATTAAATTAAAACCGCTAAATTCAAATTAAATTGAAACTGCTAAATTCAATATTTGCAGCAAATTTAACCCTTTATTAGAATATGTTTTATTTGGATAGGCTTAAATACAGTTTTGCCGCCTCTGTTTTGATTAAATCGGAATTTTATACCCCGTGTTTTAATTTATTTTTTTGGATTTTGCCCCCGTAACATATTTTGCTTATGTGGCAGTGGTGATGTGTAATATTATTTTCCATGTCATTAATTATTTGTTATTAAACATTATTTTTTTGAACGAAAACATTACTAAAAAAATTCTAAAAATGACAAAAAAATATCAAGTAAAAATAAAGTAAAAAAAAAATCAGGAAAATAGTAAAAAATAGTAAAAATACCAAAAAAAAAACAAGTAAAATGTAGTAAAAAAATCAGAAATAGTAAAAATACAAAAAAAAAACCTTGTATAATACAGTAAAAAAAACTAGAAAAATACTAGAGAAACAAGAAAAATAGCATAAAAACTCGATCACTATGGCTCTTACTGCAGTAATACCCTATCATTGTGGCTCTTTTTGCCATTTTTTATAGATATAACTATGTTAATGGTTTTCCCAAATTTTGTAGGTGCATAATGAATACTCTGAGTATTTTTATTGTCTTTTTAATTGACAGTTTTTTATACTATTTTTCTGGTTTTTTTACTGTATTTTACTATTTTTTTTTTATTTTTACTATTTTTCTGATTTTTTTAGTTGATATTTTTTTGTTTTCATTTTTAGAATTTTTTTTGTAAGTTTTTCATTAAAAAAAAAGATAATGTTTAATAACAAATAATTGATGACATGGAAAATAATATTACACATCACCACTGCCACATAAGCAAAATATGTTAGGGGGGCACATTTCAAAAAAAATCAAAACATGAGGGGTAAAAGTCCGAGTTTTAAAATACGGAGAATAAAATTATGATTTAATCAAAACAGGGGGGCAAAACTGCATTTAAGCCTTTTGGATATTATTTACAATGATAATTTTTATTATTTTTTATCTGTCTTTTATGTTATTTTCAATTTTTTTTATAATGTATGTTATTTTCAATTTAAATAGAAGGATGATTCGTTATAAAAATTGGGCTTTTATTTAGTTATTTATTATGAGTTTGTTTTAAATATTTTAGTAGAATTTTTAAATAGTCATAGTCGACCTTAGAACTACACATTTAGAGATGAAAATGGTGGGTTGTCCATTTCTCAATATTAAAACTAAGACTTATTGCTTAATTTTTTGTGTCAAGTACCTCAAGGCACTAATTGCTTAATCTGAGTACAAATTATACAATTTAATTGGTGTACTTGCTGTTGAAGTATTTTGTAGTGTGTGTTTAGCTATTGGGCCTTAAGGTTGGACTAAGCCCAATAGAGTTTTGTAACAATAGCCTATATAAGGCCCTATGTTGAATGAAAGAGGTGAGGATCTCATTTGAAACCAACAATTGGTATTCAGTTCCAATGGAGATCCTACTACCTATGAAGAAGCTAGTAAGCTTGAAATCTGGAGGAAAGCAATAGAGTCAGAAATGGATTCTATTAAAAACAATGATACCTGGGAATTGACTGATATTCCACAAGGTATAAAACCTATAGGAGTAAAGTGAATTTATAAGGCCAAAATGAATGAAGAAGGGAATATAGAGAAACACAAGGCCAGACTAGTGGCAAAGGGTTATGCACAAAAATATGGAATTGACTATGGAGAAGTGTTTGCTCCAGTGGCTAGATGGGATACCATAAGGACCATACTTTCCATAGCAGCTTCAAAGTCTTGGAAGATATTTCAATTGGATGTAAAGAGTGCTTTTCTACATGGTGAGCTAGCTGAAGATGTTTATGTAGAACACCCTCTTGGTTTTCACAATGGAGAAAAGAACTAAGTGTACAAGTTGAAGAAGGCTCTCTATGGGTTGAAGCAAGCCCTTAGGGCCTGGTATAGTAAGATTGAATCTTACTTCAATGTTGAAAAGTTCATAAAATGCCCTCATGAACACACATTATTTGTCAAACATGGAAGTAATGGTAAGATTCTCATTGCCAGCTTATATGTGGATGATTTGATCTATACTGGAAATGACAGTCACATGATTGATGAATTCAAAGGCCCTGTGAAAAGAAAGTTTGCTACGACTGATTTGGGAAAAATGAAGTATTTATTGGGAGTTGAAGTCAGTCAAACTCAACAAGGAATCTTCATTCACCAAAACAAGTATGCCTTAGATATTTTAAGCAGGTTTGGAATGGTGGATTGTAATAAAGCTTGTAGCCCAATTGTCCCTGGATGCAAACTAGTGAAGGATGAAAAGGGCAAAGCTGAAAATGCTACTCATTACAAACAAATGACAGGAAGTTTGATGTACTTGTTAGCAACCAGGCCTAATTTGACTTATTCAGTATGCTTAGCTGCAAGGTATATGGAGAGACCTACTAGATGCACTATGCCACAGTCAAAAGAATCTCGAGATATGTAAAAGGAACTTTGAACTATCTGGTATAAAACTACTAATGAAGATAAATTGAGCTTGATTGGATGGACAGATTCAGACTATGCTGGAGATCATGATGACAGAAAGAGCACATCAGGGTATGTTTTCACTATTGGAACTAGTGCTATCTCATGGTCATAAAAAAAGCAACCTATAGTTACTCTATCAACTACAGAGGCTGAGTTTGTGTCAGCTTTAGCCTGTGCTTGGCAAGGAATTTGGTTGAGGAGTATACTGAATCATTTGAGCCTAACAAAAGACAATGACACAATTATCTACTGTGATAATAGCTCATCCATAAAACTAGCTAAAAATCCCATCATGCATGGAAGATCAAAACACATAGATGTGAGATATCACTTCCTTAGAAATTTGAATAATGAAGGAGTGATTGAACTCAAACATTGCAGAACCAATGAGCAATTGGCTGACATCATGACCAAAGCTTTGAAGCTCGAAAGCTTTTGCAAATTAAGGGAGGGGTTAGGTGTGTGTGCTTTAAGTTGTACTATGATTGCTGCTCTAAGTCCATTAGTAGTTTGTTGGTTTTGCTTTATAGCTTGTTTTGTTTTTCCCTTTCTGTCTGTATTAAGTTGCTTGATCTGTGTTTCTTGTGTAACAAGCAACTTAAGGGAGGGTTTGTTGAAGTATTTTGTAGTGTGTGTTTAGCTATTGGGCCTTAAGGTTGGCTAAGCCCAATAGAGTTTTGTAACAATAGCCTATATAAGGCCATATGTTGAATGAAAGATGTGAGGACCTCATTTGAAACCAACACTTGCTTGGTTATCGTTTTAAATAATACTCAGTTATTGTTGTGATAAATCTCAACATGATTGAATTAAATTAAACTACTATGTTCTTCATCAATTCAAATTTAGTAAGAAAAAAATTATAAAAATTGAAACGGCTATTTTTTAATATATAGTTCGGATTTTTTCTTCTAAAAAGTTGAAATAAACCAACTTTATACACTCTAACTCATACCATCTTCGATTACACATTTTATATATATGATTATAATTATTAAGTAAATTTTAATAGCTTGCATCTTCCGTGTCAGGGTCTTAGCTCCATCCTGCTTGATTTATTTGTTTTTTTTTTTCTGCAAAAGAAATATTAATGATTTAAGGGCATTGACCCAAAAATAAAAAATATTTGAAGTCAATATAATACTACTCTCGCCCAATTCCGTTTGATTTTCTTAATAAGCGAATATCCGCTTGATATTGTTATGTATAGTAAGGAGAAAACAATAAATTAATGGGCTCCATGCACATTTTTTTTTACGATGGCTCCATCATGCACATGTTCTCATTTTTTCTTTTATGTTTTTTTCCAACACACACTGGCACATGCTCATCTAATACTAGAAAAAACATGCTATTTAACGGGGGAACAAATGTGAATGCACCTGTTATTAGTGATGAAGATATTAGTGATGAAGAGGAGACTCCTGTTCAGAAGGTAATCAACTGTTGTACAATGTTGTTATCTGTTTTTTTTTATTATCTTATGATTGTATTATGCACAGACTATACTAGTACTTCTACATGGTTTCATGTTTTGAATCTTGATCAGGGCAAGAACAACAAAAGACCAAATGAGGCTGGATCACAAACTCCACTTTCTGCCAAGAAAGCTAAAAATGCTTTTCGTAGAAAGACTGATAAGGTTATTACGCACACACACATACACACGAGCATACAATACATTGCCACTGCTTCCTGCAACGGTAGCTACAGTTTGCCTTAATCATTGAAGTATGACACAAATGTTAATACTTTAAGCATTGAGCGCATACCAAATTTATATCTATTTTCCATGGCATTTTATGTTTGAATGATAAATGCAATTGGTTATAGTAGTTGTTTATATTTCTCCCTGTTTATTATTCTCTATTATGTAGCGATCGTATCTTGATTAAATTTGTGTTGTAGATGGTAAAAATGGTGTGAAAATATTGATTCAATCCCTTCACCTGAAATCTTTCTTTCCTATGTTCTGTAAAGCCACAAAGTTGTTACAAAATCCATTTGAGAAACTACTACTTGAGCAACATCCAGATTGTGTTGTTTCTGACTTGTTTTATCCATGGACTTATGATTCTACTGTCAAATTTGAAATTCATAGAATTGTGTTTAATGGTTCTGGTTTCTTCTCTTTATGTGCTGTAGAGTGTATGAGACTTGGTGAGATTAAAATGATAAGGTTGCAGATACCAAATTTATATCTATTTTCCATGGCATTTTATGTTTGAAAGATAAATGTAATTGGTTATAGCAGTTGTTTATATTTCTCCCTGTTTATTATTCTCTATTATGTAGTGATCATATCTTGATTAAATTTGTGTTGTAGATGGTAAAAATTGTGTACACATAGTCACTCCTCATCCTAAGAAGAAAGGTGGAAAAACTCCTCATAATGTTGCTATAGACCAGATTCCCAGTTCTAGCAAGTATGAATTTTTTCCTCCTGAAATAGTAACAATATGATTTGACAAACCTGATGAATAATTTTGTTAAGTTAGATCATGACTTAATTATGATTGTTTATTGGTATTTCCAGGTCTAAAAAGTCCAAGCAAGGTCGTCGTTGATATATTGCATTGATTACCATATTCACATTGTTGCCTTTATTAGATAGTGATTATTGCCTTTGTTAGGAAACCTCAGTTTTTATAACACCGTTTTGAAGTTTAACTTTAACTTCAACCAACATTTTGTTGGAGCTAAGTACTATGTAAGAGAATTTACATTTGCTGTATTTTGATTTGGGATGGTGAACAAAAGTGATATTAATTGTATATTTTGTTACGATGAGTTTTTTGCTATTATGAATTGTTAGTTACTTTTGATATTATACAACATATATAAATTTATGTCATCATACTTATATATATTTATTTTGGAATTGAGTGAAATAAAAAAAAAATCAAATCAGCAAAAAAATAAAATAATCAGCATTAATATTCAACAAAAAAAAAAATCAGCATTGATTTTAAGGAGGCTAAAAACCTCCGCAAAATGATAAAATTATAAACACATCCAGCACTGATTCTTAGGAGGTTAAAAACCCCCGGAAAATGGATACACTAAATTCCGGCGGTTTCACAACGTGATACCAGGGGTTAAAAAAAACTGCCGTTTTTAATTTGTGGGAATCCATTAAGCGGGGGTTTTAGAAACTGCCGCTAAACATTCTAAGGAGGCTGAAAACCCCCGCTAAATGGACAAAAAACTGCCGCAAAATGGCCTGTTTTTTTGTAGTGTAAACGTGATTTTATTTATTTTCTTTCTGTCTATTTATTTATTTATTTATATCAAAACATGCATAATTGAAATCGTAAACAAGTAACTTGAGGAATTTGATTTAATTAAATTTTACTTATCTTGTAAGTAAACTCTAATTTATTAGGATTTCTTTTTTCTTAAGAATTGAATGGTTAAAAAAAAGTAAAATTTATCATAAACGTGTGTTGTTGTTCTATATAAATACCCTTATTATTATTGGTATTGCAAGAACCTCAGAAAGAATTTGTTTTCGAATGGTAATTGGTAAATCACATAGCGATTTTTATGTAAAGAAAATATTTGATGCATATGAAATTTTGAAATGAATTTTTTTTTGTCAAGTAGTCTAGTGGCTAGAAAATCCACCTTAAAGGTGAATAAGTGAAGTGTTCCGGGTTCGAACCTGGACTCCTGCACATATAGTGCGATATCCCTACCAATTGAGCTAAGCTCACGGAGACTTGAAATGAATTTTATATTAAGTGTCAAGAAATATTAAAAATAAATCTTATAATATGGAATGTTCATAGGTATCTATATCATAATCTAATGAATATTTTTGCCTTAGATCTTAAGGGGAGGGGGAGGTCGAAATATATTGGAAAGATTATCTGATTGAGCTATTAACGATCACACAAATAATTTGAACAACACATCTTTTAAGTTTAAGTTTGTTGGATATATGAGTTCATTTACTTGTATATTGTTGCAACATGTTCATTTTCATATAACCAGAGAGATTGATATTCAAATAATTGTCATCATATATGTGAGTCCATTAATTTATTTATTTTAGTCAAGTAATCTAGAGACTAGAAATTTCACTCGTAAGATGAATGAGTGGAATGATCGATATTTGAATCTCAGCCCCCTTCATATGTGATTAGAACTCTCTCGCTAACATTTTTTTATAAAATATCTTTTGCCGACTGATAATTGAGTTTACTTTGTGGACTCGTGATTTTTATAGATGAGATTATGAGACAAAAGAAAAGAGATGCAAGCAAATAAAAGTCCAGTGGCCAAAGACCGGAAAGAAGAATTTTCAACCTTATATAATTTATTTATTTTCCACGAATCTCAACATTTCAATTAGTACTATTAAAATTGAATTTGATTTAAGGAAAAAGTTAGCGGTGCAGCTTGTTGTCTGTTTGTCTTTCATTAAAGTGTAATTATCTTACAAAAAATATATAAATCTATATGATAAGAATGAAAAAAAAATTAAGGAAGAAGATGATGACGAAGATGAAGATGGTGATGAATATATTCATATTTTCATAGATTTTATGGTTTTTTTTGATAAAAAAATGTGAAAAAGGATATATATATATATATATATATATATATATATATATATATATATATATATATATATATATAAATATATATATCTATATATATATATATATATATGCGTGTTATAAAAAATAAATAATTTAAACGGACAAAAAAAAAAGACTAAAATGTTGCAAATAAATAAGATAAAAAATTTCTGTTATAATCTTGCCATTAAAAAAATGCGTTAAAGAATTAGGGTGTATATTATCACTCCTTTAAAGTACATTCAAAACATTCCTTATGTATTTTCATGTTTATGTAGTAAGAAAGAAATAAGTTGATCAACAATTTCTAATACATTTTTGTAGTAAAAGAGGACTATCGATAAAAAACGAAAAAGAACTACAAATTCACAAGAATATATTTAAACATGTAAGCCCTAAAACTATCATAAAAAAAGAGACTTGATATCTTACTAAAAGGAATCTTGATAATATGAATATTAGAAGAATCCAGAGAGAAGCTAAATACCAACCAATCAACACTTCCATGAGTATAAAATTTTCATACTTATTTGTATATGATGTGCCTAAAATGTCAGGAATTAGGGGAAAATCTAAGATAGGGATAAGGGATTAGGGAAAAAGACAATTATATAAGACTTTTTACATTTTCGATCACATTACTATATATCACTTCTAATCAATAATATTCTTTTATAAAAAAAAAAAATTAGAGACAAAAAAATTATTATTAATAGTGATGTACAAAAAATAAATTGTGCAAGAGAAAAGAAATCAGAAAAAAACCAACAATTTAGTTTCTAACTTATAAAATGCTTCTTGTTCAAAAACTTATAAGATGCTCTCAAATATGTCTTTGGTTATGTAAATATCTTAAAATAGTCTGTAAATTTATTAATCTGTCACGTTATTATATTTTAATAATTTATTATCGATTTGATTCTAACTTTATCTGCTAATTTATTCCGTAATCTACACTCAAAAAGACAAATTTAAAAAAATTTAACAGAATCAGAGTCATTTAAAAAATATTCATAAAATCAAGGACCTAATTAACAGTGTTCTATATAAAGTCGAAGATCAATTTAGTGGTTTACTCGAAGAAAAAAAATACTCCCTATGTTTCAATTTATAAGAAAAATATCACTTGTACTTATCCCAAATTACAAAGAAAAAATCCTAATGAAGAAAGCACCGTACCAGAAACAAGAAACAAAAACAAAAAACAACGATCAAATATCACCGTACCATGATCTGAGATTCTTCCCAATGAAGAAAGCACAATAACATTCGAAGCAGGCATAGAGAACTTGATCATTGCTGAGATTTTGTACACTCCAATCAGATGTTTTGATCTCTTCTTTCAGCTCGACGTTGCATCCAAGGAATTTCTGAATCATCTCCTCTACCGAACAATTCTCAAAACCTGCTTCTATATACCTTACATCCACGGGACCAAATTGCATCTTCAAACGGTGCCTGCAGGACAACAGTTTCGAACGATGCCATTTGGTCAAAAACCCTGTGAATTTGCATGCAGGATCGCAGAGGAAACTGCGGAGGCTTGGTGGTACGTCAGTGGCTTGAGAAAGCTGAAAAATGAGGCACCGACGATTAACGCATAACTGCAACGTATTTGCAGAAGGATCAACGCTGAGGGCAACAACGAGTTTCTGACGGCGGTGGAATTCATCGCTAACTAAGATCGTGGATTCGATCCACTCATCCACAACGGAGGCAGAGGCGGTTACGACAACCTTAATCATGGTTCCGTTAAAGTTGACGGTGATGTTACTCTTGTCGGGAGAATTCTGACAGTTGACGACGGTCATGTTGCTGCTGTTCAAAAGATTCTGATCGGTGACGGCAACGGTCGTGGTTTCCATTTTTCGTAACGACGTATGAGATGAGAATAGAACTGATTGATTTACATTACCCTAAAACCTAACTAAATTTGTTAAACACTTTAATTTTATTTTGCTAATTTTTCAGCTATAAATTATCGATTATAAAGTAGCTTTTCAGCTATAAGGTAGCTTATAGTTTATTTTTATCAAAGGCTTGTATATTTTTTGTTGGGGTTTTTGTAAGAAACTCTATTTTTCGCCAAATCACAATTTTAGTCTTTAAGAGCATAATTAACCGTAGTGTTAGTCTTTTTTGGCATTAAATGAATTGATCAAAATACGACTGAATTTGAGTTTGTTCCATTTACTACTCATCCATTTGTTGTCTATTTATGAGAGAGATAGACACAAGTGAAGATTAGTGGACCAATTAAAAGTGGGTCCCACTAATCTTCACTTGTCACCTCTCTCATAAATGGACAACAAATTGATGAGTAGTAAATGAAGCAAACTCAAATTCATCTTGGTCCAAGAGTTTTATGCTAAAACGACACTTAAAAATAAATGGAGGCAATATATAATAAGTAAATTCTAGAAAATATCATTTGCAAAATGTTAAAAGTGTTAAACAAATTCAATTCTTAAATGCATTCAGCTTTTTTTCTAGAAAACAAAACAGTGCTCGTGAGACACTAGTTAAATATATCAATATGAAAATTTGGTCTTAAAGTTTCTGCATTCAATACATTAAAAGTATAAAAAGATATCTTATAAACATTAATTTTATCTTTATACAAGTGTCTCGAGGACATTGTTTAGCATGACTTTTTTTTATTTAGGTCTTCTATACTATATGAAGTGTAGGCTCTAACAAGAGAAAGTTGGGGTGATTTGAAAAGTGTATAACTTGAAACCAAATGTTTTCTTCCTAAACTAAATTAGAAGTTGTTAAAGGAGAAATAGTTGTTATTAGAGTGTGCGGCAATTGCGTTGAAGATATACAGCCCACATATAATAAGGGTCCGGCTATAGATATTGTCCTTGCTTTAACAGAATACAACTCTAAACTTCATGTATGTGATTGTGGCCTTATAAATATAGCACAATTATATGAGAAATATTATCTAAACATCAAAAAGCCCAACATCAATACAACATCAAGGGTAGTATGATCATTTTCCTCATCAAAACACCCTTGATGGTTGTATTTTGATGAGGAAAATAACCATACTACCCTTGATGTTGTATTGATGTTGGACTTTTTGATATTTAGATAACATATCTCCAATTATATATCCATTAGAAAGTTACAATTTTTCATTTAAAATTAGATTTAGCATATATACTTTCATCAACTACCATTTGTTTCTTTTCCCTTATGCCAACCAAAAGTTACCAAGAAACTTAAATACCTAATCAAAGATCACGACAGAAAAAAAATATACTCGAGAGCTTTTATTCAACTAATTTATATAAATGCAGTGCATTTTTTCATCATTATTGATTTAATTCAAGCACACTAAAAAGAGTTTAAGGCCTTTTTTTTTTTTTTTTTGGTACATGAAGAGGGATTAAGGGCCTGTTTTTGTAAGGATGTCTTTGACATTTCAAGCACATCATAAGTGTTTAATGGGAGACTATTTTTGTTGGTATAATTTTTTTTAAGAACAATTCAGTTTCATGTTACCAAGATTAGGAAGTTTAGATCCCTTGGGATAGGTTGCAGGATAGGTATATTTGTAATTTATCATTTCTCTAAGTACTATCTATATATTGAATTTACTTAACTTATCCCTTACTCCATCTGAAGTAAATGACAAGTATGCCGAGTGCAATAAGTACTGCAACAATTGAGAGGACTTACGATGTAAGAATATATGACAGCACAATGTAAATAAGGTTAAGGCTGCCAACTAGAATTTGCGAAATACGCCGATGGTTCATCACATCATTAACAAGTTAATCATCAGGTAGCATGACAATCTCACGGAATTTGCTGTACACTGAAGGTGAAAACTGACCACATATGGCAGAGACCAGTGAAGGAAACTAACTACATCAAAGTAGGATGGAGATGTGCCATTGGGTATAAAACAGCACAAAACAACAACGTAAACAAGATGTACCTTGGGCAAGAAGAGGTACAAACAACAGTTACACAAGCAGAACAGAACCACCAATACTACTCCAAATAGACTAAAGCATAAAACAAACACACTCTGTCACAGTGCAAATACAAAGCTCAAAAGGGGATCCCTAATCCACAAAGGTCTAAGCCGCTCAAAAAGAAAAGGCCACAACCAGACCTGAAGAAATCCAGACACTTGCTGAACAGGTGACTGAGACAGGCGCAAAGGAAGTAGCAAAAACCAGCAATAAAGCTACAGCCTTAAAACAAGTTAAAAACACAATCAACAGCAAGAACCGCCAAGAAAAACACACCACAGCACATCAAACTGTGTAAGCTACGGTAGCGACTTCTCTCCTCCCAAGCAAACAAACCACACTACTAATCTAATAACCAAATCCAAGTATCACTGCCGCCGCCCTCCCCCGTCTGAACAATTTTAGACTCCTTTTTGGGTTGAGAGTGAAAACAGCCTAGGAAAACGCTCACAATTCCCCACCCAACTGTCTAACCAGAATGAGGTTAACCTCGCATGACCGCATGGAGTTATGTCAGTTCATTTGTTTTCATTTTAATTTTCATTTCATGTTACGCAAAACCTCTATTAATGGATTAACGTATGTTAGGATCAAAATGTAACTACGTGTCCAAAGTGCTATCAATATCAAGCCAAAACCACAATAGTGCTACACTATCAAGCCAGAAATAAATCAACTTACAACTTAAAAAACAAGAGAAATATTAGAAGCAAAGAGATATGGATTTGAGTATTGACTTGAAAAAATAAGAAAATTATTACAAGCAAAATTCATGAAAGTGCAGTAAGCTTCAACTATTCAAGCAACTAGAGAAAATTGTTAAAAGCAACAATCACATACATATTATGGGCAGCCTAACAGCCAAACCCCAAGATTCCTCCCCACGAGGAAAGCACAGTGCACTTCAACACAGGCATAGAGAACTTGATCATTGCTGAGATTTTGTACACTCCAATCGGATGTTTTGATCTCTTCTCTCAGGTCCACTTTGTATCCAAGGCATTTTTCAATCATACCCTATATCCTTGGGATCTATGAACATCTCCAAACGGTGTTTGGAGGACAACAGCTTCGGACGATGATCTGTGTTAAAAAACCCTGTTAATTTGCAGGCCCTATCCAAGAGGAAAATGCGGAGGCTTAGCGGTACTTTATCGGCTTGAGAAAGCTGGAAAATGAGACACCGGTGACCGACGCATAGCTGCAACGCATGTGCAGAAGGATCAACGCTGAGGGCCACGACGAGTTTCCATAAGCAGTGGAATGCTCCGCCGCGAATGAGCGTGGCTTGGATCCACTTATCGACAACGGAGGCAGAGGCGGTTACGATGACCCAAATCTTGTTTCCGTAAAGGTTGACGGTGATGTTACAGTAGTTGACAAAACTCTGACGGTCAACGACGGTGATGTTTTTGTAGGCTAAATTATACTTTTGACTTTTTAAGTTTGAGAAAGTTGTAATTTTGACCACCTAATTTTTAAAATAGCACACTTAATCCTCTATTTTTATTCTATGTAAAAGGTCAATTTTGACCAAGTAAATGGTGATGTAGCAAGTCAGTTAAATGACACAACTGTCACGTCAGTTTTTTTTATTTTTTCTTATTTGATAATTTAGCGAGAAAAAAAGAAGAGTACAATGAAGACTCTTTTGTATAGTTTTTGTGCGTAAGAAACTGAATAATATCCTTTCATGTCAATAGTATGGTTTTAATATTTTGCTATCACACCTTGAAAAACTCAAATACTACCACCACACAAATAGGTGCTTTACACAATCTCACAAAATGAACTTATAAAATGAGACTTATGTTGACCTATATACATCTGTTTCATCAATCTCATAAAATGAGACTAACTCACTGTATAGATATAAAATTCAAATCCATCTCCACGTTGATCTGTTAAATTAATAATTATATTTTAAAAAAATCATATTTTGTTTCGATGTAATTTAAAATTGGCTTAATTACATTTTTGGTCCCTTATCTTTATTTTAGGTTTCAATTTGGTCCCTTCCGTCAATTTTTTAACAATTTCCGTTAAATTTGGACACGTGGCAAACTAATTTGGACAAGTGGCACACTTGGACAGTTGACACGTGTCCAAATTTAACGGTAATAGTACAAAATTTGACGGAAGGGACCAACTTGAAACCTAAAAAAAAGATAAGGGACCAACTTGAAACTTTTAAAAGATAAGGGACCAACTTGAAACTTAAAATAAAGATAAGGGACCAAAAGTGTAATTAAGCCTTTAAAATTCTTTTTTTTTTGTTAAGAAAATAGAAGATGTACTTACCCTAACAACCAATGAACATTTTATGTTTTTGTAGATCACATAAATATTTTAGAAATAGTTGTATAACATGATACATTCATGATTTTTTTATTGGATCACAATGTAAAACTATTTTATATTGTCGATGCATGCCTATTTAATTTTATTTTTTTTATGATAACAAATTTAGAATTAGGATATGATGTATAATATAAGATAAAAAAACACCTTAAAGCTTAGAAAACACTTATAAAATATTTATCTTTACCTTTATTCAAAGACATATGTTGTTACCACTAGATTAAACCCTTTGGAGTTAAATATTTGTATTATATATACACAATTTTATCAATTTAATTAAAGAATAAAATTACTCTTGACCCAAAAATATTACTTAATTAATGAAATTAACACTTGATAATATACACAAAATATAATATATTAATTTTTCATTTACCGAAAACATATTTTAACTACTTTTCATAAATATAATATTTAAATTTTTCTTTTACTAAAAAAATATTAACTTTACTTTTCATAAAACAAGTATTGCGTTAACTAAACTTTTCAAAAATAATAATAAAGTAGTAAAAATTGTCTTCAGCATGGATAGAACCCAGGATCCTTTGATGCAAAAAACCAACAAATTGCCACTCAGCCACATTACAAAGCTTTGTTACATTCTTACACAGATAATATATAATAATCTGGGGCCTAATCTTTAAGCCCATATTATCCAATAAATTTGGGGCCTAAAGCCCTAACCTTGGTGGCTTTGGGCTTGGGCCGACCCTGATTCATATCAGCTTCTGCAGTGGTAGTGCTAAAAAAATACAGTTATACTAAAACTTTGACAACCTATATTGGAAAGCATATCCACACATCGATTGACCTCTCAAAAAATATGGTGAATTTTTTATCTTACCTGATCATAGTCGATCAACTACAGCGGTATTGAGGATGTGTTTGGTGTTCTTTTGCTCCGATGGAACCGTAGGAGGTTGTGTACCTGCAAGTGCTCCGACGTTCAAGTCAGTGAAAGTGAAACAAAGATTTTCAGTGATATAAAATGCGTACCATATGGAGTTGTGAAGTGGTCTATCTATAACCCCCAGGCCCCAACGACGGGCCAAGACCGTTGATGGGCAATCAAGACCATCAATGACTCTCAGAAAACGGCTGGAAAACCATGATGAGCAGTAAATGCTCATCATTCCGATGTCGAGCGTTACACTTTCGCGGGAGAAGTCATACGCTGACTAATAATCAAACTTCGTTGGAGTGCTCCTCTTTGGGTCATGCTCGATGGCTCAAGGAAAATATCCTAAGTGTGTTGGACTTATGAGCCTAGTCCAGAACAATTTTCATCTCTTGAATTCAAGTAGTTTACAAATCTTCTTCACGAGGGTACATCCCATAATGATTCCATTTCTCATGTCTTGTAAACTTGTCAATATCACTTGTATCTATTTTAACTTTGTAAGTATATTTTTAGGGAATTATACGGTACATTAGATAATTTTGAGTGTACTAGTACATTATGTCATTAAATTAGCAGGAAAATAAAATATTTTTAAAAGAAATCATTTTTGCTATCATTAAAAACATTAAAATAATCAAATATTATTCTCTTTAAAATACAATAGTCATCTAATACGTTTTTAATTCATAAAATAATCGTTAATTTATTAATATAATGACTTAATGTACCAGTGCATTCGAATTATTCGAATGTACTGTAGAAGCTCCCATATTTTTAACTTATTGGCATCATCTACCAACTCATTGACAATTAGAATTTCATCTAAAATATGTCTTCCTTTGATAAACGCGAATTGGGGCTCTGAAATAACTTGATTGATGACTAACTTCAATCTATTCGTACTCGTATGGTACATACCGATCCGTACCAATTTTTATTTGGTTGATTTGGGATGAGGATACAACAAAAACGTATCGACGGTCAAAAGATCTCTTAAAATATTTTAATTTTTTATTATATTTCAATTATTTTTCTCACTTTTGATGAAAATAGTGGAATCAACTGATTTTTTTTTCTCAAAACATACCTAAGAAGTGATTTATTAGAATATTTTTGAGTGATATTGTAGTTTCATATAGTACTTTTCCACGTAGTTATGGAGAACTGAAAATACAATAACCATATGACAATTAAATAAGCAAAGGCAATGATCATGAGAAAAGTATTTTATTTAGAAAATACTCTTCTAGTGGGGTGGTGGTGAGCCAGAAGAGCCCTTGAATTTGAAACAAGTAAACATTAATTGGTCCCACACGGCCACACGCGTCTAGGTTTATTATTCATTCACGACCATATTTCAGCTTCAGTGTGACAACCATAAACTAATTAAATTAAACCTTCTACCGTGGGAGGGTCCTTCATATCTCTCATGGTGCACCATTCAAATAATGAATATGAGCTGCTCATTGATGAGAGTGCATTGTACATGTATAACACCTTATCATTGTTATAGCGTTCCTTTCATTTCTTCCTAAAATTTAATTTTGACAAAAATCTATGTTACTAAATTGTTCCTTAATTTAATCTTTGGCAGGTGCATATAGAAAAATATATATAGAAAGAAATTAATTGTTCTGATGAACAATCAAAGGAGGGTAGAAAGTAAGTAATTTGGACCGTCGAAATAATAAAATAATCTAAGTATTTTTGAAATTCTTTGGTTGTGTTCCTCCTTTATTTCATCAATGTTACAAGTATTTATAGGATATACGGGAGAGAGTTTTTCCCGCCCTTTTCTTTCGTTGGCCAATCCAACGTTCCTTCTATACATTTAATCACATGCCTATTTGCAAGATGATCATGGGAACATGGTTTGAATACAATGGTTCTTCCTAAAATCTGCTCCTAGTTATACGGAGGATGATGATAAATGGATAAAATCGTGGAGAAATGACAGTTACGGTGGAGGATGGGGAGATCGTGGGATCGTGGGTATCTCGCCCATATGGTCACGTCTCGCCGCGGATAGCTGTCTCGCCCTTTTGGTCTCGCCCTTATGGAAAACTGGGCTTGACTCTCGCATGGATATTGGGCCGTTGTATTGGGTCGTTGTACAAATCCTTAATTAATGTTTGGGCATTTGCTAAATATACCATTTACATTTACTCCCGGTCCATTAATCTATTATTTTTAGGGATTGGTCTTTACAATTGTGGGCAGATGATACTTTTTATTTATTTGATTTACCAGCAACAAAAGAAATTGACCATTTTAATTTATTTTTTCCTCATAAATAATCACATCTCCTTGACACACCACCGCATAGACTAAATTTTTTTCTTACGAATGTAAAGACTAATTTTTTTGAGCCTTGTAAAATTTAAATAATCGGTAAATTCTCCCTAAAAATTAAATAGGGGACTGAAGTTTGAACTGCGGACATAAGATTCAACCTAACAATTTCACTCGGTTGAATTAGAATTTATTAATTTAGCATTAATAAAATTAACCATTAAATTTACCAAAACCACAACATAAAATTTGGTAGATACTCTGTGAAAAAAAAATTGGTAGATAGTACTACATTAAATTAACCAAATTGAAAGAAAATTGCAAACCCAACTAGTTCATCAAAGAACCCAGAAAGTAAACTCATACAAAATCATAAATCTTCTTTGCAAAAAAATCCAAATAATCATATTGTTAGATAATAAAGTATTGGGCTTAAGCTATTAAACCCTTATACTAGTAAGTTAGAGTTCATTAGATATTATGATTATAAATTCTATTGTAACCCTTATTTTATGTTAAACAATGCTATAGACTACAATAATATTATTGGAACCTAACCGTCTTTATATTTGATAATCTGTATTGTTAAGGCATTTCATTATTTTGTTTATTTAACTTTCTCTCTCACACAAAGCCACAACCCATTATTTCTTCTACGTTTTCATTTGGAGAAATTTTGAAGAGAGAAAAAATTACATTCAAAGCTAAGAAGGGGGAAACTGGTATGGTGTGTAAAAAAACTTTAATATTTGTAAAACTCAATAAAGTTGTATTCTTTAGATCCAAAATTTTCTAAAGGAGGAAGTATAGGAATCGCATCAATTAAAATTGCATTTTAGATCCATAATTATCTTTATTAAGCTCTTCCTCTTAATAAAATAATTTATGAATAGATTTTGGTGTGTGAATAAATTGATGGGTAACGTAAGAAGTGGAAGCATTCCACCTTGTGCTGGGTATGAAAATACCAGCATGTTAAAGGGGAGAAGAAGACAAGGAAAACAATTACATATAGTAAGCTCACAATAAGATCTATAGGCACTCATTATCCAATGGCTTTTATCTGTTGCTCACGGTGAGAGATATGATCTGCTCTCTCACCCTAGCCTTGGCCTGCATTTGAACCTTCTTCCCATTTTCTTTTGGCACTACGCGCATTCCCAAAGACTCATCATTCCATTTCCAGCATACACACACCGGTCAACAAATCTCACAGACACACCCACATGCCAATTTCATTTTCATTCCATAAAATACAATATCATCGATTGCTGTCAAAAATAAAATAATAATATATATTCTCTTTAAGTTTTTTTGGTATTATTATATTCCATTGACTAATAATATATTTTTTCATTCCCCTATATATACACTCATACCTTCTCCTTTCCGCACTCAAACCAAGACTTCATCAACAATCATCAAATTCAAACACCTCTGTTTTCCTCTCTATCTAGCTTCAACAAAATCAAATTAAGCTTTAACTAATTTCATAGATCGTGATGGGAAATTACGTTTCATGCACTTTAGCACCACCATTGATGAGGAATGCAAAAGCTACAAGAGTAATTCTTCCAACGGGAGAAGTCAAACAATTTAGAGAAATCATCAAAGCTGCAGAACTTATGTTAGAGAATCCTAATTTTTTCTTAGTTAATTCTCGATCTCTTCATATTTCTAGAAGATTTTCTCCTCTTGCTGCTGATGAAGAATTGGAATTTGGAAATGTTTATATATTTTTTCCTATGAGAAGACTTAATTCTGTGGTTACCGGTGCTGATATGGCGGTGCTTTTTTTGGCGGCAAATTCAGCGGCGAAACGGTTACGTGGTGGAAAGACACGTGTCCAACCGGATGAGAGTAATTCAGAAGTTGTTAAGGGTAATGATAGTGTTGTGAATGATCAAAACGACGGTGTTCCGAGGTTGAGTTTGGAAGTTGTGGATTCAGGGTTTAGTTATAGGTTAAGTTATTGTAGATCAAGGAAACCTACTTTGGAGACTATAAATGAAGAACCAATTAGGTCAAGATAATTAAGGAATATTCAAGTTAGTAGATTATTATTATCAATGTTTCAAAAATCGAATTAAACAGGACGATTTAATCCATTGAATTGTATTCTACATTATTCAGTTATTTGAATTGTTCGAGTGCAGGTTTATCTGAATTCGAACTATTTAAAATAGTTGAATGACTCACAAATTTTGTCAATTTGATGTCTAGTGATATGTGATGATGTTAATAGAGTTCGTTACAGACTTACAGACAATATTTAGGTAGAAATAGAGAATAATTTGGTTGGTCACTTCAAAAAATTATATGAGGTTTAGGTGTGACTATATTATTCATTGATCTATACAAAATTCATTTGTGGACTGAACAAGTTTGCGCGTTATTCATGATATGATATTTTATTAGCAACATATATGAAATGAAAATTCATATTTAATTGGATATATGTATAGTGTACACTTTGTACTTGTTATTTTTGTAATGTAGTATCGTTCTAGAGGAAGAAAAAACAAAGGAGTATTGTGCGAATCGTTCAAAAGGATAACAAACATCTATTTTACTGATTCCAAATGATGAACTAGGCTTAGCAAGAAAAATACAACAATGTAGTGACAATGCATTTAAAAAAAAAATTGACCTAGTTTGGTTATATTAAATTAAATACACAACAACCCCAAGTTTTTCATTTTTTAATATAACAACAACCCAACTTCGGTGTATTTTGTTGTTGGTTTTTGTGGTGTGTATTTTTTTTAGGGTGTTCATTTGTTTTAGGTTAAAGAATTAATTCCGATCTAGTGTATTGATGCATCAACGCTACAAATCTAAAAACATGGATATTTCAGACACTTTAATATAATCATATTTGTAAGTTTATACAATTTATTGTTTTATGCTATTAACATGTAACATTGCGCATGCAAAGATTAAGGCGTATTGGGAGACAACCTCTAGTAAATGTCCAAATTTGTTGCCAGTTGTCGCTTGTTTGGGATTTGTGATCATGAATTGTGAGATTCAAACATAGCATGTACGCTAACTTCACAGTGTAGCAACCATTCAGAGTAGTTTTTCACACATTAGCATCATGTGTGGACCGAGAATGAAGAGGGGGGAACTTACTATATATATAAGGGTGTTCATTTGTTTCAGGTTGAAGAATTAGTTTCGATCTAGTGTATTGATGCATCAACGCTACAGATCTAGAAACATGGATATTTCAAACACTTTTGTAAGCTTATGCAATTTGCCATTTTATGCTATTAACATGAAACACTGCGCACGCAAAGATTAAGGCGTGTCGGGGGAGGCAGCCTCTTGTAAATGCCAACAAAAATGCTTGATTTTTTATGGGAGCTTAAATGTCCAAATTTGTTGCCAATTGTCGCTTGTTTGGGATTTGTGATCATGGATTGTGAGATTCAAACATAGCTTGTACGCTAACTTTACATTAGCATCATGTGTGGACCGAGAATATATGAAAAGGGAACTTACATTACATATATCAATAGTTTGGATTATGACCGAGGTTGGCCTCTAAGAAACCACTTCTAGGATAATATTTGGCTTCTAGGGAATTTTCGGAATCTTGAAAGTTTCAATCTTACCATGTTAGATAAACAGGATGGAATCGACCGGTTGTTGGTACTTCATAAAATCTCTTTGAAATTCTTCAAATAATTTATCATCCAAACACAGTGAAATAGAAGAATTTGAATTACCTTCTATAATTATATAATTTCCTTAAAAAATGTTTATTCTGAACACACCCTTATAGTATTTTTTTTTTGCCTACCTCCATCTTATTTATTTTCCTTACTACATAATTGACAACACTTCTCTCCAAGTGTTAACTCAATCATATCTCGTTTAATCCTTGGGAGTGAACATTGGGTTGGATGGATTGGACCACTTCTTGATGATAAGTGGTTGGTTCAAGCAGATTATACGGATTGATATAAAAGAGATGGTACAATACAAGGGTCAATGGGTACACATGAGATGAGGTTGAGCATACCATTCATAATAAATTCCTGGCCCTAGCCATATAAACCACCTCAAAGCAAATTCTTAAATTACATTTACATTTTCTTAAACAAGTTATTTTGCTTTATTTTTAATTTTCTTGTTTAAAAAAATTATATTAAACAAGTTATGAGATGAAATAAACTTCGCAAGTTAACTTGAGTTGTAGTATATAAAATATGAAAAATGTTATTTAAACATCAATAGGGGACATCTCAACAACATCAAGGGGAGTCACGTGTATATAATGAGTTCTTCAACACATTTGGTTAACTGACATTAACCAAATTTGATCTCCAACTCCTCAACTATTTGTTTACGAGAAATTGTATATGTGACACCTTTTGATTGTTTGCGGATGATAAAATTAAAAGTAAATATTTTTTTAAGTTTGAAAGATTTTATACTTACAACATCAAAAGAAGTCACGTGTATATAATCGGAGAGTTCTTCAACACATTTCGTTAAATAACATTTCTCATAAAATATACACCAGCAACACAATTTCTTAGCCATACACTCCCTTGAAACTGAAATCATTTGTATTAATATAATCTAATCTAATCCTATTTTATTTTATCTTTCTTAACATTTTGAAGTATGGACAACAAAGCAAGTGGCAACTGGCACTATTGGGAAAAACCCCAAAGACAACGTTGGTATTAGTACTACTAAGGGTGACACAATGAAATCTCCTGGTGGAGATGGATCCAACATTTCAAGGGAACAATTTGAGAATAATCCAAAGGCTTATTTTGCTGATTTTCATGCTGCTCAAAAGGATGACAAGAAAATTTAGCTACTTAGTAATTAATTACCTTTTCTAATTATGTCACGGAAAGATTAATCTTTAAGTTTGTGTCGCCTAAAGACAGCCACCCTGTTGTGCTGATCTATAATAAATTAAGCACTTTACTTTTGTTTAACCCTCTTCTATAGATTTTAATTGCATGCAGTTAAAACTGTATGCAGTTATGCAATCAGGAGAGATCTTGCCGTCCGATTAACATGTTTGGTTTTTCTTTTGTAATCTACTTACACATGTTCAATGCTAATGGCACATAAGTGTTTATCTAGTTTACTAAATAGTTGAACTTAAATAGTTAACGAGTTTTATCTTAAGCACGAATTGTTTGTATGAATTCATATTTGATTTATGACATAGACAAAAAAGTTGTCTATCCAAATATATTAGCATTGAGTCAAAATAAATAGAGACTCGCCGTTTTCATAAGTATAACTCAGTTAGTATAAGTATCTTATGTAATATACATGGTGTGAAGTTTAAATCCTAGTATTTTTACTTATTCACTTTAAAAGTGTGAAATTCTAGCATTAAGCCAAAAATAAAATAGAGACTTAGTTAGCATATACCGTACTAATTTAAAATAAACACATTGAATGATTTAGTGTTTGTTTTCTTTTTTTAAAAGCAAAAAATAATTAAATATTCAAATATAGAAACTTTTTTTTTGAATTGCAAATATATATATATATATATATATATATATATATAAAATAGAAACTGAGTACAAGAAGTACTCATTCGACGAGAAAAGATCCTCTCCAATAATTGAGGATATAATGTACAATCCAAGCCACTCATTTGTTTTCTAAAATTACAATTTTATGCATAAAAATAAAATGAGTGGTCCAGATTCTACTGCAGAGAGTAATGTACCGCAAAGAATATGCTCTCCTCATTCCACCTAATACAAGAGCCACAAAAGAGCAAGAGAAAGAGCTGACCTCCCACCAAAGCTTTGACTTTGAGTGGTTTACTGTTGGGGACTCAATTCATTGAATTTACTATGACAGCAAGGCACTGGTAGTACAAGGGTCGGGTAGTAAGTAGGTAGAGTATACCATTCCTATTAGGCACTGGTTGTTACCTTTGGCCTAAGCCATAAACCACTTCAAAGACATATAACTTTCACCCTCACTAGCCATAATCTAACATGATTTGGACATAAAACGCAAGAAAATTGAATCTTTTTAAGTATAAAGTTTTTTTATCCTCAAAATTAATACTACTAGTTGTTTTTTAATAAACTCATATTTGATTATATGATATATTTATTATAATAAATATATACATCCTGAACCCATTAAAATTATATGATATATTTATTATCTCACAAATAGTGCTTATTAATTTTCTATATCAATTCACTATTTGCAATCATTAATTTATGAGTGCAGCTTGTGCAGAGGTTTTTAGAGATATCATGGCTAATGAAGGTTGGGTTTCACTTATGACTGCTTCAAGTTTTTTCATTATTGAATCGAGGGACTTAATTTCTTGCTCTTAGATGTATGTATTTGCAAGTAGGGGTGTCAAAATGGATGGATTGGATGGATTTGGATTGGATTGCTAATGGATGGATCAAAGTAATTCATTAATCCATTAACATTCAATCAAAAAAATCCAATCCAATTCCATCCATTAGAGATAAAATCCAATCCAATCCATCCATTATGGTATTTTAAATGGATGGATATCCATCCAATCCATCCATTATGGTATTTTAAATGGATGGATATCCATCCAATCCATCTATTAAATTATTTTTATTTTTTAATAGCATATTTAATTATTAATTAAATAGATTATTTCATATTTTAAAAGCAACTTTTTTTCTTTTCTTTAATGAAATGGTGTAAAAAGTAAAACAACATAAAAACAAAGCCCAAATCTCCGCCATTAAAAAAAAACCCCAAATCTCCCTTTTTGTATGCCCAATAATGCTGTAAAAAAAAAAATTTAATAAATAATAAATGCAGTGGTGGTGGTGCCGGTCAACGGCGGTCAACACCGGACCTCCAGCACCGGCACGGCGGTCCAATGCGGCACTGTCAGATTTTCCGGCGACTCACGGTGGTCGGCGGTGGAGCTCCGGCGGTCGGTGCGGCGGCCGACAGCCACCTGCCACCCCCTCCTTTTTATTTTAAATTAATAATAAATATAAAATAATATAATATTTAAATTATTATTTTATTTTAAATTTTCCAAAAACTGTTTTTTTATTTAAAAAAATCTGTCTTTTATTTTATTTTTTTTTATAAAAAAATCTGATTTTTTTGTATAATTAAAATCAGTATTTAATTTTTAGAAAAAAAAAATAGTTTTAAAAAATAGTTTTAAATAGATTTAAAGTTAGATATATTGAGCAAATAATGTTTTAATGCAAAGCTACTTCTACTTTTGTTTTCCTATTTAAATTCTTTCCACTTTTTCATGACATGAGAAATAACATATATTTCCTTCTACAATATAATTAAAATCAATTTTTTTTTTTTAAAGTGGCTATCCATTTAATTTAAAATTAATAATAATCAATCATCCATTGGATTTTTTTTTGTTTGATAAATCATCCATTGGATTTTGAAATTAAGGTGGATGGATTGGATCTATCCATTTAATTAAAGAAAATTATTTTTTTTACCCCAACATTTGTCTTTCCACCCCAACACATAAAGGTGAATAGACAAATATATCCTCATATAAAAGGTAAAATTGTAAAAAAAAATTCATTTTTAACATTCTTTCAAACAAGTGTACCAATTTCAGATTGGAAAAAGGAGAGAGTAAGATTTTTTCCCAAATCGGTACACTTTTTAAAGTGTACCGCAATATAAACTCATATCGGTACACTTTTTTCAAAGTGTACCGCAATACAATTTTATATCGGTACACTTTGGAACAACTATACCGCAATATAAAATCATATTGGTACAATTTAGAACAAGTGTACCGGTTTACAATACAAGTTTACCAGTTTGTAAATTTATTTTTCTATGTAAACAATTTTTTTTTTTTTTAACTTTAAGCTACAACTTAATTTTTCTCTCTGTAGAGAGGGAGAGAAAGGAAACAAGAAGTAAAAAATTAAATGAAAATCATTAGTTCTTACATCACACCAACAAGTGGTGCTCATCAGCTGATGAGCTTCCCTTTCCCCACCTCATAGAACTAGCTAGGATATTCATCCAACTACATCTCGTCTGTTTGCTTTCAACTTCGATCAATTTTAATCGCTTCTCAATGAAATTGTCTTCCCTGATTTTTGTCCTCATCTCCTCAATGGATGCAAGGCTGGGGACTGATACAAATTTTTTGTGAGATATTGCTATATAAACAATCTGCAAACATAAAAAAGTGTTCTGAATCACGTTTATCGGTATACTTTATACAAGTTTACCGGTTTGTAAACTTTTTTTTCTTCAGAAACACGATTAACCGGTACACTTAAATAAAAGTGTACCGCAATATATTTTAAAAATATTATGCATATCGGTACACTTGTGAAAAGTGTACCGAAAATTTTAACATATCGGTAAAGTTATATGGTCTGATCGGTACACTTTTGAAGGGGTGAACGACTTTTACCGGTAAAGTGATAAAACGATAAAATAAAAAACATAAAATATACAAAATTAACATAAGGGTATAATTGGAATATTTTAAAATGTGTTGGGGTATATAGACAATTGTTGGGGTAGAAAAAAAAAATTTCTTAATTAAATGGATGGATTCAATCCAATCCATTAACTAATTTTTTTACCTTTGGATGGATTGGATGGATCCATTAATGAATGGATTGAATGGATAATGGATAAATGGATAATTTTGACACCCCTATTTACAAGCTCTGTATTGACTTGGAAAGTGGCAGGGTCTTTAGCCTCTCAATTATTGTATATCTTTAGACTTAATTCTTTTGGTACAAGACATGTATATCTAAATTTCAAAAAACAAACTTTAGTACAAGTAAAAGTCTTACAAATCAAAAATAGTTACACTAGTTTATATAATTAAAATATTTTTATCACAAAAAATAAGAAAAGTAAAATTTAAATAAATATTATTATTAATATTAAATCTGTCTTTGATTTTTTTGTACTTGTTAGACTGATCCACATCAAACCTTATTATGGTCCAGTTACAAAATCTATATTTAATATTTTATTTAATTATTGATATTATTCATTATATACTCTAAAGTGAATTATTCTTTTTAGAGGAGTTGAATCTAAAACATAAGAGATCAAATTCTCATCTACACATAGGTTAAAATTTTAAGCACTTGAACTATATTAAAATAATTATAAATTTAACACTTAAAAGTCTTAAGTATAACGTCAATTATCACTGAATGAACGATTGATGGACCAAATGAAAGCTTTACTACAATAAATTAGATAGCTAAAATTTATTATGAAAAATAATAAAGGATTAATAGTATTAGCCACATTTTCAAGATTTGCATTAGTAAACACCCACCGACCACACAATTCATCGGTAAAGACTAGCAAAACCCCATACTTCCCTTGAAAACTATGAAATATTTGGGAAGTATGAGAAGCATATGTTTATCATAAGACTAAATTAATTATTTTTGACCAAGTATTAATTTCACCGGCCTCAACCATTATCTTCACAATTTTTCTTTTATAAATAGTGAGCTAATTACCGTTTAATTGTATAATACTACTTCTACTACTATCATATTCTTAGAAAATTCTCATATTTGAAATTGTGTTTTTGATCATTTGAAACATGGCTGGCAAAGGCGGTAGTGGTGGTGGTGGTGCCAAAGGTGGCGGCAGCAGTAGCGGTGGTGGAAGCAAAGGGTCGACCAGTGGCAGTGCTGGTGGTTCAATGAAAGCACCGGGTGGTGGAGGATCATATATTTCTCGTGGTGCATTTGAAAGTAACCCTCAAGGATACTTTAATGGCCTTCATTCTGCGGGCAAGGGCAACAAGTAGTGATATTTCATCTACCTATAATTATTACTGCGTTTTTAGTTTGCTTCTTAAGTTGCATTAATAAATTTACATTATATGTAATTATGTGATGGTGATTTATATATGTCATCACTATGAATAAATAAACGCAGTCTACTTCTCTTACTGTTATCACTTGTGTGGAGACTTTATTTGGTTGCATATATAATTTGAGCACATAATTAGTTGATTTTTTTTTTTTTTTGGTGAAGTAGTCTAATGACTAGAAATTCCACCCATAAGGTGGATGAGTGGGATGACCAGGGTTCGAACCCGGCTCCCTGCATATATTATGCAATGTCCAACCAACTGAGTTAAGCTCACGGGACATAATTAGCTGATTTTAGTAGTAGGAGAAAATGCATGGTTTTTATTATAGATATCACTCATGATATATGCACAAATGAACAAGAAATGACACAACCAATGAGAAAAACAAGGCCAATTACACTACATACCAATCCTATAATCTCTGTGGATTGTGACATGATACAATCTCTCTTGTGCTTATAGTCATAAGTACACTTATAATTCCACCCATGTATGTGTAAGTGTAAGCCTTTCCATCTTTCTTGCTTGTTCAATTCTTTCCCTTAAGACACCAATGTTTGAATCAATACTACTCTGTTGGATTCCCTGCCAAGTATAATCAGAAATAATTAAATCAATGCAAAAGCATTGTCAAAAAAAAAAAAAAATCAATGCAAAAGCATTAGTACAATTAATAGAGAAGAGAAAGAGATTTAAGAATTTGTTGAGAACAATAAATTTTCACGAATCATATATACTACCGATCAATATGTATAACACAACAAAGTTAGAAGCTTACTTTTGCTAGAAAGTTAAGTTTATACTTGGTGCATATTATTAATTTTCAACAAGATGAAGTTTTCAACTAATTTTGTGCTGATAGCTAGGAAGCTATGAAGCCCCGATACTCTAAAATTGGTGAAGTATCGTGTCCAATACCGATACTCGTATCGAAGAGTATCAGACAATTAATATTATTTTTTTTAAAAAAAATTGCTGATACATGTCGAATACTTCTTCGATACGCGTATGAGAGAAATATTGGACAATTAATTTTCTATGATGATAGAATTGGAGTACATATATAATGTGATGTCCAACCAAATGAGCCAAGCTCATGGGACATTCGGTGTTTTCTTTGAAATAATGAATGTTAGTGGATGATGTTATATGTGTGATACTTATGTTATTTTTTATATATTATGACGAGAACCTCTTTACCTAATTTATAGATTGAGATGAGATTTTTGTATAGAAGCATATCAATTTGAATGAATTGATTACATAAAAGATTCAGGGTGTGCAAAACTTAACATCTACGGACAAAACATTGGTACTTTTTTCCTCAATATTCTTGAACAGATTTTCAATACAAGTCATTGTGTATGTTATATGTCCAAGACAAAAAAATAAATGAATGTACTTAAATTTAGGTAAACCAAAAAACTCAGGGTGCACATAACAGATTATAGAATAGGAGATCTTTTTTTAGGGTGTGCAGTGACTTAAATTACAAGAGAAAACAAAAGAAAAAAGGGGATAAGAGTACACTTGTTATTTTCAAATGATCATGTAAAAAGTGATAGAAAATATACCTTATTGTATATAATCATCTTTGTTTTGTTGTTCTTTTTCTCCACTTAGTTAAGTACACTGTCGTACACAACCGCTAATGCACTTCTCCAATTAATTAATACAATCAATCAAGCATATACCAGCATTAAATTAACAAATATAGATTACGATATTTATGAGGCATAAATACTAGTACAACATATCCACACTGCTTATCTAGCAGTCACATTACTACACTTTTCCAAAAACATTTTGTTAGGATCTCCATGATCTTGCCTTCACTCCGGCATCAAATATTCTAGAAATCTAGAAATGCAGATAAACTCACTATCGTCAATCAAACACATCGTAATGATCCACCAAAAACAAATTACATGCACTAGAGGTGTCTTGACTACGATTAATTACATGCACAGATAGGTACAGATACCAAATCTACTATGGACACTGAGAGAGATAGTATGTTATCGAGCTACACAAAGGGTTGCAAGTAGCAACCCACAAATACTACTACATCTTTAACTACTAGGGCGCCATGTAAACTATCTTTAATATTACAGACCTGCACATGCATTTTACATTACAGAAACTGCACATTAGAGGAGGAGTCTGGATATGATAGCATATTAGATATTATGTTGACTCATATATCCATATTAGCAAATATTTCTTCGTCATACTCATCGAGCATCTCGTTGAAAGAAAACCCATCAGCCAACAAGTTACTGCCACAAACAGCATTGTTCAAACAATGAATATAGATACAAACAAATGTAGTTCAAGACACTTGATGAAGATTAAGAATCTTCAACTCACCTAAAACAGCTCAAACGAAAAGTCACAATCCGCTTAAGCTTTCTGTTGTAAAACAAGAAATTAAAGGACCAACTGCATAAAACAAAAAGATGGTTATTACTATTAGGATGATCTATAATAGATATTATGATGGTGATTTTTTATGTATATGTAACCAAAAAAATTACATGGCTCCTCTATCTGGTAATGGATCTGCCTCAGAATCAGGTAAATAACCATAAATTTCGCAATCAGCTAAAGTCACCACCTGCATAAAATAAAATATCACAAAATTGCCTCTCTGGATATCACTTCAATTGATATTCTAAATGAAACTTGCCTCATCAATGGCCTTGAACAAGGCATCCAGCAGAGAAACACCCTCAAAGGTTTCAACCCATTCCTGCAGTAGACAAGTCATCCAAAACCAGAGGTGCCTTAAATCAGTGGCAAAACAACTAATCATTAGTATCAAGTAACTACATAATACAATTTTTGCACCAACAAAAGAATGACAGGCAGAATGCAATATGTATAATCCACTCTATATTACAGTTAATGTAAATAGAGAAATATAAAGGAACCACGATGCCCTCTATCCAGCTAAGATGTTCATTCTGTGGGGGTGCAATATGCCTTTTCCCATCCATGAGAATCTTAGACGCCTAAGGCCAGTTGTTCTTGTGTGTGATATGAAAGTACTATGCTATCCTGGTAAAAGCGTAGTGTGTGACCAAACAACAGTGTGTAAACTGTTGGATTGAAATTGAATATTATTGAACAAACCTGGATGGTTACCAAACTGGCCAGATTGGGTTGGGGGGCTGGACATTTTTCTTATAAATGTCATTTCAACTCTGTAATTAATTAACAAATTGTTGAAAATTTTATATAGAACACTGAGAAAATTTCTATGCAAATGAAGTTTTAGTTCTAATTATGTTTTAAATTATTAATATATTTGTTATTAAATATCAGATTTGTTAATTAAAATTCATAAAGAATGTGATATTATACTACTTAGCAAAGGGGTTGTCCCTTTACCTATGGATATATTAATCTCCCATTTTGGCATTATGGTATATTTACAATTTGGAAACAAAATAAATATTCCATGATCACACAGGAAACCGGGAAAGTACCATTCCCTCTCTTATGAGTATCTCCCTCTTTTACTTTCTCTATATAGTTTGGGACAAGTTACACTTACCTTCCCCGAGGTCTTTTTAACCAACAAACAAAACACCCCTCTAATTTCCCCTAAGCACTTACCTCCCCTCACTTTATTACACCGTTTCACTAATGTTTAATAAAAAAAACCCTAAAATTATATTTTGTCATCTTCACTACTGTGTACTTAGATGGTATTTCTTGATGTATACTTGTAAAAAAGTTTTCACAAAGTTCCGACATTGCCATTGACATTATTTAATGTGGAAGGACTCAGAACAAGGAAGGAGACCCCACGAGAACAAAACTCACAAGTAGAATGTTTGTCAACCCAATCCTCAAACACTTGACAAATTGTACAGAGCTACTGATTGAAAAAAATCAACACAGACTTGGCAAATCACTAGCAAAAAATAGCACATAGATGAACTTACATGGCTGGGACACTAACAACTCCCAACCATCACCTGTCCTACTTTGAGGCCTTACTCAAGACAAAATCCTTCAGCCAATCCATAACTTGACTGAAACAGGTCGGCTTGCAAAGCAACCCATTCAGGGAACAGTAACAGTTCCCGAGTGATAATCAACCTTGCTATGCACAAATTTCAAGTTAGAGTGCCAAACCTTTCTCCATGTGCATGAATGTGGGCATTACTGGTGTTAAATTATTATACATAGATCCCATTTTTATCATAAAAAATATCAGAATTTTGTATCTGGTATCACATGAACATTATTATACATAAGATCCCATTTTTCAAAAAAAAATTTCTCCTTTTTTTCCTACCTTATCTATACTATCACTATTTCATTGACTATATATTATCAATGTGGTGTCGTTCTCAATAACCTACCCATACTATCCCTATTTCACTTATTAGTTCCCTACCCTATTGTAAAGATTTTGTTATCTACCTGTGGTTGTTTTCTTCCAATCCTCGTGGCTCTCCCAAACTTAGAAAAATTTGTGATGTAATAAGAACTACATAATCTAGTTGCCATTTGGTTATATGTTGCTAGCCATTTTTTGTGGAATTTGTGACCCATCCAGCTTCTGTTAAAAAATATAAAATAGAGATCTATTTCAGTTTTGCTTTTTAGTCACTTGTCGTATGCCCCATGTGGACATTTTGTAGCACCCTCTCCACTCCAGCTTCAATCATTTTCTCAAATTAGTATACTGTTTGGTTAGTCTTAAGTAAAATGGCTGCAACCGCCCTGATTCTCTCACTTCTCTCTTCTTCAATAACTGCTATCTAAATTTTGCACTTCTATTGTTCATCTCTCCTCCAAACAAACTTTCTTAAATCATCATATTCTCTATCCCGTTGCTTTCATACAATGGCCGCGTCTAATTTGGACTCGTGTCATCCTTCTATAGTCCAAAAAACCCACCAAGTGACTAAGGTGTGGCGTTGCAACAGGAGCAACGTTATGATGGTTCTCAAATAATGGAAGTTCGGCCTCCATCATGTGAGGAAGTGTGTGAGCACTTCCTTGGCACCGTGGCCTCCCACTGTCTTCCCTTTTTGTCTCCATCAAATTCAACCTTTCTTAGTTCCCCAGGCTCATCCCCTTCCCAAGCTGTTTGGCTCCCTTGGGCTGCACTTTGCCATGTTTGGTTTGGACTCCATCAAATCAAGTGTGTATTTCCTACTTAATCAATTGAGTTGTTTTTTTCAGTTGGCTCAGCTATTTCTTTGTTCTACCATTTGCATGTTAGTTTGGAATCATACCACTCTACTCTGTCCTGTCATGCAACAGTCCAACGAGCTCTTCAGTCTGATGATGATTCAAGCTATCTTCCCAACCCTCCAACAACACTGGCGACTCATCCATTTAATATATCTAGAATCCCTGGGTTGCCTTTATGTTAATTTGTAGAGTCTTGTAGTATCATCATTGTATATTAAAATGTTTTGAAGTACACAGATGATCTCTTGATGTCTCATTATATCGACTTATATTTGTTTCCATAATATGATACAATAAGAGTGTAGTATTAACATTTAGGGTCTAGTGTTTTCTATTTTGTATCATGGTATTATGCACTTTGTGATATTATCCTTACTCCTTTCTCCTAAACCCTAGGTCTTCTAAGAAACCAATGTCATTGCCAAATATGCCTAGGACTAGTGTTAATACAAAATATGGAAATCTTGTATAAAAACACCCACAAATTTTAACCCAAGCATCTTATGCCTTAACATCCAAGATGCTTATAAGATTCTGCACATCAAACACCTGCAAATACTCTTAAGACAACAAATAAACAATGTTAATAGTAGCACCTTTGAGGCTTCAAACATGTAGGCATCAAAAAATTGCTTAAAACTGTCCCATGATTCCTCTGTGAAAAATTGGTGAGCTTTAACTGCACTAAAAAACATTATACGCGTATGGTATTATAGAAAAAATAAAAGGAAAGATGCAACAACAGAAACACAAATTACAAGCAAAAAATTTAAACCACTTAATTAACCACTATAAGACTTGGGAAATGGAGAGACTTGAACTCTCAGCTTCAAGAGCAACAGTTTTTAACTGTCTGTCAAGCCTTTTTGACAACACTCCCAGTGAAATAAAGAAGGATTATATAGCGGGATGCCATGTCGCCGTCTAAGCTGACAATAGCATTACCCATAATCCTTCTTTTTAAGTTTTTATTATATGGACAATCTTTAATACATCATAAGATACTGAGGTACCTGAAGTCATAATCTGGATACATGTGATAGAGGGCAAGAACTAGGTAAACCAATGTCTTCCGGCTGGAAAGAACATAATAATTAAAACATGTTAAAGAATTCTGGTGATAATTTTCTCTTTGCTAAACCTATCTAGGTAGTTAGCAATGGCTACCTGGTTCTGGCTGATAAGGATTCAACCGGTGATGGAGAGTCATTGTCAGATGATGATTTTCCAAGATAATCAAGAATCTGAAATTTAAGAAGTTCAATAAATAATTCATAAATTGACAAAAAAAAAAAACTATATAACTTGAAGTACCAAAGGCATGTCATATGACATTAACAGATAAACAGCTAAGTTTAAAACATGGTGGAAAAAAAATTCTTAGTGTATGTTTGGTTCCACTTTTGGAGGCGCCAAAATTGATTCTAGATGTGTAGAATTGATTTTGACATGTTTGTTTCCTTTAAAGTATCATAATAATTGATAATTGATTTTGCCTACAGAATTGATTTATTTGAAGCTATAAATTGTAGCTTCTAATTCTAAAATTGACTTATACACTCAATTTAAAGTTTCAACTCACTCTTACATGAATGTATACAAACATAAATTACTTTACCTTCAACTCAATTTTTACCAGAATCAATTTTGCATAATCAATTCACACAAAATCAATTTTCCTCACCGCAGAACCAAACATATGTTAATTAACAATATCCTTAATTATACTCTTAACACTTGCTAGATCAACTTCAGCTAGATCAACATTTTGTAGTGATGCAAAATTTGGCTTACCTCATTACTCAAACTGACAGAGAGTTTTTTATCTGCACCCGAATGTTTACCTATAGAAAGACCATTAATATTTGTTATCCGAAACCAAATCCAAAAACAATTAATTCCATTTATGTCACTAATTAATCCTTACAACTATAAGCTTCAAGGCATCCTTTGATAGTGCGTTCTCCCAAATTCAAATTATCCAAAAAATCGTTAAGCCTGAAAATATTTTTTACACAAATCTTATCATGCACACAAATTATGCAACAAAATCACACAATTCAATTCAAACTCGTTCGAAATTACAATTACCGGTCAAGAGGAGCACACTCTAGGAACTTCATGATGAACTATGTTCCAATGATTTGAATTTGACAGCGATTAATCGAAGCTAAAACGAAATTAGAAAGTTATACAACAGAAAATTGAGAGAAATTAAAGCAAAATTAGAAATATGAGAAAATGATTGAAAGTACCGGAGAGTAAGAGGACGAAAATTGATTGGAATGATGAGACGGAAATTCGATGTAAGGGTTTGAAAATTTGGGGGAAATAAAAGGGGTTTCGAAGCGGTGAAAATGGAATATTCTGATTTTTAAGTTAGAGATTAGATTGATATACGTGGAAAAGAGAGAGGAACCTTAGCATATTCCAGCATAATTTTCTTTTGGCAAAAAAAAAAAAAAATACTAAAAATAAAGAAAAATTATCTTTTGTCTTTGTGATATTCTCCCCATCCGCATATAGTAATATATATATTTATTTTATTTTGAATAAAATAACTTCTAGTAATAATTTCTTGGCTTAAATGCAGTTTTACCCCATGTTTTCAAAAAATCGGAATTTTGCCCCTCTTATTTCACTAAAATGGTAATTAATCTCTCTCCGTAACTCTAAATTTAGTGGAGTTTGATTCTAATTCTGTGGAAAGCTAACTCAATTATGATCATTTTGGTACCAGTTTGGTGAATTATTGATCAAAATTGAGTTTTGTGCGAAACTTTGAAGTTTGCTTATGAGCCTCAACTTCAAAGTTTCGCATAAAACTCAATTTTGATCAATAATTTCCCAAATAGGTACCAAAATGACCGTAATCGAGTTAGCTTTCCACAGAATCAAACTCCACTAAATTTGGAGTTACAGAGAGATTAATTACCGTTATAGTGAAATAGGGGGCAAAATTCCGATTTTTTAAAAACAGGGGGATAAAACTGTATTTAAGCCTAATTTCTTTTATTTCCATCATTTTATTCCTAAGGAAATGGGTGGAAAAGAAAAGTTCCTATGAAAATGGAAATACATTTTAAATAATTTCTCTCTTATCCATCTTTATAAAAAATTCTTATAGTTAATATTAACCAAACATGATTTTTAAAAATGTCTACGAATGAAATTTCCGTTATTATTTCTTAGGAATATGATTTCTAGAAGTAAAATTAAAAACTTTGAAACAAACGCACCATGTTAAATTTGATGATAGTCATGGTAGTGACAAAAGTAATTCTCACCAATTTCATCATTATATATATATATATATATAGTATAATAATTAATAATTTTTTTTTGAACGTAATAATTAATAATGTTGAAACGTACAAACTAAGAACAACATACACACAAAAACAAAGAAACATAAGAGCAATAAAACCACAAAATACTACAATAATAATGACATTGGATCTCAAATCGACCTTCGACAAAGTGACTAAAACACAAAGATGTCATGACGGCTTTGGAGGGTGTCAGTTGTAAATTGATTATGCAAATGAGGTTGTAACTATAGGTGTGATGCATTATAGGTTATTGAACCCCTTCTGTATTTTCATACTCACTTAAGAGGAAGAAGTTGAGAAAACGATATTAAGGGGAAAATACATGGATACACTGAAGAGAAAGTGAAAAAGTTATTACTATATTTTGGTACATACTGGTATATTTTTTAAATGCATGCAAGTGATAAAAGATGTAGTGTTAATGTGGACTCAATTAAAAATAAAATAAAAATGTTTAAATTTGTTGGACATAAATATATTAGCAAACATTTGCTATTTTATGCACATTTAATGTTACTATTTCCGAAACATTATTTAATTGTAGTACAATGATAATTCCTTAATGATATGAGGACATGACCATAATAAGTGCTTAATGTGTGCTTAATGTAAAAATAAATACCATTGACATGGATCCAATAAGGACTCAATTGCAATATCAATTTTTTAGTCGAAAAAACAAAATATCAATGTTAACTCCTTTTAATCTCCACCACTCTTGTTGGTAAAGCGAATTAATAAACAATGCCTTTTAATCTGTGTATGTCTACATCCAATTTGAATTTTATTGTCATGTTCCTTTGAGTAAATTATCCTTTCTTGATAGATTGTACAAAGTATACAATTGTTGCTCTTGGTGATCATTACTCATTTGTGCTACTTTCTTTTGGAGGGAAAGGAGCACATAAGGTGTAACATTTTTGCTTTGTAATTTTGGATTTTATCATCAAAGTAACTGTATACGTTGTTATAAAGACGAATTGGATTATTTTTCTGGTTCAATGTTTACCAAATAGTTGATCTATATCATGTGGCCTATAGTATATTACTAGACACACATTTGTGCCATCAACTATGTATAAGCAGGCAAAAGAAAATAATCCAGGGTCCATATCCTTCTTCTCCCACATTGTTGAAGCCAAACAAATGAGGTTCTAACATAGAGTGTCGCTACGACGAGCCTTATTGAATGTTTGTGTAAAAATATTTTACACTGTCGTAACAAATCTATTAAACTCATTATTTTATATGAGGGAGATTTTGTAATAATATTTTAGTAAAATATATTTCAGTAATTATAATTAGCATTTATTAGGCCAAATTCATTCAGGAGTTTTAAGTTTCATGTTTGTATAATTATATCCTTTATATTTTTTAGATAACAATCGGTAAGTTTTTAGTTAATTTTGTTTACAAGTAAAATCAAAGGAATGGAGAAAGTTTTAAATTAGTTTGCCAGAACTGTTGATACTTGATATTTCTAGAATAGATACTTTTTGTGCTTTTTCTTTCTTTCTTTCTTTGTTTGCCAAAGACACACATGGGATATAGTGTCTGTTTGGATTTGAGCTTATCCAATATAAATTAGATTTTATTTATTTTAGAAGTTTACATTAGTGAAAATTGTATTTTTATAAGTTATTTTATCATAAAAAACCTTGACAAATTTTTAATAATACATAAAAATTGCATAAGCTGTTTGCATAAGCTCAAAAATAAGCTAATCCAAACAGCCCCATAAGCGACGTATGAATACCAAACAGACAAAAGAAAATTCAATCACAATATAGTAGTTATAATGGAGTTTTACAGTGAGTTTGAAAAATCACATTGAAGTTGTGATTTTATTGAACTCCATCTTGAGCTTTTAACAAGATCACAATTGTGCAATACGATTATATCAAATTCAAACTTACACATAATTATTCTTGATAAAAAAAGAAGACAAAGTTGCATTATGCATACAGATCAGTTTACTAGACAAAACAAGCATAAACGTGTTTGAAGAAAAAGTATGATAAAAAATTGAGTAGGTTAGGGCTATAACACAAGTGAAGTGTCGAGAACTTCAAAAGAATTCAGGGATTCCATATCCTCCTTCTCCTATATTGTTGTAGCCAAACAAATTAGATTGCAACATAGGATTTTGAGAAAGTTGTGGTGGAAACATTTGAGCCTTTTGAGGATTTGACATATAGAGAGGGGTGTTAGAGGATGAAGCATTGCCAACAAAAAATGGGAGAGTTTGACTAGGCGCGTCCTGAATTGCAATTCCAATAACATTTTGTGCAACAAGATTCTTAAGCTCTTTCAAAGCCTTACTTAGGAATTCAAGTTCAACCATATTCATCCCACCAACTGGACAAGCCCACCAAAATAAAGCATTCATCTTGTGCAAACGGGTTAGCTCATCACCATGCTTCTTCACGTCGTCCAGCGTGTTATTGATTTGAGTCAGCTGAGCATTGAGCTCCATCATGTTAGCGTTGCGGCGAACCTCAATGAATTGCAAGGTGGTGTTGTTTTGGGGTGAGACCTGAGAGAGAAAGCGATCTATCACCGATCAGCATTAGGATGACCAAAAGAAAATGTCTTTCCACTAGGTGAGAATACAACAAGAGCAACATCTACACCACAAAGAGTGCAAAGTTCACTAGATTTCTTGAAGAGTCCGCTACGACGCTTTGAGAAAGTCACTAACATGTTGCTCTCGTTGCTCATCTTTTTCATCTCAATCTTTCGGCGAACTTTGTCGTTCCTTCCGCTCGACATGACTGAAGTACACTAGTAGGCAAGAGAAAATGTTGGGAGGGTGGGTGAGTTTGTGACTTTAAACTTGATAGACACATTGAAATATTGAGTGTGAAGGAGTCATTTTATAGTCAATTCTTGTATCATGGTTTGACTTAGAAAACTATCTCGCGCTATTTTTTCAAAAGTTACACCTTTTTGTTTCATTGAAAATTTACTTGATTTAGAGATTCTCATCAAATCTTTTATTGCTGGACATATATGAAAAAAAATTCAATGCAAGAAAACAGCGCGTTTTCCAATTTGAATATGTTAGCATATTATCAAACGGTGTATAAGTTGCACCTGGATATTGCAATAATTATGTTCATATTTATTTTCATTAATTAATAAATAAAAGAGTCAAATCCATTCATTAGAATTTGATTTTTTTTTTTTGATAAAAGAAAAAGAATTTGATTTTTCTTACTTGATTGGAGTATTCACTATTCACTTACTCTTTGTCATATTTTTTTATATTTATGGTGAGCATCAATATGTAATTTACAAATTGATATGATAAATATTAATTATCAAATCTTTAAAATAATTAATTAAGACAACAAAATAAAAAAAAGTTTTATGAATCAATAAATAATATAAAATTTAAAAAATATTACTCTTTTTCTCTCAAAATGACCGATTAATTTATTATTATAAAATTGTTCCAAATTGACTATCCTTCTTTCGATTTTAATTATTATTTTTATTCAGTTATAAATCTATTTAATTTGACTAATAGAATATATAGCTTTTGTAGATTGACTCCCTCCAAAGAGATTTGGCCTACCAACTTTTCAAACACAACCTATATTTATTCGAACCCCTTTACCTATAAGATCACCTCTTAGGGGATAAGCTGTCGGTATTATTGTTGTCAACATATTGGAGAATCGGAAAGGTCTATTTATAAATTGGGACGGAAATTTTAAAACCGTCACAAATTTCGGGACGGATTGGAAGATTTATGTCAATAAAATTATATTTTTCTGTCTCAAATTCCGTCCCAAAATTGCGACAGCGTGAAATATTCCGTCCCGAATAAATTGCGAAGCGAATTGCGACAAAATTATTTTGTCACAAATTCCGTCCCAAAAATATTTTGGGACGGAATTTTCAACTACTGCAATATAGAACGCAAACAGACAACAAGCTGAGCCACTAACCCTTTTTAAATGACAAAATCAATCATCTTAAAAACTACATTTAAGACTTAGGAGACACCACATTAAAAACTTTTGATACCGGTGGAATATTCAACTAACATGCAGAATGGGGTGATAACTGATACAAATTGTGTTATTTTGTCACATTCACTCTCTAAGATATTTTGTCTGATACATTCTTTATGGAACATCTGAATTGTGTGGCTTATATAGATTATTGCTTTATGGTAAACAGAGTCAACCTAATGTTTATTAATTATTAAGACCTAAGATGAACACTAAAGTGAGACCTTCACAAAACAATTAGCGGTCTTTTGAATGTATTTGTTTAAATAAATAAACCTTCCAAGTAATAAGGGATATCAGCGATGTAGACAAAAGAAAATTTAATCACAATATAGTAGTCATTCTAGAGATTTACGGTGAGTTTGAAAAATCACATTGAAATTGTGATTTTATTGAACTCCATCTTGAGATTTTAACAAAATCACAATCGTACATACACATAATTATTCTTTATAAAAAAGAGGAGACAAAGTGTTTGATTATAGACAAAACAAGGATAAAAGGGTTTGATTACAGACCAACATTACTTGTATCGTAGGCAACAAATTTATAAATTACTATTTCTTGTTCTATTCATAACTCAGAATGTTAACAAATGAATGTGAGTAGAACAGTAATAAAAAAATGTTCCGAGTTTGAAGAAAGAGTATGGACAAGAAATTGAGTAGGTTAGAGCTATATATAACACAAGTGAAGTGGTGAGAGAACTTAATAACTCTAGAACTTCAAAAGAATCTGGGGGTTCCATATCCTCCTCCTCCTATATTGTTGTAGCCAAACAAATTAGATTGCAACATAGGATTTTGAGGAAGTTGTGGTGGAAACATTTGAGCCTGTCGAGGAGTTGACAAATGGAGAGGAATGTTAGAGGATGAAGCATTGCCAACAAAAAATGGAAGAGTATGATTAGGAGTGTCCTGAATTGCGATCCCAATACCATGATGTGCAACAAGATTCTTAAGCTCCTTCAAAGCATTCTTCAGGAATTCAAGTTCAACTCTATTCATCCCACCAATTGGACAAGCCCACCAAAATAAAGCCTTCGTCTCCTTGTGCAATTGGCTCAGCTCATCACCATGTTTCTTCATGTCGTCCAACGTGTTGTTGATTTGAGTCAGTTGAGCATTGAGCTCACTCATGTTAGCATTGCGGCGTGCCTCAATGAATTGCATGGTGTCGTTGTTTTGGGGTGGGACCTCAGAGAGAAAACGATCTATCGCCGTATCAACATTAGGATGACCAAAAGAAAATGTCTTCCCACTAGGTGAGAATACAACGAGCGCAACATCTACACCACAAAGGGTGCAAAGTTCACTAGCTTTCTTGAAGAGTCCGCTACGACGCTTTGAGAAAGTCACCAACATGTTGCTCTCGTTGCTCATCTTTTTCATCTCAATCTTTCGGCGACCTTTGTCGTTTCTTCCGCTCGACATGACTAAAGTACAATAGGAGGGAAGATAAAACGTTGGGAGGGTGGGTGAATTTGTGACTTTAAACTTTGATTCGACACATTGAAATATTGAGTATGAAACAATCATTTTATAGCCAACTCTTGTATCATGGTTTGGCTTAGAAAACTATCCCGCACTATCTTTTTCAAAAGTTACGCCTTTTCGTTTCATTGAAAATTTACTAGAATTAGATATTCTCATCAAATATTTTTTGCATGACTAATAGGATAGAAAATTCAATGCAAAAAAATGACGCTTTTTTCCAATTTGAATATGTTAGCACATTACCAAACGGTGTATAAAGTTGCACCTCGATATTGCAATAACTATGTTCATAATTATTTTCATTTATTAATTAATGAGAGTCAAATCCATTCATTAGAATTTGACTTGTTTTTTTGGATAAAAAAAAAGAAATTGATTTTTCTTACTTGATTGGAGTATTCACTTTTTCTTTGTCATATTTTTTTATATTTATGGTGAGCATCAAGAAATTAATACGTACGATAAATATTAATTATTAAATCTTTAAAATAATTATTTAATACAATAAAATAAAATAAAAGATTTATGAATCAATCAACGATATAAGATTTAAAAAATATTAGTCTTTTCGTTCCAAAATGACTCATCAATTTATTATTATAAAATTATTTTTTTTACTATTATTATAAAATTGTTCTAAATTGACTAACCTTCTTTCAGTTTTAATCATTGTGTTTATTCAATTACTACCGGGTCAGGCAGGGGCGTTTTGCGCCTGCCTGTATCTAACTTATGTAAAAAAAAAAGCAGGCCTTATACCATATTTGAATATATTTGAATTTCAAGAGAGGGGTAAATTTGTCCAAATAAAAAGTCAGCCCAAACTCATATATCCTCTTTATATATTGTATAGACAAATCTATTTAATTTGACTAATAGAATGGACCCGTTTGTTTTGGATTTTTTTTAAAATAGATTTTGTAGTGTTAGAAAATTTTGTGTAAAAAAAATTTACAAAGAAATTTTTTATAAAACTTCAAATGAAAATTTTGTTTGAATAGTTATTTTAGCTATTTCATCATTTTGTTGAAAAAACATTTTGATATCAAAATTTCAAAAAATCACTTAATTTTGAAGCTATTTCAAATAGATTTTCATAAAAATCATTTTTGAAATATAACTTTTTAAAAAAATTGTGATTTTGACTATGGTTTGAACTTAAATAATGTACATTTATGTTATATGATATCAAAACTAGTGTTTAAATATAGAAAAAACAAATACAAAAAAATTTGTAATATTTTAAAAAATGGTTTTACAAATCTTTAGATCCAAAGATTGTTCCACTTTTTTTGAACAATCTTTAGATTGAACTAATTTAATGAATCTTTAGATCAATCTTTAGATCCAAATTAAAGATTGATCTTCATAAAAATCTTTAGATTGATCTAATTTAATGAATCTAAAGATTGTTCCACTTTTTTTGAACAATCTACATAAAAATAAATTACAATATAGTAATTTTTGCCAGAAAAATAAAATAGTTTTTTCTAATTTACAAATTTAGGCCTTACATGTCACAAAATTGATCTTCAAACAAAAACAAAATTTGAATCATGACATTGACATAAGACTATAAGAGGTAGGGGCTGCAGTGCAGACATGGCTGCCTCCCCCATGTAAATCCTTCCATGATTGCGTGTAAATAATAGTCAAGTTATACATGCATAAGTAACTGGACTTTTCAATTTAATTCATTTTTCCACATACGACATCTCAATTTCTTTTAATAATTAAGCTCACGCGTCCTATATAAACTAAGCCACAATTCCCATTTCTACTCACAAATTAAACACATCTCTTCTTTTGTATTCGCATATTGTTTATTATTTCACTCTCCCAAAAAAAATGTCTCTCATCAAAATATCATTGTCTATGTTAGCTCTATGCTTGGTATCTGCACAAGCAGCAAGGTTTGACATAGTAAACCAATGTTCCTACACCGTCTGGCCAGCGGCAACACCCAGCGGCGGAGGCCGGCAGTTGAACTCAGGCCAAACATGGAGCATTGACATCCCAGCTGGAACTTCATCTGGCCGAGTTTGGGGCCGAACCGGTTGCAGCTTCGACGGCTCAGGCCGTGGAAGTTGTCAAACCGGTGATTGCGGTGGCGCCTTAAGTTGTACCTTATCTGGTCAACCTCCACTCACCCTTTCTGAATTCACACTTAATGGTGGAAACAATTTGGATTACATAAACTTATCTGTGATTGATGGTTTCAATGTTCCAATGCAATTTAGTTCAACTTCTAATGGATGCAACGTAGTACTAAACTGTAGGGAATCTTCATGCCCCGATGCTTATCAAAATCCAAATCAAAATGAAAAAGTGCATTCATGCCCCGGTGGTACCAACTACAAAGTTGTATTTTGCCCTTGAAATATTATTGAAACTATGTAATATTGTGTCTGCACTTTATGTGTAGTATATATGTACAACAATAATGCAGTATTGCTTAATTTACTTGTGAAATTATAAATATATAATTTCATGAGTAAGACAATATATGGAATAAATCGTTTTACTTACTTATGATGAACGAAGTTATACTACTAGTTATTTGCACCATACATATAGCATTGTCGACTTGTTGTGGCCTTTTAATAGAAAAATTTGAAATATAATTGATAAGATATAAAATGATTAATGTAGTAGTGTTCGCTTAATTTTAAACGAATCAAGTAATTGAACTATTAATTAAGTGGTTAATGAGCTTTTTTAATGACCGATTTTTTAGCGGAACTCAAGTTCGACTTTTAGTATGAACTATTTTTTATTAGATTTTATTTTACTTTGTTTCACGGCCGATTAACACCAAAAACGTTCAATATCACATTATTTATTTTTTGGGCGCCCCAATTAACATACCTACCGGTTACTGGTACATGTTTTGACTTGTCATCGAAGTTGTATTTTTTTATCATCAAAGTTGATTTTTGCATTTTATTATAGGAAACCCTATAGCGTAATTCATCAATGTCAAAAAAATAGATTTTTCAGAGTATTGTTTTAATATGGAGGGAGTATGACTTAACTTTAATTTAGAGACAAAACTAAAACTCATAATAATACGTAATTAACTTGATATATAGACATGGCGTGTAAGTAATAGTAATTTTTTTTTATCTAAAACATTGAAATTAAGTGGTTAATGAACTTCACAAAAAAATAGTCCATTGAAAATAATTTGAGTTGGTCCAACTTTATTTATCTTAGGCCAAACTCCAAATTTTCCAAAAAATCGAAAGTTATCACCAAAAAGTCAAGTTCTATATGCAGTTTGGCAAGAACAAGGAATAGCAAGGTTGTTCAATTTAATTTCCCACATGCATACGGCATCTTAGAAATTCATAATTAAGATCATGTGGCCTATATATAAACTAAGGCTCAATTCCCATTTTCTACTCACTAAACACAATTTCTTCTCTTGTGTCATCTTTTGAATTACTTTTTATTTTCACACCCAAAAAAATGTCTCTCATAAAAGTATCACTATTGTCTATGTTCACTCTCTGCTTGATTACTGCACAGGCAGCAAGATTCGACATAGTAAACCGATGTCCCTACACAGTTTGGCCAGCAGCCATTCCCAAAGGCGGTGGCCGACAGTTGAATTCAGGCCAAACATGGCCCCTAGACATCCCAGCTGGAACATCAGCAGCGCGAATTTGGGGCAGAACCGGTTGCAGCTTCGACGCTTCAGGCCGTGGTAGTTGTCAAACCGGTGATTGCGGTGGTGCCCTTAGTTGCAGCTTATCTGGCAAATCTCCAACCACCCTTGCTGAATTCTCACTTAATGCCGGAAATAATAAGGACTACATTGATTTGTCTGTAATTGATGGTTTCAACATTCCAATGCAATTTAGTTCAACCTCTAATGGATGCAACAAAGTATTAAACTGCAGGGATTCTAATTGCCCTGATGCTTATCATCAACCCAATGATGTTAAAACTGTTTCATGCCCCGGTGGTACCAACTATAGAATCATCTTTTGCCCTTAAAACCGTTTCATGCCCCGGTATTTTCTATCGTGGTCTGCGCTACGATGTACAACAATAATGCTTAGTTTAAGCGTGGAATTATTCATAAATAATTTCACACGAATACAATTAATGGAATAAATTGTGTTATACTTATGATTAAAACTATTATATAGTACTCATATTTACACCATATAACATTGTCATGTTCAGTTTGTTTCCGATGCTTGGCATTTGTGCTCCCTAATTTGTTGTTGTCAAGCAAATTTTGATTATAGTAATTAGTAATTGACAAAAATAATTAATGTAGGATTCATCTAATATGAATCACAAGAAAATATGAAGGAGAGGGTTGCGTGAATTTAGGATCTTAAATATGTTGAGGAGGCAACTCGAACATTGTTTGGGATTTTTCGGGTAGGGACTACTTGAGTCCAACATCTCCGTGATTAGGAGATCTTGTTCAAATTTGGGATTTGCCCGCCCGATCTTAAGTTATCGTTTTTTCTTGGCAATTGGGGAGAAATAATGTCCCAACTCGGAAGAATCTTTCTAAATAGGACCGGGTCATACAAAGAGGACTAAGGAGCAAAGTGTAACCTTTTCGTTTTGGCCAGAGTTGGCAAAACATATGTTTATTACTTGTGATTTTGTTAAACAAACTTGGTATAGGTTGGTATAGGTTTTTTTGATATTCTCCACGGTTTTTATACAGTTTTAATTTTCGACCGTTCAATCTGTTATGTACGGTTGTGATTGTTTTGATGAATTTTACAAATTGATTTGATCATAACCGTTTGATCAATAAGCAATGGCCGAGATTGAAACTATATGACAACTGTGTTGTTTTATTGCTGTAGCAAATCGTGGTCCTAGCACGTTTCATTAAAAAGAACACTGGGCAACATCAAAATTGAAAGGTAAAAACACAACACCACAATTTCATAGCAATTTTATTGAATTCAAAATTTCATGAACTATGAATATTAAAATATATTTCTTTCACTATCAACATTTCGTCTAGCATCAATATTTACTAAATAAACAACTAAACTAGAAATTTCAAACATCTCTTGAGCCTTTTACGGTGAGCTAATCCTCTTAATCATGGCTCTGTGCCCTTGGATCCATCTATGAATTATAAGTATGTATCAACATTGAAGATTTATTCGTCTTCAAATTTTCTTTGCGTCACGTGACTCACGTCACTAAATTTTCTTTGAGTGACAAAACTTATACACTAATACTAGTCTTTGCCAAAATAGAAAAACTTATAGTACACTAGACACTAAGCTTGACTAACGATTAACGAATGTATATACTACTCCTATAAGTCATGAATAAAACTTTCAAAGGATTTAATAGCCTTTATGGCGCTGTACCGTAATATCGTAATAGTATGTTTCACATATGGATACAGTAAGTCTATTTATTTATGACCGTAATTTAAAGATAATCAAGTACTGTACTGACCAATAAATAAATAAATAAATTTACATTTTTCATTAAAAATTAGTCATACATTTTGGCAGAGCTAGCCGGCTTGCATACAGGTGCAGTGTGTGACGACATCGGGTCTCAAAATTTTATATATGTATCAATAGATTAATAGTACATCATGATGTTTGTATGTGCAAGGTCATTGTTTTAACAACATAATTCTAGTCATTTTAAATTAAATTAAAACTAATTTTAATGTGTATGTTATATTTCATTGTAAATCTTTATCATCATTATAAATATAAAAGGAGTTAAGTCTCCAATTAACCCTAATTTAATTATTAAAAAATGATAAAAAATGTCTTCAACAGGAGTTGAATTTATGACATTTTTGTGAAGGCTTCATATATTAGCCACTATGACATATCAATCAATTTGAAATATTTTTGTAACCAACATGTATTGAATATGCAACCACATCAATTTTTTCTGGAATACATGTTCAATTTTTTTCTAAGTCTCCAATTTTTTTATACACTTACCTCAGTAGAAATCGAACTCATGACGTGTCACAACAATATATAATTTAATATTTTTCGCTGCTATGCAAATATTTGATTTGTTTAAATAGAAATCAATTTTTATTTTATAAAGATATGTTATGAATATTTATCGTATATGCTTTGTTTTTCCTCTATATATATCTCAAGTTTAGCTTTCACAAATTTTTACTCTAACTATTCATTCTCGCCGCGTTTTATATTTTCGTCTATAGATATATCTCAAGTTTAGCTATCACAAATTTGTGTTTCTATTGCTATTATGATTGATCAAAATATTGAATTTCAACTTGCGCTACATTTGAGGTTTTTTTAATTTTATTTTATATTTTATATACTCTAACTATTCATTTTCGCCGCGTTTTATATTTACTACTTGCTTTCTTTTTTACACATAACACCGTTGAATTCATATCTAAATGCATGCATTGATTTCCGTATTTTTATTTCCCTCTTCTCATTTTCTCTCCTACCAAACACACCCTTATTGATCCAAACGAAAATCAATTTGAATTTTTAGTTGAAAAAATTAATGGCAGAATATATTTTAAATACAGATGTCTGCATTGCGTGATTTTTATAATATTCAATAGAGTGTTTGAGTGATTTTATTATATACTGGAATGAGTCAGTTTGAACTGATTTTAAAAGACATATTTGATTGTGTCATTTATTTTAAAAAATTTATTATTGTTCTTTTTATTCTTTTTATATAATATATGAAAATCTACAAAACTCGTGCGATAGCACGGGTCGGTGTCGGTGTCTAGTCTTTATTACTATAAAAGGAGAATAAGGGTTTTGATTATGCCTCTAATTAAACTTCCTTAACCCTAACTTTTCCCTCCCAATTCTTCTCTTAACAACACCCAACTAGTGTCATAATTGTTGTTCGTTGAGCCATTAAATCAGCAATATATTTGAAATTTAAATTATACTCATTATTACTTGACAGCTTTTTTTTTGTGTGTAACTATAAACTTTTCAATGCTATACACATTGTGAAGTGGTATTCACACTACTCTATAACCATGCGGCCCACCTTTTATGCCTACAAAATAGTAAATTATTTTTATTGTGTTCATCCCTTAACAAAAATTCTGCCACTGTTTAATTTAATTTAATATACATCTTTATCTTTATCTTTATTACTATAAAAGGAGAATAAGGGGTTTTTTTTTTTGGTTACATAAGAGAGAAATAAAGAAAAACAAGCTACAAGGGACTTACTCCCTAATAAACTCTACACCCCAAGCATCATCCCAGAGTGGTCTAACTAGCTCGCTAGGAGGAGTAGAAATATTCACCAACACCGAGTCGGAACTTGCACCCAATTTAGCCAACACATCCGCACACACATTTCCTTCGCGCAGGGTATGAGAAATAGTCACTTCCCAATCCCTAGCTAAAAGCTTCTTAATACGATGAATCTCATTTGCAAAGCGATGATGTGGTGTGACTCCTTCTTTGATTAAATTAACCGAAAGTAATGAGTCTGAATAGCATAACACTTTACGGAAACCCCATTCCCAACACAACTCTAAACCATGCCAAATTGCCATAATCTCAGCAAATAGAATATTCGGGATCGCGGCGACTCCATAAAAACCACAGATAAAATCGCCATCTTTATTTCGTAACAGCCCCCCATAACCTGCTGTGTTAACCGAACCCAAAAGGCTCCCATCCACATTAAGGCAAACAACAGCTTCTGCTGGCCGGCACCACTTCACTCGTCTATGATTATCAGCAAGTGATAAACCAACCGACGGTAACAACAAAGCATCAGAGCTAGCATTTAATAGAGAATGAATTTTAGCTACACAAGTGTGAGTACTCTCACGGTGGTTATTAAATATAAAATCATTTCTGGAGCACCAAACCATCCACATAATAACAAAGAAAATGTTCCCATGTTTTTTAAACATTTGCTTACACCAGGTCAGTCGGTCACCACTTGGAATAGCTGCAGGGACATTTTGCAATCCACACATATTCCAAATATCAATCGAGTCCCCGCAAAGGAACAAACAGTGATCAATCGTTTCAGCATCTAAGAAACACCGAGGACAAAGATTCGAATTACACACCTGTCGATGATGTAAAACATCTTTAGTTGGGATAGATTCATGCACCAGTTGCCATATAAAAAACTGAATACTTGCCGGGAGATGTAATCGCCAAATCCATTGCCAACCTGTGATGTTGTTACAAGGTGCAGCATCCAACAGCCAACAATAAGCATCTTTTGAAGTATATACACCCGAGCTAGAGTTATTCCAAATCCAAATATCCGGAAGATCATTGACAATACATGGTTGAAGCGACACAATCGCATTTCTAACATATTCTGGTAAAACAGTATATAGATGGTTAAGATTCCATATGCCGTCAGACCAAACCTCACTAATTTTCAAGCATGTATCATGGATGTCGACATACGGTACCACTGAACACAATTTATCTTTAAAGACCCAAGGGTCGTACCATAACCTTGAGTTGCCGTCACCAATTTTAAGAGTAAAGCCATCCTGCAGCATGTTCATCGCTTTTGCCAAAGAATTCCAAATAACCGATCCACCAGAGAGTGTTACATTAAAAGGAAGTTGGCCTTTCAAATACCTATCATCAAAAATTTTAACCCATAATTTGTTAGGGGAGTGAAGAATCTCCCATATGAGTTTGCCAAGAAGAGATACATTTTGGAGCCGAGCACGACGCACTCCTAGACCCCCCAATTTACGGGGTTGTGTGATTTTATTCCATCCGACAAGATGCATCCCTTTATCGCCTGTGCCTTTCCAAATAAATCTTCTAACTGTTTTATCTAAGTCATCACAAACCCCTTGCGGGAGCCAGTTAATTTGCATATGATACGAAGGCAATGAAGAAATTACCGCATTCGCAAGTACAACTCTCCCTGGTTTATTCAGCAATCTGCTCTTCCAAGAAGCCAGAATAAGGGTTTTGATTATGCCTCTAATTAAACTTCCTTAACCCTAACTTTTCTCTTCCAATTCTTCTCTTAACAACACCCAACTAGTGTCATAATTGTTGTTCGTTGAGCCATTAAATCAGCAATATATTTGAAATTTAAATTATACTCATTATTACTTGACAGCTTTTTTTTTGTGTGTAACTATAAACTTTTCAATGCTATACACATTGTGAAGTGGTATTCACACTACTCTATAACCATGCGGCACACCTTTTATGCCTACAAAATAGTAAATTATTTTTATTATGTTCATCCCTTAACAAAAATCCCGCCACTGTTTAATTTAATTTAATATACATAGGAAAAAAAAACGTTTATATTCCATAAAAATTGGGCCACTCGGTCTTTTTCATCAATCTCTCTTTCTCCCACTCACGTATATTCTCTCTGTTTCATATTACTTTCTCTGAATTTCTCTACATTCTCTTCTTCACTCCTTTCTCATCTTTCTTTCTGCATTTTTTTTCCAGAGTTGGAGTAACAACACCTATCACAACACACTCATCATCATCATCATCCAGGTTTTACTTCTTATTTGATTTCATATTTGAATTCTAATGTATGAATTTTTGGAGACATTGTTGCTAGAGTTGTTTATATGTGTTTTTATTTTATTTTGTACATCTCTTTGAATTTTGATGTTGCTCTTTCCCATATATCATACATGCAGCCCACATGTTTGATAAAATGTCACAATGGATTCTCATCACCAGATTTGTTGTTTTTTGTTTCCATCTTTATTCATAAGTGATTTTATAAGTTTTCTTATTTGTTTGCTATAAAGTTGCAATTTTTTATGTTTTTATTTTTTTTACTTTGTGTTGTAATTTGTATATCTACAATGATAACCACAAACCCTAAAAAGAATGATATTGGTGATCAATTGGTACTATGTTTGTTTCATCAAATTATTTTCTTTGAATTGATTTGTGACTTTGGACTCAATTATCTATAGAAAAAAAATAGAAGATAGTTATGTTTTTTTAATTTTAGAGTATTTTTGAAATTAGTGAATGTATAAAGATATTTTTGTTTTGTTTCCTAACTCATTTTTGATACTTTAGGTCTTATGTTCTCTAGCTTATTCAGGTTATAGTATTTCTATATGTCAATGATGGATAGATAATATCTATGTTTTCCTTTTCTTTTAAAATTAAAAGAATTATCATTGAAGAAAATGTAATTTCATGTATGTGTTATTCTTTCATGTATGCATGCTCGAGGATTTCTAGCTCATCCTTAATAGTGTTATTCTAACTCATCTTTGATGAGTGTTACTCTTTCATGTATGCATTCCCTTCATTCAACATGTGTAATTTTCTTTTATGTAGAAGGAAACCAAGTCAAGTAGATAATTAATTGGGTTAATCATCAACCTTTGTTCCAATAATATTTGCCTTTTACTATGTTAATTAGTTGTATTTTAAGTACATGTACACATTTTTTATGAATTTAAAATTTTCTTTATAACAAGAAATTCTTTAAAGTTGAAGACCAAATTACAAAATATAAAACCCTAAATCCCTCTCAAATTTTCCCTCCCATTCTTGACGGATATTGGTGCCAGATTGTATGTGGTATTATAGACTCTTAACTAACCTCCTTTAGAAATATTTTTCAGCTATCTTCTGTTTTGTGAGTAGTGCATGTAGTTGGAAGCTTAAATGTGAGGTGATCTACAATAGACTTGCAAATGAGTAGGGAGAGGGATAAGGGAGGTGTTTATCTCTACAGTTCAAGTTTCATTTTGTTTTTACCGCCGTAACTTTTTTGTTTTTTTTCTTGCTACTGTAATTTCGATTTTTCCTTTTACAGGAATTGAGTTAAAGCTTATTTTTATAGTATGAAGGAAAAATGTTATGAAAAGGTATGTTTGCATCATATTCTTTTGTTCAAATTTCTTAGAATTACAATACACATTGGCAAAAATAACTATTTGAATGTTTCTTTTTGTGCATACATGATTTGGTTGTCATTGGCATGTCTCTGAAAACCACCTCCTATTGACATGGTCATTAATATAGGAGCACTAACCTGTTTATAAAAAAACACACAATCAGGTTAGTGCTCTCATTTGATTGTTTTGGATCACCAATCATTTAAAAAAAGTTAATTGTTTGGATTTATTGTAGTGTTTTTTTATCATCATGGAGGGTTAGAAAAGGTCGGCGATGAGTGACGGAGCGGCAGGACGACGGAGGTTATAGGACAGAGGTCGCAGCGACGACACACAATTGGTTTCAAGGCAATTTCTCCATTTTCTTCTTTTTCTTGCTGTTTTTTTTCTCCTAATTTTTGTGTGTATCATTATTGCTGATTTATTCTTCTCTTATTTATTGTTATTTTTTATAATCCCAAATCATATCGACTCTCTGTAAAGTTATATCTTAGTTATGTGATTACAATTATTTGTTCAAATGTCTTTGCATTTTCTACATATTTTAGTTATGCAGATTTGATTCCTTTGCATATTGATGTTATGTCAATCGTGACTCTTGATCATACTTTATTTATTATGTGATTACATTATGTTGTTATTGATTTATCAAATCTATTTATTTTATATTATTTAGCACTACTACATATTCAAATTTTGCAGCTTTGTGCAATTGGTCCGACATAAATTTTTCCATGTATATAATTTCCTATGCTATGATATTTCTTTATTTGGTAATTTTACTCTTATGTTCAACTAAGTTGAATTCTCTAAGATATTGTATCATTTAGAAAATACTAGCATCTATTTTATTGAAATTGAATTATTGCACTTTATGAAAATCATTACAATTAGTGAATAAAAAATAACTATTGTTTACATTATTATAATACATATGTCTATGGTTATAGATATTATGGAACTGACTAACTATTATTGTAGTCAGTGGCGGAGCTAGCCAAAAATAGTGGGGGGGGTGGGGGGGTCGTAAAAAAATATTAATTTATAAATCCAAAATGCAAATTATATTATATACCAAAATATTAAGTTGTAATAAGGACAAAGTTGATCATCAACAAAATTAAACTAAATGATTTAAAATACCTAAAACGATGCATTACGCGACGCAAGAGCCTTGAAAGCATCAATAATAGTGTCTGAACTGATACTTGCAGCAATTTCCCTTTCAATATAAACTGACATGCTATCTGCTAGAAAATCGGAACTCATCTTGTTTCTCAACTTATTCTTGATAATTTTCATTGCTGAAAATGATCTCTCAGTTGTGGCTGTAGAAACCGGAAGAGTCAAGATAAGACGTAGTAGTCTATCAATCAAGAAGTAAATAGTGGCCTTTTCAGTTTCAACCAAACATGAGCATAATTCTTGAATTGTTGATAAGTTCTTCAAATGTGAGGATTGACGAGCATCGACAATGAAATGTCGAAGTTGATAGCGCAAAAGAAGCTGCTCTTGTTCACTGAAATCCTTGGGATAATATTTTTCAACTAAAGTGCAAATAGTTTCAACCTTAAAAGCTTTGTAATTGTTCTTAGGAGTCAAAGCACAACTAAGAGTTAATAATTCCATTGATTGTTCACTAAATCTACTATTCAACTCTTGCAATTGTTTGTCAATGGTAGTAAAAAATATTTCAACTCTAAAATAATGCTCTATTGTCACCTGATTTTCTTCAAGACGAGAGCGACCGAACCTTGTTGTTGAATGAACATCATTGAGATCAGGAATCTCAATATCATGTCTTTGACAAAAAGAAGTCACATTAGAAAGCAACTCATCCCACCCATCATCTCTTAAGTCTTGAATAAGATGCTTTGTTGAACGAACTAAATCCATGGCATTAACTACATCTTGATCTTGTTTTTGTAAGGCTTGACAAAGAACATCAGTTATCCCCATAATTGCTTTCATCATGAATAAGATCAATACAAAATCAAATTCTTTCAAGTAATTGTAAGAAGTATCAGCATCCCCAGATGCTGACCAACATTTACTCTCTTTTCGAAATTTTTTTAAAACATGACAAGTTGCTTCATACATATTTATCACACTACAAATAGACTTGAAATGTGATCTCCAACGAGTATCCCCAGCTCGGTTCAAAGTTCCAATTTGATTTGCCCCTTTACCAGTCATAATCTCTTCAATCTCCAGCATATACCGAACTTCTGTTACTTGGGCAGCTTGTAACTCATCATGTCGCTTAGTAGAAGAACAAACAACATTGACAATCATAGTCAACTTATCAAAGAATCTATGAATTGGTTTGAGTTCTCTTGATGCAGAAACCAAGGCAAGTTGCAATCGATGGGCAAAACAATGGACATAGTATGCAAAAGGACATTCATTCATAAAGAGTGCTTGTAAGCCATTCCATTGTCCTCTCATATTGCTAGCACCATCATACCCTTGACCACGAATGTTACAAATATCAAGGTTATGCATAGAAAGTATTTCACATATCTTTTCCTTAAGAGTTAAAGATGCGGTGTCATTAACATGTGCAACATCAAAAAAACGTTCTTGTATTAAACCAACTCTATCAACAAATCTTAACACAAGAGACATTTGTTCCTTTTTTGATTCATCGCGAGCTTCATCAACAATGATACAAAATTTGGAGTCACCAATTTCTTCACGAATATGTTTTCTCACCCCACTAGCAAGAATACTCAAGAGCTCTTTTTGAACTTGATGTGAATAGTATTTGGCAGTCTTTGGAGCATTTTCCAACACAACTTTTGCAACTTCAACATTGTATGATGCCAACAATTTTAACAACTCAAGAAAATTACCTCGATTTTTAGACTCACTAGTTTCGTCATGACCCCTAAAAGCACAAGCTTGAAATGTTAACCAACGAACTGCGTCAATTGAAGTCTTGAGACGTAAACGATTCTTGATAATTTCATCTGAGTTTTGTCCTTCAATAAGATGCCTAATATGTGCCTCTTGATTCAATAAGTCTTCACAAGCTTTCATTGCATTGTTGTGTAGTGAGCAAGGATCCTTTCCTATATGCTTAAGAAAGGAACAACGCTTTCCTTCTCTAACTCTCTTCCAAGCATTAAAACCACCATCAACGAATACATCTGAGTTCGGATGTCCACTCGATCCTTTTGTAAAAAGATAACACGGTAAGCAATATGCAACATCTTTTGAAGGTGAATATTCTAGCCATGAAGGAAATAAACTAAACCAAGAGTGTTGAAAACGTCTTGGATGACTCTCTTTACCAGATAATGGATAGTCTTCTAGACGAATTTGATACGGACCCCATTTTAGATAAGCTCTTCTTATTTCATCTTGTTGATTTGGTGGATATCGCCAAATTGGAGGACGCTTTCCAGGATCGCGTTCTAAAGAATGCAACATATCGATCGTGTCCGTCAATTCTTCAATTCTTGGAACATTAACGGGTTCGGATGCAACTGTTATAATTTCTTCAATTTCATTCCTTTGATTATTAACTGGTTCAGTTGTATGAGTTCTAATTTCTTCATCTCTTTCATCTTCACAATTTCTTCTCTTAAAAAAAGAGTCAATTTTTCTATATTTCATCTACAATAGAAACAAAGTAGCAGCAATAGAAACAAACTTAGAAACAAACTTCAATAACAAATTAACAATCTAAATAGAATTTAGAAACAATAGAAACAATAATGGATATAGAATTTAGAAACAAACTTCTAACTAAAAAACAGAGTACATAATTGACAAAAACAATAAAATAAAAAACAACCCTAGAATAGAAACAAACATAACAACAACAAAATAAGGAATAGAAGGAAGAGCATTGATCAATAACATTCAAGAAAAAACTGAAACACAATAAACCAACAAAAAATTCATATCAATTTAACAAAGTAAAATTTTGAGAGAGGAAGAGGTTAAGAGGGTTTTGCAATTTAGATTCATACCTTAACCTGAGAAGTGTAGTGGAGTGAATGACGTGATGATGCGGTTGGTGGCGGCGGTGGGTGGTACGGCTGTGATCGATGGTGCTTAGGGCGGTGGAGTGGAGGTTGTGCGATGTTTCTTTTCCTCGTACGCTGTTGTTCTGTTTCTTTATTGCGTGTAGTTAGCAAAGTATGAGATGGGAGAGAAAACAAAAGTACTTAGGGGTATAATTGTAATTGCTCACTATAAAAAAAAAAATTCTGGGGCGGGCCATGGCCCTATTGAGCCCACATGGTGCTCCGCCCCTGATTGTAGTTAAGAAGAAATGATGATTATATTCCTGAGTTGAATCAATTTCTGGATAAATAATTCATGATTTTGAGTTTTTTTTTTTAATTTTGTTTTGCAGTCCCCGGGGAAGTAATTTTATCGTTGTACATGAACATGATACGGCAAAGATGGTGAAGCAATTGAGGTGGTTGGAAGAAATTTAATTTGTTATTTTTGGCTAAGAGCAATGGAAGATACATAAAGTGTATGTGTGCTGGTGAAAACAAGGATAATAAGATGGTTTAGTTGATTGCTTATCTTTAGATGTTCTTGGACTCAGTTTTAATGTGTTGAACTCTATGGCTATTGTTGTTCTCTTGATTTGAATTAAGTTAGGATTTTGAGTCAGAAACCTTATCATATGTATTGTTTTATTTTTTTAGTTTCTCTATTTTAATTTTTCAATTAATTTGATTATTGTAATGGAAAACATGATTTTGAATAAATACAAAAGTTTCCGGCCATTTGAAATTTGTCTCTTATGTTGACATGAATATATCTATTGTTTTTATGCATTCTTATTATATATTTTATGATAATAAATTTTAATTAAATTAATCTATTCAATGGTTTATATATTGCTACAAATAGAACATATTCCAATTTTAATATTTTTCTTGCTTTTATGAAACAAAATTGCGCCCCCCCAAAAATATAAAATTTTGCCTTACAAATAGAACATTTTGTTATGGCTTATATGAATAATCATGCAGTATCTTATTTTTTTCGATTTACTTTCATTTTTAAATGCATCCGATCACACTTTGTCAACAACAAATATTTTGTCTCGCAAAAATACAATAACATATAAAATATAAAAGTTACCATAAAAATATGTATCTTTTGTTGTGTGGGAAGTTGTAACAACTTTTTATGTACAATTATTTGGTTAAAAAAAAATACAAATCACACTTTCTTATTGGTAAATTAAAATTAGGGTATAATAGGAAGATAAGGTGCAAAACGCACTTTCTTAATTTGGTGTTACTATTCTAAAACGACAAATAAAAAGTAATGGAGAGATTATCAATTATTTTATTTTTTTGCTGTGAATCCAATCAAATGAGTAAAAATAGGTACAATTAATTGTTTGTGGCATATATGAATAGCCATCAATATTTTTTCCTTAAAACAAGGGTTCAACCACAATTAACTACAAGCTAGCCAGATACATTTGAAAATTATATGACAAATGAATTTGTATTTACACTTTTTTTTATATTCAATGTTTGCACCTAAATAACAAAAAATAATAATATTGATTTAATGAGTTTTTCTTTTGACAAATTGATTTAATGATTTTAAATATCTAGTTCTATTTGTACTAACTAATTTCAATTTTCTTATATTTATAATATGATTTCATTATATTTATAATCTGACTCCATACAAAATCCGTGCAACGCAGGGGTTGGAGTCTAGTTTACACTAAATTTGGTGAAAACTTCTTCTCTTACCCTACAATGGATTGTGTCTCCATGATTTATTTGGTTCTTCTTTTTTACAAAAGAAGTTTTAATTATTTAGGGCATTGACCCAAAAATAAAAAGATTCCAAGTCAATAATACAATAAATTAATGGGCTCCATGTTCTCGTTTTTATTTCTTATCTTTTTTGGGATTGGATATAATGCGAATTTGAACCATACAAATGAATAGATCAGATTTAATATTATATAAAATTATCAAAATCTAAATTGTGTAATAAGAATCGTTGGATCACATATAAATGGTCGAGATTCACTACTCCAGCAAATTGTGTGTATTTGCAACATCAGTGAATCCAAGTCCGTCTTTATCCCACGCACTCGCACATGCTCAAATGTTTCTTCTTGTTTTTTTTTTTTTACGGAAAATGTTTCTTTTTTATGTTATTTTTATGAGTTTTCTATGCTAATTATAATTTAAATAGAGAATAATCTTTTTTTAAAGAAAAAGAATAAACCATCAATATGGGACTTAATTTTTTCAATATATAATAATAAAAACAAAGACTCAATTTAGTCTTTCACAAACACAAATTATTAGTCTTGACATGACATTTTTACATACAAAACAAATTAGTCTATTTGTTCACATAATGACTAATTTGTTGTCTATATAAAAATATCATATATCAATTTTGATATTATTTTCTGAGAGGGACTCAAATTCCATGGATCGCGGGCAAAATGTGAGATCAAATCAATTTTTTATTCTATGATCAAATATGGCTTCTAGAGTAATAATGCATGATAAAAGTCTTGATGTCCAATTTGCGAAGACTAGCTACATGCACATTTCTAGTTAGACTTTTCAATTTTCCACCGTCTCGGTACGTTATCTAGCCTTATACTGTATAACTCAGGCTCCACACACACCCTTACTCACAAAACAATAGTACTAATAGCGTAGACTCTCTTTTAAAATTGACTCCTCTCATTAAAACCTTTCTATTTTCTCTCATCACTCTCTCCTTCACCTATACACAAGCAGCACAATTCGATGTCAAAAACAATTGTAGGGATACCGTATGGGCTGCCGCTGTACCAGGCGGCGGTAAGCAATTAAACTCGGGCGAAACATGGACAATTGTGATTTTGACTATGTTTTGAACTTCAATAATGTACATTTATGTTATATGATGTCAAAACTAGTGTTTAAATATAGAAAAAACAAATACAAAAAATTTGTAATATTTTAAAAAACGGTTTTACAAAATATAGGGGGATGTATTCGATTGAGATTTTGAAAGACTATTTTGACAAAAAAAGTCTTGAAGATTTTAAAAGACTTTGTGGAATTATATTGATTTTAAAAAAATTCTAGTCATGATTTATTTGGTTCTTTTTTTTTACAAATTTAGGCCTTACATGTCACAAAATTGATCTTCAAACAAAAACAAAATTTGAATCATGACATTGACATAAGACTATAAGAGGTAGGGGCTGCAGTGCAGACATGGCTGCCTCCCCCATGTAAATCCTTCCATGATTGCGTGTAAATAATAGTCAAGTTATACATGCATAAGTAACTGGACTTTTCAATTTAATTCATTTTTCCACATACGACATCTCAATTTCTTTTAATAATTAAGCTCACGCGTCCTATATAAACTAAGCCACAATTCCCATTTCTACTCACAAATTAAACACATCTCTTCTTTTGTATTCGCATATTGTTTATTATTTCACTCTCCCAAAAAAAATGTCTCTCATCAAAATATCATTGTCTATGTTAGCTCTATGCTTGGTATCTGCACAAGCAGCAAGGTTTGACATAGTAAACCAATGTTCCTACACCGTCTGGCCAGCGGCAACACCCAGCGGCGGAGGCCGGCAGTTGAACTCAGGCCAAACATGGAGCATTGACATCCCAGCTGGAACTTCATCTGGCCGAGTTTGGGGCCGAACCGGTTGCAGCTTCGACGGCTCAGGCCGTGGAAGTTGTCAAACCGGTGATTGCGGTGGCGCCTTAAGTTGTACCTTATCTGGTCAACCTCCACTCACCCTTTCTGAATTCACACTTAATGGTGGAAACAATTTGGATTACATAAACTTATCTGTGATTGATGGTTTCAATGTTCCAATGCAATTTAGTTCAACTTCTAATGGATGCAACGTAGTACTAAACTGTAGGGAATCTTCATGCCCCGATGCTTATCAAAATCCAAATCAAAATGAAAAAGTGCATTCATGCCCCGGTGGTACCAACTACAAAGTTGTATTTTGCCCTTGAAATATTACTGAAACTATGTAATATTGTGTCTGCACTATGTGTGGTATATATGTACAACAATAATACAACATTGCTTAATTTACTTGTGAAATTATTATAAATATATAATTTCACGAGTAAGGCAATATATGGAATAAATTGTTTTACTTATGATGAATGAAGTTATACTAGTTATTTGCACCATATATAGATATGGCAATGTCGATTGTCATAGTTTTTTATACAAAAGTTTGAAATATAATTGATAAGATATAAAATGATTAATATAGTAGTGTTTGTTTAATTTTAAACAAATCAAGTGATTGAACTATTAATTAGGTGGATAGTGAGTTTTTTATGACTGGTTTTTTAGGAAAATTCGAATTCGATTTTTAATACGAACAATTTTTTATCAGATTTTACTTATTTTAGGACCGATTAACACCAAAAATGTTCAATACAACATTATTTACTGTTTTGCTCGATAAGGATAACTAGCTGGTAAAAGTTCAAATCGATCTCAAACTCCTCACTTTTCCATGTTTATATTGTCTTAGTCTAATCATTAGAGACTCCCGGAAAAAGAAACAAAATAGTTGAAATGAGTAATTACAATTAAGAGTATTCTAGAAGAAAAAAAAAATAAGAGCATATTAATAGATCTATTTAAGTAATAGTTGAAGCTACTCTCTTACTAAGGGTTTCTTTTCAGCATATGAAAATAAATAATTTTTTATGTATTATTTATGAGTTTGTTAAATAATTTATGAAAATACAATTTTTGTTAGTGAAAATTTATAAATTAACATAAAAACTTGCTTCCTTGTATAAGTTATTTTTTATAAGTTCAAAAGTAAGTAAATACAAACGGTTTCTAAATCTACCTTCTTTTTTTTATTGAGTATTGTTTTAATATGGAGGGAGTATGACTTGACTTTAATTTAGAGACAAAACTAAAACTCATAATAATACGTAATTAACTTGATATATAGACATGGCGTGTAAGTAATAGTAATTTTTTTTATCTAAAACATTGAAATTAAGTGGTTAATGAACTTCACAAAAAAATAGTCCATTGAGAATAATTTGAGTTAGTCCAACTTTATTTATCTTAGGCCAAACTCCAAATTTTCCTAAAAATCGAAAGGTATCACCAAAAAGTCAAGTTCTATATGCAGTTTGGCAAGAACAAGGAATAGCAAGGTTGTTCAATTTAATTTCCCACATGCATACGGCATCTTAGAAATTCATAATTAAGATCATGTGGCCTATATATAAACTAAGGCTCAATTCCCATTTTCTACTCACTAAACACAATTTCTTCTCTTGTGTCATCTTTTGAATTACTTTTTATTTTCACACCCAAAAAAATGTCTCTCATAAAAGTATCACTATTGTCTATGTTCACTCTCTGCTTGATTACTGCACAGGCAGCAAGATTCGACATAGTAAACCGATGTCCCTACACAGTTTGGCCAGCAGCCATTCCCAAAGGTGGTGGCCGACAGTTGAATTCGGGCCAAACATGGCCCCTAGACATCCCAGCTGGAACATCAGCAGCGCGAATTTGGGGCAGAACCGGTTGCAGCTTCGACGCTTCAGGCCGTGGTAGTTGTCAAACCGGTGATTGCGGTGGTGCCCTTAGTTGCAGCTTATCTGGCAAATCTCCAACCACCCTTGCTGAATTCTCACTTAATGCCGGAAATAATAAGGACTACATTGATTTGTCTGTAATTGATGGTTTCAACATTCCAATGCAATTTAGTTCAACCTCTAATGGATGCAACAAAGTATTAAACTGCAGGGATTCTAATTGCCCTGATGCTTATCATCAACCCAATGATGTTAAAACTGTTTCATGCCCCGGTGGTACCAACTATAGAATCATCTTTTGCCCTTAAAACCGTTTCATGCCCCGGTATTTTCTATCGTGGTCTGCACTACGATGTACAACAATAATGCTTAGTTTAAGCGTGGAATTATTCATAAATAATTTCACACGAATACAATTAATGGAATAAATTGTGTTATACTTATGATTAAAACTATTATATAGTACTCATATTTACACCATATAACATTGTCATGTTCAGTTTGTTTCCGATGCTTGGCATTTGTGCTCCCTAATTTGTTGTTGTCAAGCAAATTTTGATTATAGTAATTAGTAATTGACAAAAATAATTAATGTAGGATTCATCTAATATGAATCACAAGAAAATATGAAGGAGAGGGTTGCGTGAATTTAGGATCTTAAATATGTTGAGGAGGCAACTCGAACATTGTTTGGGATTTTTCCGGTAGGGACTACTTGAGTCCAACATCTCCGTGATTAGGAGATCTTGTTCAAATTTGGGATTTCCCCGCCCGATCTTAAGTTATCGTTTTTTCTTGGCAATTGGGGAGAAATAATGTCCCAACTCGGAAGAATCTTTCTAAATAGGACCGGGTCATACAAAGAGGACTAAGGAGCAAAGTGTAACCTTTTCGTTTTGGCCAGAGTTGGCAAAACATATGTTTATTACTTGTGATTTTGTTAAACAAACTTGGTATAGGTTGGTATAGGTTTTTTTGATATTCTCCAAGGTTTTTATACAGTTTTAATTTTCGACCGTTCAATCTGTTATGTACGGTTGTGATTGTTTTGATGAATTTTACAATTGATTTGATCATAACCGTTTGATCAATAAGCAATGGCCGAGATTGAAACTGTATGACAACTGTGTTGTTTTATTACTGTAGCAAATCGTGGTCCTAGCGCGTTTCATTAAAAAGAACACTGGGCAACATCAAAATTGAAAGGTAAAAACACAACACCACAATTTCATAGCAATTTTATTGAATTCAAAATTTCATGAACTATGAATATTAAAATATATTTCTTTCACTATCAACATTTCGTCTAGCATCAATATTTACTAAATAAACAACTAAACTAGAAATTTCAAACATCTCTTGAGCCTTTTACGGTGAGCTAATCCTCTTAATCATGGCTCTGTGCCCTTGGATCCATCTATGAATTATAAGTATGTATCAACATTGAAGATTTATTCGTCTTCAAATTTTCTTTGCGTCACGTGACTCACGTCACTAAATTTTCTTTGAGTGACAAAACTTATACACTAATACTAGTCTTTGCTAAAATAGAAAAACTTATAGTACACTAGACACTAAGCTTGACTAACGATTAACGAATGTATATACTACGGAAAATTCTATGGTGAAGTCCTCATTTTGACTTCATTGGTGAAGTCATAATTTGGTCAATAGAAAAGCAGTGTTGACTCAATCAATGAGAATTTAAATTATATAGTACATACTACTTATATGGTACTTATCATGTATTTTAATATCTATTAATATTACAACTAAATCCCTACTATATTAAAAGTTATAAAATTACCCCAATCTTTAAATTTTTTTTTTTTTGACTAAATCTTTAAATTGTTTTTAATTTTAATTCTAATTTTAAATCAATTAAAACAAAGTTACAACTAAAATTAAAAAAAAAAAAAAGTTAACTTCGTGTTCTTTTCTCAGTTCTCTTCATCACCAAAATTTCTCCATCGCTCTGCCCTTCTCATCTTCCTTCTGCAATTCTCTTGTTAGCCACCATCGCTTTGCCCTTCTCATCTTCGTTCTCCAATTCTCTTGTTAGCCACAATTGTTTTGTATCTATCTGTCTCTTCTCTCCATCACCAACAAAGTCACAGACAATCTCCACTCAAGGGCGAGATTGAAAAAGAAGGTTGCGGTGTTCGTATTGAAAAGACGGTTGCTAAGGTAAACACGAAACTGAAATGTTTGTTATATTTGTTTGTAATTAGTTGTTAAGAATTAATTATTTCGATTGTTAAATTTGATTTCAATTTGGGAATTTGATTTTTTTTTTTTGACAAATATTTGGGAATTTGATTTAAATTTGTTAAATTAGAGAATTTGGGAATTAGGAATAAATTATTTTGATATGTAAATTTGATTGTTAAATTTCGGTTCTGCTGTTTTGTGTTGATGTTCTGCTGTTGGTTTTGCTTGTTGTTGTTGATTCATAGGCTTTTCTGCTGTTGTTTATTGTTGGACTATGTTTTGGGTGTTTTGGCTTTGTTGGCCTAATAATCTAGTTCACAGAATAGTTCTTCTCTGTTATTTGCATATATCGATTCTTATCTCTGAAATCAAGGAATTTCCTGGAGTGATTCTTGTCTGTTCTTTTTCCTTTTACTAAGTTGTGAATCTTGCCTTGCCTAATCCACTAGATTCTTATCTCTAAGTCACTTGATTGTTAAATTCCTTCTTAAATCTACACAATTATTTGAATCTTTTGAAGAAACCATTCAATATAAATTTTGACGGAACCGTGACTTTGCCAAAATTTCCTAAACACAACACATTGCAAGGACCTCCTCATTTAACTTTTACCAAGAACTAACAATTTGTCAATGGAACCGAATATAACATATCCAGTAATATTATGATCTTCTATATACTATGTGAAACCCAACCAATTTCATCCACACTAAGTCACTTCTCCTCTTCACTAACACTGGCTATAAAAATCTTAAGCTATAACGATACCATTTAAGGTATAATAGTATCATTTCTAAGTTCATACTTACTAAATGTCATAAACCTTGACAAGAATTCTTGATATATAATTCTTAAGGTAAATTTAAACTATATTATCGTATACATTTAATCATACTTGAGGTAAGACTAAAATTTATTTATTTATTTATTTATTTTTTTCAAAACCCATTAGTATAAAGACTAAAATACTAGACTTCAACATGATAGTCAGGGTTAATAGCTACTTGCCTGTAAATTGCACACAATATCGAAGTTTCATATAAGATCGCAAATCGGGCTCTGATACCAACTTTGTCCTTAGTTTCTAGTGTCTGTTTTTTTTCCCATTTTCTTTGTCAAGATGCTGAAAGTGTAGGCCGTGACTAAAATTAGGAGGTATTGTGATTGATGGTGAGAATTGTTGTGTTTCAGGATCACAATGGTAAACTATGGCGAATCTGTAGATGTTGATGTTGATTCAAATAAAGTTCATTCTACTAATGGTCATACATATGATGATGAGGATGCAAATTATTCGGCATCCAGTGGGTATCAAAGTTCAGATGATGGCGATGATGTTGATAATGACCATGATGATGCTGGAAATGATCATGATTTTGATTATGATGATGATGCAGTTGTAGGTGATGAAGTGGTACGTATTAATTCCATGACTTCTGATGAAATCCGTGCTAAGGAATTCGGTAGTGTTGAAGAAGCTTATCGATTTTATCATCGGTACGGTAAATGTAAAGGTTTTGCCATTAGGAGAAGTGATGGTAGGAGAAAAGGGCCTGAAGGTAATAAAATAATAGTAATGAAGCAGTTTGTATGCAATAAACAAGGTTTAAGAGAGAAGAAACACCTATATAAGTCAAATAGGATAAGAGAACACAAACGTTTGACCCGTACTAAATGCACAGCTAGGCTTCGTGTGGTCTACAAAGCCAAAAAGGGTAGATATGTAGTGACTATTTTTTATGAGACTCATAACCATGAATTAACTCCAGCTAGGTATGTGCACTTACACCCCGTGTATCGTCAAATTTCTGAAGCAGATAAAGCTCAAATCGATGGTCTGCAGTCACATGGAATTAGAACTTGTCATATTATGGGGTACATGGTTGCTCAGAAGGGTGGATATGCTGGTGTTGGATTTACAAAGAAAGATCTTTACAATTATTTTGATAAAAAAATGCGTGATATTATTAAAGATGGTGATGTTTCCGCTTCACTAAATTATATTAATGTAAAGTATCTACTGATCCCATGCTATATGCTGAATATGCTGTTGACAGCGGTGATGGAAGGATGAAATCTCTGTTTTGGGCTGATGGGAGTAGTAGAACTGACTATTTCTGTTTTGGCGATGTGCTTGCATTTGACACAACTTACCAGAAGAACAAATACAACTACCCATTGGTTATATTTTCAGGCTGTAACCACCACTCTCAGACAATTATTTTTGGTGCTGCATTGGTATCAAATGAAACGACAGAGACGTATAAGTGGTTGTTGAGTTGTTTTTTAGAGTGCATGGAAAATAAACACCCAAAAGCAGCGGTGACAGATGGAGATGGGGCTATGAGGGAAGCTATAAAACAGGTTTTCCCCAATGCGACCCATAGGTTATGTGCTTGGCATTTGTATAAGAATACAGGTGAGAATGTAAAGAATTCAGGTTTTTTGGAAGGTTTTCAAAAAGCCATGTACTCAAATTTTACAAAGGATGAATTTGAAGAGTTTTGGTCAGATCTTATTAAAGAAAATGAACTTGAAGGAAATTCTTGGGTTGCCAAAACCTATGAGAACAAGTCATTGTGGGCAACTGCATATCTATTAAATTGCAAAGCAGTCTAACACATCATATCTAGGTTTAAAAGGACTCACTTTTAAACTTTACTTTAGGCCTCAAATCAAATTGAACCAAACCAACAAAATAGACAACCAAACCAATTTAATATTTTCCTAAACTAGCTTTGAACTGGTTTAAAACCAGTTCAGGTACATAGCAGACTTAAATCCAATACCAATTTTAGTTCATATAAATTTTAACACCATTTTGATGTAAAATCATTTTTAACCAATTCAAAATTTGTTTGAACCTGATTCAAAACAGGCTTAAGTTGAGAATTGATTTGAAGTTTGGAACAAGTCTATAAAAGATTTGGAACTGGTTTAAGGAATCTTTTCCTTTGAAAACTTCATTAGAACATAAGCAGCATGACAAACATGATCAAATACACTTAGCACTATGCATGACCAAATAAATAACGATATGTGAGGGTAATTCATCAAGACAATGTTTATAGCAAATGGTAGTGAAAGAAAATAAGATTGGATAAATAACATGATGTATCTGTATTTGATACTAAAAAACGCAGAAAAAAGATAAATGTTGGAGAAAAAAAATCACCATTTATCCTTCAAAGCAATGTCCCAAAGTGCACAACCAAAAGTGATATACAAATCAGAAAAATCTCAAATGAAGTTAAATCAATGGACAAAGTCATATCAAATTGGACAATGGAATTTCTCCTTCAAAGCTTCGTTCCCGATTCAATCATTCAAAAAACCTTAACCACCGTTCTTCCACATTCCACCGCCGATTCTCGTCTCAAAATAGCACTTTTAGGGTGTGGAAGAACGGTGCTATTTTGAATCGGCTATTTCTCGACAAGATTTCATGCCCTGATGCTTATCAAAATCCCAATCAAAATGAAAAAGTTCATTCATGCCCCGGTGGTACCAATTACAAAGTTGTATTTTGCCCTTGAAATATTATTGAAACTATGTAATATTGTGTCTGCACTTTATGTGTAGTATATATGTACAACAATAATGCAGTATTGCTTAATTTACTTGTGAAATTATAAATATATAATTTCATGAGTAAGACAATATATGGAATAAATCGTTTTACTTACTTATGATGAACGAAGTTATACTACTAGTTATTTGCACCATACATATAGCATTGTCGACTTGTTGTGGCCTTTTAATAGAAAAATTTGAAATATAATTGATAAGATATAAAATGATTAATGTAGTAGTGTTCGCTTAATTTTAAACGAATCAAGTAATTGAATTATTAATTAAGTGGTTAATGAGCTTTTTTAATGACCGATTTTTTAGCGGAACTCAAGTTCGACTTTTAGTATGAACTATTTTTTATTAGATTTTATTTTACTTTGTTTCACGGCCGATTAACACCAAAAACGTTCAATATCACATTATTTATTTTTTGGGCACCCCAATTAACATACCTACCGGCTACTGGTACATGTTTTGACTTGTCATCGAAGTTGTATTTTTTTATCATCAAAGTTGATTTTTGCATTTTATTATAGGAAACCCTATAGCGTAATTCATCAATGTCAAAAAAATAGATTTTTCAGAGTATTGTTTTAATATGGAGGGAGTATGACTTAACTTTAATTTAGAGACAAAACTAAACCTCATAATAGTAATTAACTTACACGTAGCTACTAACTGGAATATGGAATATAAAATATCCGAAAGATCTATAAAACAGAAGAAAATTCAATAGAGCTTTCGTTGTTAATGTTTTTTTAATGAAAGACATTGAAATTAATTGATTTATGAATTAACTTCACCAAATTATTAAAATAAAGATAAACCGTGTAGAATAATTTGAGGTAAAATTTTAGATGGCATAATCTTTAGTCAGATTTTATTTATCTTAGGCCAACCTCTAAATTTTTATAAGTCCTAATTTTCCTAAAATTCGAATGTTTAATACAAAAAAGTCAAATTCTATATGCAGTTTGGCAAGAACAAGGAATAATTTGAAGTCTTCTTCAACCGATTCATTCTTTGAAAATATTGATATTCAAACATCTCTTGAGCCTTTTACGGTGAGCTCCTCTTAATCTTGGCTCTGTGCCCTTGGATCCATCTATGAATTATATACTAATACTAGTCTTTGCTAAAATAGAAAAACTTACACTAGACAGTAGACACTAAGCTTGACTAACGATTAACGAACGTATATATCACGTATGTACTATAAAGTCGGTCATGAATAAAACTTTCAAAGGATTTAATAGCATTTGTGGCGCTGTACCGTAATATCATATCGTAATATGTTTCAAATATATAGATATAGCAAGTCTATCAAACTAGCGATCAACTCGCTTTTTGCTTTCTTTTTTAGATTTCTACTTTTTCTCTCTCTTTTCTTACCGTCTGGGGTTTTGGGGACGGTGACTCTCGGGTTAATTTGGAGGGCATCTTAAGAGTTTTCTATCTTTGTTTTCATTGTTTTTTCTTTTCTCCGAGGACTTTGTACTTCTTATACCTTTTGCAGACACTTTGGTGTATCATTTATCTCTTTTTACTATATATATAATTATATTTATTAGTCAAAAAAAAAAATTATATTTATCAAACTAGTCGTACATTTTTCATTAAAAAAAAATTAGTCACACATTTTGGCAGAGCTGGCTTGCATAGAGGTGCAATATGTGCAACAACATCGGGCCTTAAAATTTTGAGGCCCTTTAATAATAATTATATATTTGTATAGAACTCATAAAATATCAAATGTGTATCAATAAATTAATTTTCAAGTTCTATAATAATAATTATATATTGTTAATGTTGATAAATAAATATTATATATGTATGAATAGATTAATATTAAATCATGATGTTTGTATGTGCAAAGGTCATTGTTCGAACAAATCCCTACACATAATTCTAGTCATTTTAAATTAAATTAAAACTAATATTTATTTATTTTTTGAAAAATCTAAGCATAATTTTAGTTCTAGTTATTTTAAATTAAATTAAAACCGATAATTTATTTTGAAAAAATTAAAAATTAAAACTATTACATGTTGAACTCGTTCACAAACTCAAATCACTAGGTCATTTTAATATTTGAATCAAATTTAATTCTTGATTAGATTGTTTCTTTTTTATATTATATATAATAATTATTTTAATTGTCTCTTTGCATCAAGTGTATTATAATTTTGTCTTTTTAAATGTTTTAATGCTAGAACTATTGCTAGCTCAATGTTTTAAATGCTACAGCTATTGATATGTTTTTTTGTTGGTAGACGAAATGACAAAGTCATTGGAAATTCACACACACAAAGTGGAGTGACCAGGGATCGAACCCCGGTCATGACGTCCGACACTAGCAATTTCGATATTTCTACCATTTGAGCTAGGACTTGTGGACAACTATGGATATGTTTTAATGTGTATGTTATATTTCATTGTAAATTTACACTAAATTTGGTGAAAACCTCTTCTCTTACCCTACAATGGATTGTGTCTTCATGATTTATTTGGTTTTTTTTTTTTACAAAAGAAGTTTTAATGATTTAGGGCATTGACCCAAAAATAAAAAGATTTCAAGTCAATAATACAATAAATTAATGGGCTCCATGTTCTCGTTTTTCTTTCATATCTTTTTTGGGATTGGATATAATGCGAATTTGAACCGTCTAATTACAAATGAACGGATGAGATTTGATATTATATGAAATTATCAAAATCTAAATTGTGTAATAAGAATTGTTGGATCACATATGGATGATCGAGATTTCACTTCTGCGCCAAATTATGTGTATTTGTAACATCAGTGAATCCAAGTCCGTCTTTATCTCACGCACTCGCACATGCTCAAATGTTTCTTTTTTATGTTATTTTTATGAGTTTTCAATGCTAATTATAATTTAAATAGAGAATAATTTTTTTAAAGAAAGAAAAAGAATAAACCATTATTTTTTTCAATATATAATAATAATAACAAAGACTCAATTTAGTCTTTCACAAACAAAAAAAATTAGTCTTAGACATGACATTTTTACATATGAAACAAATTAGTTTATTTGTTCACATAATGACTAATTTGTTGTCTATATAAAAATATCATATATCAATTTTGATATTATTTTCTGAGAGGGACTCAAATTCCATGGATCGCGGGCAAAATGTGAGATCAAATCAATTTTTTATTCTATGATCAAATATGGCTTCTAGAGCAATGCATGATAAAAGTCTTGGTGTCCAATTTGCGAAGACTACATGCACATTTCTAGTTAGACTTTTCAATTTTCCACCGTCTCGTTAACGTTATCTAGCCTTATATAAACTCAGGCTCCACACTCCCCCCTACTCACAAAACAATACTAACAGAGTACACTCTCTTTTCAAAATGACTCCTCTCATAAAAACCTTTCTATTTTCTCTCATCGCTCTCTCCTTCACCTATACACAAGCAGCACAATTCGATATCAAAAACAATTGTAGGGATACCGTATGGGCTGCTGCTGTACCAGGCGGCGGTAAGCAACTAAACTCGGGCGAAACTTGGACCATCAACGTAGCTGCAGGTACCAAAGCGGCCCGTATTTGGGCCCGAACCGGATGTAGCTTTGACGGTTCAGGCCACGGCCATTGCCAAACCGGCGATTGCGGTGGATTACTAAATTGCCAAGCTTACGGTACACCTCCAAACACACTAGCAGAATACGCTTTAAACCAATACATGAATTTGGACTTTATTGACATTTCTCTTGTTGACGGATTCAACGTCCCTATGGATTTTAGTCCAACATCTAATGGCTGTACACGTGGCATACAATGTACGGCTGATGTTAATGGACAGTGTCCTAGTCAGCTTAAAACACAAGGGGGTTGTAACAACCCATGTACGGTTTTTAAAACCGATAATTACTGTTGTAATTCTGGTAGTTGTGGGCCTACTGATTATTCAAAATATTTTAAGGGTAAGTGTCCTGATGCTTATAGTTACCCAAAGGATGATGCCACAAGTACATTCACTTGCAATGGTGGAACCAATTATAAGGTTGTCTTTTGTCCATGAAGTGATGAACATGAACCATGCGTGTACTAAATATAGAAAATAAATTGAAAAAGGGAAAGGTGCATGTGTGTGCACTTTAATTGTAAGCTTATCTATATATGATGGAGCAAATCTAAATGATGTATGTTTGAGATTATTATAAATAAATTTTCATGAAATTAAGAAAGAAGCGATAAATCTTCTTACGTGGTCATAAACTAGTTATTTGTACCGTATAAATATGTAGCGTAACTTTATTAGCGTTGTGTTTTTCGGCTACGTGTTTGATACGTATGCGGCGTTGATATGGCTAGAGTTGGGCACTCCGTCAAAAATGGAATAGAAAATATCTATATTATGACTTAGAAACAAAATTAGGGTGAATTCTTCGATACAATACACATATATACCGATACATTGACTCATGTGTTTTAGATGGGTTTACAAATCAGGTGTTTTAGACGGATTCACAAATAATGTTTATTAGTTTTTACCTATTAAAATTGTCTACATCAATGATGTATCGGTATATATCTACATAAGATATGTATTCCTTCGAGAATTGTAGAAACATATCTTAGTAGAGGCGTGAGTTATCCCTTCAAGAATTGTAGAAACAACTTATTTAAAAACAAAAAAAAAAAAAATAGTCAAATAAATAAATTTCCAAGTGATACTCATAATTTTTGTTTAAAAGTACGAGAAAACTTATATTAGAAGAGATCGGGGCGTATCATCATGGGTCTATACAAAGTTACATTAGGAATGAAATTGATCCAAGTTCTATACGAGCAAGCATGGACAATATATCTTCCCACCCACCACAGTTCTCGCTAAAAAAAAAATCGAAAAACGTTTTTTGAATTATTTACCACAGTGTAAATTTTACACTAGAAAAACACTTTTTAAAATGTATTTTTCAAAAAACTTTGCACGCTAGGGGATAAACAACAACTATGGTGGGTGGGAAGAGAAACTATCGCAAGCATGTCTACTACTTTGTTTCTTCAATGTTTGGGCCTCAACTACCAAAGTATCATGAAAATTCTCTTTAAGAAATTTCTGTTTCGGCCCCCTCATGAAAACTACCAAAGTATACCAAATAATTGTTTTTATGGTTACATACTTACATCTGGTCCTATAAAATACGGAATTTTTTTAAGTTTAGTTCTTACTTGAATTTTATTATATTTGTAGTCCATATAACTTTTTCTTTTGCATATAATTTTAGTCTCTACTAAAATTAAATTTGTTTAATTATCATTAATATCTAAAATATTTGAATGAATTTTTGTAGGCATGTTTTAGAATTTTTTAACATGCGATGAGTCTTTTAAACGGCAAAACTTTTGTGTAATTTTTTAATTCATTTTTTGTGGAACTTTTTTTATGATATTCTACTTGCAAAAAAATAAAAAATAATACATGTCGACTTAATATATAATAGGGAGTAAAATTAAGCGCATGATAATTTTTTATAGACTCAAACTATAATAAAAATTAAAGACGGACTAAAAGGTTATTATTTTGTATGACCTGACATATTTAACTTTTTTTTACATGAAATTAAAATTACATTTCAGCACAAGATATATATGTAAAAAAATGCACTCAACAAAAGAGTCACATTACATCAACAAAAGGAAAGCGAATTAAACCGACAAACCAAAAGATAAGAGCACGTAACCTTAAACCAATACAAACCAAAATCTCAAAACCATATCGCAATACAAACCTAATAAAACCTCAATTATTTTGTTTGACAGCCTAAAACCTCAATTATTAGTGTGAAACTAAGCCTGATTATAGACAGGTTCAATCACTTCCAGCCTAGATAGCAATAAACCAAATTAATTTCACTTGATAATATTCATGACTATTTTTATATTTTGGTTTGTATGTTTTCCAATTATGGTTTGTCATCTAGCAGTTTTATATATCGTCAGAAATTCTATTTATGTGGTGAGGAAATTGGATTCACTGTTATAGTAAATTTACACGGTATTCACCCAATACGTCTGTGATCTAATGGTTCTTAATACATAATTCAAATGCCATTAAAAAAATAATTCAAATTTTGATAGTTTCACAAATTTTTAGATTTTGACAGTTTATTACTAATCCGACATTTCAATCTCATGTATGTATGCAGTTAGGATTTGGATCCTCTCCAATTTTTTCTCTCCAGTGTCTTCTCCAATTTTCCATTTTGTGAGTGTGGAGAGAGAGAAATTAATAATAAAAAATAAACAAGTGATGATGAGAGAGAAAGACACATAAAAATAATTGGAGAAGGAATTGGAGAGAAAAAATTGAAGAGGATCCAAATCCGTTACTGCATTATATTCAATCTCACGTGTCAATCAAGAAAAAAAAGTACAATTTATTTGCTTCGATGAATTGAACCAACTCGTGCATAAGGGATATAGAGTTAGAGAGAGACCAATAGAAGTTATGGGGTTCAAATAGTTACTCTGAATTACTAGGATTCATTTCTTTTGACACCTTGAGGTTAATACAATTTTTTTGGTACAGAAAATAAACATTTTTATTTCTAAAAATATAAAGATATCTCAAAATTTATAAATTATAATTGTTCTCTATGTAAAATACAACCCCTCCAAAACCTAGAAACAAAAGACTTGAATGATCCATTCGTAAAAGATCCCCCCCCCCTCTTTCCTTAAAAAATCACATCAATCATCGGCACTTTAAAGGAGAAAATAAAATTATTTTGTGTTTTCCAAATCGTCCACCCAACCGCATGCCACACTAATAATAGCCCCCGAGTCTTTTCCCATTTCCAAACCCAAAGCAAAACATTTCCAACAATTCAAAAGGATCTCTAGGGACTACCAAACTCAACTTGAACCAATTAAAGAACTTATACCAAATTGAGAAAGCAATGGAGCACAAGTCAAAAAGATGCACCTCACTTTCCATGTAACCCGGGCACCACACACATTTGAAATCATGTGCATTTCCAAAAATACCCTGCTTGAAAAAATCCTCCCTTGTTGGTAAACAACGACGGATGAGTTTGCAAGAGAATACAATTATTTTTTTATGGAGCAAGACTTTCCCACAATTTACCTGCAACTCGTATTTTTGAATTACTCAAAGCTCCTCTCCCCATAAGATCTTCATTTGCATACTCACCCAACACTTCCAAACCTTCATTAGCATTTTAAAAATAGATAGGTAAAACCGTAAAAGATAGGAATTGCTGCCAAAATCAAATTAATAAGGACCATATTCCCGCCAAGGCTAACCTATCGATTTTTTTAAGAGGAGAGTCTTCTATGAAATTTTAGATTTAAACTTTTAACACTGCGAATTAGTTCCACGGACTACAATGAGCGGTACTTATAAAACTAAATGGACTTTATTTAAATAGACAACATGTGGTCTAAATTCTCATATGTGGTGGTCGAACCCTCTTGTTTGTCTGGGCATCGACTAATTAACGTCTATGTATTTCTTATTATTGTAAACTTTTGATGTTTTTTTTTGGCACACTTTGTGCTAATCAGAACTTATTATTATTATTATTATTATTATTATTATTATTATTATTATTATTATTATTATTATCAATAATGAAATCCATTTTTGTTTGTTAAAAAAATAGACAATATTTAAAAAAGTATTAGTACATTTTTTGCCTCCTAAAATTTAAATAATGGGAATCGGATTGATAAACTAATTTGAGTTAAGAGTTGGCGTATATTTGGTTGGTGCTACAATAAGAAAACTTAATTTTGAATTTATTTATTATATAAAATTGATTTTGATTAAAATTTCATTAAAGTAAACTAATTTATATTTGAAGATATTAACTTAAAAGTAAATTAAAAAATAAATTTAAGTGTGAAAATTAATTCTAAGCATCTCATAAAATATCCAATCTATCATGTATTTCCATCTAAGAGTGACACAATTGTTGATGGGATGTCAAAATTATCCATTTATCCACAATCATCTCATCCATCCAAATATACAATAACAAAGGTTAATTAAATGGGTTCAATAAATCCATCCATTTCATTTTCTAAATCCACTAAATCACTTTTAATAAAATTACAAACTTCATTGGATGAAAAAAAAATCAAATCATAAATATAAATATAATATTTCATATTAAAAAATACTATTTTATAGGCTTGGACTAACATGCATGCGACAGTCAACAATAGGTTTATAACAACAACAAAAAATAGAACAGACATGCAACAGTACAACAACAAATCTACATAATGTTATAACTTATAGTAATCACTGTATTCAAGTTAAGGCCATTTACAAATTTGTTTTCAACAAAAAATTCATATATATTTGATAGAGAAATGATATTCCAACATCAAATCTCCAACATCTCTACAACATTAAAGGGGAGTCGCGTGTATAAAACTGGAGAGTTTTTCAATATATTTAGTTAACTGACATAAACCAAATTTGATCTTCAACTCCTCAACTATTTGTTTACGAGAAATTGTATATGAGACACCTTTTGATTGTTTGCGGATGATAAAGTTAAAACAAAGTTAAAAGTAAATATTTTTTCAAATTTGAAAGATTTTATGTCAGTTAACCAAATGTGTTGAAGAACTCTCCGATTATATACACGCGACTCCCCTTTAATATTATAGAGAAGATGGAGATTTAATGTTGGAATAACATTTCTCTATTTGATATGAACACTTGATAATGTGACATGGGTCGTTGTCCAATAGTGTAAGGATATCTCAAGTGTCTGTCAATTTCCATCTTTTAAGACTTGGGCCCTGACTTATTGTGCTGCTAGCTAATCTATTCTTATTACGTGTTTGTTTTGAGCTCTCTAATCGTTTCCAAGTGGACAAATTGATTCACAATTATATAGTTATATACGGATTAACATTATCTCATATAATAAACCACCGCAATTTTGTTATTTTACTGTGCCTCGCAAGACAAATTGTATCATGGAAAAAAATGGTAACAAGGTATCAGACTTATTTTCTATTTTTCTACTTCTTTTTAAATAAAATAGAGAAGTAAAAAATTATTTTTGACTCTATTTCTACGTAAAAGAAATAGAGAAATAAAGTAAAAAAAGTAGAAAACAATGAGAAATAGAGTCAAACATAATTTTTTACTTATCTAATTCGTTTAAAGAGAATTAAAAAAATAGAAAATAAGTCGGGTCAAACGGACCTAAATTTGAAGTGCGGCTATGCTCCATTTATATTAGCTCCATTTACTCCCTTTCATTACATAGATGTGTAACATGTGGCAAAAATGATTTAAAGGGTTGGGATTTAAAATTGAATAATTAATATTTTTTATTAAAAATTAACTATTTGTTGTTTAACAAAAAAATAAAATGAAACGCGTTCATCTTCCTTCCTCCACTCTGATACAAATTGCGCCACCCTCCTCCCATCTCCGCCGCCATCTTCCTTCCTCCATTCTGATACAAATTGCGCCACCCTCCTCCCATCTCCGCCGCCATCTAACCATACGAACGACAGAGATCTCCTTTGCCTCTCCGATTTGCTGTCGTTTTGGGGTTAAGTAGGGGTTCGGAGGGAGTTCTAGTAGTGACGGAAGACTGTTGATTCCATGTCTGCGGTACTGGCGACATGAAGAGGCACGTCTGTTGATTCCATGTTGGTAGCGGCGGAGGAAGAGGTTTGTCGACGGCGGTGGATACGGTAGTGGCAATTTGAAGAGGCGTGTCTGTTAATTATGTGTTGGTAGCGGTAGTGGCAATTAGAAGTTTCTCTTTTTTTTTTTTAATAAAAAATATTGATTATTCAATTTTAAATCCCAACCCTTGAAATCATTTTTGCCACATGTTACACATCTATGTAATAAAAAGAAGTAAATGGAGCTAATATCAATGGAGCATAACTGCAATCCTAAATTTGCATCTTACAATCTGATATTGAAGAAAAAAAATTATTCTCCAAAAAAATTATTACTATTATTATTAAGGTGGATTCTAAGGTGAGGGCTCTAATAAGTCCCTCACCGATGTATCATTTACTTTGACCGTCAGATTAAAACAGTGTACATGATTTTAAAACTGGTTGCCACACTGGATTTGAGTCTCCCCTTCATGTTTCTCTCTTTCTACTGGTTATCACTCTTTCCCTCTGTTGTAAGTTCCTTCTCCATTTTCAACCTCCTCAAAGATTCATGATAATATAAACGAATAATCATCCTAGTTCTTCCTTCTCCTCTTCCATTAGTTCTTCTATACTCACCTTCTGCAAATTACATGATTAATTTTCAAAACAAAGATTTTATCCAAAACAAAGAAATGGATTAATTGCATAAATTCATTATGTAGGAACAACGAAGCTTGATTATTCATATGAGTAAACCAAACAAGTCTTTTTCCTGGGTGAAATTGTTAAGATATTTTTATGGGACAATTAAAAATTAAAAGCCAATTAAATTAAAGTTTGCTTCTTAAAATCTCTCAATCAATCACCACATTATATAGTCATGGTTCCAGTTCCACAACTCTAAAATCAGAAGAACACAGTAATAGAAGATGAACTGATGCAACAAATAAAAGGCATGGGAGGAGACATGGTGGTAGTGGGTGGTTTGGGAAAAATTAAATGGTGGTTGGATTTTGGATGAGGGAACGTGAGAAATGAGAGAAAGAGGAAAAGAAACTAATCAAGTGTGGTAACAATTAATAAAACTCATGGGCACTTGTTTAATCTAACGGTTAATTTGAATGGTACACCGGTGAGGGGCTTAATTGAGCCCTCACCCTAGAATCCACCTATTATTAAAATTAAAAAGAATGAGTACAAGATGTACATACACAAAAGCAACAGAAAAAAGGGAAAAGGAAAACAAGGCTCCTGGCCCAAAATAGAGCACAAATTATACCTAGGCCCAAACAATCGAAATAACTAAATAGGAGTTCTTCTTTTCACACTCCCAAGTTTTTCACACTCCAATTTTATTCCCTGAACTTCCAAATTTATTCCCTCGTTACATAGAATGCGAATGTCTAAAATAGCAAAATCTTGTAACACATGGTTCACATGATACACTGTGAACTAAGTTCACATGCCATAAAGCGAATTAGTCGGCAAGTGAAAAACCGCTCTCTCCGTTAACAACATTAAGACTCAATTATCCGTTGGTCAACAGATAGCTCTTCACTCTAAATAGACAATCATTCTTCGACGTTGTCATCTCTTCCATTTCCTTGTGAACGTACTTCCTATATACACCGCATCTTCGACATCCAATTGTAACAAATCACTTTTCTAGCAACAAATTCTAATTTGCATGTTAAATCACGAACCGTTGTAATCATTTTTTCACGTGTATGATACTTCTCTTAAAATAAGCAATTGTTTGACTTCTCTTTACACAAAAATCATCGCCACAACAAGAATTCAATTTCTTCAAACAACGCCTTATGATCATCCGAACGGTCCTCAAATATTTTTTTGATTATGCCGACACCATAAACACCAAAGCACTGCCTTCCAAACCAATAATAATCCTTTCCTCCATTTTTTTCTAAAGCCAAGACCACTTAAATGATTCAACAAAATAAATAATTCCGGAGGTAAAATTAGAACAATTAAAGTAATAGTCACATTTTTTTAAGTATTACATTTTTTTTAAACAAACAAATTTAATTCTTATCATTAATCAATAAATATTCAATACATTTTTTTTTTATAATTATTACACTTTTATTAAATAATGATAATTCATATAATATGGGACACAGAGTGAGTATTAGATTAATAAATATGTAGGAGTGCTCAAATTCAATCCAATTCAAATAAAAACTCCAAACCGATCCAAAAAAACTGAAAATCGCAAAAAATCGAATATTTTTGGATGTTCTTTTAAGAAAACCGCTGGATCGGATTGATTTCTCAAAACCGATTTAAAACCGAACCAACCGCATACATATATTTTAATACTTATTTATATTTTTATTAGTATGAATATATGTTGAATTAAACTATTTTTTTGTTCATTTTAACTTTTGATAATACTATTTGTTAGTTTAATTTAATATATTTCTTACTTTTTGATATGTTTTATATATAATTTATAATTGTCATTCCAAAATATTAATTTTTAATGTATTATATGTTATATTTTACATGAAACTTAATATTTATTTCGTCAAAAAATTCAAACTATTGTTTTATGGTGTTTTTATAATATTAATATTTAATAAAAAAATTACTTTTTAAATTTGGATATCCAAAAACCGATCCAAACTAAACCGCATAAAATTGGAGTGGATCGAATCAGATTTTTTTTATTTGTCATCCAAAACCGAATCAAACTACAAATAAAATTTATTTTAGATCGGATAAGTTTTTGCCTCAAAACCGATCCAATTCGAACCGCGAGCACCCCTGTATATATGGTAGTATAAAGTCAAAGAAAACAATTAATCTCAATGTGAGATACGACATACTTTCTAAATATAGATTAAAAAAAACTAATTTTTTGAAATTCCTAAAATCTTTGTATTATGAGATTGAGTCTTAGATGCCTTGCGTGGAATCGAAATCTATATTCAATCATAAATAAACTTCTATTTCAACCTTAGGCAACAAAAGTGTGTCCTCTTATTTATCTTCTTAACATCCTTCCAATTTCAAAGTTAAAAAGTTACGAACAAACAATTTTTCCTTTTCTTTTTATGTAAAAGAACGGAAAAGAACCAGTAAAATGTTTCTCATTTCTCAGATGACGCGTGATTTAAAGGGAGCTTACATGGCGATCCTATCTAGAAGCTAAAAATGGGGCCCACATTCAAAACAGAATTAATATTATTAATTATTAATTAATTAATTAATTAACGAAAATGAAATCCGCGCGCCAAACTTAACAAATCAAACGAATTATTATAAAGAGAAAGAAATTAAAACATTCCCCATCCCAATGCCACCTTATCCAAAATTTATTTTTCAATATAAAATTGATCGGTATACACAAAAAATAACTTAATTTAATTTAAAAAATTAATTTAACAAAAATTAGCTGTGAGCAACACTCAATTTAAAACGGATCTAGTAATAGAAGAAGTATTAATCTCTCGCTTTTCACTCACCTCCTTAAACATAAACATCCCACTCCTCTCTCTATCTCTCTCTCTCTGATTCCAAATTATGGCGTCACCGTCGCAAAAAATACTTGTTACCGGTGGTGCTGGTTTCATCGGCACTCACACCGTCGTTCAGCTTCTTAACGATGGTTATAATGTTTCCATTATTGATAATTTCGACAATTCTGTTATGGAAGCCGTCGACCGTGTCCGTGAACTTGTCGGTTCAAATCTTGCTCAGAATCTCGAATTCACAGAGGTTCGTTCTTATCTCATTTCATTCCTTTCGTAATAATCTCTTCGATTTCGTTATTATTGTTACAATCTCAATTATATTAAATCATTGATAATTTCGTTATTATTGCAGGGCGATCTTAGGAATAAGGATGATTTGGAGAAACTTTTCTCAAAAACTACGTAAGAATAGAAAGAAAAATATTGTATTAGATTAATTTAATTTATATGTTTAGTTGGTGTTTATTTGTTAATTATTTGATTTTGATGAAATAGATTCGATGCTGTGATTCATTTTGCTGGATTAAAAGCAGTTGCTGAAAGTGTTGCAAATCCACGTCGTTATTTTGATAATAATCTTGTTGGCACTATCAATCTCTATGAAGTTATGTCCAAGTATAATTGTAAAAAGGTTCGATCCTTCTATTTTCATTATCATTTTGGATTTGGCAATGTATAATTCAAAATCAAAATCTATAATCATTTTTAATTCAAAAGGTATTGTTTATGTTTATGTTTTTGTTTTTGTTTGTTTGTGTGACAAGTCAGATAAGCTTTTCAAGATAACTTATGAAAACAATTTATAATATATAACTTTATTTTATTTTATTCTTTTTATAGAAATAGTTTATACATAAACACGTATGTATATGATAAGTGTGCTTAATTAATATCTTGAAATTATATACCATGTCCAATTTTAACATTGGAATTTTTTTTTTCCATCTTGTCAGTCCGTAGAATTTTTAGATTCGTGGTCCAAAAAAATGGAATGTTTAGATTCCCTTCATTGTAATAATCGTGGATGATTGATTATGATTGGACGGAAGTTGGTTTTGTGAAGTTAGAATATCAACAGTCTAATCTTTATCTAACTGTCGAGGTCTCTTGACTGAATGATTTTTCTATAACATGTTTGTGCTTCTGTGCAGATGGTTTTCTCATCATCTGCAACTGTTTATGGACAACCTGAAAAGATACCTTGTGAGGAGGATTTCAATTTACAAGCCATGAATCCATATGGAAGGACCAAGGTAACCGTTGGTTTGTTTCGGCATTGCTTCTTTCATTCATTCTTGTATTTTCTTTCGATGATTTTGTGCTAGTAGTTTTCAATTACGTATTACTGTGATAATAGTAATAGCAGTTGTATTAGGTATAAATTCACTGAATTACAGTGCCTGTTTTTTAGGTTCTAATGAATGGTCTTTGTTTGCTCTTTCACACTTCACTTTGCAGCTTTTCCTCGAAGAAATTGCGCGAGATATTCAGAAAGCTGAGCCAGAATGGAGGATCATTTTACTGAGATACTTCAATCCAGTTGGGGCCCATGAAAGTGGTAAACTCGGTGAAGATCCCAAGGGCATCCCAAATAATCTCATGCCTTATATACAGCGTGTAGCTGTTGAAAGATTACCCGAGCTCAATGTATACGGTCATGATTATCCTACAAGGGATGGTTCTGCGGTTCGTACAAGCCACTCATGCTGCAACTTTTTCTTTACACTATCATATAACAATGACTCTTTTTACAAAAACTTTAAAAAATAAAATCATATATTCCTCCCAATGGAGGAGTTGATTCTTCTAAAATTATTAGTAAAACTAATAAGAAAGTAAGACATTTCAAAAATTGGTTAGAAAATTAAATGAGTACATCTTAATAATTCTGTATTTGTTATGTTTGTTCATGAATTATAAATCTTTAATTTTTTCTATCAATCAATAATATTCTTTATTAGCTTTAAATTTGTGATAGCGAGACAAATTATTGGGTGATAAGGAAAACAATAGCAGAGATATATTCCTCCTCACTACTGCAAAAATGCTAACCCACTTTCTGTTTTCTTAAAATAAGATTCGGGACTATATCCATGTGATGGACTTAGCAGATGGTCACATTTCTGCCGTGAAAAAGCTTTTCACAGCGGATGACATAGGTGAATTATTCTCTATCTCCCCTTATTCATCCATACAGACAAACTTGTTTTATTAACGTTAGTCGTGTACTGGAATTGTAACAAGATTGTTGGCAAGTGTAACAAGTGTTTTTGCATTTGTCGATTGATCGTCTTGCATCGCGTGTATTAAGTAAAATGGAAATTGGTTTTCAGGTTGTGCTGCTTACAACTTGGGAACTGGTCGTGGTACATCTGTGCTTGAAATGGTTGATGCATTTGAGAAAGCTTCTGGCAAGGTAATTGTATATGATATACAAGTATATTTATGTGCTGTACTGCACAAAAAAAAAAGGAAATAATCAATTCTCTTATTTTATTGGATATTATATCTTCAGAAAATTCCAGTGAAATTGTGTCCACGAAGACCGGGAGATGCTACGGAGGTTTATGCATCTACAGAGAAAGCTGCGAAAGAACTTGGTTGGAAGTAAGTACTTGATTTGAGCGTTTTGTACTAGTACGTAACAATCATAGTTAAGTAAAATTCTTAATCATCCGGGTTTTCAACTAAGTTTTTGTTGACCAAAAAAGACCAAGGGTCTCAAAACAAAAAGATCAGCTCACTATGATTCATTGTACTCGCATATCTGATAAACAACTTTCGATTTTACCCTGTAATCCTTGTTTGGTTATTAATAATTTGGACCTTTTCTTCAGGGCCAAGTATGGTGTAGCGGAGATGTGCAGGGATCAGTGGAATTGGGCAAAGAATAACCCATGGGGTTACTCGGGGAAGCCTTGAATCAGCTTGACAAAGATACTTCTCATCTATCTACCAATATTTTGGATGCAAATAGGTCTCCCATTGTTGAAGAAGAAGATTTGATTGATGCCTTGTGATTTGCTTTGGCGCTTAATAATCTTTAGAATAAAGTTTTGTCTGCTTTCTCAGAAACAATAAACATATTTGGTTATACAAAAGTAATTATATTCTTTTTGATATAGATATACAAAAGTAACAATAACATCTAAGTTTGAAAGACAACCAAAACTTTAACATTATCTTGAAACTGTAATTTTATTTGCTTTTGAAGTACAAGATGTTTGAAATTAGGGTTAGCGGCGCAGCTTGTTGCCCGTTTGCCTTCTATCCAAGTGTAATTATCTTATATATAAAAGTGGTGATTTTCGTTGTAAAAAAAAATTTAAATTGATCATGAAACTGATAATGTAATAAGTTTCTGGGTTCAATTGGCCAATTGCAGTCAAATCAAAAGTAAATTCTATCTTTAGAAGTGACCTCATCCGAAGGGGAAATGGTTGAAAACAGAAATGGGTAATTTTGTTTGAATTTATGCAACGACTATTTTTTGATATAGAAGAGAGAGTAAATATAAATTTAAGTCTCACTTTTTTATATATTAACCTTTCGGTTCGCAGAGAAAGATCCGATAATTCAAATTTCAATGAGAGATAATTAAGATTTTATTCTGCGTCAAATTGAAAAATTCCAAGCTAATAGTCCATACTCCAACAACACTAACTCTAGCTGCACATAAAGTCATAAACATAACCCTATTGCACTCCTCAGAGTAAGGTCATAAACTTGCTGGAATGCTCTCATTGTGCAGATTGTAAAATAAATACTAACACTTTTCATGTTGATCAAATTATCATTAGTGTTCAATGATTTAAATGTGGAATTATTTGCCTTATTTTCCTTTTTTGTTTTGTTTATGAAAGCGATTATTATGGTGAAAAACCACAATATGTAATAAATAGCCTATTAGAGATGATGAAATGGAGAAAAGATGTAATAGGAGTGCTTTAGTGAAAATGTTTGCAAGTTGAGATTGACTAATAACATGAACAAACTATATGAACTGGGTTTGCACCAACTCCGAGATGAATGATAGTCAATATCAATGTGCTTAGATCGTTCATGAAGTCCAGGATTTGTTGCAAAATGAACAACATATTGTAATTGATATCACAAAACACCATAGTGAATTCAATCTCAATTTCAAAATGAACAAGTAACCTCTTGAGCCATAACACCCACTAGCAGACAAGGCCCTATGCTCAGCTTCTGCAGAGGTATTGGGCTTCGCACTTCTAGGTCGAGTGGGCCTCCAAAGTGCTGAGGGATTGTGTTGGCCTGTTGGGTGGTTTGCAGGGGTGAAGGGATAGAGAATTGTTTTTTTCAACCCATTCATTCTCTCGTGCCCTAGAAATTTACTAAAATACGTTTGTCCGTTACTTATAGGTAGTGGATAAACCTCAAAGACACCCTACCAGATTTTTTTTATAACGTCCGTTACTTTTCTTTTTTTACTCAAAAACAATAATTCATTTATTCAAATTCATAGGGAATACATCAATTGAAATCATTACATATTAAAAGCCAAACCCTAATGTCTAAGACAAAACCTACAATTAATATAACAAACTTCAAATGTCCAAAATAATCATGTTGAGTCTAGAGAGAGAGTTAACAATTTATAACGTCCGCTACTTAAGTAACAAGTGAAATTTACAAATTTTCTTAAAAATTTCTCATTTTTATAACGTCCATCACTTAAATAGCGAAAAGGTAAAAATAAAAATGTGTAGGATCCACGAGAAGTAGGTAGAATGGCAAAAGAAGCATTTAAATAGTTAAATGTAGGAGTGAAAGAATTTTTTTTCTTAAAACGCCTAGGATGTTGATAACTTTGTTGGAGAACTGATTGGAAGGGGCCAGCAAGAAAAAGAAGTCATACTCACTTAGAGCATTCACAATAGAGATATCCACTTTTGAGTAGTATTTCACTAAATTTTACGTGTAGACAAGTATTTATTTAATAATTGTAATAAATAATCAATTCTTTCAATCCAATATTTCTAAAAAATTCTAATTCTTTTGTTGGTTTAGACCCTCTTCTTTACAAAAAAAAAAATTTATTTATTTTACCAATAATTAAACATCATTATATTTCAATAATAACTTATTACTGTAAATTAAAATCATATAAAAGGAAGCCTATCCCACAAAACCATATTTTTATGAAAATTAATTGTGGACTCCACAAGTCAGATGTTCTTATTATAAAAGTATTGGCAAAACTGTTTCCATTTGATAATTTTTCTAAATTGTGATCTTTTAATTTTTTTTAGTTGGTCCTTTATTTATATTATGTTTGCATATTGTTGACCTTTAAATTACTGTTGTTTTTTAAATTTGTCTTTTTACAAAATAATGTCAGTGTTATGATCTTTCTTTTGACAAAATGTCAGTGTTATGATATAATCTAGTTGATTGTTCTGTTGGGTCATTACGAGGGGGCAGCCAGAAGGATCATCCACATTGGGTCTAAGAACAACTCTACAAGTGAGTTGGACACCACATTCTTACCCAAAACCTTAAGGTTTTAGGTTTATGGGTCTTCTTACTTATAAAGTGATCAACTGGTATCAGAGCTATTTTCTAAATTATGGATCTTCTTACTTAACAGTTAACACTGACACTTGCCACAACATGTTCAAGCTATTCTCTAAGTTGAAGAGTTTAATTACGCTGGGCAAATACATTTTTACTTTTATTGATATATATTTTTTTTATAAGCACTTTTATTTATATTTAATTTTAGATGGAGTGTAACATAAATTTGAAGATAAAACGCAAAGGATAAATTGTAGAAGAGCATGCAACCACTTTGGTCATGAATGCGCGAGACATTGCCGCTATACCCCTTAAATATCTCGAAATTGCAAACACGTCATCCATAGCTCTTTTGTTTGCAATTTTTTTGACCAAGTTGATCTGCAAAAAATAGATTTGATAAATAGATTGACCGTATAAAAAATATTTGAAAACTAAAATGAATAATAAAACATACCTTCGTGGATATGTTTACAATGTCAACAAAACTCATTGATTATAATGACATCCGGCATATCTATTAACAAAATGACTATTTACCTAATTCGAGTAATTATCAAATTTAAATGATTGTACTATTCCATCTAATCCTAGTTATAACTTATAAGACCATATGACATATTTTATGTGTGCTAAGATAAATTATACTAGTATTAGTCCAAAAAAAAAAATTGTAGTATAATTAATGTGTATATTTTGGGTGTATAATTAAAGAGAAGCTTTTTCTTTTAATATTTCTCACACCCGTAATTCACACTCACACTACACTAGCCACTACAGTTGACATTTGGAATTTTCAGCCGAAACTAAAATTTCCACAAGCCTTCCTATTTTATTTTTTTGAAGCAAAAATTTCCACAAGCCTGATGATTGGATTTAAAATTCCTTTAAGCAACGTGGAAACTACACATTGACTCACTATCCAGCATTGCAATTAATCCATCAACCCTCCTCCTTAACTCTCCATTGTTAATACTCTGTTTCTTGATGAGTTATCATCATGACCGTTATATTAGAACTCACTGTTATATCAACAGAAGGTCTAAACAATTACACTTCATGTCTCAATCCCACCATAAGACCCTTCATCACACTCACCAAATTCCCAGCCACCACCACAACCACACCTATTATGGCATTGGATAATAACATGTTCCGCGTCCCACTTGATCCTACCTTCTTTCAAGACGCGTCTTCCTACCTATACCTTCAAATATTCACCAAGCGAAGAATCATGGGACAGACCCAACTTGGGTGGTGTTTTATTCCAGCATCGGATGTTGCACTGCTTACACCGGGTTCGGTCCAGTACCTGAGTTACCGGCTACGAGAAAGAGACGGTTCAAGGGGACAAGCCATCATCAACATCTCCATCAGATTGGAGATAACAACGTTGTTGTCACCAAACATGGACTCATGTCACACGGTCATCGGAATACCAGTGACAGCCGTTCATAGAACTTAATGTATGTTTGGTATCACAATGGATTTGTGAAAATCACCGTACTTGTGTACAGATATGGTGATAAAAACAACGATGATGATGTGAGACCATTATAAATCTGGAAGACCATCTGCATAATGGTTGAAGTGGTTTAGTGGGGACGGTGTCATCCTATTCCTTGTTTGTTTGTCCATCATCTTGGACACTGACGTGTGTGTTTTGTTTTTCAAATTTGAGAAAGTGGGCGAAGCCACTTGTTTTGTGGTTTGTTTTGATGTAACATCATTTTCTCTTTTCTTTTTTAAGCCTATGAATCTCATTGCATGTGATGTGAGATAAGTTAGAAATCTACGTCAACATTTTGTACTTTTGATAAGTTTTAATAAAGCTATGTTTATGCCTATTTATTTATATTGGATTACAGACAGCGACAACCATTCAAAAGGGTAACAACGCATGTGAAGCAGCTAATTACCAGCCTATAATTTTGAATGGGAATGGTTGGCTATCGATTTTGGTAATCATAGGGAATGGATTAATTATATTTATAAATTAGTTATAAAGAAATCATTTATCGATACACTATACATATGCAAAACAAAACAAGTGTGTTGAAATATCAACTCCTAATGACTTAACTAATCACTTTAAATGAGCTAAATTCAAATAGTCAGTGTAAATCTTGCTGTAGACTAAGTTTATTAATTTAAATGAGATGGTTTTTAATAGTAATTTTCATCCTTTCAAACTAATTGAACTGTCTTCTAATTTAGCAGAGCAAAATAACGCTGAACATTTGAGTACTTAACTCGTCATAAGTTCAAATATAGCTCATCATTCTAAACAAATCAAATAAACTATATACAATTGGCATTTAATTGACAAATAGAAAACAGTAACAACGATTATCAGATAAACATTTTCTTCAAAAAAATAGCAGTAATAGCAGTAAAAAAACGATAACAACAATGTTCCTTAATCCTGATCCACTGATTTATTATGTCATATATAAATGGACAGATTACAGATACATATGACTATCGTTTGCTCCTGTGATTACGAGGCTATGGAACCTTCAATTACAAATATACAAGCAGCAAGGGATAATGCATCCCTTCTTACACAGATAAATAAAAATGCTTTTACTTTTTTTTAGTGTATGAATGCATGTTGTTGTACAAAACGTTAGAACTTACAGATTGGCAAGCGCAAAAAGTGTGCCCCTCCAAAGTGCTAGCTGACTTCAGCATTGGCCTCTACTCCAACAAAAACTTCTCTCTTTCTCTCATTGTCTTCTCTTGAATAACGCTAATAGGCCTAAGGCAGCAACAACTGCAGCTCCAGCTGCAACGGCATGATATGCCGAGGCCCATGCTTCTGAATTAGCATATTCCGAATTTAAACTTGATTCTGTTCCATAACCACGTGTTCCTGAGTAATCTAAGTGCAATCTCAATCCCTACAAAATTCACCAATTCAAGCTCCTGAGAAATTTGCTGATGTGTACAAATACTACAACAGATGTGGATCAAAGGTCCAATTCCCAATTAATTTAGCAAGCTTTAAGTTAGAGGCATTGTGTATCAAAGCTTATTTATTATTAGTAGTAGTACGTGGCTACACTTGCACTGTTGTGAAGTTTTTTGTTTAATAAAATTGAATTTAAGCACCAGCAGTACCGATATATGCATTTTATATTCTATCCACATCAGGGTTTTACTCTTCCCTTTTTAATATTGTAATCCCATATAAAAAATTAGGAAAAAAAAGACTTGTTAATATGTTGCTCTAAATCCATATTTCTTCAAAACAAATTAATGGCCCCCGCAAAAATAAATTCCATTTAACGCCAGCAACAGATCCACAAAAAATACCTTCAAACCGGCCATCTTTGCATGGTCCACGGCTGCCGCGAGATCACTATCTGAAGCCAATACAACTTTATCATGATCTTCATCTTCATACTACAAACAAATTGATCAGTTTGCATTAGAAAAAGGAGGAAATATATTATTGACAAAACCATTAACCTTGTCAATATAAATGCAACATCTACAGTCATACCAAAATTTGGGGCAGGTTCTTCGGGTCAATGTCATCGCCTACTCTCTGAATGATGCAAGTTATAACTTCTGTCAAGCTCCGAGTATCTGAAGTTGCATGTAAACACATAAACTACTTAACTGATGATATTTTACTTAAGACATGATTAAACTAAATTACAACTTACAAGTTCAGATTACACAAGACCCATATTCTTTATTTATTTATTTTTATAGTAGAAATTTATGTAATGTGAATGGTAAATACAATGGTTGACTTACCGCATGTGAATCTATGCAGTCTACCCTTCTTATCTTGTAATTTGAAGGAAAATGTGGTCTGCATGCTTGATCCATTATACGGAAGGGATCTCGCTGTTTCTCCTCCCTCGGAAATCAATTTCAAGGAATTTTCACTGGCAATGTCATAAATAATGTGTAAGTGCGTTAAAAATATTAAGAAATATTTTTTTCCAAGAAACATCAGTGCACATATCTAACCTTTGTGAATCTTCTTCCTCGTCATTTGGAGTGAAAGCCATCGCCGAATCCCAAAACTTTTGTATCATGGAGTTGGCAGCTTCATTGTTCATATTGGCAGTATTCCCAGCCTAATTAATGAAGAAAAATGATACTGTCATTGCAAATGCATCCCAGGAAAATATGACAGGAAGCTGAAACAAATTAACAATTTTGGTATCATAACGTCCGCCTATGCAGCATTAACACATTAACATCATCAGCAATGCTCCAATCCCTATTAGCGAATAATGTTCATTTGAGAGAAACAGTTGAATATTTGTCTGTTGTCTTGGGAAGTTGCACAGTGCAAGCAGAAGGCACAAGTTATTTCCATTAACTTTCAACTTTTAAAATTTTAAATTATTTTGCATGAACTTCCAGTTATTTTTTTTATAAACCAAGGAATTCTCCAGGTGCAACTGCAAAGATTATTTCCTCGAGGTAACTGAGATCCAGCTAACGGGTTGACCTCTCCCAACAAATGTTTTTCCATACGCACCGGCCAGTGATTGAACCCTGGAGCAAATGTTTAAGGGACCCAAGTATCTACCACTTGTGTCACATGTTGTTGGTGAACTTCCAATTATTTAAGTAGAAAATAAGGACTCAGGAGCTTTTATTGACAATAACTTGATTATAGCAAATAAAAAATTGAGATTAAATTCGGGCAAAAACTTATGGAGAGGACAAATTCTCAACATTGACCAATAACTAGATCTTAACTTTAGGTTCATATGCCGACTTTCTTTCTCTTTTTAAGCCCAAATTCAAGATTTCTAGAAAATTGGATAAATTAAAATTAGTTAACATCTATTATTCTTTTGTTGCTAGTGAATAATTAAGATTCCGGATTCGAATATTTCCAATATCAATATGCTTGAGCAGATAGGTGAATATAAAAGGTGGCAATATTTTTCCAGGTTTAAGACCAAAATGCTCACTGCTGAGTCACACATCCTTAACTTGCATACATATTAAGATATTAATATTATTAGTCATAGAAAGTATAATTTGAAAACAACTTTTAGCTTAACAACATTAGAAGTACCAATTAAGGATGTGATAAGTTTACAATTATTTTGACAATAATTTGTTATGATTAAAGCATAAACAAAGCCACATACCTGACTAGCTGTAGCCACAGCAGCATGAGTAATATTAATCACATCAACCGTAGCAACAACGATGCCATCTGTTTTCAAAAAACCAAAATCAGAAAAACATTAATGCAAGGAACATGTTCTCCATTTCATGCTAGTATATTACCTCTATCAACCACGGGAAGATGCAAAAATTTTCCATTATGCATTATGTGAAGTGCATCAACAATTGGTGTATCAATTATTGCACATTCTGGATTTGCAGTCATGACCTGTAAATTGTGTTGAATATATGTCAGGTAAAAGGGAAAAAAAGGCAGGAAAAGTGTGATCCCAAACAAAACTAGATCTAGATATACCGTCTCAACAAGAGTTGACGCTGGGGAGAGATTTTGTGCTATTACTCGCATCAAGATATCCTTTGAACTGAAATTTGTATGCACAATATAGTCCATCAAAATTATTCCCACGATGTTTAATGACATTAAAAAACTAAAGCCTGTCTGTTTGGAGAATATTTTGTTTCTACTTTTTGCCTTCAATTTTAAGTTTTTAACTAAAAAAGTTGTTTAACTTCATATTTTGAATGATTTGTAAAACACCAAAATAATTTACTTTACTGTTTTTTGTGTAAATTTTAAAATTAATAAAAATATAACATTGTTATAAGCTACAAATATATACTCAGAATATACATAATTTGATATTTCAGTGAGGGGTAGGGAGTGGCAATTTTAAGAAAGGTTTGACGTTTCTGTTGATTATTATTTATTATAATAGATTTAGTTTCCTATTTTAGGATTCTCTCTTGTATATAAGTTTGAACCTCATTGTGAAATACAAGTTAATCATTATGTTATTCAACTTGCGTTATTTTCTTGGGATTGAAGTAGCTCAGTCAAAGGATGGCATTGCAATCTCTCAAAGAAAATATGTTCTTGATATCTTGGAAGAAACCGGGATGCTTGATTGTAAACCCGTTGATACTCCTATGGATCCTAATGTAAAGCTTCTGCAGAATCAGGGGGAGCCATATCCTGACCCAGGTAGATACAGAAGGTTAGTTGGAAAACTGAATTATCTCACCGTGACAAGACCAGATATTTCGTTTGCTGTTAGTGTTGTGAGTCAATTCCTAAATTCACCTTGTGATAGCCATTGGAATGCTCTAGTTCGAATCTTGAGGTATATTAAAGGGTCACCTGGAAAAGGACTTGTTTATTCAGACAGAGGTCATACTAATATTGTTGGATATTCAGATGCAGATTGGGCCGGTGATGTGAATGATAGAAGGTCTACTTCAGGTTATTGTGTTTTAATTGGAGGAAACTTAATTTCATGGAAAAGTAAAAAGCAAACTGTTGTTGCAAGATCAAGCACAGAGACAGAGTACCGTGCTATGGCCCACACTACTTGTGAGCTCTTATGGTTGAAGCACTTGTTACAAGAGCTGAAGTTTTGTGAACTAGGTCCTATGGAACTTATGTGTGATAATCAGTCTGCATTGTATCTTTCTTCAAATCCAGTTTTTCATGAGAGAACTAAACACATAGAAGTTGATTGTCACTTTATTTGAGAAAAGATTCTTTCTGGCATCATTAAAACCTCTTCAGTGCGCTCCAATGATCAGTTAGCTGATATCTTCACTAAATCTCTACGGGGGCCTCGGATTGATTATATATGTAACAAGCTGGATGCATATGATATATATGCTCCAGCTTGAGGGGGAGTGTTGATTATTATTTATTATAATAGATTTAGTTTCCTATTTTAGGATTCTCTCTTGTATATAAGTTTGAACCTCATTGTGAAATACAGGTTAATCATTATGTTATTCAACTGTTTCAAAAAAAGTAAATGGGTGGCGTGTTCATAATAACACACTTACGTAAGGATACCGCAAGGTTTGTTATCAACTGTTACAACGGCAGCACTTGCACGAAGTTCAAGCATCTTTTTCGTTGTTGACAAAACTGAATCTGTTGATGAAACTGTAACAACCCTGGAAAGTGCCATCTTCTGGATTAACTTTGGATGATTACTTCAGCTTAAACAAAACAAAACATGTTATTTTACTTCAGCTTAAACACAAAGGTATTACCTACTTTAAATTCTCAGGAATGATTGTCGACAATGATGGCTTAAATATCTGCTCCCGAACAGTATCAATGAATGATGAATTGGAGCCTGCACAAAACCAAATTAGCATGAAACAAGAATTGTCCGATAGGGAAAATGGGAGCCTAACTTAAAACGTCCTCCAATGTTTTCCTAATTAGAAATAAGAGAGTAAGATGTGCAAAAAGAAATTACTCTACAAACCAGAAGGAGATGCTCCACAGTGTTTTTCGATACCTTCAACAGCTGCTGCAATTGCCTTTCCTTTCTCTGCGGCCCTTTCCATACGGGCAATGGCATCATATAAACACTTAGCTATGTCAAGGATAGCAACCACTTCTCCGTTCTCCACCACAGGTAAATGTCTGAATCTCCCTGCAAAACATAAATCAACCTTGTATTCAGAAGGCGCGACACAAAAACAGGCAAAGAGCATAGAGCACGAAGTGATGAGCCTTGCAAGTTGCAACATTTACTACCAACCTTGCACCATCTTTTGGAGCGCTTCGACAGCAAGAGTGTCGGTAAGGACAAATACTGGATTCCTTGTCATAACCATGGAACAAGGTGTGTCTTCAAGATTAACCTCACGGGCAATAACTCTTGTTGTTATATCCTTTAACCACAAAAAAAAATAGGATAGCAGGTTATGCATGCTAAAAGTGCAGCAATCCAATTCCAACGATTTCCCTTTTTCCTTGTTGTTAGCAGGTAATAAAAGGAAGTTCGAGTCATACCTTGTCTGTGAGGATTCCACAGAGCAAAGCATTAGAATCAGTTAATAATAGAGCATCTACTCTGCGAACAGCCATCCGACGACAAGCTTCATAGACAGTTGTTGTTTCAGGCACTGTCAATGCCTTTGAAAGTCGCAATGTTTTCACAGTTCGCTCTCCCCTGATCCATTCCGAAGAAACGAAACTATCAGTGCATGAAAACAAAATTGTTGACGAAGCAAATGCGGGAAAACATGACAATATGTTATAGTGTAGCGTCGTAGGTTGTTATTTCTCTCTTAATAAATTCAAGAATATTCAGCCATTCAACTAGTTTTATATATTGATCTGAGTGAATATTAATTAGAGAAATGATTCATTCTCTCATTTTCATATGCATTTTTTTTATTATTCATTATAAAATCCTTAGAGTGTCAGCACTTATAGGTTTCCCTCTACATGCATAATGAAGTCATGATCACATCAATTTAGTATCCTTCTGTGTTACTGTGTGAATCCATCATCATCATCGCTGTTCAATGATTCAAATCAATAGAACCTTTCAATATTTTTCTTTATCAAGACAGAAATAGAATACAAAGCAACACTATATGGTACATGAATCCCACCCAACTACACTGACACGCCAGAATCTAATAATCAGTACACCGTTAATTTATTAAAAAGATCATCTCCTAAACCTATAGTTTGGGAGTTGTAATCTTTTTTTTTTTAGGATTACCATGATATAGGTATGAAGTTTCACTGCCGTTAGCGATAACTACACCAAATTTTTTTCGTACGCAAGAGTCAAGAATTAAACCTATGACCACCTGCAATAGCTATCACAAATATTTTTTTGGAAATAATCAAATTGAGTGCATTTAAAAACTCATTTGAACCGTGATTTTTCTCATTAATTATTCGCGTAATTGTAATGAATCAACTAGATAAAGCTACAATTGTTTGAATTTGACATTTTATTAAGATGACTGACTTTGTAGTTATGGCAATGCAAAAAACCTAAATCAAAACAAAACATGAAAAAATGGGTAATTAGAAGTGTTGATTGAGATAAAAGAGCGTACGTGGTGGTGCGCATAGGATGAAATGGTTTACGAAAAGTGGCGTCAAGTGATGAATAATCAGAGGCTTTCTTCTGTGACCGCGTAGGGCTACTCATAAACGAACCGCTCTTTCGGGAAGAACCACCGAGACTAGACATTTTTCTATGTTGTATATAATCTGAAAAATAATTCAGATCAAATGTTAGAGTAACGAAACCATGATTGATTGAAACAATTTCTTTCAAAGAAAAAAGGATAAGAAGCTTACCGAATTGAAATTGTTATGGAAATGCGAAGGCGATCAGGAATGGAGGAGGAATGAGGTTGTAGTGGTCGGGAAAGTGATCGGAGAAAACCGGTGACCAGCCGGCGAGGAGAGAAAGAGAGATAGGGAGAAAGTGGAGATTGCATTTTGCGGGAATGGTTAGAAAAAAAGGCGGGATGATGGGACAGGAGAACTTGAAGCCGATTCCAATGGCTTCAATCACACTGCTGCACGTCACCGCTTCTTTTCCGAATTACTCTTTTCTTTTTCTTTTAAATTTCTACGTATTTGTTTATTTTATTTTCGTTTTTTTTTATTTGTTTATTTTTGGTTTATTGGATTTTATTTTTTTGTTATGGAGCCAACCCTAACCGCTAAAGAAAAAAATAAAAAAACCAAAACAAACACATATTTATCCAACATTATCCACCGAACTTGTGTATGAATGTGAAACCAAATAGTAAAGAATTGATATGCGAGCGTTTGCTAAGATATTTAACGGCTAAGATATTTAACGGTGAATAAACCAACTGTCAGCACAGATGGATTCATGTACCACAACCCTTTGTGTTTGTCAGATCACAACAGGCATAAACGGTCCTTTCAAGGCAAACCAATTTAAACCAGCGCAAACTTTTGAATCCAAACGAAAACATAACAAAGAAAGCTACCTTAATTATCGAATTGAGTCTCGAACTATTTTAGAGTTGGTTCGATTCATTGTCACTCGTATGTAAAAAAATCAAAGATCAAATGATTTTTTTTTAACCGTAGGAGGGAGTGTTTTTTTTTTGTTACCGGAGGGTTTACTACCGAAGTACTGAAGGGATATTTTTTGTTTTTAATTAATTAATAAATTGAAAAAATACAACCGAATTGGCATCACGAAAGAGGGATCTGAGCCGTCGAAATCATACTACAGGACAAAATGTGGACACGTGTCACCTAGACGATAGTCTATTTTGTGTTTCCCCAAACCCTCAAATCAAACGTAAACGTCTCTTCCTCTCTACATACACTCCTCCTAAATAAACGGTTCTAGATCCTTCTCCATTACACAAGCACACTACTCACTCCTGGTTCTTCCCTTTACTCATTTTCAATTATTTTCGTTTGTAACTGCAAAAAGAGGAAAAAATGGCTGATTGGGGTCCGGTAATCATAGCAGTGGTGTTATTCGTGCTGTTGAGTCCAGGTCTGCTGTTTCAAATACCGGCTAGAGGAAGAGTAATCGAGTTTGGAAACATGCAAACAAGCGGTGCTTCCATTCTTGTTCATGCCATTATTTACTTTGGACTCATCACTATTCTCCTCATTGCCATTGGCGTTCACATCTTCACTGGGTAAATGTATGTAAAATCTCTGTTCATACTGGAGGGAGGGGATCTACAATCTAGATCTATTATTATTGCTTATTAGTTTTTATATTCTATTTTATGTCTATGTACTTTATGAATCTGTAGTATGTGCTTAGTGGATGGATGGATCTCTGTGATACTAGTAGTAGTACTCATCTTTTGGTTGTTGTTTGACAGTACTTTTAAAAATCCCCATTTTCCCCCTCCATAAATGAAACAAAAGGGATAAGGATGAGATATTGATTTGTGCTGTGAAGATACTACGATTCTTGATTCTTTATGCGTTGCTGTGATGGTGATTTTGCCTTGAAAATGTTGGCTTAAATGCATCATCACTTTGCTGCTTTATCACTTTTTTTCTAACTTTTTTGCACAAAGTCTTTGACTCTTTGTTAAATTGTTACTGTAAAATGAAAATACAAAAGCAGACAAGTAAAAGGTAGTAATCCCTTTGCTTTATCAAACTTGATTTTAGTGATGCCTTTACAAGAAAAGGTTTCAAGCTGTATTCTAGTAATCTTTTCGTGTGGGGGCTCGTAGCATGGACCACATGGTTCAGTCTAACAGACTCTAGTAGGTAAAACAAAACCGTGCCTCTTTCTTTTGTCAGAGGAGAAGCTGACTGCAACTTCATTTGATTCACCATGTGGCCGAGGTGATTCAGACACACACTCACACACAACAACGACAACAACAATTGAGTAGTTGTCAAATGATCTTCAAATTGCAAAAAACATCAAATACCGTTGAAATTATTGAAATAGGAAATAACTCCCTGAAATTGTATGATGTCAGTCAAATTGCTCATTTTCTCTGTTTACTCCGTCTATGATGACGTGGAGTTAAATCGTTAACTGCAGCCGTGTCACCCGCCAATGTGACTCAACGTCACATGAGATTGTGTAATGAATACAAAGATAACAAGGACTATAGGAAATCAAAGTCCCGTCTAATCCAATGAACATATTCTGTCTCTAATTACAGCACCGAAGTGTTCTAGGTGTTAAACTTATAGGCCAATTACAATAATGTCTTTGTCAATGAATGCTGCAAGGTATCTTAAACTTGGTAAGAGCTAAGAGTGGCAACACATAAGAGCAATCGATGGGATGTGCTAAGCTCCATTGTCCTCGTGCAAGAGTCTATAAGAGTGAAGAGTGATTATTTTTCGCACGATGTAAATCAGTTATTAAACACAGGTAGTGTGATGAGCGGCAACTCCTTGAAAGTCTTGCAGCAAAGCTTTGGCTGGGAGACCGGAACTTGGGTTTGAGATAAAGCGGCAAATGTTGTGTTTTTGTGGTTTTACTAAATCACTCGGTGTTTGGGTGCATATGTCGTTCTTTCAGCTTACTGTATTCCTAACTTTTAGTAATTCTGAATAAATGAATGGTTGACTCGTGTTGCCGTGTTGGTTTGTTATTGAAAGATATTTGATTTTTAAATAATGACATACCAAATTGAAGTTGCTGTTGGGAGGAATATTTTTCGGCATAGACCTTAGCGGCTGGAGTTTTGAAATTGGTTTGATATGAGATGGAAAATGATGACAGGATAATTGAGCCATCATCTCCATCGATAAATGGTGACATGACAGATTTTTGGCAGTTTTGTGAGACAAGGAATTATCAGAAAGATTGTTGGCTGTGTTTGGTTATGTCTCATATTGTTGACATGTTTTTGGTGTTTATGTTGCATTCTTTACCTTGTGTTTACAGTGTTGTTGTAACTTATGTTATACCTTAAGTTAGTGTTAAGTGCTTTGTTTGGTCTTGTGACTGTGGCAATCAAAAGCACTCAGTGAAATCCCGCTTCAAAGCATAAGCTTGTTGTTTTGCTTCTAAAATTCATGGTGCATCCAAACACATAATAAATACATTTTGTCTTTTAAAAACAATAATCTTAACATCTTTTAGATTAAGAATCTTAATTACTTTTGAGTGGATGTTTTAACAGACAAGTTATACGACTATTTCTCATGTTCAACTTTAGCCCGGAACATATTTAACAAGCTGTTACAGATGAAATAGTGTAGCGGTGTAAAAGGACAAAAACAACCATACATTTTTACGGTCATCTTTATGGTATTGGCTAAAAGGATCACATACTGAACTCAGTTGATAGGGATATTGTATTTTATATGCAGAAACCGAAGTTTGAACCCTAAACATCCCAAAAAACAAATTTAGTCACTAGACTACTTAACAAAAAAAAAAAAATTGCGTACCATATATTGTTCATGTGAGTTTAATTTAATTGATAATAATATCACATTAAACTGTCCATGTGTCACATTTGCTTATTTACATTATAATTTATCCTTATGGTTTATGTCATAATAATTTTATTTTATTTTAAATTAAAAAATTATCAACCTCAAAAGTCATCATTACACTTAATTATTTCATTTTTTTTTACAAATGCTTCATTATTTTATCTTTACACTTCATTATTTTCTTCTGTGTAAAACTCATCTTTATAGTATTGATTTCTTTTTTAACTGTATCAAAAAAATAAGGAAAATTAATATTTATGATAAATTAAATACAAAATTGATAAAAACAAAAGATAAAATTCTAGAGTAGTATTTTAAGAAATAAAAATAATTTTTGGATACTCAAAAGATTGTGGGGGTATACTTAACAATTTTTTACTTTACAAAGCTATATTGGGCTGGACCATTTAATGGACCTTAAAAACCCGTTTTCTTTCTACAGCCCACACTTTCATTTCTCTCTCATAGTTTCATTCCACTCTTCATTCTCCAGCTCCACTTTCAGAGGCCACAGCTTGTTCTCTCTCTCATGGCGAATCTAGCACGTTTTACCAACAAAGCCCTAAGAACCGCATACGCTGTAACAAAGCATCACGTGCAACCGCAATTACTTTCATCACAACGCGCTTTTGCGACTGAGGCAGCGAAATCGATTACTCCTTCACCGGATCGGGTGAAATGGGATTATAGAGGACAAAGGAAGATAATTCCGTTAGGACAATGGCTTCCAAAAATTGCCGTCGATGCTTACGTGGCACCTAACGTTGTTCTCGCTGGTCAAGTTCATGTTTGGGATGGTGCTTCCGTTTGGCCAGGTTGTGTTCTCCGTGGCGATCTTAATAAGATCAGCATCGGTTTTTGTTCTAATGTTCAGGAACGATGTGTTCTTCATGCTGCTTGGTCTTCTCCTACAGGTTAGATTTTGTTGCAATTTGATTCTTAATTTGTTAATTTTGATTATAGTTTAGAAAATTGTGAATTTGATGTAATTATTAGTTGATTTTAGTATTAGTTGGTTTGAAATGTCTAAAATTATTACTATTTGGGAAATGCCGGTGTGATTCATAGTTTTGAGTTGATTTTACTACTATTAGAATACCATAGCTGAAGAAGTCGAATATTTGACATTGGTTTATTAGATGATTGATCAGTTTTAAATACCTTCTTGTTTACGGAAAGAGGGGAAACAGAAGATATATTTTTTGATAGGCGAATGTTAGTTGTTAGTACAATGATAGAGGGGAGGGGGAAATGTTAGTTGCCAGGGATCTGAACTGTGGACCTCCTTCTTATAAACTCCTTCAACGCCCCAACACTTTATCACTCGGCTACACCTTTGGGGACAAATAGAAGATATATTTGATTTATTGTTCCATTGCTTGGCCTTAGAGTCCTAAACATAGTGTCTTCTTCCTATATAAACTTGAGTCCAGGTTACTTTTCTTTCCTGCTGGAACAAAATAGACTTGATAATTTATTGTAAATTCATCTATTTTCTTTTGCTAATTGCTATCTAGGATACAGAATTTAAGTTTAGATAATATTCAAATGTGTAGAAGTTCAGGTTCTCGGTGTTTATTGTGTTATTGTTAATCATCTAAGTAATCATTTGCAACCTCATAGTATTACCTTTATTAAGCCTATACTCTAAGGGCCTCTATTTGGGTGTTTAGGAGGGGGGCGAGGGGGAACACTGTGGGTAACAGGGAAGTGGATGAAAAGATAGTCCCCCAACTTGAATGTGGGGGTTTATTTTTCTTCATAAGACAAAATCCCCCCAAAATGGGGGAACTCAAAATATTGTATGGGAATGGGAGGAGGATTTTGGAGGCCTCGGATAAATTCTTCAAATCCAATCTATGTTGGTTAATACTCTCCAAATTTTAAAATATATTAATCATACACATTCATTTATCATTCTCTACAAAACATTCACCCAAATACGGTATTAGATTTCTCTCTAGTTTCCTCTCCTCTCCTTCAAACTCATAAACAGAGGCTAATGATACATTTTCCTTGCATGAATTTAGTTTTTGCTATTGTAGTGGTTCTATGGTAAATGTTCTCTTGATGCTGAGCCTCTGATAGAATACCACAAACTCTCAGTTAATCATGTTATTCATTTCCGTTCACCTGCTTTTAAATCCACAAGGAGGCTGCAATTTTTTTTGGATCACCATAGTTTCATATCAACACTTAATGCAAACATTTATTTTAAAAGATTCTTCTTGTAAATAGCCTACAATTTATTTCTACATTGCTAATTCATTTTTTAAAGAGAGAAGGGGAGGTAGGACTTGAGTTTGACGTAGATGCTTGTTTGTTCTGATTACTTCACTTTGCGAAGGTATTAATCCTCAGATGATATATGCGGTATTCTACAAAGTCACTGCCCAAGATCTTTTATTCACAAGTCAGCTGAAGTTCAAGTCACATGCTTGTTTGTTCCGTGTTGTTCAAGAAATATAAATTTGTTTTGAGTAATGTTACTTTTTGGCCATTCATGTCCTGTTCAGTCTTGCACTGAAGCACTCTGTTCTGTTGTGGGTTTGTGTCCCTAAAAATCATGTAGTAAATTGATGTCTGCCACTATTACTGATCCGTTTTACTTGCATGAGTTAGCTTCATTGTGAGATCTTCTGTGTCTGTTCAATTTTGTTTTAAACATTAAATTATGTGTTAACTATATTTTTGTGTGAATTTCATTGGTAATGACCAAATCCATAAACTATATTAGGGAATAAGAAGATTTGTCTCAGCATTCTCTAATAGTTAATATGTACATAAAAAGTACTTTCACTAATGACTGGTGTGGTGATGGTTGACTGATTAAATTTCCAATTTTTTTGTTTATTATTTTATGCACCTTAATTGAATAATTAATCCTCCATTGCTGAGGAAAAGTGTAAAAATAAATGAGATATGCTGAGAGAACTGCGGCCTCATCTGAAGTTTGCATTTTTTTATGACCTTTTTTTTGTTTATTATTTTCTGCACCTTAATTGAGTAGCATAATCCTACATTGCTGAGAAGAAGTATAGAAAAGAATGAGATGCTGAAAGAACCTTGGCTTATCTGAAAATCATATAGTGACACATCAGGGTATGCCAGTCTCCGGCAGCCAGAGCAATTACCTACACATTGTTTATGCATGTATATCAGTATTGCAAATTAGCATGTGATATTCATTATAGAGGTGTTTACTTTTAGAGTGGAGTTGGTGGTTGGTATACTTGTTTATAATTATTTGCTGTAGTTAATTTTATTGCAGTTTCCAAATTCACTTTAAGATCCTTGAAAAACGAGCATTGGCTATGCTTGACTATGATTTATCAATGTATTGCTATTTCTTATGCATTTTTCTGAAAAACAGGCCTTCCAGCTGAGACTTCAATCGAGAGGTATGTGACTATTGGGGCAAATAGCCTGTTAAGATCCTGCACTATTGAGCCAGAGGTAATTATTGGGCAGCACTCCATCCTCATGGAAGGTTCATTGGTAGAGACACACTCAATTCTTGAAGCTGGGTCAGTAGTTCCACCGGGAAGGATTATTCCATCAGGTGAACTTTGGGCAGGTAATCCGGCCAAGTTTGTGAGGACTCTGACCCACGAAGAAACCTTAGAAATCCCTAAACTCGCAGTTGCAATAAATGATTTAAGCAGAGATCATTATCATGAGTTCCTTCCGTATTCTACAGTATATTTGGAGGTTGAGAAGTTTAAGAAGTCCTTTGGCATTTCTGTTTGATGTTCTTTGTTGTTATTCTTTAATGTATGTGTTTAGCTGGACTTTTGCTTGTAAGGGAAATAAGAATTTAAACACAGAGCAAGTTTTTGTGTTTCCTTTGTGCTCCTTGCTGAAAGTATTGGTTTAAGACATCATGACCTGTATAATGTATTGGAGATAATATGTTAAGAGATGAGATACATTCATCGGTACCTTCGACTGTTGACATCAGTTTTTGCTTCCAATTAGAATGGGCACACATTTGTTATTTATAAAGGTAAAAAGAAATAATAAATGTCACAGGGTACGACCTACCATTTTCTACATGTTCGTCATTTTTCAACTGAGATTGGGTGGTTAACCTACGAGGTTCTTGCCGCACTTTTTTTTTACATATTTTCTATGAACTAGTTCAATGCACATGCTATATAGAGATCCAATAAATCATTTGAGTTGCGAGTTTAAGTTTACCTAGGAAAGTATCTCTTTAGTTCTTTGAGGAATTGATGTTACTTGGCACACTTTTCACATGATCAATATTGTGCACACTACTAATTAATTGTTATCAGGTTCAAAGCATATCATTGTGTAAAGCTTTCTTGTATCTAATGTACAAAGGAAAGGACTAGAGGTGATTCTAATTATCATAAGAGAAACATGGCACAATATTTCATAGTTTGTAGTTATACTTTTTGAAAATTCCAGAGGCGGTGCTCACTACAAACTAAGAAATATTGAACATGTTCTCTTTACATGTTAAAAGGATATTCATGATTCTTATCTGGATGGGAAATAATGAGCAACTTTGTTGCATTTTCTCTTTACATGTTCAATGGATATTCACGATTCTTCTAAAAACCCGTCCAAGAAACCTATAGATGTGAATAATAATGTTGATGTAGCTTTGTACATCAGAATTAGCTTGAAGCAACTTTTGAGTTAAGACATTCATATAATCAGTTTATCGAATTATATTCTTCTTACCTGACCATTTTCATTTTTTAATTTAATTTCCTGAAGAGAATCTAAATACCAAGTGGCTATAACTAACACTGTTTAATTTCCAATAATTAATACTAGTAAGACTATAATATCAAATGCTGTTTTATTGAAGATGGAACTTGGAACAAATGTTTATAGTTCTTAACTTCAACGGTCCACTTTAACGGAGATTGACTTTATGGACCACGATATTGAACTTAAAGATGTAAGTTGACATTCATAGTCCATCATCACAATTAAATGAGAAAGAAAAAAAATGAGAAGACAAACGCACAAGTTATTGAGGAAAAATGAGACAAATAAAAAACAATGCAGTGTACATAACTTTTTCACATTATAATTGTGCACCACTTAATATTGGAAATCCAGCTTCATGCACTTGTGTTAAGACTCAAGAGGCTTTCTCCACCTAGTCAAAGTTATTTTGAAGTTGGCTAAATTTGTATTGCAGAACTACTTGTCAAACATTGTTAAGTAATCATTTTTTCTCCACCTAACAAGTGACAAATTAGGCCACGGACATAAAGTTGTATAAGTAATATATATTACTAATGTTTGAAATGGCCACTAGAACCATTTAATAAAAGATAAGATAAGAATATAAGGTTGTCCGTTTAATTTTTCAGAATAATGTTTGATCAATTTGCAATTAGTTGGCAATTCGGCAGAATATTGTTGGAACGATTATTTTAATCAAAGTCAATTTGAAACCGGTTAGGAGAGAAACTTCACCTTTGTGGGCTTGTTATATAATCATCAACCACAATGTAATCAAAGGAAGAAATAAGAATTTTATATATAAGACGTAGGAGTATTGAGTATTGACATCTCAAGTCTCAACCATCCTCATTCATTCAAACTTTTTTTTCCTATATACACAATTTTTCTCTTAGAAAGCAAGCCAATTTAAGGGTTATTCTTCCATAACCCCATAGGCCAGTATAGTTTTTATTTCAGCTATTAATTTTGTTGGTCGATCGAGCATATCAATACCCAGAAACAGAAACTAAGCATTATCTCCACACATACAATGCTATAGTGATCATTATGTTTATAGTTTTTTTATTCCTTTTAATTTGAGCAAATGGGCAATGATGTTGGCACGGTTCAATCAAATCAAATTTCTCTATATGATTTGGGTTCTTTGATATGATTGAGCCGTGCCAATATCAATTTTTGTTTGCCATATGTTTAGTTTTTTTTTTCTTGCAAAATGATTTAATGCTGATTTAATAGTAAGATAAATTATTATTATTGTAAAAGTCTCAAACCGAATATCTCTATGATTATGTGTGGTGAGTAATATCTTAACCAAGTAACCTTTCGATGAGAAAACAGGCACATGACATGTTATAGTTGGTGAACATTATAAACAACACTTATGAACCGGTAGTTAAGTTTTCTCGTGTATTTATCGCACTTTATTCAAATTTCATTAAATTTCCTTCTTTCTCTTATTTTTCTCCTCTATATATTTTCATTATCACCACTTTCTTGACAAGGAAGTGATCCATTTTAGTATTTTTAAGAGTGTATAAATTAGTTTATATTTTGTATTATATAATTCACACTCAAGGTTTATGACATGTCCCAAAACATATAATGCACTATTTGAATGAACTAATTAATAAAACTATTACGGGCTTATGATGCAAATAGAGGATATTATACTTGAGCAAAATAATGGATAGTATCATAGTACATGCACTAACTAATAGGGTCATGTTATCTTGTATTTAAAAAGAAAAAATTTTATGTTATTTTTATTTTAGCTTTTGAGAAATTGAATCCACAAATTCTAAAAGAATATTTTTTATGCTAATAGAGTCTCTATAGGTCTGCGGGGTGTGACGGGAAGAAAAAACTCTGAAGTGGGGAATTGAGATGAAAATGTGGAAAGTTTCGTCCAATTAATGTAATCCCATTGAAAGGAAAATAATGGAACAATGATCATTTGAAGTTTGAATCCAAAACATGAAAACTCAAGCCTAAGGGTTGCATATAAGATGCAAGCGCTGCTGAATGCTACTTGGCTTGGAAAATTATCCATCATGCATTATTACACACTGTTCACCAACCCCCACTACCCTACCAAACTTGTTAAATACAAAAAAATTCACTAAGAGTGTGTTTGGATGGGGGAATGTTTTGAGGTAATGTAATGTTTTGAGGGAATTCAAATGATTTGAGGTAAATTCCATTGTTTGGATGATAATTTGAAGAATTTCCAAATTGATGGAATTTTATGAAGTATTTTGTTCAAGTCAAATTTATGGAATTTCAAATGACACCTAAAAGCAAGAAATTTCAAATTCCTTTTCTCTATAAACTTTAAAAAATTACAAATTGATTGAAAAACCTAAAATCAACCGAAAAATCTAAAATCGACCTTAAACACGACCTAAACCCCAAAATGGGTTAAAATACCTAAAATCGGCAATAAACCATAAAATCGGCCGAAAAACCTAAAATTGGCTTAAAACCAAAAAATCGACCCTAAACCCAAATCGGCCGAAAAACCTAAAATCAGCTAAAAACTCTGAAATCGACCGAAAACCCAAAAATCAACCCTAAACCTGATCAGAACCCAAAAATCGGCCGAAAAACCTAAAATCTGCTATAAACTCTAAAATCAACTGAAAACTCAAAAAGCGACATTAAACCTGACCAGAACCCAAAATCGGCCGAAAAACCAAAAATATGCTATAAACCCCAAAATCAACCGAAAACCGTTAAAATATGTAAAATCGGCTATAAACCCTAAAATCGTCCGAAAAACCTAAAATCAGCCGAAAAACATAAAATCGGCTAAAAATCCTAAATTTGGCCGAAAACCCAAAAAACGACCTAAACCTCATCAGAACCCAAAAATCGCCCGAAAAACCTAAAATCGGCTATAAAACCAAAAATCAACTGAAAACCGTCAAAATACCTAAAATCGCCCGAAAACCCTAAAATCGGCAAAAAAAACTTAAAATCGACTAAAAATACTAAAATCACCTAAAATCGACCAGGACCCAAAAAATCGCTGAAAAACCAAAATTCGACCGAAAATCCTAAAATCGGCCAAAAATCCTAAAATCAGTCGAAAACCCAAAATCCGACCATAAACCCGATCAGAACGTAAAAATTAGTAGAAAAACCTAAAATCGGCCAAAAACCCTAAAATCGACTGAAAAACCGACCAGGACCCAAAAATTGCTGAAAAACCTAAAATTGGCCAAAAACCCAAAAAATCGGCCGAAAAACCTAAATCGCCCGATTTTAGGTTTTTCGGCTGATTTTTTGGGTTTAGGGTCGACTTTATGGTTTTTGCCTGATTTTAGATTTTTCGGCCGATTTTATGGTTTATAGTTGATTTTAGGGTTTTTGGCCGATTTTATGTTTTCCGGCTAAATTTTTGGGTTTTCGGCCGATTTTAGGTTTTTTCGACTGATTTTTTGTTTTCGGCTGATTTTAGGGTTTATAGTCATTTTTAGGCTTTCGGCCGATTTTATGGTTTAAAGTCGATTTTAGGTTTTTTCATTCGATTTTTTGTGTTTTAGACCAATTTTTGGGGTTATAGTCGATTTTAGGATTTTCTGCCGATTTTTGGGTTTTCGGCCGATTTTTTGGGTTTTCGACTGATTTTTGGGGTTATAGTCGATTTTAGGATTTTTGGTCGATTTTAGGTTTTCTGTCGATTTTTTGGGTTTAGGGTCGATTTTATTAAGATAAATAAAATTAAACGAAGGAAATTCAATTATATTACCCAAACAAAGAATTTTACAATTGATGGAATTTTATCACTTTATCCAAACAATGAAATTTGAAAATCAAGGGAATTCAATTGAATCAATTGAATTGCCTAGTATTTAAAATCCCTTGAAATTCTAGAATTCCCCATCCAAACACACTCTAAGGTTTTGTCTGCGGGTCTGAGGTGGAGGGAAAGAGAGGATTTTGGAGTGAAGGAACAAGAGAAAAAAAATAATCATATTTTATATTTTTTGAGAAAGTATTTTTATAGACAATGATAAATAAATGTTTATGGTTAATACTTTTTTATCTTGAGATTATTATAACAACGTCAATTAAATTGCTATTTCAAAAAAATACTCCCTTCAATGATATATATATAAGTAAAAATTATTTTTTCAGATTTATGATATGAACTAGATATATTAGTTATGTATGAAATTAAGAACCCCCACCAAGACAATGATACAAATAGTGGTACACTATAGCAAGCAGCCCCATCACTTTTTTCTTTCTTTGGTGTTAACCAATACTTATCACAATTGACACGTGAAAAAAAACTCACACAAACACAACAATGTTGTTTATCTTAAATGATGGTCCATTGTCTTCATGCATTAAAGACAAATTCATAATAATTCAAAAAAAAAGTACAAATAACTAATAAGCAAACAAATTAATTAACATGACAACCTTATGATAATTAATAAAATCCTTTTAATATAATCTAATCCCATTGAAAGGGAAATAATGGTGGAGCTTCATTATGATTTCCTTCATGAGAATGAGATTGATCATTAGAAAGTCCAAAACAATGAGGATTCTGATCATTTGAACCCAAAACAGAGTCCACAGATCCCAAGCTATGATCATGTAAACTCAAACCTAATGGTTGCATAAATGATGAGTGAGTATTCACCATTTGATTCAATCCATTTTCAGGATGATCATGTGTCTGTGGTGGTACTGGTGATGACAGAAGAGAGAGAGCACAGGAAGTGTTATTGTTGTTATTGTTGTTGCTGTTGTTGTCACAGAACATTTTGCATCTATCTGAAAATGGGTTGGTTGTGTTTCTATGAAATGTTTGACTCAAACCAACTGGAAGATGTTGGTTGTTGAGTGTGGCTACTGTGTTCTGGTCAGTGTTGTTACTTTTGTAGCTGTTGTTTGGAGATGATGATGTTCCAAGAAAAAGGTCTTGCTTTTCGACCAAATGATGATGGTGCATTGGTTGATGTTGGTTGTGGCTATGGAGTCTAACATCTCCTCCACCCCAAGTAGGATTCACCATAGCAGTAGATGGGTATATGTGTGAGCTTGCGAAGGGTAATAACTGGGTTCCTGATAAAAATAGTAAAAAAAATTATGCATGAAATTTGGAGGAATACTTTAGTGGTCACAAAGATTTAGTCCGTGTATGTGGTCACATACTGACACACACACATGTTAATAAAAGATAGAAAGAGTGTGATAATATAAAGTGACTAAATTATTGTGACCATATAAGAATTTTTCTGAACTTTCTGCAGTTTACGATATATAGATACTTTTCATAATAAAAATAAAACACCAAATTATCAGAGATCAATGAAGAATATTTAAATGCTATTTTTTAAAAAATTATACTAGTCACTTAAATAAGTTTTATTTGTTTAGCCTCTTAAATTAGAAACATTAGAATAGAGACTTTGGTCATTTATGTGCTAGGTTTTTGGTTGAGTCCGTCAAATGTTTTCATGTTGTTCTTCTTCTTTTTGTTGAATTAGGCGTTTAATCATCAAAACATAACATCATGTAGAAAACATTTGACCGACTCAAATGGAAAATTGCTGACAAAAACAAAAATGTCTATTTCGTTTATAACTTAAAAGACCAAAATAGAAAGAAAAAACTAAAGAACAACAAAATGAAATGATTTACAACATTAAAATGAAACTTCAAAATAATTTAAATGACTAAAATGGTAATTAGTTGTATTTCAAAAAATAATCACAATTATTAACGGTGTCCAAATGGATTTGTAATTAACATAAATAAGAGATTAAAATAATTTCAATATACTTCTAATAATAAATTTGGAGAAAAATAGCTCAATTTTTTCTTATAAAAAGTAGTATATGGATTAATAATAACTTATAATTGTACATTTTATATGTAGGTATAACACCTTGTTTGGTTTATCACACTTGCTAGTAGTTTTAATTTGCATTATTAGACACACATTTTCTAAAAACAGTGTGAAAATGATATTTTTGTTGCAATTATTAGTTGAAGTTTGAAACAAAATTTCCTGAAAGTGAGACCAATTAACTACACACAGTGAATCTTTGTTTCACATGTACTCAAAAACATTGTAAAGAGATGTCTAAATCATAGAAGAATTATTGAAGCAAATAGATAGACAATAATAGCTTTGTTAGAAATGACAGTCTAGTTACTAACAAGTAGCTTTTGCCCTCTCACATTCAAAAAGCTTTTTGTGTGTAATTGTATTGTATGTACTGACACAGTGACATGTTTGTTGTTTTAGTGATGACCACTAAATTATGATTTCACATAGCAAAATAAGTGGACCAAATTATAAAGGATAGGATAGTGGCAGCATGGTATGAATAAGCTAGCAAACAAGTGCATTATGTAATTGTTGTGTGTTAGTATTTGTTACTCTTTTAAGATGTTTGTACCTATGTGGGGATCCTCAGCAATTGTCTACTCCAAATCTAGACAATTATTGGGTCCACTCAGATAATGTTAACTATCCTATAACTTTTAAAAACTAACCTTGGTAATTGGACAAAAAGCTACTACTTCGAGTTATAGGTTCTGCTTGTGGCTTTCTTCTCCGTCGGTTGTGTCCATCTAAACGTTTCCTACAGCTTCTTTTTCCTTCATCAAATTCTTCTAATGAATGGAACCTACACACACATGCAAATTATGGAAACATTAGTACTAGTAGTACATACATCAAGCTCAAAATATAATGTGAAAATGATTAATGCATTCATGAATATCATTTTCACCTCATTAAATAGAGTGTGTCTACTAGTAAGATTTTTAGATGGGGTCTCTTCAAGTTAGATTTTGTTATGGGGAGTAAATGTAATTTTTTTTTTGTAGATAAAAATTTAGATTCGGAGAAGCACGCTCTTATGAAAGATCAGAGACAACCACCGAATTTTCTTAGTATTTACGATAAAATTTATATATAATAATTTATCAGCGGCAAAATTTAAGATTAACTCAAATCAAAACAGGTGTGAACGGAACATACGGTAGGTCCAATCATTTGTACTATACGACTCTCGGTTGGCATTTTATTAACTAAATTAACCAATATGAGGGGAAAATAACCCAATATTTACAAGTGTTTTAGTAGGGGATTATCTTGATTAATAAGGAAGTATTTTATAGTTAGGGATTTCCTTCTTTTTTTGAAAAACCCAACATTAGTTAGGGCCTTTATCAATTGAGAGATTCCTTCTTCTTTTTTGTTAAGGATTGTGCTTCAATAATTATTCTTCTAATGAAGGCTAAATTAAGATGCTAAAAATAATACTTGTGAAATTAGCAAGAATAATGTGTATAAATACAAATAATTTAGATTTTCACAAAAATAAACAACTAAGAACAATTTCATGACAAGACATATATAACACATTAGCTGAAACAATCTTTAGTCAGACTTCACTTAATTTTCAGCCGAATTTCAGATTACCAGAGTCTCTTTCCCCTAAGATCTCCTTAATGAACCTGAAGTTCAAGACCAAAATATAACACAAAAGGGAAACAAACACAAACAAAAATACATAAGAAAAATGCACCTGCTACATTGTTGGCAGAACCTTTGCTTATGTCCACCAATTGTGACTTGTGCAGTCTTGGAATGAAGTTCACAAACCTTATGGCGCCTATGATAATCTCTACAGTTACTCAGATCAGCTTGACAACCATCAACAAGACATGAAACTATCTGAGTTCCATTGTTAATAGCTCTAGCTCTCTTCGATGAACCCGAGCCTGATGACGATGAAGATGTCATTTTTGAAACTCCACTAACAACATCTTTGGACTTTGTAACCACTGATTCAGTACTAGAATTTCCAACATGTCCAAGCTTCAAATCAACAGAAAATTCCCCTTGTGTTCTATAATCTCCAAACCTCTTTGAACCATCCATTGTTTCTATGTTGTTTAAGGTTGTTTGTTCCATTTCAGTTAAATCCCATGAAGGTGCTTTCAAATTGTTCCACTCCATAACTCAAGATGCTTCTCAATTGCATGAAAGATGAAAAACATTATAAATTAAGTAACATACATTAATTGAACTAGAGACACTTACAAAAATAGGTAAAGTAAAATTAAATCTAATTAAGTATATTTTCAATTTTGATTAAAGAGAAATTAACAACATTGGAATTTTAATCTAACAAGGTTTTTAATTAAAGTGAAAAAAGATAGAGTAGGGAAGTTTGAATAAATTGGAAGATATAAAATAGGCACTTCCTATGCTAACATAATTGACATTGGCTTGTCCTTATTAAGGAAAAGAGAGAGTGAGAGAGAGTAGAAGAAACCTGCACCAAAGAGAGTTTGAGAAAAAGAAGAAAAAAAAACATGAAACATAATTAATGATAACTATAATAGATGCCAAGTTGAGAGAGTTCCAAGGAAACTGGAAGTTACAATTAAGAATGTTACAAACATTATAGTATAATGAAGCAACTATATGTTATAAAATATATTAAAAAAAAGTAAGAAAAAGTTCATGAAAAGAAAAAGGTAAGAAAAATTGTAAAAAAAAAAAAGAAGGTAAGAACAAGAACAAATTAAATTAAATATAATTGAAAGATGAAGAAATTAAACTTGCAAATGGAGGATGCTTACAAGATATTCAAATTAAGGAGCTAGATATTTTTTTTAATGTTTAAATAAATTAAAATAAAAAATAGACACAAAGAGAGAGGGTTTTATGTTATATTAAGAAGGAATGAACACTAATCTTTACCTTATTAGAAAGATGAAATTGTGGATTTGTGAAGACAAGAGTGTGGATAATGTATGTAAATGAAAAGTTGAAACTGAAAGTTGGGAAGTGAAAAGAGAGAAGAAGATGAATGAAACTCAAAAAGGATGTGTTGTGTTTAACTATAGTTGAACTAATAATATAATATAATAATAATAATAATTTAGAATTTCTTTATTACTAAAAATAGAGGGTATGTGTGTGCAGCTTGAGAAAGGAAAGAAGGAAGATAATGTCATAATAAGGACAGGCTGTTGGTTGCTTTCAACTTTTAATAATAGTCAAGAAAAGACAAGTACAAAGAAAGAATGGATGCTCATGACAAAACTAAGCATATGGAATTGTGTTTCACATTTCATAGCATGTCTTCTCCTTAGGTTTTTTATTTCTTTTTTTTCTTTCTATTGGTATTTTTATACTATTTACTTGGAATTTGGAAATGGAAGCCTGCAAGTTTAGAGTGTAGCCCACCCTCCTTGGAGCCACAATGGGGAACAAAACAAAACACTTCCAATTTCAAGATGACAAATTTTTAGAAATATTTTCAACTTTTATGTTTGATTATTAAAATATTATTTTTTGTGTTTTTTTGTTTTAATAGGCATATATACATCAAATAATTAAAATTTTCAAAGTTTAGTGCATGTATCACGTTGGGTTGGCAAAATAACAATGATTTATCGTAATTTTGTTTAAATTTGGTAAATATCAAACATGTATTTTCATTATTTAAATTTTAAAAAAAAACGTGAGATAAATAAAATATGATCATAATATTGAAAATATTCGAATAAAGTTTTTTGAAATAATTTAATTTCTTATTATGGTCTAACCACTTGATTATAATATTTATTTCTTTATTGCTAGCAAAAGAATAACTTATTGGATATATGTCATCTCATCCTTTTATAATCTTGCCTTTCTACTTGAAATGAAATACTAAACATGTTTTTTAAACAATTCAATAGCACGTTTGAATATAAAAAGTTATATCTAACTGTGTTTAAATTTTAATGATTTTTTAAAGTAATTTGATTATTTTTTATGTGTAATTGTAGAGACTAATATCTCGATCTTTATGAAATCTAAATAGGTGATAAACCCTCTTTTAGAACTTTTAACACTATTATATACATAAATCATATATCGAATACAAGATTTTGATTAAACTATAAAGATTCGCGCCATCTAATCCGGTGGAGGATAACTCTAACTTGATATTGAGCGTCATTGATTATTTGTGAATAAACATGTTTTACCAATAACTTTTTCTTACAAACCAATCGACTTAAAAATCAATATGTTGTTTTTTAAAGTTCTTTTTTCGTTATTAAATATGTCATACCGGCCACCAATTCATTACGAGACTGTGAAAGTTTTAACCCACTTATTTAAATTGATCGGTCTATCTCTTAGAAGAATTGAACCATAAAATAATCCGGTTTAACCCGTTTTATCACCCCCTACACCAATCACTTTCATTAAACTCAATTATTATGAGAGATTTAGGCAAATTGATGGAATACTTGTATTTGCTGCATTAAACAAAAAATAGTAGCATATTGGACTGTAGTTCCTTACCAAAGGGCAAATGATGATCCCTTTCTCTGCTTGGTGGGCCTTTATAGTAGACGTTGAGCATTAATTTAGAGGGCTCCAGGTTTAGATGCCTTACTGATTTAAGCCACAACAATAATGAGATGCAATAAAACATCTTTTGCTCAACACACCTTCCAGCACGTGACTATTTTTTACCTTATGTGTCTTAATTATACTCGTCCTATATCTGCGACTCTTACATAATTCATATTTAATGATTCTCGGAAAGATGAATTATGGTGATTGCAGTATACCAGCAATTCAATTATAACTAAAAATGAGTTGAGTTCAGTCGAGTCATGTTTAGTTTTTGTTCGGTTACACTTGATTAATGTTATTTTAGCACAAAGTCAATATAATTTAACTCATTAATATTGATTCACGAATCAATATATGATTCAGTTTGACGTTAATATCTTATAATTGAGAGTATCAGAGTTTTTTCACTATCTGTTGAGTCGTTTGCTATCAAGTTTCTGATCGGGTCACCTATTATTTATATCTGCACCCTAAGTCCAATAATCTTGGGCACGAGAGGGTGTATTAAGAAGTCTCGTAACGGTTACGAGATGACCTAAATATGTATTTATAAGTAAGAGACAATATTCACATTACAAATCGATTTTGTGAGATTGAGTTAGACCCAATACTCAATTTTAAAAATATGTGAATATGCACATAATAAAAAAAAACCCATTATTAACACTCACAAGTTATAATATGTTTAACTTACTGTAATGTAATTTGTGAGTTTCTTTTCATTCTAATTATTCCATATCCAATTCATTAACAGATCAGTGAGATATGGCACTAGGACAAAAATAGTTGCATATCCCATTGTTAATTGTTCTCGATAGATCAAACACTCTTTAATCTTAAGAGAGCAAAATATAAGTAGCTGAGTTTTTTTATATACTATATGATTTTTTTTTGCATATTGTTACGAGCAAGGTTGTCAGAATCGAATTTTTACATTAACTCGTTTTGTCTAGGTAAAATCGAAACGTAAAATCGAATCGTAAAATCGTCGATTTTACCTCATATTAAAATCGTCGCGGTTTGATTCGGAGGATCCGAAGACTGCTTCATGATGCTTGGAATGTCAGTATAAATCACATTTATCGTGAAGCAAATAGAGTTGCGGATGATATGGCCTCTTTGGGGTGTTCATCGGCAGGACAAGTCTATTATAATGCACCTCTTTTAGAGATAGCACAATTATGTTTAGATGATGTTTCGGGAGTTGCTACTCCCCGTGTTATATATGTGTAATTTTCGTTGGGCTTAGTCCCCTCCTATTTATGCAAAAAAAAAAAATTTATATTTATATTTAAGACATATATATATATATATATATATATATATATATATATATATATATATATATATATATATATATATACTTATATAATATTATAAATGCATCAATAATTTAAAATTTCAACTTAATTTAAAAGCTAAGATATACTAAATCATCATAATAAAATGTAATATTCTTGAACTTGGATCAAACTACACAAATTACCCACCAAAAACAAGAAGGTAAAAATGTCTCAAAGAGTTAAAACCTACGATTTTACATTATTTCAGCGATTTTAGAGCGATTTAAATCGTTCCAGACTACAATTTTACCCAAAAATGATTCTACCAGCGATTTAACTCGAAATGATGACCTAGAAACATAAAATATATGATTTTTAGGTTTTAAATCGGAATTTTAACAACCTTGCTCATTATCTTTTGTTAATAAGAATTAGAAATGAAATGGATATTGAATTTGAAACAGACGGATATAAGATTTTTTTTAATGTGGCTTAATTTTATTCACATTAAAGGCCGTAAATAACAATATTGAACTTAAGCATGAACCATATAGTAAGTTTAGTATTCTCGTTATCTTATCTAGCATTGAGCTTATGCAAATGCAAATATATTATTTATCATTTTATTTTGTAATACTTTATTGCTTAATAAAATTATATTTTTGCTTAAATTTATTTCATATTTGTTTGCATCTATTATTTATATATAAAATGACATGTATTATTGGCCCTTGTTTAATGCGCAAGTCATAGTCCGTTTTCAAAAATAAAGAGTGAGTACCTCTTTTTTCTTTTAAATTAATTAATATTTGTTTTTTATTACAAAGGGGGCATTAAGTCCTAAGAAAACAAACTATAACCGAGATTATGAAGGACATCCATTCTCAACATATTAGCGGTCAATAAATAACTTATCTGAGTAGCACTCGGCTCAAAAAAGTGCATATCTGAAATCAAATCACATCCAATGTTTGCAAGCGCATTCGCACATATTGATTACTCTCACGATATGCATGTGACACTATTACTTCCCAATCAAGTTCAACTAGTCGGCGAATCCTTTCAATCAAAGCTTGATCCACCATACTTCCTCCATGTTTTCCTTTTACATCCTCCACTACAACCTTAGAATCCACGTTTATTTCAACAACTCGAAATCTCATTCTTCGAACTAAACGCAACCCCTCATACACACCCCAAAGCTCCACTAAATAAGCACTCCCATACTAATATTCTTTACATAGCCGTCTAACCAGTCACCTTCACTTCCTTTAATCACATTACCATAACCAATCTTACCATCTTCTCTACATGACCATTTGAGATAAGTTTCACTCATCCTGATTGAGGAGGCTTTCACTATTTTAGTTATCTCATTTGGTTTTATTATTTATTAGGATCAAAGCCCACTAAACACAACCCTGAATCCCTACTATGCATTTTTTACTTTGTAATGTTACAATTTATATCTTCCATCTATTCTTCTTGTTCCATGTCTTATGGGAATAAGCAAAATCAGAAATTGGCACAGCAATTGCGCCCCGCGCAGCCTGACAGCTGAAGACCAATTTTCTGCTTCTGCATCCAATTCGAATGCAAACTCCAACAACCTAATTCTCTCTCACTATCTCTTTGTGTTTGCCCAGAAATAAAAACCTCAGTAGTATACCCGAATTCAAAAGATCTTTATCCCTCTTTCATAGAGCTACACTCAAAAAAATTTGTAAACTCCAAAATCTCAACCATTAACTATGATATGAAACAAAACACTAGGGAAAAATTTGTAGCCACACCATGCCATTGTTAGCACAATATGAGATCAAAGATGAACAAATCAAAGAATGAATGAAAAATGAATTAAAGAAAGAAAGGTTTTATTATTCATCCATAAAGGGTAAAAGATTGATTACAATAGGAAGCACACTAGTGTCCTTATATAGGGTAACTTAGTAAACAAGTAACTAACTAATCCACCCTTTTAGGTCCTAACTATATGGTAGTTTTAGATAACTAACCATCAACAACCTTAAACAAAACAATACTAACTAACTAACTTTGATTACTTTGAATTTACATTTAATTCAACACTCCCTCTTAAACTCAAAGTAACTAAAATTTGATTATTCCAAGTCTTGCTCTTAGAAATTCAAATCTGTCCAATGGCATAGCCTTTGTGAAGCCATCTGCAAGCTGTATTTCTGTAGGACAATACACCACTTCAATATTTCCATTCATAACTTGCTCTCTTATGAAATGGAATCTAGTCTCAATATGCTTGCTTCGTCCATGTGCAACTGGATTCTTAGCAAGACTTATGGCAGATTTGTTATCAATCATCAGTTTTAAAGGTTTCTTCAATTCACACTTCAACTCCTTCAAAACTGAATCTAGCCAAACTATTTGACAAGTAGCAAATGTACCTGCAATGTATTCTGCTTCACATGTGGATAGAGCAGTTACAGGCTGTTTCTTAGTACACCAAGCAACTGAAACACCATTGAGAAGCATCACATAACCAGAGGTACTCCTTCTATCTGTTTTGTCTCCTCCCCAATCTGAATCTGAATAGCTTCTTAACTCTGTGACTTCATCATTCAAACCAGTTGGAAATAGTAAACCATACTTCATTGTGCCCTTTACATACCTGAGAATTCTCTTAGCTGCAATCATGTGAGATTTCTTAGGACTATTCATAAACTTGCTTATCACACTTACTGAGTAGCAAATGTCAGGTCTACTATTGCATAAGTACCTCAATGATCCTATCATTTGTCTAAACAAGGTGGGATCTACTCCCTCTTCATCTTTACTTTCATCTAGCTTTGCATTAGTGTCTGAGGGATTTGAAATTGACTTGCACTCAGTCATTTCAAATTTTTCAAGCAGCTCATTAATGTACTTTTGTTGATGCATCACAATTCCTCTCTGCATTTCAATGAACTCCATTCCAAGGAAGAATGAGAGTTTTCCCAGATCAGTCATTTCAAACTCAGCTTTCAACTTATCTTTCAAGCTATCAATCTCAGATCTTAGGCTGCCAGTTATGAGCAAATCATCAACATATAAGCAGATTATAACAACATCTCTTTGATTAATACACTGCACATACACACCAAACTCAACTGTGCATTTCTTAAAACCAATTTGAATAAGGAATTGATCAATTCTCTTATTCCATGCTCTTGGTGCCTGTTTCAAACCATATAGAGCTTTATTCAATTTATACACTGATTTCTCTTTACCCTTGATTTCAAAACCTGGTGGCTGTGACACATACACCTCTTCATCAAGTGGACCATTTAAAAAAGCTGACTTAACATCTAAATGGTACAGGCTCCACTTGTTTCTGCAAGCCAAAGCAATAACTAATCTGACAGTTTTAAGCCTTGCAACTGGTGCAAATACTTCATTATAGTCTATGCCATGTTTTTGTAAGAATCCTCTTGCCGCCAACCTTGCTTTATGCTTAGAAATTGAACCATCAGGGTTTAATTTCACTTTAAACACCCACTTCACATCAATTTTCTTTTTCTTGTCTGGCAAGTTAACCAACTTCCAGGTTTGATTCTTCTCTATAGAATGAATTTCTTCTTCCATAGCCTTTATCCACACATCACTTTTCAAAGCATCTTTGAAATGGATAGGCTCAGAATCAGCTAGCAAGGCAAAATGAATCAAGTCACCATCATTGTTGACTGCACTATCAGAAGTTACAATGTGATCCTGTAACCTGCTTGACATAATCCTATTTCTCTGAGGTACTTGTCTTATCACTGGTGGAGTTGTTACTCCCTGACTTTCATCATCACTATCAGGAATTATATCATCTGCAGGTTCATCATTTACTGCTTCTTCAGTTACTTCATTTTCAGATTCATCACTTGAATCTGGCAGGATGTAGCTCTTCTCACTATTGTATGTAGTTTCCACCTCCCATTTCCAATGTTCAGCTTCGTTTACTACAACATCTCTGCTAATGTGAACTTTATTAGTCACAGGATCATATAACTTGTAAGCTCCAGTTGGATGATATCCCACAAATATCATTATTTCACTTTTATCTTCTAGTTTAGTTCTTCTTGCATCTGGCACATGTTTGTAGCATAGAGAACCAAACACTCTTAAGTGTTTCACACTGGGTTTTCTACCATACCAAGCTTCTTCAGGCACTATCTTCAGCTTCTTGGTTGGACATTTATTCAAAATGTATGCAGCAGTTGTGACTGCTTCACCCCAAAAACTGTGTGGTAGATATTTCTGCTTCACCATGCTTCTAGCCATGTTCAACAATGTCCTATTTCTTCTCTCAGCTAGGCCATTGTGTTGTGGCGTGTAAGGAGCTGTAACTTCATGAGTTATCCCTTCACTTTTGCAAAAACTCTCAAATTCTTTTGAAGTGTATTCACCACCTCCATCTGTTCTTAAAATTTTGATTGACTTATTACTCTCCTTCTCAATCAAAACTTTCAGATTTTTAAACACATTTAAAGCTTCACTCTTAAGCTTTATGGTGAATAACCAGATCATTCTGGTAAATTCATCTACAAATGTGATAAAATACTTGCTTCCTCCCAATGATGGCACTTCAAAGGGACCACAAATGTCTGAATGAATCACTTCAAGAGCTGCACAAGCTCTCTTAACCATCTCCTTCACAAATGGTAATCTGCTTTGCTTAGCTTTCATGCAAATTTCACATAATGCACGACTGATATTGATTTTTGGCACACCATACACTAATTCTTTAGAATGCAGCTCACTCAGATTTCTAAAGTTTAGGTGTCCATATCTCTTATGCCATAATGATTCAATCTCATCACTTACAGTTGTAGACATGCACATCATATCTACACTTGAGATTTTACATCTATACGTTCTATTTTTTGACAACTTACACATCAATATCAGATTTTTCATTTTATCAAACAGCTTCAGTGCATTATCTTCCATGCTAACTGAGAAGCCTTTCTCTACCAATTGACCTAAACTAAGCAAGTTACAGTTCATTTTAGGAACAAAGAATACATCAGAGATGATTACCTTGCCTCCCTTCTTGCTCTTGATCACAATGTTACCAGTGCCTTCAGCTGCAAGCTTCCTGCCATCTGCTAGTTTTATGCTTGAAGTCTTGTTAGCATCAAAACTAGTTAACCATTCTCTGTGTGAGGTCATGTGGTTTGAACAGCCAGAATCCAAGTACCACTCTTCATTTAGTGCACTATCATCACTGGTTGTTGCCATCATCAAGACTGAATTTGCATCACTTCCTCCTGTAGCTACATTTGCATCTTGTTGATCTTCTTTGAACCAACATTCATCAGCAAAATGACCAAGCTTTGAACAATTATAACACTTCACTTTACTTTTATCAAAATCCCTTTTCTTTCCTTGATTCTTGACAAAACCTCCTCCTTTTGAAGATTCAGTTTTATCATCTGTCTTGGATTTTGAATTTTTGAACCATTTTGCTTTTCCCTTTCCTTTATTCTTGTGATTCTTGCTCTCTTTCTTTTCACTTTGCACCTGTAATGCTTGTTGTACAGATCTTTCTGAATCTCTACTCAACACAGTGATTTCATGTGCTTCTAAAGCACTTTGCAACTCTTCAATCTTCATGGTGGATGTGTCTTTGGAGTACTCAATAGCCACAACCACATAGTCAAAGCCAGGAGTTAGTGATCTCATCACTTTCTCTACAACCATTTCATCTGTAATGGTTTCTCCACAGTTTTGCATTTGATGCACTAATGCAAGAACCTTTGAGAAATAGTCACTAACCTTCTGATTCTCTTCCATAACCATAGATTCATACTGTCTTCTGTATGCTTGCAGCTTCACCTTCTTGACCTTAGCTCCTCCTTCATGGTAGCTTTCAAGAATGTCCCAAGCTTCTTTGGATTTTCTGCATTTTGCTATCTTCTCAAAATGTTGTGTATCACAATTCTGTTGAATATAGAACAATGCTTTACAGTCTTTCTTTCTATTTTCTTTGAATGCATTTCTCTGTGCATCAGTTGGATTTGCAACCAACTCATCATATCCATCCATCACCACTTCAAAGCATTCTTGAGCTCCAAACAAGGATTTCATCAATGCACTCCATCTATCCCAATTATTTCCATCAAGAACTAGGATATTAGTGCCAAAACCATGAGTGTTCATCTTGATCTTGATGAAGAAAAATCACACACCTCACACAAGTGTTTCCCTTTATGATAATCCTCACCAAATCACTCGTGTTTCCCTTAGATTCTTAACCAACGCTCTAGATACCAATTGTTAGCACAATATGAGATCAAAGATGAACAAATCAAAGAATGAATGAAAAATGAATTAAAGAAAGAAAGGTTTTATTATTCATCCATAAAGGGTAAAAAATTGATTACAATAGGAAGCACACTAGTGTCCTTATATAGGGTAACTTAGTAAACAAGTAACTAACTAATCCACCCTTTTAGGTCCTAACTATATGGTAGTTTTAGATAACTAACCATCAACAACCTTAAACAAAACAATACTAACTAACTAACTTTGATTACTTTGAATTTACATTTAATTCAACAGCCATATGCTACATCTGCCCATGATTTGACTGCATCTTTATAAAGATGGATTAAATAATTTTGCTTAATTTCATTTTTTTATTTGCCCCGGGCATCCAAATTTAAAAGACCGGCCCATAATATAATTTCTTTCGTCGTTGTTACATATGTCTCAAACTGTGAGTTGCTAAATCCTTTAGATTAGGACAAAGATGAATCTCCTTGCATAATATAATATAGATCATTTTATTGTAAAAAATTGAATTCAAAATCTTAACCATCCGTAGAAAAAAGGGCATACTTTAAAAAAATTGGGTGAATTTAATTTGTGAAACCGATACTCTCTTTGTCTTATAAAAAATTGCAACTCATGTATGAAAATAATTGTCATTTTAAAGTATCAATTTAGTAGTAGTATTTAACTCTTTTTCCTAATAAAAATTTGCAACTCATGTTTAAATGCTTTGAATATGTGAATTAAGGCAATCTTATTATACCTAGGAGTGTACGTGGGCCGGATTGAGTTGGATTTGACTAAAACCAAAACCCGAACCACATATGGTATTCCGGATTGGGTCCAATAAAATAACCACCTGTTACAACATTGGACCGGGTTGGATAAACCCACTAATTTACGGGCTGAGTTGGATTGGGTGGGTTTGGTTGGATCGACCGAATTTGCTCAATCCATATACACCCCTAATTATACCACTATCTCTAATACTCAAATACTACATTCATAGCAGCACACACATGTTTGGCATGGTTTATTATACCCAAATACATTATCAATTTAATATTTATCTCTAATGCTCATGGTTTATTATTCCCAATTTCCTAATAAATAATTGTCATCAAACCCAAATAAAAATTCACAAAAAATAAAATAAAATAAAATAGCTTTAATATAACACTAATTTTATTGTTTAAATGAACATAAATAGAACACTTATATGAGCGTAGTAGTAGAGCCACGCACTCAGTGAGTGTCCTTCACACTCACCCGGCCCTCTGTTTCCTCGTCAATAGATAACCAAAAAGCCTTTTCCAATTCTCTCTCAGTATGGGCAAAAAGTAGAGTGAGCCCCCCAACACACATCTTAGATTAAAGCAATTCTAGTAAAGTTATTGATAAGTCACTGTAGCCATATCAGTGAAAATCAATTATACATTTAAGGTAAATGAATCACCGTTCAACATGATGTGGCTTCATGATAAGAAACTCGTGGGATTGTGGACCATATTAAGAACATGGAAGAATCAGGATATTTGCACTCATACAGGTTTGTTACACCCAACTCTTTCAAACACATTGTATTTCCTTTCTAGTTATATTTTCTCTATCACACCATACCATGTGACATTGTCACTGTTCATTACTAAGTGTATGTTTGATTTCACCGTAAATTTTAAAAAATCACGGTGTAGGTCAATGTGTACAATTTCAGTGTCTGTAATTTTGTCTAGCCCATTGACATTTTTAATGACAAACATGTGGTATGAATGTACTATTTGGGTTTGATGAGTTTGAAACATTTGATTTGTTTTTTGTTGAAGCGGGACTAAAATCGATACTATGTGCTACTGAGGATTCAAATTCAAAGACGAAGCGTGTTGTTTTCAGGAGCAAGAAAATTGTAACTATCGTTTCTCCATTTCCTAGGCAAGTTTACCACATCTTTTCATCTGCCCAATTTCATTTGTCAAACCAAAGTGTTAAGAATAGTGTCCCATTTTAAAAGTTCTTTTTCAATGCAGTGGGAATTAAATTGTTCCGAAAAAATTTGTGACATAACAAAAGAGCAATTTTTGTGTGGTCACCTCTTTAAAATTTCAAAATTCATTAAATACTTCTGAAATTTAGAAATAGACAATTAAATTGTAAAGTGTTATCAACCTGTTTGAGTTTTCAACCTCCTTGTAACTAGGTGAATACCAATGAACCAAAACAGCAAAACAATCATCACCAGAATCATCCACATCATCATTATCATTGCTTTCAAAATCAGAACCAAGAGATTATAATCACCCAATAAATCAATCCGAGTTATCAAATTCATAACCAGACAAGAAACATCCATTACCAACATCATAATCTTTATCAATTATCGTCTCATCCATCTTTTTCTCTCTTTTCCTCATTGAAATAGACGAAGTAAATAGAGCAGGGGGCAATTTGATTGAGGTTTTACAATTTCAGGGGTATTTGACAAATTTTAAAATTTCAATGGGGTATTTATCATTTCACTCCTTAAAAAATATCAAATTATATTACTATAGTCCATATTAATGTAGTAGTAAACTCGCATGAAACAATCTCGACCATATATTTTTATTAGACGGTTGTGATGGAAAACTGTGTTAAAAACAATATCTACATATCCACTCTAAAACGAAAGTAGGCATGACAATAAAACTCATACCCGCGGGTGCCCGCTGAAATCCTACCTGCTTTGACGGGGAAAACCCGAGTGTACTAGGTTTGAGTATGAGTTTTCCCCGATTTCAAAATATGGCTTTGGGGTGGGTAACAGGGACATTGATACCCACCCCAAACCCGTCCCGCTTATGTTAAAATTATATTTTACCTCTTTGAAATTAGAAACTCTTAAACAATCTCTTAAATTATATTCATATGTTTATTTTTAATTTTTAATTTGAGTAATAAACACATGATTTTCTCTATTTCTTTTATTTATTTAAAAAAATATTGTTAAAACAAAATAATTTTGGATTTTTAACTTTTTTTTTTAATAAAAAAATATTAAAATGCAATCATAATTCATGTGGAAAGAGACGTAACGGGATACACGAACTCCGTTGGGTAGGGATTTAGGGTTATACTTTTTATCTCCGCATGAAATTGAGATGAGTTTGGAGAAACCCGAACTTTATGGGTTTGAGTTTGGGAAGGGCAAAATCTGCCCCGCCCCACACGTTGCCATGCCTAAATGAAAGTACTATTAAAACTAGGATATGAAGTCAAAAGCTACTCTAGACATTAGTCAATAGTTTAGGCACCTAAACTATGGACACCCTCAAAATTTACAGTTCACATAGTATTTTGTGTGGATAGGGGAAAAGTGCGAAGAATATAAACATGCAGTGCAGGTACCATTATTTCTTTGGGAGAAATCATTTGACATTTGTGATGGTTTGGTAAATGGTGAAGCCATTCTAGCAATCAAAAGGGATACGATAAGATAAGATGGAATAAAATTGAAGATACACACACACGAGGCTACATTTTAAATTTGATGCATAGTACTGGAGTACATATTAGTAGTACTGTTTTCTAGTTCTAGATAATAGATATAACGTCAACACTTCATATTCTAGCTTGAGTTTAGTTGGTTACACAGTCATTATTATCCAATAATAATTCAATGTTACGTCATGTTATCTAAATTTTGATAATATTTTTTAATAAATATTTTACTAGAGGGTGTTTGATTCACAAAATTGCAAACACTAGACAAAATAGTACCGCAAGACAAAAATAAGAGGTATACCATTTTTATTTTATGAATGGTTTACTAATCTAACTTTGAGGTAGTTTAGATTTTTGGCCGCGTTGCATGCTTGCTTTTTGTGACGTTATGGTGGGATTAGTACTTCAATCAATGTGATTTATGGATAAAGTACTTTTTATACTTTTTTTTATTGGAATAGATATTTGTATGGTTAAAAAAAGAGACAAAATTATATGATTAAAAAAAAAAGACCAAACTACATGGAAAGATAATATTTTATATGTTGAAAAAAAGAAAAGAAGGGTATTTTGATATTTTTAATAATTTGTACTCTAGACAAAAATTTGTCCCGTTGAAGGACAACAATTCTTGTTTTTTGTCCGGTCTATGGATATAAGTTTTGTGTAATTTAATGACCATTTTCTAAATCAAACATGATAAAAAAATTGTCCCATTTAGTCGTTAATTTTTTAGAGTATCAAACTTAGTAGTTTACAGTATAAAATAAAAATATTTTCATACATGTATTTATTACTTTTCCTCTCACAAAGAGGTAGTTTTTTTTATTAAAATGAAAAAACACAAGTAACCACCTCTTTGTGAGTGGAAAAGTAAGAAATGCATGTATGGAAATGCATGCAAGTTTTTTCCATAAAAAAATTACTAATTTGAGCAACAGCATTTATTTGCACAAACTAAGAGCCCAATATTGTTTTGGGCTTTAATTCTTCTGTTTGGCCCAACATTGGCCCAGATATTAAAACCAGACAAAGCCCAATTAAGTTATAACCGCTGACTTTAGTTCCACTCACAGTCACCGACGATTCCCCTCTCCGCGCCCTTTGGACTGAGATACGAATTTTCAGCGTTCACCGGAAGTTGAATTCACCGCGACTTTCTACTTATCTGTTCGTTTCTAACTTATTTTTTCTTTAAGTTTTTTGTTTTTGTGTTATGTTTTTTTGCATTTTCGAAATCGAATTTGAAGTTTCCGTTAACGTCGTGCAACAGTTTGCGGTTAGGAATGGACGGTGACGGCGAGGAGTTGACGGCACAGGAGACCGCTTTGTATGACCGTCAGATTAGGGTTTGGGGAGCAGATGCTCAAAGGAGGTAACTCCTTTCCAATTTCTAAATCACTATTTTTTTCTATTTACTTTTGTTATTTTTTAGTTCTAACCTAATTTTATTTGCTTATTAGTATCCTTAACAACTATACTTTATGTTTTGATTTTTTTTAATGATTATGTTGTTTTAGATTAAGCAAAGCTCATGTCTTAGTTTATGGAATGAAAGGAACTATAGCTGAGGTAAAGCTATAATTTTTGTATAATGTAAGCACTTGTATTTGTCATAATGTGTAAGGAGTTTGATTTTTTTGTTTTGTTGTATAGTTTTGCAAAAATATCGTTTTGGCCGGAGTAGGTAGTCTGACATTAATTGATGATCGACTGGTGACTGAGGAAGCGCTTTCTGTGAACTTTCTGATTCCTCCTGATGAGAATGTGTATAGTGGAAAGACAATTGCTCAGCTTTGTTGTGATTCACTTAAAGACTTCAATCCTATGGTTCGTGTTTTTGTGGAAAAAGGTTCTTTCTTACCCTGACCTTGTTAATTTGTTTTCTTCTCCTGCATTGTTTCTTTCTGTTTTTTTAGTTTTTCACATTTTGTTTTGGTTTATCATCCCTTTCTATTTTTGCTTCAGGTGATTTGTCAAGTTTTGACGTAGAATTCTTCGGAAAGTTTGATGTTGTTGTCGTCAGTTGTTCCTCACGTTCAGCCAAAGTACCGTGGAAACTCCTTTATATATCGTGCCCATTTTCTTTACTACTTTATGGATTTCTGATATTCTAATTTTCTTCTAACAATTTATTTATTTTTCTGTAGAAACTAGCTAATGAGAAATGCCGGAAAGCATCAAGACGTGTAGCATTTTATACTGTTGAATGTAGGGATTCTTGTGGCGAAATTTTCGTTGATCTGCAGGACTATAAATATTCAAAGGTATCATTCTTGTAGTCATTGAGTATGTTTGTTTAATTTTAATTGGTTTCAATTGATCTCCTGTTACTTCTCATACGATAACTAATAGTTGGGGATAAGGATAGCTTGATTTTAACCCATGTCATTTTGTACCAAAAACAAACGCGCTACCAAACTGTGCTACATCCCTTTACATTGGTTATCCACCCTTTACGAAATGATGGTTCATAACATACGATAAATTTCTCTTCTATTTAGGGCAATAATGAATATGGAATATATTAAAATCATCATTGGTTGTAGGGATTTTTCCTTGCAATCAGCGATAAAGGTTACGGGGGCAGAGTTGTACAAAATCACATAAAGCAGGAAACCTAGTGAAATTGAAGCTTGGGATGGATGAAATAAATGTTAAATAGCTGTATTCTTAATTATGCTTATGGTTGTGGACTTTAGTTTGTTGGCTATTGATAATTATGTTTTAATAAGAATTTTATAAACCTTGTGTGTTTTTTGCCCTTCTAGATGATAAGCATCGGCGGATGCTGTGCTTGCAATTACAGCAACCACTAATTTTGTTTTAATGTTTCATTCTTCCATGGCAGAAAAAATTGGAGGAAACTATTGAATGCCATCTAAAATATCCAAGTTTTGAGGTATGCTTGTATTAATGTATTATTGTTGCATTTTCTATCCTGCGTTTATTTATCTTCTGTTTGAAATCCACTAATGTCTCTCAAAATAGTACAGAGTATTTACTATTTAACTTTGGGTCTTGATGAGTTGCAACCCTCAAGACCTTCAATGTGTTCCAAATTATATCTTTCGGGTGGCTAAAGAGCAGACTGATTTTGACCAGAATGATATTTGGTGCACCTTCTAAGCTTAATGGCTTACCCAGTCATATACTAACATTAGTTGCCCATGGGATGACATTCAATTCATTATTGTATACACAATGTTCTTATAGTGATAATATAGAAGTCTGTAAGAATCAGCACCCTCCTTTTCTGTCATAAACTAAGTTTAGGTGTGTCATGTTGTAAATTAGACTCTTGCAGATTTCAAAAATACAGATTTTTTTGGTTTTGCATAAAGGAAATTGACCTTTATGAAGTTCAAATAGAAGATCTGCAATTAGGGTTATTATGCACGCCATTCTGTCTAGATATTGGTGGGTTTCAGTCACTGTCACCACAAGTTTGATTGCATTTTACTGTAGAAACACACTGTATCCAAAACAAACACATGCTATGTTATTTATAGTTTATCTGTGTGCCTTACTCATTTTACTTTACAATGAATTATGTCTAGTTAAGAGGTTCATATTCCTAGGCATGACTTTGTCATTTTTGATACAGGATGCTTTGTCAGTACCTTGGAGTGCACTTCACAGGAGAATGTCAAAGCTGTACTTTGCAATGAGAGGTTCGATAAGCTATGCAGTTTTTTTTTTTGGTAAATGAGAGAGAAAGAGATAGCTTACATGTAGGCTTGTTGTGTTTTTCGCCGAAAATAGTCATATTTTCCATGTGAAGTTATAGATTGCAATTTTATGATTGTTCTTTTTTCTAAAGACAGATGTATAATCAATAATATCATTTCATGTCACAGTAATAGAGAAGTTTGAAGAGGCTGAAGGACGTAATGCGGGAGATCTTTCGGATGCAGATCTTTCCAGTGTTCTCAAGCTTAAAAAGGAGCTTTGTGCTGCACAAGTATGCTTGCTGAAATTGGTTATTTATGTTTTTAAAGTTAATTATATTATTCATCCAATCCTTCTGTTTACGTTACAGTCTCTCAATGAATCTCATGTGCCTGATACTCTTCTTGAAAGATTGGTAGCAGACACAACAGAATTTCCTCCGGTTAGTGCTGTTATTGGGGGAATCCTTGGACAGGTATTTTATTAGCCACCATTGTTTACAAGACAATATGTCTTGCAATGTTAGCTGACCACGGTGACTGTTGCAACATTACAGGAGGTTATCAAAGCAATTTCTGGTAAAGGGGACCCCATAAAGAACTTTTTCTATTTTGATGCTTCTGATGGGAAGGGTGTTATAGAAGACATATCTGATTCAAATACTGGAAAGTAAACATCTGAGTCAGTGTTCTTTTCAGAGTCACTGGCAATCTTTGGTTGTGAATATGGAACCTTTGCATAGACAGCAAAGAAAACTAGTAAACTTAAACAGATATCAGTCAAGAGACTTATCTCGTATTAACCGCCTATTTGTAGTTTTCGTAGTTCCTTATTTATTTTGACTGGTGACAATTTAGGGCTAGAATTGTCTCCTAAATGTAGACACCAAATGTATGTATGCTGACCATCAAAGCTGTCTCTTAAGTTACAAAACCTCGTGATGATTTGGAAAGTAGCTTGTCATGTTTATGTTCTGGGGTTCTCCAGTAGGTAAACCTGGTTAATTGAACTAATATATTTGGTGCCTTTTTTTATAGTTGAGTATGTGACATGATTATTAGAACTATCCTAATTGAACTACATGAATACTATTTAGCAATTATCTTTTTCCCTTTGCAAATTGATAAATTACATGCACATCAGAGCTGTGGAAAGTTATTTTCTCTATAAACCACAATTATGGAATTCAAATAGTTAATTTGAAACATTATTATTACATCTATAGCTAGTTTTTACATGTTACATTCAGAGCCTAAATGGGAATATGTACCAAGATTGTTACTCATCAATGGCAATTTACCATCATTCGGATGTTACATTGCAGTTACATTATACAGTTGATTGCTTGTAATAAATTTTTTCAAGATCTGGTCGAAGCTTTCAGTCGACTTCTCGACAGGGTGAATATGCACTCCCTCGTAAGTTGTTTCTACAATCTGCTCCTCTTTGGAATGCCTTTGGATTTGTTTCTTTACATTGCAGCCTCGATAAGTGCATTTGTAATAACTTCTGAAAGTAGTCAAATGAATTTGGAATGAAAATCTAACCAGGTCAGGACACATTGACTAATAATTTTGGATTATAAAAGTCATTTAGTTTGTTCATTTGTTATTGCAAAGATAAAAGTTTACATAATAGTTTTTTAATCATAGTATAGTTTTTCACCTAAGCATCTCCTCTCCCCTACATAAATCAATAAGGAGTGGATTTAAATTTTACCGATGAGATTGCAGTTGTAGCATGTTTTTGTTGTGCAAATTGAATATCTTGAAACTTCAAAGATTAATCGATTAATCTATCGAGTATTGTAGTATTATCATGGCCACAATGCAGTCATAGCATACTAATAATTATGTCTTGATCATAAAGAATAAAAGCAAAGTTTACACTACAAATAAGCAATCAAAACAAAATTATCATAGAATGAGACATACCTAGGATATTTGTTGTTTTTCACTGACTTTTCGCCATACTTTCTCCATCGGAACCCATCATCTAGTATATCAATCTGACTCCTTGTTTGAAATACATATTTGTGCTTCATTGTGTCTTTGCCTCCTTTCTGCCTTGATGTCTCCTTCCTTATAGTTTTTTGAGATAATTCAGCTTTTTTAACATGAATATTAGAGGCATTGCTGGGTTTAACATCAATAGCAGAAGCATCTTTTGAAGATGAGATAGGGAATATCACTTCATGTCTCTCCATTGTTGATTTAGAAAGTAATAAAAATGGTAGCACACGAGGACTATAGCATAAAAAATGTATGTGTTATATTTATAATGTGAAAATATGACGAAGGGTGCATGCATTTTCTAAGGATGAGAAACACGAGGGCTGCAAGATGGTCAACAATCAACATGTTGGTCAAAATCAAATTTATTTGACTATAGATAAAATAAAAGGATTCATGAAATGAAGTCACATAATATTGGATATGCATCACGTACGATTATGTCGTATAAGATGGATCAGCGTGCCGTGAATAACATGGAACCTAATACTACGTACTATATGCAATTTTAAATAGTAAATAAATAAACTATATGCAACTATACTTTTCTATTGAAACCCATACAATTGAATGAATTTCTAATTAAAGTTGCCAAGGCTGAGTCAATTTAGGATGATATCCAAGTGTATTGAATTTCATTGTACATTATAGTTTCGTTTTTTTTTTTTTAATTCTGAAAAAAGACGTGACAATTTTGCCAAACGTACTGCATTAATTCTATGTACATTTTTATAATTTAATGAGAAATATGAGGCACACAACATGGAGTTGGCTTCGTGATGGTCATACAATTCGTTAGAAAGGACCACCACATTTAGAAAGTTTCCATGAAACTGCTTGTGAAAGTATATAGCAATATGTCCAACAGCTAAAGAAACGAGAATCATATTTTTTTATCAAGTAGTTAAAGGACTTAAATTTCAGCCTTATATAATGCGATGAGTTGAGTGTGTAAAATTTGAATCTCCATCTTTTTGTATATAATGTAATTTTTCCTACTAATTAAGTTCAATAAAACAAGACTCATCTAACTACTGAAATTAAATAGTTTATTTTTTACTCACTCCATTCATTTTTATTTGTCGTTTTTACTACAAATTAAGAAAGTGCATTTTTGTATGTTATCTTTCTATTATACCCTAAATTTTTTATTTTTTTTTGGAATATATTATGTACAAAAAAATTGGAACAAAACAAAAACAAACAAAAAAAAGAAACAAAATAAAAACAATAAAAAAATTATATGAAAAAATTTAGTAAAAAAAAAAAGATACAATACAAAAATTATATAAAATCTAGTCAATAAAAAAAGAAGGAAGGAGGGTATAATAGACAAAATATACCATTAAACTATCAAAACGACAATTAATTTTAAACAAATATTTTTTCTAAAACGACGAATAAAAAGGAACGGAGGGAGTAATATATTTTTCTTATATAAGTTTCGGAGGATATCAGACTTACTAATTGATGTTTATTATTTTTTTACGAAATTTAAATGTTTATTATTATATTTACTACAATATATAACACATTTTAAATGTTTTGATTGTTTATAATTTTGGATAAGTTAGATATACAGGGTCGGTTCAATAGAACGGAGAGGATTTATAAATTTATGATAATATTTTAGTAAAATTATTAAATTTTGGTTTATATTTTATATTCAAAACATTTTTAAACACGATTATTTTTTCCATTAAATGTAAAGAGATATTCTTTTCAATTGATAATAAAATCAATATAATATTTGTTGAGAAAGTACTAAATTTGTTATAGGGTTGAGATCCTTCGTTTAATTTCAGTTTAGTTTTCTTCTTTCTTGGCTAATCTCTTTGTAATAAAAACATGTTAATTTACCAATCGTTAGTTGGTTCAGTGGTGATTGGCGCTGAACTTGGTAGGAAGGACCACGGTTCGATCCCTGCAACTGCGATCGGGAGGGGGCTGGAACCACTTGATGCCAGAACTGACCCCCGAACCAGATTAAACTGATGGTGAAAATCAAAAAGAAAAAATGCTAATTTTAAATAAAATTTTATTAATTTAATTTTAAAAATAATTGAATGTGAAGCCTTTTGTGTTACCAAAAAAATACAAGACCTTTGGGTCAAGTATATTATTTTTTCTATTTTTAAAGGTCTAAAAAAGTTGTTTTGGTAGGCCTCAATTACCCATGGACCTGTAAATATAGATTATAATTTACATAATTTAGTGTTTTTTTAAAAATTATCAAATACACTCTTGAATTTGTAAGACATCTATTAAATACCCTCTGCCTCAGTTTGCTCCATCTGTTGTGATGACGTGGGCATTAACTACGTACGTAGCAACTGTGAAATAATCGTTGTCATTAGAGTTCAAACTGATGCAAACTTTAACAGATAATTTTTTACATGTCCACTTGCAAAGATAATTAAACCCTTAAAGAGTTATGTTATGAATTTTAATAGTTAAATTAGTCCCTGAAATTTATAACTTATTGTCAAGCCACCCCCACCCACCCACAAAAATTTCCTACTTAGATACAAAATTCCTCTTGAAATTTTAAAAATAAGACAAAATGCCCCCTACTAAAGTACGTAATTTTTACATGTAATGGAATCACAACATTCAACTGGGGTTATCCATCTGACCACCTACATACTCTAATTTATAATATTCATTTCTAACAAAGATGATGGAGGACAATGAAAAACAAAGACAGTGGCAAAGGATGGTGTAGCTATGGCTATTTGGATCTTCAGTGATCATAGCTATGACGGATATGAGTTTTTTTAGAGAAAGAAGAGACTGTATTTTTGTCTCATCTAATGTGACATCATAAATTTACACATAATCATGTCACATCCCTTTAATAGCCATGTTATCGACTTTAACGGAACAAACTAGCTGAAATGACAATTAAACCTCTTACAAATTCAATAATATATTTAATGAATTTTACAATATCAAAATGAATATTTAACATTTCACTCAATATTTAATATTCGCGGTTAGGGCACAAACTAGCTTGCACACAACCATTTTTTAAATTGTGAGAACACAAACAAGTTCTATAGTACTAATATCATATATATGATATATCTAGAGCTGCTCACATGTCATATATGTGTCCTTGATTGGGTAAATGAGCACATTTTTTTGTCCACCTTCATTTTATTTCAATGGATGGGCTCCACAACGCATCATCTCATGCATCTCCCATAAACAAGAAAATGAAATAATTTCACCACGATATGTTATACCTTTTCTCTAACAATGAGCGATATTTCTGCCTTTAAACAACATATCATGCATGTTTTGTCAAAGATAAAAAAAATATCAGGCATGTCACCATATGGGCTGTGGCTCGATGCAATTTTCTGTGACAGAAAAATATGCGAAAAATTTTACTTGCCATTAAAAAAAAGTAAAATATGCGTAAATAGAAAAAAATTAATCTATGTACCAAAAGAAATTAATCATTATAAATAAATTATCTAAATACGGAATTTTAAAAATAAATACTATATAGGGTAAGGAGAAAATACTTATATTTTTTGTGTTGTATAGATTTTCCGATAAAAATTAATCATCGTTAAACAATGGTACAACTTTTCTACCTATAATATACGATAACAATAAAATTATTAACATTTCTATATATTTTTTTTTTGGTCAACATTTCTATATTTACTTGTCTCTTTTTATAACATTTTTAAAATTATTTATTGTATTATCTATGTATAATTAACTTAAATTTTGGATGGTAATTTGTCATATTATTCTTTTCATTTTTGGTTAAATTTAAAGAATTTCAATTGACACCTAAAAGTGTGCAATTTGAAATTCCTTCCTCCCTATGCTTCAAAATTTTCAAATCAACCCCCATAATTTTTTTGAAGAAGAACAAGAAATATATTAAAATAAATTAAGCACAAGATGTGCCTAAGTATAAGAGTTCATACACAAAGAAACCAACAAAGACAAGGATCATCATGTGTTGAGTCCTATACAAACTTTAAGATTTAGCATCCAATGATTTAGATCAAAACAAAAACCTTTTTTCCTTACCTTTAAACCATCACATAATTGCACTTTGATGGTAAAAACTAACCTGTCAATAGTAACTACCTTTCCACTGAAAACTCTATTGTTTCTCGCATGTTAAATTATTTCGACCCCTAAATCTTTTACGTAAAAAATTGCCCACAAGCCTTTATGTTTTTTACACCAATCCTTTAAAAAATATTAAAATTGCAAATAGGTCCCTATTTTCAATTTTTAAATTTGATCCAAAACTTTTCAAATTTATAAAAGTTGTCCAAAAATGTTAACATTAGAATTTTCAAAAATTATAATGAAGTATTTTGTCCAAACTAAATATAAGGAATTTCAAATGACATCAAGGAATTTGAAATTCCTTCCTCATACATGTTTCAAAAAAATTTAATTGACTCCTATAAACATTGAAAAAAAAATTGAAATTGGCCCCTAAAATTTTTTAAATTGGCAATCAGTCCTGATTTTTTGAATTAAAAATTTGCCACAAAAAAATTAAAATTTATAAAAGTAACTGAAAAAAGTGTACATTAAAAATTCCATTAATATCCAAACAAACACATTTAAAAACAAAGGTAATTCAAATAATTTTTTCGAATTGTTTATAATTCTATATTCTCTAAAATTTGTAATATCTCATCAAAACACGCAGCAAAGTTGTGTGAAAATACTTACATATGTATCAGAATATCACTAATTTTAAATATTATATACGTTAATAATATAAAAATTAAATTTATATTTAAATATTTTTTCTATAAAAATACTAGGTGAAAAAGCTGTATTTATAAATTATATTTTCATAGTTTAATTTATTTGAACGGAATTCTTTTATAGTTTTTAAAACAAATAAAAGATGCATATTGCTTTCAATAAAATAAAATAAAAGATGAGTGTTTTTAGAAAGAGAAGAGATGGGTTAATATCTATCTACTATGAAATGCATACATCAAATACTACAATTTGCAAAAAAAAAAGAGGAATGTTCTCTACTGTCTAGTCAAAGGTGTTCAATTCAATCTTCAAACTTAACTTAACCATTAAGTAACTAGTATTATAAAGATCGAAAGATTGATTTGATGGATCAGTTGAAATGTTTTAACGAGCCATACCTATGACCTATCCCAGTTTGTTTCCAGTTTCCATATTCCACAAACAACTACTTTTGTTGATGCATTTGCTTTTTGTAGAACTACACTAATTAATAGGATATTTGGCGGGGCACTATTTTAGGAGTTAAATGTGGTTAAAAAAGTCTTAAAATGTTGTACAATATATTTTTTAAGATAGGGTAAATAGATTTTTACCCGTGCAAAGTTGCTGAATCTTGATTTACCTCCCTTTCGATTCAACCCTTCTTCATCTTCCTCACAAAAACAAAGAGCCCATTTAAACCCTTCTTCTTTATTTTCGATTTCGATTCTCTCTCTATAGATCTCGATTTATAACTTCTAATGTGTGTCTTGGTGTTTTCGAATTCGAATCTCTCTCTCTTGGTGTTTTCGATTTCGACTATCTTTCGATTGTTAACTTCTTCTATGTGTGTTGATGTTCTTGGAAGGTTCGAAGGTGAGGTTTTGAAGATGAATTTCTAAATTGGGTGAGGGTGATGATCGATGAGTATGATGGTGAGAATTTGTTTGCAGTGAAGGAGATGAAAGAGGATTAGGTTGGAAGATTGAGGGATTAAATTATAAAAATATTATAATCTGATTATTTTAATTTCTTTTTCAATTTTGTTTAGATCTTTTTTTAAATAACAATGATTTGGAATAAAATTTTAAAAATAAATATGTAATATATTTATCTATATGTCATTAAATAAAATAATCAAAATTGAAATAAAAATCCACATCAGTTGCCACATCATCAAAAAAGAAGATTTTCCATCCAGTGGTCATTCAGAAGGTAATTGAAGGAATCTGGACATTGCAGGGGGTAATCACAAAAAAAAATATTGCAGAGGTAAACCAAAATTCGTCAACTTTGCAGCGGGATAAAAACCTATTCACCCTTTTAGATATATAAAAATGTTATTTTTTAAAAAGATTACACAAATTTAACACTATTAAATTATATTTACCTCCTTAATATATATATGTCTCATAGGTACTAATTAACACGACTCTTATTATTTTTAAAAAAAAATGACTCTTGTTAATATTATTGCTTTTAGGCATAAGATTTTCCTTATTAATATTATTATTCAAAAAATAATATATACTAATAATAATATTATTAGTATAATTCTACTAGCTTCAAGAGCAACATAATATATACTTTTGTCAAAAAAAAGAGCAACATAAATACATAATACTTACGGTTACAAGCCTACAAGTTAATTGGCACTGGGCCCAGCAGTTAGGCCCATATTCCCGGCAAATCTTTCCTTTCTGTTTAGTTTGGTCTCTCTCCACAACCCTGACAAGTCATGTGAAAATGTTTCGCAATAGGTCAAATTTAATAAGTTTTGTTGTGATAAAATAAAATAAATATTAATCAAACAATTGAGTTTAAGTACTAGTTAATAAAATTTATATGATAAATTGTTCATAAGAATATAAATTCAATTTTTAAAAAGAACAACTTTGTATGAAAGAAATAATAAAATTAAAATTGATGGGACTTAGCAAGGGACACCAACACCATTGTTTCTGGTGACCATAACCCTTCATATTATAAAGTTCATGTTCAGGTGTTAGGACATTGAGCTTCCACGCCAATGAATACCAAAATGTTTAATAAAATATATGTTGCCATGTGTGTGTCTATTCTATACTTTGGGCTTGTTATTAGACAAGTCATTCATCATTCATTCATTGATCACTATCCTCGCGTTGAAGTAACAAGAAACAAAGTGTATTATGTTTTCTTTCTTTCTTTCTTTCGGTAATTAGACATTCAATTATTTTTTATGACATGTGCTTTTTATGATGTGATATATTATCAGACAAAACAACATGAAGAGGGGCAATACCTTGTAGATTTGCTGGTATATTCAGAGATGGCCTCAATGAAGGGATTTCTTGAGGACCCTGCAAGTTTTTTTTCTTATAAAGATGAGGGCGTAAGCCCAAGGACCCTGCAAGTTTACATACCACATGGAATTGATTTCAATCAGGGGAATAAATGATTAATTTGGTTACACTCCTAGAACAATTATTAAACTGATGTTGAGCAAGTCTATATAAGTTTTGGTTGAAGATTTGGTATTCAATCCATCTGTGTGGTTGTTCTTCGTTTAATAGAGCGATCGTATTTGCAATGTAGACTTTTTAGAAGTCATAATTGTAGAATTAGAGTCAGTTTCGAGTGACTTCTTATATGTAAAATATTTCTAATTAAGGTGTTGAGACGAAATATACTATTAAGAGCAAGCAACGTTAGTCCTTTTATGGTGTGTTTGGTTTGAAAGGAAAAAAAAAGAGGAACGAAAGAAAAACACAGAAACCAAAGAATGAACTTGTATTAAAATAGTCCAAATTTATTCATTGGTTTTTATGTTATGTTATGTTTTTCTTTCTTCCCTCTTTCTTTCTCATAAAGCAAACACTCTCTTAAAGAGAAGTATACCAAAAGAATGGATGAACTAGCACTTATGTGTCATCTAATTGTGATCACTTCAATTTTTCCAAGTTAAATTAATCAAATCCAGCTAACCATGCTTTACTGCAAGCAAACGGCAAGTAGGAATGTGCATGTGTTTAATAGAATCCTCTAGTAGTTCTCCCTATTATTAAAGAATTTATACCACATTGAATTAAACCAATTTGATAGAGACATGTCCACCAAAAATACTTGTCCTCTAGATTGTTTCCTAACAAATATCCTCCACCTTTAAGAGTGTACTTCTGGTACCTCTTCATTTTTTTGAACTTTCTCTTGTACTATTTTCGTTTTCTTTATTTATACTCTGTCAAAAACAAGTGTTTCAATTGTAGGCCAAATTCATAAAAAGTCATGGCGCACTAGCGCATGCAAACGTTGTTTCCCAATTACAATATATCTTAGTCTTACATAGTGATTTGTATATGGTTTATGAATCGGAACCAACAATGTTGTTGCTTCCATATCCATACAATTCATATCTTCCATCAATCCACTTGAGCCACCTTTTGATCACATTATGGGTTTTCATCATCCTATATGTTTGTCCCTCAGGTCAACTTTTTATTGCCCATTATTTTTGAAAAACTAACATATATATCTCTTGTCATGTTTTATTTGAAATTTGTCGTGATTTTTTTTTTTGTGATTTAATTTTGTCGTGATTCTAATTGCATCATATTAAAAGAACCATCCAGTTAATTTTTTTTTTTACTCGAAAACTATTGAAATGAATGAATATCATTTAAAGTTTCCTATGAAATAGATAAATAAATATATTCAACATGATATTTAAGTCACGACGTTAACAATAACATATGCTCATTTTTTTATAAGTATTGTTAGTCTTTAAAAAAAAAAATTAATACGTATAACAAATTGTTAATTGATTCAGTGGTAATTGCCTCTGGATTTGGTAGGGAGGTCACGATTTGATCCCTAGCCAACGGCTGCGATTGAGAGTGACTGAAACCGCTTGATGTCAAAATTATTTCTACTACAATTTCTAGGTAGTTCTCCAATTTTATTTTGTTGAGAGTTTCTCCAATTTTACCCTATTATTATATGGAAATTGTCCATTGACTGGCAAAAAAAATTATTTAATTAGTACTATTATGATAGTAGTAGTGGTAGTACTTAATACGTTGTAACATTGTGCCGTTTGTCAAATACAGAAGTTAATAAAATGCAATAGACAACAAGAACTAAATAGTAGGAGTACTTTTTTGTTTGTAATCAAAACTATCGATCTTTATTTAGTAATCATGATGTTGAGAGGGCTTTCAATATAACCTGTTAGGTACATCAACCTTAAACCAAGTTATATCATTTTCATATAGTGATTATCACTTTTATCATTGGTGTGGTGAAAAAATTTAAGACATTCACCAAACCTTTGCACCAAAAATGAACTCCACCGTTGATTCCTAGCTACAGATACTACTTTTTTTTTTTTTTTTAAAGTTAAATTAGCCCATACAAATTGGTATCAGAGAGAATCAAACATGAGATCTTAAGGAGGAGTATATTCTCAGGTCCCAATCCAATACCACCAGACAAACCTAAGTAGATTCTACATATACTAGTATTTTGAAGATAACAACTCCGAGATTTAGTGTTTCAATTTTTTTTTAAGTAGTCTAATGAATATAAATTTCACCCTTAAATTAAGATAAATAAATGAGATGTCCAAACTTCGAACTCCGACTTCTATATATAACACAATATTCCTACCAACTGAGTTAATCTCATGGAGACATAAAATATTGTATATGAACTTTATTTCAAGTATTGGATTTTTTATCTTCTATTTAATTTTCCTACCGTTGATGTAATGGTAATTAAATAATGAAATTTGTACAAACAAATTATTAAGTAGTTGTATTCGATTATACATATATTTGCTTAATCAATGAACTTGCATGTGATTACTGGAATCATGTTTGGTTTGGGGTTAGTGATAAGTGTATACTGAACACATCACATGCAACATAACTCCTCAACACTGCAACTTAGTGTTCCTAGCTATGTTGCCAAATACCAATACATGGTATTGACAAGCCATGTCTCCATCTCTAGTAGGACCCTCAATTTGTAATATATATCCTTTAATCCATGAAAATGATTTTGTGGTGTGACATGATCTTTAATCCCAGCTATCCAATTTCAAATTAAGGATCTTCATTTTTTAAAGCTGGTTTTATTATTGCATAAATTTAACTAATTTAATTTTAAATTAACGGTTTAAATTATTTCCGCATATAAACATGTTTATTCTGCATCACGAAAACCCTTAATCCTATAGCTTTTTGCGGATATATAGTGGTTGTGGCTAGAGCTGTTTTCTAAATATAGCCCCTTATTGAAACAGTTTTTATTTTTCGCCCCATTGTATTGATTTATTTTTTTAGTTTTTTTTTTTGGTCAATTTATTTTTTTGTTTTTATTGGGTACAAGATTTTTTTTTAGTTTTTTTTATGCATAGATTTATTTTATTTTTTAGTTAGTGAACAAAGATAATGATACATTTAAAATTTGTTTACTAATCAACATGTAAAATTGATTTGCACAAAATATTTCTAAATAATTTAATGGAGATGCGCTGACGGTATAAAATAGTTTTACATGTCACATCAAGAAAATGGGGTGAAGTGGAGGGACATGACGAAAAATGGTCGACAATGTACATATTCGTTTTTCTCATTTCTAAATGTTAAATATGTTTTTTTTTTTATAAGCAAAATATGGGATTAGTAAGGAATACAAGGAATACTCAAACCCTTACAAATCACATGAGGGCGCCCTCAAATGTTAAATATGTTTATCGTCCCTCTAAATATTTTGCATGTAATATTTAGGGATGAGATTCAAATTGTGATACTTCCACTTATTTGCCATAAAATACAAATTTCTAGTAACTAAACTACTTAAAAATACATTGTCAAAAAAATAATTTCAGATAAATATTTTTATATTAAATTTCTTAGCATATAATTGTATATCTTAAGAAGATCACTTTTCTTTAAAACTTTTAATAGTAATAAGTAGTTAAGAATCCCAGTAACGGATGATATGGTAATTAATTGCGAATCTGTAACCATGAGTGCTCAATGGGATTGAGGTAAGAACAACAGCAGAAGAAGAAGAGATGATTCTAGAGAAGTCAATGCATATCAAATACTCCAAACTACGGAGTACGTAAGATGTAAATTTACAATAACAATGGTAAATTGTACCAGTAGTAATGCAATTGTAAGGCAAGTGTATATGCATTACGTACCATGTTCTATTCCATGTGTCTTAAGCAAGAACCTCCCCCGTTGCACGTGCCTCTTAATGTTTGCCACGTATTGTTGATGATGATAGAATGAGTGGCTTCAAACCATATATGGTCCAACAAAAATAATAAAATATTAAAAAATATATAAATTATTATTGGTGGCTGAAATTCAAACTCCAACTACTTTATTTGTGTGTGTGTTTTATTGTCATTTTGTTTATCTTTGTGATTTAATTAAAATTTAGAAGAGTGGTAGGAAAATAATCTGTCCAATAAAGTGTTGAACTTAAATTTCGTATGAATTATCAACATAGTGTGCACTACAAGAATTCATGGAATTACCCACGAAAATAATCCTAGATAAGCTAACCAAATTCCTAGGAAACGCATATTTTCGAGGATTTTTCTGAGGAAAATATTCGTTGTAATTTCAATTCTATTGCGAGGAATTTTCCGAGGAATTAGTGAGGAAACGTGTGTCAGAGATTTTCATAGGAATTTTTCCTAGGAAACATGCCTAGGTAACCTTTTCAACAGACTGTCAAGCGCAGGTCAGAGCAGAGTGATGTGACATGTAGTTTCCTAGGAAAATATTTGAGTTCCTTAACCATTTGTTTTTGGGTTCGACCCCCCGACCGGTGCGTATGGAGAAACATTTGTTGGGAGAGGTCAATCCTAGATCTCAGTTACCTCGAGGAAATTAGTCTCTGCAGTTGCGCGCGGAGAATATCTTTGGTTTAAAAAAAAATTCGTATGAATTTTTATAATATTTGTCTCTTAGTGTGCGTGACAAATAAAAAATATATATATCTTACCTGTTCTAAAATAAGTGATATACTGGTACTTCGACTATAAAAACTATTCGCATTCACATAATTTATTTTGATTATATTTTTTTTAAATAATTTAGGCATTAGAAATTACACTTTTAAGATGGATAAAACAAATGATCGGAATTCGAACTTTTATCTTCTATATATATATGATGCATTGTCTCTATCAACTGAATTAAGTTCACGAAATATTTTGATTATATCTTTTTATTAATGTATAAATGTAAATATAGGATGTTGTTTGATTTATCTCATTGAATATTTATAAAACATCAGTTTTAAATATATATTTCAATTTTAATAATATAACAAAAAATATCAATTTTATATTAACTCTCCATTTCATGTTGAGTTTGTTTGGCCACAAGAGTAAGGAGACTACATATTCAGTTAGTCTCCAAATTTTAATTGATAGTATATCATATTAGATCTAACACATTTTGATTAATAGCACATTTTTGTAAAAAATAAAAATATTTAAAATGATCAACTTTATATAAATTATGTTAGAAATTACAGAGTATAAGATGAGAAAAAGAAAAGAAACCACGCAGCACAACACAACACACACTACACTTCATACATTAAAAACACCTAAACTTTAAGGCAAAAAAATAGCCGCAGAACATTGCTTATCTCCGCAGAGTCTCTCTCTCTCTTTCTCTCTATAATCTCAGCAACTTCAAACCTTTGAGTCGCTCACTCACACTAAACCAATGGGAGAGGTTTGCTTTTAATTTCTTCAATAACTTTCTTCTTCTTCTTCTTAGTTTTCATTTTTATAATATTGTTTCTTGTTCTAATTTGTTATTATGAATATATAGGAAGAAAAGAAACCAGAGGAAACCAAAGTAGAGGAGAAAAAAACAGAGGAACCAAAGAAAGAAGAAGAGAAAAAAGAAGCTGACAAACCCACCGAAGACAAAAAACCGGATGAATCTAAGGAACAAACTCCACCACCACCGCCGCCAGAAATTGTGCTTAAAGTTTTCATGCATTGTGAAGGTTGTGCTCGCAAAGTTCGTCGTTCACTCAAAGGATTTCCAGGTAAATAATCTTACTTTTTCTTTACCATTTTTTTTCGTTTATGAATAATGAATTAATTGTTTCTGTTGTTGTGGTTCATTCATCAATTTTATATTCAGGTGTTGAAGATGTTGTTACTGATTGCAAATCTCACAAGGTTGTTGTTAAAGGAGAAAAAGCGGATCCATTGAAGGTTCTAGAAAGAGTACAGAGAAAGAGTCATAGACAAGTTGAACTTCTTTCTCCGATCCCAAAACCACCTTCAGAAGAAGAGAAAAAACCTGAAGAGAAAGAAAAGCCTAAACCAGAAGAAGAGAAGAAAGAAGAGGTTCATTTTTTAATTCTTTTTTTAGATTTCTCTGAATCTGTGATGAATGAATCAGTTTATAATTTTTTTTATTTTATTCTATGGTGCAGCCTAAGATTACCATAGTGACTCTGAAAGTTCACATGCATTGTGAAGCTTGTTCACAAGAAATCAAGAGACGCATTGAGAGAATCAAAGGTATATTGTTTTTTCAATTCAGATTTGATTTGAACTTTTTATTTCATTCACTTGGTTTAATTCTAAGGTCCCATCACATCCATTCAGGAATTTGTCAGTTATATTCTTCATTATACAATTCATAATTAATTTTAACATGTCAAAATCATCATATTTGGACTATGATTCTCTTATAATAAAGACCTTATTATAAAATATATTCAACTTAATTAAATATATTTAGAAGTGGTCCACAATCAAAATTTCATTTTAAAACAAAAAATTTATGTTATTATAATTATTATTAATGCAGGAGTGGAATCAGCTGAACCGGATCTGAAGAACTCAATAGTGACAGTGAAAGGAGTGTTTGAAACTGATAAATTAGTTGAATATGTTTACAAAAGAACCGGAAAACATGCGGTTATAGTGAAACAAGAGGCAGAGAAAAAAGAGGAAGCAAAAGAAACCAAAGAAGAAGAGAAAAAAACTGTGGAAGGTGAAAAGGAACAGAAAGGAAGTGGTGAAGGAGAGGAAAAGAAAGAAGCTGCTGCAGAGGGAGATGGAAAATCAAGTGATGCTGCTGCAGAAGAAACGAAGGTGGTGGAATTGAAAAGAAATGAATATCATTATTATAATCCACCAAGTATGGAATATTATGCTTATAATCCTACTCAAGCTTACCCTCCACAAATGTTCAGTGATGAGAATCCAAATGCTTGTTCTGTTATGTAAAAATATTGGAATGATAAGGGTAATAATGGAATTATGAAAGATTATGAGTGAAATCTGGGTGATAGCCATATCCTGGGTAAGATGTGCCATCTGAAGTCTGAACTTTTACCTGCAGTAGAAAAGTGTAATCTACAGATGAACTGTAGAATTTTGCAACTTGTACTTTTTTTTTCCCTTTTAAAACAATTAATTGTTATATATGGAAATATAAATAATTAAAGTTTTTATTTTTCAGTATAATTGCAATTTTACATTTAATGCTTTTTACACTCTTTCAGTTTCAAATTTCGATGTTACGTTTTTTTATCCTGAATTACAGATTTATCCTCAGTTTCATTTTAAATTTCTTTGTTTTTTGACAATTTATTTTTAATTTCATTTTGCTCTCTTGAAATTTTGTTTTAATTAATATTTTAAATTGTAAATATTATACAATTTGGTACTTTAATTTTTTTTGTTTAGCCACAATATTGTGTGAACATTCCTATTAGAGATTAAAATATCTTAATATTTAAGAATTAAAGTGTAAATATTTATAATTTAATAAGAGAAAATAAAATACGCATTTTGCCCGTGTAAAATATTTTTAAACTATCAATCAATATGTCAAGTCATCCCATTTAATTTCATTTTTTTAAATGACGTGGAAGATGAAACTATTTATATTAATTGACGGTATAAAATTAATTTATACTGACATTGAATGTTCTTTAAATTCATTTAAAAAATTAAAATAAAATGATTTTTTTTAAAGATTAAATTATTCAAACATTTGTAATTTCTGAGAAAAAGAGGTTAAGTTATATTTTATGAGATTTTAAATTTAAATCCGAGAAAAAAGCATTCAATCTTAAAATATTACCAACAAATATCAATAATTTTTTTTGTCAAGTAACAAATATCAACATTATTATTAGTTGAGTTGAGTTTAAAATTTATCTTTCTTTATGTACAGTACTACCAAAAATAATTACTCCCTCCGGTCTCATATATAAGAAACAAAAAAAATTTACAAAGTCTTAAATATAAGAAAAAGTTACTCCAATCATTACATTTATTTTGAATATTCCAATTTTACCCTTTGTTTTACTTTTCCCCATAATAAATAATAATTTAATTTAAACAAAAAATAAGAGTAAAAGTGGTAATGACATATTTTTCCTAATCATTTACTCCACTTTTTTAAAGGATATGCCTTTTTTTTTATTTCTTATAAATAACACCGGAGGGAGTACGTTGCTTTATTATCTTGGTCGTTTTTAAGGAAAAAAACATTTTATATTTTAAAATTTCCATGTTGTCCGTGACTTTCTTGGGAGAAGTTCTGTTTGCATACTGTTTCCACAAATGGGTTATTTATAGCTGACAACTAACAAGCGTTTATGGCTTTGGTTCGTGCTTTAAAAGGAAAAGAAGATTGAGCTGAAATATGACCCTTTTAAGGATTTTTTTTTTTTGTGGATATTTTTACTATAAGAAATTAAAATGTCACGAATTTGTTTACTCTGAAGATATGTAAAAGCGTTTTAAAGTTAAAACATAAAAAAAATAAATTATATAAGATTATGATTAACAGGGACGGATCGAGAAGTTTTACCCAGTGGGGTCAAAATCATTTATATATAAATACATTGATAAAATAATGACATTGTTTTGTTTAAGTAAATATATTTTTGAAACATCGAATACAAAATTTATGGAATCGTATATTTAAAAATATCAGTCACTTTAGCATTTAAAAAATATAATTTTCCATCATAAAAATAAGGATGACTATTAACTTATATTTTTTGTTGTTTTAATTGAACTTATGTGAACTTATTAGAACTTGTAATAAAAAAAAATACTACTTACTAGTATTAAAACTTGAAAAATACTTCAACAAATAGGTCATTAGTGAGCTGTGTGGAGACAATGAAAGATTTGAAGTGGGGGCAATACATAAAAATGTGTATTTCTTGGTTAAAAAAACAATAGAGTAGTGGGGTCAATTGCCCCCATTTTCCTCTAAGTGGATCCGTGCATGATGATTAACCAACTAATATGCACTTCTGTTGCCTTTTCGCCACATGTGCTTAATTTGAGTCTGAAAATTAATGCTAACAAGCTCCTGTATTTGATGAAACAGAATGGAGGTGGACCCACTAAGGTTGCATCTTCATTTAACTAGGTAGATTATTAATTTGAAATCACTTTCCATAAAGAGGTGAGCAACTCTTCGTCTTCGAGCCAATTTCATTCTCTTACATGCCCCATATTTCGGCATGAAATGTGTCACAAATATCAATCTTTTGAGTATATCTATGAATCCACCGACCATATGAATCATACAGCAAACCACCACACCCAGCAAAGTCTACCAAATTTTAAATTGTATTTATTATAATTAGTCAAAAACAATTGTATTTTGTACCAAAAAAACAATTTTAATTATTTAAAGGACTTATTTTTTTATTTATTGGTCTTTTGAAAAAAATCAAATAATATATTAAAAAACCAACCGTGCACTTCACAGTCAAATAATACATTTTTCATTTAATATTAATGGGTTATACTTAATCTTTCGCAATTTTTTATGAAAAAAATATTTGTAAAAATGTTGGGCCTTTGGCATCTACATGTCCAAAAAAAAATTTGTAAAAATGTTAAAAAAATATTTACTACTAGTTTTTATTTATTTTATTTTTCTTCTTATAATAAGGTTGAAATTGAGCATTGTTTAAAAATCAATCGTTAGTTGGTTCAGTGGTGATTGACGCTGAACTAGGTAGGGAAGACCACAGTTCGATCCCCCGCAATTGTGATCGGGAGGGGGCTGGAACCACTTGATGCCAGAACTGACCCCCGAACCAGATTAAACTGGTGGTGAAAACCAAAAAAAATTGAGCATTGTTTAACAAAAAGTGTTATTCAAGCCACTAGGTTTGGTCTAGTGGTGAGCGTTCGATCCTCTACTCCGTTGTAAATAAAAAACTAAAAGTATTATTCTTTTAAAAAAAAACATAAAGTATTATATTTTTTATACAAAAAGTAATTAAAAGTTGTGTATTTAATTAAGATATTGAAAAGAGATCTATTTAATTTTTAAATTGATAAAAATTAATCATAAACAATATCCTTTTTGCTCTTTTTTTGGGTGATTTTTTTTATTTTGATTTGATTTTTGGTACGTCGTTCGGTGGTTAAAAATTCAGCTTTTTAACTTTGGTACTCCTACTTATTCACCTTAAGAAATTAAAAGTAAAATCAAATATAAGTGAAATGGATCACCTAATTACAAAATATAAATAGCCTAAACTGTTTTACATTGATTAAAAAAAATTATCTAAAAAAATGACAACATAATATTATTGATTGATGTTGTGTATAGCATGCATATAATATACCCAACTATATCACTGTGTCCGGTTACTATATCGTGAGTTTGTTTCATCACCATCCTCTATTCCCGTTTTATGATGCCATGTAATGACAAATGACAACGACAGTAATGGCTTTGATGACTAGTAGTACCGCTAGTAACTCCTTGGATCAGTCTCAGAACAAGTTTCCCCTATCTAGCTAGATTTATGCACCACAGTATCAGTATAGTATAGGGGAAATAATTAAAGGAAAACAGCATGGGATGTTTTATCCACCGTACTGCATATACTACTACTACTAATAATAATAATTTTATTTTTTACTAAAAAAAATATATAGTTTATAAACTACTAAATTAATTATAGTTAAATATATTTTTGGTCCTGTAATTTCACAGAATTTTATTTTTATGGTTTTTTGGAGATTTTTTTTGCACTTTTTAGTCCTTGAAGATTTTTTCGTCGGTGTTTTTAATCCTACTTTTAATCAAACTCTTGTATATCTAGTATACTTTTATATTTTTGAATGATTTTTTGTATTCATGTTTATAATATTATAAGAAAATCTCCGATAAAAATTTATAACTTTTTAACATAAGATGAATTATTGATGAATTTTTATATGCAAAAAACTAAAAAATTCATATTTAATTCATCTCTTGTTAAATAAATTTAAACTTTTGTAAGAGAGATTCATATAATGTACTAAACATGACTGCAGAAAAAAAAAATTAAAATTTAAAATGATATGCACGAGTTAAACACAAGCTGAATGAAAAGTAGCACTAAAAACACAGACGGAAAAAACTTCAGGGACTAAAAAGTGTGAAAAATATCTTCAGAGAGGACTAAAAAAATTCGACGAAACTATAGGGACAAAAACATATTTAACCTAATTAATTAATACGTGGTATGTAGTTGTTAATTGTTATGTACAGTGGTTTCCTTTTGGTTGGTTCCGTTTGATCACACGACTCTGAGGTGGGTAACTGCATACAATGTAATTACACGGATACAAATCCAAACTATATATAGTAATTTGATTATGATGACGGAAACTTTTTGTCGGTTCTATTGTATCGTCTCCGGTATGTTGCGTCGCCATCTATATATAGTGTGAGATTTACTGATTATATTGCATCTCAAACAGTAGCGTATGATTTTTTATAAGAAACAATTTATTTTTAAGTTTACTAAATAATCTATAAATGTGATGGTATAAGATATATAATTATTCAAGTAACTTAAAAATGAATTTGGTTTTCATAAAATGGATCAACATAATAGTGAATGGTTACACCATATGCTTGGTGTTTTCAATATTTTTAAAGTTTAAAAAATATAATTTTTATCACAAATTCCATATTTTGGATGTTTAATTAGTGTTTTTAGGACAATCGTTAATATATTTTTTTTGGTTACCACGATTATTGGTACTGTGTTTTCACTGCTGCTATTGATGACTAATCTCCGTCGGAGAATCTATGGGGCATATAAATTGAGTTCTTCCCTCCCAATCAAATTTTTTCCATACACATGAGCTATGAATTGAAGCACTAACCACATGTTTAAAGAGATCAAAATCCTTATCACTTGTACCAATTTATTGTTGGTAATTATTTTTTCCTACTACATATATTTAACTATTTATTGATCTATTTTCTTTCAATTCTTTAATTTATTTTTGTATGGTTACACGTTAATCTATCTAAGAATATGATTTTTACATTAAATAATGCAAAATATTTAGTAATAATATTTAAAAAATGAAATCCACAAGTTCTACTTCTAAGAGAAACCTTATTACATTCGACTCCTTTAATACACTTGCTTTTAAAACACATGTTAACATTTTTCTTTATTTTTTCCATACCATTAGTATACATTAATTTATTTACCAATTTTTCAAATACTCCCTCCTGTACTTTTTGATATTTATTGAATAAAATATGTATTCATATTATAAAACTTTTTTTTTTGTTTTCTTCAATAAAACTTAATTTTATTTTGGGTTAAATATGTTTTTAGTCCCTATAGTTTTCCATAATTTCATTTTTAGTCCCTGGAGATTTTTTTCACACTTTTTAGTCCCTAAAGTTTTATCAGTTAGTGTTTTTAGTCCCTACTTTTAATCAAACTCTTCTATACTTTCTCATTTTTGAATGATTTTTTGTATTAGTGTTTATAATATTATAAGAACATCTCCGATAAAAATTTAGAATTTTTTAACATAAGATGAATTATTTATGAATTTTTATGTGCAAAAAACTAAAAAATTCATATTTAATTCATCTCTTGTTAAAAAAATTTAAAATTTTGTAAAAGAGATTCATATAATAAACCAAACATGACCGTAGAAAAAAATTTAAAATTTCGAATGATATGCACGAGTTTAATGAAAAGTAGGGACTAAAAACATTGACTGATAAAACTTCAGGGACTAAAAGTGTGAAAAAAATCTTTAGTGACTAAAAACAAAATTCTAAAAAACTATAGCGACCAAAAATATATTTAACCATTTTTTTTTACTCATATTCAAAATCGAAAAGAGTATAGAGTACGTTTTATTTTTTGGAGTCATATTAACATCTAGGGTACATGTTAAAAATTATAGCATTTAATAAAATAGAAGATTGAATACTTAAAATTAACATTTTTCTATTTTTTTGTTAACACGATATGAGAATAGTAGTACTATTAATTTGATATGTAATTGAATTAGACGGGATTAGATTCATTTGATTGTAGACAATTACTAGATTCTCTTGTCACCAAATCATCGGCATAATGCTTTGTTTTTCTCCATGGACTTGCATTGTTTTCATTGAGATTCTTGGAAATGGCATCTCTTTGAAGACCACACCATTAGTCCTCAAAACTAATCCATGGGCAGCAACAAAAGAAACGGTTTTTCCATTCCAAGTAATGTGATTCTCATTTTCCCAGGTAGTATATAATGCAAAATCACTCCCCAATGTACACTTCAAAGCACACTGAATTGCATGAGATCAATGGAGTATATTGATTGAGATTTTAGTAAAGTTCAAAACTTCAACAAATCAATTTCATCTTGATTACTATCATCGTTCCTTCATGCATGCATAGTTAATTTGTTTATTATTGTAGGACCACACATGGGCCCCCAATATCAGGCCCAATACCAATTTGTAAACCAAATGTTATTTAAGTTGATTCACATAGTGCTATGAAACTTGGACATTCTTTAAATTAGACGTGTTTTATGTTGGATTTGGATATGTGTTGACACGACATTGAGATTTATAATTATACCGAATTATATTATTTTTTTCAAATTATTATTGTCGACATGTCATTGTTCATATGTCAATTTTATCGTGAGTTACTATCTACTAAAATGTCAAAATATTGTAGTTTTGTTTGATTATAGTGCGTTTTTATCGTGGTACCAACAAAAAATGTGCATTGATACTTTTATCATGTATCGATTAAATGAGAAAAATGTACCCTGAAAAAAGAAAAGCAAAAGGAAAAAAGAAAATTTTGAAGTTGAATCCAATGAATTTAATAATAACTTTAAAAAAAATGCAAATTTTGAAAAAAAGAAAAAAAAAAGACCCTTGTCCTCTGACAAAGGTACTACCAATAAAAGTTGAACTAAGTAGGTGATTGTATGGTGGGTTTAATATTAATAGACCAAATAATAATAATAAGTAAAGCCACATATAATTTATGCACATGCAATGCCTTTTTGTTAATGTGAGTTCATGAATATTAATTGTTGAAAATTGAAAGTGGTATTGTCGAGATTTGTGCCAACAAACAGGATCGATACATAAGTTAATCATGCATCATGGCAACATATATTTGATTATATGTAACTGTCTATGTATGACTCAAAATTCTAATGCGAAAAGGTCCTATAACTGTTTGTTGTGCCTAATTAAAGATTCCAACTCACATGCAAAATTCATCATTCTTCCTGCTTAGAGAGCTTTTGTTTTGTTTTCTTCTGAGGAGAATATTGCTAAAGTTTTGAGATTTAGCTGTGGCCTTTTTTTAATAAAGCAAAAGTTTATTCAATTAATAAAGATACTTAAAATTAGCATAGAAAGTACCTAGATAAATAACAAAGCTTATTGGTGGGACAGTGTGTTCCAATTATGGCATATTAGAATTAGTAGTGTGCAAATCAATAAATTATACGTAGTCTTTTACCACCAATTTAATCTAGTTCGGGAGTTAGTTTTGTTATCAAGTGGTTCTAGTTTTTTCTCGATTGTAATTGTGGAAGATCGAACTATAGTCCTCCCTATCAATTTCAACATTAATAACCACTAAACAACTAACGATCGATTATACGTGGTGTGGATGTGATCATATATATGTTAAATTTTCCCGCATGAAGCATTCTCAAAAGACAATAATAACTAATACTAGTACACCTTGGCCTTTATACCTACTATACTAGATTTCAATTAGTGGACACACAAGAAAATATATAGAAAAAAATACTATACTTTGTTGAAAATACAATTTTGATGAATTGGTTCCTCATGAAGCTAGAATGCCAAGTTCAGCTGATAACGCAAGACACTTGTAGGAGATAAGTGAGTGATACCTAAAAGAGAATATTCGAATCCCATTAGATAATACTAGTAATATTGACATGCACATGATGAGACATGACATAACTCCCCTACTCATTTTTTTGTCTCTAATAGGCGAAAGTTACTAGTACAGTATTTCTTTTTTGTTTTCTTAGGGTAAATTAATATGAAGAAGTTAAGAACTGGAGGAGAGTAGAATAGGTTAGTGACGCAATTCAAATCATGTCCTAAGGACTACTTGTGGTTCCACCTTCATTCGTACTCCACCACATACTTGTCTTAACTCTATAGTTTTAGGCCATACTATATTACATTTACACGCATCCTTGCAAGAGCCAGGACAGGAGGATAAATACTTTAGGGATGTACATGGACTATTACCTTAGTCCTAATAGGCCAGGACTATAACATTTTGAAGCTTAGCCAGCGGTCAAAAACCGTTGCATAAACATAAAGACAATAAACTTACTTTTCAACCTCAAGTCCACATATTCACGGTTTTGTCCTTTATAGAAAAGGCGTCTCGGTGATTTGAAAGGTGTGGGTGTTGTATATAAACTACCATTTGTCTACCAAATGATGTTTGACTATTTTGGTGTATCCAGAACAGAAGCCCCCTCAGTCGAGGCTAAGGGGCTAACGAGTGTCGACCACGGGCATGCGCGGGGAACCCCAAGTCGTTTCCCACAGACGGCGCCACTGTTCAGAGTTGACCTCAAGTTCACATCTCCGAGAGATTGTCCGCTTTGGGGTTAACCCGTCACGGTTTTGTCCTTCACAGAAAAGGCGCCTCGGTGGTTTGAAAGGTGTGAGTGTTGTATACCCATTTGCCTCGAGTACCAAGCGATGTGAGACTATTTTGGTGTATCCGGAACACTTACCTATAACCAAAGGCAACAACTCAACAACGTTTTGTAGCGCACCTTATCCGACCGTGACCTTTTTTATTGGCAACTGTTTTTTGAGTTTCGCCCACAATAATACATAACAGCTCCTTGAACCTTTAAAAGGCAGGGGCAATAGTTTTTTTAACTTTGAGGAACGGTTATTGAATTATTGCTTAATTATTGTACTAGTGTGTAAAAGTGAAATATTTCGGATTCAAACTCAGCTATACAAATATTATAACGTCCTTTTAGTTATCAAGGTCCTCACACTGACACCAAAATTAAAATTAACGTCATTGCATTGTATGGTATGAATTAACTCTTTTTTTTTTTTCAAGAACTATTTAGATAAACAACTTATTTGCAATTTATACCACAAATGATAAACACTTCTGAATTAATATTTAATGGTCATGATTAGTCATGAATTTATATCACATGAGCAATACTTCCCTCTCTCTCATGTGAGCAATGTTTGCCTCATTTCTCCCATTCATTAAAACCAGAGTAATTCAATGAGAAAAAAGAAATAGGATTTTAACTAATCGTTAGTTAGTTTAGTGGTGATTGACGCTGAATTTGGTAGGGAGTACCATGGTTCGATCCCCGCTACTGCGGTCGGGAGAGACTGAAACCACTTGATGCCAGAACTGACCCTCAAACCAAATTAAACGGATGGTGAAAGCAAAAAAAAAAAAAAAATATGGTTTTGCCTTCACATAGAGTATTTCAATTTTTGTTCCTTTTTTTTTCTTCTCAAGTAGTTCAGTGATTAGAAATTCCACTTTTAAAACGGATAAGTAGGATGACCGGAGTTGAAACTCTAATCCTCTACGTATATAATACAATATCCTACTACGTTCATGAGATCAAAGTTTTGTTAGTTAAACCATATCACATAGAGTATTTTTATTCTTTTATTCCTTAAATCTAAACCATGAATGAATTACATTGGACGGAATTTCTCATGAACACCCATTATGCATGTCATCTCACCTCTTGATTATGATAAGAATTTGAAACATATAAGAATTTAAGAACTCATTCCGAGAAGGAGAAGATTGACCAAAATTGATTAAATGTAAAAGTAAAACGAAATAGAAATTGCAGTGAAACTCATGGCATTGGACTCATGTAATATATGAGTTTGACTGTTGAAACACAAATTCAATCCACCACTCCAATCCAAACAAAAGAAGCAACATCCATTGAAGCATGAGAAGAGTGTGTGTGAAATTGAATTGGACGAACACGGGCTGAAGCTTAAATCTTTGAAGTTTTAATACGAATTAAGCAAGAGAAATTTGAGAAATTAATTAAAAGAAATAAACTCAAAAGTGGACCATTAAAATAGAATGGAGAGATAAGATTTGGAGTAACCTTAGTTACTAGAGTCGATATATCTCTCCTCTGGTATAGATTTGACTGAAGTTTCCACACTTGTGGGACTGAAGGTTGGGAAGGTTTATTGTGAAACGTTCAATCCTTAAAGCTGCTTCAAGCAAAATAGTCAAATATGAGAAAACTTATTATGACAAGCAATAGTTTTTATGTCGTTTGTATTTGACATTTTTGGCTTTCAAGCACCAGAAATTGTAGAACTTCTGAAAAAAATTGAAATAGTCATGGTCATGTATGTGTCGTCTAGGTCTACGAATATAGTCAAAGATTCGTGATATTTCTGTGTCAAGTAAATGGACAAAATTTAAATTTTAATTATGTTAAATATTAATTCATGTAGCTCAAGTTAACAAAATGAAATGAGTTATTTGTGTCTATAAGTAAATTGTGCATATTCAATCCCACAATAATTTTTCATTTTCCTGCACTTAAAAAATAGTATCCAACTTAGTTGAATATTTAAGTTGTACCATAATTTTTATATACAGTACTTGATTTCAACTCTGATTCAAGTCCTTTTGTATAATTGAAAAGAAAGGAAAAAAAAAAAAAAACTCTAATTCTATATGAATGGATATGGATTCATGATCAAAATAATTATATCTGCAAGATCTGCATAAATGTTTAGATACAGAGTAATTGTACTTGTTGGAGCATCTCATAAGAAAATAATAGCTAGTACCTTAATTTAGATGGAAATTAAAATGTCAAGGACATGTGGCTGCTGTAGCCACATGCCCCTTATAAGCAAATGCAATCTTGATAACCTTTTCCAAGAACTGACAGTACCTTGTTGTGGAATCATTGTAAGGGGAGGCAGGCCCAGGCCCATAACATAGTCCAAAAGAAAAAAATAAGAGTTGAATAATGTACCCTACAAAATGAAAGTAAAATATAGTGAGAGAAATAGCTTCCTTATTCGATTTCTTTCAATTCATGATAAAATTATTGAGCTTCATATTACTGCTGATAACAGTAAATATCCATTTACTAATAGTCATGGAAAATCAACTAGAATATCATGATGACTGAAGAAGATTTAGGACCATTTAGGGTCACTACATGAATTATCATATATTTATATGTTTTATTTAATGTCACATGGTTGATCAGAAAAAGTTTGTACTTTTAATCAAAAAAAATGTAAAATGAGAGATAAGTTATATACTGTGACACTGAGTGGGTGTCTATGTGTGGGGTAATGTTAATTATATTCCCATTACAAGAAAAACTTTGATTCACCACCAAACAAAGGGTGATTCAATCATCAATTATTTAGTGTCACATGTCTTCTCAGAGTTTTGGTTGGATGAGATTAATGCTATTGAAAAGGCAACTGAGAGACTCTACAGACTCATATTTCATTATTGAAAAATTACTTCTCCTTTTTTATACATAATTAACCTTCTAATTTGCAGGAGAATGAATTCCGATAATTTAGAGTTCGGTTGTAAAGTAAATAAAATTTGATAAAAAATTATTTTTATAGGAATGTAACTCACTTTCTTCTTCTGAACGATTGATTTCAGGAAGACTCATTAATTATTTGAGCACAATAGCTTGGTTTATTGAAAAATTACTTTATGAATTGCTTACTCCATAAATTTCATTGTCTTAATTGATTACACTTTTTGAAAAAATGATGGATTCAAAATGGTCTTGATTTTTCTTTGATAAGTTGCAAAAGCTGGTGGATGTCTAAAATTCTTTTCGTATGTGATTGGCAGAGAACAAAGACTAACTAGATGATTTACATTCCACTAGCATCAAATCAAAGTAAACACATGTACTCTTTATTATTGTATATGTAATATGTAGATCCTCTATACTTCTGATATGTAAGTATTAACCTGTCAAAATATAAATAAATGTATGTATTACAGTATTATACATTTATACTTCAGAATTAGTGAAACCGGATTCTATAGACTATTGTCACGGCATGAATTTATGCAGTCAAATGATCTAAGATTTTTTGGTCAAGATTAAACTGTCAAAATATTAAATTTGGCAATTTAAATTCTTTTTAAAATGATCAAAGTGTACGTTCAAAAAAAAAATGGTCAAAGTGTATGTTTTGTAAGCTTAAAAATCCATAGCAGAAGAGAAGCTACAACAAATAGAATTGCATAAATGCATGTCTACCTCCACACAAACCACGAAACAAACATGCCAAAAATCTAGGACAGTAGTACTTATTATTATAAGCAAATTTAATCTTTTTAGGTTTATTGCATATTTAATGTATCTCGATATTTTTTTTATGCACCACTAAATGCTTCATTACATATTACTTTCTCCTTAATTATACTCTATCCGTCCCATTTTCATTGTCACATTTGACTATATTGCCTATTCACACATATTGTTTTGACCATATTTTTCTACTAATAAATAAAAATAAATATTAACACATAAGATGTTGTTGGATTCGTCTCGATGAGTATTTTTAAAATATCAAATTTTTATAATTTTTACTATAATACAATTAAAAATATTAATCGTCAAAGTTATGCATCGGCATGCGTGAAACAGTCAACTGTGTCAATCAATTTGGGCGGAGGGAGTAATTAAAAGTTATTTTTTAGATTCATTAATGTTAGAAATAATATGAAACCATTGATGTGACTCTATCCTAATAGTTTAAGCTTTTGAGATAATCGGTTATTTGACATGGTATCAGAGTCTATATAACTAAGTGGTCTAGAGTTCGATCTTTGCTCCCCCCACTTTCTAATTAAAAAAGTGGAACTTAAGCATATGGTAGGTGGGCCTATGCATTATCCACGCTTCAAGCCCAATTGGACTCTTGCGTGAGGGGTCGTTTTAGAAATAATATGAAACTATTGATGTAACTCTATCCTAACAGTTTAAGCTTTTGGGATAATCGGTTATTTGACAATTAAATTTCTTATGAATCTAGTCTATAGTTAGATTCATGACTTATTTAATGAATTTGAAAATTAAATTTTTGGTTATAATTAAGGCTGGAGGGGTCCACAAGTCCTAATTCAACCGATAATAAAAATGTCAAAATTGTTAGGTTAAATATCATGATTGAAGTTCACACTCCGACTCATTCACTTATGTATGTAAATTTATAATAACTTTGTCATTTCGTCTATTTATCCGAAAAAGAAAAAAAAAACCCGAAGGGTGTATCATTGAAGACCAAGTATCCAAGTAGTCTTGGATCTAACAGCCCCCGACCCCATCTTGACAATCCCAGAGCTGCCACCTTACTATCTTCTCCACCTCCTCTCTAATAGAATTGTCGTATTCCGTGAGAATCGAACCACGTACCCTAGAGTTCAAATATATGTTCAATCAACTTAAATTGGACGGTATATTCAATCATAGCATAGAACTAAAATTACTAAGATTTTTTTTTTTGTTACAAGATTGCTAAGAAACATGTTAACAACTCTACGTGAGTGTTTGTTTAGGTGGAAGGAGTAATCTAAATGCAAGTCTGCATGAAGTTACAAATAATGGCTTCTCTATTAAGTTGACTGGTGGAAAAATGCAAAACCAAACTCGATTTTATCATTAAAGACATGCTAAATCCACCCTTATACAAATAATGCCACCATTTTTTCTTTAGGGCTATATCCCCTTACTTGGGCACAATCACAAATAAAATATATTTGGGCGCACACACATGATGAGGAAAAAATAAAAATAGAATAATTAAATCACATCACTTAAAATTAACTCATTATTTTATCTTTAAATTTTAAAAATTTCTGTGTGTGTCCAACAAATGTCATTTGGAGTTGTGGCTAGGTAAGTATCACTCCCCCTTGAAACTATTTTTGCTTGAGACGAACGAAATGAATTAAAATATCATGGGACTAAGAACCTTCTTTTTAATCAAATTTAGCTTTTGGACCGTTCGGGGATGGTAAAAATGATTTTGGGCCTAAAGATTTATCACATGCCTTCGTTTGGTTTGTTCAATTTTATTTTGAAAATTTGTTTTAAGGCTCCCATGCATGTTGCTCTTAGGCCCCCAAAATTTTAAAAAAATCCTTCATTTTAGGCCTAGTGTGGATGAGATTATATCTTCCAAAATGTCATTATAGATGAGAACATATCTTTTGAAGGATATCAAATGGGAAGATAGGATCTGAAATGCCACTTGATTTCGGAATATAGCTTCTAAAATATCAGGTAGTGTGGGAAGATATGATTCAAAACAACTCAATAGAAGCGGTTGGAAGATATGTTCCAAAATCTCATGTAGTTTTGGAAAATACCCACAAACCTGTTTTATAACAAGAAATTCACAAACCTTCCATCAGTTATCTTTTTTACATTTTATTTAATTGCCAAAATCGAGTTTAAACTCCAATTCACCCCAACGCCATCAATCTAAATCCTTTCATCCACTTCAATCAATGTTTTTTGTCTTCCCATTTTTGTATTGTTTCACCACCCGTTTAATCTGGTTCGAGGGTCAGTTCTAGTATCAAGTGGTTCAAGCCCCCTCCCGATCGCAGTTGCGGGTGTCTTCCCATTTGTTGTTTATGTTGGATTTTGTCTTGATTTTGAATATATTTGTTGAACACTTTGCTTCTAATAATATCTTTATTGGAATACAATACATGGAGAAACCTATAGATAAATTAACACAATCACATTCAAAGGATAATTTTGTTTTTTCATATTTTTATTATTCACGCCTTGTATTTTCAGTCCACAATTTCCCAAAATGTCAGTTCATTATTTTTTTTTCCATTATAAAAGAGACTAAGCCCAAAGAAAAAATTACACGAAAATATATAATATGCGAAATATAAATTTTTAGAAATATCATCTATTACACAAAAATATAAACTCATTATTTCCTGATTGAACTGTGAATTACCCAAATTATTTTTTTTATATTAAATTACTAATAATAATTAAACACACGGCATGAGATATTTGACATTGTATTGTTAACATACAAAATCCATAACACATATACCTTCAATTCACCAACACCAATAAATCAACAAATTAATTAGTGGTTTTATAAGATCAAGATGATATGTGTTAGAATATAAGAAACTATTTCATAATATAAACATGTTAACGAATAGAGATGTAAAATAGGAGACAGAAAAGGAGATTAGAGTTTCAATAATATTACATTAGTATTTCTTCCCAAAATAAAAGATTACAAAAAGAATATATAGTAAATCTAAGAGATGCTCTAAAAATATAAACTAGTCGTACAAAATAACTTAAGATATTCTAACATATTATAGAGGAAATAACTAATCAAATTGATGATTATTTTTTATATTATTAATATTATTTTGTATGATTAGAATATAAATATTTTGGTCTCGTAAACATAGTCCAGTTGGTAAGGACATCGTATTATATATGCAGGGTTTAGGGTACGAAATAAGATTTTCTGATTTATTCACCTCAAGGGTTGAATTTCTACCCACACTAAGCTACTTGACAAAAAAATATTTTGTATATTTTTTTATGAAAAAAATATTTTTTATGTTAGTTACATGAATGACTACTTTTTATGTTATTAATGTTATTTATAATTTAAAGGTTAAATATGTTTTTGGTCCCTATAGTTTTGCAGAATTTCATTTTTAGTGCCTGAAGATTTTTTCCACACTTTTTAGTCCCTGAAGTTTTCTCAGTCAGTGTTTTTAGTCCCTACTTTTAATCAAACTTTTGTATACTTTCACATTTTTGAACGATTTTTTGTATTCATGTTTGTAATATTATGAGAACATCTACAATAAAAATTTAGAATTTTTTAGCATAAGATGAATTTTTATGTGCAAAAAACTAAAAAATTCATATTTAATGTATCTCTTGTTAAAAAAAATTAAACTTTTGTAAGAGAGATTCATATAATGTACTAAACATTACCGCAGAAAAAAAATTTAAAATTTCGAATGATATGCACGAGTTAAATGAAAAGTAGGGACTAAAAACACTTGGTGAGAAAACTTCAGGGACTAAAAAGTATGAAAAAAATCTTCAGGGACTAAAAATGAAATTCTGCGAAACTATAGGGACCAAAAACATATTTAACCCTAATTTAAATAAGATTATTCTTTTTGAATTTTTTACTAAATGTTAATTTTTAACATTCGAGATCGGCCTCAAAATAGTCGAGACTGGTCTTAAGCACTTAGATGAGATTGTGCGGGTCTCTTCTAGCTTAACCAATGTCTTGAGTTCGATCTTTGACTTGTGTATGCAACAATGTTAAAACTCTTAGAGAAAATTTTCATCCATTTGAGTCCTACAAGACTCGAGGAATTAATCATGCAGTTGCGCGCAGAGGATTCCAGACTTACGGAAAAAAAACCTAATTGTACAATCATTTTCACTGTGTTGTACTATTTGGTGTTTATGTTAAATTAAAATTATGTTAACCAAGTCTTTTAATTTCTGTAATTTATTTTTGCTGGAAAAAATATATCTACATATTCATTATTGTGAAGTGTCAACTTGAATATAAAAGTAAAAAAAAAACTCGAGTTTTTCAATCAAAATTTGTGATAAAATTTAACTTTTATCATTTAAAGTTTCAAGCCCATTAAAAATGAAATAGAATGGCCCAATGAAATTAGGCTTAGTGTTGTTATTTAAATTTGAAAATTGCTTTTTGGGCCCCCTATATTACTCGCAGGCCCCCCATCTTGACCAGTTTGCCCTTAAAACTATTTTGGTACGTAATTACCAAAATACGCTTATTTTGGTACTAGATACCAAAATGACAAAATAACATTAATTTGATTAGTTTGGTACTAATTAATTACCATAATACGCTTCGATTGAGTTTCTATCTTCCGAAAACGTTTAGGTTCGGTTTCTATCTACCAAGATGGTGAAAATCTAGCAAAATAACATTAATTTGGTTACTTTTGGTACGTAACTACCAAAATGGCAAAATAACATTAATTTGATTACGTTGGTGCGTAATTACCAGAATACGCTTCGATTAAGTTTCTATCTTCCGAAAACGCTTAGGTTCGGTTTCTATCTACCAAAATGGTGAAAATGTGGCAAAATAACATTAATTTGGTTACTTTGGTACGTAACTACCAAAATGGTGAAAATTTAGCGACTGTTATTAATTTTCACAAATTTGCTCATGGAATACAAATGTTTCTAGTAGAAAAGTATTCACCTTAACACAAAGAGCTAGACACTTATTGTATTAGTACTAAACACCTAAAAATCAAAGTTTACTCTTAATGTCCATAAGTAAACTTTGATATCTAGGTGTTTAGTACTAATGCTATAAGTGTATAGTTGTTTGTGCTAATGTGGAGTACTTTTCTACTCGAAACATTTGTATTCCATGAGCAAATTTATGAAAATTTATAATAGTCGCCAGTTTTTTTATCATTTTGGTAGTTATGTACCAAAGCAACCAAATTAATTTCGCCAGATTTTCACTATTTTGGTAGATAGAAACCGAACCTAAGACTTTTCGAAAGATAGAAACTCAATCGAAGCGTATTATGGTAATTATGTACCAAATTTAATCAAATTAATGTTATGTTGTCATTTTGATAGTTACGTTCCAAAATAAGTGTATTTTGGTAGTTACGTACCAAAAGTAACCAAATTAATGTTATTTTGCCAGATTTTCACCATTTTGGTAGATAGAAACCGAAACTAAGCGTTTTCGGAAGATAGAAACTCAATCGAAGCGTATTCTGGTAATTACGTACCAAAGTAATCAAATTAATGTTATTTGCCATTTTGATAGTTACGTACCAAAAGTAATCAAATTAATGTTATTTTGAAAGATTTTCACCATTTTTATAGATAGAAACCGAACCTAAGCGTTTTTGGAAGATAGAAACTCAATCGAAGCGTATTCTGGTAATTACGTACCAAAGTAATCAAATTAATATTATTTTGTCATTTTGGTAGTTACGTTCCAAAATAAGTGTATTTTGGTACTTACGTACCAAAAGTAACAAAATTAATGTCATTTTGCCAGATTTTCAACATTTTAGTAGATAGAAATCGAACATAAGCGTTTCGGAAGATAGAAACTCAATTGAAGCGTGGTAATTACGTACCAAAGTAATCAAATTAATGTTATTTTGTTATTTTGGTAGTTACGTTCCAAAATAAGTGTATTTTGGTAGTTACTTACCAAAAGTAACTAAATTAATGTTATTTTGCCAGATTTTCAAGTAGATAGAAACCGAACCTAAGCGTTTTCGAAAGATAGAAACTCAATCGAAGCGTATACTGTTAATTACGTACCAAACTAATCAAATTAATGTTATTTTGTCATTTTGGTAGCTACGTACCAAAATAAGCGTATTTTGGTAGTTACGTACCAAAATGGTTTTAAGGGCAAACTGGTCAAGATGGAGGGCCTAAGAATAATATAGGGGGGCCTAAAAAGCAAGCTTTGTTTTTACTAAATTAAATTTAAACGCTATAGAATTATAAAAAATAAATAAAAAATTTAAAAGCAATAGAAAAAAAAACTCAGAATTGGGCTAAAATATATCAGACTTTAATGACAGCCCAAATCTGACTACTAATCAGACCGAAACACACAGAAAAGCTTCATAAAACTTATAAATTACGTCATGTATTTTAAAATAAATATGGTTTAAAATATAAAAAAAATATAATAATATTATCAAAAGATATGATCATTTTTTTTTTTAATATTTTAATAGATGAACTTAATTTACTAGTATTATTGGTTTAATATTTTGAAAGTAGCGTATATCCAATTAATCTGAGGTACAATTACACTAACAGTAGAATCTAAAAATAATTGTCCACAATAAAAAATAGGGTTAATTAAAATTTTAAAAAGTATCTCAAATTTTATTTTTAGTTCATATAAAAATTTAGTAAGTTTTGGTGTTCAAATATTCTCAAAAATAGGATAGATTAGTGTGGCAAGAAGAGCAAAATAGAGAATATTCTCTCAGGTTAGTTAATCCCATGTTAAAGTCATGGTTGGTGGTGATGTAAGTATCCTCATGAATGACATGTTTGGTACTTTCTCTCATATACTCTAGTGCTCAATTGTTTTAATGATTCGACTGATCTAGGTTACACTACACACATATTATTGTTATCGTTGTTGTGGTAGTTATAGAAATTCAGTTGCAGTGAGTTTGTTTTGATTAACACAAAACATATTGAAGTGAAAGTGTCTCACACTGATTCAGATTTTTTAGAATTGTGTCAATTAAAGTTAGGATGAATACACTATTGTTTATATTAGATTATGTTCTAATTGTTTAGAGTATACTATTGTTTATTCTATGGTCTATGAGATACTAAAATTAGCATTAGTATTAATTTGTTTAAGAGTGATAAAAGAATCACTAGTTCCTTTAAATCAAGAATGATCATAGTATCATACTCCCTTTATTTAAGAGTGGTCTTAGTACCATATTTAAATTGAATGATCTTAGTTACCATATAAGAATGGTCTCAGTACCATATTAGAATGGTTATAGTACCATATTAGAATGGACTTAAAACCAAAGCGCATTGGTTTTAGTGTCATATTGAGGGTGTAATTCTTGCCCGATATCTACAGTGCAGTATTTATCGGCATCAGTTGAACTGGACTGTTTTATCCTGGGGACTTCGTGGTTGATCGTCTGCCTTGCAGAATTTTGGGCAGTGCCGCGAAACGTCTTAAAGAAAGCGACCTAGTACGCGACTCAATCCAGTAATATTTTCGGTAGCTGAAAATTATTTTAGACAATTTTTGACCTCGGAGACAACAATTTTAAGACGTTTCCTTTCTGTCATGTCTACCGAAGAAATTACTTGCTTAGATTGTGATGCTACTTACTAGAACAAACCATTTGGTTTGAAGGATGTCACTTCAAATATTGGCAACAAAATTATGTTTTTATAATAACGAAAGAGTTGCTAATGTTTTGAAGAAAGATGTTCCAATTTACTTTGGAAAATTGAACAAGCTAATAAGGATAAAAAGCTAAACAATATGCCATCGAATTTTCTGATAAATTGTCTTCGCATTGAAGAAGAAACTAGAAAGCAAGATCAGAAAAAGAAGTGTTTGTTGTCTTGAACAACAACACTAGAAAGAAATTCACAGGTGAAGCCAACTGAAAAATTATTCAAGAATCAGATACACACTGTGAATTAAAACAGTATATGCGAGCTTGATGCTACATTGACTATAACCAAAAAAAAAAAATCATCACTTTTATTGATGACTGTTAAAGTTATATTTTCATATATCTTATGGAAAAAAATAAAAGTGAAAAATGATAGTTTTGACATGTATTAAATATTTGGGCTGAACTTGAAAAATAAATCAATAAGAAAGTCATGTACCATCACAGTTATAGAGGCACACAATATGATTTTCACACATTTAATGAGTTTGAAATTAGTCATGAAACAACTGCACTTACTATTTTGAAATGAACGGTAAAGTGAAAATAAAGAATAGAACCTTTACCGAGGTAGTTGTTGCAATCATGTTTAATTTTAGCGTTTCATCTTATTAGTGGGGGAATTTTCATTAACTGGTTGTTTTGTGCTAAATAGAGTGCCTAAGCACAATAACAAAATTTCTATTCATGAAAGTTTGTAGAAAAGACAATATAATTTGTCTTCATTTTGAACTTGGAGTATTTTGACGTATGTTTAAATTCCCGACTCCAAGAGAGTTAAACTCACTAGAGCCTATGAATGTGTATTCATTCGATACATAATTAACAAGAAAGCTTATAGGTTATATCCCTAAATGCTAAAATAACCATAGAATAAAAAAAAAAAAAAAGAGATTGATTTCTATGAAATTTGAATTTCTCTTTAAATTGAGAAATAGTGGGGGCACTAGTAGAGGCAGTGTATATGATTAAATTCCAATGATCAAAATAATAATGAGAACATCGAAAAAGATGTAACAGAACCTCATTGAGGTAAGAAAGCAAGATTTGCTAGAGTATGAACCTGATTACGTGGTTTATACATTAGAAGAGAATCTAATTAACCTTCAAGAAGTGATGTCTCTCTTGGATGGTGATTTATGGCAAGAGGCCATAAAAGTTGACATAGACTCTCTAGAATTTAATTAGACATGATACTTAGTAGACTTGCCTTATGACTGCAAACTGAATGGTTGTAAATAAATTTTTAGAAAGAAAGAAAATATAGAAATTTCCACATTTTTTTCTCCAATCACAAGATTAATATCCATAAGGTCAAATGGATGTTAAAACTGCTTTTCTAAATAGTGAACTGGAAGAAGAAATTTTTATGGAACAACCTACAAATTTTGTAACTCGTGGGCAAGAAAATTAAAGTCTATAAGTCATATAGTACTTTGTATGGTCATAAATAAGCCATAAGAAATGTCATGAAAAGTTTGACAATTTGATTATATCAAATGAATTAAAAGTGAATGAAAGTGACAAATGTATTTATTATAAACCGGTAAATATCATTTTCATTATCATATGTCTCTATGTAAATGATTTACATGTTTAGAGCAAACATTCATGTTGTGAATGGAGTGAAATCATTGTTTGTCTAACAACCTTGATATGAAAGAGTTCGAAAAGGTAGATGTAATCTTAGGTATTAAGATTACCAATATGAATTCCTTTAAAATAGTCTCATCATGTTGAGAAGGTTTTAAAGAAATATATTTACTTTGACTGCAAACTTGTTTGCATACCATATGATCCAAGTGTAAAAACTATGGAAGAACACCGATAAAAGTGTAAGACAATCAGAATATGAAAGTACTATTAGCCGTGTTCGGTATGTCACTGATTGTAATAGACGCAACATTGCAAATGTTGTGGGATTGTTGTTCATGTTTACCAGTAAACTTGATAATGAGCATTTATATGCTATTGAGAGGGTCATGAGACACCTTAAAAGGACCTTGAATCTCATATTACAATGGCAGATATTTCCTATTGTAATTGAATGATACAGTGATGTAGATTGAAATATATTATCATATGATTCCAAAAATAACTAGTAACTATATATTTAATATAGTAGAGAAACTGTATCTTAGAATCAAAGAAACATACTGTCATACCCCAATTTTTGACCTAAGATCCCACCTCGTATACATATATCATACATTTTTGTCCGGAATATCTCATGCCTTTTTTCAAACGAAATTTCGGCAGAGAGGTATTTTAAAATACCTCATTTTGTGTTCATTTATTATTTGCATATTTATATTATTATTATTATTATTATTTTGCTTATTTTATTTTATTATTCAGATTTTATTATTATTATTTATTTTATTTGTTTTGATTTAGTCTTTATTCTTTTTTCTGTTTTTTTTAAAATTAATTAAAAATCAAAAAAAAGAAGGATCACGTTTTGAGTTCTGGGTCCAGCAGTGCAAAGTGTGTCTTCTTCCCCAAAAAGGAAGATCCCATTTCAACTAAGCAGAGTAATCTCTGCCCTTTTCCTCAATAATCCAAACCCTAGAACTTGTTGGGTTATAAAACAGAACCATTTTGTCTCGAAAAAGGGGGGATTCATCAGAGGCAGCCGCAACGAAAAAACAAACAGTGAACAAAAATCAAAACAGAATCAGGTACCATTAACATCAACCCAGAACACAAATCTGGGATCCTTTCTCAAATCCAGAACCCAGAATCCGAAACTCACAACCCAGAAATCCACCACCATCATCTTTTTTTTTCTCAAAATCAAATTTCAAAAAAACCAAACCCAAACCAAACTCCACGAAACCCTCATCACAAATCCAGAAATAAAATCATCAAAAGCCAAAATCCATTGTCATCAACCTGTTTCAAAGTCAACCAAAACCATCCATCCACCAGAATCAAAAATCAGAAAAACGCGAAAAAGGAGAAGAAGAAGAACGAAGCCAAAAGCGGTTGCGAAGCCGAAAGCTAAGAGTGTTAAGGCTACGCCGGTGAAGAAGATTGTTAAGAAGGTGGCGGCGAAGAAGGCGAAGAGTGTGAAATCGCCGGTGAAGAAAGTGAAGAAGACGAAAAAAAGTAAAGAACGAAGAGATGTTAGATAGATCGAGAGATTTTTTAGAAAAAACTTAGAGAAAGAAATTTGAGCCGCCGGTGAGGGAAAGAGAAGAGGAAGGCTGCGGCTGAGAAAGGAGAGGCAGAAATGAAAAATGAATTTTTTTAGGGTTTTGGAGTTTTATACCCTGTTTGGATCCTGTGCGCGCAGGTGCACAGCCTTATCGTGCACCTGCGCGCCCAGAACCCTCTGATGGTGATCAAGCGCCCCAGATCTCATCTGATGGTGATCAAATCAGGGCTGTCTGATTTAATCAGACGTCCCTGATTAAATCTGTTTTTCCTTCACATGCCTTGGGCCTTGTGGGCTGGGCTTACTCAGGTTTTGCTATCCCCACCCCCCTGTTTTGCTATTAACACCCCCTGCTATATTTATTTTTTATTTTTATCTTATTTATGTGTTCTATTATATTCAAAATGTCATTTAATTTATTTATTTTTGTACATTATTTATGTGTTATATGCTATGTTTAAATATCAAAGATGTCAAAAAAAATATGCTATGTTATTTGTTTCGTTTATTGCTGCTTAAATATCAAAAAATGCAAAAATATTATTGTATGTTTTATTTGTTCAAGTCCAAAGGAAAGGGGAAATTTTTCATTAACCTCGCGTTACGTTTGTTTTGCGCAGTTGCTTGTCAACTTTTTTTTAACCTTGAAATAAAAAATCATTTTTATTTGAATAAAAAAGAATGAAAAAAATGAGTGGTTTGGCGGATGACTTTTCACTCTCCGGTGACTTCGGATTTCCTGCCGGATGGCTTGCGGTCCGAATAACCGACGTTCTAAAAAATATAATTTTCCTTAAAATAATAAAAAGCAAAAACATTCAAATGTTTTCAAAAATAAATCTTTTTATAATAAACCTCGATTTTCGTCGAGAACCTTTTTCAAACCTTTTTTCAATAAATGCTCTAATACACTTAAGCATATTTAAATATTTTCACAAAGACTAAAAAATACAAAAACAATTCAAATCTTTTTGCCGCTTGGCTTTTCAAATTCAAACTTTTTCTCAAGAGAGTTTAGACGTGAGTCATCTCTAGTTGAAATTCATTTTCCCACGACATATGGCAGGAAAAGATATAAACTTTTCAGTATGTTCGTAGCGGATTTAAAAGGAGTTTAAACTTAAGATGATGACTCGTCTTTTCTCCTAAAATCAATCAAACAAATCACTTTACAAATTTTACCCCGAACTACAAGATTTTGATCCCTCGCGGGTACGTAGTGCAAAAGACCTTGCGTCTTCCCAATTCAAAATTAATAAAACTTTTTCTCCTTTTCTTCTGAATATCTCAAAAATTAATAAAAAAAAATTCTCTCATCGTTACCCAATCATTTGTAAGCAAATTTTACAAGCAAAACATTTTAGCACAAAAATACATATTTTACAAGAGGTTCCCGTAGAGTACTACGGATACATAGGATGCTAATACCTTCCCTTTGTATAACTAACCCCCGAACCTTAAATCTCTAAAAATTTAATTATGGGTTTATTCGATCTTTTTCCCCTTCCCTTGGATAAATTAAAGCTCGGTGGTGAATCATAATTTTTGAGAACCAAAGCTAACCAATAGCTTGGCGTCCGAAAATCACCGCGACAGAAATGACGACTTCACTGGGGACATCCCCAAGAGGGTTGAGCCTAACTTGTATCTATGTTATATTTTGTGCTTTTATTTGTCTTGTATATTTTATATTGCTTTATTATGCCTATATGCTTGGGTTTGATATTTATGAGAGAAAAGTCCTCTACCCGGACTTGAGCAAACACTTAAGATAAGTTAGTGGTTGAGTGTTGGCCTTCTTGGTGGATACCTCGTAGGGTTGACATGAAAACCACGCCTAGAGTAGACCCTCTTGAGAATATTGTTGTCTTGCGAGGATTTGCAATGACGATGATATTTTCTCGTTGGATCCATGACTCTAGGGACCTTTTTACTTTGTCTAGAACCCATATGACTCCATCTAGAGGAGACCCTTTGAATTGGCTAGTCCAATTTTGGGAGGAAGTTTTGAGCGAGGGCTGCGACCTTGATTGTCACCCTCGAACAAACACAAAACCTATAATCAACATGTGAGAGGGCGGGTAGAAAATATCTAGAACTAGCCTTTCGTAGGGAGCCTTCCGTTTAGGTTATGTCAACTTCCAATGACCCTACAAGCATTTTGTTGGGGTCATACCCTGACCTTGTTCAATCTCATCATATTATGTCATCATTTTTTAGCATGTCCTCTAGCATGAGGAAAATCTTTTTGCATACGCATGCATTTTCACACATTTGCATACACGCATCTTCATACATTTGCATCCCATATAAAAAAATAAAAAAAATCGTTCATTTTCAAATCATATCTCTTCCACCTTCACCCTCCTTCAACCACAATCCAGCTAGCAGGTTTCCTGATACTCACAAGCGAACTTAAAGCATGGACTTGAGAGAGGCCAAGGTCTGTCAAAATAAAAGGAGGTCCAAGATCTGATCAACGACAAACTATTGTCTTTCAAGGTGGAATCTCATTTATGATTGGTCATCCATTACACATACAAGAACATTAATGGGGTACCCGCACCTCTTAAGGTCGGTGGTTCAACAAGGAATACACATTCCTAAGATCGTTAGACTGTTCATTCTCAATTGCGATTTCTTTCTTGCTAAGTATGGTTTGCTTTTGAAATTGTACTGGTTGACTAAGTATTTTTAATGAAATGAGCATGCATATTTTGGAATCCATCCATTCGTATTCACTCTTTTCTTGTGCCATCATAAACGGCAATGTTTTTCTATTTCACTTTTCAAACTTGAGGGGAGGATGATGTAAACAAATAACTGAATTTGCTGATATATGCTTTTAGTAAAACATGGCTGATGATGTAAGGCATTGTTTTCAATTCCCAAACACTGGAGATATAAGGAGATAATCCGTAATCAACCCCTTCGAGCTTGAAGTCGGTGTTTCTTTCTACATTTTATAAACCCTTAATCTTAACCTGGGACAGGGCAGTTTTTCAATTAACTTGACAATGCATCTTAATGCAAGAGAATCAATCCATCAAATCACCCCAACAAAAGGTTTAGGCACACCATCTTCCATTCACACGTGGAGGAAAGCAATGAAAAGAGAAAACTCACATGACAGTCATAACTTTTCTAAATCAAGAGCGAAATCTCACAATAGTTTTTTCCAAAAAAAAGAGAGTGTCCGCCAAGTGAAAATTTAGGCAAAAAATAAGGGCATCCCGATGGACCGCAAATTCAAAAGAATCGGTCCATGCAAAAATAAGGGATTAAAATCAAAAGGGAAATAAAACTTGTAAACAAAAAGAAGTGACTGCCACTTTAAGAATCTCATCAGTGCTTCGACCACTGTATCTACCTCCATCATCATAACTAACAAAATTCTCTTGCCTACCAGAGACATCTATCAAGTTAATTGAACTTAGGAATGGAGAACATCAATGGAGATTGGTTGGGTTAAAATCAAATGTTGAGCCTTATAATCTTTTCTCAAAAACCGTGAGCCAAACCACGTTATAACCCTCAAAAGACCTAATTGAAGTTAGGTTTACTACGAAAGCACATTCAGCAAAATTGTTAAACTGACTCCTTATGTTTGTGAATCATCAATAACATTTTTTTATCATTTCTTCACGCTTTTAATTGCGCCGATCTCCTGGCCAAATATCATCCATTATACACTCAAAAAATAAATTTCGATTTCAAAACTTGCATGTGCATTGCGTCAAAATCACTTTTCAAAATAAACAATTTCACCTGCAAATCAATACTTGACATCGAGGAAATTTCAACAAGAGTCTGATCAAAAGGTGAATCATTTCAAGACACTCCTAACAAGGGGCAAATCACCTAGGGGTCCTGTCAATCAAGAGCAAATTCCTACCAATCAAAGGGCAAATCATCCGGAGATCTTGGTGATTACGGTCAAACCTTCAAGGCGCCGATCAACCAGGGGCATGCTTTTCAAAATTCAAGTGTCGAGGCAGTTCAAGTCAAGGGTTCAATTTGGGGCATACCTTTCAAAGATCCAAATACTGGGGCAACCTGTATTTATCACCCCATAGATGGAGAGGATCTTTCGCTCCCAGTTTGATGCAACCAAAGATATAATGCCCAAAGAAAAGAGATACAAAAAAATCAAAAAGCTCGCTAAGTCGAAAACCCGAAAGAGCGGCTTAGGCAATAGAGAGCGTCCCGGTGGATCGAAAACCTGAAAAGGCGGTCTAGGCAAAAATTGGGGACACAAAAAAAAAAGAGAAATATACTCCTGGTGGACTGAAAACTCGAAAGAGCGGTCCAGGCAAAAGTTAGGGATTTTCAAAGAAAAAGAAAAAGGGCAAAATGGGCTACACTAGGGGCAAGTCCTTTCCATCCTTTCAAAGCTACTCAAGCAAGCTGCTGTCATACAACCATTGAGTTCAACTCGGGTGTCGGGAGACCATGCTAGCAAAAATCTTCTTAACCCCTTTCCATTTCCCGACGCAAGGAAACTTTTCAAACATTTAAATCATAACCATGCATCATGCATTGATCACGGCGCTTTGCTTTAGCATTTCGCCCATCACCTCATAGCATCAAAAAATTCCAATATTCATTGACATCTTCAAAAAAACCAACACTGCTTGGAACCCAATACCTACAATAAAAAAAAAGCCCATTCTCCAATGGCGCAGCCCGAGGTCAATATGTTGTATACATCAATCAATCATCACATTTCATACAAATCATAATCATGCATCTTGCATCGTTCACGCTTGCATCTTTCTAGTATTAAACCATGCATCAAACTGCATTCGTTAAGGCATTTCTTAACATATCATTCACACATATAGCATCACGCATGCATTTCAAGATTTCCAAATTTTCTAATAGAAGTGGCACCACTTTCACAACCAGAAAGCCCAAAATCCATTGGCATGTCAAAAGCCCAATATACCATTGGCATCTTCCAAAGACCAATTTTCATTGGCATCCTGAAAAGCTCAACATTCAAAGCCCTGTCTTTATTGGCATTCAACATTCGATTAAGTCCAAAAATTATTGGCATCCAAAGCATGGTATTTACCAACATTTCATTTCATGCATCCATCATGCATGTCATATAGTATTCGTTAATGTTACGCCTACAACTAAATGCATATCATGCATACATACATACATACATACATACATACATACATATAATCATTCACATATACATACAGTCATTCACATGTCCGTACATAGGTTCGTACCCATGTGCAACATGCAAATAGAATCATTCATACATAAATCACAAAAAAGAGTCATCCCCAGTGAGTCTGGTCCAGAGATGTCTCTATCATTCATACAAAAAGAGTCATCCCCAGTGAGTCTGGTCCAGAGATGTCTCTATCATTCATACAAAAAGAGTCATCCCCAGTGAGTCTGGTCCAGAGATGTCTCTATCATTCATACAAAAAGAGTCATCCCCAGTGAGTCTGGTTCAGAGATGTCTCCATCACTCATACATCACAAAAAGAGTCATCCCCATTGAGTCTAATCTAGAGATGTCTCCATCAAACATATTCCAAGTTGCTTCAGTTGTATCCCTTTCCGAATACGCGGATAGGAAGATCCTCAGTCGAGCTCATTTCTCATTGGGTATGGAGTCTTTTTGACTATTTCTCTCCAGTTTTTTCCTGGATCGAGTTCTAATTTCAATCAGCAAGTGACAATCTCTTCATTTTGAGTAGCTTGTGTACCAACACATATATTCTCAACTTCCCCGTGTGATGTCATTCCCAGTATATCTGGTCAAGAGATGTTAACCAAGAACTTTTCAGATGGCTTCTCATCATGAGAAATCTGTATTTTTCAATCTAACCTTCATCTCCTTTGGAGTTCCTGGCAGAGTTATATATTCCCTTCATGGAAGTCCCTCTTCTTTTTGTTATTACCTTTTATAAGCTATCCATATGGTAGTAGGTAATATACATATCAAAACCATCCATATGTTGGTAGACAATTTTTGTCATTTATTTCTGCTAGACTATCCATATGTTAGTTAGCAATGTTTGTCACTCGTCTTTTATTAAGCTATCCATGCGATAGTAGACAGTGTCTCCTTATTCGTCACTTGTCTTTTTAAGCTATCCAAGCGATAGTAGACAGTGTTTCTTCATTCGTCACTCGTCTTTTATTAAGCTGTCCAGGCGACAGTAGACAGTGTCTCTTCATCATTCGTCACTTGTCTTTTTTAAGCTATCCATGCGATAGTAGACAGTGTCTCATCATTCGTCACTCGTCTTTTATTAAGCTATCCAGGCGATAGTAGACAGTGTCTCTTCATTCATCACTCGTCTTTTATTAAGCTATCCAGGCGATAGTAGACAGTGCTTCATCATTCGTCACTCGTCTTTTATTAAGCTATCCAGGCGATAGTAGACAGTGTCTCTTCATTCATCACTCGTCTTTTATTAAGCTATCCAGGCGATAGTAGACAGTGCTTCATCATTCGTCACTTGTCTTTTTTAAGCTATCCATGCGATAGTAGACAGTGTCTCATCATTCGTCACTCGTCTTTTTTAAGCTATCCATGCGATAGTAGACAGTGTCTCATTCATTTTTCACTTGTCTTTTTTAAGCTATCCATGCGATAGTAGACAGTGTCTCATCATTCGTCACTCGTCTTTTTTTAAGCTATCCAGGCGATAGTAGACAGTGCTTCATCATTCGTCACTCGTCTTTTATTAAGCTATCCAGGCGATAGTAGACAGTGTCTCTTCATTCATCACTCGTCTTTTATTAAGCTATCCAGGCGATAGTAGACAGTGTCTCTTCATTCATCACTCGTCTTTTATTAAGCTATCCAGGCGATAGTAGACAGTGCTTCATCATTCGTCACTTGTCTTTTTTAAGCTATCCATGCGATAGTAGACAGTGTCTCATCATTCGTCACTTGTCTTTTTTAAGCTATCCATGCGATAGTAGACAATGTCTCATCATTCGTCACTCGTCTTTTATTAAGCTATCCAGGCGATAGTAGACAGTGTCTCTTCATTCATCACTCGTCTTTTATTAAGCTATCCAGGCGATAGTAGACAGTGTTTCTTCATTCGTCACTCGTCTTTTATTAAGCTGTCCAGGCGACAGTAGACAGTGTCTCTTCATCATTCGTCACTCGTCTTTTTATTAAGCTGTCCAGGCGACAGTAGACAGTGTCTCTTCATCATTCGTCACTCGTCTTTTTATTAAGCTGTCCAGGCGACAGTAGACAGTGTCTCTTCATCATTCGTCACTCGTCTTTTTTAAGCTATCCATGCGATAGTAGACAGTGTCTCATTCATTCGTCACTCGTCTTTTTTAAGCTATCCAGGCGATAGTAGACAGTGTCTCATCTTTTTCCATCTACATTTTGTTAAACTATCCATATGATAGTAGGCAACTTATCCCAAGTAAAACTACATTGCTTCACCAGTGGGGTTGGATCGTTTTCTCCTCCCTATCATTACTTTTTCTCCCTCAGTCGGGTCACTTTTTGTTGCTCACCTATAAATGTCTCTGTTCCCCAGTAATAAAAGTTTGTCTCTTGTGATTCCACTTTCTCACAAAGTTCAAGGTCTTGTATTTGCATTTGCATTTGCATCATAAGCATTCTCGGCATCTTAGGTCCAAAATTGTGTATTCTGTATTTAAGTCTCTTCAATCTCGTCAAGATGAAGATTTCAATCTTCATCTCTCCGGATGAAGAAACTTAAATAGGGGCATCTGTCATACCCCAATTTTTGACCTAAGATCCCACCTCGTATACATATATCATACATTTTTGTCCGGAATATCTCATGCCTTTTTTCAAACGAAATTTCGGCAGAGAGGTATTTTAAAATACCTCATTTTGTGTTCATTTATTATTTGCATATTTATATTATTATTATTATTATTATTTTGCTTATTTTATTTTATTATTCAGATTTTATTATTATTATTTATTTTATTTGTTTTGATTTAGTCTTTATTCTTTTTTCTGTTTTTTTTAAAATTAATTAAAAATCAAAAAAAAGAAGGATCACGTTTTGAGTTCTGGGTCCAGCAGTGCAAAGTGTGTCTTCTTCCCCAAAAAGGAAGATCCCATTTCAACTAAGCAGAGTAATCTCTGCCCTTTTCCTCAATAATCCAAACCCTAGAACTTGTTGGGTTATAAAACAGAACCATTTTGTCTCGAAAAAGGGGGGATTCATCAGAGGCAGCCGCAACAAAAAAACAAACAGTGAACAAAAATCAAAACAGAATCAGGTACCATTAACATCAACCCAGAACACAAATCTGGGATCCTTTCTCAAATCCAGAACCCAGAATCCGAAACTCACAACCCAGAAATCCACCACCATCATCTTTTTTTTTCTCAAAATCAAATTTCAAAAAAACCAAACCCAAACCAAACTCCACGAAACCCTCATCACAAATCCAGAAATAAAATCATCAAAAGCCAAAATCCATTGTCATCAACCTGTTTCAAAGTCAACCAAAACCATCCATCCACCAGAATCAAAAATCAGAAAAACGTGAAAAAGGAGAAGAAGAAGAACGAAGCCAAAAGCGGTTGCGAAGCCGAAAGCTAAGAGTGTTAAGGCTACGCCGGTGAAGAAGATTGTTAAGAAGGTGGCGGCGAAGAAGGCGAAGAGTGTGAAATCGCCGGTGAAGAAAGTGAAGAAGACGAAAAAAAGTAAAGAACGAAGAGATGTTAGATAGATCGAGAGATTTTTTAGAAAAAACTTAGAGAAAGAAATTTGAGCCGCCGGTGAGGGAAAGAGAAGAGGAAGGCTGCGGCTGAGAAAGGAGAGGCAGAAATGAAAAATGAATTTTTTTAGGGTTTTGGAGTTTTATACCCTGTTTGGATCCTGTGCGCGCAGGTGCACAGCCTTATCGTGCACCTGCGCGCCCAGAACCCTCTGATGGTGATCAAGCGCCCCAGATCTCATCTGATGGTGATCAAATCAGGGCTGTCTGATTTAATCAGACGTCCCTGATTAAATCTGTTTTTCCTTCACATGCCTTGGGCCTTGTGGGCTGGGCTTACTCAGGTTTTGCTATCCCCACCCCCCTGTTTTGCTATTAACACCCCCTGCTATATTTATTTTTTATTTTTATCTTATTTATGTGTTCTATTATATTCAAAATGTCATTTAATTTATTTATTTTTGTACATTATTTATGTGTTATATGCTATGTTTAAATATCAAAGATGTCAAAAAAAATATGCTATGTTATTTGTTTCGTTTATTGCTGCTTAAATATCAAAAAATGCAAAAATATTATTGTATGTTTTATTTGTTCAAGTCCAAAGGAAAGGGGAAATTTTTCATTAACCTCGCGTTACGTTTGTTTTGCGCAGTTGCTTGTCAACTTTTTTTTAACCTTGAAATAAAAAAATCATTTTTATTTGAATAAAAAAGAATGAAAAAAAGGAGTGGTTTGGCGGATGACTTTTCACTCTCCGGTGACTTCGGATTTCCTGCCGGATGGCTTGCGGTCCGAATAACCGACGTTCTAAAAAATATAATTTTCCTTAAAATAATAAAAAGCAAAAACATTCAAATGTTTTCAAAAATAAATCTTTTTATAATAAACCTCGATTTTCGTCGAGAACCTTTTTCAAACCTTTTTTCAATAAATGCTCTAATACACTTAAGCATATTTAAATATTTTCACAAAGACTAAAAAATACAAAAACAATTCAAATCTTTTTGCCGCTTGGCTTTTCAAATTCAAACTTTTTCTCAAGAGAGTTTAGACGTGAGTCATCTCTAGTTGAAATTCATTTTCCCACGACATATGGCAGGAAAAGATATAAACTTTTCAGTATGTTCGTAGCGGATTTAAAAGGAGTTTAAACTTAAGATGATGACTCGTCTTTTCTCCTAAAATCAATCAAACAAATCACTTTACAAATTTTACCCCGAACTACAAGATTTTGATCCCTCGCGGGTACGTAGTGCAAAAGACCTTGCGTCTTCCCAATTCAAAATTAATAAAACTTTTTCTCCTTTTCTTCTGAATATCTCAAAAATTAATAAAAAAAAATTCTCTCATCGTTACCCAATCATTTGTAAGCAAATTTTACAAGCAAAACATTTTAGCACAAAAATACATATTTTACAAGAGGTTCCCGTAGAGTACTACGGATACATAGGATGCTAATACCTTCCCTTTGTATAACTAACCCCCGAACCTTAAATCTCTAAAAATTTAATTATGGGTTTATTCGATCTTTTTCCCCTTCCCTTGGATAAATTAAAGCTCGGTGGTGAATCATAATTTTTGAGAACCAAAGCTAACCAATAGCTTGGCGTCCGAAAATCACCGCGACACATACCATATTGGCTCAGTCCACTATGTAGTCTGAAATGATAGCATTATTGACTGCTAATGAAGGAGCAAGATGGTTAAAATACTTGCTTTCTAGGATTCCTTTATGGAATAATTTATGCCAGATGTGTTGATTCATTGCGATAGTACCGCGGCTATTGCATAAATTGAGAACCGTTATTATAATGGTAAAAGACTTCAAATAAGAAGTAAGCACATCGTAGTGTGAGAATTACTCTCTAAATGAACTGTAAGAATGAGTCATGTACACACTGATGAAAATTTAGCAGATCCTTTGACGAAAGGAATAGCTAAAAAGGAAGTCCATAATACATCTGTTAAGATGGGACTAATGCCTACTGTGAATTACTTATGATGGTAACCCAACCTAAAAGACTGGAGATCCCAAGAATTAGGTTTCAATGGGTAAACAACAAGTCGTGAGTAATAGGGACATGATCATGCAAGTATAAGAAGCATGAATCCTGAAGCGAAAAGGATGAGGTAATAGAAACTCTTAATGAGATCTATACTCTGTATCAGAGGAGTACCTAGCTTCAGGTGTACTTGAGATAGACTCACCTATATGAATGTGGAACTAAGGCCGGTTCCTATGGAGTTTTGGGGCGAACTCCTAGAGCGTTCATGAAACTGGGATACACGTGCAAGGCCATTAAAGCACGGGCTTTTAAGATACACCTTAGGAAAGGTTGTGTGCTGGTTTGAGAAAAATCTGATATAGAGTTCCAAGACTAAACGTCACTCTTTCTTAATCAGGCTCTTACTGGCTACGTGAAGGTTCCAAGACATAGCTCACTTTTGCTTATGCACAATCTTATAGAAGCGTCCTACGCTATTTTGGAATTTTCTTTTAAATTCAAGTGGGGATTGTTGGAACAAAGAACACATTTATGTGTGAATTGAAAATAAAATATTGAGTCCCGCTTTGGGTAGTAGAACATATTAGTATGTCTTATATACTAATGTGTATTTTGAGATAAAAATAATAAAAGGTAAACTCTACATATTATTATTATTATTAGCACATTCTATAGGTTGTTGTGAACTCACTTGAGTTACTAAATAATAGGAAGAGAGTAGAAAAAGTCACAACACCCAAATTTTAGTCATAAGCATGTTCTCGTATTTTATAGGAAATAAGTGAGTGACTTCCTATTATTAAGGACATGTTATCATTAAAGAAATACATGTTATTAATTTTTTTGTGAGTAAAAAATTAAGTTTAATAGAACTGATAAGCCTAAGTTTTATGACGGCTGGAGCAATGGAACTCCACGTTCCCAAATTCCCAAAAGACGCAAGACCCTTTTCCTACTACAAGCTAGCCTCACGTGATATGAAGGAGGAGGCCTTCATTGTCTTGGTCTCTTGGATAAGGATTTTCTTATAGGAACATTCTCTCAGGTTAGTTAATCCCATGTTAAAGTCATGGTTGGTGGTGATGTAAGTATCCTCATGAATGACATGTTTGGTACTTTCTCTCATATACTCTAGTGCTCAATTGTTTTAATGATTCGACTGATCTAGGTTACACTACACACATATTATTGTTATCGATGTTGTGGTAGTTATAGAAATCCAGTTGCAGTGAGTTTGTTTTGATTAACACCAAACATATTTGAAGTGAAAGTGTCTCACACTGATTCGGATTTTTTAGAATTGTGTCACTTAAAGTTAGGATGAATACACTAGACTCTTACTTGATTTCTTTATTTGATTATTCACACTATAAAGATTTATATTAGATTATGTTCTAATTGTTTAGAGTATACTATTGTTTATTCTATGCTCTATGAGATACTAAAATTAGCATTGGTATTAATTTGTTTAAGAGTGATAAAAGAATCACTAATTCCTTTAAATCAAGAATGATCATAGTATCATCCTCCCTTTATTTAAGAGTGGTCTTAGTACCATATTTAAATTGAATGGTCTTAGTTACCATATAAGAATGGTCTCAGTACCATATTAGAATGGTTATAGTACCATATTAGAATAGACTTAAAACCAAAGCGCATTGGTTTTAGTGCCATATTGAGGGTGTAATTCTTGCCCGATATCTACAGTGCAATATTTATCGGTATCAGTTGAACTGAGCTGTTTTATCCTGGGGACTTCGTGGTTGATCGTCTGCCTTGCACAATTTTGGGCAGTGCCGCGAAACGTCTTAAAGAAAGCGACCTAGTACGCGATTCAATCCAGTAATATCTTCGGTAGCTGAAAATTATTTTAGACAATTTTTAACCTCGGAGACAACACAGAGGAACCGTGGAAAGTTGGAAATTATGGAAGATTTGTGCACCACCGAAGGCTAAACATATAGTTTGGCGGATTTGCCTTGATTGTCTTCATACGAGAACACAGCTGTGCCAACATCATGTTCAATGTCCAGCAATTTGTGATTTATGCAAATGCGCCAACGAGGATGCGTGGCACGTGTTATTTGACTGCAAGAAAAGCAAAAACTGTTGGAATATAGCTGGATTACAGTATGTGATTACAGCTCGGCTGCAACAATTTCAAGAGTTCAAAGATGTAATATTTGATATATATAATAAAGAAACAAAGGGAGTGGCAGGAAGAGTGGCGATGATCATTTGGCTAATATGGAATAATAGAAACCAATGGATATGGAATTATGAGAGGAGAAATGCAACACAGCTTGGTGCACAAGCATTGCATATGTGGAATGAATGGTATGAAGTTCAAAAACTCTGTAACAGTACACGGCTAGCTGGCTGATCAGGTATAACAGCAACATCATTGGAAATGTAACGATAGAAGAATTACGAGTGGTGGTTGGTGTTTCTTGAATGATAGAGGACAGTTTGTACGCAGGAACTTATTGGTAAATGTGGTGCTCATTCAATCCTAGAAGCTGAAGCTTTAGCTCTCTTAGAAGCTATCAAGGTAGCATGCACTATGAACATGGAACATACTCCCTCCCTCCGGTTTATATTATAAAGAACAATTTAAAAAAATTACACATACTAAGGAAACACATTTTACATAGTTATTTTCATTTAATACTCTTCTAATTTTAAATTTATTTCATGTATACCCTTATTTTTTTTTGGTCAAGTAGCCTAATGGCTAGAAATTCCACCCTTTTAAGGTGGATAAGTGGAATGACCAGGATTCGAACCCTAACCCCCTGCATATAAAATGCAACGTCCTACCAACTGAGCTAAGCTCACGGGACATGTATACCCTTATTTAATTACTCTCAATTCAACTAACTTATTTTTAATATTCTCACTCATAATAAATAAGGGCACAAGTGAAAGTAAACATTTAAAACATTTGAAAATTGGTCAAAGTTTCTTATAAAAAAAACCAATTTTTTTTCTCCAACTTGTTCCTTATAATATGGACCGGAGGGAGTACTATTTTTGAAAGAAACTCATTATCGGTTGTGAGAGCATTACAGGCTGCTAATAACAACAGAGCTTCAGCCTTTAGCACCCTTATTTCTAATATTAGGAACTTGTTGAATTTAAATTCTAATTTTAAGGTAAAGATGGTAAAGCGTCAAGCGAATTTAATAGCTCATAGCTCATAAGTTAGTTAGATCGGCTAATTCTTGGACTAGTCACTGTAATTTTTACTCGATTCCTCCTTCTATTGAGAACCTTTTAATTAATGAAACGAATTAAGTTTCTGCGTGTGAAAAAAAAATTCTCAAAAATATATTGAGTAAACTTTAAACCCCTAAAATATTTATAAGAAACAAATTTTTTTTTATTAAACTATTACTTCCCGCGGTTCTTTTTTATTTGTTGGTTTTCACGCTCTGGTTCCAATAGAAGAAGATTCGGTAATTCAAGATTCGGTTACACATGGTAAGTAAAATCTGACCTAAATTGTATAGATCATATGTTTCCCTAATCTTAAGACGTGAGGAGTATAAGAAACAAAAGGAATCATATATTCAGACACTAGATAGTCCTTCCTATATTTCAACAATTGATTTAAATTCAATGTAAGAGTCAATAACATGAACCAATGGATAGACAATTCACATATGTGAAGACACGACACGTAAGAGAAATGACATGAAATAATCCACACTCAAAACATAACTTAAAAGGTAAATTTTTCGGATACATTTATTTAAATATGTATTAGTAGTATACTTGTTGGGTGAACAATTATGAAAAATTCATAAATAGCATTTATTAATTTTTTATATATTAAACACTAGTTGTTGACCCGTTAGAATAATTCATTCCAACGTCCAAATAAGATTTGTGCTAAAGTGTTTCTCTATTTTTCTATTTTGCATTCGTTATCAAATTAATCTGGTTTGTGGTCAGTTTTGGCATTAAGTGGTTTCAGCTCCATCCGATCACAGTTGTGGAAGATCGAATCGTGATCCTCCTTATCAAGTTCAGCTTCAGTCACCACTGAACCAACTAACGATTATTAATTGTTATTCTGTTTTAAAAAAATTATTAACTAGTGCCCAAAAAACACTAATTAAGGAACACAAATACAGTAAAAAAATACTCCCCCGGTCACATTTATAGGCAAAAAAAACTACTTACGCGGTATTTAAGAAATTTAGTTAAGTGTAATTAATTTTCTTGATTTAATATAAAACATGAATAAATTTATAGAAATAACATTTTTTTTCCTTGAAAGTCACATAAACCTTTTAAAATGTAAAAGTACACTCCCTCCGTCCCATATTATAAGCAAAAAAAACTACTTTTTCTTGTCCCAAATTATAAGCAAAAAAAACTAACTTTTATCATTTCCAATGTTTACTTTTACTTATTCTCATAAAATTTTCTCTCTCTCTTCTTTTCCCATAATCAATAACCAATCAAAATTCTTTTTACATCTTTTAATGAAACTTATTTCAAGAAAAACACAAAAAATCATACTTTAAACTATTACATTTTACTTTTCTTAATAAGCGTGAATTTTTTTTTGCTTATATTATGGGACGGAGGAAGTATTAAGAATAACATCATTTATTAGTTTAAAAGTAGATAAATTTTAATTATAATAATAACCAAAATTTTAAGTGATTTTTTGCTTATAAATATAATCAGAGGGATTACAACCGAAATTGAGTGAAATGCCAAATACCCCTCTGAAATTTCAAAATTCATCAAATACCCCCTGAAATTTGAAAATAGGCAAATACCTCTCTGAAATTGTAAAATGTCAATCAAATTACCCCCTGCTCCGTTTACTCCGTCTATTTTAATGAGAAAAAGATAGAAAAAGATGGATGAGACAAGAATTGATAAAGAATATGATGTTGGTGATAATTGTTTCTTGTCTGATTTTGAATCTGGTGACTTAGATTGGTCTATTGGGTGGTTAGAACATCTTGGTTATGATTTTGAAAGCAATGATAATGATGATGAAGATGATTTTGGTGATGATAATTTTGTTGTTTTGATTCCTTGTTGTTCACTTGGTTGAAAGGAGGTTGAAGACTCAAACAATGCGTTTTTAAAGGCTCAAAATAGACGAGGTAAACGAAGCAGAGGGCAATTTGATTGAATTTTTACAATTTCAGGGGGTATTTGTCTATTTTAAAATTTCAGGGGAGTATTTGACGAATTTTGAAATTTCAGGGGTATTTGGCATTTTACTCAACCGAAATTTCTCCCTCCTGTCTCATGTATAAGAAACAAAAATTTTTTTACAAAGTCTTAAATATAAAAAAAAGTTACTACAATCATTACATTTATTTTGAATATTTCAATTTTATCCTTTGTTTTACTTTTCCCCATAATAAATAATAATTTAATTTAAACAAAAAGTAAGGGAAATAGTGGAAATGACATGTTTTTCCTAATCATTTACTCCACTTTCTTAAAAGATGACCGGAGGGAGTCCTCTTCTTATGTTATCTTAACCAATGTCCGGAACGATAAATATCATAGGGACGACGATGTCGGTAATGGTCTGCATCAAAATCAAGACACACTACTTTTTGTCAGGAAAATAATAAATAATGAATACAGACGATGATGTGACGTGTGTCACCGACCTGCTGATGTTGGGAAACGTTCACACGTGGCTTGTTAATTAGGCAAAGAACCTTTGTTTAAAAAATGTTATACTCCCTCAAGTTTTGTATCTATGCAAAAATTCAAAAAACACACGATTTAAGAAAGTAGCTTAAGTGTATTGATGAAGAGAAAAAAATATTTCATTTATGGGAGTTTAATTTCAGTGAATTACCATTTCATCTAAAATAAAAAAAATGTTTTACTACTTGAAGTAGTAAATTCTTTTTTTGTTTAATTTAAAATTTTGGTGTAAATAATTTTATATTTTCATTCAATAACCATATGTATTTTATCCAATTAACTTATTACACTTTACTTATGATATAGTAGGAAGAAATAATCAATTTCTATTAAACGTTTATGTATTTATATTAGTAACACATTAAACTCATTTAATTTACACAAAATAAATATGCATAAATCTTTATTTTTCACGAATCGTTAGTTTATTCAGTGGTGATTGATGCTGAACTTGGTAGGGAGAACCGCAGTTCGTTATGTTTCATCATTTTTTTTAACCTCCAATTCTGAGGGAGTATTAAGAATATAGATATTTTGTGAATCCACTAGAGTTAATTGATGAATTACCAACTTGGTTAACTTATGAGATTAAAAAACTAGTTAGGAAATTAATAAGTTATTTTATTATATATTTTATTCATTCTTTTTATCAATATTTATCGATTCAAATATAACTTTTATTAGTATTTTTCTCATAAATACTCTTATACTTTATACCTTACTAATTACATCTATGATCTTCATCCCTATAATTCCATAATTTCTAATTTGGAGTGTGATAATCCAATTTTCTATCAGAAAATAAATAATGTTTGACAAAAGGTAGTCCACTAAAAAATCAAACTTAAATTTTCTCAAATGATTGGTATTTCGTTAGAATTCATTAACAATTTGATTATAATCACTTGGTTAGAAAAATAAAATAAAAATAACTTTTTTTTTTTTTTCAAGTAATAAAAATATTGGAAATGACAATAAATAGATTTTTTTTAAATACTCTCTCTAGCTATAAGTAAAATTTTATTTTTTTAAATTCATTAAATAATTAATATATATATTATAGATAAAATACTTCAATGAATTTAAAATATAAAATTTTTAGATAATTAAAAAGGAATTAAGTTGCTTATCAAAAAGGAAAAAGGATTAAGTTATGGGATTTTTTTAATGAGATGCTCACTAGGCGTTAATTAAGCATGACAAGTTACTTAAAGAATCCGATACTATATTGCCTATTTTCTTCTTTCTCACGTGGTCAGTGGTCACGCTCCTATCAAGTAAATTAATCTAATTAATCAAACTAGTTTTGGTAAAAAAATAAAATAAAATAGATATTCAATTAAATTAGAACCAATATATATATGTAAGAGATAACTGCTTCTTTAATCCATGTACCTACCAACGTTGTTTGTTTGTTTTCGTAACTCTCGTACGTTTTCCCACTTTACTTTGTCTCCCAACCTTTCACTCCTAATCCTCCTTATTCAACACTAAAATGAGCAAGTTGTGGATTTTTATCACCCAACTTAATTCCGTTGCTGGGTATGTGCTAAATCTTCTCTTTTTCCCTTTTGTTTTCAATTCAAACTCACACCTCAATCAAGATCTTGAATTTCTTTGTTGTTATAAATTATTAATTACTCATTCATGTATGTTTTATTTTTTCAGGCCGGTGTTGATGTTATTATATCCTTTGTAAGTATGACCCCCCTCAAGCACATATAAATTAATTTACATAAACTTTGATTAATTAATTTATTAACCATTTATATTATCATAGGTATGCTTCGGTTGTAGCAATAGAGAGCACATCCAAGTTAGATGATGAACAATGGCTTGCTTATTGGATCATTTATTCATTTCTCACTCTTGTGGAAATTGTTCTTGCCTCCCTCTTAGAGTGGTAAGATTTTATTTTATTTATATTAACGCTCTGGTTTATAGTGGAAGAGATTCTGGACGAGAATTATTTTCACAAGAAATTGAACTCGAATTGTTCTGAATAGTTAGTATACTAAAGAGCTTATTAACCATTTGAGTTCGATATTTCGTTTGATTTTATTTTAGATTATATGAATCAATAAAAAAAAATTAAAATGTTGGTAAAATATTTTGTTATTTAACTAAAGATATTAAATAATTAAATTTGTATTTAATAAAGCATAAATTAAATTTTGTAGGATACCAATTTGGTATAATGCGAAACTATTTCTTGTGGCATGGCTAGTTTTGCCACAATTCAAAGGTGCTGCTTTCTTGTATGAAAGGTTTGTGAGGCCACACGTTCGAAAGTACATCACTCCTACCAATAACAAAGTGAGTTAATTAATGATTTTTTGTTTGCTTAATTTCTTTTAATCAAATTGAATTGATTCAATTTCTGATGCAATTAGTCATTGTTTGGGAACAGGTGAAACATGTTTCGTAAGGGATGTTGAAAAGAAGGAAGGAAGGAAGAACGGTGCTGCTGAGCAATGGATGGATTATGGCTTGACCAAAGATTTAACATGTTATAGTGTTTATGAGCTTAATTTTTACTTGTTTAAACATTAGTACTAATTGGGTTTGTTTTATAATAATCTCTAATGTAGTATGGCTTTTGCCACAGTTCAAATTCTGGCAATGTTGTTTCATCACTAGCATATTTAAGTAATGTTACTTATTCCGTTCACTTTTGTTGTTGCTATAACATGTTACTTCAAAGATATAAGTAGTACTATTCTCAAAAATGAAGAAGAAAAGATAGTAAATAGTACTGGTTTAATTTCCAGGTGAAATTGGTGTCTAAAAGGAAATGGGATATCTTTTTTGGTCATAGAAATTATAAATCGGTGGTAAAGTTAAAGTTTAACGTCACTTTCAACTTTGCTTTAATAAAATGACCAATTTCTTAAAAGAAAGATATATAGTTTTAATAAAATCATCATAGGATCATAGATTTTATAACATTAAGCAAATGTCATGAGAAAATAATTTATAAACAAAGTGTAGCTGAAAAAATTATGATACAAAGGCCTCCGGTTAGAGGCGATTAATGGAATGCTCCACCTAAGTACATTGGATTTTCTCGCACCCCCCTCAACTTGACACATTGTTGACATACATCAATTTTCCCTCTCGACATAAATTCCATGCACTCCAATGGTTAGCGGAGTTTCATTACACATAATGTGCTTATGTAGGTGTTGGCATGAACGTTATCTTGTCTAAATCTTAGTCAACCCAGTCAGATTGCGATTACGAATTACACTGACATTAACATTGTCTTGTCTAAATATTAGTCACTCAATCATATTGTAATTACAATTATGATAACGTAAGTGAAGATGTCAGCATTATCTTATATAAATCTCAATCATCCAATCAAATCGTGATTACAAATTGCGCTGATGTTTGTGTTGTCTTATCTAAATCTCAATCATCCAATCAGATCGCGATTACAGATTATGCTAACATTAATATTATCTTATTTAAATCTCAATTATTCAATCATATCATGATTACAAATTATGCCGACGTAAAAACCGATGTCATCATTATCCTATCTAAATCCTAGTCTCTCAATCAAATCATGAGTACATGTTATGCTGACGTAAGCATTATCTCGTCTAAAATTTGTCATCCAATTAGACTGTGATAAACAGATTACGCTGACATCAATATTGAACAATGTTATCTTATCTAAATTTGTGTCACCCAACTAGATCGTGATTACACATTATACGTTAGCGTTGTCATAAAATATTTTGGCGGGAGTCAAGATGCTCCCTATTTATACCATTACTAATATTTTGGGATTATAAATGCAATAATGTGACATTTGGTGGATCCAACTATTTAATTTGAAAACTATTCAAAACTATAATAATGGAGAGGGAAAATGGAGAAAATCCCAACTTGTTTCGGCGGGCTAGGCATTGCAAAGGGGTAGTTGTTGTTTTGGAGGGAAATTGATTTGGAGATTAGAGTTTGTATCAATTAGGGTTGGAGAGACAACATTCTTTTATATATATGAGTTCCTTAAATTTAAGTAAAAAATATTCAACTTAACAATATCGACATTATCAATCGGATGATGACTTATAAATATGTAGTTACATTTTTTTTTGTTAAGGAGCTAATTAGCTCCAAATTTGTCCTTTAAAATAAATAAGTGAATTCTAAATTTGAGCGCATTGTTCCTATACCAATTGAAATAAACTCACACTTTAACCACTATCCCCTTTTTATTCTTCTTCACAGAAGTGCACCCTCCACTTACTATAAAGGAACACAACACAGCCAAAATACTGACACAATTGAGTGAGATGCAGGAATGAATGATAAGGCCACACCCCACGGCCCACACAGAAGCAAAGAAATTAAGTCACCTACCCCCCAATCTAACTCATACCACCCACCCACCAAACAACCCACAGTCACTCATACCTTTTATTTTTCAAAAATTATCTTGTTAAAAAATAAAATATGGTTTATATGTTAAAAATAAAATAGCTTTTACGATTAATTTTTGAAACAAAAATCATCTTTAGTTAGAGAAAGAAGCACAATTTACACTTTACCCTTATTTTTTCTACTACTTTATTGAAAAAATTATTTTAACATGCATAATTTTTTAATTTGGATGTTTTTTCAACCATAATTTATATATTTTTTAAAAATATCTCTAAAGAATAATTTCTAAATTATATATACAAAATTAGTTTTATTTAAATCTATAGCAAGCAAGCCCCAAAACATTATTTCTAACATTGACATTGATAATAATTTTATATTATATATATAAATATAATAAAAGGTTAAGAACAACCTTCAATATATATATTGGAGCATCAAAAGGCAACTTTCATAAAAATCAAGGGCATAACGCATGCCACAAGTACAAATGAAACCCCAAAGTTATAACTTCACATTCCAGGGAGCAAGTTCCTTGCAACACTGATGCAAGATGACGGGATCCATCAAAGCCTAGTCCCACCAGATGGAAATTATTTAGGAGTCTATGACGACGAGTCTATGATTCCGGATCCAGCTAACAAGACAAGGATTTCGAGTATATGTATAATTAAGATATCTAAATTATTTACCAACATAACTCAATTGTTAAGAACATTGCATTGCATGTAGTAATATGTAGGATCGGGGTTCGAACTTTGGTACTCACATTTATTCACCTTAAAAAAAAAAGAATTTCTAGCTACTACTTAACAATTTTTTTTATTAGCTTTCATTTTGGTGAAGTGTTCATACATTAGTGTAATGATGAAATTGAAACTTTTTTCCTATAATCAGCTGAGTCACATGTAAGAAATCTAAGAAGCTCAGATTTTATTAAATCCAGCTTACCAACATACTTAGATGTCAATATGAATTTTTGCATGCAAATCATATTATTCATTAGACAAACCACAATGTCATAAAAATCGAATTAAAAGGTACCAACAAATTAAATGCACCAAGTCAAAACCCCATCTTCATTGGATAAGTGTACTACGGCCTACATTCGGAACCATAACTATCTATTTTCCTTTCTTCCAACTCATCTCACAAATTAGATGGGAGAGTGGGAGAATTTTTTTTTCTCTACCCCTACAATTATACCTATACCCCTAAAAAATAATTCATTTTCCAGTTTTATCCTTGGTAGAATAATTTTACTGTTTGTTATTTGAGTTAAAAATAAATTTGACTTATAGTGACAGAGACAACTGTTACTAAAAGTCAAATTTAATTTGAAATAAGGAACCAGATTAGTTTGAGAAAGAAGTGTTCCAGTAAGAAGTAATAAACCAGAATAATTTGAAAAAGGTGTTCCTGTAAAAATAGGTTGAGAATCAATTCCTTTCTTTCTAAAACTAGTTCGGTTCATTATTTCATAGTAAATTTGACTTTTAGTGACAGTTTTGTCTGTCACTATAAGTTACAAATATGTAGCTTTTTCACCTATATCCACCTATACCAATACACTTTTTTAAATTATTCCGATTCATTAGTTCTTACCGGAACACTTCTTTCTCAAACTAGTCAGGTTCATTATTTCAAAGTAAATTTGACTTTTAGTGACAGTTCTTTCTGTCACTATAAATCAAAATCTGTAGATTTTTCACCGATACCGTTACACTTTTTTAAAGTATTTCAGTTCATTAGTTCTTACTGGAACACTTCTTTCTCAGATTAGTCCGGTTCATTTTTCAAAGTAAATTTGATTTTTAGTGACAGTTTTGTTTGTCAATGTAAATAAAAAATATGTAGATTTTTTACATATACCCACCAATGCCGGTACATTTTTTCAAAGTATTCCGATTCATTATTTCTTACTGGAACACTTCTTTCTCAAACTAATCTGGTTCATTATTTCAAAGTAAATTTAACGTTTAGTGACGGTTTTGTCTATCACTATAAGTTAAACTTCTTTTTAACTCAAATAACAAACGGTAAAATTATTCTGCAAAAAATAAATAAAGGGTAAAACTGGAAAATAAATTAATTTGCAGGGGTAGAAATTATTTTTTTCAGAGTGGGAGTAGGAGCTTCCAAACACCTACACATCAACTTGAAATTTTGCAAATCTCATCAAAATCATTAAAATTGCTAATAAAATAATAATGACTGTATACAGAACTCATAAAAATTAATAAAATAGCTAATAATACCGCATAAAAAAGTTGATATTGGTATGTGTATACGGAATAAGTACGTACAAAAAGTTTGTTTTAGCTAAAAACATAGTGGTTATCGCTAATTACCGACGTTGATGTTGGTGAAACACTTGGATTGATTGATTAGTGTTTTACATTGAGTTTATGATTTGCAGCTATAAAATGTTGATTTCGAGCAATTGATTCCAAAAATGTTGTTTGTAGCTTCTGAGTAAGCGTCTAATGTGTTTGAGGTTGGAGATATTATTATAGACCGTATACATGTACATAACATTTATTTTACAAATATTGTCAAAAAAAATTTATTTTAAAAACTTTTGTGTCAAGTTTATGAAAAGCCAAATCAACAAGGTTGCTCATTGTTTAGTAAGGATATCTCCATAATCTTTAGCTAGTTTCTACCTATTTATTGATGTACCTACATGTATTTATAACATTGTTAATAATGAAATGCTCGAAACATATTTCTGTATAAATAAAATAAAAATAATTTGCTTAAGTCTCAACGTTGTATTTTAAAATTGAAGGATATATTACATTCATCAATTTTTTTCCACAAATATAACAAGTTCAAATTAGGTAGGAATATATTACGGCTAAAAATATTTTCAGTTCGTACAAAATAATGCTATTAATATTTAATCCATATCAAATTTTAATAGTAATTTTAGTCCTCCATAATGTTGCAGTTTATAAGAATAATTCCCACTGTGAAAAGTTTTTACAAAAAATGGTCCATATAAAAATAAGAGTAAAAATGAATAAACTTTCTTGAGGGACTAAACTTAAAAATACTCATAATTTTGTAGGGACTAAATCATGACCTATTATAATTATTACTATATCATGAATGGCACAATTGTATTAAGACTGAATTTTAAATGAAAAGATCAATTGTTCCCAAACAATCTCATACATTCAAGTGCACTTTGGTGAGTTTGGTCTCTTTTGCAATTTTTGTTTACTACAAATTATAAGAAATTCTTTTCAAACAAAAGCTAACTTATTTTCCACGTTTCCGACAAAGAATACTAGAAAGTGCAGATCAACATTTCCTATAAAAAGAACAGCACCCTATTGAAACAGCACAAGAAGTGAAGTACAAATAACAATGGATGATAAACTAGCAGAAGCATCCTCAAAAGAAGCACAAAGCTTGAGTAATGGAAGCAAGCGTAGTGGTTGGATAAGTTTCCCCTTCTTCATTGGTATCTTTTGCTTGAACTTTTAACTCAACATCATTATTCACTCACTTTTACCCATCATTTTTTTCTTCATTCAATAATGTTAAGAAGTCTTGCATCAAATGTGAGTTGACTTGGACAAGAGTGTGTAAGTAAGAGATAATTATTAACTCAACTCTACAAAACTGACTTGTAAGATTATGATTGTCTCTTACTTGTCCAGTTCAACTCACATTCGTTGTAAGACTTTTAACAAATAACGCTCTGATTTTTATAAGAAGAAGACTATAGTAATATAAAATACAGTCGTAAAATAAATAAAACTTGACTAATGATTGTTTCAGTTAGCATTCCAACTCAGTTTACGGTTAATCTTTTATTTTCTTCAAAAAGTGTAATGATATAACTCGCGCACACCAAGTGTAGAGAAGAGACTCACTGTGAGTTGGAACCCGTGCCTCAACATTTCAATATATTGTCTCTACATCTGATATGTACTTAAGAGATGAACAATTAGTCATTTAATTGTGTTCATTAATAACATGAGTCTAATAATTTGCTGTATGATCATACTATATAAATGATTTTTTTTTTTATATTGTTGATTAAATATAGGTATGGTAGCAGGGTTGTCACTTGCAAGCACAGGAATTGTGGGAAATTTGATAGTATATCTTATAAGTGAATTCAATATAAAGAGCATCAATGCTGCTCAGATTGTAAACGTTGTTATTGGAAGCACCAATCTATTTCCAATAATTGCTGCAATTGTTGCTGATTCTTTCTTTGGCTCTTTCTCTGTTGCCTTTGCTACTTCCTGTGTTGCTTTGCTGGTAATAAACTACATCTACTGCATGTTATGTGACATTATACATATATGCAAGCATTTTGTTTTATGGCCTTTTGAGAAATACTTTGTCTCATATAATTAGAGCTCTCAAATTAGGGGCAAAAACACATTTGAGCTGGTACTAATATATGAAGTAAACTCAAATATGATATTGACCCTCTTTTATGTAAGCCTCAAATATACTAGTTCTCTAAATAAAAATAGACCCTAAGACCTAAAACTAAATAAAAATAGACCCTAAGACCTAAAATGAAGCTCAAATTCCCATTTTTTTTTCGGGAAAAAAAAATTCAGAATTTTTTGTAGAAATAAATTTCTGAATTTTTTCTGGAAAAAAGTTTGAAATGTTATGGGAAAAAATCTCAAAATTTTTTTCGAGAATTTTTTTCCGAAATGTTATTTCATAATGTTAATACAATTATACATATTTGTACTTTATTTTTATATTTTTGTGGGCTAATAATAATAATAATAAGACTCATAGAGGGGTCAATAGTAAAATTAAATAATATAAAATTTGACCTAAAAATAAATAAAAACAAATCTACTTAAAAGAGATATAATATTTTGGAGCTTAACAAGAGAAAAAAAGGACCTTTTAATATGGATTTTTTTTGGTAGTAATTATTTGTTAGTATTAGATTATATATCAATGAAATATTAATTACATTTTTGAACTAATATACTTTAATTTATTATATCCAATCTCATTCAACTATATATATGTACTTAAATGTATTAATAATAATAATAATAAATTATTAGGTAACTCCGTGATTATAGATTCACATCCTGAAATATAGTCGCAGGATAGAGAATTAGAGCTGTCAAATAAGTCGGTCTATTCCAGTCAGCTGGGTTAAACTAGTTTGATGATCTGATTGAGCCAAGTAAAATATTATTGGGTTACGCATTAACGAGCTCGGCCCGACCCTATATGGGTCATGTGGGCTAATGGGCTAGCCTGATATTTTTTTTTTTTACCCTATATGATCATTTTTTTTCTAATGTTTAATTATTCAATATTTTTTATGTCAGTTTAATGTATTAGTTCCTCATAATTATCAATATTAAGTAGAATTTTAGACTTATGAGAATTTATCTACTGATATAAGTCGTTGTATTAGTATTTATGTAAATTAATAAAAAATATTTATCGCAATTTTATAAAATACTTATGTCATATTATAAAAAACTCTCATAATATGCTTATCATTGGGGCTTAACATTGAGCTTATAAAAAATATCTCGCTTCGAATTTCATCTCCTCCATTGGACACAATATTAACATATTTTTTAAATCAATCTTAAACTCATCTTTTTATTTTTATACAGTTATATATTTTTTCTTCACACTTACTTTTTAAAAGTAGACATATGTACTAAAAAAAACTTATTAAAATAGATTATAACTTCTATAAAATTAATTTGACTTATTTTATGTTATAATAGAAATAGCTTATATATATGCAATTTATAACATAAGTTCATGCCATAAACACTTTAATATAAATTGTTTCTCGACGCCACCAGGTTTGATCTAGTAGTGAGAAATTTAGATAGTATGCTCGCCAAAATAACTAACTCTCTTTTAAATTTTCATCTTTGCACATGCAGGGAACAATAATTTTATTTTTAACATCAACAATCAACTCCTTAAAGCCTCATCCATGTAGCAATGATTTATCCATCAAATGCAAACCACCAACTGGAATCCAATACACAGTTCTATACATAAGCATAGTTCTAATATCAATTGGTTTTGGTGGTTCACGTTTCACAGCAGCATCACTAGGAGCAAATCAATTTGATAAACCAGAACATCAAGGATCATTTTTTAATTGGTTCTTTTTCACATTCTATTTTGCTTCTGGAGTTGCATTATCTGGAATTGTTTACATTCAGGATAATTTGGGTTGGGCTTTGGGATTTGGTATTTGTGCTGTGGCTACTTTTGTTGGTGTGGTTGTTTTTGTTTTGGGCTATCCATTTTATCAAATGGATGAGCCGCAAGGAAGTGCGGTATTGGATTTGGGCCGCGTTATTGTTGCATCTGTTCGAAAGTGGAAGTATAATCTCTCGTCTAGAGTCGAGGATTACTATACTAGTCCTACTTCTTGTGATGATGTTACGGTTCAAATGCTGCCTCCGGCTACACTCGGAAAAAGATTAAGGTACTAAGTACAGTAATTTGGATTTCTTTCTCGCAATTAAAATACATTAATGTTTAGATGGTTAACACATTTTAATGAATAGTTATTTGATATATTAAGATTTTTAGATTTGAACATCTAAAAATCGTGATCAATTACGACATATGATATTATTCAACATGAAAAAACATAAGAGACATTTTTCAATTACATGGACAAGTAATTAAGTTTGGTTACTCAATTGGTTCCCTATTAGTGTTTCCTCATTGAAAACCAAATGTTAATGATCACTCCATTGTCATGATGATTTTCTTTCTGTTTCAAGGAAACAGGAATCACCAATGCTATAGTCTTGGTGGTGGTGGAGAAATCATTAAAGTAATGTTTGATTTATGTAGTGGCCAATATTCAACAGTGTTAATTAATAATTTTATCTATAGTTGGAGAAGACCAAAGTTGTAAAGTAGTGGAGTGGGAAACTTTTAGTAATGGCCACTATTGTCCATAGTTGTAGGGTGTAGTTAAGCTTAGTGGACAAAAATTCATATAAAAGTGCATCACCTTTTTTTTTTTTTTTTTTCTTTCTATTTTTTGGCATTAGCCTTGGTTTCCAGGGGAAGAGGGTACCAGTAATTCATTAGATTTAAGTTGCCTGGACAAGAGTTTATAACTAAGAGACAACTATCACCTTATAAGTCGGTTTTGTAAGGATGAGTTGAACCCAACTCCCAATTCTAAAATGGTGTCACATTATCTCTAAGATCTGTTGGGTCACATGCTATTAGACCACCCACCATTTATATCATTGCACCAAGCCTAATTGTGATGGCCGTGGGGGGTGTGTTAAGAAGTCCCACATCATAAGTTGACCTGGACATAAGTTTATAATTAAGAGTCAATTATTACTTTATAAGTCGGTTTTGTAAGGATGAGTTAGGTTCAACTTCCAATTCTAATACGTTTTACAATCTATCAATGTTCTGCTATACATTAACATTGTGCTAATCTATATGCAAATGCAGGTTCTTCAACCGTGCAGCTCTGATAACTGATACAGACCTAAAATCAGATGGTTCAATCAAGAAATCATCATGGAGGCTATGCACAATTCAACAAGTGGAAGACTTAAAAAAAATAATTGGAATCTTACCACTATGGACTTCAAGTACATTCCTAGCAATACCAATAGCAATGCAAAGCAGCTTAACAGTACTTCAAGCTTTAGTCATGGATCGTTCTATAGGATCCCATTTCAAATTCCCAGCTGGTTCTATTTCTATTATAATCTTAATATCAACAACCATTTTCCTCACCTTTCTTGACAGAGTGTTATTGCCAGGTTGGTATAAGATTACTGGAAAAACGGCTATGCCGCTTCAACGAATAGGCGTAGGGTACGTCTTGACTATTCTTAGCATGGTTGTTTCTGCTCTTGTTGAATCAAAGAGGCTCGAATTAGCGCGTCGGCGTGTGGACATGTCTGTCTTATGGTTGTTTCCACAATTAGTACTAGTTGGTATTGGTGAAGCTTTTCATTTTCCTGCACAAATTACATTCTACTATCAACAATTTCCACAATCACTTAGAAGCGTATCAACTGCAATGATTTCAATGATTATAGGAATTGCTTTTTACCTTAACACGGCTTTAATCGATCAAGTTCGTCGGAGTACTGATTGGTTACCAGATGATATAAATCATGGGAAGGTAGATAATGTGTACTGGATGTTAGTCTTGTTTGGGAGTATCAACTTTGTGTATTACTTACTGTGTTCTGTATTTTACAAGTATGAAAATGTTTAAGAGGAATGTGATGATTATGATAAATGTTATCACTCTTATGGCTGGAATAAGTAATAATGATAATTAGATCTTAGTAATGAATTAATGTAGGCCTAATAGAATAGAATAGGCTCAAGTTCATTAGATAATTTTTAGGTTATGAGTCATGCTTTTTAGAAGGTTCTAGTAAGGTACTAATGCTATAAATAAAGGCACTATGGAATGTAATGATTAAGCAAATCAAATGAGAAATTAATCTCTAGTTTTTGTCTTTTTTTTAGGAGATTTCTCTACCCTCCTCAAAGTAGAGTAAATTACTCATGAACAACTAAAAACGTTTGTTCACTACAAATCTTCTCTCATACATTACATCTGCACTGGTATCAGACATATTTGTGAACCCATGGATTCATATGCCAACCCTCCTTTATTATGCTATAAGCTATCTGAAGTGATTATGCTTCAATGAGAAAAAAGGTCCCTTTTGCATGATCAATAAATTAAGACATTGATATTATTGAGCAAATAATAAAAAGAAACTTTTTTTTAACAACAAAAATACCTAACTTAAAAGAATTTAAGTTTTAATTAACCAATAAAAAAACGGGTCAATCCGCTCCCGTTTTGATATTCTTTTCCATCATCTCATCTTAAACAAAGGCCATACGTGCCAAATTAATTAGGCGAGTGGGTTGAAACTTCCACATGATATGATAAAACATTATAATGTTTATATCATATATTTATCATATTTTAAATATATAATGTCTCTATCATATACTAACCATCAAACGGACCCATATCTTAAATTATAGAGTTTAATTGTTGTGCACCGTCAGTGTAAATGTTTTTTACACATGCATCCAATGATGTGTTGCCACATCATTTAATGAATGTGACACATCATTTGTTCTTAAACACAATACATGATATGTTGGTATATTATTGGATGTATGTGTAAAAAAGTTTTACACCGACAGTGCATAACAATTAAATTCTAAATTATATCCTTTCGGTGTGACATAAATGAATTTTGACACCCTGGTCGTTGGAGATCACACTCGAATAAGGATTCTGGCTTTAACATTTTGTTGTGCCTCTTTGATTTCAATTAAAACACAAGTACCTGGAAGCGAACAACATAATGAGGAAGGGATCATCATCACTGAAATGAGCGAGAGATATTGAATCTGAAGTAGGCGCAGATTCACACTCCACGCTAAACAATCATGGTCCGAACGAGTTTTGGGATGAAGGTTCACTCCTCAATCGTCACAATGGCTGACGACAACGTACCAAAAAGAGTACGCCAACAATCCAGATTGATTTCGGGTTTTTCCATGACCGATTGTTCTTTGTTCATAGAAAAACACCACCACAATCTTTGTCCGAGATACACCATGGTATAATATTGATTGCGGCAATATTGATTTAGATGACTCCGGTGAGCATCAATATTGATTGCGGCAAATCCTTAACTGCACTTAATCTAATTATTAATCATTTTGTATAAGTTATAACTCTCACATAAAAGTATGTTAATTACATAAAGCATTTTTTTCTTTTTTCATGCCCAAACTTGGCTTGTGGTTTTTATTTTACAATTTCTTGAAAGGGAGGGTCCCATACTGGCCAACCAAAATACTTTTTGCCACCTTTTGCAGAAACCACCACACATCCGAAGGGGTGCTTGAAGCTTTGCACTGACTAATAAAGCTAGAAAGATGAGTAAGCTATCAAAAAAATTCTCAAACATTTGCTGATACTATATTGTTTTCATGTTTTCTTCCCCTATCAGGTTTGATTGATTGATTCTCAACACAATTATAATATATATCTCTAGTTTTGCATTTTATAACCTTTGCAATGTATTCACATGTGTCCAAATCATATAATGTAATGAGACTTATATAAATTTTAACTTAACTAATAAAAGAGTCTTGTATAAAAAAGCTAATAAAAGCGTAAATATATATATAAAAAAAAAGTATATTGCTGCTACTCCTCATAATATTAATATGATGAATAAATCTGCATTTCAAGATTTTTTTTATTAATTAAGCGGTATTGACGAGGATTTTATAAATAGTGATTTAAATTCAATACTTAAAAATTATAAAATTAAAAACTCTTACCATCGACAATAATGGTCTAACTAAATTTCAGGACTCTGGTCAAAATTTCTAAAAATAGTAATTGATACATACAATTTAATGAGATTAGAGAATTATAAACCTTGAGCTGCTTTTGTTTTCCACATATATACACACTTCTTTAGGATGTTTTTTGGGTCCATATTTGATCATTTGTTAAGAGATTTTTCATAGCAGAAATAAACAAACAACAATGATAATTTTTATCAAATTTGTGTACATGTTGTGGATGTGTCATTTATAAACATAAATCTCTTTAAAGAAAATGTCAGTTTCTTCTATGTGATAACCTTGAACAGTCAATCCAATAATGAGGCTTCTTCAAGAAGAAATGTAAAAGAAAAAGTTAAAGAGCTTCTTTTATTGATATCTCTATCCCCACTTTCCTTTCCTCTAAGACCACAAGGAAAAAAAAGATAGAAAAAAAGATAACAAGGCTTTCTTGAAATTAAACAAGATTAGTCAAAATATGTATTCTTTTCTTAACAGGAATGTTGAGGTAAAAGTAAAACAAAACAATTTATGATGGCTGAGATATTTTTGTTTTGCACTTAAACAACGATAATTGTACGTGGCCAATGTGGAATCACAATCAGATAAGCAATGGACAACATTTGATTAATGATTTTTTGTTAGCAACTACTATTTTTTTAAATTATCTCAAAAAGAACACACTCAACAAATAGTTAATCAAATATTAATTATAATTTATACAAGTTGCTAGTTTGTAGTTATCACTAAATGAAAAAATTATATATTAACAATATTATTAAAAAAGCATAATGGTCTCATATCTTTTAAGCAAATAGTCAGAGATTCAGAGGTTTCATCTCTGACTCTTGTATATAGGAAAATTTCAGTTGGAAGGAGAGAACTCATCTTATATGTCTCATAGATTCTTCAATAAAGATTAATCACTGCTAAATGACGATAGAAATTTTATATCTATAACTCCAAGGACAGTGCCGATACTGTTAATCATAATGTCTTCACCCATAATCAAACTCAGGACCTCACAATTATATATTTATACGAGTTTCAATAATGTTTATTAATTTGTATGGACAAAAAGAAAGTGCATTAATTAGTAGCTAGACTTAAACTGAAGTGAAGAGTGAATTATTAAGATTTGAAATGAAAAAGTGACCAATAAAACGCCACACCACTATGTCTAATGACTTTAAAAAAAGTTGTCAAATCCTTATCAAATAATTATAAAGTATCATCATGTAAATAATTTCACAAATCTACCCCTTTCCACAATCTATATAACTCACCATTTCTATTAATGTCTCATTTCAGAGAAATATTTTTTTTTCTCTTTCATATATACCTTATACACCCCTCCTTCAAAGGTAACTTGAATCAAATGGATCCTAACCAGATCAAGAAGATTCAATCCATGAAGAGGTACAAGAAGAACCAATTCCTAGACAATTTATATTTCTATTCCTTAACAGCTTTAATATGTAGTTTGTTTTGTTGTGTCACACTTTGTTTACCCTATCTATCATCACTCTTAGTGTATATGTCAAATTTAATCCCTCTTCTTTTGAGTTCAAAACTCTTATTCATTCTATGCAATATCATAATTTTTGTCCTTATGATAAACTCCAAAATCCTTTCATCAGAATCATCTTCAAATTCTGATGTTTACTATGATGAATACATTCAAAGTAGTCAAACTACAAAGCCACAAATTCAAAGTTTTGAAGTCAACAAAGTTAAAACATTTGAGAAACATGTTGAAGAGAATATTGTGAACATGTTTGAGAAACATGTTGGAATTGAGAAACATGTTGGAAAGAACACTATGGACTTAAAGAGAAAAGTTTGGATTAAGGAAACTAGAAAAACAATGGAAGCCAAAAAAGAGGATGATTTAGATGGAGGTTATGATAAACAAAGTAAATTGGTTGGTTGTTCTGATGAATTGAACAAAAGGGCTGAAGATTTTATTGCAAGAGTAAATAGGCATAGGGAATTTGAACTTATCCGTATGCAAAATGGTTGTTACTAGATTAGTAGTTGTAACTTGTAAAGGGTGCAAGAGTTTTTTCCATGTATAATGTCTCTGTATGAACATGCAAAATGGTTGTTAACAGATTCAATTGATGGAACAAATTAAAAAAAAAAACATTATTAAAAACTTAATGGTTTTGTTAACAAACGTTTATCAAAATTGAATATTTATTTTTTGGTTTTAACCCTCTGATTTTCAGAAAAAGGGTCCCGATAATCTAAAGTTTGACAGAAAAGTAATTAAAATCTGGTTAACAATTGTTTCTACCAGAAATCGAATTCGAGTTCTTCGGACAATTTATTTTAGGAAAACCTCATTAACCATTTATTCTCGATGTCTTATTCAAAATCCAATATTTAGCCATTATTAGTTATTTATTAGATTGGGTAATGAGTTTGGAGGGTATGATTTATGGATCTCACTAGCCATGATAATCCGAAAAATGCTTCACGGATAAGCAAACTACGTACTTCCCACTTGTACGTGAATATCTTCTACACGTGCTAATTTTATATACGTACTATTACTAGGCAAGTGCATGAAGCCACCGTACATTTAATTTAATTAGTATTTTGTCAAGGATTCTTATATGAGCTTTTTGGTGGTGATTACTCGTGGTTTGAAGCTTCTATGTATCTGCTAATTACCTCTCCCACAAGGTATTCAACAAAAATGTAATAATAATCTCCAGACTATATCAATTTTGTGGAATCTTGTTTGTAAATTACGTACCAATTGGGATATGTATGAATCAATCTTATAGAATAAAATAAGCTTAAGACGCATTAGAATAAAAGGATCAAAAGTTGCACTACAACCGATCAAAATCAATCATAAAAATACTTCATCCGTCTCAAAAAGAATGTCTTCTAAGGATTTTGCACAATTATTAAAAAAATATAATTATGTTAACTAATACTTTTATTAGATTATTTCTATAAATTATTAGTTGATTTTCTTGGGGATAGTGCATATAGTAATAATTAAGGGATAAATTGAAAAATATTGCATTAGTATATGAAAATGCCATTCATTTTGAAATAAAATTTTATTCATTAGAATATGATGGATAATTTTTTTTGTTGATATATTATGATGGATCAAATTTTACTCCTAAATAAATAGTTCGGTTTAGTAACAAAAAAAAATAGTTCATTTTAGATTTAAAACCGCATATAGAAATATTTATGTAGGTGGTAATGAAAAAATAAACTTAAAAATGTAGTGTTTATTTGAATATGTATCGATGCCCTGCTGAGAAGGATAATTCTAACAAGGGTCTGTTTGGATTAGTTTATTTTTTATCTTATGCAAACAACTTATGCAATTTTTATGTATTATTATAAGTTTGTCAAAGTAGTTTATGAAAAAATAGCTTATAAAAATACAATGTTCATTAGTGTGAACTTAAAAAATAGTATAAAACCTAATATATATTGCATAAACTGTTTGCATAAGCTCAAAAATAAGTTAATCCAAACGGACCCTTGGACTACAATAGTCTTTATTAATTTTTTTTTGTCGAGTAGCCTAACGGCAGAAATTCCACTCGTCTTTGTTAATTTTTAATCTATTAAAATTATACTCCTCAATTGTATACCGACTGATATATCCAAATAAGATGTATAATAAAATGTTAAAAAAAGAAAAAACCAAATGCAGGGGAGGGGATGATAAGATTTCTAAATATCGAAAATCTAAATCCAAAGAACTGATCCTCAGTTCACGAGCTATAGCAGATTTTTTGGGCTGAGATTTGAGATAAGTTTCAGATTTTTTTTTTCTTTCTTTTGTCAAGTAGTTTAGTTTAGTGGTTAAAAATTTCATCTTTAAATGAAATTTAAAGATGAAAATTTATCAAATGGTTTATTGAGTTACAAATTATAAGTTCTATTTTGTGCTTCATCTTTTGTTTTATTTTCCTCCTATTTTTGAAACAATAAATGTTAATACCTTTTGTTATAAGTATAACGAGTTAGCTATCCTTATTAGATTCTATAAACACTCTAGAAAATGAATAGGTTGAACATACTGTTTACAATATTATGGATCTGTATCTGTTTTTTTTTCCTTCCTAAGTGCCTTTTTTTATAGTCACGTTGGATTAACTCAGTTGACAGAGACATTACATTATATATTATATATAAGGGGGCCAAGATTCAAACTCCGATCATTTCACTTATTCATCCTTAAGAGTGAATTTATAACCACCGGTCTACTTGATAAAAAAAGTCTCCCGAAGATCCATTAGGCCACCCGCTATCATACTACCCACAATTTATGTCCGTACCAAGCCCAACCGTATTGGACGTAAGAGGGTGTGTTAAAACAATCTTCATCTTATAGTTTTATATAGGTGAGTTAGCGCAAATATCCAATTCTAAGATTTTTTTATGTCTAGACCCTGACCCAATAAACTATTCTAACATCCACATCCAACTCGTCTGTACAAAACACAGGAAGCTGAGACATGCATAGCTCATACCACTCGTCCGTTCGTCCGTGCATACCATGTGGAGCTGAAAACACCTAAGACATTTGATTATTCTGGAAGAGAATAAGTGATCTTGGGTAGGCTTCTTGGCATCTAGAAACAAATTAACCGCAACACACCGATCCATATTTGTATTCACTCTGTCTGATCTCTCTCTCAGAGACACATGTCCTACACTTGCCATTCGGTGCTGCCACCTAATCTTTCCCTGCATGCCTCTCTTCTTATCACTCTATAACTATATAAATACCAAATATATTAATTTCATCCTCAAATCAAGCATATCTTTCTCAGATATATAGTTATTGCCTCCACACTCTGCAATATTCCTTTCTCTTAATTAGTGATCATGGACCTTATTCATAAGTTCCTTAACATATTAGCACCTCCATTCACCTTCTTTTCCTTACTCCTTTTCTTACCACCCTATTGGACTTTCAAGTTCTTCCTTTCCACTATATACACAATTTTCAGTGAAAATGTTGCTGGTAAAGTTGTTCACATCACTGGTGCTTCCTCTGGCATTGGAGAGGTCAAATTCATATAGTACTTGGTCAAAATTAATTCATATTTACTTGTAATGTAAGTAACACTAATTAATTAACATTGTATTTGCAGCATTTGGCTTATGAGTATGCTAAGAGAGGTGCTAGATTGGCACTTTCTGCTAGAAGAGAGACTGCATTGCGCGAAGTTGCTGATAGAGCTCGTGATTATGGTTCTCCTGATGTTATTATAATTCGTGCAGATGTTTCTAAAGTTGATGATTGTAGACGATTGGTTGATGAAACTGTTCATCATTTTGGTAGACGTATGTATATAAATCATATACATCAATTATTCAATGAAGTTTAAAAGTGATTTTCACTTTGTGGTATATGTGTTAATTGTTTGTGATGCATTCATTGCAGTGGATCATTTGGTTAACAATGCTGCAATCAGTGCTGCCATGATGTTTGAAGAAGTAACTGATATCACCAATTTGAGACCTGTCATGGTAATTAATCTGCCTTATAGCCATTAGCCTCTAATTTTCACAAACTTAGACACTAATTTTCATAATAGTACCTTTAGCCACTTTTGCAAATTGTTGCAAATATGTTTATTTTATGTTTTGTTAGGACACAAACTTTTGGGGATCAGTATACACAACACGTTTTGCTTTACCATACCTCAAAAACAGCAGAGGCAAAATTGTAGTGCTTTCATCTGCTGATTCTTGGATGCCTGCAGCAAGAAGGGGTATTTATAATGTAAGTGTAATTTATCTCTCTTTCCAATTAGTATTCCATAGTAGTATTCATATGTTAATTTAATATTAATTCTTAATTAATATTAAATTAATTAAACACTAATACTATATGCAGGCAAGTAAAGCAGCATTAGTAAGTCTTTATGAAACATTGAGAGTTGAAGTTGGATCAAACATAGGCATAACAATTGTTACACCTGGTTACATTGAATCTGAATTGACCAAAGGCAAATTATTATTAGGACCAGATGCCAAAATGGGTGTGGACCAAGATATGAGAGATGTAAGTAATAATTAACCAAATATTCAATCTCATAAATTTTGCTAGTACCTTAATAATTAAATATTTTGTGATCACAAATTAATATGTAGGTTGAAGTGAGTGCAATGCCAGTGGGGTCAGTGAGTGGATGTGCAAAATCAATAGTGAATGCAACATTGAGGGGGGATAGGTACTTAACTGTGCCAGCTTGGTTTAGAATGACTTATATTGTGAAAGTGTTGTGTCCAGAATTGGTGGAATGGAGTTTCAGAATGTTGTATTTGACTGGTTCAAAGAATATTCCAGCTAGAGAAGCACCTAGTAAAAAGATTTTGGATGTTACTGGAATCAAGAACTTGTTTTATCCATCTTCAATTCAGTCACCTCAAGTCAAGACTGAATGAGTTTTTTCAATTGAAAAGAAATGGACTGAACTGAATCATGTAAATTGTGAATCATGTAAATTGTCTTTTGACAAAATAAAATAAAAGATATTGAGCCACCTCACTTCCATTAAAATCTCACTTAACAAAATGTCTTTTTTTCTCTACAAAAAATTATAATAAATTGAAGTCTTATCTGAATCCTACTAAATTTTTCAGATACATATTTAAGTAGAACTGTCAAAACAATTTGTCTACACTCATATTTGGACCATTCATATGAGAACTGTGGCCTAATAAAATGTGCCTAAAAATTCCAAATTTTATTTTCAGAATTTTTTTCCGTAATTATTTTTTTCTGGAAATAATTTCACAGTGAAGAAAACCATAAATGAAAATAATTAAGGCTGCTAAATTTGATGAAAACTATGCACAGTGAAGAAAACCAAAAGTTGCTTGCAGAACAGGTTGTCAAGAAATTAGTGCTAGACCATGATAGTTAGTGTGTAGATCCTATAGCTCAACACTTCTCAGTCCTTTATGTTTGTTAGAATTCTGTTATGACAGCTCATATATTGCTCTCATGGTATATAAGCTACACAACTAGCATAGTATACTAGTTCCGCATAATCATTTCAATAAAACTATGATTCTCTTTCTCTTTTCACTCACGGGTGTTGAGTTCTTTTTTCTCTTATCGGTGCCATCTTTAAGATGGTATCAGAGCAAATATAAGCTCTAACGCTGAGTAACCGTTTTCTCAACTGTTTCTTGATTTATAGCTCGCATTGCCAACACCGGTATGGTTAATCCACCACCACCACCACTGCAAGATCCATCTCAGATTTCTGAAAATGTCTACCAAATTCATCCCTCTGACGGAATCAATGCGATTTCGTTGATGGTACGATCCTGATTCCCTCAAGAGTTTGATCCTACGAGGCTTGGTCACGATGTAACATGATTATCCACTATTGGATCATGAATGAATCCATAGCTCAAATTAAAGCATTGTGTATCTTGACAATGCAATATATTTGTGGAATTAATTGAAGGAAATGTTTTCACCTGGTAATTTCATCTGTATATCTGAATTGCAAATTGAGATCTATGGACTCAAGCAAGGTTTAATATCTATATTTGAATTTTTCACTGCTCTCAAGGTTTGGGAGGAACTTGAAGCATATCTCCCTATACCGGTATGTAATTGTCCTCATAAATGTGTTTGTATAACTGGTATCACCAATGCTAGAACTCAACACAATTTGATTCATACCATTAGATTTCTCACTGGTTTGAATGGTAGTTTTGATCTTGTTAGATCACAACTGTTGGTTGTGTCGCCGGTGGTTCTGTTTTGGCCGAGTTTAGGGATATGGGTGTTGTAGTGTTGTTCTAGTGCTGCATTAGTAGCTTTGGTTTGGGTGATTATGGCGGTGGCATACCGACATCGGGTTGGTTCTTCTGTCGTTGGTATGTGGTTGATGTCGCGTGTGAGTGTTGTTTTTGATACGGGATTCCCTGACCGCTTTCAAATCTGTTGAGATTTGCAGGATTCTTTTTTGAGTTTTTGTTGGTTTTCAAATCTGTTGAGATTTGCAGGTTTCTTTGTATCTGATTGACCACTTCCGCACGATATTGACTAGTTGGAAGAGAACTGGAGCTATGACTTATCTGCCTAAGTCTTCATCCTACGGTTGTCTCATCAATTTTTGACTTGCAGAGCTGCACTTTTGATTCGAGGTTGGGAGTTAGAGTGTAGGGGCATCTTTTCGGGTCGAGTTGATGGTCTTCTTTGGGGTCTGGAGACATGAAGTGTCCTTCTAAGTATGAGATTTGAAGTAGATCTCTATTAGGTGGTATTTGTTTTTTGGCTTTTTTCATTGGTGTTCCGCATATATACGACGCCTTTGTAGTTCTGCTTTTCCCAGCCTCTGTTCGTCTTGTGCAGAGACCGGTTATTAATAATAATATATTTGCTGTTCAAAAAAAAAAAATCCTCTTGATGGATCCATACATCAAATTAATAAAGTGTTTTCCATGGTCATACAACACGAAAAACAGTTTCTTGGTGTTAATTCTGGCTCAGAAATTGAGGAATCGAAACCATTGATTAATGTTTCAGATGCTAGAAGGTCACAAGGTCATGGCAAGGGAGCTGGTTATGGTTATTCTGGATAAAAGAAGCCTCATAGTGTGTGTACCTATTGACATTGTGGTAAAGATGGACACACAATGGAGTTGTTATAGGGAGTTGATGATATGAATGATAAGAAAATCTTTATCTCCAGAGATGTTATCCACCATGAGCATATCTCACCTTACCATAGCCATCACACACCTACAAAATGGACTTACCACTCCACACACCCTCAACCTTTCTCTAGTCCTACGACAGATAATACCAAACTGATTCCACCTCTAACTCTAACATTGACCATCACAATATACATATCACTACTGACCTCACACTTAACTCACCCAATGAACCAGCATTTGTTTCTCATGATAACATGAACCTTGAACATTAACTTGACACACAAGAAAACTCCCAAACTGTCAATGACACACACAATCATCATGACAGTGATACTACATCAACTGAAACCACTCAAAATGACCACATAAATTCCCAACATACCTACCAAAATGTACCTGAACTTAGAAGATCCATTAGACCATCCATTAAACCTGCACACTTATCAGATTACCTATGCAATCTTTCAAGAAGTTTCAACTGAGCCATCATCTTCAGGTTCAATCTATCCTATATTTGATTTTCATTCCTATTCTAATGTATCTGAGTCTCTCGGTAAATTTGCACAATCTCTAACTGTTACTACTGAGCCTAAGAACTACCAAGAAGCTAGCAAGCATCAATGCTGGATAGATACTATATGAACTCAGAGGCTTTAGGAGAATATGATATGGATATATGTTGATCCACCATCTCACATGAAACCTATAGGCAACAAGTGGGTCTATAAGGTTAACCACAAGTCAGATGGATTAATTGAAAGATACACAACTCTAGAAAGTTTGTTTTAATAGTACTTGGCAACAATATTATTGTCTCAAAGACACATGTCCTACACTTGCCATTCGGTGGTGCCAAGTAACCTATTTCCTTTATTTCTACTCCTAACACATAACATTTCCCTGCATGCTTCTTGGAATCTCTTCTTATTTGTCTATGCCTATATTATATAAATACCATATTTTCACATTAATTTCAACTTCAAATTAAGAATCTTTCCCAGTTATATAGTTATTGCCACCCTTGCTATAATATCTTGTCCTTAGTGACTTAACAGTGATGGACCTTATTCACAAGTTCCTAAACATATTAGCACCTCCATTCACCTTCTTTTCCTTACTCTTTTTCTTACCACCCTATTGGACTTTCAAGTTCTTCCTTTCCACTATATACACAATTTTCAGAGAAAATGTTGCCGGTAAAGTTGTTCACATCACTGGTGCTTCCTCTGGCATTGGAGAGGTAAAATTCATATATATAGTACTCGGTCAAAATTAATTCATAATATTTACCTTTAATGTAAGTAACACTAATTAATTAACATTGTCTTTGCAGCATTTGACTTATGAGTATGCTAAGAGAGGTGCTAGATTAGCACTTTCTGCTAGAAGAGAGACAGCATTGCGTGAAGTTGCTGATAAAGCTCGCGGTTATGGTTCTCCTGATGTTATTATAATTCGTGCAGATGTTTCTAAAGTTGATGATTGTAGACGATCGATTGATGAAACTGTTAATCATTTTGGTAGACGTATGTATACATACCAGATACATTAATTATCCAATATACTTATATATTTTATTTCAGTGTGGTGTGTTAATTGTCTGTGATGCATTGCAGTGGATCATTTGGTAAACAATGCTGGATTCAGTACTGCCATGATGTTTGAAGAAGTAAATGATATCACCAATTTGAGACCTGTCATGGTAATTAATATATAATATAGGACTAATTTGGTTGTTGAGTAGAATAAGAATCTGCTAATTGTTGCAAATATGTTTGTTTTATGTTTTGTTAGGACACAAACTTTTGGGGATCAGTTTATACAACACGTTTTGCTTTACCATACCTCAAAAACAGCAGAGGCAAAATTGTAGTCCTTTCATCTGCTGCTTCTTGGATGTCTATACCTAGAATGAGTATCTATAATGTAAGCGTAGTCTATCTCTTGGTTACAAGTTTAGTTTGATTTTTGGTGGGAATAATTTATTTTTTTTTTGAAGAAGCTAAATTAGCCCACTCAAATTGGCACAAGAGGGAATTGAACTTGAGACCTTGGTGGGAATAATTACCGGTCACAAGTTTGATTTCTCTTAGGAATAATTCTCAGTTAGGTTTTACTCCCTCCGTCCCAAATCTTAAGTCTTTTTAGTTTTTTAGTTTTGTCCCAAATCTTTAGTCATTTTTAAAAAACCAATGCATAATTAGTGATATTTTACCATTTGTACCCTTACTAAAGTTAAAACATTAATTAAATATATTTTCTCTTTCTTAATAAAGTAAAGGTAAAAATGACTTAACTTATCGATCTTTATAATTTCTTAATCTCCGTGCAAAACTCTAAAAGGACTAAAGTTTTGGGACTGAGGGAGTATTTATCTCATAGCCGAACTTTAGATTACCGGAATTCATTTTCCTAAAAATCGTATTTTTAATTAAAGAACAAACTGTATTTCCAATAAATATCTCATTAGAGTCATCCGTCTGAAGGTCAGAGAAATATCAAACGTTTCAAATTCAATTGAAAATTTATTATCTATCGTAAATTTACGAACAAATGCTATTAATTATGGGATATGTAATATATTTTTTTAGTATAAGAGGAGGGTGAGGCGAGGGTATGTGTGCACTATACTAAGTCCATAAATTGGAACTGAATGACCATCTGCTACGATGATTTTATTATTTTTGCTCAATTTAAAATAAGACGAAAGATTACCTTGCGAAGATGTTATGCGAGAGGTGGCACCGGTGGTGTCCATATACCAAGATTGGTCTGGCTGATCAAGACTGACGGTGTGAATAGCATTTTTAATATCAGCTGGGCTGAATGTATTCACCTTGAGAGAAACTTTTGGTTTGGGCCCAAGAAAATGGCAACATTGTTGGTCCTATTCCAATTTGAAGATGGATAAGGACAAAGTGGAATACCCCAAGGAGCTCAATATTGTCAAGGAACTAGCCCATTTCTGGCACTGAGGTTTGTGTGTTGTTTGCGGATGCAATGAGAATATTCGGCGTGGGTGTGGTGGTTTTGGCGACGAGTGCCGCCGGAGGAGGAAGAGCTGCAAAGGTGGGTAAAGGGTTGTGTTCTTGTATGTAAATCACAAACACGACATAAGCCTTAGTGAGTCCGGAGATCATTTTCAAAACCAAACCGGTGTTGGAGACCGGAGAATCGACGTTTGCAAGTTGATCGGAGAGGAGTTTGAGACGATTACATATTCAATTAGTATTCATATGTTCTTTTAAATTTTAGTTATTATTAAATTAAACATTAATACTAATTACTATACCCTGCAGGCAAGTAAAGCAGCATTAGTAAGTCTTTATGAAACATTGAGAGTTGAAGTTGGATCAAACATAGGGATAACAATTGTTACACCTGGTTACATTGAATCTGAATTGACCAAAGGCAAATTATTATTAGGACCAGATGCCAAAATGGGTGTGGACCAAGATATGAGAGATGTAAGTAATGATTAACCAAATATTCAATCTCATAAATTTTGCTAGTACCTTAATTATGAAATATATGATGACAAATTAATGTGTAGGTTGAAGTGAGTGCAATGCCAGTAGGGTCAGTGAGTGGATGTGCAAAATCAATAGTGAATGCAACATTGAGAGGAGATAGGTACTTAACTGTGCCAGCTTGGTTTAGAATGACTTATATTGTGAAAGTGTTGTGTCCAGAATTGGTGGAATGGAGTTTCAGAATGTTGTATTTGACTGGTTCAAAGAATATTCCAGCTAGAGAAGCACCTAGTAAAAAGATTTTGGATGCTACTGGGATCAAGAACTTGATTTATCCACCTTCAATTCAATCACCTCAAGTTAAGACTGAATGAATCATGTAAAATTGTCTTTTGACAAACTAAAATAAAAGTTGAGATTTCATCATACTAATTTCTTTCATTTTGATTTTTTAGAAATTTGCAGAACATTTCCAAAGAAGATAGAAGTTTCAGAAAGAATATTTTTGGAAAAAAATTGCAAATTTTATTTTCAGAATTTTTTTCCGTAATTATTATTTTCTGGAAAAAATTTCAGGCATTTTTTAGGAAAAAAAATCATAAATAAAAACAATTAAGGCTTTGGAGTTAACTTTAATTTTAGGTGATTTATTATATTTGAAGTTTATGGGAAAATGATTCATTTAACATTGAAAAAAAAATAAATACACATATTAACAATGTAAAATAATTTTACACCGTAAACTAGTATCAATTATATTTTTCATCACTTGATATGCCATAGCAAATTAATATATTTCTATCATAGTAAATTAATATATTTCTATTAAATCTATTTACGATCTCCGTTAAACATTTTATAGAGTACTAGCGGGTCAGACAGGCGCGTTCCGCGCCTGCCTGTGTCTAACTCATGTCTAAAAATAAATAAATAAAGACATGTCCCTATAGTAAGTTTGTTAATAAAAGTTTTTTGTTGCTAAAACAAAAAATTAAGGGTATTATTGGTATTATGAAAAGTACACACCAAAATTTTTTTGTATCCTTTTTATTTTTATATATAGTATAGATTTTAAGTCTCTTGTATGAAACTAGACTGGAATTTTTTCTTGGCCCATTAACTATTTATTTATCGGCTCTACTTTGAAATGGTATGATATAAGTTTCTAAATCTAGATTTTGCATATTTTAATGTCACCCACTAATTATTAAAGTAACTGTTCAAACGGGTCATCCATATATATATATTGGACTCAAGTGATTAATAAAAATTTTATAGGATGAATTGTTCGAGATAATTTGAGTTAGATTTTTTATAAAAATAATTTTTAATCAGATTTTACTTACTTCGCAACTGAACTTTAAATTACCAATAACACCCTAGAGTATTAACACAAAAAAATAAATCTACATAATATGTGCCTGGTAACCTCCAACAGACGATGTGTAAAAATAAAAAACCTCCAACAGACCAACAACCCTCAATAAAATTTGCCAGTATGGCTCACATCACCATAAATTTCAAGGTAGTATATGTATTATGTATGTTTCCAAAAGTTTGAAGACACAATTTCTACTCTAGCTTGTGAAGTCAATAAGAACTTCCAAAATAATGACTTCCATTTCCAAAATACTGAATGTAGTATTGCCTCCACTGTCAATTATTCTGCTCCCCATTATCATGCTACCTTTTCTTTTTTTCAAATTTCTTATTTATGTAAAAACGTTGTTCTACAAAGAAAACATGGCAGGGAAAGTAGTACTAATCACTGGAGCAGCCTCAGGACTTGGTGAGGTATGACTTACAATTAAGTACTCTATTTTGATTTTACGTTTATTGATGAATACATAACTATATCGGGGTTCAGACATGTTATATCCATACTAATTGAGTTATGCTCACCGGACAATTATCTTATCCTAATTCTATAATTAATGCTGGTATTAGTAATAAACTAATAATATTAGTAATATTACTAATAAAAGTCTTGTTGTTACTGTAATTGATTTCTTTTCATGAAAAGAAATTGGCTTATGAGTATGCTAGGCAAGGAGCAAGGTTGTCCCTTGTTGACATCAATAAGGAGAATCTTGTAGCAGTTGCTGATATGGCAAGATCTCTTGGTTCTCCTCATGTTATCATCATTGGTGCAGATGTTTCCAAGGTTCAAGACAGTAAGCAATTTGTTGATGAAACAGTTAACAACTTCGGACAATGTAAGTGTTAACAGTAGACATTCACATACAAATGGGAAAGAAGATTAGAGTTTAGATTAGAATAAACAAAAATTGAATAGAAAATATTATCCTACGAATATACAGTAAAACATAATTAGTAGATGCTAGTTAGTGAACTTTAATTAATTTTCTAGTATGTACAAAATTTATTGACCTACGTTTATTTATTTATTTATTTATTAGACTTTAACACATGCGATGCATAGTTTTTTTAGTACATTATATATAAAATTCAAATTAGTAATTGATTCCAAACTGAGAAGTTTTAACTTTTTATATATATAAAGATTGGTGTAAATTGGATATTCTTTGTGCGCAACTGTAAAAATTTGCATCATCTCATCTAAGTGTTTTTCAGTTAACCTATTTTTATTAATTTGTGTTTTTCATGCAGTGGATCATCTAGTAAATAATGCTGGAGTTGGTGGGGACCCAACTTTGATAGAGGATTCTTTAGATGTTACTAAATACACTTCAATTATCGTAAGCTATTTTTATTTTATTTTTGAAGTGTTTGAAAAACTCGTTAGATGATTTTTTAGGTAAAGAATCCACAAAAACTTACTCCCTCCGTCCCAAAATTTTAGTTCTTTTAGAATTTTGTACGGAGGTTAAAAAATGACAAAGATTGATAAGTTAAATTAATTTTGTCCTTACTTTATTAAGAAAGAAAAAATATATTTAATTAATGTTTTAACTTTAGTAAGAGCACAAATGGTAAAACATCACTAATTATGCATTAGTTTCTTAAAAGGACTAAAGATTGGGAGAAAACTAAAAAGGTAAAAGGAACAAAGATTTAAGACGGAGGAAATATTAGGTGAAGTGCACATTGATTGGTAGTTGTCAACGACATTAATTTTCAGAACCTGTATTTTATTTCCGAACATTTTTAAGATATATATGATATATGTTTTTTTTGAATTAAACCAGAATTATAGCTTTAATAATTACTCCTTCCATCCCAAATTAAGGTAGGTTCTATTTTTATTCACAGGATACAAATTTCTGGGGAGCAGTTCATGGCACTCTGTATGCAATCCCACATCTCAAAAAGAGCAAAGGCAGGATCATAGTGATTGCTTCGTATACTGGATGGTTCCCACTTCCAAGATTAAGTTTCTATAATGTAAAATTAGAAATTACTATTTCAATCTCATGAACATAACTTAGTTGGTAGGGACATTGCATTTTATATGTAGAAATTTAGATTCGAATTTCAGACACTCCACTTATTCACTTTAAAAAAATAAAATTCTAGCCACTAGACTACTTGATAAAAAATAATTAAATTACTAATTCATTTCAGAATTATAGAAATAGTGCATGCCACCAATTTAATTTTCATTTACTTTTGAATTAAGTTTTTTTTTAATAACTTAATGACTAGAATTCCACACTTAAAGATGATTAAGTAGAATGTCAAAACTCTAACTATTACATATAAAATGTGACGCCTCTGTTAATTGAACTAAACTTACAGCGACTCAATTAAATTTCTATAACGTGACTTATTCATTCTATTAAATGATTTCAGTCAAGTAAGGCAGCAGTGATAAGCTTCTTTGAGACTCTAAGAATGGAACTTGGTTGGTCTATTGGCATAACAATTGTCACACCTGGTTTTCTCAAAACCAAATTGGCATTGAGGGCTTATGAATATGAGGTTGGTCAATTAATCTCATGCTTAGTATTGTATACCTATACTCCATTCGTCTCTCATTATAACTAAAATTTTATATTTTAAATATAAATCAAATACATCAGTTATTAAATGAAATTAATAAGTGAATTATTTTTACCTATAACAAGGAATAAATGGAGTATCTCCTTTAATTTAAACCTTAATCAATACTTAATGCAGTTTATACTAGTAATGTGTATTTTGATTCTTTATTGCAGGCTAGTCTGAGAATAATTCCGATGGGGTCAACATTTGAATGTGCCAAAGAGATAGTGAGAGGTGCATGCAGGGGGGATATGTATGTGACAAATCCTTCATGGGTCAAAATGATTTTTCCTTTTAAGGTGTTATATCCTGAATTAGTGGACTGGATCCAACAGCATGCCTTTGGGCTTTTCCCAAAATCTTCTTCTAAAAAAGAAAATCTTCATGTATTGAAGAATAATCAAGTGCTTAAGGAAGAATAAACTGTTATTTGATCTCCTAAGGTCAATACTGAATGAGTCATTTCAATTGAAAAGAAATGGATTGAACCATATAAATTAGTTTGTTAATTATTGTGTTACTTGTTTTGTGAAAGAAATTGTTTTTCATACAAATATATGGAATTTTAAATTATGGATGCAAAAACATTAACAATGAGATCTTAAATTATTTTTTTAGGCTAAATAATCCCCACAATATTTTTTGCTAGCAGTTTTAGGTCTATATATCCGTTATTTTCATTTTTAAGAAAATAAATAGAATTTTAGGTCTATATTTCAATTATTTTAATTTTTGAGCTTTTTGACACTTCAAAATTTTTTAAATTTTGTAGATGAAAATATTTTTTACTCAAATAAAAACTATTTATTCATTCAAATAGATAAAATACATCATATTTACTCATATACAAATACAATACTAAGTACAAATATTTCATTTAAACATTTATGGTATCTACCAAGTACCAACCTGTCAAAATCACCCCAACTGGTTTATCCCAATATTTGAAGCATACTGTATTTATTTTGCCATAACTCATCTATGCCAACCATCCAGCAACCCTCAATAAAAAGTAATGATCTAACATCACCATCAATTCAAGGCCTTTCAAATGTGTACATGTACGTCCGTACTACTAAATTATTGTGCTCGAGTGGTTAATGAGTTTTACCAACGGACAGATTTTAGAAGAATCCGGATTCGATTCTTGGGTGGGCTAATTTATTGGTTAGACTTTACTTATCCCCCGGAGGAACTTTGAAGTACTAGGGTCTCCTTCTTCTAAGAACCAGATGGTTAAAAACCAAAAATTAAATAAATTATAAGTCGTTTTGAGAAGAGAAAAATTGTACTAAATTATAAGTTACTTTACATTACCGATAAAACATTTAATGTTATTTTTTTTCTATTATACCCTTAATTATTTATTACTCTCTAAAAAAATCTTCAATTTATCTTTCTCATACCATTAATAAAGGACAATTTTGTAAATTAACTCATAATTTATTTTTTTCATACAACATTAATTATATTTTTTTTAATTTGTGTAATATAATCAAAATAACTTATATTATGATATGGAGAGATTATACACTAATCTACACATGAATGTCCTTTTGTGAAAAGAAAAAAAACAAAAACAAAATTTCATACATGTTTCCAGGAGATCTGGATATATATAATAATCTATGTATACCGTATAGTTTCCAAAAGTTTGAAGACACAATTTCTACTCTAGCTTGCGAAGTTGTGATTTTAATCTTTATAGTTCAATAACAACTCCTAAAATAATAGTAATGAGTACAATTAGCGCAAGATACTGAATGTAACAATGCCCCCATTGTCACTGCTTCCCATCATCATGCTACCTTTTCTTTTCTTCAAATTGCTTACTTATTATATAAAAAGGTTGGTCTACTCAGAAAACATGGTAGGGAAAGTAGTACTAATCACTATTGCAGCCTCAGGACTTGGTGAGGTATGACTTACTCTATTACTTAAACGGATTTGGATCCTCTCTAATTTTTTCTCTTCAATTTCCTCTTAAATTATTTTTGTGTTTTTCTCTCTCATATGAAGAGAGAGAAATTAATAATAAAAAATAAACAAGTAATGATGAGAGAGAAAGACACATAAAAATAATTGGAGAGGGAATTAGAGAGAAACAATTGGAGAGGATACAAATCCACTTAAGACATAGTTAAAAGTGCATGTAGGGGAGATATGTATGTGACAAACCCTTCATGGGTCAAGTGTTGTTTCCTTTGAAATTTGCTTTTTTAGGCTCTCTACCTTGCTCTAAAGTCCCCCGACTTGACCAAAGTATCCCTATTCAGTTTTGGAACTTATGTTTTGAAATGACTTTTTTTTCAAAAAAAATTGTAATTTTGGAATATAGGTGCCTTTTTTTTTTCAACTTTTTATATATTTCGGCACGTAAAATTCGAAATTAGTTAAATTTGGCACGTAGGTGCCAAAACTAACTAATTTCGGATTTTAAGTTCCGAAATGGTTTTTTATTTTCAATTTTTTTTTTATATTTCGCAGTTACAAGGTGCCGAAATTAAGCGTTTTCGGATTGTAACTGCCAAACCATCCAAAATCCAAAAAATTAGGGATATTTTCGGATTTTTTGGGGGCTTAAGAGTACTATAGGGGCCTAAAGAGCAAAAATCGTTTCCTTTTAAGGTGTTATATCCTGAATTAGTGGACTGGGTCCAACAACATGCCTTTGGGCTTTTCCCAAAATCTTCTTCTAAAAAAGAAAATCTTCATATATTGAAGAATAATCAAGTGCTTAAGGATGAATAAACTGTTATTTAGTGGCACTAGCTAGCACATTTCATTTGGAAACTGTTAAAAATAATGATAGTCAGTTAAAATACAATTTGAATTCTGCCGTTTATTATTATTTTACTCGACCCTAGGATTTGTCTAATGAAAGAGTTCCGAAAACAAATTCTATTCAAAGTTTCTCGACTTGAATACAACACAGGAGCACCATTGTACGTGTACACCTTTAAAAGTGTTACGTGTTGCGTCCTCTGCATGCATAATGCCAACATTGCATATCTTTGACTTCTTGTTTTCATACAATTGCCAATGACAATTTTCTTTGTCCCTCTAAATCTGTCTCACGTTTTCTTTCTCCAACAGAAGGCAAGCAAGTGGCTTAACTCAAACTAGAACCATGGTTTTCTTTCATGGAATCTTGGACCTTATAGTTCCCCCTCTATGCCTAATTTTCTTGCTTTGTATTTTACCACCTTATCTATTATTCAAGATTGTCTACTTCTTCATAAGATCAATGTTTAGTGAGAACGTAGCAGGAAAAGTAGTACTCATCACTGGGGCCTCCTCTGGCATAGGCGAGGTTCTTACATATACTTCCACATAATTTCAACTTTTTGTTAATATATAGCTAAGTGGAATTTGGTTTCTCTTTGTTTTCCTTTTTGATTTGTTTTGCAAATTAAGCATCTGGCATATGAATATGGTAAGAGAGGAGCACGCCTAGCACTTGTTGCCAGACGAGAGAATCGACTCAAGGAGGTTGCTAGCAAAGCCAAGTCCTTTGGGTCCCCTGAAGTCATCACCATCCCAGCAGATGTTTCATGTGTCCAAGACTGTAAACGTTTTGTTGACTTAACAGTCAACCATTTTGGACAATGTCAGTTTTTTCAAAATAATATACTTTTTTTAATTTTCAAACTTTATGGGAATGCAAATGGTTAATAATCACTTTGTATATTGTGACATTTCTTTCTAGTGGATCATTTGGTGAACAATGCAGGAATAGTTCCTCTTAGCTTATTTGAAGACACAACTGATATCACTAACTTTGCCCCCGCTATGGTAAGGAATCAAAAGGGTTTCTATGAATAATTTTTTTAATTGCAAATAATTTTCACATGACAAATTAACAGGACATTAATTTCTGGGGTTCTGCATACGGCACATATTTTTCAATCCCCCATCTCAGAAAATCCAAAGGTAAGATCATAGCTATAGCTTCCTCAGCTGGATGGTTGCCTGCTCCAAGAATGATGTTCTACAATGTAATACACAAAATCTCATCAACAAGCTAAGCTATTGAGATATATATCTTTCTTTGCACTGTCAATAACCAGTAACCAATTTATAGCTTTCAAAATCTACAGGCAAGCAAAGCAGCAGTGATTAGCTTGTATGAGAGTCTAAGAACTGAATTGGGAAAGGACATAGGAATAACTATAGTTACACCAGGGTTGATTGAATCAGAAATGACCCAAGGGAAGTTCCTATCTAAGGAAGGCCAAATGGTTCTTGACCAAGAAATGAGAGATGTAAGCTAGTTTTACTTTTAAAGGCACATACTAAGTTTTTCTTAGAGTATGAGTTTTATTGGTTTTTTTGGGGATCAACAGGTTCAAGTTACTGTGGTGCCCATAAGATCAGTCACAGAAGCTGCCAAAGAAGTCGTGAATAGCGCTTGTCGTGGAGACTCTTACTTGACAGAACCAGCATGGATTAGGACTACCTTCTACTGGAAGGTGTTCTGCCCTGAAGTATTGGAGTTTTTAAACCGGTGGCTGCTACTATCAGGGTCTTCAGAGAGGGAAACAATTAGCAAGAAGCTTATTAATCTACCAGGCTTAAAGAAATATGTGTATCCTGAGTCAGTTAGAAATCCCAAGCTCAAGCCCAACTAACGTCCAATTGTATGTCTTTGAAATCTAGGTCATGCTTTGTAAATATTGAAATAATATCTTATGACACTATTACCCCACCCCAGAAAAACTTGTAATGTAGAGCATGAATGTCTTATAATCCATGTGAAAGAAACTTGTCCTATAATTTAGTAAATGAAAATATTTCAGGTTTTTATGAGCACAATTACAAATTGAAATTGCAATACCAATTCTCTTATAATCCAAGTGAAAGAAACTTGAGTTTCCTTTAAATGATATCTCCATTCGAGTTGTTAGTGAAAGATTTCTTTAAACCATACAAAACTAATGAGCTAAAAAGCAACAAAGCTAAAATTACTGACAAAAATTTACATTTGAAGTTAAATTACTAAAAGTCTAAAACATTTGTACAGGCATTAACTAAGTGCACCACCCCCAACGGCAACATGATATACAGGGCAACCTGAGATTAATGGGAAGGCCATACCTTATTTTGATGAAATTGGACACCACATTTTGATCAACTTTTCTCTGGACCTCGAATGTAAATGCCTTCCTCCAATCCACAGGTCAAGTTTGAACCTTCACATCAGGCCAGATGGCAGCACCATTTCATCTCATGCAGCCACATTTCTAAGTCCATCTTACTTCTGCTAGAACTTTAGGAATCAAGGATTTTGGTGAAGTATGGAGAACAGTTTATTGTCATCTTCAATATGTAAGGGATGCTATGGCATCTTGCCATTCACATTGCGTTTGGTGGTAACATTTTGAGCCCAACTCTCTCCCAGGCAAATTAGGAACGTAAGCCATTCAAATAATTATGGGGATAAAACAATTGTGTCTGAAGGGAAATGCTTTTGAGCTTGTGCAGGGTGATGAGACTTCAACCTTCTCAGAAGGGACCACGCATCAGATTTAGGACAGCCTTGACTCATGTCTAGAACAAGTGGAAGGGAATATTTTCTATTTAATTCCACAAGTATTACTCCCTAGAGATAAAAAAAAATGTGAATTAACAGAATGAAGAAACAACTATTAATTTGCTGCTAGCTGACAACTGATACAAAGAAAGATTTATATTACCTCAAAGTTTGCTAAGAAAGCTTGGAATTTGTGCATAGTCTCCTTCATGTTCTGGGCTATATTCGTGTCAGAAGAAGAAAGAGCCGCAGTGACCTCGACAGGAGAATAACCAATTCCTTTCTGTACAACCTAAAATATTTTATTAAAAATATTTTATTAATGATCAACTTAGTACGGAAAAACGATAAAGCTCGCACACTAAAAGCTTAAGTTTTAGAACAAACTCACATCATGATCAATAAGGATTTCGGAAATAAGACTGCCGTCATCTACATATGCCTGAAGCTCGTAGGTTGTTCTTTTCTTAAACTGGAATCCTTTTACACCGGTTAGAAAGCACTACAAAAAAAATAATGAATTTATAGTATTGAAAAATAGAGATTACAGAAAATAAGCATCAACTACGACATGCTCAAAAGAAAATATCATCCACGAACCAATATCACCATGCGGATTCAGCTCAAACAACTTTTGACAACAGCAGAGTATAACATGTTTGAACTTTTAACAACATAACATCATCGTAAAAGACTCGATAAAAGCAATTTGAATACTGGTACTAAAATATGCAAGAGCTAAAAATCACTACCCAAAGAAAGAACATCGGACAGTTTAAACTCCTTACCTTAATTTTACCCCGAACCAGGGGATCTGTCTCCTTCATTGCAGCCCACTTGGCGGACAAACTAGCTAAGTATGTGAAAGGAACTTCTCGGTCTCCAGACAGTATGAGCGGATTGTCACTGGCATCATCCATCAGGATATCTTCATTGTTAAAAACAGTGGAAGAGGATCCGTTCAGAGGAGTATTATCTGTGACTACAGGAACTCTGTCCCTGTCTGTCTCGACTTTTACAGAAACGGGAGAGCAGTCAATAATCACAGAACTTTCTCTTGTTATATGAATGGTGTCTTCATGGGTCGTTGCAACATTTGAGTTCATGGGAGAAGACCGGTTGCAATCCCTGGTAATATTAGCAGTATCTATATGCATCTCCTCAGCTATTGAAGAAGTCCGGTTACCTGTTGAACTATTATGGGAAACAGGAATGGTACCCCGCTGCATATCAATATTCATTGGCTCCACATTTGAAACCATGTGAGGTATTGAATTCGAAGTAGCAATTTGTGCATCCATGGGCAAAGCATCTTCAGTTGTTATTCTGGCCCCCTGCTGGCGCTGCATATCAATATTCATTCGCTCCACGTTTGAAACCATGTGAGGTATTGAATTGGAAGTAGCATTCTGTGCACCCATGCGCGAAGTATATTCAGTTGTTATGCTGGCACCCCGCTGGCGTTGCATATCAATATTTATTCGCTCCTCGTTTGAAACCATGTGGGGAATTGAATTGGAAGTAGCATTTTGTGCACCCATGCGCGAAGTATACTCAGTTGTTACACTGGCACCCTGCTGGCGCCGCGTGTCAATATTCGTTCGGTCCACATTTGAAACCATGTGGGGTATTGAATTGGAAGTAGCATTTTGTGCACCCATGCGCGAAGTATATTCAGTTGTTAAGTTATTACCAGTGCCAGGAATGCTGTGGCCGGTACCTGGTGTAAAACACATACGCAAGGAGCAGATGAGATCAGGGTAAAGAATACTAAGACTGAGATTGGTTACATCATAGTTATGTACACCGTCGCTCACAGACACATTTCTTTACTCTAATCTAGAAAATAAGGACTTACCTTGGTTGTTTGCCTGGACAGTATCAATACTGGGCAACGTTGAGCCACTGTGACTGAGATCATCAACTCTACTTGGAGGCCATGCAGCAAGAGTCGCTCGGGTTGCTAACGGAGGAAGCACTCCATTTCTGGTTCTGCATGAGGATAACAAAGATTAACTAATCAAGTTTTACCTATAAATAACAGATTATAATAGTGTAGAAGCCAGCAACAAACATAGAAACAAGAAAGCTTGCCCCAATTTAGCTTCCCTGTAAAATATAAATTGTCATTGTTCATATCAGTCTGAATAATCCTATTGGAATAATTAATTTGTACCTGTTTCCCCTTGCTGGCTTATTTAGTTCATCAACCAGCCTCTTTCGAGCTGCATCCAGCCGCTCAACTAATCCCCCCAATATTTCAATGGTTTCAGGAACCAGCATCAAAAGTCCACGGCGCACTTGTACGTTCGTGATTGCGACCTACAAGTACCAATAGAGCTCTCAAGTTCAGCCTTACTTAGGGAGGAAAACAAATAAGTAATGTGTGTATGCATCAATAGCAGATGAAACCGATAAACAAAGAGAAGACCCCTAGAAGACTAAAAGTAAGAATGGACCGTTACTTATTTGATTGAGCGTTTGAACCGATACCATATGCCCAGATCCATTACTTAAATCCACCAAAAGTAATACATCCAAATCAGCATTGTTACAAAATTATCTAATCTAACTATAATAAAACATGCAATAAATAATCCAATAAAAGCATTATTGGCATGTATTTGATATTTGTATTCAGGTGAGAAGAAAGGATGAGTTATGGTTTTGAAGAAACCTTTAAACCAGAAGCCGCACAAACTTCAAGAGCTTTAATAGGCCTGTACTCCATTCCAAAGACTCTCTGAATACCATCAGTCATTGACAACTTCAAGCACCTTTTAAGCCCTGGAGGAGCTTCTTGATATCTGCTTCGTAGAGGACAAGTGATATTGAGAATTTCATCAACCTGCCAATGCATTCAGGTATAAAATCTTCAGGTTCCGCAAACGAAATTGATCGCAATAAACGACACAGAAAATACATATCATCAACCATCTAAACAAAAATTACTTAACCCAATGTCCATCATATAGGAGCATAATTTTGATCTCATCAACCGATCAAAGGAGTGTCAAAGTAACACGCCTAATCATAGAGGTGTTCGTGCTTCATAGATGATAAACAATTAATTATCACTGTATTAATTAAAGTAGCACTGATGACCATTTTACAATTTTCCCCAAACACAATTTGAACTTCATTCAAACTCTTAACACTGAACGGAACGATAAAAGGATTAAAGTGATGCTCAAATTCAAATTAAGTTATTAAATCATAATAATAATAAAACGAAGAATATAACTAATTAACTTAATCGTTGAACGGAACGAAATGAATACCTGCAATACGTAGGGACCAGGGAGAACATCGAGATGCATTGACTCAACATTAGGAGGAAGAACGCCGGAGCCATGAAAATTGAGATCGGAAAACAGAAACTGTTCAAAACAGAGTTTAGCTTTTGTAGCAACATCAAACCCTTGGAATCCATTCACCGAATCCCCTAATTCGCGAAGACAAGTAGCAAGCGAGTCTCTCTTCAAACCAAATCCAAGTCCGCGAAGAAAATCGTTAACAGGACAATCGGAAGCCTGAGGTTCGGGAATAGGTGGAGGAGTAATCAGGTCATCGGAGATGTCTATGAAGTCATCGTCGGAGATTTCGACGGGCAGTGAGGGAAAATTGGTGGAGTTTTCAGTTTGATGTGTGATTGTTTGAGGTGGTGGCTGCGGCTGAACTGTTTCACCGGCGGCATCTTCTTCGTCGTCGTCGTCGAGCCTGAGACGGCGAATGTGCATTTTTTTTCTCGGCGAGAAGAAGAATAAAAAGCTTTTTTTGAAAATGTGGTTTTCTTTTGCCTTTTTCGTTTTCCCTTTACGGGAATGAGCGGGAATAATATAGGTTATACAATTTTCTTACTTCTCAAGTAAAACGGGAGGGGCGAATAGAAATTCACACTTTTTTGGGCAAGAGAGTGAAGTAGCCCAACATTAGCCCAATTATTACTACCGTTTGAGTCATATCTATTTGAGCGGAGAATTACTTTTGCCACCCTACTGATTCTGAGGCGCGTACTATGAATTTACTAATATATTCTTGTTTGCTACTTAAGTAGCGAATTATACGTAGGAGGGTTTATTTTTCCTCAAAAATCTCATTTTTATAACATCCGCTACTTAAGTAGCGGACGTTATAAAAATGAAAAATTTTGATGACAAAACAACCACCAAATTTTTATAATGTCCGCTACTTATGTATTTCTGATTTTACTCTTCCGCTACTAATGTAGCGGAAGAGCAAAATCAGAAATACATAGATGCGCAAGTAACCATTAGGATGACAAAAGTAATTTTCTATCAACATGTTTTCTATTTCCAGTTTACCCGTTTTCTTCGTTTTTGATGCATGAATCTCATCTCAATAAGTCTAATGATAACTTCTTTTTCAATTTTTCAAATTAAAGATAGTTAATATTTTTAGTTTAAACAAATACTCCTATAAGATAACTAAATTTTGTTTATATTTTATATTGGAGCAGTAAACATGTAGATAAGATAACTCATGGAATCATTTTAAATTCGGAAAGGTTTGTAGTCCTAGAGTTGAAAGTTCATGAATTCATTGAATTTTATTTGTCGAGATATATCAAGTTTGAGTTAAAGTTTTATATTAGATGAAATGAGGTTGAACAACATATAAGTGATTCGACTCTTAAATACAGTGCCTTAAGTTTGTGGGTGAAGATGACGTCCAATATATTCACTTTTTGGTTGTTCATACCTAATATACCGATCCAAATCAGTAAGACTCCCCACATGGTCCAACAGTGATATCAGAGCACAATTCGAATTCGACTTAATGGGAATCGGGAGAGATTCGTGATGTTGGGTCATTGACGTGAAGAGTCTCACGCTTGAGTATATGTATTGAGATCGATATATCAAGTGTGGGTTGAAGTTCCACGTTGGACGAAGATGAAAGAAGTGGACTTGTAAATATAATGTCTTAAGATTTTGAATTAAGATGTAGTGTCAAACTCAATTGTATAGTCACTCTTAGTCCAATGTATCATCCAACTTAATGAAACTCCCCTCATAGCACAAAAATAGGACTACAATAGTTATTACCCAACAAGGTAAATGCTACGAGTGTCTCCGGTACACTCTTTAAACATCTTAAATAGTACTCCCTCCGTCCCATTTTCATTGTCACATTTGACCATTTCACGTATATTAAGAAAAATGCATAAATGAATGAGAGATAATATTAATTTTACCAAATTACCCTTGTTATATGGTGAGAAAATGAAGAGGCAAAATGTGGTGAGAAAGTGAAAAGGCAAAAGGTGGTGAGAAAACGAAGAGGCAAAAATGTAGATTCTGCAAAAACATTTATAAGGGGTATAAATGGAAAAATAACATAAAAAATTGAAATGAGTCAAGTATTATGGGACAATTTTTTTTTGTAAATGTGGCAATGAAAATAGGACGGAGGGAGTAAGTTTTTGTAAAAAAATTATAGAAATGTATAAAGTCAGCACATTCAAAATTGAAATATTTCATTTTTTGAATAAATAATTTCTTTAAATAAAATATTAAAAAAATGTCCTAAAGACAGTCGTTCACAAGACCCTTAAACAAAAAGAAATTGACGAAGTTGCATTTATTACCTATAGTTTTTGCTTTTTATTTAATCAAAACAAAGAGAAAAGGACTTTCCAAACACGTTACTAGAGGCAACAGGATCAGAACCATCAGAATTCATATCAATCCCCATACTGCATGATATATAAATCAACAACAACACACCATTAGTTGCATCATATATGATATACACATGGCACTATATACACATGGCACTATGTTGAAGTACACCACCTTACATTGTTGACAAATAATTAGCTTTCATTAAATCATTGCAAGAATTTATGAACAATCAATATGACTAATATCACATAAGGATAGGCACATTGGAAACGTAAATATTTTGTACTCCTTCGGTAGGATGAAAATAGGCTAAGCGAAGCTAGATTTAAGTCTGATCTATCAAAAAACTTAAAGTCTAATTAAATTTGACATGTATTTTATTAGTGAAATGTTATTTAAACATTAAAAAAGGGACATCTCTACAACATCAAGGGGGGGGTCACATGTATATAACCGGGGAGTTCTTCAACACATTTGGTTAATGCCCCATTAACCAAATTTGTTGAAGAACTCCCCGATTATATACACGTGACTCCCCTTGATGTTGTAGGCATAAAATCTTTCAAACTTGAACTTTTAACTTTGTTTTAACTTTATCATCCGCAAACAATCAAAAGGTGTCTCATATACAATTTCTCGTAAACAAATAGTTGAGGAATTGGAGATCAAATTTGGTTAATGTCAATTAACCAAAAGTGTTGAAGAACTCCCCGATTATATACACGTGATTCCCCATGATGTTGTTGAGATGTCCCCTTTTGATGTTTAAATAACATTCCTCATTTTATTATAGACTTATTTTTTAGGCTTCAATATGGTCGAAATCCATTTCAATAATTCCATGACGAATTTACTCGCTACCTTGGAATTTTTGGTGAAAATCTAGTCTATTTAATTTTACACTAAGTACGTTAGAATCCCTTTGACCCGATCATGGTATGTATAATGAATATACTTGTTACACTTTATAACTTCTTCAAAATCACGGTGGATCAATATAATTCTATCATATTCATGGTGATACCAAACATACATCAAGTCTTACAGTTGATTACAAATTGAATATAGAATGAAATAGTAAAACACATATATAACAAAAAAAATACATATTTATTGGACAGACTAAATTGGGTTGTCATATAACTTCCCAACTGTGTCATTGTCATCTTGTCACCAATTCTTTTAGCTAAACTCTTCCTATATAAGTTGATTGAAAGAATCGATAAACATGTACCAATCTCAGTTCTTTTATAACTTCTGTCTACTCAATTGTTTCTGCATTGTAATTTTCTTAACAACTTAGTTTCATATTGGTATGTTATTTCCTTGTTTTGCATGCACATGTCATATATAATTAAAGACTCTTTTGTAGTAAACAAAAAACAAAAAACTCTTTTGTAACATGTTGGTACTAATTTCACTACATATATTTTTTAATTGTGAACAGGTTTTTGTATCTAATTATGGCAAACAAAATGAATATAAAGTTAGGAGAACCAACTCTTGTTCTTCCTGCAGAACCAACAAAGAAGGGACTATACTATCTTTCAAACCTTGATCAAAACATAGCATATCCAGTTCGTACAATTTATTGTTACAAATCATCTTCTAAAGGCAATGAAAATGTTGCACAAGTAATTAAGGATTCTTTGTCAAAGATTCTTGTTCATTACTATCCTATGGCTGGAAGGTTGACAATAAGCTCAGAAGGAAAGTTGATAATAGATTGCACTGAAGAAGGTGTTGTGTTTGTTGAGGCTGAAGCAAATTGTATGATGGAGGATTTGGGTGATATGACAAAGCCTAACAATATTGAAATTCTTAGAAAACTTGTTTATGATATTCATACTGCAAAGAACTTACTTGAGATACCTCCTCTGCTTATTCAGGTTTTTGTTTAATTGATTTTTGATATTGTCATGAAATTGTTTGTGCATTAAATTTATAAGCTTATGTTTTGGATTAATATTGATTTGATGAAAAAAAATTGTTTATTATTTTCATTTAAATTGCACCCACCTATAGTTAAAAGTATGCTTAAATAACACACACTAAAAAGGTTCTCTAAATGTGTATTTGGACAGGGTAATTGGAAATTCTAGTGAAATTATAATTCAAATGTTTTGGTTGAAATTTTGTCATTTATAATTTTGTTTTTTTAAGTTCTTTATGCTTAAATTTTTTGGGCTATTAGTAATTTTTTTAAAAGTTGAGATAGAAGTAATAAATATACAAGAAAAAGTGATAAAAATGAGTCACACGAGCTTGACTCAATTGGTTAGACATCGCATTTTATATGGAGGGGCCGGAGTTCGAACATTGGTCATCCCTCTTATCCACCTTAAGGGTGGAATTTCTAGCTGCTACGCTACTTAAAAAAAAAGTGATAAAAATGATAATTTTAAACTTCGGGTTAAATTTGAAATTTCAAAAAGTTGAAGAATTGATTTCAAAAATATAAAAAATAGTAACCAATTTACAATTTTTAAAAATTTGTAGGGACAACTTTGAAAATTTATAGGGACTAGTTTAAACTTCTTCGGACGTTATTATCAACCACTTAGTTTTGATATTACGGTGGATAAACCAGAGTCACGGTGATCCACCGTGATATTTCAAAAGCTACGGAATATAGTTTCTATAAAATCACGGTGTTTGGCGTATCCACCGTGATTATAAACATAGACTTAATCGGACAAAGATATATAAGTTATCTAAACAATGTCATGTATTTAATTTGAAACTAAACCTTCTTTTTCAGGTAACAAAGTTCAAATGTGGAGGATTTGTTTTGGGAGTAAATGTGAATCATTGTATGAATGATGGTATAAGTGCTATGCAATTTGTGAACTCTTGGAGTGACATAGCAAGAGGACTAGACTTAAAAATTCCACCATTTCTAGACAGAACAATACTCAAACCACGTAATCCTCCACAAATAAACTTCCCACACAATGAATTTGCTGAAATTGAAGATCTATCAAACACAAAACAATTAATTCAAGAGGAAGAAGAAATGGTCTACAAGTCCTTCTATTTCAATGAGAACAAACTTGAACTTCTCAAGAAAAAAGCCACAGAAGATGGTATTGTGAATAAGTGCTCAACTTTTGAAGCACTTTCAGCTTTTGTTTGGAGAGCTAGAACTAAAACTTTAAATGTGCATCCAAATCAAGAAATGAAGTTACTTTTTGCTGTTGATGGAAGATCAAAATTTGTTCCACAAATACCAAAAGGGTATTTTGGTAATGCAATTATTTTGTCAAATGCTATGTGTAAAGCAGGTGAATTATTGAAGAATCCATTATCATTTAGTGTGGAAGTGATTAAAAGATCAATTGAAATGGTAACTGATAGTTACATGAGATCTGCTATTGATTACTTTGAAGTTAACAGAAGTAAGCCATCTTTAACATCAACACTTTTGATTACAACATGGACTAGGTTGTCTTTTCATGAAGCTGATTTTGGTTGGGGGAAACCTAGGAGTTTTTGTCCTGTTACTTTGCCACAAAAGGAAGTTATTTTGTTTTTACCACATGGTGAAAATACTAGAAGTATAAATGTGTTTGTGGGTTTGCCTGCTTCTACTATGAAAATATTTGAAAAGAATATGGAGATGTGAATGGAGCATTAATTATTGGGAGTAGAATTTCTTGTCGTTACTCCAAGATCTAGTACTGCGTGAAACTGCGTTAAATTCCTATATCATGGAATCCCAATCCCATTAATTGGATGAAGGAACTCTCAATGTTTATAGTATACCTAATAATATTATTAATATATACTATTTTTCACCTTAAATGTAAGAGAAAATTGAATCAATAAACTTGATGTATTTGGTACAAATTTTTAACCAAATACATTATTTTGTTGACCCAATTTTGTGTTATATTTAAGATGGAACGTAGCATATACTTTTAATTTGTTTTCGTTTTGTTTTACATGACCACAGTTGTATCATATGTGGCCTATAGTATATAGTAGACTACATGGATATTGATGTTTCCTATGTTTTCCTAATGGATGTTGATGTTTCATATATAAGAGTTATTTTAATAATTGATAGACTTTTCTGTTGTAATTTTTTTATATTTAAATATTATTTAATTATTATATTTAAATAATTATTATATGAGTGTATATATAAAGATAATTATGGTTCCTATTTCTTCTTCTTATTTGAATAGAGTTCAATTCAAGACATTGAGTAAGAACCACACAAGCCACCAAACTTTGTTTCATAATTAATATTAAAAAACTTTTCTCCATGAATTCAAATATTCCTAAAGATCAACTTGTTGACCACGCATGACTATATTTTGTTCCCACATTAAAATGTATGTTATAATATGTTGAGCGTGATTAATCTTTATTGATTTAATTTAACCATTTTCATGTCGTATTTCTCTCTACTACAATTGTTTGGATTGGTATATTGTCAAAAGAAAAATTATGGGGTAAAAATCATTAAAAAAAAATGAAGCAAGATAAAGATGTGGTGACTTTTTCTTCCTAATAAACTCAACTTTAAAGTGTTTAAATAAAGTAAAGAAAAAATGTCTACTCTACTCAACAATGTGAAACCAAAATTATACTAGTATTTGGTACTATCCATTAATGATTAAATGGGACAACATTCAGTTTTTTTAGTCCATTTTAAAACCCATTTTGTTTAGTTGAAATTTATGGACTCTTTAAGCAAATAATATATTGATAAAGGATAAAAATATAGTAAGTAACTAATTTTATGGACTATTGTCTTGTATATGGACTCTTTTCATGTATATTGATAACACATGAATGCTAAAGAATGGATAAGAGCAACTCCAATGATAAAATTGATCTAAAGATTATTTATGAGTTTGACAGGGTCACATTATCTTAAAATAATTCACTATTTTTTATTTTATTTTAATTAACAGTACAACTCTTTAAGATGTTAAATTTGGTCTGCAACTTTATGACTCACAATTAATATTTTACGTATATATACTTAATTTAATTTTCAAAAGAGCTCTATTGAGACAATTTGTATTAGACTTTGTCGTAAAACTCTGCATCTTCCTGAAGCACCGTTATTATCACGGTGTTTGGCGTATTCACCGTGATACTAATCATAGAATTAATCGGACGAAGATATCTAAACAATATCATGTATTTAAGTTGAAACTAAACCTTTTTTCAGGTAACAAAGTTCAAATGTGGAGGATTTGTTTTGGGAGTAAATGTGAATCATTGTATGAATGATGGTATAAGTGCTATGCAATTTGTTAACTCTTGGAGTGACATATCAAGAGGACTAGACTTAAAAATTCCACCATTTCTAGACAGAACAATACTCAAACCACGTAATCCTCCACAAATAAACTTCCCACACAATGAATTTGCTGAAATTGAAGATCTATCAAACACAAAACAATTAATTCAAGAGGAAGAAGAAATGGTCTACAAGTCCTTCTATTTCAATGAGAACAAACTTGAACTTCTCAAGAAAAAAGCCACAGAAGATGGTATTGTGAATAAGTGCTCAACTTTTGAAGCACTTTCAGCTTTTGTTTGGAGAGCTAGAACTAAAACTTTAAATGTGCATCTAAATCAAGAAATGGAGCTACTTTTTGCTGTTGATGGAAGATCAAAATTTGTTCCACAAATACCAAAAGGGTATTTTGGTAATGCAATTATTTTGTCAAATGCTATGTGTAAAGCAGGTGAATTATTGAAGAATCCATTATCATTTAGTGTGGAAGTGATTAAAAGATCAATTGAAATGGTAACTGATAGTTACATGAGATCTGCTATTGATTACTTTGAAGTTAACAGAAGTAAGCCATCTTTAACATCAACACTTTTGATTACAACATGGACTAGGTTGTCTTTTCATGAAGCTGATTTTGGTTGGGGGAAACCTAGGAGTTTTTGTCCTGTTACTTTGCCACAAAAGGAAGTTATTTTGTTTTTACCACATGGTGAAAATACTAGAAGTATAAATGTGTTTGTAGGTTTGCCTGCTTCTACTATGAAAATATTTGAAAAGAATATGGAGATGTGAATGGAGCATTAATTATTGGGAGTAGAATTTCTTGTCGTTACCCCAAGATCTAGTACTGCGTGAAACTGCGTTAAATTCCTACATCATCTAATCTGAATCAAATTAATTAGATCAAGGCGCGCTCTCAATGTTTATAGTATAGTACCTAATAATATTATTAACATATACTATTTTTTACCCTAAATATAAGAAAAAATCTATTCAATAAAATTGATGTATTTGGTACAAATTTTAAACCAAATACATTACTATTTGTTGACCCAATTATGTGTTATATTTAAGATCGAAGGTAGTATATATTTTTAATTTGTTTTCTTTTTGTTTTACATGACCACAGTTGTATCATATGTGGCCTATATTAAACTGTTGATGTTTCATATGTGAGTTATTTTAATAATTGTTTTTTTTTCTGTTGTAATATTTTTTATATTTAAATATTATTTAATTATTATATTTCAATAATTATTATGTGAGTATATATAAAGGTATATGGTTCCTAATAACACCGTACATAACCAAATAATTTCTTCTTTTTATTTGAAGAGAGTTTAAGACATTAGAGTATCGGTTGAGTAAGAACCACACAAGCCGTCAAATCTTGTTTCAGAATTAATAGCAAAAGACTTTTCTTCATGAATTCAAGTACTCCTAAAAATCAACTTGTCGCCCGCGCATGACTATATTTTGTTCCAACAATAAAATATATGTTATAATATGTTGAGCGTGATTAATCTTTATTGATTTAATTTAACCATTTTCATGTCATATTTCTCTCTACTAAAATTGTTTGGATTGCCCGATTGTAAAAAAAATAAAAAATTATGGGGTAAAAATCATTAAAAAAAATGGAAGCAAGATAAAGATGTGGTGACTTTTTTTTTTTGGTCTTAGAAGAAGTGGTAAATAATTAAAATTAAACTCACAAATAAATGTGAGATCCCGGGTTCGAACCAGGATCACGACGTCCGACTTAACATTTTTGCTATTTTTGCCATTTTTGCCAATTGAGCTAGGACTTATGAGACAGATGTGGTGACTTTTTCCTCTGATAAACTCAACTTTAAAGTGTTGAAAAAAATAAAGAAAAAATGTCTACTCTACTCAAGAATGTGAAACCAAAATTATACTAGTATTTGGTACTATACTTTAATGATTAAATGCGACAACATTCAGTGTTTTGAGTCCATTTTAAAACCCACTTTGTTTGGTTGAAATTTATGGACACTTTAAGCAAATATTGATAAAGGATAAAAATATGTAAGTAACTAATTTTATCATTTTATGGACTATTTTCTTGTATATGGACTCTTTTTTTGTATATTGATAACACATGAATGCTAAAGAATGCATAACAGCAACTCCAACAATGAACTTGATCTAAAGATTATTTATGAGTTTAACAGGGTCACATTATCTTAAAATATTCACTAATTTTTTTTCATTTTAACAGTACAACTCTTAAGATTTCAAATTTGGTCTGCAACTTTATAACTCACAATTAATATTTTAGGTATGCTTAGTTTTATTTTCAAAAGAGCTCTATTGAGACAATAGTATTTTATTAGACTTTGTTATAAAACTCCGCATCTTCCTGGAGCACCGTTGCTACTTGGCGGACTACAACAACAAAAATGTGAAAAAATGAAATTTCTTTGGTGACACCTGATGGATTGGGCTTGAAAAACTAGCACCAGAGGTGCTCTAAGGGACATGTACTAAACATAGAATTTCACTTTTAAAGTAAATAATTGAAAAATTATAAATTCAAATCTAAGGTAAAAATTAATATATTTGGTACAAATTTTAAACCAAATACATTATTATTATTTGTTGACTCATTTTCTTTTATCTCACATGCATATAGTTTGTTCTTATCGGTTAGAAACACTCTCAAATCATGGAGGGGTGAATTAGCAAAAATCATCTTTTATTTATATTGTTTTTGTAATCTCTACAAAATGATAAAATGAGTTATTATATTCATTATGGGATAGAGGTAGTACGAGCTTGGTCAATTGCCTCTTTATGAGTGCATGACTCATAGTAACATACATAGCCTTTTGAGGTGTGAGCTTGAAAGACTATGATGATGCTTAAATGAGAAATGCAATCGATCAACTAGCTAGATGATAAGATCCCCAATACTTGACCAACTGAAATTTGATTGTGCAAACCAAAAAAATTCTATCAACATCTATAGCTACATGCATGTTCATTTCAAAAGAATGCTTCTACCTTTCTTAATCTTAAATGAGTAAAACAAAAACGTGATTGAAATTTCATTCCAATAAGGATAACGATAACATACAAATTGATTAACACACACTAGTAGTATTAGTATTTATCTTTATCTTTATCCATATAAATATAGAAATCTCTTATTAACGTTTCATGTAGTTTTATATGAAATTCATTTTAGGTTTTAATATATAGTGGACCTATTTAATAAAGTTTCTTCCATTTTAATTTTTTATATTAGATCTAAGTTATCTTTACAAAATCGATTTATAAAATCTCGATTATTTTAACTTATAAAGACATGCATGTTCGTGTTACATCTTTCAAAGTGTGAGACTCTTAAATGTTGTTTCTAAATTCATTATGTTTTGATTTTTATTTATGAGTGAAGTCTCGCTTTAGTTTTTGTGAAAAAATTTAAGATTCAATCTTTTTTTAAACAAATGTCGCGATACCTTTTTAAGTTTATTTAAAATAAAAATAAGATAATTTGTAGATATTAAAGAATGTATTAGACCAAAATTCAAAATAAATAACAAAAGACATGAGAACATCTATTTTGTTAAAAAAATTATGAAACAAAAACTCGATAGAATAAAATTTTGGTGAAAGAAAACAAAACGCGAGTAGGTTGATTGCTTGAATTGTTTCATGCCATCCTTGAGATAAAGAAAATGTTGAATATTTTACTTTGGTGATCTCTAGAATCACCTCAGTTAGAGTTCCAATCACTTGGTGTATATTTGGATTATGTTGGTTAAATATGATTCTAGCATATAATTTTAGAGTTAGACAACAATAAGCTCCCCAAAAGTATACCAACAATATATAGGTTCAAAGGTCTTATAGGCATACAGCATGGTAAGTGGTAACCAAAAAGAAAATTCAAAAATACCAAATTCAAAGAACCATAGTTTTTTTAACCAAAAAAAAAAAACATAGTTTTCAAAATAGGACTGATCGAACCTAGGACCAAACATTATTTCAGACATAGGTTAGATATTTGTATTAATTATACCTCTAAAATAGACATTAAATATTAATTGAAAGAGTCCACAAACTAGTTCAACCGACAGAAATGCTGAAATTGCTAGTGTTGGACGTCAGGATCAGGGTTCGAACTCCGGTCTTTTCACTTTGTGTGTGTGAGTTTTTAATGATTTTTGTTGTGAATTCTATTAAATCACACCAATACCTTGATGTGTGTGGAGCAAAACAGTTGAACAACCAAAACAAGCAAGACCAACAATAATAATAATAACAAAAGTAAACCGCGAAAACGTAAAGAACATAATAGAATTGTTTACCCAATTCGGCTAATACCACCAACTCTGGGGGGAGAGCACATCTCCGTTCCACTATCAACCTTGAAGTTCTTGATTACAATGAGATTTACAAGAGTTGCAAGAATTAGAAATTCCCTAATTCTACTCTTTTTCCAAATTTCTCCCCAAGACCAAGAGATTCAATCAATAAGTGTTTCCAAGAATAGAGAATGAGTTCCCAACCCTAGAGAATACCCAAGAGAAACCCTCTTGAACCCTAGCCTCATGTTGGTGAAGAAACCCTTCAAAAACCCTTTCCTTTCTCTCTCTTGCGGCTGCTGAAATCTGAACAATACATATATAAACACGTTTTCACGCTTGGAGATTCAAAACTCACGCTTGGGGTGTGAACACAGAACCTCCCATCAGCAGCATGCTATTTCACGCATGGGGCGCCATTTCTTCCGCCCGGAGCGGCAACACAGTAACAAAACCAGTTTCTTGCATCAATTTGAAGGCAAATTCCAACAGTTTTGTCATTTCGTCTATCATCCAAAAAAAAAATATTAATTGAAAGAATAGTAATCCAATAAAACAATTTTGGGGACAAATCCGAAACAATAAGAATCAGTATTATTTTTATTTTATAAAATTAAACATAAATTAATTTATATTTAATTTATTTTTAACTAAAATAAATTCAATCAAAATCATGTTGATATCACCGCATAACCAATCAAACACAAAACTAATATCAAAAACTTAATAATCCTTTTGTATATATTTGAATAGATGTACATATCTACAACATTAACTTTACAACTTTATACCAAAACCTCATAATTGACATCACAAGTCAGATTATAAGAAGAGTGACAAGAAAATGAAGAATGAGAAACTGGGCTTCGTTTGTGACCTATTGGAAAATTGCAACCCACAAAACCATTCTCAACACACTCTATCTCCACAAGTGTCTCACAAAACAAGTCAACATCACAAAGAAGCCATAGAGGACCATCATTTGTATAACCATATTCATTCTCAACATCTTCTAAAAATGTTTTGAACAAAGGATGATTGAATATTTTGATCTTTATTACAAATCTTTGTCTCTCAGATCCAACATAAACACAAAGACAACCATTTGGTGGTCTCTTATTATTAATATCCTTTTGTTTTTTGTGACACTTGTTCTTTGATATTTTGCCATAGCTTCCACTTCCACTACAACTTTCTTCTAAATCATACAATCTCTTGTTGCTTCCCAATACTCTCTTACACTTCTTCACAAAATCCATCTTTATAAATAATTAATTACTATAATAGTAATTGATATGAAGATTATACACGTGACAAACAAGCAAGATATATAGATTTTAATTTATATATATCTTGTTGTATGGGGAAAGCATGAGAGTTATATGAATTATATGTTGATTGTGTATGAAAGGTTCCTAAAAATGAAGCTCTACTTATATAGAGGAAGACGAATAAAAAGTCTCACACGTCAACCCACCCTATTATAGTATTCATATACTACAATTACAACGACCTTATTGCTATATTTTAATTTAATTTATCGGTCCACACATGCTTATGGACTTTGAAGTTTGAATAGTTCTACCTTCTAAGAAATTGTCTTAGAGCACCCTATTTGTGAACTCAACAAATAACATGATGCTTAAGTGGATTTTATAGAATCAAAATTGGAAAATGCTATTTTTTTATTACTTTAATTTATTTTTGATTAAATAAGTTTTTTATCCTTATAAATATCTAGAATTTTGTTTTTAGTCCATATAAAAAATTTCATCAATTTTTGGTCCATCAAATATTTTTTGTCACAACTTTCGATTCCTACTTTTAACCAAACTTGTGTGTACTTTCACATTTTTAAATGATTCTTTTATATTTATGTTTATAATAGTATAAGAACCTCTTCCATAAAAATTTATAATTTTTTAAGTCAAGATGAATTATTTATAATTTTTTACGTGCAAAAAACTAAAAACTTCATATTTAATACATCCCTTGTTAAAAAAAATTAAATTTTTACAAGAGAGATTCCTATAATGTATTAAACATAACCACAGAAAAAAAAATCGAATAGTAGACACGAGTTACGTTGACTAAAAAGTACGACTAATAACCATGATAGAAAATATTTGAGGGACCAAAAGTTGCTAAAAAATTCATATAGGACCAAAAACATCTATATATATAACTCTTTATTTTTTTTTTTATTTTCTTTTACGGAAAGTCTTTATTTTTTTAACTACTGAAAAATGCTCTTTAATAAAAAAAAATTGCAAGAGAAAAATTTTATGTGGCAATCTTTTATACTTCTAAATTATAACAACTCTCTCTTTTATGAATGGTTAACCATTTTCTAATTAGTCAAATTCTATATTTATATAAATTCTTTTCTTTCTTGTGTAAATTTTTTCTTACTAAATAGCAGTGATCTTTAAAATTGTACTAATTCAAAGTTTCGAGTAAAAAGAGAGGTATATATAGGGTTTGTTTAGTGCGCGAGATAGGATAGAGATATGATATGATAGGGAGTTGAATAATGATAGATAGCATAGTGACGGGATAAATATTTATCCTATCATGTGTTTGGTATTAATATGATAAGAAATACGATATCATTATTTTGTATAAGCTAGCAATTTTGATGGGGCTTTAAATATCAAAGAAACAAAAAGACAAAGTAGTTGTACCATAGGCGTAGCGATTAGGAAACAAATTAAACAACATCATAGCAAATTAGCAATCGTAAAAGAAACAAATGGATATTGCAGAGTTACGGAATGAAAATATTATGTAGTAGCAAATCTTTGAAATACGAACAGAGATTAAGAATTAGGAAAATTATTGAAAGAGGAAGAATGTCGACATAAACTTAATATAACCAGCAGCAATTGAAATAGGAACAGAGTTTGGGAAAACTAGTGAAAGAAGAAAATTAGGAAAATTATTGAAACAAACGATTTGATGGGAGTCGAAGCAGGGTTACGCGAGAAGAGGAAACACGTCCGATAGTTTTATGCTATCAGGTTGCTAACACAGCCTAAAATAAGAATTAAAATAACAAAAAGACTAATAGGATAGGATTAATAATAGGTTTAATTTATCATTTTTTATTGTTGCACCAAACAAGAGATTTAAGTATTTGTACTGTTGATAGACTGGGAATTACAAATCCCATATTGATTCCTGTTTAAGTTTTATTTTTCTTCCGGGCTAAGGCCCTCATGATTATCAAAAAAAAAACAAGAGATTTAAGTAGGATATGATAGACTTATCATATCCTATCTCCTTATCCAGCGCACCAAACGGGCCTATAGATGATAAGTTTCAACTCCATTAGTACTTTTAAAAAAAAGCAAATGTACATTTATTTATAAGTGTTCTTTTAAGTCTAAGATTTTATCTGCTTTAAAACGAAACACTATCCAATCTACAGCAGAATAGAGAATTAATAAAACACTACTAGATCCATGAGATGCAATTGTTACAACTTAATTCATTAATGTCATGGAAACATTACCTGCAGAATGAAGAGGCGGTGTCATCAATATAGGGTCAGCGATACCATTAATAATAATATTGAATCCACTTCTTTGAGTTGAAGTATATTGATGCGTTGTCCAACACATTCTTATGCCTTAACACTAATGCAAGTTCTAGACAAATACCAGGTACCAATTGTTGCACTAACAGGAGAAACAAACAAAACCAACCAATACTTAGTGACAAAGACCAGCCAAAACAAAGAGACTTAGAGTAAGGTGGCTAGCTCAACTGATTTGATCTAATGGTCACGAGTTAAAGAGTAATTAAAAGTCTGGAATTCAAGTCCATATTAAAGACTTTTATCTATGTAATATATGACTCTTAACATTATCGCACCCTTTAAGAGCCGACATTCATCGTGACTTTCCCTCTATCACAATATTGTACCCTTTATAAGGGTCGACAATGACCCGATGACAATCCTTTTCTTTTCGGTGGTTTCACTCATCTATAACCTTTTCGGTGGTTTCACTCATCTATAAGTACTCAATTGAGCACTTTAACCCATCCTATAGATAGATTGCCTTTTCTATGGCCACACATTCAATGAAATCATAAATTGTTAGGACTTAAGCACATGAAGAGAGTCTAACATAAAATACTACTCTAATAGATGATGGAAGAATTTCATAGCTTAAATACCACACATTAAGTATTTTTATCTATTCAATGTGAAACTCCTAATATTATTAGAATAAAATACGCCTAAATATACACATATTTCTCATATTCAAAATTTCAATATACACTATGAAATCATGAAGAGACAAGCACATATGTGTGTCGTTGATATATCAAATGTGAATAAAATTCCTGCATCAAATGCAATAATACACATTGAACATATTATATAAGTGAGATAATTCAATCACATTGAACATCTGAACCACCTGATCACGAACTAATAGATGAGATTTTTTAGTATTTATTTTTTTAATATTTAATCTGAGACTTTCAATCACAAATTAACGGTCGAAATTCAAATCAACATGTTTTCTCTGCACCAGATAATCCAAATCCTAATGATCTTTGAATCCTTTGATGACCCAATATGTGTAATGCTACAAATTTACAAATATGTTGCCCTCATTATGTTTGCTAAGTCAACACATATTGGTAGTGGGAACAGAATAGAGACATAATATATATTCCTCTCCTTAATTTGCTTTTTAAGTCAAAGAATAATAAAGTTGGGCCATGGCGCAGTCATTTCTGACGGGGTAAATTGACAAGTTAGCCTACAAAGCCGTTCACCAATATAAGAACTTTCTCTTTTTCAACTGTAGTTAGTAAGTAGTGTACTACTACTACGACGTAAGATGAGAAACGATGATGCTTAATTGCATTTGCACAAACTTTGAACGTTGAATAATGAATATCAATCATCATCAATTTCATAAATATTTCAAAGGTTGACATAATTTATTGAAGATAGGAAATGAAACAATGGCATGTGTGCTTGACTACAAGAACAAAACATAACCAAACTATACACTACATGAATGCTTGAAAATCCAAACTAAATATGAAATCCATCCTCAACCAAACAGCAAAATCAGTTTCAAATAAGTCAATATATAAACCACGAAACGTCCTATATTTGATTTTATTATTGTTGGGCTCATAGGGGAGCCTCACTGGATCGACAAATTGGATATTGAGCAACATGTTTTCTCTGCACCAGACAATCCAAATCCTAATGATCTTTGAATCCTTTGATATTGCTCAGATGTGGGAACGGGCCTCCGCTTTTCCGGGTTGATTTTAGGGCCGACATGTTTCATTTCGTGATGAGGAAATTTACGTATGTATTCATCAGAGTGCGCGTTGCGTGAGGAGTTAAGGGTTATTCCAGTCGATTGAGATCCTCCGCTTCTAGCTGTTTCGCTCCCATCGCTTTGTTGGCTTGGCTGACAGCTCGCCCCTATTGCTAATCAGACATTAGATTTATGGTTTTTTCTCACTTATAAAGTATTAAACTCATTTCTTAATTTTAATCAGTATAAAACATAACTCTACTTTATAGATCTAACACATTTCTATAAGTGAGTCTCTCCGTATATGTGATCTATATACCACTATAAATCTCAACAACTATATTATAGATATAAAGTTTTCACTTCCGTTTCCGTTTAGCGATAATTTATCCGTTTCCGTTTAGCGATAATTTATCTCAATTCATACGTTTGAGTTAGAGAACAACCAACCCATACAAACTATTTTAGAGATGAAATTTCTTACTTTAGACTATTTCATTGTTGGACACTAAACGTTCTTTGTCATTAATAAATAAATTGATGATTAGATACATATGTCTGCGTATCAACTAAAGGTGAATGAAGAACCGTACGCTCAATTTGGATTTATTATATTAATTATAGTCTATGGATATACTGTATAATTAGCGGAGGTAATAATCAATCACCACTTTTTAAAGCCTTATCCTGAGAAAAGTTTATATGTTTTTTCTAGAATTTCTTCATCTTTTTCAAGTTATCTGAATTAATTAAGCTACATCTTATGCGGCTTTCAAATCACAAACGTATATTGAATGAATAATAAGGTTTTCCCGTTTGCACATGTGCTCATTTATTTTGAATTTACATGAGAAGATGAATACCGACAAATAAGTGTCATTATAATATTTGCTAATCAATCGAATATTTGCAGGGGCGAAGCTAGGTTAGGACCGGGGAGGGCCGCGGCCCGTCCCAACATTTTCATTTTTAATCGGTATATATGTTAGGTATATATTTTTGTTAGTTATTATTCAATATATACATGTACATGTTAATATTATTCAAAACGCCATGTTTGGCTGTGTGGTTAGATGGTGCGTCCTTTTATGGCAAGCGTGTGTGTTTGATTCCCAGGGCTGTAAGTTCTTTCTTTTTAATTGATATTTTTGGTCTTTGGTTTTTAATTGATTTTTTTTTATTTAAACAATTGCTTCCATCACTAACAATAATAATAAATCATAAATAATAATAGTTGTAGTCAATTTTTTTAAGGAGTATAAAGTTTATATTATCAAAATAATTTTATTTTTCTTATAAATTTTTTAAATCATCTGATATTTTACTTAAATAAAAATTTGTTGTTTATAATTTCTCGAGTTTCTATTGATTTTGAATAGATATGTGAACTGAAAGTGTTATTTTGCTTGAATTTCTTTTTCACGTTATATGTTATTCAGACACGTCAAAATTACAGTTTACACATTTTTAGTCTCCTATAGAAAAAAATTCAAGCTCCGTTGCGGCCCACCCCAACTATTTATGCTAGCTCCGCCACCGAATATTTGTATATATTATTTCATCCGTTCTTAATTAGATATAAGTCTCTAATTTTAAATCTTTCTTACTTTTTTTTATATATATTAAAAAAAATAGTGAATTTAATGTGTCAAAAAGACCGTCCCAAACAATTAAACGGTTTTGTTCCAATATTAAAAATTGGGCCAAGAAACACAATAAAATACAAAAATAAAATAAAATCATCTTATCTTATATAAATAAACTCATGTCAATTGTGGAAGAAATCAACACTTTGTAACCGAGCAAAAATCAAAAATAATTATTTGAAACATTATCCACAAAAAATATTCACATACACACATGCATGGTTGATGTTTTGGTTTAGTGGATATATATATAGGACTCCAATCAACAAGCATGCAATTCACTTCACACAACACAAAAACTAGGCTAGCTATATATTGACTATATTGTACAATATTATTTTTCTCAGTTAACTAATATTTAGACATTTTCAACAGATATTATTTTAGAAAACTCCAAAAAATAAAATATTTGAAAAGAAAAAAATTATCCTATTTTAATTGTGGCCCTGTGCGAAGGGTCATGTTGCCTTTGCAACTTCCTAAAATACCCCTTATATACAACTTATATATTAATATGTGTAACTTTAACTTTTCATCTTCTAAAATACGAATATATTAATAATATATGCATAAAAATGTGAATAAAATAGAAATAGGTATATATATATATATATATATATATATATATATATGCATAAAAATATGAATAAAACAAAAAAAAAATTATTAGAGTAAATTATACTACCCTCTTATGTTAAAATATACATTTTAATCATACACGGAACATATGTTTATCACAAATAAATAAGTTAAATTTGTTAATTTTAGATATCTTTTAAATAAAAATTTGAATAATTAGAACATATTAATTATAATTTATTTTAAAATATACACAGGTCAATAGGTTTAATAAAACAAATTTATTGATTTAATAACTTTTATAATAAATAGCACAATAATTTCATTTATATATATTTTAACAATATTTTAGAACAAATTTTTAAATATCTTATTCTAAATAAATTTTCTACCTTAATATAATGACGAATTTAAATATCAAATAAAAGTCAACAGATTCGTACGAATATGTATGAGTCTCTAAACTAGTGAATTTTCTCACTAAAAGCTCAGTTGTTTTGTCTATATTAGAAAAGATATTGTTTATTTGGTTATCATAGAGACAATTATGTATAAATAAGATTCCTAGGGATTTGAATTCTCAACATTCAAAAATCTCACATTCACTTTTATATTCGGTGCAAAAATACTATGAGAGACAATGGAGATGGTAGGTTGTAATAACAAAATTGTGCTTAAAAATAAACTATATGTAGATGAATGTAGAATTTTTGAAAGTAGAGAATCCAAATATATTCCTGACAATGTTATTGCATTAATTTATAATTTATATAATTAATATCGGTACTTTTTATTATTAGATACATTTTTTAAAATATGTATTTAAGTTGTAATTTATTTATTTTTGTTTATTGGTTAAGTTTCATATATTAAATTTAAAAATAAATACTAATAATTATTTTTCTTTATATTTGATCACCTCATAAGATTTATAAAAGCTTACAAAACAAAACAAAAAAAAAGGATTTATAAAAGCTTCATCTTTATCTCATGACAACAAGTTCAATTCCTGTTTATAAAAAAATCATCTATTAATCTTGCCTTTACAAGGGGAGCTTAAACAGCTCTTTCCCCTCCTAGAAGAAAATTTTAAAAAAAAAAAATAATCATGAACACAAGGATAATCTATTTCACTTTAAAAGTCATTAACACTCTACTCTATATATCTATCATTTGTTAATTTTTACAACTTCATAACAAAATCTCATAATTGGCAGCAGAACTTAAGTTATAATTAGAACGACAAGACAATGAAGAATGTGAAACTGAGTTATGCTTGTGATCCATAGCACTCTCTATCTCCACAAGTGCTTCACAAAATAAGTCAACATGACAAGGAAGCCATAGAGGACCATCATTTCTATAACCATATTCATTCTCAACATCTTCTAAAAGTGTTTTGAACAAAGGATGATTAAATATTTTGATCTTGATTACAAATCTTTGTCTCTCAGATCCAACATAAACACAAAGACAACCATTTGGAGGTTTCTTATTAATATCCTTTTGCTTTTTGTGAAACTTGTTTTCTGATATTTTGCCATAGCTTCCACTTCCACAACTTTCTTCTGAATCATACAATCTCTTGTTACTTCCCAATACTCTCTTACACTTCTTCACAAAATCCATCTTTATAATAAAATTATTAGATTAAACCCAAAGACAAGAAAAGATATGTAACTAGTTTGTATATATATCTCTAGCTAGTTGGTGGGGAAAAGCAAAGAGAGATTAGAAATTGGAGTGTTGAATTTATGTCCCAAGAAGTTATATAAGCTCCATATATATATAGACCAAAAAGTCTCACATGGTCCCCTACCATATATATATATAGTATATGCTATATATATGTATTCTTCTTCCACTTGTTGGTCTAACTTTGGTCTTATATATCGCTCCATTTTTTTATTTTCATAATTCATTTTATAAATTAATCAGTTCACATTGGATTTTGAATGTCTTCATCGGTTCTTAATTATATATAAAACCAGGTTAAAGAAAAATTATATATGCATTTTGGTCTAATTTCAAAAATTTACATCAATTATTTTTACTTGTAATTTAGAATGGAGTAGTATTAATTAAGGAGTTATAAGATAGTTTGGTGGCTGAGGGTGGATTTGTTAAATAGTGGAGATGGAACCGAGGATGTCTAGACTTGTTTGTGTAAGTGTTATAATTTAAATATGTGATTGATGATTAAGTGTTACTAGTAGTTTTTTTTAACCACCATTATTCGGCCCACTGAACCGCTTAGTCTGGTTTGGAAGTCAGTTCTGTCATCAAGTAGTTTTAACCTCATCCCAATTGTAGTTGCCGAGTGTTACTATATAGTAGTTAGTTATTAAAGTAACACACTGATAGTTACAAAATGCTTTGTATAAATAAGGAATGCCAATACTATGAATAAACAATTTTTGCAAATTATTGTCTCTTGCACAATGAACATTCAAATCTCTTTGTATGTGTGTTGTATCAATTCTTCTGCTCCAATAATCGGTGTTAGAGTTTTTTTTTTGGATTTATATTAAACACTCCTGATCTCTTGGAGGATTTCTATCAAAAACACTCCTCTCTTATTGAAATGTATTTATTACTTTGACAATATTATTTAAATTCTATTGTCATGACCAAGAAGATTTTATGAATTTCTTAACTAATATCTCAAAGCACTGCTTGTTAATTAGCATAACTTGAAATTACTCCCTCCCGTCCATATTATAAGGAACAATTTGGAAGAAAAAAATTGGTCATTTTTATAAGAAATTTTGACCAATTTTCAAAAGTTTAAATGTTTAATTTCACTTGTGCCCTTATTTATTATAAGTGGGAATATTAAAAATAAGTACTCCCCCGGTCTCAAATATAAGCAACAAAAAAAAAATTAAAAGTCTCAAATATAAGCAAAAGTTTACTTCAATCATTATGTTTTATGTCACTATTTCAATTTTACCCTTTTTAAATATTGATTTAACCAATAAATGTAATGTTCTACACTTTCCAAGAAGGGTATAATTGAAAATAAAATATTTTTTCTCTTCAATCAATGCATTTAACCTACTTTCTTAAAGGGTGTGTTTTTTTGAATTTTTTCTTATATATAAGACTAGAGGGAGTAAGTTAGTTGAATTGAGAGTAATTAAATAAGGGTATACATTAAATAAATTTAAAATTAGAAGAATATTAAATGAAAATAACTATGTAGAATGTGCTTCCTTAGTACTTCCTTCGTCCCAAAACTTTAGTCATTTTAGAGTTTTGCACGGAGATTAAGAAATTATAAAGATTGATAAGTTAAGTCATTTTTACTCTTACTTTATTAAGAAAGAGAAAATATATTTAATTAATGCTTTAACTTTAGTAAGGGTTCAAATGATAAAATATCACTAATTATGCGTTGGTTTCTTAAAAATGACTAAAGATTTGGGACAAAACTAAAAAACTAAAAGGACCATAGATTTGGGACGGAGGGAGTATGTGTAATTTTTTCAAATTGTTCTTATAATATGGATAGGAGGGACTAAAACTCATTATTTTTGTTTTGAGAAATAAATTATGATAGTATGCTTCTCACTCAGTCAACTCATGGTTGGTAGTGCCGTATGTAGTGGGAACAGAAAGACATATATTCTTCGTTCGGATTTTGTAGTGTTTAAAATTTCGGTACACATTTTATTTAGATATGTGCCGGTATATTGATGAAGTGGATAATTTTAATAAGTGTACAATTAGTGTTATAAAAATTAATAAACACTATTTATAAATCTATTAGAATTATCAATTGTCAGTTAGTCTAGTGGTGATTGACACTAAATTTGGTATAAAAAGTCACGGTTCAATTTTCCGCAACTGCAATAAGGAGATGACTGAAACCATTTGTCGTCAGAACTTACCCCGAACTAAATTAAACGTCCAATAAATTAACCGAATTACCAAAAGTGAAAACTAAACAAAAAACTATCATAATTTTCTATATCAACGGTATACCCATATATAACTAAAAGAAAATGTCCCTAAAAAATTATTATGTGAGGTTGTCCATCGCGCTGTCATTCCTGACGGGTAATTGTGAAAGTCTACAATTCAACCCATATAAGAGAACTTTCCTTTTCAACTAGGAGGGAAAAAACACCACATGGGTTTTTAATCAGTCAACACTTAATAATAAACTCTCTCTAATCTTAAATATTATATAAAACAAATTTGGTTCCACATGTATTTAATCTATTTTTATTTAGATTTAGATAACTTTTATTTATGCTTACGAAGTTACGATCATAGTGCCTCAAGAGCACAAGTTTTTTTTTTATTCAAAGAGCACAAATTAAAGAAATAAAAATAAAAGCTTATTTTAAAATTTGTCTGGAAAATAACAATTTTTACATTTTACAGAATAAATATACAATTTGCAAGATATTGAAATTTCTTACTACTTTTATCAAATTTTATTATTTCTATAGTTCATTTTTAAATGTTGCTTTTGACCATATATCAATACACAATTTTAAAAAATAAGATTTTTAATTATCTATTATAAAAAATTATTAAAAAATTATATTTTAAAAATATTTATCGAGATAAATTGAACAATATCTTATGTACAAACATTTGTCGTTATATATTAATAAAAAAATATGATCAAAATAAATTATGTAAATAGTACATAATGGTCAAACGTGACACTTAAAAAAGAATTGAGGGAATGCAAAATAACACTAGTAGTGTTCTGCTGCGTCAGCAATAAATGATATACAATATTGATGCTTACTTGAAGGGAAATATTTACATAATCATAATAATTTAGACACACGTCAAAACATATATATTTTTTAATTATTTTAATAATATATAGGTATTATTTTTTTATTTTTTTTTTTAATGGAAATGAAATATATTTGAAGATGGGGGGATCGAATCCCGTGCCTCCCACATGCAAAACAAACGCTCTAAATATTAATTGTGTCCAAAAGGGATGTGAGCACGCAAGAAACTTCTTGTTGTTTGACATGGAAAGCGAGCGCTCCAAATATATTAATTGTGTCCAAAACAGTTGTGAACATACAAGAAACTTCTTGTTACTTGGCATGGAAAGCGAGCGCTCTAAATATTAATTGTGTTCCGAAACAGTTGTGAGATGCTTGGCATGGAAAGCGAGTGCTCTAAATATTAATTAGTGTCCAATTAAAAGGGTTGTGAGCCCACAAGAAATTTCCTGGAACGTTGAATATCTATCATCAGTTTAAGGTAAGGAAAAGAAACACTATAGTACAAATTATGTTGTGCTTGAGTACAAGAATTAAAACACCCGCAATGAGCACGCCAAGCTAAATACATGAAATGTAGTCTAAAATCAAACCCGACTAAACAACATAAATTTATTCCATATCCTAATAAAGCAAACAGCAAGATTAATTAGTTCAAAGCATGCCACTAATTAATTAAACAATTTAAATAGATTTTTGGTTAAATTATACTGAATGTCTGCGCTGCATTTAGTGCACTCAGAACCGTAGTAGTTACTAGAGCTAGTATTATAAAATGTTTATGGCTTATAACCTGTGAGTGTGTTCTTTCTTAATATTTCAGATTTGATTCATCTTGATGCTAATTTGGATGGGTTAATATAGTTTCTAAAAAAAATAAAGTGTCTATGCATGAAGTATAAATCATTGGTGGTAATCAGCACTTTTAAAGACCTTTACCCTTAGACAAGTGGATATCCCTTTTCTAGAATATCTTCATCCTTTATAGGTTATCTGAATTAAGTTAGGATTAGATCTTAATTTCTGGTTTTCAAATCACAATTATACCACTGGAAAACTTATTTAATTTTCAAGTTTGACCGTTTGCACGTGCCATTTAATTAATTTGAATATATATGATCAGTAATAGATAGTGGAGTAGTACTTCGTCCTTGTTTTATCTTCAAACTTTGAAAATAAGATAAGAATGTTACTTTTACTGTACTAGACTAGAAGTCATATATTCTTATGTTGTATGGTCAAAAAGAATTTAAAAATATTATATTATTTAATAATTCAAAAAGTAAATATTATTTAATCATTTTTTATATACTTATTTCTCTTTTTGTGTAAGAGTGAAATTAAACTCTTGTACATATGGGCGGATGCAACTTATACACTTAGGCTCTGGTTGGTAAAAATAACGGTTAGCTGATAAGCTAAAAGTTATAAGCTACTTGAAATAGCATTTGAAAATAAGTTATAAGCTAGTAGAATAAGCTATAAGCTCATAGTAAAATGATTGTTACCAAACAGAGCTTTTAGCTTATAAGCTAAAAGCTATAAGCTAATTTTTTGGCTTTTCCAAACAGAGCCTTAGACTGCAACTTATACCTTTGCAATCCAATACAAGTTTAATTCTTTGCATTTCTTTAGGGCTACAAATTTTAACTTCTTTGTTCCGTGCTATATTTTGATTTCTCAATGGGTTAAATTGAAGTTTAATATTATATCTTAAATTTTAATTTCGTAAATATTAACCCTACTCTGAAATTGAATATTTGAGGTACTATAACTTGATGTAAATTTTCATTATTTCTTTATCTTGTTCCTGTTTACAATTACATATCCTACTGTCAATTGTGGTTTTGATTTGCATAGATATTCCCCCAAACCAATGTATGTAAATTATGATTTTGCATAAATGTAATTGTATAATTCGTTTGTTTCATATCCTGCACAAATACTACGTTAAATTATGTGAAATGGTTTTAATCACATATTATGGTTTCACTTTTCTCTTTATATGATGAAGAAATTTGTTCATATGCTTTCTAGAGACATATTTACTTCTTCGGTTAATTCAGAAGTATTGAAAACTCAACATCCAAGTGAACCACAAGCTGAAATTCTACCCAGCCCTACCAATGAGAATATTAACGTTGTTGATTATGAATCATTGGAAACAGATCCAGGAATTAGGCCTTCAATTTCAAGTTATCATCCTGACATCAGCTTCATAATTATATTAGAAATGTTTGTGAGCATGTTTTTTTAGCTACACCAATATGTAAGGACTAAACCCGTACGTCTGACCACACTAGAATTATTGTAAATTATCTCTTAATTTCATTTTTATTTAAGGATCAATTTTTAATATTTGAGATATATCTATGTATTGAAAGTGAGAAGTATAGTACGGATTTGGATTTTCTAAAGTCATAATTTCCTACATTTCTTATATATAGCCAAAACTTTAGATTTTTTTTGTCTTTACAACACACATAAACTAAAAAGAAACATAAATCATGAAGGAAAATTGCACAATTAATAGTCACAATTATTCCAAAAGCTATAATTAGCAACTCAACTCATGTAGATAATTGACAACTATGAAAAATGTGAAACAGAGTTGTGTTTGTGACACATTGAAAAATTGCAACCAACAAAATCTTTCTCAAACACTCTCTATTTCCACAAGTGCCTCACAAAACAACTCAACATCACAAGGAAACCATAGAGGACCATCATTTGTATAACCATATTCATTCTCAACATCTTCTAAAAGTGTTTTGAACAAAGGATGATTGAATATTTTGATCTTTATTACAAATCTTTGTCTCTCAGGTCCAACATAGACACAAAGATAACCATTTGGTGGTCTCTTATTAGTAACATCCTCTTGCTTTTTGTGACACTTTTCTGATAATTTGCCATAACTGCTTCTTCCACTGCCACTACTCTCTTCTGGATACAATCTCTTGCTGCTGCTTCCACATACCCTCTTACACTTCTTCACAAAATCCATATCAATAAATAATAATTATATAATTGATATGATGAAGATTGTATTTTTTTTTTTTTGAAGAGATTATATGATGAAGATTATACCTGCGAGAAGCAAGATATATAGTATGATTAATGTGTGTGAAACAGTGAATGGGTCCTATAGGCCATATATACTGCCCAAAAAGTTGTTAATCTTGTTATATATGACGACTAATGTCTCACACGGTCCTACCCTGTTATACATACATCCCTTTTCTTTTGTTGGTCTTATATCTTTCTATTTTTTTATTTTCATTGTTATTATTTAAATTTATCAGCCACACGTGTTCTTGGATTTTAAATATTGTTTATGAATATACTTAGTACTAGTATATGATTCATTCATTTGTCTTATTGTTTCATTGTTAGGAATTAAACACATAAAGAGAATTCAACTAAAAAGATTAGTCTAATTGATGAGAGAATCTCGTAACTTAAGTATTACATCGAGCATTTTGATATACTTAGATGTGTGACTCCTAATATTGCTACGCTTTTTAAGAGTTAACGTCAACGGCTTTCACTCTATCGACATGTATTTGATATGGTGAAAGACATTAATGGTTGTCAGAATAACGGCTGAGTGGTCATGATTGGCAGTAAATATCAATCGATGTTGGCCGTTACATAAATGTTACTCCTCCGTTCCAAATTATATGTCAATTTGACATTTTTACACATATTAAGAAATGTAATCATTGTTGTATGGAAAAGAGAAATTATGAGTTGATTTACAAAATTGTCCTTCATTTATGGTATTGCAAAAATAAATTGAAGAATTAAAAGAAGAAAGAGTAATAAATAGTTAAGGGTATAATAGAAAAAGTTGCATTAAAAGCTTCATTGGTAATGTAAAGTGACATATAATTTGGAACAAATTTTTCTTCAAAGTGACATATAATTTGGAACGGAGGGAGTAGCTTATATGGTCGTTAAACAAAACGTGTGGTCTTGAGCCAACGTACTATTGGACCGAGCTTGATGCTGAGTTGGTCTCGGACCTAGTCTAGAACATATATCTCATCTGTTTTATTACAATTTTATTATTTTTCTTAAATTGTGTGCAAAAATCTTAAATTTGGAGAAAGAGATTTTTTGAATTCTCAGGTAGTAATGGCAATGCACTACTATGGCGTAAGATTAGATACAATGATGTTTGCTTGCATTGCACAAACGGGAACGTTGAATATCTATCATCACATTCAAACTTTTTTTCAAAGGCATAAATAATTTATTGAGTTGAGGACAAGAATAAAACAGAACATAGTTCGATATTAACAGGTAATCATCCTTTTATTATCATTAAACAAATCAACAGTTCAAATAATTGAATGATTAGATACATGTCTGCGTTTCAACTAAAGGCGAATGTACAATATTCTTGGAGCCAAATACGGTTTATTGGATGAATTAACAATTTTTAAATCATTAACCTCAGACAATTAAGTGGCTATCCTGCTTTTTAAGAATCCCTTCATCTGATCCTTTTAAGGCTAATCAGCTGAATCAAGTTAATTAGTATTTGGTTTGACCGTTAATTTGCACACGTGCCCATTTATTTAAGCATGGTAGTGTCCAACTTATTCTCGTACTAAATACGGAGTATAAGAATAAGAAACAAATTGCTTTTTAGATTCATTGAACAATTAATGCATCGATTAGTTGTTCAATAAATTTAAAAAATAGTTTATTTCTTATATTTACGATCGGACGGAGTATTACATCAACATAAGAAACATTAGACGAGATATGATGATGTGCTTGAATTACATAATCTGGAACGCTAAATCGTAACTATTGGACAAAATATTACAAGACAGAATAAGATAGTTGTGGATGCCGCATGCAAATTCACTTACGTGACTTATTCTTATTAGTTGATCAAATTATAAAACGATAGAGTTAAACTCACATAAAATAATTCACACAAAAGAAAAAGTACAAGAATAAAACAGAACACCAGTATATTTAACACTCTCAATCAGAGCACCAATTAACCTAAATACGCGAAAGTTTAAAAATAAAACCTAATGACAGAAATTCCATACTCAACGGTCAACAACCAAACCACAAATTCACTTTAAGGCAAGTTGATATTATTATTAGACCTTAGCAAGTATCCTAATGTGTTAGTTAGCATAGAAAAAATAGAACTTTTGTATTAGAAATAATAACTTATTTTTTATGAAAGAAAATAATAACTTTTAAACTTTAAAAAAGTTTAATAGACTAATTTTCAACTCAATATTCTACTATTTTTACTTTCTTAACAATGTTCTAACGTCTAAGAAACTCATTAACATTTTCCTTTTATTATTAAATAAATAAATTAATAACTTTAGGATTTTGTTTAGTAGTATAAAAATATGTCTTAAATCTTAGAAATTTTGAGTTAGGTAAATTTAAATATATTTATAACTTTTCTTTAAATTCTAAGATTTTTTCTGTCTTGAACTATAGTATCATTCCTTCACTCATTTAAAAAAAAAATTATTCATTCGCCTATTTTTTATATAAAAATATAAAACAAATAAATTAATACAAGCTTTTTGGTCAGATAATTGTTTATTTGATGATACATACGTCTGCGTTTCAACTAATGGTGAATGCAGAACAGTGGTGCCCAATTAGGATTTATGTTTATATTATAGTACTAATAATAAAGTGTCTATATTAATTAATTTGGCTTATGGTCGTACTCTAGAGTATAAATTAGTGGAGGTAATTATCAATTTTTAAATCCATGCCCTTAGACAAGTGGATAAACTTTTCTAGAATCTCTTCACCCTTTACAGGTTATCTGAATTAAGTTGGAGTATTTAACTATCAGCTAGGTTTGACCGTTTGCAAACTTGCACATTTATATTTAATATACATGATGAGGATTAAGGGTACTATTACATATTTAATTACATGATGAGACAGCATTTGCAGTCTATGATAGAGCTTGCACGGTTCTCATGGAGTGACAGTCAGTTCAAGCAGAACAGACAGAAAGCATCAACCGACAACTACAACCAGCAGAGATAAAATGGATCAAACCAAGCTTAGGGCGCTACAAATGTAATATTGATGCCTCCTTTTCTTCAGAACTCAATAAAGTTGGAATAGGTACGTGCATCAGAGATGATTAAGGCAGATTTGTCCTCGCCAAAACAGAGTGGTTTTCCCCTACTTGTGATGTGGAGATGGGCGAAGCTCAAGGACTGCTGCACGCTTTTAGGTGGGTCCGTGACTTACAGTTGGAAGATATTGATTTTGAACTTGATGCAAAAATTGTTGTTACAAAATTCCATAGTAAAAAAGATGATATATCAGTGTTAGGAGATGTCATCAGAGATTGTCAGCAGTTGCACAATACCTTTTTTCAAAACTCAAAGGTCGAGTTTATTAGGAGACAAGTCAATGAGGCCGCCCATGTTTTAGCACGGGTAGCTCTATCCTTAGCTAGTTTCCACATTTTTACTGATACACCTACTTGTATTCACAATATTATTAATGAAATGCTTTAAGCGTCTTTCTTTCAAAAAAAAAAATTAAAACAATGACCATAGTAGTAGTTTCTCTAGATGGCTTTGCTTTTTAATTTGGCCTCTCATGTCATTCTAATTGTTTCAGGTGGTTGTAGATGTTGTGATTTCTACAAGGAGGTGTTTATGGTTGTATATCTTTTCCTTCAAGTATGTTTCATATTTCAATAAATCATTAAATTAGTCATGGACTTTAATTTATAAGACACTTTTAAATAGGTTATTGATTTTAGGAATATTTTAAAAAAAATTATGAGCATGTCAAATTTCACTTAAATTAGTCCTTCAAATATGTTACGGATTAAATTGAAAATAAAATAGATAAATTTAAGGATAAAATTGATAGTTTGTTATTCAGACTTCTTACTTTGCATTAACTTTATCAGAGGTTTCATCGTCAAGTATCATGTCTATATTGTGCTTATTCAAGACATCATGAGTTAATTTCTCAAACAATGTTATTCTTTGTCACACTCTAGAGAGGGAAACCAATGTGTTGATTTCTTAGCCAAGCTCAGAGCCCTCCTCAGATGTGGATTTCTTAATAAATGCCTCATTGCCGGAAGACCTTCTTAACTTCCTTAGAAGACTCGTCTGAAACCTTCTTAAGATTAGTTTCTTTTTTGTTCTTGTCAATTTTCTCCTTTTTTTTTTCTTTCATTAGCCTTGTAACAAAAAAAAATTTCTAATATGTGATAAAATATAAGAACTTAATTGTTATTAAGTAGATAAATATAGGGACCAACTTAACAATTCAATAGAGTCATGAATTTGTTTTAAAATATTCACATAGTCAAAATATAGTTAATGTAAAAAAATGTGATATATATATATATCTTAAGTGAAATATTAGTAAAAATAATATATGTATTGGATCCAAATTTGGATCAAATCATTTATGTACCATTTTATTTTAATTTTATGTTTGGTGGAATATTAAGAAAAATATTATCACCCATAAAAATAAATAAATACAACAAATTTCAAATCCAATAAAAAAATATAAGAAATTGATTAACCCTCACATTAGTTACAATATATCCGTCCCTAAATAGAGATATTTATAGATAGTCACATGATTAAAAAAATTATGGGCCCGTTTGGATGAGCATTTGTCATACACCGAATATCCGGTAGCAATAGTAGATAAGGAAGTTAGAAAACTACGCTCAAAGAATATCGTTTCAGTTAAGGTTCTTTGGAAAGGACCATCAGGTGAAGAAGCAACTTGGGAATCAGAAGAAGTTATGCATACAAAATATCCACACTTATTTGAAACTCAAGGTTAGTAGCATAAATTCGAGGACGAATTTTTTAAGGGGGAGAGATTGAAACGCACCGTTTTAACTAAAAATAAAATAAAATTAAAATAAATAATAAAATAACAACAACTATAAAAAATAAAATAAAAAAAAAGGATATGGCACACAGTAAATAAACCAAAATCACATGACCCTCCTATTTTCATTCCACACTTCCACCGCCAAGTTCTTTCTCTTCTTCTCCTCTGTTACCCAATTTTCCATTGTTCATCCAAATATCAGCTCAATCCAAACTACCAACTCCAGCCATACATCTTTCATCCAAAAAGGGTAAAAATATACACCTCTAACAAAGCTCTCTCATACTTTAACATAGGTGACAAAGTTGGTTTACAAATGTTTAAAGTGCAATTACTTGTTTATAACATTGATTAATTGTATGTTTAAGAATTATTGATGATGTTTGATTAACGATGATTGAAGTTGAGTTTTATTAATTAATAACAAATGTTAAGGTATTATGTTATCTTAATAAAGACGGATATCAAATTTTATTTGATAAAGAAGTATATTAAGGTATTGTTGAATCTCTGTCTGATGATGTATATTGATACGTGGAAAACAAGATTTATTTTGGACTTTGGGAACATTGGAAATACAAAGGTTACTCTGTCGAAATTTCTGTGAATAATTTTTTGAAGTGAAGTGTCATTTTGAAAATGTTATATTTATAATTCGATAAATTTGGTCATTAGGCTTGCCGGACTAGTGTTGGTTCGTGCGCCGGCCACGATTTGAGTTTGGGTCGTGACAAAGTTGGTATCGTATTTTTTAAAATAGATTTTATAAAACTATTTTTCAAAATATTACAAGTTTTTTTATATTCGTTTTTTCTAAATTCAAACACTAATTTTGACATCATATAACATAGACGTACATTATTGAAGAACCAAAAAAAATCAAAATCTCAATTTTTATAAAAAATTGTATTTCAAAAATGATTTTTATGAAAATCTATTTGAAATAGCTTAAAAAAAGGTGAGAAATTTTGATATCCAAATTTTTTTTCAATAAAATGATGAAATACCTAAAATAACATTTTAAGAATAACTATTCAAATAAAATTTTCATTTGACGCTTTTATAAAAAATTTCTTTGTAAATTTTTTTTTATACAAAATTTTCTAACACTACAAAATCTATTTTCAAAAAAGTCCAAAACAAACGGGCCCTATATTTGGCCACACTCCCATAAAGAAAAATAAGTATTTGAAAAAATATTTAAATAATATTTATTTTTTAAAAAATGGTGTAATATTGTGAGTGTATTGGTCCCAAAATATAGAATCCTCTTTAGAAGTTTTGATAAATTGAAAATATCAATGTCAGTGATGCGGTTGTTTTGCATAAATTTCTCGTTGATAGATTTCTTTTACGTGATTAATAATATTTTTTATTTGAGACAAGTGGAATTTAGGAAAATTCATTAAATTTGTGGTGAAGAAAAAAATAATACAAGTGAAAAACATATATCATGAAGAAAAATCTGTTTCATTTTAAATTCACAAAGTACTCTATCTTATTACAAGAGTCTATTATATCTACAACTTCATAACTGTTTCGGATCAGACTATTTTGATGTATCCAGAACAATAACTTTATACCAAAAGCTGGTAATTAACATCACTAGAACTCATGTTATTAGAACGACAAGACAATGAAGAAGGTGAAACAGAGTTATGTTTGTGACTCTTTTGAAAATTGCAACCTACATTCTCATCACTCTCCATCTCCATTAGTGCCTCACAAAACAAGTCAACATGACAAGGAAGCCATAGAGGACCATCATTTCTATAACCATATTCATTCTCAACATCTTCTAAAAATGTTTTAAACAAAGGATGATTAAATGTTTTGATTTTGATTATGAATTTTTGTCTCTCAGGTCCAACATAGACACAAAGACAACCATTTGGTGCTAATCTCTTGTTGCTTCCCCATACTTTCTTACATTTCTTCACAAAATCCATCTTTATTAGCAAGATATATATAAATAGTTTATATATATCTTGTTGTAGAGGGAAAGCAAGAGAAGAGAGATTGCAAATGAAGGTGTTGATTGTGTTTGTGTATGATAGGATGGTGCTACAAGAAGTTATTAAGATCATTATATATATAGACGACAATGTTTCATAATGGTCAACGGTCCCACATATTATTATAATAGTATAATGGTCTTATTGGTCTTATACTTTGGTCTTATATTTGCTCTAATTTATTCCAATTGTCCATCCACACATGTGTTGTTTGATTTTGAATATGGTTTTATTGAAATTACCTAGTAGACTTTTGGGTAAAATCAACACATGCCTTCCTTTAATTTTCCTTTGTTTTAAAATTGAATCTAATTGAATTTAAATTTGCTGGCGTTCAAATATCACGATGTTATACGCAATAATAATCTCGGTTATTGATTTAAGATTGCACGAAATAATCACAATTATTCATTAACATCATACAATTGATGATATAACTGCGTTGCCGCGGCTACAACAGAAAATCTGTTTTCAATCTAATGATTTCTACACTCTATGACTTCAAAAGTACATAAGTAGGTTGAGGATGGTGGAACTTGTGGATGATTCGATCGGATATATATAAATCATTATTTTTAGTTTTTACCATATGTTTTTAACAAGAAATAGACTTTGATAATTTAGAATTTGGCTCGAAAGTATATAAAATCTTATCAATAACTAATTTTAAAAAAATTAAACTTCAAACAATTCATTTTTATCGAAGCTTATCGATCACTCAAGTTTTCCTCACTTATACATAAAACAAGTCTTCAATATCAATACATTAATGTTTACACCATGTAAATCACAATAGTTTTTAGACTCAAATGTATTTTTTATCTCACATTTTAAAAATAGATTTCTCGGTTCCCAATTTATTTATTTTTTTCTTTTGAAGTTTGATCTCTCATCGCATTTTTTTTAATTTATTTTATGTGACATATGCATTTATGACGTCATTGCACATATTAGGCTACACTAAATATATTTTTTTCCTGGAAATTATGTATCATCTATGCATAATTGTAGAGATTAATCTTTCGAAATTTGTGAGCCGTAGATGCGTGACAAACTCTTCCATGGTTACAAAAAGGATTATTTTTTGTAAGAAGCTAAATTAGTCCATCCAAATTGACACCGGTGAGAATCGAACATGAGATCTTAATTCCTCTGGTCCTTTTTATAAGACACAATCAACTTTTTAGATTCATTGTAAAATTAATGTATTTAGTCTATATGTCTAGATACATTAATTATTGAATGAATCTAAAAAGTCAATTGTCTCTTATACAAATGATCGGATAGAGTATATCATATTCCTAGTATATACATCCCAAGTTAAAAAAAAATGAGAAAGTTCAAAGAATAATTAATAGACGAAATAAAAAAGATGAGAAAGTGTTCCTCTCGCAGTCATTTGTGACGAGTGGTAATTCAATTCAATTGAAAATGAAAAGAAAAGCCAAACTATTCACAAATCTCAACTTTTCATTTCACACGACACGAATCAATTAGCCTACCAACGACCTCTTGTTTGCATCCCAAGTCAATTGTGGAAATTTTATTTTATTTTTTGATAACAATATTGTATTTTGTTTTTATTATGAGATACTACTACTACGTAAGACAAGATACGAATCATACGATGATGTTTGCTTGAATTGCCCAAACTGGAACGTTGAAAATCTATCACAATCATATAGTTGATACCATAATAACCTGTAAACTTCCTTTCTATTAATATTAAACTAATACAAACAAACTTTTTTTTGGTCAAAATAATCGAATTACATGATGTCTGCGTTTCAACTAAAGGTGAAGAATGCAGCATATTAGTATTATTAATCGTGGTGCTAAATTCTGATTTATCTTATATTTTATATATGATTGGTTTATATGCATGTATTTTAAAGCCTTATAAACAAGTGGCTAATCTTTTTCTAGAATCTCTTCACACTTTATAGGTTATCTGAATTTATAACTTAACTCTCATCTTGGAAAATTGTACCTTATGGCTTATACCTTAGGTTTATACTTTTATCCTTATAAATTATTTCAAATTCCAACTTTATTCTTATAATTTTTTAAAGATTAAGTTTTGCTATACATAAAAGTTTAGCGGCGCAGCTTGTTATCCGTCTACCTTTAGTTCATGTGTAATTATTATATATAAAAAAAAATTCATATTTGCAAACTATTTTATCCTTTGATGTTTCTCACTCCCACAAAATATTTTCAGTAGTAAAAGTTGTACATCAAATTATAACGTTGGAAACCTTTTCTTCAATATTCCAATTTCCATGAAAACTTCTCAAATTGATTTTTTTTTACCAGATAATTTAATGAAATGTTTGAGGTTCGAACCTCAACTCCTACATATAAAATGTGATGTCTTTAACAACATATCAAGTCACCAATAAATCTTTTTCGTCACCAAAGTTAAAGCGGGATTTCATGTAAGGTGCACCTCATATCAAGTCTATAATAGTGTTTAAATAAAAGCGCTATTTTTTTGTCAAATTGTCTGGTGACAAGAAATTTCACTCATAAGGCGGATAAGTGGGATGATCGAGTGGGGTATCCACCCTACTTTATGTCACATCCCGTTTTTATTCAATTATTTAATTAATTTAGTTATTTATTTAATTGTCATGTTGTGTGGTTTATTTAAATATGTGGCTTTTGGTGTGGTGGTGTATTTAGAATAGTAGTGTTTTTAGGAGGTGTAGATAAAAGATTGAGTGGGCTTTTATGAGAGAGGGCAATTTAGTAATTTGGGAATGAGGTTTTGACCTAGGTATAAGTTTTGAAAACTTAGAGAGAGAAATCATTTATCATAAGTTTGTGAAGAATAGAGAGAGAGAGAAAGCTAGAGAAGAAGAAGAAGAAGAACATAGAAGAAGGAGCTAAGAGAGGAAGATTGGGGAGCTAATTCTTGAAGAATTAGAGGTAAGAGAGTAGTTATTTATGATTGTGGGTGACCAAGAGGGGGGAGAAATTACATTTCTCTTTGCCCAAACCCTCTCACCCTTTTATACTCTAAAGTTCATAACTTTATAAGTTTCTATGAATCAAAATGTTATCTTTCTTGTTGATTTAGTGTTATTCATGTAAGATGATGACAAAAATATATGTTGATGATTTCAATTTCGAAAATCTATGGTTGTTGGTTTGAAATTCCATGTTCATGAGTTTTTAATGAAAAATATGATAAATCTCAAATTGATGATGATTTTAGTGTTTTTAAGTTATGAAACTTGTACTTTTATACTTGTTAATATGCTTATAACTGAAAGGAAACAACTTTTTAGAACTGGAACACGATTTAATGATTTGGTAGTGTAATATGAACGGTCACGAAAACAGAGCCCTGTTCTGCGACATTTTCGCCCATGCTCGCCGGGCGAGGGTCAGCGAGATTGCTTGCTGAGGCTCGCCGGTGTTCGCCCAAAAACCCAAAATGTTCTGTTTTTGTCGCCGATAGCTCGCTAGGTCTCGCCGGGCGAGATTAGTCTGATGAGGATTGATTCTTTAATTGATTTTGATGTTGATGATGACTTAATACTTAAGGTGTTAGTTCTTATAATGAATATGAGTGATGATGATGTTTCCATATGATTGTTGGATATATATATATATATATATATATATATATATATGATGATATTGATGATGAATGTATATAAGTATGTTATGTATTGACGAATGATTGATGGTGGAATTATGTATACATGAGGTTGCATAATGGTGGTGAATAACATACGTTATATATATGTTCATGTATCATGATTGAGTCTATTGATGAAGCTTGGGCGTTTGACCCATAACGAATTGATGAAACTTGGACGTTTGATCCATAACGCATAGGATTCTTGTATCCTTATTTTGGTGAATGGTACCACATGCATGTAGTCGTGTCTAGGGGACATGGCATGAAGGTGACATTAGATGCATTTAGGAAGGTGAATCTTAAATGTGCTATATGTGATAATGATGTGATATTTGTCTAATGGTGTGCTAAGTGTTTGTGCGTATAAGTTGTTGATCATTGATGGCGTGAATTTGGATACATATATTAAATGATTAAATGTACACGTCTTATTGATGTCGTTGGATTGCTATTATATACATGCTCAATATATGTATGATGGATTAATATATGTATGGTATATGTCGGATTGGATTAAATGTTAGTACTTTACTTTCATGTTATATGTCGATTATAAGTAACTAACTCTCTATTTTTGTATGTAACGGATCGTTGGGCGATTCAGATTCTCAGGCGTGAGGATTTGCTTTGCTCTGCTTATGAGGAGTACCCGACATTTGTTGCTAGTATTCAGGATGAGGAGATGAGTCGCTATTCTAGTGTCGTGTCTTGTCCATTTGCTCTGGTGGTTGTAACACCGTGTTGGGGTTTAGTCTTATCGAACTTATGTCTAGTGTTGCTTTTAGACCTTGTTTTGTATGATGTTGTAAGGCTTTATGCCAAGTACTTAATTATCTATTTGTTGATGATAAGACATGTGTAGGTGCATTACGTGGATGTGGATTTATTATGTTGATGGATTATTTAGCCGATGACTAGCGTTTATGATTTGAACTATATCCATGATGATAAATGAATGATGATATGTTATGTTGATCCGCTGCGATGAATCTCTTAATCATATTTTGTATGATATGATATGCTATTCTTGGTTTTAAATTTATACATGTAACGCTCTACTTGATTTACTTGATTTCATTTGTTGTTTAGTCGCAAATTTTTGGGTAGAATTAAGTGGGGAGTTACACTTTATGCTGGAACCGGTAGAGTTTGTTTGGGTGTTGTGTTTGATCTTGCTGGGCCAGGGAGATTGAAAGTACTCTTGTTGTTTTATCCTACCTGCAGTTGACCCCTACCTCTCCTCCTGATGAGTATTCTTCTTCTCGTGGTAGTGCATTTGAGAGCTTCTAGTTTGTTGGTGGTGTACCTTTCTTGTTTACTTATAGTTTTATTTTTGTTTTCTTGTCTAACAAATTGATGTGGTTTGATGGAGTGTACTTCTTGTACCTCCTTGATCTACTGAACTTTCTCCTGTACTTTTTTCGTTTTTATATTATATATAATATATTTGCCATTCAAAAAAAAAAAAAAGTGGGATAATCGAGGTTCGAACTTCAACTCCCTACATATATATTACAATGTCTCTACTAACTGTGTTAAGCTTACGGGACAATAAAAGCGCTATTATAGTGGTAAACATATATGACATATTATAGCACATGTGGCACAAGTGCTATTATAGCCCTGGTCATGATTTTTTTTATTTGATTACACCTTATAATGGCGTTTATATAATAGAAAAAAACACCGATATAGAACATACCCTATAATAGTCCCCAACAGAAAAGCGTTGTTACTTATCCGTGTGAAATTTTTAATAGTAATTTTGTAAAAAGCGTTATTAAATTAGTGCTATTTTTTTTAAGAAGAAATTAGTGCTATTATAGTAGAAGCCAACTACTAGTATATCTTACAAGTAGTAACAATTTGTTTGTAATCCCTTGTTGTATATTTGAATTTTGATATTAGCTTTTTCTTTACATTAAGTTAGTTTTCTTATAGTTTAACTTTTTTGTTAATACTTATGCTCCATATTAACTAGCTTGTTCCATGCTTATCAAAAAACAAAAAAATAGCTTCTTCCATTCAAGAACTTAGGCTCCGTTTGGCCTGACTTTTTTTAGCTTTAAATTCTCTTTTTAATCAAAAGTTGGGCCAAACACATTTTTAACAAAGCTCTTAACCGTAAAAAACAGATTTTTTTCAATGTGCAAAATTGGATTAAATGAGCTTCTACAAAAAGAGGTTGAAACCTACTTTTGAAAAAAAAATCCGGAGCTTTTTATGCAATGATCCCGCTTCGAATCCCACTGAAGACTCTTTTTATTATTTTTTTTTTCATTTTTTAGGTTGTTTTCATTTAAATATTATTAGTTGTTATTATCTTGTTTTAAATTTTTTATTTTTGGTACAAATCTTTTTTAAAAAAATATATTTTACTAAACAAATTTTAGATTAAAGATAACTTTGAAGTTAAAAAAAACAATAATTACCAAACAATTTTTGCTCTGTTTTTGAAAGTTCTTATTTTCACTTTTAGTTTTCAATCAGCTTCTAAAAGCTAAAAAAGCCGGGCCAAACGGACCCTAAGAAATTGAAAATAAAAAGAAACATATATCATGAAGGAAAATTTGTTCCATTTTTCATAAGAGTACTATCATTTGATTTTACAACTCTATACCAAGAATCAATTATATCTACACTACATCAGTTGATTTTACAACTCTATACCAAAACCTGGTAATTTACATCACAATTCAGGTTACTAGATTTACAAGAAAATGAAGAATGAGAAATTGGACCGTGTTTGTGAACAATTGGAAAATTGCAACCTACAAAACCCATATCATCACTCTCTATCTCCACAAGTGCCTCACAAAACAAGTCAACATGACAAGGAAGCCATAGAGGACCATCATTTGTATAACCATATTCATTCTCAACATCTTCTAAAAATGTTTTAAACAAAGGATGATTGAATATTTTGATCTTTATTACAAATCTTTGTCTCTCAGATCCAACATAAACACAAAGACAACCATTTGGTGGTTTCTTATTAACATCCTTTTGCTTTTTGTGAAACTTTTTCTCTGATATTTTTCCATAGCTTCCACTTCCACTACTTTCATCTGAATCATACAATCTCTTGTTGCTTCCCAACACTCTCTTACACTTTTTCACAAAATCCATCTCTATGAATTAATGAATAATTACTATATGAAGATTATAGCCACCACAAAGAAGCAATAGAGAGAGAGAGCTTAGAAAATAATTAAGGTGTTGATTTGTTTTGTGTATGAAAGGATGATAGACTAACAAAGAAGAAACTCTTTATATAGAGCACTAAAGTCTCACAAGGACCTACCTTGTTATTAATTAATATAATAATATATAATGGTTATATTGGTCTCTATTTTTTGGTCATATTGGTCTTATTGCTCTATTTTATGCTAAAATTGTGAGTCCACACGTGCTATTGGATTTGGATTTGGAATATATTTCTTATGAAATTACCTAGTAGGCTGGTGGTACTAATAATCTAATATGGATACCATTGGAGAATTTGTAGTAGTTATGACTTATAACTTATTCTGTTTTTTAATGTATAATAAAACACACTTGCTCTGTTTTTCGGTCAAACACAATTATGCCCCGCGTTTAATTTTTATATTTTTTATAGAAAAATTTAGGTAAGGGAGAATTTTTTTTATTTTTTGAGAAATAAGGAAGAATTTGTCTCGTGAACTTAGCTCAGTTGGTTGGACAATATATTATATATACAGTGGGTTGGGGTTCGATGAACTCTGATCATCCCACTTATTCACTTTATAAGTGAAATTTCTAACCATTAGACTACTTGACCAAAACAGAAAAAACGGAAGGATCTTGCATAAACGTAGAGAAAATCTTATAGACTTATTTGTTACGCATAATAGAGAAAAAATACGATAAGGAGTAAAATGTGAACATGATATAACAATAAGGATAATTATCTATTATACTGGAGTATTTATTAATTTAAGCACTATGAATAAAATTATTATTTCCTATTTAAGTAATTAAATAATTGACACTGAGATAAAAAAAATAGTTACTTTTAAAATCAATGTTAAATAAATAAATTTATTATATATATTAGATAAATTAAATAAAGATATGATATATATTATATTAAAATGACAAAAAATGGCCCTATTAATATCATATTTAATTTGTTAAAAAAATTAAATTGACGTTCATATATTTGTAATTTTAAATAATTATTTTATTTTATTTTCAATATAAAAATTGAGAGAAAATCTTACGGACTCATTTTTATTTTAGGTAAGGGGAGATTTTGTTATTTTTTGACAAATAAGAGACCGAGAGAAATCTTAAGGACTCATTTTGATTTTTTTTATTTATATAAATATTTTATTAGATTTCATTTTTTATATTTAAATCTACAAAGTATTTTATAAGGATAAATTAGTAATTTAATTTTTAATCCTATCCTGTTATTTTGTAATCCAATTCATATTCATGACAATGACTTTAACTAAAGTGGCAAGAAAGAATAACTTTTAAGTTTGTTATTTGAACTAAAGTGGCAAGAACAATTTAGTTATTTTTCAGTTTAATTTAGTTTGGATTATTAATCGATTTGTCTGATTTATTAATCACTTTGCCTCATTTTATAAATTTAGCTTTCATTGGCGGTCAGAGATGCAATGACACTCTTTCATAAGTTCTAGTTTAATTAGGGTGATCGTATTCGAACCGAACCAAAAGTAAAACTGCAAAACCGAACCAATCCAAATCGAAACCGCAAAAAATCGCATTTAGTATAAACCGCAATTTTCTTTTAAACCGCACGGTTTGGTTTGGTTTGCGGTTTTCATTTCATAAAATCGAACCAAACCGCAATACTTAATTTAACTCTATCAACTAGTAGCAATCAACTTATTATCTAGTCAACTTAGCAAACTCAACCTAAACTGAGTCCATAAAACAGTAAGAAGTACAAACATATAATTTCATGCGATACAAAACTATATTGTTGGTATTAAAAATAAGTTTTTATGTATATGCAATTTCTATATATGCATATTATATCATATAAACAATAAAAAAAATTAAAATTTTCTATGTTTATTTTGTAACAAGTTGGTAACATTGTAATATTTTTTATATCGCAGTAAACCGTCGCCACCGAACCGATCCTAACCGCATTTGTTTGGTTTGGTTTGGTTTGGATGACTTTTTAAAAATCAACCGAACCAAACCGAACCGCATGCTTTTTTATCTCGCGGTTATGATGACCTTTTGGCTCATAACCGAACCAAACCGCACCGCAAACACCCCTAAATTTCACTGACAATAAAAATGTCGAAATTGTTATGTCGGACGTGATGATAAACACTTTGCTCCAATTTATGGCCAAATTTGCTCTTACCAGTAGTAACTAAGATGGAGTGTATATAGAAAATATTTCCTTTTTGGGCTCAATTATTGTATCTTACTTTATCCCATATATTGGATCTTAATCCAAATTATTTATATTTTTTTTTGACTAAAAATTATTTATATTTATTTTTATTAAAATAAAATATTTAAACTCCAAGCAATATTAATGGATGAAACAAAAAACCTCCTTTCTTTCTTTTTTCCTAGAAAGAATAGGAGATTACAAATACTTGCTCAGTCAACTTAGTTGGTGTGGGAAATGGGAATATTATATTTCTATCCAAAGATTTCTTAAAAAAACAAAAAGTGAAGAGAAGAGAAGTTGCTCCTAATCCTACTTGGCGCTGTCATTTCTGACGGGTAATTGAAAAGCATACATACAATCCACAAATAAGTAACCTTTGGTATATAAACAAAATTAACTATATGTGCGGTGGTTAAGAAATTTAGTTAAGTGCAACTAATTTTTTTGATTGAATATAAAATATGAATAAATTTACTCTATTGCTTTTTAGAAATAAGACTTTTTCTGCTTCAAAAAAAAAAAGAAAAACAAATAAGACTTTTCCATAAAAATCACAAGCACCTTTTAAAAAGTAAGAGTATATTAGAAATAACAATATTAATTAGTTTATAAGTAATTAATTTTTGCTTATAATAGTGACCAAAATTTGAAGTATTTTTTTGTTTATAAATGTGACCGGAGGGATTTTTTTTTTCCATGTCCACACCAGAAGTAGTAGGGTGAAAACAACACATATGGATTTTTAATGGCTTAATTAGTTTAATAGTCCCTTAAAGAAATTTTAAATTTCACAATGGTTCCTTAAAGAAAAAATGTTCAGATTAGTCCCTTAAAGACATCTCTGTTAGTCATTTTGGTCCTTCCTATTAATTTTTAACCCAAAAATTATAAAGTAGACTAAAATTATAGTGGTGCACCATAAACATCATTAATGTTTTCAATTTTAACCATTGATCTTTTTGTTAAGAAATAAACCATTGAATTTTATGGTCTAGGTAGATCTAAGAGTGCACCATCAACTATTTTAGTTTTCCCTTCTCTTCTCTTTTCTTACTACATCAAGCCCAGAAAATCATCAATTTAAACATTCAAGTCTAAAATATAGAACCCAAATTTCAAATCCAGCGAAATATATAATAAAGGTTTGATAGAAAAAAAATCTGATAAAGAGGTCTTTGAATCCCCATTTGGGAATACACTTAGGCTATGTTTGGATTGGTGGTACATAACGGAATGGAGCGGAATCAAATATAATTATTAGATATTAAAAGATGATTATGAGCATTGATTGTAAATTATTATTAGAATCATAACAACATATTCTATGATGTATATATATATGTTTATCTGATGAATGAAAAGGCAGGACCTAAATTATCTTACATGGTATCAACCCTAATCGATCCATCCCTCTAAATTTTCATTAAAAAAAAAAAAAAAAACCAAAACCAAAACACGTGCAAACTGAACACGCGTTCCCTTCTTCTTCCTTGTGAACAACCAGTGCGCCACCATAGCTATTCTCCTGCGCGCCGCCGCACAGCACAACCATGCACGCGAACCTACAAATCTTCTTCTCCGGTCGTATTCGCTATCGCCGCCGCCGCCAACCTTCTTTTCTGATCGCTTTCAGATCATCTCCGGTCGCGTCTGTTTTTCTCCGACCGCGTATGTTCTTCTTTGATCGTGTTACAGTGTCTTCTCTGCCATCAACAATTATCGAATTTATGTTTGTGATAGTTCTTGTTGACTATCTGTTCGTGACAGCCGCCGTGTCTGTTGCATAAACCCACCTGACACGCCACTTCTCCATTGCTTTTATTTATTAAAAATAATAATAAATAATTCCTTCACCCATATCTCTCTCTTATTATAAGAGATACAGTCATTATGACAGAAGGTCGTGGAAGGGGTAGAAACAACGGTAGAGGTAATTTCCGATCTCAGTGGCCTCAGTCTCCTTATCAGCAGACTCAGTTTTCTTGTCAGCGGCCTTTATGGACTACTCCAGCTTATCCCGGAGAGCAGCCGAGGGTATATACATGGCAACCATGGGACACTCCATCGTGTCAATATATGACAACTAGTGCTCCCAATCAACAATCAGGCATACTAGGTCCTAAGCCTCAACAAGCTCAAATGACATCTGCTCCAGCTCATACGAAGAGTCAACAAAGATCATCTTTCTCCATCGCTGCTCCTGATGATCAATGGTACATGGACACCGGAGCAACTTCACATATGACGGCCAATGGAGGTAACCTCACGTCTTACTTTAATATGAGTAACAATATTACTGTTGGTAGTGGTCAAAATATTCCTGTAATTGGTTGTGGACATGCATCATTACCTAATTCCCCTCATCCTCTAAAATTACCTAATGTTTTACATGCACCAAAACTCATAAAAAATCTTATCTCTGTTCGTAAATTTACCATAGATAATGATGTGTCTGTTGAGTTTGATTCTTTTGGGTTTTCTGTGAAAGATTTTCAAACTGGAATATTATTAATGAGATGTAACAGTTCTGGTGATCTTTATCCCATTGCCACAAGACCACCTACTACAACTTTGCCCCCATCCACCTTTGTCGCATCATCTACTGAATTATGGCACAACCGTTTAGGACACCCAGGAGCTACCATATTAAGTTCTCTGCACCGAGAAAATTTTCTCCAATGTAATAAGTCTCGGAATAATTTCTTTTGTAATTCATGCCCTCTTGGAAAACAAACAAAATTGCCTTTTTACAGCTCTTTGTCTCACACTCTTATGCCTTTTGATATTGTGCACAGTGACCTCTGGACTTCACCAATTCTTAGTTCAGAAGGTCATCGTTACTATGTGTTGTTTCTTGACGATTACACAAATTTTTTATGGACTTTTCCAATACATACGAAATCTCAAGTTCATTCCATCTTTCTTCAATTTAGAGCCCACATTGAAACCCAATTTGAAAGAAAAATTAAATGTTTTCAATGTGACAATGGTAAAGAATATAATAACTCTCTGTTTCATAAGTTTTGCGAACAAAATGGAATGTCATTTAGATTTTCGTGTCCTCACACCTCCCCACAAAATGGTAAAGCCGAAAGAAAAATTCGTACCCTAAACAACATCATTCGTACCCTTCTTGCTCATGCCTCTTTACCTCCATCAATGTGGCATCATGCCCTTCACATGGCAACTTACCTACACAATATTCTTCCAAATAAAAAGTTTTCCCTACAATCACCCACTAAAATACTCTACCAAAAAGATCCAGCCTACTCCCACCTTCGTGTCTTTGGATGTCTTTGTTATCCTCTCATCCCTTCAACCTCTAGAAATAAGTTACAAGCTCGGTCGACACCTTGTGTCTTCTTAGGATACCCCTCAAACCATAGAGGATACAAATGTTATGAGTTATCTAGTCGTAAATTTTTTATTTCCCGGCATGTTATTTTTGATGAAACTCAGCTCCCATTTTCTAATTTAAATGTTCCTAAAACGGTTGGCTATAATTTTTTGGATGACGATACACCATTCCTTTCATCATATTCATATACTACTCCACCCCTAACTACACCAGTTCAGACAAACACTTATCAACCATCACCATCTTCCTCTAAATCGCCTATTGTCCCCTCCCACAATCACACCTCACCAACCGTAGCATCAACACCACCTACTGCATCACCTCTAAACCCAACATCACCAACTATAGGATCAACCCCACCTACTACATCACCTCCAAACCCAACATCACCAACTATAAGATCAACTCCACCTACTACATCACCTCCAAATCCACCACCTTCACAACAAAAACCGCCCCACTCCCCTCAAATGACAACTCGTGCTCAACACGGTATTGTTAAACCTCGCAAACTTTTCAATCTCCATACATCAACCTCAGCCTCCATATCCCCTCTACCTACAAATCCCATAGATGCATTAAATGATCAAAATTGGAAATTGGCCATGACAGACGAATATGATGCTCTTATTGAAAATAAGACGTGGGACTTAGTTCCTCGTCCGTCTAATGCTAATGTTATTCGGAGTTTGTGGATTTTCAGGCATAAAAAGAAATCTGACGGATCCTTTGAGAGGTACAAAGCTCGCCTTGTAGGTAATGGTGCAAATCAAGAAACTGGTGTCGATTGTGGTGACACATTCAGCCCTGTAGTTAAACCAGCTACCATTCGCACAGTTCTCAGTGTCGCTCTATCAAAATCATGGTGTCTTCATCAATTAGATGTTAAAAATGCTTTCTTACATGGAAACCTTGAAGAAACTGTATACATGCATCAACCTCCTGGCTTTCGTAATCCTCAGTTTCCTGATCATGTTTGTTTATTAAAGAAATCCCTATATGGTCTCAAACAAGCACCCCGCGCATGGTACCAGCGCTTTACTGATTATGTAGCTACAATGGGTTTCTCTCACAGTGTGTCTGACCACTCTCTCTTTATATATCATCATGGAAATGACATTGCTTATATTCTTTTGTATGTGGATGATATTATTCTTGCAGCATCATCTGACACTCTTCGAAGTTCCATTATGGCCCAACTAAGTTCTGAGTTCGCCATGAAGGATCTAGGGCCTCTCAGTTATTTTTTGGGTGTTTCTGTTACCCGACATTCAGACGGTCTTTTTCTCTCTCAAAAGAAATATGCAGAAGAAATTATAGAACGAGCTGGTATGACCTCTTGCAAACCATCCTCCACACCAGTAGACACAAAGGCGAAGCTAAGTGGTTCATCGGGTAACCCTTACCATGATCCAACCGAATATCGTAGACTTGCCGGAGCATTGCAATACTTGACGTTCACTCGACCCGACATTTCATATGCAGTTCAACAGGTGTGTTTATTTATGCATGATCCAAAAACACAACATATGTCTGCTTTGAAACGCATTATTCGATACATTCATGGTACCATAGACTTTGGGCTCCATTTGTACCCTTCATCCGTCGATAAGCTCATCTCTTACACAGATGCAGATTGGGCAGGTTGTCCAGACACAAGAAGATCTACATCTGGCTATTGTGTTTATCTCGGTGACAACCTTATCTCTTGGTCCGCCAAACGTCAACATACCTTGTCTCGTTCAAGTGCCGAAGCCGAATACAGAGGAGTAGCTAATGTTGTGTCTGAATCTTGTTGGCTACGCAACTTACTCTTGGAACTATGTTGTCCTATCACAAAAGCTACTTTGGTATATTGTGACAACATCAGCGCGGTTTATCTCTCTGGCAACCCTGTTCAACATCAGCGCACCAAGCATATTGAAATGGATATACATTTCGTGCGTGAGAAAGTTGCTCGCGGTCAAGTACGCGTTCTACACATTCCCTCGTGTTTTCAGATTGCCGACATCTTCACAAAGGGACTTCCGTTGCAACTCTTTGATGACTTTCGTGATAGTCTCAACATTCGTCCACCTCCAGTTTCGACTACGGGGGTGTATTAGATATTAAAAGATGATTATGAGCATTGATTGTAAATTATTATTAGAATCATAACAACATATTCTATGATGTATATATATATGTTTATCTGATGAATGAAAAGGCAGGACCTAAATTATCTTACAATAATGGAATGGGATGGAGCGGGATGGAATGAAACACAAATTTCGTTCCATTGTTTGGATATTCAATGATGGAATGAAACAAAATTACCACTCCGTCGTTTGGGAAGTGAACGGAATAGAATAAATTATAATATTTGTATTCCAACTTTAACCTTATTTTAAAAGATTAAACTATAGACAATAACTATGGAGGCTTTAATATTGATTTGATATTACTTTGCTAAGACATCCCCTTAATTTAGACGATGAGAAAGTTTCTCAGCTTGCAGCTTGTATTCAAGAACATATGATGGTATCGGACATTTGCCAAGAAAGTAAGAATGAAGATTTTTGTTCAAGTAAAAGTTAGTGTGATTATTGATCTGTTGTAACTTAATATTTTCATTTAGAGGAATGTTACATGCTCAAAAAAAAAAAAACACAAAATAATAATAATAATACTTGCTCAAATTAATATTATAAGAGTAATCATTACATCTTTGATTTCATTGTTCATCTAAGTTGAAATACATTCTGAGATGTTACTCTAGAGCATTAGAAGATATCTTCAATTATAATAGTCAAATAGAAAATAGCAAAAGAATGGCTTTTGGAAGCCAATTCATACAACGGAGGAAATTACAAAACCTGGTCTTAAAAAAAAAAATTACAAGTGAGTCTTTTGTGAAGAAAAGTGAAGTAGAGAGATGAGTAAAATATGAGTATTTAAGAACAGGAAGAGACAAATAAAATAAGAGTAAAAAGGTAATTTTAAAAATGGCTTAATTAGTCTATTGGTCCCTTAAAAACATTTTAGATTTTACAATGGTCTCTTAAAGAAAAAAAGTTTCGCTTTAGTCCTTTAAAGATATCTCCGTTTGTCATATTAGTCCTTTCCGTCTACTTTTTTCAAAAAACGTTAGTCTTTGTTGACCGATCTGATGTGGCATTGTGGATGTCATCCATTATAAATAGTCCACCAAAGACCTCATTAATTTTTTAAATTTCAACCATTTGATTTTTTTGTTAGAAGGACAACCACCAAATCTTGTAGGTCTATTGTGTCTAACAATGAACCACCAACACATAATCTTGTTTTCCTTTTCTTCATCTTCTTTTTTCTATTGTTATTAATTTTCAAAAACATTTTCATAAACTTAAACAAAAATCCAGAAATTACAATCTTAAAACCCAGAAATTAAAATACTTCAACCTAAAAGTTTCACAAAAGTTTCAGATTAAAAGTTTTTAAAGATATATTTTTTAACTAAAAAAGAATAATGTTGCAGTGTTCATCTTCATCATCCCTAAGAAAGTTCAACCAAACGGCACCATCCTCCGTCGCACCACTGCTGCTTCGCCGTAGGACCGCCGTATTTTCTCGTTTCCCCTTCAGATTCTTGAAACTAACTTTGATGACAAATAACAAAAAAAAATTATGATCCTCAACACTTCTTGTTGAGTTTCTAAGACAACCAGATCTGAAAATTAACCTTTATTTGAATAGTTAGATTTGGGTTTCGGATCTTCAATTTTTAAATAACGATTTTAGATCTGGGTTTCAAATTTTCAATTTTTAAAACAAAAAAAAACCGAAGAAAATAGTGATGGTGAGGACGTCAGAGTGGATTTGAAGAGGGAGTTGTTGTTGTTGGGAGAAGAAAGAGAAAGACTGAGTGTTGAAGAAATGAGAATGATTTTTCAATGGTAGTAAGTGTACCTGGTGATTCAAAAAGTGTGTTTTTTGTGTACGCAGGCATGTTTTGTGTTTGTGTTTATGCAGTAAATGGAATGTGTGATAGTGGGCGGTTATGCTGGAATTTTTGGGTGTGGATTATTGTATAGTTAGGTGTAGTTTTCTGATCTGTATAGCCACTATGAGGTATTTTGTTTTTTTAAAAAAATGTTGATGAACTAGTGGGAAGGTTTTTGGGAATGAGTTTGAGTGAAGAAAAAATTATGTGTTTTATTATTGTTAGGAAGATGATGATGAAAAATGAGAAGAGGAAAGAAAAAAAAATGGGTTTTGAAGAAAAAAATCTGAGTTTGTTATGAAAATAATGTTGAAGATGAAGAATGATAAGAGGGAAGAAGATGAAGAAATGATGAAGGATGAAGAACATGATGGCGCACTGTTAGATCTGGTAGACATGCAAAATCAAACGGTTTCTTTTTCTTTAAAAAATTCAACGAATAAGATTAAAAAAGGTACTGAGGTATATGGTGAACCACCAATAATGTTGATACACCTAATACATTTGTGGTTGATTAATTAACGGAAGGGATTATTATGGGTAACACTGATATAAATAAGGGACCAATTCAGTCTTTTTTTTCTTTAAGGGACTATTGTGAAACCTAAAATGTCTTTAATGGACCAATTAAGCCTTTAAAAATTTGATGTTCCATTCCATTTGATACCTCCCAAATTGGGAGGAATGAAAAATGAAGGATTATTTTATATATATTAACATAAAAAAAAAAATGAAGAATTGAGTGGTATAGAATGAAATTGGTTCCATTGGGTTCCATTCCATTAGTTTTTTGCATATCCAAACAATAGAATTTTATTATATACCTTCTCATTCCATTCCATTCCACCACATACCACCGATCGAAACATAGCATTAGAATCCCCCATCCATATATTCATGTATACCTTTTTCCACCATGATTCTTGACTTAAAATTTGATGATAGGCACAATAGCTTATAACAATGTAGCGGCCGCACCTGTATTAAGATTGGTGGCTTTTAAATTGATTTTTCCCTACTGTATCCAATGGTTTTGAGAGGATCAAAAGTTTTCAGATCTAAACAAGGGGGATTATTTTTTTGGATTTTAATTTATCAGTTTGATGGGTTAAAATAAGTGTTTTTGAATTCAAATTTTCTGGATTTTGATGTGTTTCTTGGATTTGTTTAAAGATATGAATTTTTTGTTGAAGTTTATGAGATGATGATGAAGAACATCAAGAACAAAATGAATGAAAATGATGAAGAAAGCGAAACAATAGTAGGTGTTGATGATTTATCATTAGATACAATAACCTAAAGATCCAATGGTTCTCATTTAAACAAAAATATTCAATGGTTCACATTTAGACAAAAATAACTTTTGGTGTTAAAAGTTAACGGAAGGGAACAATGTGACAAACAGAGATATCTTTAAGAGATCAATCCGAATCTTTTTTTCTTTAAGCGACCAATGTGAAACCTAAAATATCTTTAATGGACCATTGAACTAATTAAGTCATTTTTAATTAATCGGTTAACAATCAACACTCATTTTCTTTCATCTTGGGTCCCAAAGTCAACTGTGGAGATACAGTAACATTTTTGTTTTTATTTATTCTTACTTACCACGTAGGATGAGGCACTATGGTGTTTTGCACTTGCACTGTAGCAACTAGAACAATGAGTACTTGAATAGTATCCATCACTTTCATAGTTGAAGGAGTAACTAGTTAATTAATTTAATTTGGATCATCTCCTTGGATTACTTCTCTTTTACTCTCTCCTTCATGGATATGTGTTTATCACTCTTATATTTACTCTCTCTTCATATTTTTATTGTTTTTTATTGACCATTTCTCCTCTTATACTTGTATTCTTTGAAGGAGGGAAAATGATGGAAGGAGATGACTCAAATTTCCGGTTAAGTGTTATCATACTACTTTATCTCATTCATGTACATTGGCAATTCGTACAGTGTATTAGACTTTACTTCTAACAAATTTGAAAACTTGCATTAGTAGCTATTTGTAAGCTCACACATATAACTCGATGAGCTAGAGTTCGAATCCGCATTTGGCCAAACTATTTTGACACTATTATCAGTTGAGCTAATAATTAGTTAATTTTTCTTTATCAAACTTGATGCTGTGATGCACGAGTCTTTTGGAATATCATGCATAACATTTAATTTCTAATTTTAATTTTTACAATTTGTCCACTCCTAGAATTGTACAAAGAGACATCCCCTTATGTTTCTCTCTAAAATTATAGCTTTAGTAATGAATGCAATTGTTTCTCTTTTTCCCCCTTCTCTTCTTCTAACCCTAGCCGTCACTACTTTTTATCTTCTTCTTGATCCACGGGAGAGGGGTGATTTAGGGTCAAATTAGGCCTAAAATCACCCCTCCAAATCGTTTTTCTTTCTATTTTTGATTAAATAAGTGGATTTTTCACATATATTTAGTATTTTTTTCCGTTTGTTTTTGTGATCTCATCACGTTGTTTGTTTTGATTTTCCCGTCTTGGTACGGAGTATTGTTGTCCCGTCTCAGTGCGGAGTATTGTTGTTTTGTCTTTGTACGGTGTTCATTTGTTTCAGGTTGAAGGATTAAGTTTGATCCAGTGCAGATCCAATCAATGACTTTTGTGTCTTCAACGCTACAGATCCGGAGGCATGGATATTCCGGTGACTTCAATATAGTCAAATATGTAGGCTTTTGCAATATGCCATTTTATGCTATCAACACGGATGCTGTGAGTTTGTTCGCAGATTCATCCTTTTTGTTTTTAGCGACTTTGAATTTGTATTGCATCTCAGTTTGAATTAATGAATATCTTTTATTTAGTCAAAAAAAATAAATTATAGTTTAGTGTGGCAAATCCTAATATTTGCCTCTACATCTTGCTCTCTTGTTTTTCTATCATAAAACAACTTCTATTTATAAAAAAACAAAAAATACATAGCCTTAAAAATAGGAACAAATCTGTTTTAAAATAACACAGAATCTCACTTTATTTTTAAATATATCAAATTTAAAACAAACAAAATCCCCATTTGTTTTTAAACACATTCAATTTAAAAACAAATATAATCTTTATTTCTTGAATAACAAGTCATATTCACAATTATCCATCTTGACTTCAAATCAGTTGTGATGTCCGTTTAGCTATCAACCACCTAGCTGCTTTCCAACCATGAACTACTATTCAAGACAGATGATTCAATTCAAGTCTTACTTGAACTTTGATTTTGACACCAACCTCCACTTGCTTCCAACAACCATTGCTAGACCCGTAACACCCCATATTTTGTAATTATTATTTTTAATTGGGTTTAATTAAATATAGGAGTGTTTCAACATTGATGGTCAAATGGAGTAGAAGCAAGTGACTTAGTGAGAAGTTAGTAATTATAAGTAAAATAGAACCTTTAGCCAAAAATAAGGAGTTATTTGTAGAGATAGATTTTCTTGTTAAAATATGATTTTAATTGATTTTATAAATGTTTTATATAATAAGAAATTTAGCGTAAGGGGTTAGTGCTCCAGTGTAAGGCATGAAAGGTCTTAAGGCTCAAAGAGTACTACAAAGGTGGTTACATTTACCTCCCTCTAAAGACACCAACAAGCTCGAATCCGGGACCTCTTGGATTCAAGATCTGTCTTTTTATGATTTGTTTTATTCCTATTTGCATATCCTCTTTTTTATTGTATTTATCTTATATTTTTTTAATATTTTTTAGTGAAATTACAATGAAGGATATAAAACTTGAAATGTGATTAAAACTAAAAATGATAAATTAGTAAATTTGGTACATAACAATGATAGCATATTAAATTTATTGTAAAGAAAAAGTGTGTGCAAAAAAAAATTATTGGTGAATTAAAATAAGGGTATACTAAAATATACTTTTTTTTTCTTAGTTTCATAAAATATACTTTCTTAATATCTTACGAATATATTTTGGGGAATTAATTTGGATATATTTTAGAAATATATATATAATTTTATAATCAAACCTGTTAGGAAATATCTTTTCTTTATTATAAAAAAAAAGAAGGGAAACATCCTTTCTTTTAGGAGAAGAAACTTAATTGAACCTCTATAAATACTAAATAGGTGTGAAAAACATAAATTAGCATTACCATTACAATTTCAAAAAATTTAGAAAGAACTAATAGAAACAAATAAGGGTTGTTGTTAAGTTCATTCAAAGAGAGGAGAATCAAGCCTAAGAGAAACAACTAGGAAGAGGAAAGGAAAAACAAACTCAACGGAATTCTCCTGTAACCATAAGATTCTACAAACACCTAAGGTAAGGGGGCGAGTATGGTTACACTAGGGCATGTTTTAATACTTTAAGAATAGGGCTAGATGCGGGAGATCCTTACCATCTTGCCTTTTATTTCTTGTTATTGTTTTGTGTTCCTTTTTATTTTGATGTTTTTGAGTCTTAATTATAAATTCCTTTGTTGTTGTTGTTATTTTTTTAATTCACAAATTCGTGTCTGGAACTTTGTAACTTGTTGTTGATGTTATTCTTAACTTAAGGAAAAAAAAGTTAATATGAAATTCATGGTGTTTTGATAAACTCAATTGTTAATTATGAAATTCCACGCACGGGATTATGGACTCTAGAACTGAATACCACTATTTAGACCCTATAACAACCTTTATGAGGTGTAACCTTACGATTAGATAGGGCTAAAACTCTTGAACTATAATAGGTTCCACGCATATGATTCATCAGGACACTGACTTCATCGTTCTAGCGGATGACTGGACAAGACAATATTGGCAATAGCGGAAAATGTTGTCCGCGTTGAGCTTGGTTTCAAGATTATAGTCTACTTCCTGAATTCCCAACATCAGCGGTTTCAGATATCACCTATTGAAATTTGTGATAAGTCTTTGGAACCGGATATCCTTCTTTCTCACTTGTCACTGACCGACTAAACTAATTGGGTACCAGTTTCCTTCATATTCTTTGCACAACTATAACTAGCTTCCATATAGCTATCAGGTGAGCAACAACCGTACTTACTTACGGGCCAATGTGTCACGCTTTGGTCAAATATCCTACAAAGAGACTTTCGCCCCGTCATTCCTTATTGAGGAACAGAGAAGGAATACAAACAATATATTAAAATCAACTATAGTATAGTGAAATTTTAACGGTTAATGACCATTGGATAATATATATTAAAATCAACACACAATAACACAATACATCAACTATAGTATAGTGGAATTTTAACGGTTAATGACCATTGGATAATATATATTAAAATCAACACATAATAACACAATACGAACAATATTAAAATCAACGATCAAGTATAACAATGATTTTAATAGTTATTATCGGTTAATGCTCGACAATATGATTATTGAGTTATAATAGTTATTTTAATTAGCTCACTCAAAACAAAACAAATTAAATCAACTCCACTCGAATTAACAATTGAGTTTATCAAAACACCATAAATTTCATATTAATTCTTTCTCTCAAGTTAAGAACAACATCAACAACAACATTACATAATTAGTTAAATAAATTCCCAAAGTTCCATACACGAATCTATGAATTCAAAAAAATAATAACAACAAAGGAAGTCATAATAAAGCATATATTTATATTTTTATCTTTATTCTGTTTTTATTTTCATATACATTTATCAATCAATAGAGTAAAATTACAACAAAAGAATATAAAATTTAAATATTATCAAAACAGATAAGGACAAATATATAAATTTGATAGTAATCAATTTTATTATATTTTATTTATTTATAGAAGTAGTCTAGAAGTAGAAAAATAATTTTTTTGCTATATAAATGAATCTCAACACCGTCCCATGAGCTTGACTCAATTGATTGGACACCGCATTATATATGCAGGGGACCGGAGTTCGAACTCGGGTCATCCCACTTATCCACTTTAAGGGTAGAATTTCAAGCCTTTAAGCTACTTGACAAAAAAAAATGAATCCCAACACCATAAGCAACCCAAACAATAAAACCTAAACCAATTTCATCACAATTTCCTTCTACCAATCAAACACACAAACCTTTCATATTTTCTTTCCTCAAGTTACGATTCGTTCCACCTTCTTCTTTTTAAAACAACAATTTCCGTTCTATTTTTCAAACATTCTTTTTTAATTTCAATTTCACTTTCTAACCGTTATTGAATCTCTAGAATATTCTTCTTCCTTTCTCTGCCATGGATGTTCACGTCAAAGAAGAAGAAACCTTCGACATTCCAACTGAACCGGGAAGAAAGAACCGAAGAAACTCCGGTTCACATCCTCCTCCTCCACCTGACTCGGTTATTGACCTCAGTAGCAGTAGTAGTAGCAGCGATTCCGATTCCGATGGTGATTTAGAATCTGTTGTTGCTAGTGTTGTTAACGCGGTTGAAAGTCCTTCCAAGAAAAGAAAGGTTAATGATAAAGGAGCGATTCTACCGGCTGGATTTCTAAGTCCGCTACCTCCACCGTCGCCGTCACCGTCACACAATGCTGTTCTTTCTTTACCGGCACCGGACTGGGCTTCTTCCGCTAACCGAAGTAATAGGAGTGTTAGCTTTGCACTTAAGGGATGTAAGCAGTTTTGGAAAGCCGGCGATTACGATGGTGCTCCGAGTGGTGGTTTTGAATCTTCAACCGGTGAGTTTATTTATTTATTTTCCTTCTAGGGCTTATTTTTTGTTGTTACGGCTTATTATGAATCTTTACAGTGAAGTGGTTATTGAAATTGTTACTATTTTACAAATGTGTGTTGAAATTGAAACTGAATGAGTTTTATGAAGCACAATCACTCGTCAGATTAGCCGGTGTTGGACAGGTATCTGTGTCAGACACCAACACTTATGATTACACTTAATTATGTCATTTTCTCAAATTATTATTGGTGTCGACATGTCGGTCTCCGTGTGTGTCCGTGCTTCATACTTTTATCACATTGTATTTGCTTTCGGTAATTATGATTTTAGAAGATGGAAAATGACAAAGTAAAACAGATCCTTATCATGCATGTTATGCATTGTTTCAGAATGCATGTTTCTGATGTAGTTAATAGATGCAGCAACCACATTGGGGGTTCTAATCAGTGGAGTAAAAAAGCAACTATAGTCTAGTGGAATTTTAATGAAACTATTATTGTTCTGCGATACACGATTTAGTACAACGTGTAGTCAGATAGTTGCTGTAGCAGGGCTATAACACTATAGGGTAGCAATATGCAATTATAGACTGATATTTCTTGTATAATCTGCAGTTGGTATGGATCATGTCAGGGTTCACCCCAAGTTTCTACACTCTAATGCCACAAGTCATAAGTGGGCTCTTGGAGGTAAAGTGAGCATATTTGTAGCCATCGTTAACTATTTTCATAATATTGAGTGAACTTATTTTCCCTTCCCACATCACTTCGAGACTCATCGTAATATACCATTTGATTGTTTTTCTGCAGCTTTTGCTGAGCTTTTGGACAATGCATTGGATGAGGTATTCCTTGCTTCACATCTTTTAAATAAGCACCAATTGTTATTATTTTCCTCCGTGACTTACTTGAATTTGATTTCAGGTTTGTAATGGTGCCACATATGTAAATGTAGATATGGCTGTGAGTAAGAAAGATAACTCCAAGATGTTGCTAATAGAAGGTATTTTTTAATCTATCAATCATTTACTTATTTCAATCTATGGAAAGAAAAATGAAAAAGGGTGATAGTTCATTGTTGTCTTCTTAGAATTTGGACTTGAGGCCTAACTCAACTCCCACAAAACTAACTTATAAGAGGATAGCTGCCCAAGTCTTATTTGCACTACTTACGCCATATCTTTAATTGAACATCTAGAGAGTGAACAAATGCATGCGGAAATACAAAGATCTTGTCCCAGAGAATGACTGTTAACGCAAAAAAAACCCTCTGGATAGGATAGGATACCATGATAAGAATTGACGTGTAGAATGTTAAAGAAAGAATTATATTTCTGAAATTGTCATATTTTGTTATGAACTATGAAGCTCGGATACCTAGTACAGGTGCCATACAACATGGATACAATTGTTTTTGAAATTCAATATACTACACTGCTTAGATATGTTAATAAGATTTAATTAAAATTTTTATATAGATGCAGAATACTTGAAAGAAATAAACATTAAAAATTTATCATTAATACATAGCTATAAACGACTTCAATTTAAAAACATATTTGTGGTTAAAACAAAAATTCTAGAGTTTTTGTCTAAATTGAAATATTTTAACATCATTGTCGACGACGCAAGAGTTGTAACAACAAAAACGAAAAATAACTGCGAGACTTCTTTGTTTATGGGCAAGAGGATCTTTTCTTTCAATATGTAGAAACTAAGGGTTTTAAAAATATATTTAATCTAAGACCAAAATGTGAAAAAGTATGTAAAAAATTTAAAACCGTAATGCTCCCATTATTTCACGTCTATATTGTACTCCAATAAAGACGCATTCACAAAGTATTTTAAACGTATTCTGTAATATATATATTTTTAAGCAATAATAGAAATTGGATACTTCTAGGATACATATCCATGAGTGTTATAGGAGTATTCAAGAAATATCTCAAACATATCTGATATTGCAAGCTTAATTTGGCATGAAAAGAAAATACGGAAAAGTTGTGTTTGAAATTTAATTTATGAATGCCTTGTGCTAAGCGTCCTTACAATATTGTTGTGCTTGCCTGGTTTTCTGTTTCTGTGTTCCAAAATTTCAAATGTTTGATTGTTTATTCTTATTTCAGATAACGGTGGTGGGATGAATCCTGATAAAATACGTCAATGCATGTCGCTGGGATATTCCGAGAAAAGCAAGCTGGCAAATACAATCGGACAATGTAAATCTTCAATGTGGCATAGAATATAATTGTTGAGTATTTCATTTAAAAGGGGATACTGATTTTTTCTTCTTCGTGGCTTCATGTGATAGATGGAAATGGATTTAAAACAAGTACCATGAGGCTTGGGGCTGATGTAATTGTGTTCTCCCGATGTAAAGGAAAAGAAGGGAAGAGGTTTGTTTGATTTTTCTTATTGCTTCATTCAATTTTGCTTACATGTTTTTGAGACATGTTCTTCATATAGGGAGGATTAAATTCTGAATTAGTTGTTTAAAATATGTTTTGTCATCCTTCTACTAGTAATCAAGGAAACTTGATTATGTTTTAAGTGTTTTGCTTTGTTACTGAGTTAGAATGTGGATAGTTACTATAGACATAGATATTTAGGTTTCACAATTTTGGTTGATAAAATTTTACTTTTAGCTTGAGCGGTACTTTTATCACATAAAACCCCCTAAGTCTCTCCTCCATTTCATCCACCCCGCTTGAATATAATGGTGTACATCTCCCTATATTTCTTCGTCATTCGGTATAATAGACAAATATATATATTTAAATTGTGTAATTTGTGGTATGGTATCCAACTTTCACCTCTAAACTAGGATTTCTTCGCCATTTGCTAATCTTACATTCCATATAGTCTTACTTCTATACTCAAATGAAAACCATATGCTTATAAGTTTTTTCTATAGTCTGACCAAACACCTAGTTAAGAACTCATGTAATAAGACAAATTCGAATAAGCCCCACAAGCAAAATGCCCTTGTTGATTGTGCTTGAGGATGGATTTGTCTGGCTTCCGTGTCTACTCTCTAGTTTGCTGCTATCTATATTATGTTTATATTTTACAATCTTCGTTTTTCATGGCATGCTTCTATATCTAATTAGGTGACTTGGACATTTTTATTAGGTCTACACAGAGCATAGGCTTGCTGTCTTATACATTTTTGAAGAATACTGGGAAGGAAGACATTGTAGTGCCCATGGTAATTTGTTTTGTCTTACACCAGCGTAACACTTGGGTAGTGTTACATTGCTCAATATTTTTTATACTGAATACATGTTTTACAAAACTCACTTTTGGATTAAAAGTTTATATTATAATTATAAATTTTTACATAAACCTGAAGTAATTTGATATGTCATTGAGACACATCAAGATTAATGTCTTTTAATAAAAGCACTTAAGACGTTAATTCTGTGCTAGACCCTAGACATTCATAGACTAGGTGTTTTCTTATTGATTTTGGTTATATTTGAAGATATGTTCTCTATTATGCATCTGACATTGGTTTATGCTGAAAACGAAAGCTGGACTACGAAAGAGATGGACAGGGATGGAAAAGGATTTTACGAACTTCTCTGGATGATTGGAATAATAATGTTGAGACGATAGTTCAGTGGTCACCATTTTCTGATGAGGCCGATCTGCTTCGTCAGGTAATCACATACTCTTTATTCTTCAAAAAATAAAATAAAAATATCATGGTACACATTTCATTTTCCCGGTGCTTATTGCCCAATGTCACTATGTCATCAAGTTATATGTTTGTATGTCAATTAAGTGTTGTTCTTATGTCTTATCCAATTTTTAGTTCAACCTCTTGAAAGATCAAGGTACGCGGGTAATTATATACAATCTCTGGGAGGATGACCAAGGTCAGCTGGAACTCAATTTTGATGACGATCCACATGTATGTCCTCCGATAACCGAGACACATGCTTCTTGTCCCCACAAAATATATTTTTATTAAACAAATTCCATATACATTTTTGTTTGTTTTTATTTCAGGATATTCAAATAAGAGGTGTAAATCGTGATGAGAAAAACATTCAGATGGCTAAAAGTTATCCCAACTCTACACACTTCTTAACTTATCGACATTCGCTGAGGGTAAGTCTGTACAAGTAACTATCAATGCTAATTGTTTAAGATAAACAACACATTAAGCTGATTCCCACATTTCTGCTCTGCTGCATATGTATATTAACTAAAAGTTGAAAATTTGAAAATGGGGAATTAATTACTCTATAAAGCAAACTAGTTGAAATAATGAACAACTTTTGTTTTTGCTCCAATTTCGTATTTAGTATAGACATGTATTTGACTTGTGTGTCTTTATTTTATTGCAGAGTTATGCTTCAATTTTATATCTAAGGTTTCCTCGAGGCTTCCGAATTATTCTTCGTGGGAAAGATGTTTTGCATCACAATATAGTCAATGATATGATGATGTCTCAGGAGGTCACATACAGGCCTCAATCTGGAGTTGCTGATGGGATTTTAAAGGATTCAAATGTACTGTCTTCTAAATTTAAATTAAATTTGAAGTTTGATTTTCCTAACTTGTACAGCTGTGTGATTTCATCAATTTTTTGTGACAGATGGTTGCTACTGTTACTATCGGATTTGTCAAGGATGCAAAACATCATATTGATGTTTCAGGGTTTAATGTTTATCATAAGAATCGTCTCATCAAGGTAAAGTTTATTATGATTACCAAAGGATGATGAGCATTATTATCTTCTCTATATGTATCTTTGTTGATTTAATCTACTGCCATTTAATGTTAGAACAAGTTTTATATATTTACACAATATTATCATTGTTCTTGCAGGCTTAGAAACAATATAAATAGGATATAATAAATATAATAATTTGTATTGTTTTCTTAACATCATGATTTTGTAGTTTGTCTCCTATGTTGTTAAGGTTTATTAATCTTGTGTGTTTGTTGGGATCTGTTCTGAAAATGGTTTTTCTGTTTCCGTTTTAAACCAACCCTGTGATGACATATGAGGAAATGTCTTTTTAAATCAAAGACTTTAGGTAATAGATATCCTTTTTTGTTCAAACAATCAAAGCTTCTTTTGCACTACTAGAAGAATTAACTTTTTGTTTGGAGGGATTAAATGCAAAAGTCTTTCTATGATAAAACAACCTACTTGGGGTGGTTGATGTTTTTTGTTTTGTGAAGGTGCCTTGTAATTATAATTTATTCTTACTCGTGCTTTTCATGATTGTCAGCCATTCTGGAGGATCTGGAATCCAGCAGGAAGTGGTGGGCGTGGGGTCATAGGTTGCACATTTTCTCAGTTCTTTTGAGGGCCTCTTTATGAAATTGATTATGCTTTTTTAATATAATAATGGTCATTTCATTTGTATTTGCAGGCGTATTGGAAGCCAACTTTGTTGAACCTGCTCATGACAAGCAGGGCTTTGAACGTACATTAGTTTTATCAAGACTGGAGCAACGGCTGATACAAATGCAGAAAACTTACTGGTGATTCTTGATTTGTCATTGGGTTATTCATAATATTACCTCCTGCATAAACTGAGTAGAAATCCTCTCCATTTCTTAAAAGAAATGGCAAATGCAAGTACTAAAGTTTAGATATATAAATATTTAAATAATATTAATTATTCTCAAAAGACGTGTATTTATATTCTTGATTTATATCAAAACTATAGTAATTGCATTTGCCATTTCTTTGAAGAAATGGAGAGGATTCCAACTCGCATAAACTATGAATTGTTTCACTAATTTGTTATTTTGTACTTTATTTAGGGGAACTAATTGCCATAAAATTGGCTATACTTCACATCGAAAACAAAACGGCAGTTCTGCTGATAAAGGTACGAGGACTGATTTGGTGTAGTTTGATACATATCGTGCTTGCTTAGGTCAGGGTGAGCGATATCTTATTACGAATGACTGTGTGATTTTCAATCAATGTAACTTGTTTTGTAGAGACATCTCCCGATGCTGTTCCAGAATCATCTCGACCTAAAAGGAAATCTTTGGCCACAAATGGAAAGGCAACACCATTTGCAACAGACGAACAGTATTCACACTCAAAACAGAAACGTATACGGACAGAATCCAAAAGATATAGTGAACACAGAAATGGTCGCTCCTCTGTTTCCCCTGGGAGTAGGAATCAAAGTTCATCGGAGGAATCATCATATGCTGCTGACGACAGTGATCAAAATGATAATGTCTCATCAAAGAACCAAACAAAGGGTCTACACAAGGATCTAACACCAAGGGGAAACGCCATGCGGCCTACACAAGGATCTAACCAAAAGGTTGTGCATATTGCCACATCCCTCTCTTTCTGTCATCTCTCTTTTTCTGCTAGAATACATGCATGTCTTGCAACATGATTAAGGGCGGGTTTGGTAATCTATAACTTCTGAGTAAATGTGCTGCATTTACCCAAACACATGAATGAAACAAAGAATAACCAAGAACATTATAACAACATAGGAAGTAAAATGAGGTGTTTCTAAACACCAAAACTGCCAGAGCTTAGGTCTTACTTTTGAGGGGGTGAGGAAAATATGGGTTTCAGGTTAAAGCAGTGGCCTTAAATCATTTTTAAACATTAAGCAATGAGAATCTATGATTATGTCTTAATACTGCAAGTCTGCAACCCTATGACACACAAGAATGCTAAAATACAAATCTGCTGACTGTGGTATGCGATTTGCATTTTAAATTATTTAATGTCTGTGTTATAACTAAAGCTGGTAGGATATTCAAACACATAAGTTTAATCTATAGAGCATGTTATTGTACTAATATCTTATTCTAAGGCATTGGTGATTTTAATTAATGATATTGATAACAACATGGATATCGCAAAATGACTTTCAGCGGAACTGATTAACAAAACTAAAACTGCATTATGAGATATGACCCTGGCCAAGATGACTAGGAGCCTAAAAGGCAGTGTATTTTGAGATTTCTCTTCCTGTTTTGTGTAATTTGGAAATGTCTCCTAATCTGTTGTTGATTTCAGGGAAAAGGTATTAATGATCATGAGGAACCACAATATGATTTATCATCTCTAGAACAGTTGAGAAAAGAGAATCGTGAATTGAAGGAGAGGTATATTGTAATTTTAGAAATTTAACTCCACATCTTGGGTTATTTATAAATAAACCATCAATTTAGTCCCTAAAATATCACGCTCTCTCCAATTTAGTCCATAAACTATTTAAATATAATATGTAATCCGTGAAGTATATTAAATCTGTCAATTTAGTCCATGCTATTGAGATATTAGAGACTAAATTGATGTATTTCATATAGGGGTTTAAGATTATTTATATTTTTATAGTTTAGAGACTAAATTTGAGAGAGTAATAGTTTAGGGACTAAATTGATGGTTATTCATTTATTTGTTGAATATAATTATAATTAACTCACTCTTATCCTTCTCCATTTTATTGTTTTTGGATTCTAGATTAGAGAAGAGAGAGGAAGAAATATTAAGTGAAGTATCACAAGCTTTACAAGAGGAGAAAGATAAGTGCAAATCTCTTGAAACTCGGGTATGATCCATGACTTTTTTACTTTGGAGGGGGGAAAGATTTATTTAAAAATTGTACTTAAATATACTGGAATTAAATATAACAAGGTATTGCAACTTATCAACTGAACACATTTAACCACGATTTTGAACGTCGTTAACTATACTTTTCAAATGTATATTTGAACAAAAATCGTAGTTAACAAAAATTATGTATATTTACACACAATTTGGATAGTTAATACATATGTATATTTTTCAAACACCTAAAATCATGGTTAATCATGTTCAGGGGATGATTAATGAGGTGCAACACCTAGTTATGTGTTAACCATCCACTAAACACAATTAATATTTTTAATTGTGTTAACCATCTAAATTATTGTTGATTATTTTTCCTGTTTATAAATTAATGAGGATGCTGCTGCTCTTTTTAATTGCTTATGAACTCTTCTTATTTGGACATCTATAAGCATCTTCTCCTTCACTTGTCGTCTTGTCATCTTTATATTAGGGGGCTACTGCAACTTCCTATCAAATACATTAACATCTGTTTTTATAGTTTCCTGTGTGATTTTTAATAAGGTCTGATCTCAATTTTCACCCTGAAGCCAATGCTAGGGTTCATATCGCTGAACTTGCTTTCATACACTCCACATTTACCTGTAACTAAACACCATGTGATCCCAAAGCTTTTTTACATAAATATGTTTCTCATTTACATCTTAGGGTTGTCCTTTGCAAGTCTAATGTCCAAATTATGGTTGGAGTGAATAGAAATAATAATGTCGATTAAATTATAACATAATTTGAGGACATTGAATTTATCTAACCTGTAAATTTGCTTTTTCCTTGGTTAATTTTAACATATATCATAAAATTTCTCTTTTTTATCAGCTCCGTGATGCCGAACAAAAGATTGAAGACTTGAATAGGGAACAGGAAACTCTTATTGACGTGTTCTCTGAAGAGAGGGATAGACGTAATGTTGATGAAAAAAATTTGAGAAATAAGCTTCAGGTTTGACATTCTTATCTAATTCCCCTCTTTTACCCTAGGTGAACAGGTCTTTTTCTAAGAAGCATGTTGACAAAGCAGAAATGATATGTTAAAAGCGATCAAGTTATATGTGTTGACAGTGTAATTTATTTCACACATGCATCCAATCAAATCACATCAAATATATTTGTAGGTATATTTTAAGAACCAACTTAAGAAAATAACATATGGTGTGGTCTGATCGGCTGCATATTAAAAAGGAACAAACTATGGATGCTTAGAAATTAATTTTACACCGACATTCGATGAGAAACCACCATATTTCCATGTCCTATTATTAGTTTCAAAATACCCCTTATAAAAGTGAAGTGTTGTGGAAAATAGCAGGTTTTCATTCGATGTCATTGTAAAACTGTTTTACTAGTATTGTTGTTTAGAATCCAAAATATAGTAGAATCACGAGCTTGACAAGATTTGTCTTTCTTTTTAGGAAGCATCAAATACCATCCAAGAGCTGCTTGACAAGGTTCGATCACTCGAAAGGAAGTCTTCAAGTCAAGCTGCAAAGTAGAACGATGAAAGCCTTGTTGCGTTTATTTGGCTTTTCAGTGGTGCATCTATGATGGCATTGGGTGCCTAAATTTTTTTGGTGGGCTGGTTTAATTTCCCAGGCAGTTCCTCACTAATGTAGGATGAAACCATTTAGATTAATATTGTATATATTTTCTGCCTGGATTTTTTACTACTAACACTAAATTTTCTAGCCCAGTAGATAAGTATGGATTGTCAGCTAATTGAACAATATAACATGGTATTTGAAGCAATTCTACGTACATACACGAAATTTCTTGGAATAGTGTGTTCTGCAAAATTGTTTGTTGAAACTATATGCTAAAGTTTTACTGAGTGACTTGAAAAATCATTTGTCAAATTGAGAATGAAGTTTGGAAAGGGTTTATTCTTTTATCAGATCATATGATGTCCTGAAAACGATTTGATCACAGGGTTAGGAGTTGTACCTGTACGAGCGTCAAAAAAAAAGAAAAAAAGAAAGTGTTATTTAACCTTAAATTAGCACTTTCACCGTTCTTTTTTACGTGCTGTTTTAGCATAAAACTTTCCGGCCAAGATATTGGATTGTTGAAGTTTCTTTTTTCTCTTCCCTTTTATGAATGTAGTTATTGAGAGAATGTAATATAATTGACAAATTGTAATTTAAAAATATCAAAATGACATTAATAGGAATTAAAAAATTCTTTTAAAATGACACTTAAAAATGACCGTAGGGAGTTATATGTATTTTGTCACTTCACATTGAACATGTCACTTGCATCATCTCCAACATGCCAAATGTATAGCTATAAGAGTCCGTTCGACGCACAAGATGATAGATAGGATATGATGATTGTATCATATTCTGTTTCAATCTAGTACTTCGTGAGCTAGCAGGATATGATAAGTTAATCCTGAAATGTATCCTATCTTGTCTCTCTAGTTAAAAAGTTAATCCTGAATTTGAGCCGTGTTACTAGCAGAATAGGATAAGAAAATAATTTATTGATTTATTCATTTCCTCATGATTTTTATTTAAAATTATTTGCTTAATTATTTAAATTTTTTATTTATAAAGTTTAAAGTATTACAAAATGATTTAGAAACAACATAATTGTTTTACAAAGTGTGTATAAAAAATATGATACGATAATTATCATGTTTATTATCTTATGAGATAATGTTATCATGTTTATCCTATCTTTATCCCGTCAGTATCATATCATACGCACCAAACTGACCCTAAAATACAAGGCTTAATTGCAGTTTTGGTCCCCCTATTTTACAAGCTTTGCGATTTTGGTCCCCCTATTTTAAAATCAAACATTCTTGTCCCCCTATTTTTTTTTTTTTTGCACTTTTGATCCCCCACCCTATTTTTTTAACCAGTTGGCAACAAAAATGCTTATGTGGCAATACTACATGGCAAATAACATGACATATCAGCATTATATTAATAAAATCAAAATCTAAAATAAATATTAAACAAAAAAAAAATCAAAAAGATTTCTTCGAGAAAAGTTAACATCTCAGTTTCATATTCATCACTCATCACCACCATCATCTTCATCATCATCTTTAACCACAAAAACATCAACATCATCAAAATCACTCTCCTCATCATCACAATCCTGCATCACATAAATCTCCTTTTGGTATCATAAAACCATATATTGTTCATCACCACCATCCTCCACCACACAAACCTCAACATCATCTTCTAAACTCATTCGCTCACCCTCTCCTGTTAGGTCTCTAATTTCAGCAAATACAAACCACCACAAACATGAACAAATCGCAAAAAAAAATAAATGGGCTCTTAATCTTCAACTTTTGTCAATTCATTGAATCCCGAAAAATCTAGATCGAACGAAGTTGCAACCCTTGTGATGGTCGGTGGCTGAAACTTTGTTCTGTTCTCTATTGTTGAAATTGGAATATGTAAGAATTATTTTCCCATGGGAATCACTCTAATTTCAATATCAGTTTCTAGGGTTCTTAGTTTTTGGATTTGAACAAAGTGTATTTTGAGTTCAACACGATTTCCGTTCAATTTCAAGTTGGTTTTGTTCTAATTGTTTACATGATTTGTTTCTGTCAAATTTCTAATAGTTTCTATGGATGCATGTGTGTTCAATTCTTCTGTAGGTTCTCTCTCTCTCTCTCTCTCTCTCTCTCTCTCTCTCTCTCTCTCTCTCTCTCTCTCTCTCTCTCTCTCTCTCTCTAAGAAGATTATCCCCAAATTAGTGGTTCAAAATGGGAGGGTGAAACATCGATTCTGATTAGGGATAATTACACTCACCTCCCTTGAGGTCACTGTAAATCTAACTCACACCCCTTATATTTTCCTACTCAACACTAACCTCCCTTGTGGGTTAACACCGTTAAGTATTTAAGAATATTAAAAAAAACACCCGTGTTGACTGTTTGTTAATTTTGTGCTCGCCTATTCATTATTGGTGATGGGTATAATTTGTTTTGGCACAAATTTGTATCCCTCTTTCTTTTTTGCTGGATTTTTTTTGTTCTTATTGTTGGTGTTTTGTATGTTGGCCTCATTTTGCAAAAACATGTTCAAGCAAGATGTTGGACCATATGTCGTAGCATGTGGGTGCAAGATGTTGGACAAGATGCCGTAGCATGTGGGTACAACATTTGTCTTGCCGGTATTTAATGCTCTATTTGCGCGCCATATCTTTGAAGATTATCTGAAGCACTATTTTCGCCTTACTTGCTTATCAAGACGCACGCCTTTAAACAAGGGTTTATTAGGTGGCTGGACCAAGATATACTTTCCAGAAGATGCTACGCCATTTATGGAAACAAGTGATTCTTTCCATTACATGTGTGCTGGACTTTGCAAAAGGACAGCTGAAGATTAAAGCCCAATATGAAGACCTAGCCCATGCTAACTCAGGTCATATAAATATGTGAAGACTAAAACCTAAAAGGGGACTGAAGCCGTATTTCAAGAATATAGTTTTAGGGTTTGAGTCTTGTTTATTGTAAGCCTTTCTTGTGGATTCTATAACACAAGCTTAGGCCTGTTTGGTTTGTTATTTGTATAACTTCTCCCAAGCTTTTAAGTACGGAGACTGTTTTGTTGTTTGGTTAGTGAAACCACACTGTTCGTAGAACTGAATAATCACGAGGTTCGTGATAGAAAGGAAGTGAGACGGGGTCTCAAACTTAGGAGTTCCTAGGTTGAGTTAGCACGGGTAGAGTCTAGGTGATAAGTCGTAAACTTGAATGTTTGCTGTGGGCTTAGAACTAGATCTATTATAGTGGATTCCTTCCTGGCTTGGTAGCCCCCCAGAGTAGGTCGTTGTGTACGCCGAACTGGGTTAACAATTCTCTGTGTTGTTTACTTCATTGTCTGTTGCTTTTACTTGTTGATTATATTCTACTGTGGACATACGCTAGAGCATTTGTCTTAGCATTACAACTGACTACGTACGACAATTGCTATAGCTTCTGTCTTAACATCTGTCCCCAGTAGGTGCCAGAATTTCAATTGGCATCAGAGCAGACACCCTGTTCTGCGTGGGTGAGGACCAGAGAAGTTACTTTCTGGCATAATGAACAAGGATGGTGGCTATGTCAACAGACCTCCACTTCTGGATGGATCAAACTATGATTACTGGAAAGCCAAAATGGTGGCGTTTATCAAATCACTTGATAGCAAATCTTGGAAGGCTATCCTGACGGCATGGGAACCTCCAGTGATACGTGACAAAGATGGTAAAACTACAGGTGAACTAAAACCAGAAGCGGAGTGGACCAAGGAAGAGGATGAGCTTGCACATGGTAACTCTAAGGCGCTAAATGCCTTATTCAATGCTGTGGATAACAACATTTTCAGGATGATCAAACAGTGCTCAGTTGCTAAGGAAGCATGGGATATTCTAATGACTACACATGAAGGCACCGCTAAGGTGAAGAATTCAAGGCTACAGCTTCTGACCGTAAAGTTTGAGAATCTAATGATGGGCGAAGATCAATCTGTTCATGACTTCCACATGACCATTCTAGACTTTGCAAACAACTTTGATGCTCTAGGTGAAAAGCTAAGCGAGGAACGAATGGTAAGAAAAATGCTTAGATCTCTTCCTAAGATGTTTGATATGAAAGTTACTACCATAGAAGAAGTACATGATATAGGAGTGGTGAAACTTGAAAATTTGGTGGGTTCATTACTAACCTATGAGTTGGCTGCTAAAGAGAAAACAGAAAAGAGGAAGAAGAGCATAGCTCTTGTAACCAACACCACTGAAAGTGAGGAAGTAGAAAATGGTGTTGAAACCGATGAAAATTTATCTGAAACTATGGCAAATCTAGGCAGGCAGTTCAACAGAATATTAAGGAAGATGGATGGAAGAGGCAGGACAAATGCTAAAGGCAATTTCTCTGATAATAACAGAAAGTTTAATGGTGTAAGAAAATTCAGACCTGAGGAGAAGGCCAGTACTGGAAAAGGTGTTCAATGTCATGAATGTGAAGGCCATGGACATATTAGAGCTGAATGTCCAACATTTCTGAAGAAACAGAAGAAGGGTATGGCTGTCACTTGGTCTGATGAAGATGACTCTGAGGATGATGACTACTCTGAGTCTGCAAATTACATTTCTGCACTTACTGGAATTGTTGAATCTGAATCAGATGATGAAGAATTGACCTTTGATGAGTTAACTACTTCGTATAAAGCACTGAGTCAGAAGAGTGAGAAGGTGTGTCAGCAGCAACAATACGTTATAAGTAAATTGCAAGCTGAGAAGCTGAAGCATCAGACTGAAATATCTCAACTCACAAAGCAGTTGCAATCTGAGAAGGCAAAACATCTGTCCGAGACTTCTGGTCTTAGAGATGAGGTAAGCACATTGAACTATCAGCTGACTAGTTTAAATAAACAGCTTAGATTGCTAAATAATGGAACTGAAAGATTAGATATACTGGTTGAGGGTCAAGTAGCTGGAAAACCTAAGGGTATTGGAGTAGAATATAATTATCCTAAAAAGAAAAATGCTACTTCTACTAGTACATTTGTTCCTGCTAAAGACACTTATGATCCTACTGAAACCAGACATATGCCACAACATGTTCAACAACATCAGCCTGCCAAAATCATTCCTAAACCTAAGGGATGGATCTGTCATTATTGTGGTAGAAGAGGTCACATCAAACCTTTCTGTTTTAGATTATATGGGTTTCCAAGATGGTATAGTAATCCCAGGTACGAATCTGATTCAAGCAATACAAAGAAGGAATGGAAACCAAAGGCAAATGATGTTGCTCACATAGCTCATACATCTCTGAGAGTTTCGTCCAGAAATGACTGGTACTTTGATAGTGGTTGCTCAAGACATATGACTGGTGTTGAAAGTTATCTAACCAATGTTAAAGCTTACACTACTAGTTATGTTACTTTTGGTGATGGAGCCAAAGGTCAGATCAAAGGCATTGGAAGTCTCATTGCAAATGGGTTGCCTAAGCTTGAGAATGTTCTTTTGGTGGAAGGATTGACTGCAAATCTCATAAGCATCAGTCAATTGTGTGATCAAGGAATGAAGGTGAACTTCACGAAATCTGAATGCACTGTCTCAACTGAAGATGGTGAATCTGTTATGAAAGGAGTCAGGTCTAAAGATAATTGCTATTTTTGGATTTCTGAAGAAAGTGCTCAAATTTCCTCCTGTCTCATCACTAGAGAAGATGAAGTCAAGTTATGGCATCAAAAGATGGGTCATCTTAATCTAAGGAGTATGAAAAAAATCATAGCTGAAGATGCAGTAAAAGGAGTACCTAAACTGAAGATAGAAGAAGGAAGCATATGTGGTGAATGTCAAATTAGGAAGCAGACAAAGATGCCACACCCGAAGCTGCAGCATCTGACTACATCAAAGGTGCTTGAATTACTTCATATGGACTTGATGGGGCCTATGCAGGTTGAAAGTCTAGGAGGAAAGAGATATGCGTTTGTTGTTGTAGATGACTACTCAAGATTCACTTGGATCAACTTCCTCAGAGAAAAGTCAGACACCTTTAGTTCTTTCAAGGACTTGTGTAAACAACTTCAAAGAGAAAAAGATAGTGTCATTGTCAGAATAAGGAGTGACCATGGTAGAGAATTTGAAAACTCAAGATTCTCTGAGTTTTGTGCTGCTGAAGGAATAGGACATGAATTCTCTTCACCTATTACACCTCAACAAAATGGTGTAGTTGAAAGAAAGAACAGAACTATACAAGAATGTGCTCGTGTCATGTTACACTCAAAGAAACTGCCTCAACACTTTTGGGCTGAAGCTATGAATACAGCATGTTACATTCTCAATCGTGTCACCTTAAGAGCTGGAACCACTAAAACCTTATATGAATTGTGGAAAGGTAGAAAACCTACTATCAAGTATTTTCATGTATTTGGAAGTAAGTGTTACATTCTGATAGATAGAGAACAAAGGAGAAAGATGGATCCAAAGAGTGATGAAGGTATATTCTTGGGATACTCAACTAACAGCAGAGCCTACAGAGTGTATAACTCCAGAACTCAAGTGATGATGGAATCAATGAATGTTGTGATAGATGATGTACCATCTGACGTTAAGACAGATGAAAGTCCAGATGCTGAAGCATTTGAATTCCAGCCTGAAGAAACTGCAAGTGTGGAAGAGCTTGAGGTAACACCTGATAGTCCTATCACTGATAATACTATTGCTCCAATTAGTAAAGGACCATCTATCAGAGTCCAGAAAAATCATCCCAAGGACCTGATCATAGGCAATCCAGATGAAGGTATCACCACAAGAAGAAATCAAGATATAATCTCTAACTCTTGCTTTGTGTCAAAAATAGAACCAAAGAATGTCAAAGAGGCTCTCACTGACAATTATTGGATCAGTGCCATGCAAGAAGAATTGAACCAGTTTGAAAGAAGTGAGGTTTGGGATCTAGTTCCTAGACCAAAAGGGTTGAATGTAATAGGCACTAAATGGGTTTATAAAAATAAATCTGATGAAAATGGAACTATTACAAGGAACAAGGCAAGGCTTGTGGCACAGGGATACACTCAAGTGGAAGGATTAGACTTTGATGAGACCTTTGCTCCAGTTGCTAGATTAGAGTCTATACGGCTGTTACTTGGTGTTGCATGCATTCTGAAATTTAAACTTTTCCAAATGGGTGTTAAGAGTGTCTTTCTCAATGGGTACTTAAATGAAGAGGTGTATGTGGAACAACCAAAAGGCTTTGTGAATCCAGATCTTCCTGATCATGTCTACAAGTTGAAGAAGGCTTTATATGGGTTGAAACAAGCTCCTAGGGCTTGGTATGAGAGATTGACTGAATTTCTTGTCAATCATGGATACAGGAAAGGAGGACATGATAAAACTCTGTTTGTAAAAGAAGAACATGGTAAACTAATGATAGCACAAATTTATGTTGATGACATAGTGTTTGGTGGGATGTCAAGTCAGATGGTGAAGCATTTTATCAAACAGATGCAGTCAGAGTTTGAGATGAGTTTAGTTGGGGAATTAACATTTTTCCTTGGACTACAAGTGAAGCAAATGGATGAGACAATATTTATCTCTCAGAGTAAGTATGCAAAAAATATTGTCAAGAAGTTTGGAATGGATACCGCTACTCACAAAAGGACTCCAGCACCTACTCATTTGAAGTTGACAAAAGATGAGAAGGGTGTTAGTGTTGATCAGAGTCTCTATAGAAGTATGATAGGGAGTCTCCTATATCTTACAGCTAGTAGACCTGATATTAGCTTTGCAGTGGGTGTGTGTGCAAGATATCAAGCTGATCCAAAGATGAGTCACTTAACACAAGTGAAAAGAATCCTTAAGTATGTTAGTGGCACATGTGACTACGGCATGATGTACTCACAGAGTGACAACTCTCAACTCATTGGATATTGTGATGCAGATTGGGCTGGCAGTGCTGATGACAGAAAAAGCACTTCTGGTGGTTGTTTCTTTTTGGGAGAAAATTTGATATCATGGTTCAGTAAGAAACAGAATTGTGTGTCTCTCTCAACTGCTGAAGCTGAATACATTGCAGCTGGGAGTAGTTGTTCACAACTTGTCTGGATGAGACAGATGCTGAGGGAGTATAATGTTGAGCAAGATGCTATGGCATTGTACTGTGATAATCTGAGTGCAATCAATATCTCAAAAAATCCTATACAACACAGTAGGACAAAGCACATAGACATTCGTCATCACTTTATCAGAGATTTAGTAGAAGAGAATGTGGTGGTTTTAAAACATGTTGCTACTGAGGAACAGCTCGCAGATATATTCACGAAAGCACTAGATGCTAACCAATTTGAGAAGCTAAGAGGCAAATTAGGAATTTGCCTACATGAGGATTTGTAGGTTAATATTTGAAAAGCGTGCAGTAGTTATTTTCTCTCTCTACTCTTATGTTGCGCACGCTAATTTAGGGAAAGTCTTCAAAACTTCCCTTAACTACTTCATCACACGCTACATTAGTGTGATAAGTTCTGATACTGTTGTTAAGAATCACTCTAGTTCTGAGACTGAGAAGACTAGGCTTGTTGTTGAAGAAGTTGAAAAGAATGTTGAGTTGGAGAATTTAGGGAAATCTGATCAGGTTGAAACCCTAGATACTGTTGATGTGAATACTGTTAAGGATCCTGAGGCTGACCCTAGTACTGATGACATAGAAGTGGATATTGATCCTGTAGCAAAGGTTACTGAAACTGGTGACACCATGGTTGACAATGGTCTGAATCTCATCAAGGACCCTGTTCCTCAATCTGACGTTGTGCCAGATGCTGAAGCATCTTTGGACCAACAGGTTCCTCGTCTTAATACTGTAGCTGACGTATGTTCTGATACTGGTTTTAGTAGTGATGATACTGATAAGTCTCCACCCCTGGTGAAGACATTTGGTGCTGGTGTTGCTAAGAGACTGAGGAGCAGTTCTGGTAATGCTATAGCATCTGCCCCACAGCCTCCTGTTGTAGAATCAGTGAAGAAACTTGCCAAGAAACCCATGTATGGTCCCTCTCGACCTAAGAGTCGTTTTGATACTCCTGTTGTCCAGAAGAAACAGTTGAAGAGAAAGGCTGTAGAGAGTAACTCTGTCTTTGAGGAAGAAGTGTCTAAAGATGAAGCATCTGGTGAAGCTTATGTTGGCAGACAAAGTGTAGGTGACAAGAAGGTACTTGCTAATGTACCTGAGGTTGCTATTGATAATATTTTCTTTCATCTTGCTAGCTGTGTAGACAAATGGAAATATGTTCAGCGAAGGGTAGCTCTGGAAAGAGAGCTTGGAGAAGAAGCCCTGGAGTGCACTGATATAGTGAGCTTGATTGAAGAAGCTGGTGCTGGAAATAATGATGTTGATGCTGATGGTGAACCTATGATAGAGAGCTCTGATGAAAGCTCCTCTGAATGATGTCCTTGCTCCTGTGTTTTACTGCTCCTATTGTTTTTGTCTGTCTGAACCTTGAGGGCTACGCCCAGGATATCTTGTGCACTCCCATGTGCTGCTGGTCTGTAATTATGCTACTATGATGTGTTGCTACTTCTGTTTGTCAATGCATGACGCATTATGTTTGTCAAAATTATGGCTAAAAAGGGGGAGTAGTAGTAAAGATGCATGTTCTGTTCGTGATAATGCTGTGACACATGTTACACCATCTGGTGTGCTATGATTGAGGGGGAGCAGGTATGCTATATCTGTATGTGTATGTTTGTTCTGTTGAGGGGGAGTATGCTCTACTGTGATATATGCATGAACTCAGGGGGAGCAATCTACTTTTGTTGTGATGCATGTTGTATGTGACAGATATCATTCCAAATGCTAAGGCATCTTGTCTGTTTCAAAGGAGTCCATTTTTACTTGTTACCGGAGAATTTATTTTTCTCAGTGGTGTAGGAATTTATTTTTCCTATGGTGATTCATATTTGTGGGAATTTATTTTTCCCTGGTTTAACTGTATGGCGCTTATGTGTGAGAGTTTATTTCTCTCCTATCTTGTACCCTATGAGGCTAAGTTGTGTATTTCCGCTGTTGCATGCCTCTGATGCTGCCTGTTCATTATTTCTCACTTGAAGATCTCTTTTGAAAATAATGTGACAATGTATTATCTTCTTCTTAGCTGTGTGTTTGCGTTGACTTGAAGGAAGGTATGTACTGCATCTCTCCAAAACTGGTCTTAGTTTGTTTTAGCCAAAATTTGCCAAAGGGGGAGATTGTTGGTGTTTTGTATGTTGGCTTCATTTTGCAAAAACATGTTCAAGCAAGATATTGGACCAGATGCCGTAGCATGTGGGTGCAAGATGTTGGACCAGATGCCGTAGCATGTGGGTACAACATCTGTCTTGCCGGTATTTAATGCTCTATTTGCGCGCCATATCTTTGAAGATTATCTGAAGCACTATTTTCGCCTTACTTGCTTATCAAGACGCACGCCTTTAAACAAGGGTTTATTAGGTGGCTGGACCAAGATATACTTTCCAGAAGATGCTACGCCATTTATGGAAACAAGTGATTCTTTCCATTACATGTGTGCTGGACTTTGCAAAAGGACAGCTGAAGATTAAAGCCCAATATGAAGACCTAGCCCATGCTAACTCAGGTCATATAAATATGTGAAGACTAAAACCTAAAAGGGGACTGAAGCCGTATTTCAAGAATATAGTTTTAGGGTTTGAGTCTTGTTTATTGTAAGCCTTTCTTGTGGATTCTATAACACAAGCTTAGGCCTGTTTGGTTTGTTATTTGTATAACTTCTCCCAAGCTTTTAAGTACGGAGACTGTTTTGTTGTTTGGTTAGTGAAACCACACTGTTCGTAGAACTGAATAATCACGAGGTTCGTGATAGAAAGGAAGTGAGACGGGGTCTCAAACTTAGGAGTTCCTAGGTTGAGTTAGCACGGGTAGAGTCTAGGTGATAAGTCGTAAACTTGTATGTTTGCTGTGGGCTTAGAACTAGATCTATTATAGTGGATTCCTTCCTGGCTTGGTAGCCCCCAGAGTAGGTCGTTGTGTACGCCGAACTGGGTTAACAATTCTCTGTGTTGTTTACTTCATTGTCTGTTGCTTTTACTTGTTGATTATATTCTACTGTGGACATACGCTAGAGCATTTGTCTTAGCATTACAACTGACTACGTACGACAATTGCTATAGCTTCTGTCTTAACATCTGTCCCCAGTAGGTGCCAGAATTTCACTTATAAAAGGCACAAATATCTCATATTCTCATGATTAGATTATTTTTCTTTGCTTACAATGAGACTGAATTATTTGATATTGCCTTTCAGTCATGACAATTTGTTATTGTTAATTCAAATCCTCAAATATTCCTTTTCGTATTGCCAGAACAATGGCAGGAATGTCCCGTGGTGCATGATAGCGTGCATCGATGAAAAAGCAATGACTCTTGAATTTTAACATAAAACTAACGGCTGATTACAAAAAAATACATAAATCTAACGGTGTTAACCAAAGAGGGGAGGTGTTATTTATTTTAAGACAATTTAGGGGATGTTAGTGTCTATTATAAAACTAGAGAGGGTGTTTGTGTTATTTTAAAAGACCTCAAGGGAGGTCAATGTAATTTTCCCTTCTGATTAATGTTTTCTCTTTTTGTTATCGTTGCATCTTTTTCTTATGCCTCTTGTTACTCGCTGCTCCTGGTTTTCTTCATCTATGGAGAAGATGAATTTGGTGATTTTGATTATAGGGAGAAGAACAGTAAAGAGATGAAGAGATAAAGGATGTAAAAAATCACGATTTTTTATTTTCAATTTTGGTTTTTTGCTTATGTGTAATTGTTATTTGCCACATGAGATTGACACATAAGCATTTTTGTTGCCAACTAGTCAAAAAATGGGATGGGGATCAAAAGCGCAAAGAAATTCAAAATAGGGGGCAAGAATGTTTGATTTTAAAATAGGAGGACCAAAATTGCATATTTTGCAAAATAGGGGGACCAAAACTGCAATTAAGCCAAAATATAATGTATTGACATGCACAATGGCCATGTGGCAATGGATGGGTCCCTCATAATTTTGGAGGTAACTATCATGAGTGTGTGTACACACACACATTAAGATTTCCGGGCCCCGAATAATTATCTTGCACTCATTTTTAATCTCTATGAGTTTTATTTTGAATGTACGTTTAGAACATAAAAAGTTCATTCACAAAAAACTTCAAAATTTGATTTTTAGGTCATGATTTTCATTACTTTATTTATCTTGAATTTTTGTCTTTTAAAAAAATTATATTTAATTCATCTCATGTTAAAAAATTCTAAATTGTAATAGATGCATTAACTTTATATGATATTTTAAACATTTCTGCAAAAAATATTCAAAAATTTAATAGTTTAATAATAATTAAAAAAAATTAGTTTTAGTAGGGACTAAAACTATATGCAAGAAAAAGTTTATAGAATTAAAAATATAATAAAAATTAAAAACTAAACTTAGAAAGTCTCCATTTTATAGGGTTAAAAAATTTAACCCAAAAATAAATAAATAGATGATGAATCAATTAAAATCCTCATCTCCACTTCACTTTTTTATTAACCCTTTGATTTTAAGGAAAGAGGGCCTTGATAACTCATAATCACCACTTAAGCCCAATAACTTGTTTAATGAAAATCTCACTTTAATAATCGACATCAATTTATCCCAAAGAAAAAATAATTAACATCAATTGGCCAATTTTTTTTTGACATTAATTGTTGATAAACAACTTATTATTCTAATTAGTATATATGTAACAAAAAAAATTCTAATTAGTATATTATATATACATGTATGCACACACATAATAAATTATAGATGAATACAACACAAAGTGAGGAAATCAACATTTTTATTCATCTATGAACTTTTTTTACAATAAGAAAAGCCAAATAATAGATGAATTAACATATCCATTTATTTTGTCACTCTGTAATGTGTTCACTTTAAAAAAATCAAGTAAAAAAAAAACCTTCACTTTACTCTCCTTCCACATAATTAAATGACAGCTTTGTGTACTTAACCTTAAGGGACAAAATTCAATCCTCATATGAGATGGATAGTTGTAAAATGGTGTTATGGTTTCTAATAATTTCCCTTTCCCATTCTTTTTAAAAACTCTTTCCACACACTAATTAAATGCAAAGTGCAAACATCATGCATAATGGTAACAATCAATTGGTTACATTGTTTTCAATCTTTTTAGACGTTGTAATAAAAGAATGACATCATCTTCACAAGCCATCAATAACACAAACTTTTCTATAAATATATAATTGCTTGTATACGTATTTTACACAGGAATGCTGAAAATAGAAGGATTTTGTTCAATCAGATGGTTTCTGCGGTTCACAAGTGATGATGATCGATGAAAGCATCTCCAACTCAAAAACCGTCTTCATAGTATAGAACAAGAACATACAACCTTCTTTGGTGAATCATCAATCTTCTTTTCTGTTCAGGAATGAAAAATGCAAATATCACACTTTAATTTCTTCAATCTTCAAATCAAAGGTATTGTAGGACTCTTGCAAAATAGAACATAACCCATTACATGCTTCATATTTGATGATGAATCTAATCCAAATATCTCAGTGTTTCTAAGTTGTCTGTCTAACTGGTTGAACTGGCCAGTCCAGTTCGTTTTTCAAAACATTTATATCGGACAAACGTGATAAGATATCAAAAGTCTATCAGTTACAAGTCCTATATTACTTTTGGCTTTCAATAACTTCTGTAAAGTATTTATTTTACTGGTCAAAGTAACAAAATCCTATAATGCAATGAAAAAGATTGAAATAAGTTTTATACAAAGAAAAGCTGGCTGCTAACTCATCTAATCTACAAGCACCCCCGAATATGTTGTTTTTCACTCATTTCTACTTATCTATTTGAAAAACGAGTGACTGAATTATTCCGAAGGGTTTCTTAAATCCCTCTACTACTGAATATTAGCAAGCCAATATGTAATTATGCAGATCCAGCTTCTAAGTTCTAACATGTGGAAGTTGGTTCTGATATGAAGTTATGAACACTATTTAATTTTCATACCAAATACGTAAACATAGCAATAAATCTAAAACAAAAACTGACAATCTACATGTCAATGTCGCTAAAGAAAGACGCATTCCCAATAGAAAGATGGAACTTACCAGCTTTAGATTTTGCTAGAGATGGCTGTACAACAACGTGCATGATAATAACTCCCCCCGCAATATCGCCAAACGGTGCTTTACATTGACCAACAGTCTTGTTGTTTTCCAAGATTTTACCAGAACTAATCAATTTCACTTCATTTGCTGACTTTGGCTGGACTGTTTTGCCTATATTTTGGGAAAAAGTACAACAATACAATGAAAGAACACATGAGAGAACCCATGCATACATAATCCTCAATACATTGTAAACAAGAACACAATGAAGCTACATGAGTAATCATCATAGCAAGTTGACAGAATAAGTAAATGCTGAAAACCTGTTAGATAACAATATAATCACAAGGCCATAATATATCAGTCAATATCAACTAAATTAAAATGAAAACCATGTTTATTCTACTGTTCATCTAAAAACACAATCAAATTGCAGTTTGAATTGAATAAGCGAAGAGTCTAAATTTACCTAGCAGAGAGTTTGACTACAACTTTCTAACACAATTCTTCTTACATACTCATAATGTTATAATGAGTATGTTTAATATATTTCATATGCTCAATGACCTTTCAATTATATCAAGATCACAGGCAAATTAAACAAGATTTTGAAATGCTCGGGAGATCTAGTTGATGTTGGCCGTCCCCAATCATTTTACAGTAAGACAACAAGGTTGATCAGAAATTAATACATTCCATTTATTCTTGGAAAGGGTCAAAAACAGAAGTCACTTGTTAAAGTATTAGGGTTCTTATTGTTATAGGAACCTTATTATGCTAAGAATCATAATGGTTTGGGCTTTTACTAATGGCATACATACTTGATCTGGATCAACAATATAGTAAGTAATTTTAGACAGTATTTTGTACCATACACATCATACCAACATCTTAGTTTTTGTATCAAACACGCATTTTCATCATATTAGTTTTTGTATCGAAGCCATATTTTCATCATATCCGTGGAATATACTATGCCTCTTGTTTCCACCTTTTTCCATGTAATTTCAACATAGCAACAGAGCAGTATTATCTCCTGTTGCTTAATTCCATCACTTGCTGAGTTCCAAAAATTCAGAAACTCCTTTTGTTTGTCCTTCCTCTCTATTGTGATCACTGTCTAGTAACTATGTCCTTGTTGGCTGAGCACCAACTACAACAACTGCACTTTAGTTTTCCCTCCTACTTAGGCTTCCATGCACCATTTTGTAGTTGTGTTGTGTTCACTTTTCTGGCATGCTTTTCCTCTTTCCCGCCGATGATGCTAGATCCAGTTCTTCACCTTCATGGACCCCACTCAAACAAACCAATGTCTCCATTTGAATCAAATGGTGCCAATCAGTCAGGACTTGCCCAAAACCTCCCTGCTGCATGCCGGCATGACTCTCACGTATCAATGTGTGGTAGTGCATTCCAACCATCTGAGAGACTCCAGTTTTGCTTTGTTAATTCTTTTTCAGTCTATTCTCCATGGGATTCAGCGCTCTCTGTTCGGTGTGTTTGGTTCTTATTCCTGCTCAGAATACTATATTCTAGGCATAGTTTGGTTCTGTTAATTTCAATTTGGTTCCATCTTGTTTTATTTGCATGGAATATCTTATTTCAATTTCAACATAACATAAATAGAGCTTTGGTTGGCTCCAGCAATGCAAGAAATCTTATGAAAAAAATCTGTTAATATCAGTATCGGCAAATTAACCTCCATTCTCATTGATGAGGACAGCATATAGACAATGGCAAATGAAAATCCCATAATATTTTATTCTATTAAGACAAGCTTTAAACTATACCAAGAGCTAGATGGTTGTTTGTGTGTGTGAATGAAAATTCTATTTTACTCTATTCAGATCAAAACCAAGTGCTACAAGCTTGTTTGCTTGTGCGAATGAAAAATGTGACAGAAAACTTGTATACTTCCTCATTATTCAGTCTTCACGCCCAAATAAACCCACATTCATAACGATTAAACTAACACATATTACAACAGAAAAAAGCAAGCATTTTTGTAATATTATTGATAATGATAATAATCACAAAAATGCTTACTTTTTGAAAAAGTAAACATCATAGTCCGCGGTAAAAAGGAAGTGAAACCTAAAATGGGCTTGTCGTGGACGACATAGTTCATAGTTTAGTCAATACAAGACAACTACGATTTTCTTAATATCATGATTTCAGCAATAGCTATAGATTCTAAATTGAACTAGTCGAAGTACACCACATATAGACACAACCATCAAACCCCAAACAATCCCAAATCCATGGCGCGAAATTTTAACGAAAACGCATAACTCCACAACTCCACAATACAATCAAACTCAAAACAAAACTCCTACTTTCGCCACCTCAAATATAAATATTCATATCCAACCGAAAAATTATTATTAATTAAAGTAACACTAGCAATCATCTTACAACCATTTTCGAGAAAATTTTAACTCAATCATGAACAAATACATAAATCCAACTCAATAAACCTTGTTCAAATTTCAAAAAAAAAAAAAAAAAATCATTTCCTAATTTCCTAATGTTCTAAAAAATTCTCAAAAACATATAAACTAATAAAAAAAATGAAAGCTAAACAAAAACTAAAGCATAATTAAACAGAAAAAAGGGTAAAGAAAAAAAAACCTTTAGGCCAATCAGAGACAATCCTTTGCTTAAGCATATCAACAGTAGCAGCAGAAGAATACCTGAATGGTCCAATATCAGAACCATCGTATAACCTAAACTTGATATCAACCAAATCTTCTTCAGGCATTTCAATTCACTTTGTTTTTCAACTTTTTCTTCTCTAACTCAAACCCTAATTCTTCTTCTTCTCCTTTTCCTTTTCCTTTTCCTTTGCAATCAAAATTGATTTTATAATTATTTGATATACGCGCTAAATCAAAGATCTATAAAGTTTGAGAATCATGTAATAATAAATTAAAGATATGTAATCGAATATTACCTTATAAGGTTTTGATTTGATCACAGTAAAACCATTTCAAAGCTTGTTTTGACTTTGTTTTTTTTCCTTCTTCTTCTGTTGGTGAATGTTGAACTCAACAACAAAATAAAAGATTAAATTAATTATTACAGAAATAAAAAAAATAATGTTGATTAAATTAAAATGTTTTTAATTATGACTTAGTGAACACCTAGTCAACAAACACCGCCGTTTAGCTGTTTGTGTGAGGACAAACGGTGCCGTTAGTTATGAATTTTGTTGATGTAATAAATAAATAAATAAATAATAAGAAGGTGGATTTGGGTTTATTATGGCCCAAGAAAAATGAGTCACTGTTTACCTGAAATGGGCTCAGTGTCATCCAAATAATCATTGGTGGATAACAACAATTAACAAATGACACTGACTGACAAAGATTTAATTCCCTTATTTTTATTTTTATTATTTAATTTATGTATTTCTAAATTTGGAACAAAAATATTTTGTCAAGGGCAGATTTGTAACAGAAAAAGTTCGATTAAAATAGGTAGTATTTTTTTTTTTGTGCATATTCAAACTTAAATGTGAAAATGAATTTTTAAATGTAAATTTTTTAGGAGAAAGTTCGACCGAGAAGTAGGTAATAGATAATTAACTTTGGAATTGTTTTTATATAATTAATTAATGGTATAAACAGGGACGAATTCAAAATTTTTGATAAGTAATTTCTGAGGGGAAACACAATCTAGTTGTCCAACAAACTATGTCCAAAGTCAATACTTCTTTTCATAGGGATCTGCATAATATAATGGATGAGATAATTCATGGTGAAATTGCAACTACTAATTTCGTGCTACAATAAGTTGATAAAGCTATTCTTGAAGCAGTGGAGCTAGAACAAAATAATGCAACGATTAATTATGCCTCCTCCTGCACTATACCTGAAACGTAAAATGTTGTGATAGTGCATGATAATGATTTAGATGAGGTGGCCAAAGTGGATATTCAAGTTCTTAATCAATGGACTTTTCCAATGCACATTTTTTATAACTATACATAACTTGAGGTGCAAGAAAATAGAAGAAATAAAGGTTTAAATTGCGTTTTGTAAAAACTGAACAAATAGAAAAAATATTTCTTTTCCTGTTTATTTTCCTCTGCTCTTGTTGCTAGTGTTCTTGTTGAGACTTTAAGAGCTCTCTGTTTTGAGATGGATTTACAGAATCAAGCTCCAAATCAGCATAACCAAGCTTATTACCATGAGTGGATGCATAATAATGATGTAATAAAAAATGTAAATGTAGTCTATATGTGTATGCTCATGTCCATTTAAATTTAAAATTTATTTTGTCCTGAGCTTAGCTTGGTAAGGACATTGCTTCAAAAAAAGCTTAATAGAAACATTATATTATATATGCAGAGGTCGTCATCGGGGTTTGAACACGGAATATCCCACATTCCCACTTGTGGAATTTTTAGGGACTGTTTGAAACGATTTTGGTTTTTAGTTTTTAAAATGTGTTTTATAAAACTGTTTTAGAAAACTGTTTTCAAGAAGAGAAAATCAAAACTTCTTTAACCTGTTTTATTTTTTTAGTTTTAAAAATTAATGAATAGAAAACAGTTTTTAAAAACACTCTTGTAAAATTGGATTACCAATCAAGTTTTTTAATTTTTAATAAAAACTAAAAAAAACTGTTTTACAAAGGAATCAAACATGTCTTTAATTACTAAATTACTTGACAAAAACAATTTTTATCGGAAGAAATACAAAATATGGTGTCATAAAAAGTATTTATTTACTTGCCTTACTATTACTAATTTCTAGTACAAATTTATTGTTTTTTGCCTTGATTCATGTCCCTCTAGGAATTTCATACTCTTAGTACCAAAACCTTCCTTCTTTGACATTACAATATAGCCGTTAGTATTTCCTAATTTAACTTTGCAGCCATTAGCCATTACAATACAAATACTCTTCCTTTTGGCAAATATAATTGATCAAATTTTGTGCAAGATTTCCTTCTTCTTTACAATAATTTTTTTTAGATTTCTCTTTATACAAAGGATTTGATTTTGACATCATGATTAATGGTAGGTGTGCAGCTTGCAAGAATCAAAGAAGAAGGTGTCCTTCTGATTGCATTTTTTCTCCATATTTCCCTCCCAATGATCCTCAAAGATTTGCTTCTGTTCATCGAATCTATGGTGGTAGCAATGTGGGAAAAATGCTTCAGGTATTTTTAATAATAATTTAGTTAGTATCTAGTATGTATTATTAGTATATAATTATAGCATTGAAAAACAATTTTTTTTTAATGAACCAAGGTCACATATTTTTTTTTGGTTCGTAACCAAGGTCACATTTTAAAGTTGAAAATATGTTATTATATGTTATGTAAAAATTTGCATTTTATTCTTAACCAGAGTCAAACTCTGGATTATTAGGTCTCTTTCTCGGAAACCAGAGAGTTAGTACAATTTTTTTTTTTTTGCATGTTATTATAAAATAATGACATTGTGGAATTTTAATGTTGCAGCAATTGCCTAAGAATGTACGACAACAAGCTACAAATAGTTTGTATTTAGAAGCACAATGTAGGATTCAAGATCCTGTTTATGGATGTGTTGGAATTATCTCTAAATTGTATGAACAAATCCATGAGACAGAAATTGAGCTGACCAAAATTCAAACTCAAATTGCTTGTCATAAACTCCAAATTCCACAGTTTGAAGCTGAATCAAATTTCAATGAATTGTCCACAGTTGATGCTGAATTAAATTTAATTTAAACTTTTTGCCACCACAAAGTAGCAGCATGGAGGAGTTTCATTGGCCTACTCAAGATCCTAATTGGTTCAATTAAGACTTGTTTTTTTAATAGATACAAAGCAATAGCTTGATCTTATATCTGGATTTTTTGTATGGTTGATATTCTAAAAAATAAATTGATTTGAGATTTTATTTTTTTCTTGCTAGATTTGGCAAATTTTGAGGAATGTTTAGTTTGTCCAACGATAGATTGATAATTTTAGCGTTGAAATTGTTATCATTAATTTTCTCATTTGTTACTTGTTTTGTTCTCATTTTTTTTTTTGAAAAGTTGTATTGTTCACAATTAGGAATGCATGAATGAATGATAATTGGAGACATATCCGATATATATACAGCGAAAAATATTCATGTAATACCATTATCTTGATTATCTACATAATATCTTGATTAACTTATAAAAAAAACATAATATCTTGATTAAGTCACATCAGGTGATTATACATCAACATTAAGTATAGTACATGGTGGAGTCAACTTATAAGTCAAAGCAATAAATTTTAAAATTTTGTAAAAGACTTAGCTATACATTCGAAATATATTCTAGTAATTGGTAAGGGGTGATTGTTGTTAGATTTGATAGGGAAAATAATAGTTTGATCTCCGCAATTACAATTAAGAGAGAGAGTTGAAAGCACTTGATGACTAAACTGACCTCAAATTAGATTAAGCGGTCCAATGGATCGGATACTGGTGAAAACAAAAAGAAATTTAGTGAATTAAAATATTTTGCGGTACATATATATTTACTGTCTTTAAAAACTTTCTAGAAATGGAGAATTTCAATGAAATATATATAATATATAATTTATTTTTTCATATAGAATTCGTTTGATTTGTAAAAGGTAAGTACTAGACAGAACAATATAGAATAGGACAATTCAAGACAGAACATCACAAGACAAACATTTAAGGTATTCAACAAATTTTTTTTTGTATGATGTTTGGTGGACGAAAATTTATTTTGGTATTTTAGACAACTTTTGCAGAATTTCAGTTTTTGTCATGTCCCTTTTCGCTACTCTTCATTTCAAATTAAATATCATTTTGGTAAAAAAAACGTTTCAAAATTATTGTTATTTTACTCTTTTAATGAAATTAATTTATTTCAAATTTAACTCCAAATTAATTTTATGTGCATTACTTTTAAGTAATTATATTTCACTTTAAAGTTATATATTTTGCATTTTAAACCTCTCTTTAACTTATTTATTTATACTAATATAAATAACTCAAATCAATATCACTTCACCAATTTTTTAATCTCCTGAACCATTTTGACTACAATATAGTACCAGGCCACACACCTTTATTGTTAACTAATAAGAAGCTAGCTGCAATAAAATCCTGCCTTACAAATGTAATGCTTTGAATTGACCAATTGCTGGCTGAACCCTCTCGTTTTGTTCCACTCATTTTATCTATACAATATTCATGGTATACAGAACAAAATGGTCCTTATTCTTCTTTTCTCTCAATATCTTTTAGATTTGTGGTTGCTTTTTTATTTTGGGTAAGGGAAATAGAAATTGTATAGAAGAGAGTGACCAAATGTTAAATTCCCATTTAAAGAGACTAGCTACATGCATGTTTTCTTGGTGTATGCATGTTAACTTTTCTAGTCAAACATTGTTGATTAAAACGTGAATGCTTTTAATTTGCCGACATAATTGGTGTGAGTGTATATGTTAATATAGAGAATAAGCAAAATTAAGCAAGAGAAGTCTTCAAGACATTAGACTCTAGTGATTAATATAAGTTCAATTTAAAATAAATTGTTTAAAAGAAATTGAGTTCAATTCTCGATAAAAATCATTATTAGTTAAACTTAGCACATGGTGAATTTTGAATTATCAGGGTCTAATTTTCTCTCGGAATAAGATGATTAACAAAAAAAAAGTTATGCAAGCCAAATTGATTAAGGCATGTTGTAACAGATGTCTCCACTCTAGAGTATGGACCATTTTAAAGGATGAAGCTAACATTGGGGTTATTGTTCAAGTTACAAATATTGCATCATGTTAATTACGTGACGATGTTATACAACCTTAATCATGACGAAGTGGTGTATGTAAGGATCCATTTGCTTGCAGCGTATCCACAGCTTATATATTAAGGTTGTTGTAGTATTCGGCAAGCAATTATTGATTGAGCACTTATTCAATATAAGCTATATATACATGTAAGTTAAAATCAAATTTAGTAAATGACAAAATCAAAAGTGGGTGCATAAAAGGGAAAGAACATAAATACAGTTTTTCCTTACCTAGAATTAATTATTTTCTAAAAAAAAAAAATCACTGGAGTTTTTTTAATTTAGTAAAATTGTTTAATTTTCCCTTTGGATTTGATTCTTTATTACCTGAGGAAAACTTGGTCGGCATGGCAAGGAAAGTGGGTTGGAACTTCCAACATACATTGCTTTAAGTTTAAGGGCATGATGATGGGTTAGTTAGCCCGAAATAAAATCAGAATATAAAAGAATGATTTTGAGATAAAAAGTGATAGGTTGATGTGTTGGTCCAACAAAAAAACAACAATTTTTTTTATCTTATCCGATTAGAAGAGTCGTGGCCGGTGAAACACCTCTTCAGTACGATTATAGAAAATAGGAGATTGTACTCGTATTTGTAGACACTCTGACGCTCAAGTTAGTAATTATTTGAAGTGAAATGTATTGCGAGTATGAAATTGATTATCTGACCCTGCATGGGAAGGGTATATGTAGTCCATAGCGCAGAGCCAATGTCTAAGGTGAGGGCAATTTTGACATCACGGCGTTAATGATCGTTTCAATAACAATTAAAAAGCCATGATTGACAGTAATACCAATCATTCTGATGTTGGCCGTTCACATAAGTGTTAGTTTTTGTAGTCGTTGAGCAGGAATGTGTGGTCTTAGACCAACATGCTATTGGGTCAAACTCAATGCCTAAATGGATTGAGTTCGAGACCGGATTGGGCTCAGACCTAGTGTAAAATAATAGTTTTTTAGAAAATAAAATCATGTCAAATGGCTGGTTTTCCTCGTTCCAACTCATCAAGTGAGTTTGCCTTATGCTATTTTATCATGATTAATATAAATTATGTTCAATGGAGAATTGGACAATTCTAATGGCAAAATCTGAAATAGTTACAGCAACGATAAGCTTCAGGTATGATGTTTTACTGTGAGGGAGATACCTGCAAGTCACGTTAGCACTATGATCAAGTCAATATGTTATCAAAGAGAAGTGAAAGTAAAAAGTGATTGAATTTTGTACCTTGGCACCAAAATTTTCCTTTATATAGAGGGAGACAATCATAACTGTCTGTGCTGGCTAGTAACAACTATAATTAGAGGCGATGATAGTCGTGTGATGAATCTAACGGTCCCGTGAGCGTGTAAGGGCATATGTTCGGGTCAGGGTGCACGTTAGTTAACATATCTATTACCATTGACTTGCAAGAGAAGTCTCTGTATTGGAGTGAATTTGGGTTAATCTTAGAGTACTTGGGTCACGTGTATTGGGTCTTGGTTCAGTCTGAAACAATATATTTCTTCAAAGTTTCTCTTAGTTAACCGACTAAATTGCTTTCTCTCCATTAGTTTTTTATATTTACTTATTCCTTGAATGTGTAGTATGATAAAGGTGGAGATATTGAAGGAGTGTTTAAAATAAAGGTCAAACATCAATTCTTACTACTAATTAATAAATTCTTCCTGCGATATTTTTCGGCCAAAATATGTGGAGTTAATTATAAAGTCACTAGCATAAATTCTTAGTACTAATGTTCACGGTTAATTAGATTTTTTTTTTCTCTTTTCTAAATTACTACATTATAGATACATGAAATTTTTTACCGCCGATTAACGGCCACTAATCTTTATTAAGAAATATGTGAGGACATATATGGCATGTTATCTCCTCTCAATCAACCATTTTTTAATTTGTACGCATTTATCAAAGATCATCCACCGGATCACCATTGTTAAAATAATATTAAAAAAAATCCAACCACCTATTTAATTTAAATATGGGTCTTACTGACGAGTTTCTCATAACACTCTTTAAGTATTCATTTAAGGAAATAATATATGTAAAAAATGAAACATTTCAATTTTCAATGCATTGACTTCACACATTTTCATAAAATTTTCACAAAAACTTATTATTATGCTTAAAGAGTACACTCATTAACATTTTAATTTAAATATTTAAATATCTTATCATTTCAATCGATTAATCGCAAATAATTAAAACTCTATGTAGTGTTAGGTTTGGCTTTTTCTATGTTTAGTATAAACTTTATTGATTGATATGGATTGGGGTTGTGGGCTTGTGTGTTAGCTTTCATGCATGCCAGCAGAATTGGACCATTTATTGCATGGTGTCCGTATCTTGGATGCTGAATGTAAGGAATAGAAGGGTTTGGTGCTCAACGTGACTTGTACAATCCACCTATGAGTTACACCGTAAACTCTTTTTTTTAATTAACTTTATGGGTGTATTTGATTTGCTAAAAAATAGATTCTAGATAAGATAATTTTAGTTGTAATGTGTTTAATTTTAAAACGGTTACTGTACTGGTACCGTACAAACTGGGGCCAATGGAAGGACAAAAACCAATATTTTGTTCTTCACTAAACCACGTGACAACTTTTTATCCTTTGCATAAGTTGTCTAAAATAACAAAATAACATTTATCCACACGTACAATACAAAATTTGTTCAATACCTTAAACGTTTGTCCTGTGTTGTTCTATTTTGTATTGTCCTATGTTGTTCTGCTATGAAGCCCGGATACGTGATACGATACTAATACGATACGAATCCGATACGGCGATACGAGAAATTTTTTAAAATCTCCGATACGATACTGCCGCGATACGTTATTTAAAAATTAAATTTAAAATTAAATATATAAATGCACAATATATAAACATAACAAAAATCGACAATGATAATCAATTAACATTCAAATTACTCAAATTGAACAAACAATTAACGATTACATACTGAGTAAACAAGTGACGATTACATATCTTAAGTTAAGTAAGTACTACCCAAAAATAACATAACTAGTACTATAAAAAAAAACATCATAAGCACCACACAAAGAACATCATCCTCTAACATTCACTGTTTAAGAGGAAACACAGATTGTATCAGTATGATGTCCAGGGGCGGCTCTATACCATGGCCAACATGTGCCATGACATAGGGCCTCTTAAAAAGAAGGGCCTCAAAAAATATTATATATGGTAATAGTATTAGTAAATTTGGGGGTGTAAAAAATAATTATATTACAATACTACAATACAGTTAGGTTCAGGCCCAATTTTTGTAAAGGAAAAAAAGAGGAACAGTGACATAAAATACGAAGACTTGATTGATGAATTTGCTTCAAAAAATGCTGGAAGAATGACTCGTTTTAAGTAGCTATATTGTATTTTGTTGTTATTGTTAGACAACAAATCTTTTTTATGTTAATTACAAGATTGATTATATTTTTATGTTATTTGCAATTTAAATCGATGATGTTTTTTTTATAAAAAAATTTACGTTTCTTTATTAAAGGGCCACTTTTATATTTTTGCACATGGCCTCCAAAAACTCGGAGACGCCCCTGATGATGTCGTCCTTCAATTCTATCATCATAGAACATTAGTTGTCCGATACTCTCTGATACGCGTATCGGAGAAGTATCCGATACGTATCGGTAATTTTTTATTTAAAAAAATAATATTAATTGTCTGATACTCTCCGATACGAGTATCGAAGACTATCGGACGAGTATCGGTATCGAATACGTATCGGATACGATATTTTGCCATTTTTGGAGTATCGGAGTTTCATAGTTGTTCTGTCAAGGATTTACATTTTACAACTCAAACGGAAACTATAACACTAAAAATAAAAAATATTTTTTTATTTAATTCCATAATCACTAAAATTAGTGGCAAAGTTAGAGTTTTTTCCTTCAATTTTTTATGAATAAATAAGTTTTATTATTATATCTAAACTCAACATCATAAGTGAAAAATATCTCCACCTTCTAGTTAGGAAGGATCGGAGAGTCACTCAATCACGTGCTCAATAAGAAATATTTACCTGATCATAATTCTATATTGAAAGTCTTTGAACACAAATAAAAAAAAATTAAAGGAGGAATGACTAAATTACAGATTAAATCATCTTTATTTTTATTTTCTTCAAATGAGTGTACGTTCATGGGATCCAGATTTGCTACAGTTCTTTTTCACAAAGTTTCCCACTGATTTGAATCTGAACCATTCATTCTAGATCAAACGGTTGATATAAAAGTATAATGAATCAATCACAACCACTGATTTCAATCGGACGGCTGAGAGTGATTACTGTGTCATGCAGTTACTGCAGGAAATCATTTTCCTACGTACGTGGACTCATTTTTACTTGGGAGTGTTCAATTTAGATGGAAAAGTACACAAAAAAATAGTAGGCAAAAACCACCGTCAAGAAAAATAGAAAGCCATCTTTCAAACTAAAATTTGATCACCAGCTTAATATTTTTTGGAGGTACATAATTTGATGGATACGTACATGTCTTTATCAATGTTATAATTTGCGGACTAAATTGTACTATAATTCTGGTAATAAATTAAGACATGGGAGCATAAAATCTCTAATTAGTACATGTGGCACAAAATGATAGAGTTGAATAGAACACGTATATAAAAATCTGGTAATGTACAACTGAAACTGATTAATCGTTATTAACAGTGGAAAAGACAATAAAAAAGGTAGTAAGAGTAAGATATGATTGAATTAAAGAATGAGCTAAGCAAGGTCCACCACAAAGTTGATGCATGACACAAGGTACAGCAATAGTTACCCATAAATCAAATCAACCATATAATATAACCAAATCATACATATATCTAGGACACCATTATGAGACAATCATTCGTTAATACGATTCATGTTAGCCACTAAAATGTACGTATGTATAATAAAGCAAGAAATGTGGAATCATATCTAGGAGGTCGACATTGGCAACTCATGTCCATTCCATGTAGTGATTGTTGATAATTTCAACAGGTAATAATTAATAAGTTAGGTCTAATTCAACATTAAAAAATTGATTTGTAAGGTGAAAATTGTCTCTACTCTATATATTAGGTTATCTCACATCTTGTATGTGACTTCTTAACACATACTCTCATGCCTAACACTATGAACTTCGTTCGTGGATATAAACAGTAGGTGAATCGCCTTATAGAGTGAGAATTATCTATACTTTATAAATTCAAATTCAGGTCATCTCAGGTTCAATTTGGAACTTCTTAATAATAAGTTTCGTAGAATTGAATTGGATAGTAAAATTAAAACCGTTCAATTGGTTAGTTTTATATTCAAAGGTTAGAAGTTTTATTTTTTAAACAATCTAAATTTTAAGTTATTGGAATGACTCTGTTGCACTTACTGCATTTTAGTCGATTGCAATAAATTCACTTCACTAAATTTTGGGTCCGTTTGTTTTGGAATTTTTTTAAAATAGATTTTGTAGTGTTAGAAAATTTTGTATAAAAAAGATTTACAAAGAATTTTTTTATAAAAGCTTCAAATGAAAATTTTGTTTGAATAGTTATTCTTAAAATGTTATTTTAGGTATTTCATCATTTTATTGAAAAAAAATTTGGATATCAAAATTTCAAAAAATCACTTAATTTTGAAGCTATTTCAAATAGATTTTCACAAAAATCATTTTTGAAATACAACTTTTTGAAAAAATTGTGATTTTGACTATGTTTTGAACTTCAATAATGTACATTTATGTTATAAGATGTCAAAATTAGTGTTTCGATTTAGAAAAGATAAATAAAAAAAAACTTGTAATATTTTGAAAAACAATTTTACAAAATCTATTTTCAAAAATACAAAGGAAAAATCTATTTTTTTAAAGCTGAAACAAACGAGCCCTTTATTTAGTACGAGTGAGATAAAATTTACATCATATACAAATTAATTCTAATTATTGGATCAATAAATTGTACTGTTAGTTTAAACGAGATATAATATAATTTATTGATATAAAAGAAGAAAAACCCAGTTAGTTAAAATATATAGATAAGCATAAAAAGTTAGCTTATAGCTTATAAGCTAAAAATCCTGTTTGGTAACGGTCTTTTCGTTATGAGCTTATAGCTTATTTTGACTAGCTATAGCTTATTTTCAAACGCTATTTCAATTAACTTATAGCTTATTGTCTTTTCTTCCACTTTTACCCTTATTATTTTAACTAAAACTCAATTTTACACTTTAGTACTTATTTTGATTATTATTTTGGATTAATATAATTTAGTCAAAATTATCCTTTTTGAACAAGTATAATTAAATTATTTTAATATTTATTATGTTTTTATTGAAAAATTTATATAACACTTGTTCTATATATGACGAATAAACATTTCTCAGTTTTTTTGAACTAACTTTTCACTCTCTACTTTTACAAAATTGATTTTTTAGCCCAGTTAATTATAGGAGCTGTAAATTTTTTCGACTTGTTCACAAAATTGACTTTTTATTTGTAAAATTAAGTAGTATATTTTTGCACCTACAGATCTATACAAACAAGTTAATTTACTCTATTAAATTTAAAAAAAAAAAAAAAGTAATATACAACTACAATACATAATGTACCAAAAAAAAACTCATATGCATTGTGAAATCTCGAATCAAATTAGTATAATATTATTATTGAAAAAAAAAGGTATAATATTATTATTATTATTATTATCTATTCATTGTATAGGTTGCAATTGAATTTTACAATAATATAATTTATATATACATATTAAATATATTTTACTGTAATGTTTACTTTTTTAATAAAATGTAAAAATATATAAAATCATTTTTTAAATCATTTTTTTTTGGTCTTAAATTTTTATTATTTTTTATAATATCTTAAATATTAATCGATATAAACTTTATTATAGAGTGATAATGCTTTTCATGTAATTTTACATTATCAATTAGTTAAACCGCTAATTTTACCAAACACTTCAATTAGTTTATTAGCTATAAGCTATAAATCATCAACTATAAGCTATAAACTAGCTTATCAGCTATAAACTATTTTACCAAACAGAGCCTATGTATGGTGCAAAATTATTTTATCTGTGCACTTTACACAAAATCATTTCATTGACATTGATATAAAGCAATATAAGAAAACAGAGTTTGATAGTTGACAATTACTTAATGGGGTTTTAGGAGAGAGTGAACGATTTGAATATTATTTTAATAACATAGGATACAAATTGTTTATTGGTAAAGTGAATCCACATTTCAGTGTTTGATGTCTCAGTTTAATCGAAAGGTTGTGAGCAATCTAACGAAGCATATACTTTATGTGTACGATGTGGATTCATGATTTAATTTAACAATAGTTATATTATCATGTATCTATAAGAGTTAAGATAGTAATATCACATTTTATAAGTCTGAAGGGCCATTAGCTCAATTGGTTAGAGCAAGAGTTACTACTCGAAGTATGCTGGTTCAAATCCGGCGCGGTTCAATTTTAATGTTTACTTTGTGAACATAATTTAAACCTTTTGTTATTGTCTTTCTAGGTTAATTTTACAAGCATAGAGAACGCCGAGTTTGTGTTAAAAATCGGCTCAACATGACTCCAAACACTAGGTTTGAAGTCGGTTTTCTTGTATATATACAAACCGCTTAAAAACTTTATTAATCTTTTAAAGTTAAAATTTTACTTATTTCTCCTGATTTTTATTTATTTATTTATTTTAGATAGTTAGAAAAATTATTAAATATACTAAAAAATATGAACATTCTTGTTATTATATTTCCACCAACAACTGTCCACAAAAAATGTATATGCTTCTTTATTTCAGAAAGTTCCAAACAAATTTCATTGATGGTAGTGGTTGATTATCATATTTGTTCATGTTCATATTTGATGGTGGTGGTTGAACATTTATTAATAGAAACATTTGCTTGACTGGTCTGAGCTGCATTATTATTGTTCTCAACAATTTCTCCATTGTTGATCGATTCCCATTTGCACCATTATATACACCACACTTACATCATGATCAATATTGTTAATATATAGATATGTGAATTATTTAAGCAACCAAAACTAGTATAATTAAACCATAATGTTTCACATTATGGATTCTATACTTTTAATTCTAATCAACCATGTATTATATTTTTATTATTAAAAATGGCATGTTTCTATACTTAAATGAGGAACTTTATTTGTTATGAAATTTGATGTCAAGAAAATTACAATTGAGAATTATTAGACTTTGCGACTAATTTTTAAGTTCGATTACAGTCTGCTAAGTAATGACAACATCGATGATAGACAAAAAAAGAGTGACAGGAAGAGGGGCAAATCTAGAGGTAATATAGATAAATTAGGCGTCAACCAACAAAGAAGAAGAGGGTGATGGTGAGAGGAACAAGGGTTTCTTTCGTAAGAGAGAACACAAAAACAAAATGTAGTACAAAATTAAAGTTTTTTTTCACAATGGTTGCAAAGAGTTTTGTAAAACTATCTTTTATGTTATTTCTTAGACACCCCTTTTAAGTCGACTATCTAAATAATTTGAATCCAAATTTGTTTCTGGAGAAGTGAAAATTGTGAGATAATTTCTTTTCTATAATTGGTGAAGGGTCGTTAAGGTTGGAGACTAAATGAGAAGTTAGTCTTATATTAACCAGATAAAAATATGAATCTCATAGCAAACTTGTTGAATTTAAAAGTTAGCCGTAGAATTGATTAATAAGTCTCAATTGTGATTTTTATATGCTTCAAATCAATGATTACACTAATTATAGGTTCTTTAACTCCTCCAAAAAGTGTTAAATACGTAGTCGAGTTTTTTGTGAGCTAGCATATTAAAAAATGCATAAGTAAAATGAAAAACAAAAAGGAAGAAAAGAGAGGATAAATTTGCAAAATTTAGCTTGTTTGATGGATTGAGTGTTTCAAATAAAATGTACAAGTGCGGTATTTATAGGCAAACCAGCTCTACTGGACAAAATATCTCGGCCTTCGTATTCGCCTATGTTTTGCGTGTAGTGCATGATGATTCTGATCACACATGTGGACAATGTACATATGTCACATCAACATGTCTTGTCATGTGGACAATGACTCATATGATACGTCAATCTATGCTGCAATGCATATTGATGTGACATGTGAGTCAATGTCAACATGTGTGTTGCCTTGGTTAAAATTAGTGGGGCCCAATCTTTTACAAATAGGCTAAAGTTAGGGGGGGATCAAAAGTGCTATTATAAAAGTTATGAGGCCAAAATTACAAATTTATAAAAATTAGAAGGCAAAAAATGCAATTTATAGCCTTGTCGTTTCTATCATCCACGTGTGCATCCTTCCCTTAAAACTTGCAGTTATTTTGGTTAGTGACATTATAAACATGGAATATAAGTAAAATGTCAAGTTGTTATCCACTTAACTTTGACAGATATAAACATTTTCACAATCTTTGTGAACCTTTGTGGACTTGAGAAAAAACTCGTCTATCTTATATTCAGATATTATTGAATCAACCAATCTTCATTTAACTAAGATAAATTCAATTGATTTAACTTAATTATTTTTAAATGTAAACATAAACTAATCATGAGTCATTCATAAAATACAACCCAAATTAGTATTTTTAAATCATTCAATTGATTAATTAATCTAATATAGAGGTCTTTAAAGGTACACCCTAACAAGTGGTATATTACATCACCCCTTATCTATCTATGCTATGCTATGCATGGTGGCACATCCGTTATAGGATTGAAATAACATGGGAACAAGCCAACCATGTATTGTGCATGCATGGCAATGTTATCTTTCAATACAATCATAGGCAACTTTTTAGAACAACAATTTGGCTCACTTATTTACGTAAAGCCTTCAAATGCTTATCTTGAGACGCATACTCATCATCCTATAATGCCCTATGGTGCGTTGGCCCATTCTTTCGTAATATCACGTTTTTTTTTTTAGTTAGTGCATTTTCCTCCGCCTACCATTTCCCTTTATTAATTGAGGTTATTATCTTACTAAAATTAAATACATTGATTAATAAATCAAAATATTTTCAACCATTTGAAACAAATCATTCATCATTTTCGTCTCTAGATTAGAACGCGACATTTGATTAAAAAGCACATAACAAATTAACAACACATATAAAAAAGGTTGATCAAGATCAAGCTTTTTCCTCTATGGAAGAATTGTTAAAAATAAATGAAATAAAATAATACAAAATAAAAACAAATCTTAGCTAACTTTTGTGTCTTTTTGCTCTTTTTCTATATAGTTGTATATAGAGTGCCTTTTTATTTTGAGATGTACGTTGTGTCTACCTTGCAATTGAGGCTACCACAAAATATGAAGTGGTGGGGTTTCATTTTATTTCATAGTACAAAGTATCAAGCCTACCTTGGTTAATTATTCAATTTTATCATATTGTTAAAAAAAAAAGGTGCAATAATAATATTTATACCTTCCTACCAAAAAAATTTTGGTTGTGTCCGTTTGTGCACATATGCACCTAATCATTAATGTATAAAGACACGTACAATTAATTACTCAATTACTCAAATCACTATCCGGACAGTTATTATTTCAGTTAGAACAAACTATTGTACCTTGTAGATGAGACAATGGTGAAAAATTGAAAATGAAGAAAAAGTGTTTATTTATAATTAAAAAAAAAATTGAAAGTGAGGAGAGAAAAGACAAATAAACATGTGGGTTCCTCCCTTGGCCTTAAGCAATTTCACTTTCACGTTTAAGCACTTTTTATTGTGTTTTGACTTTGGCAATTATACCATGTCTCAAATGGTTGATATTTTGAGCAAATGCATGTTCATAAATAAATTTTAATTAATAAAAGAGTCAATCTTCATAGTATTGCATTCTAATCTAAATGTTCTATATAATTAATTAATTTCTAATTATTGTCATTGCATATTTGCATTATCATAACACTTTTTCTTTTGTGATGGATTATAGGATTTGACCGGATTAGATTAGTATCCTTTAATCATATAGTGTCCATATTTTTGTCTTGTAATTAAATGATGCCGTTATCAAGATGAACATGAATTGTTTTTAAATTGAAGCACTTTTAGGGAGGGCTTATCTGTCCCCTTGTATATGACACATGAAAAAGCAAATAGAGAACATACACATCTCTTCACATTCATATCATGGATTTACTTTTCAAAAACATTTAATTATGGAGATGATTTGATCTCTATAGCAACTGGCATAAGTTTTTTTTACGTGGATACACATATGCTAACACAAATGTTAGTACATTAGTAGTATTTATGTCGATTTTTTGTATAGTTTAATTTGATCTATGAAGTTTCGTCTTAACCTCCTTTAACGATCTCAGAATCGGCTCAAGTATAAGACAGTCTAAGCACTTTACTTTCAACCTCCGAAAAAAAAATACAGTTTTATATATAAAGGTATCTAAAGCCTCCAAACAAAAAATAAACTAAAGTTATTCACTTATTTGACACTGATAACTATTTTTTTTTTTTTTTACAAAAACACTAATAAGTTGATACTTAATTTGTATAATATAATGTTTACTCATCTGTGTAAATGATTGATGTAGCTTGAAATTGCAAGCTTGAATCAAATTGGGAACATTCATACTTCTTTTTGTTAATTTTATCGGTTCTAAGTGTCAATTTTATTTTATTTTTTGGTTTTAACCCCTCTATTTTCTAGGAAAATGAGATTCCGATAATTTAAAGTTCAACTATGAGATAAATAAAATCTGATTAAAAATTGTTCTCATCAGAAATCGAACTCAGATTCTTTTGAAAGATTCGTTCTAAGATTTGTTAACAATGATTAAATTATAAATATTCAAAATAAATGTGTAGCTATCAATTATATCATTGTATTGTATAGTAGTACTAGACATTGAAGGTACTAAAACAATTCATTTTCATTAATACTGGAACATTGATTACGTATACAAGGAAAGTGAACTTTGAAATGAGTTTGACTGAGGGATACACTAAGAGAAGAGAATATACTACGTAACACGTAGTAGTACAATTATGAGAGTGATACATTATGGCCAAAGCTTAGGAATTAATATTGCTATGTCTTGCTTATATGACCATACTTGCCAACAATTACACCAAATTTAAACCACACCTTAATTACATTAATAAAAACTAAACACTTATACCAGAAACTAAACACCTTCTTGCATTTTACAATATTATATGAAATTGAAAGTTTAGGTTAATTTTTTTTCTTTTCAATTTTTATTTTTTTTGGTCACGGAGATGATCCCTTCAATTGGTCAAATCACACTTTGCTAACTGCACCTCCACCACGATTAGGGTCATTTCCAATCTTCACAACATCAACTATATGGCCACCACTCAATTCTTGACCCTTAACTGGTGCCTCTATCACTGGTGTTGCATTTCTATATATCAAATACACTACCATCTGAATTATTCCGAACACAAATCCAAGTGTATTTGGTAGCTGCATCATACAAAAAAAATGTAAACATTAATTAAGTACTCATCTTTTTTTAATCAAATACTTTTGTTTATTCAAAAGAAGAAAAGAATCCATTTATTAATAATAACTTGTCCTATTTGTACACTTTTCTAATTGGTGTAATAAAAAAAAAGTTTCTAATTGGGAGGGGGGGTCCATATAGCACTTAGATTTTTTTTTCTTTTCATGGAAACTCCACATTAATGGAGCACAAAAAATTTAATTTATTTTTTCCAAAATTATATCAACATTATCAAATATAAAGTTAAAGTGATATCTCCCAAACAAAAAAATGGGAAAAGTGGGATGTGATTTTTATTTTTATGAATATGAATATTGAACTTACAGCAACATAATAATCCCTGAGGAGAAGGCCATAGAAGAACCACATAACAGCATTGATGGTTAAGGACAAGGACAAGAAAAATGGCATGTATTCAACACTCCTTGTTCTTATGACTTTGCTCTGCATGAAAATAATCATAATAATTTAATTAATTAATTATCACATGTTCATGTAATTATGAAAATAAAATTTATAATTAATCTCTAATTCAAAATTAATGCATAAATTAAAAATTCTTACAAGGACAAATAGTGGTGCAGCAAATACACTAATGTTGAAAACAAGGCAAATCCATCCAATGATTGCAAGACGTTTTGCTCCCTTTGAGAGGTATAGAGTTGATAGAAGCATGGCTCCAAATCCAAACACATTCAGCAAGAGAAGTAGTTTTATGGTTGAAAGCTGTGAGAAAAGAAGAAAGAATAATTAGTACTATTTAAATATTTAGGCCGTCGGGAGGGGATCTGGAACCACTTGATGCCGACTCCCGAACCAGATTAGATGGTCCAATGGGCCAGATATTGGTCGTGAAAAAATAATATAGTAAAGTTTTCTTAAAAAAATTTTTTTAATAAAAAACATTATAAACTTATGTATGAGATTAAAAGAAATATATGTACCCTAGATTTCTTTGAGGCATAAATTAGGAAGACTATGAGGTAAGCAGATTCAACAATAATTCCAAAAGTGTTAATGGTGATGAGAAGAAGAGCAGCTTCTCTCTTGACAAATGCATAGTAAATCCAAAGCATTGCACTGAAAAGTGCAACAACATAAGGAAGTGATTGATACCCATCAGCAGATTTCTTCTTAAAGATTGTGTAAAATGTTGGCCTGCAAAAAAAAATGTTTAGGAAATTATTATTACTTCATCAATTTTGTTTAATTATATATGGTTTAGCTTTGATAAATTACTTTACAAGAAAACAAAAAATGGTTACTTACAATGGTGAGAGGAACACAGCAAAGGAAATGATGTTGCCTATAAAAAAAAAGACAAAAAAGAAATATCCATCAGCACTTGTTTACAAATTACAACTTTTGTTTACATATTTATTTGATTTCTTCAATTAATATTGCATGATTAAAATTATTTATTTTGAAAAACAATTATTATATGATCTATATTAGATTTGAAATTAGAAATATGCCATATATAGCCATGCAATATCTGCATGTTACATTTGGTTCCAATTATTATGCTCTATATCTAATTAAAATTTTACCCTAAAAAACAATTGGACAACAAATTAAGGCTAACTTTAAATATGAGGTTTCAATTTTCCATGTATGATTCAACAAACTAGATGAAAAAAATTGCTTATAAAAAAAGTTGATGAAAAAACTAGATGATGATATTGATGAATAAGGAGATGATGAAAATGATGATGAATGAGGGTGTGGGGGTGATAGAGAAAGAAGTGGATTAAATTAAAATTAAAAGTGCAAACACTATTGAAAAAATTGAAAAGCTAGCAATGATATATGCATGGAGTATGGCTTATGGCTTGTAACAAACAAGTATCTACCTATTATGCCAAAGACAAAAGCCCAAGATTCACGGGACATAGCCATCTCTTGAATATAATAAAACTATTGGAAATTTTGGAATATAGTTAAAAATATTTGTCACACAAACACTCTCTCAATATTTTTCTCAAAGTGAAAACCCTCAATTCAAGCTATCTCAAACTCTCTTTCTTTCTTTCTCTAAGTTCCACGAGTCGATATGCATAGAATGAGAGTTGTATTTATAGTGTACAAAAAGTATAGTTGAGCATTAGTCAAGTTGCAAAGCATGCGAAACATTAATGCAAATTAAACTTTTAAATTTTAATTTTATTTTAATATTTTTAATGAAAAATGAATGTACCTTTAATTTTAGAGCACACTAACTAAACTACTTTCCAGTTGTGTTCATCCCAAACACCATTTACTTTAACACTATCCAAATACCTTTTTTACCCTATTGCACTCTTTAACCTTATTTGGTTTAAACCATTTCAATATACACCCCCTCTCACGAGGTAACTTGTACTATTACTAGTTACATACAAAAATTTCAGTTGGGCCCACCAAGTTTCTTTATGATGTGTCACCCACCAAGTGGTTTAAAGGGTTACAACTCATACAAAGGTGCTAATACACTTGTATTACCCATTCATTGCCTCATTCCTATTCCAAAGGGTCAGGGTGCTCTAATGACTCCTCTAACTCTCCTCTGTGGGGGGTTTTTTACCTTAAAAATGTTAACGGTTGTTATCTCAATATCCATTTTGGCATCATTTATGGCACATTTTCTTATATATGTTTGTCTACAACTAATTAAATTGATAATTAATTGGACTCAGAAAGTTGATTTCAAATGAAAATAATTTTTTGTCACTTTACTTAAATTGCACCTAAATTATGGATCTTCAAGGTCTTCTTTTTCTATCTTTGAAGGTGTATCCCTAAAACCAGTCTTTAGAAAAATCTGAGTTCGAGTTCAATTTCAAGTGAAAATAATTTTTTGTCAAACTTTACTTAAATCGCAGCTGAATTATAGATCATCAAGGTCTCCTTTTTCTATCCTTTTAGGTGAATCCATTGGTAAACAGTTGAGACGTTGAAGGAGTTTAAGGAGGTTCAGAGTTTGATCGTTGGCTACTAACATTTTTCCATTCCCTCTGACAATATACGAACAACTAACATTATCTATAAAAAAAGTTTCATTTTTTCTAGAAATCAGAGGATTAAGAAAAAAAATTAAATTAATATTTTTTATCATATATTTCTTATGTTAGATATTTATTGTCATTGTATAAATATTTGCTATACAATACTGTCCAAGTAAAATGCAAGAAGTCTGAAATTCAAACTCATAATTTTTTACATGTTTATATTAAGAGACATTACATCCGTCCCTAATTATAAGATCATGTTTAACAAAAATGTATTATTCATTTATCTTGTTTTGACCGTATTTTTTTTAATAATATATAAATGTAAATATTAGTATATTAGATCTTGTTCAATTTGTTTTAATGAATATTTTCAAAATATTTTATTATAATTTTTACTAATAGACAATTAAAGATATTAGTGAACAAAGTTGTACATTGACGTACATGCAGTGGTCAAACAAGATCTTATGTAGTATAATTATAGCAGTTGGGATACTTAACCAAAAATAAATTAAAATTTGTTATACAGTTTTTTTTTTTTTGACAAAAAATTTGTTATACAGTTAATCAAGATTGTGTGGACGCTTACCACAATGCTCCAAATTATAGGGACCTCAAGTTTTCGTGAGCTACAAGAAATTTAAATTTTAGTGATAAATAAAATTTGTCACTAAAAATTAATTGTTCGTAGGTAAATATCGTTCGTGGGCATATTAACTTTGTCTTGTGATGTACTCAAATATTTTGCGTGTCACTCAAATATCTAATAGTTGTTTTTACATTAGACTATTAGCTATAGCTAACATCTCTGGGGAAAACTTGGGTTACAAAGTAAAAATACAAGACTCCTACAAATTAGGATGGAGTGAACCATCAATTTAGTAATTGACTTGGTAAAGAACTCTTAAATATAGGTTGTTAACTTTGTGAATATCTCAAAAAGATTCATGATTTTATCAATATGTTAAGTTAGTCCCTGTATTAGCCACTTACTATTAATTAAGTCATTATATTTTAATAACTTATTATCAATTTGGTTGTAATTAAAACTTATTACTCTTTTGAAAAGAAAAAAAATATTAGAGGCCCGGGGCTCCAAATTATTTGAGACTCTAATTTATTTTTTTTGGGTTACAATGTGGCTGTAATTAATTATTCATAAAAAATCCATATCATAAAATGTATAATTTATGTTAAATTCACACATAAATATCTTGTGATTTATTAGGAGAATTCAAAGTTAACAATGGTTGACTTTAGAAAAATAATTAAACTTTTACGATATGATAAATTAATATTTGAATTTTAAAAACATGAAGAGTTTACATATAAAGTCTAACACTATCTACCAAAGAATGATTAAGGAAGATGACGCGACTCTCTTATAGCTTACTTAAAATTTTGGGTTTAATTTGACTTGGACATGCAACAGTGTAAATTCTTAGAGGGACTTTGCCGCTTATAGAATACCTAATTTACAAAATAAAAATAATCTAACACTACCTCAAATACAATTACATTCAATTTGTTAGAACTATGAAAAAAACCGCGTTTATTTATTATTATTATTTTTTTAAAATATAACTAACCACTGCTAACATTTTCTGTATAAAAAAATAACTAATATATATACTGTCATACAAGAAAGTAACTCTATTTATATAAGAGTTTTTCAGACATGATATGTCAATGGCAAATATTTTTACACAAACATTTAATATGAATCAATTATTTACCCATGTCATATCATTAAAGTGAAGTACAATAATGAGATAATTTGTCGGAAAACATGATTGATATTGAATAACAATGTAAAATATTTTTACTTACACTATATTTGTGTTCTTTTTTTTTTTTTGTAGACGAAATGACAAAGTAATTGGAAACTCACTCACACAAAGTGGAGTGACCAGGGATCGAACTCCGGTCATAGCATCCGACACTAGCAATTTCGATATTTCTACCATTTGAGCTAGGATTTTTGGACCATTATATGTGTGTTCTATCCTCTCTTTTTTATTTACTTTTACCGTAATATTCATTTTCTCTTTTTTCTTTTCATTTCTATATATCTCTTGCATATAACATTAATTTTATTTTACACAATGATTCCGGGTCTACTTTGTGAACTATGGTTAGCGACAGGCAAATGAATCTCCACAACTCTTTTATATGTCCATATTTTTTATGAACGTCTTTCCTTTTCTTTCTTTCTTCTTTTTAATAATTGGGCAGCCAGCCACCAAAAAGTTTCAAAATGCGAAGAATGATGTAAACTTCCATTTTAAAATTATTATTTATATTTGATATATGCTTGTTCCGTCCAATTTCATTTGCTTCTCCATATCTGTGCATATAAAAATTAGAGGAATAAAGTAAAATGAATTGTAAAAATAATATAATAAAGGGTAAAATTGGAATAGCATAAAAAATATAAGGTGAAAGATTAATTATAGCGATAGAAGGAAAGCATTGAATAATCTTACTAAGCCTAATTATAGGGTAGGGGATGGGTCGAATACGTTTTTCTGGACAGATTCTTCGGTGGACGGGATTCCTTTGTGTGAGTGGTTTAATCTTCTATTTGATTTGGCATAGACCAAACTACGAACGGTGGCTGAGATGTTTCTCTAGGGTGGGGGGCGGACGGGAGGGGGGGTGGTGGAGGCAGGTGAGAGTGTGTGAGGAGAAGATGTTGAGGGAGTGTCAGTCTTTACTTCTAAACTTCTCTTTGTAGGCTCAGTCATCAGACAGGTGACATTGGCAGTTTGATCCTGATATAGGATACACTGTCCGTGGAGCATATCAGCTCTTGACTTCTCAGGTTTTGACTACTATGGATGATGCGGAAAAACTCATATGACATTGTCAGGTCTCCGTCTTCGTGTGACGTATACTACATGACAGGTTACCCACAAAAGCAAACCTAGTCACTCGCAACATCCTATCTTAGGCAAATGGTTTATGTGTTTCTGGTTGTGGAGCGGCCGAGTCGGCCCAACACCTATTCTTCTCCTGCAGTACTTTTGGCTCTATTTGGGCGTTAATGCGTTCGTGGATTGACATCACATCGGCGGATCCCACTTCTTTACATGACCACTTTGTTCAGTTTACTTATTCAGCAAGTGGATCTTGGGCGCATCGTTCCTTTTCACAACTCATTTGGCTCACTTGCGTTTGGGTTGTGTGGACGGAAAGAAATCATAGATTGTTTAGGGGCTCACAAACAGTTCTCATCAATTGTTGGACAAGATCAATCTTTTTTCTTTTAGGTGATTGAAGTCGACGAGTGTTACTTTAACTTCAAATCCCCATAGCTGGTGGTCTAGCTAGTCTTATGATTTGTTTGGGTCTTGTATAATTTGTTTATGATTCCTTTCCTGCGACTCTATGTAAACCTTGTAGTCTACCTCGGTACATCTTGTGGTGATAAGACTGCTTTTATTATGTATATCATTTTAGTTTGTTAAAAAAAGAAAACCTTTTTAATTCCATTGTGGATAGAGGAATTTAGATTGGAACTATTCTGCCCAGTGTATGAATCCATTATAATTATGATTTTCAACTAACGTTTAGAACAGTGTATTTTATAAATAAATAAATAAATTTTAAAAAATAACCGTAAACAGTGGCACATAGGGTCAACCTGCCAATTTTGCCAAAAATAAAAATTAACATCTACATCAATAACTATGTGGGTGTGCCCTTTGTGGAAGAATGATAGAGGATATGTTTTTCTTGAAGAGAGACAAAAAATGTCAAAATGCAACCTGAGATGAATTCTACCAATAAAATAAAATTTTGTGATGACAAACACGGATTTAGATTCTCTAAATTTATTCTTCCTAAAATTAAGGGTATTTCCTCTCTTTTTTTCTTATTTTTTTATTTTGTTATTATAGGAAGTTTTGACAAAATTAACAAATATTAAAAAAAGTTGTCGAAATAATAAATTTATGTTAAAAGTGCGTGACTATTATTAAATTATTCTTTATATATAAATGTATTTATTGTTGATTTTTCACATTTCAAGACAAATTAATACTAGAAATTTGTAAATAGGCTTGTATTTTTTTGAAGAAGCCAAAAGAAACATATTAAACATATAAGTATAAGGTGTGCCTAAAAATCAACCACTAGTACATGCAAAAATCAAATGAAACCAAAATAAAAAAGACGTGAAACTAGATTGGACTTCGTTGGTAACCTATCACAAAAAAGCCTCCAAGCAAAAGTGAAAATTTTCAAAGGCACAAACTTATTCCAAACCATATCACAAAATGTTGACACTTTTCTTTGAACTAGGTGAGCCGACAAATGATCTGCCCTCCAAATTCCGAAATTGCCATGATATTATCCACCAAAATAGAAAAATCGGCCACATGCAACCCCTCGAAATAGTATATTGTTCCTCAATCTTCAAATACACACCAATTAAAATTTGAACTTTGAACATTCCACTAGTTATTTTCTCAATAATTAAAGTAATGAACTAGGTATCAGGAGGGACTATAAGGATCCTGATTGACTGTTGCTGAGCTTTCACCTAGTTCATCGTAGTAACGAATATCAAAAATTGTTTGAGATCTGATAGTTTAAATCGTATAGTTAAATAATACTGTAAAATTATCTCTGTTAGTGATTTAAATTGGACGGATGAGAACTTTAATTGTGTCGCGCAGTTACAACGGATGATTCAATTCTGAACTATAGCACATCTCTTATGTACTATTTATTAGTCTCGTCCTCGTCCCGTGCGCCACTTTCCTAATACGAATTGGTTTCTTTTCACCCTCTCTTTTTTAGTTGCTGTCTCCAAAGGGTTTTTTTATATTAAAATTTACCATTACCATGGGCCAAGCAGAACCAAATTAAAGTTTTAAAATACTCTCTTTGAGTAGATTCTAAGAACTTACAATTACCATGGGCCAAAGAAGAACCAAATTAAGGTTGCAGTAGATTCCATTAAGTTACAAATTAGAGATGTCTAGTTTAGTGTCATTAACTTTAGTATAGTTGTTGTCCTCACTTAATATTTTAATTTCGAGAGGTCAAAGTTGTTAGACTATAAGTAAACATGGTTGTTGTGCATATTTTAAGTTAGTTACGAATTATTGTTTCTTATATTGAATATTTTTTATTAATGATATGAGTAAGTTTATTTCGGTAAAAAAACTAGTCTTTCATTTGCGTTTAAACACTTTCATTTGTGTTTAATCACGGTAGTTCTGTGCTTCGTGTAAAAGGCAGAACCAACGTTAACATAACAATTTTTTGACTTTTGAGATTTCAAGACACACAACAATTTAAAAAAAAAAAATTTAAATTATAAATAAAATATCCTCAGATCAAAATATAATTTTCTTTCAATTCAATTCTACTGTTTCCCCTTTGACTTATAATATAGACCAAATTTTGATTAAAAAAAAATATAGACTAGATTTATTTATTATTTGATATATATGAAAAGTGACTTTTTGTAATATTTAAAATCGAAAAGAGTATAAATTATTATGATTTCTTTCTCCTAAAAGGTGAATGTTTTTAAAAAATGTCATATGTGCACTTACTAAGTTACTACAATGCACCGGAGGAAATTAGTTATGAATGTATGTCGATGAAACCCACATTCTCCTCTAATAGTTTAATGAATTAATTACTTTTACATGATTCTAGAGAAGTTTTGGGAGATACTCTTGGGATCCATTGGTAAAATTGATTGCACTAGTTAACTAACTATAGTGTTCCTTTTGATGTGTAATCGCATTTGATGGTTATGATCTTAACTCATTTGGAATAAAGAAGTAAATGAACGGTGGATAAGTAACTTATTTTCATGATGGAGAATATGCTGTCTTGCTTAAACAAGAACAACACTTTTGCAATTTGACCTAGGTATCTCAGCCGCAATGCACACTATGCTACTACGTACTACTAATATAGTAACACTTAATTCATGTGTCACAATTTGATGTTGGAGTTTTGTGACAATATTTAGCAATAGGTAATATTCCACTATTCTAGTAATATCGTATTCGTATTTTCCATATCAAAGAAAATGTTATTTTGTATATTGTTGCAAAAAGTGCACCAATCTCTTATCCATATCACTATTTTTATATATATATTCTCTCCACCACCTTTGCATAAAAGCTAGGAATATTTTATTAAATTGTGTATATAGTTAGATATTTAACCTCGTAACCATTATAAAACACATGGTAGTCGGTAGATATAAATTAAGGTAAAAAATAAAAGTAAGATATATAGTTTTATTTATATTTTGAAAGTAGTTGACACATTTACTTTCTAAAGTTAAAATATTAGTACATTCAATTTTTACTTTGTATTTGTGTGATTGAATCACATTTGGTTACTTTAAAAAGTAGTAAAATTTTAGGTACTATGCAATTGTATTATATTTGACAAAATAAAATCATATTTGGTTACTTCTGTAATGTATTTTCAAAGCTCTCACATTATACAACTTCTCTAATATTTATTTTATATGTGAAAATGATATGTTAAGAAATAATATTTGAATAATTAAAAGTCGACAATTTTTGGATAAAAACCCACTTTGAATTTTCCACTTCTCTACACTTAAAATGTTTGAATCTGACTACTAGACTATTTGACCAAAAATTAATTAAATAATTCATTTACTATTTTAACTTTCGTCTCCCCATTTCATAAGTTTATGGATTCGTCACTGCTTTTTGTCAAGTTATATACCAGTAGATAAACTCATACACCGTTTTAATAAAAATAAAATAAACACATACATTTTAAATGTGCTGAAGTAAAGAATTACATATTTCAATCCAAATTCTTTAAAATTAATATCTCTCCATCTACCAACTGCAATTACTTGCAAAAATATTATAAGTTTCACAATTACAAACTATATTAAATGCATAGCATAGCCTAGTAATATTATGACTTAAATAATTCAATGACACTTGGAAATAGTGTAAGATTCTACACTAATTTTAAAAATCAATGAATAATTTGTACTGTTTGATAGGAGTGATGAGGTATTACTAGACCACCCAAAAAAAATTGAGGAAAAGAGAAGATGGGTCATTGGTCTCATTTCAGAAATTATTTTCCATTACGTAAGAATAATTTTTAATCGATCCAATAATGAAAAAGGGATATATATGATATTATGAACAAGTGCATGGATACAATAATCTAACAGAAAAAAGAGAGACACTTTTTTTGTGTGTTTTACATATGGCCATTACAAAGTGAATAAGAGAACTCTGTATATTCCCCACTACTTTGGATATGAAGCATGTGAAAAAGCAATTTCAGGTGGCTCCTACATAAGATTTAATAAATGTAATCCCCTCAGAGGTAGGACACATTTTTATTACAAAAAAATTATCATAGCAATAAGCTAAAAGGGATGAAAAAGTTGAAGACAAGATCAGGTTTACCTTTAATTTTTTGATCAGTGATGATGTAAGAAACTGTGGATTTATTGTTCAAATATATAATATCTAGAATGGATTATTGCCTCAGTTTTTGCTTTTCCAAAAAAATAATTGTAATATTGCCACAAAAAAAAAAAGGGAAAAAAAAAGAGAAGAATGGATTTCTAATTAAAGTGCTTCACACAAACCTGATTTTTAATATAAGTTCCGGATAAGAAAGACTCTGTCCTCTTATTTTAATTACTTAAGACAAAAATTAATTATTTTTTAATAATTTTTATTAAAATTCTATATTATCCACTAATAATGAGATAAAAGTTTACCAAACACTAATAATGGTGCATTTGGATTGACTTATAAATTATTAAAGCTTTTCCTAAATTTGGATATTTTATGATGATGTTAATAAAATAATTTATGCATATTTATAAGTTATTCGTTGTATTTCTATAAGCACTTATATTTTTTATTTAATTTTTGGGAATAAAAACAATTATTGAGAAACTAAGAAAAACACATATTTTTGATATGGTTTACAATATTATTGGGTGGACTTTTATCCACAGTTGATTGGGCTCAATTGCAGCCCATCTAAACATGTGAACTTAGCTAAAAAGATTGCCCCAAGATTTTTTTTTTTGAAACAGGTGAAGTTAATTAGTATTTCATCCGTCCCAAAATATAAGTAAAAGTTGGTCAACAAAAGTGAATGTATTTGGTCTAAATCTTTAACCAAATATATCAAGTTTTTTTGACTCACTTTTGCTTATATATTTTGGATGGAGGGAGTACGTGTTGTGGCAAGTGTGAGTGTTAAGTCCCACATTGCTTAAAATAGTGGAGGTTGAACACTTTATAAGTAAGAGCACCCATAAACCTAACGCCTTAAGGTTTTGGGTAAGAGTGTGGTGTCCAACTCACTTGTAGAGTTGTTCTTGAACCCAATGTGGATGATCCCCTGGCTGCCCCCTCGTGATGACCCAACAGTGGTATCAGAGCCGATGGTTCGACAAAGGGTTGAACTGGCTCCTTGTATCGAAAGTCTTCCTGACAAATGTGCTCAGACGGCGTGTCCCGTGTGCAATGTGGCAACGGCGGTGCAAGTGTAGTGTTGCTGAAAAAAGTTTCCGCTTGAGGGGGAGCATATCCTGGTATGGATGGACTCACACTTGAGGGGGAGATTGTTGTGGCAAGTGTGAGTGTTAAGTCCCACATTGCTTAGAATAGTGGAGGTTGAACACTTTATAAGTAAGAGGACCCATAAACCTAACGCCTTAAGGTTTTGGGTAAGAGTGTGGTGTCCAACTCACTTGTAGAGTTGTTCTTGAACCCAATGTGGATGATCCCCCTGGTTGCCCCCTCGTGATGACCCAACAGTACGTAAGTTGTAATGTTAATATTTCTCTTTTAGTAGAACTTTAACTCGAATTCTTTTAAACCCTAACACATTTAACCCTTGGCTCAAACCATACGAACTACTCACCATAATCCTAGGAATGTTGATTGAAGAACTTAGAGCAGATTTTCACAATTGGACCCCAATAACGATGAGCGATGCTGTGTTTTTTGTAACAGGGAGCAAGAAGACTTATACCACATATTCTTTAAGTGTAGTATCACTATTCAAGTCTGGCATTGCATCTTCAACTGGCTGGACACTAGATTTATACATTTTGAAAATGTATGTCAACACTTTTCATTGTTTGGAGATATAGCAAAGGGTAAAAATAGCAAATGTTTCCGACATATTATTTGGTTGACGACGACGTGGAGCATTTGGCGTTTGCAAAATAATATTTTATTTCAAGGAGCTTGTGTTAATATAGCTTCCTTAGTGGATCAAATTTTTTATATTTCATGAATTTGGTTCATAGACCAATTAGGAAGTAACGTCAATTTATCTTTTTTTGATTGGTGTAACAATCCTTTTGTTTGTTTTCAATGCATCTAAAGTGATTGATTTAGAATTGTAAGGGTTGAGTATCTCTTGCACTCCTTATAATTAAATCTTTGCCTATCAAAAAAACAATTGGACCCCAATAACAACGGGGTAGTTGACAAAGTGACATTACCTAGAATGATTCTCACTTACAACTAATTCATTTATATTTCATAAAAAATATATATGATAATTTATACCATGATTCCATGAAAACTACTAAATTTGATGCAAGACATGAGTGTTTAAGCTAGAGATCATATTATGGAGATGAGTTTTTGAGATAATGGTGAAAGGAATGGTTGTGGGATGTGAGCAAAAGAAGGTTGGTTTAATTTTCATAGTAGCTTTGTGACTTGTGGTTCAAAATAGGTCAATTTTAATAGTTGTTCGAAGGGGTGATGGTGAGTGGTTTCACTATAGTGATTTTGGGTTGATAGTGAAATTAAAATGTTACTTGTATTTGGATTGATGGTGACTTAGAGAAAGAGGGAGTGAAGAAATAGTAAAATTGTAGTTCTAATATTTCTTCCTAATGCACGATGAATTTAAAATTTTAAATCTATGAGTGATACACAAGGATCAAGGATGTAATGTCTACATCAACATAAAAATGACCTCATAGATATTTTACAAAATAAGTTCAAAGATATTTTACTAAATATAGTTGAAGACAAAACGAAGAAGAAAAAAACCAATAATGTAGGCGTGAAACTCACCAACTAGGAATAAAAATTTCGTAAAATATTTCAGTATCCAATTTATATTATTGAATTCCAATAAAAATTCAAACAATGTTTGTACCAAAAAAAAAAAAAATTCAAACAATGTCATATTTTTATTTTTATTTATATTTAAAATATTTATATTTTAATTAAATAATTTTACTTAAAAAATACTGGAACTCAACAATATAAGTTAAGTGTCTAAAATTTACATGCAAACTTACTTAAAAACTAATCGGTGAAAGCATTTTTAAAATTATTTTGATGGGACATTGATGACTAAGCTAAGAGGGTCATCAATTTGTTTTGACATGAACATGGCAATGCACGATTAAAAATAATTAGTTATGACAAAATTATTTCTGCAGTTCCTTAACTTAATTTTAAATACTATTACTAATAGTTTTGTGTTTTAATTTTTTCCACGTCATTTCCATTTTTTTAGTCCTTTATTTATATTTTTGTATGATTTTGTAAGCTTTATATATATAGTATATATTTTGGAGCATAACATATATTTAAGATTGAGAACACAGAGAAAGAAAACCATAGATTTTAAACTAAAAATTGATATCCAAACATAAAAAATTGACAAAGGTGTCACAAAAATAAAAAATAAAAGACTACATTGTTACGTTAAAAGACTATAAGTGTACTTTTACCAAAAAATATTGAAGTACTATGTAATTTTTTTAATTTTAATTCTTGAGTACTCAAGGAAAAGAGCTTTGATGATTGATAAAAGATAAGTAAAGTTTAACCGATAAATACTTTAACGTGAAGCTTATATACTACTCCTTAATAATTTTAGGGTATTTATTTAACAACAAGTGAGAACAACTCGCATAAGTATATTCGCAAGTGGGTATCCACAAGTAACTTTTAACAAACTTTTGTTTCATATATATAAATAGTTTGTTCTCTTTTGTTGTTAGATAAATACTCTCAAATGATTAAAAATGATTGTAGAAAAAACTACATTCTAACTAGTAACCCCTCCAAAAACTATATTTGACTAAAAATGGATATTGCACGCATACGGTTTTTTTTGCTTGTTTTTTTTTTCTCCTCTCCTAAGTTCTAACCCTAGCCGTCACATTTCTTTTTCTTCTTCTTCTTCTTCTTCTTCTTCTTAGTTTATCAAAGAGGGGTGGTTTCAGGTCAAATCTTGACTTAAAATCACCCTTCCAAATTATATTTTCTTTCTCGTTATTAAATAAGTGTGATTTTTCACATATTTGTATGATTTTGTGTCTTTTGTTGTCCCGTCCTTGTGCGGTGTATTCTGTTGTGTCGTCTTTGTGCGGTGTATTTTATCTTCCTGTCTTTGTGCAGTGTTCATTTGTTTTAAGTTGAAGGATTAGATCTGATCAAGTGCAAATTCATTCAATGTCGACTTTTGTATCATCAACGCTACAGATCTGGAGGCATGGACATTCCAGACATTTCAACATAGTCATATTTGTAGGCTTATGTAATTCGCCGTTTTATGCTATTAACATGAATGTTGTGAGTTTGTTTGCAGATTCATCCTTTTTGTTTTTAGCGAATTTGAATTTGTATTACATCGTTGTACTCTATCAATTTAAATGAATGAATATTCTTTATTTTTTTTTAGTAAAAAAAAAAAAAAACTAGCAAGAGACCCATGCATGATGCATGGTTCAAGCGAATAATCAAACATGATATTGCATATTATTTTTTTTGGTACAATTGCAGATATTTTTTTCCTCTTTTCCTATAAAACACAATAGTATCACTTATCAAATTCAATTTTGCTGATGTAGTCATAAAGTTCCCAATCAAATATCTATACTCAAAAAGTAAAACATTTATTTAGGCATGATTAATAATTATATAAGATTCTAATTTGTTTTGACCAACTAATATATTTTGACTATGATATTTAAGAATTTAGTTTGTTGATATTATATGATGATCAAATTTAATTTCAAAAATACCCCTGGTACAATTCAAAATTAAAATGGGTTTGGAAGATACAATCTAAAAACGCCTAATTTTGAAACGTATAGTTAATTCGGATTGTAACTTTTGCAATATAAAAAATTTGAAAAAAAAAATACTACTTCGGAATGTACGTTCCACAATTAGTTAATTTCAGATTGTAACTTTCAAAATATTAAAAAAATTTAAAAAAATGTCACTTTAAAACGTACGTTTCGAAATTAGTTATTTTGAATCCTACCATCCAAAACACCTTTAAAGGTAATTCGGTTAGCACGGGGGCATGAGAACAATATGCATGGCAGAAGAGCAATTTTCCAATCAATTTTGTCCTAGTTGTTTATATTTAGGTGTGGACTATGGGCGACTTTGGGCCCCAGATGTCAAATTCAACCCAAACCGTGTAGTATATAGAGGCCCATTTGTATCCATTGGACTTCTTTTTTTTTTAATTTGAGCGGATTATAGTCAGAAAAATTAACTTCATACCCTCCGTTTATACTCCTAACTCCAAAACACATGAACGTCCCTATATATAAGTAACAGACGTTATAAAGGTAGGGTATTTTGGGAGGTGTCCGCTATTTAAATAACGGATGAGAATAGTATGGTAATTTCGTAGGACGTGCTTGAAAATCGGTAGAATGACAAAACATTGCAGATCTCTCTAATTCCCTCGAAAGTTAAGGGATATTTAGACAATGCTATCACTAAAATGAGACCGGGAAAATTACTTCAACTCTCGCCGGATCTTTCCAAACACAAAAGATCATATATGAATATTCAAACTGAAACTTTTATTTTTGAAAAGAACCAGAACTATTTGAAAACACGTATAAAAAGAGACTTATTAGATATATAACTTCTATGAAATCGATGATGCTTAAACAGAAATTACACATATAAAACACAAAACTAACTATGCTATAATATAGTAGATGGAGAGTATATGAATTGACATCTCTACCCCCCATATATAACATTTCACATGATTTTGAACAACACACATGGGAGCAGAGGGAAATATATAGAAACATAGACATTACATGTGCACAAGTATGTATGTATCCCTTCAATTTATCAAACATCTCAAATCAACCCTCTTTCTGTTGCTGTAATTCAATGCCTTCCCTTGGTTCTACTTGTTCCTGTTTCTTCTCTTGTTGTTTCTCTTCCTTATTCTCGCCTAATTCGACATCAACCATGTTTTGAGTAGGAATCACTATTACCTGTAGCTGATTGTCATTGATATCTTCTTTGTGTTCCGGTAGTTTTTCATCATTCACAGGCTTGTTGTTTCTGTATATTGCATACAACACCATCTGAATTGTTCCAAATGTGATACCCACAAAGTTCGGAAGCTGTTCATTAAAAAAAAGGGGGGAAAATTATGAATAATGAGTTTAATTTAATTTTTATACAGTGTCAATGTGAAAAATGTTACACTTTCTTAACACATCATAATCAATCATCCATGTTTGTGATAATTGAAAGCGGTTAAAATAAAAATCAAACCCGGACTTGAACCCTGAATCTCTAATTCCTTAACTTTTAACTCAATTAGCTTAACTAGTTGAGCTACATATCACACTTACATGATGAGATGAGAATTACAATCAATCGTTAACGGAATAGCCGATATCGGAACCACTGATATGACCACTAATATGTTAGTCGGGTCTTCCTTTGCTTGATCACATGCTCACGATTTGAGGTTCTCAATGGTGCAAACCACAAACGAGCTTATAGCCAGAATGACGGCTTGATATTTGTGTGACGGCAAAGGAAACCTAGCCTAACTATTTATATAAGATAGCAACCCTAGTCATATTATTTATCGTGTACACTAGACGTTGGGTCTACACTTTGTTTCTACACGAATCAAAATTGGTGTCTAAAGCCCATTATTCTTGATCACAATTATCGGGCCTAAGCATCATCAAATGAATCACAACAATATCAACCCGTTTTTATTAAAACAAAAACTCACAATTGATTGTAGCCCACAAAATATTAGAAAATGTTCTAACACAATTAGCTTAACTAGTTGAGCTACCCATCGCACTCTAATGATATCAGGTTTTTGATGATTGAAAGTGAAAAAAACAAACACTAAAAGTGTGTATTACTTCCTCTACAAAATTGTTTTGTGAAAAAAAAAGAAAAAACCACAAAATTGTTTTAAAATAACAGTGGTTTTCTTTTTTGATATAAATTGTGTATCTTTTGCACGTAATTACAAGAACTAATCTTTTGATCGCTGACTTGAGCATACATCAACGTTAAAATAATTGTGGTTTTAGTTACTAGTAATTGCTTGACACAGATTAATTAACTGGAGTACTTACCGTAACAAAGATATCTTTGAGGAGAATACCATAAGTGAGCCATGTAATTGCACTTATTGTGAGAAGGAGTGAAAGAGTGAAAGGCATAAACTCTACACTTTTGGTGCGAATAACCACTCTCTGAAATTGAACAAACATTATCCATGCATAAGCACATGGTGATTATGATCAGTATTTATCAAATATTATTATCACCATAACAAATTATAAGAAGAATTAATTAAGCAAATTTTATATACTCACAATAATGCTTAAAGGTGCTGCAAAAACACTAGTAGAGAGGACTACACAAATCCATCCAAGAAGTTCAATACGGGCAGTTCTTTCTTTTGCTAGAACGTGTGTAAGAACAACAACCAAGCAAATTCCAAACAAGTTTAACAAGCAAACCAACTTCAATGTGAACATCTATAAGAAAAAACTAAATTAATTAGTAATTAATTATCAATAATTAATTGACTACAAAAAAATAAAAATAGCTAAAGGAATTAGAGACAGAAAAAATTAAATTTGTCGCTAATCTACTCATCACAATATCATATGAACTGATGTCAATTATATCATGCCACTTTTTTAACCGTAAAAATAATTCACGCTGGCCGGACTACTTATTAAGTTATAAAAGTAGTCGACCGTAATACTAGCCCTTATTAGTAATAATCATTATATCATACAAATCCCATGCAATTATGCTATCAATTTTTTTCAAAATATATAAAAAATATCAAAAACATCTTAATTATAATAAGGATGATATATAGGAGCATGCTTACCCTAGCTTTTTTGGGGCAGTAAGTCATATAGATGGCGAGGTAAATTGTTTCTATGACACAACCGAATGCATTGATGGTGATGATAAGCATTTCACCCGTTTTTATGTAAGCATAAAATATCCAAAGCATGGCACTGAAAAGTGCAGCCACATATGGAACTGATTGAAAACCATCGGTTTTTTTCTTCTTACAAATTCGATAAAATATTGATCTGCATAACCATACATGTATTGGTTTATTAATCATTGTTATGCATATAAAAATATATATATAACGTTGATGAACTCGTGTGCTTAAAAAATTAAAATACTCACACGGGTGCTATAAAGCAAAAGAACGAGGCAATGTTACCTACAACATTAAACAACAAAAGTTAGAAGGATATGGCATGCATACTACAAAAGTTAGAGTTCACAATCAAATTTTGAGCGAAAAAAAATTTCTCATCAATTTTTTAAAATTAAATTCTCTATGTCCGATTTTTTAAAATTAAGTTCTTTTTTTATCTAATACAGTAGCCTACAACCAACTGCGCTATAAAGTCGATTGTTCAGAATCTTTATGACTAAAATGTTTAAAGAGTACTAAGTTTAGTAACAATATTAAAAATAAAAATCATATTTTGTTTCCAGTTAATTTCTAACTCTTTTTTTTCAAAGTAAAAGAAAAATCCTATTAAAGGTAAAGTTTCTCTATATAAAAAATACCTATAATACCAACGACAAAAATCATAGGATTGTCATTGTGAGTCATGGTATCGGAATATGTTTGAGTAATATTCCTTTTGTAGGTTGATGAGAAGAGAAGAGAAGGAAGGTTTTGAAGGCAAGCTAAGCTAGATAGCTTAAAATGTTCACCTCCGCCACAATAAAATATAGTATCAAGGTCCCTTATATATAGGGCAAGGATTTTTCACGAGACACTATTGAAATAAACATTATGAAATTAACTAACTACATGAGTCAAAGATGATTAATTAATTAATGTCCAAAACGTTGCAATATGAGGTACACAAAATCCATGATACTACAAAATTTGAGTGTGCCAACTCAGCACATTATTGTATCTAGTTGGTATGATGTGGTTCTTCAATTAATTCTTGGGCCGTCCCTTCACTTATTAATTACATAGTGAAAATGCCTAAACGTTCTCACCTCACGTGACTCTTCTCCATTATTTGCTACCCTTTTCCCTTTCATAATTCATGCAATTTTGTTAGGCAGAACAAAGTGTATTATGTAGTTAGTTTACCATGGATTGATGATTAAAAATCAACTTGAATTTTGATGCTAATTGATTGCTACGTACCTTCAATTAAAAATCTAGGGTCGATCTCGACGATCTTATGATTGAGATTGTTTTTTAAGGAAAATGTTAGAGTTCCATTTAAAAAAAATTATTTATTTAAAAAATTAAATATTTTAATTTATAATGCATAAATTTCATATTTTTTCATCATTTTTTTTATAAAAACTTACTATTCAAGAGTGTCTCAGAAACACTTATTAGCAATACCATATTTGAATAATAGATATAGATAGTATAACGAGTACTTCTATTTAATACAATATTAAGAAAGAAAAATAAATGATGCTCGATCCATTATAATTATAAGGACGAGATACAACAACTCAAAATAAAAAATAAAAACGATACCACTGAAAATTAAAAAAAAAACGATACCACAACAAGAACCTATATAAACAATATTCAAAATTTTACTCAAAACCTTACGAATATAATTATCCAAAATTTTATAAATAATATTGAGATTTATTAGAGTCTTCATATTTAAGATTTATTAGAGGTTCGACCTCTGATTCTACATATAAAATGCGATATTCTTATCAATTGAGGTAAACTCATGAAATCAGTAAAGTGAGATTTTTTTTATCAAGTAGTCTAGTGAATAAGTGAGATGATCGAGATTTAAACTTTCTACTATCAGAACATTAAAGTGAGATTTTTATTTGTAATGAATAGAAAATCCACATATCTTGAAATAGTTGTTATAAAATATTAACACTATTTTAATTATAGTTAAGTGTACTAGTAGTAGTAATTCTGTCATTTCAATTGTTGGTATATGTTGGTTGCTTGGCTAGCTGGGTATGCCAATAAGGAGATAAGCAATCCGCCGCCAAATAACACAGCTGAGCTGAGTCACCTCAATTATTACCAAAAATAGGCAACCGAATTTTCATGTGCTGTGTTTAAAATGAGACAGGTGTCAAAATGAGGTGAAACCCTATCACTGTTTCATTACAGCTTGGTCTTTATTGCTTTTCCATTTCAAAGCATCACATACTATTGAGATGGATGTTGATTGCCTCTTGTAACAAACAGCACAGTTTGCCGCAGTAGCCAATCACAGTTATTCATCTCAAATATAAACTGTTCAGATTAAATTGAATAAAATATAGTTAAAGTGATATCAACCGTCCATTTAAATCGGACGGTCCCGATCTGTTACAGCAGCCTACTGTAACAGCGGGTAATCCGTTTCCCTATTGAGATGAGATTTTGCATAAAATATTTAATGGTGTTTGTTTATAAGCAAAATTTAGTTATGCAATTTTAAGATACTCAAAAAAGAAATTACAAAAAAAATCTACATCAAAGATTTTGGAGACGCAAATTAAAGAGGCCAGCTCCATCTCAATATACCTAAGAATTCACTATCCCTCCAAGTTCTTTTATAAGAAATATTTAATTTTTGTTTTTTCTAATCTATCCTTCATAACTTAAAAATGTTTACCATCAATTAATGAGAAAACAAATCATATGCAAATTCCATATACGAATTCAAATTTTTGTTACAAGTTAGTTGCATGTACCACATATAAATTCACTTATTATGTGATTTGCTCTCATTGGTTGATAGATAAATACTCTCAAATTATAAAGGGATAAAATAAATCTCACCTTAATTTTTTTAGTTTCGTTGAATAATTGATATATTTGATTTATATTATAGACCAAATACAATTATTTAATAAATCTAAAAATTAAATTGATTTTTATAAAAAAAAAATATAAGAGAGAGTAACTTATATCAAAATGAATGAGTATGTAAGCTATTATTACAAAAAGAATGCGTATATATGTGATATTTATTCTATGACAGGTCGTGGGTGATTATGATACAATCATACAATTACAATTATTAGATGCATGCAGATGAAATCATCATAAATAAAAAGTTAGTTATCTCATGAAGCTTTTGACTGCCACCCGTGTTACGGTGGAATTCAATGTCTTGCCACCCTTGGACTCGTGATAACTGTTGGTAGTAGATGATATAAAATCGGTTGCAGCTATATATAGGTTTGGTTTGTTATTTTTTTTTATGAGGAATAATATTTGGATCACAACTAATTTTAAACAATTTTAGGGACAAATTTTTTTTTCTTTTTTTATTGGACAATAATAATAGAGAAAAAAAAAGACTGAAGACAAAATAATTGTACAATGAGAGTTTGAGAGAAATGATTATCATAAAAATTGTTTAAAAATGGTTGTTCGAATATCTTATGTAGTTTAGTCACTAAAATTTTACTATTTCAAATGAAGACTTTATTTTAAAATGATATTGAAACTTTGAACTTTCATGACATAAACTAATAGAGATCAAGAAATAGTACGAGGACAACGAAGCCATATGCATGATGACTGTAATTTGGTCAATAAAGGCACCATAAGTATATATATCTAACCAATCAGTTAGCATTAGCACAGACATTTCCATTACACAAGGAATGAATAAAACACATAAGGCCTAAGATAGGTTACATAGAACTCTAATGTGGTCAACAATTAAAGCATAAGGGTGAGTCTAAGGGACACTGTCTTCAATCATGTATCAACAAAGTCGTTTTAGAATCAGATTCACAAATGACTTTCTTGTTTCCACGATTGCAAATCAGAACCACACCATGGGCTATTAGCATACAATTTTCAAAATATTAATGGAACTCAAATTATTATATATTTGCCTCTTATTATAACTTCATTTTACAATTTTAACATATATTAAATATTAAATGAAGTAGTATATTTTTTGTATACAAATGCTCTTATTAAATTGTTGAACGCATTTTAGTCGTATCAATTAGGGATATATTTAAAAATATTAAAAAATTAAAATTTAATGGAGAAAATCATTAGCGTCCGCCAAATTGACGTAATGATGACGTTAGTAGCGTTTGTGTCGGGGCAAACGCTAATAATTTTGAAGCTACAACACATTTTTCTTTTGTGGTCAAAGTATTTATAAATTTGAAGGTGAAAACTTTCTGGTATTTCGAAGTTTAGTTTGGTATTGTTGTATTGTATCACATAAACAAAATTCAATGTGATGTTATATTTTTATATTAGTTTATATTAAAATAAATTTAAATTTTAAATGAATTTAACCAATAAGTTCTTAAGAATTTACTCAATTTGAAGATGTTGCTTCCTTTTAGGAAAGATAGGAGAAATATTTATATAGGCGGCACATTAATCCCAAATAATTACTATTTCTTATGTAATAAATTTATTTTTATTTTTTCAATTTGTGTGTGTGAGTCTAAATATTTGTAATTTAGTCTCTTTTTCTCTTTGGGATTGAGCCCTCAGCTATATAAAAAAAGAAAAAAGAAATTTTGTGCTCATGTAAGGTTTTCTAACATGTTTGGCCTATTTAGTAAAAAACAAAGATGATAGTGATCCTTCTTGTAAAAAAGAAATGATAGTGATTCTTGTTAACCAAATCTTAAATGAATTTTTTGGAATTTGGCCGTCTGTAGAGACACAAATAAAAGGAACAAAAACGATTTTTTGCAATTACGATTTGAATGTGATTGCTTTATCACTTTGTGGTTGTAGTAATTCATACAGGAATTTTAATTCTTGACGCCATTAATCTAGTACATAAATATAAGTGATATAGCTCTAAAGAAACCAAAAAGGAAAACAGAAGATTCGTAGGCTCCAATTTTTCCAAGTGACCCATACATAGGCCATAGCCCGCCACACCAAATTTTCAATATTTAAGTATTTTTTTAAAATAATTATCTATTTAAATTAGAATTCACATGTCTATCTAATTAATTAATATGTATTATACACAATAAATCAATAAATTATTTTCTATCATATTCTACGGGTAATCTAGCTCAAATTAAGGATAAATTTTTTAACTAAATATACGGATATATATATAAGTTTTAAGATTAACTTAACATATCATGCTACTTTACCAAACACTAGATATTGAGACAAAATATGATACACTTGTTAGAAATAATATAAAACCATTGACGTAGCCTTTCCTAACAGCTTAAGCTTTTGGGAGAATTGGTTATTTGACATGGTATCAGAGCCTCTATGACTAAGTGGTCTAGAGTTCGATCCCCGCTCCCCTCACTTTCTAATTAAAAGTGGAATTTAAGCATATGACTAAGTGGTCTAGAGTTCGATCCCCGCTCCCCTCACTTTCTAATTATTGACGTAGCCTTTCCTAACAGCTTAAGCTTTTGGGAGAATTGGTTATTTGACAACACTTATTATATGATGTCTCTTATTTTACACACCAAACAAACCTTAAATGTTTACATGGGGCAAGGATCTTTATATTGGTGATGTGTAAAGGACTATATTTCACAAAAGATATATATAATTGCTGAAAATATTGAATTTTAATTTATTTATTAAGATGACTTGTAAACTCAATACATTGAGGTTTTAAATGGATTGGAGGTGTGGTGTATTTCTCCCTTTTGTGATTGTCCTTAATCCAACTTAGATGAATCTATGATTTCAAAATGGATTGACTCTTCTTATTTCGAAAGTAAAATCTTTTATTTGATGAAAACCATAATCAAATGAATGAATGACTCACATTAAAGAGAATATAATATATATTGTTGTGTATCAAATGCTATCAAGTACGGATACCTCTATGATTAGGCGTGTCGCGATGTCCGACACTCGTCCGACACATATCGGATAGCTCAATTTGGTGTTCGAAAAAATTTATTTTTTTCTTTACTTTGACACTTCTTTGATCGGTGTCTGACACCTGTAAGACATTCATACACACGTGTCGGACAAGTGTTCCCAAAAAAATTGTTTTTTCTTTGTTTATACTCTCTTTAGACATATATCAGATATATCTATGAGAGTTAAAAATGTGTCGAAACAACATCATTGATTCAAGAGGTATTGAAAATATTACATTTTGATTACAACATTTTTAGCTTTTTCAATAGTAGAAGGATAAATAAAAGTAAAATATTATAATACTTTGTTTAATTATTTCTTTTAAGAAATAACTTCCTAAACTTAAATTTACATGTATATATTTTGATTTTCAATTATATAATTTATAAATATGTAGCGGTGTCGATGTCCTATATTTTTTATGTTAGCGGTGTCGTGGTGTCCGTGCTTCATAGATCAAATGTGAAGTTAAAAGTTCACTCAATAAATAATTATGACCATAGAGGAAAGGACTATTAATTTAGATAAGCATGGACTATATATAGATTACAGCAGAAGGTCTATTCAACTGTGGCTCAAAAATAGCTAGGCAGGCCAACTTGAGTGAGTTGGAATTCATACAAAGAGTTTTTTTTACTCAAACAAAGAGTTAGAATTCGATTAATTGATATCAATGAGAATTGGACAGTGCAATATTGCTGCTGCTAGTATTCAAACTCTGAATGTTCAATTTTGCTGTGCTTTGAAAGAACGTGACCTTTCAATTCACACCAAACTCGGAGTAACATAGTGTATTTTCTTTCTCCATAATTGACACTGATCTTAGTGACCGAGAAGATTGGTCAAATCAATATTTAATCAAGAATAAGTGAAAGATTTAGAAACAATGAATAATATACACTTTTATGCTAGAGAATCTATGTTTTGGATGGTAGTACATAATTTGAAGTCATACCCCAAATCTCAATTATTTAATGGTGATTAATTTCAATCGAAATATTTGTAAGATACATAAGATAAGTTTTCTCCCTTTCAATAAAATGAGATAATATCGACTTAATAGTATATTTCATTTAACAACAAATAAATTAATTTAAGCGGTAAAAAACTTAGATTTCATGTCTTCCTTTGGTTATGAGTTCGTTCTCCAATTCTTGCGTATCGAAAAAATCAATTGAGAGAAGATAACTCATCTTATGTCACGCATGTTTCTGACGGCAAAAAAGTAACACTATTTATTAAAATAAATATAGTTGATTCTATTTTGAAAAATTCAAAGCCATACACGTACGTTTACATTTGCCTAAACTTCATGAATTGAATGTGTGTGAGGATAAATGTATAATAATAATTGGTATATCACTATCATATGTTAAAAAAATAAGTAAGTACTGTATTATTATCATGGCTTTGTTTGTTGTATATATACCTCCCACAATGATGGGGGGTGATGGACCCGCCTAGCCCACTAGACACGGCTCGCATGAAGCTCATCGCAATTCATATCAACCATATCATTGAAATTTCATTTCATGGAAATAAATTACTATACAAATGCATGCTTTAGGCTCATCTAAGGAAAAACCCCTCCATTTCATTCAATTGATTGCACCCTTATATAAATCCTTGTCTCTGTGAATAATTAATGGAAGCCACCTTGTCTACAGGCCACAACGATGGTGCCACTTGGTGAAACATGAACATGCATTGGCGTCTATTATTTTAGGAGGCATTGGTGTCTTTTATTATAGTTGGCTTATTAGAATAACAAAAAAAATACTGTAATAACAATAAATCCATTATTTTTTGTGAGACCTACTATACCCTTCTTAATTTAAGCTTGTTTATCCATCAATTAATGAGAATAATTTATATAAGTGAATTTGCATGTGACACCCACAATTAACTTAATTATAACAAACTTTTGAATTTGCATATGACTTATTCTCATTGGTTGACGGGTAAATACCTTCAAATTATAAATGAGTGGATTAGAAAAAACTTAATAAAACACCGTTATGAATTTTTATTGAATACTGTTAGTTTTAACATACAGATCTCAATAACATATCAAATGATTTTCATATCCGAAATTGACTAGGGCTAGTATTTGTATAACCACCAAATTAAAATGATCAGGCTTTTGTCAATACAAAATTTAGTTAGGTAATTATTGTTCTCTGTTTTAAAATAAGTATGTTTAAAGTTTTTACATACTAGTACATATTAAAAAAATAGAAAATGTTAATATGTGTGTATAGAATTTTTTTTTTTGGCGTAAATTCGTTATCCTTTGCGCACAGCTACAAAGATTAATCCGTCGAGCTTTGTGGAACTCAAGTGGATGACAAATTCTTCCTAAGAGTTTTAACATTGATGCATTCATAAGGTAGAGATCAAACTCAGAATCTTGGTTAAACTATAATGAGATTGACAAAGAAACTTGTGAAACTCTTGTTTCTTGAATAATTTTTATTTTAATTTTTGTGATTTAATGGACAATTTAGGCAGTTCGATGCAAATTTATGAACAATATTATATTTTATTACTGACATATGAAGACAAGTGAAAACACCAAAAGTCATGCAAGACTGATTATTGTGACCCTTTAATAGCGTTTGGTTTGGATATTGTAACAATGATATTTATAAGTTGGTTGTGCAGCAACATGTAGTTGATTGATCTCAATTAGAATTTACAATGTTGGTTCTAATGAACAGAGAACCCACCATCAAGAGACTTCAACTGGGTTCCACTTTTGAACGTTCGAAACTACATTCATGGTGCATTTGCTAATGATACTTTAAACAGGTTGGCTAATGATTTGAATGGGAACAAACCATTTTATTTGTTACTTGGTCTGGAGCTTGAAACATATACCAGAAAGAGTTTACCACGTAGGATACCATACCTGCATTATCCTAAATATTGTTGAAAATCAATATAATTAAGAACACTTACATCTTAAATATATTTTCAAACATATCCTCGTCATATATAGTGAATTCACTTGCATTACACTGATATCTCCCACACAGCAAACACATGCATCAACAACAATAATAAAACCACACATAAATGTAAACTGGACACAACTTAACCAATAAATTGCACACAACTAAACAGAACTAAAAATAACAAAAACATTAATCAATAAATAAAAACTGAATTGAAGATGTAAGTAAAAAAGATCAATTAAATAAAAAACTCTATTGATTATTTAGTGTTTGACATCACCGCTTAATACTTTGATCCTTGCACCGTTTGTGTTGTTGCCAAAATGTGTAACAAATTTAGGAGTGAATAGAGACAAATATAAAACAAAACAAAAGAGATTAGATATAAAAAGAATTAGTTAATCCATTTATGTTTCTCCAGCGATAGATTAGATACCAGGCTTTTTTGTTTATAAGTAGTTGTTAAAAATAGATTAGATACCAGGCGATAGATTATACTAGGTAACAGAATGTTTAACTGCTCTCATTCACCAGGCTGTTGGTAGGGGTGACTTTCATGGAGTGAGGATCTCAGGCTGTTGGTAGGCGATAGATTAAATCAGAAGTTTTTATTAGTCGGAATATGTCTCAGGCAGCTAAAGAAGATCTCTCTCGTATCCTTGGTGTCAAACTTGTATTGGGTACGGGCATATATCTTGGATTACCGTCCATGGTTGGCAGAAGTAAAAAAGCAATATTTTCCTATATCAAGGATCGTATTTGGAAAAGAATTAATTCCTTGAGAGGGCGTGCGCTGCAGGCAAGGAAATCATGATAAAGTCGGTTCTGCAGGCAATACCCTCCTATGTAATGAGTATGTTTATTCTTCCTGCTTCACTTATTGATGATATTGAAAAAATGATAAATGTTTTTTGGTGGAGGAACGGTAGTACTAATAATAATAATACTAAAGGTATTCATTGTTAGCTTGGGAGAGACTTGCTTGCCCGAAGGCTTATGGGGGTTTAGGCTTTCGTAATTTTGAAGCTTTTAATAAGGCTATGGTTGCAAAACAAGTTTGGAATATCGTCCAGAATCCGAACTCATTGGTAGCAAAATTAATCAAAGCCAGATATTTTCCACGTTCCTCTTTATTTGAGGCACCATTGGGATACAACCCCAGCTTTGCATGGCGTAGTATGTGGCAAGCTAGACAAATTCTTTCTCTTGGATGTAGGTGGCGGATTGGGAGTGGGGATAATATTCGTGTTATGCATGATCCTTGGTTGCGTGGGAGTGCTAATAGATGGGTGCCCTCGCCTCAACCAGCAGGTGTCTATCAATTATCTGTCAGAGATTTGTTACACGACAACTATAAAGCATGGAATATAGTTAAGGTTCGAAACTTGTTTTCAAGGGATGTAGCAAAGAAGATTCTGGAAACACCACTTGTTAGCTCAGTCCGTGAGGATAAAGTGGTCTGGGATGAGGAAAGAAATGGGTGTTATTCAGTGAAATCCGGGTATAAGTTAGCTATGCGTTACTTAATAGGTAGCGACAAATATCATGTTATGGGCAATTTGAATGGTATTTGGAAAGCTCAAGTTCCGCACAAGGCACGTCATTTACTTTGGCGCTTATGTAGAGGATGTCTCCCGACTCGTTCTCGATTGTTGGAACGTCGAGTGGAATGTACTCTCAATTGTCCTGTGTGTGATGAGGAGATTGAGGATGAACTTCACATATTCTTTAGTGTGCAGTAGCCCGGGATAGTTGGAGTGCAGCTGGTCTGTCGTCTGTCTTACATAATGCTACGTACCAACAAACTAATACTATGGATCGAATTTTCGCTATGTGCAGCAATGAAAGTAGTGATACTGTTGGTAGAGTGGCTATGTTACTCTGGTGCATTTGGCAAAATCGTAATGATAAGCTTTGGAATGATAATGTACATATGCCACGTCAAATTGGAAGACATGCTTTTGATGCTTGGAATGATTGGTACTCAGTACATAAGTTACAGAGTAATAATATGAGCGGGACTGCAGAAGCGGATGTAGTAAGGTGGGAGAAACCAGCTCTAGATTGGGTAAAATGTAACGTTGATGTTGTCTTTGTGTCTGGATCTGGAAGGACCTCGATGGGATTGTGTTTTCGCGATAATAGTGGTCACTTCATGGCTGGTATGACACAATGGCAGCAAACTGTGATTTCATCTGTAGAAGGAGAAGCATGGGCTTTACTTTTAGCAATGGAAGAAGCAAGACATCGAGGACTGAATCGAGTTCAATTTGAAAGTGATTCGAAAGTTTTGATAGAGGCCATTCATATGAAGCGTAGAGGCAACTCTGAGTTTTTGTCAATTTTTCATGATATCCTTAGTCTTATGTCATCTTTTATAAACTTTGAGGTTAAGTTTGTTAGGAGGCAAGCGAATTTGGTTGCTCATACTCTTGCTAGGGCGGCCAATTCTTGGGCTAGCTTCCATAGATTTGAGAATATTCCCTTTTGTATTGAACGTTTAGTTTTTAATGAAATGCAGTAAGTTTGTTTGATTCAAAAAAAAAAAGTAGTTGTTAAAAATGGATTAAATAGTAAACAAAACAAAAAAATGGAACAAATAAAGAAAAATGTGTAAACTAAAAAAGAGTAGTTGGTTTTGGAATATAAAGGAGAGTAGTTTATTTTTGGAAGTTATTAAAAAAGAGTGTGAAGGGTATTTTAGGATTTCCAAAAAAAAGCTACACCAAACCAATGCCTTCCCTTTATTATTGTTATAGATTAAAAATTTATTTTTTAATTTAAACTTCATAATTAGTTGTTGGTGTCATGCATATAATTGATTAGTGGTATTTTTGGTGATTGATATGTATGACTTCAAAATTCATATGTAACGCATGAAACTGGAAGAAAATAAATTGTGTATTATTTATCTAATTTATTCAAAAGTAAAAAAAATGTTATATTATTTATGTTTTCGTCATTTTTTTTTAGGTTACCATGATATTGGTAGAAGTTTCCATCGCCGTTAGCGATGACTAATCTCGGTCGGAAAACCTGTGGGACACATAAGGTGGGTTCTCCCCTCCTAGTCGAATTTTCTCCATACGCATGAGTCAGGAATCAAACACTTGACCACATGCTTAAGAGTACCAAGACCCTTGTCAATTATTATCACAATATGGTAGATGTTGAGGGTCTTTGGGCATGTCCACCTTGTTACTCCTAAATATTTTTGATACCCACAATTCTCTTTAACTTATCTAAAAAAATTAATTAAAACTGTCTAACATTTAAATTTAAAATTAAAAGTAAAATTCTCAATTTTAGATTAAGTTCAAAATTAAATTATCAATCAAGAGTATTCAAATTTGATTTCTAACTTTATCAACATTTGAGTTAATATTTTATTTTGTCAATATACTTGAGTTAGTTTTTTTTTTGGAATATGACACAAAAAGATAAGAAAGTAACAAATAATTCAAACAATTTTAGAATTTAGAATTTTGATTTTAAAGAAAAGATATAACAAAAAAAATCAAAAAAGAAAAAGATATAATTTTTTTTTTGTCTCAGATGAAATGGTAATTCATTGAAATTAGACTCACATATAATTGTGAGATCACGGGTTCGAACCTGAGACACGACATCTGACCTAACAATTTTTGTATTTTTGCGGGTTGAACTAGATATAATATATTTAGCTTGTTAAGATATATGTGTAAATTTCTTATATCTAAATATGGAAATATTTTTTATACTTATGTAATCAACTTTTTAACATTAAATTGCTTGTATTATTTCATGCTAAGTTTATTTATTTAGATAGCTTACCATGTGCCTAAAGAGGGCAGGTTAAATCGTTGCCATAGAAAGAGAGAGAAAATATTTATACCCAATTGTAATGATTTTTGTTTTTTAGGCTCCTATAGTACTCTTAAGCCCCAAAAAAACTTAAAAATACCCCTAATTTTTTGGATTTTGGATGGTTTGGCAGTTACAATCCGAAAACACTTAATTTCGGCACCCACATGCCAAAATTAGTTAATTTCGAATTGTAACTGCCGAAATAAAAAAAATTGAAAATAAAAAACCATTTCGGCACGTAAAATCCGAAATTAGTTCATTTTGGCACCTACGTGCCAAACTTAACTAATTTCAGCACCTACTACCAAACTTAACTAATTTCGGCACCTATGTGCCAGAATTAGTTAAGTTTGGCACGTAGGTGCCAAAATGAACTAATTTCGGATTTTACGTGCCGAAATATATAAAAAGTTGAAAAAAGAGACATTTCGGCACCTACATTCCGAAATTACAATTTTTTTTGAAAAAAATATCATTTCGGAACGTAAGTTCCGAAACTAAATAGGAGTAATTTGGTCAAATCGAGGAACTTTAGAGCAACATAGGGGGACCTAAAAAGCAAATTTCATTGTAATCGCTAATAGTTAGCCCATTTACTGCTTGTAAAAAGAAAAACGAGAGCCCATTTATTTGCACCAAAATAAAAGTGGGCTCGTTTAATTCAATCGTTCAACCATTAAATTACATCTTTTAACGGAATTTTTTTTCTACCCGAACAATTGTTTCTATATCCCAACACATTTTAAAATATTTCAGTTATACTTATACCCTTATGTTACTTTTGTATATTTTTTTTAATTTTTCGTTTTATCACTTTGCCGATAAAAGTCGTTCACCCCTTCATAAGTGTACCGGTCAGACCAATTTTTTTTTTACCGGTATGTTAAATATATTGGTACACTTTTCATATGTGTACCGGAATGAAACATTTTAATGAGTCGGTACACTTTTCAAAAGGATACCAGAATGAAAAAATTTAATGGGTTCCGGTACAGTTTTGAAAAATGTACCGAAATGTTAACGTCTAACTTGTTAAATTTTTCCTGTTTTTTAATTTTTAAACAGATATGGCACAAACCGGCGATACAGGTCAAAACTTGGTAGATACTACAGATGTTTTTACTACGAATGATAAATTTGATACACGAGAAGTTGTTCTGAAATGGGCTGAAGATGTTGGAATTGCCAACAAAGTCAGTATTATTATTACAAGTGTACAATTGGGGTACACTTTAAAAGTTTACCGATACGTAAAAAAAATCTTACTCTCTCATTTTCCCACTCTCAAGCTTGCAGTACACTTGTTTGAAAGAATGTTGAAAATGAATTTTTTTTTTACAGTTTTACCTTTTATATGAGGGCATTTTTGTCTTTTCACATTTATGTGTTGGGGTATAAAGACTTAATTCTTGGGGTAGATAAAAAAATTCCTTTTAATAAGAGTTTGATTGTTGGTAAAAATAAGTTTTGGTCAAGTTTTATTTATTTTATGGTTGAACCAGGATCACTAGTACCTGCTTCTTTTGAGAATCATAAGGTTAATATAAAAAAAAAACTCAACTCTTATTTTCTTCGAATATCAGTTATAGTGAGTTGTCAAAAATATATAAGTTTTTTTCTCATTTTGTACCCATTTTTTTTCTTTTAAAGAATCTCAGTCGTGAAATATATACATAAAATCCATAAAATCTCAAATTTGAGTTATTTAGATTATTGTTCAAACCTCCGAAAGAGCGTAAAACAATGAACTGAATAATCACTTTGAACCAAAAATAGCCATACAAATGAATTTAAACATCATATTTTCACCCAAATCTTAAGATTATTGTGTGCGTGTGTAGTGAGATTATTGCATGTGTGTGTATGTGTAAACTATGTTTATAATTTGGAGTTTGAATGAGAGATAAAGTTATTTCAACCATCATTTTAATGAGAAATTTGATCGATTCAACTTTAATTGAAATTCATTAACCACTAGAGTTCAACCAACAATTAGTAATACATAAATATACAATAAAGTAAATTATCAAAAATTGATCAATGATGTATCCTAGGAGATACGAATTAACTAGTGATCCTAAAGAAAACCAATGACAAGTTTCTTATGCGTTAAGTTAAGCATAGCATGCCCTTTTCAGCTGCTTTTGTTGCTAAATAAAAAGCACAACCCACTTTGGCATAGAATTTATGAACATACAAAATAACTAATCCAAAAAAGAAAAAAAAATAGATTGTTTATAAAAACACTACATTATTATAAATTATAAGCTAGAAAATAGGTGAGTGAGACCCATGTGTAGAACTACTAGTTAGACATTCGTTTAAAGGATATAAGGGTACCTTTTATTGCTGTAGTCCTAAGCAAAGGGATTCATTCAATTCAAACAAGAAAAATATATGCAACTTGGACTTTTTATTTTTTTTCTTACTTTGTTAGTGAGAGTCATTGAAAATCTAATTTACTTTGACAAATTAAAGTAAGGTCTTTAAATCAACATCTTCTTGATGAAGGAAATTAAAGTACCAAAACTTTTTTAATAATGGGGTACAAGAAGAAATGCATGCCCCAGTATATCTTAGCTGACTATATGTCCATGTTAGGTCGTGATTTTGCTTTCTTGATTTCCCCCCTTTTATCAAATTTAATTCTATGTAAACTTTACAAAACAACAACCCTAAATTGAAAGTAGCACAACCGAAATAGAGAATTTGAATTCGATTTCTGATAAAAATAATTTGTGATTAGGCTTTACTTACCTGAATTACTGGAACCCCTTCCCCTGGTAATTAGATGGTTAATACTAAAAAAAAAGTAGCATAACCAAACTATATGTGTGTGTTTGGTTACACATGCTTTCAAAAATTGTTTTTGAATAAATTAATTTTGGTTAAAAGGCAATTGAATGTATATTAATTTATATTTTGATAATTTAATAGATTTAAAAATTAACTTTATATTATTCAATGAACTCGAGGGGGGAGTTTAGAAGGATATACGACTCTCACATGGCAAATTGAAGTTCAAAAGACGCTCCATATTTAGTTTTCGATAGTATATCGAATATGTTAGTCACTTAAGGGTGTGTTTGGTTGGGGGTTTTTGGAGGGGAGAGGAGGGGAGGGGAGGTGATATTTTTTATTAAATGTGTTTGGTTCAATTTTTAGGAGGGGAAGGGAGGGGAGCAAAATCCCTCCAAAAGCCACTTTTTGATCACCTCCAAATTGGGGGGATTTGGAGGGGAGGGGAGGGAATATATTCATAAATTTATTACACTTACAAAATTATCCTCAGTTTTATATAAAAATTCCAAAATTATCCTTTGGTGTCTTCTTCCTCTTTGACTGTGTCTTCACGCATGACTGTTGTTGTTGCCAAAACAACATCACTCTTCTCTCTCGTGCATCCAGGGCCTCTTCTTTCTACATCGTATTACATGTTTGCTTTTATTGCATGTCAATTTTTATGTTTGCCAATTGTTGCTTTTTATTCCTACCATATTTCTATTCAATATAACCTTCTTCCATGGAAGAAATGTCTATTTGCTTTTTGTTACTAATTGAGAGGTTATTGTGTTAAAATTGATGCAACTATTTCATTGAGATTTGTTTCCGGTGGTCGAATATTGGGATTACGAATTGAAATTTCTCAATTAGAATTAAAAAATGGTTCCCTACAAATTGAATTGATTAGTTTTTTTTTTATAAGCATTAAATTGATTGCTAATATTTTATATTTTATCATTACGATTGGAAAATTGGTATCAAACATATGGTTTGATCTTCGTTGAAGGATTATATGTGGTTGTAAAATTATAAGGATAAAAATGTAAATTAGTTATAAAATCTCTCCCCTCCCCTTCGTGAACCAAACATATTTGTAATTAAAATATCAACTCTCCCCCCTTCCAATCTTTTGAACCAAACATGAACGTATCCCCTCACCTCCCTTCCCCTCCCCTCTTATAAAAATCCCTCCCCTCCCCTTCCAAACGTTGAACCAAACAGACCCAGGTGAAGACAACCTAAGGGAAAAAATTTGAGATTAGATAAAAATCAATTTTAAAATAAAAATTGAAACCTAATAAATTTATGCTGAAACCACTAGTCACTAATCCAGACGTATAGTGAGGTAGATAACTAACCTATTAGAGAAAAAGAGAAGCTTTGGCTTTACAAAGATTTGCAGCATGACATAAAGTGAGAGACTCTGAGTCATCTATGCATTTTCAAATTCATAATAATGAAAGGGTGGAGGACAAAAACATATATTATCATATTTTCATATAGCCAAAGAGGGAAAAACTTTAAATACTGTAAATTAATGAAAACAAAATTTTAAAAGCAAATCAAGGATTATTGGTTAGTTAAGTTCTTAATTTAATTGAAAACTTTTTAAAAAATGGAGAAGAATTTTTTTTACTATTAACTAAAGTGTCACTAATAACTGAAGTGTTTTATAACTGATCGACTTCGAGATAATTTAAACTATTTATCTTAAAGTTAAAGATATAAAGTTAAGTTATTACCTAGTACCGAGCTAACACTTTTAAATGTTAATTAAAAACTTAATTTGCATTTTCACAGTTTGAAAATAAAGTGGCCGGAGTTATCTAAAATTGGCGCACATACTTTTTTTCTTCTTCAAAATCAATTGAAATGGTGTGCCATAAAAAAGAACGAGGAAGATTCCAACCAAGTCAGCATCTCCCGGTGATTTCAACTAGCTAGGTTAGCAATTCCAATCAAGAAGACAACAACCCATAGAAATGTATTTAAAAAACAGAGAAAGCAAGAGGGGACAAAAACCAAAACTCATAGAAAACAACATTACTTAACCCTAAAGTAGACATATCACGTCTATTACAGTCAATAAGAAGCAATGCCAAAAGAAGAAAATTATCGACATACGCAACGCAACAACTGTCTTATCTAAAAATATGAGAAATTATAAATCTCATATACTAAATCAACTAAAGAGACAGATTTCTTTTATCTTATTTTGAGATTCTAAGGAACAAGATTAACAAATGTTATGGGAGAATACAAGTTTGATTTCTGCGGAAAATAATATCTTGTTAGGTTTTACTTACCTCGCGGTCAAACTCTGAATTATCATATTCTCTTCCTTCGAAATCATAAGGTTAATAAAAAAAAATGTAAATGTGAATCTTTAAGTAAAATTTAATATAGTTTGATCTTAAAATGTAAATTAAAGTAAAGCATCTAGGATTCTAACCACAATCTTTAATTAAAAATAGAAGTCTTAACCTTTTAATCAGAGGTTTTCTTTTTAACATAGCAATTAGATAATATACATGTATGTTAAGCTAAAGTTGTAATGAGCCTAAAGTCATTGCATTACTTGTCTAAAGGCTGGGCTGACCTTGCTTTCACCCCCACAGGATAATTCATTTTAGTATACCATTAACTAATTGTTATCCTCTCTTTTTTAATTCTTGTAGGGTGTAATTTACATTTATTTCTTACTAATTACTAGTTAAATTAAATCTAGCCCCTTAAGCCACAATATTTGGTCTAATAACGGAGAATTTGACTAATATGTATGAGATCATATGTTCGACTTTCAGCTCCATCGTAAACAAAAAAACCTGACCCTTAATTATTATTATTATATAAAGGTAAGGCATAGCAAAAAGCAGATTATTAAAAAGACCTTTAATGATAAGTAAAGAAAAATTGTTTGTCAAACATGAAACTTAGTATGTTAAGTATTGTCTCCTTTCCACAAAGACAATGTTAGCTTTTATTTCTCTCTCATTATCATCCCATATTTATAAATACCATGCAAACTTAATTCCTTTCTTGTGCCTCTCCTCACCAGTCTCACTTAATTTGAGTTGAATTTAAGTGTCCAATTTTCAGGAGGAAATAATTAATTTGTGTTTAATAAAGAAAATGGATAAGCTGAATTTTATTAAAAATGGAGTGAGTAGATTACCTCCTGGATTTCGTTTTCAACCAACAGATGAAGAACTTGTGTTTCAATATTTGAAATGTAAGATTTTTTCATGCCCTTTGCCTGCTTCCATCATTCCTGAGGTCAATGTTTGCAAGTATGATCCTTGGGATTTGCCAGGTCAGCAACTAACAACAAATTACTATCATTTGTACTCTTTAAAAAAAATTATTTGTACAATGAAAAAATTGTTACTTTTATAAACTCTTTTCATACTTTATATTTTTTCATGCGAGACTTGAATTTTTCTCAATACACACAATATTAATTGTATGTTTGATATCACAGTGAGTATGTCAGAATCATGATGACTCAACGTGATTTTGCATAAACTATAGAGTGTAGCTTTTGAAAAATCACAGTCGGTCATCGTGATTCTGATATATCGAATGCGATACCAAACCTAGGCTAAGTGATCTTCTTTTTCACATTAATTAATTATATAAATAAAAAATGATGCATATATTTGTAATGTCAATATTATTTTATTTTTAATATTGTTCTATTTGATTGATATATAGGAGGTTGTGATGAACAAGAGAGGCACTTTTTCAGTTCAAAGGAATCAAAGTATAGAAATAGTAATAGAATGAGTAGAACAACAAAATGTGGATATTGGAAGGCAACAGGGTCAGACAAAAGAATTTCATCTTCAACTTGTAATGGCATTGTTGGGCTAAGAAAAACTCTAGTTTTTTATGAAGGAAAATCTCCAAATGGGTCTAGAACTAATTGGATCTTGCATGAATATCGTCTCATCAATGTAGAAACTAATCCCAACAACTCAACTCAGGTTAGTTGCTTAATTTTCATCAATTAGATATATATAAATATGTGTGAAAAAAAATCATTATGGAAATTACAAATATATATATATGGATTGATTTATTTATTTTTTTCTTTACACAAATATATCATTTTTAGTCCTGTAAAATATACTATTTTTTTTTTGTTTTTTATCATTGTATTTTTATTTTAATTTATACAAAATTTATTCATATTAAAATTAGTCTATACAATATGTGAATAAGTAATTTTAAATCCTCAAAATAAGAAATAAAATGTATATATATTGCATAACTAATTTTAATATGATTTCTTTTTTTTATTATATAAAAGTAGAACAAATTAAACATTGATAATCAAACACAAACACAAACAGTTGTATATTTTTAAGGACTAAAAATAATAAAAAATTTCACTCAAACTAATTAAAAACAAAAAAGAGTATAGTTGCAGTTGTAGAACTGAAAACATTTTTAGAATCTATATATTTTGTTTTAATTTAATTAATGTATTTGTATGACATGCAGAACTATGGAAATGAGATAGGAGATTGGGTTTTGTGTCGGTTATCTATGAGGAAAAGAAGTTTAGAATATGGAAGCACTAGTACTCATCATAATCATAATGCTACTAATTCGAGATTAATGTTTGATTTTATGATGGTAAACAACAACAACAACAAGACATGTTCTTCTACTTCCTCTTCATGTTCAAGTTCTAGTAACAACAACATTGAGGTCTCTTCAAATCATCACCAAGATGGCTATGCTGATTTTTAATCGATCAACATTCTTAATTAATTAATTTTCTATATCCATTGAAAGAAATGGATCATATGCTAGAGGGTGATCGATCCATGTATCAAAATCAAAATATCGTAATATTCCTATATCCTTGATGTTTTTTAATTTAATATTACGTAGTAATGTAATTTCGTTAAGCTAGCTCTATGTGTTACATAAGCTCAAGATTGAAATGTAATTCAAAAACAAGTTTCACTTGAGACAGTATTCCATTCCCATTATTTAACTTTTTTGGTTTAGTATGGTTACAAAATTTTCACCGCCGTATAACAATGACTAATCTCTATACGTCAGAGAATTTGTGGGATACATAAAGTAGGTTCTCCCGTTTTAACTATTTTTCTTCCATATGCAAGAGTCAAAGATCGAACCAACGATCACTTACTTAAGAAGCTCAAGACTTTTACCACTTAGATTAATTTATTATTGATTTTTTCATTATTTAACTTATCTTCTAAAATTGTATATGTTATTTTTATTTTTTGACTCAAGTAACCATATAACTTGATCATGAAAAGGTTTTTATTTTCCCTACAAAAGCATCGTGTCTTATTATGCTTTACTTTATTGAGTGCAAAAGAAGATGTAAAAGGGTTGTATACCTTATTTGGTGCGCTCCATTAGTGTGCAATGAGCATGCCAAAGTAACATTTTTCTTTTTTTTCTTTTCAATTATATTTCAAAAAAAAAATTGCACGTTGCAAAATTTCACTTCCAAGAATTATACCAGGATATTTCTGTCCAAGATGTGTCATTTTAGTGGCAGTAATTTGACTTTATAACTTCAAGATAAATAATTCAAATACCACTAAAGTAATTGTAAAATAATCATGATTATTTTTTTTCTCAATAAAGGCATAGATGCCTATTAAAATTAAATAAAAGGAAAATAAGAGAAATTACGACTATTTAGGACTAGAAACCCCAAAATATACAATCAAGGGCAAAAACATCTACCTCATTAAAAGTCTTATCAGAAAAATTCAATGGAATAAAACTATGGTGAAAGAAAAAAGAGTGCAGAACGAACAAAAGAAAGAGCTCTTAAAATACATCAGCAAAAGCGATAATCTGGGAGCCATAACCTATTACGGTTAAACAAATCAAAAACATAAGAGGGAATAGAATCCCACCAAATAAAACTATTACTCTGTAGCCCAAGAGAAACAATTTTGTCTACACAACGGTTGCCTTATTTGAAGATATGAGAAACAATAAAGCTCATCTTCGTAGAAACTTCAACACAGTTTAGCCACCTATTTCTTAATCTCAAAGGAACAATGTTGTGGTTCTTGAAAGCAAGAGTAACTATTGAGAGTCTATTTCCAACCAAAGAGATAAACAACCATGTTTTGAAGCTATCTCAATAGCATGCATAGCTCCAATAAACTCCGCATGAAAAGTAGTAAATATATTTAAGTTTTAAGTAAAACAACCCGCAACATCAACATTGTTATCTCTGAAAATAATCATTATGTCACTATATTAAAAAAAAAATTAAATATTGCTCAAATAATTATTTTATATTCAAAGCATAATAGCAGAGTAGTACACAATAATCTCTGCTTTGCACCTATTATACTTACTCCAATACCAAAAGATATATAGCAGATCGTATTGTCATATTTATGGTAATTTTGATTAAAATAGAAAATTTATCAAACTTCTAATATATTGGATAATTTCAATATATATTCCATCCCAAGTACCAGTTATTTAAATCTTAGTTTATCTAAAAAGAAAGTTATTTAAATCTTATTTTTTAGATTAATGTATTTCTATTTTATAAAAAGAATTTTGAAAAAAAAATGTAAAATATATAAAACTATTTTATGATCAATTGATTGAGAACATATGTGCATGATGTCAAATTTGGCTTGAATGCTATTCTTAGGATCTTAATTTGTGGGCCACTTTGATTTCATAGCTAATCTTCAGGTGAGTTTTTCTCTTACTTGACCAAAACTAGCAAAATTAGGATTTGGTCAAATTCACAACCAATAATTAAAATCCATAAACACACTATTTTAAATTTTGTGCTAAACAAGTTAGTACATATTGAAAAACACCTGTCAAGTTACTACTGTATGTCCTAAATTAACATTTTCCAAATTTCCCACATAGGAAAAGAAGTTACAAAATAACCCTTAAGAGCATGTTAGTTAAATTAGTTTCTTAAATAGCAAATTAAAACACTCTCTCTCCATTTTTCTTTGTTAATTTCATTTCAATTAAACTTTTTTCTATTATTGACAAAGCAACAACTGTAAAAACAATATGTACAGGTGCTGTAATGTTTTTTCTACTGCCAAATTAAATCCCTTAATTATAACATTTCATTCTCAACATTTTCATCATCTTCTTCTTCCGCTGAGTTTTATTATTTTCATTTCGTTTTCAAACCGCCTCATTACAGACAAATAAATAATTATTTATTGTCTGTAATGGGAAGTGGAAATACAAAGTTAAATTCAATCGAAGGAGAAACAGAATCAGTATCATCCAAAACTCGACCTACACTTCTTGGTCGACTTGAAGAGTTTAGAAAACGTTGGAATATTGAATATAGCCTATCAAAAAAAGAATTATTGAAAGATGCCGAACAAGAGGATGGAAGCAGTGATGGTTCTAAGTCTTCTTCTCATGAAATTAATGAAACCGAAAACCGTAAGGTTTCGGCTTCGACAAAAGAAGAAGCAACCGTGCCATTAGAAAACTCCGCACGTGAAGCTATGGAGGAGAAGGATAACATTGACAAAGACATTGCGAAAGTTGAGGCAGAGATCAAAACAGATGAGAAAATTATTGAGGAGATAGTTAAAAAGGTAAAGAAAGAAATGGAATTACAAAAAGTGAGTGCAAAAATTGATGATAATGATAGTGATGAAGAAACGGGAGAATTTGGAAGATATTTATGTCGTGGATCACCGAGTTTCAGAATTTATTGCATTGAAGCCGATAAAAGAAAGGCGGAAGAGGAGAAGGAAAAAGAAGAAGAAGAACGACGTAAGAGTCCAGTCATACACCAAAAATCGCACAGTGCCGATAGTGTTGAAAGCATTAAAAAAAGGAACACAATCTCAAGCGAGGTAATTAACCTTCTCTTACAATCTTGTTTTAAATTGCAATGGCAGCCTCAATACAAACATTGTAGATGTCTCCACATCATTTGTTCATATTTTTTTACAACATTATTTAAAGTTAACAAACAGACTGCAATTGCAACCGCAATCGCAACCACAACTGCAATTTATAGAAATGATTAAATGCTCACATAGAACATGTTTCATAGATATCTACAAATACTATATATATATATATATATATATATTGGAACTCGATAATGAGAACGGTTTTTCTTAACTTTGTTATCTAATTTTGATAGGTACCACAAATTGTTGAAAATGGATCAAATACAAAGAGAAAAGGGAGTAAGATGAGGAAATTTGGAGCAGTGAGAACCCTGCTAAAGGTTAAGTCATGCTACTATCCAATATCTTCCTGTACCGGCGATAATAACAGAAGCCGTCCTGTTCCTGCAAAAGCAGCAAATTGATTATATATCATATCATATGATACTATTCATTATTACTTACAATAATTTCATTTATTTTTTTATTCATTTTTTTAAGCCTTTTTTGGCTTGTTTAATCCCCATCTTCTGATGACATGAATCAGAATTATTAGACTCCACAAAAGGGTTGTCTTTGTTTATTATGTGAAATACCTTTGTATATGTTTCTGGTTCTAGCATTGATTGTAATTATTTTCTTCTGCTTTATATACTTTCATGTAAACTGGTACACTTGTGCATGGATTGTGCCAGGATTATGTATTCATGTAACATTGAACAAAAGTAGTTGCAAAAATTGTTGATTTCATTGTAATGTATGGTCTCCATGAAAATCATATCACATTCATTGTTTCTGGTTCTGCTAGCTTTAGTCCCCTAATAATGTTACTAACAAATAATTCTTCGGTTAGGTTATGCGGTGTTTTAAAAATCGAACCGGATTGGTGATAGTTTCTACGGTAATCAAAGCATCTGTTTTATGTATACAAAGAGACTATCGTATATTTCAGTCGTTCATTTAATCTTATAATTCTAATTTAGGATTTTGAAAAGGTTTTATGTTGCATATAATCACAAATGTGATAATAAAAGACAATAAAATTTATGGATGCTGAGATTATATTTGATTAGTTACTCTGCTAATGTATTTTCTTGATCAATTATATATTTTCAGGTTTTTATGTATACAAAGAGATGAAAAGAAGATGAAATTGTATCCAAGGTTGATGATCCAAGCGAGAATATGTTCCCCACCTTGTTGCTTAGCCTTTTTTTCTTCATTTCTTTAGCCCCAACTTTTCAAGTACCATTTTTAACCTAGAATCATTGAAAAATATATATGTCAAAGTACCTATCATTAAATAAATAAATAAATTTAATAAAGGGAAGATACCTATAATATTCCATAATTACCCTTCTTTTTTCCTTTTTCTTTTCTTTGCCACATTATTTTTATTAGGGTAATTTTGTCTTTTCATACTAAATATAAAAAAAAATATAATAAATAATATTATTATAACCATTATACTCTATTACTTGGTTTTACCTTTTATTTCTATTATTTATATGAAACCTATAACTTTTTGAAGAATCGTGTTGCTACTAGAGAAGAGTCTTTCATTGAGGTGGTGTCTAAGGCCAAAAAAAAAATTTGCAGAAGGGTTTTCAGATGCATAATACACGTTCTAGAGGTAGACATCCGGATTAAATTTCTGTTGCTCTTTTTTAAGTTTATTTGGTTTGGTTTGCTTTTTTTTTTTTTTTTGGTATATTATTTTCTTTTTTCATTTTGCTTTTTTCTCTTCTATTGATTTTTTTCTTGTTGGGAGAAGGTTTTGGTCTATGCATCCCTTCTCTTTTTATTGTTGTTGTTAATTTGTTTTTTATTTATATATCTAGGATATGTTGCAGACTTGCGGTTGGTTCACCATATTAAGTACTAACAATAAAGAAAAAATATAATAAGACAAAAAATAATATAAATATATATATTATATTTCACTTGATACGAAGGAAGTGAGTTCACCTAGGAGCACTGGAATATAACTGTGTTAATGTATTGACTTCACATATTTTAATAAAAAACTCATATAAACTTATTATTTAAGGTGTTTAAAAAGTACTCCGAGAATACTCGTAAACAAGATCCTAATTTACATTACTTCTTTTATAATGAATAATAAATGACTCAGTTTGTTGTTTTATAGTACATCCTAACAAATTCATCCAAACAAATATTTTAAAATGAATTACTCAATTTTAATATTTTAAAAATAGTTATCAAAACAAATTCAGCATCATATACACTAATATTTATTTTTATTTATTAGTAAAAAAATAATAAAAAACAAAATATGTGAGTCGGTCATTTTAGAATGGATGTAGCAATTGAACAGATAATTTGATTCGTATTACTATAAGCAATCATAAATCATTGGTTTCCAACCAAATCCGTGAAGAATTCATTGATACTAGTAGTACAAATGAAAATTCAAATAAAAACAGCAATAATTGGTTTAGTACCAACCATAAAAACAGTGGATATCTATGACATTTTTATGGTCATTATAAAAAGACACTTAGCTTTTATGGCAGCCACCACCATTGACTTTTTCAGTAAAAAAAATTCATTTCCCTCACAACACACCAACTCAGAATCTTCCATTTCATACTCATAGTGGCAATTTCGTTATTCTCTTCAAAACCATGTCTTATTTCATCTAACTGCATTTTCTAGCAAACCTGGTAGTTCTGTTCAGTAGTTGTAGAGTGACAACCTCAAACTTCTTACCTTAAACTCTCCAAAACCAAATAAATCTTCAAAATCTTTTGTTTATTTTCCGGTTACTATTTCGCCACCGCTTACGGCGGCTCCATGCGTTTTCCAGACTCTTCTACCGCCAACCACAGCTGCAGCTGATAAATGGGTTGCGCGCTCGGAAAACCTGCCGGTGCCGGAGCTCGACACCGTCGCCGAGATAATACTGTTACTTCTGAAGGAGGTAATAATGCCGTTAAGGTTGAGGAGAGGAAGGAGGCTGAAGCTTCCAGCACCGGTGAAGTTTCCGGCAATGTTCCGGCGACGGTGAGCCGGCTACCTCGAATCAATTCATTGGCGGCAACTCAACCGAGTTGGCCGCCGTGGTTGATGGAAGTCGCCGGTGATGCAATCCGAGACTTGACTCCTCGCCGTGCCAACACTTTCGAGAAGCTTGCTAAGGTAAGGTGGTTTGAACTTCGAAGCTTAATAGTTAAACCCCATTTTTCAAAAAAGAAAATTGATTATTAAACCAAATGTATCCTCCGCCTGCGGAAACCAGGTAAATGAGATCCATTTGCATAGGCACGGCCAACGATCGAACCCAGGAGCAAATGGTTAAGGGACTCGAGTATTTAGCATTTGTGTCACACTATGTTGGTTACTGCTCTATCGCTAAACATAGGAACCACATGAATAAAGAAAATTAATTTAAATTTATTGACAATTGATATTTGTTGATTTTGTGTAAACTATCATGGTTTTTTTTATTGTTTGTAAAAGACACCTTGTTGGGTTGAGGAGTGTGAAAGTTGTTTATAAACTACCCTTTGTCTTGATTCCCAAACAATGTGAAACTTTAAGATGTACCGGAACAGATATTATTGTACAGTTTATAGTTTAGGCTTCTATCATAGTATGTAATATAGGTTGCAGAAAGGAAAATTAAGATAATTAGTAGCATAGTGATAAAGAAATAATTAATAAGCTAACTTACTTTGTTTTGAATGTGCGTTTGTTTTATATAAGGGTGGTTGTTTTTTCAGATTGGGAAAGGGACTTATAGCAATGTGTACAAAGCAAAAGACCTTATTACAGGAAAGATAGTGGCATTGAAGAAAGTTAGAATTGATAATATGGAGGCTGAGAGCGTGAAGTTCATGGCAAGAGAGATTCTTGTTTTGAGGAAGCTTGATCATCCCAATGTAATAAAGCTTGAGGGTTTGGTTACTTCAAGAATATCATCAAGTCTTTACTTGGTATTTGAGTACATGGAACATGATCTTGCTGGTCTTATTGCTGGCATTGGTGTCAAATTCTCTGAGCCTCAGGTTCTTCCACTACTTTAAGCTGGTATTTGCAAGTAATTTGCATCATATACTATTGTCATTTAGAGGTGTTTCACCTCATCATTTTTTTTTTTGCCTTAGGGTATGTTTGAATTGGTTTATTTGGGTTTATCTGCTGACATAACCGCTTGTGAGACTGTTTGGCAGAGTTTAGGAAATCAGCTTATGACTTGTCCATAAGTTGTTCTTTTTAGCTTATTTTCAAAAGCTCTCTAGAATAGCTTATATGAAAACAATTTTACTTTATTTTATCTTTTGTTATAGAAAGAGTTTATACTTATTATGCTATGTTAGGAACCAAGGAATTGAACATAAGGAAAAACTATTTTAAAAATTCTTAAGGATGTAAGTATCTCAAATTTGTTAACACTTGAAGATTTTTACATTTAATATATGTAAAGTTGTGTCATGTGTGTCTCTCAGTGTATTCTTTATGACAGGTAAAATGTTACATGAAACAATTATTGTCTGGCCTTGAGCATTGTCACAGCCGAGGTGTATTGCACCGCGATATCAAGGGCTCCAATCTACTTATTGACGACGAAGGAATACTTAAAATTGCAGATTTTGGACTTGCAACTTTCTATGATTCTAAGCAAAAGCATGCGATGACTAGTAGAGTTGTGACCCTTTGGTATCGTCCTCCTGAGCTTCTTCTTGGGGCTACATTCTACGGTGTTGGGGTTGATCTTTGGAGTGCCGGATGCATCTTGGCAGAGCTTATTGGTGGAAGGCCAATCATGCCTGGACGAACAGAGGTATAATTTATACATAAGTCCTTATACGATAAGCGCTTAATTAAGCTGTTTATCTAAACAAGGCATTATTTTATATTCCTGCTCTGAAGTGTGTGTATGTGTGTACCTGCGCGCTAATTTTCTGGATGTTATGTAACTGATTTGTGGATTGCTTGGGCCTAGGTTGAGCAACTGCACAAAATATACAAGTTATGTGGCTCTCCATCAGATGAATATTGGAAGAAATATAAATTACCAAATGCTACTCTCTTTAAGCCACAACATCCTTATAGAAGGCGCATCTTAGAAACGTTTGCGGATTTTCCATCTTCTTCATTACCTTTAATTGAAACTCTACTTGCAATAGATCCTGATGTTCGTGGCACTAGCTCATCAGCTATAAATAGTGAAGTGAGTTATCGCTGATTCGCCGTATGTTTGTCATGCATTTGAGATGCAATGTAATTCATTTCACACCTTTTTTCTGTGTACAGTTCTTTACGACTGAGCCCTATGCTTGCGAACCATCGAGTTTACCAAAGTATCCTCCCACCAAAGAATTGGATGTAAAGCTGAGAGATGAAGCAAGAAGGTTCTCTTTCTCTTATTATGTTATCGCGCTTATTAAATTCTAGAACGATTTTTTTCTTCCTGCATAGCATATTAAAGCTTCTATCTTTTTAACCATTCTCAGGCAAAGAGCTCTAAATGGCAAAACTAATGCAGTTGACGGTGTTGAACAAGTTAGAGCCCGTGAGCGCAGTTATGCAATTCCAGCCCCAGAAGCAAATGCAGAGATCCAAACAAACTTAGATGTATGTGAGATGTTTTTCTTATGTTTGCTTGCTCCCCCATACTTACCTACCCTGCAATTCTTATGTCGTCGAGTATATAAGGACGGAAACTATATTTAACCCTTTATAATGTAGTATATGATATGCTACGACAGTTAACACATAATAATTTCTTATGATTTTCAGAGGTTGAGAGTTGTGACACATGCAGATGGAAAAAGTAAAAGTGAGAAATTTCCACCTCCTCATGAGGATGGAGCTGTTGGATATCTCGGGGAGGCTTCGAATAAAGGAGCTGCTTCATTTGGAACAACCAAAACAAATTCATTTAGCTCAATATTATCTAATTCAGTACATTCTAAATCTGTTGGAAGTTTTGCAGCCAGATCTTATAAAGGTTGGAGAAGTGGTGAAGCAGATTCCAAGTTATCATCGTGGAAATTTATGCGTTCTTTCAAGCCGTCGACAGTTGGTCTTTCATTTAATTTATTATTTGGAAGCAGAAGATAATCTGTTTCTTTGGATTTTACCATTCTGGAATGTATAAAGGAGTGAATGACACTTTGATAAAACAATTTTGCCCTGTACTGAGTTTTTTTTTTCTTTTTTCAATGTTGATCCTATTTTTGTGTATTTCATTGGCATAAAAGTGTTTGCTGTTTGTAATGTAAAATGTGGATGATTAGATTTGTATATTTAGAGGTTGAAGTTTGCAATAAAAATAATGATAAAAAAAATGTTTGTTATCATTTTAATATTTCGTTTTTTGTTATAAACTTTTTATATACTTGTCCATACAGGGATTAAGGAGAAAATTTGATATGGAGTTTTTGTGTTAATAGATATCTTCTACGCGCAATTGTAGAGATTAATTCATCGAGTCAAATAGAACCACAATGAGAAGTTTCAAGAGTTTTAACGCTGCTGTTTCTCAAGATTGAATTCAAACTTCAGAACTTTGGATTAAGTTGAAAGATACTTAAACAATATCATATAAACATCCTTGAGTACTTTTGATATGGACTAAACTTGAACATTTTTATTGTAATTCAAGAATAGTGCGCAGAAAGAGTTAGCACCCACTTTTTTTAAGGAAAAATCATAATTTTGGTAGGACTCACTTTGTTCCACAATATTATTTAAGGTGCCCTGGAGTATTTTTTTTGTGTTAATGTCATAGTAAGTGACTTTTTATTATCTTCTAAACTACTAATCCAGTCATCATTTAGATTTGAGTTGCTATAGTATAAGATATTCATATTTCATATATAATAAAATGACTTGTTGAAAGTAAGATTCATCAAGTGCATGTTTAGATTAGTGGCAAATTTAGTATAATCACGTTTTCTAAAGCTAGAAACAAGTAAAGTCCAAATTGAATGAACAACTTGAGGTCGAATGACAGTTTCATGGAGACTTTTGATCCCAAAGGGAACTGGAAAATTTCCTCATTGAATTTTTTAAACGTAGAAAGATAAAGGATATCCGAAAGGGAAAAAAAGTTTCCTACGCAAAGGATTTGTAATGTACAGAAAAAGGCGAGAACATGCAGGAACCAGATGAGTACCACCGAGAAAACCATGTGCATACATACACCGATACACATACTTTACAGCCATCACATTCAAAAAGAAAAAAAATGGATCTAGCCATACCAGTAACTGAAAATAAACAAAGGAGAACAGCCTTGCATTGAAAAATCACCTGCATGCACTAAATTCAAGCATATCATGCTTACCAGGGCATGGTTTCGATTAAAGCTGGTGATAGGCGGTCTAAAAAGGAACACATAACTCGAAACAAATGAATGTCAGGAAGCTACTTGATAGTGATGTAACGATTTGTTCCATGTCTGGCCCAGTAATCCTTAAGATCCAATGGTATTGATAAATCATGGCCTTCTGATGCAAACCTACTGAGAAGTCTGATAAAAACATTGCCACTCATTTTCCGCCCTCCAATGCGGGCATGGCGCTTGTTGGGAAGTTGTGGTAGTGGATGCATTGACAATGTAGTGGTACAACAAGATGATTGCCATCCACCATTCCCCCATTTGTAGCACTGTCGTGGTACTCCGGTACACGAGCAAACTGGGACAGGCATGACTGTTTCATCGAAAGCAATCAAATTCAAGCCAACATCCTGTCTATCCCATTCGGATTTGATCTTTATTCCTTCAGAATAAGCCTTCCTATTTAAATCTTCACCCAGTTTCTTTATTTTGGTTGGTGGCTTTGATGCCTTGTTCTCCTTTGTTCTCTTCGTTAGATGAGATTTGACAGCTTCAGAAGTTATAACAGTAACCGGGGAAGCGTCTCTTATTATTATATCTGTCGTGCTATACGCTGGTTCTGCCATGTTGGATATATGGTTTGAAGAATGGTGCATCCGCTTTGATCCACGTTGAATTCCACCGTTGAATGGAAAATTGGCAGCACTACTCCGACTTTGAAGGGCTGCAAGGGCATTATCCCGTTCCAATAGAGCATTATCTCTCTGAGCAAGTGCTTCATCCCTTTGCCGAAGGGCTGCATCTCGAGCAGCCAAGGCTTCATTCTTTTCAGATATAGCAGCCTCTAGTTCAAGTTCCAGAAGGGCAGCCTGCCTTTCAGCCATAATGGACCTAATTTTTTTATTCATAACTAGGGCATTTTGTTCCTTTATTTGATGTTGGGGATCCGTATTCCACTACACATTTAAAATCAAATCCAATTAATCAATGAAATAGTGCAACCACAAGTTAAAATTCAGAAAGCATACTAAATCTGTGCATTTTATTTACCGGGGAATGTGCTCCTCTGTAGTATTCCACCTTATGCCTACCATTTTCATATTGATGGTCATCATCCATCTTACTCCAGGAGGATTTTGCAACAGATGCAGTAGTTGGATTCAAGAAGTCTTGAGGTTTAAACAATCAATAATCTCTGGCTGAAAGATAAATCCTGTTAACAAATGAAAAAAACAACATGGCATCAAGTCAACAAACAAGGCGGGGATAAGGCATGTAGAGAGATTTTTTTTTAGAAGGAACATCAAGAAGAAGCCATGTAGAAAATCTTCACAACTAACAAAATTAAGCTTGGGTAAAGCCAATCAGTAATAACAGCTTGTATCAAAAAAACAAGGCGCAAGAAGTGCACAGTACACAGTGGTCAATGAACGAACCACCAATGTTACAGACAACAGCACTTAAACCAAGTCCAACTACCTAATGCAAGAAAAGCTGAAAAACACTTGATACAAATTGTGCAAATCAAGATAAAATAGCAATCACTAAATTCCCCTAGTGACTAACCACCCCCTAGTAACAAACTGCTTGGGTAAACAAATCAACCAGGCAATCTTGAAAATCAAAGCTGGACCACTAAAAGATAGCTTGCATAAATCTGCATATAAACCCACTACTGCCCACCCTGATGACTAAACCAAAAGGCTTGGACGGTCCCCACTTTACAAGTCAGTATTTCTTTGTTATTGTATTTTGGAAACTTTGAGAGTTCCACATCCACTAGAGATAGGATTGAATAGTGCTTATAGGGCTTGGATAGTCCCCACTTTACAAGTCAGTTTTGTCGGATTGATTTAGACCCTAAACCCAAATTCTAATATGGTACCCAAGTCTATCTTAGATCTGTTATTAGGCCACAATCTATGTTATTCCACCTGCATTTGTCAACACTACATATGTCAAATCTCACACGTAAGGAGGTATGGTTGAGAATTGAGATCATTGTTATTCAACATGCATTAGTGCACGCTTTAGATATCCAGTCCTGAGAGTAAGTAGTGCTTTTAAAAATTGGCAAGTCCTCACCTTACAACTTGGTTTTGTGGGGTTGAATTAAGCCCTAGGCACAAAGTCTAAGAGAAACATGTTGGACAATGAAAGGTTTCCCTATACAGCAAAAACTAATTAATGTTAAGAGACATATATGGATAAATCCCTTGTACTTGACACTCTAGAGAAAGCCCTTCCTGCATGTGTAAGGCATTAATAGTTGGTGACTAAGTTGAGATGCAATTATGCATCTCAACAGACAGTCTTCGTAATATATAAATACGATTTAGTGAAAGGAAAACTTGCAGTTTCGTGGCATCCATGAAGATAACATCTTCAAAATTTTACATAACATCAAATTGCACCACCACAAGGAAAGAAAACATTTATAGCAGGTATTATTGCTTAGTATAGCTACCCCGAGGAAGTCACTTTCCTCTTCACAGTACAATCAAGACCAGAACCATAACTTATAAATTGCAACTCAGACATTAAGATACACGATACAGCTGATGACCGACCCTGTCCATCATAATTGATGACATAGGCATCCTAGACACACCATGTTATGCGGGTGATACACTCTAAGAAAACTGATTATTATTTTAAACTTACGCCAAAAGAATAAGACTTCCAATCATCTTCTAGAGACAAATACCAATGCCATAAATACTTAATATACAGCAACAGAAAGACAATGATCACTAAATAAACTATTAACCCCTCAAATTTACAAAGTGAAAGATGTTTCCCTGTCACTATTTCCTTAACACGAATCACACAATGTATTTAAAAGAAAAGATTCAATTCAACACAGTGAAACCTTAGATAATGGTGAAACCAGAGAGCAAAAACTACATGGAACTGGATTGTCGACTGCTGACTGATCCCAAGAACACTCCTTTATAACCATAATAACTTATGTACGAAATATACACTATCATTTAACGGGGACAAATCTCTGTCAGCTAACCTATTGGGCACACAAGGTGGATTCTCCCCTCAAGCAAGGTGGAAGTACCCAGAAAGACACAAAAATGAAAGCTAATGAATTGAATACAAGCAATCAGCAACCAAAAGCAATCTACACTTTCAGAAAAGGGAAACAATAAAAAGCCTAAATGCAATCAACCTAATAAATTTCCAAGTTTTGATGACATCATTGTACTCTACTTGCACCATTATTTCACATAAAAATATCTAAAAGGAAATCTGAAAACATGTTAAATATCTAAAAACCACTTCAATTCCATTTGATCAGTACAGCAATTTCACACTACCATCTCCATCCATGAGTACATAGAAGAAGAAAAAAATTCAATTTTTAAATTATAAGAAGTTAACATTTGCTAAAAGAAAGCATGTAATAAAAGGGGATATGGGAAGAAATTACAGTGAAGAATGTATTTTGCAGAGTGAAATTGGAGAATGAAGAAGAAGAAAAAAGGAGTGGAAAGTTGCAGAGTAAAAGATTGCATCACCTAAAAAGGTTTCTAGAAAATTAAATGGTTATTAGGAAAATAGAGAGAAATAAATAATAATAAATATATAAACAAATGTGCAACGAGAGAGAGAGAGAGAGAGAGAGAACTTACAGCTACTACAATGGAATCGGAAGACGAAAAAATCTGAGAGAGAGAGAGAGAGAGAGAGAGAGAGAGAATAATTACAACGAGAGAGTTCGTTCACCTCTGAGCGAGAGAGCGTTTCACACACTTCTTCCTTCGTTCCTCACTCGTGTCATGTTTTCGCTTCCTCAATGCCAAAACTACGCCGTTTTGATTTGTCAGTAAAAATGCTTAGACAAAATTTTTTGATAAATTTTAAATTTATTATTTGTTCTTAAGTTAACTTGACTGACAATATTAAGAGTTTATGGAGATGCACCGAAGGTGTAAATTAGTTTTACACAATCATCCAATAAACAATTATCATTTTGTCATGTCATATAAAAAAAGTGGGTGAAGTGGCGGAAAACAAGATTGATATTGGTTGACAGATGAGTGCATATTTCTTTTTCTCCAATATTAATAGTATTGCTTATGATATTTTCGCTTAGTTTTAACCCTACATTTTACAGTTATGTTTATATATAAGTTTTTCGATAATGTTTTTCACTTCATCATTTACGAATAAAACAAAATATTATAAAGTAATCGTTCATTTTTAAAGTATCTTTCGTCATATATATATATATATATATATAAACTAGTTTAGGATTAATTATTTATTTTTTCTTCACGAGAATAATTAATTAATTGCTTGAATGCATGAAAATTTATCTATATCTATACTATATATAAAAAGGATACTTCAATTTGATGTGGATTTTTTTTAATTCCAAATTTACCCTCTCATACATGTGGTGGTTGATTAAACAAATTGGTAACTGCATGTTGTTCCATTTTAAAATTAACCGCTCCAATCTACTTAATTGCATACACTATACTATACTCCCTCTAGTCTTGAATATAAGAAACAAAAAAAAATGCACACCCTTTAAGAAAGTGGAGCAAATGATTAAATAAAGTATGTCATTTACAATTTCACCCTTACTTTTTGTTTTAAATTAAATTATTATTTATTATGAGTAAAAGTGAAACTAAGGGTAAAATTGGAATATTGATAATATATGTAATGATTATAGTAGCTTTTCTTATATTTGAGACTTCCAATTTTTTTGTTTTGTTGCTTATATATGAGACCCGAGGGAGTATATAAAAAGGATATATTGGTTTTGGTGTAAATTTTTTATATTTCCAAATTTGCCCTTTAAAAACTTCCATTCAATTATAACAATAAAAACTGCATTTTGGTGCAAAATTTTTTTATTAACAACTAACAATAATATAAGGCATGTCTTTTTTTTTTTTTACATAAGTTAGACACAGGTAGGGGCATCGCGCCTTCCTGGCCCGCTAGTGATTTATAAAGAAAATTATTTTATTTTTTTGTTCAATAAAACTATTATTTATTTTTGTAAATAATGAACCGAATCAATTAATATGTCAAAAGCTACGACATGTATATATCGACTAAAATGAACGAATTTAGATATTCTCTTGCTTTTTTTTCTCTTCATAATTTCCATTATACACTAATTTCAACAATTCTTTCTTTCGTTTGGACACTGTTCTTTTATCTTTATGAGTCAATCAAAGTCGAATTAGAAAAATGAGAGAGAACAGTATAAAAAGAACAAGAGAAGATCCAAATTATCAAATGAACTTTGAGGCCTTATTTTCAATTTTGGCTTAGGTGGATAAGATTTTGAAGGAAAGAGAGGGAGAGGAATCTACCACTTTATAGGATTTAGATCGGAAGTTGGATTCTCTCAATCTATCTGAAAAATAAATCTTACCCAAATATTTAATCTAATGGATTCTCTCAATCTACCACTTTATAATTCTCTCTCTTTTATTTATACACTTTTCTTATTTTCAATTTTGGGACAAAGGGAGTAAAATACAATTATTAAAAGAAAACACCATGTCCTCGTGAACACAGTTCAAGGACTGAGGTCCGAATCCTGATACTCTCGTTATTTCAACTTAAAAAAGTAAAATTCTAACCACTAGATTAAAAAAACAAAACAAAAAAAACCATAACAAAACCCCGAAAAGTGAGGAAAAACACCTCTCGGCAATAAATTTGTGTGATCAATTTATTTTTGTTTAAATAAGTTAACGGGTCCTTAATGAGTTTTTTTTTTTTTTTTATGTCTATATTAGAATGAGTACCAAGTGTTTGAATCTTCTCCGGTTACTGAATATTTATGGTAGAAGAGGGAAAGACGAATTACTAAAATGATTTTATTCAATATATTTTTCTTTCTCCTAGTACAATTTTCTAGTGATGGATTGGATAGAATCACAACTCCTATCACCGTTGATTTACTTGAGAATTTTTCGACAGAATAGTGACTTGAACTGTGCTAATGGTTTGTATATTCAATCAAACATCTACTCAAGTAGTTAAAGAATGCATATAAAATCTAGTATAAATAATTACAAGTGAATATTCAAAGTTGCAATTTAATGCAACTCATTGTGTATCCAATAGATCGAATTTGGATTTCACACGTATATTTTGTCCGTGCATTAACTTTCATTGACCATCCAATCAAAAACAAATGGATGAGATCAAATACTGCGTTAAACTAACAAATCTACACTACATAAATCAAAACGTTCTATCATGAATCTAAGGTCGAACGCCTCCTGCATGAAGCAGCCACAACAGACAATTCAGCTACCCAACAAATCATCAAACAAGATCGATACTAGTAATTGTTAAACAACAAAAGATTCCGCATACCTATAACATTTTTGCAATTTAATGCATACCTCCCAATGCTGCGATGAACACCTTACTAGCACTGGCACTAGCACATAATTTCCCAACTACCTATCAGGTACTTACTCTCCATTAATGCAATCATTAAAAAAAATCTTCATCTTCCCAAATACTTCCCTACCTCTCAATTAAACAGTTATATGATCTACTAGCAACAAAAAAATGGTCAATGGTTTAGTGGCCCCATTAGAGGTAGGTTTTGTCCATAGGCATTACAAGCCAGATTTGTTCTCTAAGGTAAACAAGCTAACCTTTTGGAAAGTACCCAATTATGTCAGTGGAGCTTCTTTCCCTAACCTCAATCATCTTTTATCAAATTTTAAGAATGTGTTGATCAAAGGACACAGCAGATAGGCACAATCATATTTCAACAAATAATAAGATATACTAATTGTTAACAAAAAATAACCTAACTTTGATCCGATTCGCACCACCGAATTTGCCTTTTTAGGCTGCTGTCTCCATCAATAGATATAGATATACAATATAAAAAAGAATCCAGTTGCAATGTTATCATTTCTGCCTAACAACAATACCGACCACGGAGACCACCATTAAATTCACATTTGCTATGTTCAAAAGGACAAGTCCAAAAGGTTTCTGATACCACAGCATATGGACCCAAGAACAAAGAGCTTTGGAGAAAGCAGCTAACAGTAACCAAACTGATAGCTCATAGAATTCCACTAATCCCAATTATAATATAAAAATAATGTCAAATAGTTGAACAATAGATCAGATTCTACCACTAACTGAATTTACAAAGTTGCAAACTTGAAATCAAACTATTACTTAGTGTTGACAATTGTGGCAGAAGAATAAGAGCATTCCATCAAATCCATGATAATCACACAAAACAAACCAAACTGCACATATCTACAAAATAGATGTGCTAAATAGTTGCAGTAATTACTTTAGACAAAAGATAACACCTGAAATGACTTGTTATGTATTGAAAATCTAATTTTTGTTTCTATTGGAATGACAACTCATCGAGAAACCACCACCATATCATAGTATCCGCAATAAAAGGGATGACATAGACTTGTGCAGACAAGGTTCACACAAGTTCTGCAAATTCAAAATCGACAATAAACACTATAAATGTAAATTAATTACATCACAACAAGATTTACTTAATATAAAGTGATGGCATATGAATTGTTGAAGGATTTAGCCAACACAACTATTGTAAAAAAAGTCTACACAAGAATTTTCCAAGACTTATAATTGCATCCTTGGTATAACGATGCATAGAATGAAGCAACATCAATTCCCTTTTCTTTAAGGAAAAAACTTTCCAAGAGCGCTACAATGTGCTTATTTTAATGAGTTATCATAAAATGACAACAATAAAGCTAGAATTACTTCAGGAAATGAAAAACCAACAAATTGCTCGAACAAAACTTGCAGTTATATGTACTTGCACTGGATTTCCAAAAGGATGTATCTCAAATGAGAACCTAACGATTCCAAGTCTAAAAAAAAAAAATCATTGGAGAACATAACGATTTCATTTCAGACATGCATCTGAATTATGCTATGGCTGAGAATCCTTTTCTTCCCTGCTAGTACTACAAAAGAAAAACAAGTAAAAAAACTCATAACTCAGGAGAAGCCCTTACCAAGCTTCTGAATAGCACAATACAATTTTCTTCTGGATCCAACAGCATTAATTCCCATATCTTTGAGATCTTCTAATGTCAACATTGGCAAAACTTCATCATCAACCTCATGCACTTCAAACACCGGCGCATAACGACCTAATCCCAATCCATTAAGCCAAATCCTAATCCCATCTTCACCACACCTAATCCTCCCACCATTCTCATTTCTAACATCATTTTCAGACGGCCCAGATAACTCAATTCCATCATGATGATCTCTACCCTTAAAAGACCTTCTATGCCCATCAATCCCTAAATTCTCCATTGAATGAATAGGACTTTGTTCTTTCAAAGGACTTTCCGAATTTTCCACATCGAATTCTCTATACCCATCATCGATATCTTCAGCACCACTATACTTTTCCTCTAATTCAACAACACCGGCGCCACCAACACCGCCACCACCAGTTTCATCGATTCTTGAAACCCAATTCGATCTAACTCTCTTAGTGGCAACAGAACCTCTTTTCTTAGATTCCTTAACCTTCCAGCTACCAATTGCAACAGTAGTATCAACATTCCCTTCTCTTACATCACCATCTAGGGTTTCGTTGAAATCAGCAATAGTACTCAAATTAGTTAAAGGTCGAGTCTTTGAATGTTTACCTGAATCTTTTTCTTTGCGTTGGTGATCGAAGGCGAGTTTCCAAGTCTTGTTATTGCGTCGGGCGTGAGAATCGTAAGGTGGGTCGACGCCGATGTCGCCCAATCGAACACTTGGTCTTCTCTGGCGCTTGGTTCCAATTGGTTCGGTAGAGTTCAAAATTAGGGTTCCGCCACCGTTTATCTGCCCCTCCGCCGGCTGAATCTCCGCCATTTTTTGTCTGTAACAAGATTTTTTGTTGTTCTCTCTGGTTTAGAAATGTAGAATTAGGGATAGGGTTTTGTTTTGAAAAGGAATAAAAAAAACAGAGAGAAAGTGTAGTTAGTGAAAGGTGAAGGGTTCAGAGTGAGTGAGTGAGGTTAATCTGTAGCAAAAGAAATATCAATGTTGTGTTGTGGCGTTTTGGAGTTGGGGGTTGGAAGTGTGAGTTTGAGGGTTGTTTTGTTTTATTTGTTCTCTTTCTCTTTAAAGTTAAAGTGATTCATTAGCTACTTCTTCATCTCTCTCTTTTAAGATTGCAATTGTGGATCTGGTGGCTTCTAAACATGATCTCATAGGATCTACACTAGATACATGCTTATTAATTAATAATTACACAATTTTGATATTAAATACCAAGTTAGTTAAAAAAAAAAAAAGTTCGCAGATGAAATGACAAAGTTATTGGAAACTCATACATAAAGTTAGTTAAATTTCGGTCATGGCGTCCGACACTAGAAATTTCGATATTTCTATCATTTGAGTTAGGATTTGTGGACGAAGTTAGTTAAATTTTAAAGGTATATTATCAATATTGAATTGGTTTTTGGTGGTAATAATGTACTTATTCAAGTGGTGAAGAGTTTGGGTAGTATATAGAGTTCGATTTTCAAGCTCTCCGACAAAATAAAATTAGGACCTTAAGTAGTTAGAAGTTTAATATTTAATTTTGTGTATGAAATTTTTTTTGGACCCTAAGTACAATAGGATTTTGATCCTCTCTCATGGTATTTTGGTTCAGCCATCTCTCATTTTCCTCATCCAAAAGTGGTTAATTTATTAGGGAGAAAAATGTGAGTCTAGACGAGAGAAAAAAAAAATGAATCAATAGCTTATATTAGTGCTAAAAATAGACGGCATAAGAGAAAAGATAGGAGAGAATTCAAATTCGCGGTATAATACTAGTTTTACTCATGCAGTATAAAATTAACATTACTATATTATTATCTTGTTTTTGTTGAATTAATTATGTTACTCTCTAAGCCGAAAGGACGTAGGGGTAGGGGACCTAAAATTCTACTTGTCAATGGTTGTAGATAATTGACAAAGTTTCAAACATTGATGTAGATTAGATGTGATTTCTCCATCTTAGCAAATAGCAATGGTGTCTTGCGAAGCTTATTTTGGTTTAAAAAATCGAGATTTACTATTGCAATACTTTATATGCATTTGTCCATTCAAACACGAAACACTCGAAATTGCTCCCTCAAAATTGAACATGTCTTTATATTGAAATTGAACATTATGTGTGTTAGTTTTCAATGATTTTACTATTTCGTTTATCTACCCAAGAAAAAACTTGAAATCTTCCATATAACTGAAAATCTTATGGTCGTAAATTGTGAGAGGCAGTTGTATCATATCGCACACATTAATCCTTTCTCCATTTCATTCATCATACTCCTACTTCGTTAATGTGGTTAACATTTTCCTCTATCTGTTCACTTTTTTATGATAGATCCTAGTGCTTGAAAATGTGAGGCTCCAATATGTTCTCCGATTTTCAAATTATTCTAATTTAATTTTCTACCTAGGAAGAGATGTGTGTTTTCAAGGCTTATGAACATCTCTAATTTATTATTTAGCTCTTTTCCTGACTCAAATTAAAAAATTATGCAGTGTGACACCATTTCTATATATATATATATATATATTTGTTGAGCATCACATAAATAGTATAAATATGTTTGAAGAAATATCATTATAGTAGTGTATATAGTTTAATTCTACTTGGGACAAAAAATCACGTGCTTTCAAGGCTTATCGACATAATTTTTTTTTCATATAGCTCTTTTGTAGACTCCAACTAAATAAAAAAACGCAAGTGAGTGAACATTTCCTAGATATGTTCCTCTAGAGCATCTAAAATAAACACAAACATTGTAAAGAAATTTGAATAAATATTATGATTATATGACTAAACAGGTGTAAAACTTAGCTATATTATGGGTGTACAGTTATTATTCCTATTATATAATTATATAAATAAAAAAATTCATTAGAGGTCAACACTTGTTATGGTTCAACTAAACAGCACAGATGCCTCAACATTGTGTCCTAGCTGTTCTATCTTGTCCTCAACCAAAAATCCAAGTATTTGTAGTTTTCAAACTAAAAAGAATGAGAAGATTAATTTTTTTTTGCATATATGCCACCTCACCCTGAGTAGGAACTTCAGTTGCCAATTTTTTCCAAGTTGATGACATATATTAACAGAAGTTTTTCAATGGTAAGGCGGCCAGTTACTTCCCGACAGCAAAAATTGAATGCCTAGAATCTTAGTACGGTTCAATCAGTTGGCACAGTGCAAAGCAACCCATGTCCTAGACTATGCTCCAGAGGATACATGGTTGCTCTCTTCACATACCTTATATGATCAAGTGCCGCCTTTCGAAGGTTTGAAACTGCATCTAAATTTCTTTTAACTTGCTTCTTAGTTATGGAACATGAATGCAATGGATCTTCAGATCCTGCTCCAACTCTCCTGCAAAAATCATAATGAATTAAGAAAGTCCAACTAGTTTCGGATGTAATCAATCTAATCACAAAGTCAAGCCCAACTAACTAATAAGATGTGTGATCAGACAACTGAAGGATAGCATTACGCATTCGGGATCAGTACTGTATGCCCATAGAGCAACAAAATGCTATCTCTAACTTTTACATTTGACAGATAATATTGAAGGCACGTTCAATGGTAAACTAGCAGGTAGCAGGGCCGAATGAGTGATGCTAAATGAAGTTTTGTCTACTCATGAACACCCTCTCTACTCATGTACATACATGACTCAATAAAGTATGATTATTCTATTAGTCACGGTTTCAGTTGTCTTAATAGGAGCATGAGCCAAAGAAACTAAGAGAGTTGATACTACAATTATTCTTAGGAAGCAACATAAAGCCATTCATGAGCTTTCATCTAACAGCTTAAACTTTTGAATAGAGGTCTCTAGTAAAATCTATACAGAAAGGTTTTAAGGGGAAATAAAGAAAAAATTGAGGGAAGTGGGATCATGTACCTTAGTAATTTCTCTGAAGCAATCCTAGCAGCCCTAATAATATGGGGGCTTGGAACCCATTTTACCGCACGGTTTGGATCAGCTCTCATGGGAGAATGGATTTTGATCAGCTTAACAACGAAAAAGGTAAAGAAGGTCAATGATTGGAAAAACAAGAAATATGATTGTACTCATACTGCTAGGCACCAAGACAATACAAAATAAACACCATTTGCTTAGCTTAAAAAAAAAGAATACACACACACACACACAATTTTCAGTTTCCTTACGCGCCGAATGACAGTCATCAGTATTACTTGAACCTATGAACTCCAGAGTTTTAAATCATCTTCAATGCATGATGCTAAATTTAACTGTTTCTAAATGACTTTTACTAGCAGTAGTAACTAGTAAGTATAGTTTACTTACTCCCAGGCACTCCATCATCTGGTAATAAGCTCTACCATGCAACGGTGTATGGCCTTGACGAGATTCAGAGAAATATCTTGTCCTGAAATAAATTTATAAAGCATACTGATCAAGTAATCATATTTCGACGAAAGAAGTAGCTAACCAGAAATGCTAATTTCAAATAAATAATTTATTACCACTCTTTATAACCAGGATCCACAGTGAAACCATACATATCCACAGAATCACACATGGAGAGGGCAAATTCAAGAGCCTTAAGCCCAGTTCCTTTTGCGGCTGAACCAAAGGAAGCACCTAGCATGAGATATACAGGATTTTTTATAGGAAGTTCCTGCAGAAGACAAAAGCCGATTGCTTTGCAAATGGGCATATAGAATATGTGGCACAACAAATAAAGGAATAAGGTGTTTCTGTTGATAAGAAAACATACCTTGATCATTTTGTTCATGATGTCGTGAATGGTTGTTTTTACTATCAAGACTTCTTTTCTTTGCTCTGCAGAAACAGCATTTATGTAAAGCACTAGTAATTCACAATGGCATTGTAGCAAGTGGAACTCATATTATAACAATTAGCAATACCATCTAATTCTACAACTTTATCCAGTGCTTTGGCAGATCCTCGATTTAGAAGACGAAATGTGCTTTTCCTACCCACATATTCAGTATAGTTCTGCAGTTTTGAATATAACTTAGTTGCCAAGATTTTTTATTTGGGACAAAATAGAAAGAAAAGCAGGAAAAAAAAGGATAATCAACTACTAACTTGTGTTGGAGCGCCATTTTCTCTTAAGACAGCATCATAACCATCAATCTCCTTTCCAAATTTTGTTTTCAAGAGATCTCCCGAATTACCAATAACAGCACATCGCCCATATTGTCTAGGGAAGTATGGTGGTGTTTCAGGGAGCACTAGTGAAAGTTTCTCCATGCACAAGGTCCTGTTCTCACAGCGGTTGCTGCAACACAGAAGAATCCTATTTTTGAGACTTTATACTAACTTCAATTTCCTTCTTAAGAACCCCTGAATTTATAGCTATAAGTAATTATAAATAGATAAACATGGAATATGGTAATTATGTTATATATTGAGATTGAGAAGCCCATGTTGCATTTAGCAATCAAGGTAGAGTGGAAAAGATGGCATAAGAAAATATTTTATCACTTCTATAAGGGCAAGAGAATGATAGACTGTAGGCTGAACCAGTGAACCTTGTAATATTGTGCGAGATAAGCCTACTTATTTCCTCATATTGAATTTTCACACTCACACGGCTAATTCTAGTGATGGGTTCTTCTCAACGTCAATTTAAAAGAAGTCCTTAGAATAGACAAATTTACAGATTGTCCTAGTTCACGTGATATACATGCTTACTTCGAGATGAAGAGCTCAACGCCAAAATCTATTGCATTTTAGGATAAAGAAAGTTCCATACGATTTGAGATTTTAAATTCTCATAACCTTTGTGGCAATTTATAGTCAACTATATAGACTATACTAATACTATGCTCAGTATACTTCATTTCTAATAAATGAATGACTTCAAGTGCAATTTAATTTGGTTTTATTCCATATAGGCTACCATTGTTCAATGATTAAATAATAATTTCGTAAGATTCAGATGTACATTTACTTACAGTTGTATTCCTTTATTGATCCTACGCCATGCATACTCCTCCCATCCATTCGGTAAAGAATCAATGAATTCCTTGGTGAGTATAGTGGTGCTGTTCCGCACCTGGGCAGTCATTACACACAACAATAAAATGGAAGGCATACATCATAAATTCATTCTACAACACTTTCAAAAAATAAATAAAACAAAGCTGACATGAATGTCAATAAGATGGTAAGGGTAATTGAACAGCCTTGCAGTACACTACAAAATATATATTTAGACAGTCTAATAGCAAATCTATCAAAATAGAATATCCAAAGCACCTGGGTTTATATCCCATGAAAGAAAGGGAGATATTGTATATTTACAGGTATTCACAATCGCAAATAGCACAGACCAAGTTGCTTACCTGTTCCCATGTAGCAACAGCTTCACATAGATTAAAATCAAAAGATAGAGCTTCAAGTTCACCAGTTTTGGGATCTCTCTGTCAATACAGAAACCTCCATCAGTCAACAATTGGTTAACTACTTTTACACCAAATATGACAAAGTATATGTATATCACTATCCATAATTTTGAATATGAGTAAACTATTTTCCCGTGGGTTCTAGCCTGTCATAATTAACATATTTTTTAGGACCGTATATGGAGTATTATATTTTACTTCATAAAATAAGGTCAGTGATTGATTAGGAATATTTACCCATTTGGGGATAGTATCACCGGGAAAACTAATTGTGGTTTGACAATAATCATTGCCGCTAGCTGCTTTCAGTCCAAGTCCATTTGCACTCTGCATATAAATTAGCTACTCGGTCAAATCATCCAAATAATTTATACTCAGCAAAATTGGAAGATTGAGACTACAAGAAAACAAATCGGAACCAATATATTACAATTTAAACTCCAAAAATAAATACCACACTGCAATCAATTTGCATAAACTACTAGTATTTCACAACTCGCCACCACAATCCATTCAAGGAAACACAAAATATCATTCAACATTAAAAAAAAGCCTTCTGAAATTCAGTTCAAGAAATTTCCCTAACCCTTACCAAAGTTCCAACATTCAATATTGCTGAATTTTTTTTCTTGGTAAACCAAAGGCATCCTCCGCGCACAACTGCGGAGACTAATCCCCTCAAGGTAACTGAGATCCATTTAACAGGTTGACCTCTCCCAACAAATGTTTTTCTGTACCACCGGCCAGGGATCGAACCCAGGACCAAATGGTTAAGTTCCTTACATCAAAACATTGTTGGCATCCAATCAAAACAAAACCAAAATTCAGATTCACAATCTCGTCCCATTTTACTACTTAAACAATCATAAATTCATACATATAACCTGAACAAACAAGAAAACTAAAATCACAAAAAATAATACAAATCTAAGGCAAATGCAACAACAACAACAACAACAAGAACACAAAAAAACACTAATAAACAGAAATGGAAACATTACCACACACTTCTGGAAAGAATCGTGAAGCGAAAGCAACGATTGAGCTTCTTCATCTGTAAGGTGATAACTAGGATCTGTATCAATGATTACATTACAAAAATTATTAGATTCAACGAAATTGAAAAAATCTCTTACAATTTGAACAAGATATGATAATGCATTGTAAATACATACATACATACAGAAAGATCGGAGAGTCCAGTGATGTAAATACAAATGGCTGCAAATCCAGATGCTAAAGCAAGCAACAAGCCTAATCGAAGAACCCTCATTGAACTTAGTTGCTAAATTGAAGCTACTTGATGAACTGCGAGATGTGAATTAGGGTTTATGGAATTGTTGAGATTGAATCTGGTGTTCAAATCAGTTGCTCTGTGAATGCAAAATCAATCTTCGCTAATTTCTGATCTCGTGTTGATCAAAATATTGAAATTTTTAGAGTTTGGATAAAAATTAAAAATATGAATTATTTTGGAGAAAGTAACACGGATAAATGCAACAATGGTTTTTTTCTTTTATAATTGCTCTAAATTGTAGAATGGACGGTGAGTAATAGTTATGCAGTAATTAAGTAAAACATTCTTTTATTTTATTGTAAAAAAAATTGTTTCTAATGGTTCCAAAATAATAACATTGTATTTTTGATATATTATATATTTTAAGTCTTTATATATGAGTTCTCACAATTTTGCCTTTTATAAAAGGTGTTTTGTTGAGCTGAAAAGTGTATATTTTATTTTTAAGTTATCTTTAACCTAGTAGATCAAAAGTAAAGCATTTTTTTTATTATAAAAAAAAGTAAAGCATTTTTTGACACAATATTATGCTTGAATTCGAAAATCCAAAACTTGTTTTGAATATATAATCTAGAACATGTTTTTACAAAGATAATATTTTTTTTTTACAATTGTTTATAGATATGTTTCTTCTTATGATTTTTCCGTTAATATTGTACCTAAAGTTGTGAATCCTTCCATTGTTGGATTGATGCAATATTTAACTTTGCATTAGTGTGAGAACAGTGGCGACTCCAGGAATGTTAGAGAGTCTGGGCAAATTTTTAGAGGGAATTTTATCAACCCAAATTTTGAATATAGAAATATTTAAACCCTGTTTTTCAATATTTAGTTTTGGAAGGAATTTTTAAACAAGAAACAACAAGCAAGAGTATAGCCATGTTGTTGATAGCAGAGTAACCCCAAAAGCCAAAATAGAAAACACATTAGTTAGTACCACAAGTGGAAGCTATAACCAGTAATTTTCACAATGTTTTTTATTTGAGCAGCAAAGATTTTATTAACAAAATCCATCATAACACAATGTTATGAGGATCACAAAACAGTACAAGAAAAGTACAGGAGGAAAAAGCATAAATCTAAGAAGCAGCCAAAATAATCTGCCGCAGCAAAAACAACAGAGATCAAGAAAACAGAGAAACAGCAGAACATATTGTAGTAGCAAAAACAACACACACAACCATGGCATCAGCACATCAACACATTATGCATTTATTTTCTGGATTAAATTTCAATTTCAGAGATGAGGAAGTTTTACTATCAACTTAAAACAATCAAAACAGCTTATTTACAATCACACAATCAAAACAGCTTACAAAACAAGCAAAGTAGCAACAGAGCAAAACCCAACCCAACAACACAAAAATTCTAGATTTAGATTGAGATTTAGAATGATACCTGATTTAGATTGATTTTAACCTTTAGATTGAGAGGAAGAGAGCGGCGACCGAGAGAGAGATTGAGCGGCTGAGATTGAGCCTGAGAAAGAGAGTGTCGGCGACGGAGAGATGAAATACTTCGCGTCATATGAAACATAAAAATATTAAAATACAAATGTATAAATGAAGTTCAAATTCTAAAATCCAAAAAAGAGTATTTTGTTAGAAATAAATTGTAAGAGTTAAAGTATAGAGATAGAGAGAATGAGATATTTGTATTCTACACTTCAATTGTGTATCTTTACATCGGATTTGGATCCTCTCCAATTTTTTCTCTCCAATTCCCTCTCCAATTTTTGCTATGTGTCTTTCTCTCTCATGTGAAGAGAGAGAAAAATTAATAATAAAAAATAAACAATTAATGATGAGAGAAAAAAACACATAAAAAAATTGGAGAGGGAATTGGAGAGAAAAAATTGGAGAGGATCCAAATCCCTTTACATCATAGATAGAGTCCTATTTATAGGATACAAAGAGGGAAGTGAAAGACCAAAGCTAATTAAGGTCCATTTCATTAGTGGGAGTTATAGGACAAGGAAGAGATTAGGATGGACATCCACTAAGGACTATTATTCATAACACTCCCCCTTTGATGTCCATCGAGGATGTGCCTCGTTAAAACCTTACTAGAAAAAAACCCAGTGGAAAAAAATTCTAGTGAAAGGAAAAAGAGTACAACATCCTTCTACATAATTTATTTATTTCTCCCCCTAAACCATACAAGCATCTTTAAGACGACGACGATCAATCTTTTGTATCATTTGTTCAAAAATTCTACATGTGAGAGACTTTGTGAAAATGTCTGGTATATTTGCATACGAACGAATTTGTTGAATATTTATATTGTCATCCTTCGAAGATAAACCACAATTCTCTTTAGAGATCTCAACCAAACCCGTTTTCGTCTCGCCTCATGTAATGCTAAGAGTTCTGCATGATTTGATGATGTTGCTGTTATAATTTGTTTCACAAATCTTCATGAAATGGTTGTACTTTTACATGTAACCTGCATTATGAGGATTTGACAAATAACCTGCATCTGCATAACCTGTTAATTCTAATTTTGGTACTTTTGAATAAAACAAACTTGTATCTGCATAACCTGTTAAGACTTCGTGGAGGTGAAAATTTATATCTTGACAATAAATTGACAGAAAATAAAATATCAGGTAATTGTATAATTAGCAAGGTAAATTAGTGTTCCAATTGCACTTAGACAAGGTATTTCAAGACCAAGTATTTCTCCATCCTCTTCTTGAGGTATGAAATGATCTTTCTTCACATTTAGTGGAACAATCATTGGAGTAGACAATTGATGAGATTTGTCCATATAGAAACGTTTTGTTTTAACTATATATATCAATGAAAAGCTTTTATCAATACTCTTAGATAATAGATCAAACTTTAAATATTTGTATTTCATCATTTTTCTTTTTGCAAGAAAATTATTCGTATCTCATCATTTTCACATCATCATGTGTACGGACTGCTGGTCCAATATTCTTTCACTTTACAAAGTGAGTTTAATTATGTAGAATTTATTTTATTTCTTTTTCTTTTTCACGATCCTTAATATAATCCTTAATATATTTTGATTAATGATCCTCATTATTTCTTATCATTTGTAGCGCTATACTATTCTTTCGGTTCCATCATATAATTTTCATTCATGACATAATTCGTCGAGATCTCTTTATTTTCATAACTTTCAGGTACCTGATAAGTTCTTCTGGAACTGAAAAATCAATTATGTCAAATATTTTTTTTTCATATCCTCACTTGGGTCATCTTTCATTTTAGCTCATTTTCTTATTTGAGGATTTTTATCTTTGGAACCGACTGACCTACCACCCTTCATGGTGGTTAAGACTCATTTGCAATAGTTGATTGGAGCAATAGCAGCTGATAGTTGATTTCATAAACTTTGCAAATGATTTATCTTTTGAACATATATTTCAAACTATTTTATATTAGGATCAAGATGAGATAGTAATAATAAACTATTATTTCAAGTGATTCATTTGAACTTCTGGTTCACATTTTCAGCTGCTTCTTCTCTCCCCCTAGTATTGGGAAAACTAATTCATCATTTGATAATCAGCCTTCTGGGCTGTAAACAAGTCTCCAATTTTTAACTCAATATACTTTATAATAGATGGAGATTCATATCAAATATATTTTCCCAATATATTGGAGCAATTGGAACATACCAACACATCCAAAAATGCTTATATGAAAAGTATTAGGTTATAAACTTAAAATTAATTGCAAATTAAGGGGAGGACTTTCATATAATAACTTATTGGCTTGATGCGAAGCGAAAAATCAATATAAATGATTGCATGTTCCCAAAGTGGAATTTTTGAAGTTATGATTTCGTAAGTATCAATCACACATTTAACTTTAGACGTCTAAAGAAAGGATCTTCGGGTCCATATTTTAAATTAGCATATGCTGCAAGATATTCAATATCAATTTTGATTTATATTTTATACTTATCAAATTAGTATTGACTTTCTGAAAATGATCTCTTTGTCAAATTAGTTAGGAGAACAATTTCACAAACTTCTGGTTGTGTATTGACTAACCATTTAGCTGATGCATCAATTAAAATCATAAAATATCTAAATGGTAATTAGTGTACTGATTTACAAGTATTACGTTATATACATTCTCAAATTGTGAGAGATTCAATTTTTTAAATTTTCAACGTCCTTTGGGAACTAATAACACAAATTATGGATTGAAGAATCTTCTGGCTCTTCAATACATATCCAATAATATAATAATTATTTTTCGCATCACAATAGATCCGGGATAACCCAACCGGTCTTGCCAAAGACAAACTTAATATAATTTGTAAACTTCAGGTTTACAATAATACATAATTCATTTATTTTAATCCATTTGAAACAATAATGAACAAATATATAAATCAAACTATATATATTATAAAGCTTTCATTATCTTTTGCTTTACCATAGATTGAGAAAAGAAAAAAAACTAAACATAAATTTTTTCCAACAAATAAGATTTTCTAAATCATACATATTTTTTTGTTTAGGTGCGTAATCAGGCAACACCAATTGTCAATAAGATATATTTTCAAAGTTTGACATCTTCAAAGTCTATATTATACATAACATCAAAATTATATAAATTTATTTAATAAGAAAATATGCATATCTTCCATGTAATATTTATGAGATAAAAATCTTATGGAATAAGAAAGAATAAGATCATAATCAAATATATTAATTTGTTCATAGAATAAGAAAACAAAACATATAATAGAAGTTAAAATATTACTTCATAAAATAATTCTTTGATCAAATAATGGAATAAAATATTTTTTTTTATCAAAACTAATTTAACATCTCATCTATAAGTTCATAGTAATGAAATTTCATGACCTTGGCATGTATTATATCAACGGTAAATCAATTAACATAATCATAACATTAATTAGACAAAATAAATAGTATGCGTCATTCACTTATGGGAATGACGTTCAAATAACCACTTTTTGTTAAATTATAAATATGACTAATCTTCCAAAAAATTGTTGAAGATCTTTTTCTCAATTTTGCTACTCCAAAAGCATATTCGTTCGAGTAGTGTAGAAATACACATATACATTTATTTATTTTTTCTTTCAAATCAATAGATCTTATTGTCATGGTATAAATGTAGTTCTTCAAGAAGTATATAACCAATCTAATTAGTTATTTTTACGATCCTTCTGGGACATATCATTACCGAATTTTTAAGTTCTTCAAAAACTATGCAACATATTTTAATTAACAATAAAATCAATTCTCTAATTAATCTTTAGGGATTAACCCTTTTGAATTCTTCTGGAATTCACATAGAATAATGTTGAGTTATTAAGGAACTACCCTTTTGAATTCTTCAGGAATTCATAGAGAATAATATGAGTCTTAAATATCATCCAAATCCAAATATGATCTGAAAAACTACCACCCAACTTACTGCAAGGTTGATCCAAAATAAAGGTGGTTTACATTATAAATTCCTTCCGCTGACAATAATGTATGTGAAAGTATCAAATCATAAATGATCTCCAAAATAAATAAAAATAGCTTCTTAATCTAAAGTATAATTATATATAATCCTTATTAATTAAGGAGCACACAAAATTTTATCGAATAAAAAGTATATATGTAACTAACACAACAAAGGTACAAACTAAAATAATTAGATAATAATCGCTATGTCTTTTCGGTTTAAATTAGATAATAATCAAACCGAAAAATAAATAAATAGGCTTACCAAAATTCAAACCATTAGTATTCACCAAAAGTAATATTAATAAATACTAGATTATCTTTTGGATCAATTCTAAACAAACAAAAAAAAATCTAGAATTTGTTCACATAGTGGATTTGCTATAACAATAGAACATTGACAATTTTCAGTAAATCAATCAATGCACAACAAAGAACATCACGACAGAAAAGAAATCGATCGAAACTAATAACTTATTTCCACCGACCCAAAAAAAATCCACGAAAAATACTTATATATTGCTCATGCATAAATGTATATGATAATATGATAACATTATGAATGCATGTATTGTCACAGATGGGTATAGAAGTTTTAAATGTGTGGTGAGATATCAAAATCAGGGTCAAATAGATTTAACATGAAAAACAATGTTGAGGAATAAGAGTATATGAAAATGAACAAGTTAGGAGAAGAGTATATACAGTCCCTATAACAACACCATGTACCTAATGAGTTGCAATTATGGAGTGATTATATTAAATAAAGAAACTCTAATGATGGCTAAACTTGAATCATTATAATACAGCAGCAGTGACAATACATATGTGTATCAAACATAACAATATGTGCTGTACATGTGTGCATAAAATAAAAGTAAAACATAGAAATCAAATAACATTATAAGTAAATTATATCATAAACAAGGAAATATTTTAAAGCATTGATCGGACATATTTTAACTTAATAGGGGTCATATATTAAAAGAATGCATATAGGCATCAAGTAGAAAATTTGGTGTAGTTGAAAATAGCTATTACAAGGACTGTATATATATTAAAACTAGCATAATGCAGTGCTTCGTCTTTCATATTAGTCCAAGAGATTATTTCACAAACAAGCATACAACATTATAAGTAGTATCAAGAACACGGATGAACTAACATTACCTCAGGATATATGGAGCGGATATATGGAGCTTCGTGCTGATAACGTGTTAGAAATAAATTGTAAGAGCTAAAGTATAGAGATAGGGAGAATGAGATATTTGTATTCTACACTTCACTTGTGTATCTTTACATTATACATAGAGTCCTATTTATAGTATACAAAGAGGGAAGTGAAAGACCAAAGCTAATTAAGGTCCACTTCATTAGTGGGAGTTATAGGACAAGGAAGAGATTAAGATGGACATCAACTAAGTTATCCACTAAGGACTATTATTCATAACATATTTCACTATATCTAAAAATTCATGGAGTGAGATACTTGGGGGTGAGGGAAAAGAAATTCACCAACAATTTTGTTGAACAACCTAATGAACGGAAATTATTTGAAGGCTAAAATGATCATGGCCCAAACAAAGCCCGACTGAGAAAGTACTTGCTTTTTGTAAAGATATTATCCACGCACCGACAATTTGTATTCACACCATTAACAAGTTTACTTTGTGTTTTTTGTCAAGTAATCTAGTGACCAGAAATTATACCTTAAGTGAACAAGTGAGATGTCTGACATTCAAAGTTCAGACCCCACATATATAATACAATGTCGTTACCAACTAAGTTAATCTCATGGAAACTCGTTTACGTCGTCTTTACTAAGATTGTCAAACTCGAGAGTCTAAGCAAAACTTGTATAACCTATATAAACTTGGACTAGAAGATTCAACTAATAAACTCAAAGGAGTTTAAGAATTAATTCGACTGTTTAACAACCTACCTATATACAGTTTGGAAAGAAAAATACTTTTATGAAGAGGACAAGTATTGGATAGACAAACACGAAATAATGGTTATTTTAGTATTTTAAACAAGTTATACTTGAAACAAAATGTTATCTTGTGATTAATTGAATACCGACAATTTTAGTATTTATTCAATCTTTTACCCCTCTATTTTGTTAAGTCCATTGAACAATTTTAAAATAAAACACAATACAGTTGAAGTTATATCGTACAATTCCTTATTATAATTTTTTAGCTGATTAAATATACCATATATTATATTATTTTTAGTTTTTCTATATATAGCATATGGAAAGTATAACCTATATATTGTTGATTTGTTGGGACAAATAAGTAGAGTTGGAGAGAAACAAGTAACTGAAGTGATGAAAAGATAAGCAAGTGGAGTATAAATTAAGTAGAAGGAGCATTGTTGGGACAGCCCATGCCTTAGGATTATAAGGTGTTATAAATCAATGTCAAGTTCTATATTATCTTCTCTTGTTCCTCTAGACAAATGGGACATGGCCATTCAATGCCTTAAGGATTGTGTGTGGGACCACCACATATATACACCATTGGGCATTGCCATTGGCTCCCAGTGTCACCTGAACCATGACCATCCCCAACCATGTTGCCTCCAAAGATGGGTCCTCCCTTCCCTTAACACCTTTGTATGGAACCATTAGAACTCTTCCAACAAAGAAGAATGTAGGAATATCATCATCTTATGTGCTTATCCTCCCCGGCAACAAAGATATTAAGAAGATACCTCACATACAAATTATATTATTGTTGAGTTAAATTATATTTTTTGTTTACTTAATTTTATTGTTTTCTTAATTTCATAAATTTTTTCTGCATGCAGTTTTAATTGACTTAAGATGTATTTTTAAATAATTTTTTTTTTCGAACAAGCTAAAATGATATATATATATATATATAATAAAACAGTCTCCTCAGCACAAGATGTACCGGGATAGACTACCAAAGTTTACAAAGAGTCACAGGAATTTAAATAATTTTATTTGTAAACATTTTTCAAATATTATAAAAGTTCAAAATTTAATTTATATTTTTTTACTTATATCTTGAATTTTGAATGTTTAAATTTTTATATATAATCCATCTCATATTAAAATAAAATAAAATTTTAGTAAATGAATTTATATAATATTTTAAATGAATTTTTGCCTTAATGTTTTTTTTTTTTATCTCTCTTTCTTTTTTCCTTCTCCTTCTCCTACATAAATCATGAATCTATCAAAATGTTGCTTCTCAGTACATCCTTTTCATTTTTACACTCAATTTACCATATGTAACGCATGTATTTTACACTAAAATGCTTACCCTTTACATTTTTTCTCTTATCACAATATTCAACACATCCTTTTTTTCCCTCTCCATCAGACTTACATTCTACTACGTTACTTAGGTGCGGTGCGGGTATATACAGGTACCGGTACGGGGTACGACATTTTAAAAAAACTATAATGTACGTATATAAACATAAATTAAGATATGAGTATGTATCCGGTACTGATACTCTCCCTTAAATGAAGTACCCGTTCATCATAGCTTATCTTCAATTTTGGATCTTAAAATCATTATCGGTAGCTTTTGTTAAAATCTTTGAAAATCTCAAATACAAAACAAAATATGTACCTAACTACTTGAAAATCTTATTCACAACAAATCAGACACTAAATATGAACATATCTTAGTGATATGTGTGTGTATTACCTTCAATTTGGAGATATTGATGGGAGTATAAGTTATAATTGGATGCAAAATGTACCCGACAAGTTGTCTTTGCCGACTATTAGATCCTTTCAATATTACTCAAGAAAAATGTACATGTCTACATGATGTTACAAGCAGAGATACCACTCTCATATACGCCAAATTAGCACCTAATAATTAAGATTATTTTTCGGTAGCATATTTAAGATTTGTTTACTAGTGATACTTTTTGAGTTAGATCTTCTTCCTTCATAAATCACGCTAGCTAGCTAGTCACTAATCATAATCGAGCTTTTTAAAAAATCCATGTGAAAAGACTTAATTTTGATCATACTCTATTATATATTCATGTATTTGAAACTTGTTAATATTGCATTGTGTGTTTACATTGCATACGTATACATACATAAATGTCGGCTTGAAAAGACAAACAAACTGATTTAACTTATATAATTTGTTTGGAACTGAGAAAAAAAGGGATAAATAATGAGCAAATATTGGAAAGAAAATTTGCCAAAAATAATTGGGAAAGAAGAGTAAATATTATTACATTGATTAATGTTTTATAAAGTTATTGTGTATTTTTATGAGAATGCGCGAGTCTCTTTTAGTTTAAAGAAGGTCTTGGGTTTGATAAATAGCTTGAACATGTACCAGGGTCAAAACTTTTAAGAAGAGTTCACTGTTCGTTTAAGTCTTATAAGGCATGAATGATTAACTTCTTTGTAGTTGCGCGTATATGATACGTGATTTGCAGAAAGAAAAAAAAATATTATTGTGTCAAAAAATAACACTGTGGAATTACAGATCATTTTTACTAAGAAAATATTTGTTTAGAGAATTAAAACCAATCAACATCTCTTAATTTTTCACTTACAAACAAATTAGTCCACATACAATTTAGTAACAACATCAAGAACCAACAAATATTTTTTGGTCAAAATGGTCTCTAGCTTGTGACGTGAGAATGATGTGGTTCTCTCACGAGAATGCCACTTATATTTCTATGTATTTAACCTTCATTAATAGTTTATGACATGAAAATTTAACATATAGACTTAGTCCTCTGGCCAGATCTTGGATTTGAATGATAAAATTGCTAGTAAGTCGTTGTGTATGGATTATTAGTAATTGATAGTGGTCATACCTCGTTTTGAGGGATGGAATGATACCTACATACACTCACAATTAAAGTTAGCAAGCGTCGAAGTATATTTAGAGTTAAACATTGTATATCTGAAGTATAACCTTTTGGCCGACCTAGAAAAATAAATTTTGGTTTGAAGACCTAGAATTTTATTCTGCTCCCATGTGATTGTGACATGTGTTGTCGGATGATATGTCGATTGTGCCAATCAGTCGACGAATCTGTGCTATCCCTAACAACCTATAATCAAGGCATATCCATTGTATGGTATGCTTGTTCAAATAAAGATCTGATAACCCATTCTAATTTGTGAATGGTCCTGTCCTAGTCCGGAACAAACTAAAATTAATGGCAAAAAGATTACAAATTAAAATACATATTAATTTTGACATCCTTTAATTATATCTCAACAGAAGGATGGGTATAATAATATTATATTATGTAATAGAAATAATTTTTCATCTGACAAAATAAATTTGCCCATAAGTAGTAAAACCTTGTTTTTTCTCATAGTCTTTCCTTTTGGAATAGAGTATAGACCTTTTTAATAAAATTTTAATTATTGCAAAAAAAGTAATAAAACCTTATACTATGATAGCTTACTTCACAAAATATGTACGCGGAAAATTGACTTAAAAAATTTAATGTCATGCTAACATGTGTCTTAAGAATACATGTTAAAGATTCTACAAATAGTAATTGTTTCTTGAAACGAGTAGCTTTTGACTTTTAAAAAATAAAATGCACATATATAATTTTTTATCTTTGATACATAACCTTGTTTGGTACACACTGTAGCTTTTCCCAAATTTAACGAGCATAATACTAGTATTGATACTAGCATCTACAAATTGGAACTCTTGTGTTTCGGTGTCTAGCTATAAGTAGATTGATACTAGCTAGCTAGCATATCAATTTCATAATAGCTTAATGTCAACATTTACTCATCTCGTTTCAAAATATAAGATCTTGTTTGACTACTGTATGTATACCAATGAACAATTTTGATCACTAATATCTTTAATTATTTATTAGTTAAAAATTATAAAAACTTGATATTTTGAAAATACTCATTGCAACAAATCAAACAAGATCTTATATGATACTCATATTTATACATTATTAAAAAAACATGGTCAAAACAAGATAAATGAATAGTGTTATTTAGTCAAAGTAGATCTTATAAAATGGGACGAAGGGAGTAATAAGCATCTAATTCTTCCAACTCCACACTTAAAAAATAAACTTTTTTTTTAATGACAAATATATATATAAATATATAAATATAAAATAAAGCAGAAGTCACAAAGATAAGAAGAGATCACAAACAAAGAGAAGTACCGGGAGTACTTACAAAAAGAAGAAAAATAAAAAGAAGAGACAAATACAAAAACAAAATAATCAAATAGATGACACCGGTAGACACCAACCCACCCACAATGATGTGTATATTTAAATTGTGCTAAATAGGTGAAATATCTACCATTATAGGGTGCTCTCATATATCTTGTGCATGGTTAAATTGGTTATCGGGAATTATACTTTATAAATCATTTCACTATCCAGTATTTGGAGCACCATTTAAAGTTATAATCATTGCAAAATTCTGCATCAATTAACCAAACATAAAAATTAGTACCACAAGAATCCAAACTCGAGAAAGAATTTTGTGAATTACAGACAACCAATAAATTAAACTTTTGTAAACGGCAAAAAAATGACTAAAAAGGTGAATCACCAGTGATTACATATAATTTTTTAAGTTGTCGTCAGAGACAGAGCTAGGAGTGAATCAAGATTCTCTCAATTTATTTTCCTCTCTATTTCCTCTATTTAGGAGAGAGATAGACACATAAAAAGTAAAAAATAATTAATGATGGTGGAACCCACTTAATGATATGACCACCACCTATTTTTTTTGTCTATCTCTCTCCAAATTACATCTTCCATTTATTTTTATAAATGGAGAGGATCTTAACACGCTAGGGGTGGCCTAGCAGGTCACGACCCACCCAAAAAAATTGAAATTACTTAGATATCTCTATATGTATATAAAATTATAAGTGTATGATACATATATATTAATGGATGCATCAAAATATCACAGGAGTGGCCGAGCGAATAAGGTGGACATGTATGGTAAAGTTGCGCCGGTTCAAATTTGCCAAAGCAACTTTCCTGTAGGGATGGCAACGGGTGCGAGTTTTATAATACCCAAACCCGCACCTGCACCACCCGAACCCGAACCCAAAGGCTGTTCGGGTGGCAAAATAAAACCCATACCCGTTGAGTTCGAGTTTTCCACTCGAACCTGAACCCGAAGCAACATATCTACTAAAAGAAAAACTAAAAGAAAAGGTTGTAATTTTCCATATTCAACCAAAATGAATTATTAGTAATTTTCTATATTCAACCAAAATGAAGTATCAATAGGCTTAGAAATCAACCAAATTAAACAAATAAGTTCAACTCCACATGATAAAAAATAAATAAATAGTTTGGTATATAAACTAAGGGGTAATTAAGTACTTTAATATATAAGCGGGTGTGATTTCGGATTTTGGGTGGGGGTTTGATTGATCCCAAACCCACACCCGTGGAATCAGGTGGCACCCAAACCCAGGACCCGCAGGTTTGTGCTTAATTGTCATCCCTACTTTCCTGGCTCTACCACCGGCTGTAGTATAATTGATGGTTGAAAAGAGAGAAACATACTCTAAAATCTCAATCTATCGAAATCATGGGCCGCTAACTCCTTTAACTTTTAGCTCAACTAATTTAACGCGTTGAGCTACTTCATCGTTAGTGTTATTATACTTAAAAAAATTAATGAAATAAAAGTGCTACCGTCATGAAAAAACAAATCGTAAATAGTACTCAATTTAACTTTTAATGTTTGAACCCTTGAGGGGTACACTTAGTGTTAGACACGTGTCAAACATGCACGTTAATTGCTTAATATACATTTAGTTGCATAAAATTCCGATAGACTTTGGAACAATGCTGTTGACATGTAAATTGTCCTAATTAGAAGACATTCATTAGCTCCATTCCTTGTCACGTTTGTCTGATTAGAAGACATTTCATGTGTTTGGTTGATAGTAACAAAACTGTTTTTTTTTACATAAAATTGCACATCTTAATTGACGAGTATGAAATCAAGCTTCTTATTAGAGATATAGTTAGTTGATTTAGTTACTAGTTAGTTAGCCTATAATTAAGCTTTGCCATAGTCATTTGTTAATAATTTTTCTCATTTGTAATATTTTACTTCATTAATATTATACACTTTTGAACTATTTTCTATCATTGTCCATAATTTGTTGGTGTCTAGCAAAATGATTAATGAAAGTGTGTCAAAATTATGAAATATACTATTGCTTTCCTAGTAGCTTTTCAAAAGTTTGCAACTGCTGGTCTATAAGAATATAGAAGCCAAGTGGAAAATATGCACTGATCGGCCCATAGAATAGTTCCTGATGTCCAAATCCAGCATTGATTAACATGATTTCAAAATCACAAGATGAGACTCATCAATGTAACAACCTTGACTTTTTCAAGTCTCAATTAATAATCTGCTTTAGGCATCATGTGGGCACAAACTTTTACAAACATGAAGCACACGGTATTCTTTAATAAAAGGCGAAAGAATAATTTGTTTTGTGCTCACTACATGACTCCACATTTTGAACAATGAACTAGTTTTTAGCGACATAGGTTTATTAGCGAATGAACAATGAACTACATTTTGAACATTTTGGTTCTGTTTGGTAAAAAAATAGTGGATAGCTGAAAAACTAGTTTTTAGCGAATGAACTTATAGCGGATAACTTATAAGCTAGCTTTTAGCTTATAGCGAATAAAATACTGATTGAGTTTGTAGTGTTTAGTAAAATTAACAGTTGAACTGACTTATAAATATGAAATGACATAAAAAATATATGTTTAATTAATATTTAATTTTTTGAAAGAAGATAATAGGGATAAAATTGGAAGGAAAGTTGATAAGCTATAAGCTATTTGAAATATTGTTTGAATAATAAAATATAAGTTAGTAAAATAAACTATAATCTAATTTTTTTTAAATTGTTAGCAAACAGAGCTATTATATATATATATATATATATATATATATATATATACACACGGACTAGAGGGAGTAAAAACCAAGAAAAGCAACTTATGGAGAAAGAAATGAACGCTCCAAAGCAGATTATGGAGAAAGCAACGATTTCTCTCTCTCTCTCTCTCTCTCTCTCTCTCTCTCTCTCTCTCTCTCTCTCTCTCTCTCTCTCTCTCTCTCTCTCTCTCTCTCTCTCTCTCTCTCTCTCTCTCTCTCTCTCTCTCTCTCTATATATATATATATATATATATATATATCTCCCTCTCTCGCACGAATTCGCTCTCGGCAATACTGCAGGTAACCTTAGATTTTGATTAGGGTTTATGATTATCACTTTCATTCTCTCATACAGCCTAGGGTTTGATTTTCTCAGTGAAAGCAACACGCCAACAATTTCACTGCATCTCTCGATCTCTCGCACGGATTTCTTTCTCGACAACACTTGGGTAACATTAGATTTTGATTAGGGTTTATGATTATCCCTTTTTTCATTTTCTTATTTCGATTTATAGCCATTGATGAGTATTTTTATCTTGATTAGGTTAAACATTAGATCAACACTCCAACAATTTCACTGCATCTCTCGAACTCCCGCACAAATTTCTCTCTCGACAACACTGCAGGTAAAGTTAGATTTTGATTAGGGTTTATGATTTTCCCTTTCTTTCATTCTCTTGTATTTCGATTTCGATTTATAGCCATGGCTAAGTGTTTTTAGTTTGATTAGGGTTTGATTTTCTGGTGAAAGCTGCAAACAATTTGTTTCTTGTGTTTTTTACTAATATTATTTTGTAACAGAGATCAATTATCATGACTGATATTCAAGAAGTAGTTGAGTTGAATGCTCAAGAAGGTGAAGAAAGTTTAACATTGGAAACTTATGTTTTGGCTCTTATTATGAAACTTTTGCCACCAAAGGATTGCTTTAATTTGAGAGCTGCTTATATTCCTTTGAGAAACAACGTTAAGGAACTTATTGGCAAAGATATTTGGCGTCCTTCACCTGAGTTGCCACTTGTTTTACTTGACCTAACAAAACGTTTTGAACCTCCTAAAAAAAAATCATCTGAGTGTTTTTTTAACTTAAGCACGGGGAAAGTTCACCACCTTAATGCTAATCTGTTGGAGTCCACTCAAACCATCGCTGGTTCATTTGATGGTTGGTTCATAGTAGCCGACAATTCTAAAAAGAAAGTGGTGGGTTTTTTCTTCTTTAATCCATTGACCAATGAAAGAATCAAGATAACACCTAAGCTATATCTTAACAAAAACTCGAAGAAGAAAAAGAAACCCAATGCTCCTTCTCTTCCTTAGGAATTACATGCCAAGAAGATGGTTTCTTCCATTCATCCCTCTTCTTATGTTTCTAATTCAACAGACTGTTATTTAGCTGAAATCTTTGGTTCGGTACTCCAGACAAAATCCAAGTACAGTTCTTTCAACAATCCACTATTTGCAAGAAACCGTACATGACTTCTAGTCATAACTTGTTTAAAACCACCCAAAATCTTGGCGGGAAGCTTGATAGAAACTTTAGGGTTTGGATAACTTATAAGCTAGCTAGCTTTTAGCTTATAGCGAATAAAATGTTGATTGAGTTTGTATTGTTTAGTAAAATTAACAGTTGAACTAACTTATAAATATGAAATGACATAAAAAATATATATTTAATTAATATTTAATTTTTTGAAAGAAGATAATAGGGATACAATTGGAAGGAAAGTTGATAAGCTATAAGCTATTTGAAATAGTGTTTGAATAATAAACTATAAGTTAGTAAAATAAACTATAATCTATTTTTAAAAAATTGTTAGCAAACAGAGCTATTATATATATATATATAGTTTTTCTATCATATGCAAATTTAGACATATTAAGAAGTTTTAAATAGTAAATTTGTATTGAAACTTGTACTTTTTATATTAAATGTTTAATGTTTTAATAAATAATTGTTGTTTAATGTTTAAATGTTTAATGTTAAATTTGTATTTTTTTTAGATTTCTAATTGATTTCTATCTTTATATTGTCCAGGTAACACCTTAGTTGTGTTTCCAAATGCAGTGATAAACACTGGTGAATTACTATTTATAATAATATAGACCTACTTATTATGATTCAATTATATATAGTTCATCTTGTTGGTGATTGCTCTATATATATTTTTACAGCTTTGATGTGACTGTCATGCAAGTCGGTGTGAATGCGTTGCCGCATGAGGATGCAATAAGGAAGTTTGCTGCTAATGCCTGTTATTTTGGACATGATTGGATACCTGTTAAAATGATGCACATTGAAATGATGCAATCTAGTACTTTTTGTGCATGGCTGGATACGGTTAAAATGATGCAATTTAGTAGTATATTTGATTACATAGTACTTTTTGATTACATGAAATGATGCAATTTAGGATATTAATTACATAGTACTTTTTGTGCATGGTTGGATACTGTTAAAATGAAGCACATTGAAAATTGACATATTGAAAGTACTATGTAATACCGTTGAACTACCGTTGCTTTCCTTTTTTCTGTTTCTTTTCTTCGCAAATTATTTTTTGTTTCAGTATTGAACGGTTGTTGCCGTAGGATTGATATTTGCATATCAATTATATTGGTGTATTTCTGGCCGATACTACAGTGCAGTAGTTCATCGGTATTTATTTGATAAACGGCTGTTTTATCCTGGGGACTTTGCGGTCGATATACTACAGTGCACTTATTCGAGTAGTTCCGCGAAACGTCTTAAAGAAAGCGACCTAGTACGCAACTCAGCCAATAATTTATTTCCGTTGTCTATTTTGAAAAATCGTTTTTCTGTTTTTTTATACTCAGTAAATCGTTTTACAACATAAATTTTTAAAATACAGTAACATAGATAACTCATTCATGTATTTTGTCCCTTTATTTTCATACCATTTGTACTTATTTCTTAATAACACCTTGTGCTCCATATAATTTGTGTAATTTGTGTTCTTCGTGTTGATCCTTGTGTTCTTCGTCTCCATTATTCTTTCCGGCATGATGGGTGGTGGGTTTGATTCTCCAAATAGCAAGAAGGTGAAACAAACAAGAAGCTCATCTTCTATGAATTAAAGATGAGTATATGTAATTTGTTTAGTTCGGATTGGGACTTGACCTGAATGAAATAAAATATTTTTTTGATTAAATAATTTAGTGATTAAAATTTGACTTTTTTTAAAGTGAACAAGTGAGAGTACCAGAATTTGAAATCCAACATCTATATATTATATGTAAATTTCTTACCAACTCAATTCAGACAAGTATGAATCGAATAAATAATTATAGTTATATTATATGTGTCTTATTTTTTTTTTCAGATAGAAAGAGAATAGAAACAAACATGATTGACTAATAATGACTTTTTTTTCAATGAAAGGAAAAAGGAAAAATGCACACAGATTTTTCTATGTAAATGATTATTTAAAGGAAAAATGCACACAGATTTTCCTATGTAAATGATTATTTAAAGAAATCATACTCATATATGAGTTGCAGGCAAGTCAAAACTATACTACAGAGTTTTTTTTTTGACTAATACTACAGAGTTGAATATGGGGAAAAAGCTGCTCACATTTTTTCAATGGTTTGCATGATTTGGGCTTTGATTGAATAAATTGACTTATTGTTTAAACTTATTACAAATATAAGTATTTGGAATTTTGGAGTTGTAAAGTAAATTTGGGGGCTCACGTATTAGAATTAAAAAGTAAAGTGACAAGGATGATACCGAATTTGAATTTAACATTCAACAAATTAACAAATTAACATACTAATATTCACTGTTTTAAAAATAAATAAATGATCTTTTATAAAAACAAGTAGATTTTATATTTTTATTTTTAGGATAAATGCATCGAAAAATTCTTGTGTGTAACAATTAGATCAAGTTTTTTAGGTAATAAATAAGTCATTTAAATTTCTAACTTGTTGCATTGTTCTATTCCGATTAATTTCCTTCAACATGTGTACATTTTTCATTAAAAAAAAATATATCATGATGGGAGTCAATGTTATAAGCAACAAATTTTTGTAATAGATGATAACCGTAAGGGCATCGTTGCAACAAATTATAAACTTAAATTACGTATTTTTACCTAAAAATATAATTAAAAAACTTACCTGCTACCTAAAAAATTTAAATGATATAACTGTTATAAATGCGAAACTTAAAGATATCTGAACATATTTGGGCTATTTTTTATTATAAAAATAGTTTATATTTATGTAGTAAATTCTTAATTGAGATGATTATTGAAATAATCCCAATAGTTTAGTTTTTTTAACGAACAAAAATGGATTATATTAAAACCAACATAGAGTCCTTACTAAGTACTAACATAAGGTATGTCAGAAAGAATCTCAAAAAGTGTTCAATCAGCACATGACCAAAACCGTGGCTAAAAATCTACCCTTGAGAGTTAAGGTTTGCACTATCTTTATAAAAGCTATCTATATATGAACATTTGATCCTTGGTATAAGATCTGTCTATGATCTGAAAATACGTGAGCAATGGCTCCACAAACAGTAAAAAAACTTGTAGTATAACAGTAATTAAATTAAAGAAAAACACATAATAATTCCAAACTCTGAAAATTCTGCAGATATGATATGTATGTATATATACCCCATGAAGTTAACTAAACAAATATAAAAATGCATGGCATGTCTTGTCAAAAAACTATTGAGAGTACATCAATAACATCATCAACATTAATCATTTCTCAATAACGGTGACAAAATTAACTGTCTCAACAGAATAACTGCCACCACCACAACACAAAGAAAAGATCAATCTTGTTACTAGTAACAATCAATAATTTACATATGACATAAATTTCAATGAGTCTGATATATGATAAGATATCTCTCTAGGATTCATATTCATTCATACAGAGTCTCTTGAAATATGTGCATCAGAATAATTTAAGACTTTAGAGTCAAAATTATTATTAGAACAAAGGATCTAGAAAAAGATATGGTCTTATTTTGTCGGCATTTTTTGTCCTTTTGGCTTCCTCATCCATTAATTTTTGCTACACTTTATTCATCATGTTCATATGTTACTTTAATTTGGTGGACTAGGAAAAACAGAATCCCTTCATCACTACCTTCTTTTCACTCATTCTTCTACTTGTTTGGAATTTCCACTCTATCTATACTACAAATGAGATAACACCTTGCAAAAGATTCAAATACAAAGGGTCAGAAGATTATAACAAAAATATTCTAAATTTAAATATGATTTTAGTCTCGGTAAATTTAAGTATTGTTTTTAGGGACCTGGATCGGGTGCAGTGAGCACCCCTGACTGCATGCATTCAGTTGAATCAAGACCATTTGATCAAGATCAGACCGCTTAGATTTAACATCAGATTTTTTAAATAAATATACTATGATGTGTTTTTTTTTATAAGGCATGAATTGAGAGCTTACAACATGTTTGTAGACTTTGTAGGGCAGATATGTGAAATTGATATTAATTTAAGGAACATGTATTGTTGCCGAATCCATATGGATTAAGAAGCTTTTGTCGTTGATCTTCTAAGTCCCAAAAGGGTCCATCAGTTTGCTGAAAATGATGTATGATTTTCATTAGAATAAGGAAACTAAGATTTTCAATAAAATATTTTAAAATGATCTCTAAAATTATAAAATGTTAATTAGGTTCGTCTTTCCGTTATTATATATTGGAAAGACTGTTATGATATTAATCGATAATGTTAGCGATGAATTTGAAACATACTGAATAATATCAGTAATATGTTTGATATATAATAGATTTAGACATGCAATGTCTCTATCAACTGATTTAAGCTTACGGCGACAATTTCAAAGATCATTTTTAAATTATTAATAATATGGTATAACCTTGTCTTCATTTATTTAACTAATTGATTAAGTTAAATAATTGAACTTCAAGCAAATTAATAATCATATGTCAAAATCTTATGATCTAAGGTACCTCAAAGAAGGTATTTGACCTCTGTCCTTGAAGAAAAACTGGAGTTGGATAATCCAAAACATAGTGATCATTATTAGCAGAGTGGAAGCTTGTGTCAGCAAAAGGTGTGGCATGGTTGGAGCTGCATAATGCTTCAGATTGTAGTGGTACTACTGATGGTGATGTTATTATGCTATCTAATCTCTGAAAATTAAATGAGAAATTAATTAAGTTTAATTTCATCATTAGTCTACTAATTTAATATATTTTCAAGTACAAGAAAATTAATTTCTTAGTACTATTTTCCTCACCTGAGGATCTTGGTCCATTGCAAAGTCAAAGAAGATTGGATTCAGTGAAGCAAGTTTCATTGATAGGAACTGCAAAAGAAATATATAAGTTTATAAAGTTAGGCTTGTTGGTTTATGAACCAATGACCAAAAAGTACAAATTTTATATTTTTTTTTGGTACCATTACCTCTACTTGATTCTGTAGGGACTGAACATAATTGATTATTTCATCCAACACAAGGGCCTTCCCAGTTATCTATTTAATATAAAACCAAATCAAATGTGGTTGTGGAAAGAGTCGATACAAAAATAAGTAGCACTGACACTTCAGATTAAAGTTGTGTCTGATATATTATGACACATGTTAGTGTTCAGTATTAACATAACACGGATACATAGTTAGTTACATTTTTTAAACTATTACATGTGTCGGTGTTTTAGTCTTTTAGTAGCAGTGTTGTGTCCGGTGTCGGTGAAATAGAAACACATAACCAATATACCAAGTTGTCAAAAACAACATTAAAAAAAAGTACACCATAAAGATTAAAGAAATTAATGATCATTCACCTTATCACAGCCAGGCACAAGTTGCTGCAATATCTTCATCCTTTCACTTATTTTCTCTCTTCTCACCTGAAATCCATTTTTTTGCAACATTAATTCACAATGAGAAATGAAGTTTCAAGGGCAGTTAAGTCATTCCCCTCAATTGTTAACGAGTAATAAACCTATGTAGCAACGACACATCTGTCCAACGCATGTCAGTGTTCAACACCGACACCAAACTGACTCATATATTTACATTAAATTATTCTATGTTTTAAAAGTACTATCAATGTTGAAGTGTCAGTGTTCTTTGTCCGGTGTTTGTGTCAGTGTTTCATAGCTATTAGAACTCTATTTTGTATACCCTTTCAGCAAGGCTGTGGCTATCTGTTGCCTGACCCCTTCTTGCTCTGACATGGATATAGCCAGTTGGAGCTTCTTCAACATTTTTCTTTTGTTCCTTCTTCTCTTCTTTTTTCTTCTCCTCACCACTACTCTTCTTTTGTTTTTTTCCTCTCCCTTCTTTTGTATCCTATACAATAATTTGCAAATTCATCACAAAGCAACAAAATCAATAACATGGACAATAATTTATATATTCACACACATAAATCAACTTTTTTTGTGTTAACTTTGATTCCAGGGGAAGCTGGCCCTGGTAATTCAGAATTTGGCCAATTTGGTCAAGAATTGTTCACAGTTTCACACATAAATAAACTTTACCTTAGATAAGGGGCTACTCAAAGAAGACTTGTTTCTAACTCTTCTCTTCTTCTCCATAGAATTCACTTTCTGAGTAACTTGTTCACCCTTTTCAAGATTATCAACAACCATGGATGATGATTCAGGACTCAAATTCTCACATATGGTATTCTTAGAATTTTGATCAACACAACTACTACCGTTTATAATATGGACTTGTTCATCAAGAGAAGACATCTTAATGAGAGTATTGGAATTGAAATATGGTTCAGAGTCAACAAAGAAAGGTTGTTGGTATTGATATGAAAAAGCTGCCATATGAGTGAGTGAGTTATCAAGATTTGAGAGGTCTTGAAAATGAAAGAAGAAAGGTGAAGAATCAAAGACTGGTTTTCTTCTGTTTCTGGTGCTTGGTGATGATGATGGAGTCAGGAAAAGTTGGTCTGTGACAAAAACACAGAAAACACAGACCTATATATAAACATATTGTGGCATATAAAATAAGCTGAAATTTATAACTTAACTCATTCCCATGCAGAAACTGGTACATGTATATTTGACCAGTCTAATCTCATCAACCTCTTATGTTTTTTCTCTAACATAACATAATTGTCAATAATAAATGAGTCCCCTGTATTGGTCATAAATAAAAACAATATTGTTTAATTCATTTTTGTTGGCTTGTTAAAAGTGATTTTATAAATATTTTTTGTTTACAAAAATAAACATAATGGCTCCACATTAATTTGGAATTTGGCATTTCAGTGGCTCCATAAATTAAGGTGATTTTTAGATGTTGAGTTGAGTTTAACCCAACTACTTTAAAATTGGCTTCAAATGTGAAAATTTATCCACCTACAAACACATTTTTTACTTTTATTTAATTTAGTGCCGTTCAAATAATTTATTTTTGAGTTTATGCAAAACAGTTTACGTAAATAAATAAGCTTTTATGAATTATTATAAATTTTTCAAGGTAGTTTATGAGAAAATAGCTTATAAAAATACAACTTTTGTTAGTGAAAATTTATAAATTGACATAAAACTTTATTTATTTGCATAAATTATTTTCATAAGCTTAAAAATAAGTTGAATCCATACGGACCCTTAATGTGAGACTTTTAAGCACTTTTTCACATATAAGACTAGACATTTATAATGACTTGAGTGATCTTATAGTGGGTGACACAATAGGTGCGAAGGGAGTAATTAAGTCGAAGTCTAGCGTTATTGATTGAAATGTAGACTGTGTGAGTGTTATAAGAACCTCACATTAGATGAAATATGATTTGACAATAAATTTATAAGTAGAGATAATTTTCACCTTACAAGTCATTTTTGTGGAATTTAGTTAGACATAACCCAAACTTTAAAATAGTATGAGTCTATTCAAAATTTGTTGGGCTATCTATTATCAGCTCATTTAAGTCCCGCTTCAATGTTCAGTCCTAGATATATGACCTTGTTTATAAGTGAGATTAGTCTTCTTTATACAAAATACAATCATAGATTTGAGTAAAAAAGAAAAACAATTTACACATAAAGCAAATAGGGAGAGAGATATTTTTTTTATTTTCACTATCAGTATCTGACATACTGGATCGTTTAATCTAGTTCGGGTGTCGGTTTTCACCTCAAGAGAGATATATTTTACTCCCAACTATCTTAAGCAAAAATTAAATGACTTGGGAAAAGCTAGATTCTTTTGTCTAAATTATGTAGGAACCAAAGAACTTAAATATCATATGCAGCAAATCAAGAATAATTTATTAAAAACAAAACAAAACAAAAAATGCGATATAAACCAAAATCCATAGGGGGAAAAATAAAAGAAACCTAAAGAAAGAAAGACTATTCTAGTTATGACAAAAATCCTCCAAAATAAATCAAGGTGGAAGAGACCACCAAGTTTGATTTCAAGATGAAAAACTAAATGTGCTAAATATGAGTGTAACTTCGTCAAATAAAAAAAATAAAAAAATTTATATGAGTGTAAGTGTGTAACTATTGTCTTCCCTATAAGGAGAGACAATAAATTGCATTTGAGAACATAATTGCAACTTTGCAAGTTATTAGTTGATATGTTTTTTGTTCCCATAAAATATATTATACTGAAAATTCTTAAAAGCCTTTTTTAAAATTAAGAAATCACGTTTCAATCAAAAGGCAATGTCGACCTTTATCAAAACATCCCTGCTATTTAGTATGAACGGTCCTGTAAGTGAAATGCAAGAATTATACATTAAAGAAAAATAAAAAAGAACAAACATATAATATTGGATGGAGCGGAAATCAAGGTGTAGTTGAGATACAAGTTCAATGGTCATGATTATTCTTAAATTTCGTTTCGTACTAACAAGCAGTTTTCTTATCAAAAACTATTTAATAGTCATAATAGGGGTTGTTATCTCAACTTCAAAATTAGTAGCATTCCCCCATAAGAAAAATGAAAAAGAAAAAGAAAAGATTTGTACCAAAAAGAAAAATGAAAAAGAAAAGAGACTCCACTATAGGACAATTAAAAGAAGTTATAGAAAGACTATAATTAGCAAGCTAGTCAACACTTTTGTTTCCTTCCTGCCATGTGTGACGAACTTGGACTTTGTCAATTCAAAACCAAAATAATAGTGCAATTTCTCGTAATCATATCAAGCAAGAGTTTTGAGTCACTCTCAACAATGAGATGCGAAATATGATCTCTCCAAGCCATATTCAAGCCCAGGTATAGATCCGACATTTCCGCGTGAAAGGAATCGCACAATCCAATCTTCTTGGCATAGCCTTTAATCCATCTCTCATATGAATTGCAAAAAAGGTCTCCACACCCTGAAATGTCATTATTCCCCTTGCAAGCACCATCACTATTAAGCTTGATCCATTCCTCAAGGGGTCTCCTCCAACCAATATAGATTCACTCCTTCTGTTGAGGAATTTAAAAAAGATGCCGAAATATATACCCATCAATGTCCATAGAGTATTTATGAACTAAACTTCTTTAGAGTATGTTTAGTTCCACCTTTGAAAGACACAAAATTGATTTGTTAATGTAAAAAATAAATTAAAGTACTCTAATGTCACATATTACACTAAAAAATAAACTAAATCATTTTACACTAAAAAATTTAGTGATCAGTTCATTTTTAAAAGAAGTATGTAAACATAAACAATTTTATATCCAACTAATTTTTTACTAAAATTAATTATTTTTACTGTAAAATCACATAAACTAAATAATTTTACATATATAGGTTAAAAAGGTTAAGTGAGTGGGTATATCCACAATTTTATTCATGAATTGTTAAAAAATAGAAGCATTTGCTTCAATTGTGGCAGAAAAAACGTTATTCATGAGTGTCGGAGAGACAAAGCTCAAGTTGAACTTTTGATTGTGATTGTGATGTTACATTGTACAAACTTGTAAGTGTAACGGTCCTTGCCACAAAAACCGGACAGTTATGTACCGGAAATTTCACATGGTAGAACAGTAGAAAATATACAGAGTTACTTAATAATCTTAAAACACCAGGCATTGTTTCTGGATGTTTGGTTGGTTCCATTTATTTATTATAGCTTTTCCATTTATACACCCCTCAAAAATAATCCCTTATCCACGGGAAAAAGTAACTTATTGTATACCGTACTCTAACCTTCTTTTTTATAGATTTAGTCCAGTGATAAAGAATTTAAATAGTATATATAAAGGTTTTGAGTTCGATCATCTGCTCTATTGTAAATCAAAATGGATAGGACCGTATATTTCTCCGACCTCCATCAATATTCACCTCTGCACACTTAAATAAATGCACCTACTCCATAAAACTCTCCATAATTGCTTCAAAATGGTGCATGGGTGAGAAGAACAAATACTTTCAATGATGAAAAACTTGAAAGATGGCTAAAAAGTTGGACCTTTATGTGAAGATAAATGATAAAGTTGTTCAAAACTAGACAAAAGTTCGTCCAAGCTCAAGAAAAAGGAATACTCTAAAGAGATTTAGGCTCTGTTTGGTAAGGCTCCAAAACGAGCTTATAGCTTATAAGCTAAAAGCTCTGTTTGGTAACGGTCTTTTTGTTACGAGCTTATAGCTTATTTTGACTAACTTATAACTTATTTTCAAACGCTATTTCAATTAGCTTATAGCTTATAGCTTTTTGTTTTTCTTCCAATTTTAACCTTATTATTTTAACTAAAACCCGATTTTATTATTAATTAATAATGTCTTTTTATGTCATTTTATATCTATAAGCTATTGAACCACTAATTTTACCAAACACTTCAATTAGCTTATCAGCTATAAGCTATAAGCTATCAGCTATCAGCTATAAGCTATAAGCTATCAGCTAGCTTATCAGCTATAAGCTATTTTTACCAAACAGAGCCTTAATATTTTTGGTTAGGTAAGCTTGATAAATTTCTAATTATTGAAGAAAACAAAGAAGGTTTATAGAAGAAAGACTTAGCTTTTCATGTATTGCTTTTGTGCCTCTGTACCTTCATGATTACCTAGCCACGCCTATAAAATTGTCACAAGATTTGTGCATTTTTTAAAATCAGTTAGAGAGATTAAAATGGTCTGTGAGCATAAATCAAATAATAAAAATTATATAATATACAAAACTTGAAATTTTATCATTGAATTTTTCTCTTATGCTCTTTAAGGGTGTGAAATTTTGTCCGTTAAACTACTAAAAAAATGAGAGACTAATATATCTCTAGGCATGACAATAAAACTCATACCCACGGGTACCCGTCCAAATTATACCCGCTTTGACGGGGAAAATCCGAGTTGACTGGATTTGGGTTTGCGTATGGGTTTTCCCCGATTTCAAAATATGGGCTTGGGGCGGGTAACAAAGACATTGATACTCACCTCGAACCCGTCCCGCTTATGTTAAAATTAGATGTTACCTTTTTAAAATTAGAAACTCTTAAACAATCTCTTAAATTATATTCATATGTTTATTTTTTATTTTTAATTTGAGTAATAAGCAAATGATTTTCTCTATTTCTTTTATTTATTTAAAAAAATATTGTTAAAACAAAATAATTTTAGACTTTTAACATTTTTTTTTAATAAAAAATACTAAAATACAATCATAATTCATGTGGAAAGATACGTAACGGGGATACCCGAACCCCGTTGGGGATACCCGGTCCCCGTTGGGTAGGGGTTTGGGGTTATATTTTTTATCCCCGCATGGAATTGGGATGAGTTTGGGGAAACCCGGACTTTATGGGTTTGGGTTTGGAGATAGCCAAATCCCCCCCCCCCCCCCGCCGTTGTCATGCCTATATATCTCTCCGAAGAAGCTTATATACGTGATATGACATAGATACTTTAATAAAAAAATTAAATTTAAAAATAAATATATGAATTCAAAATATATAAACACAACTAAAATAGATAATTAAATTTAAAAATAAATATATGAATTCGAAATATATAAACACAACTAAAATAGATAATAAAATAAACATTCACATACTAAAATTATCAAATCAAATAAATTACATATTTTAAGTAATATCCATGTGTAAAAAAAGTAATATCCTAAAAGCTCAACATTAGTACTATTATCCCAAACAATCATTGTTATCTTAATAGGATCATTAGGAGTTTAGTACTATACAAAAAGAACATCATATCACTATTTAAGAGTTAACACCGATTGTTTTCAATCTCTGCTCCTTCATTCACATCATCATGAAACATATAATGAACTTTTGTTTGATTTTTTTATTCAAAAAATAAAATTTAATTATTGGATACTTCTCTAATATGTATCAGAAAGTATCGCAAACATATTTGATATATTTTTATTAAAAAAAAATTAATTACTAATACTTCTTCAATATATATCGAAAAGTATCAAACATGTATCGATCTATCTTAACACAATTCTTAAACAATTTTAAAGTGATGGGATTTCCTGTCTCTCTTTTAATTTAGCATATTTAAATTGTTCTACAAGAAAGTTGGGTAAAACTGTAAAAGTGAGTTAATGCACTATTCGGTTGATTGTATCAAACCAATTCTAGTATGAATCAAATTTGTTGGCCCAATCCTTTCCGAGATGTGGGCCAATTGGACCTACCTTTTGATTAATATTTAAAAAGTAATTTTAACAAAAATAAATTATATAAACTAATTGAAATTTCTTGAGACAAAATTAGAGGTAAAGCATTTCAATCCCCGTGAGCTTAGCTTAATTAGTTGGAATATCGCATTTTATATATAAAAGTCGGATTTCGTACTTCAGACACTCTATTTATTCACCTTTATACGTAAAATTCTAGTTATTAAACTACTTGATAAGAAAATAAAAAAATAAAAAGCATTATGATCTATGAGAAAATTTTTGTATGACTCGGTCTCACTATACCAAAAAAAGCATTGAAATGGGAATCCCTCGATGGAAGTACATTTTCTATCTGAGCATTGTTATTTTGTAAGAAAGAATTTGAGCAAGAAAGACAAGAATTGACACATGTCATTATTTTAGAGGATAATTTTAATTTATTATAAATTTAATTTCCTTTTTAATAGAAATCATGGGGATAGTGGTCCTAATGGATGGTTGAAATTTATTCTTCTTTTTCTTATTTTTATCCATTCTTGCAAATAAGCATTTCCCTTTCTATATAGAGTAAGGGCGGTGGTGTCCTTGATCAAGTAGGAGGGAATGGGTTGTCACTCACATTTTTAATTTTCTTTTACTAACATAACAAAAAATTACTAATAATATGTAATGATTTTAGCTGAACACTGACATCAAAAGCCTCAAAAGTCACAACCCAAATCTTGTGGCTAAATGTTAACTTGTGAAAAAATAATAAAGGAAATTTGTGCATTAGTGATGTTGCATCTCCATTGGAGAGTAGTTTCAATTCAATGGATGCTTAATTAACTTACTTTTCTAAGGCTTAACTTGTCACCTACTTTATTTAAGCAATTCTGAAGAAACTAAACTAAATTTTACTCTAATTATTAAATAAAAAATAAAAAAAGCAAAACATAATACCCTAATAACCCCACTTTGTTTTTAACTTGAGATTGGGTCTTAAAATATTGTTTTTTTAATGGTAAAGGTACTAATAATACTAATAGTAATAGAGACGTGATTGCTTCTTCAAGTTCCATAAATGCAACTTTTAATGTGAAGAATGTTGTACATATATGGTGATACTAGAGCAACACTTGAAAATGATCATTTTGAAAATCCTAATAAAAATCAATGTCACTCTTCTTAAGTATAAATTAACATGTTCCAATAAATGTCAATATTCATAAAAAACGGAAAGCAATATTCCTTTATTCTTCTTCTTGTTATATTATTTGAATCAATATCAACCGGATCACTAACAAATGATATACATGACACACTAACTTTCAATCAAATAGTAAGATGAATTAAACCAAAAAAAGAAAAACATTCCAAAACATGTGTTTTCATGAGTACTGAAAAAACATGTGCTATCTATGACCAAGTATGAGTATCTAGCTGTAGATGATCAGAAATTAAAGAACCCCGTCCATATAATTTGTGCTGCATGCAGTGTATATAGTACAATCGATCACGCATGCTTGGAGACTTCAATCAATTAAATAAAAGGTCATTTCATATACTACTACTAAGTATATGAACTCATGGTATGTCATTTCATATACACAACTAAGTATTAGTTGTAATAATGTTAGTAATAGTAACGATGAACACATGGTGAAATGCACCATGCATGCTCTTTGATTTTTGTGAATCACATGTAGAGTAGTGAGTGGAGAGTGAAGGGTAAAGGTTAAGAAGATTGTATTATTGGGCCTTGAGAAAATATAAGAATCTTACGTAAATAAATAAAAGGTCTTATTTGTACGTACTACTTTTAAAAGATTTTTTCTAATATACCCCTTTATAATTTGTGGATATTTATTCATCGACCAATAAGAACTAGTCATATGCAAATTTAAATTAGTTGTGAGTATCACATGCAAATCCACTTATGTGGCTTGTTTTCATTGGTGGATAGGTAAATATCCTTAAATTATGAAGGGTAGAGTAAGTCTCACTTTTTTAAAATTAAAATTAGTTTTTTAGAAAATATATGAGAAATTATTACATAAAATGACTGGAATGATTTTAGGATGGTTTTTGAAAGAATCTGTTAAACTTTTACCATTAACTGAGAGATTATTCTCTTTAGCGGAATTTCACCGGAAACACGGTCGACGACCGAAATTACACATTTACACTGCAGGCAAAATGTCATTGGAGAGAATCCATGCTCTCATTAACCTAACACTCTATTGACATAAGGTTGTTATTTACTTAATAAGAGAAGGAAGCTGAATATGTATGAAAGAATATGTTTTTGTTCTTGCATTCTGTTGGGTCATCACGAGGGGGCAGCCAGGGGATCATCCACATTGGGTCTAAGAACAACTGTACAAGTGAGTTGGACACCACACTCTAACCCAAAACCTTAAGGTGTTAGGTTTATGGGTCATCTTACTTATAAAGTGTTCAACCTCCACTATTTTAAGCAATGTGGGACTTAACACTCACACTTGCCACAACACATTCTTCATCATTGTTGCCCCGATTTTGGATTGCAAAGCTTGAAATTAACATAAAGCTTGAGATTTGGGGGTTGAGAAAAATTGGAATGTTGGATTATATTTGATATTTTTGAACCTATTTCATCCTGTACCTTTCTCTTTTTATTTTCATGTGTTTTAATGGCAGAGTTTTGGATTTGAAAATTTTGTTATAGGTTTGGAAGATGAATGTGAGGATTTGAATGTTTGGAAGATAAACGTGTGAAGATATGCATGAAGATTATAAAATAAAATTGGATTTGCCACGTGGAAAACAAATAAATTAAAAAAAAATCACTTAGACATACCACGTCATCAAATTTGTCCGGTTAGAGTCCAACCAGTCCGCTCAAGGATTAAAATGATGAAATATTTACATTACCGGGGGGAATTGATTTTTTCTTATAGGGAGTAAACTAAAATTCACTCACATTATAAAGGACAAACATCTATTAACCCTAATCAATTAATGTAACTTCATTGTGAAATGTGAATTATTATTGTTTATATCAATCAATTATTTTTTAAACAACCGATTTTGTCTTGGGTGATAACTTTACTAGTACTAGTTGTAAATTGTAATTCAACAATCAATTATTGTAACTTCATTGTGAAGTGTGAGTTGTTATTGTTTATAATTAATCAATTATTAACGCATAAATTAATTTGACAATAGTACCTTATTAACATAGTTTAAGTATATGGATTATAAATTAATCAAGAAATATATGTGTAAAATACCTAACCTAAGCCAAGTGAAAGAGTTATCATCAAAACTATTATAAATGTGAAGAGTATATGGGTTTGATTTAACTACAGCATGTGCATTGTATAAATAGGTCCAGTCCAAATTAAATACTAACATGCAATATATAATAAATCTAGTCAATCCAATGAAAGTCAACCTCTCATTCATGGAAATTCTCTCTCTCTCTTCTACATATATGGTTCTCATTCATTTGTTAAGTAGTTTAGTGGATATAATTCTATCTTTAAAATAAATAATTGAACTGTTGGGAGTTTTTTTTTTTTAAGTAATTGAACTATTGGGAGTTAGAACTCCCATTTTTTGTTTTTTTATACAAATTACGGACGTTATTTCAACAAAATAAAGTCTATCAGGGGCGTTATGCAAACTCACATGCAAATTCAAAAGTTTGTTACAAGTCTGTAGGTACCACATGCAAATTCACTTATGTGGTTGATGGATAAATATCCACAAATTATAAAGGGGCAAAATATGTCTCACCTTTTAAATTTATACATATTTGGCTTCTTATTCTACACACCGTCACCTCCATTTGTGATCGCTCCTTGAACCGCTTATTTCATAATTACTAAATCATTTTCCAAGTTTGATCTTCCCACCTCAAAGCGATTCAAAATGTCACTCAAAATGATCAATCATAGCTTCTTTAACTTCCTCATGTGTTGAACTAAATTTAACGTTGGAAAAATTATAATTATAGGATTAGAGCTCAATTAAGTCCTTCACTGACGCAACAGTTAAATTGATGCACTTACAATACCTATGCTATAGCTATTATTAGGATGAAACTATCAATAAAACATAAAAAAATAGTAAGATGAAACCAAAAAAAGAAAAATATTCCAAAGCTTATTAACTGCACTGAAAAAACATGTGCCATATGATCAGAAATTGAAGAACCGTCCCTATAATTTGTGCAGTATATATAGTGTATAGTGTATAGTACTAAGAAGAAAATGTTTCGATGAAGACGAGAACAATATTCGACCGCGCGTGATTAAGGGTTGGTCACTAATTAAATTTGCAGGGTACATATATGCAATGCAGCCGTCTATTTCTTCAGGTAAAAGTAAAACATATGCATGCACCTTAGCTAGATCCATTTATATATCTGCATGTGTAAAATATGCATTGTGAAGTGTCCATTCAATTTCAATTTTATTTTATATAACTCCAAAAGTTTGGTCTAGTGGTAAAAAGACATGTCTTGAATTCGAGAGGTCCCGTATTTGAGTCCCGCTAGTGTCTTTGGAAGAAGGTAAATGTAATCATCACTAATCACCTTAATTTGTAAACGTTCTTTGAGCCCTAAGGTCTTCTCTACCTTGAATTGAGACATCATCCCCTCACCCTAAATTTTTCTTGTAACAAAAAAAATTATTTTATATGCTTTTGTGCAACCTAAGCTCATTGTAAATTCGTATGGAGTACATGATATGTTATTTCAAAATTATTACTTTTTTTTTACTAATAACTAATTATTACCATATGTAAAAAAAAAAAAACTACATAATTATTACTTTCTTTTTTTAACAGCAAAAAAAATTATAATATATAAAATATAACCGTACAAGAGGTGCTTAACCCACACCTTAAGATAAGTATAAATAATACTACACTCAATCAATTCAAGAAAAATGTAATGTTCTACCTAACTATATAGTCAAAAGGGTAAAAACACCATTCATAAAATAAACATGGTGAATTAACTTTTGTCGATAAAAGTTATTTTCAAGAAACTAATTGTATCTTTTTAAAAATCTCCTCCAGCTTTCGAGCCTTTGCCTAAAAAGTTCTTTCATTCTGCGTACACCAAAGTACCCAAATGACTGAATGCCAAACCAACAAGACAACTTGAAAGTCTTGTTTACCTTTCCTGTATATTGAAAGAAAGTCTTCCAATAAGGACGAAATGGAATCCGACAACACCATAGACAACCTAAACCTGTATATGAACCAATGTTTTTTGTAAGGGTATGAATGGTAAAATCTCAAGACCTTATTGGAAGTCAACAAATGGTTCTCTAACCCCCTCTCCTTTGAACATACTGTCCACCTTTAAGACTGGAACCGAACCAATAATCTCAAGTAAGTGACTAAATAATTTTTCTTCCCAACTAAAATTTTTTCTCCTCGGCAAGGGACACCAATGCCAATTTTCACCATCTCATCCCCCCATCTCCTTAATAGGAAGACTCGGTTGGAGAGAAATTTGGAACAATCGCGGAAATACTTCACAAAGAGGGACTGGAATGAAATTTGGAATGGGTACACTTGACGATATGAATCATTTGAAAAATAAACGTATTCATTCCGTAGCAGATCTCTTACAAGATCAATTTGGGTTGACTCTCGTTCGTTTAGAAAATATAATTGGCCCATCACCCACTTATCAAGCCAAGATTTGGTAGACCTGCTTATCAAGCCAATATTATTTAATAACATTTTCTATTAATTTTTTATAATTTTTATGTGTGCGCCTAAATGTGCTTCTCAAAGTACTCTGCTACCCTCTTTTTTTGAAAAAAATTTTGTGCTTCTGAAAGTATACCTCATGTAAATAATAAGGATGAATACATGCTGGAATGCACCATGCATGCTCTTTGATTTTTGTGAATCATATCACATGCAAACTGGCGGGTGAGTGAACAAGGGTAAGGTTAAGACGATTGCCTTATTGGACCTTGAGAAAATATAAAAATCTTACTTCAATAAAATTAAGGTCGTTATATTGCTATTTTAAAATTAAAATTCAGATTTAAAAAAAAAACATTATTACATATAATAAATTGGTGGTAGTGATTATTTTAGGATGCTAATCCAACACTCCATTGTGATTACATAGTGATTATTACATATACTTCAACTTGAATTGTGAGTAAAGTATTATTTGTACTTTCTTCTATTGAATAAAAAAATCCATTGTTAAAAAAAAGTCTATGAAAAGAAATTTTGTCTTGAAAATTTAAGTCAATAGCTTGTTAAAGTTAAAAGTACATCATATAATTTTTTTTATGTAAAAATTATCTCTTTTGATTTGTTAAACAACGTCCTAATAATATTCATTTCTTGTCCCATAAGTGTAGCTCAAATGGTAGTTACCATGGACGTTATTGAAGTAGCCGGGGTTCGAACCCCGGATTCCACACTTCTCCACATTTAAAATGTGTAAGTCTTGTCATTTAGGCTACTTGACAAAAAAAAATATTCATTTCTCTAAAATTAATAATGAAGAAAGTCTGTGCGTCAATGTTAAAAATAACCTAATGACTAGAATTTCACATTTAATGTGAATAATTAAAGTATCCAAAATATGTACTCGATTCTTACCTATAAATTGTCATGTCATTATTATGAAAAAAAATATGTCATGATGTCTTTGTCAATCGAATTAAACAAGTACAACAATGTTATAGCATCTATGGAGAGTAACTTCAATATGAATACTTAATTTTGGTTACTTTTTGAGAGTTCAAATCTCCATAGTATTTTAAGTAATCTAAAAAATATTGAAGTAAATTTTACTCTTTTTTATCTTAGATAAAATGGTAATCCACTGAAGTTAAACTCACAAATTAATAAATTGGGTCACAACGTACGGCCTAACAATTTCGGTATTTTGCCAATTGAGCTAGGACTTATGGGACGAAGTAAATTTTACTCTATATGTAAAAAAAGATATAAAAAAAGTAAAAATTAACACATTTAACCCCCCACATTTATTTTTGGTCATATGTAAAAAGTGTTTTCTAGCCAATCGAGATCGGATCTTATAATCTTATTCTTAACTCCTAATTAACCATAGTACTATACCCCTCCCTCTAGCTCATTCCAACACATGTTCATAGTTTTGAATGGTTTGAGGTCCCTAACAAATTTAGGCTATGGTCCGTCAAGTCTATCATCTATATTGTGAAGTGTGAATTGTTATTGTTTAGAATAATTTCTCATATATGCTGAGTTTATTTTTAAATTTGTCTTTGGATAATAACTTTACTGTTATATTTACGCATAAATTAATTTGATAATAAATTGCATTATTAACACCATTTAAATATATGGAGGATAAATATGACAAGAAACTGTAATTCATTAACAACTCACTTAACACAATTAAGCAAGATGTACAATTTTCAAAATATTGACTTATTTTATTTTTTTGGTATGAAAGATGGCTAGGCCCTCAAAATGTTTCATCTTAATCGCAAATTATGGCTTTGTAAAAGCAACGACAATTAGTTGCTGAAGTGCAAACTCCATATTCGAAATCACCATAGAAAAAGCATTCATGATCGCAAGCTAACTTATCGCAAAGAGGAATGGTAAAATCCTTTGTACAAGTTTGTTTCTGCGCTTCAACATCTGCATTGATTATTAAACATATAAGTCAGTATATATAGATAGATACATAGATAAATAAATAAACAAATTTTGAGAAATGTGGTGAATACATATACCTAAACCAAATGAGAGAGTTATCATCAAAACTATTAGATATGTGAAGAAGGTTTGATTCTTCATTTTTTTGGTGTGGAAAAGTATTATCTTTCTTTGATCAAGAGGAAGAGTATTATCTAATACGTAAGTACTTGCATAATGTAATCAGAGACATATATATATATATATGTGTGTGTGTAATAATTTTAGTTACGTAGCTTTGAAAATTAAATTGGTAAAATAATTCAATAATAGTAAGTTTTTAAATTTTGTCAAGCTTCAATTTATGTGGTCATCTCTCATAAATCAACCACATCCATTGTATGGTTAAACAATATAATGATAGTAAGTTTTTAAATTTGGTAAAGCCTTTAAATTATTTCTTTTTGGTACAGAATAGGGCCGAAAGGCCGATAAAGCTTTAAATATTATCAGGTCTGATGAAACTTTCTCTTCTCACCATCCACATGTCTTTTTAACCCCCAAAAAAGCGGGTTCTATTCCCCGAACTTTTTTCAATGTAAATTTGACACTAGAAACAGTTCGGTCTGTATTTTTCGAACTTTTTTGTATGCCGAGGGGGTGAAAAAGAGGATAGAGGTTATAGAAAAAAAGAATGAATAAATTGAATTATGAATCTATAAAATCCAAATCTCATAACAACTCAAATCTCCAGTAAACAAGATTAGATGACTAATGTTGATTAAAAATAGATTTTTTTTGTGAAGTGTTAACTAGAGAAGTTGAATTTAAGAGAGTGAAAATAGAGTTAAAATAGAAAAGCAGTCAATTGGAAGAATGAAAAAGTCGACAACAATTGGAAGGAGGAAGAAGATAGTGGTGACCGCGAGAGAAAGAGGGGAAGATGCCGCAACGGCGGCGAGAGAAAGAGGGGAAGATGAAAGACGGTTGCTGTTCTCTATTTTTTTTTTATTAAAACAAATTCTTAATTATTATAAGCTTTAATGGAGTCAAAATCTTCTCCATTTTTCATTTTTTCCATTTCTTTCATTACCAAAGTTTTGGAAATAGAAACATCATAATGTGACATTTGATGGGTCCAATTAATTTTTATACACATTATAACTTTTCAAAACTATAGTAATGGAGAGGAAAAATGGAAAAAGAAAATAGAGAGGATCCCAACTCATTTTAATCACAGTCATCCTTTTTATTTTTGCCACTTGTCACTCAGTTGTTAAATCAAAAGGGGTAAATGGAGCTTTTGCAAATGGAGCAAAACAACACTCAGAAAAATGATGCTAGTAATTTGGAGTAGTGATCCTCTTCATTTCTTAAAAGAAATGAAAAGGAAACAACAATTACTGTATAAATATTCAAGGCTTAAATGTAGTTTTGGTCTCTCTATTTTCATTTTTTTGAAGCTTTAGTCCCCCTATTTTAAAATTCAATTTTTTTGGTTCACTTTTTTTAACTTTTGATCCATATGTTTTTTTGTCACATCATAATTGATATTTCTATCTCATTAAAATTGAATCCCAATTAGAGTGAGGGACAGTAAAAAAATTGAAATAGGGGGACCAAATAGTTTTGAAAATATACAAATGTTATTAAGAAAAAACAAAAAGTAAATCGAAAAAAATAAAAATAATTATCCTTTGCAGTTGCAGCATAAACCCTTAAACCCTTATCTATTCCATCTATCATACATAGCAATTTCCATTTCCATGGCAATTTCCACCTTCAAGTTAGTCTGCAAACCCAATCTTCAACTTCGCCCTATCCCATTCCAATGCACGCACAAGGTATCTTCTTATTTCAACATTCACTACCAAATTCTTCAATTTCAATTTTTCTCTCTTTCTAATTTTCTATTTTTTCCCCCTTTTCTAGGTTGTGCTAAGATCTGTACCTTCTGTTCTTCCAGAGGAACGTAGTAGAATCTCAATTCGCAAACAAGGCAAGTCAAATTAGTTAGTGATAATGTGCAATTGAAGTTTTTATTATTGATTTTGAAATGTATATATGAATGATTATACCTTGGTTTTGTTAAATTGATGAAGTACAGTGAATAATAAGAAGCCACCGGTATGGAAGAAGTTTAATTCCAAAGAGCTTGGATTTCAAAATTCTATGATAACTAGTCCAATTCAGAAGGTTCTCAACACGTTGAAGGAAAGGGGTATGTGTTTTCTCACTACTCATTATGTATTTGGGTTTTGCGTGGAAGAAAGAAACGTAAACTGTTTGTTTGATTTTGTGTCTCAAACGTGCTAATTTCTGTGCATTAATTTCAGTAATAGACATCTGATTGTTAAGAATTCCCGCATTGGCTGTGAGATGGCTTGAATATATGTTTATAAAGTAGAGGCAATCCTTACCTTACAAGCTGGTTTTGTAGGGTCGAGTTAGGCCGAAATCTCAATTCTAAGAAAGCTAACAGGGTAAAGTTGACAGAAAAAATGATAAATTATAAGCTACTTGAATTAACTTATCAAAATAACCTGTAAGCTAGTTAAAATAAGCTATAAGTTCATGAGGAAAAGACGGTTACCAAACAGGTCTTTTTTGGTTTTATGAGCTTTATTATGGTTGCCAAATAGATCCTAAATGTGATATACATACTTCTTTGGTGTCAAATGTTTTGGAAAATATGTTCTTAATTCTGAATGCCTTTCCGATGTAATTCATTAGTCGCAATTCTTACTTCAGAAATTATCATTTTGTATCCTCACAAGTATTAGACATGGTTCATTATTACTGTGAAGTGTGAACAATCCTGTCTCTGACTTATATTTAGAGTAAAAAAGTTCTTAATTTTTCACTTGAGTTACATTATCAAATGATTCAAATTGATCAAAATTTTCTGTCTATGATCTTTCTTCCCGAACAATCTTTATATGTATCTGGATATATTAATCTTTATGCCGTGGTATATGTTTTGGTGCGTTTCGGTGCATTACGTGAAATTCCAAGGTTTCTAGGTTTATGTCTTTGAATTAAGGGAGGGAAATGCATAGTTGGTAATCTTTTTTCTTCTTTTTGTAGGGTATGATGTTTACCTTGTAGGAGGTTGTGTACGGGACATGATACTAATGCAAACACCAAAAGATTTTGATATTATAACTTCGGCGGATCTTAAAGAGGTTACCTTAATTTCCTATTTCGATCTTATTTTTAAATTATTTGTTTACATACTAGTTTACCTGGACAACTCTGTAGATCAAGAGCAAAGTGTTAGCAGTTAGAACTTAGAAGGGCTTCAACTGGCATCTAGTGTTTGTAACTTATGGACTTTATATGCCTTTATCTATATAGGGAGTGACTCGGGTGAGGACACTTGGTTATTGTGAGAAATGAGAACAAACAATCATAACTTCAAGATCAAAATTAATCAAAACTAGCAGTCTAGATTATTATTATAAGACGGTAGATTATTATAATAAGACGGGAGATAACACACTTCCTCATATCCATTGTTGCCTTCCATTGTGTAACAGAGTGCTCTATTACAATACAGCTCTGCCTGACGTTAACAAAATTTACACTATAACAGAAAGAAAAACCAAAAACCGATACGTGCATTGACCCAACACTATTAAAGATATAAAGTTGGGATTTTTTCTATAGCAATTGCTTTGATTTGTCAGATTCCGTTTCTTTTTCTATGATTTTTTTTCTTCTCATTTTAATTACACCCTTCAATGATGCTGCATCATTTGAGCTATTGCTGCACTATTTCGACTTGGTTTTCTAAATAGCACCACCGATGCTTTGTGCTGCAAAGATTTAAAGGGGAAAAACAACGGCTGAGCGATGAAAGGAAGGACCATTATTTTAATCTTATAGTTATGTTTGTTTGTTTGCTCTCATTTCTCACAATAACCAAATGTTTTCACTTGAGTCGCTCCCTATATATATATATATATATATATATGGCTTTGATCTCCAGTATTTATAAGCCACATTGGGTTTTGAGTTTTGACTAATCAGATTCAAACTGAGTAGGCCCAATTAAATGAGCAACAAACCTCTCCCAACCTTCTATTTTCCATTCACAGAATTTGAATTTGAGACCTGAAGGGAACTTGAGTTCCTTATCAGTCAAACTAATAGGAAGGCACTGGTTGTAACATGCAGACTTTGCATAAAATCTAATTTCTAAATTGAAATATATGTTTTGAGCTTGTCGTCTTCAGACCTTAACTTTGCTTGGTGAATCTTGACTCAATTTTTAGGTGAGGAGAATATTTGCTTGGTGTGAGATAGTTGGCAAAAGATTCCCAATATGTCATGTTCACATGGATGGTATCGTCGTTGAGGTTGGTATATTTCTATGTTTCTCAATCTGTTTTTACCTTTGGTTAGTAATCTTTACTAGGGCGATTGCTGGATATTCCCCTATTCTGCTTTTCATGATACTTCTATTCTCCCTTCCAATTAGGTTTCAAGTTTTAACACCAGATGCAAGCCTGGTAGACACTTCGCTCATGATGTCGAATTTGAGGCACCCAAGGGACGTGACAAGGAGGACTATCTTCGTTGGAGAGATTGTTTGAATAGAGATTTTACAATTAATGGGTTGTCTACCAGTTCTTTCAATTTTAAAATCAGAATCTCTATTTCCTTGTGTATTTTGCTGCAAGTGTTTGTTTATGACATTTCCACTTTATATACAATACAGTTCTTTCTGCTGTTAACAAATTTTACACTATTTTTCAGGTTCATGTTTGATCCATATGCAAAAATAGTATATGATTACATGGGAGGAATGGAAGATATTATAAAAGCTAAAGTGTGCATGTATCTTTTTGAAGCTGTGGTTTCATATATTGCCTTTTCTAATCAGAAATTTAAACTTTTCTATCATGATTTTTTATGTAAACAGGTCCGAACCATGGTTCCTGCAGCTACTTCTTTTCAAGAGGATAGTGGTGAGTTTTTGTTGAGCGATTCACGATCACAATATAAAAACCTACTTTGCCACCATTTCTCATATTTAGGGCAGTGTAAACTTCGTTGGACATACCTCTACTCTTTTGAATAGTGAATACATAGGTCTTTCTGATTCCATTTGTTTCTGCAGCTCGCATTCTTCGTGCAATTAGAATTGCTGCTCGCTTGGGGTTTAGTATTTCAGCTGAAACTGCTCGTTCTGTTACAGCTCTTTCATATTCAGTATTAAGACTTGATAAGGTATTTACAGTGTTATTTCTTCTCCCTGTTTATCTTAGACAGATGAGAATATTATGTGGCTTAGGTGCCCCTCTTTAACTGTTTTAGCCTTTTAGGGTAGGCTCCTGATGGAAATGAATTATATGTTAGCATATGGATCTGGTGAAGCTTCTTTGAGGCTATTATGGAAATATGGCCTTCTAGATATTCTTCTTCCCTTTCAGGTTGTTGATGATTCTGCATTCTAATTTCTAAAGCTTAATCATGGAATGCTAGCTCAGTTTGATTTTGACATTACAGGCTCTTTACTTTGTTCGTCATGGATTTCGGAGACGAGACAAAAGAACCAATATGCTCTTGGTAACCACCATTCCTCTTTATGAAGTTTATATTGAAAACATGCAGAATTCAAGTTATGCATTGGTGGTCTACCATACAAAAGACTAGTTTCTTAAACTAACTCAGAACTTGTTGGCTATGAACATGCACTTGCTCTGTGATCCCTGATCTCTGGTCCTTTAAGGTTTGAGCACACATTAAGAAACAATAAAATTGGACAAGTATAGACTTATTTACCCTTAATTCATTTTGTAAAAATAAAATTTATTAAATGTATGACCTTAGTTCTTGTAAGATTCACAAGGAAAAACATGCATAGTTGCATATTGGTTTCTTACAACAACCAAAGTTTTAGAACAAATATAATTTTTTTGAAAGACTAAAGATTAGGGACAGAGGGACTATGTTTGGCAACTAACGCAATTCCTTCTGCCCTGCTTTACATAATCCCTGCAAATAAGTATTAAACCATAATATGCACAATATTGAGTTCCTTGGTTCCACTACCTGAGGATATATCAAACTCATCTAGAGTACCTAGACTACTTATCAGCATAATTAGGTGCTCGGTCTTATTCGAGTATTTTTGGCGTCTGACTCTGAACAGTAAAGATACTCCTATTAAGAAAGAGACAGAGGACTTTCAAGTTCTGAACAGAAAATTGAAGGGGACAGGGTGGGGGTTTATTTTTCCTAATTTGTATATGGCTTGGTAGATCATCTCAGAATTACTATGTTACTTGAGTATCAATTCTAAATGCACAACATTTTTGCACCACATTGGCACATTTGTTTATTAGATCTTTGGAATTTTATCTGCAGTCTTTCTTCTTCAATTTGGATAACCTTTTGGCACCTGACCGTCCGTGTCATAGCAGCTTATGGTAAGACCTATGCAACAACAATGGATTTTTTTTTAACAAAGAACTTTAGTTTCCTTACTCATAATTATCGAACTCAATCCCTTAATCAACAACTTTGTTGTGTTACGAAGCAGTCCAATTTATAAAATCATCCCATTGCTATTACTTTGTTAAATTTCCAGTGCCTATGGTTTGCCATGGAATGTTCTGTAACATCTTTGCATGATTTTAGCCCAATACTTTTTTGCATGCATCAATGTGGTCTAACTTGGGGAGGGTTTGGGGGTAATGTGAACAAGGGTTCTTTCCTCCAGAAATGAGATCCTACACGAAATGAAACCCAGGGTTTCATCTCCGATGCATAAAGAGATGGTCTCTACCTATTAGCCATTGGAGTAGAGTTCTTTCTGTAATCATCTATGCCAACTTTTTCCTTGGGGAAGCTAATTTTTTACCATGAGGCCAAAGCTGTTTCTCAGTGCCATTGGATTTGGGTGCTAGGATGAAGAGTGTTGCACCTACTTCTAAGAATTAGTGTTTTCTACATCATTGCTGTTTTCTATTTTTTTTTTTTAAAATCAACACCAGGTTTCAGTTCTTCAGAAATTTATTTTAAAATTGATGCTTCGGGAGCCCTTTTTTTTTTTTTTTTTTCCACCACCAGTTTAATCTGGTTCGGGGGTCGGTGCTTCGGGAGCCTTTTGTTGAACTCAGTTATATATCTAAATTGTTTGGTGACTAGTTTTACAATTTAATTTTCTCTATGTATTGAATTTGCTTTTCATTATTCTCTTCAATGTTAAGAATAGGTTCTAAACAGTTGGAACTATTAGTGTCCATGTGATATAAATATCAGATATACGTGGTTAGAATGATTTACAAGCTGATTACATGTTAGGTCATTACGGCAAGACTCATAAGGAATCTATGCTTTCAGGGTTGGTATCCTTGCATTGCATAAATCTTTGAGTGATCAACCAAGGAATCCCTTGGTGATTGCTGCATTTTGCCTTGCAGTTTATAATGGTGGAAATTTGTTGGAAGCAGTAGACGTAGCTAGGAGGATCAACCAACCACACGACATCAGATTTCCTGAATTATCAGATCCTTGTGATCTGAGTGCGATGGCTTTGAAAAATGAGATTTTGGATCTTACACAGTCCGTTAAAGAGTCACTGCTTCAGATGACATCTAGGCACTCGGTAGCTCGAGCTATGGCTGACTATCCTAAAGCACCTCGTTCAGATATGGTGATTATATCTTCTTTTTTATGACAAAATCATGTCTTTTTTTGTTGATTTTATACATCTTGACATTATTATCCAACAAGTGGACTGGAGTAGGATATTATTGAACCTTAGTCATTCACCATTCCTTATAAAAGAAACACAAATCCTCAATACTACCCCCGCCCACAAAAAGAACATATACATGCATGTGCAAGCATTCAAAAAAAGAATGAATAAAAAATTTATCCCAGTGCCACCACTAGCATCAGTTCAAAGGTTGAATTTTCCAGTGAGATTGAATTGTAGTTACCTGGAAAATTGAACTGCTGTTATAATTTTTTAATTCATTGTTTAATGGTTGATTATTGATGGTAGACAATTCAAAATCTCAACCATATCTGAAGTATATGATAATCTGATTTTTATTTATTTATTTATTTATTTTTATAATTTCGGCTATCTTTGTTGATCTGTTGATTTAATGATACTGATTAACATCACCACTCTGTCATTTGTACATTATTAATCTTTGACAATTTGGTAGGTGTTCATCCCATTGGCAATGTACCTAAAAGCTCTTGGAATTTTTGACTGTCTGAAAGGAAGTGCTAGTGAGAGACGCTTGCTCAAGAAAGGCAGAAAAATTGATTATGAATCCTTAGCTCGTGGTGACCGGCTAGAAATACGGCAGTTGTTTGCAAGGGTTGTATTTGAAACTGTATATCCACTACACATTGGACAATCCTAAATGACCACTGGATTTTCAGGACAGTACTACAGTAGTTTGAAGCTTTACTAATTGGGAGAAAATCGATGTTGGAGTAAACAGCTAAAATGAAAATTGAAACAGAGGTTCCGTGAAGGTCGGATTCCAGCATCTGATATTTGAGTGGCACTTGCAGAAATGATCACCAACTGTCATGGGCCAGTGACAGCTTCTGGGCAGGACTGCTATACAACATACCTAACTCAGACTAAGTAGTCCGCGGAAAAAATCATAACAGAAGAAAATTTTACCATTCCCCCAACAAAATTCACTTTTCTTTTCAATTTTATTTATTTATTTTAGTTATAGAATCTTTTCGCAAGCATGAAATTTCCATGTTCTTTTCGTGTGATGTAAACTTTCTACTACCAAATTTAACATTAATGTTGTATGTCTAGTCAAAAACTTCAGATGGCAAAGTCATTAAATCGCCTAAAGTTCAATACCATGAATTGTTCAATTCACGAATGAAAATCAAGTAATTAATTTTCAAGTAAAAATAAATAGGAATTGCTTAAGACCACAAACACATGCTTTGCCCTCTTTTATTTTCCTTAAAAATGATTTTTCTTTTGCCAGCCCTTTTACTCTTTTAGCTCAACAATTCAAAAGAAAATAAAAATAGCTCAATTGCTTTTTAATGTGGGATTATCTGATGAACTTTTACTTATATTGGGTGTAACATGAGAATTCTTACACTGATATTAGATGCAGTACATTTGTTTTTAACACCATATCATTGGTAACATGGGTTATTATATATTTTACACGACACATGCCCAAAAAAATGTGATAGTCTCGACATGACTAACAAATCATATATATGATTAAATTAGAAAAATTCAAACTATTGTTAAACTGACAACTGAGTGATCAAAATCAAGTACCAATTGAAAAAAGTTAAATGAAGGATAAAATCTGAAAATTCATCTTAATAATATACTATATGGTGGTTCTTTGGCAAAACAAGCTTTAGCTGATAAGCATTAGAAATCTAACATTATTTGTCTGTCAAAAATAATCTCTCTTCTGGATAACCAAGCATCTGTTGTTTCAATGGTTTCTATTTCGCAGGTGCAGGAGCAGCTCCACCAGAAGTTGGCCTGAAAGAGCAAACATCAAAATCATTAACAGGAGTGATATGACAAGTACAGCATGGAGCAACTATATATATGACGAAAGCTATGAAACACATACACCAACGTTCGATTCAGCACTGACACGTAAGCACTTGTAATAATTTAAGAAAATAGAAGTGATTGAATATGATTACAAGTGATAGTGTCGGACACCACCATACACATCTTTAATAAAAAATGTCGATACCACACAGGATGAAAGTAGGATATAAGACATAAGAGAAGGTACTTACAGCCCAACAGATACTTTAAATGAATCGTAGAGACCCCACTGAGCTCCAGTTAGTGTTCCAATCATAACTATACGAAGAGGAAGGCCGCGAGTGAAAAGACCAACTACTCCGATCTTCTTCACTGCCTGCAAATTCAGCAGTGAAAAAACTCAAGTAAGCAAACATTAGACAGAAGAACATAACATGGAGGAAGCAGTTTTTGCACAGAATAACGTGTGCGTGTGTGTGTATGTGTGTGAATGTATCAACTCACATCACCAACAGTGGCTCCCTTGGCATTGTTGAGAAAAGAAACAAGGTTATCAGCAGGATGTGAGACAATTGCGCACAGTACACCTGCAATATATCCTGCTGCAAAACTGACTCCAAGTTGCTTACTTTTGCTGCATTGATCTTTGGGGGTTGGAATGACATTTTTGTAGATCATCTCCACAATAGTCTCAAATGAAGCAAATTTCATCATCGTGTCTGATAAAGCCAAAATGTTTGTGTAAAGAGGAAGGGCAGAGAAAAAAAAAGAAGAAGGTAAACACATATATATTAAATAGAATGCACCTTAAAATTGCATAATAGAACGAGCATGAAATTTTTATTATTATTTTTTTTGGTTTTCACCACGAGTTTAATCTGGTTCGGGGGTCAGTTCTGGCATCAAGTGGTTCCAGCCCCCTCCCGATCGGCAATCGCAGTTGTGGGGGATCGAACCGTGGTCCTCCCTACCAAGTTCAGCGGCAATCACCACTGAACCAACTAATGATTGGTAGCATGAAATTTTGCATCCAACAGAATGTGTAATATGAAATTTTACTCAACACAACACAAACAGAAAAATATGAATTATTAGTTGTTTTCTTTCCTTCCAACCAAGTAAAGACAATCAAACCAAATTCAAAATAAGTCAATTCAAACATATCTTATAAACATAATTTCACAGACTTACATGGTATCTGACGGCCCCAAAGAGGAACAAGTCCTTTATACAACCTGCACATGATATGAAATTCTGATCATATTTGGAGGTTACAAAATCTAAAACCACTAATCTACTATGAAGCACTGACATAGACATGAACATTATATTCGCCTTCCACCTAAAGTGTCCGTGTTACATAGCTAAATTATGATAAGCAACAACAAAAGACTAGAGGCAGTTAGCATTTAGGATAAAGAAAAAAGTACCCAGAAACACCATCAGCCTTGATAAACTTAGGTAATCCATCGGACAAACCACGAGCATAGCCAGGCTGAGTTTGAACACGAACTTTTACCGCCTCCATAGGACAAAGTGCAACATCAGCAATAACTTCAGCTGAAGCAGAACCAGCTAGATATATGAAAGTTTTGTACTTGACTGCATTCTCTGGTCCTGCAAGATCTGAGTAATACTTTTTGAAGAATTCATAGAATCCAAACTTGCATGCTCCTTGAGCACTGTAACCAAGCAAAGTTGGCACCCAGCCTTTGAAGAAACCTCTAGCACCCTGCTCCTTCAGTAAAATTCCAAATCCTGAAGTGATGCTCTTATACTTTTTAGGGTCAATCTGAAAATAACAACATCTCACATTAATTTTGTGTTGAGTTGAAAATTCAAAATTAATTTTACATCAAACTTGCTTTCCAAGTAAAAATTAACCCTTCCGAATTCAATTATGACCGTAACAATTTTTAATCAGACTTTATTTATCTTCTACGAACAAAAATATATCTTACGATTTCTAATATATATATACAAACCTGCATGTTGCACTTGACGAGATCAAGAGGAGTGACAGCCATATGAGTAAGACCACAGCTGAAGACACCGCCGGCACTGCACGCACCATAGTACTCGGGAGAAAACATTGGGATACTTTCATTTGGTGAAGGGATCATAGGAATATTTTTCCTAGTCCATTCATGTGACCGCGATGGTAATGATGATGGTGGTAACCCTGCATGATTAATGGTGTTGTTGATTGATGTAGAATCCAAATGAGAGAGTGCATTTGATGAGTAAAGAAATCCAGGAACAAGAGAGTTGCGATGTGATTGGTCAAAGAAAGCCATTGAGATTGAGATAAAAAAAACAAAACAAAACAAAATAGTTGTTGTGTTTTTGTGTTTATGTGTCTATAGCTAAGTAATTAACAAAAGATGGAAAATGGGAAATAGTAGTTTGAGTGGAAGAGATAGATTTATGAGCGATAAAAATGGGAAGGTTTGTGGTTAGAAAATGAGAATGGTACGTAGTATTATTGTTGGAAATGAAATGTGTGTATGAAGGGAGAGAAAAATGAAGAGAAGAAAGAGGTGAATATATGTGATTGTAACCATCATTTTCGTTTAGCTTTTGACTATGTAATGTAACACATTCCAATTTACATGTTAGTTAATGCACCACCTTAGCTCTTCACTATATTGATTTTGGTAAATTCTTCCTCAAAATCTACTTAAAATGTTTTTTTTTTTTAAAATATAAATTAATATAAAAATATGACATGATATTAAATTTTGCATAGAGAATATCGGTATTCAAAGTTGAATATCAGAGCATTCACCATTAATTTTTCCTCGTATGTTCTCTTTACCCTGATACTTTTATTTTTGATAATTTTATTTGAGACATATATGATAAATGTGAATACCTCTTCTCTTTCGGGTAATATTCAAATTTTAGTTTGCCTTCTCCAAATTCTATAAACATAAAAAAGAATTATGAAAACAAATATGAGATTAATGTTTAATCATTCTAAGTAAATCCAAGGAATTAGTATGTATATATCGGATACTTTGTTTCTTTTTAAAAATGACAAAACTTACATTCATACATGTATTTCTTACTTTTTCACTCACAAAGAGGTGGTTATATGCTTTTTCATTTTGAAAAAATAAAAGATAATTATTTTTTAATAAAAAAAACTACCTCTTTGTGAGAGGAATAGTAAGAAATGCATGTATGAAAATGCTTGTAAGTTTGTCCTTTTAAAAATATATTGCAACGTTTGTTTTATTTTTAATGAGAATTTTTATATAGCAGGCAGTAGATCTTTGGTGATGGCTATTTTTTGGGCAGTAGATCTTTTAAATAATTAAAAATAAAAATTTAAATAATTATCATTGTTTTAATGGGTTAGTAACTTAGATCTTTGGTGCGGTACAAAAGGTAGATTTTTTGGTCTTTTAATCATTTAGCCATGGGTTCGATATCCGACTGATGTATATGGAGAAATATTTGTTGAAAAAGGTTAACCCCATAAATGAATCTCAATTATAGTTGCTTGCGGAGGATACCTTTGATTTAAATTTATTTTTTAAAAAAACTTAGGGTATCAATTTGCAAATTTGTTGGTAAAATTAGGAATTATATCAATGGTAAATTTAATCATTCAATCATAAAATTGTCTGATTTTAATCATATTTACTTTTAAAATCACAAATATAAAATATATTTTTGAAAGAACACAAATTTAAATAATTATGATTTGTTTCGAAAGTGTATAATGTATTAAAATTAAACTCATTTTCTTAATCTATATTAAAAAACTAAACGATACTTATTTAAAAACAGAGAGTTATAAGAATGATTTGGTGGCTTAGGATAGATGTGTTAGGAAGTAGAGATAAAGATGTCGGGGGTTTGAGGTTCACCCTCGGCAAAAACTAACAATACTAATTTTTTAAAAATTATGAAAAACAGATGAAGTAATTTAGGAAGGTAATTTGTTCATATATGCATTGAAAAATTGTTAGCATTGAAACTTGCCAGATAATTTATTGGATTAGATTGTTACATTCCAAGAGCAATGTTAACCACTCATTCAAATTCAAACATCACACATAAGCCAATTTAGTTTCTGACATGGCTTTACTTTCCAACTAAGCACCAACTTGACTAAACAACACTTATCTAGTTTACTACTATCTATCAACTTCTATCACCATTTCATCAACCCAATCCATATCTCTTACTATTCATTCCTCTCTATCTCTATTGCCTTAGCTTCAATACAATAATAATGGCCTCAGTTTCAGCAACTTCTCTTACCTTTCAACCCTCTTTCAATTTGTCCACAAGGACTAACCAGGTCCAAATTTTTATTCCTTTTCTCTCTTATTGCATATACTTTTTTATTATTTATTTGTCTCTAGATTTAAATAGGTTCATGTGATTAGAAATGTTATATGAGTTATTTATTTATTCCGTAAGTGCAACTCAATTCATAAAAATATGCGGAGACATTTGATATGTTGTGACGCAGGTTTAAACCTGCAATGCTCCACAATTAGTGTGTGAGTTTTATCGCTAGACTGATTGAAACTAAAAAAAAGTGCTATATGCGGTTGGTACATATATTAATGCATGAAATGACTTGGTTAAAGTTTACTCCAAAATATATACTACTTTTGAAATTTTCCAATTGTAATGTTCTTCTGCACACATGCAAATTAAAGGCATGGACAAGAAGTGTGTAATTGATAACTTAGGTGATGGAAATTGAAGTATAATTAATTACATTGGTAGGTTCATAAGAATGTAATTAAGAGAAGATACTCATACATGTGTTAATGTTTTGGCTCAAAGCAAAATCTCAAGTTCACTTTTGTATTTTGTTCTGGTACTTTCTCTGTCTGGATAAACAATTAAGCTTTATAGCATAATAAGTACTTATCACATAAGTGCTTATAAATAAGCTATTCTTATAACAAAAGATAGGTAACACTATTGTTAAAACATGATGCAGGTTTCTTACAGAACTTCAAGTTTTAGTGCAATTTCTGTGGGATCGTCGAGGAAGAGCTTTCCTTCTTTGAGATTGTCTCGTTTTCGCATTTGTGCAGTAAGTTTGATTCCATTTTAAATACATTTTATTCTACCTTTAGAGAACTTCGCAAATAACAATAACAACTTTGAATTTTGTTATATAGATTCAGGCAACACCTGAGACAGTGCAGAAAGTGAGCAACATTGTGAGAAAACAACTTGCTTTGACTCCTGAAACTGAGCTTACCCCAGCAACCAAGTTTTCAGCACTTGGTGCTGATTCCCTTGACACTGTAAGAAATTCAATTGTCATCAAACAATGATACTTCCTCCGGTCCTTTTTATCAGAAACAATCCATTTTTTAGGTGCATAAGGTTCATTGAATAACCAGTGGATAGATCAGATACACTGGTTATTCAATGAATTTAAAATGTCAACTGTTTCTTAAAAAAAAACATGAGGGAGTATTTTACAACGGTCTCCGATGGAACCTGAACTTTGTAGGTTACAAAGTCAATTTCTCACTATTGAGCTAACACTTATGGACATTACTATATTTGACATGTCAGAATCAAATCTAACAATGTCCATGAGGTGTCAGCGCAGTTGTGACTAAGTCGGCTTCTCATTACTAAGCTGACACCTCATGAACTCTGTGGATTAGATTTGATTCTGATGTTTGTTTTGTTTATGTTTGCATTGTTAGTTCCCATCTATGGTCTTATTGAATTTGATTGATTCTTATTTGATGTGGCAGGTGGAAATAGTGATGGGTTTAGAGGAAGAGTTTGGCCTTAATATTGAAGATGATACTGCTGAAGACATCACAACCATTCAAGAAGCAGCTGATTTGATAGAGAAATTGGTTCAAAAGAAAGATGAAGCTTAGCTCTATGGAAAATACATTGTGAGAGGTGAAGTGCAATTGAGTTAGGATAATCATCATCAATTTTATTTTTGGCCATTTTTGGTGTGCTTATGTGTATTCTTTAGAGAGGAATTTGAATATTATATTTTTCCATTGTAACTTGGTTTAACTTTCTATTTGTTGCAAGTGGTGACAGAAAATGTTTTATTTTTTGGAATCAAGATATGATAAGCATGCCATTTGATTTTGCAGGGGAAGATTATAGGTAATGCTTGTCTATTTTTGTCTTTCATGTCTCATCCTTGCCCCAAATGTAGCACAATATTGGATAAAAAGTAAATGTTGAACGTTATATAAATGAGAGAATCTATATGCTCAATGTATTAAGATTTTTCGTGAATATGTGAGAGTATGTATAGTTTGGACCCACAGAAAGATTGGTCCAACTTGGACCATTTATTTCCATCATTGGATTAAATCTTGCCATAAAATTTTATCATGGTTCAACCACACCAAGTCTAACCCATCAGCATTACCTCTCCCATTTAAGAGTAGATACCCAAAGTCACAAAGAATACTCAAGTAAAAATAAGATTCATGAAGATAAGAGTACCGAATAACCCTAAAATCCACTAAAAAAATTTAAAAGAAAAAAAAAAATCTTGCCCGAGACATCGATCTTCGTTTCCACTCCAAAACTCTCCTAATGTGTCAAGAAGTAACCTAAAATAGGGTTGTTACTGCGCCCTTTCCATCTCCTCCATCAGGGGGCGGAGCTAGGTTAGGGCTGGGGAGGGCCGCGGCCCGTCCCAACATTTTCATTTTTAATCGGTGTATATTTTTGTTAATTGTTATTCAATATATAGATATACCTGTTAATATTATTCAAAACATCACGTTTGGCCGCATAGTTAGGTGGCGTGCCCTTTTATGGCAAGCGTGCGTGTTCAATTCCCTCTGTAAGTCTTTTCTTTTTTAATTGATATTTTTGGTCATTGATTTTTTTTATTTAAACAATTGTTGCCATCACTAACAATAATAATAAATCATAAATAATAATAGTTGTAGTCAATTTTTTTAAGTAGTATAAAGTTTATATTAATAGTTTCTTGTAAAAATATACATAAATTATATCAAAATAATTTTATTTTTCTTATAAATTTTTTAAATCATCTGATAGTTTACATAAATAAAAATCTGTTGTTTATAATTTCTCGAGTTTCTATTGATTTTGAATAGATATGCGAACTGAAAGTGTTATTTCGCTTGAATTTCTCTTTCACATTATATGTTATTCAGACACGTCAAAATTACAGTTTATGTATTTTTAGTCTCCCGTAGAAAAAAATTCAAGCTCCTTTGCGGCCCACCCCAACTATTTATTTGTTAAGCTGCATGTTTATAACTTATTTAATTGTAACACTTTTTACTGCTAAAAAATTGTACGGCTTCTGATTGAATGCATGTGTAATTATCAATTTATACAAATTAAATCCTATAAGATATAATTCAGGCATGCTATTGTGACATAAATTTTTTCAAACAAGATTGAATTAGGAGTAGAATTTGTGTTAAGAGTGAATAGAATATTATGATAATAGTAATAATATAAATGAATTGCAGTTAAAGTGGGAGCTAATGATGAAAGATCTGAAGCCTTTTGTAAAAGCCTTGAAGGTAGGGGCTTCTCTTTCACCACTTCCTTGGGTTTATTGAGCTGCATATATTACAAAATCACACCCCCCACCCCACCACATTATATTTGTCCATTTTTAGTTTGTTTTTTTCGTAGTGCTTCTCTTCAAAATAGTATTTCCTAAGCTTTAATGGAATTTTTTCTTAAAAATATTTTCAAGAAAGTGGATTCTCAACAATTGATATATCATTGCGTTCATACAATCAACACATTAGCGACCATTAGATTCAGATCAAACTGTTCACAGAATGTGCAGATTTTGATTATTTCCAAGAATTCAAAATACCTACCTAATTAGTAATTTGAACCATCCAACCTTGATTCAACCGTCATTAATGTGCTAACTGCGTGAATTCTATATATGCAGACGGACGCGGCTCAGTATTGATTAGACTTTGAAGCAATTACACTATGATTAGACCATTTTTCCCTTCAAAACATAAACATCCATAAATTGAACAATGACATTGCTAGCATACAAATTTAACACGTGAAATTTGGTGGTGAATGGAAGAAGGACCCGTTACCCCGACCAATGAAAGCTTAGCATGGAAGGTTTTGAGACCATGATGGGAACATGTGGCTCCTTATAGGATAGCATGTGAATTTGTACATAAAAGTGATGGATGATATAGAATAGTCGCTTTCTATAAACAGGACAAAACCATTGAAAAATAAATGGAACCAATCAAAATGTGTAACACTATCATTATAATTAGAAAAGCTTTTTCATTCATTCCCATAGTAACTGCATGATTTAATTCTTTTTTTTTAATGATCAAAATGTAGTTAGTGATCACTATTAATCTATGTTGAATTTGAAGTATGAGTGCATAAGTCTCACATCGATTATAAATGAGAAGAATGTTGAATTTATAAGAGAGGTGACTCATGAACATAATATTTTAAGGTTTGGGGTGGAGATTATTGAGGCATGCGTAAGGTGAGTTAAGTTCTAGATTGCTTATAAAAGTGAAGGTTGAACACTTTATAGTTGCTCTGAGCCTAATGTAGATGATCTACATGCTGCTTCCTCCTGACTCAACAGAGATGTGGTGTCTTCCTCTCTTGTGGTTTTGGAGCATTTGACCCAATATTTTTCCCAAGCTCCCCCTGACTTCCCATCAAGTGGTATGAGTGGTTCGACTTATTGTTGGATTTTAAGTGTGAGTAGTTAAATCTCACATCGACCATGAATGAGAAGAATGTTAGAGTATTTGACCCGTTATTTCTCCTGAACTTCCTCGGACGCCCCCAACACTCTACTTATTTTCCTTAGAATAAAGTCTTGCGTGTACTTGTTGATCGAGTGAAGTTAACCAATCAAACAACTTTTTGAGAAAAAAACAAAAAAGGAGCTAGGTATCTTTGTTGTCACCATGCAATATCCCCCAGGATACCATGAAATTAATGCTCATATTCTCTTTGTGCTCAGTACAGTACACAGAAAAGAGAATTTTATCAAGCAAAACTTGAGTCATTTTCACACATTTTTTAAGAATAAAACAGGCACTGGAAGTAAAGTTATTTTTACCGTGATTCTTACACTTAAATTTATTGTTCAACCCGCTCTTACGTAAACGTGTCCAAACATAAATCATTTTTTGCCGCTGTAGAACCAAAATACACACCACATGCATTAAGAGGCCCCAACTATGACTACAGTTTTCTTTTGCTGCAGGATATAGACAGAACCAAAAAACTCTAATTTGTAACCCTCACTCACATCTCTTTCAACACCATTTTCCACCCTGCAAGAAAATTAAAAAAGTTAAAAAAGATACACTGAGTCTTGGATCATTCAGTTTTTCTATGATGTGCTGGCAAAGATGGAAAACCATGGCAATGACTGTGGTTTTGCTTCAGCTAAGTTCTTCCATGGAAATCTTCTGTCACTCTTCTCATGCAGATAGAATTGATAAGCTTCCTGGACAACCTCACATAGGTTTTCAACACTTCTCAGGATATGTTACAGTTGATGAAAAAAACCACAGATATCTCTTTTACTATTTTGTTGAATCAGAAACTCATCCATCTTCAAAGCCTCTAGTCCTTTGGCTCAATGGAGGTCTGCAATCTCTCACTTGCTACAACTATACTTATGTATTGCATGAAAACTATATATATACATATTAGTGGATTTAAAAATGATTTTAAGAGTTTTTAAACGTGTGAGCTATAAGTTTTGTTTGGTACAGGACCAGGTTGTTCTTCTCTTGGAGTAGGTGCATTCTCTGAAAATGGACCTTTCAGAACCAATGGAGAAGTTCTGATTAAAAATGAGCATAGTTGGAATAGAGGTACTTTATTGATCTTTTGCATTGCATCTTCAAGAATTATACCATTATTATATAGACTTAGAATTTGTTTGGATAAACAATTTAATTAAGTGTTTATCATATAGACATGTCATAAGTTATTTCCATAAGCACCTCTCAAACAATCTGAGAAGTACTTTTTCAAAAGATAAACTCAAATAAGTCAGTCGAAACGGACCTTAATTACTTTGCATTACTTTGTGATGCAGAGGCAAACATGTTGTATTTGGAGACACCAGTAGGAGTAGGGTTCTCTTATGCTAAAGGTAGTTTCTCCAATATTAAAGTGAATGATGAAATGACAGGTAATCTATTTTGTATTAATACTATCAACAATCACTTTAGACCTTTGTTTTCTTTTCATCTTTTGAGACATGATTTCCTCTTTAGAAAGATCCTTTGAATCCTATCGCCTGAGTAGAAAAAGGTAAAATATTTATAATGCTTAGGCTTTTTAAAAGTCGAGACAAAAAATTGATTGTTCTTCATGTTTTATCTTCAAAGTTAGCATTATATTGGTATGGTTCTGGTTTTGATATATGAGTCTTGGAATAACCAAATAGCCATTATTGCTTTTGATTTTTTTTAGCTAGGGAAAACCTTGTGTTCTTGCTACACTGGTTCAACAAGTTCCCTCAATACAAACACAGAGATTTGTTCTTGACAGGAGAAAGCTATGCAGGTAAGTGTGTCACTGTCACATCATTTCTAGAAAACTTCAGTTTCAAAAGCAAAAAACATGTAGCAATCACTTTTTTGTTTTCTTACACATTAGGACATTACATTCCACAACTAGCAAATCTCATGATTGGAATCAACAAAAAGGAAAAGATGTTCAATCTTAAAGGCATAGCAGTGAGTACTATTATACCATTTATATATCAACCACGCTTCTTTCGCAGATATTGCTAATGCCAAAATAGTTTTATTGGACCGCAGTATTTAAACACAATTTGTAATTTGTAAACTCTAAATGATAAATAGAAAGGTACTGCAGCTGCATTGTGGTCTAAGACATAGGTACCATCGGCCGAACTTTGTGATCAAATCCCATGTGTTCTTTGTTTGCGTTTTTTAGTATCTGTTTTCTTTTCAACTAAGGAAGCTGTTCTAACAGTTTTTTTTATTGCAGTTGGGGAATCCGCTTCTAGAATACGCCACTGACTTCAATTCAAGAGCTGAGTTTTTCTGGTCTCATGGATTGATATCAGATTCTACTTACAAAATGTTCACTGCAGACTGTAATTATTCTCGGTATGTCAGTGAGTACTATCGAAACTCAATTTCGCCTCTTTGTTCCAAGGTAATGAGCCAAGTTAGCAGAGAAACCAGCAAGTTTGTGGACAAATATGATGTCACCCTTGATGTATGCATCTCCTCAGTACTTTCACAATCCAAAGCTATTTGTCCGCAAAACCATGTAAGTCTTCTTTTACTATTTTACTTCTGACATTACTTCTGATACTGATTTTTGAATTGGCTTGGTCATTGTGATTTGAAAAATTCTTTCATGTTTCATAACAGCAAGCAAATGAGAGTATAGATGTATGTGTAGACGACAAAGTTACAAATTACTTAAACAGACGAGATGTACAAAAGGCGCTCCATGCTGAGCTTATTGGAGTTTTAAAGTGGGATGTATGCAACAAGTAATTTCTTCTAAACAAACAAATAAATAATAATATCTAGTTTATCATTTATGAAATTTGTTCGTCATTAACCTTAATAGAATTGCCTAATTGTCCTACATTGTGTTGGTAAGCAGCATCCTCGAGTACAATATGCTCAACCTAGAAGTACCTACACTTCATGTTGTTGGATCACTTATAAAAGCTGGAGTTAGGGTATTAATTTATAGGTATACTAGAACTAAAACATCATTGATGGAACTTGAAGGCTTGTAAATATAAGCTATAACTAACTTTACTGTGTTTTTTTCTCGCTATAGTGGAGATCAAGATTCAGTAATTCCACTGACCGGTAGCCGCGCCTTGGTTCAAAAGCTAGCAAAACAGTTAGCATTGAATACAACAGTCCCTTATAGGGTATGGTTTGAAGGTCATCAGGTATATAATTAATAGTCCCTTAAATTAAAGAATATAAATTAACTTAGTCCCACAACTAAAATATATCTTTAGGTAACATCTATATAAATCCAAGAGTAAACCAGCATTTAAACTAATGCAAGTTTATCAATGTTTTTGTTTTAGGTTGGTGGATGGACTCAAGTTTATGGAAATATTCTCTCATTTGCTACTATCAGAGGTGCCTCTCATGAAGCTCCTTTCTCACAACCTGAAAGATCACTTGTTTTATTCAAGTCCTTCTTGGAAGATAGACCTTTACCTGAAATTTTCTGACAAATTGTTTGTTTTTCTGATTTAGTTCAGAGATTGTAAGTAACTCCAAAATTTGTTCTATATTATAATTAGTAAAGGAATGTAATAACTGTGCAGAATTTCTAAAAGAAAAGCTAGTAAAAATGATTTTAGGGATGGACGGGTTGGGTCATACGTTGTGATTTGTTTTTATTTTTTTAACATATATCTGGACCAAAGACCGACTAATCTGTGGACATCAATCTCACTGTTCACTAGCGACAAAGTCCCTACGCCCATCACCCCTAACGCTCCTATATCGTAAGTTCATAACTCAACATATAAAGGGGCTAGGCAAAAAGACAGTTTATTAGAGTATAAAATAGTCTTCCGTACCCAAAATTAAAAGTTGTTTAGTAAATGTCGTGCTTAGTGTGCTTATGTGCGTGCGAACATGCATGCTAAAATAAATCAATTATATAATTAATATAAATAAATAAGGTTTAAAAAAAAAGCAAACAACTAAAACACAGTCAAGTTATTTAAAATGAAGATGCCAAATTAACCTTACCCCTTTCTAGTTTTTTACTATCAACGGCAAATTCATAATGAAGAAAATATTATTTAGTGTGATGAACAAATAACTTGATATGGAAACCTAAATGGATGCACACAGCATATTACTCAACCTAACACTAACAAATCCCCACATCTCAAAAGTAGACACAGCAGAAAGGAAATCTAAATGGACTACTATTTTCTTGAACAAGTTAATGGCAAAATCGATAACATAGTTTTTCAACTAGCTCTGCAGAGTTATCATTTACTAGAGAATACTCACCGCTCCTTCCATTGCCTTTGCATGTCAAAGAAAGTACACTTTCAATCTCGGTGCTTTGCATCATGACATCAATCAATCACAAAAATGTTGGTCCCAAAACATATAAATTAAAAGATAAAATAAATAAGCAAATAATAACATTGATCATTCACCTAACACTCATTTCCTCGGTACTTAGCAACTCCAACCTGGGAAAGGAATGCAATCAAGATAGTGACACCATTAGCAGTGATCGTTCAAATTGACCCCTTTTAGTAGCATCACAATCCCAGTCAACAAACAAACCAAATTGTCACATTATAGAAAGAAACATCATCAATTGACATGGATGGATTCAAAGTTAGATTGGCACCACATCATATCATTAAATTTACATATATTTAATAATCATCACTAAACGTAATCTAACAATCTCAACCGGAAGATGTTTTTACATTTGCATAAGAGGAATTACCCGACAATAATTACGACCAAAACAGTGGTGCAACACAATCTGTTCACCAGGGTTGAGTAAATATGACAAAACCAAATGTGATTCCAAATATCAACCCTCCTAGATTTGCGAAATTGTCACCATGTTGAAGGATCGTGACAGCTACATTGACGATCATTAAGGCAATGACAATTAAAGAGTCAAGACCCTACGAAACAATAAAAATGAGCTCTTTTTATTACGATACTAAAACATATAAAACCAAAACTCATTAATAAAAAGAGCTTAAATAACAACCTTGTCAAGATGTAACGTCCAATGCTCTATGATGATATCCGATAAAGAACCTCATGTAAAGCCGGCAAGTGCACCATAGGCACCAACGGTGACACTGGTTTGAATAAATACTGCCGAGAATACACTTCATTCTAATCTGGATATCAAATAGAGTAATCCAACACAAACCACAAAATAACCAGCAATTTAGAAATTTTAAATCAGTGTATATTATTAAATGATTATTTTTAAGATGTATTTAGTGTGCGCATGTTGGTGCTTAGTGTGTGTATGTGCGTGCGTACATGTGTGCGTGAATATTATTAAATGATTATTTTTAAGATATATTTAGTGTGCGCATGTTGGTGCTTAGTGTGTGTATGTGCGTGCGTACATGTGTGCGTGCTAAATTATATAATTAATATAAATAAATAAGGTTTAAAAAACAATAAACAACTAACATTGTCACTATGTTCACTAGGTTTGGCCTAGTGGTGAGAAGTTTGGGTAATATACATAAGGTCTGAGTTCGATCATCAGCTCCTTTGTAAGCCAAAAAACACACTCAAATTATTTAAAATGAAGATGCCAAATTAACCATTACCCGTTTCTAGTTTTTTATTATGAAAGGAAAATTCATAGTAACGAAAATATTACTAAGTCTTTTTTAATCTTAAAAATTATCAATACATTAATTTTGTTTAACCGATTTATCCTTAAAGGACAGAATAGTACAGGATTAGAATTTGCTACAGTTGCATTTCCATACGGACTTAGATTAAACACTGTGATTTTCTTATTAAAACGATCTCGGCCGTTAAAATCAAATCGGACGGTTCACATCGAAAACAACATGTTAGTGTGTGCATTCCTTAAAGCAGGAAATCCAATTCGAATAGTATATTCTAGGTGGCAAGCAATTTGATGCAAATACCATAGTCCATGAATGATATAATAAATCTTCCATCACCCACCGTCATAAAAAAGAGTACATATCATATCACCGATTCACCCACCGTCATCATTTTCATCTCTTCTCTATTTAACTAACTAATAACTGACTTCACCCATTTCTACACTCAACTCAACCACCATCCCTCAATACTACTTTTGTTAATTTCTTATTATCATACAACAAAACAAATTGAACCACCCTCCAAAATCTCTCTCTCTCTCCCTCCCCTTAAAATAAGCACATTACTTACTTTGCCACCTATTGATCCGTCCATTTTTGTCTTCTAATTTCACCACAAAACACTTTTAATTATACCATATGGCAAAACATCAAAACCAGGTTAATTAACATTTACATTAACATTAACAAACAAACCCTCTTTCATACTCATTTATTCATACACACACACACACACACCAACATAAATACTACAAAATAAAACCTATCTATATGATCATAGATAGATTCATAATAATAATCATGGCTTTATCGTTATATCTTAAATCACCTGCATGTAGTTCTATATTGTATGATAATTGCATTGCACATCCATTTTTACATTAACATCAACATTTTTTTGCATGTGGGAGTGTACATTGCAGGAAAAAGATCGAGAAAACAAGGAATTGGAACTCAAATGCGACGAGGCTGAATCTCAAATTGAGGCGCCATTGCCTCTCACCGTCACTTCCAGGGTCAGTCTGCTATATATATATTTTTTCCCCCATTTCCTATATTTGATGAAATTTCTAATTATTTTAGGGTATTTTGAAAATGCAAGTGCAAATGCATGGATTATTGATGAATGAATGTTCAAAGTTTGAAGCTTTTTTAAATTTTTTGTGGAATGGTGAAAATGGATAATGCAGGCTTTGTATATGTTGGGAGATATAGCTGCAGGGCCTGCGTTTAGGTTCACGCAATGGCTCCAATTGGTCCGTAAACGCACATCCAATTATCGCTCTTCTGGCTTTCCTCGTCGTCCTTCAACCACCATGCTTTCTAATTCTAGGTTACTTTTTTACAACTACTTGCCATTGCCAAATTTGTCATTGACATTATAGGACCGGATCAATTTAGTCCCTCACATTATCGATATTCCAAAATGATCCTCTAATTGCAAAATTTTAATCAAAGTTGTAGGGACTAGTATTACATTAAGTTGCCAATATCGGGGATGAATTTAAATCTAAGTGAATAATGTCAGAGATATGCATTTGATAATAGATTTAGATAGATAGACGAACTTGATTAAAATTTTGGAACAGGGATCATTTTGGAATATTGATAATGTGGGGTATTAGATTGATACAACCCTTCAATTTCAGGGTCCAATTTGGATATTTACTCGTTTGAAGTTTCTTTCTTGAGTGAATCACTAAAATAGTCCCTTAAATTGTAGGGTGGTGAAATTAGTCCCTAAAATTATTAATATTCCAAATTAGTTATTGAAATTGAAAATACTCTATCACATTGATCCTTTGTTAAATCAGTCAATTATGTTCCTAAAATTGTGCGACAAGGACTAATGTGATCAAGTTTTTCAATTTCGCGGATTATTTTATAATTCTATTAATTTCAGAAATCAATTGTTTAATCCTTACAATTTCGAAGACTAAAGTGGTGATTCAACGATTTTCATTATGACATTGATAAGTTCACCTTGTGTCCATTGGCTATGTTTATCCGTTTTCAGCGTCGAAGAATCAATTGAGGATCCCAAATGTGATATACAGCCTGATCAAACAGGAATTAGCTTATGGGAAAGACTTGGGAAAGCTGCAATGTTGAATATTGAATCAGGCTCCTTTTCTTGGGATGAGCTCTCTTCACTGCACCATACAGAACACAGCAGTAGTAATGAACATTCTGAAGATGAAATGAACAAAGCTCTTGAGGTTCATCAGTTTTCTACACTCGTTATGTACACAAGCATTTATATAAAACTTTCCGTGTTTAATGGAGTGTTTTTCAATGTTGAGGAGTGATGATGCTTCTCCAAATGAGTATTTTGTCTTAGTTTTTCCTCACCTGTGTGCACATAGGTAACCGTGAATTCTGGAGGTGTTGTCTTCTTTGCGTTTTTCAATTGCCAAGGGAGTGATGATGCTTATCCAAATGAGGCGGCAGCTGTTATAAAAATAGCATCATCAAGAATGGCAACGCAATCTGAACGCCTCGGATATGAATTGGCTAAGTGGCTGGGAATCCAAACTCCACAGGTAACCCTTTGGTTTTTATAACACAAGCACCACATCTTTAAGCATATGCTATCAGACAGTAATTGTACCAAGTTCATTCTCTTTTATTTGCAGGCTAGAGTCATTCACAATACCAGTTCAGAATGGCAACAAATAAAGGAAGCTACAGAAAAAGCTAGAGAAGCAGCAGCAAGTTCTGGGAGTGATGAAGTTGGTGAAGTGACATGTTCTGAACTTTTGGAAGCTCTTGAGCTTAGCCGATGTCTGTTTTTAATGAGGTATGGTTCAAGTCAGGCATACAACATGTCAGCACATAACATCTTCGCTCACATAGACATTTCCAATAACTTTGGCTTAAATATAGCAAACATATATCATTTACATGACTCTTGGACTGAGCTGAGCATTTACATGCCACAAGTAAATATTTGATATATACTAGTATTCTTTCTCATATATGAAAGTTTCATTATAATTATCATTTTATTGCAGTTATGTGCATGGTTCACCATTGCTTGAAAGCTCTAGTGCCTTTGAGCTAAGGGAATCTGCAGAAAAAACAGCGGAAGCTCTTGGCAGGGTACTGATGCTGGACTTAGTCATCCGAAATGAAGATAGGCTCCCTTGCCGTGAGCTTAGATGGCGTGGGAATTCTGCAAATTTGTTGTTGGCTGAAAAGATGATCTCTGGAAATACAAATATGCTAGAAGCCGTTTTGGATTCTGCAATTAATCAATATAGACCAAAGGTAATTAGGGCACTTCAAAAAGAAAGAAGGTCAAGTTCAGTAGATAGCAAATTGAATTCCCATAATCCCGGCTTGATCTCACAAGCCTCTGATCTTTCAGAGATCATTGATTCACCGAGATCCACTGACATGAGCCTTATAAGTCAAATGTCAATAGAATCAATGTCTTCTGACCTTAACATTGTAGTCATTGATTCTGGTGTTCCTCGGCGGCCCCCTGCTGGAAAACGTGCAAATGATCAGGTTAATTATCCTAAGTTGGTTGAGTTGATGATCAATAGTTCTGAGTATGCATCAAACCTGTTAAATGATATAACTGGAGGGAAATTAGGATGTCCTCTACCAGAAGACATGGATGCAACTGATATAAATGCAAGTGACATGACATCAGTAGTTCAAGCATTTCGTACTGGTTTCCGAGCTGCTCTTAGGGACCTACAGGGATTCCATATATTCCTACTCACCCTTCATCAAAGACTTGATACTTTGTTGCGATCATTCATGAACATTTTAAGCAAACTATCTTCAGGGGAATCTGACAAGGAGGACGTATTGGTTCCTGACACGCCTTCATTTGCTGGTGGTTCTTCTCCAATAAGTAAAGAGAGACATGCTAATGATAACAATCAAGATATTACTGATTCGGAATCACAGAGAACTACTTCAAGGTCATTGTCTTCATGTAATAGAGATTGTAGTGACTCGACTTCAACGTCAAGAGAGAGTTGGCATGGAAGGTCCTGTAAAGGATATGGGGACCTACAGCGTAATCTTCGTTTGACAGCCAAGCTCCGTGACTTTAATAAATATGCCAAGGTTTGTAGCATAATATGACCTTGTTTACTAGTCACATAGTTTTGTGATGCTGAGCAGTACTATAAGTTGCTGATTTGGTGAATCTTTTCGATTTCACTTTTTGGATATGCATGTCTATACACAAAATGGACTAATGTGAACAATGCTTATGTTTCTGACTAATGACAACAATGCTTATGTAGTTATGTTTTCAAATTAAATATTTACCAGCAATTCCATTAACTTTTGTTTTGCATGTGCAAATTGTAGGGGCTTTTTGTGTTTTGTATTGCGGAATTTACGTGGGATATATTTTTATATTGAGAAACTCTCTTGAGATATATTGTTATATATGGAGAATACTCTCATATTCTTATTTTATTCATCATGGCTACATGGCTCTATATATAGAGCTACAAAAAAACAAATTTCTAGATCATATCTTTAAATAACAAACTAATCCTAAACATAAATATAAATCATAAATCCTAATATTATCTTATTTTAAATATAAATCGAAACTATATAAATCTAAAATCTTCAAAAGATATTTAGGCATATTATTGTCAACACAAATATCATATACAATCCTGTGTGCTGATTGGAAAAGACGAAAATTAAAGCATTTCACATGAGTTTTATATTTCATCATGGTTTTCAGGTTGATGCTGAATCTGGTAAAGAATTGGAACTGTGGAATGAAATGCTTAAAAATGATGCTGTCAAGCTATGCCAGGAGAACAATTTCAATACAGGATTTTTCGAGGGCAGTGAAAATAACAGTGTGGTTGATGCATATGAACTGAAGGTTTTCTTCACTTCTGCATATTCAAAATTGAAATATATTAGACTCATTCCACTTATGAGGGATTCCAATGTTTGATGCATTATCCTTTCAACTTTCAGGTCAGACTTGAACATATTCTTGAGAGAATTGCATTGATATCTGAGGCTGCAAGTACAGAGAAACCATCTGCTGTTACAAGCTATATGTTCATCGGTGGCGCACTGGCTGCAAGATCTGTATACACTATGCAATACTTGGGAATTACACATATTTTGTGTTTGTGTACAAATGAAATTGGACAATCCGAAACTCAATTTCCTGACATATTTGAATACAAAAATTTCTCGGTAAGTCACACTCACTTGTCTACAATATTACTTTCTATTATAAATATACTTTTAATATTAGATTATTTCATATTTTCAGGAATATATTCATATTGGTTTTATTTACTATCCCATATGAACAGGTGTGTGACAGTGAAGATTTTAACATCACCACTGTATTTGAAGAAGCATGTGATTTTATAGATTGTGTTGAACAAAAAGGTCAGAAGATTTTAGTCCATTGCTTTGAAGGGAAAAGCAGAAGTGTTACATTGGTCCTTGCTTATCTAATGCTCAGGAAGTAAGTGAAAATGAAAATTATAAAACGTTATACACTGTTCCTAATCTATTCAACATTTTATTAATAACTTTCTATGTGATTAAATAATTAATCTTAATATATACATATTGCCGCCGAGTTTTTTGAACAAACTATTTGTGCTGTGATCAATTCTTTCATGGATGATATCAGCAACCATAAATTTGTGTTGTTGGATATTTTGAGGCTTATTTGAATTGGTTTATTTAAGTTTATCTACTGATAATAGTACTCGTGAGATTGTTTGGAAGAACTTATGGAAACACCTATGACATGTTACGGATAGCTTATGAAAATCATTTGGCTTGCTTTCATCTCCTATTATAGAAATAACTTATACATAAACACTTTTAAGATACGTGTTTAATTAAGTTGTTTATCTGAATATGTACTTAAGATTCTTACTGTTAGAGAAGTTATGAACTGAAAGCTTTCACTATGCAGGAAGTATACTTTAATAAAAGCATGGCAAAAACTGAAACGAGTTCACCGTCGAGCACAGCCAAATGACGGTTTCGCAAAGATCTTACAAGAACTGGATCAGAAACTGCATGGGAAAGTTTCAATGGAGTGGCAGCATCGGAAACCAACCATGAAAGTTTGTCCCATCTGTGGAAAAAATGCCGGGTTAAGCAGTAGTTCACTTAAGTTACATCTGCAGAAATCACATAAAAAACTATCATCAGGTAGTGTAGATAGTGCCATGACAATGGAGATCCAAAAAGCATTAACAGCTTTGAAGATTAGCCACAGTGGGAGTATTAGCCCCACACATATGACTTCTCCAAACGGTAGCAGTTTATAAATTGTTGTTCAGAAGCCAAAAGGCTCAGAATGTGTGTCTTTTCCTTGTTGTTTTTCTTCTGTGAATTGTAAATAAAACATAGTTATGAAAGTAGGTCCTATGGCTTCCAATTTTGTTTATATGTTCATTGGAAACTTGTTGCATGGGAGTTGTCATAATCAAATTAATATTACAGGCCAAACTAATGTATTGGTTAAGAAGTTAGTGATGCGATTTTGAACCAAACTCTGTGTTCATATAATCAGGAGCACGCGCATTTAATCGACATGATATATAACAATATGATCTGGAGTTTGATCTCTGTTAAAAGAATATCTACTATCATTTCTTACATAATTTCTGCATTGTTGAATTCTTTTCATCATTACGTGTTTGGTGTTGGAAACAAAATTATGGGGAACTTTTAATTTTCTCAAGTTCATTTTTGCAGATTTTAGTTTAATCAAATTCTCGTGCTACCTTTAAGTTGATTCATGAGGGATGTAATCTGACCCATGTTTTTAGAGGGGTTAACCAGGTGGTTGATCTCTTAGCAAAATATAGTCAGTATTTGAACAAATTTTAAGACTTTTGATTCTCCAATCTCAGTTACTAGTGATTTCTTAGACTCTAATTGTATTTCCTTCCCTAGGGAGTTTGAGTTTTCTGTGGTTCAGGGCTTAGCTACATTTCAATATGAATTAGTCCCTACCGTCGACAAGCGTGATAGACACTCATTTGATAATTGGACAAGTTTAGGGGCAATGTTTCGATTGATTTATTTAAATTATTTGCAAACATGAATACTTGTTAGATTATTTAGAAGAGTTTATAAAAGCAGTTCATGATATATTGATAGATTAATGTTGGCTTGTTTCGATAAGCTATATGATTACATGTTAATGGCATAAGCACTTAAATTATTTATCCAAGCAGACCAAGATCAAGTTGCAACAGTAAAATTTCAGCATTTATTACTGCTATCATCATCCGCCATTGCGATATAAACCTGTAAGCCGACTTTACAGTGTAGTTACCCTTGCTGTCAAACTTCCAAGTGAGCTTGTCTTCACTACCTGTGAATGTTGCTGCCATTTTGTGAATTTCTTCGTTATCTTTCTGATTGAACATGCTGTTTATAATATCTAGAGGGACCAAAATTATTCATTTCATAAACTAGAGGGACTTAAAATGTAATTAAGCCAAGATTTTATTCCATGTTTTGAAGTTTTATACCTTAACAAAGGGGGATATGGATAGGAAATTCTGTGTTTTGCATAATCATTCAATCATGATTGATTATTTTTTTTTCTACTGTAAAGCTAGAAATCATCAAATGAAAACTTGTTGTTCAGAACTCCTTTACCAGTTACAAACTACAGACTTACAACGAACAAAATTGTATTGCAAATAACGTGATCACATAAAGAACTTGCACCTAATCCTCTCTTTCATGGTATGGTTATCATATTCAATCGATCCTCCTTGATCGTGCAATAATCTTTGGTGATATCATCCAGAAGTACACTAAGGATATGCTTTTCTGTATCCCTTATAACATCATATTTTTCGATAAATGCAAATGTCTCGTCATTCCAACCCAAATCCCACATGCAGTCTATGTCTGGACATTTATCATAGACATCATGCTCAAGCATCTTAGGCAGGTAATCTTCTACATCAACTTGACTACTTTTTTTCCTTCCGTAGAATTTAAGCTTCTCCATGTCCTCATTCAACTTCCTAACCAAGTCATCTAGGGATCTTATTAAGTTAAAAGTACTAGTGATTGATAATATTTTTGAACAAGTATGAACTTTGAGTTCCTGCCGTATCCCCTTTCTTTTCATCACTTCATAGCCGCAATCTAATATGAGTCTGCTACTTTGGTCTTGACTGTCTTGACAGTCACCTTGAAGAATACCAAACGGGATGTTTAGTCTGAAAAGTGCTTCTGCGGTGTTGACGAATAATTGACTCGTGACCAAATTCCACTTGAGGCAGTTTTCACTTTCTGTTAGTGGTTGTTGAATGCTTATATTTTGATCTTGTAGTTTCACACCCATTCCGTCTTCCAGAACTCCTGTCATATTAAAAAAACTTGGTAAAATCTATAAAACTCAAATTGATTCCATTCATCTGTGTTCAATTGGTTATACTCACCGTTTGTTTTACTTTTATGGTTTGCAACTTCACTAGTCTTGAATCCTTCATGTGGTGCCTCAGGAACAACTTGATCTTGCAAATTGATTGCTATCTGTTGCACAGCTTGATATTTCTATAAATCAAATTTTAAGTTCAACAAAAGATTATATATGTTAGTTTGTGAAAGACATATCATGTCACTGTTTGATTTATATTCTGTTCACATGACATCAATTGGAATCCTACTCAGTTAGTACTTACCAAATCCTTGGCCGATTCTTGCAAATCTCCACCACCGCTAGAATTGTATAATGTAGTAGGAGGAAGCAGTTCCTGTTCAACGAACATGCTAAACCTTTTTTTCTCTGCTCCGTTTAAGACATTGAGTTGGCCAGATGCTCTATCACAAGCTTCCTGTCTATTTCTACTCAAAATTTGTTCAATCTTTTCAGGCTTTATTTTGTTGCTGGTCACGAGTTTATGATCCTTGAGTTTTTGTCTCCCGTTAGCTCGTTCAAATTCTTGATATCTTGGGGAGGACTTCTTCCTATTAATAATTTCTTTTACTTTCTCATTGGATACGACTAGATCATGATCATCACTTGATTTCTTGGATGGTGTGGGTTGGTTTATGGATGATTTCTTTTTCTTCTTTTGAACATTATTGGTGGATTGTTTTGGTGAATTCTTGGGTCTCATTTCAGTCCCTCCACCTGTGGAGAGTATTGACTTTTGAACTACGAGATGATCCCGAGACTTCTTTTCATTGTTCATCTGCATGTGCTTGTTTGTAACTGTATGTTCTTCTTTTGCAATTCGAATGGCAGGTTTAACTTGGGATCTTCTTTCATGCAAATTATTTAGATTTTGACCCACATCATTGTCATCGGTGCTTCTTCCCTTCAACGTGCCACTGTTATGTGGGTGATCCTGTTTCCTTCCCATCATCACCTCAACATAATTTTGACGAGCAGAACCTTCGATGATGTTGGCCTTGTCAAAGCCCTTCAATGCTTTTATTCCAGCCACCTCAGACTCAGAGTAATAGGTAGCCTTTTGGTTTTCGAGGACCAAATTTGTATCTGGACCACCAAACATCAGGTTTTTGAAGGATCCAACAGCCACTTTTTGGTTTTTGATCAAATTGTCTATTTGTTTGCTCTTCAGTGTAGTGCTGCTGCTTCCTTTGGCAGAGTGCTTGGATGATGCAATATTACTATTACCTGAGTCCTTCTCGGGATGGTTTTCCAGCCCCATTAGTTTGGCTATTATGTTTGGAATCCTTCCCTTGCCGACCGTCTGGTTTGAAATGTCAGCAGTTCCACCAGTGTTAGTTGATATTCGTTTCTGCTGAGAATCTTTTATCTTTCTGGCTTCCTTAGAGTTAGTGATGGTAATTGGTCTCTGCATCTTGTTTTCAAACGAGAAAGTTGGATGTGCCAGTTGCATTTTCTCCATTCTCCTCTCACCCACTTCATTATCCTCCTCCTCCTCCTTCTCTTCTAATAGCGTGATTCGATTTTTGTTCTGCGCTTGCGAGGTAATCATAAACTCTGAACTTTTCTGCAGGTCTACTAGCATCCTGATGGATTCTTCCAAATCAATAGCTCCTTGTAATAGTTCCTTTGCAAAATTTAATGAATGTGTATCCATGTTAACACCATTGGAGAAGCAAGCTCTCAATATGTGGTTTAGTTTGTGTGCACCTTTTGATATCTCATTTATCCGCACACGAGAGAGGGTTTGGCTAGTTGAAGCTAGTTGCCTTTCCAAGTTGCCTCCTCTATCCATTGTCCCACTCTGAATTTGGTGAAGGAAACCCAAAATTGAATTGGTGAAAGACAAATCGTCTCTTCTTAGTTTCCCTCCATTATGCTCAAAGGCTTTCCCGTATGGAATAATCTGATTTGACAAGTTTCCCCAGCTCTTTACAGATCTCGGCTTTCTGCTAGACATATTTACCATCTCCCTATTTCTCGAACTAACCTGCACGACATCAATGGACACCAACCAATTTTATTTAGTCACCAACACAACACTCTTTGCTATTTATGCGTACACCTAGCGCCAAATGTTACTTACAATTTCATTTGCGCTTGTATTTGTCGACCCTCTGTAGGTTTGCTTGGTGTATGCATATGCATCTGCTTGCCAAAATTAGATATTATAATTTTTTTTACGAGCAACCGAGAGCATATGTTTTTATACCATAAAGTATTTAAAAACACAAAAGAGAGAGTGTAATTATACTAATAATGTTTTGTTTGATAAATCATATATCTACCATCAAAATTAAGACTCAAATCACATTAGTAATGTATATTGGAAATAACTAGTTCTAATTGTTGAAAAACGAAAGTTAAATAGCAATATATGTCATCGTTTCATGGCCCGTGATATGAGTGAAGATTGGCACTAAATAGAAACAGAAAATGTTACTTACCTGTAGGCAAATGGCGGGATTGGTTTGAGTTGTGAGAATGTGATGTAGTAGCAGCCATTTGTTCTTTCCTTAGGCGCAGATCATCGAGAAGCTTCTGTGCAAAATCTGATCTCTTAGCCATATTATTCTGGCAGTGGATCAAACAAAATGGAAAAATGTTTATGGAAATGTGGTGCCGGGGTGGCTGGGCCTATTTCTTCCACGTAGAGGAGAAATGGTTGAGAGGGTACCATCAGAGTTGGGTGAGATCTGTCATCTGTCATCAAGCAGCAATACATTGGCATCTGAATATTGGACATTGAGAAAGATTGACGTCCAAGTTATATTATAGCTCTCTCTCTCTCTCTCTCTCTCTCTCTCTCTCTCTCTCTCTCTCTCTCTCTCTCTCTCTCTCTCTCTCTCTCTCTCTCTCTCTCTCTCTCTCTCTCTCTCTCTCTCTCTCTCTCTCTCTCTCTCTCTCTCTCTCTCTCTACATATTATTCCTTAGGTGATGTGAGATGAGATCTATCTCAACATAAAGCATGGGGCTTCCTCCGTAAGTTTCTTAACCAACCAACCAACCTTTCACTTTTTCTAAAAAGGTGTTAGAGATATTTGTTTATTTGAACTGGTTTATTTAAGTTTATCTATTGACAATAGTATCATCGAAACTGTTTGGAAGAACTTATGGAAACAACTATGACATGACATGTTAAGGATAGCTTATGAAAACCATTTAGATTTATTTCATCTTTTGTTATAGAAATGACTTATACATAAACACTTTTATGATATGTGTTTAATTAAGTTGTTTATCTGAATATGTTCTTAAGATTATTACTGTTAGGGAAGTTATGAACTGAACGCTTTCGTTATGCAGGAAGTATACTTTAATAAAAGCATGGCAAAAACTGAAACGAGTTCACCGTCGAGCACAGCCAAATGACGGTTTCGCAAAGATCTTACAAGAACTGGATCAGAAACTGCATGGGAAAGTTTCAATGGAGTGGCAGCATCAGAAACCAACCATGAAAGTTTGTCCCATCTGTGGAAAAAATGCTGGGTTAAGCAGTAGTTCACTTATGTTACATCTGCAGAAATCGCATAAAAAACTATCATCAGGTAGTGTAGATAGTGCCATGACAATGGAGATCCAAAAGGCATTAACAGCTTTGAAGATTAGCCACAGTGGGAGTATCAGCCCCACACATATAAGACTTCTCCAAACGATAGCAGTTTATAAATTGTTGTGCAAATCGACATGCGTGATAGACACTCATTTCATAATTGAACAAGTTTAGGGGCAATGTTTCGATTGATTTATTTAAATTATTTACTAACATGAATACTTGTTAGACTATTTATAAGAGTTTATAGAAGCAGTTCATGATATATTTATAAATTAATATTAACTTTTTTCAATAAGCTATATGATAAATGTTAATGGCATAAACACTTAATTAAATTATTTATCAAATCAGACCAAGATCAAGTTGCAATAGTAAGATTTGAGCATTTATTACTGCTATCATCATCCGCCATTGCGATATAAAATCTATCTAAAGTTTACGTAAAAATAGTTTACAGACTACCTTAGACAATACATAAATATGAGACTACCAAAAGCCTAGCACTAAAGAAACACTTTGAAATGTTGGGCATTGATTAAAAATTGAAATTGTTCAATTATGCAGCCTATCCAAGGTAGATCCCCAACCATTTTCTACTTTGCTTTGTTGGCTATGGGCAAACTTGCATTGGAATACCAATAATCAATTAAATTAAAAGCTTTGTGTCCATTGACAACTAAACAGACTATGACTCGTAAGCAAGTACACAACTTGGCAAAGACAACCGTATTAGCACTACACTGGAAGAGCTTCTGGCAATGAATCTGGAGCACCACTGCTACCATTGAGCACAATCACATTTCCATCAGAATCGGCATCCACTATAACAGAGTCACCCTCTTTAATCTCCCTGGAAAGCATCTTCTCAGCCATGCTGTCCTCCAAAAGTCGCATTATGGCTCTTCTTAGAGGCCTGGCTCCATAACTAGGATTATAACCTTCATCGACGACTCTCTCCCTGAATCTCTCTGTCACTGAAAGCTCAATCTCTTTGACTTTTAGTCTCTCAAACACCTCCTTCAGCATTATATCAGCTATCTCCTTAACTTCCAGTTTTGTGAGTTGCCTGAAAACAATCATTTCATCCAGCCTATTCAAGAACTCTGGCCTGAAGTATTGCTTCAGCTCCTCAGTCACCAAGCTCTTGATTCTGTTATAACTGCTGTCCTTCTCGTCATAGTCAAGGTCAAATCCTATACGACGGCCTCCTTTCTCAATCACACTGCTTCCAACATTTGATGTCATTATAAGAAGTGTGTTCTTGAAATCCACAGTTCTTCCCTTACTATCTGTTAGCCTCCCATCTTCCAAGATTTGAAGCATCATGTTGAAGACATCAGGATGAGCTTTCTCAATCTCATCAAAGAGTACAACAGTGTAGGGACGACGACGAACTGCCTCAGTCAGTTGACCACCCTCGGTGTAACCAACATATCCAGGAGGTGAACCAATGAGTTTGGAGACTGTGTGCCTTTCCATAAATTCACTCATGTCAAGCCGAATCATGGCCTCTTCAGATCCAAAGTAGTATGAGGCCAATGTTTTGGCCAACTCAGACTTCCCCACACCAGTAGGACCAGAAAAGATGAAGCTGGCTATTGGCCGGTTAGGGTTCTTAAGTCCAACACGTGCACGGCGGATAGCCCGGCTAATGGCTTCTACTGCTTCATGCTGACCAATAATGCGTTTGTGTAAGGTCTCTTCCATCTTGAGAAGGCGGTCAGATTCATCAACCGAGACTTTGTCAACAGGGATACCAGTCCAGGCGGCGACAATATGTTGTATGTCAACTTCAGTCACAAGTGCACCTACATCTCCTGCCTCACTCTCTGCCTTGCTCATCTCCTTGTTTTTTTCAATAAGTGCTGATATCTGAGTCTTAAGATCCATTTCTTTATCCCGTAGCTCTCCAGCCTATTCAGAAATTAAGGTACCGTCAGCCCGCTAATTATTGATCAATAAGTAAAAGAATTTGGAGATATGATTGAAGGAATAAACCATTACAGTGTCTTCAAGCAAAAACTAGAGAATGAGGTCACTATAGAACACTAGGAAAGAGAAAATAGCCTTACTTGGCTTCTTTTGTTTAGAAAAATACAATGTAATCTCATAGGAAAAAAGGCGGTTGAGTATCCTAAAAATGTTGGGTGATGTTAAAAACTTTACAAGGTAAATCTTAAATTAAAGCATTACCTTTTCAAATTCTTGGTTGCGAACAGCTTCATCTTTCTCCTTGATTATCTGCCTAACCTCCTTTTCGAGACCTCTTGCTTCTTCGGGTAACTGCAAGTATGTAAATCTGGCACAATTAGCTCAAAAATAGAAGAGACAAGAACTGCTGGTTCAGGGAATGGTAGAAGAACAATACCTGTGCATGTTGAAGTCGGACTCGGGAACCAGCTTCGTCAATCAAATCTATAGCTTTGTCAGGCAAAAATCGATCACTGCAGAAGGCAAATGTTGTAAAATAGTAAGGATAGATAATGCTAAATTCCAGAAGATTAACTTGGGTTAAAAATTTATGATTTAAACATGTATCGCCAGAACTATAAAAAAATTGTCTCTTCCACGGCATAAATTAAAATAGAAAATGAGCAGAGAATGTGCATAAATATAAATTATGACAAACCTGATGTATTGATGTGACAGCTCTGCAGCAGCTACAAGAGCATCATCAGTATAACGGAGCTTGTGGTGAATCTCATAGCGCTCTCTAAGCCCTTTGAGAATTTGTATGGTTTCACTCACAGTTGGTTCTGGCACTTTAACTGGTTGGAATCGCCTTTCCAATGCTGGATCTTTTTCAATGTGCTTCCTATATTCATCTAGTGTTGTGGCTCCTATACACTGCATAAGAATTTGAATTATGTCTTCGGTCTTCACATTTCATAGCCAATCCAAAGTGATCATTCAGAATTTTAAATTTTTTATACTATTGATTAAAATGAACTGTTGAAAGTGTGTACAGTATACACTTCTTTTACAGATAAAAATATTCCAAAACTAATTATTGAAACTTCTGCAAGCATATGTCCGTTGAAATGTCAAAAGAAAATATTACCTGTAGTTCACCTCTAGCAAGAGCTGGTTTCAATATGTTTGCTGCATCAATTGCCCCTTCAGCTGCTCCAGCTCCAATTAGAGTGTGCACTTCATCAATGAAAAGTATTATTTCATCACTTTGCTTGATTTCCTCCATTAGTTTTTTCAATCTCTCCTCAAATTCTCCACGGTATTTAGTTCCAGCGACAAGTAGACCCATATCTAGGGTTATAACCTACATCATGCAGAACAAGGTGTTCATGTCATTCAGGACACCCAATAATAGTATGCTAAAATCGCATATCTAAAAAACTTAACCAGATCCAAGACAGAAATGCAATATAAATATCACAGTCAAATTACTGAATATAATAAGACAGGGTGCTCCATCACTAGTCTAACTATCTTGACGCAAGAACATTACTTCCCAGTCAACATGTAATATTTCACAAGTGAACATAGTAGAAAATGGACAATATGTTGGAATCACATTTATAGATCGAGTCCATGTTGGAAAATGAAAGAGCAAATCCCCTGAATCAAACCAACATCAATCTATGGACTAGAAATGAAAATAAAATACAAACCTTCTTTCCCTCTATGGTTTCAGGGACATCACCATTTGCAATCCTTTGAGCGAGACCTTCAGCAATAGCTGTCTTTCCCACACCGGGTTCACCAATAAGACAAGGATTATTTTTTGTACGACGACCCAAGATTTGAGTCACACGTTCAATTTGTGGCTGCCTACCCACAACAGGATCCAATTTACCCTGGGATTGTGATTTTTGGGAACAAGGGCAGAATAGAAAAATTAGTAAGATTCAACACACAGTGAGACATCATCAACAATCTATAATGAAGAAAAATAGGAACATTAAGTTACCTCCTCTGCTAGCTTGGTCAAATTGGTGCCAAACTCCTCCAAAGTTGGCATCTTATTGTTACTACTTCCAGAGCCAACAGTTGCCCCAACACTGTCAGCACCCTCACCAACCATGCGAATGACCTGTTCCCATCCAGTGAAGTACAAAATTAACCCACGAAACAAAAACTAAGATGAAAAAATGTTCCTATAAAATAAAAATATATAAAAGTAATAAATGAGGACATAATACTAGCCTGGGTTCGAATATTAGTTGGATCAGCACCCAAATTTTCAAGAACACGTGCTGCTACACCCTCACCCTCTCGGAGAAGACCCAAAAGCAAGTGCTCAGATCCGATATAATTGTGACCTGGAAATTCCAAAATGTGAGCCAAAATTCCAGCAGGCATAAACATAGTATTACACGTGAATGCAACTTTTTAACCACACTCCAAATAAGAAATAAAGAGCATAAAGGCCGGCTAAAAGATAAACTAACACCAATTCATATATAAATTTCAACTAACTTTTGAATGTGTTCAATTCAAATTGGCCAACAATCAGATCAATCAAGACAACAATGAAGTCATGTTTGGAATATATCGTACGAATAATAAGTCATGGACGCATTTTTTGTAAACAAAGTAATTGATTAGATATGCAATTGTTTACCAAGTTGGCGAGCTTCCTCCAATGAGAGTTCCAAAACCCGCTTGGCACGAGGAGTAAACGGAATCTCAACAGCGACAAAACCACTACCCCTTCCAATTATCTTTTCCACTTCCACACGTGCATCTTTTAGGTTAATTCCCATTGACTTTAAAACCTTAGCAGCAATGCCAGTGCCTTCACCAATAAGACCCAACAGAATCTGTTCTGTTCCGACAAAATTATGTCCTAGACGCCTTGCTTCCTCCTGAGCCAACATAATAACTTTGATTGCTTTCTCCGTGAAACGCTCAAACATGGCTCTTGTTACACATCTACTACCTCTACCACCCTTTGGTCTATTAGTACCACCAATTTGAGTAAGCACCTTAGAATGAAAAGCCTGTCCAGGTCTCAACATAGAATCCAACGAGTTCAAACCAGAAAAAGCAGTCAATCTCGGTGCAACAATCCGTGTGGCATACGCCATTCTAACAGACCTTCTCGATCTAACCGATCCATTGGTGTTATTGCCATGCCTTCGACCAGCCACTAGACCAGGGATATTAATCGACTGCGCCAAAACCCTAGACATGATTCCTAAATTGTTCACTGCATTTATCAACATATTAGCAAATTATCAAACACGTAATACGCACAACATCACATAATACTTCTAACCAACATTATTATACAAGAAGAAAATACAAAACGATAAAGTCAATGATAAATCTAATATTTCAATTTAAGCTATATTGACTCATAAACAGTACAAAAATATAGAAATCATGGTGTTAATTTAACAATTGAAATTAACATGATAATTAAACATTGAATAAAAAAACCTAGTGTATGTATCAAACGAGAAACAAAGGAAAAAGCAAGTGAAAAATTCAGAGAAGTGGATTCGAAAACCTAATTGAAGTAGGTATTGAAGTTTCGGTGCTATAGAATAAAAGAAGTAAATTAAAATAAAACGCAATAGTTGATAAATAGAGAGAAAAAGAAAAAAGAAGTTACCAGAAGCAGTGGAGTGAAGGAATTATCCGATAAAGTGAAGAATTGAATCGGAAGATAGAGAAAGTAAAAGGAAAAACCTCTAGAGAGAGAAGCGGCGTCGTTTCAATGGTTGGGTTTGGGGAAGGGGGGCGGAGGGAGAAAAGAAGATAAAATGGAAAACAAACTCGACTTCAACGACAACCTAAAGTATATATATTATATATTATCATATCATCATCATATCATATGTTATACGATGCTGTGTGTGTTTATGTGTATGTATGTATATTGTGTAACGCCTACACCAATCTAACATTGTCATACGGTGCCGTTTTGAGTCAAAAAATTATCTTACGTGTTAAACTATTATTCGTTTAAGGAGTGTTATTAAATTAGCCACGTAATTATAATTATTAATTAATTTTACAAAAAATAGATAGATGCATGTATTGGTAGATTGGTAAATATATAGGTTGATTGATGTATGTATATGCATCACGTATCTTGCTTAATGTATATATTGGTTGACTGATTTTGTTCATAGAAAACAAACATTCCAACAAACCTTGTTAGATTTCGATATTTAAACCACTTGGATTAGTCGGTGTATTAGTTTGAGACCAAGGAGTGTGCTCTTCTTTAAGGTTTTAGATTCAATTATCTCTGTTGACAATTTGGGTAGACTAATTTAGCTGGTTCAAAACAAAATTTTCATACTTTGTTATTTGTTACACTAGTTAGTAATTAAAAAAATGTTAGGTCGATTGTTACATGTTTTTTGTTTTAGAAAAGTTTATTGTTACTTGTTAATTTCTCTTTGCCACTTCCTCTCATAAAAAGAGGTAAAATGATATAATATGAAACTAATATTTAAAATAAACTAATATCCTAATACTTATTTCCTGTTACAGAATCTTGAATTTTGTCTTCGACGTTAATTCGAGTTTCTGGACGTAACTGTTGTGTGCGTTTTTCTGGTCCTGCTCGGCACCAGTAGCCTTCCTGCTGGGTTTTGGCTGCGTTTTGGTTTGTTCTGGAGGTGGCTGTATTTTGCTGCTGTGTTTGGATGTGTGCTTTGGTATCATCAAGTTGTGTGTGTTGTGGGGTGTAGTTTTTCTTTTGGGATGTTGTATGTGTGTTGTTGTGTGGCCCTTTGGGCTTTATTTCTTCTTGTATTTATCGTTGAGATTTACTTTTGTCACCCTACCGGTTACTCGCGCGTCCTACGCGTTTTCCATTTTACTCTTCCGTTACTTAAGTATTGAACGTTGTAAAATGAAAAAATTGAAGGCTGCCAAGGCCTACTCAAGTCCTTCTATATCAGTCAAAGGCTGTCAAGTGGCCAATTAATTGGCCACTTGTACGGCCAGAATACTTATAAATAGGCACCTTCAGAAAATTGAAGGCACACCTCTCACACTTAGGTTTGCTGCTTCTTTTTTTACTTAGTTTGTTTAGTTTTTCTCATTTCACGTGTAAATGACCTGCACGGTCCTTCGTCGGTTAGCCAATGAAGGACATTTTGTGTTCAAATTGGGTACGGTATGATTAGTCGAAACGGATTCTACCACAATTACACTCAGGGTCACACAAATGGGATTGTCTCATGACTGTGAAATGGTTGGTGGTAAAAGGAGCAAAAATGTTAAGCCACCTTCATTCACTATCGATGTAATTTTTCTGTCTAATGTGTTAATGAAATATTTCTCTTATTTTTGGACTTCACTTTGGATTTTTCTGTCTATCATATACCGTCCGCTACTTAGGTAGCGGGCACCCTACGCTTGCAGTCCGCCACATAAGTAGCGGACCTATCAGTGGTCGAGTCTTCCCCCTCAGTTAATGGGCTGCCACGTGGCCAATTTTAATTGGCCACAGGCGCGGCCAGAGGGCCTATAAATTGACCCTATCAGTGATGGAAAATCATCACTCCTCTCCTCTTCCACTCCTCTTCTTCTGTTTTTTAAGTGTTTATAGTGTTCAGTTTTTTATCATTTCGTTCGTAAGCCTGCATAGTCCTCCGTTGACTACTCGTACCGCATCTACCGGTGTTGTTTACTAACAATGATTGGGTGCAGTATGATATTCGACGAGAGACTTTTATGTTCCAATATTTTGGTACGGTATGATTCGACTGAAGACTTTTGTGTTCCAATTCCTTTTCTTTGAATTTCTTCTTTGTTTCTATTTTAATGTGTAGTAAACTTTTTTACGTTTTCCGAGTTTGATTTGGACCCATTTTTTGTGATGGTGAAAAAAAGCATAAGGAGAAAGATAAAATAACTAAATCCATTTTATAGGGGAGAGAGAGAGCGCGGGGGGGGGGGGGGGGGGGGGGGGGGGCTGCATAACAATAAAAACATAAAAAAAAAAAAAAAAAGGTGAGGGTCTTATGAATTCTCGTGAATTTTGGCGAGATTGTTAAATGAGTGTGTTCTTTGTACTTTCAGCTAAAAAGTCTCACAAAACCCACTTCATGAAAGAATCCATTAAAATATGTAATTTTTTAATATCAAGAGACATTTCAGAAGTCCTGAGAAATCTTAATTGGATACCAGCGAATTTCGATATCAAGGGTTATTCATGTAAACATATACCCTTACACATGACATGTGTTGAGGAAATTAAAAATAGAAATTTTACATTTAAATGTTTTAAAAAATAAATGCACAATTTTTAAGATAAACTTTTTCATTGAACGTGCCATAGATTTTCCATATAATAAAATACTCTCTCCATTCTTTTTTATAATAAACCATTTATTTTTTAGATTCATTAAATATTTAATGTATTTGGTCTATAATATAGCACAAAGCCTCAAATACATCAGTCAGTCAATTAACTTAAAATGTCAACTATTTCTTATAAAAATGACCGAAGGTAGTATCTTATTTTTTAATGTTCAAAAAATAAAATTAAAAATCTTAATGTGACACCAACCTTCAACACCCTTGGATCATATGTGAGTTGAATCTGCTATTAATTAAGGTTAAACGTTTATCTTGAGAAACATACTAGCAATTTAAATCATGACTAGTGATAAAGTGATGGTCCTGTTTTTTGTGCTTCTGGTGTGGTCGTTCCAGGGCTAACATTCTCTCTCCTTCAGCAATGCAAGAAAGATCATGACAACCTTTGGAGCAAATCAAAGCAATGTTATTGAATACAGCTGGCTTTCATAGAACAGCCTAGTGTTCTACCAAGAAACAAACAACTAGCTACCCTGTTAAAATGGTTAATTTAGCACGAAATCGTGTTGGGAGAGTCGGTAACATGACTGCCTCTTGAAAAAACTAAGTTCGCCCCTTTTCAAAGCAATTCAAGTTCAACTTTGTGTGAAAAACATTGGTCGCATGAATAACTTTAACATTATAAGCGGAAGAGTAAAAATGAAAACGCCGAAGCGCGAGAATTAGGTAAGACTGCAAAAGAAGATCTCAAGACTTATGTGGGTCAACCAACTAAAAACTTGGTCAATTTTGCAATTTTACTGGGTTTCATAGTCCAAGTGTAGGACTTTGGCTCCGTTGGAATTGGGAGATACTTCCACACAAATTTCAACAACTAAAAGCATTATCGTTTTTCAACTTTTCCATGATCACGTTGAAATAAAAGTTGACAAGAGTCTACTAAAATGTTACTAATCACTATAATTTGCGCACAAAGAATACTTTAGTTGACGAAATAAAAATCGTTAATAGTCTTATAATTTCAACACTCTTTCAACTCAACATAATTCTTAAATTTCAATGTACAAAGTATACTAGTAATAGTAGGACATGACCTTTAAGCACTTATTTAGCTTTTTTCCTTTTACCTTATTTACTAGACATAACTGGAATTTGAACATTGTCTTGTGAAGAGATAAGAGTAGAAAAAACTGAAATGAAACATGATGTATCTGCAGAAAAAATTAAAGGTTTTGCCAACCATAGTCCCCACTAGAGTCCTACATTTTAACCTATAAAATAAAATAATGAATCGCATGGTCCAAAGATTGTTAGACATAAAGGACAGAACCCATGAAATATTGAGGTCCACAACGTGCTTATATATAGTGTGTGTTTTTTTATAGATGATAAGAACAATAATTATTTTATATTTTATATCAAAAACTATATAATATAATGGGGACATTCAACGGTGGTGCTTTCACGGAATGAAATTTAATCACGTAACCACGTTTCAAATAAACCAATGAGGACTTAGTATAGGACCACACCATAGCTACTAGAGTACTAGTAAATAGTGCCACCACCACAATTAAACCACCAATACCATTTCATTTCACTTCAGAATTTTCATTTTCAATATCCTCCATTATCATTTCCAATACCACGTGTCGATTTTCTACTTTATTGATATGACTTTAACTTCAATCTAAACCGTACACGTATACACCAAGTTACTACTACCACACTCACCAAACAAAAAGTGCACACATGTGAAAAATAGCAACAAATTTAATTATACATAAAATAAAGCAAGCAAAATGCAAATTGATGTCCAAAATAATTTTTTCAACATACTATTTTTCTACTAAAATAAGTACCAATCAAAAATAAAAATCAGATAAACCGCAGTTGTATATGATCTAATTAATTACATTAATGGGTTGAAGGGGAGGGGTTCTAGTCTTCTAGAGATGAGAAAAGAGAAACTATGAACAAGGTAAGGATTTGATGAAAAATGCAAGGCCAATACACCCCATACCATATAGCCTTTGCTCAAGACACAAAATAACTTACTATACTAAAAATATATACTAGGACTATATATTATAATTGGAAAGTCATATATTGAAATATAATACTAACACTAATTCCACGACACTGTCCAAAATCGGATGGTAACTCTACTCCAAATTCTGATTCCAAACACATACATTGTTGTTGTCTCTTCAGAATTAAAACTTTCTTGTTCAGGTCATACACATATTCTCTAACTGGATGGTGTTTTTATGACAGTCCTCTACTTCTTTCTTTCCATTCCAAAGTCTTGGAATCTGGATAAAACAAAACATTGTTCAATGTTCATACTATATGAGATTTTTCTAGGAAAATTGTGTCAGTGTTCATACATGGCAACAACAATAAATGTGACAAGATGTTATAAGTACAAGGTAATATTATTGAATGAGGAAGTAATGTCATACTTGGATGCTACGAAAATCGAATCTACCAAACAATCAAGCATCTGAACCTGATTGATTCGGCTGAGACTTAGTTTCTTGTGCATCTGTGCCTTCGGTAGCTGAATGATTCTCTTCATTTTTTGAACTCAAGGTACCGGGGCTCATTTTCTGAATCTCCTCTTTCGGGTAGATGTAAATTTTGCGAACCATCGAACAAAACTCCCTGAGTTTGTGTACAGTTACGTAAATGTCATTCACGACAAAAAATGAAAATTCAATAAAACAGGCAAATAAGAGAACTATAGAGATCCTTACTGCCATGGGTCATCGCCAACAAGCATCATGTCACCCTCATTATCGGTGTAGACAACAAGCCAATCTTTTTGAGGTGATTTTAATTCACCTCCAAATTCGAACAGCTGATCCAATTCGGCGGTCAATTCGTCATAGTCACTAAACTTTGTAAGGTCCACTGATCTACCAAGTGCAATCCCTTTCTTGTGAACCTAAAATAAACAGTGATTTGTTAATATATTCGAACTGTTTCAAAAATAGAATGATAACAATAAAGAAACTTACTTTCGTGCAACTTCTAGAAGAACCATTTTGTGATTTGTGTTGAACATCTTTAACATGAGGCTGAGAAGTTTGCAACAGCTTCTCTTGATCGTCAACTACAACTGGATTATCAGCTGCTGATTTTGAGGTCTTTGAATGCTCAAGCTTCTGATCATTTTCAAATGTATGATGTTGCTGTGATGAAAATTGCATGTGACTAACTGGCTCACTATTATTATTTCTTTGTGATATAGAAGCTTCTGGCATTGTGGGGCTACTGAGAAGTGAGAAACCGAATAGCTTACAGTCACCGTCTTTCGGCTTTGCAGCCTCACTTGTATTTGCAGATGCTTGTTTGTGAGGCAGTTCTCTTGAACGAGGACTCTCATATTGAGTTGGAGGTGGTGGCGGCATCAAAAAGTTTCCATGCGGATTTTCTACTTTATGTCCATGAAGCACAGAATAATCACCGAATGCACTGTACCTCATATTCCCTTGAACTTGGTAATTTGAATTATCACCGCCTTGTACAGAACCTCTCGTATTAGGGTGCAAGAAATTGAGTGACAGACCAGGTGGCATTGCAGGCCATTGACTTAGCATGGTATGCTTGCCTTCACGGTCAAACAAACTTTTCCTACTGTGATTGGCCACGTGACCGTTTTGATCGACAAACAATTGTTGGGAAGAATGATCTCCACGGGCAGCACCAAATCCTGACAGAAGATCTGAATATGTTGCTTCCTGCCTTGACATTGACATCCAGTTCTCTGATCCAAACCTTCTTGAAGTAGAAACAGCATCAATCTTTTCTTCATCATTTGCTGGTGGCCATGCAACTGACTTCTCGCCAGTATAAGAGTCATTGCTTTCCGCCAAATTTCCTCTCAAGGTCGATGATTCTTGACCTTGCAAGACCCTCGGAAAACCACTGGCGGGCAAAGGGTCCATGCTTACTTTGGATGATGCTGTTAATAATCAAAAACACATCAGGCTTCACACAACCACAAATGTTATGAAAAAGATGGAACTCCTAAAAATATAAATTTCTCACAATACCTTCGCGGGTAAGAACAGAAGAATCTGGGGATGATGGAACCACATTAGCTCGAGGCCTTTTAGGCCTGGGCATTGGAAGAGGGTTTAGAGCTGGAGGAGCAAGAGCAGGCTCAATTTTCCAAGGGGAAACTCTTTCAGGACGAGGTATGTTGGATGTTTCATCCCATCTAACCTTGAGACATCTCCATTTAGATTTAGGCCATCTTTTGGAGTCAGAGTCTTCAATTCCAACAATGGTACCCGTAAACCTACAAATATAAATACGAGATCAAAAAATACAATTAGAGAAAGAAACAGGGGAAAAAATCAGCAAGCAGTAGCAGCTTATTATAACTTAATCAGAGAAAAGGACATAGCATATAAACTAGTAATACCTTTGTTCAGGAGCTTCTTCGCCTTCAAATCTCATTTTGAACCGCATGCCTATGGTATAATTATTTTTAAGAGACTCCATGTATTGATCATACGGAACAATAAATTCAGCTGGACTGGTCCTGCAAAAATATGTGCAAGAATGGTGTCAATTCTGATGCACTGGGAAATCGATCAGATTAATCACCAAGTCAGATAATAATTAGAACAGAAAAGACAGAGTTTCATACCGAGGCTTGTAATAGACAGTGAACATGGTCCCAGTCAACACGGCATGCCAAGCAGTTGCAAGGACACCAAGATGCATGCTATGGCTAGAGATAACCGAGGACGGAACATTACCCTGCTGTCTCATTGCACGCCTGACACCAACACGAAGCTCCCCATTCTCACCTCTGAAAATTCCTAAATTAGTCAAAAACACCAACAATAACAAAAACAATGTAATTCAAAAACCATATTCTCACAATTTAACATACCTTAGAAATATAAATGCATCCCCAGCAACCAGCCTCTTAGAACTGACAAAAACACTCCAACCACTTTGCAACAAGTGCCTACGCGGTTGACCTGAAAATAATTCACTACACGCATCAGTAAAAAAAAAAACATAGAATATAAATAAAATGAACAAAATATAAATCAAGAGATCAACAATTGAAGATAAATGATGAGCTAGTAATTACCGCGAAAGATGTGCCTAAAACGCCACTCATTCCCATGTAGATCCTTGGCCACCAATTCCTGTGTCGGTGGTTGCTTTGACATATCCTACCAACAAACAGAAAAAACTATCAATTTCAGCTGTAAGAAAAATAAAATGAAACAAAAGAAGCCACAACAAAGGGATGAAGAAAAATAGGGAACAAAAAATCAAACCAGTGGAGGAAGACATTCATCAGCGTGACGCCTAAGAACAGAAAAACCACCATGAGTACTAGTATCAGAGGCAGTCAACGTTTTACAAAACGAATGGACATGAAACCGCGGCGGAGGAGCAGGCGGAGGTTCTTTCTCTACCGCATTCTCATCTTGCTATAATATCATTCAGATCCATATTCCAAAACAACATAAAAAAAACATAAGCACATGTTGTGTCTATTACTCAAAGCCAAAAAAACAAAAGAAAATTTAGAAGATAAACAACCAAACTCACATTTGGCTCTGGAACCAAAGTCACTTGTGCAAACACCTCATCAGTATCTGGCTCAGCCTACAAAAAAAAATATAAAAAATATTTTATTCCATAATTACACAAAGTCACAAACAAAACAATTATGTCACTGGTCTAGACAACATAAGAATTTAATTAAAAAATAAAAAACAGTAGAAAATAAGAAAAAATTAAGCAAAATTACCTTCAACATAACGTTGATGACCCGACAAAGGATCTTAGGACGGAGATCGTAAACAGGCATGTGTTGTTCTGAAGCCTGATTTGTTGAAGCCTCAACCTAATGTATGTTTCAATGTTAATTTTACCATAATAATCATCATAAACATAAAAACAAAAACATGTATAAAAAGGAAAAAATCCAGAATCTGCAAAATTTGTAACCAAACAAGTTAAGTGTACCAAATCTGAGTTGAGTCTCACAGATGAAAAAAAAACCGCCAACTAACTAACCAACCAGAACAAGAACCAAACCATAAAATTGATAATGAAATGTTATGTCTCTTTTACCTGTTCAATATGTCCCTGAGGAAAATAAAACACAAGTTCTCCTTCTCTTGGAACCGTTACCAAAGGTCCAGCACAAGCATGCCATAGTTCTCTGTAAAGTGCAGCTTCAGCTTCTGAAAAAAAAAAATTAACAAAAACAAACATAAATAAATTATTACAACATAACATAAAATTCTCAAACCCTATTTTGAGGTTAAAGTTGTTATACCTCTTCCTGATGATGAAGATGAAGAACCATTTTGACCATCAGCAACAGCGTCGTTGGTTTCACCTTTTCCGTTAACAGAATTACCTTTCATAGATACTACTTCAGATGATGCCATGTTATCTCTTTCTTCCAGATCTCTCATCCCAAACATTCACTCTTCATGAAAATTCTTTGATCCAACAAAAACTAGATTATTCTTGTTCTGAAACCTCACAAAGTAACAATTATCAAGACCAAAAAAACCTTCAATAGACTCTTTCAACTACCCACTCTCTCTCTCTAGAATTCTCTCTCTCTCTCTCTAGATATTTATTTTTATTTTGTTTATTTAGTTTCTCTCTCTTTGTGTTGATAAATGGTTGAAGGAGGACCAGAAGAAGCAGTGTCGGAAGAGAGGAATTTAACTAGAGTGGTTAATGATTTTAACTGCGGTTAAAGAAAATAACCGGTAATAACCGGTTAAGATGGTTTATGAAACTGGGAATAGGAAGTGAACAAGTATTGGTGTTAGGGAAACGCAAACAACGCCATAAATAAAAGGCGGCTCGGGGGTAGAAATAAACGGAGTTAGACGGAATATAACGGAGTGTGTGTGTGTGTGTGTGAACGGTAGCGGGAAAGTTGTCCTGTTTTTATTGGGAAATGGCGTTGTCGTGCTATGGACGGGCAGTGTAATGGGGTACGGGTAAGGGTAAAGAAACTAGAGGGTGCATTTAACACCACCCGCGTAACTTAACTTTGGTAGTACTATGGTAGAGTAGTATGGTTGCTTCTCTTTTTTTATTTTTCTTTTTTCCTAGATTTATGCATTCTATTACTTTTCATCATAAATTAATTAATTGGAAATTTGGAATTGTCCAAACTTTTAAGAGTGATGCATCTCGTGTGTGTTTTAAGGATAAATATCAATCGTCAAGTTATTTCAGTGATGATTGACGCTGAATTTGAAATTTAATTGAGATAATTCTTTATAACTGTGATCGAGAGTAGACTGTAACTACTTGATGTCGAAAGTGACATTAAATCAGATTAGGTGGTCCAGTGTATCGGATATTAGTGATAAAAATTAAAAAGAAAAAAGAACCCCCTCCGGCCTTATTTATAAGCCAAAATATATATTGTTTCACGGTTATTGAGAAAATTGTTATACTCCCTCCGACACAAAATATAAAACCTAGTTTGACTACTACACATATGCCAATGGGTAATTTTGATCGCCAATATCATTAATTCTTTGTTGGTAAAAATTATAAAAATTTGATATTTTGAAAATAATCATCAAAACAAATCAAACAATATTTTATATGCTAATATTTTTATCTATATGTTATGAAAAAAATATGGTCAAAGTAAGATAAATGAATAGCGTCATCTAGCCAAAGTAACTCTTATAAAATGGAACAAAGTGAGTATTTACTAAATTATCTTTTACAATACATTAAATTTACATTGGGACGACCCATGAGTTTGACTCAATTGGTCGGACATTGCATTATATATGCAGGGGGTCGGGGTTCGAACTCCGGTCAATTCATTTATCCAATTCAAGGGTGAAATTTATAGCTGGTAAACTGCTTAACCAGAAAATATATAATTACATTGGGACTATGCAATCAATTTTTTCTTTTTATAATTGGGACTATGCAATCATCTTAAAAAGTAAAACAATTAATGAGATGTATTTTTTGAATAATAGCATTAAATATAGTTGAATTCAGTTACTTTTACTTATATTTAAGACCCGAAAAATTGTTGATTTTTGTCTATAAATAAGGCAGATGGAGTGCATATATTAAATACTTCATCCGTCTCATAATATAAGCAAAAAAAAATTTCACACTTATTAAGAAAAGTAAAATGTGAGAGTTTGAAGTATGACTTTTCGTGTTTTTCCTGAAATAAGTTTCATTGAAAGATGTAAAAAGAATTTTAATTGGTTATTGATTATGAGAAAAAGAAAATAGAGAGTAAATTTTATGATAATAAGTAAAAGTAAACCTTGTAAATGATAAATGTTGATTTTTTTGCTGATAATTTGGGACAATAAAAAAAAAAATTCTTATAATATGGACGGAGAGAGTAGTATTTAAAAAATTGGCTACTTTTAAGGTGGTTTATCGTGAATCAATATTTATAAGATGTTTCAAATTTTCACAGCGGACGACATGTATTATTATTTTACAGTATATCATTCCGTTTACGACTAAAATAACATAAAATAAAAATGTAACTCGTACTAAATTGACTATAATATGTTATTGTTTTAACCGTAAAGACTACGAGAGTTGTGACATTTCACTTTTAAAGAATATTGTTGACCTTCGTTAAAGTTTTGAGTAATAATTTTAAACATTGTCTACAAATTCTAATTTAACGGACAAAAATGTCAAAATTATTAAGTCGAATACGGTCATTCGAACTTCAGTCACTCTATTTTATGTGTGAATTTCTAGTGGTTTATCATTTCATCTATTAAAAAAAACAAACACTAATTTATTTTTTTACAATTAAACACTAATTTTATACCCCTTCGATATTTTTTATAAGAGACAATTGACCTTTTAAATTTATTCAATAATTAATGTATCTAAACTATAATATATACCAAATACATTAACTTTATATTGAATTTTAAAAGTTGATCGTCTCTTATAAAAAGACAAGAGAGAGTATGTACTAGTATAGCACTAATTTGAAATACATAATACTTAAATTTGTATGGGCAGTTTCATTTTAGTATTAGTATTTTTAATTAAAATTTAACGAGACGGTTGTGTTGTGATAATATAAAAAGAGGGTTTGGGCAGTAGGGGCACCAGTGAAACGTGAAGAAGATTGAACAAAGAATTGTCGCCCCCATTTCCGTCTTTCATATCGCTTTTCTTATCTCATCAACAAACATTATTGCCCATTGTATTTGGCCATATTATCACTACAAGCAAAATTATATTTTTTTTGATAAAGCAAGCAAAATTATATTATATTATAGAGTTAAATACTTAAATATGTTTTTGATATCTATAGTTTTTCAAAATTCTGTTTTAAAATTTTGAAGGTTTTTTCGTAGTTTTTACTCCTTAAAGTTTTTTCGTTAATGTTTTTAGTTCATGTTCTGGATACACCAAAATAGTCCCACATCGCTCGGTACTCGAGGCAAATGGTAGTTTATATACAACACTCACACCTTTCAAACCACCGAGGCGCCTTTCTATAAAGGACAAAACCGTGACGGGTTAACCCCAAAGCGGACAATCTCTCGGAGATGTGGAATTGAGGTCAAATCTGAACAGTTCATATTTTTAATCAAATTCTTGTATACTTTCATATTTTTTAATTATTTATCAAAAAACTAAAAAAAAATATATATTTAATTCATCTTTTGTTAAAAAAATATAAAAATTTGTAAAAGAGATTCATATAATGTACTAAACATGACCGCAAAAAAAATTAAAATTTCAAATTATATGCATCAGTTGAATGAAAAGTATGGACTAAAAACAATGATGGAAAAAACTTCAGGGACTAAAAAGTGAGAAAAAAATCTTTAAGGACTAAAAACAAAATTCTGCGAAACTATAGAAATCAAAAACATATTTAACCCTAAACAAAAGAAGTTTTCTCACATTTTGTTAGGACTCATAAGATGTCAGGAACGAACTTGGTCTTAAAAGTTGAACGCAGAGAAATATCTTTATTTACCAAAAAAATAAATGATATTTGGATGTAAAAATATGAATATTATTTTAAATGTTTAAAATTTGTAAATCCAACCCAATTCAAACTCTCAATTTCTTGTAATTTTATGATAATTATGTTTAATGTATTAAAATTATTTTTTATGTAGCATATTAATTTTTGACATTGTACTCTAAAGGAAGAATCACGCATTGCGGTTTTGTTCCGGTAGACAAAATAGTCTCGGTAGTTGTGCATAAAATCTACCCCCTCAGGTCACATTTTTAAGCAAAAAAAAATTACTTGTGCGGTGTTTAAGAAAGTTAGTTAAGTGTAATTAATTTTCTTGATTTAATATAAAACATCCATAAGTTTACATGAATAAGTATTTTTTTTTCTTAGAAATCACATGCACCTTTTGAAAAGTAAAGGTATATTAGAAAAAACAGTATTAATTAGTTTAAAAGTACTTAACTTTTACTTATAATAGTGACCAGAATTTGAAGTGTTTTTCTACTTATAAATGTGATCGGAAAGAGTATATAACTTACACATATAAAAGTACATTGATATTGAACTCAGACTAGTCGCCACATTTTTCCATAGGCTTAGATTAGTTTTTTGTCAATACTCATGTAAATATGCTCATTTAAGATAAGTTTGACATGAATGATGTTTTCACCAAAAATGTGAGTGAATGGATCTCCTTCTCGAGTTATTGAATTATAATGGGTTAATAGGTGTTTATCCCTTATAATGTGGGTGAGTTTTGGTTCATCACCTATTCATGTGGAATCTTAAGTCAACATATTCTACGAGGGGTAAACGACAGAATTTTCACATTATAGGAGTAATTAATATATATTATAAGAGGGTAAATCAAAACTCGCCCACATTGTAGAACACCTCGTTCCAATTATAATTTGCTGACTCTTGCATGTGAATTTCATTCCATCGTGTTGATTATTCTCTGAGATTATGAATCATTCTCACATAAATAATGTGTATGATTACTTCTACCATAATTTTCCGCAATTTCATATTTGTTTGGCTTTTTTATTATTTCTCGCATTTTATTCTTCCACATTTGATGTTTCTTGTTTGTTATCGCTTACCCAAAAATCCAAAATCACAAAATCAACTTCATAGAAACAAAATGAAGCTCACACTCATCTCCATCATGGAAGGGAACTCACGCTCCACATTAATTTTATAGTCACTAGCGGGTCGCGCCTGCCTGTGTCTAACTTACGCGCCTACTATTGTGTTATTTTAAGTAGAAGTTAATGGCAATTTTGGAAACTCATGTATCCTCATTATCTATTAGTGAAGGGTAATTTTGTCATTATGAAAAAGTCACCCCAAACTCATCTATCATCTTTATATATAGTATAGATGATTTTGAAACTCATTTGGGTGTATTAAGTTTCTTCGAGTGATCATCGCTTTAAGTGTATGGATTAAATCACAAGATTACCTATTAATATTTTCTTATTTATAGTATATTTTTTACTTTATTCCACTTTTATTGTCTAAGTATTGTCATATTGCAATTTTAATCCTTTTTTTTTTTGTAAACTGGGACCCTTAATATTTTCCACCTTTTGCAATTTTGAAGTACCCCTCATTTTTTTCCAAATTGATAATTAATATTTCATTATTACTAGGTAGTTCATTCGTGAACATGTCATGATAATTGATTTGAGCGTGTTATAATTTCTATAATAATAATACACGGGTATAACATAAATTGGATTTATTTTTGAATTGTATTTAATCAATTATACAGTACCAGTAAACTAGCTGACTACACATTAATTAATTGAATAAGCTGTAAGTTTAATCCGAGTGATACATGGACTTTCTTATATTACTTTGTTTACTGCTGGCAAGTGATACACAAAGCTTAAATTAATTTTGGTCTCTATAAATATGCTTCGTTTTGATTTTAGTTTTTGTAAAAAAATAATTTCAATTTTAGTCTTTGCAAAATCTCAAAACTTTTAAAATTGTCCCTCGGCTAGAGTTTTTGTTGACATGTCAAATTTCTGATGATTTGTCAGATGCTGAGTAGACTTCTTTTGCTTTCATTCGCACTTCTTTCTTCAACAAACAATAAACCCTAATTTTTTGTTTACCCCTTTCTATTTTAAACGGATCAAATTCAAATTTTTAACTAATTTTGTTTTTATGAAAAAATGATAATTTAATTTAAAAATAAAAATTTAAATGGAAATGTTATTAAAATATCCACGTCAGCAAATGAAGTCTGTTCAGCATCTTCCAAATCATCAGAAATTTGATTTGTCGGCAAAAAATATAGTTCAGGGACTCTTTTAAAAGTTTTGAGATTTTGCAGAAACTAAAATCAAAATTTTTTTTTTACAGGGAGCAAAATCATATTTAAGTCGATATGCAATTAAGTGTGATCAAGACTTCACGTTTATAAACCTAGTGGTTGGATGATTTCGTGCTAATGCGTGACTTATGTGCTTGATGATAAACATCTATTTTGTGATCAATATGATTATGAGTGAAGACCCATTTTGGTCCCTCACAAAAACCACAGAACCCGAATTAGTCCCCGACAAAAAAAAAGTCCCTATTTAATCCCTAATAAAATTAAACCGGGACATGTTAGTCCTTCGTTTGAACCGTGACTGGACTGTCGTGTGTATTATTTATGCCACGTATATTATTTACAAACATAAGGGACATTTAGGTCCCTATATTATTTTATTTTGGAACAATTTGATCCCCATGTTTTTTTTTAAAAAAAAATACGAAAATTAGACAATATTCATAGACAATATTTTTAAAATTTTAAGGGATCAAATCATCGAATTGACACCTATTTTTGCCCCGAACAAAAACTACAAAACTAAAATTAATCTCTAAAATTTTAAGGGATCAAATCATCGAATCTCCGGTACGTTGTATGCCGTCTTCTCCGGTTGAATCAACTGACATGAATATCACCATAAAAAATTGTTCTTGTTGGAAAAGAAAGAGTGTTGCCATGTGGGAGGAGAAAAACCAAAGACTGAAAGCCTAAAACTAGAAAAAGTATTCTCTCTTTCTATTTTGTGAAAGAGAAAAAACACGTATTGTTTTGTTTTCAAATCAGGGACTAAGTTTTTTTTTTTTTGACGGAAAATCACGGACTAAGTTGTTCCTTAAGAATATTAAAATAATACACATCGCAGTCTAGTCACGGTTCAAGAGTAGAAAAAAAAATCATATTAAGAAAAATAATAAGGAAGGACTAACATGGCCCGGTTTAATTTTGTTAGGGACTAAATAGGGCCTTTATTTTTGTCGGGGACTAATTTGGGTTTTGTAGTTTTTGTGAGGGACCAAAATGGGTCTTCACTCTATGATTATTAAATAAACTTGGTGTGCTATCATGCTTTATTAAATGAACAAATGTCTTTCTTGATGCTTACTCTGTTAATTTTGCAGGACTTGGGTGTGATTTTAAAACTATTTTTTAAAATAATTATGTGGAATACATTTATTGAGTGGCAACCCAATTTAGGGAGACGTTCTTGATTTTAGGATGTCGGTGCTTAAGTTTTATGTTTGAGTTTGTGAATAAGCATGGTTTGTAGGGATGACCATTAAATCCAAACTCGCGGGTCTCGTCCGAACCCAAACCCAATTCAACGGGTAAAATCCGAGTTGATTGGGTTTGAGTTCGGATTCGGATGTCACCCGATTTCCCGGGTGCGGTTTGGGATCAATCAAACCCGCACCCGAAACCACACCCGTTTATATATTAAACTACTTAATTACCCCTTAGTTTATACACCAAACTATTTATTTATTTTGTATCATTTGGGGTGAAACTTATTTGTTTAATTTGGTTAATTTCTAAGCTTGTTGATACTTTATTTTGGTTTAATATGGAAAATTACTATTACTTAATTTTAGTTGAATATGAAAAATTACATTTTTTCTTTTAGTAGATATGTTGCGTCGGGTGAAAAAACCCGATCCCAACGGATGTAGGTGTGAGTTTTATTTTGCCACCCGAACAACTTTTGAGTTCGAGTTCGGGTGGTGATTTCGGGTGCGGGTTTAGATATTGCAAAACCCGTATCCGTATGCACCCGTTGCCATCCCTAATTGTTTGGGTTGTGAGATTTTTCTTTTGACATGATTCTTGTGATGACTTTTGTCTTGTGTTAATAAAGAAATTGTATTTTACTATTTAATTGTTTGAACTCATTTATACATGTAATTTATTTATTTTAAAAATACACGTCTTTTAGGAAATTGTGTCACAATTTTTGTTGAGCATCGTTTTCCTATCTTTGCCATTTTTTTAGCCCATACTCAATACTGTATTTCATTTTTTTCACAACTTTGGCGTCATATCCGCAAAAAACTCCATTTGTTTAATCTAAAACAAAAAAACTAAATAAAAATAACAGAGTCACCGAAAAGACAACAAAAATTAAAGGAGAAACTCTCAAACTTTACGTTGAATGGCTTTTTTTTATGTAAACAATAGGTCCGTTTGTTTCAGATTTAAAAAATAGATTCTTTAGTTGTATTTTTTAAAATAGATTTTGTAAAATCGTTTTTCAAAATATTACAAATTTTTTTGTATTCGTTTTTTTATAAATTGAAACACTAATTTTGACATCATATAACATAAATGTACATTATTGAAGTTCAAAATATAGTCAAAATCGTAATTTTTTCAAAAAGTTGTATTTTAGAAATGATTTTTGTTAAAATCTATTTGAAATAGCTTCAAAATTAAGTGATTTTTTGAAATTTTGATATCCAATTTTTTTCCAATGAAATGATGAAATACCTAAAATAATATTTTAAGAATAACTATTCAAACAAAATTTCCATTTGAAACTTTTACAAAAAAATTCTTTGTAACATGCACTACAAAATCTATTTTGAAAAAAAATCAAAACAAATGGGCCCAATAATATACTCGCTGTAGTGATAATAAAGAATCTAGATCCATCGACCACATGCACCCAAAGCGACTCCCCCATTTCAAGACTCCATAGGAGAAAGAAATTCCCAACATTTTTGCTACAAGACCCACTAGTTTAAAGTCGTTGTATGAGACTTTCAGGTTGTTGATTGAGTGATTCATTTTGAAACGATTAAAGGATCTAAAGTTTTTTTTCGCCAGATAGTTCCAGCGAGTGGTTGTGGGTTGATGGTGTTTGTCAAGGCAAATGTGCACGAATGATTTTGGACGGTATAATATTTAGTCGACAATAGTTGTTGGTGGTATCAAAACATAAAGATATCGAGTTTCCTTGAAATTTATCGCGAGACAAAAAACAAAAAACATGTATATGTTTGATTGGAAAACAACACCAATGATAATATACCTAATTTTTCTCCGTAACTTAGTATAAATATAATGTTATGTATCTCAAAGTAAATTTTCTCGGAACACCGCACCTTTAATTAATTAACCCCAAATGTTATAGCATTTCGTAAATTATTTTAAATTCCAAAATATCAACATTTATAATTTTTATTTTTTTAGATATTTTCCTTACAGTTCAATTCAAATTTCAAACATATTTAACGATGATTTTCAAATGAAATTGTTTTGAATTTAGTGAGAAAATGTTTTAATAGAATTGTGGGATTTTGATGGATATAATTGATTTAAAATATTTTAATTAAATTCAATATAATTTCAAACTCATAATCATAATAATAAAAAAAAATTAATTTTGAATTTCAATTTATCATGATTTTGATGGAAATTCCTCGACCACCATGGTAGATATTTTACAACAAAGGAATCCATTTTGGATACCTAAGAGTGTCCTACTTGTGCACACCATTTATTTATAATTTTTTTAATACTAGTATTTATTATTTAATAATATTCAGGATCTGTCTATGATGTATATGATATGATAGAGATATGACATGATATAAAATACGATAATAATAAGATAAAATATAAGCACAATAATATTTATCATATTATGTGTTTGGTGCACCGAAGATAGCAAACATGATAACAATATTTTATTATTATATAATGTCTTTGCAAACATCTTATAATATGACAAGATATATATATAATATTTAACTGAAAAAATTAACCTCCGTCTAGACAATTAGATTTTTTCTAAATTATTTTGTAATAATTTATAATTATATTTATATATATATATTTTCTACATTACTTTGGATATGACTCCTCTAAACCAAATAATATTAAACGTCAATTAATAAATCAAAGATATCTATAGATACATCACAACAAGTCACAAGATTGTTATATCACAACAAAGCCATATGCTTATAAGAGGATCTGGACTCATAATTCGTTTTACACTTTACTTATTTTAGAGTATCCAAATTCCATTATTTTATTTGTCTAATCAAATACTTCTAAACAAATTTTAATTAAATATCACAAATAACTCTACATTATTTAATTTTAATTCAATAATAATTTATTATTTATTAAGTAACAAGACCCCACATCCTATATTAGAAGCATTATTTTTATTTTTAATGAAAAATACTTGTGGATTCTTGGAAAATAAATAAAGTGACTGAGGTAAAACTAGATCTCAATAAGCACTCAAACTTTTTTACACCAATAAAGGTTCCCAATTTTCATTGAGCAAAGCTCCGACCTCCACCGGGGATAGTCTAATAAGAGCAAGACAATAAGTGAATTTGTATGTGATATCCATAACGACACAACTAACTTGTAAGAAATTTTTGAATTTGCATATGTGGATTTGCATATGACTTTGTTCTCATTGATTGACGAGTAAATACCCTCAAATTATGAAGGGTTAGATGAGAAAAAATCTAGAATTAATCTACATGAAGCTAAACTTTTTTTTTGGTTACACACATACGCTAAACTTTAAATAATCACAAGCAACTTTGATCAAAAACATAAAAACTATCCACACCTCAGTAACATAAACACAAAACCAACCAAAAACTTTGAGAAACCATACAAACCATTTGTCATCTTCCACCACAAGGTGGAAAAATTATGCACTTGTTTGGTTAATAATGTAAACCACACACCACACCAAGCATGCTGATAAAACTTAACATATACCATGAAACACATCTCCAAGGTAAAAATGACCTAACAAAATTATCTTCATATACACACCTCTTTATTTCTCTATTGTCACATAGTACAATGACAACTTTTAATCGAAACATAGTTAAATGTTTTTAATTTTATCTTTACAATTGAGAAAAATCTTTCACCGTATACAAATTTGTTTCTACCATTGAATTAATAAATTTAACTATTGAATCAATATATATCATACGACATCTTATTTGATCTAACAGTAAGATTTATTGAGCCAATAATTTGTGTCTGACATTGACACTTCCTCCAAAACAAATGTAATCCTTTATTTTGACGGGACTTTACAAGTGAGATAAATCTTTTATCATATACAAATTTGTTTCTACCATTAAATTAATAAATTTCACTATTGAATCAATATATCATATATACGACATTTTATTTGATCTAATGGTTGTGTCCGACATTTACTAACTCCGAAACAAATGTAACCCTTTATTTTGATGGAACTTTACCTTGGAACCAACCATAGGACATTAACATGCACGTGTTTCAACTTTGTTCAGTAGATAGTAATAAAGATGAAAATTAAATTACGACTAGGACAACTTGAAAACGACTAGGGAAGCAAGAAGCAAGAAAAATGTGTTTTGAATTGTACTATTTTTTTCTCCATCTCATTCTCATTTTAATCTACACACGCTCTAAAAGCTTCATCTTTCTCTAGAATCATTGAATAGATGCAGGAAGAAAAAAACTAGTATAGCTATTTTTGAACCAACAAATAAAAAGTTTTGGCGTGCAAATTTGGCAATTTTTATATTCATGCTCTCTTTATTGCTTAAGTGTGTCCAACATACATTTATTTTTTAGTTTCATTTTTTAGAAACACACATCACACATGAACTAAACTTTATTATGAGTGATTCCATCGGTAGCTTCTGTATATAGAAAAAATTTAGTTGATATAAACAACTCCTCTTGTATGTTTCATAAATTATTTAATAGATATTAGTCACCATTAGCCATGATAATTTTGTATCTACTACAATATATATATATATATTAAAAAAACAATTCTCGAGTATATATTATTAGCAATTTTAATATAAATTGAGAATGTTAAAAACTAGAGAATATTATTAAAACATATTTCAATACACAAATGAATGATCAGTTGCTTACGGGAAAAATTTCAAAATTGTTTAAAACTAGAGAATATCATTAAAAAAATGTTTCAATTAATTCTTCAATAAATGTATCTCAAAATTGTTATTTTTCATTCAATTATTTAACACAATTTTCCAAAGTAATAAATCTGAGCCGTTTATCTATAATCAAATTAATGGTACAAATTTCATACACAGTTTAAAATATTTCTATTTTTTTAGTAATTTTTAAAGGAACTCATTTCAAATTTCCATTTAGACCCTCTAAACTAAATTTGTTAGGTGAGCATTGTTTGTTTTTATATAAGAAGTACTGTTATGTATATAGAATTTCCCATTCTGGCCATTCATAAAAAAAAATAGAATTTCCCTACACGAATGAAATAAAGTAATTTTTTCAACAAAAAAAAGAAAAAGAGAAAAGGTATACGAACGGACTGTGTAAAGTAATTTTACACTGTCAACTAATACCGACCATGTTTTCCATCACATCACCCTACTTCACCCCACTTTTTTGATATGACATGACAAAATGATAGTTGTATATTGGACAATCGTGTAAAACTATATTACACCGTCGGTGCATTTCCATTAAAAAAAAAGTAATTTTTTATTTAAATGTTTTTTTCAATTTATCATTTGTTTTTAGGGTAAATAGGGTTTTACCCCCCTGCAAAATACGCGAATTTTGGTTTACCCCCCTGCAATTTTTTTTTTTGGATTTCCCCCCTGCAAAATGAAGATTCAATTACCCCCTATGTTGACAACTAGGATATGGAATATTCATTTTTGCTTATGTGGCATGTCTAGGTGGCTTTTATTTTATTTTTGATTAATTTAATGATTCAAATATTGCCACATAATAATTGTATTTAAAAAAAATTATATTGACATTTTATTTTAAAAAGTAAAAAAACAAAAAAAAATTTGTTTCAATTTATGATTTTATTTAAAAAAATTTTAAATTTTTTTTCTCATTATTTAAATTGACTTTTTTTATAAAAAATGAGAAAAAAATTTAAAATTAAAATTAAGATTTTTTTTAAATAAAATCATAAATTGAAACAAATTATTTTTTATTTTTTATACTTTTTAAAATAAAATGTCAATATAATTTTTTTTAAATACAATTATTATGTGGCAATATTTTAATCATTAAATTAATCAAAAATAAAATAAAAGCCACCTAGACATGCCACATAAGCAAAAATGAATATTCCATATCCTAGTTGTCAACATAGGGGGGTAATTGAAGGAATCTCTATTTTGCAGGGGGTAATCCAAAAAAAAAAAAATTCAGGGAGTAAACCAAAATTCGCATACTTTGCAGGGGGTAAAACCCTATTTATCCAAAATAATGTTTTTAAGACATGGTTATGTAAAAATTTATCGACACTGATTGGTAAGGAGATGTTGACAGTTATCAGTGTATATATATATATACTTTGATATTTTAGGTAAACATCTTTATACACTAAGAATATTGTGTCCAATAAATTGAAAGATCTATACATCTTAGATATTTTATATATGCATATATACTTTCGGTTATCGTATATTGAAGACAAGTATAAAACACTTGAATATGCAAAAATACTAGTGTCAATACTTTAAAGGCTGTTTATTGAGAAAAATTAAAAATTAAAGGTTCTTGCTTATGAAATATTTTTGTAATAGTAATAGTTTAAAATGGCCTTGAGGATAAGAAAACAAATTATATAAGAGTGCATGTTTCTTGTGTTTCTGTTGCAGGTGGTGTTGAAGGATTCTGTTTCAGCTTTGTATATTATATAAGAGTGCCATTTTTTCTTTTGGTTTTGTAGGAATGATCCAGATTTTTGCATCTAAAAAAAATCCATTTTTATTTTCTTAAGCTGTTTTGTAACATTGCAGCTGTTAATTTAGATATTTTTTTTATTTGTTATGTGAATACAACTTAGTTGGTAGTTGTAGAGATGTTGATATGCAGAAGACATGAGTTTGAATATGAGATACATATTTATCGTCCATGGTTTGTGAGTTTAATTAGCCACTAAACTATATGTAAAAAAAAAATATTTATTGTTTTTACTCGAATAGTGGTTAATAGAGGAAATAATTTTTTTTGCATTAAGGATAAACAACGTAGATTTGTGCTTGCTAAAATCAAATAGATCTCTCCTATTACGGATGTAGATGTTGGTGAAGATCTAGGATATATTTTTCTTTGCAATTCAATGGGTTCGTGACGTGGATTTTGAATTAGATTTCAAGAATGTTGTAATCAAATTCCATGGACATGGCGAATATCGCTTTGAGTTAGGTGATGTTATTAAAGATTGTCGGCGCTTATATGCTTCAATTTTTAGAAATGAAACAATTTGAAGAAAAATGAGAGACAGTGAGAGAGAGAGCGGCGGCAATCCTAGGGCGGCCGCGCGGTCATCGCCTTCACCGGAAGTAAGGCACAAACGGGGGGTGATACGGATAGCGGGGAATGGACCGAGGTGAGACGACGACGTCGAAAAGTGCTTAGACAAACGGATGAGAGTCATGACAGGTCAAGACAGAGAAGACGGCACCGTAGCGGATCGATGTCCAAACCTAGGCATCTGTCTTTAATCGATTCTGATAGAGAATTCCTGGATCAGCAAAGCGTGCGTGATTCTCATCTTGTGGGTAGGCATAGATCGCGTTACAGTAAGGAGAGGGTGCGTAATCATCATCGACCTACCTCAAACAATTACCGACTGAAGCACTCCAAACAATCACGTTCGTCGTCTGCTATCAATGGATACCGTTATCGTGTTCGAACTGATGCACCATACCATGACCATCGTTCTGCTTCACCACGGTTTTTCTGGTCTGGAGATGATCATACAACACCGAATAGAAAACTCATGGATCAAAACCGACAGGATGTGCGACAACATTTTGATCAAAACCGACAGGATTTTCGGTGGCGTGACGCGTATCAGTACGACGAACGGCGACGGTTAGATCATGGTGAACTTCGGAGGCAGAAGCTTGAGGATGCTAGATGGTGGAAGGAGCTAGAAATCGAACGACAGGAGCGAGCCGACAACACGAGCAATACACGCAGGAAGGAGGAAAATCACAATCATCATGCACAAGGAGGTGTCATGAAGTTGGAAAATCACCATGAACGAGATGTCATGAAGTTAGGCACTGCTTATAAAAGGTACGTATCCTTCTATTTCACAAATTTTCTGGCTCAACTTTCGAATTTTTATCTTAGCAAGCGTTTTGAAGTTTGTGGAATGTTGGAGGATGTGTACGTGGAGAATAAGCGAAACATGTACGGCAAACCTCACGGCTTTGTAAGATTCTCTAATGTGCGCGATGTTAACAAGTTGACAAAGGCCCTAAACGCGGATAGTTTTGGACATTTTCGTGTCCGCGCTATAGTGGCTAGGTTTGACCGTAATGACACGGCGGCGGGAAGGAAGCCGGGGAAGGCGAAGGCTGGAAAGCCGAAGGAAGGAGGATGCCTAGAATCGGAAGCTGGTAATCACAAAGCTATGCGGCGGGCGGGAGCACAAGGGGACATTGATCGTACCATTTTGACGAAGGAGAAGAAGAAAAATGGAGACAACACTTTTGTCGGTTCCGCTAAGGGAGTTTCTGTTTCACCGGAGGAAGTTCGTGTAGGCAATATTGTGGTTCCGATAAGGGCTCATCAGGATTTGGTTATTAGCAAAGAAGCCCCAGATCAAGGGGTTAGGTTCTCTTTAAGAAATCCGGCAGAATCTGAAGAAGCTGTTATAAAAAATCGTAGAGTCTACATGCGCAACTTTAAAACCAAGCCCGAAGATGTGAAATGGGCCCAAAATGGGGTGATGGCATCAATCCTGAATGGCGAGGCGGTTCCTGTGGTCCAGAACAGAATTACGGATGCAGGGTTCAATGATTTGGTTCTTATCCCTATGGGGGATGATAAGGTTTATGTTCGGAGTTTGGCAGGAGGGGACGCTATGACAACTGTTAACAATGCAAAAGATTTCTTCACCCTCTTATTCGCGTGATGGAAGCGGTGGGAAAATGTTGAGTTACCCTATCAAAGGGGTGCATGGGTTCGTCTGTATGGCATACCGCTGCATGCATGGAACGTAGATTTCTTCAAGCTCTGTGTTCTTGATTGTGGTAGATTTTTACGAGTGGACAACTTCTCTGCAGACAAACTTGACTTTGCTCGGGATCTGATTGCTACGGCTGACCTACAAATTGTCAACAGGGTTGAGAATGTTTTAGTGGATGGAACGCCTGTGGAGATCAAGCTAGTGGAAGAATGGGGATATGCCTTAGGAGAGGACTCATGTCTCTTCAAGGATGAGAGTGAATCTGAGGCATCTCAGTCCGACAACGAAGCAGGGCAAGGAGATCCAGATATTAGACGACATGCTGATATGTTGGTGGAAAACATTGTGGACGAGCTGGAAGGGGAGGGGAAGGACGAGGACGATAACGAGGTAGAAGAGAAGATTGTTGAAGAGTGCTCCAACCAGAACGAAGAGACCCGTTCTGCTGAGGAGGGGAATGTAGAAGAGAAGTTGCAGTATGCGCAATCAACTGACCATGTCGTGATGCCGAATCTACCGAGCCCTACTCTTTCAGGTGGTCTTGATGATCAGGTTTTTAGGATAGGCGATACTCATCCAGAGTTAGGACTGCAGGTTAGTTCTACTACTCGCCCCAGGAGCTTTTTTGGAAACGGGGGGTCGGAGGGGGAAGACCCGAACCCGATTCATAGCAAACGTACAAAGTCCTGCCCTCCAGGCGCAAACTGATCTGTCTTGTCGGGGCCATGGAGCTTGGATTGGCTGCACGATCATAATCAAAGGGAGGCGGGGGTGATTTTCTCGGCTAGCAAGAAGGCGAAGAAGAGAGAAATAACTGGAGTCAGCAAGCATTCAACTGGGCAACACGATCCTAGAAGGAGGAAAACAGGTGGTTTGCTTCGTCACTCGCTTTATAGCCTAAAAAAAGTAGCCAGATTACCAAGCAAGGATCGAGATGAGGTTCTACAAGTTTTAAAGAAGAACGTGCGTCGACGTAGAGGTGGGAAAGGAATTGCAGGGTCAAGCGACTTGAGTCACCAGGCGGTGTCTGAGGAATCTACATCGTCAACTTCTGTTAACAATGATTGGAAGCATTGAGTGGTTTTACAGGGTGATGATCAGGCTGCTGAGGATGATGTTTGGGGGTTAGGGAAAACCATAGGGGTTAACTATAAAGGAGATAACGAGAACATGTTCAGAGTTCTTTCTCGGATGGGTAAAGGTAAGAAGGCGTCGTTTGGGCAGGTTCAGGGTGGGGGCGGGTCGAAAGAGAAGGAATGCTAGTTCTGTTGTTTTTTATCTGTTGTGAGGGGGTCAAGAGTGTATGTGATGAAGATTATTTCTTGGAATATTAGGGGCTTGGGTGGCTTGGATAAGAGGAACGAGGTTCGTAAGTTGGTGGGGGACGAAAAACCTCTTTTTCTTTGTATTCAGGAAACTAAACTTCATACATGTGATGCTTTTCTTTGTTCGGCTCTTTGGGGCAATTCACCTCACGACTTCTCCTACCGCCCTTCTTTAGGGGCTTCAGGGGGACTTTTATCTATCTGGGATACTTCCGAGGTGGTGGTGTGGTTGACTGAGAGTCGTGAGCATGTTCTGTGGTGCCATGGACGATTTATTAAGTCAGGGGATGAGTTTTTTGTGGCAAACATCTATGCGCCCTGTGACGATGGTGCGAAGCAAGGGTTATGGGATGCTCTTTCTGTTCGGATTCATTCTCTGGGGAGGCAGAGGGTATGCGTGTGTGGGGATTTTAATGCTGTCAGAAGCCGGGAAGAGCGTCGTTCGCCGAGGGGTGGACAATGTACTAGGGATCATATCCCTTTTTGTCGCTTTATTAAGGATAACACTTTGGTAGATCTCCCATTGTGTGGGCGTAAATTTACTTGGTTTAAGGGGGATGGTCTCTCTATGAGCCGTCTTGATAGGTTTCTGCTCTCCGAGGATTAGTGTTTGACTTGGCCAAATTGTAAGTAGGAGGCTAGGATGCGGGGTATCTCTGATCATTGTCCTCCTTTTCTGGTAGCAAATGAGGAGGATTGGGGTCCCCGTCCTTCGAGGATGTTGAAGTGTTGGAAAGACATTCCTGACTATAATTTCTTTGTGCGTGATAAGTGGATCTCCCTTCAGGTCGAGGGTTGGGGTGGTTTTGTTCTTAAAGAAAAGCTTAAGATGATCAAGGCGGCTCTAAAAGATTGGCACTTGACACATACTCAAAATCTGCCTATCCGGATAAATTCTCTGAAAGCCTAACAATCGGCCCTTGACCATAAGGAGGAAGAGGATGTGTTGACAGAATCAGAGATAGCGGAGCTGCATGGGGTCACGTCTGACATCCACTCGCTTTCTCGGTTGCATGCTAGTGTCTAATGGCAGCAGTCCCGATCGCAGTGGCTAAAAGAAGGGGATGCAAATTCCAAGTATTTTCACTCGGTTCTGGCTAGCCGCAGGCGGGGGAATGCTATTTCATCAATCACGGTAGACGGTGTTACTTTAGAGGGTAAGTCTCCTATTAGGCAGGCTGTTGTCTCGCATTTCGCTTCTCACTTCAAGGCCACTACTATGGATAGGCCCAGGGTTGACAATCTTCTCTTCAAAGCTTTGAGTCCAATGGAGAGTGGTAGCTTAACCAAACCCTTTACACTGGCAGAGGTGAAGGATGCCATATGGGACTGTGATAGCCACAAAAGTCCTGGGCCTGACGGGATTAATTTTGGTTTCATAAAAGACTTTTGGAATGAGCTCCAAGGGGATGTCATGCGTTTCATTTCAGAGTTCCATAGGAATGGCAAATTGACCAAAGGCTTAAACTCCACTTTCATCGCTCTGATTCCTAAAGTTGACAGCCCCCAACGTCTGAATGATTTTCGGCCTATTTCGCTTGTGGGTTGCCTCTACAAGATTCTGGCGAAGGTTTTAGCGAATAGATTGCGCTTGGTAATAGGTAGTGTGATCTCTGAGTCCCAGACGGCGTTTGTAAAAGATAGGCAGATCCTCGATGGTATTCTCATTGCGAATGAGGTGGTGGACAAGGCGCGTAGGTCTAAGAAGGAGCTTATGCTATTTAAGGTCGATTTTGAAAAAGCCTATGATTCGGTTGATTAGTGTTATCTGGATGCTATTATGGGTAGAATGTCTTTCCCAACCTTGTGGAGAAAATGGATAAGAGAATGTGTTTGCACGACAACTGCTTCGGTTTTGGTCAATGGCAGCCCTACAGATGAGTTCCCTCTTGAACGGGGTTTACGGCAGGGGGATCCTCTTTCTCCTTTTCTTTTTTTACTGGCTGCTGAGGGGCTGAATGTTTTGATGAAGGCCATGGTTGAGCGTAATTTATTCGCTGGTATAGTGTTGGGGAGCGTGAGCCGATCTCAATCTCGCATCTCCAGTTCGCTGATGATACGCTTTTGTTGGGGGTTAAAAGTTGGGCGAATGTCCGTGCTCTGCGGGCTGTTCTTGTGTTGTTTGAGACTATGTCGGGTTTAAAAGTTAATTTTAATAAAAGTATGTTGGTTGGGGTTAATATCTCTGATTCCTGGTTAGGTGAGACTGCGTCCGCTCTGCGCTGTAAAGTGGGAAATGTTCCTTTCCTTTATCTAGGACTACCGATAGAGGGTGATCCGCGTCGTCTTGGCTTTTGGGAACCGATGTTGGATCGCTTAAAGAATAGATTATCTGGGTGGAAGAGTCAATTTCTGTCTTTTGGTGGTCGTCTAATTCTGCTCAAGTCTGTCTTGACCTCACTACCTGTCTATGCTCTTTCCTTCTTCAAAGCTCCCTCAGGTACTATCTCTTATATCGAATATCTTTTGATTAAATTTTTTTTGGGGGCGGGGGGAGTGAGGATGTTCGGAAAACTTCTTGGATCAGTTGGAACACTATTTGTCTTCGTAAGGAGTATGGCGGTTTGGGGGTTCGGCAGTTGAGGGAGTTTAACTTGGCCCTATTAGGAAAATGGTGTTGGAGGATGCTAGTGGATAGGGAGGGTTTGTGGTTTAGAGTCCTGGCAGCTCGTTACGGGGTGGAGAGAGGGAGATTGAGAGAGGGGGGAAGGAGAGGGTCCTCGTGGTGGAGGGAGATAATTCGGATTAGGGATAGTGGAGGAGGGATAGAAGACGCGTGGTTTGGGGAGAATATTTCGAGAAAGGTAGGGGATGGGTCAGATACTTTCTTCTGGACCGATCCCTGGGTGGAGGGGATTCCTTTATGCGTGCGTTTTGGGCGCCTGTTCGATTTGGCGGAGACACAGTCGTGTTCGGTGGCTGAGATGGCTTTGTTAGGGTGGGGGGCTGGGGGGGGATGCGTGGGTGTGGAGGAGGCATTTGAGAGGGTGGGAGGAGGAGATGTTGGGGGAGTGTCAGTCTTTACTTCTTAACATATCCTTGCAGGTACAATCTCCAGATAGATGGCAGTGGCATCCTGATCTTGACAAAGGCTACTCTGTTCGCAACGCCTATCACTGTCTGACTGCTCAGGATTCAGTTACTCTTCATGCAGCGGATAGTCTCATTTGGCATTCTCAGGTTCCCTTAAAGGTGTCCATTTTCGCGTGGCGTCTTTTGCGTGACAGGTTACCCACAAAAGCAAACTTGGTCACTCGAGGCTTTTATCTTCAGAGGCTCACTTTTGCGTGTCTGATTGCGGAGCGGTTGAATCCGCTCAACACTTATTTCTCTCATGCACCACTTTTGGCTCTATCTGGTCTCTTGTCGGTTCTTGGATTGGATTCTCCTTGGTGGATGCTCACACTATATCTGATCACTTTGTTCAGTTCACTCACTCAGCAGGTGTTACCAGGGCGCGTCGCTCTTTTATGCAACTCATCTGGCTTGTAAGCGTTTGGGTTGTGTGGAATGAGCGAAACTCCAGATTGTTTAGAGGCTCAGCAGAATCTTTACAGCACAGGTTGGATAAGATCAAGACTTTCTCATACAGGTGGTTGAAGGCGACAAGTTGTACTTTAGCTTTAAACTACCATAGTTGGTGGTCTCGTCCTTTGCTTTGTTTGGGCCTTGTATAATTTTCATGTTCTTTTCTTGAAATAACACTCCTGTAGTATTACACGATCTTCCTCGGCACATCTTGTGCTGCAGAGATTAGTGGTTTTTGTCTATATATATCATATCTAATTTTGGCTTGTTCAAAAAAAAATTTATTTGGAGACAAGACAACGAGGTGCTCATAAATAAGCAAATATGCCCTCACCTTTAATTAATTTTCATCTTCATATTGATATACCTTCTTGTAATCAAACTATTATTAATAAAAAAATTGATAAGTTTTTTACCATAAAAAACAGACGAAAGAAAAAATTGTCCATAAATCTTAACTCAAATATCAATATAGATATTATTCAGTTAAATATCTTTCTCTGAATTTAAATCCAAATTTGACGGTGATATTTTACACTTCTTCGACGGAAGACAAAGACAAATATTTAAAGAGAGGACAATATATCGTTTTTTTTAAAGAGTGTATTCTTTTAAAATTTAAGTGTTCAAAACTTCAAAGGTTCCCAAAGGTTATATTGTAAGTCAAAGGGGCATGATAAGTTTGAAATCATTTTTTTTTTGGACATAAATTAGTTTTTGTTTATGTTGTAAGTTGTAACCATATCTGTTGTTTGTTTCTCTCATTTATGCGCTTTATTTATGTCAAATTAGAGATTTTTAATAGAAGTTGATTCTTTGCTTGTTTTTTAAAAAATAAACGTTATGTATAATGACTAGATAGTGATGCATACTATATTTATTATTTAATGGTGTGAGATTTAGGTAGTATGCATGAGTTTCTAGGTTCGATTTTTATCGTCAACATTGTAAACTGATTAGTGCATTTTTAATGCGCATTCTTCTACTATTGTATTTTCATGTTAAATCCTAAAGCCAATTCGGAGCGCAAGTATGTCAAATAATTGCATTTATGTTCTAGACGTGATAACCTAATTTATTTTCGACCGAAACGTATGTTTTCGGCCCGTAACTTTTGGATCCCGTAATATTTAAACTAGAAAATGCAACTAGGGCTGCTCATTCTGTCATTCTCGAATTCAGAACCCTAAGATGTCTGCTTTTGCTATGAAGAACTAAAAATCTCTATCGATCCTTTGGTGTAAGGAACTATGTGTATGAATTCTTGAGGTTCGATTTTCAATAGCAATTTCGTTTGAGTGTTTATGCTGCTTTTTATCACTTTCATATCTCTTATTTTGTATGAATTCCATTTAGATTGATGCTTAATTATTCTATTTCGAATTTATATCGTTGAGATTGTTTGAATTAATTTTCCGCTTATTAAAATTGATTGGAATAGAAACTGATATAAACTATTGCGCTTAGCAATAAAGCTGATTGGAATTTGTTATGATATTAACTTTGTTTTCGTGACGCTTGATCATTGTCATAGTTAATTGAACACATTTAATGCTTAATCAATTGAATTCCAAACTTAAAATAAGGAATGTAGTTACCTAAAAACACTTAGATGAAATGATACAAGTTTCTTCTAACTTAGCCAAATGTAGTTACCTAAAACACATTTGAGATCCTTAATTATTTGGTCCTGGTTTCAATCTTCGGCCGATGTATATGAAAAAACATTTGTTGGAAGATGTCAACCCCTTAATAAATTTCAGTTATCTCGAGGGGATTAATCTCTGCAGTTGCGTGCGAATGATACATTTAATTTTAAAAAAATATTCCTACTTCAAACTTTTGTTAATTTGGTATATTTTAATCTACTTTAAGCTTATTGGAAAAAAATTGTTGATATGAAAATGCTAATTTATAAATTATTTTGTGAACTGTCAAAGTTAGATGCAATGACATAAATTAGAACGTAAATTTTTATTTTCTTTAAAAAAGCTAAAAGAAATTTTATTAATTTTGTGAACAAAGTAATAAATTAATTTGGTGTGAGTTTTAATTAATTAAATATGTAACCTGCCCTTACTTAAATTGTAATAGCGACCCATGTGGCCTTGGCTCAAGATTTTTTTGTTCAGCATGACACTGACATCCTATGCCATGTTGCAGAAGATTGAATTAAATGTAAGATTTAAATGAAGGGTTTAATTATCGTATACCGTAAATGTAAAATAATTTTATAGTGTATTTAATAATGTGCTACATATTATTCAATTAATATGATATCTCATGTGTTTTAAAACATATCATACGATATTTCAATATATTATTGGATGTATGTCTACTGTAAAATTACTTTTCACTGACAATATATATAAATTAAATTGTTAAATGAAACTTTAACCTTTTTACTTTGATTAAATTTAAATTTTAATCTTTCATTTTAAAATATAAAATTTTAGTCTCTTTATTTTAACTTTTCTACTTTTAAAAAGAAAATCATAATATAAAAAAGTTAGCAGCAAATTTTAACTATGGTTACTGGTTAGGATTAGGATATTAATTAAATTAAATACTGAAATGAGTAATTACTAATTAGTCCTAGAGAAATGGAATTTTTCAAAAAGAGGATAGACTTCTTGTGGGTGTGGCTAAAATGGGTCCCACAGGGTGTCACCTATTTGCATTACACCTAATCTAAGTTGTGGGCCCAATCTAGGTGTGCTTCCTTTCTCCTTAGCAATAACAATTTTTGACAATCCCCTACCTCCTCTCCCTTGACCCCTAACCTACAGACCAAAACCTTCATTAATAATTTCATTTATTTATTCAATCACCTCTTTTCCCTTTTCATTTTATGTGGTTGGCTTACTAATTTATTTATTTTTAATTATCTTTGCTGGCTAATCTTACTTAAGACGGTGGACACCTAGTTGTACTTATGTGTATTAGACTAATATGCTATCGTGGATACCCTCTTAAAAAAAGTTATCATGGTACACAAATATTACTATTTAAATTGTTTTGTCTTTATCAACTTTTTTTTTTGTTGAATTAAAAATCTTTCTCAAAAGTTTTTCTCTTAGTCATGAAATGAAATTATTTTGTATAAAACGTGTGACAAATAAATCAATCTCTTAAATATACGGTAATGAATTGATTATTTGTTGCGAGAAGACAATCACTTTTTAGAATTTGTTCATCTCAAAAAATTAATCTTTTAGTTTTTGATCCAGAGATAGCGTGGACATCAACAAAATGAAAAGGTTGTCAACTCATATTTTAGATGTTATTGTTATATTCCTTCTGATCTTTAATATTGTTTTTGTTTAGATTTATAAAATAATTGACGTATCTAATTTATATTTCATAGGTAATATTATTAATTCAAGGAGTATCAAATAACACAAGTATATTATATTTTCCGTTTCAAAATAAGCATATTATCTTTTCAATACGTGGTAGATATTTATGTCACTTGACTATTTAGAACAAAGTTTGATTTTTGGTTGGTAAAAGTATAAAAATATATGTCAAGTTTTTTTTGGTTATTATAACATTGTTACGAAATTTCCACCATTATTAACAATAAATAATATCCATCGGAAAACCTGTGGAATACATAAGGTGGATTCTTCCCTCCTAACCGGGCGGGTTCTCCCCTCCCAACTGAATTTTCTCAGTACACTATGCAATTGATCAAATATATATTATTTTCAATGATATAGAACTTTTTCTACTAAAAAATATTTATATATTTTTTATTATACTTGTATTAGCATGATACTTTTTATGAGATATATTAGTATAATACTCATATATAATAAGCATATTGATCAAATATTTTATAAGAAAATAATATAGATTGAATATTGTTATATTATAGAATGATATTACAAATAAAATTAATTATTAAGCGAATAAGTTTGGTCTAGCGGTAAAAAAATTGGATAATATGTCAGAGGTTATGTGTTTGATCTCCAACTCTATTGTAAACAAAAATAATACTAATTAATTATTATTAGGCTCCGTTTGGCCCGACTTATTTTCCACTTTTCTACTTCTTTTTAAAAAAATTAAAGAAGTAAAAAATTGTTTTTGACCCTATTTCTACGTAAAATAAATAGAGAAATAAAGTAAAGAAGTCAAAAGCAAAGAGAAATAAGGTCAAACATAATTTTTTACTTATCTACTTCATTTAAAGAGAAATAGAAAAGTAGAAAATAAGCCGGGCCAAACAGAGCCTTACTCTGCAAGTTCTCTTTCTTGGTGAAGATTATCGTTCATAAAATTGTTGATTTGAGAGAATTTGTCAAAGATCATCTATCTATGAGGTGGCCTTGTTCTTGTTATTGTAATCTTTTTTCTGGTTCATTGAATTAAGTGGGACAAAGTGTGTTAGGAGATTTTAATGTGAGATTTTTTAATTTGGCACGTTTAGTTTAGATTTTAATGCAATTTTGACTCTTTTAAATGTAAATATTTTTATTTTGAAATTTAAATCATCGAATTATCAGTCATATTTGTTGGCAAGAATGAACCCTCTCAATTTATTTTCTTTTAATTTTTCTCAATTTTCACATCTCAATCATTAATCAACTCCAGTCCATTTTTTTTTTTTTTATTTAAATATTGTTCTATATTATTCAAAAAAAATATTGTTCTATATTCATAATCCAATGGTCCAAATACCCACATTTTTTCTCAATTTTATTTCCACTTCGGTGTTGACTCCATCCAATTCAAATCCAAAAAAAAAACTGAACCATAAATTACCGGATTACAGTCACCTAGCAAAATTCCTAAAAAATATTCTATTTTTATTTTGAATTTAATGTTTATATTGACTGTGTGAAGCAATAAAGCAATTTACACATACATTCATTCAAATCTCACAATTTGGGGGAAAAATAATTTATAAATAAAAAATAATTTATTGTGATAATTTTATAATTATGAATAAAAATAAAAAGATGGTTTTCAAAGAGGAGGAACTAACACCCTGTTAAGTAACGACTAGATACAGTCCCTTTTTTCTTTATCAAAGTACTGTACAGTCCTTGTTAACCATGACCATGATCATGGTCCCACAAATATATATAGAGGATGGTGGCTGCAAAATTGAACGCTGTATAGATGGGAAGTCCCATAATCAGCCCATCACATCCTTAAATTAATAATATAGTTGCTATATACATTACAACATGACCCCAATAAAACCAACCCCACCAACTTCAGCCCCATTCTTCTCTCCATGCAGGTTGCTAACAACTAACCACTGGTTTTCAATCTGGCTGGGACAATGTCATCTTGCCAAGAGAGTGAGAATTTCATTGCCAACACAGCTGGATTCTATTGCAAGCTTAAGAGGAGTGTTGCCTTCTTCATCAGCTAGATGTGGATTGGCCCCCCTGTAAATGATTGACAACTCAGCAAATTTTCCCAAGTTTACCAGAAAATATCAAACATGAAAAAGTTTATGAGATAATTTCCATGAAATCAGCTTTAGTTTGATATTAAATGCAACAATCATAGTGTTGTGATAAAGTAAATTCATGGTTAATTAGCAGAATCAAAGATATGTTGGTTTCAATCCACCGGTGTTCAGTCTGCTAAAGAAATTAATGAAAGACAAAGGCTAACTAGTGCATCGCGGTGCACTAGTTAAGAGTACAAATTTAAAATTTGTTTTTTAAAAAGTTGTACAGTCAGACACCTTAAAAGTCTAGTCTAAAATTTAGTTTTTTCAATGTGTATCTTTTCTTTTATTTCTCTTTTTAGTTCCGTAACTAGTGCACTAGTTAGCAAGACTCTTAACCATGTGTGACAATAACGAATTTGAGACACTCTACTTCCGAAATAAAACAAGAAAAAGTAAAGATATATGTTGAAAAAATAGCAGAATCAAATCATCAAAATAGCAACTGCCAAGTAGAAAAATGGTATCATTATTCATTATTCAATGACCGACAGTAGAAATGACAAAAATAGCAGAATAAAATCATCAAAAAATCATTTTTCAGCATGTCCAAGTTAAGTTTTGGGGCTTATGCTTTTGAGAAAGTTAGATGTACTACTATTCCAATACGTGGAAATGAAGAAAAGAATAGTGTTAAACTAATTTATCACTTTAAGGTGTATTTGGAAAATCTTACAAAGTTCTGCACGTACTCTGTTTAGCATGTATGATAACACAAAAAGTTTGACATCTTCCTCTAGTTTGCAGTGCAAATGCATTATAAACTAATTGATCACATAAGGAGAATTTGGGTATATAATATTATTTTATCCACTAATAGTGGACAAATTGGGGTATTAATTAAAAAATCATGCGCCTATTGCCACAGCTTTAGATATAGGTATTTTGAGAATACGACAATGGTTAAAAATGTCTACAATACCTCAGAAGAAGCACTTTAGCAGCTGCGGTCTTCCCTCTGGTAATACAGTAATGTAGTGGTGTCCAACTTCTTGAATCACAAGCATTTACATCTGCTCCATGTTGTAGGAGAAGATCCACCATGCCAGCGTCACTTGTTAAGCAAGCGAGGTGAAGCACACTAGAACCATCTTGTATGTCCTCAATCAACTGATTCTGATTCTCACTTTCAGATTTTTTGAAATTAATCAAAGAAGCTATGTTGGAAGCGTTACCTGCACAGTACCTAATTATTCTTGGAGGACTTTCTGGCTTTTCAACACCAAAAACTTCAGGAGTTCGGATAACTGGGACAAGAAGACATACCAGAAAATGCTTGCTTACTGATGGCATTGACATCCATTTCTGACTTGATAATATGCTGGTACACTGCCTTCTTGTCATTAGCACAGATGCTTTCCAACATTTGTTGTGCAGGGGTTTTCTCTTTCCGGCAAATAAATATTTTCTCAGCATACTGCAATAAGTATAAACTATTAAGTTCTGACTACAGTGTGTTAAACTTCCACCAAGTAATAATTCAAGAACAGTCATGCACTCAAGTAGTCCCCAAAGTGATTTGGTACAACTTGAGGCCCTAAATGGCCTTAAGTTAAAGAGAATTAAAGCGATAAAAAGAAAACCATAAATTAAATTAAATAGTTCACGAGTAATGAGTAAAACTTTTCTATTTTGTACTCGTGTAAGTTGTTACAAGCCCATATTGCTATCATTCCATTGTTATCTTAATTTTACAGTTCTAGCAACGTATTGTAGAGAGGATTGTTCCTCTGTTTTGATAGTTTCTTCAATATAAAGAGTACTATTTCTTCTTCATCTACGTCTATCTGGTTCCTATCAAAAGGATTCAAGCCTCCCCTCATTTTTCTAAACAGGAAATGGCAAAAGAAACACAAAGTTCTCTAAGATTTACCTTTGCGTGAATGAACTTTTCCTTTAATGGATTAGAATCATCATGTTTTGGTTTTCTTGCATGAAATAGGTTGTCTCTATTTTCCTTGGATGAACTACATTGGAAGGTATTTATAAACATAAGTTAAAAGTCCAAACAGATAATCCCATCAAGTTTTGCATTTCTTACCCAACATGGGTGTCAACATCTTGCAAAGTGCTCTCTGAACTTAACAGCTCCTCCCAAACTGAGTTTGCAAAATTATTGCCCAGAGACTCAAACATACTTAAGACAGAGTGGTCCCATACTTTCACATCAAGTGTCAGTGATCTTACCTGCCAAAAGTATTCTCCACCTTAGCTACAAAAGTGGAAATTAAAGCAAAGGACTTTGTTTTGAAGAAAACTTAGAAGCAGTTCCTTAACTGCTGTTCATACTGTTTTCCATTAAAAATACAAAGCAACTGTAAAAAATTATATCACTGAAATGCATTTTAAAACCGTTTTGTTGTATCTGTTTAATGAAAACAACTATTTCTTTGTGTCTAGCTAGCACAGTTTGAACAGTGTCTATGACAATGTTTCAAAAAAATAAACCAAAATAATGCAAACCTTTGAAAAAAGGGGAACAAAAAGAAAAGAGAAAAGAAAGAAAGCAATGTAGACTCCCATATTTTATAAATAAATCAATTATTAATGGAAAAAATTGCCAGTAGGGCTTGAATTTATTGGTCTTATATGACGATCATTAATCAGTCTTTTTTATTTATTTATTTTATTTTCTGTACTTCCTGCATTGGTACTCATGCAATGATAACACTATAGTCATACTGCAACATTCATTTCTCAAACCCTTTCCTGCTAGCCTAATTCCCTGGATATTTTTGTTTGTTTAAGTTTACAATTTCATTTGCATGCTCACATTAAGTTTTGATCGGTTAATTTTAGTCAAATTGTCTTAAAATTTTGCAGTGTTGGGACTCGCTAAGCTTAAAGATTCAAAATGAGCCAAAATATGGTGTCTACGACATGAACTTATTTATTTTCCAAAAAAAAAAAGAACTTATTTTCTCCTATTTATAACTTGAATGGATATTGAATCGTCATACATACATTGAAGAGTAACAACTGTTAGCTAGCAGGTCAGAGGTCCTTTAACCTTGTTTTAGATTTTATTCAGTAAAAGATGACTCGAAATAAACCATCTACAACATTGAAGGCAAAAATCAATGTGTGACCTCAAATACTTACTTTTGATATATGCACCCCAAGATTACGATGAACACCAGAGCATTCGATGCATATAAGGATGCCGAGGTTTAGAGATGCCCAGTCTGGTTCAGGCTTACCACAATCAGCACATTTGTCATTCCCGCTCACCTTTCTAAGAACATCAATAGGTTTTTCATTTTTTATACTGCGTTTTTGCAACTGCATACTTTTAGATAAACGTAAGTGGTTACTTTTGGATCCAGACTTTACGGCCTCAGTGCGATCATCATCTGGAGAACTTTCTAACATATTTTCGGCTGAGTAAGAGTCACCATTTTCTGAGTCAGCTGATGGAGGCTGTAAAATAATTATTTTATAATCATAGCAATCAAAATTTTATGGAGATCAAAAGATGCATTTTAAAAAAAGTGTCTATTACGCACTGATCCTAGGGTCTGGACACTCAACAAGGAGGCAATTACTCCATTTATCTTTTCCATCCACTCCATCTGGTCCACTGCATTTTCTGCCTGATTTGATTTCCTTAGTGTCATATGATAATAAAGGCCAACTACACATTGGTAAATCTAAAGAATAAATACCTGCAATGTATAGCTCTTTGATGGCGAAATTATTCTGAAGCAAAATCTTAAATCTAATTGATCAGCATCAACCTTTATGGTTGACGTCAGCAGATTTACTGTATGACGTGCTACAGATTTTTCATCATGGACACCCCCATGGTAATGAGATGAAAGCCATCGACTCAGAAACCCAGAACCATTTTCAGTGGCATTCTTTCTTGGAGATGCTTGATCATTGTCCTGAGACAGAATGCTCAGCATTTATAAGAATGCACATCATCTTGCTTCATGTGTTAGAAAGTTGAGTATAGTTGGTGACTTACATATGACACACTCCATGGCTTGCGGTAGTAATACAACGTTCCTCGGCTATCAAGAACAAAATACCTTCTTTTCCAGTCACCTCTCAAATTGGAAGATCGCTTTGAAAGATATCCTTGTCGAATGATTTGAACCTAAACTTTGTACACGAGATGAACAAATGAAAATGAACAGGACTCAATATTGTTTTTGCCAGTAACGGGAATCAAAATTGAAAAGTTGTGAAATTTGATGAAGTACTACATATCCTCAGAAGAAAGAGGGAAATGTATTCTAAAATACCTTTCCATTTGCGGCAGATTCCTTTATTACATCTACTACTTCAGGTGATATCCTAGAAAAAGGATGCACAGAGTCTCCAGTAGGAGAACCACTCAAGGACAGCCTACTTTCTTGATAAACCTGTTTCTTATATTCCTGCATTCTTTTATAAAGTAATATCTGGTCCTTATCAAAATTTTCTTTTGACTGTTGTACATAATCCAAAACCTGCAACATAAACCTGCTTAGTCAGATATTTAGGCATTCTATCCCTTACTTCTTAGTAGTTCTTAAAGACCAAGTTGGAAAAAAAATAGTTCCCAAACTTCACAGTTAGTAATTCCCAAACGTAGACCAATATTGTGGCTCGCATGAAAGACTATTAGGTCTTATAGTTTCTCATTTTAGCCACTACATTGATCAAAAGTTTTAATTAATGATACAAAAATAATTTCTAAGACAATAAAAAAATGGTGCCTTGTAGACAGGAAAGAAAATATTCCATTCAGTCAACATATTGAAAATACCAATCAAGGTTTCAAGCAAAAATTTATATTATATACTTGTCACTGGGATAAACTAGTGGTTTCACATCTGGTTGATGCAACCTATGATTCAAGGTTTTGAATTTTGAAGTACGCTGCACCAACAATTCCAAACGTGTTATACTAAGTTACTAACCCAATAGTCAGATGATAGATAAATTAACTACGTATCAGCTGCATGACCTCATCAGTTTATAATTTTCGAAAAATCAATAGAATATTATATATACTTTTCGGTGAAAGAATTATGTACTATCAAGCAAAAATAGAGCTAAGAGAAAAACCTCGCTAATGAAAGGTTCCATCTCATGTAGTAGCTGATATCCCTGCAAGAGAAAGAATTTCCAGATATAGCATAAGTGCAATACTACATATGGAAAAGAGCCATTTATGTGAATATACCTGTTGAAAGTATCGAAGATGGGCGTCCATAATTCCAGTGACAACCTCTAGAAACTCAAATCTCTTCTTGACCTCAATGTTATTAAGAGAACCAACCTAGATCATGAAATACGTTATGTAGCTAAGACCTAATAATACATATTTTATTCAGAGGAGCATATCCTGTTGCAAATTAAAATACCAGACTGAAACGGGCTTCCTCAAACGACGTTCTTGCATTCTTCAATTCCTGGAATGTCTCTTTACCAAATTAGATTCAAAAGGATCACAGTAACTCAAACAAGGTATTGGATTTACTTAATGAATACAAAATGACAAAGAAATCTGCTGGAAATACCTCTTCTACGACGGTGGCAATATCAATTTTAGTGCTTTTTTTCAGTGACATAAACTTTTCACGTGCCTGCATCACAAAACCCTCATTGCTTGTGTTATAATTAAGAAATATGTGGGTGACCTTTCAGCAGCACTATAAAAAGTTAAGAAGCAAGTCACCAATTCAAAGTTTAAAATGCTAGAAATTTTCCAAAATAGCAAATCCATGAATTGTGTGAGCAGTTGAATATATCACAAAAAAATGTAAGTACATCAAAATCGGTTTCTGATTCAGTAAACAATACAGCTCAAACCAAACACGTGTAACAGAAGGAAAGCAAATCTATGGATGAAGAGTTCACCACCCTGTGCAATATTTTCACAATGAGAAATACCTGGTCATATACAAGGGAAGCTTTATCAAAACGCTTACGAGCTTCCTGCAAGCATTGCTTGAAGTGTTAGATGGGAAAATAAAAGCAATACTACTACCAGTCATATGAAGGCAAAATATGAATACATCAAATTGATATAAAAACTCAGGCTAAACAGGCATCATCTTTAAAACTGAATTTTGTCAACAAAAAAACTTTAAAACTGAACGGTGGTAACTTTCACTATGAATAGGCTTATGATATTGACAGTTTCCCCAAAATAATATTAGCTACATGTTTGAACTGAGAACTGGATCTAAAGAAAACAGATAAAATAGCGCACACAAGAACACAACCGATTGATCATGGAGTCTGGCCAATTGTGCCCATGTCTTCAACCGCAGAGTGGCTGTTGAAATTTATTTTAAGTGAGTTTAGGGTTACAAATTACAACTTGAGTTTAAATATTACGGTCCAGTTTACAAGTTTACCCCCGAACAAGCTTAACCCTCGGCCCTCGCTCAGTTCCCCTTGTTGTGCTTTCAGCTCTACTCGCTTCTTAACCCTTGAGCACCTGCCCACTTATCAGTAAATATGAGCCATACACAACATTATGTTCCTTCACTGATTGTAATGAGTGCTTATGATTAAAAATAGAAACAAAATGAGACTCTAGATCTGGGGTATCTTTAAGGTAAAGATTGTCATAATGAAATTTTGGAAGTACTTAATCTAGCTGTTCCTTTACTTATAATTATAACTAAGTGTTTCAAGCTATTAGGGCAAATAAGAAATCTTAATCGTAAAGTTATTAACGGATTTAGCTTAAGTCCTGGTATGGACTGTCTTGGACAGACACTAGAAGTTGAGGAACAACTAGTATACCACATTAACAAGTTTTCACCAAAAGATCTTGGATTGCGCTTTAAGTACGTGGAACATTCTTTGGTTGCTGCGCTATAGTATCACCCTCCTTTAATTAATTTAGTTGAAAGTTTATGATAGTGATCTAATCATGTTTTATGTCTTTAAATTTCTAAAGATGACCTGAGCTATGAACTTTTAGCTACTTTATAAACTTGTTTTACTATTGTTTAGAAAAGAGAACGGGATAATTGCACCCATTGATTGAGACTCAAGAAATGAATGAGAATTTTTCATCTATTATGAGTCCCACATTGAGTAGAAAAAGAAATCTCAACGTGGTACTTAAGCCATGAGGCTCTCCCTCCCACCTAATGGACTAGTCATTTGGGTTGACCTCTCCTCATGAGCCTAAGTCATAATGAATACGTGCTTTCATTGAGAGTTGGACTACAAAAAGAGCTACATATAAACTAGATGAGAGAGAGAGAGAGAGAGAGAGAGAGAGAGAGAGAGAGAGAGAGAGAGTTGGGGTACCAACTATTGTAGAAAAGATTATTGAATCTCGACTTAGGTGGTTCAGGCATGTGCAGAGAGAATCATAGAGTGTAGATTACATATTAAGGAGAGTATATCAGACAGAGAAGTGTGATCGTTACAGGTAGAGGAAGATCAAGAAAAACTATAGGCGAAACTATGAAGAAAGATTTAGAGTCAATGATTTGGTTATTATGATTTATATAGAACATTATTATGTCATTTGATCTATGTAGCCGACTCCACCTAGTGCAATAAGGCTTGGTTGTTGTTGCACTTAACAAAATAACAATATCCAAGTCTTATCTCACTGGGTAAATTCAATTGCATGGACCAAACAATACAATACCCTATCATGTATTTATTTTAGAGTTGTGTGTTTACCTCTAAATCTTTCTTAACGGTTTGACCTATAGTTTTACATTGTTGCCCGTAACTGTCAATGTCATCAAGCTATTTGTATGAAATTGAGTATATGGTATGGGCTGCACATATCATGCTCTCTGTATTGATCTATATTGCAAAAGAATGAGTTAAATTATTTGTTTATACTCTTTTCCACATGCTTACATGCTCATAATTTAAGGAGTTATCTATACCATTATAATAGCAGAACTGAATATATGTGACATACCACATTATGTTAAATACAATTGAAAAAAGTTGTCCAATACCAAGAGTTGTACAATAACAACTTGAGAGAGGAAGGGAATAATCAAATTTCTTTATCACTACATAAATATATCCACTAGAGAACCTACTAGAGCTAGGGCATATCATAAAGTATGACATCTTAAAATTACACAGGCTTAATGTATAAGAACAAACACTGGTAGTATAAAGTATAAACATTAAAAAAATCTGTATACCTTGACTTCATTGATGTCAATATTGACAATTTGTAGTAAACGGTCATCAATCATGTGCTCTACCTAAGAAGCCATATTAAGTATAGTCAGCATAGCAATGTCTATTAGAACAATTGCCTCTAATTTACTGAGCGGAAAAATCACAACCAGCAACAATTGACAAATTAAACTCCCCTAGAAGCTCAAGGTTTATAAGTTAAAATGGTGGATAGCCACCAGTTTCACCAATGTAGTGTATTTCTTACTATCAGTCTATCACTGGTTAAAATAAAAAAATCTACAAACAAAACTGCACTAGGACATAGGCAACACAAAGACGCTATTTAGCAAGTAATAATTACAATTTATATGTGCACATTTTATCATAATTTGTTAATTGTTATTCTTTGTCCAGGAATAAGTACAGCAAACAGGAACGTGTTTAGAAAAAACAAGATGGTTTAAGTGTCAAAAAGGAATCGCTATAGTAGAACTTTCATCATGTAAAATATAAAATCAACCATTAACGAAATAAGGAGAATGTTAACATGTGCCTTAAGGGCACATGTTAAGGAAGCAAATTTAGAAAGTATTTATTGAAATTAGTTGTGTATTTTATCTCTCAAGCATTAAATTTCTTGCATCATTAAATGTAGAATTTCTATATTAAGGTATCTTAACATATGCCTTTAGGGCACACGTTAACATAACCCACGAAATAATACACTGCTGAAAAACAAGAAAGACGGTGATATTAGCAAGAGTTAAACATCACCTGTGTCCTAAGAAGTTCCTTGTATGTACTGATTTCTCTCAAAGCAACAGTAAATTTGTTCATTACAGGTCCTGGGAATACCCAAAACAAAATTTATCAAAATCAACAGCAAAGATAAAGTTTTATTTAATGGACTTAATGCAGTATTATGTATATTCAAAGGAAGCACCAAGGTTGAAGAAAGCACATGCAAAGAGTAAACAAATAAAACATGCTTTATATCTGAAGCAATTCCACCCATATTTCCAAGGGATTTTGGAAGCTTATTTGATTGCTTTAAAGTATTTGAACAGCATGGGATACACCTCCAGCAACAATATGCCCAGTTATACCCATCCTAGTTTTACATAGCTCGTGATTATCTTCATATAAGAATCTTTCCAGTTATTGCTTCTTACCGAACATAGGAGAATGAACGTCATTACATTATTTTATGAGACAGGGCAGTCAGTGGCGAAGCCAACTATATGTCTTACCTCCCAAAGCAACGAAATGAGGATCATTATGCCCTCCTCCAAAACTTTCAAGGGAACTTACAAATGCAATCTCTCCATCATATGCCTCTCCAAGCCCTTCCCTAAAAATTGTCAGAAGTACCAAGCATATGAGAAATTTTAAGAACAAAAAGACTTTGGTTATTCAATTTGCCATAGTGATCAAAGGTAATCTTTGATTCATGATACTAATTGTTATGGTAATTGTAATGTGTGTGAGTAGCCATAGTAATGTAGTATCATGATGAACATTTTTCCCCATAAGAGTCTTACAATACACAGTGCACACACAAAAATAGCTTTCTTCCTCTCTACTCCTATGCTGTTTTTTGATATAAGCTGTTAACTCAAGACCTTGTGCACCCAACCCTGTTCAAATATCTTTTTCTCTTACATTCAAAATTAGAAAACATTCAAATTCATGTGCTTTAATGACTCTTTACATGCGCTTTGACATCCACTTTGGTAAAACCATGAAGCAGTTAGCACAGAGAGAAACTTTTCAATTACTTGGCAAATTCGTAAGAGTTTGCATTTCACTCAAAACACACACTCTCTTGCTTGTTTTTGTGACTTGCTCAAGAATCAATCCACGGAAAATAATCACCATGTTGTTTATAATCATTCAACAAATGACTGTTATGCAATTCCAACAATATCCTTTAAAATTGTCTATAGTTACATACTATGAAGCACCGACCCTAACCCAGACACAGACACCAAACACAACATTGATACTTAAGACTGCTAAAATTTTGAGAAAATGGGAGTAATTGAATCTAGTTATCCTGAAACAACATTTATTGTGACAACAATCTTATATGCAACTAAACTAACCAAGTAATTAATTAATCGTATATAAAAAGTGTTGGAAAATTGAAATTAGGAATGAAATGAAAATGATGAATTAAAACTTACGTATACTTTCGACATCCTTTGTAGAACTTGGTGCTTCTAAGGCGTAATGATTCTGCACTTTCCTCCAAGCATTGGAGCTGCATCCACAATCAATTCATGAATTCACGATTTTAAAAATTAAACAACTTAACTAATTTTTTCGCATCGTCAACATTTTCAACAATGGATAGAAATTAGAATATATAGATACAAAAATAGAATGAATAATCTGTGTAGAAAAACGATGTCGTATGTAAAATGAAGAGGAAATTGATCAGAACGAAAGAGAAGCAGATCGGAAAGAATTAGTACCTGTTGACGGAACATAGGAGTGTCATCGAGATTTGTGAAATGCATTCTGGAATAAGTTTAAGAAAATGAAAATTATGATTATTCTTCAGCAGAGAAAGGAATCGCTAGCTATAGGTATGTAAGTAACGGTTATTTGCAGAGAGAGAATGTTGAATGAATGTTATTGGTATTTGGAGGGAGTTGGGAATGTGAAGAAGGAAGAAAGACGAGACGGTTAGCGCTGATTGCGATATTTCATGTCCATCGCACACAGTAATTTTTACCCGCCTTTTCCCTTTCTTCTCTTTCTCTCTCCAAAATAACCAACGTGTCCTTTTCATTTTTTTTTCTCTCTTCAAGTTCTTATCATTTCAATATCTTGTATTTTTCGTGGAATTGGACCCTCCGATGAACATTCAGTCATCCATTTTTATCCCGTATTTAACGGTTGATGATAGTTTATAAAAAATTAATTAATTAAAAAAATTTAAAAACAAATGAAAAACATGAATCAACGACTGAGATTATGGCGGAACATACAACGCGAGAGAATAGTTGACGAGAATCCAAATATGTTTTTTCTCAAGTATTGACAACCTTGAGAAAAACACCCCCTTTTACTTTCTTGCTAGTGATGAATCCCCAATAAGATCAGAGTCTTTCGTTCCTCCTCCCTTCAGTCAAGTTTCTAGGATGGCTGGTGTTCAAGTCGTCAATCCACTCTGAAAGATATTTCATGTTCGTATAATAGCATACACCCTAATATTTATTATTTGAAAGGTAGTTTTACATACTTGTCATACATAATATTCATATTATGCTGAAATATTGTGATAACTTTTCTTTTTATTTCACGTTGATTCTGGTTTTTATCGAGAAAAGAATGTAAATACAAGTTGCCATTGGTTTTTTCTAATATACCCCTTTATAATTTGAGGGTATTTACCCATTAATCAAAGAGAATAAGTCATGTGACAATTCACATGCAAATCCAAAAGTTTGTACCATTTAGTGGTGTGTATCACATGCAAATCTACTTATGTGACTATTCTCATTGATCGATAGATAAATACCCCCAAATTATGAAGGGGTGGGTAGAGTATGTCTTACCTTTTTGTTTTACAAGTGTGTAGTTAGTTATTCACATCTGCATAAATGGTATGCTAAAATGCAAAGCAAAACAGTCTTTAATATGAGATAAGAACACTAGTGGAAGCACCATCCCCATCTTTGAAACTGCATGGAAAGTAGACAGCTTCACTTTCATAAGTACTGTATAATGTAAGGTGAACTGTTGCTGTTGGTACTGGAGCTTTCTAAAGGTTACATTTCAGAAATCGATCTTTTCCTTGAACTTATTATCTTCTAATTTCTACTAAACAATGTTGGTCTTTTCTTGATGGAACTCTACAATGACCGAAAATAAAGTAGGTATGATCGAGGAAATCCTCTTGTCTGATTTTTTGAGCTGGGGACCAAAACCAATTAACAATAAATGAATAAGATTGTGCTTTTTTGTGAACATTTATTGTTTTGCATTAAATGATACGTCCAACCACTTGTGTACATTCATTCATAGTTCCAAACTGCCAGTCTACACTGCTTGAACTTTAATAGAATGTACTAGTATATATACGAAAATATTGGAAATAGAAAAAGAGAAGAAAATGAAGTTTCATTTACTACAAGAGATTACTAAAACACATCAGAATACATTCACCATATTCCATCTAAAATGTTACCTTCATTTTCCCTTCAACTAGGGGGATGGAATTAAAATGGTTCTTTACTCTTCATTTCATCATAAAAAATCCAAACCATTGAATAATAGTAACTTTTGATTTCATTTCACTCTACAATATTTCATCAAAGTACTTTCTACTTCATTATTCATTAGATACCCAAACACACCCTTAATATTCCATCAATGAAGGGTTAAATTACCTGGTGCACCAGTAAAATACAAGCAAATACAATTTGAAATATACAGCTCTTCCAAGATCGTATGATGAATATATAAAGGCAACTCAAAATAAAGATTCAAAACAGATCACCAAATACAATTTGTGTAAATATAGTGTCCTTCTCGAAGAAAGGAAAAAAATGTTTTTTTTTTTAAATACAACAGCATCTAAATTTTATTTTTGAAACAAATCCCATGCTAGTTAAGTGTTGTAACAAAATCAAAACCAGTGACGAAATACAATCTATCCGCTGTAAATTTCCAAAATATCTAGACCACTCAAAATTTGTATATCATCTCATAATTTAAAACAATTTTCAACAAAGGAATCCCACCTGATTAGTTTTCTAGAAATTTTCATTTTAAAGAACCAAGCACTGAATCAAATATACTCATCCAAATATTCTACTTATAAAGCCGCCCTTTGCTCTTTTGTCCTTCTTCATCCTATTTTCAATAGATGGGAATTCAATAGTGTTATACGCCAGGTCCAGCACAATAGGGTTACGGGCAATTGCCTGGAAAGCTGGTGGAAACTGTGCAATGCGGGGTGCAGATTTCACATTTGAATCACCCACAGCAGACTCATAGACATCAAGTTTCTCCAATAGGAACTTCTCCGACTGAAACAGGTAGGAATTCATGTCAGAATATATCCATAAATGTTGATGCAAATACTATTATTGTCTACGGAGATAAGACAAATTCAACAATGTCAAAAGTTACAACTTCCCATATGACATGCTAATGTGTGACACTAAATAAAGGATCACATAAGAAGTAGAAACATATGTACCCGCTCAACTCCGGTCAATGATATATTGGAGATCCCTTCGGAGATATTCTCTTGAGTCCTCTTCTCCTCCATGATCCCCAGTGCATGTTCTATACAACTGTTGGAACGGCATTCATTGCTCAAGACCTCTAATTCTTTGATCATAGTCTGGCAAACCGAAGAGGAAAAGAAATACAAATCAGAAGAAAATACAATAGCAATCAAATCAAACATGAGGTTTCATATGATTTAAGAAATTAATGAATACAAATCTAAAACAACTATCATAAGTTTCATGCATATGCTCAATTTAGAAGATTATAAGAAAATAAGAAATAAAGTGAAGGAATCAACTTCCATAGCGTGAAAATGAAAACACTGCCAATTCTAAAGTTCTCAGTGTGGAATTAGAAACAATATACTAGTACAATGATCTCCTCTGGTCTGACTTGCCCAAGATTACCATCTTTGGATCTAGCTTAGTTGGAGGAGATTGTAATATAAAAGGCCTTTGTTTAGTTCCTTCATGGAATATGAAACGTTTGACCAAAATTGTCATTTGAAATTTTCTCACAACACAGATAATAGTGCCAGCATCAGATCTTAAAAATCAACTAAAATTACCTTATTATTGCCATCTAGCGTTTGAAGCTTTCTTAAGGCATCTTCAGCTAAACTGCGAGCACGACAGTACAAAGCATATGCTTCAGCCCTCTTTCCAGCCACACTGTATGACTTTGCAACATAAAAGCACCTGCACATAAGTCATAAGCATGTGCACCTTTAGTTTATGTGGCAACAACTCTTTAAAGACCAGATACAGATGTGGTTGTACTGCTAGCACCACAGTAATCACACCACCTACTACTACTCAATTGCCCCTTCCTTGGGGGCGTATGAAACGGGACAAAAACTTAATCTTGCTTTCAAAAACATCAACGCCTTAACCAAACAATAAAGAAAATATTTGCATATGTTGCAGCTTATTAATAAGTAAACCCACTTTAAAATTTATTCCAGACTCCATTCATCAGATAAGAGATGACAAACTGGGTTTGACCTTTCCCTAAACTCTACTGTGATGGGAGCCTTAGGTAGTAGGTTCCTCTATAATCATCTGTTAAAAGATAATAAACAACTCTAAAAATGAGGGAACTCAAACTGACTGTAAATAAAAATCTATGACATGTTGTGATTAAATTTCTTTAGTGCTATCGGTATACATATTTTCATTTGAAAGTAGACTTAAAAAATTGGTTCCCAGAAAAAGCTGAAAATAACATGGGTATGCACACACAAATGAATTAAGGAAGCAAATAACTTAAGAATGGGATATATCTAAGATCAGGAAGAAGAAATTTTCTCCCAGCAAGCAAACCTTTCTGCTCGAAAAGCCAAAGTTTTGCACGAACACTCTTCAGCAAAGCTAACTTCTTCAGACTTTTGGTCCCTTCCAGAACTGACTAAATCAGATAGATCAGATGTATTCTGCAAAACAAATTATCCATAAAAATTGTCATCCCATTTGAGGAGCTAAGATTTAAAGAAGAAAAAAAAAAGCAGTAGCTTGGAGGATTTTTACACAGAAATGTGTTCAATTAATGCCAATTCACAAACAAAACACAGATATCAACCTGTAGCAAGAGATCATATAAGCGAACAAGCTCTTCAGGTTTGGTGACTTTTTCATTTTTATCATCATTACGCTTTGCAAGTTTACTTTTTGCAACCTTGACCAACAAGAGGTTGCGCTCAATGGTTCTTTCTCCTAAGACAGCACTGACAGCCTTATCAAGACCATTCAAATCATCTTTCACACTTTCTGCACTTCCTGCAGTGGCCTAAAATGCACAAAATAATAAAAATGGATAAAGAAAACTGGGGTATTATACATAATTTTAACAGCAAAAAGCATAAATAACTCGCTTCTTAACAAGTAAAAAGATTTTGTAATTGATTCATGATTAAAAAGCAATAAGTCAAGTAAATTTCAATACCAAATCAGCGCGAATAAAGCCTCTAGCATCATGGTATGCGGAAAAGATTTTGTCAAAAATAACCAGTCTTTTGTCTGCTGAAATATTTTCTGCCAAGGGACCATGTATATCTTTCTCCAGTTCCTGGGCTGATAGAATTATTAAGATAGAAACATTACTTCATGTAGTTAAACAAAGCCGAACTGTATTGAAAAGAAAAGTCACCATATATTAAAATATATGCTAAATTGCAAAACCAAATACAATTTTAAGAAAAAAAGTTGTGATTCATGAGTCACAAACAACATAAGAGATTGCATTTTGCATGTATAAATAAAAGTGATGCCAGCTCCAATAACAATTCCTCTGTTGATACTACATAGCAATAGCATGTTTGAATTTATAAATATACTTTCATGAAACAAATTAAAAAATGAATATTGTATACAATTGTTGCTAGAAATTCCACTTCCAATAAACTTTTGATAATGTAAATTGAAACCCGTAAAAATCAATTGCAACAAGTTCAAGAGTTAGGCTGTAAAAAAATTGTAGTTTTCATTGGCTCTGACATCCACACGAGTTAACAATTTCAAACAATATTAACAAATACTACCTCCGTCCCTAAATATAAGACCCCTTTGAGAAAATCCCAGAGATTAAGAAAGTTGATTGGGGTATTAAATTTGTTGACAATTAGTATTATCTTTACAATTTTATCCTTTAAGAGAGAGAGAATATGAATTCATGAAAAAAATGCACTATAATTAGGGGTATGTTGGTAAAGAAATAATTAATGCCCTTAGGAACGGAGGTAGTATATTCTGTGAATGTTTATGCTTTTTACAGTTACCAATTAAAACTCAGTTTAACACCAAAAGGAGCATTATGGATGTCAGCCAAGGTACACAAATCAGAAATAAAATTCACTAGTCTAGGGATCAGATAACTACTTTCACTGGTCAAACTTATTTTACCCCAAGGGGAAAGGCAAAGTTCTAAATCATCACGGCAAATGTTATCTAGTCTAGGAACATTTGCGACCAATTTTGTCACAGCATGCTAATGAAAGAAAATGAAAGAAAACGATCGCAAAACTGAAACGCCATTTTGCAGAGTGGGCAAAAGAGACCACTAGGTGGTTAAATACACGGGGGGCAAAGGTGTGGTTAAGTCCATGTTTTTTATGTTTGATCAACAGCCGTCTAAATGTAATGAGAAAGAAGCTACCAACCTTTCAAAATGGCAACCCTTGTTTTGGCATTCGATATTGGAAATCTGTGGCCAAGCCAACGAAATTCTGTCATGGAGGCAGCTTGTTGAGATCTTGCCTCAGCCATGGCAGCCTGGTACAAACACTAAGTTATCTTTCAAAATAACAAGCAATTGATTAAGACTCTTGCATGGAAAAATGTAAAACACTGTACTTAAAAACAATAGCAAATATGACTACTGCACATAATACTTTTAGGGACATGACACATATGGGGAATTGAACAATTTTCTACAAGGGCCCCATCACAGGGGGGCAGAATAATATGTATTATCAGATTAACCATATTAGCCAAACAGAAGGAACCAAGCATCATGTTGAATTCGTTTTTCTTGAGGTTTTGAAACATTAGTCGTTTTTGAGTATGAAAATAGGCTATTCAAGAGTTTATTAACATTAAAAATATAATCTTATGTGCACATGATTGTGTCCTCCCTGTTGAATAAACATGAAAATGAAATTCTACCTCAACACAAGTTCTCAAATGAAATATTTGAATATACTGATTTGCAAATATATGCATATCACATTACTTGTTTTCCCTATTGCCAAATAATTTAAACAAATGATATCAATACCAACCTCTAGTTTAGCCTTAAAAAGGTCCAATGCAGGTCCTTCCATATCCCCAATGTTTAATAGTTCAGAGGCTTGTAGATTTGACTGGCCAATTTTGTGAAGGCAGTATCTGATGCTAGGTTCTAGCTCCTCAACCCGCTCACGACACAAAACTTGGTTATCCAGATCTCCATATTTTCCTAATTCCTCGTATACAGCCCTATTAAATATGATAATGGATAAAAACTCAAGGAACGTGGGTAAAAATAACAGAAGCATCACAAAAGCTAGGATGCTAAGTTACACACTAAACAAGTGTTTGTGTTTGCCAGAAAAAGGCAAAATTTGAACTCTTTATTCAAATATCTAATACAGCCAAACATAAACTTGCTATTTTTATTTTTCTTCCAAAAGATAACTATTTCATCTTCTTTTCAAGGCAGTAAGTATATATCAAGGAGACATAGTATATGTACCTAGCACTTTTGAAGTGCTTTAAAGCCACGTCCCAGTTCTGATCTTGCTCAAACAACAAACTCCCTTTCATATAGGATTCATAAGCCTGAAAATCAGTGAACCAATGTAAAGGAAAGCATTTTCTTTCTTCATCAGACATAGGAAAAGAAAAATATTGTCTGCCATATTTCCAAAAAAAAAAAAAGAGAGTCAAGTATCAAAGCATATGCATTTTAAAAACTAAGGACTCCTTTCCATAAAAAAAAGCTATGGACTCCTAAAATTGATAAATAATTAGTAAAAACAACATAATAGAATATACGTATTATCTTGGAACCAACCACTATAAATAATACTGAATATTGATAGAAAAAATACATTTTACTTCCTAGAGATTGCTGTAGGTTTAAATATAGTTTCCAATTTCAAATCAAAGTATTGAAGTACTTATTTATTACAAAATGATAAACTCTAAAAGGCCTTAAAAAAGAAAAGGAAAAAATGATTCTGTACATTACAAGAACTAGACATTTGAAATACTAATTCACCTTCTGTGATTGAAAAAAGACTAATTCATCTTCTGTGATCGAAAAAAAAACTACCAAAAGAGAGGGATGGGAAATATAATGCAAAAAAACAACACGAATAAATACTGCATTAATTAACAACAAATCATTTGATGTAAATAAAAATCGTCGCCACGGGCCTTTGTTGCAATGCTGATTACTAAAAGACTCACCTCAGCTTCCAAAGATGTTCTAGAATCTGCCTTGGTTGCACACAATTGTGAAAACAAAGAAGCCCATTTTACTGCCTTCCGCAACCTACCAATCAGATAGATACGTTGAGATGCATTTGGTCCATTCGGAAGCTGCCTTTTCTCCATGGCATGACTCCAAGCTCTCTCGGCTGAATAGAGAATCACATGAAGAAACCTGAATTGAAAAGTAAATTCCAATGTTACACATGTATAGATAACTTGAAAAGTTGCCAGAAAGATTAAATGTTTATTTTTCAATTCCAAAGTATAGTAAATCATTTTTTTTTGTTAAAATGCAAAAGAAGACAAACCAAGACCTAAATGATGGTTTCATGTTAAGGCAAGGAGAATTTTCAGATTTAGATAACATGCATGAAATATGCATGATAGAAATGCTGAGCAAGACATCTAGATGTGGTTCAAAAGCAATAATGGGGAAATTATTACTCAACAAATAAAAGATGTAATAACTACCAATAAGCTTAACTTCTTCACAGAAAACTTGGCCTACCAATGCTTTTAAGTTATTGCAATAACCAGAATTAGGATGTTTATTAGGAAATGGATAAAGAAAAAGAATGTGAAAGGCAGAGACAACCTTAGGGAGGGTGATATACTCGTAGAAACCAGAATTCACACATCACAACAAAACAGCAAGCAACTAAACAATGAAAATGAAAATGTGTTACTTCTGAAACGAGGTAATTACAGAAGAATGATATTCCTACTGCGATATAGCTAGGCTTCTACAGAGAGCTATTGCTCCACTCCTACACAATTTAACCTATTTGACAAATGCAACTACACGGCTCAGAAAACACCTTCCACATTTCCTTCTCTTACTGTAGCTCACTTTCAAACCAACTCTCCCTTTATTTTTTCCTAGTGGAGACTTTGAAGAATCAAGGTCTTAGCCCAAGTGACAAATGGTGAATCATCTTCCCTCTTGGCCCAATGACTAATTCTGGCCCCTAACATTTGGAAGCTGAAAAATGAAGAATCGGTTTTATGGGCCCATTGTAGGTGGGCTGCAGTACACATCTGTTGCAAGACTAGACGTCGGTTTGAAAGTAATAATTAGTGCCAACACTGACTAACAACATATTGTTAGATCGTTTGATGATTAATATCATAAAATAAAAAAATAAAAAATAAAACAAAATTTATCAGTATTCTAATTGCTACGTGAGTATCATCACTGTTATCCTCAAGTGAAGCTGGAAATAATTTGATAGTAGCAAAGATAGTAAAGCCTAACAGCCAATTCAAAACAGTCATTATTTCGAACATTATTTCCTTCTATAACACAATTTCAAACTAATTCAACTACAAAAGTTCCAAAATTTGTATGGCAGAAGACAGATAGAGTAAGCAAAGCATACCTTACTTCAGTGACATTAGCCTCAGTTATGGTTCTTTTCGCATATTTACCACGGCCGTGGGTAAACTTCAAAGATTTATACAACCTCCTCAATCGAGCTGTGCAATACCTCCTGCAGTGTTAAGGGAAAAAGTACATATATTACAGATCTATTTGAACATATATCAGCAAATGAATGGTTAATCCACAATGCCAGAAGACTTAATGTCTTGAAAATGCACACATTATAAAGGATAAACTGTTAACCACATCATTCAGAATATGTCGTAGCCATTGCCACTGGTGCAGTTCAATTGTTATCGAACTAGTACATTGTGTGTGTGTGTATGTGTCTCTCTCCTATGAACCATTTGTTTGAGATGCTAAATACTTGTATAGACAACAATAAAACAAATTCACATCCTAACAACAAAAATACATACCGATAGCGTGTGTAATCTCCATGGCGCAAACCATGCTGCATTTGTGCAGATTTTAATAGCTGCAGTACTGTCAATCATAAAAGTTTCATTGCTAAATTACTAAATGATGTAGTATTATCTTTTTCGTCGGTAATAAGAAAAGGAATAATAACACGTGAACGAAAAATAAACGGCATTGGATAAGACGCAAACCGTTGATTGAGAATTTGGGAGCTATCTGATCAGAATTCGTTGATTTTGGATCATCAACTTCCATAGCTGATAATTGGTTCTCTTTTCCCATCAAGTCTTCAATAATTCAAAACATTCACATAATCATCCAGTCAAACAAAAATCAAATTAGATCTAGCATTAGAGATCGATACGTGCATTTCGTAGGTGATAAAATAAAATTGAAGCTTCATTTCAAAAGCAGCCACAACAATGCAACAGATCTGATGGTTCCAATTGGTGAAACTTTCACATGCAAACCCGGATCAATGCTGTCAATCGCACCTATTTATCGTGCAATCGGATAATTACGGTTCCGAGTGAGTCGCTGCTGCGACACAATTCTCTGATGAGTCGTTGCATTTTGCAGTGGCGGCTATCGCGGCCGCAAATGACACTGGAATTGCACGTTCGCGCGTGCTAAAGGAGAGGGGAACGAAATTGGAGAAAAATGAATACCTGGACTGGACGAGTATCTCACTGTTTCTGAATGGCGACGACTAACTCCGCTGCGTTTTCCGGTCAGTTAAGTTCAGTTCGACTCTGAGTTGTGTTCTGATAAAGGGTAAAGCTGAGTTTTCTCGTTTTAGGGTTTTAATTGTTAAAATGCGTTTAATTAATTAATTTTGTCGATCTCATTTATTTGTTTTTTTTGGGCAATTTACGTTTATCTCTTTCTTCTTTTTTTTTTTTTACATGGCACGCTTTGTTTGGTCGTTCAGGAGAAAGTGAGACAAGATGATGTTATTCTAAAATAAAAATACTCTATCCAAAATCCAAAATTTAAAATATAAACCAAAAAAATTGTTATTTTTAAATATTAGAGGGTGGAAGCTCAAAAAAAAAAAGTATTGTTCTGGACTGGGCCTAAATGCCCAACGCGTTGAGGACGTCCACTTTGGGCCGTCGAGCAAGGCCCAAAGCATGAGGCCCAGGTTCACTTGACCATTGGGCAACGATCATCTCCCCTGCGTTCTGTAACGCTCGACATCGGAATGATGAGCATTTAATGCTCATCACGGCTTCTCAGCCGTTTTCCGACAGCCATTGATGAGCATTAACTGCCCATCAACGGCCTTGGCCAAGCGCTGGGGCTATATATAGAGAGCACCTCTCATTTGTCAAAGGTACGTACTATCCTATATTGAAAACCTACTCCTTCCTCAACTGACTTGAGCGTCGGAGCACCTGCAGGTACACAACCCCCCTCCGGGTATATTTGGGCTGCTCGACATCAACAGCCACCGTGCACCACCGTCTGGTCGACTCTGATCAAGGTAAAGATCAGTGGCGCCGTCTGTGGGAACTAAAGTTTCCCCCGTCTTTTCCCAGAATTAGACCAAAACTTACAAAAAAAAAACCCATTTCTTGACCAAATGGCTGGTGCTAACCATGAATTTGTAGGAGAAAACAACCTGAATCCTCCAAATCACCAAAACCAAAACCAATTTGATGGAATGGAAGCCTCTGTCACACCAGAAGGCAGCGCTGCGCATGCACAAGCAACTCCGCTTGACGTACCGCCACCGCAACCTCCACAACCAGAAGATCCATTGGTGGTTCCACAAGTTCCACAAGGAGCACCCATGGAGGTAGTGATGGCTGCATTGGTCAACACTATCAACAGACATGGGGAGATACTTCGCGAGCAAGCGAACAACATGCGTGGACAGAATGAGCTGATCCGCGAGCAGAATAGGCGACTCCGGGCAGTCGAGGAATCGCGTGCTGCTTCGAGGGCGTCGCGGAGTACTCGTCGACAGAGATCACCAACCCCTGTGAACAATCGCTCGCGATCGAGGTCTAGGTCCCCGAGGCCTGCACCTCGACGAAATGCGGAGAGACCAGTAAGTCCTCCCAGAGACATTCCTCAAAAGCAGAATCACTCTCCTCCACGAAGAAACAACCGTGTTTCCCCGCCAAGGAACAGACGTTCCCCTCCTCGGAGAAATGACCGATCACCACCGAGGAGCGGTGGAGCAGCTGCTCGTGGAGGCAATGCCCGACATTCCCCAAGAAGGGAATCTCCGAGCAGTGAAGACGAGAGGCACCGAGGACCCCTCTCAAGAAGAATTATGGACATTCCACTCCCACGAGGATTGGAAAAACCCCCAACGCTGGACAAGTATGATGGGACAACTGACCGTGACGAGCATGTCCAGAGCGTGGAAACTGCCCTCGACTACAGGAATCTCCGAGGATCAATCAAGTGCAAGTTGTTTCCACTGTCTCTAACTCAAGGAGCATCAACCTGGTGGAGGAACTTACCTCCTGGCTCGATCGACTCTTGGGAGGAACTATGCCGAATGTTCACAGCACACTTCACAACTTCTCGGCGACATCCGAAAACGGTGGCCAGCTTAAAGGCAATCGTCCAAGGTCCCGAGGAATCTCTTCGGAATTACATCGAGAGGTTCAACAAAATATCTGTCGAGGTCGAAGCGACCGACAAGATGAAGCTGTATCTTCTCGAAGAAGGATTGCGCGAAGGAACAAAGTTCCAAGAAGCAGTTGGAATCCTCGAAGTAGAAACCCTCGATGCATTCTTTGAGTTGGCTCAACGATATATCAAGTACGAGGATAAACAAAAGGCCTCCGAGGTCAGGAGACCTAAGAATTTTGAGGTCGGTGGACCCTCCTCACAGAGAGAAGAACGTCGAGGAGACGAAAAGAAAAGAGAAGGTGGAAAAGTCCGCGAGGCTAAACCACCAAAAAGTCAGTTCACCTACCACACTCCCCTGAACGCTCCTCGAGACAGGATCTTATCCGAGATATCTAATGCTGAATTCAAAAGCGCGGGGATCAGATTCCCAAAACAACTGCCCGCAAAACCAAACGTGGACAAGAAGAAATTTTGTCGTTTCCACAAAAGTTACGGGCATGTTACCGATGACTGTGTGCATCTGAAGGACGCCATTGAAATCCTTATTCAAAAAGGATATGCACGACAGTATGTAGATGGGCAGCCAAGGGCTGCCAATAATAATGCTCCTCGACAAAATCAGTTGGCAGTTGATCCAGCAAGCCCGGAACAACATGTCGAGGACGAAAATAGAGTGATCGGAGGGGTGACCCTCGCCATTTCAAGACCTGAAGATTTCTTTCCTCTGCAAACTGACGAAGAGAAAGGAGCCCTTGATTACCTTGCTGCGCATCTGGACGGGAGTTGGGAAAATTTTCCCGGAGCACTAGTCATCTCCGGAGGAGGGTTTAACCCCATAACCATCGGATCCATCAAAAGAAAATTCGATGAGTTAGAAAAAGCATCCCCTGTCGAGGAAATAAAAATAACGGAGGTAAAAGAAAGCTCTGTTCCTTTGGCATTCTACAGGGAAGAGGTCCCCGGAGGATCACCGAACTTTCAAATTCCATTGCTCGTCAGAGCGAAAATGGCCAACTTCGACGTGAGAAGAATCCTCGTCGACCAAGGAAGCTCCTGCGACATTATGTACTCAGGACTCTTCAAAGTGCTGCAACTTACTGAAGAAAATTTGGTCCCTTACGTTGGATCTGACCTTCAAGGGTTCAATGGATCAACGACAAAACCTTGGGGATACGTGGACCTGATCGTCACCTTCGGCGAAAACAAGGCCATGAAATCCGTAAAGGTCAAATTCCTGGTCGTCGACTGCCCCTCTCTGTACAACTGCATCATTGGACGACTAACTTTGGCTGAACTGTTTGCAGTGTCCTCGACCATCCATCTGAAACTGAAGTATTACACCAAAGATGGACAGGTCGCCACAATCAACGGGGACATAGAAGCTGCTCGGCGATGCTTTGAAGCTGCGTCCAGAAACCTCAACTCTGTGGTTACGCCGAGGAAAAAGAAACCAGAAGCAAAGCTCCCCGGCGTAAACTCTATCAGTACCGAGGATGAAGTTGAATTGGATGCTCGAACTTCCAAGAAGGAGCGCAAACAAGAAAAGACGGGCAAGGACGACCTTTTGATCAAAGAAAACTATCGTCCCATCCCTGATGGAGAGTTCGAGCTAGTTCCCCTTGGCGAGGATCCAACCAAAGTTGTGAAGATTGGAGCTGATCTCCCCGACTTGGTAAAGAGGCAGTTGAAAGCTTGCTTAAGAGAAAATGCTGAACTGTTCGCCTGGAGTGCAGCTGAAATGCCCGGAATAGACCCCGAGGTCGCTTGTCATCAATTGACCATAGATCCTAGGGCTAGTGCTGTAGTTCAGCGTCGTAGGAAGCAGTCTCCCGAAAAAGCGGAGGCTGCTCGAAAAGCTGTAAAAGACCTCCTAGAGGCCAATTTCATTGCTGAAGCCCAGTACACAACCTGGCTTTCTAATGTTGTACTTGTTAAAAAATCTAATGGAAAGTGGCGTATGTGTGTTGATTATACCGATCTTAATAGGGCTTGCCCTAAAGATGCTTATCCTCTGCCAAACATAGATAAATTAGTAGATAATTCCTCGGGATTTAAATTACTATCGTTTATGGACGCATATTCCGGTTATAATCAAATAAAAATGGCTGAAATCGATAAAAAGAAAACAGCTTTCATGACCGAAACGGGTAATTATTATTATAATGTAATGTCTTTCGGGCTCAAAAATGCAGGTGCCATCTACCAAAGGATGATGAACAAAGTATTTCACAATGAAATTGGAGACATGCTCGAAGTTTACATGGACGACATGATCGTTAAATCCGAGGAGGAAATCGATCATACCATCCACTTAAAAAGGGTGTTCGACCAAGCAAGAAAGTTTAACATGAGGTTCAACCCAGAAAAATGCACGTTTGGGGTTAAGGCTGGAAAATTCCTCGGATTTTATTTAACTGAACGAGGAATAGAAGCCAACCCCGACAAATGCAGAGCTTTCTTTGATTATCCAACTCCAAAATCGAAGAAATCCATACAAACGTTGAATGGCATGTTAACCTCGATGACCAGATTCGTCGCCAAATCTGCTCAGCATGCTCTGCCCCTCTTTAAACTCCTCAGAAAAGAAACAACTTTCGAATGGACTGAAGAGTGCGAAGGAGCATTACAACACCTAAAACGAGCACTGTCCGAACCTCCGGTGTTAACACGACCAGTCGAGGACGAAAAACTCTATCTTTACCTCGCAGTAGCATCAGAGGCCATAAGCGCCGTTCTCATAAGAGAGACCGAGCAAGGGCAAAAGCCTGTTTATTTTGTAAGCAGAGCACTACAAGGACCCGAACTCCGATACTTGCAAATAGAAAAAATTGCTCTAGCAATAATAATGGCTGCGAGGAAACTTCGATACTACTTCCTCGCCCATTCCATCATCATCCGAACAGATCAACCCGTAAAACAATTGTTGGCACGACCAGATATGGTCGGACGAATGTTGAAATGGTCGTTGGAACTCGCGGAATTCGACATAAGCTTCGAAAGTAGAAAGGCTTTGAAAGCCCAAGTACTTGCTGATTTCGTCGCCGAAATGACAACGTCGACCACTTCCGAGAAGAATAAATGGACCATCTTCGTCGATGGATCCTCGAACTCACAAGGAAGTGGGGCGGGCATCATACTCGAAAACGGGGACGGAGTCCTAATAGAAGTATCCCTCGGACTTTCTTTTCCAACGACGAATAACCAAGCCGAATACGAAGCTTTCCTAGCAGGGTTGAGATTAGTCGAGGATATGGGAGCCGAGGAAATCAGAATATTCACGAATTCGCAGCTAGTAGCATCTTAAGTATCAGGGGAATACCAGACAAAAGAGGAACGACTCCTCGAATATCTGAACCTCATCAGGGCAAAACTCGCAGAGTTTAAGGAAACGGAGGTGAAACATGTTCCTCGAGAACATAATGCACGAGCAGATGTCCTTTCAAAACTTGCGAGTACAAGGCGCAAAAAAGCGGGCAATCAATCCCTCATTCAGGAAACATTAACAAAACCGAGCATCGAAAAAACAGCAGAAGTCATGCACATTTGTGATGTCGACGAACAAAGCTGGATGTCCCCGGTATACAATTTCCTGAAGTCGAACACACTGCCCGCAGACGCCAAAGAAGCAACGAAAATCCGGAAGAGAGCATGCTCATACGTCCTGCTCGACGACAAGTTATATCGAAGAGGATTCTCAATCCCATTGCTCAAATGTGTGGAGGAAGCGCGCGTAGAGTTCATCTTGCAAGAAATCCACGAAGGGATCAATGGGCAACATATTGGTGGACGATCTTTGGCAAGAAAGGCACTAAGGGCAGGGTACTATTGGCCGACAATGCAAAACGACGCCAGAGACCACGTCCTTAAATGTGACAAGTGCCAAAGACACGGGGATATGCACCTCGCACCAGCTAACGAGCTGAAAACGCTGATCTCCCCGTGGCCATTTGCCTGGTGGGGAATGGATATCCTCGGCCCCTTTCCAACAGCTGCGAGGCAAGTCAAATACCTCATAGTGGCCGTGGACTATTTCACCAAGTGGATTGAAGCAGAACCCCTTGCAAAAATCAGCGCATCCAACATACTACGTTTCTTCAAAAGAGACGTCCTCGCAAGATTCGGAATCCCTCAAGTGGTGGTAACGGACAACGGAACGCAGTTCACGAACAAAAAGTTCCAAGAATTCCTCGCCGCAATAGGCACCACTCAACACTTCACGTCAGTCGAGCATCCTCAAACCAACGGGCAAGCTGAAGCAGCCAACCGCGTGTTATTACGAGGACTAAGACGAAGGATGGGCGCATCTAAAGGAAACTGGACCGAGGAACTGTACAACGTCCTGTGGTCTTACAGAACTACTTCTCATTCCACAACCGGGGAAACGCCCTTCCGATTAACATACGGAACAGAGGCAGTAATTCCCGTGGAAATAGGAGAACCATCCTCGAGGATCGAATATCCTCTCGAGGAGGATATAAACGACGAGTTATTAAGAGAAGAACTAGATCTTGTCGAGGAACTAAGAACAGGGGCTTCTCTTCGAGAAGCTACCCTCAAACAGAAAATAGCTGCTCGACACGATAAAAGGGTCATCAAAAGAGAGTTCGAGGTAGGTAGCTTGGTACTAAGGAGAAACCAAAAGGATGCACGAGAAGGGAAGCTCGCAGCTAATTGGGAAGGACCATATCGAGTCCGAGCAAAAACAGAAAACGGCTACCACCTCGAAGATCTCTATGGCAAAGAAATTCCTCGCACATGGAACGCCGAGAAGCTAAAACAATACTACAGTTGAAAATAGCGTAATTCGACATGCTCTTCAACGAAGGCTGCAAATCCCACCGAGGAGACGCGCCTATACAACGGAGGAATGCCTAGGTACGGGCAGGAATCTTAAAATCCTTAAAGCTCGACGTTAGCTTTAGATGCTAACGTCCATGCTCGACGGGGGAATACTCCATGCGAGCCCCACCGTCGCTCAGTACAAGCTCGGCAGAGCACCCAGCTCGCGATGGGATGCTCAATGCTGCGAGGAACAATTTCAAACGAAGGAATTTTCCTCGACTCCAGTTTGGGAGCCAGCCAAACACTCGGGCAGTTCCCCAAACTGCTCGGGAGCGGTGCTTATGATCCGCGACATCAAGAAGCAACCGTAATTATTAGACGAGCACTAGCGTAAAAGGTAATCTACCTAACGAATAGAACGTCTAAAAATACCAAGTTAAAACCCTAAGTTAGAAACGAGCACCATTTTAGAAAGTATCCTCGCATACTCTAATGGTCGAATTCGCAGGGAAATAATCACAAATATTAACAAGTCAAAATATAACACTCCACAAACGAGCAATAAATGTGCAGGAATTATAAATGAACACAAATTGCAAAGGAGTTATATATTAACGACCAGAAGGCCAAGACGTCTGAATAGTACATAAAAGGCGAGCAAGCGCCAAATAAATCAAAAAGTCAGGCGAGCATAACGCCGGCATATAATTACAAAGTCACAAAAATAAAGACAAGTTAAAATAAATCTAATCTTCTTCCACAGCAGGAGAGACGATGACTCCGTCTTGAACTTCTTTAAGTTCGGACGCACCTTCAACGACCAAGTCAACTCCGGGGTTGAGCACCATCAGCTAAGCAACCGCATTGTCGAAGCTGGACTTCGCCGCATCAAGTTGCTGCCCCTCCAGCTCGAAGATTCTGGAGACCAGAGCTGCTCGAGTGAATCCCCGGTACTCCCCATTGGGATCAATCACCAGTTCGTCAGCATCTGGAGCAGTTCCACTCGAGCAAGGCCTGCTCTCCAAGTCCTTCACCTTCCCAGCCAAGGTATCTCTCTCCGTCGCCAGATCCTTGATCCTCCCCTCCAACTCCGCTTTCTCCCCAACCAGACGAGCAGCTTCCGTCTCTTTTTCGGCCAGCTTGGTCACCAAGCCTGCTTGGAGTGTATACTTCTCCTTATAAGCAGCATGGTTAACCTTGGCCTGCTCTAAACGCTGGTTGGCGAGGACAGCTTCCTCCCTGGCCGCATCCCTCTCCTCCAAATATTTGCATTCCCGACCGTTGAGGAAGCTGGAGATCTCCATTAACTTGAACACGGCGACCATGGCGTCCGCGAGCTCATTCTTTAGGGCCTCCGGACCCATGTCGATCATGATAGCCTGCTCCGCATCAGAGAGGGCCACAGGGGACTTCTTGACAAGATCCGGACTGCCAATCGCCGGAGGGAGCACAAATCTGGGCGAGGATGGGGCTACCCGACCAGTAGCAGAGCCGTGGCCTTGGTCTACCCGAGCAACTTTTGCTGGACGGGATTGAAGGTCAGCATTGACCACTGTGTCGTCCAAGTCCACAACGACAGGGCCGCCCCGAACGTTATCCATATCACTCCCTCCAGGGGAAGGTGCAGCTGTGGAAGAGGAGCCGAGCACAGCGGCCTGTCTCTTCTCCTTGGCGGCCTTTGATTTACGAAGTTTGGCCGCAATAGATGACATATCTCCTGCAAAGCAAACAAATAAGACATCAGTGAACTTAGAAAAGAAAACAGTCAAATATATACGAGGACACTTGATGAAAAATAAACGGGCATACGGAAGCAAGCCTCCATCTCTGCCGAGCTTTTGCAAGCGAGCAGCCTCCTCGTGTCAATGAAACATTTCTTAGTCAGAGGAGCACCGGAGTTGTCGAGGACAACATTTCCATCCTCGTCTTCATAAGTTTTACGAGGAAAGCTGCCCACAAAGACTTTCATCTGCTCGTAATTAGACAGCTCCTCGACCGTCAGCTCCTCCGTAGAATATATGAAGTCGCTGGCCGGCTTCAGGTAATGGCTCTTCCTCCACGACAGAGGAAAGCGGCTGTAGTCCTCTAAAATAGGACGACCATCTGGACCTATCAAAGGAGCTCCAGTGGCATCCTTGGCCGGTCCTCGGTAAATGATGCTCTGCCAAGAAACGGAGTTCAATGGCTTGATGAAGAAATAACTATCCTTGAAGCCCCGAACGGACTCCAGAAACATCTCGAAAAGCTTGGTGCTCTGCTTTAACGAAACCCATCCAAATTTGTTGGCGGCATCACCCTTGGGCCTCGACCGTTGTAAGTGGAAGGCATGAAAAAATAGCGGGATGGTCGGCATAAACCCCAAATATGACGCCGTCATCTCAAAGGCCCTTATAAAGGCCAGAGAATTCGGATGCAATTGAGAAGGGGTGAGATGTAGATATCGGAAGACCGCGACCTCGAAATCGCTAAAGGGAAGCCGGTAGCCCATTTGCTCGAACGCAATTTGGTACATGGGGAAAGATCCCCATTGAAATTTGCTACAAATACGACGATTGGTGTTCGGGATGCAAGCCTTCCAGTCGTCCGTAGATGAATGCTGAACCGTTCTGAACATTCCTTCCCCGCCATTCAGGGAAAATTTGGAAACAGTGGTCCTCGGCTCGTCGGCCACCCAGGCGTAATCGTCCCCGTCCATATTTGAAGTCGAAGCAGGAGCTTGTTCTTCGGCCATTACACCTGAAAAAGCAGAGGAGAAAGATGAATTCGACATCAAAGCATCAAATCCACCCTTCCACCGCCAAATCAAGTGAAAGGGCGAGGATATCGAAGATCCATACGAATTCACGTGCTCGACAACTACCTAATCCTCCTAAAGGGAAGAATGCACGGAATATTCATGTCCTCGCATACACAAATGGTCGACGAACATCTCCCTCCTAAAGGGAAGAATGCTCTGCATATCTACATGAATGCTCGCACATTCATATGAATGCTCGGCTTATAACGTAAAAAACCAGAGAGCCAAAGTGAGTTCACAAAGCGAAAATCGCTAGTGAACTCTTAAACAAAGGCTTAATATCAACTAAACTACGTTTTTGGTTCTGTTTTGCGGGAGGGAAAGGCGCTAGCCATTGCAAAACCTCTAAACCACAATTACAGAACCTCTAAACCAAGAAAAATACGAAGGGAAAAGCATAAACAACTTGCGAAATCCAAACATCAAAACTGAAAACAAACAACAGAGTAAAAATACTTACTTGTAGTTGGTGGTAAACAGCAAGGTGATGAAATCCAACAATAAACCTTGAAGATCCGAGAGCTTGGAGGCAAAAAGGAGTTGAGGAAATTTAGAGAAGTTGAGAGAGTAAGGATAGAGTTTGAAGAATCCGAGAAAGAGAAAACAGAAATGTTCAAAAGTCCCTTCACTTTCCTATATATAGGGAATCCCCAACGGACGCACCTGCACGAAGCAAAGGGGCGCCACTTGCATCTGGGCCGTTGCTTTGATCCAAAGGCCACGATTTACAAGATCCAACGGTCCACACGCAAGCATCAAAGAAATGAAAGGGCGCGAAGATCTGACGGCTGTAACTCTTCCTCGAGATTCAAACCTACGGGAGAGCACTTAAGTGCTATCGTCATAGCCTTACACGTGGCGAAAGAAGGTGAGACGGCTTGTCCATTCAAGTCCCATCAATCTGTTCGCAAATTTCGCCGGACATCAGAGAAAATCGCATCGAAAATCTCGTCGTATTTAATCCTCGGCGTAATTTACGGATCACAATAAATGCGCGACAACTCTGCGCAGAATTCTTCGACATTTCCTCAAACATTCACCTCCTCGACAACGTTCGACAAAACTTGTTTCCTCTAAGCGAACATATCGTCGACGTCCCAACAAGCAAGGGGCTTACCCGTCGACACCACCTTCAAGCAAGCGATCATCTCCTCGACACACTTCAAACAAAGACGCTCCCCCAAGCGAACATTTCGTCGACATCACTTTCCCCAGCGAATACTTCGTCGACATTTCCTTATGCTCGGCGTTCATTAACCAAAAACTCAACGCTATTAGTCTAAGTACCAGAGATGCGACCAACTAAAGTCATCATCCTCGTGCCCGAGCATGTCGACTTGGGGGGCTCCTGTTCTGGACTGGGCCTAAATGCCCAACGCGTTGAGGACGTCCACTTTGGACCGTCGAGCAAGGCCCAAAGCATGAGGCCCAGGTTCACTTGACCATTGAGCAGCGATCATCTCCCCTGCGTTCTGTAATGCTCGACATCGGAATGATGAGCATTTAATGCTCATCACGGCTCCTCAGCCATTTTCCGACAGCCATTGATGAGCATTAACTGCCCATCAACGGCCTTGGCCAAGCGCTGGGGCTATATATAGAGAGCACCTCTCATTTGTCAAAGGTACGTACTATCCTATATTGAAAACCTACTCCTTCCTCAACTGACTTGAGCGTCGGAGCACCTGCAGGTACACAACCCCCCTCCGGGTATATTTGGGCTGCTCGACATCAACAGCCACCGTGCACCACCGTCTGGTCGACTCTGATCAAGGTAAAGATCAAGTATAACTAGATGAATATACGAAGTAAAAACTCGGGTTACATCAACGTCAAAAGTAGTCAAAAGTATTCTTACTTTAAATCAGACATTCCTCATATATGAGAAATTCATTCTCAAAATCAAATGACATATTAGTTAGATAGTCTGCGCAATAATTTGCTTCACATTAAACAATGACTTATCCACACTTTCCAATTTAAGTTCATCATCTGACAAATGATTTGAACTAATCGTCCACCTATAGCGTTTCCATCACTACCATTTTTAAATTCAATGAAAAATCAATTAATTTGGTATGCACTTTTTTACTTATATCTAAAATTTAAGTAAAATAGTTGCAGAATGAGAAATACTTATTCCAAAAGGGAATGCTACTCTTTATGAGATAATTTTTTAGTAGTTTAAACCGTTAGTCCACCATTTACAAATAAGAAATACTTTGTCAATCATTTATCTTTTTAAATCATTGCACTATTACGCTTTCGTTCCACTTTGATTGTACTTGATTAACAATATTTGTTACTTTAATATTAAGATTTTCATCAAATGTTGACACCAATTTTATGAGTTCAGATCCACTCCATTTCCTTATCCTCCTTTTCCTCCAGTTGGTCCACCGATGAATGACACGTGGCAGTGGAATTGTTCAACGGATGAGATTAAAAACACCAAGTTATGAGAGTCGCATAGAAACAACAACAACAACAACCTATGTTCTTCTTTGCTTCACCGTCTCGTCTCGCCTTATTGCCGCCATGACCATCCATATCCCATTTCCGCCCAGAACAATCACTCTTCGTCTGTCCTATTCCGTCACGGCGGCGTTTGGTTCACCAACCTCCTACTGACTTGCCCAGTGTACACCGATCTTCCACGAATAACTCGCAAAGAGATTCCCAATCTAGATAAAATTGATCTCATGAAGTTGCTGTCGTATTGAAATTGAAGATTGTTTGATTTAAATTCAAAACTGTTTGATTGTCATCAATTGTAGATTGTAATTTTAGGTTTCAATTTTATGTAATCTTCCCCCTTTGGTTATGTATAATCTTGTGCATTTTTTTTATGCAGGAAACAAAAAGCTGTACCAAATCTTGTATTTTAATAAAGAGTGATTTCTTTTTTATGTTGACTGTTTTTTATCTTGTGTTATAAATTATGAGGATTAATTTCTAAAAAATCAGTTTGCAGTTTGTAGGTTCAAACCAGTTTGCAATTGTCCTCACAAAATATGTATAAAAAAGTTTGTCTTGAAAATATGTATAAAAAACTCTTACCAAATCTTGTAAAAGTTTGCCTCACAAAATATGTTTAAACCAGTTTGCAGTTTGCCATTGACATGAAAAAAATGTGAAAATACAATTGGCACTGAGCATAAATATATTCCAAATTGTGAACCATTTGTTAAGTTCTTTTTATAAATTATTTGCATATGTACGTCTTGAACAGCAGAGGACCAACATAGCTGATATTATACTGATATGTTGGTTTTGCAGCATATTGCAATATTGGTTTTTGCTCTATGATTTTTTAAGTGCTTAATCCATGCTCCTAGGCCAAAAAGAAAGACAAAAGCATAGCAACATGACACTGCTACACCAGCAAAACACCACCACATCAGAAAACCAGCACCAGCAAAATAATGATATAATCTGGAAGCATTCAATCTAAAGATAAATTAGGAGACATTGTTTGGAAAGACTATTGTATCACACTTAATGATGAAATTATATTGATACACCTTATAATATGTGCTATACTTTGATGTAAAAATTATGTAGAACTTAATGATTTAAGCTGGAAGCATTCAATCTAAAGATAAATTTTAGCAGTGTATATTTTCCAGCAACTTGTTATAGACCAAATACTTCTTATTTAGCAGTGTATCATATTTTGAGCAGCAGAGGACCCAACCTCTAGTAACAGGTCATTCATTTGCTTTTTACCTTTTGGTTATTCATTACCAAAATCAGGCACTAGAACAAGTTAAAACACCAAGTATTTGACTCATCATGACTCATACAATGTCCACAATCAACCTAAAGTGAGAAGTATTTGGTTCATAAATAAATAGAAATGCTCTATTGATACAATTCTACCACTGATACTTTCAATTGAATATATAATTAAAGAATTACAGTATCATATAATCTTCAATGACAATCTTCAATTAAATCAAACCATCTTCAAACTAAAAAGGGGGAAAATGGCGGCACAAAGGAGACATTGCGGCGGTGAGCGGTGAGCATGGAAGACGGAAAGTCATCGACAACGAGTGACGGAGGGATGGAGAGGCAACAATGGTGATTTGTTTCGACGGAGAAGAGGAAGATGGATAGGTATCGCGAGAAGATGAGTTGTGGTTGTTTCTAATCTGAACCGTGGATTAATTGTGTTCCACGTGTCACTCATCTAACATGGAACTGGAGACTAACTGGAGCATAACCCAATGGAGGGGATCTGAACTCCAATTTTATGCCCATCCAACTTGATCTCATTAATGAGACTTTATACTATGTGTTGCATGAATGTGTACCAACCTGCTTTCTCAGCTGGCATGTATCTTGATCTGAAAGTTTGGCACAATAAGCATAAGTGGGAGAGATGTGAGCCCTCACTACCAGATGGCCTTTATTTATTATAGTTATTTTGGCCACGTAGCACGACTTTGACAACATCAAGAATATAATCGAGATAGGGTAAGTGACTAATGAAACAAAAATTTCCACCCAATTCCCCTCATGCTAAAGTTGAGCCAAAATCAAAATTAAACATATTTCAAATAAGCCCAAGCACTAAGCAGACATAACATTCACAAGGCTCGCGCCATAAAAGATGCATGTACATCGACACACGAATATTTCTAAGACATTTAATCAATACCAGCCCATTTCCTAAATTCCTGAACATGCTCAAGCCTTTTGCTTTGTGCTTCTGTTCTTGTATCTGATGCTTTTAAACTCCTATAAAGATTCTTATGAAGTCTAAGGAACTCACTTTTGTACATCAACTTGTCGGTATACATGTTACGGTCATTCATGTGGCCAATGACCTCCATCACTCTCTCAAAGTAACCACCTTGAATGAAGTTCAGCAGCAGTAACTCGTATAGATCTCTATCTACAGCCAAATGGCTGTTCTTCATGAATCTCTTGATGTCTCCCCACAAGTATGTGATCTCGCGGTACATACCAAGAGAATAATATCCACGCACGAGATGAGCAAAAGTTTGGTTTGTTGGTTGAATTTTCATTTCACACATTCTTCTATATGCTCTCAGTGCATCATCCATCATTCTTGCCTTGCAGAAAAATAAGATCGAAGAATTGAAGTTATACACCAAAGGAACATCTGTCTGATTTTCATCTTTCAACACTTGAGCCAAGGCGACAGACAAATCTGATTTACCAACCAAATTTGAATTTTCATCGTAAAGAGTATGTATATCAATACCATCATCAGACAATTCTTTGTACAAATTAATCTTTTTCATTTGTTTAAGCAGTGCCTTAGCTTCTCTTTGCATTCCCTCCTTTTGATATGCTGATAAGAGTAACGTATACATGTCGGGGCCGATTGGAGACCCAACAACCTCTAAGTCGTCCAAAATGTCATGAGCAGACTCAAGCCATCTCATCTTAATGCAAGCACTAATCACATCAGAAGACAAACTGGGTCCTGCCACCGAATATTGTTCCCCTTGAATGCTAAGTAAAAGTTTTGAAAGTTCACTAATTTTACTGTCTTTCTTGTAACCAATGATAAACTTAGCCAAAGCTCTATTACTAAGAACAAGTTTCCCACCCTTATATAAAACAAGACCTTCTCTACCTTCCAATTTAAGCACAGAGTCCTTCTGCAGTAGTTCAGGCTCTACATGTATCTTTAATGCATTCTTGAGATTAGGCGATCCAATAGCAATATAGCATGGCTTTTGTAAGTGATTTCTACATTCTAAATTGCTGTGACAATTATGTGAGCTATTCATATCCAGAACAAGCTTAGCCGCAGCATCAATGTCATTAAATTTAAAGTGCAAACTCAACAAACTATCATAGAACTGACGATAGTGCCGAACATAAGCAGCCGAAACTCCATCAATGTGGCATTTTAATTCCATCATTTCATCTCTCAAACCGTTCATCTCTAAGATCAGTGAAATTATCACAATCGAGTGTGCATCAGCCACTGTCCCTGTCAGCGACATTAACTCAATCAAGCACAGTCCTTTCAAACACAACTTAAACCTCACACAAGCATCAAGAACAAGATTAAATATCAAAGTATCCGGCTTCAACAAAATTGCACGTTGAGCTTTTGTATTGTTCAAACTATTATAAAAATCACAAACTTGATACAAATAAGTAGATACAAGATAAGTTCCAATTTCTGTCTTCACAATATGAAAAACAATCAAGGACAATAAATTCATAGATGGCACAAACCCTTTCTCAAGCATCAACCTAAGTACAACCGAAGCCGGAGACGCCATTTGCATTCTAGCTAAAGACAAAGCAAGTTTTGTTAATGTATCAACATGAATCAAACTAGAATTCTCTTCAACAGTTTTCAAAGCTAAATCACATGATTTTCTAACCCAAACATGATTAAAAGAATAACACAACTGAACAATAAGTTGATTCAATAGGTTAATCTCGGGGTAACCATAAAGTCTTCTAAAATCACGAAAAGTTTCCATTGCTTCTTGCAGTTGATTATTCCTCAAAGCAAATTTAAGCTTGCCCAATAGAATTTCTTGTGTTGAACGTTCCCATGATAATCTCTTACAGTTTTCAAAGGTTGAAATTTTTTGCGAAAATGGACTGAATTGGTGGAAACAGACGTGCCCACAAAGATATTTTTGCAAAGGTGGAACCTTTTTGAGAAAGGGGTTTTGTAATAGAATGCATTTGGCAAAAGGAAGCACCATGCCTGTGATGCTTGAAGTTTGTTTATTTATGCATAGAAATGTAACAAACAGAGAGAATGAAATTTTGAGGGTTGGTTGAGAATAAAAATGGGAAATTTGGGGAGAAGTGTTGAATGGTCAAGTGTAAACCCTAATAATGTAATTGAGGAAGATGGCACAGATGAAGCAAACTTGAAAAGTGTTAGCTTCATTACTGAATGACGACGATCAACTACGCTGGAATTGTACGCTAGCGCGTGCTAAAGGAGAGGGGAAGGAAATCGGAGTACCTGGACGAGTTTCTCGGTGTTTCTGGATGACGACGAACAACTCCGCTGCGTTTTCCGGCCAGTTGAGTTCAGTTCGACTCCGAGTTGTGTTCCGATAAAGGGCAAAGCCGAGTTTTCTAGTTTTACGTTTATCTCTGTATTTTTTTACTTGTATTTGAAATTGGAGCAAGTAAAATAGAATATGCAAAATAAGAAATACTTATTTAAAAAAATACAAATAAATAAGAAATACAACAAATATAATAATATAATAAAATAACATTGTACTATTGTTTGTATTATGAAAAGTATTGGGCAATAATTTCCTCACAAGTACAACAACACATCACAGTTAAAGAAGCACTGTTGAAACTGTGTAGAGGTACTGATGTGCAGACTGTTGGTAAACTCGCCATGGTGGTGTGGGCTTTGTGGAACAATCAATATAATTGGGTTTGGAATCAGATGAAGGAGTCGTGATAGCAACTCGGTGTGAAAGCGACATGTTTATGGAGCGAATGGCGAGTTGTCCAAGACAATAACAGCAGCCGTAGAACTCGGCTACAGGTACATCAGCATATTGCATGGCAGAAACCACTACATGGACACAACAAATGCAATGTTGACGCGGGATTTCATGATGCGGAAGGAAAAACAAGTGTCGGCTGGTGCGTTAGAGACTACATGAGAAGGTTTATAATGGTTGGAATTGTTTGGATACCCGGGAAATGCTCAATAATCGAAGAAGCAATGGCAATGCTTGAGGCCATGAAAGAACTAGAGCGACAAGGGTTCACAAACATCACTTTTGAAACCGACTCAAAAAATGTAGCGGATGCAATTCAGTCTATCCATAATGGCGTATCAGATTTTAGTGTCATTGTAGCTAAGATTCGATGTATTATGTCTTTACATTCCGATTTTGCGGTGAAGTCTATTAAGCGACAAGCGAATATGGTTGCCCACACGCTTGCTAGGCGGTCATTTCATGGTATAGTCGCTGTCTATTTGAGTTAGCACCTCCTTGTATTGAATCCTTATTATATAATGAAATGATGTGGTTTTCTTCTTGTCAAAAAAAAAAGTATTGGGCATAATTACATAGATAGTCACTCAATTCAATTTAATGTAACATATTCGTCATTTCTTTTTTTTCGTTTCGGTCATTTTTATCTTTGGAAAAAGATAAAATATATTGATCGATTGAACAAACGGACAATACTCAAGTTAATAGCATAAAATGACTTAAAGATAAAGTCAACAATTGACACGACAAACTCCAAATTTAATGCAGTTGAAGATGCAAAATTCATTTAATCTGACTAAATTTAGATGGAAGAAAAATTGTAAATCCGAACAAAACAAACATCATATCAAAACGAAAAAACAAAGCAAATAACTTAGTACTACAACGAAAATAAAACAATAGTAGACAAAGAAATCACAAATAAAAAATCTCAAACAAAAATAAAAAATATGTGAAAAATTGAAAATATAAGGCAGTTTGAAAAGTAGGACCCACGAGAATCAGGGAAAGGCATGGAAGCTAGAATGCTATCTTATCCTTCCTTCCCGGATAACAATAACACTTCCTTCAACCCCCAACCCACTCTCACTCTCAAATCAAAATGGCGTTCTCATCATCGTCCTTATGGTCTTCTCTCTTCATTCCAAATCCCAACAAAACCAACCGTTTCTCTACATTCTCTCCCGCCAATCACAAACTCTCAACAACCACATTCGCCATCCCTCCACTCTCAACCGCAACTGCCGCCGACGTTTCCGGCGCAATTGACGGCACAACAATCGCTGTACTAAGTGGCGGCTTTGTTGCCGGTCTCACTGCGCTTGTCTCTCTTACGGACCCCGAGAGACGGAGGCGCGAACAGGCGGAGGAAGTTGGCGGGGATGATAAAGAAGTTGTGAAGGAGTATTTTAACAATAATGGTTTTCAACGGTGGAAGAAAATCTACGGTGATACTGATGACGTTAATAGAGTTCAACGGGATATTAGGTTGGGGCATTCCAAGACTGTGGAAAATGCTATACAGATGCTTAAAGAAGAAGGATCACTTCAGGGTGTTACTATTTGTGACGCTGGTTGTGGAACTGGTTCTCTCTCAATTCCGTTAGCTAAGGAAGGTGCTGTTGTTTGTGCCAGTGATATATCAGCTGCCATGGTCTCAGAAGCTGAGAAACAGGTTACCTAATTTACTACTATTTTGAAGTATTCCAAAACATCTTTGCTATTTTGAAATTGTTGATTTGTGATTGGAGAATGGGAACTCTCAAACATCTGCTCAAAAGAAAATTGAAAAACTTTTCGGTTTTCAAGTGGTCTCATTGTAAAACAATATTTCCTTTCCAGTGTTGTGAATTGCGGATTGTAGTAAAAAGCAGTTTGTTCAAATTCTGATGCTACAATGCTATTTGACAACACTGCTTGAACTCATTTTGAAGTGAAAGGAATTTTGCTTTTGCAAAATGAAATTCAAGCAAACTGAAGTTTACAAATTTGATTGTGCCAAGTTTTTCTTACTACCAACCAGCTACAAATCTGTTCCTGCTAAATTTGACTTGTGACCAGAGTGAAACCCTAAGAGATCAAATTTGGCAGATGTTTGTTCTGTTGACTAAGGATTTGTGGTCCCCTCAATGCCAGGACAATAATCATGCAATCACTGGTTAGAGTTATAGCCCCTCAGTTCTGAGCCAGAAAGGCAAAAGAGCTTGTGTAAGAACAGGGCTGGGGCGGGGTATCTCAAATTGTCCAAAACCAAAGTCAAATTCGTTCAAAATTATGTTTATCAACAACATATCCAAGCACAAACTAATCATGTTTTTTCACTTTGCAGGCGAAAGAACAACTTGGGTCATCTGCACTGCCAAAGTTTGTGGTGAGCGATTTAGAAAGTTTGGATGGATTGTACGATACAGTGGTGTGCCTCGATGTTATGATTCATTACCCTCAGAGTAAAGCGGATGGGATGATTGCTCACCTTGCTTCTTTGGCAGAAAAGCGATTGATTCTGAGCTTTGCACCTAAGACATTTTACTATGATGCACTGAAGAGGGTTGGAGAGTTATTCCCTGGGCCTTCCAAGGCAACCAGAGCATATCTTCATTCCGAAGCAGATGTTGAAAGAGCGTTACGCAAGGTTGGGTGGACGATAAAGAAGAGAGGCTTAATTGCTACTCAATTTTACTTTGCCAAGCTTATTGAGGCTGTTCCTATGTAGCAAGGCCAGATGATTCAGAGGTAAGTTTTGCATCATTAGAGGAAATTCCCAATGTATATTGTAAGCCATTTTTCTGTGCTTTTGTATGCTATGTTATCCTATGATTCTCTGGATATGTATATTGTATTCCATCTTAGTGTAAACGATGCTGATGTATTTTATTTTTTGTAATGGAAGAAATATCAAATATGAAACTAGATGTCAGTTGATGCATTGATTTAATTTTATCTTGCTACTTCTTTTGGGCGACGACTTCTTTTTATTATCATTTTTGTCCTCAATTTTTGAAGGTGTTTTCACATTGCTGCAATGGGTAACACTATTAGAGAAGTATTATAACCAAAACAAAAATAGTTTTTTGGTAAGCTAGAACTAGGGTAGAGAGGGGGAAATGTTATTTGAACATCAATTTGAGATGTCTGAAGTATGCAATATTGCAATTTTTTGAATGGTTAATGCAGTTCACACACACACGTGGTTAAGTCGATCAATGAGTGGTTAATACTAATAGGTATATTTGGACACTTCATTAACCATCAAGTAAATATTATTAACCACACACAACTCATGAAAATTGTGGTTTATCACGTTTAAATTTGTGGTTAATAAAGTTCAATAGATAGTTAATGAGTTGCGACATTTGGTATATCTATTAACCAAATTTAACACTTCCGTAACTATGTGTGAACTGCGTTAACAATTTAAAAACTTCCAAATTTTGGTGTCTCAAGTTATTGTTCAATTATCATTCCTGAAAAAAGAACAGAGGATATATGCAAACCGATCTAGAATTGAAAGAATAAACATCAATTTCATAAGAACAAATGTATATGAAGAGAATTTTTCACCAAAATGAAACAATGTGCAGCAAAAAAACTACTTAAAGGGAATAATTGATAACAAAAACTCAAGTGCCAAATTTAAGTGATTAAAAAATCATTGTCCATGGATACCATGTCTGATTGCCCTGAAGAATGCTCCATTTTCTTCGGAGTTGTTTTACATCTTGTCTGCAATTTTTGTGATAGCATCTGTAAGCCTTCCAAGGGCTGAAACTAAGCTATCTGTATGCTGCTTCTGCTGGTCTCTGGCCAATTGGGAATTGATGTTCTGAGCTCCAAGGTGAGCTTTCAGTATGTTACTGTTCCTTCTTAGCACTTTGATGACATCGTCATTAAAATCTGTGGTCTCTTCAGAATAACCCGGGGATAGTCGCTTTCTTTTGTACCCCTCATTGAACAAAGCTTCTCTCTGACACCCTGAATCAATGTATTTCCGATGAGATTCGCATAATAAAGAGACAAATAGATGGCACCAAATAAAAATCTATTGCAAAAATATCTTGTTTATGTTTCATTGTTAATTACAAAATTCTCTCATATTCACTTCATTTTTGACTTTAAAGATTTGTACATGCATCAGGTTCCAAATGGATGCATTATGCATATGAATATCTTGTTTATTTTTGTAGGGTGGGGGGTAACAAAGAGCTAAAAGAGCTCTTTGTTATGATTTGCCTGGATTATAAAAATATGCTAACTAAAACTTTATTGCAACCACTAAAAATGCATGATTTGTAGTATCACAGGTCAAACTGAACGATTTAAACAGCTTAAAGGTTGAGATTAATATGTCAGGAGTGACCAGATTTTAAAAAATGGCAAAACTGAGTTGATATGATTTACCTGGATCGTAGTTCCCTTGGAAAAATGGTTGTTGCTGTCTCTCTGCTGATCAGTTCAAAACAACAAGAAAATAATTGATCAATAAGAAAAGGGTAAATATAACAAGGAGACACCTTTGTGTTTCAATTGGTGTAGTTCACTTCCAATTAAAATCTGGGGTATGGAAATGGAGTTGCCATTGTTGCACATAACAATAATCCGCGTATTATCACTAACGTGGATTATAACTGTTATGAGCATCAATGTCAACTGCATTTCCATACCCCACATTTAATTGGAAGTGACGACACCAGTTGGAAACACAAAGATGTCTTCTTTATTGAGTACTTTTGTAATGAGAGTTTTGTGGGTTGGAAGTGACAAAACCAACATAGAGAGTGCCCTTTCACTAAAAGAATCTCGGCAAATAATCAAGAGACTTAATCACAACATCGCACAAACCTTATTAAATCCCAATAGACAAATAATCATATATGTATAATAACTTAGATTAGACATAGATATGAAGCTTTGAATTAGGGAAAGAGCTAAAAGAAGATAGCACTGTGTAACTTATGTTCGGATAGTATTAAAAATGTGATTTTTTTAATCTGTTTCAATTGAAAAAAAACAGAATTATTTGTCTATTGGTATTTTCCCGCGGCTGTAATGGAGTTTTCCCGCGGTTGCAATGGTATTCTGGCGCGTTTTTTTTTTCACTCTTTAAAAATGGGAATATAGGGTAACGGCATCTTCTTGTACCGTTTGTCGCGACCGTTTTTCTCAAGAACATACCATTTTTTAAACAAAAGTACAATGATCATTTTTGTGCAAAAGTATAAACAAAATTGACTGTAATATAATTACAAAACTTATTAAAATGAACACATAAATGTGATTAGAACTTGTTACCTGTTGAACTAGGCAGTATGATTGGTGTCAATTTCAGAGTCCCTCCTCCAATGCTGGTTTTCTTAGCACTTGGTGTTTTGAATGGACTGTTAACCATATTTCCATTGGTGTTTGTATCCATGTTTTCCTCCTCAGTGCTCCAACCCATTTTCTCACTATCAACAATAGCCTCATCCTCATCCTCCTCAATTTCATCCTCTTTATTACCTTGCTCTATCGCCGCCACACCTTCAACTTGATCACCATTCTCTGCTGCTCTCGGCATCGTTTTAATCAGTGTCAGTGGAAATGCAGCAGCAGTGCAAACCCCTCCATCCAATACATTGTACACAACAGCATCAAAGAAACCAGGCAACTTATTTTCTTTCCTAACATCATTTCTCATTATCCAAAAAGATTCAGACTCATTTTTAGCATTTGTCTCCCATTTCTTGATCTTCCTGAAATCAGTTAGAAGATTTCCCCATCTTTTCCTACACTGAACAGCTCCTCGTTTGACACCATGTTGTTGACACAATGATGACACTAAATCCCATTTCGGATCGGTTTGAACCAACCCTGATGTTGATGATCTGTATCTGCAAACTTGATCTCCATTTTCAATCACTTTCTTTGCCTCAATTAGAACAAGTGTTTCTTGTCTTGTCCATCTAGGATGTCTTGTAGCTTTGATTCTTTCACTACTTTTTGGTTCAGCTTCTTCTGGTTGTTTTACAACTAGTGTTGTTGGAGACTCACCACTAGTTTCACAAACTTTCTCTGAATTTGGTTCAGCAACAATTTCACAGACTTTCTCTGATATTGGTTCAGCAATAGTTTCACAAACTTTCTCTGAATTTGGTTCACACATCTCAGACATTATGCTAAACTTTGAGAAATGAGAATGAAATATGAGATACTTTCATTCATTCATTCATTCATATATTCATATATATAATAATAAATGTGCTTTTTTCTCAAAATGAATGAACTTCCAAATGAGGATTAAATAATTTTCGTGTAGGTAACATATTTTCCACAAGTGATTATTTTCCAAATATTTTTTTGTACTCATTTATATAGGGTACCCTCTCCTTTTAACTAAGGAGATATTTACTATATAGACCAAATGTAGACCAAGATACAATGTTTAGGAAAAGTCAATGACCCTCTTAAGGGTAGGCACTGTACTTCCAGGTAAAAAACCAGTGGCATTGGCGTTACATATTTATATTTTATTTTAGTATAAAGTTTATATAACCATAAGAGGAGTTTATACCATTTCTAACGTTTTACTAACTTCCTTATTTTTTTTTTTTTGACCAAAAAAAAACTTCCTTATTTTTTTCTTTTCTTTTAAGTAATCTTTTTCCAAGAAAAGAAAAGAATCGGATTTGATTTTCAAGAATCAATATTAAGGACATATCTTAAAACTTTTATTGATAGGATAACATAACTTAAATTAGCCTTGTGCATTGTACCTGGTGATCATTCATGGTAGAAGATTTGTCTTTTGACAGCAATTCAAAAGATAGAAACGGTTTAATAATAAATGTTCTGCAGGTTTGGTAATAAAGAAAATAAAAGCATATCTCACGCATAAGGATAAAACTTAAAAAAGGATTGTGGTAAAAGATATCCTTTGTCTAATATGCATAACTAAACGAGTTTTTCACCGTGTACAAACTTGTTTTATCATTGAATTAATAAGTCTCAATCAATTGTTAGTTGGTTCAGTGATTATTGATACTGAATTTAGTAGGGAGGACTACAGTTTGATTTCCCGTAATTGTGATAGGTTCCAAATATTATTTATTAATTTTTTATTTTGTTTAATTTTTCGTCTTTGTGTAGTGTTTTTTGATTATTCGTGCTTTTGGGTGTTTGTTTAAGCATTCAACCATCGATTAAGCATGAATAATCTCGATATTATATTACTGCTACTATGATTTTTTATTTATTTTTTTGGGTGCAATATGATATCTTTTTTAATATTCCCAACAAGGTATGTTTGAACAAATTTTTAATTAATATTCAATTGAAAATTTACAAGTGAAAAATATATAAAATTACAATACATGTGAACATAATAAATAATTCTTTTTCAAATCTTTGTTTTTGACCAGAATTCATTTTCATATATTAAAATACTTTAATTTAATATTTGTTAAATATGGGTCTTATATTATATGGGTGTCTTATGAAGACTAATTGGAAAGAGTTCAATTCAATGTAAGAAGACTAATTGAAAAGAGTTCATTGTATATAATATTTAAAAAAGTTACAAACTTATCCATGGTTCATATGATATGAATGAATAAGCATCATCTAAAAATTATTTAGAATTACCGAATCAGTGATAATTAAAATATATATTTCGTTGTTCCGTGAGTTTAACTCAGTTGACAGATATATTACATTATATATGTAAAGACTGCATTTTGAACCTCGTTCATCTCACTTATCTACCTTAAACGTGAAATTTTTAGCCACTAAGTTACTTAACAAAAATATTTGAAAAAAATAAAAAAAAAAATAAAATTCATTTGGTTTGCAATTCAAAAGACAGTTACAAGTGGTAGATATTTGTGCTCCTTAACTATTTGGTCATGTGTTTGATCCCCGACCGGTGTGTATGCAAAAATATTTGTTGGAGAGGTCAACCCCTTAGATATATCTTAATTACCTCGAGAGAATTAGTCTTTACAATTGCGCGCAGATAATACATTTGGTTTTTTAAAAAAAAAAAATAGTAAGAGAAGACAAGAAAATCCTAAAAATATAAAAACCCAGTCCAAAAGCAGAATCCGCAATCTAACAACAAACTGAACTATACAAGTACACACCACAACTAAACTAAACTAACATAGCACACAAAACAAGTACAGTTATAATTATAAACTCCCTCACTCCACTCAAATCCTTGAGAAGAAGGAATTTTCTTGGAAGAATGTTTTTTCAGACCCCATATATCTTGTCCCCTTATATTATATAGTTCTATAAAAAAAATGTATTTTACTGTTTTACCCTTTATCATTTTTAAATATTTTCATTTTTGTTTCCACTTTTGGAATTTTTCATTCCACTTCTCTAGTTTTTCATAAATACAAACTAAATTGACTGAATTTTCTGAAGAAGAAAATGTATGGAAAAGTTCAAATTTTATTTACTTTAACAAGCAAATAATATTTATAAATATTATACGTTTATTAGTTTTTAATGTCTTCTGTTAGATTCGAGTGTGAGTGGTTAAATATGTGTTTAGAACTCCACTTTTTATGTTTGTGACCTTAAAACGTGAGTTGACATTAAAATATGATGTTTAACTTCAACAAAAATGAATTGTTTGCTTTTAGTTCTCAGCTTGTGTTAAGCTTAAAGCTACGATTCTTAATTTTTACGGTGAGTAAAATTGATTCTTAATTTTATGCCACAAAGTTTATTTTTGTGGACGAAAATACTCGATGGGACAATGATGCTTATTTTTTGTCGTATTATATCTTCAGTTCAATCAATACTCAATTGTAGTAACTACACAACTGAAAATAATGTTGGTGTAAATTATCCAAACATCACGAATTGACAAAATCAATTTTACATGTGGGCATTCAAATATAATTCATTAACATTCAACTCACTTTTAATTAAAATTAATTCACTCGAAATCAATTTTAATCGCCACAGAACCAAATATATATTAAGTTTCACATCACCTATCAATGAAAAAAGTTATGGACATTGATTTGCCGCGAACAAAACTAGATGATTACGATGGTGGGAGATGAAGTAGTTACGGTGGTGATAGAGTACATGTATGGTGGCTCATAGTGGGGAAAGTACCTACAAAATATGTTAGCACCATAACGCTCAAGTAAGCATATGATCAACAGAGCAGAGAGAGTGACGTGAAGAGTGATTGAAATTGTGTACCTTGACGCCAAAATTTGCCTTTATATAAGAGAGAGACGGTTATAACCGTTTGTGGCAGCTAACAACAACTGACATTTGAGACAATTCAGTCATTGAGATGAATCCAACGACTTTGCGAGCGTATGAGGAGCATATTCGTTGCAGGTGATGTACAATAACTATCATGCAACTATGCTTGGCGTACTAGAGAAACTTCCACGAGGGAGTTGGGTTGGAACCGGGGCGCTTGGACCGCATATATTGGGCTTTAGCCCCGTCCAGGACAAATATATTAACGGTGATCCATATATATCTAATATCTTAATATTTTAGGATAGAGATGTGATAATTTTACTCTTAAAGGTCTTAAACACAAGCTCAATGTTACTCTACGCATGCCGTCTATTAGAAGAAGACAAACTTGTGCATTCGTACGGATTGCGTAACATTATAATAATTATTAATCTTTTGAGAAAGAAACACACATAAATTTATGTATAATGAAGTGATACTCAACTCTAATCAATGAGTCTTTTATTTCCACCGGCATGTCCAAAAAATTAGAGCAATACAATTCCAATTTTGGCTCCAGTTTGTAATGGGTAATCAATATCGCTATTCTTTTTCTTTTGAAAATACTACTATTTTTAATGTTATCGCTATCAAAATTGAGGAAAAATTCACTCCTTCGTTTTTTCTGTCCAAATCTAAGTTGTACGGTTGATTGAAGTGTTTGTTAGGCTTTATTCCATAGATTTTAAATATTAATTAATTTAAAAGCTGATATTAGAGCTGAGTAGACACCAAGAGACAATCTAAATCCTCAAATTGAAGTGAGACGAAAAGTGAATCGGCTAGGTTTTATTTTTTTATATAGGAAGTGGATGTGTATATTAATTATATATCTCCAACTGAACTGCTTAAAATTTGAATTTCTCAAAATAACATTAATCACAATCTTTCCATCTAAACACAATCTAAGAAAGATTGCTTGGACAAAAGGACAAAAGTTACAAGAAAATGTTGGCATAGCTAGCAAGCAATGGCAAACCCAAGGAAGAGTTCGTCATGAAGCCTGATGAATCCAAAGTTTCCAATCACCAACTATACTACAAAGTTTCAAAGTTTGATCATCATTCATTGAAAGAGCACAAGTTTGAAACCGCCCTTCCTTAAAGCAAGCAAGGTCAGGTCTATCCAAACTTAAAAGCAATATTGCCATGAGTTAGTTACATGTCTTGGTAAAGTGATAAAAGGTAACTCACATAAATAACCTCTAGTACACATAGATAGATTCTTCATTATTATTTGCATCTTTGTCTTGTCAATTCTCATGGTACCCATTTTGGAGTTTTGTGGCTATATATAGAGTACATATATAAGGCATGCGTGCACAACGAAGTTTCGTATATAGAGTTTAGAGGATTATTATTTATGTGATTTCAATTGTTTATGTTCTCGTATGTTCTTACTGAGTTTGAGGTGGACAAAAGTTGTGTATGTGACAACTCCAATTGTAAGCCACACACATGAGATAAATTACCACCTAAATTTAGAAATATTATGGCTAACTATTAGTATATTCATTTCCCATAATTTTCACCCTTACTTTTTCCTCACTTCTAGTTCTCCCTTCAACTTCTGACTTTCTTCTTCTTCACCATTGGTATAAGGCCACCACCGTCAGAAGATCTACACCAATTCAATTCATGTATCCATGAGAGCACCACCACCTCCCCGACATCTAAGATGACCAACAACACATGGACCATCATCCATCATAGTTCCATTTCAAAAATCATGTTTAGGGATAAAAGATTTAGATTTCATGTATGTCATTCCTAATCAAGGAATACCAAATTTTGAAGTGTTTTTTTTTGCTTATAAATATGACCGGAGGGAGTATGTACAAGTGCGAAATAATGGCTATTTTTGTATTTGGACCCATCCATTATAGTAGTTGTATATAGCATAATAAAATCATATATAAACCAACATGGATAGACACACGTAATATAATTATTTTATTAGAAAAAATAAGCATAAAAAATGAATTAGAGTAGGAGAGTAAATGATTGGCCATGTGATTAGGTATAAGTGAAGATAGCAGCTGATTGGTGGAAGCTTATCCACACACATTACCCAAAGGAAGGAGAGAGGCGACATCCTCATATTCAAGTACTAGTTCCTTCAACAAACAAATCAACAACTACAATAAACAAATAATTCTATAAATTAATTAATAAACATTAATCAAATCAAATAATAGTAATGGTTAAAGGGTCATTTAGATACTGAAGTTGATGATAACATGATCCAGATTGACTCTTGTTATAGAGAAGGGAGAGTTCATTGGAGTCTAGATAAGTCTAGATATTGTAAAGGTGATATATCTAGACATGATTGTAGTCTAGTCTAGATATATCAACTTTACAATGAATCTCAAAAATAAACATTGTCTTATATATAAGATCGGAGAAAACAATATTTTAGTCAAAAAATACTGTGTAAAAAAAAATAAAAATGTTTTTTTGTTTTCACCATCAATTTAATATAATTTAGGGGTCAGTTCTGACATTAAGTAGTTTCAGCCTTTCCCGATCGTAATTCCAGGGATCAAACCGTTATCCTCTCTACCAAGTTCAGTGTCAATTACTACTGAACTAACTAACGATCGGTAAAATTAAAACACTTTAGTCAACAAAGAAAACTAATGTAATAAAAAACTATTGCTTATTTTTTACTATAATTGGTTTAGCAATTAAAAATACTTTAGTCAAAGAAGAAAACTAATACAATAAAAAAAAACTACAATGAATTAATGATCCAGTTGACCATTTCACGCATGCCAATGTATAATTTTGACGATTAATATCTTTAATTGTGTGATAGTATAAATTATAAAAAATTGATATTTTAAAAATACTCATCAAGACGAATTTAATAACATCGTACATGCTAATGTTTATTTTTATTTATTAGTAGAAAAATGTGGTCAAGCTAAAATACTCCTATATATGTGAATAGCGCACAACAGTCAACTGAGTCACTTAACATGAGACGGAAGGAGGATTGTATTTTTTATCTATACTATATATAAAAATGATACATTGATTTTGGTGTAGATTTTTTATATTTCCAAATTTGTCCTTTAGAAAACTTTCATTCAACTATAACAATAAAAAAACATAACTGCATTTTTGTGCAAAATTTTTTCATTAACAAACTCACAATAGTATAAAGTTTTTTTTTACATAAATTAGACACAGGCACCGCACCTTTCTGGCCCGCTAAGCTAGTACTAAATAAGCTGTTTGAGCAATTAAACATGATGTACAGTACAGTGGTGGCCTTGATCCAAAGCAAGACATTTTCGTACACGACACTCACATTCATACAGCGGCATATGGTCGATTGGGATGTGCAACTTACAAGAACACAACACAACACAACACAAGATCTAAACTTAAAGACAACGTGTTTCTTTAATTCTTTCTTTCAAATTTTACCGTATAATATTGCTACATTTCTGATATTCTTACGTTTTAATCCACTATTAGACAAAACGGTGAGGAAATTTAGAACATATATTTTCCGGAATAAGAGGAGAAAAAAAATGCTCATCAACGTTGCCTTTATCCTTATCATATTCATTCATTTCAATATTTTTTTATTTTATCATTTGAGTCAAAAAAATATTTTTTATTATTAATTATTTTTTATTGATAATATAAGGAAAACGTTTTGGTCAATACTTTTATTATTTTAAAAAATTACTTTTTTATCGGTAATACAAGGAAAATGTTTCGGTCAAAATATAATTTATTTTTAAAAATTATTTAGATTTTTTTTATTGTGATTGCATGGTCTATTTAAACTTCAACTCTTTTTTTCATTTCACTTCAAAAATTTACTCTCTATATTTCAATAGCAAAATGAGTCACATTTATGAGTCTTCTAACATTTTTGTTGAAACTTCTTTCTTTACTCGTAGTCCAAACCAAAAAATCGCTAGCTTTATAGAGAAATTGAGAAACCTCTTAACTAAAGATCTTGATCTTCTGATGGAAGGTGAAAAAGTTATTGATGAATTCATCAAAATCGTTGATGATCTCAAGCAATTGAAATCTCACTTTGATGTCAAACAAATTGGACTTTTAGTCTCCATCCAAATGTTAGCCAACTCTTTCAAAACCAATGTTCCTTATGTCCTAGACTCATTCAAAAAATTTGATTATACTCGTGAGAATAATTTCAATACCGTCCTCATGGAACAATTAACCTATTTGCGTCAGGGAGAACAATCATTGCATGATGAGATAGCTATCCTTATTGAGAAGGAAGCGTCTATTAGCAATGACATTGCTTCTATGGACGCTTCTCTTGAGGAAGAGGTTGCAAAGAAAAAAGAAAAAAGGAACAAAATAATTGAAGTGATGAAGGAAAAGAAATATACTCTCTACAAGATTGCAGCTGAAGAGAGTGAAATTGATATTATACGAAATTACCAAGACAGAGAATTAAATAACGCAGGAAAAGATCTCAACGTTGCTTTAAAAATGGATCGCGATATGAAAGAAGCTTGGAACAACATTAAAGATTTATTAGATTTAATGTAATGATTTTTGTACTTTGACATTTTCTGTTTTCCCGTTTCTTGCCTTTTTATTTTGAATATGTACTATTCTAAAATAAATCATAATAAGAATCTCATTTATTTTTCCTTTCTTTTCTTGTACATAATAACACTGAATTATGCATGTACTGAAATTTTTTGAAGCATTTGAGATACATATAAATAGTATTTTTTTAATTAAAAAAATGAATTATACAATGCACACGCCGTGATACTCGTCCGATATATTCCGATACTTGTATTAGAGAAACATCGGATAATGAATATTATTACTTTTAAAAAAATATCGATACGTGTCAGATACACTTCTCCGATACTCGTATCAGAAAAGTATCAAATAATTAATGTTGTAATTGTCACTTGTTTGTTCAATTTGAGTAATTTGAATGTCAATTTATTATCATTATCGATTTTTGTTATGTTTATATATTATGCATTTGACAAAAAATTTAATGGATAATAATTTTTTGAAATAAATACTCTCTCTGACCCTTTTTATAAGAGACACTTTACTTTTTAGATTCATTGCAAAAGTTATGTATTTGGTCTATATTATAGCCCAGATACATTAATTATTGAATGAATTTAAAAAATAAACTATCTCTTATAAAAAGTATTAGTATAATACTTCATCCGGTCCTATATACAAGAAACAATTGATTTTTTAGATTCATTGTTGAATTGATGTATTTAGACAATAATATAGTCTAAATACATTAATTTTCCTATGAATCTATAAAGAAAAAAGTTTCTTATAACAAATTAAATAATGAGTGATTTTATTTATACATACATGGTAATCAGTGCATTTATATTTATTTTAGGATAAAATAGAAGGAAAAAGTCTCATGAGCTTGGCTCAATTGGTTGAACACCGCATTATATATGCAGGGGACTGGGGTTCGAACCCGGGTCATCCCACTTATCCACTTTAAGGGTGGAATTTCAAGCCGCTAGGCTACTTGACCAAAAAAAAAAAGAAGGAAAAAAACAGTAGATAATATAATTTGATATTCTTTTGTCAAAATGTTAAACTTTTTTAGTCAAATGTAAAAATTAATTAAAACTGAAGGTAATATTAAACTTTTTTAGTCAAATGTAAAAATGAATTAATTTAAACTGAATGTAATATTAATTTTATTTACAATAGAAAAATAAATAAGTTTTTTTGGTCAAAATTTAATAAAAAAAAGGAATATGCTTCACACTATTTGGCAGGTGCATTGTAAAATTCCATTTCCCAATTTCTCAAACCAACCTAAAACACAAGGTAACATTATATATTTAGTCATTCTTAAAATTAAAATTGTTTTGTTTACCAAAAAGAGTTATAAAAAATAATTTTAATTTTTAATTAAAAATTCCAAGTAATTTATTTTCGCAATTTTTCTCTCTATATTTCTTTCTCTTTCTTCTCTGTTTCTTTACAAAGTCTTAAAAAACTCATATTGTTCTTTGCCTTTGTCTGGTTTCTTTCTCCAAAAAACAACGCTACCGGCGAGCATAATCTCGCCGGAAAATTGCCCTACGCTGGCTACAATTTCAATTTCAGCTTCAATTTCCGATCTTTTATTCATTTTTTGAAGCCAGTGTTTGGGTCCTCAAAAACAAAAAACCCAAAAAAAAACAACCTCATTTTTTTGATTTATTCTTTTATTGTTGTTCAAGCAATGCATTGAGAAAAGGTTAGATTTTATAAAAACATCATAGGATCATATGTTTCTCAATTCCTTATGTGTTAAACCTTTTACAAAGATTCAATTTTTCATCTTTTTTCTCCTACCCTCTTCCTCTTCCTCTCAGAATTTGAAGCTTTTCTTTGTTTTGGAGAAAGTTGGTATTTGAATTCAGGTTAAAATTCTGTAATTTATTATTATTATTATTATTTAAAAAAAACAATTCTTTTGAGAAATGTTTTTTTGTTCTCTTCTTATCATGTTGTTGCTGAATTTTGAAATTGAATTCAGATTACATCTTGTTTATGTTGTTCATAATTGTCCCTTCCTTTGAAAATTTGGGTTTTTTTACTTGATCTGTTGGTGTTGCTGAATTTTTATTTTATTTTATTTAAATTTTGCAGTTGAATTGAATTTCATGATTTCTATGGATTTTTTTTTTTTTTTAGGTTTCAATTTACTACATTTGTTTTTTATTTTCTTGAAAATGGTTTCAATTTTGTTAGGTCAATTTTAGGTAAGCAATGGAGTCTCAATTGTGGTTTTTAGTTGAAAATATATGCAACCAATTTTCTACTTAATTTTTGTGTCTATCTCTTTGAATTTTGCAGTTAAATAATTATATTATAGATTTTATATGTAGCATTAGAATATTAATTTATTAATTTTTTTTCCTTCCTATTTTTTTGTGCCATGTTTAATTTTTTTTTCCTTAAATTATTATGCAGATAAAAATTGTGATGAGTAGAGTCCAAAGAAGCTAACAAGTTTGAAACTTTTCAGCAAAACTTGTGATTTATTTTCTTCCAGATTTTGTGCTGAAGGATGCCTTTTGAAGTCATGGATCAGAGGGGTGTTTCTGACCTTTTTGATGATATTTCCTATCATTCTGAGGTATTTATCTCATTTTTGTTCATTTAAATTCTATTCCATGATCTTCTGATTTTAATGATAATTTTTGTTCTGAATTTTGATAAACATTACCACTATTTAGCTCCATTTATTTTTTATTGTTGTTTTAGTAGAATTCTTTTATTCAGTATAATAACATTAAATACTAGTATTAATGGAGAGAATTTTGTAAAAATTATGTGTATTAAATTAAAGTGCTAAAGGATATCTCAAGAAAATTAAACATTTGTTTCACTTTACACATGCCACAAGGCAATAACTATATTTTATAATCTGTACTTTATAATCTTAAATGACATTTAAAAAGAATTGGAGCCAGTAATTCAGTTTAGATTTTGGATTTTTTTTCAATTTGTTGGTACAGCACTTAACTTCTGTATGTCTTCAACACTATTGTCTCATTTTTTGCAGAGGAATGTTGGATTAAGGAAGCCAAAATACATGAATGGCCAACACCCCCAAGGTGAGGAACAAATCATCCCATTAATGCCTCATAATATTTCTCGGACTTTGGTTTTGGATTTATTATAACTGTTTGTGTGCTCATGCAATAAATTGTTATCAATGTAACTAGCAATTAGCCTTGACATGAATGATTCTGAATTCTGAAAGAAATGTAGTATATGATATTTGTTTGTGGCGATAATACTCTTACTGCTCTGATTCGTTGTAGACTTGTAGCTAATATGTGTTTCTGATATATCATGATAATGTCAAACATAGTGGTATTATTCCCTTCGAATTTTGTGTGCGCATAAATATATTTCAATTACTACTTTATCTGCAAAACATATTAGTAAGTTGTGTTATATTTATTTTATTAGGAATGAATGGAATGGTAGCACCGCCTGGTAGCACGTTGAATACTTCATCGCCCTTTGAAGTAAATGGAAAATCTGGATTTCCGATGTCGCAAACTAATCTATCTGAGGAAAGTGTAGAAAAGCTACCTTTTGGCGCAGAACAAGGGATTGCTGGTGTATTGAAAGGTTCTAATGAATCCTTTCGTTATAATCCCCAATCATGGTCTGACGTGTTTAGGCAGTCAGTAGTACCTACCTCATATCGTCTAGTTGGGAATAAGCTTGTCGCGGTCGATGCTGTTTCCCACGAAAGTAGTCTATTCTCGAGCTCATTTTCTGATATGTTTAGAGAGAAATGTAAGAATATTTTTCATGCATGGTTACATTTTATTTGTTAAGGTTTTCCGAGTTAAATCAATATCCTTATCTGTCTTGATATGCATGTCTTGGTGCAGTGAATCTATCGGCGAATAATCTTCTGTCCAATCAGCAGACTGCTGCCGGTTCCCTTCTGGAGGAAGATCTGTATAAATCTCTTGAAGAGATGGAGGCTGACTCTATACATAATCTCCTTCCTGATGAAGATGACCTATTTTCTGGTGTTGCTGATGAGTTAGAGCAGAATTCTTTTGCTAGGATTAAAGATGACTCGGAAGATTTGGATTTATTTAGTAGCGGTGGTGGCATGGAGCTGGAAGGAGATGAACGTTTAAGTTCGCTGAAAAGAACAAGTGGTTTGGATGGAGATCACGGTTTCTTTGGAGGTTCTAAAGGAAAATTTCCTTTTGTTGAACAGCCTTCTAGGACACTTTTTGTTAGAAACATTAATAGCAGCGTCGAAGACTTTGAGCTGAAGTCTCTATTTGAGGTGCGTCTTTATTCTTTTTCAGCGCTAAATGTTTTCTTAAATTTTCAAGAAACATTTTATACCATTAATCATAAAACGTAAATGACCTGTTATGTTTTATCTGTCAGCAATATGGCGATATCCGAACCATGTATACAGCTTGCAAGCATCGTGGGTTTGTGATGATTTCTTATTTTGATATAAGGTCAGCACAGAATGCAATGCAAACACTACAAAGTAGGCCATTGAGGTCTAGGAAACTAGACATACATTATTCGATTCCGAAGGTATGTTCGTAATAACACGTTCTGTATGCATAATTCAATTGCCATAGTAATATGTGCTTTGCTTTTTTCAATTGTCTCAGTTTCCCACTTTTTATGTTTTTCCGAAAGATGTATCTTAACTCGATTGCATGTTTAGGTCAATGCTCCAGAGAAGGATATTGGCCATGGTACGCTGATGTTATCTGGTCTTGATTCAACCGTTTTAAATGATGAGCTTATACACTATTTTGGATTTTATGGAGAAATTAAAGAAGTAAGTGTGCATTGTTAGTTTTTCTTTTCTTATCTTAGTTGCTTGTAATTTATGAACATAATACAAGATTCCTTAAATGTTATGTTTTTAATTGCAGATCTATGAATATCCCGGAATGAACCACCTCAAATTTGTAGAATTTTATGACGTGCGATCTGCAGAAGCTGCACTTCGGGCATTGAACAGGGTTGAAATTTCTGGAAAACAGATTAAGCTTGAACCTGGCCATCCTAGGTTCGCGAGATGGTGGTTATACCCACTTCTTTTTTCTATTTTTTTCTCCGATTGTTGCACCTCTTTTAACATCTTTTTTTTAACAATTTTCATCAACTTATGTGTGCCTATCTAAGTGATATTTTGTAGATAAATAAGGTTTTATTTTGGATATTCATATTTATTATAGATCTCCTTGATTGAAAAGTAGTTATACTTTCCTTCTAAAAGTTATTTTCTTCCTTTAACAATGATGAAAACCTTGCTTTTGTAGTCTGATGCAACAGTCTTATAAGGTGCAAGATGAAAGAGATCTTGGTCGTAGCATTATTGACAACTTGCAATTAAGACAAAAGCGTAAGATTTTATCCGCCTCAATTTTTTTCCTTCCTCTTCATAGGAAGCAAATGCCGTTCTTGATCTCACTAGACATCATTTTACAGCAATGGTGACTTCTGGAGCAATTGATTCTGCCAGTTTGGAAAATGGATATAACCATAGATTTCAATCTGCAATGCGGCAACAGACTTTGAATGGATCTTTTGATAATTCATTCTTTCATGCCAATTCTGGCATCAACAACACTGCGGGAGGGGCATCTACAGGAAAAGTTTCCGGTGTTTCTGATTCCAGTAACCCTGTCGATGCATTGAAGTTTGCATCTAGTCCAACAACATTTCATACTCATTCTTTACCAGAGTATCATGGAAGTTTAGCTAATGGCAGTCCTTATAACTTTTCAAGCACCATTAGCAACAAGGCTGGTAATATAGGCGCTGGAGTGACAGAAGCTGCTAATGGCAGGCATATTCATGGAATAAGCTCAACTGGGAACTTAGCAGAATTCAATGGAGGTGAGTGTACTCGATGTTTATGCGTTGGATGTTCATTACAAATGTTATTAGTGTTTACATGAATAACTTGAATGGTATCTTATGAAATCTAAAAACTTTACAATCTAAAACCTTGTGTGAAATCTTTCTTTTGTTTAGGATCATCCGGGAACGAGATCCGCGCACATCATGGACTTAATCATATATGGAGCGGCTCCAATTTGCATCAGCAATCGCCATCAAGTAACATTTGGCAGAAAATGCCATCGTCATCATTTGGTAATGGTTCTCCAGGCCTGCCTCAAATGTCAAGCTTTGCTAGAACACCTCCTCATCTGCTGAGAACACAACATTTGGATCATCATGTTGGATCAGCGCCGGTTGTTACAGCCTCTCCCTGGGAAAGGAAAAACTCTTACTTGGGAGAGTCTCCTGATGCGTCTGGTTTTCATGTGAGTTCTCCTGGAAATGGAGGTTTTCATGGTTCTTGGCAAATGCGTTCGATGGACTTTTCTCCTCATAACAACATGTTTTCTCATGTTGGTGGGAATGGTACTGAACTCTCATCCAGTGCTGGGCAGGGCTCGCCTAATCCATTGTCACATATTCTCTATGGGAGACAACCTACGACTACAATGTCGAAATTTGATCCTACCAATGAGCGGATCAAAAACGGTAACGGTTATAGTCGTAGGAGTGAAGCTAACACCATGAGTAGTGCCGACAGAAAACAATATGAACTTGACCTGGGCCGCATAATGCGTGGAGAAGACACTAGAACAACACTTATGATAAAAAACATTCCCAACAAGTATGTTAATAGTCTCCTCACTTTTTCTTTTTTGATCATTTTGCCGCTTATTTCTTTTTCTGTCTACTGCTGAATGTTGCAATGGTAGTATTGTTTTTTTTTAACAGGCCAAAGCAATGGTAGTATTGTTAATTACCTTAAAGTTATTGTTTTATTTTAATAGATTGTTTTAAGATCCGATAATGATTTCAGACGCAATAAAGCATTCAAAATCTTTTCACCGGTTCTTGATTTGACCTATTTTTGATTTTTTGTTATTTTTTGGTAGGTATACTTCAAAGATGCTACTTGTTGCCCTAGATGAAAAATGTCGGGGAACTTATGATTTTCTGTATTTACCAATTGACTTTAAGGCAAGTATTTATTTTTGGTTGGTTGATTCTTTCCTTTTGAGATAAAATCATGAGTATGTTTCTCAATCAATTCTACTATGTTTGCAGAATAAATGTAATGTTGGATATGCATTCATAAATATGACCGATCCTGCTCAAATTATTCCTTTGCACCAGGTTATTTGGAAATGCTTATGCAGTATTAATTTTTGTTATTCATTTATGAGGTGGTGTTTTCGATTGTTTCTTCTTCAATTGTTGTAACTAATAGATAAGAATTGTTTTACAGGCTTTCCATGGTAAAAAATGGGAGAAGTTTAACAGTGAGAAAGTTGCATCACTTGCGTATGCTCGAATTCAAGGAAGAACTTCTCTTATTGCTCATTTCCAGAATTCAAGCCTGATGAATGAAGATAAACGTTGCCGCCCTATTCTCTTCCAGACAGAAGGACCAAATGCTGGCGATATGGTAAACCAACTAGTTCTTTTATCAAAGCTACTGAATTACTGCTATGCTTCTCTAGATCTGCTTTTGATATGATTTCCGTGTCCTCGTTGCACCAATTGAAGTATAATGCATACTTTCTCACTGACATCTTAAATACTATTCTCTTTTATGCTCGGCTATCGATATTTAATGTTATCATGTTAGGCATCTATATAACTTATATTTTGTTATAAAATGCTATAAAACAGTTTGACTTTATTTTATCTTTTTTTTTACAGTACTTTATTTTATCTTTTGTTATTGATATAGCTTATACATAAGCACTTATATGATAAGCTATAAACGCTTAATTAAGTTGTTTATCCAAATAGAGCCTATATCTTTCACATAAATCTCGCAAACATAAATCTTGGTGATAGGTTATATAGCTAACTAATATCATTGTCTCTACAGGAGCCTTTCCCCATTGGAGCCAATGTTAGAGTGAGACCTGGAAAATCTCGCAATGCTGGCTACGAGGAGAATCGCAACCAAGCTCCTCCTTCAACTTTAACAAACGGAGAAGAGTCGTATGCAAATGGAAACTCCGACTGAAATTGCATGGAGGCAGGCAGGCACTAACTGTTCAATATTGCACCATATATAATATGTCATGATATCATCAACCCCCATGTATATTGACATGAGGAAAAGGGGCTCAGAATTTTTTTGCCTTTAGGAGAGAAGCCTGACTCAAAGTTTTCGGAAAGTGAGGTACATAACCAACCAGAATGAAGTTACTGTCTAGTATTATTTTGTTAAAATTTTTGCATGGCGTAACTGAACCGAGGCTCGAAATTTTGGCAAGCTGTGAATACATTTTGTAGTTCACATTCATCGTGCGCGGTTCAAGGGTACTTGGCTGATTTTGTTGTGCATTATTGTGTTGTTCATAATGTACTATTTATTTTTACTTGATTCTGGAGTTTTTGTACTCTTCAAGGGTCAGTTTTTGTCCTTAGATTTAAAAATCATTGTTGAGGATTATATTTTAATTGCAACATTTTTAGTTACTATATGTTAGAACTTTACTATTTCGGATTATATTGCTATATCTCTTCCAAATGTTTGGTTCTCTTATTATCCTAATTTTTAGTTACTATATGTTAGAACTTCAAGGTTTTTTTTTTTTTTTTTAATTTATAAAATTCTATAAAGGTTTTAAAAGCTTTTATTTCATGTTACCCATGTTTCAAAATAATATATCATTGATGTATCATTAATTTTATATATATCCAAGATAATTACACTTGGATGAATCTAACCACTAAATTTAAAAAAAAATAATCAAAGTTTTATGTATCAAAAACGTTTTATTAAATTTACTATTTTGAAAATAAATTTACCAAAATAGTTTTTAGTTTTTCATGTTTAAAACAATTTTTATAACCAACATTACCAAACAGATTTTGTTTCATTTGTTTGGAAAACTGTTTCTGAAAATTGATTTATATAAGAGTATATAAAACCAAATCAAACATGCCCCAAATATTTTTTAATTTTTTTTATCAAACAGAAATTTTTAACACAATATCCCTAAAAAAATTGGTAGTTATAAGAATTTTTGAAAATGTTTAAAATCCTAGAAGAATTTACTTTACTACCTTCTCATTTTTTTTTTCCTATAGTATAGTTTAGTTGGTAGATACATTTCTATATATATGGATTACGGTTCAAACATCTGGCACTTTATTTATTCAATGGTAAAATATTAACCATTAAAATTTGACAAAAAAGAACCTCTCGCGACTTTAACTATTAGGGGGTGTTTGTTTCACGGTTGAATATTTTATTCCCAGGAATAATTTTTCCAGGAAATAATGACGGGTATTTTATTCCTTGGTATTTCAAAAAAAATGTGTTTGGTTAATAAATGGTATGTTCCTGGGAGTTATTTCTATGAGTGGGTATGTAGGTAGTTATTTTCATTTTATTCCCATGTTCATGGGAATCTTTCATTCCCACCCATTTTCTTGGGATTAAAATCATGGGAAAGTGGAGGTTATTTTCTTCCTGGGAATGTTTTATTCCTGGAAGTTAATTTTTTAACTTTGTAACAAACGTAGGAATCTATACTTGTAACTTCTACATTTCAAGGAATAACTTTTCCAACCATGAAACAAACACCCCCTTAAGGTTCTTTTTTGTCAAATTTGACAAAATAGTACCACATTCTCACTTAAAAATTACTATTTCATCAAAATAGTTAAAGTTGTGAGAATTTATCTTAGGAGAAAACTTATGTACCGTTCCATACATGCTGTGCACATTGTTCCTCGCATAAAATGTAAAATAACTGTCCATATTTTTCTGTGAGACCCACTTGTTCAGTATATGAGTTTTGTCCTTTATCTTATTCTATGAATCTTTATGGCTAAGAATAAATATTTTTCAATCTTGTAAAAAACAGTTTTTAAACTTGGACCAGTTAGATGGGTAGTGAGGGTATGCAAGTCGGACAACTAGGATAAGATTTTGAAAATTTCTATATTTTGCTATCAAAGGAGTGCTTTCATTCCCGCCACCCGCTTTTATAATTGGGTGTTCCTTACCGGCATCTCAAGAAAAAATCAAGAAACGCGCTGTGATCTGTGGCCAGACCGGTAAAAACCAATGCGGCTTGATGTATTTTGGGGAACTTTTTCCTAGACATGAAACAACCTGCTATGGCCGATGAGCCGATCACACAAATGGACTCGGCCGAGTCGGCCCGCTTATTTTAGCCATATGTATCCATATTTAGTAGTTTCACATATTTAAATCAAAATTTATAAGTTCTAGAACTTGAACAAAACACTCGAGTATTAGAAGTTCACATAGATGCATTTTTTGGATTTTCAGAAATGAAAAATGCCTTGTTTCTTTTTCGTCAAAAAAGAAAAAAGAAGAAGAAATGAGAATATTTTTGGGCTTGAATTTTTACAGCCGGCCCATACTTGTCTTACGTTATTTTAGTGGGCAGTTACAGTTAGTTACTTACTGCGAATAATCCGGGCGCGTATTAGTTAACCGTTTTTAACCACGATGAGTAACGTAACGTGTGCGCCTCTTTCGGTTCTTTTTAAACTTTGCCATTATCCGCTAACGTTATATTATTACTAAGTAACTGCCCATAACACAACACATACCAAATGATAGAAAAGAAAATGGTACTATCTCATCATCACCAAGAACAAGAACAAGAACTGCATCCATTAACAAGAACAAGAGAGGAACATCATCAAGAACAACAAAACAGCAATGTTACTAGTAGTTTCGACGAACAGGAGGAAGCATTGCTTGCTCTCGTCGAACACCGCCATTATCAAGTCAGGAAGCTCCGTTACTGTGTTTCCACTTACACTGCCAAGGTACGTTCCTCATTTTCCTTTTCAATTTCTTGTTACTTCCTTTGCTTTACTACTTTCTTGCTACCTATTATACATATCAATCATCATCATTGTAACCGTATCAAGGACAGCGTCGAATGATTTCAGACGTTCAATTAAATCTTCTTACAAAAAATATTAAAATTTCCCCAAATTTCAAAATGCTTCAAATCTCCTGATAAATCTTATTTTTAACCATCTCTAAACTTTGTATTTAAGTATCTCTCAATCAATATTTACGAGACTCTACTATAATGGATAAAGAGTGTAGTGACACTATGGTTCCATTTTCTTTTTTAGTTTTCAAAAATTTAGGGTGAGGGGTTGGTGCCCCAGTCCAAGGCAAAAAAGACCTAATTAGATTTCCCTCCCTCCAAAGACACTAGTGGGTCTCAAACCTAAGACCTCTCGGATTCAAACCTGTCTTTTTGCCACTAGACCAAACCTTCGGAGTTACACGATGGTTCCATTTAGTATAGTTTGTGAAAATTAAAAATAATTTCTTGCTGCAACAATCACAATCACACTGACCACAACAATCACAATCACACTGACCGCGTCTGCAACTGCAATTTAAAACCATGTTACATTACTTGTGTCAACAAAAACAGTTGCATTATTACTTGCTTATTGTTTTATTGAAATAAATATATAGGAATTGGATTTCTTGTAACTATGTGACAGAGTTAGAGATCCTGACCATCCAATCCCAAATCAGTGTTTGAAATTGTTTAACATTAATTTTTTCACCGAGTAATATGAACCGTATAATATAATCTCAACTCAATGACCGAGATCTCCTATGGCATGTAAGGCAATTCAGGGTCCCTATAAAAACAAACTAGTATGTATGTTCAGTTCGCAAATACTTCATCAGATATGTTTAGTTGCATCATTTTAAAATGGATTAAAAATCTCTGCATTGAAAATTGGAAATTGTTATCTGATTGTTTGTATGTGAAAGTTTTGCAGCTTAGGGAAGCAGAAGAGAGGTTACGAAGTTCTGAATCCAAATTGGCTTTGTTTCAAGGTAAGACTAATGGAAAGACAAAACATGGATCAAACAGTTTCAATCATAAAAATGAAACTCCTTCCAAAATCCATCATCAACCAAAGCCTCAAAGCGCACGGTTACCAGATTCTGCAAAAGCTTCAATAAATTATAATTATTATGAAGCTAACCGATCAACTTTTAGTACTCAGAGACTTCCTACTGAGAAGGATGATTTCAGAGGAACTAAAAGGAAGTTTGGTAAGACATTCATCTCGAGGGTAGCTAAGTCACTTTATAAAATTTGCACAGAAATTTCTGGTTGAAGGTGTGTCCGAGTGTTTGGCACGTGCATTTCCGTGATCAACATTTGTACAACACTGACACCGTCCATTTACTTTCTCAAATGATTACTAGTGTTTGTATATCAATGTCAGTATATATACTTGTGACTTGTGAGTACATATCATAGGTCTTTATTAGCTTTTAGATATATTTGGACATGTCATTTCCATAACCATTACTAGGCCTATATGTATGTACTTGCTTCTATGTTATTCAGCTAAGTTAAGCAATCATTTGTTTTGTTTGTTAACAGAAATTAAGGGGCAAAAGGATTTGGTTCCTTTCATAGGTAAATGGTCTTTTGCACAATCAGTGAACTATGGAACAAGAAGCTACATATCAAGTCTACACAACAAGAGATTGAGAAATCTTGCTCTCTGTCCTGTGAATGATCAGCATTTTGTGACTAGGTAACATAAGATTTTAAATTGCAGTTACGATTACATTGTGATCCATTATATTACAAAAGCCACAGTTACAGCTCTGTAGCCATCCAAAATCTATATATTGCGGCCTCAAATTGCAGTTGTGGAGCGTGGACGACTATTGAATTTGTCCTTTTTTTCTAATTCTTGTCTCACTTATCGCTTGTTAATTATATCTTCTCATTTAGCCAAAGACATTGCACGTAGTTGTTGAAAATTAGCGGTTTAAATTTTAAAATCTCTTTTTATCTTCGGAGATTTGGCCATATGAATATATTGGAAATGGAAAATATAACTTATTCTTTGTTAAAATTTCAATTTCAGGTAAAATAAGTTTCTGGTGAATACAAGATTGTTATATTCTCATGAGTCTGATCTGATGCTAAAATAAGTTTCTTCTTTTGGGAATGCTTGCAGTGCTTTGGATGGAGTGGTTCGCTTGTGGGAAGTTCACTCTCGAGGGTATATCTTAGTTTTTATTTTGAGCCTTTAAATATTGCTATCACATTTTAATATATTTTTTTGATTTTTGATTTCATATTGATTTGTAGACCAACAGTTAATCTGCTTAGCACTACTGCTTGTGCAACTGTAGAGCAGAAGAGGTGGCCCGAAGATATAGCTTGGCATCCAGATGGAAAGAGCCTTTTTTCAGTATATAGTGCTGATAGTCAAGACTCTCAAGTATCGGTTACAAAATTTAAAGAAGGTGAAAGGGTAAGAATCTTAAGACTTGTGATGCAAGTATTGTTCTATAGCTTAGGTGCAGCAGTTTAGAGAAGGGTTTTAAATAGTGATTACGGCAATGCTTGTGATTCCGTTGTGATCTTTGATATTGCGGAGAATCACAATAAAATGCGGAGACGCAACCTGAGTCGCAGACCTTTATTTAAAATCCTGATTTGAGTTTATGTGTGTAATTGACAGAGTGCACAAGTCAGTTTCTTGGAAGACAAGCCTCATGTTAAGGGTGCTATCAATAGCATTGTTTTTCTGCCATGGGAAAAAACCTGTTTTGCAACAGCAGCAACTCATAGTGTTATGGTATGGAGTGAAAATGCTGAGAAAAAATGGAAGCCAAAAGCATTGCATAGTAATTTTCATACTTCTGCGGTCATGGGAGTTGCTGGTGTTCAGCACAAGAAAATTGTGTTGTCTGTTGGTAAAGACAGAAGAATTTTGGGGTACAATGCTGAAGAAGGAAAACAAGAATTCATGCTTCAGGTTGATAGTAAATGCTTGAGTATCTTGCCAAATCCATGCGACTTCAATTTGTTCATGGTTCAAACCGGGTAAATTACATCTTCCTTATTGCATAATCCATTTGATTAACTTTGCTTCTATACCTTACACAAGCTTCATTTTATTGTCTGTCTTATTTTGTTTGGTTTGTTGCAGGACTCATGATAAGCAACTTCGACTATTTGATATTAGATTGAAGCAGAAAGAGGTTCATGCATTTGGATGGAAGCAAGAAAGCAGTGATACACAATCAGCTCTGGTAAATCAAGATTGGTCTCAAAATGGACTTTACATAACATCTGGTTCAGCTGATCCATTAATTCACATATTTGATATTAGATATAATGGTCACAAGCCTTCTCAATCTATTGAAGCTCATAAAAAACGAGTTTTCAAAGCCATGTGGCATCAGTCTCTTCCACTTCTCATTTCCATATCATCTGATCTCAACATTGGATTACACAAGTTTGTGTAGAACAATATCTTGCCGATGCTCGAAAGACTTAAATGCAGTTCTAATCGCTTTTGCCAAAATAATTATGGCGATACATTGCATGCTGTTGTACTTTAAGCTTTTAAGGTGTCAACAAAAAGCATGTCAAGCAACATTTCTATGAATGCTTCTTCCACGCGGACATACACAATCATGTTTTTGGTTGTTACTGTAGTCTTGTAATGTAATGTAATGATTACAAATTCAAACTAACTATTATATTTCTAACAGGCCGTAAAAGGAAGTTATAGTATCAAATATTGATTGATATTGATGTGGCAAATTATGCCATTGAAAAATGTCTCTATTGTGTGATCTTGTGTGGACTAAATTTGTTTCGCGGAAATATCTCTTCAAAAAAATAAATAATAATATTAATAACGTTTTACTCATAAAGTAAATATGGTGAATATTTGGAAAATTAACTTCTTTTGTAATATTTTGAATATAGTGTTTAGTTGATCCGACATTAGTTGTATTGTGTCAAATAATGTGTTTCAATATGCTTAACGAAGACTAATTCCCTCGATATAACTAAGATTTATTTAAGAGGCTGACCTCTCAAAAAATATTTTCCCAAATGCACCGACCTGGGATCAAATAGTTAAAGGGTCCAAATATATATCACTTGTGTCATAAATGTTTAGACTCAAACACTGCAATGCTAACTTTAAGATAAAATCAATTATAAAAAAAAATTAATTCTCTTTTTTTTTTTTTTGACAAAAAAATCAATTCCTTCTCCCAATGTGGAATCAAATTCTCTTTAAAAGTAACCAAACATGTGAAAATCAATTTACACCTCCAAAATCCATTATTCCTCCTCCAAATGCAGAATCAAATATAAAACTAAATTCATGTGTTTAGTGGCGGCACAACTCAAATGTCAAATGTTTGTTTTAAAGTTGATCTTCATAATTGGTGGAGCTGATGCACTTGTGTTTGTTGACTTTAATAAAATTATTTATAGTTATTGAAAAACATTATCAAGATTCTCTTTGTATGAAGATAATCAGTTGAGAGGACCAGATGAAACACATTGTTCTTCAGCTTATGATGATCCTGTTTGGTCCAAAAAAGTAACAGAGTTAGATTAAAACCTGCAACTTTCAATTTCAAAAACCTTAAGGTTAATCAATTTGACTCAGGACAATACCAGATTAATATTCATCAAAAGTCTAAACAAAATTACCTTATTCAAAAGTGATTTTGCACCTCAAACATGTTCCTTACTCGTAGTATTTTTAGACAGTTATTACACATAATATGACATGGTTAAATATATATAGATCTATAATCCACTAGTGGTAAATAGTCCCTTATAGGTGTCGGTTGAATTATCATAACCAAAGGCGAACTTGACATAAATGGTGGTATGACAGTTTCGAATAGACCCTAATTTTTCAGATTTAGTCCTTGTAGCAGGGTTCCAAAAATACAATGAATGCTCTTTATAATCATTGGACATATAATGACAATCGTGCAAGCATATCAATCCGTTACATGAACCCACAATACAATAGAGGTCATTGGAATGAAATCGACGGTAAGGATCGTCGGTTAGCGTGACTGTGTTTTTTGTACTTTTAAGCAAACTAGACACCGACCCGTGCTATCGCACGGGTTTTGTAGATTTTTATATATTATATAAAAAGAATTATAATAAATTTTTTAAAATAAATGACACAATCAAATCTGTCATTTAAAATCAGTCCAAACTGACTCATCTCAGCGTATAATAAAACCACTCAAGCACCATATTGAATATTATAAAAATCACGTAATGCAGACCATCCATGTTTAAAATATATGTTGCCATTAATTTTTTCAACTAAAATTTCAAATTGATTTCTGTTTAAATCAATAAGGGTGTGTTTAGTAGGAGAGAAAATGAGAAGAGAGAAATAGACACACGAAACCAATGGATCCAAATACATGCATTAGTTTCCGTGTTTCTATTTCTCTCTTATCATTTTCTCTCCTACCAAGCAAAGGTTAAATGTAGCATAACGATGTACGTTGTTGTCACCAAAATCAGATGCAAACATTTTTTGTAACATGACTGCGCCATAAAATAAAAATAATAACAATGTTAAATCTCTACCAATGTGAAATACTCAAATATAATCAAATACATTCGGTTAAAATAAAAGATATATTTAATTATTTTACAATGGTGAAACTCAACATAATAAGTTCGATATTTGATCCGACAATGATTGACGTACTTCTCTACGTCAGTTATTGAATATGGATTCAATGGTGCTATGTATAAAAAAAGTCAGTTATTAGATATGAATTCAATGATGTTATGTGTAAAAAAGAAAGAAAGTAGTAAATATAAAATGCGGCGAGAATGAATAATTATAGTATATAAAATATAAAAGCGCAAGTTGAAATTAAATATTTTGATCAGTCATAGTAGCAATAAAAACACAAATTTGTGATAGCTAAACTTGAGATATATATAGAGAAAAATATAAAACACGGCGAGAATGAATAGTTAGAGTAAAAATTTATGAAAGCTAAACTTGAGATATATATAGAGAAAAAACAAAGCATATGCAATTAATATTCATAACATATCGTTATAAAATAAAAATTGATTTCTATTTAAACAAATTAAATATTTGCATGGCAGCGAAATATTAAATTATATATTGTTGTGACACGTTATGGGTTCGATTTCTACTAAGGCAGGTGTATAAAACAATTGGAGACTTAGAAAAAAAATTGAACATGTATTATTGAAAAAATTGATTGGATTTCATATTCAATACACGTTGGTTGCAAAAATATTACAAATTGATTGATATGTCATAGTGGTTAATATATGAAGCATTTACAAAAAGGTCATAAGTTCAACTCTTGCTGAGAACATTTTTTAATAATTAAATTAGGGTTAAATTAGGGTTACTTTGAGACTTAACAACTTTTATATATATAATGATGACTGACAGAGAAGGGTAAGATATTAGCCGAGGGGGAAGAGTAAAGTATGAAGTGTGTATTACACGGAGAGTGCATAAGGTGCATTTTGACGAAGATTGGATCGGAGATGAGAGTGTTCCATGAGTTATTGACGCACTTCATCCGCATCAGAGATTTCACTGTAAGCAATGATAAGATTTCGTAAATAAGTTCTTCGGTAATGGTTATGGGCGATGCCGCCACTTTGGAGGGAGGAGGGATATTCATTACAACTGTGCAGATGTTGAAGACCAAAGTGAAACCCTTAGAAATTTGGAAAATTACGTAGCAACAACAAAACTTGCCAATTACTCTATCTCCAGTTCTATATATATATCTACTATAACAATAATAATAAAGTTAATTACTCACAAACTTCCATTAATCTACTATAACATAACAATATAACAATAATAACAATAATAAAGTTAATTACTCACAAACTTCCATTAATACCCTCATATTATCTAACAAACTCACTAATTTTGTGGGCATATATGTCATTTTTGCAAGTTACTATGATTAGGCAGATTTTAAATTTTATTTAATAATAACTTTTCAGTTCCCAAGTTTGACAAATATAGGCCCCAAGTATTGAAAACATCAAAATTGAAGTACAACTCTGATTTTTTTTTTAATAATAGATACTTTTATTATAAACCTTTTTCAGGTTGAATGATTTTGTTGCAGCTAAATTCAATATTGTGAAGTTTGAAAGAATAATGTTTATGCAACATAAACAAAAAAAAAGTAATGATCATGCAGCTTGAAAGAAACTCTTACTCGAGTTAAAATTTAAATATATATTAATGTAAATAAAAGATTAAACATATTATAAGCAAAAGAATTCCTTTCATATATTATTTTTTTTATCAAAAAAAAAATAAAAAAAAATAATATATGAAAGGAATTCTTTTGTAACAAAGAATAATTCTTATTAACTAAGAATAAAAAAAAATAGTAACAAAGTGAATGTTTTCGTATAAAGATGTATTATAATTTTAATAAAATAAATTACTATATATATATATATAGAGTTAAATATATTTTAGTCTATATAAATATATCGGTTTTTATTTACATCGGATCGGTCAAACTCTAGATTATCGGTTCTCCTTAAATCATGGGATTAATAAAAAAAATATCAACTTTTATTTTTAATCTATTCAAAAATGTCCTTCCTACGTTGATCATAATTTCAATTTTATGACATATTATTATTATTGTTAAAACCTTAAAATTTTATTACTTTAACAATTTATTAAACTAATAATAGTTTAAGTATTGTCAACGGGAGTCACTACAAATAATATGTTTCTGCAGGAGTTTCAAATTTTTATCATTCTGAGACAAAACAAAAATTATTTTCCCAAATACAAGCACACAATAATTTGCAACGGGAGAGATGCATATATTTAATGAAAATACCATATTAATGTTGGTTTTAAACTCATAACCTCCACAAAAAAAAACTCATAAGTTTTTAAGAATTCATCGACTTTCGCACGGGTCTTTTCCTAGTATATAAGTAAAATTTAATCTTTACATTAAAAAATAATGTATCTTTTCATTCCAAAAAAAATAAAAAAAATTTATACAAAAAAATATAATGTATCTAGATACATTATTTTTTAATGAATCTAGAAAGTCAAAATATTACTTATATAATCGGAGGGAGTATAATTATATCGCCTTTAATTATTGTTTTTTATCCGAGCCGGCAGGACTGTGGCGCCGGCGCGCGTTTGATATTCAAGAGCAATGTGTGGTCTTCCCGTCTACAAATATGTACACCTTTAATTACTATCGTGGATTGTTCGTATTTGTATTGCTTATTTATTTATTTTTTGGTTAATCCATATTTTAGTCTCTGGCATATAAGTAAAGTCTATATTTTTTTAGGTTAATTGATATTTTAAAGTGAATTTTTCAATACATATATCATATGGACTCGTATCGATACAACGCTGATGTAGTTAACAAGTGACAAACATTTAATGCAGATTTTAGTTCTTTATTAAGGTTTCTATTTTAAGCACTACTTTTTAATATTTAGAAATATATCTTTCACATAAATATTTTAATTCATAAGTTATTAAAACATCTACCTAACTGTTTGATTAAAATGTTTGTATCATAGTGTCATTATAATTCCTAGGATCATTAGTCACAACCACGAGAATTAGAAAAGCTCATAATAGAGTGGAATTGGCATATGCCTACTAATTTATGACGTGTTATTAATTAAATGTTGTCATTAGTAGAGTAGACAATAGAAGGGCCGCTCTAAATATACGAGCTCCAATGCTGCTATGAGAAGATATAAACTTGCCAGGTTGGAGTGGAGCAAAAGAGTAGCTCCTTGCCAGCAGACAGCAGTTAAAAATTCTACACTGGTTCAATTTGATTCGTTCATTGGATGAAGACTATTGAGAGTTGGAACATGATGAACTATCACCGGTCAAGATTACAAGGATGATGGGAACCTTGGTATTATGATTTTATACAATTACCTCGCGGACAAGTTCATATCAGAGTATGCCACTTGCATCTTTATGTATCCTTCAAATCAGAGTGACCGTTAATTATTAATGTTAGATAAAAGAAATGTAGCAGTTAATACAAAAACATCTAAATATTGTCAAGATAAAGAGACTCATTAATAGAAAAGTTTTTATTTTTTTAATTTTTATATATTCTCATTAAAATAAAAGTTATGATTGATGGAAATATAAATATTTCATTCTTCTCACGATTTATGCATGCATTCTCGAGTAAAGAAGCACTCCATCTTCCGATTATTATTCCAATCCAATCACCCTTTCTCCTATGTCCTCATTCGCAATGCCACCAACTTCTCCTTGGTCATGACAACTTTGTCCCTTCTATTCGGACTCCTTTCACTTCTTCAATATAGCCATCAATATCAATCTCACGAACTTTGTCTCCATTGAGCATCACGGCATATGTGAGTTTCACAACAAAATTTTCGCTTTGCGTCAAAATTCCACTCCAACCCCGTCATCCCTGCCATTGACTTCTCCTTTGACACGAAATACAATTGTTTCTTTCTAGTCTACAAGACTACGACCTCACGAAGCATTAGAAGGATTTTAGTTATTAAAATAGTAAAACTCATCTTAAACATTACGGTCTTCATCAACTATCATATATTTAAAAATATTCAATCTTGAAAATTTTTACCATTAAAACACTCATTAGAGTGGACACAAACACAATCATAAACAAACGAGAAATAGAGATAGGATTGTAGGTAACTAATGTAAGAATATAACTTCTCCTTTTATTTTATCTGTAACAACTTTTTACCATCAATTAATCATCAACAAACTTAAAAATAATATCAACTTTGTAGTTAATAATATTTTATAAATATTTGTCAAAAAATATATTTTATAAATATAAAAATAAATCACTACATCTAATAGAATTTACTACTCCCCTCCGGTCCAATGTATAAGGAACAATTTGGAAAAAAATTTGGTCCTTTATATAAGAAACAACTTATAAATTTATGCTTTATTAATTAAATATTTTCATTTCTACCATAATTAAATATCCTTGTGAATATCAAAAGTCACATTGGAATTAAGCATAGTGGTGTATGTAGATAATTACAAGAGAGAAGTATAAATTAATACACCAAGGTTATTTTTGGAATAGACAAAAAGATTTAAAATTTTTAATTAAAAAAATAAGGTTTTTTGATCTGTGTGTTTTTTCCAAATTGTTCCTATACATTGGACCGGAGGGAGGATTAACCATACCTATCAAGTCCAACTTATTTTTTTCTTTACTTAAAAGTTTGTCAAAAGTGTTCAATTAATATCCATAAATAGAAAAACGCGTTTTTTTTTTTCCTTTCAACTTCTACTACACACACAAAAGAAAATAAATGTAATTTTAGCAAGTTGCTTGGAAGCATATTATAAATAGAAAAATAAAGGATATTCAATGTCCTGTTTTCTCGAAGCACTACTACTAATTTCAATTTCATTTTCAATTTGTCGTCTTCGTCTTCTTTAGTCTTTACAGTATCTTTCCTTTCAATTCATGGGAAATTGCTGCTCCGATTACGCCGGTGCTCGCACCGCCATCGGTGGAACTGCCGGCAGTCTACTCAATCAAACAAACGACGCCGTTGATAACTTCTTCAAGTCTCGTGGCTACCAAGGTCTCTTCTCTCAGATCGAGGTCAGGATCTTCTTCACTACGCTACAATACAAACAACTTCAATTCTTGTAATAATCGCATCGCATCTACTAGTTCATTAATTTAAAACTGCTTTTTCTAATTCGCAGTTGTCGTTTTCTGCTTCTGGTTTGCGTGATCGAGATGTGCTCTCTAAGGTTTGTCGTTTTAGCTCTTTCATTCATCAATTCAATCTTAAGCTCGTTTAGTGCTTCTCATAGCCTTAATTAATCTTTGTACTATAGTATATTATGATTATTTATTATTAATTGTTAATTAATAAAGGAAACATTAAACAAATGAACAAATTTAGCATGGCATTGAAACCTGTGCACATATAATTAGTTAAGATATAAGATAAGGAGATCAAGGCGTAGTGTTGAAGTAAACTTCTAAGCATTTCATTATTATTATGTGATTGTATTTTACTTCTAGAAATCACAAAGGGAGCATTTAACTATTGAGATCATGAACCACAATGTCAATACATATAGGCTATAGCTCAGATTTGAGATGGACGTTGTCAAGTCTAAAAATGTGATGAGTTGTGTCGTGTGTTTTAATTGTATTGTATCATATTGTTATTATAATTTCCTTTTTGGAAGAGAAACATGTGAAGGATCTAATCGTAACTGAATGAGCTGTGAAGTAGTGATGGAGTATCCATTCATATGAGTAGATGTTTTTCTTGAGTAATAAGATGATAGCGGATTGGGATATGTTGTGTTTGAAAAAGAAATTAGTACTTCTCAAATAGTGGCTATATTGGTGTTATAGTGTAGTGCAATTTTAATGAACTGTTATTGCTGGTATAAAGTGTACTTAAATAGCGACTATAGCAGTGCTATAACAATGTGTCGTAGCAAAATTTGAGCATTCCGCAGTCAAAATGTAGTCCCGAAGTTTTGTCATTAAGTTTTAACTCTTTCATTCATGAATCTCAAGCTCATTTAGTTCTTCCCGTAGCTTTATTCTTATTATTTATTGTTATTATTGCTAATAATAATAATAATAATAAATTAAGGAGAAACTGAACAACTAGAGAAATTTAGCTTGTGAAGACCACAGAAAATCCAGATCAAAAAGAAAATTCAGGCCATAATGAAGTGCAATTAATTCACTTGGAGCAAAAAATATGCAGTCTTTTCTATTCATAAAATGATTTACAGTGAGGAAAATTGGAATGTATTATCTCAAACACGAAAAAGGAAAAACACAAGAACTCTCCCCTTTTCATCCACACAAGAAGAAAATATGGTTGTGGAGTAGCGTTACATCATTGTAGCAGGTGAAAGTATATTGAACTACTAGACCTTATTAACATAGTTCAAAAAACACAACAGACGGATCGGGGGCTGCTGAAAATTGTCCCTTTGTTATACTGATTGTGATCCTTTAAATAAGATGTTATGCTTTTAATGGCTAATATTCTCATTATTCAGCTGTATGATTTATGTGTAAATGTTCCATGCTGTAGAGTGATCCAATAATGGTTCTTTATGCAAAAGGGAAAAATGGAGCACTTGAGGAAATTGGCCGGACAGAAGTAGTTTTGAATTCGTTGAATCCAACATGGATTACTAAACAAACTCTCACTTATCATTTCGAGGTTGTTCAGGTTTTAGTGTAAGTTTAGACGTTGGTGTTCTTACTTCTAACATGGCATATAAGCGTTTTGTTGTTTCACCAGGAATTGTTCTGTAAATTTCTTTCATCACAGGTTTCGTGTTTATGACGTTGATACTCAATTTCACAACGCAGACGTGAAGGTATGAAGTTTAATATGTTCTGCAAATTAAGTTTTTCATAGCTAGACATTTTGATATATACTTTTTTCATTGAAAAATAAAATAGCCTACTACTTACTGTTTCTGAGAAATTTTCTTTTTGCTAAGATAACTGACCCAATTATTTTAAGAATCTTCCAATTTTTATTCTTATTTTAATAAAAGAATCTTCTAATCTAATCTATTATTTTATGGACTGCAAAAAGTGTAAATATGTTGATATCATATTATCACATGGCAGTTTATGTTTGTGCAAAATTTGTAAATATGTTGATTTCAAAATTACTTTTAGTGGATCAATTTATGTTTGTGCATGCTATTTATGGTTCACCTTTTTTAGTTCAAGATTTTATTTAATGCGGACAATTTGCATGCAAAATGCTGCTGTGCTACCCTTTATGTATGAATGTAAGTTTATAGTTCTGCAGTGTTTTAGGAGAGAAGTAAAATTTTGTGCATGTTTAATAAACATGAAGCATGGACTATGATTTTTTGGTTACTGTTATTTACACAATCAGGTTTCTCACATTCCCCTCACAGCTTTTTTTGTGATTCACTAGAAACAACTAAACCACACTTAAAGTTTATTTCTTAATGTTTCAGATTCTGCACAATCTTCTCGTAAGGTTGTGCAACAACCATTTCCAAGATATTAATTTTCAATGTGGACTTGTTGCTTGTTTGATAGATATGATAACACGTTGAACAATCTTCTTGTAAGGTTGTGCAACAATCATTTCCAAGATATTAATTTGCTATGTGGACTTGTTGCTTGTTCGGTAGATATGATAACATGTTGATTACGCACGAGTATAAAAGTTCAAATTGTAACTATTTGGTTGACTTTTGCAGATACTTAAGCTAGAAGAACAACAATTTCTAGGTGAGGCAACATGTGCATTATCTGAGGTAATTTAGATACTGTTCACCTTTTCGGCAATTGGTAGTATAAAAATTCACTACACTCTCAATGGAGCTGTATCTTTACAAATAATCACTATTTAACACTATTATTGTTTTCCTCTATTTATGGTGATAAAAAATGCATGACTTTTCAGTTTTTATAATATTAGGTAACTACCATGCATATTGTAATTATTGAACCCAAGAAGAACATACTCAAAATATTCTTCCCTATGTATTACTTAAAATATATTAGAATCCCAACAAGTGTACCATCAACAATAACAATTTGACCTATGCAGATAATTACAAAGTCGGATGGATCATTGACATTAGATTTACTCAGACAAGATTCTATCAGATCGGGCGACTCCCAAAAATGTGGGAAGCTCAAAGTGCATGCTGAGGAATGTGTTGGCTCAAAGACAACAGTAGAGTTGATACTCAGGTGTTCAGATTTGGAATATAGGGATCTCTTCTCAAAGAGTGTAAGTGTTTTTTATTGGTGTTGCTATTGTTAAGCCTTATGAGGATCATCAATTATTACATAAAATGTGTTTTTCTTTGTCTTGAAGGATCCCTTTTTATTAGTATCAAAAGTTGTGGAAAGTGGTGCCCATATTCCAATTTGCAAAACAGAAGCTATAAAGAATGATCACAGCCCAACGTGGAAGCCAGTGTTTTTGAATGTACAACAAGTAGGAAGCAAGGTATAAAACTTGAATTTGACTCCTCTAAAGTGCGGTGTATACTTAAAATAAATGTGCAATTATAACGATTGGCTGGATAATCAACAATATTAATGACATTATAGTCTATTATAAATGTGCATATATGTTACTACAATCTTAGCCACTCTTTTCCAAAAAACATTTATAATTTTTTATAATAGAGTGAAGCTATCTCATTTTTGGGTGTAAGTTTTTGCACATCATGGTAAAGACATACCGGCTTAGTTGAAGCTATCTCATTTTTATTAAAACTTGAATTTGACTCCTCTAAAGTGCGGTGTATACTTAAAATAAATGTGCAATTATAACGATTGGCTGGATAATCAACAATATTAACGACATTATAGTCTATTATAAATGTGCATATATGTTACTACAATCTTAGCCACTCTTTTCCAAAAAACATTTATAATTTTTTATAATAGAGTGAAGCTATCTCATTTTTGGGTGTAATTTTTTGCACATCATGGTAAAGACATACCGGCTTAGTTGAAGCTATCTCATTTTTATTAAATGCAGGAAAGTCCCTTGATAATAGAGTGCTACAACTTTAATACCAATGGCAAACATGATTTGTTGGGGTAATTTTTGCCTGCCTGTTTGTCCTTTTGTCCCTTAAATCTATTTCTGGGCTTAAATGAATGCTAGAGCTGTTTATCCTATTTTATCAGAAAAGTGCAGACATCTTTGGTGGAGTTGGAGAAGCTCTATTCTGGTGGCCAAGGAGAAAATTTATTTTTGTCTGCTTCCGTGGGTCATGATTCTCAGACCAAGGTTTTATTATATTAAATGTTTATCTCTTTCAATCATGAATTCCTATATCTTTCCCTAAAATAATATTTAACTATGACAAAGGTATTAAAGAGCCGGCTATTTGTGGACAAATTTTCTGAAAATATCCAATATACTTTCCTGGATTACTTGGCTGGGGGATTTGAATTGAACTTCATGGTGGCCATTGATTTTACAGGTACTCCATATATCCTTAAGCTTGATGTACCTAATTATTTTCTGGATTGTAATACTAATAAGTATTTTCATCAATGTTTTGTTTACAATGATTGCAAGTGATGGGAATGAGATAATAATATCTATGATTATTATATTTGTAATATGGGAATTTATTTTTAGTTATTTGTTTATATGCTATCTTTCCTTGTAAATTTCCAGTAGACCCTATTCCCCCTTTCTTCGGCCAGTTTCTTCCAATTAATGCATGGAATGAACCATGCTCTTTGATACCATTGTTAACAATAGAGATTTGTAGAGAAAAAAGATATGAGGAGAAGGATAAAAGAGGCTAGAGTTCCAATAATATGAATAGCAAAACTTATGAATACAAGAGTTACAAATAGAATACACAGTGAAGCATAAAAAGATTAGACTACCTTTAGCGTAGTTATAATAAAAGCCCAATAACATTATCTGACAAGATGATAACTTATTTAATTTTTTGGAAGTATGGCACTGACAGGATTGTTGTTCTTTTTCCTTTCATAGTATATGCAGATATTATGACATTTTTTTAGTTTTTTTTCTTTCAATAACATAGCATTGTAGGATTGGGTTTTTAAAATTATTCTTTTGATGGTAGGACTACGAGGTATCAGAATTTTTTATTTATGAATAAAGAGGACTACAATTATGTCTGGAAATATTAAGTTCGATATAATTTACTATCATGTAGCTTCCCCATCCTCCAATTTATTGGTTAACTAGTTCTTAATTTAATAGTAAAACTTCATCCTTCCTTCTCAGTCCTCACTAGTGCTTAGATTCCAGTTTGCACTAGTGTGCATGCCAGGGTGCAGTAAGGCTGTGTCCAGTCTGCCTTAGGGAGCATTTGTGGATTCCCCAAAATGTTATTCCTGAGGTCATTATAGCCCCTGTTGACTGCTGATACGAGGTTGACCCTCTCCCTCCTTATCCTTCCTTCCTTCCTTTCTTTCTTTCTTTCTTCCTCAACCCCCACCGTAGGATTATGAAATGATATAGATATTATAAGACATGGTTTACACTTAAGTCTGTCATGCTGGTTGTGTATGACAAGGATGCTATACAGTTTTATGCGTTAACCTCGTCGTATTTACCAGCTTCAAATGGCAACTCACGCCTTCCGGATTCTTTGCATTACATTGATCCTTCAGGACGGCCAAATGCATACCAAAGAGTAAGAAATGATTTTTGGTTTGAATTTCCACTACTTTATTTGTTACTGATCCATGTTGTACGAATGATTTTTAGGCAATTGTTGAGGTTGGAGAGGTGTTACAGTTTTATGATTCAGACAAACGATTTCCTACATGGGGATTTGGAGCACGACCAATCGATGGTCCTGTCTCCCATTGTTTCAACTTGAATGGAAGCAGTAATTACTGTGAGGTGAAAATGCTAAATCTGATCTTGCCTTTGTTCCTATATTGAAATAGTTTAATAATTACAAGTTTTTGTCTTTTGCAGGTGGAAGGCATTCAGGGAATTATGATGGCTTACGCAAGTGCTTTGCTCAATGTTTCTCTTGCAGGACCAACTCTTTTTGGACCTGTCATAAATAATGCTGCACTTATTGCCAGCCAATCTGTAGCAAATGGTGGAAGAAAGTACTTTGTCCTGTTGATAATCACAGTAAGAATTAGAATATGCAGTTTTCTATGTCATATTGCTTATTTATTTGTGAAAGTATGTTGGTTATAATTGAAGTTTGGTATGTGGAATGGTAATTCCATTTTGTGCTCAATTGAGTCAATTCCACATCATGAACGTTCTTATGTTTTTTGCTTATTAGTTAGCAAGAAAGAGCATGGAAAGGTAATTCTATTATGTGCCTTATTCCATAGAACCAGAAATCACCCCTTCCCCAGAGAGGCAGGGTTGGTGATTCCATGCTCTGAATTTTAAGTTCTTTTTCTAAACAATCCCTCATTTAATTTATACAATGTCATTTATCCTTTCGAAATTGTACTTGTATTTCCAACCTAAATATATGTTAAAGAAAAATATAATAATGTGAAATACAATAATCATCATATCACAAAGAAGATACCATAAGGAGTGTATGGAGGGTTTAAAAAATATTGTATAAATATTACTTTTCTCTAATAAAATTAAACAATATTATGTTACTCAATATACTTCATGGGAAAATCCAGAGTTAGTCGCTTTGTGCTGCTTACATAGTAATGACAACTATGGTTTTAATGTATCCATGTTAGGCCAAAGCATACCACTCTAGTCTCTATATTTGCCTTGCACACCCAAAAAAAATCTATTCCAACTCCTGAGATCTTTCAAAAAAAAATCATGGCCTTGCATTTTCTTCCACTGCTGGTGTTAATGTTAAGTGGTTTCCTCCTAGGATGGAGTTGTGACGGATCTCCAAGAAACAAAAGATGCGCTTGTTAAGGCATCAGACCTACCATTATCAATCCTTATTGTTGGCGTAGGAGGAGCCGATTTCAAAGAAATGGAGGTATTTAATCCAACCTGTATGCTCTTTAGTCTTTACTCATTGAGTTATGATTATTTGACATGAGGCGTTGAGCTGCGTGACTGGCATGTAATGTCACCTAAGGCCTTATGTAATTTTGTTGCTCAATGTCACAGATCTTGGATGCAGACAAGGGAGATAGGCTTGAAAGTTCATCTGGACGTGTTGCTTCACGTGATATAGTCCAGTTTGTTCCATTTCGGGATGTTCAAAGTAGGTAATCAGTTTGCAAATTTTGACTTTTTCAAATGGCCTTGAACTTATCAACCTCTCGTAAACTTTTTGCTAATGCAGGTGGGGAAATTTCAGTAGTGCAAGCACTTCTAGCAGAATTACCTACTCAATTTTTAGCTTACATGCGGAGCAGAAATATCCTGCCAAATCCCTAGTCATGTAAAGATCTTACATATTCAAAATGTTCTATTCATTGATCATTGTACAAGTTCGAGGCCCTTTTGATTTTTAACATATCTTAAATTGATAAATTCGGCCAAAGGGCTGAGAACTCATGCTTTGTGCTAAATGCCAATTAAAGGGTCAAATAGAGGTTCGTCGGTCAGCTGCTTTATCTTCAGGTCTGTCCATTCAAGCCTTTTGGTTGTAATTTTCTTGTGTTCTTGCTTTTGGGGTTTTCTGGTTAGTTAGGTCTGAAAAAAGTTATTGTACAAATTGAAGTTTCTGTTTTCTTGTAGCTGAGAGGACAAAATTTATAGTCCTACAGTCTACACTGAACCTGGAAGTCCAATATAACTGAATAACTTTTTTTTATCATTGAATACAATTTTATATAAATCTTATTCAAGAATAGCTCTCATCAAATAGAGTGCTGTGAGATTAGAGAAGGAACTTGGTTGCAACTGAACAGTTTTCTCGCAACCGATGCTTATTGAACCAATTAATAAATAACCGATGGACTCAATTACACACACAACACTTCTTGCAACTGGTGCTTATTGATCACACATCATTGACTGTGAATATAGCTCAGAAGAAATTGGAAATCAAGGGAAAATCTACAAACATCATTCAGTTTATAGCTAATAATAATATACACCCAGATATCAATTAACTAGTATAGTGTAGTAAGTAGAAAATATGAGCCACAAATAATGAACTTTACTATTTTATTCTGATCATATATAAGAGAAATATATCAACTGATATTACAAAGAATTCCACGACTGATTTACACATCAATGGTTACTATATGGAATTACCACTGAACTATCAGTCTAATAGAACTCCAATCTTTTTATTTATATATGACACATATATAACCCAATAAATTATGAGTAAAAGGAAATAGTCAAAGAAACACACAATTAAAATATTGAATTATTTTTTCTTATGGTCTCTCCTTAATTTGTAAGTGCTGATTAGTTTAATTAACTATCTTGGACGGGGACTAATTGCAGTTTGCCTCCGTATATCTCAGGTAGCTGACTTTCATCTATATCTTCTAGAAGTGTTGATTTCACCTTATTGTTTTCCACAAATATTATCTGCAAGGAGATCCAATTGAACTTTATGAATATTTTCCCTTAACATGTCAAACACAAGCTTTATAATATATAAAAATACCATGCATTGGGATATATATAATTTAATTTGAAATATCACCTTCTTCTTGGTTTTGTTGTCAATGAAAGGGTAAATTATTTTCCACACTTTCATAAAAATGTATGGTGCATGGAGAATAAACAACTTCCCCAATCTTTCAGGGTAGTAATCCTGCATCCAAGAAATTAACAATCATAAGGTCTGAGTGTATATTTGAAGCTTCCAATTTCTTCAATTCACACACACATGCATATACCTGCAAAATGGAGAGAGCATTAATGTATCCTCGAACATCGCTATTCGAGTAACCCCATCCCTTCAGTTCTGCTAAACCAACAAATTTTTCTTCCCCGGGTGGCATGCTGATACATCAAATGATATATGTTACTATCTTTTCAAGATTCTATCTAAATTCACAGTTTTAGAAACTGGATCTATAGTATTGCAATAATAGTTACCTTGCACTTATTTTATCAAGAATATAGACTACAAACCCTGTATCACAAATAAAATTACTTTGTCATTGGAAAATTTGTTAATAAATGGAAACAAATAATCATAATCTAACAGATCAGTGTATTTTTATCCACCCCTATGTTTCTTTATAAAATGAATTACTAAGTTTTTGTTCAAGTTTGTTAACTTAATTAGTAAAAACATACTTTTGAATTCATCTAGACCATCTTTCTTTTGAAAATGTTTTCGACCGAAGACAAGAAGTATAGGTCGACCAATCTTGTCGTGCCCTTGGAAAAACGCCTTGTCATCTGCAATTTGATTAGGAACTTGTGATAGAGATATGGAACCATTTGGAACAAATGAATGTCTCCATTTCAAGTACTTAAGAAACATTGCTGAAGCTTTCTCCACATCTAAATCACGAGCACGTAGAAATCTTCTAATCATCAAATCATCTTCTTCCTAAATTCAAGGGTAAAATTAATTTTTGTTACTATTTAAGCATAACTTATACTTTGCCAGACCAAATCTATGTTATATATAGCTTATAAATTAGATTTCCAAAGGCTGCAAAAGATTTGTGGTGCTAAGGATTGATAAATAATCTCAAAGATAAAACTTATACGTAGTTGTGTGTGCTTTATTATTTACGAGTATTCTCCACTCATAGTGGATTTAGAAACAACATCTAAGTGTACATACATAATCTAGGAAGAATAATAAATATGCATAATTAATTGTAATTTTGGTCACTTATTTTATCAAATTCACGAAAATAGTCTCCCAAATTTAAAATCGAATTTTTTTGTCCTCTATTTTTATATTTGTTGCAATTTTGGTTCCAACGCATATTTTTCCTTTAAAAATGGTGATATTTGACATCCTAAAAAGTTATTTATTATTTTAGTAAAAAAGAAAAGTTATTTATTATCTCCAACATTAAATTTAAAGATGAAATATCACGTTTGAGACCAAAATATTCACATTTTTTTTCATCAAAAGTCTTCACTTTTAGGGTCTGTTTGGTTCAAAACATAGGATGGGAGGGGAGGGATTTTAATGAGAGGGAGGGGAGAGAAGAGGAGGGGAGGGGAGATCTTTTAATTATTTATATGTTTGGTTCAACAGAGGGAAGGGGAGGGGACGGAGGAATTTTAATTGCAAATGTGTTTGGTTCACGAGGGGAGAGGAGGGATGATAAAACTAAATTACATTTTTATCCTTATAATCAGCGGCGGAGCCAGAAAATAAAATTTGGGTGGGCCGGTGAAAAAATTGTAACATATAAATTAAATACAAAAATTATATTACATACAAAAATTACGTTTAACATGCGCATGCACGCACGCATGCATACATGCTCACCCACATACACAACACCCCTAGCTCCGCCTCTGCTTATAATTTTACCAAAGTTTCATAATTTTAGAATTATTCACTTTATAAATAATTAAGTATTAATTATAAAAACTCAATAGACTAAAAAACTCCACAAATCGAATTACTTATTGATCTACTCTAATAAATAACATATAAAATTAAATTTTACACAAAAATTTAAATTAATTTTTTAATATAAATATATGCAAGAGTATTATAAAACAAAAGAAAACAAAATTTAAAACAAAAGAAAAAATATATAAAAAAAGAAGAAGAATAGTATTAACTTAAATAGAGACTGGCAAGAAAGAGATAAGCAAGGAAAAAAATGAAAAATTATCAACGTAACAAAAAATTGAATGGAAGTTTTTATAAAAAATTTGCTTTGATATATGTAGTCCAACGTAAAACAAGTCTCGAAAAGAAAATAGATAAATTATATATATCAAGCTTTCTACTAAAAAAACAAGACTTGAAAAAATTACCAAGTTAATAACATTAAAAAATGCAAATAATGATAATATTGGTATTTTAAAATAAATATGAGAATATATATGTCAATATAATTAAGATTGTAGTAATATAGTTTGCCTCCCCTCCCCTCCAAATCCCGGAAACAAAAATTGAGTTTAGGAGGGATTTTGCTCCCCTCCTCTCACCTCCCCTCCCCTCTTAAAAATTGAACCAAACATATTTAATTAAAAATATTCCCTCAACCTCTCCTCCCCTCCCCTTTATTTACCCCGAACCAAACACACCCTTAGGTAAAAAAAAAACTAATACACTACTATAGTACTATACTCCCTCCGTTCCATATTATAAGGGAAATGACCCCTTTTTTTTTCCCCAAATTATAAGGGAAAAACAACTTTCAAGGATGTTTTTTACTTATTCTTATAAAATTAAATGCACTCTCTCATTTTCTCAATAAACAACAACCAATCAAATTTGTTTTTACATCTTCCCATGCAACTTATTTCAAAAAAAATCTACAAAACCATATTTCAAATTCTCAAGTTTTGATTTTCTTAATAAGTGTGTTTTTTTTTTCCTTATAATATGGGATGAAGAGAGTATATATTAGTAATATTTTCAGAATAATACTGTATTAAATTTCAGTGTCACTGTATATTCTCAGCAATTAATTCCCATCATGGTAGTGGGTCAGCTAGCAGCTTCATTATGCGGTAAGTTGGTAATGCCATTAAGAAAATCCATTAAAACTGCAGCTTCCATCAAATAACAAAGTAAATTCAATTCAGAGCCACGACACACAACTACTACAAGTGTCCTCCATCCAAATATACAAAAGCAACCCCAAGTATAGTACAACATCACTATATCAGCCACCATGTGTTTTTTTATTTTTTTAGTAATGGCTATAATTCTAACTTTTTAAAATGAATAAGTGAGAATATTAGAGTTTGATTTTACGGGAACCATGTTTTTTCTTATATAATCGAAGGAAACAAATATTACTAAATTGTACTACTTGATTAATTATACATTATAACATGAAATACTATTCTATTGATTAATGAGAATACTTTAATAAATTACTTATTACGGTTCATTTTTATATAAATTGTACTATATGATGAATTCTATCGGGTTTTGTTTGATTTTTTTTTTTTTTTGATAAGCGGGTTTTGTTTGATTTGATTAGTAAACGATGAATTCATCATATAGAAGATTGAAAAATAGTATACACGACCATCACGGGTTGACTATTTTTGATAAACTATCAAGAAGATTGAATAAAGTGGAACCAAGGAATTCCATATTCCACCACATAAAATTCAACTTATGAAATTAAATTATATTTTAATTTCATTTTGATCGATTAAATTATTATTTTTCATTTTAATCACTTTAAGTTACAATTTAATCCTTTAAATTATTTTTCCCATTTTAGTGACATTAAGAAAAAAAGTAAAATTAGTTAGTAGGATGAGGTTAGGTAGGTAGTACGTAGGGGTACCTTAGAAGATGGATCATGTTTTTCAACAAAGGCTCTCACAAGACGGATTTTGGTGAGTTCAGTTTCTGTAACAACATCATTTGCAACCACTCTTGTTTTTGCAGCTTCTAAATCTTTGTTACAATCTTCTTCTTCTTCAAATCTTGATCCCTTATTATGATGACAACCCTTCATTGCTTCCATATTCTTGTGTCTTCTTGAAGTGAATAATTCACCACCAAAAGAAGCTCTTGTTTAATGTGAAGCTTCCTCTTTTTGTACTTGTATTTATTTCAGCTACTGCTCGATTGTATATATACACACACAAAAAATAATTTTGGAAATTAAATGCTTCTACCAGTATTGTGACATTGGAGGCCCACAAACGAAATGTCCGTTAAACTACTTTTATTAGATCTTTGCTTTCATTTTCATACCCAACTTTTCAGCTAATGACGGGGGTAAATCAAATCTATATTGTTGCGGGATTGTTCTGTTTTTGGGCTCTATATATATAATGAATAAGGGTGTTTTGGTCATTATGCATGGTTTAGACTTTAGAGTATGGAAGCATGGCCATGTCAACGTAATTAATAGTAGTAGTGGACTAATACTAGTTTGATGTTGATATTTACTCGTTCCAATTTATAGGCAAAGTAGGTTGCTTAGGTGCGTATATGGTAAGAGTACCACATTTTTAGAAAAACTAAGGTATGATTATGTCTGTAAATTTATTTATTTTTAATATAATTATATAAATAAAATTATATTGGTAAAACATATGGATGAATATAAAAAATATTACCCTTTAAAAGTAATTCAAATTTTTCAAAAACATCAAAATATCAAATTAAAAAGCAATTAAGTCAAAAAGATTCAATGATTTCTCTCTCCATCATCATTAAAAAGAGTGACCTCTAGTTCAGGTTTATCGCGAAAAAGATTAGGAACTTTAAGAATATCAGCTACATCAAATAAATCTCATTCATCTCTATCAATATTTCACTTTTTTGTTAATCCTTCATTATAATTATTACTAATTCTCTTTATCGAGAGAAGAGTAAGATTATAAATATTCAACTCTATTTGGATGAATAAATCCAACGGCTACTTTGTTATCGTTTTTTTTAGCAATAACTGCTATTTTTATATTATAAACAAATAAAAACTTTAACCCTTCCTATAAAAAACTAATAAAAGAAAGAAAAAAAATGTGTTTTTTTGGATTCCTGTACCACGCGCATATCACAGGCGTACCCGTTGCAAAAAAATCAGGTACGGTGTCAGTGCATACTAAAGGTATACGGTACGCGTACCGGTACCCGGTACGTACCCGATACTGGTACTCTTCCTCAATTGAAGTATCCGTGCACCATAGATGCAAACCAATTTTTTTTTTTTTTATGGTCGGTGTCTTCGAGAAAATGATTAAGAAAATAAAAGCAAAAACTTTAAGTAAAAAATTTTAAATTTTTTTTAAGACATTAAATGTACTACTTTTAAGATTACATTTTTGTTTCTTTAATCATTGTTTCGGTGACACTGTTTACCTTTTCTTTTAAATAAAATGTTTACTTTTTATCTTTTTTTTCAAGAATTGTTTTTAGTTATCCATTGTATTTAATTTCCCCCCTTTTGTATTTTCTATAATCAATGAAAATTATTTTTCATCTTCCTATAAAATTTATTTTAAAGAAAGTACAAAAATTCATGCTCCATTTTGCTTATGTTTTGGTTTTATTAATAACTGCAAAATGATTTTTTGTTTATAATAATTTAGGACGGAGAAAGTACATAATTTTTCGGTAAGAACAGTGAAAAAATGACAATTATTTTTTAAATCGTGGGTCGTCCTTCTTTTTCAGCGGGTTAAACTGAGAGGGGGACTTAAGAGAATGAGTTCAAAATATAACTCAATTTACCTAAAATAACATATTAAACAGGCCGGCCGAATAGAGATGTCTATTTACATCCGTAAATAAAAATTCACGTTTACTCTAAAAACAAACGGCTTCTATGGTTCAATAAAATCCTTCGTCAAATGAAACATAAATAATACATTGTCAAATATAATCAAATCATCAGCTAAAATTTGTTAAAATTAAAAATAAGAACTTTCTACGTATTTCAACACACAATATGACCTCTATCATATCATCACAATGCAATTTCTGTAATAATTAATGTGTAGATGTTCTCATTTTATTTCTAACAAATTAAGATTATTGTTTAAATCCAACAGTTATATTTTTTGTTCCACTAGTGAAAGACTCAATTGAATTTGCATCCTAAATTTTCTCTAAAAATATATTTGAAATATTTTTATCAATCAATCAATCAATCTCAAATAGTTGAATCAGTTCGAGTTATTCAAAATATAGTACTACCAATATAAAAAAAAAAAATGTTTAGTTGATAAAATGTGTGGCCTTAATTAGATAGTAATAATGAATAATCACGATTAGCGAGTAGTCTTTGTTCATTCAGCGGTTCGGCGTTAGTTCCAGAAACCGAATACTATCTATCTGGTGAGTGTGTGTGGTCATCTACCTCTACCAAGCACTGACGCAGTTAATGTCTTTACACTAAATTTTGGACGGAACCATTTGAACCAAAAATTAGGCTTTTAATTTAATGCTTTACATTTCGTCAAAAAATTAATTTAATGCCCTACATACATACATACAAAATAATACTCCCTCCGTCTCATATTATAAGGGAAAAAAAAAACACACTTATTAAGAAAACCAAAACTTGAGAATTTGAAATATGATTTTGTGGGTTTTTCTTGAAATAAGTTGCATGAGAAGATGTAAAAACAATTTTGATTGGTTGTTGTTTATTAAGAAAAGGAGAGAGAAAAAAAATTAAATGTAATTTGCATTTAATTTTATAAGAATAAGTAAAAAACATTCTTGAAAGTTGTTTTTCCCTTATAATTTGTGACAAAAAAAATGGTCATTTTTCCCTTATAATATGGGACGGAGGGAGTACTACTATCACTTTTTGACATTTCACTCATTAATTTTTCTTCCCAACCGTTAGTTAGTTAAGTGGCAACTGCGATCGGAAGGGGGTTAAAGTCACTTGATGTTAGAATTGATTCCCGAACTTTATTAGACGGTGTTACTCCATATTTTTGTTTGAAACAAAATATGAAATAGAGATGAGTTAATTGTTTAAATGTACATATTGACAATATGTATATTTAGAAGTTAATTAAATCTTTTCAAAGGTTTTTTCCTTTCGATTCGATTTTAATATAAATCGAAATCTTTTGGTATATCGAAAGAGGTTTTTGATCTCACGGGGAAATCTAAGTATTTTTCAAGTGTTTTCGAAAGTTTCATAGTCACTTCGATTTTGACTACTAGCAACGGAGGCGACGTTTCAAAAACTGAAGACAGCGCATAAAGGCAGAGACACGCGTCAATTGGTCAAATGGCAACCGTTACATAGCAGTTGAGATAGGAAGTCTATATATATGTATTTTGTAGTCAAAATCAGGGTCACAAATTCACATACTGGATCCTTATAAAAACTCAGAGTACCCAAGCGTTCGAGCGAAATGAGCGAAACGAATGAAATGTATGATTCTGTGAACCACTATTTACTTGTAAATGTTTACATTTGAATGCAATTCTAAAATTCCAGTAACTTCTAATTCATTGTTTACTTAAAGAAATTCATTCATTCGAATGAATTCTGCACTTGTCTTTTAAATCCATTTTAAGTTTTTTGCAAAGTTTACTTTTCTACAACCTTTTTTATTCAAAGTTATTTTATTGCGTTTTTACTTTCATTTACATACCTTCAATTTAAGTTTCTTTAACCAAATTTTCAAATCATGAACACTAAATGTTTTCTCATCATAAAATGCACAAACATGTCCCAAGATTTAATAGTTGATCTTACCAGTAAATAAACTAGCGATTGTTTACCAAAAATCAGTGTAAACAAATTGGCACGCCCAGTGGTACTGGTTTTGTGCGTTTTTTCTTTAAAATTTTGTTGATTTATTTTCAGTTTTTTCCTTTTTCTGTCTTTAGGAAATTTTAAAAAAAAATATATATATATATATATATATATATATATATATATATATATCTTTGTTTTGTATGCATTTGAGAAGTGGTAAATCTTTACCAGATTTCGAAAATTATAAAACTCGTAAGAAAATGGTTAGACCATCAACTAGTCTAAACATAAACCAACCAATTCTAGAGGGGCAACCATCGCAACCTTCTGGTAGCAATGCCAGTATAGGTTCTGGGAATGGGTCTACAACCCTTAACCAAAATTTGAACACTATAGGTTCAAGTGGTCCTTTTGTAATATTGGAACAAATAGGAGCAACTGCTCAATTGGCGAATATGACAACCGTTCCTTCGATTTCGTCACCATCTGTGCAATTAGGTGGAGGAAACCCTTCACAGCCAATAAATGGTGATCATAGGAGCCCTATTCGTCCATTTCGATTACCAAATAACGATCATCAATATGGCATGCCTCCTCCATTTATGGCTGGCCTTCATAATTCTAGTAATGAAGTACCAAATATGTTTTCCCCTTCGACTTCTGCAGTAGGAAATCAGGGTAGACAGTTTCAAAACTTAACTAATACATCTATGTTGTCTCTTAGACAACAAATGGATGAAAGTAATCATGAAATGGTTAATATGTTAACACAACAAATTGGTTCAGTGTTTAACCCATTGATACAAACTACAAACAATAGTTATCAATTATTAGCCAATCAAATGGGAAGAATGACAGATTTCTTCGGAGCACCAAATGTTCCAAATGATGCAGTGCCTAATGGTCAAAACGAACCATTACCCAATGTAATCGAAAATATTAACCAAAGGTAAGACCCATTGCCAAATATTATAATGAATGCTAATTCTAGGCCAGATCCAATCACAGTGACCCAACAACCACCAAATCAGAATGCTTTAGATCAAAATCAAAGGGTAGTTTTGGTAAATCGAAATCAGAATGCTGACGAAGTAGTTAGAAATGTCCAACATAACAATTTTGCTGGACAGAATAATTTGGCCCATTTGGTCGAAAATATTCTTGCACAAAATGGCCTTAATGTTGGTTTACATAGGCCTAATTTTGTATCTGCTTTGTCTGAATTTGTGCTTCAAACCGAATTGCCCAGAAATTGGAAAACTCCTAAGTTAACAAAGTTTTCTGGGGATACTAATGAATCTACCGTCGAGCATATTGCTCGATATTTAGTAGAATGTGGGGATTTAGCGAATAATGAGAATTTGAGAATGAATTTTTTTCCAAATTCTCTGACCAAAAATGCTTTCACTTGGTTCACAACTCTCCCCCCCCCCCATTCGATTATCATTGGACCCAATTAGAAAGGTTGTTTCATGAACAATTTTACATGGGTCAAACTAAAATTAGCCTTAAAGAATTGGCTAGTGTTAAGCGCAAGTTACCAGAGTCTATTGATGAATATCTTAATAGATTTAGGATTCTTAAGGCAAGGTATTTTACACAAATCCCTGAACATGATTTAGTCGAAATGGCCGCTGGTGGTCTCGATTATTCAATCAGAAAGAAGTTAGATACCCAGTATCTAAGGGATATATCACAGTTGGCTGATAGAGTTCGACAAGTCGAAAGGCTCAAAATCGAAAAGGCCAGAACATCTAAGTTTCACAAAAAAGAGAAAGTTGCTTATATAGAAACTTATGATAGTGATAATGAAACTATTTTCGATTGTGAAGATGTTGAAAATAATGAAATAGATGTGGCTGAGTTAAAACCAGGTCCTCCTTATATGTGTAAATTACTAAAGCCATCTAATGGAAAAAATCCTAGTGAACCCAAAAATGATAAATATGTTGCGAAAACCTACACATTTGATATTACCAAGTGTGACGAAATCTTTGATCTATTGGTTAATGTTGGCCAAATAATTGTTCAAAAAGGTTTAAAAGTCCCTCCTTTAGAACAGAGGAAAAAGAGAGGTTATTGCAAATTTCATAATTTTGTGGGTCATAAAACATCTCAATGTGTTCTTTTCAGGGATCTTGTTCAAAAAGCACTGAACGAGGGGAGATTGAAGTTTGATGAAAAATCGAAGCCTCCAATGAAGGTGGATACTGACCCTCTCCAAGTTGCTGAAACTTCTTTTGCTGAACCATATGAATGTATGATGGTCGAAGCCATGGAAGTTACTACACTCGAATCAATCCCAGAGGAGGAATATATCGAGAAGATTAAAGTGGTTTACCCTAAGGCTGAAGAGGATTTGCTTGATTTTCTTATGAGATGTAAAGCAAAAAATCATCAAGTCATGCTATGCCCCAGGTGTAGTGCTGTATGCGATAAAGAGGCTACTGCAGGCCTCGAGAATTACCTGCCTTATGTGAAACCAAAGTTTAATGGTCCAAACAGAAGACTGAACTTCAATAATGGACCAAACCAACAGCCTAATAAAGGAAAGGCTATAATGTCAAATCCTTCGATTCATGAAAGGATTGGTCGAAAACAGACTTTCTTACCATCAACCAAAATACCCATGGGTCAATGGGGACATGGTAGATATGCAGCTTTCGACAAGAGGGTCAAGCATCAAGGAAGTTCTAGTAAGGTTTGGCAAACTGATGGTCAACCCAACATGGTAAGAGATGTCAATAAATATTCTTATAAAAATAATTATAAGGGTAAAAATCCAATGACACGAACACAATGGCGTAGGTTCCAGTGCCAGAAGAAACAAGAATTTCAAAATGTTCCAGAGGAGAACAATTTTAAAGAAATCAAAATTCAAGAAAAGGGCAAGAGGCCTGTAATCGAAAGAATCTCACAACCAAACATTCCAGAAAAAAGTAGTGAAAAAATAAATGAAGAGGAGTGTTTTGATGGTGAAGATGATGACTTCGGGTCAGAAAACGATTTTGACGTGGTTTGTAATGTGGTATCTGTGCTGCCACGTGAATTTGATGTTTGGTCTTTCTCGGATCGAGAAGAAGACTGTTACGAACCACCACTGGTTGATATCAAACCAGTTTGTTATTATGTGATGAATAATGGATGCATCGAAGAACAATGCGCCAACTTTGCAAAGCCTGATGAGGGGATGAAAAATCACATTAAACCTTTGTTTGTCAGAGCAAAAGTCAACAATGTTGGCATAAATAAGGTTCTAATTGATGGAGGAGCAGCTGTGAATTTGATGCCTTCTTCATTAATGGAGAAAATTGGGAAGTATGACACTGATCTTATTTCTCACAACATAGTCCTTTCGAACTATGAAGGGAAAAGTGGCCACTCTTGGGGTGCTCTCCAAGTCGAAGTTGCCATTGGAAGTACAGTGAGGCCAACTTTATTTTTGGTGGTCGAATCCAAAGCAAATTTCAATCTTCTTTTATGAAGAGAATGGATTCATGGAGTGGGGTAGTGCCTTCGACTCTGCATCAAAACTTGGCTATATGGAGAGATGATGGCATTGTAGAATATGTAGAAGCAGATCAAAGCTACTATCTGTCTGAACAATGCCACATAACAAAGCAGACTTTCGACGAGAACCTTGCTTCGATTGCACCATGCGGCGATAAGGATGCTGCTTTTGATAAAGTGGTTTCTGAGAATGTTTACCACTCTGTAAGACTTCACCCAACTCATGGATTTTTTTGGAGAAGAGAGGAAATAGATCATGATTCCTCTGAAGATGGAGTAATTCCACCGTCTGGGTGGGATTGTGAATTCTACTATCCTTATGACTGAGCCCACCCCATGGGCAAGAATTTCGGCTTACATGGCCGGAAATAGATTGAATACGGCACTAGAAGCTGTAGCAATGAAAGAAAATATGGCTTTTGAAGCCAATGTTTCTCAAAAAAATGGCTAATAAAGCCAATAATCTTGAAAATGGCAGTAATATGCCAAACTTGCAGAACTTGGATTGTATTTATGATGACGAACCTTTGGGTTTCGAAAAAGATCCTTCAAATATGAATTATAAAATGCAAGCCCAAGACGCATTGCAAGAAATAGACATTGGAAATGGTCTGACAAAAAGACCAACTTACATCAGTGCTAATATCAATTCTGATTTCAAGATAAAATTGATCGAACTCCTTCAGGAATACAAAGATTGTTTCGCCTGGGACTACAACGAAATGCCTGGTCTAAGCAAAGAGTTGGTAGAACACAGGTTACCCTTAAAACCAGAAAAGAAGCCAGTCAAACAATTACCAAGGAGATTCACACCAGAAATAATGTCCAAAATAAAGGGTGAAATCGAAAGGTTGCTGAGAAGCAAATTCATTCGAACTGCTAGGTACGTTCAATGGTTAGCAAATATAGTACCTGTAATTAAAAAGAATGGAACTCTTAGGGTATGTATAGATTTTCGAGATTTAAATAATGCTACACCAAAAGATGAATACCCTATGCCTGTAGCAGAAATGCTTATTGACTCAGCAGCAGGTTTCGAATATTTAAGTATGTTAGATGGTTATTCAGGTTATAATCAAATTTTTATTGCTGAAGAGGATATTCATAAAACTGATTTTAGATGCCCAGGAGCATTTTATGCAAGTCTATATAGATGATATTGTTATCAAGTCTTTATCTGATGATGGCCATTTGGAACATCTTAAAAAATCATTCGAAAGAATGAGACAATGTGGATTAAAAATGAATCCACTAAAATGTGCTTTCTATGTGCATGCAGGAGATTTCCTTGGCTTTGTTGTACATAAGAAGGGCATTGAAATAAATCAGAATAAGACAAAGGCAATAATGGAGACACAACCTCCAACTACAAAAAAGCAACTTCAATCTTTGCTTGGAAAAATCAATTTCTTAAGAAGATTCATTTCGAATCTAAGTGGTAAATCTCAACCTTTTTCACCACTACTCAGATTAAAGAAGAAAGATGATATTTTCAAATGGGAAGCAGAACACCAAAAGACTTTTGAATATATCAAGTTTTATCTTTCGAAACCTCCAATATTAATGTCTCCCATTCGAAACAAATTTATGAAGTTGTATATTTCAGCATCTGATTCGACCATTGGTAGCATGCTTGCTCAAGAAGATGAAAATGGGGATGAAAGAGCCATATATTATTTAAGTAGGGTTCTAAATGATGCTGAAACTAGATATAATGCTATAGAAAAATTATGTTTGTGTTTATATTTTTCTTGTATGAAACTTAAGCATTATATAAAGCCTATTGAAGTTTATGTCTATTCTCACTTTGATGTTATTAAGCATATGTTATTAAAACCAGATTTACATAGTAGAATTGGAAAATGGGCATTGGCCTTAACTGAGTATTCTTTAACATATAAACCGTTAAAAGCAGTAAAAGGTCAAATAGTGGCTGATTTTATAGTTGATCATTCTATAATCGAATTAACTCAAGAAGTTGTAGGTGTTCAACCTTGGATCTTATACTTTGATGGTTCTAAACACAAGTTTGGAACTGGAATTGGGATATTGATTATTTCACCATTAAAAATCCCAACTAAATTCAAGTATAAAATAAATGGTCTTTGTTCAAACAATGAAGCTGAATATGAAACTTTAATAGCAGGTCTAGAAATTTTAATAGACTTGGGGGCAAAGAACATACAAATAAAAGGAGATTCAGAATTAGTATTGAAACAATTGACACAAGAATATAAATGTGTGAAAGAACACCTTGTCAAATATTTCGAAACTGCAAGTCAACTTTTACATTGTTTCGATACTGTTGATTTCGAGCATGTTCCTCGATTACAAAATCAAGAAGCGAATGACTTAGCTCAAATTGCTTCAGGATACAAAGTGTCAAAATAACAATTATATGAATTAATCGAAATCAAAGAAAAATTGGTATCTAATGATTTATTATCTCCAAACTTGTCAATGCCAAAACTTGTGGGGGCAAATATACCACAAGAAATCATTGATAGTGAATGTCATGAAGAAGATGGGTATTTATAGATTTTGAATAAAATCTCGATTTAAATAATTAAAAATAAAGAGAAACTGTTCACATGCAGTTTCCTTCAACTTCCGCAGCTGCCACCTGGACCACTCACGCGAAAAAGCAGGGTTTCATTGATAATGGTGGAAGTGTCAGTTGAAAAGACTACTGATAGTGACGTCAGCGCAGTCTTGGGAAAACGTGAAGACTTTTTGTAGAAAACAAATAAACATTTCAGTCTTAAAATGCCAACTCCTAATTTCATTCGAACCATTCAAATCGAAATTGGCATTTTGGGGGCAATTTGTTACTCCATATTTTTGTTTGAAACAAAATATGAAATAGAGATGAGTTAATTGTTTAAATGTACATATTGACAATATGTATATTTAGAAGTTAATTAAATCTTTTCAAAGGTTTTTTCCTTTTGATTCGATTTTAATATAAATCGAAATCTTTTGGTATATCGAAAGAGGTTTTTGATCTCACGGGGAAATCTAAGTATTTTTCAAGTGTTTTCGAAAGTTTCATAGTCACTTCGATTTCGACTACTAGCAACGGAGGCGACGTTTCAAAAACTGAAGACAGCGCATAAAGGCAGAGACACGCGTCAATTGGTCAAATGACAACCGTTACATAGCAGTTGAGATAAGAAGTCTATATATATGTATTTTGTAGTCAAAATCAGGGTCACAAATTCACATACTGAATCCTTATAAAAACTCAGAGTACCCAAGCGTTCGAGCGAAATGAGCGAAACGAATGAAATGTATGATTCTGTGAACCACTCTTTACTTGTAAATGTTTACATTTGAATGCAATTCTAAAATTCTAGTAACTTCTAATTCATTGTTTACTTAAAGAAATTCATTCATTCGAATGAATTCTGCACTTGTCTTTTAAATCCATTTTAAGTTTTTTGCAAAGTTTACTTTTCTACAACCTTTTTTATTCAAAGTCATTTTATTGTGTTTTTACTTTCATTTACATACCTTCAATTTAAGTTTCTTTAACCAAATTTTCAAATCATGAACACTAAATGTTTTCTCATCATAAAATGCACAAACATGTCCCAAGATTTACTAGTTGATCTTACCAGTAAATAAACTAGCGATTGTTTACCAAAAATCAGTGTATACAGACGGTATAATGCACTGGATATGGGTGGTGCAAAAAAAAAACCTCATTTTTCTTGTAAAAAAATAATTTAATGCAATATTAGTATTTGCATGGAGTACTACAACTTACACCTCTCTTTCTAAATATAAGACTCTCTTCCCATTATAAAAAAAATGTTAGTTCATTCTTTCTCTTTTAAAATTATAAAAACAATATCCATTGTCAACAAATTTAATACCACAATTAACTTTTTCAATCTATCTACCAAAAAAAAAAACTTTTCAATCTTCATAATTTTTTCAATAGGGTTTTATATTAAGGGATGAAGATAATAATTCAGAGATCGAGTGATTAATGACATGTTCGTTTGAAAGAATTTAAATTTAGTTTTTAAATAAAATAGTTTTTATAAGGTTTTATTAACTCGGATTCGAACTATGAATTACTATTCTATTTGTATTTTCCAATTTTCTAATAACTAGATAGTAAACACTTTTTTTTTACTCAGACTAGATAGTAAAAACACTTAACTGGAATTGCTCTCCACCCCTTTTATTGCTTGCAACCCTCTAAAAAATTCTAATATCGCCTCTAAAAGTAGAGTTAGGATCCTCTCAATTTTCACGTCTTTCCATTTTTTTTATTACCAAATTTTTTAAATGTTTTGGGGTGTATAAAACACATTTGGACCCACTTAATGTCACACTTTTACATTTATATTTCCAAAACTATACACTAATAAAGGAAATGGAAATAATGAGAAATGGAGAGAATTTCAACTCCTAAAAATATCTAACAAGGGTTAAAACTCGATGACACGTTACTGGAAGATAAATTTGGTAGACTAAAATGCAAACTCTCCAATTTTTTTATTAGTTTTACATCTACCGGTACTTAGAAACTAGGGATGTCATGTATCCGTAAAGTGGAGATCCATGCGAGGATTGTGCGGGAATTTTTTTCGGTATGAATGGAAAAGAGAGTCCCTCTAAAAGAGATTTGTGGATGGAGAAGAAATTTTATCTCCTACCTCGCGGAGACTCTGTCCCCGAATATTTTATTAAAATAATATTTATTTATTATTTGAAGCAAAAAATAACATTTATAATTTTATATACATATATTTAAAGTACTTTATATATTTTATACTTTCACATAAGTGTATACATTTTGTTTATAATTGATTTTTTTTTTACTTTAATCTTTTTTTTTCTGGTGAAATGTGTTTTACTTTAATCTACTTTTCTTTTTTAACAAAAATCTTGTTTTAATTAAGCCATAAATTGAGTCAAAAAATTAAGCCACTAAATTTGATTTAATGGTAAAAAATTTGAATGGTATGCTGAAAGTTATGATTTTGTCCAGTATTCCATTTAACAATTTCAATATTTTGAGAATAAGGGTCCGTTTGGATTAACTCATTTTTGAGGTTATGCAAACAAATTATGCAATTTTTATGTATTATTATAATTTTATCAAGGTAGTTTATGATAAATTAGCTTATAAAAATACAATTTTTACTAGTGTGAACTTATAAAATAACATAAAACCTAATTTATATTGCATAAGTTATTTGCATAAGCTTAAAAATAATCTAATCTAAACTGACCCTAAGTTGAGATAGAACTTGGGATGGCAAAAATATCCATACCCGCGGATATCTGCGGATAAAATCCGCCACGGACACGGAGCAGATAGTTTAATGAATATCCACGAGTAAAATAAATGGATATTTCAACTACCCGATAGTTAATGAATATGAATGCAGATAGTATCCGTATCCGCGGATATCCGTACCCGTTAATAAATAAAAAAGTTATATAAATATTCTTAGTTATCAAATATATAAGAGCCTTTTTAATTCTTTAGAATTTTGTGATGAACTTTGTTTTGATTAGAAATGAAATGTATGAAGTTTTTTGTAAAGAGAAATGTATGGATATTATAATATTTTGGTGAAAAGAAGAAAAATAAATGTGTTGACTTTTGTTGTTAAATTGAAGGTGAAATGTATGAATGTTATTATGTGATAATAATATTTTTTTTGTTTCTTTAGCAGAAGATACACAAATTTCAAGTAATTAAAATATATTTTTTTTGCAAGAATCACAATTTTATTTAAAAAATTATTATTTATAGATATTTGTGAATATTCACGAATACTTCAAAATCCATAGATTACCCGCTTGACGGATACGGATATAGTGCGAATATGTATATCGCATTTAACCAACGGAGCGGACACGGATATCATCCTATCGACCCCACATATATCCATTGAACATCCCTGTATACAAATTTTGGACTCATGATATTTGTTTACTCAACAAATATGACCATTACAAGTGTAACAAGTAAAAAAATGAGTCTTCCAAGTTGGATTTGGAATTGAATTTGAAGTTGAAAAGGCAATTGGTAAAGATGAACGTGACGTAGTTGATTTTGGCACGTAAATGGTTTTCTGATTTTGACTTTTTATCAAACACTAAACCTGCAAAATTCATATTCTTCAATCTTCTTCTTCTACACTCTTCAATTTTCAACTTTTTTTCTTCATTCCAAATCCACTCATTCTGTCTCTGTTGCTTCAACCACTTTCAATCGTGACGTCTTATCGTTGACCAAATTTGACTTCTTTATATACTTTACTTCTTTTTCAGTTGCAGCACCTTCTTCTTCCCATAAAAAAATGGGTATTTGGAAATCCAATTTTTTAGGGTTTCTTTCTGTTGCTTTTCTCTTTACAATTGATGCTGTTCATCTGCACATGAATCAGCCCACTGAAAGAATTTCAGGTGCTTTTTGTTAATTTTTGTTTTTCAGCTTTGCCTTATTCAATAGTTCTGTTGATTTGTCTTTGGGTATTGAATCTTGTAGTTGTGTATTTGTTGTTAATTATGAACGTGAGTTTGATTGTGATTTTATTTGAGGCTGAAGTAGCCATGTCTGAAAATTATCCACATTGGAAGACAATAGTATATTATTAATGTTCTAAGTTTGAATTTTTTTGAATATTTTTCAACGAATGGTGAATGTCCTTATTGGATATTTCATATTGTGTCTATACTTCAAAGGTTGGCAACTAGTTTAAGAATTTGGAAGATGACTTCATAGGTATTGAACCTTCAAAGATAATCCAAGCAAATTCAACCTTAGGATAATTAACATGTTGTGATTGGTTTCCAATGAAAACATGAAAGTTATGATTTCCTCTCTCTTGCAATGTGTACAAACGCTCGTTCTAGAAGATATATTGGTAATCTTATGCCTATGGCTTTGTAATTTTATAGATTGGCAATATGATTGAATCACTGGGATTCTATTAATGTCAGCTCACTACAGTGGAATTTAGGGCATAGGAATGTAGCACCAGTTTGGATTTCAATTATCTGGGCAGTGGCGGGTATAGGGGTGGGGTAAAAGAGGGGAATTTCTATTACTTGAGCATATTTGATAAATAGAACAACACATCCTTTGTTACCTGGAGTTTTAACTTGTTTATAAGCCGGTTTTGTGTACTGCTTCTCAATCATTTGAGTTAGGCAATTATATTTCCAGAGTAGAGATACAATGGAGTAAAATTCACCACTTTAAATTCTCTGTTTGAGTGTAATTATTTCAAAATCAGTATATCTTTCATTTTATTGAAATGAGATTACTAAACATGTTGTGGTTGAACCATTTGTAGGCAGCGCTGGTGATGTACTGGAAGATGATCCAGTTGGAAGGTTGAAGGTTTTTGTTTATGAGCTTCCAAGTAAATATAATAAGAAAATTCTACAAAAGGACCCAAGATGCCTTGCCCATATGTTTGCTGCTGAGATATTTATGCACCGGTTTCTCCTATCAAGCGCTGTCCGAACCCTTAATCCCGAAGAAGCTGATTGGTTTTATACGCCTGTCTACACAACCTGTGACTTGACACCAAATGGCCTCCCTTTACCCTTCAAATCACCGCGAATGATGAGGAGTGCCATACAGCTTATTTCTTCTAACTGGCCCTATTGGAATCGAACAGAGGGGGCAGATCATTTCTTTGTGGTTCCTCATGACTTTGGGGCATGTTTTCATTACCAAGTATGGAATCTAGATTATAAATTTAGATTATATCACTGTTAAACTCAAAGTTGCACGTGGGCCACGTAACATGTACTTTTGTTATACTGTTCTGTTCCAGGAAGAGAAGGCAATTGAAAGAGGGATTCTTCCACTTCTGCAGCGCGCTACCTTGGTTCAAACATTTGGACAGAGAAATCATGTGTGCTTGAAAGAGGGCTCAATTACCATTCCTCCATATGCTCCACCACAAAAAATGCATACCCACTTGATTCCTGATAAGACTCCCAGGTCCATTTTTGTATACTTCCGAGGACTGTTTTATGATGTAGGAAATGACCCTGAAGGTGGATACTATGCAAGGTTGGTAGGTCTTATTACAAGCTCAAACTTCTAATGAGGTTTGAGTATGCATCATTTAGTATCATCGTATTATGTATGCATAAGAAAGTTGGCTTGCATTCTTCTACTCTCAAAAAGCAAAGGGAATGATTTTGATTTATGTAAATATATGATTGTATTTAGTGTCATTATTGAAATTGGTAAAATTAATTGTGTCATGATCCAAAATTGTTTCATTCTAAAATTCTTATTGAAACTCAAGTATATACATGGACTTCAGTACCTGCACCAATGTTTATATAACAAAATAATCTACAAATAATCCTGACTCCTCAATCTGGCCTTGATTTTCAATCTTACAGAGGTGCAAGAGCAGCAGTATGGGAGAACTTTAAGAACAATCCATTATTTGACATTTCCACAGAGCATCCTACCACATATTACGAGGACATGCAACGAGCTGTGTTTTGCCTATGCCCACTTGGATGGGCCCCTTGGAGCCCAAGATTGGTTGAAGCTGTGGTATTTGGTTGCATCCCTGTTATTATTGCAGATGATATTGTTCTTCCGTTTGCCGATGCAATTCCGTGGGAAGAGATCGGGGTGTTTGTTGATGAGCAGGATGTTCCTAAGTTGGATACCATACTCACATCGATACCTCCAGAAGTTATACTAAGGAAACAGAGATTGCTTGCTAATCCTTCCATGAAGCAGGCAATGTTATTCCCTCAACCTGCACAAGCTGGAGACGCTTTCCATCAAGTTTTAAATGGACTTGCACGGAAGTTGCCGCATGAAAGGAGTGTATTCTTGAAACCAGGGGAGAAGAGCTTGAATTGGACTGCTGGCCCTGTGGGTGACCTTAAACCTTGGTAACAGTTACAATAGTTTTCTTATGTGATTAGGATTCTTTACACGTCTTGGTCAGTCCTGCCTAAATGCTCATAAATAAGGGTTGGTAACTGAGGTGTCTATTCTTTTGTCGACATTGTAAATTTTGATATTTTGACCGACAATTCATTAGATACTAGTAGTATAAATCTAATTTGTAACATGATTGCTTTCATTGTATGCTTTACGAACCTGTTTCCTTGTCTAGTAGGAGTGTCTGTTCTTTGTGTGCTGCATACCAAAGTAGGTAATTGGGGACATATCTTTGGAAAATCAAAGTCATAAAGGCGGCAATGTATGTTCATTCTTTATTGTAAGCAAATTTGATGATGTAAGTAATTGTATCATGATAGGAAACTGGGATCTAATTATTGGTAAACATGTCTGGGATTTAATTCACAACTCAGATAAATTGTGGGTGAACCTTTTTTCCTGAAAGTACTTAATAGAGGATCATTTTTTAGATGCCACCATGATTTCGAGTGCCTGTTGTGTTTGTAAGACTATTACTATGACCGTGAAGGTGCATAAAATAGGTTTCATGACTGATAAGGGTGAAGTTTCTCTTTTGTATGGCAAATGGCTTGAGATTACCTTTGAAACTTGGGTTCATATGTTCACATCAATGAATCTCATCTTTTGTTGAAGGAATTTAATAATCTTGACAGCAGGAATTTTGATCATCTCGCTACTCGGTTTCTGCCTTACATTCAAGTGCAAATTAACATTATATTGATAACATTTCGAAGGATCATATCATCTTGGCTTCTTCTAGTTCAGGAATTTATTCGGTTCAAAGTCGCTACTATTAGCTCACTTCACAATAGTCATGTTTCCGCAGGCAACATTAATCATGAAAGCTAGAATTGACTTTAAAAAGCTCAAAATTCCTGAAAATGTTAAGTATTTTTTTACTGGTTGTGCCTTTATGGGCTACCAATGATTTCAGGGTATCTAGACATTTTCTAAGATCTTTCTTGCAAAAGGTGTGGTGCCACCTTTAGAGGAAAATAAATTTCTAAGGGTGCTTCACACCCTTAGAGGTTAATCTGTTGCTATCTGAAATTTCTTTCTTTTTCATAAAGATCCACATTTCAACCAGCATGGCATTTTAATGGCTTAATCTTAGCGTATAATGATGGCCATAGACACATTGTTCTTGAATCAGATCCCATAGCTGCAATTGACTTTGTTTTTTGGCTAGAAATCAACTTCTTAATCCTCATGCTCCCTGGACTAATTACATTAAGCAGAAGCTTCTTATAGTTTGGAGTGCTTCAACTCAACATACTCCTTATATAGTTTTTCCCATTTATTTTTTAACATATTTTAAATCTATAAACTTTTTAGGGTAATTAGAAGAAGTAACCATCACTACTTCTAACTCTCACATACAACCGCGAGTCTTGAGGTCAAAATCGGGTGAAAATATAAAACCTAATAAAATTAACATTGTTAATTGAATTAGGTGTTACGTACATAAATTATTTTTAATCAGCTACAATTTTTTTTTGTTTTTTCTTTCAAATAACCTTAATATTAAAGCAAAGTCCAAGTGGAGCGAGAATTAATTTAATTTCATATTTTTTTTGGTATAAAAGAGGACCTAAGCCCAATTAATTTCACCATTTTATTTAATTAATACAAATGAGTATTGTCAAAAAAAGAAGAAACATTCATAAGAATAAATTCATAAATTTGCATATCCTCCAATAAAAATTTAATATATTAATATATTATACTAGTTATTATATGTATAGTTAAAAACAAAAATATTACGTTCAATCATCATAATAAAATTCTTTAGAAAATACTAATGGGTAAAATACTACTTTCTTGGCCAGACTTTACTTACCTCCTGATCGAACTCTGGATTACTAGGATCCCATTCTCCTAGAAACCAGAGGGTTATAAACAAAAAAATGGGTAAAATACTACACTTATCCAATGTCACCGATAGAAATTAGAAGGAAAGAAAAATTAAAACAAAATATTTATCACTTTTCCTCTTTCATTCCCCTCCTCCGAAGCTTTAATTCAAAGATTTTTTCTTCTCATTTTCCCTCCATTTTCTCAACAAAATACTATGTATAAGTCTATATGATAATTTTTAAAATAGAAAGTCAGCTTAATTCAAGTCTTTACGATTATTTATTTTCCTTTAGTTTGTGTTTTAACATTTTATCATTCAAAAAGTGTTTTTTTTTTCTCTAAAAAAAAATCATATAATAACAATAGATTAAACCGTTGCTAAAATCAAGATAAGTACATAGTAAGCTATGAAGACCGAATACGTGACACGATACGGATATGATACGATATTGATACGGGAAATTTTTTAAAATTCCCGATACGATACTGCCGCGATACGTTAAAATTAAATATATAAATGCACAATATATAAACATAAAAAAAATCGATAAAGATAATAAATTAACATTCAAATTACTCAAACTGAACAAACAATTGACGATTACATACTGAGCAAACAAGTGACGATTACATATCTTAATTAACTTTAAGTTAAGTAAGTACTACTGAAAAATAACATAACTAATACTATCCAAAAAAAACATCATAAGTAACACACAAAGAGGAAACACAAATTGTATCAGTATGATGCCCTCCAATTCTATCATCATAGAATATTAGTTATCCGATACTCCTCTGATACGCGTATCGGAGAAGTATCCGACACGTATCGGTAATTTTTTCTTTAAAAAAATAATATTAATTGTCCGATACTCTCCGATATGAGTATCGGACGAGTATCGATATCAGACACGATACTTTGTCATTTTTGAAGTATCGGGACTTCATAGATAGTAAGTGATGGATTTGTAAAAGGATAGCCCTAAAACTATTTTATTTTTTTAAAAAAATACATGTTGTTATATTTTATTTTTTAAAAATACAATGTTATATTTTGATATTCAAATAATAATTTTTGTTGACTAAAACCTACCAAAAACACTGAATTATTTTGGTCAAAAAACACATTAGATTAGCATCAAATTAACTAAATAACCAAAATAAAAAAGGTAAAAATTTTAACCCAAGAAATATGCAATAGTTAGTTGGTGCATAAAATGATTTGTGTGAAAATGACTTAACATCAAATCAAATTTTCATTACTACCTTCATCTTCTTCCTCACTCTTGTTCATTTTTCAATTCCCTTTCTTCAATGCAAATTCACTCTTTCTAATCTGTCTTTGTTGCTTCAAACAAATACCCATTTCCCTTTCTTTCTACCTGATATCATCTGAATCCTCATTGCTAAGAAATCTCTCACAACTACTTTCCTTTGTGACCTCTTAACCTTCTTCTGTTGACCTAATTTGACTTCTTTATATTACCCATTTTACTTGTTTTGTAGTAGCATCTTTCTTTTGTTTTGGGGGAACAAAAAAATGGGTTTTTGGAAATTGGGTTTTTTTGGGATTCTTTGTGGTGCTTTTCTCTTTTCAATTGATGCTGTTGAACTTCATAGGAATCAACCTACTGAAAGAATTTCAGGTAGTTAATTTTTTTCAGCTTTTTTCTTTTTAGTTTTATTGATTTGGTTGGTTAGTTTGATTTGATTATCATTTGTTTAGGTTTTCAATTTTTTATTGTGATTAATTTATTTAGTTAGTTTGATTTGATTATCATTTGTTGTGTATTTTTGTGTTTGATTAAGATCTGATTTTGATTGAGTTTGATTATGATATTTGTTGCTTTAGTTGTTGATATTATTTAGTTTGAAATGTTGTAATTCAATGATAAAACATGGATTCTTCAGCTTTAAGATCTGAATTTTGAAGTGCCAAGTATGCTAGTTAGATACTGTGTAACTACATTTTTTGTAGAAATTTTTGTTTTTTGTCGGTTTTCGCTTTAGGACATTTCCTTCGAATTTGATTAGGTCCAATCAGGGACGGAGCCAAACATAAGTGATAGCGGGAGGGGGGAATTATTGAGTTAAAGTTTATCCAACAAATATTTAAAACCAGGTTTCACATAAAACGTTCATAAATATATGACTAAGAAGGTGTGGTGAATCTGCGGCATTACCAATATGTGTCTTTAATGTTGTCGTATTGCAAAAGCTATTTAAAAGAAGTTCAAGTATTCATACAATTAACATCCGTCCCTGGTCCGATGTCGTCAACTAGGAGTTTAGAAGACGTACAATTACATAGGCAGTGAACCTTTAAAGATAGTGCAACCAAAATTGGACCTTGCAGTTATAAATAGGTTGTGCTTGATTTTATATGCATATGAAAATTATTGTTCCCACTCCCTCTTAATGTGCACACACCTTCGCGGAAGGATATATTACTGGTAATCTTATGTCTATAGTCTCTGTAATTTCAATAGAAAGGCAATCTTTAAGGAATTCTTGCTGAAACTTGGTGTTCTTAGCTGCCTTCTGAGTTCCGATTTTATAGTGGAATCAAAATATGAGAAATTCCACTGCTTCCTTGATTCCCTATGTTTCTCTGAGATTATTATTTTTTGGTTTACAAACAGGAACTATAAAATTAAATTAAAAATTGAAACCCTGCACATTGCTTAATACTTTTCTGTTATAATACCTTGGTTCTGTTCTTTGCTTTTGAAAATTGAAAAGCCTTAAAGGGAAAATTGATAGCCAAGATATAAAGGTTTCTCCCTAAGAATTTGTATTTTCAAATGTTATAAAGACATTATATAATTTGAGGATATTTGGTGCATACAACAAACACGCACCTCCTTGGTCGCCCGGAGTTTTAAGATGTTTATAAGCTGTCTTGAGTTCTATTTTTAAAAGGACTTGCATTAAGAAATTCTGTTTCTGGAGATACAATATGGTCAAATGCATTTCTTTAAATTCTATATGCAAGTGTAGTTATTTAAAATGATATTTTATTTTATTAAATATTCTGAATATGTTGTGGTTGAACCAATTGTAGGTAGTGCGGGTGATGTATTGGAAGATGATCCGGTTGGAAGGTTGAAGGTTTTTGTTTATGAACTTCCAAGTAAATACAATAAGAAAATTCTGCAAAAGGACCCAAGATGCCTTGCCCATATGTTTGCTGCCGAGATCTTTATGCACCGGTTTCTCTTATCTAGCGCTGTCCGGACCCTTAATCCGGAAGAAGCTGATTGGTTTTATACCCCCGTGTACACCACCTGTGATTTGACACCAAATGGCCTCCCTTTACCCTTTAAGTCACCACGAATGATGAGAAGTGCCATACAACTTATTTCTTCAAACTGGCCTTATTGGAACCGAACCGAGGGAGCGGATCATTTCTTTGTGGTTCCCCATGACTTTGGGGCATGTTTTCATTACCAAGTACGAGTTTAGAATACGGTTTTTAACATTTATTGTTCATATCACTGTTAGTGCTACTCTGAGAATTCCAATGCTGCACATTGATCAGATCATGTAACTCACTTTTTTTTTATTATTATTTTGTTTCAGGAAGAGAAGGCAATTGAAAGAGGGATTCTTCCATTGCTGCAGCGTGCTACCTTGGTTCAAACATTTGGACAGAGGAATCATGTGTGCTTGAAAGATGGCTCAATTACCATTCCTCCATATGCTCCACCACAGAAAATGCATACCCACTTGATTCCTGATAAGACTCCCAGGTCAATTTTTGTGTACTTCCGAGGACTGTTTTATGATGTTGGAAATGACCCTGAAGGTGGTTATTATGCAAGGTAGGTCTCATTACAAGCTCAAACTTCAATTGAGTGTTTGACTGTGCATCCTTTTTATTTACCATCATATTATGTATGCATACAAATGCTTGCATTCTTTTACCAAAAACGCAATGGAGAATAGTTTTGCTTTATTTAAGCATATATTTTGTGTTTAGTGTCGTTGTTGAAATTGATGACACATATCGAGATTATTTGTATTCAACATTCAGGATCTAAATTTGGTCCGTTCTGTAATTCTGGTAAAGAATCAAGTATGCATGCATGTTTTTTGGTGCATGCGTTGATATCATTATAACAAAACAGACTCGGATGAACAAATAATCCTAACCGGTCATCTGGCTGTGGTTTTTAAATTTGCAGAGGTGCAAGAGCAGCAGTGTGGGAGAACTTTAAGAACAACCCATTATTTGACATTTCGACTGAGCATCCAACAACATATTACGAGGACATGCAACGAGCTGTGTTTTGTCTATGCCCACTTGGATGGGCCCCTTGGAGCCCAAGGTTGGTTGAAGCTGTGGTATTCGGTTGCATTCCTGTTATTATTGCAGATGATATTGTACTGCCGTTTGCCGATGCAATACCGTGGGAAGAAATTGGGGTGTTTGTTGATGAGCAGGATGTTCCTAAGTTGGATACCATACTCACATCGATCCCACCAGAAGTTATATTAAGGAAACAAAGATTGCTTGCTAACCCTTCCATGAAGCAAGCAATGTTGTTCCCTCAACCTGCGCAAGCCGGAGACGCTTTCCATCAAGTTCTAAACGGACTTGCACGGAAGTTGCCGCATGACAGGAGTGTATTCTTGAAACCAGGGGAGAAGAGCTTGAATTGGACTGCTGGCCCTGTCGGTGACCTTAAACCTTGGTAATAGTTGTAATAGTTCCGATGCGATTATGATTCTTTATGTCTTGGTCAATCCTCCCTAAAATGTTCATATGGGTTGGTAACCAAGGTGTCTTTTTTTGTTGGCATTGTAAATTTTGATATTTTTGCAGACAATTCATTAGATTGTAATTCAATTTACAATATGATTGATATCATGGTATACTTATGCAACTTATTTCGCTGCCCTGAGTGCCTTTTTTCTTTTGTATCACTACATTGGAAAATGAGTCATAATGGCAGCAATAGCAATACATGTGTTACTTGTTTTAATGATAGTTACTGAGTTTGGAATAAGTGCTTATTCTTGATGGACCAATTTGTTTTTATTCCAATTAAGACTTCAAGCATATCATAACTTTTTGTTTTGGACCTTTGGTTAACTTAGATTGTGTTCTCTAAAATAGACGGTTTATTGTGCAAAAATTTAAAATAGACGGTTTTTGTATTAAAGTTTACTACCGATATGTCATTTTATTTTATTCACCTAAAGGGAAATAAAATACAAGTTCAAAGACTTTAAAAATAATCAAAATTTGTCTTTTTGCCTTTTTTTTGGCAATGATATATACCCACCACTTTGATGGTTGTGCAAACTGAAAAGGGATAAGGGGAGATGTATATTAAAATAAGGGAATGAATTTGGGACCTCTTTTTTGGAGACCCTCCTAATGATCTAAGAAGTTTCCTTTTTATGACATACCTTTGGCTTAAATGAAACAACTATTTTGTCCAATTCTTCTACACAAAAAAGCAATTTCTTCCATTATTGACCTTGAGATTTAACCATAAATAAATTTTTATCTTTTGAAATCTCAAAGTTAATATCTTAATTCCAAAACTACAATTCAATCAATCATACTAAAACTTTTTTATTACACAATATCTCCACTTGCTACCTACCTAACATGTTTCTATTTTATTTTTTTAAAACACCCTAACTAGTGTCAAAGAAAAAAACATCTAACTAACATTTTTTTTAAGGCAACCCCTAACTAACATATTTCTATATCAACACGCCATATGTAACCAAAAAAATAATGGCTTCAACCAGCATCTCAAACATGACAGGTTCTGTTACACATGTACCTATAAAAATGGCACTGGATTTTCATTTTCACACTAGATCACCAAGTTTGTTGAAATATTCTCATAAACCCTCAAGGTTAGTTCCCTTTTTTCCTTCTTTATTCAACTATAACAATATTTGCATCTTAATTATATAGTACAACACTTGTTAATGTTATCTCACAATTTTGAATCCACAGCTTAAAGTGTTTGTGTGCTGCAAAAATGAATAATAGTAACGTGACATCTACAAGGACTATTCTGCATGATCTTTATGAGAAGGAAAGACAAAGTCCTTACTATGATAATCTCTGTCGACCCATTTCAGATTTGGTTCCATTCATTGCCTCTGGAATCAGAGGTGTTACTACCAACCCTGCGGTATTCTTCTTCTTCTTCTTCTATGTCTATTAACATGTTTTTGCTTTTTGTTTTGTTTAGCTTTCATTAATTTAATTTCCACCGCAATGCTAATGCTTTCATGTTGCAGATATTTGAAAAAGCTATATCATTATCAAATGCTTACAATCAACAGTTGAGGTCAGTTTTTTTGCTTCTATATAATATAATAATCATCATGCACGTTGCAGATTTGCAGTGGGTTAGGGAAAATTATTATTATTAATTAAAGTAACCCAAATGGTCATTTTACAATTTAAAAGGTCAAACTCTTATGAGTTGATACCTCGTGGACAAATAGTTTATTTTCGGTGACACTACCTTTAGGAAAATTAACTTAAAACAAACGATTTTCATAAGCTATACCGAAGAGCTTATGGAAATAATTTTTTTTTTTTTTTGACGGAGCTTATGAAAATAAGTTAAAAATAACTTACTGGCATCACATTAACTATTTTCATAAACTCTCCCAAACTGACCAGCTAATACTTACGCTAGTAGATAAACTCAAATAAGTCAATCTAATATAAACATTTTAGAGACATAGATAAATTCACAAGTGCTTATTCATCAATAGTTGATACTTGATATTATTCACTTTACATTCTAAAACAAGTTCACTTTAGAGGATTTGGATCTAATATAAAGTTATATGTATTCGATTTACAATTAAGCAGGGAGTTGGTAGAAGGAGGGAAAGACACAGAAAGTGCCTATTGGGAATTGGTTGTGAAGGACATTCATGATACTTGCAAACTCTTGGAACCAATTTACAATGAAACAAATGGTGTAGATGGATATGTATCTGTTGCAGTTTCCCCCAAGCTTGCCAATGATACCAAAGGAACAATTGAGGCAGCAAAATGGCTTCATAAAATGGTTGGATGTCCAAATGTTTACATTAAAATCCCTGCAATTGATGAATCCATTCCTTCAATTAAGGAAGTTATTTCTCTTGGGATAAGTGTGAATGTCACTGTAAGTTTGTTATTTATCGACATTCTTATCAATGAAGCACTGACACATAGCCAAACATCAGAATCAACACTGACATGTTGACATCAATAACAATTTTAGAAAATGAATTAATTGAATATAATATGTGTCAATGTCATGTTTAGTGTCGGACACCAGAAACACCTTCAATTAGAAGTGTCGGTGCTACATCATATCACAAAATTTTATCCTTGCCGGATGCAGCAGCAAAGCTAATATAGTTTGTGTTTTTTAACAGCTCATATTCTCTCTCGCTAGATATGAAGCTGTAATTAATGCTTACTTGGATGGTCTTGAAGCTTCTAGTATGACTGATCTCTCTAAGGTTTCAAGTGCAGCAGCTTTCTACATCAGTAGAGTGGATGTTATAATTGACAAGAAACTTGAGCAGATTGGTACTGTTGAGGCTCTTGATCTCACAGGAAAGGTGAGAAACATTTTTTACCCTTAATTATTGTCACAAAATGCTGCAGTCACGACAGTCGGGTAATGTTGATCGTTAGATGGCGATTAAACGGTTTATGTTTTAACTTCTAAAAATGATTTACAATACAAGTTAAAACCATAACCATTCAATCTTCAACGTACAATCGAGATTACAAATGCAGAAATGTTCACTGCATGCAATTTAAACCGTCAACCACGGAGATATGTTCACTGTTGTAATGATTATTTCAGGCTGCGGTTGCTCAAGCAGCCTTGGCTTACCAGCTTTACCAGAAAATGTTTTCTGGTCCAAGATGGGAGCGCCTGGAGAAGAGAGGTGCCAAGAAGCAAAGATTGATGTGGGCCTCAACAAATGTGAAAAATTCAGCTTACCCTGATACTTTATATGTTAATTCTCTTATTGGACCTGATACGGTAAGCCATATCAGTCACAGATATATACCGTTCTCTTTACCTTCATTTAATGACCATCTAATCTAAACATAAATGACATTTTAACAGACAAATTTCAACAACAATATGATTGGTTAACGCAATTCAAATGTGGCTAATTATGTTGAATAAACATAACAAGGTGTCGCAACTCATTAATCGTTCACTAAACATGATTCATTACAATTATGAACGTCATTAACAATGATTTTCAATTCAAATATATTATATATAAGATATCAATTGATCATGAAAATTGTGTTCAAATATATATTGATCATGATTTGTGTTGTCATTCTTTGGTGCATCTACAGATTTCAACCATACCACCAGACCCTGCTCTTAAAGCATTCATGGACCATGGTGTTCTTTCAAGAACCTTGGACGCAAAAGTATCAGAGGCTCAAAGCATTTACAATGCAATTGAGTCATTGGGGATTGATTGGAGTTCTGTTGGATCACAACTTGAAAACGAGGTGCTTACTTCTTTCACAAGAAGCTTCGACAACGTGCTTGGGTGCCTGAGAAAAAAGGTTAATGAATTCGCAAGCCAATAAACCACAAGTGTTAGATGAATAGAAACAGTCTCAGTGTTTGCAAAATAAGCCAATACTTGATGCATATCAAAGCATGGCGTGTAGCTAAAATTATATCAAGATGATAATTTCTCGTTTATTTTATTTTCTTTAGTCTTTACCTATACCAAACGCTGTTAGTATGTTATGTTGAGAGTGTTCAACAAAGTTAGAAACTAATTCGGTGGTTTACTTAAAGTAAGATTTAAGCCCTATGCACCCGCTGTCACAAAAAATGCAAACGATACAGCTTCTTTTTTTTTTCTTTGCAAAATGATACAGCAGTTAGAAAAATACGAAATGTTCAAATCCAGAAAAATGAAACAATTGGATGAGCCAAAAAATGAATGAATGAATCTGTCCCTTCCAGCTTCATTATGACATTAATTAATGTTGATGCAATAAATTTTATCCAGGAAGGCTCTTCCTATTGGGATTCTTCGCGGGCATTGCAGTGCTTGCTGGATTATACTATTTCTATCTTAACAACAAATACGAGGCTAATGTTCAGTTCAAGCATTGTGTTTAATTTTATTCCTGCTCTACTTTAATTTCCAACAGCTAAGCACTCAGAATGGCCATGCAATAAATTGTAGTGCAATTATTTCGAGAAAGAAAATGAGTCATATATATCGACCTTGGGACCAGGTGAAGGATACATGCAGTTATAAGGGGGTAAATATTTCCTGTCAAAAGTTAACTTGATGACAAGTTTTTGTAGTTTGAACAATGTTAAAATGTGAGAGTTAGCAGAATTTTCCAACAAATGATGTCAAGAATTCTTTCTTCGATCAAGTTAGCAATGACGCTGTTATATTTTTCATACAAGACAATTCTTAAAAGGCAGAGATAACATACAAACTAGATAGATATGTTAGCACAAATTTATATAAATACATGATATTTTGGCAATTTCACCCAAAAACAAATATTGATGATTCACAGAAAGATCGAAATTGTAATAAGTCACTACTAGTAAGATACTAGATTGCCACTGGTAATACAATCGCACAATTGTGGTTATATAAAAGGCTTTTCAGGGAGAAACATCTAATTGAAACTTGAGATTGATGCAGACTTTAACTATGAAGTTGATTCTGTCTGCAATCATCCATTGCAGAAAGCCATTCCAAAGAGTAGTCAATGTTATGGACCTGAAATGAGCAAATTGGAAGAGAATCTGTTATCAATTTAACATCTTCCTATTGATTTCTACAAGTCAGAGATGTTTGGTGTATCATATAATTGGACACAAAAACACTTGTAAGATGTTTAGTTTTCCATTTGAAATTCAAACATCATGATCATTTGAGCATAAATTAAAAGAGACATTACTTTCAGGACGCTTATATGAGATGTAAGTGTCAAATGAGCGTTGATATCTGGCATTCAGACACGCCTAAACTAAAGAGTGTCATGCGTGATATAAGACAAGAACAATAATAGCAAACAAATACCATGAATCCCAGCCATAGAGGAGAATAAACAATGAAGACCAAAATGAATAGATATTTAGCAAGACTTGAGACATGCATATTTGGATTATGCAAACCAAAAACACAGGTTCTATCCAGAATTGATAAAAAAAGCTTAATATCCATCACAGCAAAACAAAGTGCTGCCTATAGCTAGATTATTATACAGAGTACATACATATGCTAATCTCACAATTATATATCGTACACTATTGCTGGGTGGTCTATCTCATGTCACTCATTAATGTCCCGCGAAAACCGCCAAGAACAGCAGGTTCTAAATCTAATGGTAAAGAGCTGCTCCTTCTGGCAAGCTTCTGCGATTCAGGCTCAGCCTCACTAAAACAATAGACAGGAGCCTGCCAATGTGCATCATCCAGCACTGCGCCAACCTCAAATGTCATCACATGAGCAATCATTCCTGCATTCACCAACCACAATATAATACATCAGGCTTACTAATCACCAGAAACACAATTAGTAATTCACTAATTTAATAAACATAGCATAGTTTTCTAGCAAGTAATTAGCTATGTAGCATCGACACTTCATATTGAAGTAATGTCACACATGCTATGAAACACAAACACTTCTCAGATTAGGCACATACACCAACACGATACAAACACATGACTACATTGAATAGTATCATTTTTTCAAATTATTATATGTGTTGACGAGTCTGTGTTTGATGCTCGTGTCTGTATTCGTGCTTCAGAGTGCACATGTGTCAGTTTACACTAACACAAAACCAACATATGCATTTTTTTTTATAGACAAACGTTAGTTGTTTATTATTTTCTCCTAAATTAGGGTTTAAACTCTGATACTTTCAACTTTTTCGACCTTTAGCTCAAACCTGACACGTGTAATTACATTCCATCACTTCTATTATTTCTAAAATAATCACCGGGTATCTACATATGTATTCGTGTTTGTGTCGGTGTTTCATAGTAAATCAACCGGTATAGACATAAAATCATAACAACTAACCCGAATAGAAGATCCACTTAACAGGTCTTTTAGTGACAACATCCTCAAAGTACCAAATAAAATCAACTTTCTCCCAAACATTACATAGAAAATTATCAACATATTGTTGACCCAAATAGTTAGCACCATCAAGCCAATTGGGTCGGAGAATACCCACATCAAAATGAAGAATTTTGCAAGTGTGGTTAAAAGGGTCTAGAGTGTACATAAAGGAAGTGCCATTGTTCCATTCAAGATCGTATTTAAGAACACCAAGCTGATGTTGAATGATGTTGAAGTTGCGTCCATTTGGCCAATCGTACCATAAGTCTGTTTTTTGAAGATTGCCGCTTCTGTTTATGAATAGAACTGAGTGAAACTGTTCTGGCCACGTCGCTGGAACTGGGTTGTCTGTGGTTGAGGTTGAGATTGAGAGGTGAAGGAAGAGGAAGAGACAGAAACAGAAACACAGACAAATGCGTTGTTCTGTGGTAGTAGAAGCCATTGCTGAATTTGGGAAAGGTATGAATGAATCACGTAGATAAGATATACCCGTGTCCGTGAAATGTGAAATGTGAAATGCGTGGAATATGTTAATGTTTCTCAGCAGTTATTTTTTATTTCTAATCGGTTCGTATAAAAAATATATTTGTTAAAAGATGTCAATATCAAAAATGAATTTAATTATCAAAATCAAATTTTATAGTTACCTGGAGATGATACCTTTAAAAAAAATTAGAAGGTTAGAGACAAGTTCCAAATTGGCACACTAATAATTTCTTGGGTTAAATATGTTTTTAGTGCCTACATTTTGCGAAATTGTTAAGAATAGTTCCTACATTTTAAAAATGGTAAAAAAAACTATAAAATTTTGCACTATCAAGATTAGTCCAATCCGTAGAGAATAGTTCCTACATTTTGCAAAATTGTCAAAAATAGTCCATACCTTTTAATATTTTTAGTCCTACATTTTGGAAAATTGTCAAGAATAGTCCCTACATTTTAATGCTTTTAGTCCCTACATTTTGCAAAATTGTCAAGAATGGTCCCTAAAGGATAAATGCAGGTACTAATATTGATAGCGGAAATTTTTATAGGTTTTTTTTTTACCATTTTTAAAATGTAGGAACCATTCTTAACAATTTCACAAAATATAGGGACTAAAAACATATTTAACCCTAATTTCTTTTAAGGGGGCTCAAACTTATTACCACTTGACTTGAATCAATTCATCGCTTCCTTTTTATTGGGTTATATACATTAAAGTATATGTCTTTTTAGTGGGTATGACTTGTTTTATTATGACATTTTTTTTTTGACAAAATGTCATATAATATGTTATGTCAAGTTTTATTGTAATTTGTATTATGCTTGTAAATATGCAGTAGTAGTACATAATATTTGACCATTTGTAATAATACATATTTCCCTAACATATAAGGAGCCGCTCACGGGTGTCTAACTAGTTTATTGCATAACAATCAATCTCGCTTAAAGTTGCCTGTGCAATGCACGGGGTAGGTATACAAACAATGAATACAGAACAAAGCCATAATCTTCTACTTTTCACTTGTTTTATTCTTTTACTGATTTCTAGTAGCTAATAGCCTAAAACAAATCTTCAAGTTGTTGTTACTCAGCCCTTATTTATAGGAACATAGATGGTATACAAGAATTCATTTAATTGTTACAAAGCCAGTATCTTCTATTCTCAAGTTACTGATTTCCAGTGCTGGGTCCGCCCTTAAATTTCTGGATATCATCCCAGCCTCTTACCCATGGTTGCCCGGGTGTTGCTCTTGTTTCAGGAGAAGAATGGCTGTCAAGATTCTTCATAACTACTTCCCGCACCGCAGTAAAGACCTAAGCAACAAACAACTGGCATGAGCATTGTACCTCTAATAATATTGGAATTTCATTTAAATATTTAAATGAGACTCACAGGGTTAACGCTGATTGATTCTGGGGGTTGCTCCTGCCCAGATAACCATTTCCATAAATCTGGATTCTCCTGCATAACAGAAGTAGGATTTTAAGTTAACATAGACTCAAATCAAGACATCTGTCAAAGTTAAACAAGTAGTTGCTAACAAATTTCTATTTCCCATCAAGACTTGCAAAATTAATCCCCTGACAGAACCATTCACCCTATCTACAATCGTCACGCACAAACCTTATCAAAATTATAAGTAGTTTCCAAAGGCACTAAATTAGCTATTCTCAGTTCTCACCAACTTCTTTTGGATTACTTTATCCAACAAGCAAGATGCAAATCACACCATTTGATCCTTTACAAAGAAAGATGCTAAAGTTTTCACTAATTAGATTACAGACATATTTGTCCCCTCTTATGGTAGATGCATCAGTAGCTAACAGGAAAAAAAATAACCCAAACTGAAGAACAGGCACATAGAGTAAAAATCAGAACCACTTCACAGATGAAATTATTGAATAAAATCCATTTTCCTACACAAACAAAACAAAAACTCATATTTGGAATATCCATCCAGGCTTCTCTAGCCAGACTCTACCCCTTTTAAATAGATGCATACACAGTTTACCTCTAAAATTCATGATAATAAACCCTATATTTATTGTTTAAGCCAAGGTCTTGATGTTGGAATTTTCAAGTTAGTATTGTAATCATACAACATTCTCAATCAAACAGCTCCTCAATTCCATCTTCCTTAGATTCATCACTTAAAACTAATAACACACTTTATCTACCGTATTCTTCCCATGTAGTACCCCAACAAGTGGAGTTTATCAAGAATCCCATGAAAGAAACACTCTTGGACTTGTTTAAATTGACATTTTTTAACTTATCCATTAACGTTTGGCATAAGCACTTGCAAGACGGGCCTGTTTGGATTTGGCTTATGTTTGAGCTTATGCAAATAAATAAAGTTTTCTGTTAATTCGTAAGTTTTCACTAACAAAAATTGTAACTTTATAAACTGTTTTCTTGTAAACTACCTTGAAAAACTTATAATAATACACAAAAGTTTATTTCTTTGCATAAGTTGTTTTGCATAAGCTCAAAAATAAGTCAATCGAAACGGGCCCATTGGGACAGCTTATAAAAAAGAGCTTATGCCATGTTCATTAGTTGTTTTCAACTTATTTTCATAAATTCTTCATGATATAACTTATGAAAACAGTTTAACTTTATTTTATCTTTTGTTAGAGAAATAACTTATACATAAGCACTTATATGCTATAAACGCTTAACTAATCTGATTATCCAAGTAGCATCAAATTCACATATACTGATTGCAATTATATTAGCATGAAATTTCACACAGATCAGTACTACTCAGCTGGTATGATGAAAAAATGAAAACAAGTACATACCACATCGAGGACATGGATGAGAGATCGAATTTGATTTTCATCCAATGAATGGATATTGTTCTCTACCCATTTTCCGAGAACCAAATCGAGTTCAAGAAACCCTCGTTGCTTGCTTCTATATAATAATCTATCAATAACAACATGAAATCATTCAGTATTAATAGAAAACGAAAAGAAAGAGGAAGATTGAGAAAAATGAACCTGTTGAACAAGCTTCTTTTGGATTCTTCATTGGACAAATCGATGTGAAGCGAGTTATTAGAATGAGTAGTATTGTTGTTATTTTCAGTGTGGGAAGTGAAAGGGGAAATTTGGTAATATCCAAAAACTGGGCGGAGAATGGTGGTTGATGGTGGTAGCGGTGAGGAATTGAGGACTCTGTGAGCGTTTAATACAGCTCTTCTCAGAAACAGAGAAGCCATTTCGATTTTGTTAATCTTTCTCCAATCTCTCTCGTAAGCACTTTTTATTCCAAGTTCTAAGTTCTAACACATCAACTGTTTTCCTGCTTCTTGCTACCGTGGCTTTTTTCCCCTCCACAAACTGTATTCTTTGGCCACGTCACAAGCAATTTTTTTCTTTTTCATTGGAATGAATTGTTATTTTTTATTATTACTCATTCTAGTCTTTACTATATAAGAAGAAAATTACTTTTTAGATTCATACAATATTTGATCTAATTTTTTGTTACCGTTTGTAGGAAGTTTTTTCTATGGTCCTAAGTATATGTATAGTCAGGAATTGGACTAGCTGATCATTTGTTTAAGAGTTTGAAGAAGCATATCATTTTGATCAATTTATTGTTGGCATTAGAAGTTATTGTTGAAGTTCTATGTTAATTTGATTTCAATTTTAGAAACATGGATTGAAATATTGTTTTCCATCATACTCTTAGAGAAGGCAACAAGTGCGCAAATTGGCTTGTCAAGAAGGGCGCTACCTCATGTCTCTATGAAGATTTGACATAGTTGTCCTACTCGGCTTAGTCATGTTTTGTTAGTTGATGTTTTAGGTGTTGCTCGCCCTCGAGCCTAGCTTGCTTTCTGCTTTTCTTTTATTTATGATGTATAAGAAAAAATTAAAAATATAACAGCGTTAAATTTTTTAAAAGTTTTGTAATATATTGTGCGATTCTAGTTGGCTCAGGAGATTAATTTATTCGGTTGCGTTATGAAGCCCCGATACTCCAAAAATGACAAAGTATCGTGTCTGATACGTGCCCGATACCGATACTCTTTGATACTCGTATCGGACAGTATCAAACAATTAATATTATTTTTTTAAAGAAAAAATTACCGATACGTGTCGGATACTTCTCCGATACGCGTATCAGAGAAGTATCAGACAACTAATGTTCTGTGATGATAAAATTGGAGGACATCATACTGATACAACATGTGTTTCCTCTTAAATAGTGAATATTAGAGGATGGTGTTCTTTGTGTGGTACTTATGATGTTTTTTTTATAGTACTAGCTATGTTATTTTTGGGTAGTACTTACTTAACTTAAGATATATAATCGTCACTTTTTTGCTCAACATGTAATCGTCAATTGTTTGCTCAGTTTGAGTAATTTGAATGTTAATTTATTATCATTGTCGATTTTTGTTATGTTTATATATTGTGTATTTATATATTTGATTTTAAATTTAATTTTTAAATAATGTATCGCACCAGTATCGTATCAGAGATTTTGAAAATTTTCCCGTATCACCGTATCGGTATCGTGTCACGTATCCGGGCTTCATGCGTGTAAGTTAGCATATACCAAAAAGAAGTGTCTCATTAGTAAGGAAAATTGATGAGCAGGGAGAGGGAGAGAATCCAGATCCGTAAGGAAGACCTTAACTATAATACCATTAAATTATGGTATTTCAATAGCACAGAGTACAATTAGTTTTTTCAAAATTCACTATCTCTTTTTTCTCTGTTAAAGGTGTTCGAGAAATGTTCCCATTCTTTTTTCTTTTTATCACCAATGTCCGGTCGACGGGACCGTCTAATATGGTTTGGAGGTCAGCTCTAATATCAAGTGGTTTCAGCTATCTCTCGATCGCAGTCGCGAGGGATCGAACCGTGATCCTCTCTACCATCTAATAATAGATGAAATGTTCCCATTTCTTTGCTCAGACTGTAAGACTATTTGAATGTTAAACAATATGCTCTGCCAAAATTAATATCTACAAGAATGAACTTATTGAAGGAATATGTCTCAAAGCATGATACAGAATAACAACAACATTCAACATGTGTCATGGTAACAATTCCCTAATGAAAGTAGTGCCTCAAATAATCTCATGTATGTCACATTAATAAAGTGTAGATTCCTTTAACACAAACTACTGAGTTAGATTTTCAACATTTCTTTCCATTGCAGTATGTGAACTTGTCTCTACCATTTGATTTTCAAGTCCCTAAACCTTCTTAGAAGTTTATTTCTCTTCTCTCTGCAAAAAACATTCCTGTAATTGCTTGTTCAGGAATAAGCGAAAGCCACACTCCGGTATCAGCACCTGCTTCAACTGAAACACTTCCTGCATAACCTGTAAGAGCTGTTTTAACCCAACCAGGACAATAGCAGTTAATAAATATCTTTTCTCCATCTGGTCTATCAGAAAGTTTCTTTGCCATCACTCTTGTATAAGCATTAACAGCTAGTTTCGACACTGAATAATCTGTAAATGTTGCAGGCCATCCTCCCGATTGCCATGTTCCATCGTCTACTTGTTGTAGAAAAGCATTCACAGCACCATCAATTAGTTCCTCTGTAAGATTCTCCACATCGCTTAGTTGCTCTCTCAAATCATCATTCTCCAATCTCTAAAACATAAAAAACATTTGACTTTAATTATAACTACGTATAAAATCACACATATATTTAGTTGCGATATGCCGGCACAGTATAAAACTATTCACATTTACGGTGTATGACAATTAAACTATGTATATATAGTACTTACATTTCGTTTTCCATTTAGTCGACCTAGTCGCGAGCTCACATTTACAATACGGCCGCCAGCAGGGGATACCTTCATCAATGGAATCATAGCTTCAATCATACGCTTAGTTCCATAATAATTTGTTTCGATGACCTTATGAGCATTTTCAACTGAATTATCAGATCCAAAATTGAAATTAACACCTGCATTATTTACCTGCAAATATATGATACATTATATTTAATTCTATTGAGATATATGTTGTAACCATATGTTTTATAAATTAACTTGCCAGAATATTTATGCCTCCATAATTTTCCTTTAACCACTCAGAGAATTGGGTGATGGATGAAGAATCTAATACATCAAGTTCATGACAATGTACATCAAGACCACCTTCTTGTAAGACCTTAATTGATTCAACACCAACACTTGCATCTCTTGATGTTAGGATCACAGTTACACCATGATCAGCAAGTTGTCTTGAAATTTCAAACCCAATTCCTCTATTTCCACCAGTAACCACAGCAATTGTTTCCTTAGACCACCACCTATTTAAATTTAAACACGTAATGAGAAATATAGTATTAATTAATGCCATGATTAATTAAAGATTGCATAATTGTATAGGAAAATAAATTATATTTTGAGGAAAACCGAATCTTTCACGCATAATTGTATAGACGAATTTCTCGAACCAGGTAGATTACATTGGACAACAAAACTCTCTCTTGTTAAGTCAGATGAGATTCGAATCAAATCATCCAATTGTTATTGGACAGTTTAATTAATTATATTTGAACTTAAATAGATCACACCTAATTATAAAATGGAAGAACATAGAGCCAGAAAATGGAATTTTACGCGCGTAATTGCATAGACTAATTTCTCAAACCGGATAGGATTATGTTGGACAACATATCTCTCTCTTGAGAGTTTTAAAGTTGTCGCATTCTCAGAGTTGAATTCAAATTCAAGACATCTGGTTAAATCAGATGAGGCTCGAATCATCTCATTCGTACGCTTTTCACTGGTTTTAACATATAGTGATCACACCTAATTATAACATGAAAGAACATGAAGCTAGAAATTAAATGCAACCTCTGATGATCTGAATAAGGAATGGTCCTCAAAAGCGATATCTGTTGCAAATTCTTATCTTTTTTCTTCTCTTTTGATTTTTCTTTGTGCCCCATTTGTTTCTATCACTTTGAGGAATATTATATTAATTTAGCACCAAAGAAGATAAAATGATGTTTGAATGATAGAAGTTAGGGATAGTGTAAACGTTGAAGTTGAAAGTGCATAGTCACAAATGTAACATACATGAAAATGTATGACACGTTGTTGGTCTAAACACCATTGTTGGCCTTTTGGTCAAATGTGTAGAACTAGACTTCAGCCTAATTTTTGTTCGGCATACTTTAAGGAAAATATATTATCAAAAGAATTAGGACCATTGCATGCCACTTTCCATGTGGACTCCATTAACATGTATCTTCTAATCACTCACCAATTAAAAATAATGCATGCATCTACTAAAAATCGAAGGTGGTTGTATATATGTGTTATTTGTAAGAGGGTATTTTTTTCAGAATGTTATTTGAACAAAATAAATAAAAGAATGCTTACCAATGTACGTATTTATATATGAGTTAACAGTGTTCTCAACTCCGCGTATCGACAGAGGAATTTAAACTTATCATTCTATGACTATGACAAACTTAATCTTCATAAACTGGACCGGTTTTTATTGGTTAATTGAGCAGATTTGAATTGCTTTTATATGCCCTTATTTGATGATTAAAACAATTCTTGTATTATTACACTTCATAGAACACACTCTTTAACACACATATTTCAACACATTCTTTTTTATTGGTTAAAATTTACATGAGTCCCATAAATTTTATGTAGGGTCCACAAATTTTTATGGGACCCATATGAATTTCAACCAATAAAAGAGAGTGTGTTGACATGTGTGTATTAGAGAGTGTGTTGCTAACACTCCTTTTTAGTATAATGTAGTACTATTGTCAAATCCACATGTTTTAGTCTAAGTAGATAATTAATCGATGTGTTCACAGTCATAGTCATAGAGGATGACAATATAATCACCTGTAACGTTAATAACACAATCATCATTGTGGTCGATATTTTTTTTTTTTACAAATGAGTTAAGATCAAACTTGGAACATCTAGCACACTACTTAAATCTCTCACTATTAGATCAAACATAGTGACTTATATTTGTTCTCTTTTTTCCACAAAAAAAAAAAAAAAAACTTTGTATGTTTCATATATTGTGACAATAATAGCACTTAGTATTCTTGTATGGTTACTTGGACTTGCTTCTTTTCTCTACCACCCCTTTGGATCCTAGTTATTTTTATTCCTCTCTTTCCTTGATTTTGTCTTATTTTTATCCATTTACCATAAAAAAACAAGTAAGCCATTGCCTCTACCTCATCAAATATAAATGATTAAATATTAAAATAGAAAGGCACGTGACTTTTAAAGTGATAAAATATGGATCTAAAAAGTAAACAAAAAAAAAATATGGCTTTTAATTGAATCTTTGAATGGGGCTCAATCTAGTCCTAACTTGCGGTTGTGTGACCGACCCCCTAACATTTTAGACCTGTTTCATCTAGTCTAGGTATGAAAAACGAATCAGTCAAGTTATGTGTGTCTAGCTAAGCTAGTTTTAATAAACGGACCCTGTTTTAGACCAATTCCAATTCTAAACACAATAAAATTATAAGTGTTTCTTTTCATGTCCACCGTCTTTGTCTTTCTCGTGATTTCTAAATTTCTCAAAATACTTCCTCACAAGATAACCACAAGTGTTAAATGAGACAAGAATCTAGAAAATCACAGTTTGTTAGTTAAGTAATGAATTGAAAAGGAGAGCAAAATTTAGAAAAACACAGTTTTTTGCTACTTAAATAATGAACTAAGTTTGCACTTTAATTCGCAAACCTTATTGTGTCAAAAATAAATAAATAGCAAACCTTATAAAATAAGGTTCAAATAACAAAATAATAATATATCAAGGGGTAAATTAGAAAAAAACCAATATATATTTACAAATATAGCAAAATATTGTGCAAACTATTATATTGTGCAAAATGAAAGTTCCAATTATAGAGGAAAAAAAAATACTTTGACATATTATATATGTCATAGTAAAATAAAATAAGTCACATCCAATAAATTAACATATATATTCTAACCACTAAACTATTTGACAAAAAAAAAGTCAATATATATTATTAATATGTAACATTTGAGGAGAGGAAGTACGTTAAAGTCATGTATTTGAATTTACAACATTGACGACGTTAAAGTTATTGAATCTACAATAAATTTATATTAATGCAAATTTGAATATAACAAGACGAGAAACCAAAACAAACATCATATCAAGATAGAAAATCAAAACAAACAACTTTGCACTAAGATGAGAGTAAATCAACACCAAACTAAAGAAAACTCAAATGAAACTTCAAAATATGTGAAAATCGTTTATTTAAAATAAAATATAGTGTTCAATGGTTCCATTCCATGAACTTAACTTAGTTGGTAGGACATGCAGAGAGCCGGAGTTTAAACGTCATCCCATTTATCCATTTTAAGAGTGAAATTTCTGACCACTAATCAACTTTACAAAAAAGATATTAATATCAAAGTTGATCGTGAATCACACTTCTACCATGTATAAGGAAAAAAAAAATGCTTCAAAAAAAAAACAAGAAGGAGAAGAATATTCTCTTCTCCAGCTATTTGTACCAAAGAGCGACAGCACAATCATGATCAAAAAATCTTTTATACGAAAGGCACCTTCCAAGTTCCATGTCAATTACTCTCTCATTTTCTTTCTACGGTAACTCCGCAACAAAAAACTTAACGTAACGCATTTCCTTATATTTTATTTTAATACTATAAAATTAAAAAACATTACTAATCATAAAATATATTTCATATAGAAACCGTCATCACCACCAAAACCTCTCTTCAATTTCAGGTAAACTTCTTCTTCCATTAAATCATGCTTTTCACACTCTGTTCTGAGTCTATTATTTTATAATTTTTCTTCTCTCCTTTGACTTACTTGTTTTTCAATTCAATCAATTTTCTAACTTCTAGATTTTCACCAATTTTCTCGCTCTCTCTTTCAGATCTGAAACCCAATGCTTCTTCACTCTCACAAAACCCCATTCCCAATTTGAACATTTTCATCAAAACATCATGTCTGGAGCCATAGACATGGACCACGTTGGTTTTTCCAAACCCAAATCATCTTCTCCGATCACCGATCACGGTCGTAGTAGTAACAAAACCGCTTCTATTTCAATGGATCATGTTCTTTTGGCTTTACGTGAGACTAAAGAAGAAAGGGATCTTCGTATTAGGAGTTTATTCAATTTCTTTGATGCTACTAATAAAGGGTATTTGGATTATGCTCACATTGAAGCTGGTTTATCTGCACTTCAGATACCACCTCAATATAAATATGCTAAAGAACTTTTTAAGGTTTGTGATGCTGATAGAGATGGAAGAATTGATTATCAAGATTTTAGACGTTATATGGATGATAAAGAACTTGAACTTTATAGAATTTTTCAAGCTATTGATGTTGAACATAATGGTTGTATTTTACCTGAAGAACTTTGGGATGCACTTGTCAAGGCTGGTATTCTTTCTTTTAGACCCACCCTTTTATGTAACTTTTACTTTCTTGTTAATTATATATTTTTTTGTCCCGTAGCCTAGTGACCGTTAATCAGGGGTTCCAACCCCCGGCCCCTCCAATAACGTGTCGTGGTAGCTACAACTGAGCTAACTTTACGGGACAACTTGTGTTAATTGTATGTTTTTTTGTCCAGTAGCCTAGTGGCCGGTGGTGATCAGGGGATCAAACCCCGACCCCTCCAATAACGTGTTTCATCATAATTGTTATGAATTATGACTATAATAATTATGACTGTATCAATGATGTTAACTAGAGAGGATCATTATAATTATGACTATAATAATTAACAGTAATATTGATTGCTATTTGTCTCTTTCATTCTTTCATGCATGTTCCGTTTTTGATTGTGATGTAAGTATGTTGTTGATTGTTGCTTAGGGTTTTTATTTTTTTCCTTGAGTGGGCCAAGATATGTTGACATTTGGTGTTAGTTATTACTCCTTAACTTAAACTTGTATTGCCTTTGATTGTGGCTGTTGCAAGTTGTAAATGTTGTCTTGCTCAGTGAAACGTAGAGTGTACCGTATCTGTAGATTTTATAAAACCATTGTAAATGAGATCGAGTTACATAAAGGTAGGATGAGCATCTCATATGGTATATAGTTGATCGATGCTTGCATTTGTTTGAAACTCTAGCAACACGGATTCATATTTATTGTCTTACCTGTAACGGCGCGGAGGACCTTGAACTTCTACTTAAAGGTGACGGAGTTTTGAGCGTATTTCAAGCATCGGTCTACTGTAGACCACATGTAATACTAGCTTACCCTAGCAGTTGTCTTAACACATGTAAACTTAGAAGCTAGAAAGGTACTGTTTGATATTTGTTTGAGAGATAATTTGTAGCCATTGTTATAACTCGCATCAATCATGCATGAACAAATGTTGAGAGACTGCAGAGGTTTTATAGTTGTTCATAGCTTTGGTAAACCTTGTGCATATATGCTTATAGAATTTATTTTCAGAAGAATTTTGTGAACAACTAACTTTATGGATTTGTATGGTGTTGGACTTTTGAAGGGAGATTCAACTTCAATTTTTTATGGTCGATTTTATTGTGTTTTTCATATGTATTTACTTGCTTTCTTTTTCCCCATAGTATTTCTCATAACCAAACTCAGCTTTGATGCTGCAGGGATTGAAATTGACGAGGTGGAACTTGCACGCTTTGTTGAGCATGTTGATAAGGATAATAATGGAATTATCACTTTTGAAGAATGGAGAGATTTTCTTCTACTTTATCCTCATGAAGCAACCCTTGAAAATATATATCAACATTGGGAGAGGGTGTGCCTTGTAGACATTGGTGAACAAGCTGTGATTCCTGAAGGCATCAGCAAGCATGTGCACAGGAGCCGGTATTTTATTGCTGGAGGAATAGCAGGAGCTGCTTCTCGCACAGCAACCGCTCCTCTTGATCGTCTAAAGGTGGTCTTACAAATTCAGACTGGAAAGGCTTCGATTATGCCAGCAGTGATGAAGATATGGCAACGAGACGGTTTATTAGGGTTTTTCCGAGGTAATGGATTAAACGTTGTGAAGGTTGCACCGGAGAGTGCCATCAAGTTTTATGCTTATGAAATGCTGAAAAATGTAATCGGAGATAGTCAAGGAAACAAGTCAGATATTGGTACCGCTGGGAGACTCTTTGCAGGTGGCATGGCTGGTGCCATTGCGCAGATTGCTATCTATCCATTGGATCTTATCAAAACTAGGTTACAAACTTGTGCTTCTGAAGGTGGAAGGGGTCCTAATCTTGGAACACTTACAAAAGATATATGGGTTCAAGAGGGACCCCGCGCTTTCTATAGAGGGCTTGTTCCATCTCTTCTTGGTATGATTCCTTATGCAGGCATTGATCTCACTGCATATGACACATTGAAAGATTTATCCAAGAAATATATTGTTTATGACAGTGGTATGATATTACTGCAACTGCATCTTCTCTTGAACTTATTTTATTTCGTTCGTACATCTTATATTCTTGTTGATAAATCGACACTTCTAACATATTCAACCTTTTTATTTTTTTATAGAACCTGGTCCTCTAGTACAACTCGGATGTGGGACGGTTTCGGGAGCTCTCGGAGCTACTTGTGTCTACCCACTGCAGGTTATCCGTACAAGGTATTAATTTTGTCAGAAGTTATGTTTTTCTCTGCTCTTCTCCCCTAAAGGCAAATAATGTGTGGGGGATGATATCAGTTTTATTCTTGATAGCTAGTTTTAGAATGGCTAAGGTACACTTTATGTCAGGTTTCTATATTTGAGTCAGTCAAATGTATCCTATATACTACATTACATTTTGTCGATTAGGCGTCTGACTCGACAAAAATAAGAAAGAAGCATAGCAAATATTTGGTTGACTCAAACGAAAATCTGACAGAAAGGACCAAAGTATCTAATGATTGTAAATTAAGGGACCAAAGTTAAATATAAAATAACTTAATAGACCAAAATGGAATGAAAATACTTAACAGACCAAAGCAAAACTTAAGATTAACTTATGGGACCAAAACTGTAGTTTAGCCTTTTAGAATTGATACAATACAATATATATGTTGTTTACTCAAATTACATTGTCATGCTTTTCAGGCTTCAGGCACAACCTACCAACACTTCTTGTGCTTACAGGGGAATGTCTGATGTTTTTTGGAAAACCCTTAAGGATGAAGGCTTTCGAGGGTTCTACAAGGGACTCATTCCGAATCTCCTCAAAGTTGTGCCAGCTGCAAGCATTACTTATATGGTTTATGAAAATATGAAGAAGAGTTTAGATCTTGATTAGAGTTGTTGCAGTTATTGTCCAGAGCTAATTTCAAATGTTATATAGGATGTCTTAAATTGTTGATGGTGACGAAAAAAGAGAGATTAACTAGTCCTGTAGGCACTATTACAAGTAGTGATTCTTCAAGGAGGGTGTTAAAACATAATTTGTAGTCAGAAAGTTTTTCCCCATGCTTATCTGAACTAAATGGTTGAGAAATTAGGACTGTAATTCTATATATACCAAGTTATACCAACTTATTAGGTGTTATCCATTTTGATATTGTACTTCCCGCTATTAATTTCTTATAGTAAAAAGTCAATATACCATTAACATATATAGGTTGGCGCGTGGTTTTGTAATGGTGGATAGATATAATTGATAGATGGCATTCTTATGAGGTTTATGAACTTCCCGCTATTAAGTTCAGTCATTTTTTGTTACGAGTTGACCTTGTTTGTGATGTTTTCTGTTGAATTGAATGTACTGTCGAACTCTAAATGCATGTTGAAGGAGCATTTGCTGAAAACAAAGTGAGATTATTGTCATGTTTGGGATCGAAACACAAAATTGCTTCGAGCTTAGACCTCTGACCGCGTGTTTGGAACTATGGTAGATATCCAACATATTAATCACATAGTTTCACTGTAGTTCCAAACACTCACTGAGCTTGAAATTTTTGTCAAGGAAATAAAGTACTAGAAGTCACTCTTAGTGGTTTTTGTTTGCTCTACCATTGCATAGGTGAAAATATATCTCTTGCTTGTTTAGCCATGTGGATGCAGATTCCATGAGTTGCAACATTTTTGTACCCTCGAGACTCGAGTTATATCACTATCTGGTATGGTGTTTGGGCAGAAAAATCTACAAAAATGCATTGAAGTATCTCTTTGGGATGATAATGCCAGGGAAGAGTCTCACTTTTTATGTAATATGAAACACATTTTGAACTTTTAATTTAATATCCACTTCTTTGTGGGTTTTCATTTATGGCACCACTAGGTGTGCAATGCATAGTGCTAACATTTCTGTGTTCAATCTCACACATCATGTTGGTAGTTATGTTAAGTGTATTAATGCCATAAAATTGATACATAAATCTTCACATATGATATGCACCATTATTGTTCATGACTTCCTTTAGGAAAAATAAATAAATCATTGTTCATGATTTCCTATTGCAGATTGGAGATGTTACACAAATGGACATGCTTCATTACACAAATCCGAAAAATTCAACGAGCATAAGGTAAATGCTGACACTGGAAAACACTTAAGTTTTCTGTGTGACAACAAACTATTTACTATTTTATTCGCGGCTTGCAGCAAAAACGGTAGCAAACATACTACTGTTGGATTATATTTATTTAGATATATATCACACATTGTTTCCGAGTTAACCATTCAAACTAACTAGCTTAAAGAATCAGCAGAAAGAGATACAACACTAAACAAACATTGATTTAAGATGAAACTGCACATCGTGTTTGATCTTAATCAATAAGCAGGTACAGCATCGCAAATTGAACCTGGAAGAAAGGCTTTGCCTTCCCTTAGCCTGTATGAATTGCCGTTTAGTTTCATGTTCCTCTCTTTAAAAGGAGAGAAGCATAATGTTGAAGAAGTGAATACATCTGTCTTCAGCCTCTTCATTTCCTTCTTCTTCCTCCATATTCTCTGTTAAAGATTGGTTGTCACCTTTACTCAAGGAGAATCGACAATGGGAGGGTTCTTATTTCCCTCACATTCAAGCATATATATATATATTGTGTCTAAAGGTAAAATATGTATCATATATCCGGTCTCCAACTTGTTAGAGAATTTAAAAATTAAACAAAAGAGATTAGTTGCCAAAAGCAAAAGTATACAGCAGGTTGTAATATTCAAATTATATTTCCAAAAGGTCTCTCAAAAGCATTACTTTGCGGATAAGGTTTTAAATGGCGGTAGCAATTGCGTCATGATTGTTGCTACTGCATAAAATTGTTGATAAGTATGACTTATGCAGCCACATTTATAGTTGTGATACGATTGCAGAGACCTCTCAGATTTGAATAATAACAAAGTTTAGTGATAAGGAGATACAAAATTCGATTTTCACCGAATATAATACTAACAAAGTAACAATACTTGGAAAACAGATAAAAAGAAGAGAACATAAAAATGATTAATAATGAAAAGTTAGTTGAAGTTGTTGTATTGGCAAAACAGCCAAGTGTAAAGAGGGGAGAGGGTGGTGGATAAGCACTTACATTACAAAATAAAGGTGGGAGGGAAAATGCTTTGTGAGTGGATATAGTATAATCACTGATTCTTTAGTGAGATTTTCTTAATCCTTAAGTGATTATACCATAACCAAAGAAAGCCAATACTCAACTTTTTTAATGAACAAAAGTGTCACACATCACATGGATTAAAAGATGTTGCTCAATTAATTTAACTCAATTTAGAATATCACAATCTTTCCTTTCCTTACTGAGATGGTTAATAATTATTGGAGTTCCTTGTGATGATAATATAATTTACCTGATTAATTAGGTCGTCACCTCCTTTCTCCTAATAGTAAGTGGATGCTGCTTTAAGCACGCTTTGGGAATTTTTATTTTCTTTACATTATTATAATCCTTTGCTTTCTCTTGAGTCTGGAGTTTGCTTTTCTGATTGCATGTTACTACTATACTAGTTATGGAGTATATATTTATTTTTCAAAATTCGGTATCTGGTACGAGTATCCACTGATTCGGGGATTGTTTCAGACTAGACTAAAACCCAATATACTTAAAGTCCAATGGCACAATACTATAATGCATGTTACTAAGTATATGATCAATACTAAAGGCAATGGCAACACGTCCTCCGTATCACAAGACATCAACCAATAAGAATTGAGCATAGTACTGAAATTGTCCTATTCTCAGCCCCACTCACGTAGTGAAATTGTCACTCTCTATACATAATCGTGCAACGTTTGACCTATAAATACAAACATAACCCTAACTATCAAGGTGCACAATATTTACCCAATTTTCTTAGCATTTCACGTCTTTCAAATAATGACTTGGGTGTGGTATCTGAGCTGAAGACCACCATCTCAACCATCTTACATTACCATTGAAATTATTCCCATTCTGCCCATTCAGAGTAGGATCAATTCTAACATCTACTGGAGGAGAACCTAATTAAAGTCTGAGCAATGTATAAACTAGTCCAACATAAAAATTGATATCGAGAATATTGAATGAGAGACATAAAAAGGGACACATTATATGACTCAGAAGTGCCTTGAAGAAATGACATGGTTTTGCTTGTTTTGTTCCACTTGTAGAATTTGCAAATCAGATTTATTTGATGGGTGGTGTCTTATTTATGCACTTTTTCCTTTAGGGTCTGTTTGGTTCAACGGAGGGGAGGGGAGGGAGAGGGGAGTTGTTTAATTAAATACGTGTTTGGTTCAAAAGAGGGGAGTGAAGGTATTTTAACAAGGATAATTTTGTCAATATAAACTTTTAATATTCCAACAAGGATAATTTCGGATTTTAACAAATTAATTGAGGGTAATTTTGTCAATATAAGAAATTAGATTTTAGTTTCCCTCCCCTCCCCTCCAAATCCCCCCAAATTTGGGGAAGCAAAAATTGAGCTATATTACCTCCCCTCCCCCTCACAAAAAATTGAACCAAACATAAAAATTTAAAATATCACCTCACCTCCCCTCCCCTCTAAAAACCCCGAACCAAACAGACCCTTACAGTTTTGATAGCACCACTTTGGTTTGATTGAATCCGACAACAAGGTAATTGAATAAACGTGCTATCGTTTTCTAGGAATCATATAAGATTAAGTTCCCACCCAGTTATACAAGGTTGTTAAAATTCCGATTTAAAACCTAAAAACCATATATTTTACGTTTCTAAGTCATCATTTCGAGTTAAATCGCTGGTAGAATCCTTTTTGGGTAAAATCGTAGTCTGGAACGATTTTACAAGATTTAAATCGCTATGAAATCGCTGAAATCATGTAAAATCGTAGGTTTTAACTCTTCGAGACGATTTTACCTTCTTGTTTTTGGATAATTTTTTGGATGTTACTTGATGATTTGGTGGGTAATTTGTGTAGTTTGATCCAAGTTTACGAATATTACATTTTATTATGATGATTTAATATATTTTAGCTTTTAAATTAAGTTGAAACTTTAAATTATTGACGCATTTATAATATTATATAAGTATATATATGTCTTAAATATAAATATAATATTATTTTAATATGAGGTAAAATCGACGATTTTACGATTCGATTTTACGTTTCGATTTTACCTAGGCAAAACGAATTAAGATAAAAACTCGATTTTGACAACCTTGCAGCTATAGTTTGTGTCTTGAGGGGATATCCACACACACTATATCTTAGATAAAACACAAACCACAAAGTAAGAAATAATAGCGCACACAAATAAATATTGCACATATTAAACAAACCCTTACGATTTCAATGGTGTAGCAGTACTCTACAAACTCAAGTACTCTTATTCATTTCTTTGTGGTGTGTGATCTCATCAAAGATTTATGTGTGTATGGTTAAATTCCAAACGATGTCAAATGTGAGTTAGAAGTCACACTACATATTCAAATCTTATTTCCACAGCATCCTAAATTATACAACATAAATATATGCCACTTTTTATCATGCCATAGAATATGCAACAAAAATTGTACCAAACTATAGAAAATACACCTAATGCTATGGATAGGTGGTGTGCAGCTGGTCTATCGTCGGCTTTACATAATGCTGCGTACCAACAATCTAATGCTATGGATCGTATTTTCGCTATGTGCAGTAATGAGAGTAGTGATACAGTTGGTAGAGTGGCTATGTTACTCTGGAGCATTTGACACAATCGTAATGATAAACTTTGGAATGATAATGTCCAGACACCACGCCACATTGGAAGATATGCTTTTGATGCTTGGAATGATTGGTACTCAGTTCATAAGTTACAGAGTAATAGTGTGAGCGGAACTACAGAAGCAGTTATGATAAGGTGGGAAAAACCAGCTCTAGGCTGGGTAAAATGTATTGTTGACGTTGCCTTTTTATCTGGCTCTGGAAGGACCTCGGTGGGAGTGTGTTTCCGTGATAATAGTGGTCAATTCATGGCTGGTATGACACAATGACAGCAAACTGTGATTTCACCGGTAGAAGGAGAAACATGGGCTTTACTTTTAGCAATGGAAGAAGCTAGACATAGAGGACTGAATCGAGTTCAATTTGAAAGTGATTCGAAAGTGTTGATAGAGGCCATTCATATGAAGCGTAGAGGCAATTCTGAGTTTCTTTCAATTGTTCATGATATTCTTAGTATTATGTCGTCTTTTTTAAACTTTGAGGTTAAATTTGTTAGGAGGCAAACGAATTCGGTTGCTCATACTCTTGCTAGGGCGGCCAATTCTTGGTCTAGCTTCCATAGATTTGAGATTATTCCCGTATGTATTGAACATTTAATAGTTAATGAAATGCAGTAAGTTTGTTTGACTCAAAAAAACTATAGAAAATACACCTAGTAGAAAAAAAACAAAAAAAAAACTTGCATTCTCCTAAGCTTGATTCTTGAATCTGCTACCGTCTTTCGCAATGGGGAACAAAAGTTTAAGTTTCAATATAGAAAAATGTCCATTAATATTTGATCGTACAAGGTGGAGTGAATAACTCAACCGATTTAAGCTAAGAATAAAAGGAGTGAAGGTTCATAATTCAAGTCTTGATGAAGTTAAAAAATACTAACACTAATAACTAATTATTAACTTTGATCGTTTAAAAATAAATTGATCGTACATTCCGAGAAAGTATAATTCATGAAGAAAAAAAAACTTGCTTACAAAAAAAACATTTTAATAGATAGTTATACATACATATAGAGAATCTTATCACAAATGTGGACGTGCCGGAGTGGTTATCGGGCATGACTAGAAATCATGTGGGCTTTGCCCGCGCAGGTTCGAATCCTGCCGTCCACGTTTTTTCATTTTTTTTCTTCCTCTAACATCATAAACTCATGGAAGAACCAAAGAACACAATCTATATAATAGAATGAAATTATATGAATTGTGTAATTATCATTTGTCACCACAAATTCACATTTAATAAATTCATATGACTATCTTAAATGTAATAAAACAATGCAAATCAATCAAACAACTCCACCAAATCCATGCTCACACAATCACCACTGGTCTTTTACCACACCATAAACTCGCAATCTTAAACAACATAATTTCCACTTTCACTTCCTTAATCTCCAAAAACAACAACAAAACATGTTCCAATTTATCTCTAGCAACCTATGCACTTTCCCTCTTCAATTCAATTCCAAATCCAACAACTTTCACTTACAACACTCTCATCAGAATCCACACTCTTCTTTCTTCTCCTCTCTCCGCCGTCCATATCTTTTCCTCTCTCCGCCGTCTCTCTCTCCCTCTTGACTTCCACACTTACCCTTTAATCCTCAAAGCCTGTTCTCAAATCCATTCATTGTCTCTTGCTCAGTGTCTTCACTCACAAGTAATCAAATTTGGGTTTCTTGCTGATTTGTTTGTTCTCAACTCGCTTATTCGTGTTTACTCGGTTAATGACCGAGTAAATGATGCTCACAAGGTGTTCCGTGAAAGTTCTTGTAGAGATGTTGTTTCGTATAATGCTATGATTGATGGGTTTGTTAAAAGTTTTCATCTTGATCGTGCGCGGGAACTGTTCGATGAAATGCCTCGAAGGAATGAAGTTTCATGGGGTACTATGATAGCGGGTTATAGTCATGCTAAATTGTGCCGTGAAGCTATTCAACTTTTTAATGAGATGATTAGTTTGAATTTTGTACCGGATAATATAGCATTGGTTTCGGTTTTATCAGCTTGTGCTCAGTTAGGGGAACTAGAACAGGGTAGGTTTGTTCATGATTACATTTCAAGGAATGGGATTCGAGTTGATTCGTATTTGACAACTGGGTTGGTGGATTTATATGCAAAATGTGGTTGTGTTGAGATTGCAAGGGAAATATTTGAGTCATGCAAAGATAAAGATGTGTTTACATGGAATGCTATGCTTGTTGGTCTTGCTATTCATGGGGAAGGTTTAATTTTGTTGGACTATTTTTCTAGAATGGTTTCTGAAGGGATTCAGCCTGATGGGATTAGTTTCTTGGGTTTGTTGATTGGGTGTAGTCATGCTGGTTTGGTTAGTGAAGCTAGAAAGTTTTTCAATGAGATGGAAACTGTGTATGGTGTTGCTAGAGAATCTAAGCATTATGGGTGCATGGCTGATATGTTGGCAAGGGCTGGGTTGATTGATGAATCAGTGGAGTTGATAAAGGGGATGCCAAGTGGGGGTGATGTGTTTGCATGGGGTGGGTTGTTAGGTGGGTGTAGGATACATGGAAATGTTGAGATTGCAAAGCAAGCAGCTCAACAAGTAATGGAGATAAAGCCTGAAGATGGTGGGGTTTATTCTGTCATGGCTAATATTTATGCTAACACAGAGCAATGGGATGATTTAGTTAAGATTAGGAAATCGTTGGGTTCTAACAGAAGAGCTAAGAAAATTATTGCCTCTAGTTTGATTAGACTCAACAGGAATTAACAAGATGCCAAGATGATTATTTCCTTTTGCACTCTTGGTGATTATTTAGATTATTATTATTATTATTTTATATTAAAATTTAATGAGTGATTGAGATTTAAGCAATTACCGTTGTATATTATTTATGAGTAATGCTTCTTATAGGGAAAAGTTATCTCACAAAGGTATCACGAACAATTATATACTATATATGAGTACTGCTGAAACTATCTTTACCATTCCACCGTTTGTTTTTTCCGCCAAATGAGAATCCAATATTGGAAATACTTCCTGATAGCTTTGCAATGATATAACTCGCGACAAATAGCAATGTTGATTATTTATTTACTACGTAGAGACACTTTTGATCGAAGACATGTCTGTTGACACATAATTTTTTTGAAATTATCAAGTATTGTTTTATCATCGACTGTGGTAGCTTATTGTGATTGTGCCAAACTCATCCCAATACAAACATGCAATGTATATAAAGCCTTAAAAGACATCTATTTAAAAGGTTCAAAGTCATTCTAGCTACTCCATTTCACTAAGTTTCGATGATTCTTCAAATGGGTATGGTATGATCCTTTGTTCCCATTTTTCTGTTTATTGTCTATATTAATGCATTTGAGTTGGTTCGCCATAGATGAGTAATGGTTTAAGTGTCAAGTGTCAACCTAGAATGTTAACCACTAGCTTAATTTTTTTTTGTTGATAAGTTGGTTTAATTTTTTTGTGAGTTTCTAGTCTATAAAGAAAACAAACTTTTTGTAAGCAAAAAAACAAAAAAACAAAATTTTCTTTTTTATGATTCTTTGGTTTGTTGTTACTCTTGGTACTTTTTGGATCAGAGTTAGTTCAACCAAGTGTCAGAGCAAAAGTCAATCCTAGTCTTAGATCAAGTATAAGATACGGAAGACTCGCACTTAAGAGAGAATATACTTTTTTTAAGAGCAAATATATTATTAATAAGAATCAGGTCTCTGCACAAGATGAACGGAGACCAATAAAAGAGGGGCTACAAAACAAAAGACTTAAGAGAGAAATTGTTGGGTTTAAGTGTGAGCGGTTAATTTCTAATCATTTACGTAATACTTTAATGTTTTGGGTGGTGATATATCGAATGTGATTATCACTTCCCTTATGAGTTATGATCTTGAAGCATCGATCCTTTTGAAGAGAAAGAGATAAAAATACACTAACCATCAAATCAATTTCTATTTTGTACTAGTTAAATACACTTGCGACGCTTTATGCGCCGAAATATGGGGAATGTACGTGGGTATGAAGCTTGCTTGGAGACAAGATTTTCATCATCTACAAGTGAAAAGTGATTCAAAAACTCTGGTTGACATGGTCACAGGAAATATTAGAATCAATGGCAAAACTCCAACCTTGGTGGGTCGTATACAAGATCTTCTAAAGTTGAATTGGCAGGTGCATCTCAATCATACCTGGCGGGAGGGAAACAGAAGTGCAGATTGACTGTCAAATTTTAGCTTATCTCTAGACTCTTTTAATATCAATGTTATGGAGACTCCTCCTACTGAGATTTTTAGTCTCCTCTTTATTGACTTTTCCGATACTTATATACCTAGATATATCCATGCGACTCAATAGTTTGTTTGTTTTCGTGCGTTGGCCCTCTTTCTCTCCCAAAAGAAATACACTTAAGTGTATCTTAAATATCACCCTAATTTTATAAATATTTTAAAACGGTGAATCATATTAGATGATAAATGTGTGTTGGTTCACTAGAAAAACACAATTTTATTCATCAACTGCCTGACATGTCAGATTGAAAAGAGAGCGTGGCATGTCCAGAGGCTTCTATGATTATCGTGTAAATTATATACAGTGACAAGTGTCCACTGTCTTCAACACTCTGCTACGTGTCTCTGGAACTTTCCTTCTTTACTGTAACTCACATTACTACAAGCTCCTATGATCCATCAAACTATAAAAGATCACTATCACTACATCATACTAGTAAACTGCATCAAGCAACTACCAACATAAACTGCTTTCAGATTTTGCACCAGTAGTAACTAACTACAATACTTTTCCAATTCTTCCCTCTAATTTGTTTGTAATCATGTTGAAGCCTACGGTACAATTTTTATCTTTTCTACCTATTCATGTTTTCAATGAATTTCCTTTCTATTTATGGCTGACTATTGAATTCTTAATTGTATGTTACAGATGGGTAATTGGATGGTACTCCTCAAAAATGGATTTGTAGGAGGAACTAAATCATCATACACAACTTCAACACTACCAAAGATGAAAGCATATGCTCCAACATCTGATTATGGATACATTCATCATGGAAAACCATCTTCCAAATCAGCAAAACAAGATTTTGTACCAGTTTACGTTGCTGTTGGGATGATAGCTTTGTCAACGATGTTGGGTCTCCATACAGCATGGCAACAACTAAGGAATAACCCAACCGTGCGTGTCAAGAAACAGAGGAGAGAGACTGTGCCTGAAGTAGTTGAACCAGATCATGTTATGGAGGAATCTGATAAATTTTTTAAGAATTCGTTTTTCAGGAAAGTTGCACATGTTCAAGAACGTAGTTATCCTGATCATAATCAAGTTCCTGATTCGATTAACAGAGATGCTTATGCTTATAAGCCTCGTGCTGAGACTCTTAAGTCTGTTGGTATTGATCCTTCTCAATCCTAAGTGTGACGGTGTCACTCTAATTTGGTAGTAATGACCCTAATGTGCAAGGGTTGGAATTCTTCCGATGTCACTTTTTGTGTTGACTAGTTTATGGATCATGTGGACACTAGAATTAGTGTCCTCGAATTAAGTCTTTTTATTAAGTTGTTATTGTTGATAAATAATCAATCTATGGTTAGGTTTGTATTTTGTGAATACAAGTTGTAGTTTCATTATAATCAAATTAAGGATTAATTATCTTTTTGTTTTCTAGTACAACTTACTGACTAAAATGTCAAATACCTCCCTGAAATTTCAAAATTCATCAAATACCCTCCTGAAATTTGGAAATAGGCAGATACCCCCTAAAATTATCAAATATCAATCAAATTGCCTCCTGCTTCATTTACTCCATCTATTTTAATTAGGAAAAGAGAGGAAACGATGGATAAGACAGAAATTGATGAAGAGTATAATGTTGGTGATGTATGTTTCTTGTCTAGTTCTGAATCTGATGACTCAAATTGGTCTATTAGGTGGTTAGAACCTGTTTGGTTCTGATTTTGAAAGCAATGATAATGATGATGATGATTCTGGTGCTGATAGTTTTGTTGTTTTGGTTCCTTGTTATTAACCTGGTTGCAAGGAGGTTGAACACTCAAAAAATGTGCTTTTGAAGTCTCAAAATAGACGGAGTAAACGGAGCATGGGGCAATTTGATTGATGTTTTACAATTTCATGGGGTATTTGTCTATTTCCAAATTTCAGGGGGATATTTGACAAATTTTGAAATTTCAGAGGGGTATTTGACATTTCACTCAGAACTTACTTGTAGGTTGAAATGGATGCTTTTTTATTGTCTTCTAGCAGAACATTCATCAATTATCCATTATTATAGCATATTGTAGTGTCATTAAAGATTAATAAACTTGTTTCAAGCTTGCTTCATTAAAGGATGATGATATTTATCTTTGACACTTGTTTTGAACCATTACAGTAAATGATGATATTGATATTTGGGTGGGCACTTGTTCTTTTGTGGGGCTTCAATGGAAGCGATTGATCGCATGCTTGTTACTCGTGTTCTCGTGTTATAAAGAATATGTTTTTGGGTATTAGTAGTGTTTTTCTAGGTTTTGGGATGGGTATGAAGAATATGTTAGTATGGTTGTTAATTTGGCATGTTACTGTTTGGGCGATCAAAAATTCTCGGAATGATGTTATCTTTGTGAGATGAACTGTTTTTGTTGGATCTTTGTGGATAAGGTGAAACTTTAGGCTAAAAACCCCAGTAACGCCTACTTCTTCTATGATTGGAAGGTGCAACCGATCTTGTGTTGGTGTCGATAGCAGTAGGTGGGCTGTTAGTTGTGTGTTCCATTGCTTCTTGGTGATGATTGGCCTGTTCTTTGTCGGTCTTCTTTTTTTCTTTTTCTCCCCTTTGTCAGGTGTCTTGATTCACATGTTTATAGTTTTGTGTTTTTGTAGTTTTAGGTGGAGTGTATTTCTAGTTCCGGTGATGTTTCTTTTAGCTGTATTATTATTTTTGGTTATATTTATATTATCTTTGCCATTAAAAAAAATAGCACATGTTTATTTTATATGTTGGCTTAGTCGGTTAGTCCATACTTCGGGCTATACTAGAGCTACTTTTGATTCCTGACGTGACTATTTATTCAAATTAACCTTTGTAATTTTGAGTGGCAGTTGTCACTACACAGTTAACATTGATATTATCACAATAAACGAAGTAAATAGAGTTGAAGAGTATTTAATAAACATCTTACAAATTAGTGCATTTAACAATTTTTAAATTTCAAAAACGATATTTGACGAATATTGCAATGTGAGAGAGGTTATTTAACTTTTCACTCCCATAGTAATTGTCAAATTTGTCCATAAAAATTGTTTTGTTAATTTTGTTAAAAGTTGGAAAAAGCAAAACGTGGCAATAAATAATTGGGAATGATGACGTGGAATTGGTTGAAATAGCGCAGGAAGTGTGAGTTTGATTGATTGAGATCTAAAACTGGAACTAACTGCTCTCTCATATCTCGTGTTCGTTCCAACACTCTCACATCACATACATAACTCAAACCATTTTCATATATTCAATTCAATAACAAACTTTCTCTATAATTTCATTTCATCTTAATCGTTAGGGTTTCATCATTTCATCACGCGATATGGGAGACCGAAAGCGAATCTTTGCATTCATCTTCTTCGTCATTTCTATCTCATCGTTACATCTTCTCCATGCTTCCGATGATGTTTATGACGCTGTAATTCCTCTTCTCCTTTCTCAATTTCTTTCCATTTTTCTTCATGTTTCATTATTCGATTCCGATCCTTCTGTTTTTGTTAATTCAGTAATTGTTTTATGTTGATTTGTTCAGACATTTTACGAATCATTTGATGACGATTTTGAGGGCCGTTGGATTGTTTCTGAGAAGGATGAGTACAACGGTATAATACTCTCAACTCACTTTCTTCTTCTGGAATTTGTTTCGTTTTGGATCATTGAATTGTTTGCAATGTCATGAATTTGCGGTTGATTTTTATGTTTCATTGGTATTAACTGAATTTCTCACTCTGTCACATAATGTACAAATGTCGCGACTCGATTTATCAACACATAACTCTGATTTCAAATCTACTAAAATTTTCCTTATAGGCGAAGGAATTGTATGGGAAATGTTGTAAGTAGTGAAAAAAGAAAAACTAGAAGTTTGTTGGACACTTGATTGGATGAATGATATTATTACTTCCGTTTAAAAATGAGTGTCACCTTAAGAGGAAAAATTTTGTTTTAAACATAAATGTCATTTTCACTTTTCAATATAAAATTTTCTAATTGTGCCATCTAATTATATTTCACTTTGCATTTATGATGATGGAAAACACAATAGTAGTTAATTGGGTTAGTTTATTAATAATGCCATATCTTTTGAAAAGGTGATTGGAGTTCTTAATCTGTGTGCAAAAACCTTAAACGACACTCATTTTGAAACAGAATGAGTAGTATTGATCGGTGATTCTCATAGTAGTTGTAATAATAGTGTTTAATTACGATAACATTGGCTTCTTTGATGTCAATTCTTAGTACTCCAGACTCCTTGTTTAACAAATTAAACTTACCTCCCTTGTATCCCTATATAAGTAGAAGCAAGTTGGGACTTGGGCGTAAGAAGCGTGAATCACCGGGAAGATGAATGAAAACTATGCCCTAACAATATTTGGGAAATTGTTAATGTGTTTCCTAAGGGCATTGGTTAAGGAATAACAAATGAAAAATATTTATAAAAAAAATAAATATAGTTTGATAAGCTACCAATTTGTTGTCATTTTTGAATAAGTATTTTTCTGATTATTGATTTCTTGGCAGGTGTTCATAGGGTTCTGTTAGCATTTTCCTATTTAAGAGTTATGCTTGCAAGTTGCAAGTTTCTTAAAATCCCTTATTAGTGGCTTATACTTTGAGAAGCATATATTAAATTTCTTGGCAGGTGTTCATAGGGTTCTTGTTAGCATTTTCCTATTTAAGAGTTATGCTTGCAAGTTGCAAGTTTCTTAAAATCCCTTAATTATTAGTGGCTTATACTTTGAGAAGCATATATTAAACATTCTTTGACGGTAATGTGAAAATGCTTTACTATTTATTTAATATTTTATACCTTCAGTTTTTACCGGTACCTACAGGTTTTGTTAGCGGATTTTTAACAAATGTTTTCTTGGCACTAGTTAAGAATTTGAAAATAGAAAGTGCTAAATGAAAAATAAATCTTCATAACTATTTATATATTAAATGTTACACTTTTTAATCTTTAAGACACTCATTAGCAAGATCCCTCTAATAATAAGCCAAATGCCAATGAGTGCCCTAAAAGAAATAGTTATAGAATATTTTATTGGAAAGTGAAACATTTTAAGCGACTAGTATATGTATTTGCGGAAGTCAGTGACTGAGATTTTGTGATGATTACCGAAATAAGAGTTGACTGCATACAGACATATTGTTGCTTTCCAATCATATTTTCTAAGAAAGGATAAATTGTATAGATTCACAAATTTCTGGTACTTTTATGGAGTGGAACTTCAGAATGTGTTTCACCTTTACTATTTCCTTAGATTTACATAGATACCTTGTCCTTAAAATCCAGTTTTGCTTGGCCTCCCCTAAGTTCATGTTTTGGCTCATTGGTTCCCTTGGTAGTGGGTGCATATTGGATGCAATCCAATGGAAAAGATTCAAATCTCCTTTCAGTTGTAGTGGCTTGATAGATAATTTGTTCTTGCAAAACTTGATTTAATATTTGATCTGTCTTGTGCATAGGTGTCTGGAAGCATGCAGAGAGTGAGGGGCATGAAGATTACGGGCTTCTTGTCAGTGAGAAAGCAAGGAAATATGCTATAGTTAAAGAACTTGATGAGCCTGTGATTCTTAAGGATGAATCAGTTGTTCTCCAGTTTGAGACTCGCCTACAGAATGGCCTCGAATGTGGTGGTGCATATCTAAAGTATCTTCGACCACAGGAGGCCGGTTGGAAACCAAAGGAATTTGACAATGATTCTCCATATTCTATAATGTTTGGTCCTGACAAGTGTGGGGCCACAAACAAGGTGCACTTCATTTTCAAGCATAAGAATCCTAAGAGTGGGGAATATGTTGAACACCATCTCAAGTTTCCTCCATCTGTTCCTTCTGACAAGCTATCTCACGTGTACACTGCTATTTTAAAACCCGACAATGAGTTGCAAATTTTGATTGATGGGGAACAGAAGAAAAAGGCAAATTTTTTATCTTCTGAGGATTTTGAGCCTTCTCTTATCCCTCCCAAGACAATCTCAGATCCTGATGATTACATGCCAAAGGACTGGGACGAGAGAGAGAAAATTCCAGACCCAAATGCAGTAAAGCCAGATAACTGGGATGAGAATGCACCCTTGGAAATTGTTGATGAAGAAGCTGAGAAACCTGAAGGATGGTTGGATGATGAGCCTGAGGAGATAGATGACCCAGAGGCTACAAAACCAGAAGATTGGGACGATGAGGAGGATGGTGAATGGGAAGCCCCAAAGATTACTAACCCAAATTGTGAAACAGCCCCTGGTTGTGGTGAATGGAAAAGGCCAATGAAGAAGAATCCAGCATATAAGGGAAAATGGCATGCCCCCCTTATTGAAAACCCAGCTTATAAGGGTATATGGAAGCCTCGGGACATTCCAAACCCCGGTTACTTTGAACTTAAAAGACCTGATTTTGAACCTATCGCTGCTATTGGTATTGAGATTTGGACAATGCAGGATGGCATATTGTTTGACAATATTTTGATAGCTAAAGATGATAAGATTGCCGCATCATACAGGGAGACTACATGGAAGCCCAAGTTTACTATTGAGAAAGAGAAACAGAGGGCAGAATCGGATACTGGATCAAGTGGTCTTGCAATCATCCAAGTAATGTCATCTTGCTATTTTCTCTAGTCTCTTCGTTCTAGCATTTTGTCCTTAATAACTCCTCTTTTGAATGCACGATTTTACCTTTTTCCCTTGCAGAAGAAGGTGTTTGACCTGTTATACAAGATCGCAGACATTCCTTTCCTGAGTGCCTACAAGCTTAAAATACATGTAAGGAAAAAATAAAAATAAAAAACATGCAAATTTTCCTGCTGAGGCATCTGCTTCACTTGTGCACACACTTGCTGGAATATGACTCGAATTCTATATTGCTTTGCAGGATCTCATTGAAAAGGGTGAATCGCAGCCAAATCTCACTGTCGGAATTCTTGTAGCCGTTGTGGTTATTATCTTGACACTTTTCCTCAGTATTGTATTCGGTGGGAAGAAAAAGCCCGTAAGTAGAAACTCCTTTTGTAGCCAAAAAACTGGCTTATCATTTTATTTTTCCTTCATTTCAGCCTATGTTTTTGAGTTTGGACTTTATATATGCAAATCACTGGATCATGTCTCTTCTTGTGCAGGCAAGAGTGGAGAAGAAGACAAAAACACCAGCTGCAGAAACTTCCACTAACCAAGGAAGTGCAGAGAATGAAGAAAACAAAGAGGAGGAAACATCTAAGGGTCCACGTCGGAGGGTAAAGCGAGATAATTGAAATGATTTAAACCAGACAGGGAGGCCGAACAAGATCACTACCACAAAAATTTTGAGCTTAGTTGGAGATTAGGTCAATTCCATTATTCCATAGCACTTTCTTTGCAATTTTCTCATTGACTTTTTGAAAGATGATATGCATAAGGAGTGTGTAGATGAGATATTCTGCAGGTCACTTTGGAGACTTTGAGTATTTTTAGATTATTCAGGTTGTACAATGATTTTTCTTAATCTTTCTAGTTATGTAGCACAGAAATCAATTCGCCATACAACATTCAGTTGTTAACTAGTATAATCCTGATTTAAGCATGTGCTTGATCCAACGTTATGACTACGTGGCCATAAAAGTTGAAACATTAGCTATCATATTCTCTATAACTTTAGTTAATAATTTAATTGTTGTCAACTTGTTATATTAAGCACTTGTTGGCCTATACACAAAGCACTTGGTTGTCAATTGGCTTTGAGAGATTTATCTTCGAAAGTGACTGTCAACAGGTTGTGAATGCTATACGCATTGACTGTTTGTATGCGAATGAGTTTGGTACTTTGCTCTCAACTTGTAGTTCTCTTCTTATTTCTAATGCTAATTACAACATAGCTTATGTTGGGGGCAAGCCAATAGAGTCGTTTACAATTTTGCTAAAGCGTCTTTATTTCAGTCTAGCCTCAGTGTTCATCATTTTTCTGCGCCTAGTTGCACCTAGTTTTTATTTCTAATGCATAATGAGTTTCTTTTGCTTCACAAGCACATGAGTTTCTTTTGCTTCACAAGCACTTGGTTGGCCTGTAGTCTCGGTAATAGAAACCACTTTTTCATATATTCTTAGGTTAAATATGTTTTTCAGAACTATAAAATTATCAAAAAGAATTTCGTTTTCCTAAAAAAGAATCTATTTTTTATCTCTTGCTGAAACAAAAACACATTCAATTATTCAACGTTAAATATCTTGAATAATTTTGTTAAGTATATTTAGAATATTAATAACAATTTTCTCAACTAAAAAGTATATTTCTTTAATATGGGATGAATTAAATATGATTTCTTTAAACGTCAAAAGGTTTGAAAATAAAAGTAACAAAAATATAAACCTAAAAATTAAATTTTGAGTTATCTTTTGTTTAAAACTTTTAATAATAATGTTTTAAACTTGTAAAAAATCATTCAAAAATATATATAAAACAACAATGCTATTTCAAGCGAACTTTTTTATCACGAATACATGGCTCCGTTTGGCCTGGCTTTTTTTAGCTTTAAATTCTCTTTTAATCAAAAGTTAGGCCAAACACATTTTTAACAAAGTTCTTAACCGTAAAAAGCAGATTTTTTTCAATGTGCAAAATTGAATTAAATGAGCTTCTAGAAAAAGAGGTTAAAAAAAAATCCGGAGCTTTTTTTGTAATGATCCCGCTTCGAATCCCACTTAAGACTCTTTTTATTATTATTTTTTCATTTTTTAGGTTGTTTTCATTTAAATATTATTAGTTGTTATTATCTTTTTTAAAAGTTTTTATTTTTGGTACAAATCTTTTTTAAAAAAAAATATATTTTACTAAACAAATTTTAGATTAAAGATAACTTTGAAGTTAAAAAAAACAATAATTACCAAACAACTTTTGCTCTGTTTTTGAAAGTTCTTATTCTCACTTTTAGTTTTCAATCAGCTTCTAAGAGCTAAAAAAGCCGGGCCAAACGAACCTATAGTGAATTAATTATGAGTGTTAGATTCTACTGGAATGAAAACAGGGGTGGGTAGAACGAAAGTTGAAATGGTCAACTGCAGTTACAAGACACTATTATGATGCTTCCGTTAAAAACATTTTCACGAGAAATAGCATTTCTCGTATATATATATATATATTCCTTAGTTCATTTGTGTACATCAATGATCATTACTCAAAATCTCCTTTTTATATAATAGCACGGGTTCGATTAAACAATTTTTATAAATAAAAAATAATAATTGTGATTAGTATAATCAAATATAGTTAAATGATAAACACTAATTTAAAATATGATTATATTTAATATTAGTATATGTATAAAATTAAAAAAGTTGTTTAGAAATATAAGATTTTTCATTGATTTATATTGTAGTTTTGTTTATATTTTAATATTATATATCTCCTATAATATTTTATAAATTTGCAGGGATGCATAATATTTCATTTTAATAGTGTAATTGTATAAGATCTTAGTTTTCTTTATATGAGTTGCAATTGTATAATCACATGTCAATTTTTTTAAAAGGAGTCACTTTGCTTTATATTTTTTATGCATCCCTTATTTTTTTTCAATAAGAGTTGGAGGAAATACATGCATACATACTTTTTTTTTATCATGTGATCTCCTTTTTGAAAATCACGTATCAAATTGCGTAACTGTTTACTCTGTTCTATGCAATTTAAGGTACTAAATAGGTTTTTTACTTACTTCCCTCTCGTTCTTAATTTTTTAAATGAAAAATAATAATTGTGATAGGTATAATCAGATATAGTTAAAAGATAGATACTAATTTAAAATATGATTATAGTTAATATTATTATATCTATAAAAATAAAAAGCTGTTTAGAAATATAATATTTTTTATTGATTTATATCGTAGTTTTGTTTATATTTTAATGTAACAAATCTCTTGTACTAATATTTTATAAGTTTGAAGGGATGTATCATATTTTATTTTAGGAAAAAGCTTGTTAGTGCAAAAATGTCTTTAACGAAATTCAACGAATGATTTTTAATCATTGGATCACTCTTAATTTTGATCTACTTATTTTTTATTTTGCTTTAAAATGCAAAAAGTAGTTACAGTGAACATCATGTGTGATCTGTTATGCGTTCGTGTTTAATGAGTTCGCACTACATAGCAACTCTCTTCATTTTAATAGTGTAGTTTTAGTTTTTTTTTTAATATGAATTGTAATTGTATAGTCACATGTCACTTTATTTTTTATTTTTGAGGTATATCCCTTATTTTATTTTTTTCAATAAGAGTTGGAGATATGCATACTTACATACTTTTTATCACGTGACTTCGTTTTTTGAAAATTACATATCAAGTGGCGTAACTGTTTACTTACTTCCTGTGATGCAATTTTAGGTGCCAAAAAGTTTTTCTACTTACTTCTCTTTCGTTCTTTTGAAGTTTCTTCTCATATATTCACTTGATGGAATTATATCCCGACATTATTTGTCTCGATTTGTTTAGTCTATCGTTTGATTTACATTTTTTTTTGCTTGGTCCCTTTGTTTTTCCTTCAAATTTATTGTTAGTTTTTGTATCTCTTATTTAATAATATTTTCTTGAATATTTAGTATATTTTTGTTATAATATAAACTCAAATATTTTTTGTTACCAATATATAAGTTTGGACGATGATTTCATATATTTGAATTTAATTTTAGTTATTTGGCTCAAGTAAAAAAGTTTATTATTTTAGAAGAATTTAGCATGTCATCTTATTATTTGTCTAAAAAAAATGTTATATTTCCTATAAATATATTTTGAGCCGTAACTTTAACATTTTTTAACACCTTAGAATATGTACTTATTTTATTTAAATAGTTGCACTATTATTTAAATCAAAGTAATAATTTTAGAATTTTTATTGAATTTCAGAACACATATACACACGTACTATCTTTATGATATAAGATTATTTAAATCTTATTATGTTGCATGTAAATATGTTTAAATATGTGTGATTATATTTTATAAATATATGTAAATATGTTTTAATATATATAGTTGCAAAAATTCCTAAAATTTATTTTGACGTATGAGCATCAACAATTTTCACAAATGATGATTTTTCATCTTATTCTTGAAAAATTATAACTATTTACTCTACTCCTTCATATAATTTAAGGCCTCTCATATTTATTAAAAAGACAATTATTGTTCTAATAATAAATTTATTTATATTGAAGTTTCCTCTCAAACATTCACTTGGTAGAATTATATTGGCTTAATTACACTTTTGGTCCCTTATCTTTATTTTAGGTTTCAAATTGGTCCCTTATCTTTTAAAAGTTTCAAGTTGGTCCCTTATCTTTATTTTAGGTTTCAAGTTGGTCCATTCCGTCAATTTTTTAACTATTTCCGTTAAATTTGGACACGTGGCACACTTGGACAGATGACACGTGTCCAAATTTAACGGAAATAGTTAAAAAGTTGACAGAAGGGACCAACTTGAAACCTAAAATAAAGATAAGGGACCAACTTGAAACTTTTAAAAGATAAGGGACCAATTTGAAACCTAAAATATAGATAAGGGACCAAAAGTGTAATTAAGCCAATTATATTTCATATTTTATTGGTAAAAAATTCAGAATGTTTTTAGCGAGCGACTTTATTTATCTTCTTTTTACTATGCTCTATTCAATTTTTTTTTTATCTTTTTCTTTTTTTATGAGTTTTTTGTCCCCTCATTTTTTGTCTTGTTTTATTTAATAATTTGTATCCGAATTTTCAGTTTAATTTATTAGTAATTATTAAAATGCAATACTCTAAACCAAAAATAAAAAGGCAATACTCTTTTTTATAGAGGAGTGCTCTTTTTTCTTTTTCTTTTTTTATAATATAGAGGAGTACTCTTAAATCATATCCATAAAGTTCTACATATATGTTATGATCATATTTTTGTTTATTATTAGTAATTGATAATTTAATTATAAGATATATATATATTTTAATAAAACTAAAAATAGATGATAAGTTTGTGACTTGAAAGTTTTCCAAGGTTAATATTATTAGCACATAATTAAGGGTGTGAAATTATAAGAGAGTATTAAATAGTATTTTTTTTTTTTTTGACAAAGAGTATTAGATATAGCTCAAGAATGTCTCAAAAGTTTCTTTCATAAGAAAAATTATTTTACATAAGGGTTGATAGAATTATATTTCAAAGGCAAATATTGCTACTCGAATTTATTTTAAATTATCTTAATTATCTTAGTTGCAATTTAAAATTATTATTGTAAGAGAAAATTTGACCCATTGTTTCTTTATTTTCCTTCATCACCGTAATAAAATTTCTATTGACATATTAGTGTAAGAGATGTATGAATTTTAATTATAGACTTGGTAATTGAGACCGACAACATATAGTATTCAAAAATACAATTGTCGAGTAAGGTATTAAGCATAAAACAATTTGAAAACACAAATAATATTTCACAATGACTAAAAACGTGTAACTATTGAACAAAACAATAATTTATATTAAAAAAATAGATTTTAGCCTAAAAAATTATGCACAAAAAATTATTAGATTGAATTGTAGTTTTGTAAGATCATGAGAGCAATCTAACGATTACAGTTTACAAATCCAGTGACCTGAAAAAGATGCATGAAAATTATTAGAGTTGATGTCTTGAAGGATTATGAGAACGTATAAAACAATTAGAATTTATAAACAATCAAAGACAAATATGTATACTGATATAATTTTTTAATCATTGAGTAACATACCTGATATTCAAGAGATTGACTCACCAACCAACCACCACATAACCAATGCTTGGGATGTAATCACACCATCAACCTCTATATATACTTATATTCTAAGATACTCTCATAAATAAGGTATTCAATGCAGAAAATTATTTCATTCTAATGGAAGGTTGAATAATATGTAACATTTGAATGATGAATAAGAATAATAAAAGTCATTTCTTTTTTGTGTTCAATTTAAAAGCCATATTTAATATATAACTGACAAATTAAAACATATTCTAAATGATCATATTTAATAATAATACTAAAAAAAGTTATATATACATGTAATTTAATTTTTATGTTTATTTAGCATACATATATAATTTATATATACATATTTTAGTGATGTATTTTCATTTTTTTATCATTATTATATTGAAAGAATATTGAAAGAAGTCCAACAATCATGATAATTATGTGGTTATTTTGGTATCAATTGTTTTATAACGTAATTTGAGTCTCTACTTTCTGCTAGCAAAATAATGAATAGATAGATATGTGTGAATCGTGAGAAAGGAAACAAAAACTACCATATTAAAGAGTACTTTCTACAAAATTGCTTAGAGAAAATGATGATGAGTGAAACCAAGATTTGAACTAAAAATATTTAACATTCGTGTATAAAGTTGCACACAAATAGATCATGGATTGGTGTACAAATTTACACACAAAACATATGCTATATATATTTTTTTTTACGGCAAAAGGGTGCAGACTGCAACACCCTATTTGGATAAATAAAAAGAAGGAAATACAAAAAGAGAAGGGGGACATGGACCAAAACCTTCTCAAGCATAAAATTAAAGCAGAATAACAAAACAAAAAAGTAAAACAAACACAACAAAAGAAAAACGGAGGGACACGTACTACATCAAATTACTTCCCGTAGAACGGGTATAACGAACCGGAAATCCCTTCTGTGGTTTCTTTTTCTTAGCCTTAGACACCACTGTAAAAGGCTCTTCCACAGCGGCAGAACGATTCTTCAAATAATTAATAGCTGTTGCTGTCTCTTCCTCATCAGTATACACCCTATGCCCAATGTCGCTAGCTAGAGCAACATCAGAAATAGTAATGTCGGAGGAAGTACCACACCAAGATGGGGGATCTTGAATGTAGTCCAAGTCTGTGACTGCGTCACTCCAGGAACCAACGATCCGCAAGTCCGGAGTGATAATTTCAAGATCCACTCTAGTTTTCAAAGCTAGATCATTAGCAGGAAGAAGCTCTTCTTCAAAATTTATAACATCTCCCACCAGAACACTAGGTCTTACCTCTTTGTCTCTTGTAAGATCCTCAATAAGCGGATCTTCATCTACCACAAATTGATTGGATGCAATTTCAACCGGTTCTAATGCAGAAGGCATAGTAGTAACAGGCTTCGCTTTTCCTTGTTCACTAAACTCGCAGTGTTTTTTGGGGGATTCTAATACTTGCAATTCTTCAAAGAGTGCCCAATTATTTGACATGCGTTGCAAAACGGGGGAATATTCTCGTACTCAACATCCACATAAAAATCAAAATCATTCCTTTCGACAAGGATTCGTTCACGCAAGTTTGAATTTAAATCCACATCGATTAAAATTCTTGTAAAGTGACCAAAAGTTCTCTTCTTAGTTGCCTCGTCAAGAGCCAAAGGACTGCCTACAGCCCCTGCAATTTCAAACAAAATCTTGGGCCGCCAATACTCACGAGCAAGCCCATGAATGCGAATCCATACTTGAGCATTAGTAGGTTGCACAGTAAAAGGATTAAAATCAGCAGACCAAGCAAAGGTTCTAAGAAGGCCCGGTGAGAGATTCCAAAAACCTATAGATCTTACTGCACTTAAATCATCTAGGGATGAAAAAATGAATTCAAAGTAGCCTTTACCTAGGGACACAATGGACCAAGGAGAGTTTGTTTTCCAGAATTTTAAAATCTTATCCTTCAATTCTGGTAAACCAACCGGGGATGACCCCTTTGGGAGAGCGAACCTTCCATGAAGGACATTTTGACAGTCAAGGACACCTTCCAAATATTCATCCTCGGAAATTTTGATAGAAATCTGCTCACCTTTCAAACAAGGTTTGGAAAGCTGCGAAGCCGTGAAAGTACACGAGTTGGACAAAGCTTGTGCAAAGGATTTTGTTATTGTCTTAGGAGCCATTGATGCAACCAAACCACAGGCAAGTGAAATTCTTAAAGACAAACTGAACAGCGGTTTAAGGAACACGATAAAACAGTTTTAAGAAGGAAACAATGGACTCACCTAAACAGAGTAGAGGGACGAATTAGAGAAACGGAGTACCTCAAATGGGATTTAGCATTGACAGCAAGAAGAAACTCCAAATTGCCCCCTTTTCATTTAAGCAGCAATTGATTAATTGTAGATTGTAGATGATGCTATAAACATTTAGCACATCTACACAAAATCATATATTTACATGCATATGAGATCATGAAATAATAATTTATAATTTTTGAGAAAAATAGTATTACTAAATGAATAGTGTAACTAATTAGTTAATTAAAAAAAATTATCAGCAATAGATAGTTAAGTAATATGAAAGGGAAAAGAAAGAAGAGGTGCAATTATGTTGATTAATTTTTTGTTTTCATTTACTTATAAAAAACAAAAATCATTATATAACATGAGTAGTGGAAGAGATGAAATCATCACTAAATCATAGACTTTTTTTTTCTTTTCAAAATTTATTTTGGCTTTTTATGATCATACTCAGTAATAGAAAAAGAAAATGTGTTTTTGATAATATTTAAATGTAATTAAAACTTGAAAAGACACAAAAAAAAATCAGAGAAGTGAATAATTAAATAGGTGAAAATAAATCCATAAAATATCATGATTTCAAACAATAATTAAATATAAAAAAATTTATATACTTACATAAATTGTCATTTTTCATAGACTTCTCAAACATCAAGGATGCAACAAAGACAAAAATAAAAGTCTCTCTTTTATTTTCTTCTCCTAATTCACATGAAAAAATTGTCATATCTACATTATGAAATAAAAAAAATAAGAAAAAAAGTAGGCTAACAATATATTTATAAAAAAAAAAAGAATGTCTAAAATTTAATTGAAAAAGAGAAAGAACCTATAATACAAAATTCAAAAGGTGTCATCCAATAGTTGCTTGAGAAAAAATAATGATGAAAACTCAAATTTGTACTCAGGGCCGTCCCCGAGTATTTAGAGGTCCTGAGCAAATAATAAAAATGGGCCCCTAATAAAAATATTTTTTTTTAAAAGAACATAATATGTTTAAATTATAAATATTTTCAATAAAGTAGTCATTCATCGTTGTGACTAAGACTAACAAAAAAATATCAAATTGTAACCAATATCATCAAAATACCTTTTAGCTACTTAAAAAAGTCTCCCTTCAGACCTTTTTTTGTTTTTATTATTGGACATTTTTATTACTACTTAAACCCCCTAAATATAACTACCTAAATAAATAAAAATGAGGCCCCAATTTTTTGGAGGCCCTAGGCTAGGGCCCTCCTTGCCCTTGGCCAAAGACGCCCATGTTTGTACTACAAACATTTAGCATTTGTGCACAAAATCATATATATATACACACAATAGTTAGAGATGGAAAAAGATAACAATTTAAATTTAAAGGATAGTATGATAAATTTATTTGTCATAATTAAAAAATAAGAGTTAAGGAATATGAAAGAGTGGTAGTTTAAAGGTTGGTATGACAAAGTTATTTTTTAAAAAAATAATAGCACAATAGTAATTAATAAAAAATATAACTAAAGTATTTTTTCATAAAATTTATTTATTTATTTGGTCAATCATGAATTTTTTTATTTATTTACTTGTCACTTGAACTTTCACATGCATAATTATAATTATCAACATCAATTATAGAAAATTTGTTTAATTTTTTTTGGAAGCCATTATTATTGTAACATATAGATAATCACTTTGGAAGATGAAAGTACACACAAAATAAATTGTGGGAAATTTTTTAAATAGATATGAGAAATTCTCTAAAACATGCCACATAGGCAAAAAGAAGGCCTAGGAGCAACTCAACATTCCCTTTATATGTAAAAGATAATTGCGGGAATGAACTGTTGGACATTTTGCATATTTCAAAAGTAAATTATTTTTGTGATCCAATTTAATTAAACTTTAGTTGGAAACTCAATATTAAACTTGGCCGAGTAATCTGTATTACAACTTATTTTCTCCAGTGTACCTAATTACTAATTAATAGGAGATAATTCCTCATTGGAGACTTAGTCTTTCTCATTCTCATTGTGCATCATATTTTTTAGTGATTACACCCTCCGATTAATTAGTTTCCAGCCATCCACACCAACAGTCTAAGGAATTATGGTTGGAGATATTGCGACACCGGCAATAAGTTTGTGGTTCCAATCTTTTTGTAGCTACCGGCCCTTGGATGATGTTAATCGATGCTGCCAGTGCTGTTTTTGAATGCTTGGAGCTGATCGACTTCTTTATAAGTTCTATAACTCTTCTTCTCTTGAAATCATCCACAAATGGACAAGGTACATATAGTATTGTTTTGATGAGATGTATTTCCAAGATTGATGTAAAATTATTAGTACTATTAGAAAAATTACTAATTTTAAAATGAAATGTGTGATTCCTTAAGCATGTCTATAACCATTTGTTTGATGTGAGATTATATTACAAGTTTAATTATCACTTTGCATATAAGTGACGTGAAAATTTGTGAATATATGGATAATCTTATGATTGAGTAGCTAGAACCCTTGAGTAGATAACTTTTTAGCAGACTATATATTCTTAATTGGTGGCAAGTGAACATATGTGTATGTTAATTAATTTTTACATATCTGAAAAGTTTAATTGATTAGATTAAGAAATTGATAATTGCAGTCATAATTGTTTTGGTAATATAGTTGATATGATTTTGCTACTTTAAGAGAATTTTATGATTATTTAGTATGGAATTTGAAGATAAATTGTTGAGCATTTCATATGATGCTAAGAAGTTTTTCAAATTGATGTGAATTAAAATAAGACAATCAAGTGTGAATTATGGTGTAAGATCATAAGGATGTGCGGTAGTATAATTTTATCACAAATATATTATGTTGAGAAACTTTTAAGAAGTTTAAATATTGTAAAATTAAGTATGGACTATCCCTTATGATTTAAAGAAAATATAGTGACATTGTTCACAATGTGAGATGAAAATCTCATTTTATTGGAACACTAATGTATTACCCATTTAATAAGTTTATTGCAGAAATATTTTTTGATGTTTAAACTCATGAAACATTTGAAGAAACCATCATGTGTATTATAATTTAAAATAGATGAACCATTGTATTATAATAATTATTGGAAAATGAACACATTTAATGCGTGAAAGATGAATCAACAAGATTGGAAATGAAAAGGATAAACACACAAGTCTTGTAGGACTTGGAAATATTGTAGTGTGAATTAAAAAAGTGGGAAAAAGTCTATGCAAATGACACATTTTTTATTAGTGTTTATATATCCTAAGGTGACTACTTGGGGTGTACCCAAGGGGTACTCCGTTTTGTGAACGGTGGACCACGCACTACCCTTGACCTTCACACACCGTTGTCTGTAAAAAAATTTAGAAGATGATTATGAATTTAGACCATGAAATTCAAATTAGAAGTTTGATTATGACTAGTTTCGAGCTGAACCAATTCCTACCGAGTCGAGTCAAGCTCAGACGAGTTCAACTCAGCTCGACTTATTTCCAGCCCTAATCATAATCATCGCCTAATTTGAATTCAAATGTCTAAATTAAGAATTTTAGAATGAGATTAGTTATAGTAAACTTCTAATTTGATTTTATCAATGATATTAGTCATAATCATCTAATTTGACTTACATGGTCTAATTTAAGAATTTTAAAGAGATTAATGATAGTCAACTTCTAATTTGAATTCAATGGTCTAAATTAAGAATTTTAAAAAGAGATTAGTCATAGTCAACATCTAATTGCGACAATCAACTATGATAAATTGTATCCTTAAACAACTCTATGATAAACGGTATTGTAAACCAGACCTATGACAAGTTTTTAAAAAATCCCTGTGAAAAGAACCCTGCCGCATGTTTGTATTACAACATCTGTATAAAAGAATTCTCCCCTCAATCTACCTTGAAGTAAAATGTTCATGACTATAACTTCATACTTATTTTCTTTGAACATGTTTTTATTCTTATAATTTCCTCCCTGTCATAAGACTACACTCACTTCCGGCCACCAGGCTTTCTTGCAGGAGCAGTGTCCTCATCGTCTGACTGGATATCTCCATACTGCCACATTCCGCGCCTGCTGGTCCGTGCTTCTTCCTGGAACGTCTCTAAGTTATCAAGGGCCAGTTGTCTTTCTCTTCTGTCCCGCCTGTTTCTTTTTTCTAGCCTAGCAAGTCCTTCCTGTGAAATTCAAAAAGGAATACGACAATATCAGACAAGGTGTGTTTCGTATTGTATATGCATGTAATCAATATATATCTGCCTTTGGAAGCAAGCCAAAGGAGTTAGTAGTGACAGTAAATACCTGCAGCATGGCAGCATTAACGCTGATATCGGATTCCTCAGCAACAAGAGTTACAGCAAAAACTGCTCCAGTTCCTTGCCCTTTCACTTTCCCACTTGAAGTATCTTTCTCCTCAACTTTGGCTGTAAACACTTTTCCACTGCTTAAAGTGAGCTCACTCAAATATTCAGCTGATTCTTGACCAAAATCCTCTTCCAAGTTTGGAATCTTCACGTATGCAAGGGTGCACAATTGTGCAAGACCAGGAGAATGGGATATTGATGGATCAAGAGGCCGTAGTTGACTGTATTGTACCGCTTCTTGATTTCCATAATCAATGTAGAATACTTCAAATATGTCGTTAGGAGATTCAACTGGTCCTTTAGGTCCGTTCACGATCTACATAATTACATACACCATTTTGTAAATAAAAAGGATTCTTTACAGAAAAAAGAGGTTTCCACTACTTGAATATCAAGTGATGTATTTCTCAGTACTCTCCAATGAATAGGCACATTTTTCATCCATAGAATGTAAATGTCTTGCAAGAAAGGAACCAAAACCAAGAACTTACCATTGCCCGGTACCAAGCTTTATCTGCACCAAAAAGACAAAGGACCGTGTCTCCCTTCTTAGGATTGAAAGCACCAATCAGTGGAGTTTCTTGAAGGTTCAAGTTAGCAAGCTGTTTCTCAAGGGATGCTAAACTTGAATCCCCAATGGGCTGAACATAGAATTTACCACCACCCAAGATTTCTGTAACCGTTATCTACGAGTATAAAATGGGAAAAGCAGTCAGATTTTTTCAATACAAACAGTGTCATTTAAGCAGCAGTATACCAAGTACCTTAAGCGCTTCTTGCTGTTTTTTTCCAACAGTTGTGCCATTAGATACTTCCTCCCCTTCAACATAATTCTCCCAGATCTGCGACACAAATCACTTTTAGAACAGTAAATAAAAAAGAACAGTAGTATTTTCAAGCATGATTGTTGTCCTCCTTACTTTCAGCTTTTCCTTCTTGGCAGATTGTTCAGCTTTCTCCAGAAGGTGAAAATCAGGAATTCTGTCACTGCCAAAGGAGGTTTGAAGTTTTGCAAGACCAGCTTCAAGCAGTGTAACTGCCACATTGGTCTTAGACACCCACAAGGAGCCCAAGAAATTTCCAATCCTATCAACAGTTTCCACCTCAATCTGTCAACATTGAAAAATAAACTTTTAAGGAACTAAAGAAGTAACTACATGAACAAATCTCAACTTTACCGAGGAACTACCAATTACCTCAACGTCTCTCTGCATTATCTTTCTCCTCATTAGTGCAATTGCTTCATTAGAATACGGCTCATCACGACCTGGACATCTGACGCCAGACAATGAGAAAGCAATGCTGCAAGTTTCTTTTGGAATTAACAATTTAAAACGATGGCCACTGAGAACATATTCCACAACTGCAGGGACTTTTCTACTTCGGTGAAGGAAAGGTAAGAAATCCTTGGCTTTCTTTGCTGATGTCTAAAATGAATAAAAAAGTAAATGTTAAAACTAAAATGTAGTTCTTAGAGTATCTAATACTAAAATTAAGATTTAGTACAATCATAAGGTTTCTCACAGTGGTCAAGTCAGTTATATGCATGACTGGAGGATCCTTGGCAGAATGGATCCCTTTCCTTCCAGAAATAGCACGTGATTCAGCAGCAAGAAGAGCATCATAGTAGTTTGACCTCTCTTCAAAGTCACGATGTCTAACAACAGTTCCAAATCCACGACCAACTATCAACTCAGCAACATTCACCCCAGTTTCCTGGCTTCCAGCAGATGCGACAACTGATGGGGCATCGCCACCTTCAGCCTTACTGGTGGACAGCAGGAATACTGATCCGAAATCCATTGTTCTAGCTTCAGGAGCTCCTGCTGGAACTGCAGACCCATTTGCTGGACCAACGTTTCTAGAATACTCCATTTGAACATTCACCTGAAAACAGGTGTAATTTTTAGAACTGAATTTACCAATGATACGGTATCATTTATACCAAAATAAACCATAAAAAAACATTACATACTTGGCGACCAATGAGGCGTGTTCTCAAGAACTCCTTTGCCTCACGAGCATAAGGAGCTGGTTTTTCATCTCTACGACGATTTCCTATTTTTGGACACCTAATACTTGAAAGGTTGACTCTCCGCTCTGCTAGCGGGCTTCCATATGGAATAGAATCATCAGCAACAATGATGCAATCTCCACTAACAACCTCAACCACCTGGAAAAAGAGAGTCCAAATATTCTACACTTGTATCACTTGAGCTGAATAATGACTAATTTGGGATAAATCCATGATTGGAGAAAATTTTACCTTTCCCGTAAAATTCTGGTCATGAATTGCCTTTGAATTTGTAGGCGGTGGTACATAGTTTGTCCAAAGCTTTAACTTGCTCTTCTTTGCCTGAAGCTCTGCTGTCTTCAGCCTCCGCTTTGCTTCTTCTTCCATCATATTTGCACTCCATTCAACATATTTTGCAAAACCCTGTATTATGGAAGAAATCAAAATGGCAGAATTTTTCATGATAGTTCAAGTGATAACTTATCAGATGAAGAAACATTCAAATCTTCCTCCAAGAAACTATATAACATATCTCTCTCCGGCTCAATTACCAAAGCTACAGGACAAGAAACCACATAAAGAGACTCCAACTAAGAAGTCCCTATAAACCATAAAACTAAAAAATAAACAAGGAAGTAAAAAGAAATTGATAATGCTATTTAGTACAAACAAATTGTTACAGAGATAAGTACAAAAAGAGAGAATGCATAACAACACATGAGTTGGTTCATGCAACAGTTGTGCAAATTTTACCTAGTCAAATACATATAGTTAGTGCAAATTTTAATGAAAGACTCTTTTGAAGCTTCAATATATATTGTACAATGTTCATCATATATACTACAACATAGGCACAGGTCGACACTCCTCATATTCAAGTAGCAAGCAACAGCTTATAAGCTTGTTGCTTACTCACATAACCGTGTAGTCGTGCTGACGTAGAAAAGCATTACAGGAAATATTCCAACAAGGATAGAGTAAAACAAACTAAGTAATATCACCACATAAGTGAAGCACATACATTTTCCACAAGCTCCAATGCCAGGTCTTTTGCCGATTCACCGTCAGGATAATACACTGACCCAATCAAGTTGCTGAACTTATCAACACCTTCCAGGACAATCCGAACCTACACATCCACATGGGATTTAGATAACATGCAGAAATGCAACAAGCTATATAAATTAAAGAAGCAGATTACCCACATCTCGATTCAATACTCTCATCTCAGTGAAGAACTTAGCTTCAAGAGCAAAAGGATCAACAACAGTTTCAGCAGATGTTGAAACTGTAACTCTTTGGGCAGCTGTTAGCTGGCCTCGGGGTTCTCCGGTAACATCTCCATTAGTCTTATCATTATCAGCCTTCACTTCTGGTTCAACAACACTTTCAGGTGCAGCTCTCCTCCCCATTTGTGGGGCCTAATTCAAAGGAAAATAAATCATTTGAAATGTAGTCATCAAATCAAGATTCAAAGCGTGAATCCGAAGATCTATTTTCCGAATCGTGAACTGAATCTTATTATGAATCTTAAGACGTTACCAATAAAAATATGGCATTTAAAAGTAAAAATAAGTGACACAGAAAAATGCTGATATATCATATACCATCCACAACATAATTCAAGATTCAGTTTATAAATCAAATAACAAAAGAAAGAGGTTGACTGCACTGAGTTTAGATGTAGCGATTCATTAGATTGAATAGAGATTCATCATAGTGAATCGGGACTCAAAATGAGATTCATATCTAAAATACATACACACTACAGATTCATAAAGATGGAGTCCGTTTCGTATTGAATCATGGATACTTATAATCATGAATCGGAAACCTAAAAAGGGGTTTTGCATTTATCATATATACCTGAATTCCGGCAACGAAAACTTGGACAAACTGAAACTCCGGAAGCAAGTAGACGCGCACGGTACTGCCATCACGAACCTGCTCAACAATTGCTTCCATGGGCCTTCCCTTGTTTGCAGATAATAAACCCATTGCATCCAAGTTGCTAGGGTTACCGATGGCTGATGGTGGTAGGTTTCTGATAGATGCCTCAGCGGCACCAGGAGTCTGCAATCAGCCATAAAATTGTTTTGGGTTCAGTTACGATATATTTCAGTACTAGAATGAAAAGGGAGCTTTGTCTCCATTTTTTTTTCAGCCACTTTATAGCATCATTGTGTGGCGAATTTTAAACGACACCGTTTGGAGCTATTTACATAATATATTGGACGACAAAGCATATCCTGATTCTGTGATCAAACCTTATTTCGTAAAACAACAAAAAGTAATAATTTTCATATTAGGAAATCTAATATTACATATTAACATGCAACATTTAATTACGTCAACACTACGATAACGTGTACAATAATGCTTTCCATCAGTTGTAGTATATTTAAATGCATGGAATAATTAGGCCAACATTGAGATAACGACAGTAGATAAGGTAACGCTTTACATCAGCAAAGACGCCGAGCAGAACTCAAGTTAGTTCCAAGTAAACCAAGTGACCAATAAAGCAAGGAATTCACATTAATTTTAATGCTAACTAACACATGCATTAATTTCTATGCTAGTTAATTGTCAAATTGTTCAAGTCCAACATTAAAAGATGAAAACTCGGAACCAAACCTTGCTCCATCGACCAAGGCCTTCCTGTTTAGCTTGTTCTTCCAATCTCAACAATTCTGCAAGGTAAGGACTAACTTCCCCCCTCTGCTGCCCCTGATCTTTTATCTGCACAAACAAAACCACAAATATATGCAATTCAGCAAATGCAATTCAGATACAACTCAAACACAACATACACATCCAAACACAAACACAGAGTATTCAATCCAACCTCTGCCCATCCTCCAGAAACAACCAGCATTGCAACATTCTGATTCCCAAGAAAAACAGAACCAAAGTCACGATTTATCGCCGGCACATTGTAATCAACTCTAAAAACCACCTCCTGTTCCAACAACACAACAATTCAAACATTTCAAACACCTCATTAACTATCATCATAACGGAAGAAAAAAAAAAGCAAAATCTTCAATTTTCACAAACCTTCCCTATACAGAGCTTCCTCAAAAACTCTCTACTTTCCCACGCAAACGGCTCATCAACACCGCCTCTACGCGCCTAAATCATTGATCATTGATTCAACACAACACAGTTATGAATTATCATAATTATAACTATTATGATCACAAGGTATAGATAAATTTGAAGTGATTATTAAAATAAATTACCAGTCTAGGAGCAATCAAAGATGATAAAGTAATAGTCTTTTCAGGCAAAGTTTGACCAGGCTTTGGAGTTGAAATAGCCACAATAACCAAACAATCACCAGAAAGAACAGCTTTGACTCTTCCTCTATACCATCCATTATTTCCAGCAACAGTTGATGAAGCCATTAACGACCTATCAAAATTCACCGATCCACATGCATTGATTAACATTAACAATCGCATAAAAAATCAAAGTACATTGATTGCATGAAGATGAAAATTGAACACATGCAATGAGAATGAGTGTAAAAGAATGAACAGTGATAATTGAAAGATCTCAGATATCAAGATTGAAAGAGAAAGAGAGAACCTATTTTCCGTTGGGAGAGAAAGTGTGGATTCGGCGGCGGAAGAGAATAATGAGATTTTAGAGAAAGGTTTTGTTTGGTTGTTGAGTTTATATATAAGTGGTAATGCAATGCTATGCTATGCTATAGAATAGAAGAGTATAGAGTTGAATTTTTGAGTGTGCGATTTTGAACTAAGCATTCTTGTGTTTTTTTTTAGTGTGTAGGCCTCTTTTTGGGATAAAATTACCGGAATAGCCAATTTTTTCGGTTACTGTAGTACTTAATAGAGAGTACTTAATTGTACTTTTTTATAATCGGAATAGCAATTTTATTCTTATCCTATTTTCTAGAATCACGACAAGTAACTGACTTCATCACCTTTTTGACAATTTTGTCTCTTGTTTTACGTGCTTCTGTTTTTTACCTCACGTTTACTAAACTAGAGCAAATTAATCGAGCAATCAAAATAAAATTGATAGAGATGTTGAAAGTAAATAATCCAACCACGCAAGAGAGAATGAATGAAGCAAGAAGAACATAATAGTTTGTTTACCTAGTTTCGTTAAAACAACTTACTTTGGTGAGAGAGCTGCACCTCAATTCCACTGTAATCAAAGAGCCACAAGTCTTGAATTTCTTTCCGTGGTCAAGAGACAATTTGATCTAGTTTACCACTAAGGTGAATCAATGATCCATTTGTCCAACCTAGAATTGTACCAAGAGAAAACACTTTTGTTCTCTCTCTGAAACCCTAGCTTTTTGTTGTTGCCTAAATCATAGAAACAAATCTTTTTTAAAATAAAACAAATTCAAGTCAGAGTGTCCTGCAAGAAAAGCTTTTTTTTCCCCAAAAAACCAGCAAAGATTTTTTTCATTTTTCATTAAAAAAATAAGCATTTTGCATCTTTATTTTTTTAAAAATAAAAACAACGCATAATGCATTCATAACAAAAAATAATGCAAAAGTATTTGACTACTTTTTTTGGTTTTGATAATGCATTTGGCTACTAATAATTATACATAAACTAATAGGCAAAATATTCCATAATGTATATCAAAATATGAATAATTATGCAAAAATTCATAACCAAAATAGATACATAAAATTGTCAAATATAAAAAATAAAGTTGTTGGTGGTAAATATCTAACCAAATTAGATAAATACAGTTACTTTTGACAAAAATATTAATTATATTTTTTTATTCAAATTACATGAAAGGACTCAAACAATCAGCATATGACAGCTTCTCCTCGAGGATTTTCTAATTTATATTGTGGCTGAGATTTCAAGGCATACTCCACACAAACACTACTCAATAATTTGAGGATATTTATTTAACAAATTAATGAGAACAAGTCATATACATGTAAATAAACCTTGATTAAGGGTCTGTTTGACTTAGCTTTTTAGCTCTTAGAAGCTAACTGAAATCTATAAGTGAAAATAAGAGCTTTAAAAAAAAGAGCAAAAGTTGTTTGGTAAGATATATTTAAAAAAAAAAAATATTTGTACCAAAAACAAATTTTAAAAAAAGATAATAACAATTAATAATATTTAAATGAAAACAAACTTAAGAATGAAAAAAATAATAAAAAGAGCAGGAATCGCAATCCTTGCAAAAAAAGTTCCGAATTTTTTTTCAAAAGTAGGTTTCAACCTCTTTTCCTAGAAGTTCATTTAATCCAATTTTGCACATTGAAAAAAATCTGCATTTTACAGTTAAGAGCTTTATTAAAAATATGTTTGGCCCAACTTTTGATTAAAAAGAAAATAAAAAGATAAAAAAAAAAAAAAAAAAAAAAAAAAAACCTGGGACAAACAGTACCTAAAAAATCCGGAGTTTTATTTTTTTCAATGATCCAACTTCGATTGCTGTTTTTTATTATTTTTTTCATTTTTAAGTTTGTTTCGGTCAAACCAAAACTAAAATTAATATTTCAAAATCATGTCTCACAAAAAGTCAATTTTTCAGATAAAAAGTCAATTAATATTTCAAAATCATGTCTCACAAAATACCAATAAGCATATAACAATTGAGAGTTCTTAAGAGGATAGATTTGTTGCTAGAACCAAGTCAACCAAGTCTTTGCAATCATCGAAACACGCGCATGCACAAGTTTTTACTGTTGCATTTAGGTGATTATTTATACACATACTACATCGGACGAGTTCAAAACAGAAGCTAATTGAAGTTCTGTTACAAGCTTAACTATCAAAGAGCTTTCAAACTAATTTGAACCAACTTGAATTAACTCCTTTCTTCAACAATAAGTTACCCTTTTTTAGTCTCTAAAATGATTATGCATACACATGCAAACACAGCAAATTACTAATGCTCCTAACTGTAATTGGCAGTAGAGAGAGGTGTGCAACTTTTTTACAAGTAAACCTCAATGCTGAAGCCGTTGGACCCAGTTTGTCAAGGACCAAAAACCCTGGGAGGATAAGCATCTATTGATGAATCAGGTATCTTATCGTTTGGACCAAGATCATTAATAGGCGGATGCTGTTTGTGGTGATTAGTGACTGCTTGATAAGCCATTGCCAACGCAAGAGCCTGCGTATAGAGGGGTAAATAAATAAAGCTTTGATATTGAATGGTAAACAGATAATCAAGTCATTGATTCATGATTATCCTAGTAAAAATCTAGAAGATATTAAGCACATATTGCACACAAACATACAATGTGATCACGGTTAGGGGGAGCATAAATGCCGGTAGTGATGGTGGTTCTTCTTTTGCTGCCGCCAGATGGTGGATCAGAGATATTAGTAAATCCAGTTGGCACTACTATGACTGGTAAACCAACAAGGTTGCCTATGCATACTTTCTCCCAGTCAGTTGCATTTCCAATGAATGCATCCACGGTAAAAGACTCTTTTATTTCTTTGATTAGCCTTCTCCGTGCTCTCTGTGCCTGCATACAATAATTTATGCAATAGTAAACTATGACTGCTAATATGTTGTAGCTAAAGATGAAATAGTGAACTGGCATTCAACTATTGATTCTGCAATGCAAACATTAACATGATCTTTTTGCTAAGTTGGAAATTGAAAATTGTCATGAAATTCGGTTTATCAAGTTTGAAATGCACTTCACACTTCAGATCCTTGAAAATTCCGAGATTCTATGCACATTTCAGATGTTAAAAGGTATTCACCAAAGGAAAAAACACCAGAGGGGAGCCTAATTGACAATGTTTCATTCACTATGTTGAAACATAAAAAAACCGATTTCTCAGCAGGAATGTTCCCAATTATTACTTCTCATACCGACAGATAGGCTGCCCTCTGAGAGAACATTTCTTCTTTTTTTTCATCTCTAAACTAGGACACAATTTACTGGTCCAGAGACAGAGATCATTGTTCTCCTAAAATCTCATTTAGTTCTATCACTACAATGCAGCAAATTCTTCGTATAAAATATGCCATGGTTTAATTTAACTATTTAAGGGAATGGAATAAAAGACCTGTATATAGTCCACTGCTGTAATTAAGCGAGCACGGCGTAGTTCAGTAGGCCACTGATCTTGGGCTTCATACACATTATCCTCCCCTGAGCGCTGCCACTGATCAAAGTGAGCCAGCATATCAACATCCATTGTGAAATTTAATATACCTTGAACTGAATCAACTGTGTAATTCAGTTTGAAAGGAACCATCTTGACACCCTTTGACTCAAGAACATGAACAACCTGAGTTGCCATAGCAAATGAAGTTTAGTTTCATGTATTATCCGAACAACATTCAAGAAATGCAAATGACTTTTATGAAATTTGGCAATATTTGGTATCAAAACTTGAACATATATCTTTACAATAAAATTAGTAAACCAACAAACCTCCATCTCGGCATCATCAAGATATCCAACAGTCAGCTTAGAAATGTCAATCAGGAACGGATCATCAATGGAGCTATCTTTTGATGAGGGATCGTCAGGATCTCTTCCCCGAACTATATCCACAACAACAGCACAATCAACTGCAGATCTACAGAAAGGGCCAAGCTTATCCTAGTATAAAGGTTACAACTAACATGTCAGTTAACATTCAACGTATAGTAGAAGAACAACGTAATATTAAATTTTACCAAGCTTTCTGATATGCTCATTACACCAGTTCGGCCAACAGTACCAAAAGTTGGACGCAAGGCGGTAACGCCGCATCGAGCTGCAGGGTAAGTAATGGATCCAGCTGTTTCCGAACCAATAGCGAATGGAACCATACCTGTCACAATAAACAAACTTTTTAAAAAATAAATAATACATGCATTACTCATAGATATAGGAAACAAACAAAATTTTAGGCATAAAAATATGCATGCATCGATTAGGTAAAGAAAGACAGACAGAAATGAAAGTGCATGCATTTACGAATGACAATTGAGAAGTACCCGCTGAGGTGCTTGCTGCAGGTCCAGCAGAGGAGCCCGTAGAAAATTCCTCAATATTCCATGGATTCCTGGTTCTGCCACCAAACCAGACATCGTCATAAGCCAATGAACCAGAAACAAGCTTTGCAACAAGAACAGCCCCTGCAGATTTCAACCTGTTGAACAACATCATCAAATATATAAATAAATAAATAAAATTAGTCACAAACATGATTTCTGATTGTATATTTTCATTTCTCATGGATTTCACCTTTTATAGACCCAAGCTTCCATGTCAATAACTTGATTTTTAAATGACTTTGAACCCCATGTTGTTTTGTATTTAGGCACCGATATTATGTCCTTCAATCCATAAGGAATCCCATGAAGAGGCCCTTCAATAAAAAAACATTTATTTTAAAACTATTTTATTATACTTCATAGCTTATACAGTTAATCCCAAAAGGATAAAGAAGCTGGCAGCTCTCTAATCTCAAAAACATAATGTTCCGCAACAGTACTGCTTAAACAGACTGAAATCTGTTACAAGGTATCAGATAGACAGACCTAATTTCTAGTTAATCTTGTATGAGTCCATGTATCGATGATGCAGCATGGTTAGACCTTAGAGTTCCAGCATAATGCATTGGTCTATAATGATCTTTCTAAAGATAAAAGTATTAACTAGAAGGGAAATAAATTCAAAAGAAAAATCACCACATTCAAATGTTCGCAACTTTACACGCTAGAGAAAAAATAACTACCTAGATAGACTCCTTGGTTAAGCAACTCATCAGCTTCTTTCGCTTGCTTGTTTGCCAGTTCTTCAGTATAAGTTACTACAGATTCAAGAATAGGACCGTACCTGGTGTCCATCCCAGGTGATAAAGTTAATTAGGAAGATACAAGTTTCAAATACAGTAACTCAATCCATAAAAAACACAAACACACGCGGTACATATTTCAACAATCGCTAGCGCATTAGCTCCGATACTACTTTTTCAATCTCCGTAAGAATATTTGTGTAAGCTCCTGGGAAGTAATTTGTTTTGTTTTGATGAGTTCGCCTAACTCAAGAACCTGGTTTTAAACATAATAAAATATATATTAGATATATAGTGCTTGTTCTGATTGGCAGTGAGTTTGACAAAATCACAATATGCCACCGTGATTCTGATAAAAGCTACATTTTGTACGATGCCGCTTGTGATTTCATTAAACTCACCATGATTTCAAACATACACATAGATCACTTACAGTCAAAAAGGCGATATCTTCTTCAGAATCAGGTCGCTGTATCCCAGAAATGGAAGGATATGTGAACCTTTTGGTTGCAGAATGAGGTGATTTGTGATCCCAATCAGCATTGAAAACTAAAGATGAGGGATATTGCAGTCCTCCATTCTTAGAAGCTACAAGTTCTCTATTGGCTTTTATAATTGGAATATTTAACTCATTTACACCCTTAGCAATCTCCTCAATCTAATAGAAACATAATTAGTCACCACCAAACAACAACAATAGTAACAAACAGACTCAAAAGTCATCGAAATCGAAAAAACTACCTGATTATCCTTGAAGAAGTTGGCATCAAGTAAACCTAAAGAACATCTGAGGCAAGAAACACAACATTTCTTCTCTGAAAATTGAATTTGATTCATATTTCCCTGCTTGATATCAAAATAGAAAAATTGGTATCATGAACTTGAGGCATCAAATCAATGGTGCATTTCATAATACACTAAAACTAAACTAAACTATTGTTATTGATATTAAATTAGTTACAAACATAACTGTAAAGTTGAACAGGTGATAAACATAATTTGTGAACATGTTTAGGCAAAGATAACATCTTTAGTAATTAGTACTAATTAACAGGTAATAATATTGTTAAGTAATAAAATCGACTAACCTGAAATTTGTTGGAGAATATTTTGCATATTGTTTTTATGGTTCTAATAATAACCTGTTTTACATCTGTCAGGGTGTGCAATGCAATAAAAATAAATGTATTTCTTATATGTTACTACGATACATAAAAAAATAAAATAGTTGGTTACTAATAGTAAGAGTGAGATTATGATTATAATGTAATTACTTACCATGATGATTGTTTGGTTGTTTCCGTTGGAAGAAAAAAGTGATGAGGGAGAGGCGAGAAGCGGAACGGTGAAGACATAGCAGAAGAAGAAAATAACAGAAAAGTGAAATAATTTGTTTTTAGTGTCAGCACCGCTGGCACGTGTGTGTGAATTTGGAGGACACTTGTTGTTGGGCATGGCGTTAATCTGAATATCGTCTCTACAGTTGTAAAAATGAACCTGTAGTAGGAAGAAGGAATAATGCTCTCTTCTCTCTCATTCAGTCAACTACTAGAATGGATTCTCTCCATAAATTAGAAAATAAATTGAGGAAATAATGTTTGTACTTAGACCATTAGATTAAAACATGTGACAATATTTTAATTATAAAAAAATAAGAAAAGTTAATCAATGGCCAAAATGTAACAATTGAAGAAAATTGAGGATTATCTTGACAGTAATTTTTTATTAATGTATAAAAACAAATTTTAAATTTTGTTTGATTTGTCTCAATAAATACTTTTACAATATTAATTTTTATAATTTTTCACTAAAGAAAATTATAAATATTAATGATACAAATTATGCATTGGTATCCGCAAGACTTTTGTTTTGTTTGATGGAGGTAATAGTATTTATTGGATTATTATTAGTACAGTATATTATTACTTCATTCATTGATTGGTACGATGAGAACATGAAGAATATTTTGGTGGCTTTGAATCCGTGGTTGGTAGGTGGTTGGTCCCATTTGTGTTACTTAAGTATACTGTATACCTCGTCCTCACTTTGCTACCTACCAAGTAGGACAACCAATCCATAACTAAGGCGTTATTGAAGACAAAATTATCATTGAGGTGTCCAGGTGAACTTACGTCACAGATATTGCATTATACTGATACAACATAAGAGTTGAAGTTCGAATCATGACATTCAAGTTGTTTATTTTAATGTCGAAATTTCTAGTCACTTACTTACTTAAAAACAATACGTTGAGATCATTTAAGTTTAGTCATTTTTGCGGCATCAAATTTAATCACATAAAAACGACATATTCATGCTTATAAAAATATTGTGCCAAAATTAAAGTGACTACAAATTGGTCCCGTAAGTGTAGCTCAGCTAGCAGCTACCAGAGATATTATTAGGGTGGTCGAGGTTTGAATTTCAGATTTCACATTTTTTTCACATTTAACTATATGAGTCTAGCCACTAGGCTACTTAACCAAAAAAAAAAGTGACTACAAATTGTATGGACCTAGACGTCACTCATTGAATCGGTAGTTTATTGAACCGTTAATCTGAAATCAAACAAACACCACACCGAAATGAGGTCATTCCACATTGGCTAAGAACATACATATGAGTGAGTCATTTCACTTATACATTGACTTTATCAACCATTTCACTTATAAATCTAAAGTCTTAAAATTTTAGTTGAAGGTTTGATGTCTTACTCATAGTATGGTTGCTCTTAGTCAAATATAATTATCTAATCCGGTGAGGCTCCCCTTATTGTCAACAATTGTATCATAGCCCGATTTGACACTTGATAGGGAGCGAGGGGATTCTTGAAGTTGGATCATAGACGCAGAGAGTCTCATGCTTGAAGGAGAAATGTTGCGATATATTAAATGTGAGCTAAAGTCTCATAATTGATGAAAGAGTTGAATTTAGACTATATATGAGTGATAGAGCTCATAAATTTAATGTATCTCTTAAATTTTTTGGCTCAACATGCGGTGTCAAACTTACTTGTGTGATTGTTCTTAATTAGTTAGTACGGTGCAATGATTTAACTCAGTGAACTTCCTCTCATGGCCCAACACTCTCTATATATCTCAAAGAAATATGTGATTATATTTTTAATCATTGACTTTCAGATGATTTTTTACACAAATACGTACGACTTATAATAAATAAAAAGAATGTGAAGAGTATATACGTAATACGTACAATTATGATTTCTAAAGTTCAGTACAAGTTCGACAATATCTTAATAATTTGACTAACTTTATAAATAATTATATATTAAAACTAATCTAATAATTGATCATTTTTTTAAACAATTTATTCTTATACAAATATTTTCTTTTTAATTATCCATAAAAAAAAAGTTTATTTTATTGTGGTTCATGATTTCTTACATATTTTTTCATTTTTAATACATTAGCAAAGTAAATAAATGATAATTAACCAATGTAGTGTGGCACAAGTGGTAGATACTTTGGCCCCTTAACCATTTGGTATTGGATTCGATCCCCGGTATGTGCGTATGGAGAAACATTTGTTGGGAGAGGTCAACCCCTTAAATGGATCTCAGTTACCTCGAAAGGATTAGTCTCTGCAGTTGCGCGCGGAGGATACCTTTGGTTTAAAAAAAATAAATAAATAATTGATAATTAGTTAGTTGTTTATCTATACACATCACAAATTTGTCATAGATCATATAAAATAAAAAAAGTTAATTAACTAACTTAGGCAACTTCTTCCTTAGAACAACATTCATTTGGCTTATATTAGCATGTGCCATGCCCTGATAGCTTAATTAGTCAAAACTCATATTAACTAAATTAATGTAATGTGTTACATTGTTACATTATCCTTTCTGTCACACAAACATGTCACCATATAACTCAATTCATTCATATATAATATATAACAAATTCAAAACCCACCTAATCCAACAATGTGCCTATAATTCTACATTTTAAAGCAAAAGTCTCTCCATAACCAGCATTTTCTCCTTCTTTTTCTTCAGGAAGGAGAAATTTTTTTGATACATATTATTATGGAGGGTCTTTTGCCTTTAATTTTTAGAGCAATAAGGAAAACCAAAAGTCGTAGGAAATATAAATGTCTTTCATCAGGTGCCGCTTTACGTTACGACGATTTCTACCCTCAAAATGATCATGATCAAGGCTATAGTAATTATTACCATGAAGAACCAGGTTATATTTCAAGGGTTGATGATGATAATCAATATGCAAAGAAAACCGATTTTCGAAGATATGATTCGGTTACGGAATTCTCTAATGGGTTATATTCTTCTCCTAAACACAGAACAACACGTTCTGTTGTTGTTAATTCAAAGGAACTTGAGAATTATAAAGCATGTATCACAGGTTCAAGAAAAAATGTATCATCTGTATATTGATTTTTAAATTTTAGAATGGTAATCACAATTTATATATGTGGCCTTAATTCAAATCATGTTTTGATTTTGAAGATTAGGTTCATTTATTTCTTGTGTTTAAAAGATTGATGTTTAACGATCTTAATTAATTTTGATTATGTGATTTTGGTCACAACTTATAGAATTATTTGCTGTGTTAGAGGTTGATGGCATCATTAGCATGGCAATCGCATATCTCACGAAAATTAAATGATTTTAATGTATATCATGGGATTTTGATGAAGTTATTTTTAAATCTTATCATTATTGAATTTTGATGAATGGTCGAATCTGAATGGATTATTTTTTGCATTAACAAAATGTTTGTATTTAAGATGATACACATATTTTCGTTAGAATATATTTTCCTTTTTTTTTTTTATAATTTACATTAGAAGAGAATGTGTTGATTTGAATGTATATCTGATAGTAAATCTATTTTTTTTTGGTACATAATGACAGTAAATCCTTTATTAATTGTTTTGTTTGATTTTTTCAACCAGGAAACCAACTATTTTCTGATCTCCTATTTGATTCCCAGAAATATGAATAGGCAATTTTTAAGTATAAATAGAAATCATTATCATTCTTATTCTCATCTAAAAAACATGTATGTGTTTGTTTTCATCGATTGTAATCTATTAATATGAAAAAGCCAAAGCTATTTGTCTTTTTCTCTCCTCTAAATACTCTCCTCTCATGCATTCTCTTCTTTCATTCATTTTGTATTAATTGTTATTGTAAGCATAATAGTTTTATAATATTTAATCCTACAAAATATAATTTTTTTTTGAAAGACAAAATAGAATTATTTAAATACATTTAAGCAATATTTTTCTTAGTAATTTAAACAATATTATTATTTGCATGTGTTTATTCTTCTACCATTTTTTCAAATAAACTGGTTTCGATTTTTACAAACCTAATAAAAAATTTAAATTCTTCCCTGATATTTCCAAATAATTAAATTTGTTGTTTTGGAAATTGTTATCAATTTTATTTAAAAAAACTATCATTTATATAACTAACACTGCACCCCATGTTATATGGCACTATAATTTGTCAGAAAATAAACAAAATGGCACCGCTATATTTATCAAATTAAAATCATTTGATGCACAATAGTTTTTTTTTTTTTAATGATATGATGCACAACAATTCTAAAAAGTCAACAAAACATTTTGAATTGTAAAAAAAGAAACGGATCATCACCAACTTATTTAGGAAACGGATCAATACTTGATTCACTAATTAATGACCAATACAAAAAATTAATAATTGGCTCCTTCCTATTTGATATGCAATTTGTCTTCTTAATCCCTAATATACTTTTTTTTTTTTTTTTGGTTGGTAGACGAAATGACAAAGCCATTGAAAACTCACACACAAAGTGGAGTGACCAGGGATCGAACTCCGGTCATGACGTCCGACACTAGCAATTTCCTAATATACTTCTTAGCGCTTGCTTATTTATAATGTAAGTGTCGATGATTTTCTATCCCTCTTCTCTTCTTTTTTTTCTTTCTAATTTCATTTTTCTTTTTGTTTCTTTTGCAGGAGTTGTTGAACTCTTTCACCGCAACACCATAATATGTTATTGGTAATTTATCATTGACTATAACATTTTCCATTTTTTGTTATTGTTGTATTTTTTCATTATTTGTCCATAAAAATTGTGTATTTTTTTTTTCTATAGATGAGATTTGTATTTCTTTCTATAAATTGTGCTTAATTGTGTTACTATTACTAATAGTTGTGGCTGGTTTTTCATTTTTATATTAGTAATCTCTTTTAAAATTAATTTTATATTTTGGTGGGTTAAAATTATTTTCAGAAAAAAGTAAAAAAATTATTAGTCTCATGGACAATTGAGCAAATAAACATGACGGTGATTCTAATGTGATCAATTATGTTTATGTCGTATGTGTTTTTGAATAACTTGAATGTGATTTTTTGTTGTAGATTTTTTACCAAAGATTAATCTTTTTACCGCATACTTTCTCTTGATTCATTCCTTCGTTTTTCCATTAGTAGGCATAGTGGTGTCATGCACCTATTGTACCTTTTTTGGAAGGGTTACCGTTAAAAATGTTCTATTACTTTAATCTTTTCCTTCATAACTACTTTAGTCATAATATCTAATGCTTCACATTTATCATTTTAATAAAAAATAAATTTTATGGTGATAAAAAATGAAACACAAAAGTAACATTTTATTAAAATTTATTAATAATAGTGAGTTCATATTGTAACAAAAAAAAAATGGTTCACATTTGAACCGGATCTATAGTAGACCGTCCCCATATTTTGGTTTCACAAAGTATCATTACATGTCCCTTGTTTCCTTTAACCTATTCCTTTTTCCCTTTAATTGTCTATAGTGATCCAATTATTTAGTCTTTCTTCTTATATATAATCTCCACGCTTCGTAAAAATAACCTTGAAGCTAAAAAAACAACAATTATCAAACAACTCTTTTTTGAAAGTTCTTATTTTCACTTTGTCAGCTTTTGATACCTAAAAAAGTCGGCTCAAACGGACCCAATAATTGGTTTTGAAATGACTAAAAAGATCAAAAATCAATTTAGAAAAGAATGCTTAAATTGAGGGGGAGTAATTGACAAATCAAATGCTTAAGATTATCAAAAATATTTTTATCAAAACTCTCAAAATCAAAAATAATTTAAATGTTTGTCATCATCAAAAAGGGGGAGATTGTTGGGAACAAAATCATATTTGATGTTTTAAAGATAACAAACATATAAATTAAGTTTTAATATTGATTATCTTGTTATTTGCTAATGTGTTTTGTGAGAAATGTTTCAACGATAATGTTATCGTCTGACAACGGTAACGCACCAGAAGAACACATACACAAGAAAAACAATGGAAAGTCATACGTATCAAACAAGATTTAATTGAAGCAACTTAAATTCTTGGATTTAATGATGAAAATCTCCACATGAAAATATTCATTTTTCCTCACCAAATGTGGTAGTATTTTAAGGAAACATAAATGATGTTTTTATGCCAATTATGACATAAAAGATTTCATGGGCCTAGCAAATTTTTGGACTATGTAATCAAGGTCTTATCATGCAAACAAAAGGAATGTCACCAAAGGAGAAAGATACTCCCACGTTGAAGCTTGTGAATAAATGAAAGAAGATATTTTTATCATCACATGGGAATTGATTTTTGTGGACAAGAAGCAAGCACATCCTTCTATCTTTGCAAAGTACACTAGTCATCAAACAACAAAGGACATGAACATAGTTTTTGGTCCCCTCATGAGAAGACAAAGGCTCCCAAAACATTCTCAAATTGCTGATGCATTGTCATCACAAATTCAAATTTGATTCTCTCATATGGACAAGTTAGAAGCCACGTAAAAGCTTCAAAAGCCATGCAAAGCATTGCAGCAGTTTTTCAACAGACGGTAATGCACAAGTGAACTGACGATAACGCACTATTCACAGAACATGGTAACAAAGATCACAACGTATCTTTGACAGATTTTGAATCTCAAAATCTCTCTCATACGCTCCTCTTCAGCAAATGAAAGGTCTATAAATACCAAGGAGCTACATAAAGAAAAACTCAAGAGTTTACACAAAGAATTGATCATACATTGTTGAAGCAAAAATCAACAAAGTTCCAAACTCTTCAAAAACCAACCTAATTACAAAAGTTCTCATACTTACATTGTTTATACGCTTGTTATTTTTATCACCTCTTTTATGAGTTGATGCTCACAAATTACCAAACACTTTGTAACCTCTCAAATCTATCTTTTAGGTTAGATTGAGTGATTGTGAGAAAGTCTTTTCTAGTAAAGAAAAGCATTGTGAGAAAGTCTTTTCCAGTTAGGAAAAGCAGTTTGTAAAAGTCTTTTCGAGTGAAGAAAAGCAGATTGTATTTTGATCAAGGGTTGATCAAAAGTTGGTGCCAAGCAGAAGGTTCTGATCTGAGCATTTTAGTGGATAATCTCACAAGGTTGTGAGGACTGGACTAGCCCAAGTTTGGGTGAACCAGGATAACTTCTGGGTGTTGTATTTTCTCTAAACTCTTAATCTCTTAAAATACAACTCAACTAAAACCAACTAAATATTTCCAGAGTTCTCTGGTCCTTTACTTATATCCTTGCTATCATTATTGTCTTAACATTATTTCTTTGATTACTTGTTAAACTAACCCATAAAAGAAATATTGTGTTAAGTTATTTATAAAAAGAATTTTAAAAAGGGTCACAATTCAAACCCCCCCTTTCTTGTGACATTTATTGCTACTTCACATCTTTCCAAATGATGCATAAAAGAATAAATTGAGCAATTTTTTTTGGTTGGACACATTTTTTTCATAAATTGTATAATTTTTTTATGCAACATATAAACTTCAACTTAAATGGAAAATCCATTATATAAATAAAATCAACCTTTTATTCAAAACATAATTCACATATTACACACAAAATTAGCATAACAATAGGAATAAAAATTCATTACAATAATTTTTTAATTATGTTAGCTTGATTTTCTGACAAAGATCAAATGAAATACCAAAAGTGGTTAAGTCACAAAGATCAAATTAAAATTGTTCTATCTTTGATTTCTCCACCATATTGATTTTCTCACAAATATAAAATTAAATACCAAAAGTAAAAATTTGTCCCCCCATTCTAAATTATTATTTTTTAGTTCCCTTAAGCATAAGTCATAAGTCAGTTGGTAGGATAATTTTTTTTTATAAGGCGAAGAGAGTTGGCAAGAACACTACTACATGCAAGGTCGGGTTCAAGCCCTGAATTTCCCACTTGCATTTTTGGTGCATTTTGAGTTTTTTTTTTTAACTATACGACATTTTAATTTATGTTGCAACAACATTTATTAACATTTTTTTAATTACCAAATATTCAGAGTTAAGTATATAATTTATTTATGTTATAATTTTCTAATTTTTATTAGATTAAATATGTTTTTGGTTCTTATAAAATTTAGTTTTTGTTCCTATAAAAATGTGACAGGTTTTTGTTCCTATAAAAAATGTGACAGGTTTTTGTTTCTATCAAATTTTTATGCATGCAGTTTTAGTTTCTATACTATTTTTAAAATTTCTTAAAAATGTTTAATGATCCTCAAAATTTTAAACTTTTGAATAATTTTTTACGGGCATGTTTTAAATACTATAAAGGTTATTTACATAACTTTAGAATTTTATAATACGAGAAGAATAAAATATGTTTTTTTTTTTTAATTTTAAAAGATAAACATAAATGTAACAAAAATCTGGACTTAAAAAATCAAATTTTTTAGTTCCTTTTTCTTCGTAGAACTTTTTATATTATTCTAAACATTTGCCTGCAAAATAATTTTATCGATCAAAACATGTCACTTTTTCCATAAAGTAATTTTTTTTATAATTTGTTAAGAATCAAAAACTTATTTAATATTTTTTACTTGAAATTATGAAAATTTTAATATTTAAATATTATCATTTATAGTAATATTTTTACCCGTGCTTGGCACGGGTCCCGATACTAATTCTTACAAAAAATTTCACATTTGATTTTTGCACTATCTACAAATTCATAAATTCAATTCTCTAATAAATTATTAATTATATACTACTATTAAGTCAGGAAAATCTTACTTTGTTTTAGCATTTCAAGTATAGGAATTAATAATTTTATAGTATTTTCTTTTTCATAGCATCGGTCAAATATTCAACTTCTGACTAAATAGTTAAAAAATTCAAACATCTATCACTTGTGTTATATCATCTTATTATTGGAGATGCTCTTATAAACTAATAAACATAATTTATGTTGGATATCCCTCCTATTTGGAGGTGTTAATAGAATTTGGGCCTTATTGGTTTGTTTGTTTTGGCCCACATTTGCAAGTGTCATGTGACATGTTGTCACGTGAGAAGAAGAAACGGGATCTCTTTAATCCCTAATTTGAAAACACACATATAACAACAACAACAACACAAAAACAGTAACATATAGAACAACACAAACAAACAGTGGCGGCTGTGGTTTTGAGAAGAAGAGATTTTGAGCTTCTAAGTGATAATGAGTGTGTAACAAAGTTGTTTGTTTTAAGCTACAACTTGAGTATGTGTTTTCTATCACTTAGTTAATTTTTCTTTGTTGTTTAAATCTCTCTCTATGTTGTGTTAGTTTACTCATTTGTGTGGAAGTTGAGTTGTTGTTTGATTCCACCTTAGGTGATGATTATTGGTGTTCCTAGTGTTTACTAGAAGAATATTTGTGTACCCATTATTAATTTATATAGTGGAAGATTTATCTGGCTTGGCCCGTGGTTTTTTATTCTCTCACATTGAGAGGATTTTCCACGTTAAATTTCGGTGTCTTGTTATTTCTATTTTTTGCTCTGCTTGAGATTTTCTGGTTGTCCATTTAATTACACAAGTGGTTGGGAGAATTAATTCCGTAATTTTAAAGAGACTATTTAGTCTAGTTTTCCCTAACAATTCATCGGTGATTATGTCATGTAGATAACTCGATTAATACTTTTAGTGTTCTTTAATCATGGGAGCCGCCTATATCTCTGTTCCGTTGATTACACTAGTTTAATTAATACAAGGCACGACTTAGTACAGGCCATTTGTTTTAGATTGTTTAAAAATTATACTTTATATAAATATATAAAATGTGGTTGAGAAAATAACCTACAAACAAACATACCATTAGAGCATAATGATTTTTTTAAAATCTAAAATAAATGATCTTATAAACTTTCTAAACAACGCTTTTTAACTTGAAATCACAAGTCATATAGTGAATAATAATGCCATTTTTTTAAGTGGATAGCGGAACTCTATCGTTGTAGAGTTAATTAGATATGTGTTGGGCTTTTGGATAATCTTATGATTAGTTTGAATTATTATGATCACCACTACGACCACCTTCAATCACCGTTATATCCACATATCATCTTCAATTTGACCACCACCGACTACTGACGACCGCCACTTTGACCACCGACGATCACCACTCCATCCATCTTTAATCACCAATTTGACCACCCTTGAGTATTATTCTGAACACTATCGGCCACCATTTTGACCACCATCACCATTGCTCCATTTAAGTTTAAGTTTGGTATCACAGTGAATATACCATAATCACAATGTTCTACAATGATTTTACATAAACTACATAGTTTTGCTTAAAAAATCACGGTGGATCACCATGATTATAAATGGTAATTACAATGTGAATAAAACATACACTTGCTCCAATCACCAATCCAACCACCACCTACTGCCACTTTGACCACCAGAAACATCCACTCGACTTGACCCACAACCTTAACCATCACCTACTATCACTCACTGGAACCATTATTTTGACCATGAAAACCCACAACCTTAACCATCACCTACTATCACTCACTGAAACCACAACATTGACCGCCACCAGTACCACATATTATAACTTCGACCACTATTTCAATTAAATGGTTTAAATATGACTATCGTCGCATGTTGTGAGTGCACACACCATAATTCATATTTTTAATTTGATCCTCTGAGTGGGATGACCATGGGTCGAACTTCGACCCCTACAAATATAATGTAATGTTCTTACCAACTGACTTAAACTAACGGGACACTTCTAAAATATCTTTTAATTAATATAAATTTTATATTCTAATAACTCTTTGTTATTATTTTTCATCGAACAAGTTATCATGAAAGATATTTTTGAAAATAAACTTATTTTTTTATGAGATTAAAAAGAATAATTACACATAGCATTTTTTTTACCAATAATTACACATAGCTGGCTAAATTTTGTAATTAGTGTCAATATCATATCATTTTAACTTAGGGTTGTACTTGTGCTTCCTCTAACTCTAAGTTTAAATAGCTCGGCCAGGGTTGAATTTTCCTTTTCGCGCCAAACCAGAGAGAGATCGTTGGAGACGCAAAATGGTTCAGCTATGTTTCGTTCTTGATCTACGAAGCTTGGCACCGCCATTGCTACAAGACTTAAAGCAGGTACACAGAACTTCATACCTACTCAATCCACTTCGTTTTCCCTATAATCTCAACCTCTATTCTTTCATCCGTTGTTTTCTTCTCCGAATTCTCCAACATTCATCAAAAAACCCGCGCAATTTCATCATTCTTAATAGATCGTTGATTTCTTATTGTTCATTCGTGTTTTCACTTTCAGTCGCTACTTCAACTCGCTAATTTCTACGCCATTTCGAGTTCGTCTTCTTCTGCGCGCAAATCTGAGACTCTTAGTGATAAGATCGGTTTGTGCTACGTCGTCAGAAATAGTTTATCTTCGTCCGACGAGGTAATTTTTCATCACTGAGCACTTTTTTTTTTTTTTTTTTACAATTCGCGATTAGATTTAGGTTGAGAAATTTGAAATGCACGTGACATGTTTGTATTATTATCCCTATGAGTTAGTGACTGAGAGTGAATCTTCTGGTAATGTAGTTGATGATCGCGTATCGTCCGGTTGGAAATTTCAATCTACGCGGTTTCCACCACGCTGTTAACAACTTGCCATCTGATGCTTTTCTGCCTGATATCGATAGCATATCTGGTGCTCTCTCTCTCTCTCTCTCTCTCTCTCTCTCTCTCTCTCTCTCTCTCTCTCTCTCTCTCTCTCTCTCTCTCTCTCTCTCTGTGTGTGTGTGTGTGTGTGTGTGTGTGTGTGTGTTGAAAGTTCCTTTTTACTGAGAACATATTGACAATTAATTGATGGTTAATTTGCAGATGTAATGATATCAGATGTTTTGAGCGAACGAGTATTGTATTCTTGGCAAGGTAAAGATATTGAGAGAAGAGTGATAGTCATAACTTCGATCTTGCCTGATGATGTGGATTCTGTAATGCAAAAGAGCCTCTCGGTGAGCGTGTGCATTCATGACATTGATTTTGTATTTGTGAGTTGTATAATTCAATTTTGTTCTAAAAAATATTAAACTGGTTTTTCTTTTATTTTTTAAAGGATGCTGCAGATAAATGTGTTTCCGTTGATTTTGCTGTATTTCAGCAGAAGTCAAGCCATCTGACTGATTCGCGTGAAAACATTAACAATTTTCGTCGTTGCATTTCTCATCTTGATAATTGCTCAGTCCAGACTTACATCACAGGTTAAGAACTCTCACCATGTGTAATTACCAAAATTAATTTCTTCCCACAAATGCTTTTGGATATGGCGTTTGAGCTTTAGCTTTGAGAAACGCAACAGCAACAAAAATTATATACTAGATAGAGTTCGCTACACATAACAAATGAGGCCATAACGTCTTTTTGGAAATTATGTCTAATGACAAATTATTGGCCTATAGCCTCTCTTAGACTCCTCCTATCTATAACTATCAAACTACCTTTCGTCTGATTTACCCTTTCCAAAGCTTTTATTTTGTTCTGGGTTCTTTGCTATTCACAATCAATTCCATACAACATCACAAGCCTAGCAAGTTAGAACTGTGAGATAAACCTTTTCCTTAGCTTGAATGGTAGTATGCAAGATGCTCTTTTGTTTCATTAGCATGTTTTAATCCTATAACTTACACCTCTCTCTGCTCCCCCCTCATTTTGTATGATGAACCCGAGATAATTTGACAAAGTGATTTGCAATATAATATGATCTCCAATTTTGTCTGTAAGGAAGAATTAGTATACCATTACTAAACTTACATTCTATATACCCCACTTTGCTTCCACATAAATGAATGCTTTGTGCTTCTAAAGCTTTTCTTAACATCTCTAACTTCTCATTTATTTATTTTCTCAATTCTCTAGATAGAACTAGATCATGTGCAAAAAGCACACATCATAGCACTAGCTTTTTAGAAACACAAACAAAAAATATCATGAAATAAATAGACTATTTTCTTAAAATTGCACCAAAGAAATTTATGGGAATTGTCTAAAGCATTGCAGATTTCAGATCATTCAACGGCCTGGTTAAAAGATGGCTGCAGCTTTTGAAAGATGACATGGACAAACCCCTGCAAGCACGTCTCGTTTTCAAGGATGGTCTTTTAGATTCTGTGAATCATATATTCTGCAACCTGCTTCCACCGGTCAATCCAATAGCCAACAGCTTCAGTCAATGTCAGGTAATAGTGCGGCAATCTATATTTACTAACCATCCCAAATTTTGGTAGATGTGTTTTTTTTTTTTGTTGAGAAAAATATGTTTGTGTTGGTTGTTTAGATTAGAAAAAGTTATTGCCACAACTGTATAGACAATATTCTAATGAACATACTACACTAAAGATTTTGTGTATACTTATTCAACTGCTCAATTTTAATTTTACCAGTCCAGAAGCAAACTGGAGACACTGACCGTGTTTGAATATAATATAATTAGTTTTACAATAGGAAGTTTTAATCAGACAAAATATGTAAAACCTCCAGTAACATCTAGACACTAGGTAAACCTTAGCTGGAATATATAAGAAAAACATGAAGACAGCGTTACAAAAGCAAAATAGTTTCATTTATTAATTCCCACCTTCAATTGATTATTTTCATTATTGGTCTAATACCAACATCTTTTGAATGCCATCTACATCATTTATTGTAAAATCTTGTGCAATATCATATCTACCAGAATCCTCCTTTTCATTCATCGTACTATCAGTTCAACTCATTTAAAGGAAAAGGAAGAATAATTGATTATTGGAATTTTACAGACATGCAGATGCCATGGCATTCCTTTAGGGGATGTTGAAAAAAAACCCAACACATTTTCCTGTCCGGTCACTGGCTCCAATCTGCAAACATGTGATGTTAATGAAAATTCTGTTCGTGTTGGGGAAAAAACTATTCTTTTTCTTCCGTCATTCCATAATTCCCTGAAGCTCCATCCAATTTATTCACCAATCAACTTAATTGTTACTGAGAGGATAAACTTGGCATCTCTTGATGAAGGTATGCATTTGCTTATGGCCTTTCATCTATTAGCTTTTGTAATGGACAAAACTTAGATTTAGTGCTCTAGGTGCTGTTTTTTCCGTTCCTCTAAAAGAAAGTGTTTTATTTTTATTTTGAAAAGGTGTAAAAGAACTGTATTTTAAAAATAAAAACTGCCTATTTGCGAGAGGAACAGAAAAACTGCACCCAGAGACCTTGGATATAAGTTTTGTCATTTGTTAATAGTAGTATGCAACGGACAATTTGTGTGTTATTTTAATTTCAGTTAAAACACAACCTGTATAAACTGCTGATTGATTGAGTGTTTGCACAATCAAATTGATTTGTCGGGCATTTATATCAATAGCATATGGGAGAGAAAGAAAACACCATTCTTTCACTTCTTCCTTTTCTTTTCTACTTCACCTTTTTAAAGTCTATTTCATACCAATTTGTTTCCTCTTTATGATGGAGTATTGAGACTGATTAAGCAATATTGGTGCACCCAATGTCTTGTTCTTAACCCCTCTTTGTGGTTTCCCTACAAAGAAATTTGATTTCTGGATTTTGAGTTCTAATGCAGGTCTAATAATGGGGCCTTCGTTTGTTATGACTCCATCCCCTTATCATGTGATTGAAACCAATTCCGATGATACCGATCAGTCAGACGTGAATGCTCAACGTGTGTAGAAGGATCCTTCCTCTTTGAAGTTCTATTACCTATATCATTGTCATTAGTCCTGAATTGTTTCTGTTCAATGCATATCGGTCAAATTCTTCACAAAGTTTATCATTTTTCCTAACATGGCTACTATTTTACAGTTTTTCAAGGCCTTTCTAGCGTTCTACATTCAATGGACCAGGGTTTGATATGTTCATCAAATTGTGATTTAGAAACAATGACAGAGGCTCCTTATCATTGTTACTACATTCTGCAGCCATCAGATAATGGACCAATGCTTATGAGGGTGAGAACTAGTTTTTGCTCTTTATCCCTCTTATTCTCCACACATTCACACATATACAGTAGTAGGATAACAGTAACCGTGCAGTGTCATTCCCATGCAGTAGAATGTATCTATTCTGGCTTGTATACCTTGATGGTGATTCATCAATTTTCATTATCCATAAAACACGCAGCGCCTTGCAGGGGCAGAAGAAGTCAAACAGGCTCCTGACAATCGATTAATTGAATCATCGGTCAATAAGGATGTAGAGAACTCTGTTCAAGCTTGTTTGCTAAAGGTTCGATTTAAACATTTTACCGGAAGATTTATTTACTTTTTCGTTTCTTTCTTCCTTCGATCCACTTATTATGTAGACATGAAATTTTATGTAGGCATTATTTGTGAGAGTGATTTGTGGGGAATAAGAAAACCCCTCATGCATACAATTTTATCTTTAGGTTTCATCTTCAATGTTTTGGGAGTTAAACTAGGAGGAGATACACTAAAATAGTAGGAGATAAACTTTATCAACAGAACAAAATTTAACAACGTAAAAATTAACAAACAGATATTAAGATATTATTGGATAAGTACTACCTCCTTCTTTTGCACATCCTTTAAACAAGAGAGTCTGGTGGTTAGTCAGACTTTGGTTTGTCGCTAATGGAGGTTTTTCTGAGACAAGGGGGTTTTAAAAATGTTCACTACATAAAATCAAATTGGTTTTTTGTGGTGATTTTCTCCTCTTAATCTCTGCTCAATCACTCTCTCCCAAAGGTTTCACAGTTTTGTATGTCATCCTTGTTCTTAAAGGCAGGGATTAAATAATGAATTTTTCCTTTATTCATTTAGCATATTCTTAAACCTTATACTTTCCTTAAGATTAAAACCTGTGAGCCATCTTAGGGCTTCTCTCCTAGCCTTTTTATTCCTAGGTCTGTTATCATGTCCAACCATCTTACCACTAACATTTGTGTGTCTGCTCTTGAGTGAAGTGACCATCAAGAGCATCATTAAGGGTTGTTTGGTTAATTTCAGCTTGGCAGGCGTTGTAGTCGATAAATTGTGGAATTATGGACTGATATGTGGTGATAGGGGACCATAGAATTATGGACTGTCCAACCATCTCGATTACCAGAAGAATTAATTCGCAAATTTATGCACACTAAACTTTAGATTTTGAATTCAAATTGAATCGCATAAATGTTTACAAACTTGAATAAGTACCTTATTTTTCGGAGTATTGAAACCAAAATTTGCTTGCAGATTGATCTAACAGACTATGATCCATTGTTACATGAAAGAGGCTTTCATAAAAAACTAAATGTGCTTGTCAAAGAAAGCCTACAATTGGGGTGAGCTTCTACTTTCTACATGCAGCTTGACATGTTACAATGCATGAACTTGAGAAAACACTTGGATATGAATTACTTCTCAAAACAAAATTTTTTTCTTTTCAAAAGAAGTAAAAATAAGAATTAACAGCTACCACTTTTGAGCATATGCTGCCGAATATAGCGACTGACTATTTTGAAGATAAAAGATGACGTGATATTTTGATTCAAGACTGCCTTTTTTCGGCTCGTTTTTCTAAATGGATCATTGTTGCTAATTTAGTCTGTTATCCAAACATTCAAAGATTTGTATGTTTATTAATGATGTTTGTAGGTCAATATTTCCCAAAATGGACAATGCATTTTCTGAAGTAAGCTCAACTCGACAACCTTCATTAGAGGTTATCGGGAGAGCAGAATCAGCAACTAATGTCATTGTTGTGGATAAGGAAACTTTGTCCATGGATACTACAGATCAAGATGACAGAACCATGGCCTGTATTACAGAAGAATGGAAGCAATTGGTTGTAAGTGAAGAACCGAAGTTGTACTCTCCATCTTGTATGCCCATAGCCAAGCTGGATCAATCAAGTGTATCACCGCGAAACGGTAATAGACAGCTAGACAAGGAAACTTCAAGGATTTTGGAGAGATTGGAGATTCCAAGGCCATTGAAAGGAAAGAAGGCCTCTCCTGTTTCAAATGAAAGTTGTATGAAAAATATAACTGTTCCCACAAAGAAGCCTCTGATACCATTCCAGGAAACTCAAAATACAGAACAAGTCATAGTCGGCAGCCAGTTAATCAAACCAAATTTCCAGAGGCAGAAAAGAAAACAAAGATGAAAAGATCGCAACTTGACGTTTCATGAAAACAACTCTTCAAAGGTCTATAAGGTCAGCACATTTGTCTTCCCTTTTTTATTATGCCGCGAGTTATTTTTCTGCTAAAATAGAGTCAACTAATCATGAAACATATCTTCTAACGGATCAGAAGCGTAATGCATACTTTTTTTTTAGTGGGCTCGAGATTTCACTTAATAATTCTGTTAAAATTTTATCTCTACTTCTCTCCACAGTATTCACAATTAATTACGAAACATGTTTTCCAAGGGACCAGAAGCGTGAAAATGCTTAGCAATTTTGCTAACATATTATGATATTAACATTGTTATATGTATGAAACTTGCAAAGCTCTAATAACTTGAAGTTCTACCTACCCTTCACGACCCAATGAACTCTAATATCAATGTGCTTTGAAGTTTGATCTTGCATGATCGGTAAAAATGTTAATAAAGTGCATTGTACGTTGGTTGTCGTAATACCTTGGATGAAAACACGGTCATGAAGAAAAAAACTCTTCAATTCACCTAAACAACTCCTTGCAAGTTTTAATTGCAACAATAAACTTTGCCTTTGGTAGAACAAGACACTTTTGCAATTCTGACTACCACGTCTTAGCTCCCTATTCATACATGTAATAAAAAACTGAAGTAGATATGTAAAAGTCAATATCTAAATCTGTATATCCAACTAATACAAACTTTATCATCAGAGCTAAGTTTCAAGTGACACTTTTCTCGTAATTATTTCATCATTCATTTTACTGCATTATTATGCTCTTTACATTAGTTTAAGAGAAAAGGGCTAGTCACACTCACTACATGACCTATTCTACGTATCATGACATAGATCATGCTGAAAGTTGTATTAGAGTCACACCCATCCTTTGAACTAGCTTTTGACAGTGAGATTCAAGTTCATTTAACAAATAACACGTATTTCTTCTAGTTTGTGAAAATGTTAATTTCTCCAAAGTTCCATACATCTTCCATCTATTTATTATACATAATTCTATTATAAAGGGAGAGTGTCGGGTTTGGATCCTCTCCATCAAATCCTCTCCACTCCACTACCTATCTCTGTCGTTAATTCATCTTCTCTCTCTTCAACTCTCTCTCCTCTATTTGGCGGAGAGGATCCATTTCATTTTAGACAGTGTCCTTTAAACAGAACTCAGTGGAGCTGTGAAATGTCCCTAATAAATAAGGGTGTAATAGTAATAGTATATCTCAAGTAAGTACATTTATCTTTTGAGATAATAACAAAATAGAGAAGAAGGGAACGGGGGTAATATATTTCACTAATAGGATATTAGGATTATATGTGACATAAGATGTATGATCTCAGACACTAACCTTTTCTTTTTGATAAATATCAAGCAATATCTTAATAAAATTTAGTTCAAAGACAAAGACTAGTACAGTACACAATTATACTAAGGAAAGAAAATATCTATTTGCTCTTTTAAAAACAATGCCGGCAAACTGACTAATTGGAAACTGACATGTTGAAATAAATAATGTATATCTGTTATTATATGATATAATAATAAGCTTTCGATCTTCTCCACCTCCTCCCCACTTTTATCAGTTAGTCTGTCATCCACATCTTTCTTAACCAAAGTGACTCAATTTTGTTTTGGACTGCATGTACCATCAAATAAATGATTTTCTTCTTATCCGTATATAGAATTCTAGATGGAAAAACCAACAGCGTTAGGTCTATTGGAAGATGTTAGACTCCTACAATATGACAAACTAAGGTTTGAATCTCGGTTAAGAGAGATATTCATAATTAGTGTTTGATACGCCTCAAATAAAGTTATCTCAATCGGAAGGAACTTATAGAAAACCCAAAAACAAAATTCTAGATCAAAGTTTTGTCAAAATCTTTGTGTCTTGTCATGATTATATCAATCTCACCATGAATCCAAACGCGCACACGAGCAAGAGAAACATGTAATCATTTTCACTTAATTTCAAATTTGATTTTAAGAATTTTTTGTTTGTTTTTTATTTTGATTCAAGATAGTGTTAGAATATTGATTTAAATGGAAGTAGTGAAACAGCTTTTGGATTTGGATTGATAATTTACACTATTTTAATACTACAAACTTTCATTTATTCATTTAATAATTTTACTTACAACGTACTAATCATCATCAATTTTACAAAACCAATTAAAATATAGACTTCTGCATCCGGACAAACTATTTCCCTCCTGATTTACTTTCTTCCAGGTCCCTTCTCCTGGGATTATTTAAAATGAATAAAAAAACAAAACAACAAATACAAAACCTTTTCATGATATCTATTTCCCTTTAATTAATTAAATCTATATTTCTACAGACACGACGACACGCTTATACAATGGGGCCATTCTACCTCACCTTTAGTATTTGGTAGCCAACTCACTACCAAACATTTACCACCCGACGTTTTACCTTTCTTTTACAAAGCTATCACAACACAACCATAGGTATAGAAACACACTATATGTTATCAACAAAAGGGTGGAGACAATACATGATTATTGCTGAGTCATCTTGGTGGAGGACTAGTTCGTCCCACAGCTTCCACCGTTATCCTCAATTATTTTCATATTATCAGAAATTTTCTTTATGAAAGTCGTATTTGGTGGATGTATTATGTGAGAAATCCAATGATAACTGACGTAGCTCGTGGGTCAGGGTAGATGGCCCACAGTAAAATACCCCTGCATTACATAAAGCATGTTGTCAATTTTTAGCAATATGATGAGAAGTTTAAATTTAGTGAAACACGTAAAAAAAAAGTAAATGTTGATTGATTTTGATAAAAAAAAGCAAGCACCACTTCGAAGAGACTTTTTTCTTTATTATGTTGAAATTAACATTCCAGAGGCATCTCTGGTTGGATTCCAAAGCATATTATTATTGATCATTAATCACTAATCAGCACTTACTACTTTTTAACTTTCGATTTTTAAGAAAGAAACAAAAGCAATTGTCACATTTAATAAGTGGAGACTCACCAACTCGTGCTGCCGGATGATTAAGAGCGATTCGTTTGTAGACAGTTCGCCAATTGGGTTTGGCAAAGTGAGACTTGACACGAGTGCCAGAGACAATGTCCACACCATTCTTTGCATGGTTAATAGACTGCACCATAGCAATAAGAGCAGAGCGAGCATCACCCTGTTCATAGACGCTGGTGCAGTAGCTGTGTAGCTCAATCAATCCCCTTCTGTCCTCCTCAGCTACTTCATTCATAACCCCTTTAAACCAATCAAAGGAACCTTGTTCTCTTGTCACCCAATAGAAGTATGCCCTCCTTGTCTTGAAGTCACTGAACCTATTGTCTTTATGGTTGGTTGTCACAGGTGATCCTTCCTCTATTGCAAACCCATCTTCCTCTTCCATGGCCTTGAAATTATTGACCATGTCCTTTAGTATACTTATCATTGGGGTAGCCCCTATTCCCAGCCCCACAAGTAAAACCACCTCATACTCCCTGTAGTCTTGTGCTGGCGCTCCATACGGACCATCAATCAGAACTTTAGGAAAAGTACTGCATAATATCATAATCACAAAATGCAATCATTTTGTTATTCAACTAAGGGATATGAACATAATTTTTTGAAACTACTATCTCCCATCTTAAATATTTACGAAAGTTGAATCAACAAAAAATGATATGCATCCATCTTTGTTGACCAAATACATCAAGGTTCAATTTTCTCCTATATGATTAATATGCATGACATAGGAAATTCATCATAGTCTTTGCATGATTGGTTCAAATCATCCTTTGGGTAACGTATTTCTTTTTATCTCTTCTTTTTTGGGTTACAACTTACAAGGTCCTTTTGAGCTTCTTTTCTTTTAACCAGAATAAACTCATCATGTCAAAAGCATCATAATCCATATATACAAAGTTCATAAGTTCATTTCCCCATTTTAACAATTAGTAACATCTATTCAGTTTTAAAAAGTAGGCAAATGAAAAATGCATAAGATACTTGTTAAGAAGGTCTGTTAGGTAGAGAGTTAATAAGTATCCTAAATACTCCTTAATAAAAATAAAAAATAAAACTAATAGCTGAGGGAATCGTCTGCATAAAACATTTGCAAACAAAAATTCTGCGCCAACATACCGTTTGGCTGGGTAAGATTGCATAAAAATAATTACTGTAAAAAATCTGGATTCGCTTTGGTTTGTATTGCTATTGCATGCATAAATTTTCAAAAAGCGTCCTTATCAGTTATCACCCTAATAGTTTTTCCCTCAAAGTTCAGATGACAACCACAGTTCGTCCAGAAAGGAAAAAAAAACAAGATAACAGTCAGTCTTTTTGGCCCCGCATAATAAATACTAACATAATCATTTGATTATAAAACAGGGCATGTGTCAAGTTGTAGTAGGAATCTTGGTAACGATAATTTGACATCCAAAGCAAATTGGACAAAACAAAAAACATGTTATTAATTTACTTTACGATAATGCTAACGAGTGCTCCCGAACACTAGTTAAGGAATCAAAGATAGTAAAAATATCTTAGGATTTGTGTAGTCAAACTCTTAAGTATAAAATGTGTTGTTTTCAATATAAAATTTATTTTTTAGCTAGTATCTCAGGAGGACTAGTTAGCATGACCTTTATCATAAAAAAATAAAATAAAATAACACTTTAAACACGTTCTTTAATTATTGGATCCTGTGATATCAAGTAATGAAGGTGGTTCTCTAGCATACATTCATGCCTTTGTATAATCTTCTTATACTTCAATTAACCATATATCATAAGGTCTTTAGTCTTTACACAGTTACACTCGTTGGGTGTGAAATTAAGTTTAACTAGCACGTCTTTATAGAGCAGTATCCTAACCTTAGTTATAGGCGCTTCTGCTGGGATTTAAATCACCTATTTTACAGGTGAAGTTAACCAACATGGAACTCACTTTTTGTGGAGTATCTGAATAACTAACTTGAAAACTCATTTTACTTGATGAAAAAAGTTGCAGATCCAACTTGAGTGGAGAGCAATAAAAATGGAACAACTTAGTTGTTACATGAACCACCGTCTAAAAATAATTAAAAGGTGACGGTTTGGTCCCTAATAGTAATTAAAAAGAGACAATTTAGTCTCTTCAACATAACATTTAAAATAATTTATTCTTCTGTCTATTTTTGTTCTTTGTTTTCTTTAGCAAGAACTTAGGATGTTAAATTAGGGACTTAGGTGTTGATTGAATTTTCTTCTTTAGTATATTTAAACGAAGTCATTCAAAACCATATTCGTACGTAGTCAAATTTTCTTAATAAACAATTAACAATTATTCACAACAAATTTAAAATATATTAGCAGTTATCTAATTGCATTTAAATTTGTTAAGTGACGAAGCTGAACTATAGTCTTTGCATGTTACCTACCGTCACATATTTGAAGGGGAAAAAATACCTACTTGGAAAAACAATACAAGGCATACCTTGGACTGTTATCTCCTTTCAAGCATTCTGCTCTTAAAAGTCCACTCTGTCCATTGACGGCTGGCTGGCACGCCTGAAAGAAACAAAAGCAATAAGCTTGTTAATTAGGAGAAACCACATGGTGGTGATAATAATAATAATAATAATAATAATAATAATAATAATAATAACCTGTGAGAATTTAGTTTTCAGACCCCGAGTCCAATCACCAAGTATTTTAATATGAACACTAAGGTAATCATCATTAGGGGCGGAAGTTATAGAAAATGGATGCCTGTGAAATGCATAAATAATGAATTGAGGTATGTATATTAAATTAGAAAAAGGGTGTAGCTCAAGATTATATGATGCTATTTAAATGCCACATTTCATATAGAACATGTTTATTCATAAACAAATACATACCATTCAAGTGGAGACACAGCAGCACAATTGACAAGCATGTATTGTCCACTCTTATAGCTAAACCCTTGAGGCTTTGACATATTAATTGCCAACACATTTCCAGGATAAACAGCCACCTTTAAATTTGGCAATGAAATGAAAATGGCGTGAGATGAGATGTATATTACTGTCAAAGCTTGGCAAAAGTGATTTAAGAGAACCATATGTGTCTTCATATCATACAGTAATAAATAACTTATTATAATTATTTGGTGCTTGCCTTCAATATTTTCACAGACTTGATGCTCGATCTAAGAGCTCTGATAAGTCTTTCCAATGCATAAATGGTGATGGGAATAGCCAGATACATCCATGTCTACAAAACGCAATAATATTTAGTGCCTGTGATTATCTTTAGCTCAAATTGAGGGTTAACTGAAGGTACTGACCGTTTTCTTATACCATTCCTTACTCAAGTAAAGTTTGGTTCCATGGATAATCAACAGGGCATAGACAACGACGAAGAGGTGATGAGAATACCAAAAGGCATTGAAACCTGTGAGTTTGCTGAAAGGTTTAGGTAGTTTGGTGCGGTTCCTCCTGAACCTAGGATTGGCCAGCGTAAAGGCTATTGTCATTAACACAACCATTAGAATCCCTGTTACTCCTTCCCATGATTTGACAAAATGCCAGTAACTCGATGGTTGATCTCCGAAAAAAGGCTTCATCAGCTTGTATTTTTCACTGCTTGCGTGAAGAAGGCGGGGAAAATCACAAGCAAGATGATAAATAGCATGTATACCAACACCAATTGATATTGCCACAGCTATCATCTGCAAAAATATTTTTAATGTTATGCCTAGGCCTTCTCACTTGTGAAAACTGCTACAATCCAAAAAACATATGTGTATTTTATTTTCTTGTCACTCGAGGGGGGAAAATCGGCAGCAAAAATTACCTTGTGAAAGTTGAGGCCATCATCAAAAGGAACAAAAGCTCCTAACTTGGTCCTATTCCTGAGCCAAGTGATGGTGTTCCGGCAAACAGGCAATAAGATAATAGCCATGTTCAATTTAAGTGTTTCAGCAGCACCTTTTGCCATGCACACACAATGCCCCATCACTTCGTATGCAGCTCTTCTCCTATATTGCACAAATTTATAGGCAAATAGGCCTAACATAACACCAATCCATAGTGCAAATACCCAAGATCTTCGCCAGTTATCCTGGAAGAAGTACTTGGTATCTCTATACCACCTCTTAATAGGATTTTCCTCAAATGTAGGCCTAAGCTTTTGGCTCAACATTTGGCTCAGGTACTTACTTTCTCCCCTTGTAGGTTCTTCTGGTCCATGCAATAAGAGAGTCTCTAGGTTGCCTATCTGTTACAAAAATGGCCAAATGATTAATGTCTCAATTCTATAATATTGAAATAGTTATTTTAATATAGAGATTATAGTGTAGAATTTGTCATTTAATTTACCAATATATATCCAGTGTCATCTGGATCTAGTTCTTCCATGATCAAAGCCGCATATTCCTCTGCTTGTATCTGGATGTTTGACAGTTTGTTGGCAGTGGCGCTCAGGCATATAATCTGACAGAAGAATCACATAAAACATGATCAAATAACACATAAAAATCATTCGGGCACAAATTGGCTGATAAAAAACTACTTTACTAATTTTTTTACTGTTAAAGAATCATCAAAAGTAAAGTTCACTACAGGCTGCACAGTTCATATTTAGATCTTTAGTGTTTAATTAATGATACCATACATCTTTTATCTCTTCCTCGTTGATTCTTCCATCTGCATCTTTGTCAACCCTGCATTCCAAATCAATGTTGGTGATATGTTTACGAAGCTATTTTCAACAAATACTTGACGCTTACATTATTCAAAACAAAGAATTACATGTCAAAGAATATTTTGAGCCTTGTATCGAAGCTCTGATCAGAAATACAGTCCCAGAACTCCCTAAACTGGATCTTGTTAATAGAGCCCCCTTGAATACCTCTCTGTCGAGCAAGAGTATCAAAAAGCTTCTCTGCATATGCCTTAGACTCCTCATTCAATCCTGCAGTTGAAGGCAAATAAACACTTAGATATTTTTCTATAATTATAACCATAGTTTTAAATCACTCTGATCGCACTACGATCCTTGATATTGCAGAGTTGTTGTCAGATACAACTGATGCAGCTTTAATAGTTGTTGCGATTTCCATGACATAAAAAACGTTGATGCCATGGACAAATAATGCAATTGCAGAAAATTTTAAAAATGGTCAAAGTATCCCAAGTTCTTATCTTATCAAATCATTTGAAGCAATATAGTAGAGCTGGCATACCTATGCATTTAGCAAAGAGAGCACGAGGAAGATATCCATCGGTGGTGGCAGTAAGCTTCTCAAACTCTTTCTCAACTTTACACCACCCTGCACCAACATCAGTCAAGCTGATAAACTTTAGTCCAGTGAGAGCATGACCTACTGCAGACTTGGTCCTTTCCAATCGTTTTGCTTCTGGTTTCGAAAACGTTGCCATACGTCTCAGCTGCTTTATACGATTAGTAGCATTCTGAACAACTGAAGCACCAAATGATTTCTTCCTATCCAACCTCTTCCCAGTCAAACTCAGTTTCTCATGATCCCCTTCTCCCATATCACTTTCTGTTATAGTTTTCACACTGTGTAAGGCAACAGAATCACCTTGAATATCCATGGTCACTTCAACATAGTCGGCATCTTCTTCTTTGTTATAACTAACATCTGTAGAAGCTTTGGACTCAGCAGTGCTTAACTTTGTGCTGTTTTCAGGGGCAGTGAGTTCTATATCTGATTCATGATGATGAAGATCTGGAGAAGATCCTTTCATGTTGCTGTTCTGTTTGTCTGAGTTCTGATTACACTGATTCAACACTTTATGGTCTCTTTTGTCACACCCATTTGCCCTTTTCTTTATTAGTTACTTACTACATTGCTCTCCATATATATATATATATATACACACAATAACACAAGTATGTTGCATTTTTGCAACAGGGAATTATAATGATATAATAGCACATATGATTTTTTTTATCAAAAAGATAATATCTTTTTTATTTTTTATTTTTATTTGATTAACAGATTTTAGCCTTCTTAAAGTGAAAATTACACTTTGCAATTTGTATTTTGATTTTTTTTACTTGTGCAATTTACATTGATAGATAAGTGTAGAGTTGTAAATTCCTAATCATTTTAAAGTAAAAGGCGCATTTTAAAAGTTAAAAATGTATAAATTGGTTGATAATTTAAGTTACAAGGACACTATTTATCATTTATTTATGAGGAATGATTTGCTGTCAAAAAATGTACCCAAAAATAAAAAGGGGCATATATATAGTAGTAGGTCCTTTTTCTCCCACTACACGGTAAACCCAATCAATAAGAATCTTTTGTACTTATTAAAAAAATCAAAAACTTTTGTACAATTTTTACAAAAAGATAACCAACAAATTACTAAATTCATCCATAACATTGTAAAAAAAGAAATTCAAGTAACTAAGTGGTTAAAAATAAATAATCTGAGTATACAAGGATAGAATCCCAACAGCTGCATGTACTATCAATTGAATTAAGTTTACGGTAACAAATCAAACATCTTTAGTACCTAGAATTTATGAATAAGTAAACACTTTTTTTTTACAAATGTTTCATCCTTATATTAACTTTTACTTTTAGAGTGTATGACAGATAAACCTCTTATGATTCACTCTACATGGATGTGACATCATTATTGCATCAAACAAACTAATCATTCAAAAACAATTTAGATAGCGATGTTCGAAGTTTGAATTTTAGTTGATGTATATATTACGCAATGTTTTTATTAATTGAGTTAAATTCACGATTTCTTCTTTCTTCTCTATGCATAAATGAAATATAGATTGGTTAACAATATCGATGAACAACGAAGTTGAAACGTGTACATATTTTTTTTTGGAATATATGAAAAACATATATTAATGTTAATATTTGATATTCAATATTAACGAAAGAAATGTTGTTTTTTAATAAAACACACAGTAATGTTGTGACTATAAGTCTACAGATATAATTTTTTGGATGATTGATTTTGTCATCTAAAAAAATTTATATATAATCTCCCCAAAAGAGATAAATACTGTACAGTAAGATAAGAATTTTATTAAAACAAAATGAGTTTTGAAAAGGGACTCACATGGATCATTGTGCGGTAGTTGGAGAAACGACACACAAAGATTAGCCATTTGAAAGAGAGAGGTGCGACCAAATAATGAAAGATAGGGAAAGGTATAACTGTATAAGTAAGACTTAAATTAAGTTTTCTCTCCTTTAAGGAAAAAAAAATCTAATTTCATTTATTTATTTATTTTGAAGCAAATTTATTTAGGATAAAAAGATTTCATAAAAAAGGGTAAGAACGTACCTTCTTGAACCAATAATTAAGTATCTAAGCTACTTGTCAAAAAATAAATACTAAATTATCAAAGCTTGTTAATTGAATTTAACAATTAATTAATTTGTTCGTATTATCCATTTAGATTTAGATAGTGAGTTTGCATCTTTTGACTTTGCATGCAACACTGTGAGACAGATAGCAACGTTGTTCTTTACCCCAAAAAAGAAGACAGCGTTGTTTACATTGCTTTGTATTTTTTGCGTTTTTTTTTTTTCTTATCTTTTTCTTTAAAACCACCCAAACAAAAATGATCATTTCTTTCTTTCTTCTTTTACATTTTTCAAAAAACAAACATGTAAATTTCTTTAGTTAAGGTTTTTTAACAAAAAAAAATGTTACATTTGTAACCAAAGGAAAATGTTCAAAAGCTCATGAAAAATCAGTTGAACTAATCACATGTTTATCTCTAACTTGGACATTCAGTAGCGTTATAATTTATTGTCTATTTAAGTCTACAAGATTTAAGAAATTAGTTTTGGGCACCGAGAATATTTAATTTATGTGGAAAAATAGAACAAAGATTTATTGCAGTGTGGGGTATATATGATATATGAATCCGTTTCACCTGACCAGTGAGGATCCCCCACATTGTACCAAACCAGCTTTAAAATAAGGATAAGCACCGTAATGTAGGGCATATCATGTGACTTCTTCCTTCACCGCTATGATCTTACGAATGCCACGATGCATTACACTAAAGCAATTCTAATTGCTAAACGACGTTTAATTCAAATCCAACATTAAAATAAAGTATTGCACATGCAGTCGAATAAGTTAATTAATTATTAGTAGTGTAGTACCTTTAATTATTTATTAAGTTTCTATTTGTCACTTTCAATTACAGCTTTCTAAATAAATTGCTTTTTCAATAATAGTTTATTTTGGTGTTTTTTTATTAATTAAATTAAATTACTCGGTCAATCAAGGAAATATCATTAAAAAAGTGTCGATAAAACAATATGAATTAAAACCTTAATAATGTTCAATTTAAAAGGTTTGAGATACTTGCATATTTTTTATTTTAATTAAAGTTTGAGATAATTTTTGAATGAATGCATATTTTTTATTTTAATTAAAGTTTGAGATTTTTTTTTAATTGAAAATATTTTGAACCAATCTAAAAACGCTTAAATGAGATGGCACGTGTCTCTTCTAGCAGTCAAGGTTATGTGTTTGATCTTTAGTTTAAATATGCAATAACATTAAAATTTTTGGTAGAAATTTGTTGTCTATTTGAATCCACAAGACTCGATGAATTCATTTTTACAGTTACGCGTCGAGAATGCCTAATTTATGAAAGAAAGAAAAAATCTTGAACCAATGATATAAATCGCTTAAATTAGAAAGTGAGGACATAGGAAGCATCTAGTCTAGTAAAGAACCAATCAAACAATGTGCATTATTTGGTACGAAATAGTGTAAAATAAAAAGTACCAAGCGTCTACTTAAACTATAAAACTTTGTGATCCACACAAGCTCCTTTCCTTATCTTTATGTTTGTCGTTCTCTTTTGCATGCATGTTACACAAGATGTTTGGAAAACTCACTTTCATCCTCTCACTCCTAAATTTTTTATATCTCTTTTCTTCTTATTCTATATTTTTCTCTTAATTTCAAAAAAAAAATTGTTGATAGAAAAACGCTTATTTATTAACTCAACTATTGAGTACTCATATATTGATATTTGAGCGATGTGTTAAAAGATTAGTAACACCACAAACTGGTGCAAAACATGCACTGCACCGCATAGTATTTGTTAAAATTAACCTTGCAATATTTTGATAATACATACTACACACTACTAAAGTCCAGATCCAATTAAGTTAATTCTGCTACAAGTGAGAGATCATTTTATGCTAATTAATGGTAACCCCAAATAATAGTTTCCAAGGCCAAAATGTCTGTCCAATGTCATTGTTTGAGAGATTCCATTTGATCAATGTCAAAGTTCCCAAACTAAAAAATTTACTCCGATTATCAGGTTTGATAATATGGTCCCAAAAAAGTTTCACATCATTGTAATCTCTCAAAACATGCATAAGCAATTACGGTGCTAGATTGCAATGAGGACAAATATTATCTATGGATAAACCCCTTTTGCAACGTTCCTCATTTTTTAACAGTTTAACACGAGTCATTTTTCATAAGATTATACGCATACAAGCGGGCCCTTGCCAATCTCACACCAACCTATATAATTTCTTATTATCATTATATTACCTGTCGCGACGATGAAATGTATATCATAGATAGTTTTTATACTTAAAATGCCATCTATTCTAATATATTTTGGTTTAAAATCCATGCAATTTTGAATTAGTTTAAAAGTCACTGTGTTTGGTCTAGTGATGAGAGATTTATATAATATGCATGAGGTTTTAGGTTCAATCATCTGCTCCTTTGTAAACAAAAAAAAAAAGAATAAGGGTTCGTTTGATCTACAAAATAAAAGTACTGTACAGAACAGTACAAGACAGAACAATACAGGACAAACATTTATCGTGTTGAACAAATTTTGTTTTGTATGATGCTTGATGGAGAAAATGTTATTTCGGTGATTTAAACAACTTGTGCTGAGGACAAAAAATTGTCTCGTGGTTCAGTGGGAGACAAAAATATCTGTTTTTGTCCTGTCCATTGACCATCAGTTTGTCCAGTTCTAGTGTAGTTTTAACATCAAACACAGTACAACTGAAGTAGTGCTCTCCAATCCTTTATTTTTTAGCAGATCAAACACACCCTTAGTTTCAATGACACCATTTATACAAAAAAAAACATTGTCTATGTAAATTAATTTTATACTGACAGCTCATCAAAAAATAGTTCGATTCTTCATGTCATGTCAAAAAAGTAAAGTTAAATAAGATAATACGGGAAAAAAAAATAGGGTTAAATATGTTTTTGGTCTCTATAATTTCGCAAAATTTCGTTTTTAGTCTCTGAATATTTTTTTCACACTTTTTAGTCCCTGAAGTTTCGTCGGTCGGTGTTTTTAGTCCCTACTTTTAATCAAACTCTTGTATACTTTCATATTTTTTAACGGTTCTTTGTATTCATGTTTATAATATTATAAGAACATCTCCGATAAAAATTTGGAATTTTTTAACATCATGAATTTTTATGTGCAAAAAACTAAAAAATTCATATTTTGTTAAAAAAAATTAAACTTTTGTAAGAGATATTCATAATATAATTTACTAAACATTACTGCAAAAAAAATTAAATTAAAGTTCGAATGATATGCACGAGTTGATTGAAAAGTAGGGACTAAAAATACTGACTGACAAAACTTGAGGGACTAAAAAGTGTGAAAAAAATCTTTAGGTATTAAAAATGAAATTTTACGAAACTATAGGAAATCTTTAGGTATTAAAAATGAAATTTTACGAAACTATAGGAACCAAAAACATATTTAACCCAAAAAAATATGATTATATAATTAATTAACCATGTAAAATTAGTTTACATCTTGATTAAAGTCCAACCCCTTTCAACTGCTCTCTAAAATCAGAATTTTGGAGGGAAACTAATTTAGAGCCAAAATTTCCCCAACACGCTTCTTCACAAATAAAAACAGTTTTTTTTTTTTCCTTTCAAATTTTCTCTTCTCATTTTCCCCTTTCAATTTTCCTCTTCCAATTGGAATCTCCATCACCATGATCATGGATTCAGATTCTAACCACAAGAGACCCTTCCCACACAATCCTTCTTCAATTTCAGCATCCATCGTTTTCAACCACTTCGAAGTTCCTCTCCTTTCCACCACCCAAAACGGTGTCGTTTCGATCTGTAAATCCATGCATCTTCACGCCGACGAACCGTACTTGATCGGCCGGAAGTCTCGTGACTGTCAATTCGTTTTCAACGACCGCCGTGTAAGTAAACGCCACTGTCAGATCTTCTTTGACGGTTCGCTTCGTAAACTCTACATTCTGAGTGGGGTTTTGTCACATACTGATTCAACTGTTGATTCAAAATTTCGACTTGTTCATGAGTTTAGGAAAAGAGTGATGGTTTCTTGCGGTAGTGAGGGTTTTCCGTTTCTAGAAGCTTCTAATGGTGTTTTTGTTAATGGTGTTGAAATTAGAAAGGGAATGGCGGTGGAATTATATGAAGGGGATAGGGTTTCACTTGTTTGTGGAAATCAGAATTGTTTATGTGGGATTCGGAGTCGGATTGGGTTTGTTGTAGAGAGAATTGTTGTTGAAAATTGTGATGGTGATGATGATGATGAAATTGACAGGTTAACATTTTCAGGGCATTCTCAAAGTGGGAAAAGGAGTAAAAGGGTTTTTGCGGTGAAGGCCGATGATATGAAATTTGATGGGGTTGTTGGGAGGGCAAGGTTTCTTGTAGATAGGTGTAGAGATATATTGCTCAGTGATGATCCTTTGTCTTGCATTTTGCGGTCTGATTTGGATTTGCAATGTGGATATAAGCGTGCCCTTGGTACCGAGTTAGTGCAGAAGGTGGTGGAAGATAATGGTATTGATATTGTGCAGTCAAGTTCTGCTTTACTTTGTGAAAGTAAAGGGATGATGGATTTGGAGGGAAATGGTGGAAATTTTTGTCCAAAAGGGAATTTGGAAGTTGATTGTGTTAATGTTAATGCTTTTGCTGATAAGAATTTGAATTTGGTAGTGTCAGATTCTATAGAGAAGGATAATGTTTCTTCTGATGGCAATAATGGGCAGGGGGAAAATGGATACAAATTTTATCCACCTCCTGGAAAGAATTTTTATCTTAATCGCCTTGAATTTATGAACCATGATTTGTCGGGTCTTGATAAATCTATATCGCTCAATGAACTTATTCATCCTATTGAAAGCGTGACGAGGATGTTTATTGCAACATTTACAAGTGACACACCATGGTGGGTCTGTCTATGATTTCCCAATGTATTATTTTCCTTTGATGATATTCTTATTGTTTTTCAAACCACTCTGCTGCTTGATTTGTGTTTCGTTTTAGTGCCTCCTTGTGTTTACATGTTTGATATTTCGCTAGCAACCTGCAATGTGCATTTTCATTATATTTATACTGATGGTTATTTCAATACCATGTGTGAACTTTGGCACTTGATGTTGTTTTATTTACAACCCCTGACAGAGTTGTCTTGCTAGGTTCTTGACATATTGCAAGATTCCTTTACATCTGCCAGTTACAATTGCTTGTCAGAATACCGAGAAATGTTGGAGTTCAAAGCCCGATGAAAGAGTATCTGTGCCTTACCATAATTATCCTAACCTAGTTGTAGTGTAAGGACTTTTTTCCTTTTTGTTTAGTGGTGGGAGTATACCGCTTAACTTTTTTCTCCTCTCATGTAATTTACTTTCTTGTTGAATCTTAGGCATCCTCCATTCCCTGAAACCATAGCATTTGGTAAAGACCGCAAGAGACATGGGATAGCTTGCCATCACCCGAAGTTGATTGTTCTGCAAAGAGAAGATACTATTCGAGTTGTCATTACATCTGCTAATTTGGTGGAAAAGCAGGTATTTTGTTAGCCGGACTTCTAGTTATTAATATTACTAATACATAATTTTTATCTTGCAATTTGGATAGCAAATTGTTGTTTTCATGGGATGCGATCGATTAAATTATTAATTAACTTAGACATCAAATGCTTGATGGTTCATTGCACTCATTGGTGAAATGTTTCTAGTTTAGTAGTATTGTTCCTTTGTGGTCTTCTTGTATCCAAATTCTATCAGAACTGGTGTACTTAATTCCTTTTTCTAGCACGATTGAATATAAGGTTAATCAGGCTTGGTTGTGGGTTGGAAGTTAGAATGATGCTCTTCTATGGTGAAGAATGAAGACATATACTCATTTAATAAAGAAAAACTTACCATTATGTAGAAAAACTTACCAAGGATTTTAAAGTAAAAGGTGTGTATTTTGTTGATTGAGTATCGACATAGTATTCTTTTTAGCATGTTTTCCCTCACTCATGTGTGATAGAAAAATAAGCATAGTGAGTAGGTTTATCTCTATGTTATGTTTATATATCATTAATATAACAATATTTTGATCAATTTTTATTGCCATGTAGTGGAACAGTGTGACTAACACTATATGGTGGCAAGATTTCCCCCGTGCCATTTTGGTTGATTTTGCTTCACTTTTCCCAAAAATATATGATGATGAGATTCATAGAGACTCAAAATGTGATTTTGCTGCTCAATTGGCTGGGTTTATGGCATCACTTGTTATTGATGTACCTAGCCAGGCTCACTGGATTACTCAGCTCACAAAATATGACTTTGGCGGTGCAACAGGGCATCTTGTTGCTTCAGTACCTGGAGTCCACCTTAATAGAACTTCTGTTCTGTCAGAATCCTATCAGTCCTCTTCTGTAAGTATTTAAGTATGTCATGTAAAGATATTGCTACTTAATTAAGGTGATGACTGACTGCTTTGCCACTGCATCTGTACTGTTATTTTTGGATATAAACAATATCTTTTCTTTTTCTTAAAAAATAATATTTGAAAAACTGCACCCAGGGCAAACCTAACTTATAGGTGGGTTGGAATATTATTAGCTTCATTGCCCGTGTATATTGTCTTAAAATTTACTTATTTAATTTTTATTATTTATTTATTTCATTATTAGTATAAGATTTTATCACAATTTGTGATTTGATATAAAAGTATCATAATCGAACACAAAATATTAACACTATTTTTTTAACAAACAATTCTGAAAAAATAAAAAAATAAGTTAAATCAAATTGAAGAAAGTTTTTTGTATTATCTAATCTTGTTTTTTTCATCTTCATTATTTTATACCCTACTCGTATTCTAAAATTTCATTTGAACGTAAAGCTTTTTTCTGTTTTTTGATTTTTTTGGTATAACACATATAGCCTAGACAATAAAGAAATTAAGTTTAACCCAAATAGTAGTAATGGAAGGCCAAATAAGAAATCGGAGAAGAAAAAAAATCTGGAAGATGAATAGTAGCAGCAGTGGCTTACAGAAGTTCTGGAACTTCTATTTTGTTAAGTGTATAGAGAAGATCCTTGTTTTTGTGTTAATTTAGCCTTATTGTTAGCCATAATTTGATTTGATTTGATGTCTTTGTTAAAGCCACTTTCTGCTCTGGATTTTGTAACTGCAATTTATACTCTTATAGACACTAATTGCAATGCCTTTTGTCATCTGGTTTGTAGTTTCTTGGCTCAGTTGTGGCATCTGTGGTTGGTTTGAGCCATCTTTTCCATACTGTGACAGACTCAAACGGTGCAGGTCTAAAAGCACTGGCTGCTGTCCTTGGAAAGTCTTGTAATAATGCTTATGGGAGGTTCAAGATTGTTTTAAGAAGAAATCACAATGTGCCTGCCGATGAAAATGCCGTTAGCGTTCTTGTTCCCAAGTCTGATCAAACTTCTGAGGGAGGTAAAAGCTACATTGCTTCGGATTTTTGTTGTGCCATTTGTATTGGTCCCTCATTCAGTCATTTATCTTATGATTTTGAAATGTAGTTTTATTTCCTTATCTTTTTTGTGTTTTGGACTTTACGGCTGTATTTTCCATGCTGTCAGTAACAGAAATAATAACTAATGCTTTTTTGTCCTATCTGTAGATTATGTTCAACTTGGTTTTCTGCCTAGAAATGTAGCAAAATGGGTTTCTCCTCTTTGGGATGCTGGATTCTTTGCATTTTCTGGATATGTTTGCCCAAAAGAGGCCCTTGCAGCTGCTTTGGGAGAAAACTGCCAGAAAGTACAACTGATACTAAATGTGTCAGAGGTGTGTTGGATGTGTCTTCTATTCTATAGGATGACTTGGTTATTGTCTCCGTATATGTGATCTGATATTTATAAAACTTGTAGGGACATCATTTTCGAGATATGTCAAAGATGATACAATCTGAACAAATTGCTGCTTTTTGCTCACTCATTGCTTCAATGCAAAGACATTATGGACTCTGGAGACTACAAGAGGTAAGTTGCACTAAAATGGGAATACTTTTTGTTTTGAATTTTTTATTGAAGTGGTTGCACTTATTTTAATGTTAGGGCCAAGGTTATATTTGATTTCCTTTTGTTGTTTGGTTGGATTTAATGAGTTACAAATTTCTTTTTTGTTGCATATACACTTTCCAATCTTCTTGCATATGGATGGAGTTTATGCTAAAATAACTTGACATATCCAATTATATATAATAACTATTACTGTTTGTAATAGGTTCTGAATCAATATAGATGGCCTGAATCATTGAAGTCTGAAATTGTATATGGTAAGTCCATTTTATTGAATATTATTGAGTACAATGCCAACCCTATTTCACTAGAAGTTCAAATCAACTAGCTGACCTTTTCCCCCATCCTTTTGGACTATTTTGTCTGGTCTTTTTCTGTCTATCAGGTGCTTCTTCTATTGGTTCTGTCAATTCAAAATTTCTTGCTGCATTTTCGGCTGCTGCTGGGAAGAAATCACTGCAACATTTTGATTCAGAAGAGTCTGATCCTGAAGTAATTTGAAGGCCTTTGCTTTTCTGTTGGATTTGCTTGAATTTTTTTTTACATATCTGCTGCTAGATGCACGATTCATTAAACTTGTGCGTTCATTCACAGTGGGGCTGCTGGAGTGCTAGGGAAGAGTTGAAGAATCCTTCTGTTAAGATTATTTTCCCCACTATTGAAAGAGTGAAGAATGCTTATAATGGGATTTTACCTTCAAGACGTATTCTTTGTTTCTCAGAGGTAACATTATTTTCTTATCAGTTTTGAATGGGTAAAGGCTGTGTCTTACAATATGTAATATTTCTTCAAGGTATATTCCTTAGGTACCTTTTATTTTTATAAGGAAACTGGTTACCTCAGTGAATGATGGTCAGTAATTTCCACAGGACCCTTTGATTGCAATATGAATACAAAAATAATTTGCTGTGGTATTAAGCAGAACAAATGGACAGATATTAACTACTGATTATTAAGGGGTACCATTACCCTCACAAAAATGAAGTTAGTAAAGAAATAGCTTTATTTAAGACATCTGGAATAATCAAAGATAGATCTAGTCCTCTCGTGAATTATTTAGGTGGCAGAGGATCATGTGGATGGAAGGACATACTCACAGTCTCACAAATATCTTGCATAGGGCATATAACTGTGGGACGGTCCTCTTCAGGATCTGTGTCTATATCACATGTGAAAATTTCTTTAAAGGGGTATTTTATAGGAAGAGTCAACAACTACCCCCATCCTCCCCAGATAACATTTTCAAAGGGTCATTTAGAGGAATTATTTGAAAGAACAGTAACTTTGAGCTGTCAAAATCAAGAGAGTTAGGTTCATGACTATCTGTTTGACTCCACATATCAATGTCATTCATCTTGTGTCTGTTCATGTTTTATTAGTTTTATAATCAGTTTTGGAACTTTTTTCGAATTTATCTTAAAGAGGTGAACTTTTGATGTTATAGATGCTTTTGTGTAAAGAACTGATTCTCTCCATTTGAACAGAGAACATGGCAAAGGTTGAAGACTTTAGATGTACTTCATGATGCCATCCCTCATTCCCATGAAAGAGTAGGGCATCCAATGCATACCAAGGTAACTTTACACTACTTCTCCTGCAGTCTTATGTTTAGATGATTCAATGTTTATAGGAAATATACTCATAAAAGTTATTTTTTGGGATTTTTGGTGCACAATTTCTTGATCTCGACATAATCTTAAACATATTTAGGTTATATCTGTCACGACAGCACTCGGATGATCACATTAATTTGTTAGCATACAAGAAAACGCAACAATAAATATTGTACCCACTTCCTCCCCGCCCAATGTATCCCAAATTGAAAAAAAATAAAAGATGTACACATTAGGCGGAGGGGTGTGTGTTCAATATTTATTGTTAAACGATTTCAGAGGAATCATTTATTAACTTCGATTCATGCATGCGGTGTGGTTAGCACTGGATTTCTGTTTTATGTATGACATGCTGTTCTATATATAGGGAGATTTGACTCTTTTAATGAGGAAGACATCTTAACCATTATAGAGAAAAACAACAAGTCAACAATTAATAAATTATGAATTTAGATGATATAAGGATGACTTGGTGGCTGGGATGGAGTTAAGAAGTAGAGTGATAAGGAGGTTGAGGGTTCAATTCCCACTTCCAGCATAATACTAACAATAATGATATTGGTTGTTTTAAAAATAATAGTTATGAATTTGCTAAAGTCTACTCCTTTGATTTTCTCGTTAATTATTAAGATGATTCACTTTTTCTGTCTAATATGAACTCACTTTGGAAGAATCAAATTGTGGTTTGGGCGATTAGCTTCTCATTTATTAAACCGATCTTTGTTTTTCTCTCCTTATACCACAAATGTATCAAGTGCTTTTATGTAAAAAAAAATTGCAGGTGATACGCAGATGCTTCTGGCCTATGAGGGGCGCACCTTCGATTGGTTGGGTATACTGTGGGTCTCATAATTTTAGTGCTGCTGCCTGGGGGCGACAAATTTCAAAACCATCTGGTACAAAAACAGACGGACCTCATAAAGGAGACCCGTCTGTGAATTCTGGGCTTCATATTTGCAATTATGAACTTGGGATTATATTTACTTTTCCTCCAAAAGAAAATAATGATTTTCTTAAAGCTAAAAGCACAAAATTAGACGATATTATTCTGCCATTTGTTGCTCCTGCTCCTAAATATGGATCTCAAGATAGGCCAGCTACAAAGCTTGCTATGAGAGAGGCAATGACTGAACTTGCTGAACGAGAGGGTGAGAAACAAGCTGAAGAAGAAATGATGGAAGAGATTCTTGAGGAAGAGGAAGAAATAGAAGAAATCAATTGTGTTGGAGAGGAGAAGGAGGAAGAGAAGGCATATGCCGATATACTCTGGAGTCAGGTTGATTCTTCCCACTCCCAGGATAGTTGAACTTTTGTAAGAAGCAAAATTTGAGAGCAGGATGCAGTAGTTATGGCGCAGTCAACACGAGTACATTGGTGTTGGGGGAGTCGCGGTATCTGGTCGCATGATACAAGGGTGGCTTTGAAACCTACAGAAACAGTTTTGCAGATGTCCAACTTAATCTAAGATATTAGGTGAAGAGCAAAGTTTTTGACCTCCGGTTAAGAGAAACTGATTAGGACTTGTCCAACAACGACTTGTCTGATGCAAATTGATTTATATTTGGAGCAGGAAGTGGTGCTTTCAACCTCATGTAATTCAGTCCATTTTAGGCATGATGAATTATCGATACCACTTTCTTGCCTCAGGTCCCAATCTGATTTGCTAAGTGCACCTTGTTGCTTCAATTCCACCTCTAAATGGGGTTTTTAGTGAAATATATAAGAAAGATAGACAGAATGGGAGGACTGCCAATAACATTTCTTATAGTTCTAATTAAGGATTCAGTTGGAGGATTTGAAAGTGATGGTTACATGCAACAGCTGACAGTGAAAACTGTGCAGTAGAGCCTCAAAAGAAAACAAGATAGGACCTATGGTAATTAGATGAATTGTGTATAGCGTTGTAACTTGTAAGTATTATTTTTCTGCTAAATCTTGATAATCAGCGTTGGAAACCAGCAACTGGACAAGAGGCAGTTGCTACCAATAGACCCCCAGTTAGGGTTAAGGATTCCAAATTTCCATAAGATTTATGCTGTCACGGCGTTTGCAGTCCGAGTGGGGTTGGCATACCTGAACATAGCAAAATCTTCTGCAGCATGGTATACTATATTGGATCTGTAAGGCGTAAGGCTTTACATTGTTGTATCTTTTAGCATTAATATTTGATTCAATTACATTCCTTGCAAGTAATAAACTCCGAAAAGGTTGCAACCACCTCTTATTGGATTGTGTCTGAAGTATACACTATAGTTAGTATGGTTAGTAACTGTAAGTCAGTTGGATAGCTTACATGTGGTTAGCTAGTTTACAGTTAATAAGCTCTATGAACTCTGTAAATAGAGCAACACTGTAATATATTGATCCATTTTTCAATATGTAACACTGATTTCAGAAATTGTAAGATCAGTTGTGTCTATACTTGTAGTCTGTTAAACCTGTTTATTACATAGTGAAATGAAATGATTGTTGTATTGCTTGAGACAGTAAACTGCATTAGTATATGGTAGTCATCCTACATTTTTATGTCAATGAAATGCCGTTTTGCTTTTCAATTTCTACGAGTTTGAATCTTTTACGCTACTTATAAACTGAAATTGAATTTAGATTTTTTTTTTTGTTTATTGGCTATAGAAATTTTTATTGCAAGTCCTTGATTAGATTGAAGGTTCTCCCAAGATTGTATGAAGTGTGTAATTATAATTATAATCATAATTTATAAAACGAGTTAAGATCCATTCTAGTTTCAGGAGAAATTTAAAACAAATTTAATCTCTATCACATACTACTATGAGTGAGCTTTTGTTACAAATAATGTATTTCACAATATTTTTAAGATTGGACTGATCGGCCAGTTCAACTGGCTCGGTTTTTTTTTTTGTTTGGATTGGATTGGATCATCGGTTCAATTGAATTTTTCAGATCAGCTTACACCCCTATTAATACCGGTCTGAACAATCAGAACTGCAAGTTAGAACAACCGGAAAAACTGGTACAAACTAAGAAAATGGGTGAATCGGTCCTAGTTTTATCCCATATCTTTATTTTTCTAATCTCTTACCAGAGATAAATTTGAGAGATGAACCAGCGAAAAAAAGAAGAATGAAAACTTGTAAAAAATGAGTAGCTTGGAGAAGAAAAGGAACTTGAAGACTTGTTAAAAAAAAGGAAAAAGGAAAATGAGGAACTAGTGAAAAGAGAAAAAGAATGAAGCCATGAAAGAAGCTGTGCGGCGGCTGTTGTTGTATGTAAATGAGGAGCATTATACAATTTTATCCATTTAAATTTGACATAAACAAGTTTTAAGCCCTCCCACGGGCGAGCATACGAGCTATGTTTAATCATTAGAGTGCAACCTAAATATCCTTCTCTAGAATCAACCAACCAACAAACTTTTTCTACCCAGAATTAAGTAGCTTTGATTTCTCTATCGCACCTGAAGATACGTAGGAGCAAGATACCACTCTTGTCAAGCACGGTAATCAAAAAATCAATTTTTCCCATCTTGTAAATATTTTTAATAATAAAAAACTTGCAAACAACTTTAAAATATTTTTTTCAACCCTAAAATATTAGAAGGTTCCCGTTTACTACAACAAATGTGGGGTGCTAATACTTTTCCCTTGCATAATTGACTCTCGAACCCGAAAATTGTTGCAACAACCATCTTTCCATTCCTCAAGGGTTTGTATCGATGTTTCCCTTTAAAAATAAAACTTCGGTGGTGACTCTGTCGTTTCGACTTTCGAGAGTTAGTACGCCCGGACATTTTTCGCGGTGTGACACTTGGATATCCAAATTTTGAATCGATTTTGGATATTACAACCATAAGTAGATACCGCAGTGAAGAAGTTACAACCTTCCAAATATGAACTTGCCAATCCATAAGTATACTATGAAGTTACAAAGGTACTACATGTGAACCAACCCCCGCAGCAAAATGGGCGTAAGAAAAGAGTAATAGACCGGACCAACCCACAAAAAAAAATGGTCCCTCCGTAATCCATTCATACTAATTAAAATTAAATAAATATTAAAATATATGTATGCAGTTTGGTTTGGTTTATATCGTTTTTGAAAAGTGAATTCAAAATCCGATCCAAAATCAAATTTTCTCCTAATTTATTTATATTTTTTAAACCTAAAATGATAAATGGAAAAAGTATAAAATGAGTAATTCACAAAACATTTTCAAGTCCGAAAACCACACTCTCTCTTCTCTGCTCGTGCTTCGCAATCGCACTGTTCAGGTACCCAATTCTTTGCTACAAATGTCAAATTTCATGGCGCTGTTTTTCATTTTCCCTCTGTTTCAATCTTCCTTAAAACGCTCAACTAGAGTTTTACTCTTCTATATTATCATAATCAAATATCATATTTAGGTTTTATTCCATGTCATAGGTTTTTGCAATTTCTCTCCATTTACCACAAATCACCAATTTATTATAGCCCCAATTTAAAGTGACTAGGAACAAAATTCAATTTTTTATTCAACCTAAACTAATTTATTACCATATCATTTATACATTTACTACTTTTTTATGGGTCTTAGACGGAGTAACAAATATCACTGAAACTCACACGCCCATCAGGTTCTAGGTTCCAACGGGTGAAAGTGTCGTGCCTAACAATATCAGCATTTGTCAGTTGGACTAGGACTTGTGGACATTTATACATTTACTTTATATATATGGGTTTATAAATGATATATGTTTGACATGAAAGTTGAAAATGTTTTTTTATTTTTTTCATAAAAAAGGAATATACTTGCTGTTATATGGAATGAGTTATCTCTTATTGGTTTGTTATACATTTATAAATATGTTTGTTTTTATTTTGAGAAATGTAGTATTGTTGATACAAGATGCAAGAAGATTGGAAGCCAAAGATTGGTATGGTTTTTTATAACATTGAAGATGCTTGGAAGTTCTGGGTTGATTATGGTGGAAGAGTTGGATTTGGGGTGAGGAAACAATATACACACAAGAAAAAAGATGGATCAATCAGTTCTTGTAGGTTTGTTTGTTGTAAAGAAGGCTTACGGAAGCCAGACAAACGAGATTATAAAACAATTAATCCGAGACCGGAGACTAGAACAAATTGTCGAGCAAGGATAGGACTTAAGCATACGGGTGGACAATTTATTGTGTATGATTTTGTGGAGGAACATAACCACAATGTACATCTACAAGAAACCATTCATATGTTGTCATCTGAACAAAAAGTTTTAGAAGTTCAATGCCATCAAATTGATCTAGCAAATGATGACGGCCTACGACATAGGACATCGCTTGATTTAATGAGTAAAGAAGTGGGAGGTAGTACTAGTAGTGACTTTGGATATACACCCACCGATCAAAAGAATAATATCCACAAAAGAAGGAAGAGTTTGGTAAATGGGGAAGTCGGTTGTCTATTGCAATACTTTCAAAGACAGTTGGTTGACAATCCAACTTCCTACCATGCCTATCAAGTAGATGCTGAAGATCAAATTGCCAATGTGTTTTGGGCAGATGCAAGGATGCTAATTGATTATGGGTATTTCGGCGATGTGGTTTCTCTTGATTCAACATATTGCACCGATTGTCCGCACATACCACTAGCAGTGTTTTCAGGATTTAACCATCATCGAGGATTAGTGATCTTTGGGGCTGCATTATTATATGATGAAACAGCGGAGTCCTACATGTGGCTCTTTGAGAAATTTCTAGAGGCACATAAGCAGAAAATGCCTCAAACAATTTTTACTAATCAAAACCAGACAATAGAAAAAGCATTAGCTGTTGTTATGCCTGGAACTTACAATGGCTTATGTATGTGGCACTTGATGCAGAACTTGGGTAATTTAGTGAAGGGTGAGTCTGATTTTCTTATTGACTTTAAGAAGTGCATGTATGACTATGAAGATGAAGAACAATTTGAAGAAGGTTGGAGAACCCTCCTTGTAAAGTATGATGTTAAGGAAAATACTTGGTTGCAAAGAGCGTACACTATAAAGGAGAAATGGGCAGCTTGTTATACGAAGAAAGCTTTTACATTAGGAATGCAAAGCACCCAACTTACTGACAATGTGAATGTAGAAATTAAAAGTTTCATGAATGCAGACTTGCATATAATCAAGTTTTTTGAGCATTTTGAGGGTGTTGTAGAAGAAAAGCGATATAATGAACTGAAGTCTGAATATGAAGCACGCCAAAATATTTCAAGACTCAAGTACCCTTATTCTGGTATCTTACAAAGTGTCTATGGGCTTTATACTCCCACTATTTTTGATCTATTTCAACACGAGTATGAGTTATTTGAAGCATGTTCTGTGAAGAGCATGAACAAAAATATGAACATGCAAACTCCCACAATTGATTTTGTGATTGCCATGGTAGAGGATTTGGGAGAGTGGCAAGTGTCTTTTGATTTGGATAAGACTTCAATTAGTTGCTCTTGTCGTAAGTTTGAGAGCTTTGGTATACTTTGTTGTCATTGTATAAAGGTCTTTATTCATATGGATATCAAATCAGTGCCCGCACGTTATATCCTGAAAAGGTGGACAAAGTTAGCAAGAAGTGGGGCTTTACCTAATGTTGGTGTTAGTGACATGGTAGAAGATGCTGATCTATCCCCATTGCAACGCTACAAGAAAATTTGTCCCCGCCTTATTAGGATAGCCATTGAAGCATGTAGAAGTAAAGAAACATTCTTGTTCCTTAGCAAAGTTATTGATGAATTAGATAGGCAAATGTTGGAGTTTCAAAATAATCCAGTAACTGTAACTCCAAGTCAGTTCCTTAAGAGATAGCATGTAGCATTGGTTTTGTCCTGTGTAAGAAAACAATTACTCTTTAAATCAATGTCACTAGTTTTACTAGCTTACTGTAAATTTCCGCAATTATATAAGCATCACTTCCAACTAATGCAATTTCTTATCACATCATGAGCTGAAATATTTGCTTGTGTATTTCAAATTATATGAACATTTTGATAAGGATATCACAACATTGACCAATCTGTAAGATGTGAAGCAAATATTTTCAGGTTGTTTGACTTCTTTTTGGATATAGTTCTCATTGTTTTTCGGGTATAGGTTTTTTCGGTATATGTTGGATCACTGGATGCAAATGTTATGGTTTCTGTGTGCGGGAAAATTTTGACCTGCAACATTTTTTTATAATCATTTTATCTAATATATCTCAGCTGTTTTAGAGAGAGTGATGCAGAGTATCCAGATGCAATCTCAATCTTCCTCACTGTATGTTTCTTAATCCTAGTAATTCTGTGAAAAATGATCTACGACTCTATTTCATGTGGTCACTTGCTTGACTTGAGCCACAACTTATAACTTGCCTTTTCAGAAGCTTGGTAGATAGATAGACGCAAAATTATTCCAGGGAAGATGGTGAGAGTAATACGAGAATTTACTGAATGAGAAAAAATTAGTTTGCACATTACAATCACATCATGAGCATTAATTTCCTTGAAAGTAACAAATACACTGATTTTAACTGATCATGATCTGACACAGTAAACTGATCTTAACACATAATAAATGGTAATACTTATTGTCCTCTGTTAACTGATCATAACTTGCTACTGAATTGAGATTGGAATATAGTTTCCTTTATGAAATATGAACGTTTGAGCAAGATGAAAAGGAGGTGTAATTTTATTTTCCGTGTTTTGTATCAATTGATTAATGGATAATCTAGTGATGGTATTATTTAATTTTGGCCTTTGATCCTTGTAGCAAAACATTTATAATTTTCCTTAAATATTTTTGGTTTTCTGTTAAAACCAGATTTGTATTCCTTGAATATATTGGACAGGTATAGGTAGGTAACCAGGAACTTAATTCTGTTAGCACATATACTGCTATGAAAGATAGTTACTTTTGTGGCCTACACAGTCAATGTGATGGTGGAGAAGAATATCCCGGATGAGTGTTTTTAGATTTGAAACTGTCAGTCTAACCTGTCAAATTAGAGTAGCGATGACAAAGAAATATGTTTCAGTTATTTGATCTATGTGCCGTCTCTTGTTTGCTCTCATTGTAAGTTATGAGCATTGATACTGAATGACATTAGCATAGGACATGATAAACTGTCATTTTGCCAATTTATCTTTAGGAATTTGGGTGAACATTAGGAAGAGGAATCTAATTGCTTGAAAGAAAAAGAAAAATGGAAAAGGAATCTAGTACTTGTTATTTTTAGCCTTTTTGATGATGATATACAGGACTTGGTCCTAAATTATTTATGTACACTCACTCATGTCAAGATAGCTCAGAATGTTATAGTTTATTTGAAAGGCAATGTTTTCTATAATGCATTATAGAAGAAAAACAGCTATTCTTGTATTAATTTAGTAAATGATAATTACTACTGTTTTGATTTGATAAAAATTAATCTCATATTTTCCTCATTAGTTTTTCTACCACTGTTTATTGCGTCTGAAGGGAAAATATAATGCGAGAAATTTTGTTCAGGGACAAGATTTTTTATGCAGACAAAGGGAGAATCATATAAAGACATGTTATTTTATATTTTTCTATTTCAAAGTTGAATATTTATGTTTGGTATGGCATTACTTGCTTGTTTATATTATTCATTATCTCCTTGGTTTGGTTTTAATGGCTTTTCAGGTTAGGTTAGTTCCCTTCTGAGCATTACTGTGTTTTATTTTATGCCACAAATTTAGTTTCATTACTTTTCAAATTCCTCATGAATGAAGTAACAATTTTTTACCAAACAAAAAATATTTTTTATTAGATTATATTCGTTGATGACCATAGCCTTAATAATGGTCAAATTTTTCTAGTTAAAATGGTTGAGAATTTTATGGTTGGATTTTTAAATTACCTTTTTGAAAGTGAATTACCGCTGGAGATAATTGGTGGGTATTTTTTCTGTTAGATGACATATATACACAAATCTTAAAAAAGGCAAAAAAAAAAATCCTTAATTTGTAATTGTCTTTTTTTAGAATCACTTATTATCTTTGAATTAGTTAATCAAATCTTTATTTGGCAGTTACTGGAAGGAAAGTGGCGTGGTCCAATGTTGATTTGGCAAAGGTAATGGTTGGACTGCTTTTTTTAAGGTCAGAGATTCTTTGTCCTAACTGACTTACAACCTTGTACCAGAAAACAATCTTTAACTACACTCACTTCCATCCCAATAGTTATAGGATTCTCTCTGTCTTTGAGAGTTGAGACCTTTATATTCTTCCTCTTCCTTTTCCTTTCCCTTACATTCTCAACTTATTTTCTTCTTTGAATTATATATTAAGATACAAGAAAAGCAGAAGAGTAACTTTACTACCATCAAAATCATCTTAGGTAGGAAACAACTTTTTCCTTTCATTTTAGTTTCTATATGTTTCTTAATTATGGCTTTTTTTTTAATAAAGTTGATGTGTTTGTTTTGTTTGTATCATGTGGTTTGGATTCATTTCATCTTAATTAATTGTGTTAGCTGCAAATAATTTGAGTTCATCTTATTTTTGTGGGAAATGAATATTGGTGTGAAATTGTATATTTGTGAAATAACATTATTGGTCTGTATTCCCTTGCGAAATTTGGGATTTGGATCGCAAGTAATCCAATCATCGGTGTTCGTTATCGGACAATGTGGAAAACATGCAATTTTTTTTTTACTAATCTATGGAAGTTAAAATCTAGATCGTTTGATTTTGATCCAACGGCAGCCGATGTTCTGAGTGCATGTCAACCCAAATCCCTAAATTTGTGAGTTATCAATTTCAGTTAATTAAATGAGAGAGATAGGAACAGAGAGACAAGTCTAATTGTAAGACCTAAAAAGTCAAGAGTCAAAGATAAACAGGTAATAGACAGTTACTAGTTAGGCATAAAAGTGTTATGAACTGCAAAATCTAATTAAGGTACGTTCTATATTATAAGATAAACATAATTTACAAGTCAACAAATGCCTACCCTTTTCCTAGAACATCATTATTTTCCTAGAACATCATTATTAAGGAACACATTATATAGTTTCAATAACATGTCCCATGTTTATAGACATACCTCCAAAAAAACTCTTCTCAAATCTAAATTGTTAAGACATGCCCTAAATTATTTGATATGACATGCTTTTCAATAGGACATAAAGCATTTTGCTTTCATATTCTAAAGGACATGTGGGTCATTATGGTCAAATCATGAAATTATTTAATCCTACATTATAATCTTTAGAATCTTCAGCTACATTAAATCTATCTTTAGATCTTTAGTCATATACAAACCTTCCACTTGCTTCTCTTCTCATAGAACTCCTTGATGAAGTGATTCCTCTTCTCTTCTTTTTGTTGATGCACAAGGCATGTTGATTAATGATTACAAATATTTCTATTCAAAATTCTTAGATTTTTGTTTGTTGTGTTTAAAATATGGTAGCCTATTAAACGATCTAAGATAGACTCTAATATCATCTTAGATTTTGCGTCTGATTCATTTTCACAGAATCAGCAAAAACAACTTTTCAGGTGAGAATTGAGTTTTTTCTAATAAAATAATTCTTCATCAAAACATTCGTATTAATAGCATTTTCCGGTTTCATCTTTAAGTATGCAAAGGATCATTTCATGGTTGCTTATAGTTTCTGAATTTTAATATGATCACCATGAATATTGTAGGTGAGGTGTGACAAGTGAATATAAAAAAAAAAATCAGAATATGATGAGAATGGATAAGCCACCAACACATGGTACTACAACAGGTGATTGTAAACCATTAACAACATTTGTTCACACAAACACAGATGGATTTAGGGATGTAGTGCAAAGGTTAACAGGTCCCTCAGAAGTCACAGCAACAAAAGAAGACCAAGCAACAAAGGCACCACCTCCTATGAAGAGAACACCAACAAAACTTCATGAAAGAAGAAAATGCATGAAACCAAAACTTGAGATAGTTAAACCAAGTTATCAATATTATAAACCAGGAAGTGCATCACCATCTTCTAAGTCAAGAAATTCTAGTATTCCTTCAAGTCCTGTATCAGGAAGTGGAAGTTCTAGTCTTCTTCCAAGTCCTACTACTCCTTCAACATTGTTCTCTAAGTTAACTATTGTGGCAAATGAAAGGAAACAAGAGTTAACTGAAATTAACATTGAAGAAGAAGAGAAGGCTATCAAAGAAAGAAGGTTTTATTTGCATCCGTCGCCGAGGTCTAAATCAGGCAGTTTCGGGGAACCGGAGTTACTTGTTTTGTTTCCCCTAGCATCTCCTAAGGCAAGTGACCAAGTGTAATTTCAAGAATGCTGCAATTTTATCTTCAGCATGCTTCAAATTACATTTACTATGTAAGCACGATTCGTTCGGAAGAATATAAATTCTAATCTTTGACTGAAATAATCATAGGTCAAGTTTTACTTGGCCTCTTTCCCTAAAAATTAGAGGATTAAAAAGATATACTAAATGTATATGGTGATATGTATTTTTAACAAGGGAAATAAATTTGTAATGTATGCTTTCTTCAATTTATTTACTTCTTTTTATTATTTAATTATGAAAAATATTTGTTTCATACTAAAATTGTAAGTATATATATTTGCTGAGACCTACACTTCTTTCATTTAGATTTTTTTCCTCAGCTGTTTACTGTTAAAAAGAAAAAAGTGGGTGCAATTTAACTAATGAATTTTCAGTTGCCACTAGTGAACGATAGAAATGATCCGATGAACTAGTCTATCATTCGACCAGATACTGAGTTTTTTTATAAAACAAATACAGCGGGAAATTAATACAGAAGATATAAACCATACTAAAACTATATTAAAGTGGGAATAAATAAATTACATGATAGTGTGAAAATTGAATCCATCATTAAGAGATTGATGATTACAAACCTTGTTTTCTTCTTCATTAGTGTTATTGTTGCATGACCTATATTAAAGTTAGCTTTGTACCAATATTAACATTTGATTCCGGATTAAAGTGAAATGGTAAAAAGTAGATAAAAAATGACAACTTATCTTCTCAAAAAAAGAGAAAGAAAATGACAGCTTATCATAGAGCTTGATTAAGAACCAGCAACTTATGTGTGGACCATTTAAATTTTCATGCAATAAAATACGGAGTACTATATCAAACAATGCAGCAGTAATGCATCATGCATGGTGTACCCCACATGGACCACATCATAATTAAGGTAAAGAATATCTTTTTTTGGAGTGATGAATCTAATAAAAGATATGCAAAATTTGGCCAATCTAAAGATAATGTTGAAATTTATTAAATTTAATTATTTTTTCTCAATTTTTTTTGTCTCCAAGTGATTATTAAGGTAATCATCAATAACTTGATTGGATCAATTGCCTACTAATCCCAAAGCATCTCTTAAATTTAGTGTGTTTCTCATTGTTCTCCTTCCTATTCCTCCATTGCCCTTTCTCATCATTGCAGCAAATTCCCCATAATCTATCTGTCCATCCTGCACCACAAAATTTTCATATTAATAAACAAGTTGCCACAAGTTAAGGATTGGTGCATATTTCAAGAGAACTAATATACTAAAATATGTTATTTATTGATAATTTGATCAAGTTATCAATAAATGAGATATTTCAGTAATATGGTATTTGAAGACAAAGATTCTGAGTCTCGTGAGCATAGTTCAGTTGGCAGGGACATTGCATGTAATATGCAGGGATCGGAATTCGAACCCCGGTACTCCACTTATTCACCTTAAAAGGTGAAATTCTAGCCACTAGGCTACTTGACCAACAAAAAAAAAACAAGACAAAAATTCTGCAGAGTCCTTTGCATTCATTATTGAACAAGTTGTCAATAAAGTATAAGAACTTATAGCAGCAAAGACAAAAAAAATAAAATACTTACATTGTCTTGATCAATTTCCTTGATTATGTCATCAATGTGGATATCTTCTAAACCAAAGTCTTTACAAGCTTGTTGAATCTCATCAATGGTTATGTAACCACTAGCATCTTTGTCAAAATAAGCGAAGGCTGACAACAGGTTTTCCTCTCTCTCCAGCTTATTTAAATGAACAGTTGCAGCAATGAATTCACCATAGTCGATTGTCCCACTTTTATCAACATCAGCCTGTCACGTGCAAAAAATAATAAGATCTTCTAAAAAATGGAAAATTAAAGAAGTAAAAGGAATAGGGCTGTTCATAGTTCAGCTGAGGAAGGAAAACCGAACTATTTCATTTCAGCTAGTGATCTGTAAGCCATGGTTCAGTTATTTTCGGTGCAGTTCAGTTTTTTGTTTTTGATGTTTTCTAGACAGTCCTACTTGCGGATCTAGCGTGCTTTCACTAGGGCAACCCCATTGGATTAAAAAATTAAAGGTTTGCATAAAAAAATGAATCACCGTCCCACAAGAAAACACTTACAGCATCCATAAGATCCTGGATTTCAGACTCCATAAGTTCAGATCCTACTCGCTTTAAGCCATCTTTTAACTCATCAAATGTTATGGTTCCACTGCTGTCGGTGTCAATCATCTTGAATAACTCTTTCAGGCCGCCAATTTCTTCCTCAGATAGCCGCTCAGCGATAACCTAGTAGGATAAAGTGAGCGAAAGATTATAAATGTTGTGGTATTAGAATTTGACATGTAGAAAACTACACAATAAATCACTTACATTGTTAGTGTTTTCAAAGGAATGACAAATCCTAACTTAAAAACATCATGAAAAGTAATACTTTACAAACTACAGATACATAATGATGCTTGAGGTTCAGGCTAAGGATGCGAACAAAGCAATGTTTCATAACTTTTGCTGATTTATGTTAATTTATTTGAAACTTAGCCTGCCAAGTGGCAACAAAGACAAAAAAAATGCACAATTCTTTCAAATTCTATTTATGTTTGCTTTCTGACTTTGGTATTCCCTGCTTGAAGCAACAAAAACTTGCATAAAACCAACAGTTCAAGTTCCTATGAAACTGAACCTGTGAAAGCCGCGTCTTTCAATTTTAAGGCTCGTCGATAACAAAACAATGTAATAACAAGGATGATGTTGTGTCGTCCATATCCAACACTCGTACAAGAGCACATTATAACAAGAATTAATATAAAAGAAAAAAATTGGCCTTCATATTAATTTCTTTTCTTAATTCCTGTGGTCGTGGAAAACCTTAAAATGACGGTAAATTTAAAATGGAGGAAGTAACAAGAGGACACACAGCTTAATTTCCAAGAAAGCAAACTTGTTCACTCATGCTCAGTGTATTAACACAAAAAATACTAGCCATATAAGAAAGGGCTAAAGAAAGCTTACACGCAAAGCCATCTTTTTCAGTTTATTCATTGCAGAGAATTGTTTCAGACGTGATAAAACTGCTGAGTCAATAGGTTTATCAGGTGCAATGTTGTCATCAACAATCCATGGGTGGCCTGACACAGAAATAAACTTTAGTGTCATAACCTTGCAAAAATCTTACATCTGTTAACCAACTTAAAAAAACTGATTTAAGTACCAAAGCTGTAAACTCAATTGTGATACTTGCTCAAAATACAAGTTTACGAGACTTACGGAGTACTTCATGTGCTGTTAGCCTTGTTTTTGGATTTTGATCAAGCATTTTCCGAATTAGATCCTTTGCACTGTCCGAAATGCTAGGCCAAGGCTCAGACTGAAAATCAATTTTTCCTATTAAAATCTGTCGGAAGATCCCCGGTTCAGTTTCTGAAGGTGACAATTTACAGATCATCAGTATCAACAACAACGAACAATGGACATGAATAAAAACAGTAATATACTAACATCCCCAATTGATAATTTAACATATGAATAACAAATAGCTACCTGCCCAAAATGGCGGCACCCCACTTAATAAGATGTACAAAATAACGCCGGCACTCCACACATCAGACTCAGGTCCATATAGTTTGCGCAAGACCTCCGGTGCAACATAGTATGGGCTCCCAACAACATCAGAAAAGGATTCACCTGAAAAGAATATCACTGTGTTAAGGACACTGGCATACACATGAAAGTTTTTCCACTTAACCCGTCAATGACTGTTAGAACGAAAACAAGAGCACATAACCTCTACTTAAACTTTAAATAGCTATGTATATTTTGCTAAACCCTACTTTTCTCATTCATAATTGGCACTAAGATTAAGCACTTAGGTATAAGTGAACCTTTTCCTAAGACTTAGTTGCATGAAAAGAGCTGTGTCAACTATCAACCATAGTCCACAAGGATGCAGCAATAAGACTCTATTTTAACTTTTAAGAAAGACGGTAAATTTTTCAACTACTCTACAAGTTTTCCAAGCAAAACAAACTTAAATATAGCATGCCCAAAAAAAATACTAAAATATAGAAAGACAAGTTTCGCGGGATACTTGGTAGCAATCAGAAGGCCAAGGTTCATGTGTTAAGGTACCAAAAGGATGGGGCAGAAAATGTGACTAAGTGCCTTTATTCCATGTGAACACCCTTTAGAATTTCACATCGCTTTCTGGTATCACCACTGTTGGCCTCCAATATAAAAGAAAATAATTTTATTCTCATCACTTAGACATGACAATTGCATTTTAATAATGAAATACAATATAACTAAAAACCTTATCCATTCACATGACACAAAATTCCAACACTGAATGACTGGATTCCAATTTATAACCTAACAAAAATAGACCAGATTCTATTTTCGGAATAAATCAACTATAACCCGATTCTAACATAACATGGAATATCAATAAAATAACCTAGAAAGTGAAAGACATTCATAAACTTGATGAAATTCCATTTACAGTATATACTCCTATCAAACACATCAATTGCTGCTTTTATCATCATGCAACCTCAAGACAAATTCCATTCCGAGCAATAAAGAAAACCACAGATTCACATGAAAAGATTCAATCAAGCACTACAAGCAAGAAGACATGGATCCAAAGTAAAATAACACCGACAGCTCATAATCGATGAAAGAAAGACAATTAGACAAACCAATATTACATACTGAGTTTAAGGCACCAAATAATCCTTAAATCCCCTTAGTTACATCCAGTAATCAAAGACCAAAATTTATAATCAATACAAAAAAGCATAGATAGATTCTAGCCAATAATTTGAACAAATGAAGCAATTACTCACTCACATCCAATAACATAATAACTAGACCCTTTTGATGAAAAACAAAATCAGTAAACCCTAATCAACCAATTTAAGCAAAACAATTAATTGAACATAGAATCCATCATCATCTCAAATCAGATCAATAAACATTCAAATCTAGAACAGAGAAATTAATTAACCAAAAATAAAAGAAAATCTCACCAGGTTTATAAAAAACAGACAAACCAAAATCAGTAGCTTTAAGCTTAGCATCTTCATGAATAGTATCAAAAAGAAAATTCTCAGGTTTAAGATCTCTATGCATAACACCAAGAGAATGACAAGATTGAACAACTTCAACAATAGTTTTAATCAAAGTAGCAGCTTGTCTTTCACTATAATGACCCTTTTGAACAATCCTATCAAAAAGTTCACCTCCTTCACAAAGCTCCATAACAATATGAACAGCAGTAGAATCTTCATAAGTTCCTTCAATTCTAACAACATGAGAATGTTCAGATAAATGATGCATTATTTGAATCTCTCTCCAAACATCCTCATAATCTTCTTTGCAAAAAAGCTTTCTTTTTGGAATTGACTTACAAGCAAATGTTCTGTTTGTTGATTTGTGTGTACAAAGATAGGTTGTTCCAAATTGACCTTGACCCAATTTTCTACCCATTCTATATATCTCAGTTACCTTCTCTGTTCTGTAAGGTAAAACCCATGTTATTGGTTTCAATGTTATGGTTGGATTTGGATTCTCTTTCGCCATTGAATTGAAGATAGAACAAAAAAAACAGAACTTGAATGTTTGTGTTTGTGTTTTTCAGATGAAGTTATAATAATTAGTGAATGGTTGGCACGTTTATGAATGATTTGATTAAATTAAAAGGTGGTCATGTTTTTGGGCATCCTAGATTTTTGTTCTTTTTGGTCTTTGTACTAATCATGTTGTTGTTGTTGTCTGTGGGCTTGGTCTTTGTACTACTGTTTCAACTTTCAACTTGAAGGTTAGGTTAGTATGCTTTTGTCAACAAATTAAAAAGTAAACTTAATTGCAATTTTTGTCTTTTTTATTATTTCTGTCAACAAAGAAAAAACCAAAAATATAACTTAATTGCAATCTTTTGTCTTTTTTATTTTTTTTGATAATTTTTTTTTTGCCTTTTTTATTATTTGGTCTCCTTAGTTTTAAATACATTTGTTTTCGAATACTCCCTCCGTCCCATTTTCATTGTCACATTTGCAAAAAAAAATTGTCCCATAATATTTGACCCATTTCAATTTTTATGTTATTTTTTCATTTCTACCCCTTATAAATGCTTGTCTCTGCACTTTCTCACAACTTTTTGCCTCTTCACTTTCTCACCGTATAACAAGGGTAATTTAGTAAAATTAATATTATCTCTCATTCATTTATGCACTTTTCTTAATATGTGTGAAATGGTCAAATGTGTCAATGAAAATGGGACGGAGGGAGTATATAGCGGATATTTTAGTAAAAATAGTGATGTAAGATGAATTTTTCGGTATACATCTTATTTGGATGGATATGTACGTTTACATCTGTTGAGGTGGACAATTCTGATATGTCCCTTCGTGTTTTTATAAGTGTTCATTTAGAATAGTAACAACAAAGTAAGAAAGTGTATTTTTGCATTTTATCTTTCTATTATACCCTAATTTTAATTCATCAATAAATTCTTATTTTTTCACACACATTTTCTCTTTCCAATAACTTTAATATATTATGTACAAGAGAAACAAAATATATTTAATATGTTATGTACCAAGAAAAAAATAAAAAAACTTTAGTTTTCCAAATATATAACATTAATTAGTTTTATTGAAAAAACATAAGAGTAATTGACAAATGATACAATTGACAAATCGTATCCTTAAAACAATAATGGATAGTTAATTATAAACGCTAAATCTGACGAAACTAAATAATTAAAAAAACGTAGGGAGTAGTATTTATTATTTTTTCTATATTAAACATCATTTATAGATCTATTAGGATTATACACATCAACGATATACCAATACATATCCAAATAAGATGTATATCAGAATGTTAACCTGCTTTAAATAGAAAATTGTATAATATGATGATATATAATAAATTAGATGAATTAATTTTGGTAAAAGAAAAGATGAATTAGTTATTTATATCATAAAAATGAATAATTTATACTAAAGTTTTTTTATTGACCAGGAATAATTAATTGGATTAATAATATAGAGGTGAAACCGGAGATTTTAATAATTTTTATTGTAATTTTTTTGGTGTTGGACATATTAAAATAAGAAAAATTCTGAGACTAAAACTGCAATTAAAAAAATAATAAAAGATTTGTATTTATTATTATTCAATGATGAGGAAAAAGATATAGCACTTTTTTCTTTTTATGTTTTCTTACAAAAAAAAAATTGTATTGTATTCTTTGGGTGCGTTTGATATGCTAAAAAACAGGGGATTGGATTGAACAACTTTTTTGTACCTTGTTTGATTCAGAAACTGTTTAGGAGACTGGACAAATAGGTAGTAAGGGACAGGACAAAAACAAGATTTTTTGTCCCCCACTAAACCACATCATAACTTTTTGTCCACATTATAACTATAAAAAATATGAAAATACCCATTTTATTTTCGAATATAAAAAATATTATCTCTCTATCTCTCTCCAATGCAGTTTTGTCCTGTCATGTATTATCTTGTTCTATTCTGTATTGTACTGTTATGTCTTGTCCAGTACCTACTATTTTGCAAATCAAACGCACCATTTGTCTACTTTTACTCATAAAACAAAAATGTACTACTGTTTTTATTTTTTTTTCCTTTTTCTTGTTTTGACTCAAAACAAAAATTTTACTTATTTTTTTCTTTTCTTTTTAGGTAAAAAGAAAAAAGAAAGAAAAAATAAAGGAAAGATTTGCATTCATTAGTATTGAATGATGAATACAGTATTTTATTTTTTTACTAAAAAACGGTATAATCGTTAATTGGTTATGTGGTGATTAGCGTTGAACTTAATATGGAAGATTACAATTTGATCCCCACAACTGTAATTGGAAGGGTTAAAATCACTTAATGTCATAACTGACGCCCAAACCAGATTAGACAGTCCATGTGTCTTTTCATAGACAACTCTACCGGGCTTTGTATGTGGAAAAAAAATGCACTAACAGTGTACAATAAATTTTCACTATCTATCAATAACAACAAAGTTTTTCACTAATCAATATTTTCTGCTAAATTACTCCACTCCACTTCACCCTACTTTATTTTAAATAACATGACAAATTAATAATTTTTTATTAAATAATAATTGTGTAAAACTATATTTCACTATTGATATATCTCATTAGAAACGTTTTCAATCTATCAAATATCATGCATGTGTACAAAAATGGTTGTTATAATAAAAGAAAGTGACCACGTTTTTTCAAAATAGTAAAATTGTTGACATAATTAGACCGATGAGGCTGCGACTCAACATTGACGTGTTCAAAACTTTTTTTTTAAGAATTTTATACTTCGTGCCACTCATATATCATCCATATACTAGTAGCAGTGTTTTTTTTTGGTTGATGATAAAGCTGGCATTAGTATTTTCATGTTGGTACAAGAGAATATAAATCTTCTAGGCTCTATTTGGTAAAAATAGCTTATAGCTGATAAGCCAATTGAAGTGTTTAGTAAAATTAGTGGTTCAATAGCTTATAGATGTAAAATGACATAAAAGGACATTATTAATTAATAATGAAATCAGGTTTTAGTTAAAATAATAAGGTTAAAATTGGAAGAAAAAACAAAAAGCTATAAGCTAATTGAAATAGCGTTTGAAAATAAGTTATAAGCTAGTCAAAATAAGCTATAAGCTCGTAACGAAAAGACCATTACCAAACAGAGCTTTTAGCTTATAAGCTCGTTTTGGAGCCTTACTAAACAGAGCCTTAGTGTGTTAATCTAAACCATACAACTACACATTCTTGTTTGCCGTATGAAACAAGTTATTGGTTTGCAATTGGCACATATATGTTGACGGTGATTTTAATTGGATTTCAAATGAGTTGTTGATAATTTTCAAAGGGGTGTTTCTCTATCCAGTGTCATATCAGTTGAAATGCAGATTTTTTTTTGTACGGAAGCTGAAATGTAGATATTTATTATTCTTCAATTTGTAAATATAATTTTCACAGAGTTTTGTTAATGAATTTAATTGATATGCACCGTCAGTGTAAAATTATTTTACACATGCGTTCAATAATATATTGACACATCATGTATGGTAATTAAAAATGCATGATGTGTCACATTCATTAAATGATGTGACAACACATCATTTGATGTATGTGCAAAAAAACTTTACAACGACAGTGCACAACAATTAAACTCTTTGTTAATGGACAAATTAATAATCCATTCGGTCCTTAATATAAGAAACAACATATTTTTTAGGTTTATCGGAAATCTAATGTATTTGGTCATAATGTAGACTAAATACATTAGTTTTTCAATGAACCTAAAAAGTAGGTTGTTTGTTATATTAAGAATTGGAGGAAGTAATACAACTCCTTTCATCCTTAACTCAACTCAACTTAGTTGAGCTATTCAGTCCACTCATCCATTGTTTTATTACTATCCTAACATATATAGAATACATTATTATTAATCAAATGCTATAAGTTTTTTCTTTATAAAAAGATATAATTTTTTTTTTTTAAAACGAATGCCATTTTTTTCAATAATAAATATACTTTTTTTTTTTCAATGCAATTTGTCATATTTCTTAGAATCACGAGTGGCGGACTAAATAAATTACAAAAGTTTGAGTTAGACATTATTTATAGATTTGAGGACCAATCACGTGCCATATATTCGTTCCTTTGTTTTTTCTAGAAATTGTGCTTTGATATCAGAAATTATGCTTCATTTTAACATGAACCACTTATATAATTGTTTCTTTGGGGACTAATATGTAGGTTATGTCTGTATCGATGATACTATATAACATAATATAACTGAGTACAAATTATATACCATTGTTTGGACATTTCATGGAGATGTTGTATTTCATCCCACACACCATTAGAGGGAAGAAATGCAATGATAGGACCCATGAACTTAATATATTAAGGTTTTAAGTTAAGACGTGGTGTCCAACTCACTTACATAGTTGTTCAAGGTCCAATGTAACGATCCTCATATCCCTCATGATCCAATAGTGGTATCAAGTAGTTGGTTGAACCGACTCATTGTGTCGAAAGTCTTTCTAACAAGGTTGTTTCGGGCTCGTTGATAGATTTCCAACGGCGGTGCAAGTAAATGAAAAAACTTTCTTTTGAGGATGCCCATACCCATAAAAAATGGATTAACTCACACTTGAAGGGAAGATTATTGGTATTTTAAATGTGAGTTGAGTCTCACATTGAATAGAAAAGTGGATGGAGAATACTTTATAAGTGAAAGGACCAGTTAATTTAATGCCTTAATTTTTTTTGTTAAGATATAGTATCAAATTCACTTATGTAATTGTTCAAGGCTCAATGATAATTAAATAATATTGTAGTATATCCTATAAATATATCATGTTTGATTTTTATTCCACTAAATGGTGGTATTGGGAAAAATATTTTGTTTTAATCTCAATATCATACAATAACCGCCTCTATGTGAGCGTGGGTCGGTTTTGTGAAGGTTTTGACCAATGAGTTTAAGTTTATTTCATTTGTTCTCCATTTAGAGAGCAATAAACATAAGTGAAAATTTTGTCAAAAAAAAAACATAAGTGAAGATTAATGGAACATTAAAAGTGGATGCACTAGTCTTCACTTGTGTCTATCTCTCTAAATGAAGAATAAATAGAGGGATATCGAACCACCACTTTCTTCCTCAAATCCCCGTCTTTTTTTTTTGGGTTTGTTTGATAAAGTTGATGATGAAGAAGAAGAGCAAGAGAGAGAAGAAGATGAAGAACGAGATGAATATTTACTTGACGATGGTTCACCATTATATTATGTAGACATGCAAATTTCACCGTTGCATTTTTAACAAAAAGATCGAACAGTTTAGAATAAAACAAATGAACGGAGATGACCATTGTAACTAACGGTCATATAGTTAAGAACCAAAACAAAACTTTTTTAAGGGACCAATGCAAAACCAAAAATATTTTTAAGGGACCAAATTACTAATTAAACCAAAAATAAAAATACTAGCCAAGACCCATTACATATCTTTGATGGCTAAAATATAGCAGCCAGTACCCAAAAAAAAACACTAGTTATTTTGTAGGGTTTGTTTTTCCCTTAAAAAAATCACCCTAGGCATCCTATCACACTTCTTCTTTAAGTAGGACCGTTTCGACACATTTTGAAGTCCTGTACAACTTTTTTAATTTTATAAAAAGATTTCTATAATAATAGTTAAAAATTAGACTCTTAATTAAATAAATTCAAACACATTAATAAAAATAAATTCAAAAAATGCAATTAATAGGAATCAAACCCATAAACACACAACATTTTAATACAAATAATTCAACTATTAACTATATTGTATTATATTTTACTGTTAATTTGTATATTTAATATTTCAAACAAATATTTTAACAATATGCACTAAATTGAAAATTTGAGACTTCTATTTTGTAAACCCCTAGCCAAAGGCCCATGCCGCCCTTACTCAAGGGCGCCCATGTCGAAGTAAATAAAAGTTAAGTTCAAGTTTTTTTTATCCATTTGAAATTGTTGCATCCATCATCACATGTTAGTTTTATTTTAACTGCAAAAAACTTTTATTATTAATAAAAGGTAAACTGGAGTACAATGGTACTCGGTCAAACAAGTCTGAAAAAAAGTATAAGGGGTACTCTAACTATCCAAAAACAAGAAAATAGATCAAAGACTAAAAAAGATGCACTAACGAAGTATACAATCCATCAGGTTGACTATCCACTCATACAAAAGGCAAGAGTTCTCGAGTTTCTTTGCCAAGAGCCAACTCCACGATACTCGTTGAACCTCATCCACCACTTCAATAATAGATGTGTTCTTTGATGAAAAGAATAATACTTGTTCTTTATCTTCCATATATCCAAATTGTCGCGTCTCAAATAAGAAGCAAGCACGTCTTGGCCTTCTTGCCTCTCTTCCACTCTAGGAAGGATTGAAAATGTTGGACTAAGATCTTTGGGAACCACTGTTTGAACACTTCATCATATGTTATATTACTTTAGTCATCTTTCCAAGTCTAAGATAAAAACAATTATCACTAACTTGAGTTTTTTTTTCTTACTCTCCCCTCGATCACTATATTTCCCATAAACATCGTAGTATGTTTCATAAGTTTTTAATCCACCTATAATTTGTTCAATTTTATACATTACCATTGTTCTTATAAGTCGGAACGAAAGTGTTTTTCTCCACGCTATTTTCTTTAACGTTTGGTCTCTTTAAAAATATTCTTGAACCAACCAATATCCCTATCTCCAAGACTCTTTAAAAATAGGGTTAAATATGTTTTTGGTCCCTATAGTTTTGCAGAATTTCATTTTTAGTCCCTGAAGATTTTTTTCACACTTTTTAGTCCCTGAAGTTTTCTCAGTAGGTGTTTTTAGTCCCTAATTTTAATCAAACTTTTGTATACTTTCACACTTTTGAACGGTTTTTTGTATTCATGTTTATAATATTATGAGAACATCTCCGATAAAAATTTAGAATTTTTTAGCATAAGATGAATTTTTTATGAATTTTTATGTGCAAAAAAACTAAAAAATTCATATTTAATTCATCTCTTGTCAAAAAAAAATTAAACTTTTGCAAGAGAGATTCATATAATGTACTAAACATTACCGCAGTAAAAAATTTAAAATTTCGAATGATATGCATGCGTTAAATGAAAAGTAGGGACTAAAAACACCCACTGAGAAAACTTCAGGGACTAAAAAATGTGAAAAAAATCTTCAGGGACTAAAAATGAAATTCTGCGAAACTATAGGAACCAAAAACATATTTAACCCATAAAAATATGCATAATTTCTTCAATTCATTTTCATTTCTCCAAACATTACTCTGCTCTATTTTCCTATCAAACAAAGCATTAGTCAAAATAAAAATGGAGTAAACCGCTAAATATGTCTCTGACTCTGTAACTCCTCTCAAATAGGTCCCCGACTCTTCAATATCTCAAATCAGTCTCTGTCTCTGTCAAACGTTTCTCAAATTGGTCACTCCGTTAACTTCTGTTTGCTGACTCCGTTAACTCTGCTGACGTGGACCGTCAAATTAGTCACTCCGTTAACTTTTGTTTGTTGGCTATATTTTTGGTTTTGTAACTTATAGCATTTTTTAGTTAACTGTGGTACCAATTTGAGAAACGTTTGACAAATACAGTGACTAAATTTAAGAGTGAGTTACAGAATCATGGACCGATTTGGCCGTTTATTCAATAAAAATGCTTAGCCAAGACACACATACAAACGTACTAGATACTAGATTTTTAAACGGCAGTCGACAGGGACATACACAAACATAGTACTAAATCTTCCCTTGTACGCTGATAATAAAATAAAAAAAAAAAAAACTTCAATTTTGTAGTATTAAAATGCATAAATAATAAATAAATGGATTTATATAAACATTAATACTGTATTACATAAATACATGATCTCAAAAGAAAAACCCTTCAACCGTTGCGTCACAGAGACAAACAAGAATCCATTTGATTTGATTCTGATCAATGGTGGAAATGGGAGAATCATCTGCTTCAGCCAAACCCTCAGATGAAATCTGGGCCAAGCTTGGTAACTCTTTTTCTTCATTTCAATTATGGGTATTATACATTCATACTCACACACTACAATTATCAATTCAAGTTTCAAACTTGGAGGGTTTCATAGTTTTTCCCCTATTGGGATTTCGTCTTAATCATTCAATTTTAAATTGGAATCAAAAGGGTATATGAAATGTTTGTTCTTTATCTGTTTAACACTCAACACAACATTTCGTAAAACAATAAAAATTCAATATTTTTTCCTCTTATTCTGTTACTATATAAGTTGCTTGAAAATTCATTTCTTGCTAGGTTCCATTGATTAATTACTTTCACTGTGTGCATGTCACTTTTGGGCTTCAATTTTATTGGTGCTGCTATCTTAATTCTTAGCAATGACAATAGCTTTATAGGTTTGCAATGTTTTTGAAAGAAGGGTGGGGAAGAATAGGGTGGAATTGGGAAGGAATGGAGTGACCATAGAGGCCAGTGATGTATATCACTGTTTCTTTTTTGTCTATACACTTGACGGTGTTTGGATACTATCTACTAACTACCAGGGTTTTAAATAGTAATAAAGGTTGCGGTTGCGTTGCCGTTATTGATATTGCGGAGAATCGTGATCAAATGCAATTGATGCATGCAGCTTCAATCATGGTCGCGCTTTGGCTTTGACAAGATACAAATCGTTATGTTGCTCTTGTGCCCTAAATTGCGGTTGTGGACTTTTATTTGAAACCTGCTAATTACTAGAACATTTACTTTTACTGTTATATATAAGTTTGGCTTCCTGTTGAAAACAAGTGTGGAAAATAAAGGAATGATTTTTCTTTGAAAAATATGAAAACTCTTCTGGGGTTTTCATCCCAATTTAGAGGGGATACCAAATTGACTCTTAAAATTATCAAGTGCAGGGATATGTTTAGTGTGAAGTTTGGGACTTTCTGACAGTACTTACTTATTTTGATCAAACTCTTTCCTTCATGCAGTTCAGTCAGACTCGAGATACTTGGATGTTGAAATAAGGTCAGATGAAGGCGAAATATGTTCGGAAATATCAGCTACTTCTAGTGACAAACATAGCTGGTGCAAAATAGCAAGGAATTCTGATCTATGTTCTGCCACAATGGAAAATAAGAGGTAAATTCACGACAAACTAGTATTTACTAAATAATTGAGTAAATAATGCTCCCTATCTACCAAGATAATTTTTGTTATTAGAAATTATTTCGAGAAGATAGGGAACCATTACTCTTAAAAGTAAAAACTAAAACATACAGTAAGATAGAAGATTAAGATTGTTAGCAGGAACAATCATACTAGTAACCTGGTTTGCTGGTGTTGAAGTCACTATAATAGGATTCTGCTTCATGATAGTGAAGGTGCTGATTACCAAAAAAAATATTTTTTACACGCTTTTCATTCCTATCTTCTCCCTTGAAGTACTGAAAGTTTGTCTCTCTGCAAGAAGGACCTTATCTCCTTTCCTCTGCATATTTGTTGTATTTTTTTTGTCAAAAAAGAATTTATTTTTTGGCTGTATCACGCATGTATGCTGCAGTTCAAATACAATACTTGTTGATGGGGCTGAGGTAGGAAATGGTGACACTGCTGTTATCAAGGATGGAAGTGAAATCATCCCAGGCCCTGATAGAGAAGGTTCGAACCTTTTAAATATTTATGCTAGTGTAATACTTCCTATTGCTGATTACGTATATAGGGCAGAAAATTGTAAATTGTGTTGTATATCTATGCACTAATTGGTACACTTCAATGAAGTAGTGTTGCCAGTTGCCCCCATCAATCCATCCATTTATCTTAAGTAAAGATATATTCCAAGTTTCTGGTTTTCTTTAATAATCATTCAAACTTGTGTTGACAAAAGTACCCGTGTTAATTGTTTGGTGTATTAAATAGGCAACTCAGTCAAGGTTTTGTCATGAAATTTTGTGTGATTGATTGATAAGCATGTTTCCTTGGACCGTAACATTGGCTTAAATCATGGCATGTAATTGTGCAGGTTTTAATCCTAACCCATTTATATTCATAACCAGTGAGAATTACTTGCCTCGATAGTGTTCATGCTTTCATATACTAACTATGATTGATATTATTAACATGGTATTTAGGTCCGTTGAATAATTAACCAGTAAATATCTTTATTGTGCAGTTGAACAAAAATTTTATGCAAATTGTTTTGTTTTTGATACCATTTTTTATTACTTCTAAGCCGATTATCAATCTCTTTAACTCCATGGCACCAGGATTTGTCAGCTACAAGTTCCAAATCATGTCTAGCCCAGAAACCAGCCAGACGCTGCTAAAGGTTGGCATTTTCTAATTTGTCTGCATCCTTAATGTTTTCTTCAATACTGTTTTTCATCTGCAGCAGTGCTGATGACTTGACTGTGTTTCTTTTCCAGATAAGTGTAGATGTTGATCATGCAAAGTGTAGTATTTGCTTAAACATATGGCATGATGTCGTGACTGTTGCTCCATGCCTTCATAATTTTTGGTATATATGATAACCTTTTGATCCTCTTTTTTTAATGAACATGGTTCTGTTTAATTCATTCACTTTGTCTTGAATTGTCATGTGACATTACAGCAACGGTTGCTTCTCAGAGTGGTTACGGAGATCACAGGAAAAGCGTTCTACCGTACTTTGTCCTCAATGCAGAGCAGTTGTTCAATTTGTTGGCAAAAATCACTTTCTGCGTACCATTGCAGAGGTACATTTTATGCGGAAGTGTTTCGCAAAGATTAAGCTGAATTGATAACGGGCCTGAAAAATAGTATTTATTTCTGACATCGAGGATAGCATTTAGGCATGACAGTGAATATCTGGCATCTTATATGCAATTTTTGTTCATACTTTTGGTGAACCTCTTGTTCATAGTTATAAGAGTTCTTTTTCATTTTTGCGGTACTTCTATATTGTTTGATCTATTGGCTTTCTTCTTTCATTTCACTCAGCAGTTTCTCTGAATGGTTATGTAGAAAATATGAATGGTTTGGATTGATTCATAATTTCATATAATTGATCCAATAGGTGCAATGAAGCTTTGTTGTTATTTTTACACAGTAGGTGTTTTTTTTTCCTATACCCTTTTCAGGATATGGTGAGAGCTGATCCTTCCCTAAGACGCTCACATGATGAAGTTGCGCTTTTAGATACGTATGCATCAGTACGGTCAAACCTTGTGAGTATGATCACTCCTTTAATGATCAAAACTTCTCTCCTTCTGCAGTGTTATGCAATTTTTCTAAAACCTTAGTGAAATATCAGACCAAAAATGAACTCACTATATTTTTTTCATTTTTTGTTGTTGTCTAGTTGTTGACTTGTAGCATAATAGCCTCTCTTAGCTATGCAAGATTATTGGAACAAATGAGTTTATTGTATTTTCACTATTAGGTCGTTGGATCTGCAAAGAAGAGTCGAAAGAGGGCCAACACAAGTACACCAATGGTTGATCAAAGTGATGCCAGAGATCATCATTGCCCGCAGTGTGGTAATATTACCGTTATACAATGTCAGATGAGGCATTTAGACTTAATTTATTTTCATTTTTCTTTTTGTCCCTAGACCTAAAAATGATTTAAATTTTGTTTGCGTGGGTACACCCAATTAACTATTGTGATTCTGGGCTGACTTTCTGCACAGTTTATGCCAGTTGTCATGATAAAACAAAATAGTAAAAAAAAAAAGTCCAATTTGTGACCTCTTCATTTTTTTTGTCTCATCATACTCATTAAATTCACTAATTCACTTGCAATTTAGTTACTGCTGTTGGTGGGTTTCGATGCAATAATAACACTGATCATCTCCAATGTCAAGCATGTGGAGGAATGATGCCTTCCCGTAATGGTCTTGGTGTTCCTCAATATTGTAAGTCATAATTTGTGATTTAACTTGTGTCTCATCATTATATTTATGCCGATGAAATCGAGTATTTTTTGTTTTTCAACTTCCTTTTTGGTGAGCTATAATATTCAATTTATTCATTCCTTCAAAATATCATAGAATTCCTATTTGTTTTTCTTGTAGGCCTAGGATGTGATAGACCATTTTGTGGACCTTACTGGAATGCTCTTGGAGTAACTAGGAGCAGTTCATATCCTGTTTGTTCCCAAGATACTTTAAAACCTGTATGGGCCACTTTGTTTATAACAATTGTTAATATGTTATTTTTCATTTATTTGTGAAAATTGCATTGAGAATTCTTATATTTCTAAGTAACTATCGTGCCCTTACACGGTGGATTTTTTTTTTTGCCAATTCCATCTAGTTAAATATGCGAAATATTTTTCCTCTATCTGTAGGAAGTTAAATGTTTTCAATATGATGTAATGGTCACTTTATGATCTTTTCCTGTCTCTTTCTTTGCAGATCTCTGAATACACTATCTCAGCAATTCCTTTGTTAGTCCATGAAAAGAATCTGCACGAACAGAAAGTATGCATTTCTGGATAAACCATATTTTGACTCTGTTTTCGCAGATTTTTTTTTAATATAATTATCTTTTGTGGCTTTCTAGATCACTGAAAGTTGCATAAGACAAATGGGGAGGACATTGCAGGATGTCATATCAGAGTGGATAGTAAAGCTGAATAACAAAGAAATTGGTATAGCGATAAACTTGTCTTTCCTATGATTGTTAACGAGAAGTAATTCTTCTGATTTTTTTAAGGGTGTATTGCTTTTTAATGGAATAGCAAGAACAATTAAATTAAGAAAATAAGAAAGAATAGAAGAAATCTCTCCTACAATGGTTTCCCCTTCACGAATCACGATAGAGTTGCTACTCTATTCACAAACTTTACAATATTCAAAAGATACGACATTCTAACTCCACAACTCCCTATATCTAACAAGATGTTTTAACTGATGATTACAAAAATGGAACCTTGTCTTGACTTTGCTACTTGTTTTTTGTAATTACTAATTTCATAAAGGAAACAAAATGTAAACAAGGTGATGTTTTTGTAATTACTTGCAAAAATATATCCGAAAATGAAAAGAAGAGGCTGGCCAAACACGCACTCGGATTCCTGTTTTGCATTAGCTTGCTGAGCTCAATGCAAATTTTCAATTACGTGGTAGATTTTACAAAATATCCCTTCAAAAAGTTATTTACTGGTGTAAATTGTTTGATCTGATGTACATCGATGGTATCACCAGATATTGATTTATACGTGTTTTTTTCCCTCTCTCTTGGCAGATATTGGTGTAAATTGTTGGATCTGATGCACATCGATGGTGTCACCAGATATTGACTAATACATGATTTTTTTTTCTTTCTCTCTTGGCAGATACAACACGAATGGCACTGAATCATGCAGACATGGTGACTGCTGGGACTCTTGTATGCAGGTATGTTCTATACTGAATCATTGAGCCCAAGTGGTTTTACTTAAATGTTATAATAGGTCACAGTCTATGACTTTAAAATTATTGAAGGTTTTAAAGCATTTTGTAACGCGATTACATACCTTTGCAAGCTTTTAGAGTAAGGATGTACATTTTATTCCTCTGAACTGTTCCACACAAATTTGTGTTAATATCTCATGTAGCCTACATTTTCTGGTTTTTTTTATGTGCTACTTCTCAATATGCAAAGAAGAAGCATTGCATTTTTGTTTTAGCTTTTGACATTTAACATTTTCAAATATTACGAGGAAGTGCTAGAGTATGGATGCACATTTTATTTGATCGTAGTTTCTTATTTCTTCCCATTTGCTTGTGCAACTTTTTAAACCAGCTGCTTTTAAATAATTTTTTTACAAAATATTGACTAATAAACTTAGTTAGAGCCTTCCAAAATACTATATTAAAAATAACTTTTGATGGTAAATTTCGAGATGTGTTCTTTAATCCTGCAAAAACACAGGTTCACATGAACTAAGCTTTGAAATGGTCTCTTTTTTGCTGTTAAATCACATCCATTTAGGAATTAATTTATTTTAAGTGGACACATTTATGCACTATTTGCCCAACACTGCAAAACGTTTCATATTGAACTCTAGTTTGTCTTGTATCTCATTTGAAGACATTAACACCGTGTACCTGTTCATATACTCTAGTGGTAAAGAACAACTGACTATAGTACAATGTGGAATCAAATGTCTGATTATCATTCCCACCTTTGCATATTCATAATGCATTCTTTTAATCATGCAGTGATTGTTATCAGCAGTTGGTGTCATTTCTCTTGTACTGGTTCCGCATTTCTATACCCAACCATGTAAGTACCTTCAACTTAAAGCATTATCAGAAGTTCGTTTTTCTTGCTTTTCACTCTTTTGAATTTTGATTATTGTTTGTGTGTATTACAAAAAGCTCCCACCAGAAGCATCAGCAAGAGAAGATTGCTGGTATGGTTATGCATGTCGGACACAGCACCGTAATGAAGACCATGCTCGCAAAAGGAATCATGTTTGCCGTCCCACCAGAGGGTCCCATTTCTGATGTAAATAAATATATTTCTTGTCAGATTTGTGTTTTATTTTCAGTAGTATTTTCTTTCTTGACAAATTATAAAATGTCCATTGGAGAAATAACTTTTAGTACGCGTGATTTGCTATGGAAATGATGAAGAATGGCATTTTTTTTTTGTGTAGCAAATTATACTCAGATTTGCAAGGTCTTGCAAATCTTAGTGCAATGTTATACCAGTAGCCTATAATTTGTTAAAATTTACCAAAACCTAATATTAGAAAAGTTTGGAATTTAGATTCACTGCTGTAACTGTGTGACACAATTACGTATTGTATATGAGCTCTCCAATCTTAAATCAATGGTTGCGATGGTTTAAAATTAATTTATTGGTTGTGTAATCTAAACCGTCCGATTTTTTAAATCAATCGCATACGTGTAATTGTGTATTTGCGTAAACTTGCTACTGTGGTTGATCTAAGTCCTATAGTTTGTACCCTTCATAGCCAAAAACATAACCCTGAGGAAACCTCTTCCTGTCCCGGTCGAAAGTCGTGCAAGCAAAGGTGAAGTCGTGATAAGCCACAGTCATTGCCTCATCTTCCCTTCCCTTTTTGCGGAGCATTCGACCATAGTAACTCAATGCAAATCTTCTTCATCAAGTTGCAGCCTTAAAATAATCATTGTAATTGAAAAATAATGGTTTAGGGTTCGCCTTAGACCGAAAGAACCCATGCAAATTCTGCTTATTTGCTCTGCATTCAATTAATTAATAGCAATGACCTTTTTAATACTAAACATATAGCATTCATTGACTAATATATGAAATAAAAAAAAATAAATGTTATGGCCTCAACCTCAACTGAAGATAACAAATAATGAACATACTCATGAATGATAGAGTTGACAATTGAAACCAAACTACTACTTCCAAGTGGCAAGTTGTAAGAGTGGAAGGGTAACGTGACGTGGAGATGATGAAAACGAAAGAATTAGGTGTGACTAACGTGATAGACTTTTCTTACTAATAAACCTTCTCGAACTACATACACCTTTCCCTCCTCACGCTACTGCATTATTATTCATCTACTCCTACTATTTATACACTGTTTTATTCAATATTATCTGTATAAAATTAAACTCAGTAGCTCATTCATATCGGAAGCAGGTAGGTATAAAGTAGTATAGAGTATAAACTACAATTATTGTAACCAAAATAAGTAGGCACAGTATAAATTATTAAATTTTTATATTAAATTTAATTATTTTTATAAAACTAACTTGTAAGGTGAACGATGTATCTTAATATTTATTGATTCAAATATTAACTTGTGAGAGATAACTCTTTATATAAACTCTTGCTAGACTCTATCTTTATTTTAGGCGTGACTTAGGTTTTTTCCCGACATAAACATTGTTTTTTTTTTTTTAAATATTCTCTTCGTTCCATATTATATATAATTAAAAAAAAAATCACATAATACTTTACCAAGAAGATTATTCTGGACTGAACCTAAGACCCAATAACCGAGGAACTTGTCCTCTCGCACATCAAACTCGGCCCAACAGGAAGTAGACCCAAGGTCGCGCTCTCCTATCCAATGGTCAAGGAAGCTAGTCTTCCGTAACAGCTCGATATTAGAATGATTGTCATTTATTGTCAATAATGGCTTCTTAGCCGTTATTATAACAACTATTAATGGCGAGGACATTGTATCCCTCCTCACGTTAATGGTTTTGGCTCCGCGTTATATATATATATATATATATCCTTCTAATGCAAAAGGCTCATGTACTTTACATTCTATCTATAACATTTTCACTTCACGAATATACAGACTTGAGCGTCAGAGTATCTGCAAATACAACCTCCACTAGCCACAACTGTTCTAATTAAGTAAGATCAAAGATGAAGAAAAATATGATAATAATTGCAGATAGATCGTATGCTGTCTACATTCAGTAAATTAGTAATAATCAATTCAATTAAAACAAAATAATTAATAACAGTAAATTTATCTAAATAATTTCATTGGGAGGATAAAATTCATTTTGTCCATTCTACACATTTTGTGAAGAGAATATAGATAATCAATGTACTCTTTGTGAACAACTATAAAAATATCGCACTTGTAGATGGTAAACAAACAGAAAAATAAATAAATTTTAAGCTGTTTTTAGATTGAAAAAAAAATGTTAATTAGTATCCTTGACATTCATTAAAAAAAATCAATATAAAAATTGGTAGAGTACTCCCTCTAACTTTAATTATAAACAAATTTACATTTTTTAAATTTATCGGTAAATAAATGTATCTGATCTATAATTAATTAAGTCTAAATAGATTATGTATTCAATGAAACTAAAAATTGAAAATTTGTTTATAATTAAGGCCGGAGCGAGTACTTCTTCTAACGATAATTATAAGCAAAAGTTCATTTTCAATATTCATAAAAAAATAATATATTTAATTTATATTATAAACTAAAAACCCATTTAAATTAACTTATTTTTGAATTTATAAAATAGTCTAAAATCTAATTTATATTATATAAACTCAAAAATAAAATAACTGAAAGGGTCGGAGGGAATATAAAAGAAATGAAGAAGGGGACAAGAGTAGATGAGATCGGAATTTAATGAGAAAAGACAGAGAGTAGGTGTAAGGATGACGTGTCCAACATTTAGCTACCTAACCAACCTACTTACTCAGCAGCTCAACGCAGGCAGGGTTCAATCTTCAATGTTGATGTTTCATAGATTCACGAGTTCCTCTTTCTTGTTTTCTTCTTTCTGCTTCTCATGACCCCACTTCTCACCAAACACGACTCCCTTCCCTTCTAGTAGTTCTCTTCAATCTCACACACCTTCCTCACTTACTTGTTTCTCATAATTCAAAATCGTGGGTAGTTGCTAAACATTCTATCCATATCACATGACGTGGGCCATATGCACCATACTAGTAGTAGTACTCATTCATTTATTATTGTAATAAAATGGATGGATAACGAATTGTGTACACTATCTGTTGGGAATTACTACTTGTTTATTCATGATTAGGTAAACATGTACGTTAAGAGTGCTCGCGGTGCAATTCGGTTTGGTTTTGAGCCAAAAAGTCATCCTAATCGCAAGATAAAAATACATGCGGTTCGGTTGGTTTTTAAAAATTCATTTAATCCAAACCAAACCAAACCAACGCGGTTAGGATCGGTTCGGTTGGTGCGATTTATCGCGATATAAAAAATATGACGATATTACAAACTTATTACGAAATAAATATAGGAAATTTTAATTTATTTATTGTTTACATGATATAATATGCATATACAGAAATTGCATATACATAATAACTTATTTTTAATACCAATAATATAGTTTTGGATCACGTTAAATTATATGTTTTTATAGCCTACTGTTTTATGGACTCAATTTGGGTTGAACTTATTAAGTTGGAGTAGATAATATGTTGATTGCTATTAATTGATAGAGTTAAGTTAAGTATTGCGGTTTGGTTCGGTTTGGTTCGGTTTTCTAAAATGAAAATCGCAAACCAAACCAAACCGTGCGGTTTAGATGAAAAGTTATCCGTGCGATTTAAACTAAATGCGGTTTTTTGCGGTTTCGGTTTGGATTTGTTCGGTTTGCGGTTTTACTTTTGGATTGGTTCGGATATGATCACCCCTAATGTACGTACTCCTTCCGGTCTCATATATAAAAAACAAAAGAAAAGCACACCCTTTAAGAAAGTGGAATAAATTATTAGGAAAAACATGTCATTTCCACTTTTACCCTTATTTTTTGTTTAAATTAAATTATTATTTATTATGGGAAAAAGTAAAACAAAGGGTAAAATTGAAATATTCAAAATAAATGTAATGATTGTAGTAAAAAAAAATTATATTTAAGACTTTGTAAATTTTTTTTTTGTTTCTTATATATGAGACCGCAGAGAGTATATATGCATCCAGAAGAAAGCTAAACATAAAATAATCTATACTTGATGTAGCCAATAACAAATTGGTCACAAAAAAAAACAAGTAACAAATAATCTTAAATTATTCGGCAAATGCAGCTGAATTGATAATTAGAAGAGATATTATTGAGAAAATGTTAGAGTTAAATCTCAATTTCTTCACTTTTCTATACACCTAAAACGTAAGGATCTTACTTTATTAAACTATATCTACAACTCGAATGATACAATATCTGCTAAAAACTTTTCTACATTCCATTATATATATATAAACAAACAAATTTACATTTTTAAGAAAAGTTGTTCAACTTATTTAGTTTTACTAAAAAAATTTCAAACAACCACTTATGAAAATTCATTATCTTTTCCGTTATGGTCATTTTTTTTTTTACCATGATATGAATATAAAGTTCTTATCAATATTAACAATTATTGATCTCATCAATAAATATGTGTGATCATCTATTTAAATGGTCCAAAATTCTTATCAGGTGAATCAATTATACAATAAATTGTATTTCTGGTTGTGGAGCGGTGGAGTCGGCTCAGTATGTTTTCATTTCCTGTAGCATTTTTGGATCTTTAATTATGGCCTCTTTTCAGTTCTTGGGTTGGTTCGCCTATGGTGACAACACAGACTCTTTTGGATCATTTTCTTCAGTTCACGACTTCAGCAGGTGGTACTCGAGTGCGGCGTTCTTTTATGCAACTCATATGGCTTGCCTGCGTATGGGTTGTGTGGACGGAACGAAATCATAGATTGTTTGGAGGCCCAGCAAATTCTTCATCTCATATGTTGGACAAGATCAAGACTTTTTCTTTTAGGGGGTTGAAGGCGAAGAGTTGTACTTTAGCTTTAAACTGCCATAGTTGGTGGTCTAGTCCTTTGCTTTGTTTGAACATTGTTTAGCGCTTTCGGTTTGTATGGCGATGTGTTTGTAACTCTACTTTAGTTTCCTTAGTACGCCTTGTGCTGAGGAGACTCTTTGTTCATAATATATATATATATATATATATATATCATTTTGGCTTGTTTAAAAAAAAAAATTATTATTAAAATTATGTTCAATTTCTAAATGAGCTTAGCAAAATAATTTTGGTCGGAAAAATATAATATGATAAATTTTAAAATTAATTAATAATATTTTTATGTCTCCATCAAATACAAAATTGAAGATAAAATTATCCCTCGCTTATTTGGACACCAAACAAGCTCTTATTTCCGTAGAGTTTTCTTTTGACAATCAACACTGTAAAGTTGAATCTCTAAATATTTTCCACGCGATATCTTCTTTATAATATTTGAGTTACATATAAAATATAGTCAAATTAAACGTTACTGTACTTGTTAATTTCTTTTCTAGAAGGCTGAGAAAACTTCATAATGGTAAATTCACAAACTTGCTTATTCTATAGTTGTTTTTGTTTTTATTCAGTCTTTCTTTGACCCTCTAAATCAATTCAAAGAGAGGAATTCAAATTCTTTAAAATTTATTATCTAAATGAACAGTTATCTTAAAATTTAAACGACGCCTGTTAAAGATAACCAATTTAAAATTATATATTAGTAATCTTTGATTAGTATATCACAGTATATACAACAACTAGTTCTTACATCAACAATCATATATTTCTTGGCACTAATAACCAATGGTGCTAACAAAGTCGTCTAATATAGATCTGCTCCAAACATAAACTCTTTTATTTATAATAAAGCTTTATAAAATAAAAATTTTGTTCCACATTTTTTAAAACAAAAAATTTGATTTTTACTAAAAATATCAAAAATTTATTTTTGGACCATTTCTCATAAATCTATATTAAACGAATTAACACAGTGTTATCATTATAATTTTTTTTGCATGATATATTACGATAAAAACATGTTTATTAAAAGAAACATCTCACAAAAGAAAACCAAATCCATGATACATTTCACATTTATTAATTATCAGCTAAATCTCGTATTTTTACATTATTCCATTTGTAACGACAAGGGATATACTATATAAAATTGTCTACTAATACACTAGTTATCAAGGACAGAGTTAGAAGGGGATCAAAATTTATGGGTTGAAATGCATGCATTGAAACCGAAATTACAACCGGTATAAAAATAGTGTCCAAAAAGTTTGAGTTAAAAAAGTGACATATAAAATGCTAATTCACATTTCACAGTATTGATGGAATTTATTTTAAAACTTGTATATGTTGCCTTTTAAAATTTAGTTTTTTCTTTATTAAATTATAATTATAAACAATAAAAAACCTTTGGGGAGAGAATATTGTGCTATTTCTATGTATTCACTTTATGAAATCAAAGAGAATAGAATATGACTTATTGTCTCATTGTTGCTGTTATATTTTGTTTGTATCAAACATTGTCCTATTACTTAAAAGATTCAAATTAACTAAAAATAGCTTAATTAAGTGACCTGATAGTTGAACGCATTGTGACCAATCAGTAACAATTCTCACATGCTTCAACATTATGAATAGTTTTCATATTATACACGAAAAATGGCTACAAGATTTTTATGCTTTCAAAAGATTTACAATCTTATTTTTGACCAAAAACAGTTAACATCAATAATTGGATTTTGTTTACCAACTCAATCAACTCGTTGATTTTGAACTGTGCTTGTTGAATTTAATATTGATAAACAATTTTCCTATTATGATTATAGTAGTAAAAATCGGATTTTGTTAACCCAAACACCCTCAATAAACAAAAAAATCATACCTGATAATTACGGAGTAGTAAAAAAAAATACATAGAAAAATGAATAAAAAGTACCCAAATTTATCGGCCAAAATATGGTTAAGACTTCAATTCAACACTCAACCATTACATATATGAAATAATATAAAAATAATTAAAACCAAAATTATCCGAAAAGTTTGGAAATTCGATTCTACAACTAATATTGTCTTGTGTCGTTAACTTTTGTAACACATGATCACAACATTAACAACAACTCAGTTGTAATACTATAATTAACTCAAAAAGATAAGATTAAGTCTAAATTACTTCTACAATTCTCAAATTTTCAATCAAAATTTGAGAATCCCAGCTCCGAAATATTTAAAATAACAATAGCCGGCGCTGGTGGTAGCAACAGATGGCGGTGAAGCAATAGCAGAAGCTCCAAGGATGGTATTGTTGCATCTACAAGGATGGTTACCACCATTTTGTAACCCTAAAGCTTGACGACAAAGACACCCACCTTGTGGCTGTTGAGAAGAAGATGGTGGAGCCAATGAAAGTTCCAAGTTGATTTGTGGAGGAGGAGGAGGAGGATAAGCTATTTCTTCAACAGTAACACCACTGCTACTATTTGAAACGGAATCTTCAACACCACCACCATTACCGGAATCAACTACAACAAACTTTTGTTTTAAAGAGCCATCATTAGTACCGAATAACGGAAACTCGCTCTTGATTATGTTGCGGCTTATGCTGCTGCAACTGCTGCTTTCGTTGCTTGTGGGGACCACAGGCAATGGAGAAACAACAGCTGCAGAGGCCGTTGTTGAGGAAGTACTGGCAGCAGCAGTGGCAGCAGCATGGTTAAGTGGATGATGAGTTGAAGGATCAATTCCACGGCTTTGGAGTTTGCGCTTGATGTGCGTGTTCCAGTAATTCTTGATTTCATTGTCAGTTCTTCCAGGCAATTTTTGAGCAATTAGAGACCATCTAAAAAAATTCATAATTAATTAATTAATCACAAAAAAAAAAAAAAAATGAGAGAATAAGAATTGCAACTGTTTACGTCAAACAAAACAAATCAAGTACATCAATTTTATTCGATTGGAGTTTTGCTTATATTCGAGAACAGACAAGTATAACTAATATTTACATCTAATCTTAACTTAATTAATTTTAAGGATGAAAATGAGAGATAGATAGAGAGAAAATGAAATTACATACTTGTTACCAACAGAAGAGTGGAGGCTAATGATAAGTTCATCTTCTTCATGAGTGAAGTTTCCTCTCTTGAGATCAGGTCTAAGGTAATTAATCCATCTGAGTCTGCAACTTTTGCCACAACGAGCCAAGCCTGTAAGCATGCACATGTTAAAATTAAGAAATGGATTAAATAAAAAGATTGAAAAGAAATGAAGAAATAATTACTTACCAGCGGCTTTGGGAAGAGAACGCCAACAACCTTCGCCGTTTTGTTTGATGTAGTTGATGAGACGGTCGTCTTCTTCTTTAGACCAAGCACCTTTGTTGGTGTGTTGTTTTTCACAGCAAGGGGATCTACCCATGGTTTGGTTTGTTTTGCTTTGTTGCCGAGAGAGAGAGAAAAGAAAGAATTAGGAATTAGGTAGTACTTGTAGTTGGAATTAGAGAGAATAGTATATAAATGGGATGAGAGGCAGGAAAGGTGCAATTGACTCGGAGAGCTTCTTTTTCTCAAAGTGATTGACCGAGTTGGTGAGAAAAGACGAGTGGTTACAATTAAGTTTGTGCTCTTTCTCTTCTTCCTTTCATTGGGTAGGTAGGTTGGTACCATACCTTTACTTTTTTAACCTTCTCTTTACTTTCACTAGGATTTCCATATATATATATATATAAAGGAGAGACACTCCTCACATTAGACGTATCTTAGTGTCGGACACGCGTTGATATCAGACACCGATACAATACTGACACTTGTGATTACACTAAATTATGTCATTTTTTAGAATTATTATCAGTGTTAAGTTAACGTGTCAGTGTCTATGTCATGTTCGGTGTTCGTGCTTCATAGCTATTTACTTATGGAAAATGTTAATTAGTGTCTCGAAACATTAGTTAAGGAAACTAAATATAAAAAAGTTATCTTGATATTTGTGCGATCAATATTTTTAAAGTATAACAAATACTCCCTCAGTCCCATATTATAAGGAAAAAATGACTTTTTTTTTTGTCTCAAATTATAAGGGAAAAAACAACTTTTAAGAATGTTTTTTACTTATTCTTATAAAATTAAATGCAAATTACATTTAATTTTTTTTCTCTCTCATTTTCTCAATAAACAACAACCAATCAAATTTGTTTTTACATCTTCCCATGCAACTTATTTCAAGAAAAACCCACAAAACTATATTTCAAATTCTCAAGTTTTGGTTTTCTTAATAAGTGTTTTTTTTCCCTTATAATATGGGACGGAGGGAGTATTGTTTTCGGTGCAATAATTTTCTCTTTTGCTTTCTTAACTAGTGCCCTGCAGACACTACTTAGCATGATCCTTATTTTATTTTTTTTATAATCTTTATCTTTTCATTTTTTAAACTAATAAATTAATTAATACTAGCCTTTTACAAAAAATAAATTTCCTTTTTTAATAGATAAATTGTTTTTTTTAATCAAGATAAAATATATTGATACTATAGTATTTCATAAACAGACATTAAATCTTTTTTTGGAAAGATATCTCAACAAACTCTTTCCTTTTATATTATAGGAAAGAATTTAGATTTTTTCTATTTCTTTTTAGTGAAACCTACTATATCCCTTTATTATTTGATGGTATTTATTCATCAATCACTAAGAATAAGTTACATGGATTTGCATATTATACCTACAACTAACTTGTAACAAATATTTTGATTTGCATAGTAATTTTACATATGACTTGTTCTCATTAATTATATGGGTAAATACTTTAAAATAAATTCTTCTATTGGATTTACATTTACATATACACGTCTACCACACATGAATGTGTTGTGATGGCAGTCAAATTACTTTAGCCTAATTGGAATATATTATATATACCAAAAATGATAAATTAATTATATATATTATTCTTTCAAAATAATTTATTAAAGGTATATACCAAATTTTGATACTTTTAATTATTAATATTTGATTTAAAGAAAAAAGTTAATGACATGGAGACTGCCACGTCATCAAAGAGCTTGACAAATTAGCAAAAATTTGACCAAATATTGAATTGGGGGACTAAAATTTAAAAAATAAAACAGGGGGATAAAAAATTCAAGTTTTTCAAAATAAAGGAATAAAAAAACTGACTTTTAAAATAAGGGGATCAAAAGTTCAAGTTTTCAAAATAGAGGGATAAAAAATGCATTAAAGCCTATGTTTTAATATCAATTCAATGAAATACAATAATCTTAATATTATACCATCTCTTAATCGGCATGAAGTATAACATATAAAACGAGAAACATACCAAGTTTTGGGCACGGCTAGGATGTTTGCGGCTTAATTTACCTACACAAAATATGCACCCAAATCTCAAATCTTTGTATGGGAGGATGTATGGTTGGCGGAGTGCTATCTTTTGCTGATGTTGTTTTGCGGGTGCATGAGTTGGATAAGTGGAGTTGGTTACCGAATCTGATATAGTCTATTCGTTTAGTAGCACTTACTTATGGTTGACGCATCATGTTCCAGCGACTCATGTTGTTTGGAATACCTTAATCCCTCTCAAAGTTTCTTTTTCTGTAACACATCCTGCATAATAGGTTTCCTACCAAAGATAACTTAATTACACGCAGGATTATTGACAGAGATTTTGCCTTGAGCTCGAGTGTTTGTGGTAAGGTGGGGACTCTATCACATTTGTTCTCTGATTGTGACTTCTTCGGGGCTGTTTAGTATGAGATGGCTCAATGGTTGGGCTTCTCTATTGTCCCTCCTTGTGAAACCATTGCTTACACTTTTCATTTTGGAGGGTCGTTGTCTTTAGGTTATGGTGTTAGGAAGGTTCTTTACTTGATTTGGGCGACGTGTTGTTTGTCTATTTGGAAGGAATGTAACCATCGCAATTTTAAGGGTAAGACGTTGTCTAAGGATCAACTGGTGGAGAGCATTAAAATGGTCTCTTGGTGGTGGCTCAAAACTAGGAAAAAAGACTTTAGTCTTGATTGTCATCAATGGTGGACGGATTGCCTGAGCATCTTATAGTTGGTTTTTAGTGTGCAGGGTAGGGATGGTATATCTTGGAGGATTTCCATCTTCTATGTTCATCTTGGTCGAATAAATTGTTGCATTTTTTTTTCAAAAACCAGGATGTTTTGTGGCTGGCTAGAGATTTCTCATTGATTCTACTCTTTTTTTTAACTACCTCATTGATTATACTATTTTTCCTCCCTTGAGCTTGTATGTTATATGGCGTTGTGATCCGGTTTAAATTCAACTCACTGTATTATTTTTTGTAGATAGATAAAAATGACAAAATCATTGAACTCACACACACAGAGTGAAAGAACTGGAGTTTTGAACCCTGATCATAACATCCGATGCTAGTAATTTTGGCATTTCTATTAGTTGAGATAAGCTTTGTAGACCAACTCATTATATTTTTATTCGGCATTTCTTGTAACTTTCTTATTTGTTCTTATTCTTTGGCTTCTTAAAAAAAAAAAAGTAGTATGAAACAAACATCCCCGTGCATGAACAAAATAACAGATTCGTAGAGTAAACATGATTATTTGACAAAAGAAGTCGCACTTATAGTAATTCATTTTTAATTTGGGTTTGATTTTTTTTTTTTCCTTTCCCTTCTAAGCATCTTTCTTTATTCTCCTGTTGATTCAAAGTGAATTATTGCGGTTTGACTAATGCAAATTAGTTTAGCAACTACCCTCATAGAATTAGTTGGGTTTGACGTCATCTTGAAGATTAGACCACAGTAACCACACTTCCTTTGGATAAATAAATGGTCTATGTTGTTAAGTGTAAATTCTTAAAATTAAAAAGATACCCTAAATACTATTATCTCCGTTCCTAATTACAAGATCTCGTTTGACAAAAATGTTATATTCATTTACCTTGTTTTGACCGTATTTTTTTAATAATATATAAATATAAATATTACTCTCTCTAGTCCTATATATAAGGAAATTTGTACCTTTTAGGTTCATTGTAAATAGTCTAAATACATCCATTTTACAATGAACCTAAAAAGCAAAACATTTTTGTTTTGACAAAAATGTCATATTCATTTACCTTGTTTTGACCGTATTTTTTTAATAATATATAATTTTTTTTTTATAAATATAAATGTTACTCCCTCTAGTCCTATATATAAGAAAATTTGTACCTTTTAGGTTCATTTGGGTGTATTTAGACCACCCATTTTACGATGAACCTAAAAAGCAAAACTTTTTTTATATATAGGATCGGAGGGAGTTGCATATAAATCTTGTTCAATTTATTTTGATGAATATTTTCAAAATATTAAGTTTTTATAATTTTTACTAATCGACAATTAAAGATATTAGTGATCAAAATTGATTGTGCATTCGTGTAGGTGCAGTGATCAAACAAAAATTTATAATTGGAGACCGAAGGAGTGCTATCATCGATTATCTCTTATATTATAAGCTTGTTCCTAAAAGCTAACCCTATACCTAATTATTTTCCCGCTCATTTTCCCTCTCATTTTACACTAAAATAATAAAATAAAAATGGTCTCACCAAGAATCGAACCCGCAACCTTTAAAATATATTTTGTGCTTTTTGCCAGTACACTACATCAATTTGATATTATTTTGCAATCAACATCTAATAAATATGGAATTCTATATATCTCTCACCATGTTAAATATTTATTAATATTATTAATATTAGCTTCCTATTATTATTATTATTATTAGATTCCTACTACTACTACTACTATTATTATTAGATTCTTACTATTTTATTATTATTATTAGATTCCTACTACTATTATTATTATATATTATATAAGGATCGATGCAAACAAAGTGACCCTATTATCAAGTGCAAATTAGGTGTGATTATTAAAAAGAAAGTTACTAAAAATAATTAAAACAAAATAATTAAATAACCATGTTTCCAGAAAATACGGATAATATGTTTAGGAAAATAAAACTTTTGAAATATATCCCATATTATTATATTATATATACAGCATAACAAACTCTCGAAAATTTACGATCACTTATTTGATATACATACACAACATAACCAACTCTTTTGAAATATATCACATATTATTATCTATACAACATAACAAACTCTCGAAAATTTACGATCAATTATTTGATATACATGCACATATTTGATATAGATGCACAACATAACAAACTCTCCAAAATTTAGGCGCGCCACTTTTTAATATATATATATATATACTCCACTCTAAGTGCTATTGCCTTTGAATTGAAAATCCCACTGATTGTGATATATAGAAAAAACATTCAAATTCATAAATTCAGCACCGTCTCATGGCTAATATCTATACTTCATTGACCGCTCTTTCTCTTGGAAAAAAAGATTTAAAACTCAAAGTTCGCATGACAAATATGTGGACAGTTCCTTATAAGCACCGTCCTAATATAATAAATTTGTCGGTAGAAATGTTCAAGATTATCTAGATGACAATAATGTGGTAATTGTTTTGGTAACGTAGTATCGTTAATTTATTTATTTTGTTAAGTTCGTCATCTAATATTTCATTAACAACCCCACTTTTTTTTACTAATATACAGTCAGACATATACAGTCAGACAATATTGACGAATATCGAAAAGACTTAGACATGTTTCTTGACAAGCAAATGCTTTTTAAAGTGGAAGTTTCAAAACTCAATATTCATAATAAATGGCAAAATTATACGGTGAAGAGGGCATAAGATGATGTTGATACAATTCAACAATTTATATCCAAACATAATCTTAAAGTCTACATATTTATCTTATTATTACTTTCTGTGATGTTGGTATTCTATAAAAAAATCTTCATTTATTGATTTAAATTTTAATATTTGAATATTAAGCAGGTGGCTAATGATAAGAATGAAGTACAATTAATTAAGGTATTGGTACGTCTATCAATTGCAATTAATTATTAATAAAATATTTATTATCATCAACAAGGTATTTATTTTAGGTTTAATTATCAAATACAATTAATTATTTATCTGTCTTGTGTAGGAAACATTGGAATATGTTGATTCATGCAGCAACACTGATGCGCATCAAACTGCAACAACCAAGTCAAGCTTGAATAGATCATCTGATAGTGTGAACTCTACTGATGTTGTTGCTGTTGATGAGATTGGAGAAAATTCTATCACCAAACCCCCTAAAATGGTTTGTGTGAAGATCGAGGAACCTGATGGAAAGTGACAATTGCAGGATCTCGAGTTTATTTGTTTTCTGTCTTTTTTAACTAAATTATTATTCCAATAAGTTAATGTCACATTAAGCTGTAATTTTCGTTGGTTTAATTTTCAAAGACAAATATTATGGTTTATCGTATTACTATTTTTATTTTTATTTTGATGAGATTTATATTATTTGTTTTTTTATCAATAGCGTTTTTTATTTTTTATATTACAATGACATTTATTTATATGATATTTATACAAATAGTAGTTATTTTTTTAAGCATACACAAATAGTAGTTAACTCCAACTATATCAACTATATTATCTCTTATATTATAAGTTTCTTAACCCTAATTTTTTTCCTCTCATTTTATCCTAACATTAATTCAAATAAAATGTTAAAAAATACCTCACCAAGAATCGAACCCACAACATTTAACCCACCATGTTAAATATTTATTATTATTAGCTTCCTATTATTATTATTATTATTATTATTGTTTATTTTTTTAAGAAATTTACTATTATTATTATTATTATTATATTCTAAACTTGCTGTCAAATGCTAACCCCAAATCTATTTTTTTCCTCTCTTTTTCATGTGGTCCATTATATTAAAAAAAAATACAAATTTGTTGGGAATCGAACCCTTATCCCTTTAATTTTTCTTTTGCGGTGACTATATTAATAAGAGTCAGAGACAATCTCTTAAGCATGTTGGGATATATCTTTTGTCGACTTTGTTTCTACATGGTCAGTTGTATATTGCAATTTCAAGAGTTATTTGAAGATAATGATTAAAAATATTGATTATCGACGAAGACGGTAAAAATACGAATAAAACTTCTAATGTAAGTATTTCGTAATATACCATAATTTATGTTGTATGAAAATTTATCCAAATTTATTGTCGAACTAATATTTAATAGTACTCGACTTTTTTATATATGTTTTAGTGTTAAAAATTTTATTTTTTATTTTTTTATATTACGATTAATTAGACCCGTGCACCGCAGGGTCGAAGTTCTAGTTAATTAAAAAATTAAATATAATAAAAAGTGTTGTTTTTAACAAACCTATCGTAAATATTTTCTTTAATAAAAAAGCCTTGACAAAAAATATTAAAAAAAAACAAATGCTTTTTTGCCCAAATTCACATGGTTCATTGATCCAATACTCTAAAACTGGCAATACCTACCAAACATTTTCATGGGTACACCCCAAAAAAACACACTCTTATCTATAATGATTCGTTTTCCCAACTTTTTATGTATAATATGGTCCTCCACCTTTCCACTTTCTTTTTAACTATTTCACCTGTTTAATAAGTAAAATAGTATAAGCACAATTATAAATTAATAGTGTTTAGGTACACACAATAATATAAAAAAATAAAAGATATAACATGAAGTGACTAAATTATGTTTCAATTAATTTTTTTTAGTTTATGTGAGTATGTCTAAATATTTTTATTTGGATTTATGTTGCGTTTAATAAATAGTAATATTTTTAAGAAAAATACAAATGAGCGCTTTCGGAACACTAGTTAAAAAAATTAAATAGAGTAACATCATTTTAGAACTTGTGTAGATGATATCTTTAAAATATAAAAAATGTTATTTATTTTCTTAATTAGTGCCCCAGAGACATTAGTTAAGTAAGAGTTATTGGGAGAATAAAAGTATAATCGACAAATTATAACTTTAAATTATCAAAACGTCACTTAAGTAGAAGCAAACATATTCTTCTAAACGACACTTAAAAAGAAACGGAAGAAATATATCGTATTATATATATATATATATATATATATATATATATATATATATATATATATAAGAGCCAAATTTTAAACTCTATAAACTCAACTTATTCACCATAAATATACTCCAGTCCTTCTAATTATATAAATAAAGTTCTAGAAGCATTCTTTAACTTACTCCACTCACTCTCTTTTTTTTGAACAAATACTCCACTCACTCTTGTGAATGCTGGTTTGATGAGTGACCTCCCCTACCATCCATTCTTGAGATCAAACATTGGTTATAGCTGTGGGCCTTTATTTTGTTTTCAACTACTAGTAGGAAAAACAAATTAGGACTACAAATATTGATAACTTTAAACTTGCTTTTAGAGCGTAAATAGTTTGGACACAAAAGTTTTTTAATAATTATTTTACAATTACCATCTGGATGCACAGATAAAAATTAGTTAGACTTTTCCTCCTATTTTTTCAATACCTTCTACTCCTCATATTTAAAATTGGAGGGAGTAAGAAAAATGAGGATTTTGGTGATTTTCTTGTATAATATTCTCATTACCAATACCAAGTGTATATCTTTCAGAAAAATTGGTCGTTTTCAAAGTTGAACCAACCTCACATTTGCATCCAAAACATTTATGTCATTTTGGGCCGGCAATGTCAATTCATACGAACATGGTTGGTAAGCTTCACCTTCCTACTTTAGTTTTTTGTTGCTTCTAGAAGCACTGGAAAATTAAAATTAAAATAACATTAAAATAATGAGAAGAATCTGAGGAGGTTGGTAACCCACCTCCCTTCTCTTCTATTCCTACCTCATCTATTGGAGTGTGGGCCATTCCTTTCTATGCTTGCTTTTTTTCATGCCACTCTATTCTCATGCTTTTCAACTTCTTCACCTTATTTCTTTTTCTTTTCAAATATGATTTTTCTTTTATACATTATAAAATAATTCTATCGTTCTACAATGAGTGACACAATTTGACTATATTTTTCTACTAATAAATAAAAATAAATATTAGCATATAAAATGTTGGATTTGTCTCGATAAATATTTTAAAATATCAAAATTTTATAATTTTACTATTATACAATTAAAAATATCAATCGTCAAAGTTATACATTGACATACGTTAAATAGTCAAATGTGTTCCTCATCGTGGGACGAAGGGAGTATATTATATATTTTTGACTTAAAACATATGTTGCATATTACACATGAATTATCAATATGCATATTAGTTTTTCTATGAAAAAGAGAAATCGTGATTGCAAAATTACTCTTTAATATATATAGTGTGAGTAAGAGAAATTAAAAAAATAGAGAGTGAGAAACTATACTAACATGTATGGGTGCTCGCGGTGCGGTGCGGTTCGATTCGGTTTTGAGCCAAAAAGTCAACTTAACTGCAAGATAAAAATACATGCGGTTCGGTTGGTTTTTAAAAAGTCATCCAATCCAAACCAATGCGGTTAGGATCGGTTCGGTTGGTGCGGTTTATCGCGATATAAAAAATATGACGATGTTACCAACTTGTTACGAAATAAACATAGGAAATTTTAATTTATTTATTGTTTACATGATATAATATGCATATACAGAAATTGCATATACATAAGAACTTATTTTTAATACCAATAATATAGTTTTGGATCGCGTTAAATTATATGTTTTCACAGCCTACTGTTTTATGAACTCAATTTAGGTTGAGTTTGCTAAGTTGGACTAGGTAATATGTTGATTGCTATTAATTGATAGAGTTAATTTAAGTATTGCGGTTTGGTTCAGTTTTCTAAAATAAAAACCGTAAACCAAACCAAACCGCACGGTTTAGATGAAAAACTATCCGTGCGGTTTAAACTAAATGTGGTTTTTTGCGGTTTCGGTTTAGATTGGTTCGGTTTGCGATTTTAGTTTTGGATTGGTTCGGATATGATCACCCCTACTAAGATGTAATAGAAAAATAAATAAATATTTCATTAGTATAATATTATAAAATGACATGAATTGAGAATTTTGTTTAACTATAAACTAGAATAACATATGCATTGTGGGTATGAGGATTAGTGGATTGGTATTAGTAGTATATTCGTAGAGTTCTTGGATTATATTATATATGATGAGTCAATTAATAAAACTTTGTCATACTTGTACATAATTTTCTGATGTGGGTCCTTGAGAAGATTGGATTAGGAACACCCATAAGTGTAAGGTCAGTATATTTTGCAGCTATTCAACCGTCACGTGGCATATATTCCATGATTAATTATATATGGAAGCATCTTATTTTTGGTTGACGCATTATTTCACGTTGAAAGAAAAATTCTAGTAGTGATTACTGCCTTTATTATCTCTAAATCAAGTGTCTAATTCGAACATTCCATTATATATTTTACTCTGTTTGTAAAATCTTATACAGAGTAGAGTATCAAACAAAGGGAGATAGATATGTAGAATCTGATTCTTCCATCTTATTCCAACCAAAGAGTTCGATGCACTTTCTATGTATGGTGGCCATCAACCAACAAAATAAATAAGATCACAGTGCTACTAAATATTTAGTATACATATATTAATCTTTTTTTATCAAGTAAGTTGAGTAATGACTCGGCCACTAGGTTTGGTCTAATAGTAAAGAATTTGGATAGTATGCATGAGGTGCTGAGTTCGACTAAAATTTTTCCTTTTTAAGATGAATAAATAAAGCATTTTTAATCCAGATTCAATCTTCTAGCATCGTTCAACATATTCAGATTCAAGCTTCAATATCTAAGGGTCTGTTTGGTTCGAGGTAAATGGAGGGGAGGGGAGGTGAGGTAATATTTTTAATTATATGTCTTCGGTTCAATTTTTAGAAAATATTTATCCTCAAATTTTTTTACCACTTGCCTGTATATAACTTCCTATATATTATTAGTCAAAAACACTTCCTATATATCATATTTGTATCAAATAAATTTATATGTTACGTTTTTCTTTTTCGTTTTACAATATGTTACGTTTTTCTTTGTAACAAATAGATTTAACTTTTTTGTTTTACGACAACATTTTTTTTGGTTTCTTTTTATATATTTTTATATAACTATATACTGTATTAGTTATAATTGATATTTTTATATTTGGATAGATTATTAAAATTGAAATATTATTACCAATAAATTGTTTTATAAATATTTTCATATTCTACCAAACTATTCGAGAAGTGCTCTAATATTTTCGAACACATAATATATAATTATAATTTTTATGTTTGATTATTTATAGAGTTTTTGGTTATTGAGTTTTCATGTTTAATTATTTTTAGAGTTAATATTTACTTTTAAAATCATGAGACTATATATCATAGAATTACAAGGTTAAGAAAGTAAATTAGTTTTAAAATCTCTCTCCTCCCCTTGTGAACTAAACAAATATGTAGTTAAAATCTCTTCTCTCCCCTCCCCTCTCCTCTTTTGAACCAAACATATAAGTAATTAAAATCTCTCCCCTCCTCTTCCCTCCCCTTCCCTCCATCAAAATGCCTCCCCTCCCCTCCTCTATTTTGAACCAAACAGACCCTAAATCTAGTGTCTTTTCTTCGTTTAAGCTTCGTTCAATTTTGCAACGGTTGCAAAACCGCCGCTATATGGTGCTGCCGACGCAAGAATCCGTGACCTTTCATAAACCATCACCTTATGGTTTTACGGCGGTTCAAAACCGCTACTAAACCCTTCCAAAACCGCTGCTAATTATCAAATTTCTTGTAGTGCTCTCATTTGTAATTTTCATATGAGAGAGCAAATGTATATCTAACAATTTATCAAGAAAGTAAAATATGAAAAATTTAAACGTAATGAATTTAGATGATGATAAATTACACTTAATTCTCTCATTTTAAAATCACACTTGTAAATATTCATTTCCATTATAATATTCATATCTGAATTCGCACTTTAAAAAGATACATATACTTGGATTCTTATTTGAATGAGTAGCAACTATGATGCAATGATCATACCAATACTCTTCATAATATATATGAGTTTAAAATAAAATGAAGTAATAAATCATGAAATATTATATCATTAAAACAATTATAAAATATTTAATATAATATTTTAGAAAAGATATATTATTAAAGTGTGTCAAAATTAACATCATATGTTAATTCTAGGTTAATTTTAGTATAACAATACTCAATTAATACACCGATATATATAATTTGATTTAGGCTAAATTGGACAATTGGTCCCTTAACTTATTTATTAGTTTCATATTGGTCTCTTAACTATTTAAAGTTACAAATTGATCCCTTAACTTTAATTTTGTTTGCTATATGGTCATTTCCGTTATTTTTTCTCAAAAAAAAGTTAACTTTACTTACGTGACTATTTGTTGGGAAATAACCGGCATAGAGAAAATAAAAGAACACAATCATAACATAAGAATATAACGTGGAAACTCCAAATCCGGAGAAAAAGCCACGGCCGTTGTCAAAACCGACAACCAAAGAATAAACACTATATCATTGAGTTTCTTTACAAGAAATTCCCAAAGAGTTACAAGAATTAGCCTTCGATCCTAATTCTACCCTTTCCCCGAATCTCTTCCTGTGACCAAGAGACTCAATGATTTATACTATCCAAGATGTACCACAAAGATAGTTCGCCCACCCCTAGAGTTGTACCAAGAGAAAACCTTTTTTCCTCTCTAAAACCCTAGCCCTTGTGTGGTGGCAAACCCTACTCCTTGCCTCGCTCACTCTCTTATTTTTCTATGAATAAAACACCCCTCTATTTATAGAAAAATATATGCCTAAATAACAGAAACAAATCTGCTTTAAAAACAACCAGAATCTTGCCAAAAACATATTTTAAGGCAATCTTCACAAATCTCATTAACAAGAGATTTTTCAACATGTATATTTTCAACCAACATCAATACTATTGATGTGACCACATCACAACTGAATTAGATGGTTTGTTGAAAAGAGAAACCGATCAATAGTCATTTTTGACAAGAACACTCATTTTTTAATAAGTTAAAAGGACTAATATGATAAACAAAATGAAAGTTAAGGGACCAATTTATAACGCTAAGTAGTTAAGGGACTAATTTGTAAGATTAATTAGTTAAGGGACCAATATGAAACCAATAAATAAATTAAGAGACCAATTGTTTAATTTAACTTTTGATTTATGATCCATTGATCACGATTTACAATTTAATATTATTAATCTTTTGATACTTCTACCGTATATACCTATTACAAAATTTATTACAAAATTTATCGTTGAATTCTTTGCATGTCTATTATAACATATATCAGATTTGTAAAATTTAACATTAATATTATTCTAAAATCATTTAACATGAAATAAGATACATCAAATGTAGCTCTTTTGTATCTTATTACTAATATATTACGTGGGGTGAGATGAGTAGGTCAACTGATTAAACTTGTTGAGCGGGATTAAGGAGCTAGAGGTCCAAGATTGAAGTCGAAAAAATCAACATAACATTGTAATACTAACAACTAACATTGCATATAAAAAAAAACTTTATAGATGTAATTTATTTTCGCTTCCCCCTCCCCATACTTCTCACCCCACTATCAAAATTATCTCACTACTGAACCAAACCGAATCAAAATCCTCTCACTACTGAACCAAACCTAATGCCTTGTTTTCTTGTGATTTTATTTGCATATTTATACTTTTTTTGTTATATTTTAATTTTAATATATATATAATATATTTACCATCTTAAAATAAAATCGTGGCTAATTTTACTTTTCATAATAAGTCTTCGAATTATACAATTTGGTACAAAAATGTGTCTGAATTTTGTAATTCAGAATGTGTGGTTGTATTGTATTGATGAGTTTTTAGGTGGCGCGGGAGTTGTGTGGAGGGTGGAAAAAGAAATAGCCATTAACATGGGCTTTGTGTAATACCATGAAGTAAGGCCCAATACATTTACACATTGAATTAGTTATTAGTTTGATTTTGGGGGGTATAACAATTTTATTTGCAATATAATATATAATGTGAATAAAACTGAGTAGATATTATTAATTAAACTGAGCATAACATTAGCATACTTACTTAGAGATGATACAACACTTGATCCATACTATACTACTTAGGATATAAATTAAAAAGCATATAAATGATGGTAGCATACATGCATAACATTTATTTGTGATAATTGATGATAGATTCATATTAGAAGCTATATCAGCATGGTAGATGAACTTGTGTTAATCACTGATTTCAACAATTCCTAGTGCAAAAGCAGCGATGACGAAAGCCTTTACAATCACCACCATTAAAACCTTCTCCCCTGCATACTGATGCACAGTTACTGTCACTCACACATGCTCCTTTAAACTTATGGCTCTGTGACTCACACCTTCGAGCTTCACCTCTCTTCACTGCAACATCAGCAGCTAAGACAAGGAAGAGCATGAACAAAACGCTGAGTGTTTTCCTCTCCATCACTACAAAAGTACTTGAATAAGTTGGTTTAGCTTAAAAGTGAATTGTGAATCTTATGGTAATGTTTTTTATATATATATATAATGAACTGCATGGAAACATAGATATATGACGTGTCGGAGCTGTATATAAAGAAACAGTTTGATTAAATGAGTTTGTTGATTTAACATGCAAAGCTGCAACGTGTGAATGGAGATTGCTTTTGAGCTGCCACGGTAACATTTTTCCTCTGCTTTCACTTGCGTTTGTTCATTTTTTTTTTTTTAGTTACAGCCAATTTCTCTATTCGCTCAAGAATAAAAATAGACAATGAATCTCATTTTCAAAATAAGGGTACATGATTACTATTTTTGACCCAATTTTTGTCCTTGAAGCACATTTTCTAAAATTTTATGAAGTTTTTCTAGTTTAAATTTTCTTTTATTTAAGGCTAAAAAATTTCAAAAAATCGCGTTTCAAATTTTTTATTTAAGAACAAAAATAGAAATTTGGGGGAGAAAAAAAATAAGTGGAGGGGAAGAGAGAAATATTTAATGAGCTTTTTAACACGGGCTTTGTACTATACCATGAAATAATCTGCAGGCCCAATAGCTATAAACACGTGAAGTTTAATTGAATAATGTGCATAAGATATATACAATGTGGTATTATAATTATTCCAAATAAATTAGTCAAAAAAAAAAATGCAATGACAGGACAACAATGAACTTCAAGTGGTAAAAGATGTCGATCCCTTGAGCATGCAATCGGAAATTTGATTTTTGGCTCATACGGATGAAGAAAATTCAATTAAAAAGGAAAATTCACTTTGTGTTTCACAAATTCAAGGAATTTAGTCATCGCTCATAGCGATAGAAACTTTGTACCAACGTTAAGATAACAATTTTTCGCGGTAGAAACTTTATCCCGTAAGTTAAGGTAACAAAAAAAAGATGAGGAAATTGATATTTTTTTGGGAGATATACCAACTTTATCAATATATTATGAGGAGAGATCTGTTAACTTCAGGAGTAAGTCTCCATTGACTTACTTCGCTTAATAACTCGATATCGGCATTATATTACTTCGATCCAACCGTTAATTCAAAGATGTCATTGAGTAGATTACCTCCACAAATTTTTATAAAAATTAAAAAAATGTAATTATATATTCAGACTATTAAAATTCAATAGTTTTTTTAAAAGTTTGTCGTACGTTCAATTGAAGTTATGTGAAAAAGTGTCAAACGATTTTTTATAAAAATTTCTGGAGTTGATACTCAATGAAATATTTGTGGAGTTGTTCTACTCAATGAGATATTTAAATTCAACGGTTGGATTGAAGAAATATAATGTCAATAACCGGAATAAGTGGAGTCAACAGACCCCTCCTCATGTATTATTATGTATTATTATGTGAATAAAATTGATTACACATTAAAAGTGAACATATACTTAAAGATCACATATATGATCGTGGCTGCATATATAATAACACTAACTAACTAGCTAAGTATTTAATTAGTGCTATTAATTTATTTATGATTGATGATGGATTCATTAGAACTTAGAAGCTGCGTTGCATTTAACAATCCCGGGTGCAAAAGCAGCGGCGACGGAAGCCTCGACAATCGCCACCAGTGAAACCTTCTCCCCTGCATACAGATGCACAGTTGCTGTCTCTTGCACATGGACCCTTAAAGCTATGGCTCTTTGATTCGCACCTTCTAGCCTCAGCTGTCTTCACCGCAACATCTGTATCCATTAAAAATGATATTAGAAAAACAACTCCAAACTCAACATTAAAAATGTTGATGTACAAATTACATTACATATATATGATAGTATATATCTATGGTCATTAATTAATTACCAGCGGATAAGAGAAGGAAGAGCATAAACAAAAGTCCGAGTGTTTTCCTCTCCATTACCTGTTATAATAGTCCGCACAAATTATATTAATCAATACAGCTTATTATAAGTACTTTAGCTTAAAGTGAAGTAAATGTTGCACTTGTGATCTTGTTATATATAGTGAAATAATGGAACTTGCATGAAATATACCATATATGACGTGTCGTTGTGTTAGATAAAGAAGCAGCTGAGTGTGCACAAAGAACAATTGTGACTTGCCACTTGCCACGGTAAGGTTTGCAAAGAAATGTAACTCCATTGGGATTTGGGAGATGGACATAACATAATCACTCAACACCGCTTAATTTTTCTTTTAATTAATTTATTTTACCACCGCTCGATCAGTTTCATTTTTTATATGGAAGAAAGTTTAGGTCAGGGTCACTCACCACTGCTTATATATCAAAGCATACAATGGTATACAGTATATGTTTAGGTTACACATGAGATTTGGTCAAATATGAGAAAATAAGTTTTTGTATGGCTCACTCTTGATAGTAAAATTTGAAAATTGCTTTTCTGACCCCTCCCATTTCTTTTATACCCTCCAAACAGACGTTTTTGCCCTTGGTGCCTCATAAAATTTTGCCAGACATTCTCGGTTCGTAAAAACCGAGATCCCCCTTTGAATTAGTTCGGTTTCTAAAAACCGAGAAACCCCCCAGAGTTACCTCGGTTAATATTAACCGAGACCCCCCCTCGGTTAATATTAACCGAGCCAGCGTTATATACAAACAGAAGCTGCAGCTTCTGTTTGTCATTTACGAAATTTTTTCAAAAAAACCCTAAGTTCCTCTCTTCTTCTCCAAAACGCCACTTTCAACCCTACATCAACATCCAACTTCACTTCATACTTAATCAAGTAAGTTTCATACATCTTTGATCATTCTATATGTTCATCCTCAACATTTTCAATTATATGCATATTTTGTTCCTCTCTCCGTAAATTTCAAATTATGACTTTGTGTTTCAAACGTGATTATGTTGTTTGATTTGTTGATTATTGGTTAATTGTTAGTATGGTTAGATAATAGCATGAATGCATGTTTCATATTATGTTAAATGTGAGTATGAGGTTGAGTTTCTATATTGTACTCCAAGTGTTTGACAAAATGTCTGAGTGAAATGAATTACTTTTTTCCATATTAATTATGTTTCCATTTGTTTATGGATTAAATGTTTGGTTGAATTAAAAGTTTGAATTTGTCATAGATTAAAAGTTTGTATTGATTTTGAATTTTTTTCTATGTTTAGATATGGAAGACAATGTTGGCCGAACTAGACAAGGAAGGGCGAGCAGAGCACATTCGTCTGCTCGTAAAGAGCTTGCTGCAAATGCTCCTCCACCGAAAAGAGGGCGTTGCGGTAAGCAAGGACCGCCGGTGCGAGGAACACACGATGCCGAAGCGGGTGGTTCGGGTGGTTCGGGTGGTTCTCGTTCACGCGCACGTCGACCGGTGCGTGATGATGAGGACTTTGATGCCGGTCAATATTTAAATGAACCGGTTGATTATCAAGAGGATGAGCAACCAACTGTTGAAGAACCACAACCACAACCACAACATAATAATGAGGATGAGGAACCAAATGTACAAGAAGGGTCTTATCCAGGAGGACCGAGTGATTTGTCGTTGCTAAAGAATTACCATAAGCATCGGGCAAATCCAATTTGGGATGCACAACATAACGACCCGGTAAAAATCTAAGAAATATGTCGATTATTTTATGAATGATTTAACTTTGTTCAATATTGTAATTTCGTTAAGGTGCATATTTTAATAATGTATTGTGTTGTTGGAATTTGCAGATTTTATACAAGTCATTACGTTGCATTGCCAGTGCCAATAAGGTTATAAAAATCCAGAAACCTACACAAGATTGGTTTTGGCAATATATTATAGCATCGGGGTTGGAGCCGCTGGTAAGGACCAATTTTAACGTACTTGACTATGGGCTTCTATGGGCTTTTGCTGAGCGATGGCATCCGGAAACAAGTACATTCCACCTTCCAATAGGTGAGATGGGCATCACATTGGACGATGTCCAATGTTTGTTGCATATTTCTATCCAAGGGAAATTTCTTAACCATGTCAAGATTTCAAGACCAGACGGAGCTCAAATGCTTAGCACATATCTTGGAATTGACGAAGGCGATGCCCTTGATATGTTTGCCGCCTTAAAAGGGCCATATTTGACGCATTCCTACGTTCAGAGCCTTTTTATGGATTATTTAGATGCTGCTGAAACTGCTTTCGCGAATAATGCGCCGATGCACGAGGTTAGGATGTATAGGGAGAGATGCGTACGGGCTTTTTTGCTATTTGTTGTTGGTTGTACCATATTCAGCAACAAATCGTCGTACTACCTCGACGTTGTGTATATACAGTACTTTGCGGACTTGTCGAGTGTCCATGAATGGAATTGGGGTTCTGCTGCCCTTGTTCAATTACAAAATTATTTGGACTTCGCATCTCAAGCTCAAGCGTCCCAGTTGGCTGGCTACATGTCATTTTTCGAGGTAAAAATATACGATCCTTCAATTATATATTATGTTATATGTGTAGAACTTATTTTTTACATGGATATATTTTACATAAGTATGTTTGCATATAATGAAGCTTGTATGTGAATCTTTCAGGGGTGGATAATTACACATTTCCCGACACTTAGCATGTGGCAGTTAGAGACAAATTTTACTGAAAATATGCCACTAAATGCGAAGTATGCTCCTGGACAAGGTCACAAGGATTCACGTGGCTATAGGCAGAGCATCGATAATATTCAAGTGTCGGACGTTGTGTTTAGTCCGTATGATAACCGCCGACATATCCGCCCTTTGATTGATGCATATTGGTTTTCTGGTTGGTTAAGGTGTGGGAGTTTGAAAGCTAAGCATTTGCCTGAACGTGTGCTGAGACAATTTAAGTACGTTCAGGGCATTCCAAGAGACCCCGATGTAAGTACGCCAAATATGAATATATTTGAGATTGATCGTGTGTGGGCTGAAGAGATGGATATGCGGTTGATTGATGAAAACATGAGGGGTCAACCTGTGGTTAATGCTTGGGACTGCGAACCTGGATATGTTTTGTGGTTTTACAAAGTGTCGCATCCCAAAATGCGTCCATTAGAAGCTCCAGAGGATCAACCAAGACCACCTGAGTTGGAGGTGTTGCTCCAGGAGTCTCAACAAAGACATGACCCTAATCCATTGGGTATATGCCGAAGTGTCAGGGATGAGGTTGAGAGGGCACTTGATGCTGGTGAGGCTGAGCCAGGAACTCCAGTTCATGGTACTTTGCGTAAGATTCTGAACATGCTTAACCCGTGTTTAACGTATAAACGAATAAGTCGGGGGAGAAGAGGTGGACGGCGTGGATAGTTATTTGTTACTAGTTTAGTGTCTTTAATTATGTTTTAATGTTGGAACTTCTGTATTTTGGCGTTGTAATATGTACTTTGGAATTTGTTGGAACTTAATAATTAATATGTACTTTTGCGTTTTAATGTTGGAATATTATGTATTATGGATTTTATGTTTTACAATTAATTGTTGATTTTGTGTTGAATGAAACTTAATGAATTTTGTGTTGGATGAAACTTAATGTATTTTGTGTTGGATGAAACTTAATGAATGTTGTGCAAAAAACAGGTTTGGACCTCAAAATATATTGAGGTGGTAACAGAACCAGAAACTGGAGCTTCTGGTTTTTACCAGTTCTGGCTCGGTTTCTAAAAACCGAGCTATACCAGTTCTGGCTCGGTTTTTAAAAACCGAACTCGCCCAGAAAGAATCCATACTTATGAACATGAACAATCTTCCAATTAGAATGAATCATAAAAAAATTCCAATTAATCCATACAAATAATAAAACATAATAAACTGGATATTTCATAAATTAAAAACATAGAGTTCAACAACTGTCACGGAACATTGAAAATTAAACACGTTACAATGAAATTAAAGACATAACATAAATTAAAGACATAACATTAGGTTAATGTAACATAGCATACAAACGTCCCCCTTTTGGATCAATTAGAATTTGATTAAACATGGAGCGCACATCATCATCATCTTTCAATTGTTTCCACCCGTATTTCTTTGGTGCATCTTCAAATGAATTGCTTGAACAGTCAGCTGCCAGATCGACCCACATTTCTGCATACCCAAGTTTCGCAATTTTGATTTGTTTGCCTTGTGCATAATGATACATGATTTCAATTCTATTTTTGATTGATTCAACGGTTGTTAAACTGGTATCCAATGCAAGGGTGAACAACTCTTTGTTACCCTGAAACTGGACAGAAAACTGATATGTTTCTACCGGATTGCGAACTGCAGAACCACGAGAACCACGTGAGGATGACATAGTTAAGAATTGAAAAAACTAGTAAATAAATTGAAACTGAGTTGTGATTTATCTGAATACGCATCCATATATTTATATAATTTGTTGTCTGATTACATCCACAAAAATTGTCGGTTACATTTCGACCACAAAAAGTGACGGTGCAATCTCAACCACAAAAATTGTCGGTTACATTTCAATATTTTTATTAAAAAAAATGGATTTAGTTATATATTAACGGTGCATCTTTCTTTACCCCCTTGATATCTTTTGTACCCCCCATACAATTTACCTGCGTACAGGCCTAGATCGGTTCGTAAAAACCGAGGGGCAGCTCGGTTAATAAAAACCGTGAAATTATAGGCATGCTCGGTTTTTAAAAACCGAACCACACCAGGAAAAACACCAGAAGAGCCTGCTTCTGTTTTCCATTACCACCTCAATACAAATGAGGTCCGAACTTGTTTTTTACACATTATAACATCATTATTTCAAACCAAACAGTTTTACTAAATCAAAATACTATTTTCATTAGATCAAAGTACTATTTTAATTACTTCAAAATACATCAAAGTTCATCAAATTTCATTACATATCAAAATACATCACATGAGTTCATCAAAGTTCATTATACGCTACCTATGTGATTACATCAAAGTTCAATCAATTGTCATTGGATTGTCTTCACTACCAACACCAACAGTTGAAACGTCTCCTCTCTCGATGCTCATGAGTTCCTCAAACTCATTCTGTCTATCCATAAAATAAGTTTGCCAATCCTTAGTGTGTTCAGCAGCATGTCGCTTCCACTGAGCATTTGTTTTAGGTATCGGACAACCTTCTTTTAACTTCACTAAAACGAAGTGATTAGGTAATGCGCCAAGGCAAATAACCTTTGAAGACGGGTTTGGTGGTGGATAGCCACGCAATGGGAAAAAGGTTTCACATGCTCCCACTCCATATTTTGAGAGCTGCACCACTACTCTCTCAAAGATAGTAGCTATTATATGTCCCATATCCGGGAATGTGAACCATTTATTTTGTGGTGCAACTGTCCTCCTAAGAGAGGTTCTTTGTCTCGGAGCTCGGAATAGTGCCTCACAAATATATTTCCAACGGTCCTCACCATCAAACATGCTAACATACATACTCTTATGCAAAGTCATCTCCCTTTGCATGCTAAGCCGTACCAACTCAAAATCCGCTTCATTCTTTTTTGTAGCCAATGCAATCGCGCGGTATCCACAATAACCGTCACACTTCGACATCAAATATATCTTCAATAAAAGGATGCATGCACTTCGGCATGTGGTCAAGCTCAACAATTTGAGATAGAGTCGGAGTGAAGTTACCAATTACCGGAGCTTTGGACATAGTAGACGATGAAGCTTGTGATAATGACGCATTCGAGTCAGATGACTTTGATTGATTAGATTGAGATGATTGTGTCTCCGCAAAGTATGCATTAACATGCTCCCACCGGGACTTATCTCTAGTTGTGGTATTTTTTTTGCCACGAACCGCCGCCTTTTTCTTTTTAGCCCCTTTTGATTTGGCATCTTGAACCGGAGGCTTGAGAGAGGTAGATTCAGGATATGCAATTAGACGGAGTTGATTTCGGATTTCATTTTTCATACCTTCATCCGATGTTTTCAACCTTTCCTACAAAGATTCATATCAATATGTCATTAAGCAAACAAATAATTTTATCGTTACTACGCAAACAAATATGTACAATTATGATATGTGAACCTTAATTGCTTCCCACTCTGCCGTGCACGAATAATCTTCCTGGACGTCTCCACCGCCTTCTTCAACATTGAAACACATCCTCTTCCAGTGAATGTATACTTCATCGAGTCTAATAGGTTGGTTGTGCCTTAACTTCTTAGCAATCAAACATGCACATGGCAACCCATAATTAACTCTCATCAAGCATCCACACTTTTTGCTATCCATACCAACATTGTCGACCCTTTTTGCCTCTTGGTAGATGTAATCCAATGCCGCTCTAGAGACTTTGAAAGGTAACAAAGAGTACAGTCTAACATCTCGGTATCTGTGTTCCTCTACAGACATACTTTGACCAAATTGAGTTTGAACTTCGGTGAATTGAAGTCCCAACATGTGATGTATCGCTTCCCATCCCTTTACCAAATCACCAGAACTGTCCTCCAAGGATTTTTTCAAGACACCATGGGTACTTTCAACTCTATTTGTGGTATAGTTGCCCATGTGCATATGCTTGTCTACCCAAGCACATACAACCTTCTCTTTGTCCGTGTCCAAAACGGTTTCTTCAATATAGCGCAACAATATTGGCCACTTCTTACATAGCTCCCTAAACTCCATTAAGCGATCACCATACACGTCGACTGCATCCGAGTATAACAAATGCGTGAAGGCTTTTTCCAAATTCGCCCACACAATTTCCTTCTCGACCTCTTCTCCTTCTCTTACTTTCAGTAGCTCCTTTATCTTGGACCCCACATTTTTCTGAACATGAACCCGACAAACCATGGCAGCCGATGTAGGAAATACTTGACCAACAACATTCATCAATGCGGTATCTCTGTCGGTCAAAATCACCTTAGGCAAACTACCTTCATTCCTTACAAGTGACCGCAATTGTTGTAGAGCCCAAATGAAATTATCTTATTTCTCGTTTGTAAGCCAAGCAAAACCAACATTATACGTCCTCTCGGTTGAAGTGAACCCGACTATCTCAAATAAAGGCATGTTGTACTTGTTGGTTTTGTACGTCGAGTCCATCAGCAATACAGTGGGAAAAGAGTTGAACAAGCTCAAGGATATTGGATGTGCAAAGAAAATATCTTGAAGATATTCACATCCTTCATCAACATGCGACCGATACTTGAAAAAATATTTGTTGTCGCTCAGACGTTTGAACATGTGTTGCATTTCACTCATGGACGCCCTCATTTTAGCTTTATACCTATACCGGGCGTTGTAACATTGCTTTGATGACATCGTGTTCTCGGGATCTCTTTCTTTCAATGTCGAGAGGATATTTCTTGGTTGAACCAAATTCTTGGTCATTTCATTCACCAATAACGTCTCTTCCGGCTTCAACCGACCCGCCACAAGATGCCCCTCAAGCTCCGTGTCCAACTCGTGGTTGTGTATGCCATTCACCACTGTCATATTCCATAACTTTGTTTCTTTTGCATAATAACCACGAAGTCGGAATGGACATCCGCACTTCCTAGTTCCCGTAGAATCGGCTTTCAACTTCTTTTTAGGTGGCACGTACTTGCCGCTTCGTTCGCACTCCAACACAAAAAACGCTTTCCTACTCTTATTCCCGCCGTTGTCCGATCTCCTAACTATAATGGTAAACTTCAATTTCTGTGCAACCTTTTTAGCCCATGTGATCAAATCATCTTTCGAATTCTCTTTAGCCGCAGTCGCAAAATGATGTCCGGTGTCAATTGATATTGGTGGCGGTTGAACTGGAACCGGAACAATGTCAAGTGGTTGTGGCGGTTTATCTTCCATGACTACAAACCAAGCAAATGCAAATAATTTAATTAGCAACCTTTAATTGTTACAATCCTAATAGAATACTAAGTATACACCTACAATACTAATAAGCAATTTGTACTACAATTTATAAGTCATTAGTAACTAATTATATAAAAAAAATCAACAAGTCAGAAGCTGGCTCTTTTTTTCCAAAACGCAGGCCTAGCTCGGTTCGTAGAAACCGAGCTGGCTCGGTTAATAGAAACCGAGCGTTTCCTGACACATACCCTACGAAACTAGACCTATGACAGCCACATTTAAACAAAATTTAAATCGGTGATTACCTTAATTTCACGCTTTAATGAGTGTTTGATGTTGTAGAGCAACCTTTGATGTTGAATCCAAGCCTTGAATGAGCACCAATTATGATTTGATTTGGGGAGGGGAATTTGAAAAGTTTTGCAGAAAATAAGAAGTGGCTGCTGGTTGTTCTATATATAGCAGTAGCTCGGTTTTTAAAAACCGAGAGATGAGTTCGGTTTCTACGAACCGAGACATCCTGGCAAAAATTTTGGTACCCCCCAAGGGCAAAAACGTCTGTTTGGGGGGTATAGAAGAAATGGGAAGGGGTCAGAAAAGCAATTTTCGTAAAATTTAGTGGTGAAAACATTTGTTGGGGGTGGATTGAAAAAATAGCAAAAGGGCTAAAAACTATGTTCATGTTTAGGCCCCTGGTGCGATTTCCTATATAAACCCCATATCAAACACATTTTAGTATATACACCTCCCCCTTACAATTTATTTTTTTGAACCCCCTACAAATCCGAACCTTAGGCCATGGCACCCTAAGCCTATGCCTAGGACCTACCCTGAGTAGGTTGCGATCTTTTAATAAATAGAGATGCTAAATCCCCTTTTCCAGAGCACGTGATCAGACAAACGAAGACCAATCTAACATATTGGTAATTTTGATATAGTCTATTCGAGTAAAATGTGACAAGTGTCTAATTTGCAATTATTATGGTAGGGCAACCAGCGACTACACTTGATTGTATTTCAGTATTAAAAAAACAAAAAAAAAGAAGTAAAATATGTTATCGATGAGAAGTATCATGAATAAAAATACACAATATGTAGAACTAAAATTAAAATATATTACTTTAGTAAGTGTTCTATCTCTTCATACAAACGCTTCTATATATGAAAATAAATTTATAATTTTATAATTTTATTTTTTTTCTAATATTTTAGCAAATTTTTACACCTATTTTTTTAGCATTTTTATAATATTTTAAAAAATTTAAAATCTAATCCGTTTAAGACCGGGTAGTCCGTTTCGACAAATATTGTTGCAAGAATTCAAAAGATTTGAGCTCTTTATAAATTACTAGGGGGTGATCTGGGGTAAGGTTTTGTCGCATAATGTCTTAAAAACTCCATAAAAATGCCTCCATTTATTTTTATATAGTAAATAAAGTTATTCTTGATTTGATTCGTCAATCTTGATGAATGATGAAAAAGTACCAAGATAAGTAAAGAAACAAAAACTACTTCTTCCGTCTTAATTATTCCGGTCTTAATTATAAGTAAAATTTCACATTTTAGATTTATTGAATAACTAATGTATCTAAGAAGTGGAAATATATTTATAATTAAGGCGGGAAGAAGAAGTACTTAACTTAGAGTAACTTAGATGCCTTGCTGGGTCTAAATGATGATCTTAATTCGGCTTTGCTCAGCACTTCGAGAAAGGATCAAAAGTTTGTTTGAAGAAAAGGAATAAAAACAGGTACATAAAGCATATTTAAAATTTTATAAGTAGATAAATTAACTAGATAGTTGGTTGGAGCAATGAGTGACTTTTTTAGGATGAAATTTGGTGCACAAAAAAGTTAAAGTAGCTAGGCACTATTATGCTGGCCATTGAATATGTTTGGGACCCTCTAAATGTCTTTGTATTTGGGAAATTTTACATTCTAGTTTGTAAAATAGGTGATCCTTCTTACTGATATGATATTGAGATTAATATTTATGCATTAACAATGGTACTAAACATTTACTTTACAATGTGACTCATTATAGAAGTCCATAGCAATAATTCATCATATGCATTCTGATATCTCACCTTTTACTTCCCTCATTGCAACATGAATCATGATAGCTCTCAAATATATTCCATGCTCGATTACAGACAGAACCACAAAGATAGAGAGAGAGAGAGGACCCCCAAATATTATAACATAGAGAGAGAGAGAGAGACACATAATATCATCAAAATTATAAGATATAATAAACTTTATATTGATATGAACAACAGGAAAGTTCAATTTGAAGATCCTTGGTGGTAATAAAAGTTGAAACAAGAATTAGAAAGTAAGCAAACAAAACAATTCAGGTCATGAAACATAATCATTTTTCTCAGTCAGAGAGTGAAGACTTGGTCTTCAAACGGTACAAGAGCTTTTTCTTCCTAGAACTTGTGTTGTCAATGGTAAGAACAACTTTTCCAGGTTCACCTATTTTAAAACTGTTGCAAAGCACTGGTTCTTCTGATGAAGCCACTTTTCTAGCCTTTTGAACAATTACAGTGTAACTTTCTTCATTACTTGGTACAAATTCTGCACCATAGCTCACTTCCCACCCTATTACTCTCACCTCCCATGACAGTAAACATTTCTGCAAAGTTTCCAATTAAAAACTTCAAACCATATACCAAGGCAAAAAATAATACGGTCCTTGAGCTAGATACCGAGTCTTAAAAAAAAGGCGAAAAATAACAATAAACATTTCTCTAATATATAACCCAACTACTAGTAACTACTATAACCACCACCAACTAATTCTAAGAATAAACAATGTGCAGTCTAGGATTTAAATTAAATTGCTATAGCATGCTTCTTAATATAATATTATTTATTAACAATTATAACTTAGATATGTAATCCTATAAAGTATAAACAAATCAAAACATCAACATCATTAGGTGGTTGGTTATCCAGACTGTGAAAGAGATATAGGTTGTTGTTGACTTTCTTTTTCTTCCTTTGGAATTTCTTTTCTACTCTTCAACATGTTGCCTTTTTCCTTTTGTCTAAAGTTGTTTTCATGTTTCATAAATCCTTGTTAAGTGTTGAATGCATTTTGATTCAACTACATTTAACTTTAACTTTTAAAACTCTAATTTTTTACAGGTCATCTTTCAGGATTTGGATTGCCCGGTGTAACTGCTACATGCAGTAGATGATCTTGGCCACACAAAATAGATCGGACGGTTCTAATTTATATAATTAATTTGATTACTTTTATATAGAATTTAATCTTAGCCACTCATTTCAAATCAAACGGTTAGGAGCAGTTACTGTGTTGATGCAGTAACTACGTCAAATCCATTTCCCATATTTAATTTGTTGCAGAACACTATTCAATCAACAAAAGCATCAAAAGTGGTCCACTCAATGCAATACACAGCTAACAAAAGAAACTTACTTTCCTATGTTTATTTTATTTATATTCCTAATTTACTAATTTTTCATTTGCTACTGAATTTTCTTCAATCCTACACAATTTGTTGAAAAGAATATGAAATTAAAGCAAACAACAAATCAGATAGTATTTGACAAGAGAGGAATCCTATGAAAGATTCCTACTACTATGTCTATGCTGCATTCTTTGGATTCTCAAAACCAATCAATCAAGACAAAAAACAAAACAAAAACTCACCTCAGTAACAGGAAATTCAACAGTATGTTTTGATGCTGGCTTTATTGTGATCTCAGTAACAGCATCTGAATTTCCAAATTCACCATCTTTGCTTAATCCACCATACTTCACAGAGAGTTGCTCTGGAGCTATGTAGCTAAAATTACAAAATGCCAAAAAATTAAAATTATTCAAAATTCATGCACAGTATAAACAAAACAAAAACCAAAATTTGAATCCTTAAACATGTCCTCACCTCAAAAGAGTCTCTGTTGATTTGGAAGGCCCAGCAAAAACAAACTTGCTTTTGGTTCTCTGTGTAAGGAAAGGACTTAGCATCCTATTCACAGCCAAATACCACCATGGCACATTGATGAACACCTAAAATAAGATAAATTTGATCACTCATTACACATTTACACATAAAATCTATAATGTGACATCAAGTGAATCTATGTTAGTCTATGAAGCACAGACACCAGACACGACACAGACACTAATAATTATTTGAAAAAATGACATAATTCAATGTAATCGCAATATCGGTGCGGACATTGATGTGCGTCTGACACCGGAACACGTACGGTGTCTGTGTTTTATATTGTTAGTTACATTAAGTATCCTGCAAAACATAACATCAAAACACATGAATAATGTTTAAGAAGACAATGTAATTTACCTGTTTAGCCACAAACTCAGGATAATTGTCTTGAAGCAATTGAAGGGCTTGTTTTGTAGCTTGTCTAAGTTCCCATTTAGCAGGTCCAGGAGAATCCTTAAGATCATTCACTTGAACAATAGTACAAATACCATCATTGTTAAAATCCAAATTCCTAATACTCTTCTCAAGGAACTGAATTCTCCATCTAAGGAAATTCTGTCTCTTCTCCTCGTCAGAAAAACACTTCTTATACAATTCCTTGTTCTGAAATTCACCATATATGTTATAACACACAGGGTGACCTTCCTTATCAAATCCATGCATGTAAACAACTTTTTCAAATTCATCACCGAATTTCTCATCCATTAACTCCTCTATTCCAAATTCTTTTCTCCAGTTAATTGTGTTCTTGATCATTGTGAAAGCCTCTTTCGCCTTAAAATCTCTTGCACGAAGAAATTTCGTAAGAATCACGTCACTTCTTTCATCTGCAAGGAGTGGTATCCCGTAAATGTTTACTTCTTCGGGTGGTAATGGCAATGAAGCTTCAACTTTCTCTGCAACTGGCTGTTCTTGCTCTGCAGGAACAGAGGAAGAAGAAACCACAACGTTAACAACGCTTTCTTCAATAGCTTCCACAGTTTTTGCTCCATCATCATCCACAAAAGCTACCTGCACAGTTTCCTTCACTTCTTCTTCTTGTTCTTTTTGTTCCTCTTTCTTGGTTGCAACTTCCTCCTCCACCTTTGGTTGTGCAGGTTCTTCTGCAGGGGCAGCATTTTCAAGTGCAGCAGCTATGGTAGTGGTGGTGGGTGGTTTATCTTCTTTTATGGGTGGAGGAGAAGAGAATTCATGGTTGTTGAGTGCTTGTTGAATGAGATTTTTAAGCTCTTGAAGTGGCTTGTTTTCATTTTGAGGAAGATCATCAGATTGAGAAGGTTTTGTAGTTTGTTCTTGTTTGAAGGTATGATTAACAGAATCGGTATCGGGTTTGGAGAAATGAGTCTGAAGAGTGACAGTTTCAACAACAGGGTTGTTGTTTTTGTTGTTCTGAGGTTCAGGGTGTGGATCTTGTTCCTCTGGCTCTAATGGAATAGTAGCTGTTTTTTGAGGTTGTGGAACATCTACATCGGTTACAACAAGTTGTTCCTCTACATGTGGTGTTGTTTGGTTTGGAGAAGAGTGATGATGATGAGACATTTTGGTTGATGGTGAATGAAGAAGAAAGAATTGTAATATAGGTGGTGGGTTTAAGGTAGAAAGCAGTTATATATATGTAGTAGTTAATATATAGAGAGAAAAGCAAGGGAAGTGGTGTGTGTGTGTGTGTGTGTGTTGTGCCAGGTTGGAAGTAGTAGGAAGGTGGAGCCTGCAATGATATGACAGTGGTTAGTTGCAAAACAAACGTGGGAAAGAGAGATGATTGAAATGAGAGAATGATGTTGTAATTGGGCAGATTATCGGCGGTATTGCCGGCCACTCTTTTCAATCATCCAAAGTCTTCCATTCTATGGGCCTTACAGATGGTTACTCACCACGATTTCAATACAACAACTAGCTGTCTTTTCATGTTTTTTTGCTTAACACTCTTATTTTTTTTACTGGCATAAATATCAAAATTACTCTTTAGGATTCTTAATATGCTCACTGTAATTATTATTATGGGTTAAAGCATAGTAAAAAAGAGGGGAAAGGAGCAAGTAAAAAGTTGATGAAACTGGAAAAGTAAGGATGTGCTGCACTTTGCTTTCATTGCTCCATTCTGCTTGGTTGCAATTGCTTATATGTTTGTTTCCATTTTTGAAGGAGCTAAATTAATTTTGATACATCTATTTAGAGTTAAACTGATTTTGTGTTTATAATTGATTCTATTTCAAGTTAAAAATACTAAATCAAAAATTTGAAATTGTTTTTAATGACACAAATCTATTTTTTTTAAGTTGTTTATGTTGCTTCAGATATGAATGTTCCTCTAGATTGTCATTCTGTCCTGATGAGGTAAAACCAGACATTGCACATAAAATTAGGGGTTTTCCGTTGTTGGGATTGTTGTAAATGTTTGGATTTGCATTAGCACGAGGATTCATAACTTTAATTACAATGACTTAGAAGGAGGATCCGCAACTTTAGGTGCATTGTCTGGTTTCACATTAGCAGAAGAATCATGAGGAGCATTCATATTTGAAACAATGTACAAGAGAATAGAATTGTCTCAATAAAGATAGGATTCAACCAAAAAGTGTATAGATTGGATTACACGAGTTTCTTCTACATTAATCAAGGTCCTAAGTCTGATCCTTAACTTAGGCATGTATCAACTTAAAAACTCATAAGAGTTTTTCGTCCGTTTAGATCCCACGTGACTCAAGAGATTAGTCTCTTTAATTATGCACAGAGAATACCTCATATATATATACACACACAAAGATTTTAGATTCTAAAATCCAAACAACTTATTTTTAAAAATTCAGAGGAGATGCCAAAGACTTCAAAAATTAAAAAGCCCGTGCAAAGAAATAGCCCAGCCCAAACGTGGCCTGCTATGTATTTTATTGCAAGCCCAACCAAGGAGCTCTTACTCTTGAAGATTTCTCTTCCCCCTAATCCCTTTTTGCCCTTGAATAAAAAGTTCGGAACGCGTTTTCCGATTTTTTTTCTTGGAATAAAATTTTTGGAATGTATTTTCCAAATTTAAAATAGAAAAATTTCGAAAAACACGTTTCAAATTTTTTATTCTAAGATAAAATCGGAATTTCGAGGGGGAGAAATGAGTCGTGGGGGACGAAAAATTCCTTAGGCTTTGTTTGGTAAGCATAAAAAGCTAACTTATAGTTTATAACTTATAAGCTAAAAGTCTGTTTGGTAACAGTCTTTTACTAGCTTATAGCTTATCTTCCAAACGCTATTTCAATTAGCTTTTGAACTTATAGCTTATTGTCTTTTCTTCCACTTTTACCCTTATTATTTTAACTAAAGTCCAACTTTACCCTTTAGTACTTATTTTGATTATTATTTTGAATTAATATAATTTAGTCAAAATTATCTTTTTTGAACGAACATAATTAAGATTATTTTAATATTTATTATATTTTTATTGTAAAATTTATATAACACATGTGCTATATATGACGAATGAACATCTTCACAAATTTTTTTGAACTAACTTTTTCACTCTCTATTTTTCCAAATTGACTTATTCGCCCAGTTTATTATAGCTAGCACAGTATATTTTTTCGACTTGTTCGCAAAACTGGCTTTTTTTGTGAAAGTAGTATATTTTTACAATGTATTTGTAAAAATTCAGAGGAGATGCAAAAGACTTAAACAGCCCGTGCAAAGAAATAGTCCAGCCCAAACGTGGCCTGCTATGTATTTTATTGCAAGCCCAACCAAAGAACTCTTACTCTTGAAGATTTCTCTTCCCCCTAATCCCTTTTATCCCCCTTTTTGCCCCTGAACAAAAAGTTCGGAACGCAAGAATTTTTCTCTCTCTTTTTTTTTTTGTTGACAAACCTAACAAATTTTTTGAACATATTCTTTTAATATTTTTTATTAAAATTCATGTGAGATCCTAAAAAAAATTAAGCAATAAAAATATGTGCTTAAAAAATATGCACGTTTCACCAATAATAAATAGTACATGTAGTAAGAGTCAAAAGTTCATTTTGTTGCTTGCATATCCGCATCCACGTGTGAAAAAAAAAATTGATTGAAAGAAGAGTATGAAATTACTATATCATAGTAACAAAAGAAAAAATATGTTTCTAATTCTAACACTCATGTGATTAAGGTTGCGAAATGTGTTTAAGTAAACACAAAAGGAGTATCATCTCTTTATGTGTGTCTAAATATTACTCTCTCTGATACTTATTATAAGAGAAATTTTAATTTTTAGACTCATTGAAAAATTAATGTATTTGATTTTTAGTTCAAATTCGTTCATTGATTTTTGTATTTTTTTTTTGTTCCTTCTTTCTTTCTCTCAAACTAAACACACCATAAGTGTCTAAAGTCTGTTAGTGAAAAAATGAAAATAAAACAATATGGGCAGATAATAAATTGAAGCAACTTAGTAAAACAGAAAAATGAAAATAAAACAATATGGGCAGATAATAAATTGAAGCAAATGATTGGGGTATGAGTATGAGTGTATTGTGAAATGGCTGTACATGAGTGACAAGTTAACATGCATGCATCATGTGGCGTGGAGGGTCTGACAACATTGCACGTAAATTTGATAAGAACAATGTACTCATTTAATGTGGTTAGAGTAACTGATACAACCATGCTCATTCTGATTCATCATGTTTGAGTCAGGAAATGAGGAGAGGAGGGTGGGTCATCTTCCAATCATACTCATGCGACGGTGGTGCTCCCTCTGTGTCGGCCATGGTTTACGGGAACTAATTCCGGATTCACACCTATTCAAAGCGTTTTTCCACATGCCACCAACACTTTTGTTTTTTACTACTAAAAGTCCTTTATCACAAATAGTCAAACTAAAATCATCCTATGTTTGCAATGAGCCACTCTTCAAAAAAATTGCAATAATGTTGCAGGTAAATTTTTTAATTTCAATTAGTTTTGAATTTAAAATCAAAAAGAAAATATGTATAAATAATTATGTTTGATGTTACGCATCAAAGTTCATGAACATACCTCACATCGTGTAAAAGAAATCCACAATTGTCAAACCTTGTAAGACAAACTTAAAACCATACCTTAAACCCTTCAAGTTTTCCCCTCTCCAAGATGAACAAATTCACCTTCAACTAGCTATGGGTTCAAAATATGTCTTCTTCAAACACATGTGATAAGAGCAATCTGAGTTCATGACTCAATACTGTGAATTAATATGGTAAAACAGTAGAAACCGAAGTCATGAAACATAATTTCAATTGTTTTGATCTATAATATGGGTTAAATATGTTTTTGTTCTATAAATATTTCAAATTTTATTTTTAGTTTTTATAAAAAAATTCACCAACTTTTAGTCCCTCAAATATTTCTTATCATGATCTTTTGTTCCAGTCAACTCGTGTATGTCATTTTAAATTCTAATTTTTTTCAACAGTCATGTTTAGTACATTATAAAAATCTCTCTTGTATAATTTTTTTTTTAACATGAAATGAATTAAATATGATTTTTTTATTATTTTTTTAAGCTTAAAAATTCATAAATAATTAATTTTTTGTTAAAAAATTATAAATTTTTGTCGGACAGATTCTTATAATATTATAAACATGGAAAAAAAGAAATCATTCTAAAATATGAAAGTGCACAAGAGTAAATTAAAACATATGGACTAAAAGTTGTGGCAGAAATTTTTCATAGTAGGAACTAAAAACAAAATTCGAAACATGTAAAAAGACTAACAACTTATTTAACCCTATTAATATTATAAAAATTTCGTCACATGGTACCTACCTATGATTATTATTATTAGTAACAATTGCTAAAATTAGCATGCCTCCGGAACTAATTTTTGATCCACTTTTACACAACAAACAGTACCAAACAACGATAGGCGTGTTAACTTCGTGTTTATCGTTTGTCCAAACTAATCTCCCAAAAACATAATCATTCTTAGTTTCATTCATGAGCGTCCCTTAAAAAAGTTAATGTAACTCTAAACCGGTTTACCTCAACCTTAATCTTCAATGTCTGGAGCACAACAAAGACTTACAATTTTGGAGGTGCCCACGGTGATTTTCACTCTATACTTGAATATCCAATACACATCAGAACCACTGGATGTCCAATATGAATGTACCAAATTGTTATCGCTAGATAATTAAAATCAAGTATATTGAATGCTGTTTGTGTTGACGGAGGAGGGTAAGGTTTGTTATTTTAATTTTTTTATATCGGACTGTTCATTTGTTTTATCCACGTATATTACTACTAGCAACCTTTCCATTTACCCATTTCATTGCATTCAATTCTTATTAATAGTTATTATCAGTTTTCAACGTTCTTATGCAAATAAATTCATAAAGAAAATATTCTAATTCACCGGAAGCAAAAGAACTGAAACAAATATTAAACTAATTATTAAGAGGCATAATCAAGAAGTCACACAATATTATTTTAGATTTAATAGTTTGTTATTTGTATCATTTGCTTGCCTTTTATTCTGTTTAAAAAAGCCTAATTTTAATTTTAACATGCATATGTTTTTTTTAACCTACATATGTTAAACTTATCGTATCCTATATTTTCGAAGATTAACATATCACAATATCAAATACGTTACATATTGTACCCAATACTCGTATCCTTTTTTGATACCATCACCATTAAATATGCTTTTAGTAACAAACAAAAAAAATACAGTAGGCTTAGTTTCCAGATTCTTAGTAACAAACAAAAAATACAGTAGGCTTAATTTGCAGATTCTTAGGTACTGTTTGACCCGATTTTTTTTTACCTTTTTATTCTCTTTTTAATCAAAAGTTAGGTCAAACATATTTTTAACAAAGCTCTTAATCGTACAAAACAATATTTTTTTTTTCAATGTGTAAATTTGAATTAGACGAGCTTCTAGGAAAAGAGGTTGAAACATGAAAATGGATCATCTTCTTCAATATTCCTCTCCATCTCTCTCCTAACACTCTATCTCTCTCTTAATCTCATTCTCTCTCTTGATAATTTTATTATTTTTTAATGAAAAGAGAGATTGAGATTAAGAGAGAGGTAGAGTGTTAAGAGAGAGACGTAGAGTGATATTGAAGGAGAGGATCAAGTCCTTGAAACATACCTTAAAAAAAAAAATACGGAGCCTTGTTTGGAATGATCAGGCTTCGAATCCTATTGAAGGCTCTTTTTATTTTTATTTTTTAGTTTGTTTTCATTTAAATATTACTAGTTGTTATTATCTTTTTTAAATTTGTTTTTTTTTTTGTACAAATCTTTTTTTTAAAAAAATTATTTTACCAAGCAAATTTTAGCTTACAAATAACTTTGAAGGTAAAAAAACAACAATTACCAAACAACTTTTTTTTTTTTGAAATCTTTTATTTTTTATTTTTACCTTTCAGATAGATAACTTATGAGACCTAAAAAAGCCGAGTCAAAAAGACTCTTAGTAAAAGTACTAATGTTTTTGGTAACAAATAAAAGTAGAATTATTATTATTTTTTATAAATAAATATATTTATTTTTAAATATACTAATGAACAAATAAGGCAATTTTTCTTTACAATATTATATATATAAAAATAATTACACATGAACCAAAGGTAAACGAACAACAAGCTGCGCCGCTAAACCTGTACAACAAAACCTAATTTTTTACTACCTCCATACCACAATATATGTCACTTTGATACTTTTACACATATTAAGAAATGTAATAATTGTTGTATGGAAAAGAGAAATTATGAGTTAATTTACAAAATTGTCCTTCATGTATGGTATTGAAAAAATAAATTGAAAAATTGAAAGAAGAGAGAGTAATAAATAGTTAAGGGTATAATAGAAAAAGTTGCATTAAATGCTTCCTTGGTAATGTAAAGTGACATATAATTTGGTACAAATTTTTTCCTCAAAGTGACATATAATTTGGTACGGAGGGAGTACAATATTATTGATTAGAAAAACAGTAGAGTGGTTGCTGACTAAGAGGAAAAAATTACAGTTAAATTAAATAAAAAATAAAAAACAAAAAGTAGAAGAAGATAGCTTATGAAAACGACAATGAGATTTGATTGAACATTGAAGAATGAAGAAAAAAGTGTCCCCTTGAGCAAATGGTGTTGTTATAGATCCAATATCATATATCAATTCCAATTCACTCTTTGCATAAAATAAAATAAAATAAAAACCACCTTAAAAGAAAAATATAACTAAGATTCAAGTTCTTGTCTTCCTCTTCCCCATGAATCATTGATTTTGGATCTCAACACCATACCTTAACCATGTTTTTTTTAATGTTATCTCTCACACCCCCACGTGCTATCTCCTTGTTCTCTACTCTATAATCAAATCCTAATTAAATATAAAAAAAATATATATATTTCTTATAATAAATAAAATAAATATCCTATAATTAAATATATTATATATATGCACTGAGAAAGAGCCAGTTTTTCAGTGAAAGATACCTCTTTTACAATACCCTTTTGATTAGAGAGCAAAATAGTGGTGTGATTTTAGAGAAACTTGCATGCCCATTTGAGTTTCAAGTTTGAAACTTTTTCATTCATAACCGTTAACTGCTAGTAGTGTAGTTGTTGTTTGAGTTGAAGATTTGATTATGGAAAGGTACGAGGTTGTTAAGGATTTGGGAGCTGGGAATTTTGGAGTTGCTAGGCTTTTGAGGAACAAGGAGACTAAGGAACTTGTTGCTATGAAATACATCGAGCGTGGCCATAAGGTTTATGTTTCTTTCATTCCTTTTTAATTCAAGTTTTTTTTTTTACTTTTTCTGTCTGTTTTTTATTCATAGAAAACTTCAGATTTGTCACTATCATGTTTTGCATTTGGGGTAATCATTGAAAGACTTTTTTTTTACTCAATTATTGAAAGACTTATGTGGTTGGAACTTTGATTTGTGAAAAGTGAAAAAAAAAATCATGTGAAAGTTGTTTTCTTTTTGTAACATATGCATTTGTGCAAATTCTAAAATTTTCATATATGAAGTTTTTCCTTCACAGGAGTAGTTGTTTGTGATTACTTGTTAGAATTCAGGACTAATTACGATTCTGTTATGTTGACATCTGGGTTTAAAGTGATTTTTTCTTCTTTTTCCGCTTCTCCAATTCCAGATTGATGAGAATGTGGCAAGAGAGATTATCAACCACAGGTCCCTTCGGCACCCGAATATAATTCGTTTCAAGGAGGCAAGGACTGTTTTTTGTTTATCTGTTGGATCAGTTTGTATTGAGTACACTGTTAATTAATTGTGTGTTGTTAACTGTTACTTTAATGTTGGTTTTGGTTGTTTAGGTGGTTTTGACCCCTACTCATTTAGCAATAGTAATGGAGTATGCAGCTGGAGGAGAACTCTTCGAGAGGATCTGTAATGCTGGCCGGTTTAGTGAAGATGAGGTTAATAACTTAACATGGTCTCAGAATTTTCAGCTTTGTTTCACAGTTCACACTTTTTTCGGTGTTTTTTTGTTTTATTCATATCTCATTTATTTTCTCCTTTGATTATTCAGGCTAGATATTTCTTTCAGCAGCTGATATCTGGTGTCCATTACTGTCATGCTATGGTATAATCATGTTCATTTTTTGAAAAATTATGCAGGACTTTACATATTCCAAAATTATATAGGACTTTTACTCCTTTTGCAGCAAATATGTCATAGAGATTTGAAGCTGGAAAATACACTTTTAGATGGAAGCCCTGCACCTCGCTTGAAAATTTGTGACTTCGGTTATTCCAAGGTATTGGAATGAATACCACCGAGTTGTTAAGTTTTGACAATATTTAATTTAGCGTCTATATTGAGTGTTTATTGTTTGTGGTGTAGTCATCTTTGCTTCATTCACGACCCAAATCAACTGTTGGAACTCCGGCTTATATAGCACCGGAGGTTCTTTCTAGGAGGGAGTATGACGGCAAGGTACACACTCGATCACAGAGTTGATTCTGCATAGTTCCTTACTTCTTTGTTTGCGTCTATACATGTTTGTTTTCTCTAATTTTATAGCTATGCTCATTTTGATATCTGGAAAAAAGTCTTTTAAATGTATCTACTGAACCAATATATTATTGATTCTGTAATTGTCTTAGTTGGCCGATGTATGGTCCTGCGGAGTGACCCTTTATGTTATGCTGGTTGGAGCATATCCCTTTGAGGATCAGGATGACCCTAGAAATTTTAGGAAAACAATTCAGGTGTGTTATCCTCCCTTTAAAATACTGGTTTTCATATTGTTTCGTGTTATTATCTCATCACCTTACCCCCATTTTGTTTCCTCTTATGCAGCGCATAATGGCTATTCAATACAAAATCCCTGATTATGTTCACATATCTCAAGATTGCAAACACCTCCTATCTCGTATATTTGTTGCAAATCCATTAAAGGTATGCTATTGCGTATTTTATTTTATTTTATTTTTATGTTGTCACAATTTGGATATATTGTTTATGCCATCTCTGATCTATTACAACAATACAATAAAATTAAGTCAAATTGTTTTCATATAAGCTATAAGCTGTTTTCATTAGTTATCCTGGAAGGCTAATAGAAATAAGCTGAAAACAATTTATTGACAAGTCATAAGTTCTTCAAAATCTCAGAAGTGATTAGGCCAATAGATAAGTTCAAATAAGTCAATTCTAACAGATCCATTGTTCATCAAGTTAACTATCAAAACTTATTATTCTCGTCATTGTGTACAGAGAATTTCTCTCAAGGAAATCAAGAACCATCCATGGTTTTTAAAGAATCTTCCAAGGGAGCTAACTGAATCAGCTCAAGCTGCCTATTACCAGAGAGGCAATCCAAGCTTTTCTATTCAAAGTGTGGACGAGATAATGAAAATTGTGGGAGAGGCCAGAGATCCTCCTCCAGTTTCTAGGCCCGTCAAAGGCTTCGGCTGGGAAGGTGAAGAAGAAGAGGAAGATGTGGAAGAAGAGGTGGAGGAAGAGGAAGATGAAGAAGATGAGTATGACAAGAGGGTCAAAGAGGTTCATGCAAGTGGAGAATTTCAGATCAGTTAAGCAGTGTAATTCTTGTTATAAAGTATTAGTATTATTTTGTGCTAGAAGTCACCTATTTATGTGTACTATAATTTATATAACTTCTATAAACCGATTCGGAAGTCTGACTTATGACATTGTTCATGTATGATAATATTTTTCAATTGGTTTTGATTTCCTGACTGCGTGAATGCGGAATATTACTTGTTAGCGTCTCAGTAGTCGTCATGTGATTTACTCTCCAAATATTATATTAAGAGAATGAGTAAGCAACAATGTCAACGGCTTTATCGCGGTCCATTGAAGGGATGAGACACATTTTTACATATATTTGCATTGCGTGTGGACTGTGTTGAAGACCAAAAACAGAACATGTGAAGTGTATAGTCATAGGAAACAACTTGATTAATTTACACTATTGTTAAATAAGCAAGTGGTAGAGTATCATATATTCAACTCCTAGAATCAACAATCCATAAACAATAATGAAAGTCTTTCTCCTAATTCTTCAACCACCACTATGACAAAAGTTTGTTAGGCTAAATTAATCGAATATCATCACTATCTTGTAGTCTAAATACTTGGTTATTATGAGCCTTCAAAATGGACCAGACAGTTGCTAGCCATATTGCATCAAATATTCAACCAAGTCTTTACCTACAAAGAATAAACAACAAAAGGATTGGAGAAAATGTTCAAATGGGTTTCATGGTAATGTATTGATGGTTGTGGTTGAACTTGTTGCTAATGGAGTTAGTGTGGGAGGTTGGATTGTTGTTGTGTGTGAGTGAGAGAGAAGATTGATGAACAAGAAGATGATAAATGATTATGATGATACATTCGTTATTTTTTTTTTGTAGAGTTAACAATGGGCCCGTTTGTTTGAGATTTTGTTTTAAAAAATCACTTTTTTTTATTTTTATTTTAGTGGTGTTTGTTTCATATTTTTTCAAAAATCATTTTAGTAAAAAAATCTATTTTTTCTTCAAAATGAAAAACTATTTTCAATAGCTTTTTTCAAAATCTATTTTTTTGAAAACCATTTTTAAAAAAATAGATTTTTATGATTGTAAACAAATGGAAAATAGCTTTAAATTTTCTTTAAAATCTCTACAAAAAAATCTCTAGATTTTTTACAAAAAAATCTATTTTTTTTTTAAAACTTAAACAAACAGGCCCATTATAGCTAACAAAATAAATAATCGGGTGCTATTTTATATTTTTATGCGCGTCAGAAACTACTATATATACTAGCAAGATGCACATCTAAAGACTAAAATGATGGTTTCCATAATCTCCTAATTCATTCCCAATCTTCAACATAATTTATCTAACAAAACAACATTAAGGCTCCGTTTAGTTGAAAGGAAAGAAAGAGAGAGGAAAGAAAATTACGCAAATCAATAAATGAATTTGAACTAACTTTAGTCTAAGTATGCAAATTATGCACACCCAAAATAAATCGGTTTTAACGAGAATTTACATTATGTTTGGTAGTGGATATCTCAGAATCACAATAATCCACCATAATTTTATAGAAGCTACACAAAATCATAGAGAATCACCGTAATTCTAACATACTCATCATCATACCAGACATATATTGATTTTCAAAATAAAACTTCAATTTCATGCATCACATTAATAATTATAAATAAATATACTTGCCATTGAATATTCATGGGTACACTACCTCTAAGTGGATAATTCAAAATTTGTAAGAAAAAAGTGGATAATTCAAAATTTGTAAAAAACAAAAAGTGGATAATTCTGAAACAAAATTTCCTTCATGAATTTATTTTACATTTCTATTTCTAAAAAATACAAAAACAATTTTGATATTAAATAGAGTATTTGAATTAAAACAAATATGGACAGAAAAATGGTGTAGCCATCAAGAGAAAGTGTCAAAGGGAACATTAATTTTGTACTCCATACTTGTCCAAATAATCCAAATAATGACAATGAAAGAAAGATAATAGTGGAAAATAGTGGGCAGTAAAATTTGTTGAATAAAATGAGATAATAAACAAAAAAAAGAAGAGGTCTATGTTTTTTTTCAGTCTCACCAGTCACTCTCAACCTCAAGGGTCCCTCTCTCAATTCAGATTTAAGATTCAAAGAAATTTATAGCATTTTCTGTAATTTACTTCATAAACAGTATAATTGAAAGAACAAAAAACAACCCAAAAGAAAATTAGAGAAAAATCTTCATTCAAAGTTCACTTTTTTGCTTAGTGGTGGCTACCCTATATTCCCAATTTGTGGGAATTAGGTAAAGTTTGTTCCTTTTTCATAAATCAATTTCTGGGTTTGGTTTGTTTTAGCTTGAATTTTTTTGCTAATAGCTCAAACATTTGCATTTGAACAGTAACAGAAGAACAAGTTATTGGTGAAAAAGCTGTTTTTTTTTGTTTGGTAAGAAGCTATGAGTTCTTCAATTCGTGCCCCTTCAACTTCTTCTTGCTCATATATTCGTCCTCATTCATGTCTCACTTGTGCTTCTCGTAATTTCAAGTTTCCTATGTAAGTGTTCCTTTTACAATGTTTATTTTGTGTTTTAAACATTTTTAGTAACCAAGTATTTTACTAAGGTTATTTCTTGCATGTAGTTTAGTTGTTAGCATTTTACTGATTTGAGTATATAATTGGGGGTTTAAAGTTGCATTCAATAGTTTATATGCAGTTCTAGGGAGTTGAGTCCAAATCTAACTATACTTTAATATTAATATAGTTATAATAGTTCATGTTCTATTTTTTTATTTTATTTTTGTTGCAAATTTCTTGTTACCAAACAAGAAATATTAGAGAAGCTTGTTACCAAACACGTCTCATTTCTATCAGACAAGCTTATAAGCTAGTCCAATAAGCTATAAGCTAGCTTATTAGACTTACCAAACAAACACGTTTGTGTTCCATTTTTATCCCGTCTTCTTGAAGCTGTGAAAGGCTAAATTTTTATCAAAATGCATTTATGTTTATAATTTCTTTGCAATTATGGATTCAAACCCAACTTGTCTAGTTTTCTTAAATTTTGCATGTGTTGTGTCCTAACATAAAACTTTCATTTGCTTGTTCAAAACAGTTGACATTTACAATTTTACGTCATCTTGGTTCCCCAAAAATGCTCTTAAAATTTTGCTCATGTGAAATTGTGTTTTTCTTGAATTTTGATTATGTTCTTACTAACTTTTACTAGAGTTTTCTAATGTTCTAATATTCTTTATTTTCATAGGCTATTGCCACAGGCAATTTGTACTACTCCAAAGGTGTACCGTTGCTCTGGAGGCCATATGGAGGCATCTAGTAACGCTAATCCATTGAAAACTTGTATAGTTGGCAAATTTACTCCAGGATGGTCTGAAGCACAGCCCTTGGTTTCCAAGCAATCGCTCAACAGGCACCTTTTACCTGTGGAAGCTTTAGTAACTTCAACAACTCAAGATGTTTCTGATACACCTATTATTGGTGATGATAAGATCGGAGTGTTATTGTTAAACCTTGGAGGTCCAGAGACTCTAGATGATGTGCAGCCTTTTTTGTTTAACCTTTTTGCCGATCCAGTAATACTCTTCTCTAGTTTTAGCATAATATTGATATGATATGACCAATTTTTTTTCTTTCACTATTAGTTACATTCTCTATGCAATTATGCAGGATATTATACGATTGCCGAGGTTATTTAGTTTTCTTCAAAAGCCATTAGCTCAATTTGTATCTGTTTTAAGAGCGCCAAAGAGCAAAGAAGGCTATGCTTCCATTGGCGGTGGATCCCCTCTTAGGCGTATGACTGATGCACAGGCATGATACTTCCTGATAACTTTTTTCTATACACTGCAACACATTTCACATTTTAATTGTTAGATAGCACATTGGATTTTTTTTTTTTATAATTTTTTTCAACTTACCATTGAATCTGTTATGTGTGACAAAAAGGGTTTTGTGATCTGTTTATGTACCAAACGTATCTCCTGAACAATAGGACTGTTTTATGTAGCCAGAAACGAAATATTGTTTGCGGGAAATATGAAATTAGTTAATGTATTCCTCTCAATATTTTTGGACAACATGTTACCTCTCATCGAATTGCTGTTTCTCCAACCATTTAAAGCCAAATTTTGAAGTTGTCACTAGTCATTTGAGATTTTACAATTGACTTGCATTATATCTTTTCTACTGTGTTTGAAACTCTTTCTAATGCTATGATATAGCCTACATGACATATACACTACATTAAATGTTTTCTTTTGTTATACAGGCAGAAGAGTTAAGAAAATCTCTATTTGAAAAGGATGTCCCCGCCAAAGTGTATGTTGGTATGCGTTACTGGCATCCATTCACTGAAGAGGCTATTGAGGAGGTATTCATCATCTTTATCATAGATTACAGTGGCAAATTGGATAGTAATAAATATAGTTGTGTCACTGTTAGTGATATGTTTTTACAAGTTTCAGGAGGATGATATCTGATGCTCTCTGTTAGTTGTTTATAAATACATGAAAATATGCATTTGTCACTGTTTTGAAAACACAAAATTTGAACTAATGAGTGGTTTACACGCAGCTGTTGCCTTTTCTTCTTATTATGTATTTCCTAGCTGCTACATCATATCTGATTCTAATTTTCTAAATGTAATTTTGACTTCCATTATTTGTTACGAGTTAGTTTTACATAATTTGGTCTTTTTGTACTATACTCTAGTAGTCACACACTAACGTGTTCTTGTGAAAAGATACCAAAATATTAATCTAAGAAATATATACGGAAAGTGAAATGGCGGAGAGGGTATAAATTGTGAGGATAAGACTTTAGAATAATGAGGAGGTTGCCATAAGAAAATGGAAAAATATAAGTGACCAAAAAAGCTTAATTTATCTTTGTAGTCTATGCAAACTCTTTCAGTCATGATTAACTTTTCCTTTGAAATATATCATGTAGATTAAAAGGGATGGAATTACAAAGCTTGTTGTGCTTCCACTTTATCCACAATTTTCAATTTCGACCAGTGGTTCAAGTTTGCGTCTCTTGGAGAGTATATTCCGGTGATTACTCTAAAAATCTACTGTTATCATATCATCATACTCCAATTTATTATCTAACATTCTGTTATGTTATGAATTACTTATTGGTTCCTTAGAGAAGATGAGTATCTAGTCAACATGCAGCACACGGTAATACCTTCATGGTACCAACGCGAAGGATACATAAAGGCCATGGCAAATTTAATTGAAAAAGAGCTGAAGAGTTTTGATTTCCCAGAGAAGGTACCACTTCATTTATATTCAAATGACAAAAGTGTGAGGCCTAAACATTTTCATGTTATCATTGTTATTCTTCTACTTCAAATGTTGAGTGTTAATCTATATAGTCACCATCAGATATTTCTGGTTAGTATAATAAAATGATGACTGTAGGAGACTAGGAGTAACTCACTCTGCTAGATTAACCTAATCCGTGGCACTTCGCCATATTGTGTAGCGCATGAACTCTGCGACACGCTGCTGGGATTGCAGCTGCCACAAATGTGACTACAGAGAATGACATTATGTTTATTAAAAAAAAAAAATTAAAACAATCAAAAACTTTGTTTATTCTTTATAGGTTTGTTTAATTGTGTTTTTGGTCCTACTTTATGGTTAATGTCTGGATTTTTTCAATTGCCACAGTCGATTCCTTTTATCAGTTTTTTTTACCTATCTGAAACATTTGAATCCGCCATTTTCTACTCAAAATATTCACAAATTGAACCAATTGTACCTATTAACCCTCTTCCACTCAACATTTAAACCACCAAATTCACCCAAAATTGGGGGAAATTTTGAAAAAAGTTCCTCTTTTGAAAATTTAGTCCCCCTTTTATTTTTATTTTTGCAATGGCAAATTGTTAGTTGTTAATATATTACAATGTTATGTTAGTTTTTCTCCTTGACAGGACTTGAACCCTGGACTTCCAACTCCTTGACCCTTAGCTCAACTTAGCTTAACCAGTTGAACTACCCATCCCACCCTAGGCCCCATTTACTTTCTGAAAACATTTTCATTTTTCTAAAATGGGTTAAATATGTTTTTGGTCCCTATAGTTTTCCAGAATTTCATTTTTAGTCCCTGAAGATTTTTTCCACACTTTTTAGTCCCTGAAGTTTTATCACTCAATGTTTTTAGTCCCTACTTTTAATCAAACTCTTGTATACTTTCACATTTTTGAATGATCTTTTGTATTCATGTTTATAATATTATAAGAACATCTCCAATAAAAATTTAGAATTTTTTAACATAAGATGAATTTTTATGTGCAAAAAACTAAAAAATTCATATTTAATTCATCTCTTGTTAAAAAAATTTAATATTTTGTAAAAGAGATTCATATGATATACTAAACATAACCGTGGAAAAAAATTTAAAATTTCGAATGATATGCACGAGTTTAATGAAAAATAGGGACTAAAAACATTGATTTATAAAACTTTAGGGACTAAAAAATGTGAAAACAATCTTTAGAGACTAAAAATAAAATTCTGGAAAACTATAGGGACCAAAAATATATTAAACCCTTCTAAAATTTATGTTCATTTTAAACTGTTAACAAGGAATAGAAGACTCATGGAGAAAATATTTGTGATACATAGAAGGTTGAAAGCAAACTGGGAAGAATGCATTTTCAAAATTGATGAAAACTTTTTTTTTTTTGAAATAATTACAAAAGATGGTGAAGAAAGTATTCTCTTATGTTTTTATTTGAAGTGAAATGAAAACATGAAATATAGGAAGTAAATGGGCCATAACCTCAATAAATCTCCAGATTTTGAACTGGTCAAAATAATTTCTCTCCCAAATCTGTCCTAAAAGCCCTGATTGCTTGAGTAGATAATAAGAACTTGAGGGTTTTAGGTAAAAGAAAATTGATGGAAGGATCTAATTCTTGCTAGCCTTAACTGTGGCACGTAAATGTTGGATATTAAATTTGTACAAAATATTAGTAGAGGACCATAATTGCACATTAGCCATAGTAGAGGATCAAAGAGTGCAATCAAGGTGTCCTTTTATCTTATTTTGGCATCGACGACAAAGTATTTCCGAAACTCAAGCTCCTTTTAAGCATAAGTTTGGGTGTCACTTCATTGTAAGAGGAGTGCTAACAACACACTCTTTAACACACATCCCGACACACTCTTTTATTGGTTAAAATTCATATGGGTCCCATAAAATTTATATGGGGCCTACAATTTTTTATGGGACCCCTATGAATTTCAACCAATAAATGAGTGTGTTAAAATGTGTGTTAAAGAGTGTGATCCTAGCATTATTCTCATTGTAAATATTTGTTTTTTTAGTCCTAGTGACTAATTCTTGTTGCAGGTCATGATATTCTTTAGTGCACATGGGGTGCCAGTTGCTTACGTGGAAAAGGCTGGCGATCCATACAAGGCAGAGATGGAGGAATGTGTGGACTTGATCATGGAAGAGCTTGAGAGAAGAAAGATTGCTAATGCATACACGCTTGCTTATCAGGTACTTTTTTATTAGAAATTTGTGACCCTTAGTTTCTGGTTTTAAAATGATGTTGGTTCATCAAATGCAAATTCAACCTTATAGTATACTCCCTCCGGTTCTATATATAAGCAAAATTTGACTTTCTAGCTTCATTGAAAAAATAATGTATCTAGTCAATAATATAGACTAGATACATTACTTTTTCAATGTATCTAAAAAGTTAAATTTTGCTTATATATAGAACCGGAGGGAGTAATGTTTAGCGAGAGGGAAACACTATCATCTTTCATTCTTTCCAAAAGTGAACATTCCTGTCAAGGATGAGACTTTTTCCACCACAGGGAATTCAAACGTCTAGATTTTCAAGTGTGATTTCTTTTCAGCTTACACATATAAAGAATAAATCTGCCAGTATAGTCCTTACCAGAGTCACAATTGGAATCTCCCTATCAACTAGGCTATAATAATATTCTGAACAGTTTGTGTGATTAAGCTCATTACTCATTGCATAAAGAAAGCTCTTTGCAAAAAGTAATCCTCTTTAATATGGATCTCGAGGAACCATGCGAGGACTACTCAACAGCATTCTTGCTGAGGACTAGAATTAGTCGTCAAGTCAATAAGTGGTGCAGAATGCAGATGACTTATCTCTACAGTACACAATAAATCTGTACCAATCTCTTCCTTTGGCCAAAATGTGGCTACTACTTTTAGCTACATATTTCTACAAATTTCTAACAGTTTATTATAATTCTTGTACAGAGTAGAGTTGGACCTGTGGAATGGTTAAAACCCTATACAGATGAGACAATAGTTGAACTAGGGAAAAAGGGAGTGAAACGTTTGTTGGCTGTACCAATTAGGTAACATCAACCTTGTTTTTTATTTATTATTTTACTATTATCTGTGTAGTTGTCAAATTTTCTCTTTCTCTAACCCGCAATAGAGTAACACTACTAGTATTTGGTTTAACTTCTTTATTCACAGCTTTGTCAGTGAACATATTGAAACACTAGAAGAAATTGACGTTGAGTACAAAGAATTGGCTTTAGAATCTGGTATAGAAAAATGGGGCCGTGTTCCTGCTCTTGGATGTGAACCCACTTTCATTTCAGACTTGGCAGATGCTGTAATTGAGAGTCTCCCATATGTTGGTGCAATGGCAGTTTCAAACATTGAAGCTCGACAGGTATTCTTATCAACTCCCATATTTATATTTTTGTATTCTAAAAAGAAAATATTTATTCAATTTATCTGTAGAGTTGTTGTAGATATACAAATATCAGTACCTCGAGAGATTAGTCTCTGACTCTTGGCCAGAGATATGGATAACCATAAGTTACTGGAGAGAAAAAGAAAGATATACAGATGTAGACAATATACGTTTTCCATATCAGCAAACTGTTGAGATAAATTGAGTCATATGGATTTACGTGGTAGTGTATTTGTAGTTGCATGCTTTCATGTGGTCTAACGGAAAGTTTTCGTTCTTTGGCAGTCTTTGGTTCCCCTGGGCAGTGTTGAAGAGTTATTGGCAGCATATGACTCGCAACGTAGGGAGTTGCCGCCACCAGTATTGGTGTGGGAATGGGGATGGACAAAAAGTGCTGAAACTTGGAATGGAAGAGCAGCTATGATTGCTGTGCTGCTTCTGTTGTTTTTAGAAGTAACCACTGGAGAGGGATTTTTGCACCAGTGGGGAATATTGCCCTTGTTTAGATGAATGAGTTCCACTCAATGGCAATGAAATTTAGTTTTGCTTGTATATGTATATTAGCATCACATATGCAGCTTATAATGGAAGTCATGCACAAAGAAGGAATTCTAAAGTCTAGTTTAGACACAGCATTTGTGGATGGAAAGAGAAAAGTAATGTATAGTGATTTTCTCTTGTATGTATCTAAAGCATTTTTATTTGGGTTTCATGACTCAAGTAGCTTAAAAAGCAGTTATTGGTATAACAAGTTCCTTGTGAACTTATGAGGGAGACTTTGTCAATTGTACTATGTTGTTGACAAGAGAGATAAATAAAGTTTGAAAAGGGTGCAAAAATTCTTGTTTCATTTTGTTTGCTGAGTTCAGACTTGGTTTTATTTTTAGTCAATAATAATTCAGTCGCGTTATATGATTGAATTTATTTCTCTTCCGGTGACAAAAATTGGTTCGGATATGTTACGTGACTACTTATTTTTAGTCTATGTCAAGAGTTTCACATTTGATAAAATAGTCTGAAAATAACTTTATAAGTGGGAAGCATTTCTCACATCCGTTTTGTAAGGGCATTGTTAGGCACCACTTAAATTTGAAGAGACTTTTTTATATTAGAAGTTGGAGTGATTCAAATGACACTGATGACCAATACAACTATCTTTTTCGAAAAATTGAATTACCGAGTCACCACTATAAGATCGTGCTCCGTATGTCTAATCTAATCTGGGTGTCATATGGATGTGTTAAGAGTCTTACCATTTATGATGCACTAAACTGGTTTAGTAAAGATGAGTTAAGTATATAAAAACATAGGCTAATGTCTATGACAATTTGAACTAGGAAGGATGCATGTTAGCAATTGTGGTTAGTTGTGTTGCATGGAATATTAAGTGGAGAGAAGAAAATAGTTACCTCTCCCTGGTAAAAGCATTATCACAATAGCAACCGGAACGTACAAAACCTCAAGTCATGGTCAATTATCACAAGAGAGCTCCTTATTACAGTTATTTTACCAACTGAAGCATACTTACAAGTCACGCCCTCTACCAAATTTTAAAGGTAAAGCCTAAAATTCAAAAACAAAGTTAAAAGGAGAAATCACTCGCTAAAATCAAAGCTTCCACTCTGCGAGCTGCTGCCATTGCGACTATGTAAAGAAAGGCCTCTGATGTGACCAGCCAAAGTGCCACCGTCCTTACTGTGCTGAAAATATCTTTCTCTCTCGACGTGCTTTGAAGGTGGCGGTGGAATTGCAACAGGAGGAAGCTCTTCATCGTGTTTTGAACTTGGAGGAGGAATTACAACAGGTACAGGACGAGCATTAGCTTCATGAGATGGTTCCAAAGGTCTTATTAGTGGACGGTTGAGTCTCTCTTCAAGCAAACTCAATTGAGGGAACCGAGGTTCAGTTTCTTCATCTTCAGGCCTCACACAAGCTTTTCCTTTGCGTAATCTGCCAGTATAATTCATTTTTTGTCATTTAAGGATGAATACTCAAATGCCAAGTTTAATCCTTCTTTAAAAGGGATAAATTTAGCGTGTTCTATAATTAGCAAGTCACCTTCTGAATAACTGTTCGGGTTCTTCTTCCTCCTCTGCTTCTTCACTGTCCAAGTGATTCACAGTTGTTGTAACTTTGCTAGAAAGAAGGTCATCATGTCTCTCTAGAACTTTCTGAAGCTGCTCGTTCACTTCGATTGCTCGGGAAACTGTCCTCTCGTCTCTACAAAAAATCCAAGAAAAAGCAGTTGAAGCACGAACTAACCATAGAATAGATGCATCAAACGCAAAAATTGCCCAAGCAGTAGGGTATCAATTTTTCCTTTATATTACTTATTAATTGAAAAACGAGACAACAAATTCATCCAAGATTCAGCTTATTGCTTACACCTTAAAAAATAGCAAGTGACATGGAAAAAGCAAATGTTTTCTCGGCAGCACAATAGCAAAGCTCTATTGCATTAGTTATCAGATGCAAAGACAATGAAATCTATGCACTGAAACATTTCAAGTCTGGAAATGAAATAAATTGTATTTGCTGTTGGCAGTAAGAGAAATTTAAAGCAGCCTTACCGAGAAGCCATCACAAGATGCATTACCCTCTGCTTTTGAAATGAACATTGCTCAACAAGGTCAAGGGTGAATTCATCACTTGCTCCCTAGAAAATAATTCACAGTTTCAGCAAAAAGTGGAACAGGATTATTTACATGTTTCATAGGTACATCACAGGGATTTTGTTTCACAAGACAAGATAAAAAGTATTAAGAGAGCAACATAGCCATTTGTGAAAATCCATCCAGTTGACAGCATATGCCTCATTACTTTTATTTAGCTGTACAATCGTGATGAAGTTCGCGATATTTCGATGTTAATTCTTTTAACTAAAAAAGTGTTACTATCCGGTTTTTATCACCACTATCCTAAGTACTATCTTTATCCTTTCAACCTTATTTTTTGTTGTCAATTCAAATCCAGAAGCAAAACAAATTGAGATCTAATACTTTGTTTGAATGGAGAAGCATCACGAGACATATCAATATATCCAGTATGAATCAAGATAAAATGCAAATCATATTCTTACAGTGTGACATTCTAGTTTCATTATGACCGATTCTTGGCTCACCTGAGGATGTTTAGCATCAACAGCATCAAGGACTTCTTTTAGAATTTCCAACACATTACTGGCCTTTTGGATAATGCTGCAAAACACAATTGCAGAATAAGAGAGGTTCATAAGTAACTAATCATCCAGATCAGTTAAGAGGTCCACAGATAAAAAATCGTCCATGCTTCTGTATTTAAAACACACACCAAAAAGAACAGAGAAAAAGTACCAAACCGAAGATAGATTTTCAAACTAATCTCCATTTATTCATTAGATAAAAGCTATTGTATTTGGATATCTCAGTATCTGGTTTCCATCCGCAAAACAAATAAATAATGATTCTTATCATAATATATTCCTTTTCGATGCATCCAGTTAAAGAATGGACTCCAAAGATCATTTTAATAAAATAAAATGTAACAATGAAGTTACTAAGTGAAGGAAAATGTTACTTCCACTCAATGGTTTTTGAAAGACCTAGTCTACATCAATTTTTACTAAAACTGAAAAGCAATAATCACCTAGATTCAGGAACAGTGTTGGATTCTGCTTTTTGAGGAACCCCTCCATGTCTAAGCAGGACTTGCTCCATATTTGGTACATTATCAGTCCTATTTGGTTGTGAACTAGGACGATTTGATTGGACAATTTGAGCTCTTTGAGGAAATTGCACCCCGGCACTCTGTAAAAAGTGCGTTACCATTAAGCACATAAAAAACAAATTAGTATTGACTAAGGAAAAATTTCAACTTGTATCATATACAAAGGGAAGTAGAAACATCATAGCCATCTCTAACTCGGGTATAAAACATGTTGGAAAAATATGTTCATAAGCAAATTGAAAGTCTATTAATGTTGGATTTCCATAATACTTTCAGGCCACTCATGAGCTTTAAAGCATGTAATATCGGCTTCTCCTATTTATAAGCCACCTAGTAAAAAAGAACCTTATATTGCAACCAAACGCAAATCTCAGGGTTGTACTTTATATATATGCACCTACCACCAAATCATAATATGCCTTGTAATACTGCGGAAACTTTCCTGAAGCGCCACCAAGAGAGGTTTGTGTTGCATCTAGTAGGAGAAATATTCGCTCCCTGACAGGCAAATCTGACTGCAAGCAAAGAAAAAGACCAAAGAGAGAGTAAGGAAAAATCAACATTGGCAAGCAGACAATAGCACGAAAATCTCTAGTTAGAAAAAAAGCATCACCTTTTTCTTTACAATTTTCACAAAAATAGGAATAATTTCTGCATCAACCACCTGCTGATGAATAGGATCTCCTATGTTGTTCATCAACATTTCCAGCAACTAAAAAATCAACAGATGAAATATTAGTTAGAAGAACACAGAGCAGGAACACAAACATTGTAAAAAATTAAGAAAAGAAAGTCAAGTAACCAATCTTCTCAGTTAAAGGTACAATGAAAAATATGTGGAGCAAACTATCTTCACATAAGTTTGGGCACAGGTAAAATGATTTCGGCTTTGTTTGGATAAACAACTTAATATAGCATAAGCACCATCATATAAGCGCTTATGTATAAGCTATCTCTATAAAAAAAAGATAAAATAAACTAAAACAGCTTATGGACATGTATTAAGTTGTTTCCAATAAACACTTCCAAACTGTCTCACAGGTGGATATGGCAGTAGATAAGCTCAAATAAGTCAACCCAAACAGAGGCATTGAGAAAACTCACATGAAAACTTCAAATACACTACTTCATAATAAGGTCATTGTACTCACCATGACAGCATAAAGTTGAGTATTAGGGTTCTTGTTACCAAGTCTCTTTTTTATAGCTTTAACAACATCTTTAGCTTTCCTGAACATTAATAAAACAAAATGACGGTATTAGCATCAACATCACTCAGTGCCTTGGAATATCTTAGCATATTATTGAGTTCATAATCAAGTGAATGGCCAGCCAGGCTCAGGCATCAACCTAGGCGCAGTGTTGAACAAGTACCATAAATAACAGATTTTGAATCACAAATTAAGTTAGCGCCAAATATCAGTTATTTGCTAACTAACCATATGCTTATTTAAATTTTCCTTCAGAAAAATAATCATCCATGAGGATTATCTTCCAACATTAAAGAAATACCCATTTAGCCAATTAGGCATAGTTCAAGTGGTAAGGGTAGTAATGGTAGGCTCAGGTGAAGAGCAATAGAGCATAGATGTGAATATGATTCAAATCCAAAAAAATAAAATAATATCAACATAAAGTGCCATAAGAAAAATCTAAAAGGTAAGAATTAAAAAAGAAAAAAAATTGAGTTTAGTTTCATCATGTTTTACTTTTGGGGCATTCATGATCAATTAAAAAGAAACAACACCATATATATATGGATAATGGAGTGAGACAAAGGGAGAAATTGTGGGGTACCTTTGATCACGAGCAACTAATTCAGAGATTTCAATATTTTTCATCCAATCAATTTCAGACAGTTTCTCACTTGTTGCAGCATTGACTAGCTCAGCTGCCATCTTTTTTTCTACATAAACATTTAAAATTAAGAATTAAATAGAAAATAAAAAGTTCAAATATATTTCAGACAAGAAAGCAAATGTTGAACAAAGAGTTAAGTATCGGTAAAAATCAAATTAGGCGGCTAATCAACTTTTTCTAACTAGAAACAGAATACAAGCAGCTACAGGAAAATAAAGGTTTGGATCTAAAAGCAGTATATTAGCAAGCAACAACGTTTCATTTGTTAATAATACACTCTCAGTTACAAATAGCTAATGTACTGATACTACGTCTACAACAACTGAAGCTTTTTTCTACATCCCATATGTATCAAATGCCTACTGGAGACTGCTAATAAACTCTCACTTGTGTGTGAAAAAATACAACCCTAATAAATCGTAATTGTTCCTGTCGAATACAAAATTGAAAAGCAGACATTTTTGCCTTTGAATACAATAGAATGTGAACTACCTTTAAATATATGAAAGCTTAGGTTTCATATTGCAATAGACGGTTAAATGCTTATTAGAATTTCGGTTTGATCTAACTCAACTCTCACATCCAGAGCGTGACTTGATAGCAGATGATCTAACAAATCTTAGATAGACTCTGATACCATCTTAAAATTTAAGTTAAAACCATCTTATAAAGTGACAAATGTCTTATAAACACTTTCTTAGAGACCATATCTTATCGAACGTGGAACTCTCAACCATGCTAACCATTAGTGAAAGCGAAAAGTAATTTATCCACAACATACATAAAAAGTAGTTGATATCACAAGACTTATAATTTTGTTCTATTATAATCATCATCTTCCACCATAAGAATATAAAAATTGACCTTAGACAAAGATGAAACTAACATTGGCAGAAACAAATGTTAAAGTAAATGCATCATATACCTTTTATTATTATAATTTAAACTGCAAGAATATCATGAACGACCTGCAACAAAAAAATCAAAAGAACTAATTTAGATGACATAACCCGATTTCAATCTCAGTTCAAAGAGATGAAATTGATGAAAACAAGCAAAACTTATGAAGACACATAAAAAAGATATAATTAAACTTTAACAACAAAAAAAACAGAAACCTTAAAAAACAGAAACCTTAAAAAATCAGAAACCTGGGAAAACGGAAATGAAGATGGAGATGACGAGGATGAAGCCAAGGATGCACTGATAAACCCTAAAGACATTCAACATTTCAAGTGCCACCCAAAATCTTGCTGTTGTTTCCTTTCTCAGAATTTCTTTTTTCTTTTAATTAATTTATTTTAAAGTTTACTTTTTTGCATATGGGGGTATTGAAATTGCCAGCTTCAACGGCTCCTAGTACATACAAATACTATGAATGTTTGATTTGGATGTTTTTTTTTTATATACTAAGATGTAAAAAAAAAATGGGTTGCTTAATATAGAAAAATGAATCTAAAGTAAGATATTGGGTTTGTTTGTTGAGGTGGTAAATGAAGAAAGTGTAGCACCGCCAAGAGGGTTGTCCTTGTTACTGACCCCACTCATATCAATCAAAAGCTTCATTTCTAAGGAGAAGCTGCAATTTGTTAACTTCACCAGCCACTCATTTTCTTTACTCTGCTTTATCCTTTTGTCTCTTGACACGTTTTCATAAATTTTTATTAGGTGCTTGATTGAAATTTGTTTATCTTAGAAAAAAAAAATCCATATTTTGACTTTTTAAAAGTAGTAATTTACCGAATTTACAATTGGTTTGGTGGTGATTGACACTGAACTTATAGGAAGGATCACACGATTCGAACCCTGCATTTGCAATTGGGAGAGGACTGAAATCATTTTATATCAGAACCGACCCCCCGAACCAGATTAAACAGTCGAGTATATCAGATACTGGTGGTGAAGACAAAAAAACTGTAATTTATCGATTTTTGACCTTTTGATTTCAATCAATCGATAGTATGATTCATCGTTCAATTTATTTTAACTCATCGTAATCTAGGAGTTTTGACTTCTCATTGGCACTCCAATGTATCCCTATAACTTAGTCTTTTAAATTTGCTATGAGATTAATCATTGAATCGATGCAAAGACTTGGAATTTTTAGTATTTTTTTTTTTCATAACTAAAAAAGTAGTTCTAACTTCTAAAACATCATTGATCATTTCATTGTATACCTACAACATTTATAATGATTGGTAAAAAGAACTAGAGATTGATTGTTACATACATACATCCAATGTGAAAATAAAAAAAGAAACGTGTTTCTTGTATCATATTATGATCGAAAAAGTTTTTAAATGTTGAATACCGTTAATTTTGATGGGTCTCGATAATATATCAAATGATTTTCAAATTTTTTTTAAAATTATGGAAGATCTAAACAATATAAGCTTTCAATCAAACAATCAATTTTATAAAATTCATATTCGTTATAATAATATTATCAACTTGTACACTATAGAAGATTGGTTGAAGTCTTCCATGTTAGCCAAAACATATGATCACTTTTAAAGAGATTAGCAGTAAATTTATATTCTAATATAATTATGAGTTGTTCTTATACGTCAAATCAAATTTTATTATAATAGTTTTGAAAACATCTCCATAAATATTTATATGATAAAATGTGATTAAATGTTATACTTAAAAGAAAATTATATTTTTCATAATTTTTTTATTAATCCGATATAAAAATTAAATTAAATGAATTATGACCGCCAATATTTTTCAAAAACAATAATTAAAAACAGTTGTATGATCAAGTCATTAAAAAATAAAAGTTTGTGATTTTTAAGAAAATGCTAACACATGCAACACTTTTTTTTTTTAAATAGAGGAAATGAAAATAGCCATATAAATATAAATAGAGAAGTTGAACTTCAAACCACGGTCATAATATCAGACCTAATCATTTCATAATTTTTGTCCATAGAGCTAGAAATTATGGATACACCCACGCAACTCTAACTCTAGCTAATAATAATAATAACAATGAAGAGTTTGCTACTATCTTCTTTTTTATTAATAATGGTGTTCTCTGCTGACTCATGAAAAATAACTACTGCTCGTAGTCAACAGATACACTCGTTGACATGTAAGGTGATACTACTGATATGCATCCATGGACCTGAAAATAAATATTTTTTTACATGAGTACATACATTCATTAATAGTGATTATGATATTATTATTATAAAACAGAACTAATAAACTAGTAGTGTTTCAAAAATAAAAAATACTCAAATACTACTCACGTCCGGCCTACGGTAGAAATATTCAGTTCTATAGAATTGGGCCTCCAATTCGAGTTTGCCTCAAAAAACAAAAATGAAACGAAAAAAACTTATATATATATATCAAGCGGGAATACCTTTATTATCATGTTTGAATTGTCCCGGTGGTTCTTCTCCTTTACAATCTCAAGGGAACCCGTGTTTGACACTCACGCCCTGCCATTTTTCGTTTGCCGTGCCATTTTTCGTTTTTGACACTCACATCCTGCCATTTTTCGTTTTATTCGTTAATTAAAACATAAAAATAAAATTCAAAATATATTGTGGTGGGATTTGAACCCAGGATTGCAAGCATTTGGACAAAAGTATTTAACAACCAGAACTAATGAAATTGTTTATTTTTATATGAGATCTTATTTTGTCGTCCTACCTGTTTCTCGTGCGCGTACGCATTTCCATTTTTATCTACTTAAGTATCTTAAGTATGCAGAATATGGTAGGGTTTTTTTTGGGGGTATCCGCTACCTACGTAGCAAACAGGGATATTTTTGTAAATGCTAGGGCGCGCGAGAAAATGAGTAGGGTTACAAAAGAAAATCTCCTTTTATATTTATACCTTTCAATATTATTTCAGGGCCTCCAAATTGCTTGGGCCGGACCTGATACTACTATATCTTAATAATCAGGTCAAGTGCCACTCCTAGTGCAAGCCCCAAATACACTAATATTAAATATTAAGATTAAGACCTATTGAAATTAAGAAACATATTAAAAAGATCTTCAAGAAAATGTATCTTAAGTATTTTCTGAAAACACTAATGAATTCTAGAATTATGAAGGGCAGGTAGCATAGCAGCACCCAGTCAAAGTCTATGAAAATGTATCTGTTTGGTAAAACTTTTTTTTAACAAAGTATCTTATTGTTTCTACATGTTAATGTTGAGAAGAAGGAACAAGTAAGTACATAAAGCAATTGCCAAGCTTGATAACGCTTACTTGTGACCTAAGTTAGGGGCCAAAAAAAAATACATAAAAATAAAACAATTTCTTACCTGCAATAAACCAGTAGGAATTTGGATATAACCCTGTAGCAAGAGGTTAACTTTTTTCAGAGAATCAAATGGCACAGGTGTAATCACATAGAGTATGCCTTTGACTGTGTCAACGGCCCGCACAATGCCTGCATCACAAGAAATCAAGATGTCTTAACAATAATGATGCTTTGAATTACCCAAATGCATAAAACTAGAAAATCAGATAGTTGTATGATATGTGTGCTCGTCATTACAAGATCAGAAGACTAGAGGAATATGTTGAGATATATCAACTGTAAGTTAAAGTTGGTGTTGGCTCGCGGACGTAGAGAGTCTCTATGTCATAGCAAGATATGAAGAGATTTTGGAATTTGGAAGTTAGCCAAGTTACCTACCAAGACCAAGGCACCAGGGTAAATTTCCAGGTCCTCCAGATTCAACTGCTAAGCCAACAATACTAGCATTCAGGCTGTGGAATATTTGAGAGCTTGGGACCTGCAAAAATATTCCTAGGTCATATAAAATGTTTCTATAAATAAATAAATACAAGAAATATTATTGAAATTTATTCAATACTCTATTGAAAAACATAATATATTCAATATTTAAAAGATTTCCAATTCAAAGTGAATGAAATGCCTCAAACCCGTATACAAAGGGTAGCTCGGTACCGAGACTCCAATGTTGAGCTTAGGAAGAGTTAGACTTTGACACACACAACTTTTCAGTGAAGAAGCATGAAGTCAAAAAATGTACTCTGTCATGAGACAGAATCAGAAGAGATAATAAGCAACATTAGAACCAACCTTGTGATGAACATGTCGAATCTTTACGCTTGCAATGGGAACATGATAAGGACAGTGAGTGGTCAAGGAATGTGCAAGTTCCTTGATTGTTGAAATATTTGAATCACTAGGAAGGCACTGTCTGAAATAAGCCATTAGTCGTAAATCACGCATGAGACGAGCATTGTTCTGAACAAGCACCCTGGGGAAACAAATAGGGATATTCATTAAAAATAATGTCCCAAAATAGCTGCTGTAAAGTCTAACTTATAAGATTTCGGCTTACGATCCATTTAATGAGTCCTGGCGAGCAGTGCGTATCTCAATCAATTGAACTGTTCCATAATGTTTCCCATCTAACCAGAATTTTCCAGCAGGCAAATTCATATTTTCAGTGGATATGCCTATCTTAACTACATGGGTGGGACACATATATTTTAACATGTTCACTAATACATCATAACCAGCACCTGAAATGCAAGACAAAACCCACAGAATGAGTACCATGATGATTGATATTCCCTCCGTCTAAAAGTATAAGCAAAATCTGGTCAACAAAAGTTAATGTATCTGGTCTAAATTTTACACCAAATGCATTAACTTTTGTTGGCCAAATTTTGTTTATATTTTGGGGCGGAGGGAGTATATAGTTAGTGGTCCAGGAAAGCAGTAGTTTTGTTTTAGTTTATGCGCAATAAAAATGTACCTTAAAAAGGAATCGAATTAATAACTGGACAGACATAAGCTTACCTTTAACCCAGCCAGAAGTATTCACTACAAGAGGTATCTGAATCATAGAAGAATTTCTTCCCTTATCGAAGGTGCAATACTCCTTTCGATAATAATCATAAATGGAGCGTATGTACTTTAAGTATGTTGACGGATCTTTCTGAGAAGAAACGTCGCCAAAGAAAAGGGATCTGTTACAGAATAATGACAGAAACTGAATCAAGCAAGCAACTCCATATCCGGTAAGCATCATCATTCAAATAAGACATGAACTGGTGGACACTTAACAGAATCTAATATATCCTACAAATCTTAGAATAAGTATTATCCACCTCACTGTTTATAGAAGACTTCAACAATGAAATGGACTAGAACAAGATCACATGGAAAAAGTTACAATATATAATATCCTCAACGATCAGTTATTTAATGTTGACAGTTCTATTTAATCTGGAAAGCATATTTATTTTTATAGATATATTAGTAATGGTTAATTTGTTAGTATCCGGAATTGAGCCCGAGATCTCCTAAGTAATACTTCTTCAGTGTCTCAACTCGTATCACTAGCCTACTTCTTCGGAGACTAATCTGAAGCATGTGATACACCCATATCTTAACCTAACTAACAAGTAAAGAATACAAATGTGCCTAACTTTACGTCGCAATTACATGTATCTATGGAATAGTAACATTACAAGAAGCAACCTTGTCAAATATTTCAAATTCAAAGCAACATAAATAAATAAAACTCCCTCAAAAAGACAGATTCTGTTCACAAATTATTAAGACGAGATAGCACTTCATAGTTCATACCTCTCTGGTGTTTTCAGGCATGGAATCGTCATATCTAAAACAGTAAAAAAAAATTACAAAAGTTAAGTCAATGTTTGGTATGAATGACATTGAGTAAACAACGTGTCTTGATTTAGTTTGACGCTCTCAAATAGGTCTATGATATTATTAATATTTCAAAAAAATCTCAAACTCTATTAAACTGTCAAGTTGGTTTCTATATTTCATAATCTCACATACTTATTTGAAAGTGTCCTACAAAATCAGGAACAAATTTAGTGGTTTATTCAGAATAACATATTATAGAAACTTAATGAATTAATCTGTTACATGATTACATGTAAAAATCTAATGTACCTAGAGTGAGATTATGAAGAATGGTTAGAGAAACAAAACCAGGAGGAGTAAACTCAGGTTGGCCAACATTAGTATCAAGATAAGCTACTTTGTCACATTTGGTGAAGAGGACATTAAGTAGATAGCGAGAGAAAGTTGCTTTCCCAGAGTTTGCAGGTCCACATATGAGTGTAATGGGAGGTGTTGAGCTTGATATAATGAAGTTTGCAGCCTTAGTCCATTGGTCTGGGATGTAAATATCAGGTGAAGGGGATGAAGCCATTGCTCTCTCTCACTCTCACTCTCTATGTGAAATTTTGAAGAAGGTTACTCTTGATTAAAAAACTCTTGAGTCATGCAAATTTGCAAAAAGCATATATGTGTGCATTCAAGAAGTTTGTTCAATTCAATGTGGACCACTACTCCAACTCATTTGAGTCTCTCATATATATATTACTACAACCCAAATGAGTTTGTTGTGAATAGTTTGTCATGAATACTTTGAATGTAGACCGGTCAACAGAGGTGTAGTTCAGCATTTACCAAATCTATTATCATCTGTTTGAGTTTTAAAACACTGTTTTTAATTGTAATGACAGTGTGATAAAATAAAAACAAGTGAAGTTTTATTTTTTCTTTTGAAGGGAAAAATAAGTTAAGCTACTTACCTTATGTTGTGGTTTCATAACTATTTTTGAGTGCTTATCAGTAGAGGTGTTACATTAAGCAGTAAAGTTTGTTAGAAAGAAATGAGTGGTGTGCATAAGTGAAATTCGCTTAAGTACTTAAATGTTGAAAGTTCTGTTGTGAATGCTCTTAGGTCTTTTTAATAGTTTTCAGACACAAGTAAACTTTGACCAATATGTCATTTGTGACCGAGTCGAATAAATAAGGGTTATTTTCAACTAAACAAGATTAGTAGTCTACGTAGACTATCCAATAAAATGAGAAAGTTAACTACAAATGATTAGAGCATAATTTATTTATAAGCTAACTAACTAGGTTATCTAACTAGCAACTATGACGACTAATTACATCTTCAATAATGAATATTTTTGTATCTTAGGCTAGTCAACGATGTTGTGTTTCTACCAGCAACAAAACACTATTTATAATTGTAATGATAGTAAAATAAAATTGGTTAAATTACATATTTTCTCCTTTAACTTATCTAGTGTTTCACTTTGGTCTCATATCTATAATGATTTCAAAAGAGTATAAATTTTGTATTTTTTTTTTACTAATAAATTTTGTATTGTTTAGAAAATTAAAGATGGAGTAAAAGAAGTAGCAAAACTTTTTAATCATGTGACCACTTTCATATTTAGTTCACAATAAACTAGTATTTAAAAATTATAATAAATATCAATGTCTTTAGAAGTAAAAATTAATGAACCACCCCCAACCCCAATCCTTCTCCCCCAACCCTAATTGCATTGATTATTGTTGGTTGAATCACTCCTATATCATATAGCCTCCATAAAAACACGTAAAAATCATATTTTCTGCCTAAAAAACATCTACTTTCAAGTATTGATCCTATTATAATTTGCCATCAATTTCATATACCATAATTTTATTTTGCAATAGGTATTGCTAATGTCCTAATGGCCGGCACAGGTGTTGGTGTATTTTCTAAAATATACTTTAAAGGGTACAATGGTTATTTTGAAACAAAGTGTATATTGGTTAAATCTCGGAATCTTTTGAGAATAAGAGTGGATCTTAGCATCGTTTCCTATTAACATTGTATATGATTGTTTCCCTTCATCAAATGATATGAATTTTTCTATAAATAAACAGATATACTCGTGATAAAGAAAATAACACATTCAAGAAATCATGTTCACATGAGTCTAAACCCTGAAGGAAATTCGTCAATTAATCTATTTACATGAATTGGTGGGAGCGAATAGAACATACATATTTAAATATTTTAAGATTATTTTTTTTATATGAAACACATGTTGTAATACTAGTATATATGCTGACACTTTAACCAAAACATACCGATATAAAGTTGTTATTAGAGTTCAAAAGTTGGAAATGGATTCTGTGCAGTTGAATTTTCCATGCAGTCACTTTATAGCTGTCCGATCAAGATCGGACGGTTTAAACAAATGCAATCATTAAATAGATTTTTTAAATCGTGATCGTCCGATCTTGATCTGATGACTATAAATAACGTGACTGCACGACTGCACCAAAAAACCGACTGCATGGAATCCGAATCCTCAAAAGTTAGACTCATTAGCACAAATATTGATTCCCTTTTATAAAGAGGATATGGTTTTTTTGCTTTTGATGGAGTTTAAATGTAGAAGCATAAAATTGGGTCCATCTATGAGAAAAAAGATTTTTGGGATTTGATTTTGAAATGCTTCATAATTATCAAGAATGAGAATTTGGGTGGGCTAGTTTAATTTCTTAAAAAAAAAATTTTTATCAAAAATGAGATGTGAAATAGCATAGAAGATTAATGATTATTTAGTTATTTATAGAGAGATATTTTTATTGAGATTGAAAATTAAAAAAAAAAAATCATTCAATATTTTTCAATGATGTTAGGTCGTAGAGAATATTTTCCTCGGTGATTTGAGAATATTTATTCAACAACCAATAAAAACAAATAATGTAAATAGATTTACATGTGGTACTTATCCTAACTTTTAACCAAATTTTATTTGAGGGACATATGGTTTGTTCTCTTAGCTAAATACCTCCCAAATTATCAAAGGATAAGGTAGAAAAAATCATATTTAATACTACAAATTAAATTAAAATTATATATAGTGTCCCTACTATTCAAAATTTATAGCTCCCTCCGGTCTTAATTATAAGAAATATTTGGCATTTTATATACATTAAACTTTTAAGATACATTCAAAGTTTAATGTATCTAAAAAGTCAAATCTTTCTTATAATTAAGACTAGAAGGAGTATGTTGAAACATTTTCATTTACAATATTCTTAATATTCTTGGGCATCTCAATTGTGTTCTTGGGCATTACAATTGTGAGATTGTTAAAATTTACCTATTATAAATTGAAAAGTCATAGACCATTTGTGTTTACCGAGCAAGGATCCTCTCCATTTCCTATAATTTTCATTTCTTCCGTTACCAAAGTTTTTAAATATTTTTGAGGGTATAAAAGGGATTTTGACTCATTTAATGTCACACTTTTGCATTTATATTTTCAAAACTATATAGTAATGAAAGAAATGAAGAGACTCGTGTTTACCCATCCGATGCACAGAACCCAAACTCGGAGCATGACAAGGTCAAAGGAGATAAATACTACTCCCTCCGTCCCATTTTCATTGACACATTTGACCATTTCACACATATTAAGAAAAGTGCATAAATGAATGAGAGATAATATTAATTTTACTAAATTACCCTTGTTATATGGTGAGAAAGTGAACAGACAAAATGTGGTGAGAAAGTGAAGAGACAAAAAGTGGTGAGAAAGTGAAGAAGCAAGCATTTATAAGGGTAGAAATGGAAAAATAACATAAAAAATTGAAATTGGTCAAGTATTATGCGATAATTTTTTTTTGCAAATGTGGCAATGAAAATGGGACAGAGGGAGTAGTAGTACACACTAGTAGACTTTAAAATAAAAAACACTAAAATATTTGTAATAGATAATGCTAAAATAATTAATGATGATATTAAGGTTACATAGGATGATGATAGGTGACATGTCCTCTGGATTTGGATTTTTGCTTGTTGTTGATTGATTAGATATAATAACTATTTATTTATTTGTTGCATACATTTTCTTCCGATCATTGTCATAGTTGCATTTGCATACTTATCTAAAAATATATTTTAGTACAATAAATACGTGATTATTATATTAACTACACACCGATCCGTGCTATCGCACGGGTTTTGTAGATTTTCATATATTATATAAAAAGAACTATAATAAATTTTTTAAAATAAATGACACAATCAAACCTGGCTTTTAAAATCAATCCAAACGGACTCAACCCAGTGTATAATAAAATCAACCAAGCACCGTATTGAATATTATAAAAATCACGTAATGTAGATCATCCATGTTTAAAATATATGCTGCCATTATTTTTTTCGGATTTGAATCCTCTCCAATTTTCCCTCATGTTTTCTCTCCTTTTTCTTAATCTAAGGGTTGAGAAAAACATGAGGAATAAAAAGGAGAGAAAATCAACCCTTGGATTAAGAAAAAGGAGAGAAAACATGAGGGAAAATTGGAGAGGATCCAATCCTATTTTTTTCAACTAAAATTTCAAATTGATTTCCGTTTGGATCAATAAGGGTGTGTTTGGTAGGAGAGAAAATGAGAAGAGAGAGATAGAAACACGGAAACCAATGCATGTATTTGGATGTACGATATTGATCCGACAATGATCGACGTACTTCTCTAAGTCAGTTATTGGATTATGGATTCAATGGTGCTATGTGTAAAACAAAAGTCAGTTATTAGATATGAATTCAATGGTGTTATTTGTTAAAAAGAAAGAAAGTAGTAAATATAAAACGCGGCGAGAATGAATAGTTAGAATATATAAAATATAAAATTAAACTAAAAAAACCTCTTAAACAACGTAGCGCAAGTTGAAATTCAATATTTTGATCAGTCTTAGTAGTAATAGAAACACAAATTTGTGATACCTAAACTTGAGATATATATAGAGAAAAATATAAAACGCAGCGAGAATGAATAGTTAGAGTAAAAATTTGTGAAAGCTAAACTTGATGTGTATATATATATATAGAGAGAGAGAAAAAAAAACAAAGCATATACGATAAATATTCATAACATATCTTTATAAAATAAAAATTGATTTATATTTAAACAAATTAAATATTTGCATAGCAGTGAAAAATATTAAATTATATATTGTTGTGACACGTCATGAGTTCGATTTCTACTGAGGTATGTGTATAAAAAATTGGAGACTTAGAAAAAAAATTGAACATGTATTACAGGAAAAATTGATTGGATTGCTTCTTTTTTTTTTGACGGAATTGATTGGATTGCATATTCAATACATGTTGGTTACAAATTGATTGATATGTCATAGTGGCTAATATATAAAGCCTTTATAAAAAGGTTATAAGTTCAACTCGTGCTCCTTTTATATATATATATATATATATATATATATATATGATGATATTATGACTTGGTATAATCCATTAATTAATTAAATTAAAAAGCCAATATACATTACTATGTGCTTCGTTTTGTTTTATTTGAGTATCAGAGAGATTGGGTTGAATTTTGGAGAGATTGAGAAATGGCATCTGCAATAGTTCGTAGGAACATCACCAACAACTTGAAAAGGTTGCCATTGTTGTCTTCTTCTTGTTGGGGTTTCAATAATAATAATAATCATTTGTTGAATGTTGCTGAAGAACATGGTGGTGGTAGTGGTAGTGGTTGCGTTTCCTTTCACGCAGAAGCTGGTGGTGTTGGATTGCCATCTTACATGCGTGGAGCTGTTTATTGGGAACCCAACAAACCTCTCACCATTGAAGAATTTCACATTCCTCGCCCCAAAGCTGGTGAACTTCTCATCAAAACCAAAGGTATGTGTATGTGTCTCTTTCTTCATTCTACTATATATTTTATATTCAATTTTCACATATATATGATGATGAACTGAGAAAAACAAAATTAAAAAAGGGACCTTCATGCATGTTTAGGCAAATGATTCATTGATAATGATTTACTGAATTTATGATTCAATTTTGCACAAATGATGTTGATTGCGGCTGCGGAGGTTAAAAACTTCTATATTGTAGCTGTAATTGCGATTGTGGACTGTAATTTAGAAAAGGTGGTGGAAACTCGACTTAGGTGGTGGTTTGGGCATGTAAAGAGAAGACATGTAGATTATGTAGTAAGGAGAGTAGATCAGATGAAGGGTAGTCTAATCGCTAGAGACAAACGAAGATATAGAAAGACCAGGAGATTAAAGGGTTGGATAGAGATGTGATACATGACAATATTATGGCGTCATTTGATCCATGTAGTTGACCCTGCTTGGCGGGATATGACTTGGTTGTTGTTGTTTGCGGCGTTACCACTATATGAGTGATGGTTTTTATTATCGGATATGATTGTGTAAAGCTGTGATTTTTTAATGCAGGATGTGGAGTATGCCACTCTGATCTTCATGTCATGAAAGGTGAAATTCCGTTTTCCAGTCCTTGTGTTGTGGGGCATGAGATTACTGGTGAAGTTGTTGAACATGGACAACACACCGATGCCAAAACCATAGAAAGGTTAAAGTTTTTTTGTAAAATAAAAAAACAAAACTGTCAAACTACTACATTTTTGTGTGACAGTGAATGTTATTATGATGAGTTTGCATTTCAATGAAAAAAATTATTGTTCTTGATGACAAGCAAAAAGGAATGACAAGTAGGTTTCTTCATGTTCGTTTCAGGCTTCCAATTGGATCTCGAGTTGTTGGGGCCTTCATCATGCCTTGTGGCAACTGTAACTATTGTTCAAAGGTAACAACTTTGTATTACACACTCCACTTTATATGTCAACTGAATTATGGTTTTGTCGTTGATGTTGTCTACAAATGGTATACAGGGCCATGATGATCTGTGTGAAGCCTTTTTTGCTTATAATCGAGCACAAGGAACTCTCTATGATGGTGAAACCCGACTATTTCTTCGAAGCAGTGGTCAGTGTTAGTTTACCTATTATCTCAACCTTACAATGTTATTTGCTTTTAGCCAACTACAAGCACCACATACACCTAGGCTACTTGTTAATGATACACATATTATTACTGATATTACTAATCATGAAGCACACAGCCACCTTTCAGCTGATACAACTTTCAAAGTTTTTCAAGTGTATTTATCCCTAAGAATAGAATCCTTCCTTATTGGAATACTAAAAACAAAGTGCAATTTTAGGAAAACCGGTATTCATGTATAGTATGGGAGGGCTTGCTGAATACTGTGTTGTGCCGGCAAATGCATTGTCTGTATTACCAAACTCAATGCCATATACGGAGTCTGCAATTTTAGGATGTGCTGTTTTTACTGCTTATGGTGCTATGGCTCATGCGGCTGAAGTTCGCCCGGGCGATACTGTTGCTGTTATTGGAACTGGGGGTGTTGGTTCTAGGTAATTAAATCAATTGTCAAGTGGATATCACATTGTTAAATATTCAATTATCTGTGCCTACTTCCTTTCATTATATTTTTGTTGCCTCGATAATGCTTGGAGAAATATAGAATATTTTATACTTATCATTTACATTGAAATTGGAAATCAGAAGATATCCTATCTTTACCATGTCATATATCTGAGCAATTGGCTCTAATCAAATGCACTTGTTTGCCCCTTTAACTTTATCACCGATTCCAGTTGTTTGCAGATAGCTAGAGCATTTGGTGCCTCAGATATAATTGCTGTTGATATTCAGGATGATAAGCTACAGAAAGCAAAGACACTTGGTGCAACTCACACAATAAATTCGGCAAAGGAAGATCCCATTGAAAAGATACTTGTATATGTTTTTCTCTCTCGCCTCATTGTTTAAACTGCTCTCTCTTGCACGGCCTCTGCCTATTAGCTCTTAACATTATCCACTCACACTGTCATACATTATTTCTTTGACCTGAGAGACCCTTATTTAATTGTTTGCTCAAATTTCACACAGGAAATTACTGGTGGAAAGGGTGTTGACGTTGCTGTGGAAGCCTTGGGGAAACCACAGACATTTGCTCAGTGCACACAAAGTGTGAAGGATGGAGGAAGAGCCGTGATGATTGGACTGGCAAAAGCTGGTTCTTTAGGAGAGGTGGATATAAATAGACTTGTTCGCAGAAAGGTAAGTAATTTGTATGTCTATGTTTTCAATTGTTATAAGAATTACTTTCTCTACTCCGATATATAACCACTTTCTATTTCTATTCAGATTGGATTCAAACTGTTTATCATACATATCATTATTAATGTTTGTTTTGTCCAAGATTTTGCTTCTCTTTTTCCTCAATTTGTCGAGTGGTCTTATTCTTGCTCTGTCGAAGCCAAAGTTGAGCTCAAATTGTACATACCAAAGGCCTTTTTGAAACTCAATTCAGTGCCACAGATGAACAATTCAGAGGCAGAATAATAATATTTTAGTATCTGTTGATGAGATTAATTTTCTACCAAAGCAGAATTGAAGCGAAATGCTAAAATATGAAGTATACGTTACTAAATGACAATAATCTCCTTTATTGCAGCACCTCACTTATTTTCCACAACTTTAACAAAAGCTCTTTGCATCTAAGCATATATTAATTTTTCCATTTGAACAGATAAAAGTTATTGGTTCATATGGGGGCAGGGCTAGGCAAGATCTTCCAAAGTTAATTAGATTGGCAGAAACGGGTATCTTTGACCTTGGCCATGCCGTTTCAAGAAAATACACTTTTGAGGAGTCTGGCAAAGCATTCCAGGATCTCAACGAAGGAAATATCATTGGTCGAGCTGTAATCGAGATAGTATAGCTCTATATGACCTTTGTGCAACGACAACTATGTATCTGTCTAACACATTGGAGTGGCAAAGGTGTTGGTGTCCTGAGAACACATATAGGTGTCTTCTATTCTAATGTGTTATTTGTCCTGATGAAATAACTGATTGTAAGGACATTTTCAAATAAAAACTGTTTTGTGTATCACTTTGCATGTGGCTCATGTATTGGTGAAAGACTCATTGCCATTGGCATGTCACATGAAAAAATGGGCAAAAGAAAGTATCAGAACTAAGCACGCTCCCAAAAAAATTAAAACTCATAGATGCATGCATCCAAATTTGAAGTAATCAATCACAATTTAGAGGAATAAAGAAGGCTTCATTAAAAAATCAGAATATACATATACATAAGAGGTGTATCAAGTGAGAAAGTGCGTCCTTTGTATGAGAGTGAGGCGAAGACATATCAACCCTTTTCTTATTTCTATTGTCTCTTCCACAAAAACCGTTTCATCTTCTAAATATTCTAAATGCAGGCTAACTAAATAATGTGAAGATTATCTTTTTCTCTTAACTTATTAAACATAAAAAGTCACAAAATTGTTGAACTTAATTGACAAAACTATTAGATAAAGCACAAAAATACCCAACCAATCCAAAATTGTATTTCATACTTTGCCAAAAAAAAAAACCACAAAGAAAAGATGTTGCAAACTTGCAAGTATTCCTCACTAACACATCTAGAAGCACATGATAGAATGAGTTCAAAATTTCACGCTGTCGAATTATCTTTAGTACGAAGACGATTGTTCAAAAGAGCAACTTTCAAAGGAGACATTTTATTCCAATTCATAAATAGGAGAAAGTTCAACTTTCGAATAACTCGTCTCCAGCATTTGATGTCACTTTGGCACTATAATCTTCACCATGAGTTGATCTCCAGTCCATTTATCTGGTACACTTTCATGCAAAGACAGTTTATCTATGACGTTCGCAAACTATGAAACTCATACGGACTAACCGGAACATGAACTTTTGTTCGGTTCAACCACACCAATGACCTAATGTAACAAACTCTTCTATATTTGCTTCAACCTTTGCAACATCATAATATATACTTGAGCTGAACAGCCATGCTCCAGCTCCAGGAACCATTTCTCTCTTAATAGGAACAAGCAATCATCACAAATGGGTGAATCTCCTCCATATTCACATTGTCGCTTCCACAGTCACAAGGTCTCCACTGCAATATCAACGGTGACCCAAACAATACAAGCAAACCATTATTTTCTATTTTAATCCCGAGCATCACATTCACAACCAGAATATTGAAAAAACTCATGGCATTTTTGTGCAAATAACGAAACATGAGAACAAACATGATTTATCCTGCCTAGAAAGCATTTTTTTTATCAATAAAAAGGGAGTATTTGAAACAGTTTCTACGATTATTGAAGAATAGTGCAAGTCATATACAAAATTTCAGATACAAGCATAAACATGCTTGTCCTTGGCCATCATCCAAAAATGAATCCAAAAACCACATTACTCTCTACGGCTACGCTATGAACCAATTTGGTCCCTTAAAAATTCCAAGGTCGCATTGCTATTCTTCTTTCCACTTGTTAACATATTTGAGGAAAGCATTGGCAGGATTTTCCCTGGGTGGAGCTCGAACACGAGTAGACCTTCGAAGTGCAGACTCGTCATTCGCAATATTCTGCATCAAATCCTTTGATCTCTTCTGCAGTTCTGAGCTGTAAATATGCAACAAAAAATAAAGAATCTCCAGAAGTATGGGAACAATTTAAAATAAAGTATGAACAATCAATTCGAATATGGAGGAAACTCTATTCTAAAAGTTTCAAAAATGTTGGTCTAATTCAAATGTTTGTTACATAAACTACAACAAATTAGCACTAACGTAAATTTAAATCCAACTATTTTTTATAAAATTTAAATAATTATGCATTACATAGTATCAGCACTTTTAAAAAAGAACAAAAAATAAATATAGTATCAGCACTTCTCAGTTTCAATAACTTTCCTCTGAATCACTAGTGTTTGTTAAAAACGACTTAAGGTGCCTATTCAATAGGCTTTATTATCATTTATGAGAACTAATGTTTAAGCTGTGTCTACAGTCAACCAGAGGACGAGGGTAAACTCCAACATAAATTTTCTATAAATTGTTTCCATAAGATTTCTTGGAGAGCTTACGAAAATATGTTGAAAATAACTTGTGCTCTGTGGATGCATGATAATCTATTTTTATAAACTCTTTCAAATACTTTGAAATATGATAAACCAAACAAGTTCTTAGAAGCTACCTCTCTCTTAATTCAGCATAGGCATGTGCTCCAGATTAATATAACATTTATATTAATAACCACATTTATATTAAATTCTAGTATATCATATTTTACTCACTTTAGTAAGCCACATCCAAAAAACTCCAGCAAATTTATTAGCTAAACCTGAACTTTAACATCCTTCTAGATAACTTGAACATTGACAAAATTCATATTTATCATCAGTTCATCACACAATATCATTTCTTAGATTTATTCCTTTCATTTCATTTATTTTTATCTGCTTAAAGTATAAATGACCCGAGAAGCATGTGTATGTCACTATGTTAATTGTTGGGCTACTACAAAGTTTTAAACTAAGACTTTTACTGACGCATAGGCAACCAGATATAACTTTTTATAAAGGCATTCAGCATGAGAGGCTAATTGAACTCACCATATGCTACTATAATTTTTTTCCAGGTGGTTTTTCAGCGCCCTTTCCCGCTCACCCTTGCAATTCAGTGACCCCATCAATGCATCGAGCTATTCACACATGCCAACAGAAAATTAGAAAATAAATATGTACAACATGCAAACATAGCTTTGTCGTAAAAAACATGCAAACATAGGAGGATATCTTCATTAAGTACCTCTTCCTTGCTACTGTAGTATCCCCACTCCTTGGACTCACAGCTTTCAACAAATATCCTCCCATCGCGACGGAACCACCAATACCTATTGTAATCTCGGTCTTTGCCTAATGGGCTTCTACTAATAATTCGTTTCTCTATCTCCCTTTCAAAGTATTCTCTCTGCATAATAATAGACAGATAATGAAAGATCCATTTCAAGAGCAGACAACAATTTAAGCAAGGAGATGGTTGCAGTATTACCCTCTGCTTAGACTGTTTCTTTAATTCCTTATGGGATAATTCTTTTCCATTTTCAGCTGGTTCTTTCAGCTCTGAATCCAGGTTTTTATGAGTCTTTTTTGAAGCATGACTTGAATGCTTAATCCTGCTGCAAAATGAATTCAATAGGAAAAAAAGTGAAATGAAAACCATAATAATGTAAGATGTGTGTAAGCATAAACAACACCATTGATAAAATCTTACCTTCTACCATGTGAATTCTCTTGCCTTGACTCTATCTCTCCATTTATTTTATTTCCCAGATTCCCGTTTAGCATATTGTGGTCATCGTTTGATGGGATATCTGCATTGTCGATTTTATGCCCATTGCTTTCGGAGCCAGCTTTCAGCATCTCCTTTTTTTGCCTTCTCTTTTTTCCATCTTCTAGAGCTTCTTCCCGTTTAGCAGCCCCAAGTTCCTGCCGCTGTTCAATCAACACATCCAACTTTTCCCTGAAAATTGCAGTTTCAAGAACTTGATTGACCAACTCACATAAGATTTCTAATTTAGCATTGGCATCTACAAGGCCATAATGTCCCCGTCTTATGGTTGCTTCATAGTTCCGTAATTGAGGAATATTGATCATTTCCAGAAAATCGCATAAATATTTGCTCCAAGTAACCATTGTAATCTGAAAATAAAAAATGAATGAGATAGTCAGTAATAGGATTTAACTTAAACTAACCAAGTCACAAGATACCAGATAGCAACAAGATTCAACTGGAAAAAGCCGTGTCATGAAATCTGGACAGCTTTTAAGTGATGAGACTAAGAGACTACCAAAAAGAATTATGTATAAGTTAGATGGTAACCTTCTGCAACTTTCGACTCTCTACAGCTGAAGTGTATTCACCATCATCATCGATAAGAACTCGAAAAAGTGCAGCATGAGATTCCACAAGGAGCACATTGCTATCCTTATTGCAGATTGCATTTTCAAAATCTTCCAAAGAGTAGGGCCACAAGTTTAACTGTTTACCAAAAGAATTACAAAAATCCCAAACCATTAAGAGATCCCCTACACAGTGCATTGGAACATTGAAGTCTCTTGATGGAGAAGGACGATCAGTGAACACAGGGTCGTCTGGACTAGGCTTCACCAATAGATCATCAATGGGATATTTGACCGGTATATCCTTGTATTCTCCATTTTCTGGAAAATTTGAAAACAGCCTTTTTTAAATAAAACTAAATCACAAGTTTTCAACAATGGGGTTCTAAAAATAAAATATTATGTGGCATGAAAGCTCTGTGTTGCAAAAGATCTAACCAGGTTTTTATTTATCAAAAACAACAGATTTCACCAGGCAGGTGTAATATCCAAGCCATAAGAGAAAATGTTTTTCAATTAGATACACAACAAAAAGAGATGTGCTTCTCGTTCTACATGGCATACAATTCCAATGAGAGGAAAGTAGGAAATAAATTTCAAAAAAGAATTTGATCAGAAAACAACTCAAAGAGATAAAATCATTAAACCAAGAAGCCAATAATTGCTTCAATTTCTGAACTATACCTTTTGCTTGAGAAGAACAGTTGACTAGTGTCCCGTCCAACTTCCTTTTGCGTTTATCAGCTTCTTCCATTGATTCCTGACCAAGAGAAATTTGAGATAGAAAATAATGTCATGAAAATCATTCAAAAAAATATCAAATAAATCACTGAAACCCTAAATTATCATATCCCCTTTATTATTATTTTAAATTAAATGTTGTCAAAATCGAAATCTTGCATAAGATCGGGAGGGGGTAGCAAGATTGCAACCACGATCGTGAAATCATACCCAATTAATTGCGTAGGATCTGGACGAGGCAGTGACAAGATTACAACCACACCCACACACAGACAGACACACGCACAAACACGCACATATACATACATATATATGTATATAGTTGGGCCTACGTGGATAGAACTCAGCCCAAACCAATGTAATATAGTTGGGAAATATGAAAATTAATTCATTATTCTTTTCTTAATCTAATTGGGCTTACGTGGATAGAACTCGGCCGAAACCCAAATTTTTTTTAAAAAAAAAAACAGTAAACAATAATTAGAAAGAAAATGAAGGGGAAAAAATGACTCTCTCGCGTGACCTGCCATAACCATTACCCCTAATACAGAACAAATAAACTAACCCTAATTTTCTTTTCTCCTGGATGCTTATTTCCATGATGACAACCATAAGCGATTTTGCTTTGATCTTGCTACGATTTTTCTCAAAACACAATCGTGTTCATTATTCAGATCGGAGGGGGCGAGCGACATCAAAAAATCGTACGATCATGCGCTTTAAAATTAAATTGCAATCTTGATAACATTGACTATATCCATATGTAAATTATTCTTTTATATTAATGCATAAAAGAAACAGAAGCAGCATATTTCCCTTTCATATACCTCATTATTCCTTTTCTTGGAGCAAATTATAAGCCCGTCTTTGAAAAAAACCTTTCCTCTTAACTCCTCAGGAACATCAGTTGAAATACCGTGCTTTTGTGCCAGTTTGTCATGTAAAACCCAAGGGGCATTTCGATAAGTAGATTCCCGGATAAAAGATTTCAGAAGATTTCTACTAAAAAGCGGCTTCTTTTGCACCAAATCTTCGGCATTGACTTCTGTTTTTTCACTTATATTCTTGTTTTTATCAAGCCAAGCTACCTCATAACGGAATTTGTCGACTCCTTCCTGGACGACTTTTAATATTTTGCATGGACATACACCGTCATCTTTTTTCCCGTACAATTCGGCACCAGCATACAAACGCTCCTGCAATTTTTCAGCAATAGAATCTGCTAGCTCCTTCAAAGGGAGCATACCTGCAATAACAAAATATCACTAATCAATCCAGTAAACAGTGAAAAATAACACAGGCATTCTGATGAAAAGCAATGTAAATGTATAATTGAGAAGCTGGCATATGACTCCAGAACATTTGCATGTAGCAATTCATAAACAGGCATGATTATTGTCATTTCCAGTTCCTGAAACATTTCCTTTATTATTTTTCCTAATTTTTTACAAATGATAACTCCAGAACCACTTCAATTTGATCTCTGCAAGTACTGCAGCATTATTACTCTCATTTATACAATATAATAAATGAACATATAAATGTATCTCAGATAAAGGCAATTTAACAAAGGTAAACACTGGTGATTTCAATGACTTGTTTAAAATAACAAAAGCCCATCAATTCATAAAATGGTTTAGAAAACACCGTTGTTTGTTGTACAGCATTTTATGAGCAAACTGGGACCTTCAGTAACTGACAGTTGAAGCTATATATCAAGACTGAAATTCTATTTCTCTCAATATCAACAGAAGCAGACTTATAATCGTTACAGTGATTATCCTGGTAGATTGTATAACTTATTTGACCAGGTTCACAGTAATCTATTAATGTCTAATGATACATTGTATAACTTATTTGACCAGGTTCACAGTAACCTATTAATGTCTAATGAAATCAGACAAATAGCATCTAGTTAGCCATAGCCAAGTCATCTTCAATCTAGTCCATAAACATGAATAATCAGTAAACACGATACCCAGCATATCAATTTATATAAACCCATTTGGAGGAAAACCATATGTTGCAAATTGAAGATTGTGCCGACTGTTGAATAAAAATTTAACACTTGGGGGACTGTTTGGTTTCAAAAATGGCATATGTTTGATTGCACGTCTAATTGTAGAATAGTCACCGTCACCATGTTTTCACTTTGTCTCCTGTTTAGAAATGTTTTTAGAAGAAACAATGAAAACAAAAAAGTTGTATTCATTATTTTCTGAACAAATCTTTTGGAAACATGAAATGAAACAGATGAAAACAAGGTGGCAATTTTGTAATTAAAAGTGAAAATATAAAATGTTTTCTCACACTAGACAGGCCCTTCGTCTAAACTCTATGGCAGACCCTAGACAATCACCCATAAAAACTAAATATGAACCCAAAGCATCAGTGCAGTGCATAAGTCTAAAGGCTACGCCATCGCCCTTTTGAATACCATTGTTGGATCAAAATAAAATCATTTCTCATCATGTAGGAATAAACAGAAGTGTTATCCATTGATGCAATTTCATATCCATCCATGTGTTTTGAAACAGCCATTTATATACAGAATATTAAACATCCACATTAACTACCACACATAAAGTCTGGATGTAACAAGTATCAGAATTCAACAATTGCAGGCAACTATATAATTACTCAAGCAGAACAAAAAGAAATGATATATAACATCAAAATAAATTTTGTCAGCTCAGAAGAGAGTAGTTCTTACTGTACTGAATGATCCTTAAAGCAGGAGTTGTAAATTCTTTAGGAAACTGTAGGAATTTCTCAGTAGCTCGTTGTTCTGACACCAAAGCCTCTTCATAAGTCAAGCCAGTTTTCCCAGTGGCCTTACATGCCCAAACCCTCTGACGGTATAGATTCAAACGGTTCAAGTAATCTCTGTTTTGTGTTAAGTTGGACCAGCCATATCCTCTCCTTTTCTAGGACGAAGTATGAAATGCAAAAGGAATATAGTATTATCATTGAATTTTACAATAAGTGGGCAAAGATGCTAAACTACCCAAATTAATCCAATTTCTAACCACATTCAAGTTACAGACAGTTAAAGCAGTAATGCCAAAAACAAATGAAATGAAAAATAGATGACTATAAAGGATACTGATAATCACGAAATATTTCTTTTGTAAATCGAACTTGGTAAACATGCTCATCTGGCTTCAAATCCTGAGGAGGCTCAGTCAAGGCAAAAGGCGTCCTCCTTAAAAGAGGCATTGAGAAAGAATCTCAGTTACTGTCAGATAGAAACATGCACCCTGCATTGAAAATTCAACAGAACATAAAATTTTAAGTCGTAAGATACTATAATTTTGATTTTAACAGTTCCACACCATTTACCAACATAAAAAATCTAACCAGAACACAGAAGACACTTGAATGTGAATCATTTTCTAACTCAGCGCTGAAGTTAACTTCAACTAACTGAGCTATTCTAAGAAAATCATAACATATATAAATTTCAACTCAAAGAAAAATGGAAAAAGTAAGTAGTCCCTATTGTTTTCTATTTGGTCACCTTTAAAAATCACTGTAAGTTAACCAAAGGAAAATGAAAATCTAGTTTAACTAAAAATTAATCAGATAATCTCCCTAGCTGAAACATGTTATGAATCGCATCGCAATCTCACGCAATTCGAATCATCATTTAACTAAGCTAAGTGTCTCTGAAGCAAAACCCTAAAAAAAATTCCCCATAAACAAACAATGAAAAGTAACCACCAAATACAAAGATCATTTGCAACAATACTGAATAACACAATCATGAAAAATCAATTCAAAAACAAATGCACTAACCTAAAAATGCAACCCAATGTTCATACAAAAAAAACCCAGTACTGTATCAAACACCAAAGAAAAACGGAAAAAACACAATTAAAAATACATTTAATTCATTATTTTTCAATAAATGCATACTACAGTACATTGAAAACAAAAACTTCAACATCACAGTGTAACAATACAAAGCCCTAATACAATAGAACAAAAGCAAACCCTAAAATGCAACCCTATTGAAGATCTTGTAACGCGTAAAAAAACGAGTAAAGAAATATGCTACCGCCGCTACGTATACGGTGCTCCGGCGCTAAATAAACAATCGACGAAGAGGATGAATTCGGTTAACTACATTCGTTAGAAAAATCGAAACGGAAAATGGAAAAAAAATAAAGAAATCGGCGATAGCATAAAAAAAGGGTTCCCGCCAGAACTAAAATGGTAACTAACAGTTGAAAAGAAAAACGAAAAAGTGATGCAGTGAGAAATAGCGTGTGTGCTACAGAGAGAGTTGTGTGAGATAGAGAGAGAAAACGCCATAGAGAGAGAGAGAGGATCTTACAGTGAAGAAGTTGTTGAATGCGTGGTGAAGAGAAATGCGTGTTGGTTTTGTTGTGTGTATATATATTTTCTGAGTTTTGAAGTGAAGAAGTTTTTCGCTTTTATCTCCCTCCTTCTGTTTGGGAAAAAAAGTACTACACAATATTTTTATTTCTTTTTTAATTAAATATTGTGTAAAAAATAAGTTTTTTTTTAAGAATTTAATTGTTGTGCATTGTCAGTGTAATACTTTTTTACACATACATCCAATAATATACCAACACATCATGTATTATGTTTAAAAACACATGATGTGTCACATTCATTAAATGATGTGGCAACACAACATTGGATGCATGTGCAAAAAAACTTTACACTGACGGTGCACAACAATTAAACTCTTTTTTTAAATAGAAATTATATTAAAGAATGTGCAAATTATTATGGTATGTCGTGGCCTTAACCTCCTGCTCATACGTGTCTATTCACATTTTGTCACACCTTTCTTTGCTCTCCTCTAAAATGCAACAAGGCCTTCATGGGTTTTTTTTTTTTACTAAGGCCTTCATGGTTATATTACTCTATTTGAATATATTTATAAGATGTTTTCACTTTTTTATTTGTTTTAATATAAAATTTAACATTTATATTCTTATGTTGGAGGTTCTTTTGAAAGAAGGTTAGATTCTTGGGAAAGTATATAAATATATTAATTTAAGGAGAAGAATTGTGTTGTTGGATTTTTGTTTTTGAGGGTGATCTACGAGTTGAAAGTGTGGAAGGATGTGGTAATAGCGAAGTATGACGAGCATATTGTGGGTGATGTGAGGCCGAAAGATGAAGTGGTTTGTAGTGTGACATTGTTGTGGTGGAAAGATATTTGTTCATTCAATGTTGAGTGTAAATGTTCAGTTTTGCTACTTCAAAAAAAAATGTGAGTTAGGAGAAAAATGTGGTTCATAAACAACATTTGGATATGAGGATAGTTTTCTTGTTTGTTTAGTATGTAAGAGCAAAATGATAACATGGTGGGGGTGATCATTGGCATTGGGGGTTTATTTGGAGTAGATAGTCTTTCAGGTCGGAGGAGGGGCCATATCAACATTTTTTTGTCATTAATTGATGGGGTGCATCAATTAGTTGAGACCAACAAATAAATATGGACTTCAGACAACTAGGGCGAGTTTATGGTGAAGTCCACTTATTTTTTGTCGATAATATTTTGCTTCTTCAATCAAAGAGGTCGACTACAAAGCTTTAGGTGTTTTGAAATTTTGGTTAAGCAATACATTGTTCATAGCGTGTGCTTTCTCTTGGCAACGACTACGTTGGAAGGGAGTTCTACAACATTTTGATTCAACAAATTGCCAATTGCGTGGTTTGATGGCGGAAAACTCCACCAATCTATTTTTTATAGTGTGTTTTTGCTTTGTTAACTTGGCACACAATTGCTCATTAACTTGGGGTGATTTTAAATATTCTCCCTAATCTTTTAATAACTTTCACTTCCTTAATCAAATGTGTTGATATGGGTGTCTGTGGCGCTGGTTGGATCGTTTTTTACTTGTGATTGTGACGGTAAATCAAATGATGTAGTAATATAGGGTCAGTTTGTTTCGATTTTTTTTTAAAAAAGACCATTTAAAAAATATATTCAATTTTTTTTTGGGTACATATATATTCTATTATTTTAATAGTGTCATCTTTAACTTCAAAATAAAAAGTTAATATTATGTGAAAAAAATCAAATGCTTCGTGTGAAATGGACCAGGGGAACAAACAAAACACAGCACTTGGGCTTTTTAGCCCTCTTTGAAAAGGGGAAAACCGGAAAACACACAACACTTGTCTCATGTTTCCCCCAAAATTCAAGCTGGAGCAGAAGTTAAAATTTTCTTTGGCAGGTTTTTTCATTAATTTCTGTGTGGAGTTGATTGTAATTTTCAAACTTGTAGCCCCGTTTGGCCCGACTTATTTACTATTTTTCTACTTCTTTTTAAACAAAGTAGAGAAGTAAAAAATTGCTTTTGACTTTATTTCTACGTAAAAGAAATAGACAAATAAAGTAAAAAAATAGAAAACAAGGAGAAATAGGGTTAAACATAATACTTATCTAATTCGTTTAAAGAGAAGTTGAAAAGTAGAAAATAAGTCGGGCCAAACGGGGCCTAAACCATGAATTTAGTTTTCAAATTATTACTATTATTTTTAATTCAATTCATAAGTTATGTATTATAATAAGTGATTTTTTTTTTGGTCAAGTAGCCTAATGGCTAGAAAATTCACCTTAAAGGTGAATAAGTGGAGTGTCTCCTGCACATATCATGCGATATCCCTACCAATTGGGCTAAACTTGCGGGGATTATAATAAAGTGATATTTATATAAGCTAAATGTGTTTTTTATACTCTTTTCAATATACCAATTTTTATTTTTAATCTTCTTTTAAAAAAATTCGAATTTTGATCCATCTATTTTTATTTTTTTTTGTAAAATTTTAGAGTCTTTTTTTTTAATAAAAATCAACCTCTCATAATTAAAGGACTATAGTATGTACATAGTGCAGACCCCACAACATAATTGAAGGATTAATTTCAATATAGTGCAGATCCAATCAATGTCAATTTTGGTGCCGTCAACGCTACAAATCCGGGGGCATGAACATTCCAGACACTTCAATATAGTTATATTTGTAGGCTTATGCAATTTTCTGTTTTATGCTATTAACATGGATACCGTGAGTTTGTTTGCATATTTATCTTTTATGTTCTAGTAAACAAAAATATTAAAATATAATAATGTAAAGTATTAGCATGAACAAATCAATTACTTGAATGACAAAAAATACTCAAGTATTTGATAATAGCATAAAAAAATATTAATAAATAATAATATGTACATTTAAGAATCACTTAAATATTGTTACCGTGAACTTAACTCATTTGATAGGAAAATAGTTGGAGTTCGAACTCTGATAAACTCACTTATCAATCTTAAGGATAGAATTTTATAGCCATTTTACAACCTGACAAAAGAATCACCTAAACATTTATTTAAAAATATCACCATCTTTTTAATCGGGAAAAAAAAATTCATTCATAAAAGCGTAGCAATATAAGATAAAATCAACCGTATGGATGCTAGCATAAAAAAATTTCATTAAAAAAAATAGAAAATTAGTCTGTCAACTTATTTAAAAGTTTAGTTAATTTTCTACTAGTATTTTAGGACAATTATAAATTGGATAAAGCTTGTTGGATAATAACTTTTGTTATTGGGCTTTTATGGTAGTTAAGTTAGGCTGTGTTTGGGAAGACCATAAAACTAGCTTATAGTTTATAGTTGTTAGCTTATAAGTTAAAAACTCTATTTGGTAACGGTTATTTTGTGATGAGCTTATAGCTTATTTTACTAACTTATAGCTTATTTTCAAACGCTATTTCAAGTAGCTTATAACTTTTAGCTTATAGCTTATCATATTTTGTTCCATATTTGCCCTTACTATATTAACTAAAACCCATTTTTATCTCTATAATTTATTATTATTTAAAATAATATAATTATACTCTTAATAATTAGTATAAAAGTCAAAATATTACATTCTGAGAAAAAAGAATATTTTTGTATCTTTTTGACTAAACAATTTTTGTATCTTAAACAGCCATGAAATATCTTAAGAGGTATGTCAGCATTTGTCATAAATAATTTGAAAGATGGAGTAAATAAAATCTTGCAATTGCATAGTAGGCGCTTAGAATGAAGATTATAGGGTGGCGTCGGTGATTAAGGTTAACAGAGTAGTACTGCGCGTGGATGTAGAGTAGTATTGTGATTTGTGAGTATAGTATAATATAAGACAAGAAAACACGTGGAAATACTATCAAACAAAGAAAGATTTGTACCATTATTACCATCATGGCGTGAGTGCCCGAATGAATGAAATTAACATCTCTCTCTCAACACAAACATAAACAAACTTCCCTCTGCACTCTGCTGCTCCTCCTCAACAATACACACATCCGTCATTTCCGAATAAGGCCGTGCGACTCCTTTTTGCCCTCTCTCTCTCTCATGACTGTTCATTTCCCCTAACTAATTAAAGAGATGCTTCTTTCACCACTTCACTCTCCGGCAACTCTACCTCGCCGGTAAACACATTATTACTCTCAAACAATGCAAGACACTCTCCTCACTCTCCCTCTCCCTCACCAACACAACAACAACATCCACCTTAATAACCCCAAAAACAAAACACACAACAAACCCACACCACTTTCCGACAACAACCACCTCGTACTCCTACCACCACCACCTCGAACCTCATCTCGCCGAATAAACCCAGCTCCTTCCTCCTCCACTTCAGCAACAGAGAACAAGCCTCTCCCTAACGGCGACATCTACACCGGAGACTTACTAAAAAACGCACCTCACGGCACCGGAAAATACATCTGGTCAGACGGATGCATTTACGAAGGTAACTGGAAAAAGGGGAAAGCCTGTGGTAAAGGAAGATTCTCCTGGCCATCTGGAGCTACCTACGAAGGTGATTTCAAGTCGGGTCGAATGGAAGGGTTCGGGTCATTTGTTGGTGTCGATGGAGATATGTACAGAGGAACTTGGTTTGCTGATAGGAAAACTGGGTTTGGTGAGAAACGTTATGGGAATGGTGATGTTTATGAAGGATGGTGGAGGTGTAACTTACAAGATGGTGAAGGGAGGTATGTTTGGAAAAATGGGAATGAATATGTTGGAGAATGGAAAAATGGTGCTATTTGGGGTAAAGGGGTTTTGGTTTGGGCTAATGGGAATCGTTATGAAGGGTATTGGGAAAATGGGGTTCCTAAAGGGAATGGTGTTTTTACTTGGGGTGGTCAAAATTTTGTGAATCAAGAAGAGAAACAGTGTGAGATGATGATGGCTAGGAAGAGGTCTTCTGTCGATGGTTGTTCAAAGGGTGTTGGTTTTCCTAGGATTTGTATTTGGGAACTTGATGGTGAAGCTGGGGATATAACTTGTGAAATTGTTGATAATGTGGATGCTTCTGTGTTTTATAAAGATGGTAGTGAATCTGAAAATAGTGGTGAAAGTTGTGGTGTTTTGTATAAGAGTCCTTGTTGGTCTCTTGATGGTGAGGTCAAGAAGCCTGGTCAAATTGTGTCTAAGGGACATAAGAATTATGATCTTATGATCAGTCTTCAACTGGGTATTAGGTATTGCTTTTTACTTGCTTCTGTATTTGTTAGCTATTAAGCACACACACAAGCACCGAACACGACACTGATAATAATTGGTAGTAATGATTTAGCAAAGTGAAACTAATTGAATGTAATGAGATTTGTCGGTATCACGCCATGTATCTGAAATGTCAGTGATACCTAGTTTGTCGAACATAATAATAAGACATGTTGATGTTGAGGTGTTATTGTTTTTTTGCTTATAGATACACTGTTGGCAAGTATGTTCCTATTGTGAGAGAGCTTAGGCCAGGGGATTTTGATCCAAAGGAGAAGTTTTGGACTAGATTGCCATTGGAAGGGTCCAAGTTTGGACCTCAACATCAATCAGTGGACTTCAGGTGGAAAGACTATTGTCCCATGGTTTTCAGGTATTAACAATTTTCTTCAGTTTTATTTATTGGCTTTAATTTTTTGATCCTTTTTACTTCTATGTAAAGAATGATTGTTTGTGTATGTTATATACTAATAGTGACTATATTTGGTTGCTACTTTTTTGTTGGTGGGTTGGTTGGATATTTAGACATCTAAGGGAATTATTTGCCATAGATCCTGCGGATTACATGCTTGCCATTTGTGGAAGTGATTCACTAAGAGAGATGTCTTCTCCTGGCAAAAGTGGAAGCATCTTTTACCTCACTCAAGATGACCGATTCATAATCAAGACTGTGAAGAAATCTGAAGTCAAGGTTTGTTGTTTTTGTTTTTTGCTTTATTGCATTAATTAGTTTGAAGATAATTTAATTTTGAATTGTATAAAGTTTGATGAAGTTTCGCTTTCGCTCTGGTCATGATTAGTTGGTGTTTGTATCAGGTGCTTATTAGGATGCTTCAAAGTTACTACCAACATGTTTGTAAGTACAAGAACTCTTTGGTAACAGCATTCTTGGGGGCACATTGTGTCAAACCGGTTGGAGGTCAAAAGGTATGATTTGATAATTTGAAAACTGAGTTTTGCTGCAATTAAAGCAATTTATCATCCTAAATCTAAGTCAAAATATAATGAAAATGTGTAATGCTGTGGGAAAAAAAAACAGATCCGGTTTATTGTGATGGGCAATGTGTTTTGTTCGGAGTATCGAATCCATAAAAGGTTTGATCTCAAAGGTTCTTCTCATGGTCGAATCACGGATAAACCTCGGGAGGAGATTGATGAGACTACAACTCTCAAAGACCTTGATCTTGATTTGGCCTTTCGCCTAGAACAGTCTTGGTTTCAAGAGCTTAAATGGTATGGAACTTACCTAGTTGAACATTTCTTCTTCTTACCTTTTTATCATTTTTCATGTTGTTCTTATGGAGTTGGTATTGTGTGTAATGGTTTATACTCAGGCAACTTGATAGAGATTGCGAGTTTCTGGAAGCTGAGGGAATCATGGATTATAGTCTTTTAATTGGCCTTCATTTCCGCAATGATTACTCGGTTGATGAAATGGAAAGTTCACCGTGTGGTAACCAGTCGGGTATTTGTTTTATTTCCCTTATGTGTTCTTTCTCTTTTAAAATGTTGAAATCCCTAAGGGATGTGAAATCTTATGGATTATAAATTTAGCAGGCAAGAGAGACATGCATGCTGGTGATGATATGCACATACCCCGGTACGCTCTTTTCTCTTTATTCTTATTTAAGACTGTTCTCAATCTCCTTGCACTTTTCATTCATTATTATTCAATATAAGACAACGTTTTTAGATATAGAAATTTTCATTATTAATGGAAATTTCGACCTGGCAAGCATTTCATTGTACAAATGTAGTCGAATAGAACAATCTGGATTATTTCAATCACACACCAGTTGTTAGTTACCAAGTGTTACACTACCTATAAAGCACTAGACACGACACTGACACGTTAAAACTGGTAATAATTTGAGAAATAGAAGCAATCTAATGTAATCACACGTGTCAGTGTCAGGTCCGTGCTATATACATGTTACCACTAGTGAGATGTTTTATAGGAGGGTAGCATTTTTTGCTTTAACACCAGTATCTTGTTTGCATCCGTTGGTGGGAATTGCTTTCCCTTCTATGCATGGGCCATACCCTTGCAGTTTATTGCACATGGACCCGGGTCTAAGACAAACAGAGAGGCTGAACTGCTTTTTCTGTTTTAAAATGCCACTATGGCCCATGCTCAGACAAAGTGCCAAGAGGTTTATGGTCTTGAACTAACAAATCACTGGGTAGTAATGAATAAGAGTTATACTATTTGCCATTCTCTAGTCCTATCTATAATAACTTAGAAGATTTATTGAACTCTTCAAGAGTATGATCCCTATGTTTGAGGATAGCTGCATAGAGATGCACCGAAAGTGACTTAAGTTGTACTCACATAATTGGTGGATGATGTGTTGACATTTTGAAACAAATGCTGGTGGGGTCATTTTGATTTTCTAGGTAATGCAAAATGCTAGCTGACTGGGATTTGGTGAATCATTGGTGTTTTCTATGACTTGAAACTTGGGAGATAATATTACTATTAGTAGAATGAACCCGAATTTCCTACATTTAGAAAACCACACATTTACACACATTAATTGATTTCGGCCATCGATATGAGATTGGTTAGTTCAGACATATTCGCTCAATCATTTTTAAATAATCTTTACCATTGATTTGAAATCGTATGGCCACGATTAATAAGTGTGTCACATATACTGCACGGAATCCAAATCTTCATTAACGGAAAGATCCTTTCAATGTAGTTAGGATGTAGTATTTAGTAGTTTAGATCTTAATTATACAAAAACTTGATCCGTAATTGTGATTCTTGATATTTCAGGGGACCTCTAATCCGGCTAGGAATGAACATGCCTGCAAGAGCTGTGAGAGTGTGCAGTGGAAGTAGCAACAATTCAACTCCATCTTCAGAGAGTAGTAGTGAGATCTCTGATGTAATCCTCTACTTTGGTATCATTGACATTCTCCAAGACTATGATATTAGCAAAAGAATAGAACATGCTTACAAGTCACTACAAGTAGATTCCACTTCCATCTCGGCCGTTGATCCTAAATTATACTCTAAAAGGTTTAGAGATTTCATACACAGAATCTTTGTAGAGGACAAATGACACATGTTTGGACAAAAATGAACCAGGACCAATTCAATGACATGCTTAGGTGATACCCCCTATGCAAGAAAGTAAATGTTCCCAACATATCTTATTGGCATCAAATTAAATCCATAAGATTATTAGAGAGTATATAATGGTTGTTGATGGCTAAATTTTTCTAATAGCCATTTCAAGTATTATAATGGGTGGGGTGAGAAAAACTGAGACACCACTTATGTCAATGTTTTTCCTTTTGTAGTGGGAAGTGGTTGTCACAATAGCTTATGCATATGATTAGTTTTTTGTTTTGTTTTTAATTGCTTATGTTATGTATATGAATCCATTGTGGGGTGTGGAGAAAAGGGGGTATAGGGAATGGAATGAAGATTCAAATTGATTAGGAATATAAATGTAGAGAGAGAGAATTGAATGAATTGAACATACTACTATGCTTTTGTTGGAGAATTCAAAAAAAGATGGTTTTAGCTGTTGAACAAGAAAGAAAAAGTTGACATAGGGGACCCAAGTTTGTCCCTCAATGTCTCTCTAATGTGCTTTTCAAACTTCTTTAATTTTTTGTTCCACTTTTGAAGTGAGTATATATATGACATAAAAAGAAGAGAAAGGTAGAAGAAAAAAAGAGGTATTGTTTGGTTGTTTTATTTGTTTAGTATTTTTGTCTATCCTTTGTCATGTTACGAAACAAACCATGAAACCAAGTTTGAAAAAGTAGAATACACCCTTCCCTTCCTAGCTTACTATTTTTATGTCCCTTTTTTCTTCTTTTGAACAATGGTAAGACCAAGAACCGAATAAAACGACAAAGCTAACACGTCAATGTGGACCAAATGAAGCATTGATAGATACTTATGCATGTTATGCCTCAGAAATTTAAATATTGAAAAAAAATTATGGAACTTGTTAGAGACTTCTGACCTTCACTGATCAACAACAAGAAGTAGTATTCCGGTAGAAAAGTCAGTCACCAAGCCGTATTCCAGTAGAAAAGACTCGAGATATGAAAACTGAAAGGCCCACATACCCAAAAAATAATTGTGATACTAGTAAATCAAAATATGCGGATTTGATGCTGTACAAAAAGCACGCGGTTTCATGCAATAGTGTATCATGACCGTCCGATCATGATTGAATGCAGTAAAAAGCAACTACTTTAGATATGATCCGTTGGATGGTGATCGGACGGTCAGGATGCACTACTGCGTGAAATTGCGTGCTTTTTTTACATCACCAAATCCAAAATATGATGCTTGTAATGTGCAATAGTGAAAGATGTGGGACCTAAATTTACTGCAGTTTCACATTGTAATCGATCATGACCGTTGATTTGAGATCAGGCGGTTAAATTTAAAATGCAATTTTATAAAGCAAAATGATCTCATCTGTTGGGATGCTGTAACTGCAGGAAATCTGATTCTAAAAATGTGTTGTACCATGCAAAACTTTTGTTTACCGTTGCATCAAACGGTTCCACCATGGCTTTGTCTAATACATAAGTAAAATGGTCTTGCAACTTGCATTATACATAAATGTGAATAATAAATCATGATCACATTATATCTCATTTGATCTAATATGCGAAATAAGAGGGGCTAAGCGTAAGAGTAGCATTGTTGTGCATCGACTTCAATAAAAGAAGCAACACTTTGGAGCTAGATTCACAAATAATACCCTTATGCACAATATTTTGGAGTGTGTCTATATAGGTTTGGGGTGATCGGTCCCAATAACCAATATCAATCTCAACCCGCGCAAGTTTGGATCTTACCTGGATCAACTCATTCAAATGTGAAGTTGTTTGGTTTGGATGCTCAGGTAACCGATTTACGATTTCAAATTCATGAACCATAATTATTAAAAAACAAATATGATTTTAAAATTTGTTGTTAATATAATTTAAGAATTTTATACATGTTGATTTAAAAATATTTCAATTTAATTCAAGTTTTAAAATTTTCAATTGTAAAATTTAATCGAAATATTGGGAAAAATATTGGAATTTTCATGAAAAATGCTTTCATTTAATTAATTTTTATTGGATGCACTAGATTGGATAGGTTTGTTTTGACGTAAAAAACACGAGTTTTAAACTATCAAAATCAATATCGTTTGATTGATTTAAACTCGATCCAATGACAATAGACACCCCTTTTTGAAGTTTGATCCGGCCTCTCTATTTTCTTTCCTTCTTTTTTCTTCTTCTATTCCTCTAGTCAATTTTCATATCAAATTTACAGCAAATATATTTGAGAGAAAACGAATACGCACCGATAGTACAAACCAATTTTACACCGTTAATCAATAATAATTGAGGATGCTATATCTCACGAAAATTTATATCACGATTGCATCCCAAATTTAGTTTAACCAATTAAAACTCTCCTTGGGGCCGGAAAAAACAAAGGTGGGTATATAGTAAGGAAAATTCTATGGTGAAGTCTTGTTTTTGACTTCTTTGGTGAAGTCACTAGTTTAACCAATGAGAAAACAGTATTGACTTAGTCAATGCTACATAGAGTTATATGGTGCACATCATTTAGTGTGTACTCTATGTACCCTCATAACTACTATTATTTGCAACTAAGTCCCTGAAATATTTAATTCATTCAATATATTATTTTTTTTAACTTGTAATTTTTATAGTTATTATCATTGCACGTTAAAATAATAAAAATGAAAAACACATTCATCTTCTTCACTCATCTTGAGATTTAGACCCAGAAACATACATCGGTGCCTTTCCTGAAACATTTGTCCATCATCTCCTTCCAACTCACAGGTGCTTCTCCTCTTTTTCTCGCTGTCGTCGCCACTCTTTGGCCACTCCAGCGGCGGTTCCGTCATCCTCCAACAGTAAGCACGATGAAATAGCAAAGTGACGAAAAATGAAATAGAAACGACGTGATGATGTGTGGAGCAATAAGAATGAAGAACGCCGCCGATTGAAAAATTTAATTTTTTAATTTTAATTTTTGTTTAGACCATTTGAATCAAAATTAAAGTTATGGATGTATTGTAAATGGTTCTTGTGATGTTTTTGGGTGATTAATTGTTATGTTCAACGTTTAAATGACCTGAAACCATCGGATTTCACAGTAATATTGCGGGTCTAAACCGGGTTGAAGTGACCCGGCTGAAGGTTGAAGATGATGGTATAAGACTTTTTTTTCATAATCTAGAAGTTATAAGACTTAATTAATTATAAATATAAAAAATTGTTTTTTTTTACGCTATAAAAAAATTGCTCTAATATATATTACCATTTAGAGTGATTTTTTTTGTTAAATAATATATAGAGTAAATTATAAATCTTGCACACACAAAAAAAAAGAAGAAGAGTGAATATAAATCTATTATAAAAAAAGAAGAGTGAATTATAAATCTTGCACAAAAAAGAAGGGTGAATTAAGAATAAATTTTTACTTAAGCTCTCGTTTGCAACTACTGTTGTAGTGTTATTCTAAAAATATTTATATACAACCTTTTATACTTTATTGCTTTCAAAATATATTCTAGAATTCATTATAAAAGATTTTCAAAAAATATATTCTAGAAATTAATTGACCAAGCAATTTTTTCCTTCCATTTTTCGTTTTTAAAACTTTATTTAGAAATAGACTTACCAAACGTATTTTTGAAAATTTTGTTCTTAAACCAACTTCTAAAAATTATTTATAAAATTGTTTTTAAAAAATAAAAAGCAAAATACAATTATAAAAATAAAATAAAAAGCAAAATACAATCAAATATGTTTTAGAGGTCTGATTTTTACTTGTTAAGATCCACAAATTATGGCATTTATGAGTAATTAATTGGCTTAATGAACATAGCTAAACAGTTTCTAAAACCAATTAATGTGATTGCAAAGGCAAAAAAAAAACTAATTTTTAGGGTTTCCCAAAATTGGGTCGTGATTTTCAGAAATGGGCCGCGAACCCGACCCGGACACCCGAAATTTCGGGTTTATGACAGACTCGCGCCAGAACGACCAATTCCACCGCTGTAATGGTAGAAATAAGAACCTTTGGTTTTGGCAATGACTTGCCTCTTCAGAAAAGATGAAGAAGAAGATCTAAACAAACCAATAATTTGGATGAGAAAATTAAACAATCAACACAAAACAATTAACCAAAAAAAAAAAGGCATAAGAGAATATAAAAATCAAAGATCAAACTCAGAAATCAAAATAAGCTTGACACAAAACCCCAAAATATAAAACCCAATTTGTCGTTGTTATTAAGAATTTTTATCTGCCTGTAGTTCTTTAATGGAGGTTAAGAAATTTTGAGGAGTTCATGAAGTCACAATTAATTTTGGGGACATGAACATTTGTTTCTAGGTTTGAGAAAGTGTAAATAATAAAGGATGAAAATGGTGATGATTTATTGATTTTGGTTGGTGATGTGATGATGATGATGGATGAGGTGAGTTCGGTGATAAAATGACGTGAATACTAGTTTCTTAGTTTTTGGAAATCTGATATTTTTTTGTTGGTAAGTTTGGCAATATGATTTAAATCCAAATTAATAAAATAAATATTAATTATTAAAATAATTCTATATAATAAAAGGACATAAGTAAAAGTTTTAAAGGGTTCACCATGGACTTGTGCTGATATGGCATAAACTGATATTCTATTGGTCAATTAAAGTGACTTTACCAATAAAGTCCAAAGTATGACTTCACCACAGAATCTCCCATATAGTAATAATATTATGGTTATAGCCAATTAAAATTCTATTAAGCATGAAAACATGCGTTCGTGATGAGTTCTTCGGTTATTCTTCGCCACATATCATTTTCCGTAATAATTTTATATTTCACCAAATTACTTCACTCCACCCAACTTTATATGACATAAAAATTAACTTACACTAAATGTCCGTAACCATTAAACTCAATATTTTTGTTGAAAAACCCATGTGTTATAATGAGTTTGGGTAGGATGGAAGTAGGAAAGATTCCCTGCCCCCCAATCCAATTTTACCCTTGAATAAAAATTTCATAACGTATTTTCCAAAGTTTATTATTCAAGGCAAAAAAATATTCAAAAAACACGTTTCAAAGATTTTTCGCAAAGGCAAAAATGAAAATTCATGAAGGAGAAAAAATGTGTGGAGGGAGAGCGGGGATGGGGGAAGATAATTTTTCTGAAAGTAGTCTCGTTTGGGTAATGTAACATGAACTAGTTGGGCCAATCAACACACTGTGGCGAAAGACGAATATGGGGGTAGAATGAAGTTATGCATAAAAAAGGAGATGTTTAAAGTAGTTTGGTGCTGTTGAATATATGGAGGGGTGTTTTAAAAGTTATACCATGATATTTTACTTATTCACATAAACTTTAAAAGAAAATAAAGAATCTATAAATAAAATTAAAAGATTTCCTAGAATTTTAAATGATACTTTTTATGGTACAAGCACAAGGAATTTAATTTATTATTAGTCACTTTTTTTTAAAAAATAGCTTGGAATAAAATTTCCAACTTATATATGCATGTTTGTTACATTTATGAAAATATAAGTTGATATTTAATAATTTATAGACTAATTTTAGAGGTTCATTGAGTATCCTTGACTCTTGTCTTTTCATCATTCTTTCAGGAAGAGTAATAATTGTGCGGATTGGTTATAGCTAAACATGGAGCAGGATTGGAGGGAGACGTGATTTTTTGGAGACAATGTCGAACTCTTATTTCTACCTATCTTCTTGCTAACTAACTCAATGAAGATTTTCTTTTCCTCAAATTTAATTTAGTTGTTTTTTCTCTCTCTATCGCGTACAAAAAAAAATCAAAACTAATTGATTTTAATAAAAAATTATAACAAACAAATTTTATAATGCTTTGGAGAAGAAAGGACAAGAAAGAATTGAGGAAGTAGTGTAGTGTGTATGGAGAGGATACACGTAACGCAATCAGCACACGATATGTGGTGTTGTGTGTACATATTTTGGTGCCTGATTTCAGCGTAACCACGTTGTTATCTTCAATGCCACATGCACAGTACCATATTTTGTCAATCAACCTCTAAATGTTTCCTAATTCTTACTGCAACTGCTAATCAAAACTTACCGTAAAAAAACTCAACTGTCAGTCTCGACATGTATGAACAAGCTTCAATGAGCTTCGTAGGTCTTTCCTATTTTACCGCTCTACTACTTTGTACTTAAATAAAGTAGCAGACGTTATACAAATAAGAAATTTTGATAAAAAAACACCCTACATAAAATTCAAGAATCAGTTCTTTACTTAAATAGCGGATTGGTTATCTACTTAAATAGTGAATGTTATAAAAATAAGAAATGCGAGGAAAAAAAAACCCTAACATGAATTTTAAGATTTTTATAACGTCCGCTACTTAAGTAGCGGTTTTTTATAAAAATGAGAATTTTGAGAAAAACACCCTCTTAAAATAAAATTCTCGTAACGGCCGCTACTTAAATAACGGACATGAGTATATATTTTGATAATTTTGATAATTTTTTAGGGCTCACGAGATAATGTAGGGTGACAAAAGTATATCTCTATATAAATAGTGTATATGATTAAATTACAACACTTATTTTAAGACAGAAAAGCTATTTATTAAAATCATTATAAAAAAAGATAAAATATTTATTAAAGAAAACAATTACTCCCTCCGTAACACTTTATAAGCAAAATTGACTTTTTAGGTTCATTGTAGATTTGATGTATTTGGTTCATAATAAAGACCAGATACATTAAATCTATAATGAACCTAAAAAGTCAATTTTGCTTATAAAATGTTACGGAGGGAGTATATAAATATGATAATTCTTTTTTGATGATGTTTAAATATGATAATCAATCATTATAAAAAAATGATAATTAATCATAATCAATATGATAATTAATCTTGTTTAAAAAATATGATAATTAATCATAAAAACATTTATTAATCATGATCAACATTAACACAACACCTCTTCGGTGTTCACACAACTTACCTTTTTTTTTTTTGACAGCATTCACACAACTTACCTAGAAAGATGAAAACATTTATTTATTTTATTTAGAACAATATGCATTATGCGTTAAAAAAAAGAAGAACAATATGCAATAATATTTTTTATTAAATTTCCATGAGCTTAGTTCAGTTGGTTGGACATTGCATTATATATGTAGGGATCGGAGTTTAAACTCCGGTAATCCTACTTATCCACTTTATGGGTGAAATTTCTAGTTCATTAGGCTATTTGACAAAAAAAATAATATTAAAAAGATGAATACGACTCTTCTTTTGTAACAATATATTTTTTTTGGTCAAGTCTTTTGTAACAATATTATTAGTGTTGAATTTCGACTCGCTCACTTATATGCAATGTGTATGAGTTTATATTAGTTTTGTCATTTCGTCTGTATACAAAAATAAAATAAAAATATTCACCTTTTTTTTATGACTCCTCCACCACAACCACAAATTTTTTCCTCGCATAAAAGAAAAAACCACGACTTCTTAACTATAAAAATCAAATTTGAGACTAGGGGAAAGATTATTCCTATAGAATATAAAATTGGGTAAATAGATATTTACCCCTGTAATGTACAAATTCTATCAATTTACCTCCTGCCTGCACAAGTAGACAGAAAGGGGATAAATTGATGAATCTGTATATTAAAGGGGAATCCCAATTTTTTATTTTGCAGGGGTAATCCAAAACTCGTTTATTTTACAGGGAGTAAAACTTATTTACCCTATAAAATTTAGATATATTACTCAAAAGAATCGACACAATACGCCTAATCGTTAGCGCTGCATAAAAACATTCCTCCTATAGTAAAAATAGGCCCTAAAAAAACAAAAAACCTACTATTACTACTACTTTGTTAAAAAATTCTTCTATTCTTCTATATGTTTTTATATCAGAATTACATGTCGTAGCCGCGTCACGCAATTTCGACCACAATCATACGAACAACCCTAATTTGTGCAGTTTAGGTTTAAATATTTAACACTTGCACACTATATTTGGATCTAGTGCCGCTGGTGTGTGGTTGACTTTCTTCGATACAGGATTCTCTGACCGCTTGTAAATATGTTGAGTTTGCACGATTTTTTTTTTTTTTAATATTTGATGGTTTCCAAATTTGTTGAGATTTACAGGTTTCTTTGTATCTGGTTGACCTCGTGTGCATCATCATTGACGGTTTGGAGACAGACTGCAAGCTGAGACTTATTTGCCTATGTTTTCACTCTACCGTTGCCCCATCAATATTGGGCCCGCGAAGCTGCTTTTTGGATTCTGATGGGCCGATTAATTTTGATTCGAGACCGAGAGTTTGAGTGCAGTCGTATCTTTATGAGTCGGGTTGATGGTATTATTTGGTGGTCCGGAGGCTCTGAGGATGTTTTTCTAAGAATGAGATTAGAAGTGAACCTCTTTAGGTGGTGTCTGGTTTTGGTTCTATTCATTGGTGTTTTACGACGCTTTTGTTTTGTAGTTTCACTTTTCCCGACCTTTGTTCTTTTTGTGCAGAGACCGATTGTTAATAATAATATATTTGTCGTTCAAAAAAAGAACTTGCACACTATATTTGATCTCAACCACTCTTTTTTTTTATCAGATGACCAAAATCAGTTACTGTATAAATAATCTGTATGAGTTGGTCTAATGGTGAAAGTTTGAGACCTTAAAATGTTCTTCTCTCAAAGTCTTAGGTTTAAATCCTTTCGGCGTCACTTCTACCTTCAATTGGGCCTTCGGTATTTAACCGTAAAATTAATGTCTCTAAATTAATTAATGGGTAATTGAGTTAAGTATTAATATTATGTAAAAGAATGAAATCCAAATCCATCTTATATACTTAGAATTAAAACATAACTTGCTTCCATAAATTTCTTCTTGCACGAATTTTTTTTTACTTTCACCACCAGTTTAGTATGGTTCGAAGGTCAGCCCTGGTATCAAGTGGTTTTAACCCCCTCCCAATCACAGTTGCGGCCTTGCGGGGATCGAACCGTGATCCTCCATACCAAGTTCGACGTCAATCACCACCAAACCAACTAACAATTGATACAGTAGAAAGGAATTCAAAAAGTCTAGAAAACCCAATTCAATAGACAATGCCAATATTATTATGCTGAACACTTTTATTCAAATTCAAATTGAAGATTTCGTAGTTGTATGTGTGAGTTATAGTGGTATTTATTTACTAATCAGCTTAAGACAAAAAAAAATAAAAACGGAAGTAAAGAATAATAAATGAGAATAGAAGACAGTGAGAAAACACATGGCAAATTTGGAAGGGAAGTAAAACATGAGAGGAAGATGTTGACCCATCCACCCATTGGCCATTGGAATGAATGAATGAAAAGAGTTAATAATTCCAATTTCCAATCTCATCAAATCATACCAAACTCATCACTGTATTTGTTACAAATTTAGTAGTAGTACTAATATTGTACTACTGACATTTACCAAAAGAACACAAAAAGAGAGGCACCCAGAAACAGAATCTTTGTTGTGTCTTATGTAACCAACTGCACCACACCTTTTTTACAAGGTTGTCTTATCTTGCTTTTCTCATTAGTATTGTATTGTATTGTGTTGAAGTAGTCATGGTTTGTGAGGAGGAATCTTCATCCACCATTCAGCCTCTCAATATCGCTTCTTCTCATTCCTCTAGCTTCCGTGAACTCGATGATGCATTCTTGCAGGTTAATTAATCCATCAATCAATCATCACTCTCTCAATCTCAATTTCTTCATTTGTTTATCATTGAAATTTTGTTTTCCAATTTTCAGACTCAAACAAGAATATGGTTAGGAGAAGTATTGCAGATAAGATTAGATGAACAACTCATTATATCAGAACTACTTGCTAATGGAGAATTGCTGTAAGTTTCTGCTTTTTTTATGGTTATGTTTGTTTTTCATATGTGGGCAGGATTGATTTTGGAAGAACTTGAGTTGAACTTCTTTCGAAAAAAAAAAGTTAATTTTTTTATTTCATTACTTTACTTGTATTTAGATTATATTTTAAGTGTTGTAACAAAAATAAAGTTAATATTTTTAGAGTGAGTTTAAAGGATTGATTTTGGAGTGCAAACCAATAATTGATTTTTTAAGAACTTTTTCTTTAGCAAGGTTTTTAAGAACTTAATCAGAATCCATCAGGGTGAAAATCATGATTGTGTTATAGTTCTACAGAAAGATTCAGATAACTGCCTCATGAAAGAAATTAAAGGATGGAACTACTTTCTTGTTCTGACTAGAATTTAACCCTGAAAGGCATTAGGCAAAAAGCTTATGCATTGGCATTATATATTGCTCGGAATCTAATTACGATTTTCTCGGTTTTTAGGTTTCAAGTATCAAAAGTGATGTGGAAATTGCTGTTGGAAAAACATATGGAGCTTAGGCACCTAAAAGCATACAAAAGTCATCCATTTTCTTCTAAGAGGAATAGTGGAATATATAGGCCTTATTCAAATGTTGATTCATTTCTGAAGGTAAAAAACTTTTGCAGGTATTTTTTTTTAAACGCGTATGCGAGTATTTTAATGGGATATTTAAATAATTCAGTATCTTTTGATGTGTAGATTTGCAAAATCTTGGGTTTGACTGGGATTGACCTCTTCACTCCATCAGATGTAGTTGAGAGAAGAAATACGCGAAAAGTTTGTATGTGTATCCGCTCATTCTCAATAAAATCAAGGTCTATGAATATAAATGTAAGCAAATTTTGTGACATTTCTCATAATCTTAATTTACTTGCCCTTATATTTTGTTCTGTAATTTCTGCTAATGTAAAAACGTGGTGACAGGTTCCAGATTTTGATATTGTGACATGTAAGGTAGCCATGCCTAAGGATATGGTTGGATGCATCCGCAGAAGCATAGAGCTGTCTCGCAGTGTCCTTACAGACTCTTCTAGCCACGACTTACAGAAGCAGGCGAGACGGAAATCTAGTCAGGTCTGTCCTTGATTTCACCAACTAATTAACAAACATGAAATTGGAACTCAATTGTCAACTATCTAATTCTTTTAACAAACATGAAAATCTAGGCTCTACTCTAGTTCCATCTTTTAATATCTAAAACATTATGTTTTTGTAGGGTACAAGCTCCAATAGGGACTACGCGACGTATTCAGACCCCACTAATGACACAGAAATCATCATGCACCCATTTCCTCAATCATATGACTTACATGCTGATGATGACTTGTATGATTATAAGTCAGAGATAAACTACAATATACCGGATTTAATGGTTGAAAGCGCGTTTGTGTCCGGAGATTTAGGTCAATTGGATATTCGAAACCAACAGAGAAATGAGATTTCTAATGACGAGTTTGAATTGTTATCTTCAATGAAATCACTGGAATCTCATTGCTCTGACAATATAGAGCATGAACATGATTGGAAGCTGACCTGGCCATCATCTTCTACTAGTGGAGATCTAAACATGGACGTAATTGGTGTGACACCTCATCTAGATACTAGAGTAGAGGAAGATCAAGAAAGTAGAAACATGGACTACAATCACTTTGAGCATGATTCGCTTAGAAATAACGCTCCTGTCTTTGGGACTCCTACGAATGACAAAACATCTGTCATGGGTGCTACATCACATGCTAAAAATAAGGATGCCGATTTGATTGATGAAGAAAATAGTACACCAAATGAACATCAAAGTGCTAGCTCTCAAGGTTCAAATCCAACTCCAGAGTCTATTGAAAGTGGTAGATGTTTGGATGTTTTAGACAATATGGAGGTTCTGCAAGTAGCTGGCATGAGCTGTTTGACAAGGGAACCGCTGAACTTGGGAGATCTATTTGATGCAGAGAACAACATCCAGAACATTGAGTCCTTTAAATCGCATACTGACAAGAATGATCAGCGTGACAAGATAAAAGAATTTGAAGCGCAAGACCTAATGAAATCCAATGAATTGGTACACGATATTGCTTCCAGTGAAAGAAGTTCATATCCTGTAAATAAATTTGAGGAAATCGAGGATTCATTATATTCTCCTGATTGTCACTTCTGGAATACTAACTCTTCAGATCGAGCTGTACCTCATAGCAATGACATTAGCTCAACTATACTAAAAAACTCTCTAGCATATGAAGACATGGAATCTCAAGCTGATTCAAGGTGCTCGGATAATGCTAGTTCTAACCAATCTGAGGAGCGTCTGACCTGTCATTCTTATTATTTGCTTGAGTTTTGTAAATGGGATCAGAAAGGAAAATGCGTTATGACATCAAATAGAGTGAAAGATGACCAAAGTTCATCATGTCTTTTGGAGGATGGCTCTCATAAAGAAACTACACATTGTAAACAAGAGGATTCTGAAGTCTTGATGTCCAAAGTTATGTTGTCTTGCGTGCCAAGCGAGGAAGGTATTGTTAATGCAGCCGCTATTAAGTTGGGCAGTGATGGTAAACTAAACAACGGTTGTTTGGATCTTGGATCTAATGCTTTAGGTGTAGATAAATGTGAAAAATGTCGCACTCAATGGGATGACTCGAACGATTCCTATGGCAAAGGTGTCACAATTCAAGACATTGGAGATAGAGGTCAGATGATACTAGATATGATAACCAATGATATTGTAGCTCTTTCCAACTGTGATGAAGATGTATCTAACACCGGATGCGGCACAACAAATCAAAGCTCAAAACTTGAATGCAAGGACATTCACCAAAAATGTCATTACGACAAGTATCATATTTGCCATCTAGAACATACTCTTTCGCATATTAAAGTAAGTGTAGATTTTTTATCCTTTATCAGGCATGCTTATTATGTTAATTCATTTCCGCATGCAAATTGAATCTGTCTTGCAATTCTGTTATTTTGTTATGTAGGAAGAAATAAAACCAGAAGATGAGAGTGTGCACTCCTTAGAATATTTAGTTGAAACAGAAGATGACGGTGTAAAAATACCAAAACCAAAACCCCAAAAAAAGCTACTGTTAAGATCAGTCTTGGGTGGTGCCACTGCAGTTGGCTTGTTATTCATATTTTTGCATCTAAGGTTTGTGCTTGACCCGATTTTTAGGCTTTCAGATAATGCTGATTCTGTTAGTTCAAACACCATTGATTCGGCTTTTTATATATTTTGTTTTGCAGGAAGAATGGCGGAGAAAAAGCTGCGCAACCAAGTAAAACACCGAGTCATAAAAATAAAGATAAGATTCAGAAAAACTCAATTGAGAAAGTAACCAAGATAAGTACAGCAAAAGGGGTTTATTCAGCTAAAAAGCTCCAGTTGAAATGATTAATGGTGTGACACAAGCGGTAGATTCTTGGACCCCTTAACCATTTGGTCAAAAGTTCGATGACTGTCTGGTGCATATGAAAAATATATGTAGGAGGATTGGTCTCAACAATTATACGCGAGGGATACATTGGTTTACCCAAAAAAATAAATATTATTTGGGTTTCTTAAACACAGAAAATAATAAAGGTTAAAAGAGGTACTGTAATAGATTCAGTTTTTTTAATGAGTTTAATAACTTCACTCTGTGTAAACATATTTTATATGGTCACTCAATCATATTTTACAATCTTGTCATATTTATCATGTGAGTATTAATGACAATGGGGAAAGGCAACAATAGATACAGAAAACTACCATGAGTAAGGTAATTATCTCCCTTATTGATTATAACGAGTAATTATCAGCAAAATTTTATGGGTACGAATAAGAATAAGATATTTAAATATAAATCGTTCACTCAAACTCAATTTTAATCAAACCGACTTTACAAACTCACATTTTATACAAACCACTGGTGTCATACACTTGATATATAGTGTCAATAAAAACCAATACATCTTTTGGCGCAATCCATCACCAAATCCAGCTAACTCTGCAGGCAGTGAGGCACTCATAAACTTCAAGAGGAAGTCAACTGAGCACTAAAGCACTGTTACGAAGTTTTGATCTCAGACTGTCTAACAAAGCTCAATAGTGAATAGTACTTAACAAGGAGGTCTATTTTTGCAGTGTGTACAGAAAGCTTTGCTCCGGAGACAGCCCAATATCCTGGAGTGTCTTCTGGTCCTCTGATCATTTCCATTCTGCCCACATGCCTTTGAAGCCTAGGTGCATTTACCGGTGTAGGGAGGTTAATATCATGTACAGTAGAACCAATGGTCACATCACCAGGCTTTGGATGCTCCCGATGTTCCACTTTGGGAATAAAAGATATGATGTCCCAACGCTTGCTCGTGGACTGGTTCAGATTGGAGGGTTGATCCCACTCAGGTGGCTTTTGAAGGGTAGCACCAATAACTTTGGAAAAGCGCATCCGTAACAGGAGACACTTCTTTTCAACTTGTAACTGAGCTCCTGTGACAATGGAAAGACTGTCATCTGATTCCACAGGAGCAGTACAAACATATGAAAAACAGTTCCATTTCAGTTTCTTATGGTACTTGCAGCTATACGACTCACAAGACAAATAAGCATTTGCATTGTTTGCAAGTGGTAAGGACTTGGGTAGGGAAGCCAGATGCAGCATATTAATGGCCAACCGGTTGCTTCTTTTCCCTTCCAATTGTAATCTAAGGCCAGTCACTGGTCTATTACCCACATCTACCTGTCATCAAGAAAAAAAAGGAGTCAATGTTATACAATTATTAGCACATTGAAAGGAAACAACTCACCTTTTTATTAGCACACTGAAAGCATGGGAAACACCATCTCGAGAAACATTAAAAATACAAGATGGAGAACTTACTGGAATTGTATTTATGAAAAGCTTAGGACCCAAGATACTAAATTGTAGCCAGGATTATTTTTAGGTGCCAATAACGTTAAGGACCCAAGCTTAGGAAACACCAATCACATTAAGGATAATTTTTTCCTACCTTGTTTCCTTTTTAATTGTCTACACATTCATATTGAATCGGGAGCAAATACACAAGTGGAATTTTACATCACATCTTTATCCAAAATCTTAAATTATTAGTATATGGATCCTCTCACTTATATGTTACTCGCCATTGACTTTTTCTTCCAACGTGTGACTCTTACTCACTTGACATGCCAACACTTCATTATATTGCAATTTTATTTTCCAATTTACAGATACATATTAACGAGAATTTTGTTAGGTGCGGTCATCGGAACACTAATGTACAAGATCTTATTAGGGTATGGATTTTGGAGAATTTTGGAATGTTGGTCGATATTTGAACACATATTTTAGAAATTGGTTAGGAGAAGTATTGCAAGTAAGATTATATGAGCAACTCGTTATATTAGAATTTAGAACTACTTGCTGATGGAGAATTGCTATAAGTATCTTGTTTTTATAGATGTGGGTAGGACTGATTTTGGAAGAACCTGTGTTGAAGAAACAAGATCAATACTATAACTTATGTTTATTCAAAATCATGTTTTACATATACAAAACTAATAAATTAATTAATTAATTAGTTTAAAGGGTGTCATTAAAAACCAATGCTACGTTTGGCGCATAGCATCACAAATCAATACTATATGGACTATGAAGCTTCAGTTTCACATTGCATAACAAAGTTCAATAGTGAATACTTAACAAAGAGACGTATTTTCCCATTCTGAACAGAAAGCCTTGCTCCAGACACAACCCAATATCCTGGAGTGTCTTCAGGTCCTCTCATCATTTCCATTATGTCCACATACCTTTGAAGCTTAGGTGTATGCACTGGTGCAGGTAGTGCAGCAGAATATATAGTAGAACCGATCGTCACATCGCCTGGTTTTGGATGACCCCTTTGTGCCTCTTTCGGAGTAAAAGCTAAGACGCCTCTAGACTTGCTGCTGAAACCACCGAAATTGGATGACTGATCCCACTCAGGTGGTTTCTTAAGTGTGGCACCAATAACTTTGGAGAAGTGCAGCCGTAAAAGGAGACATTTCTTTTCAACTTGTAACTGAGCTCCTGTGACAATGGAAAGACTATCATCCGATTCAACAGGTGCAGTGCAAACATATGAAAAGCAGCTCCATTTCACTTTCTTGTGAAACTTGCAGTTATATGAGTCACAAGACAAATATGCATTTGCGTTGTCCGCGAGTGTTAAGGACTTGGGTAGAGAAGTCAGATGCTGCAGGTGAATGGCCAACCTGTTGCTTCTTCTTCCTTCCAATTGTAATCTCAGCCCAATGACTGGTCTATTACCAACATCTACCTGCAATCAGAAGGAAAAAAAAGAGAATATTATGAAGTATCTTCTATTAGCTAACTTGTCATTAAACAAAGTTACATTAATGGCAAGGAAAATAAAATTATATAAGGACTAAACCCAAAAAAGATTTATATTATAGTGATTAAAAACATATTTAACACTGCATCAGGAATTTTGGTTGTGTATATGATCTAACCTGTTGATCAGAAAGGTGTGATGGCCAGAGATCCGTCGCACTGTAGCGTCAAGCAGCAATTCACCATCGGAGGGGGGGTTGTACCTGCAGGTGCTCCGATGCCTAAGTCAGAGAGTGAGCAAGCACAGAGAAAAGAGAGAGAGTGAGAGTAGAGAATATGAGTTGTGTCCCTTGCTCTCCTGTCAAGGAGAGCTTATATAGTTGCCCCCAGCGCTGGGCCAAAGGTCCCCTTAGCGGGCTGTGTTGAGCAGCCCAATAAGGTGGACTGTCAAGATAACTCCTGAATAAGAGGAGAAGCTGTTGCCAGCTGTTATCTTGGTGGAGCAGTTCCACGATCCTAGGAGGAGTGGATAAGCTCCATGGATCCATGTCGAGGAGCCCGCGGAGTGCCTGTGGTCTGCTAGTCTGTCGGGCAGGAACAAGTCTTTATTGGGCCTGCCCTGTCATCCGAGCAGGAGTGAATTTGGGCCAGTTCCTTGGCCCAGTCCAGAACAGGAGCCCCCCCAAGCCATTGCTCTTAGTCATAAGAGTAATGGGTTTAAGTTCAAACTCGTGTGTCGAGGACAAAGTATTTGTTTGTCCTCCCCTTTTTACGAGGAGACGCTCGCGGGGAGCTTTAGGGCGTAGTATTTACGAGGAGAAATTGCTATCAATTCGTGTTCGTAGTTCCTGCTGGTTTTGCTTGCAGGAAAACTGGTGTCGAGGACGCTTCGAGGAGAAGCGTTCCCTCCCAGTGTCGAGCACATGTTCGTAACGAGATTTGATTCGTTTGCGAAATGATTTCGTGCTCGCCTGTCGAGCAGGAGGTTCAAAAATGTGACATGCTCGCGACGCGTGGCCTGTTCGATGGGACTTGAAACGACAGCCTTTTCGTCTGCTGTTGCCACGTGTCATGGCTATGAAAAGGCGCGATAATGACATAGTGGTAGGTCATAATGATCCTCGTTTTACGAGGAGGCATGTGAGCCGTTAGATTTTCGTAACCTTTCATTTTTCCCAGGGATTCAATCTGGGACGTTGGATAGGATTTGATCACGAACGTTGGATTAAATCAACGACTGTGATTGAATGGGCGTGTCTCTTTGTTTTCCACGCGCCCTTAACCTTGTAGTTTATAAAAGGGGAACAGGAGGACCATTTGGAATTTTTCCCATTTGTTTCTTCTTCTTCCATTGCTGCGTTTCCTCCCTTCTCAGAGTGCAAATCCAACCTTTCATCAAGTTTCAAGCCCTATTCAACATAAAGCTTCGATTTTTATTCATTGCAAGGTAATGTCTTCACCTCTGTTGCGCTTTTTTTTTATCTCTTTGTGCTTTGCTTGTATCTTTGATGTTAAAGTTTTGATTTTTCCTTTGGGGTTTTGGTTTTGGATAGCAGCCACCACTGTGTTGGTGGTTTGTGGTGGTTTTGAGTTTAGCAAAACCGCTGCTTTGATTTACTGAATGTGAGTGTTTTGGTGTTTGGTGGTGGTTTTGCCACTGCCAAACACCATTTTGGGTGTTTTCCCCAGGTTTTTGGATTAATAGGGGTCTTTTATGGGATAAACATTGATGAACGTGATGAACATCTTTGGAGAAGATGAACAGTGTTTCTGGGTTTCGCGTCGAGGAGGACTTCGTGACCTCTCCTCGTCGACGTCGGGGAAGTGAGCGCATTGCGAGCACGGCGACTAAGCGTTTGTCGGGGGCATCTCCCCGTTCAATTCGCCGGGAACTTACGTCGGGGACCTTCTCCCCGTTTTAATTGCTAAATCAAGTGTCGAGGGCCTTTTCCCCGTTTTAATCGCTAAATTAGGTGTCGGGGACCTTCTCCCCGTTTCATGTCCTCGAAAACCAGTGTTTCCCCGTTTGTTACTTTGCTCGAATTTGTCGTATGATGAGGGCTTTGGTCGGGGACAGCGTCCTCGCCATTTTTAATGCCCTTTCACTTGAATTGTGGTGGAAGGTGGATTTGATTGAATTGTCGAATTCACTTTCTTTCGCTGCTTTTCAGGTGCGTCATGGCTGACATCGAGGAGCCGATCGAGGAGAACCGCCTGGTCGACACAATCACTGATCCGGCGCTGTCATGGGTTGCGCCCGAACCCCGGGGAATCGCGTCGTCGTTGGAACGAGGAGATGGCAACATTTTTTCAATTGTCGAGGAGAGGGTCGAAGGTGGCCCCGTACATTGGGAAGCTTACCTGCCCGTCGAGGGGAAAAGGGTGTGCTCGCCATTTTCGGACAGCGGGTTCACGATGTATGAATTTGCCTTCAAGGAGCTCGGATTTAGGATGCCCTTTAGTGACCTCGCCATTGGGATTTTCGATCGACTCAGCCTGGCCCCCTCGCAGCTGCATCCGAACTCGTTGGCCTTCATAAGGGCCTTCGAGATTTTGTGCGAGCATCTCGAGGTCGAACCCACTGTGCCCCTGTTTTTTAGGATATTCAAAATCCAGAGGCAAACATTCCGAGGAAGGCAAGGTTGGGTGTCCTTGAAACATCAACAGGGCAAGATTTTTAGAATGTTCGTCGACTCGGTTCGGGGATTTAAAGAAAGGTATTATGTAATCAAGCCTGTGTCCCCGGAGGCCCGTCAGTCGTTGTACAAGGTTGTGGCCGTTTTGGGCGAGGAGGGGAAACCGGTTCCTCGGGAGGTTCCTCGTTTCCCTTTGGCTGGTCGGATAAGCACTTCGCGCTGCCTACGGATGCTTACATAGTTCGAGATGAAAATCTCTCCCCGACGGAGCGGGCAGGGTTTGAAAGGATTAGGAGTTACGTCGCCGGGTTTGAGCCCGTAAGATATATGACCAAGGCGGGTGTGCCCGCGAAGGATGAGTTTGGGAACCCGAGGGTAGAGCCTCGGTTTGTAAATACAAAATCGCTGCTCGAGTGTACGAGCAGGGATGCTAGGAAGGATTTGTTAGGTATATTTTGATTCTTATGCTCGACCTTTGTTTTGAATTTGACTGTTTATTTTTCTCCTCGTTTATTTTTCTCCTTGTGAGTCGACTAACTTTGTTTTTGGCAGATAAAATGGCTGACTTCGCCGACGAGCTAGTGAAGATTGCGGCCGACAAGAAGAGGGTGGCCAAGAAGAAATCTGCTCGGGCTGCTATCTCCCAAGTGATCTCCTCGAGCCAAACAACTCCTGCCAGCTCCTCGTCTCAAGTGGGCGCTAAGGGGAGTTCGTCGGTTGCTAAGCCTCCTCCGGCGAAGAGACAGAGGGACGAGCAGGTGATCGACTTGTCTGCTGTTGCCGAGGAGAAGGGTTTCGTCTTGCCTCCTACCTATGGGAAGAGGGGCTTCATGGAGATGAACACTCCATTGCTGATGCAGTCGGAGAAGGACCTCATTCTAGGGTACACATCCGAGGAGAGAGCTAATATGCTCGCCAAGGATCTGGCCGGCATGCTGAGGGTGGCGGAGACAGCTATGGCCCTTAACGAAGGTGGCCCCATGAAAGAAGTGGCGAAGTTGAAGGAGAAAGTCTTGAAGCTGGAGGTTAGAAACCGTCAGCTCGAGAATAGTATCCTCGACTACGAGGGGAAACGGGAGATATATGCCAAGCAGACGGCCGAGCTGCGGGAGACGAATGTTGAGCTCGACAAAGTCAAGAAGGAGTTGGCCGACTTGATGATCAGCAATAACGAGGAGAAAAAGGGGAGAGCGACTGTTGAGGAGGAGTTGAAGTCACTGCAACAGATCATGATCCCTGCCGAGGACGAGCCTGACTGTGCTCGGAACCTGGCTACTCGGGCAGAGCTGGTCGGCGAGATCCAGGCCCAAAGGGAGAATGTTTTTAAGAGTGCCAAGTATGGCTTTGACAACGCCGTGGCTCAACTGCAGGTCGTCAACCCCGGGCTTGTGACCGAAGGAACCGGGCTGCTCCGCAAGGTCGAAAATGGGCAGATCGTCATACCTGAGTAGTACCGGAAGAGGAGGAAGAGGCCGAGGAGGACCAAGAGGAGGACATGCCCGACGTTGGCGAGGAAGAGGGCCAGGGGGAAAGTGATCATTGATTTATCTTAGTTTATTTCGGCCTGCATGCCATTATGTTATTTTTATGTTCAGTTTTTGTTGAACTTGTCTTGGGGCCTGCGTGCCATATTTCTGTAACATCCGAACAAGTGGGCTTTGTCCCCGTATTTTTATGGTATTGTTGGCCTTGGTGGCCTTTATTTATTTGTGCTTGTTTTTGCTAAGTTTTGCCTTGTTTGTGTGGATGTTTATTTTTGTACTCGTTTAATTATACGAATTTGTGCTCGGAATTTGACTTGTGAAAAATCCTTAAAATTTTGTGATTCGCTAATTGTTGTACGAGCACATTCTGTCGAGGACGTCTGTCCTCGGATATAACTTAAATAGTTTAGGGAACTACTTAAGCGCCTAGAGTCGTTTTTCTAGACCAAAGCGGATCCGAGCGCGTGGATGTGCTCGGTCCACGACCTGAACATCCCATCGCGAGCTGGGTGTTAGGCTGCGGCACGACGACGATGGAGCTCGTTTCATGAGTTGTCCTCGTCGGGCAGAGGCTCTGCTCGTGTGTTGAGCTCAGAGTTTACCTTAAGCATTTTTAGATGAGCGCGGGTGCCTGCGCGACATCCGTTGTCGAGGAGCTCTGCTCGTTGTTTTAAGGGCAGATGCTGCCTCTGCGTAGATGCACGGTTGGCAAATAACTTAGCTATAATACTGTTTCAACTTTTGGGCATTCCACGTTCGAGGGATTTCCTTCCCCTGGAGGGTTTCAAGGTGGTATGCGCCGTTGTCCGTTTTGCCGCGGACACGGTATGGTCCCTCCCAGTTGGCTGCGAGCTTGCCCTCGTGGGAGTCCTTTGCATTTCGTCTTAAGACGAAGCTGCCGATTTCGAAGTCTCTCTTTATGACTTTGGTGTCATGTCGAGCGGCCACTAGTTGTTTTAGTGAGGCTTCCTTGAGGGAAGCCGCTGTTCGGATCTCTTCGACGAGATCCAGCTCCTCTCTCATCGCCTCGTCGTTCATCTCTTCGTCGAGGGGGCTTCAGTGCGACGAGAGGGCTCTCCAATCTCCACGGGGATGACTGCTTCGGTCCCGTATGCTAGACGAAAGGGTGTCTCCCCGGTAGTGGAGTGAGGGGTAGTTCGGTATGCCCATAATACGTGGGACAGCTCCTCAACCCATTGCTTCTTTGCGTCGCCCAGCCGTCGTCGTAGTCCGCGCAGTATGACTCTGTTCGCGGCTTCTGCTTGCCCGTTGGTTTGTGGGTGCTCGACGGATGTGAAGTGATGTTTTGTGTTAATTTTGGCGAGGAATCCCCTAAATGTTTTGTCGGTGAACTGTGTGCCGTTGTCTGTGACCACAGCTTGGGGTATCTCAAAACGACATAGGATATCTCTTTTGAAGAAACGTAGGATCCTAAACGAAGTTATTTCGGGGAGTGGTTCTGCCTCTACCCATTTGGTGAAGTAGTCTACTCCAACGATGAGGTATTTGCATTGGAGGTTTCCTCTGGTGAAGGGACCGAGGATGTCCATGCCCCACCATGCAAAAGGCCACGGGGACGATAATGACTTGAGCTCGTGAGGGGGAGCAAGGTGCATGTCCCCGTGCCGTTGGCATTTGTCGCACTTTTTCACGTGCTCTTTAGCGTCTTGCTGCATAGTTGGCCAGTAATATCCTGCCCGCAATGCCTTTCAGGCCAGAGAGCGACCCCCGAGGTGCTGTGAGTTAATTCCCTCGTGTATCTCGCGGAGGATGTAGTCGGCAGTGGCCTCGTCAGCGCACTTCAGGAGGGGAATGGCGAAGCCCCTTCTGTAAAGTTTTTCGTCGAGGAGGATATATGAGCACGCTCTTCGTTTGACCGTTGCTGCTTCCTTCTCGTCGTTGGGTAGTGTTCCGTGCGCGAGATAGTTGTACACTGGGGTCATCCAACAGTTGGCGTCTCCGATGGCGTTTATGTCGAGCACCCTCGTTGGTTTTTGTATGCTCGGATGGGAGAGGATTTCCTGGATGACGGATTTGTTTCCGTTTTTTCTTTTCGTGCTCGCCAACTTTGACAGGATGTCTGCTCGTTTGTTATGTTCTCGGGGAACATGCTGTATTTCGGCGGAGTCAAACTTCGTGATTCTTTCCTTCACTAAGGCCAAGTACTCAGATAAGTTGTCATTTTTGGCTTGGTATTCTCCTAGGACCTGCGATGCGACGAGCTGCGAATCTGTATAGATTTTTATTTCCTTCGCGCCCACGTCCTCGGCGAGACGTAATCCCGCAAGGAAGGCCTCGTATTCTGCCTGGTTGTTTGAGGTCGGAAAGGACAGTGCTAGCGATACTTCGATTAGGATGCCCTCCTCGTTTTCGAGGATGATTCCTGCGCCCGCCCCCGTTTCGTTGGACGCTCCGTCGACGAAAATGGTCCACTTGTTCGCTCCATCCGTCGAGGAGGGAGAGCAAGTCATTTCGGCCACAAAGTCGGCCAAGACTTGGGCTTTGAGTGCTTTTCTGCTTTCGTAGCGGATGTCGAATTCCGAGAGCTCCAACGACCATTTCAGCATCCTGCCCGCCATGTCTGGTCGGACAAGAAGTGACTTGATGGGCTGGTCTGTTCGGACGACGACCGTGTGCGCGAGGAAGTAGTATCGCAGTCTCCTCGCCGCGGTGACGAGGGCCAGTGCGACTTTTTCGATTCGCTGGTATCTGAGCTCGGGGCCTTGCAAGGCTTTGCTCGTGAAGTATACTGGTTTCTGTCCTTCTAGTGTCTCTCGTATAAGAGTTGCACTGACAGCCTCGGAGGCGACGGCGAGGTAGAGGTACAGCACCTCCCCGACGTCTGGGCGTGACAGAACTGGGGGCTCGGACAGTGCATTCTTCAAGTGCTGAAGGGTCTGCTCGCACTCCTCAGTCCACTCGAAGGCAGATTCTTTCCTAAGTAATTTGAAAAGGGGAAGTGCGTGTTGAGCCGATTTTGCTACGAAGCGGGATAATGCGGTCAGCATTCCATTCAGTGTTTGTGTGGACTTTTTGTTGCTGGGAGTTGGGAACTCGGTGAATGCTCGACATTTGTCGGGGTTAGCCTCGATTCCGCGCTCGGTGAGATAGAAACCGAGGAACTTCCCTGCTCGGATGCCGAATGTGCATTTCTCAGGGTTGAACCTCATATTGACCTTCCTGGCCTGCTCGAAGACCTTTCGAAGGTGGATGGTGTGATCCACCTCCTCGTGGGATTTGACGATCATGTCGTCCATGTACACTTCATGCATGTCCCCGATCTCTCCTCGGAAAACTTTGTTCATCATCCGCTGGTAAGTAGCGCCGGCGTTTTTCAAGCCGAAGGACATTACGTTGTAGTAATAGTTGCCCGACTCGGTCATGAAGGCCGTTTTCGTCCTGTCGGCCACAACCATTGGGATTTGATTGTACCCTGAATATGCATCTAAAAAAGACAGTAATTTAAAACCAGAAGAATTATCAACTAATCTATCAATGCAAGGTAAAGGGTAAGCATCCTTAGGGCATGCCCTATTGAGATCGGTATAGTCAACACACATCCTCCATTTTCCATTAGATTTTTTCACGAGTACAACGTTTGACAACCAAGTTGTATACTTGGCTTCAGAAATAAAATTTGCCTCTAAGAGGTCTTTTACAGCTTTTTCTGCAGCCTCCACTTTTTCAGGAGACTGCCTACGCTTACGTTGCACTACAGCACTAGCAGCTTCATCGACGGTCAACTGGTGGCAAGCAATGTTGGGGTCCAAGCCTGACATCTCGGAAGCACTCCAGGCGAACAGGTCAGCGTTGTCTTTCAGGCAGGCCACCAGCTGTTTCCTCGCCAAGTCTGGGACGTCCTTTCCAATCTTCAAGTTCCTGCTCGGATCTTCTCCAAGAGGGATCAGCTCGAAATCTCCGTCGGGGATGGGACGAAGGTTATCCCTGCTCGCCGCGTCGTCCTCTGCCTTGTCCTTGCGTAGCTTTTTCTCCTCTTTATGTTCCTGCTTGGAATGACGGCTGTCAAGATCCACCAAGCTCACATTCTGGGGAGGTTGTGGAGGAGGAGGCTTTGTGCTCGTCTCGGGCTGCTCGGAAGAAGTCCTGCTCTTCTTCGCTTCAGGAACAGGGCCAACATAGCTCTGCCCTTTATAGGCTGCATTAAAGCACCTCCTCGCAGCCTCAATGTCTCCGTGGAGAGTAGCTACCTGCCCTTTGTCAGTGTAATACTTCATCTTCAAATGAGCAGTGGAGGCTACGGAGGGCAGGTCTGCGATCGCAGTTCTGCCGATGATGCACTGGTAGAGAGATGGACAATCTACCACCAGGAACTTGATTTTGATCGACTTGGCCGTTTCATTGTGGCCGAAGGTGACGATCAGGTCGACGTAACCCCAGGGCTTTGTAGTTGCCCCGTTGAATCCTTGGAGATCCGAGCCCAAATATGGTGTGAGATGGAACTCATCCAGCTGTAGCGTCCTGAATAAATGTGCGTACATGATGTCGCACGAGCTGCCAGAGTCGACCAGGATGCGTCGAACGTCAAAGTTTGCCATGTCGGCTCTGATGAGGAGGGGGATCTGTGAGTTGGCAGATCCTCCAGGTAGCTCCTCGAGATAGAATGAGAGAGGCTGCGACGATGTCTTCGGTTTACCGAGGGTGACGACAATTCCCGAGGAGGCAGTAATGAGCTCCTCGAACTTCCTTTTTACCGAGCCGACGGTGTGTTTGTCGAAGACACCGCCAGAAATGACCATGGTTTCAGCAAAATTTTCCCATTCGTTGAGGATGGGATACTCATAGGTGTCTTTGAGGTGTTTGGGGACGTAGAAGTCCTCTGGTCGCCGGACAGCCAAGGCGACGTTCTTCTCCCCGGAAGCTCTGGGCTCGTCTTCGGGGGTGTCCTCGCGCTTCTTCTCCTGGCGAGGGTTCTCCTTCCGCTTGACATAGTCTTTCAACTTGCCATTACGGATCAAAATTTCTATGGCATCCTTGAGCTGGATGCAGTCTTCAGTCAGATGCCCGTAGCTTTTGTGATAGGCGCAATATCTGCTCCTATCCTGCCCGGGCTTGAAAGGGGTGGATTTCGGGAATCTAATCCCAGCGTTCTTGAAATCCGAGGCAGCGCACTCGGCGAGGACAATCTCTCGTGGTACGAGCAGAGGAGTGTAATTGGTGAACTGGCTAGGAGGTCCTCGGGGTTCGCGTGACCTGTCACGCCCGCGCCTGTCCCCGTTGCGCCTGTCCCCGTTCTTATTGCCCTGCTCGCGGGGAGGGCGGTTGTCCTCTGCTCGGGTGTGTCTCATGGCGTCGGCCATGGTTTCCTCCTCGAACTGCATGTAGGCCTGGGCTTTGTGCAGGATCTCATCCCAGGTAGCAGGTTTCTCGATGGCAATCATCTCTTTGAACTTGGTTCCATCGCGGAGGTTCTTCCTCATCAGGTATTTCTTCATGTCATCAGTGACATCAACCTGCACAGCTTCTTTGTTGAATCTCTCAATGTATGATCTGAGAGTCTCGTTGGGTCCTTGGCGGACAGCTTCCAAGTTTGCTTCCGTCTTCGGATGTTTCCGGGAAGCGGTAAAGTGACTGGTAAACTGCTTGCACAAGTCCTTCCAGGAGGTGATGGATCCCTGAGGCAAGCTTCTGTACCAAGCCATGGCACCTTCGACCAGTGTGGTCGGAAAAATCCTGCACTTGATGCCTCCTTTTACTGCTTGGTAATTAAGGATGGCATCAATATTCTGTATGTGTATGTCGGGGTCAGTGAGCCCGTCATACTTCCCCAGCTGGGGTGGCTTCTGCAGCGCGCGAGGAAGTTTCAGGTCCATGATCTGCCTGGACAGTGGACCCTTGTATACTTCGTCGTCACTCCAGCCCGGTGAGTGGGTTGGAGTCTCTTCTTGACGAGGAGAGTCCTCTCGTCGGTTTTGATAGTCGTCTCCCCGACTACCTTGAGCCATGCCTCCGAGCAAGAGCTCTTTCCTCCGAGGAGGAGATCTGGGTCTCTGCTCGAAGAGAGCAGCCGCTTTGCCCCTCTTGTTCGTTCGGGCAACATTGTCCTCGCGGGGAGGAGTTCGGTTTCTCTTCTGGACCTGTGGCTGGACGCGCTCGAGGACAGGTCTTCTTTGGCTCGTCCCTATTCGGCGAGCAGGTGGAGATTCCGAGCGTTCAGCTCTCCGCGGGGGAGAAGGGGGTTTGATATAACCCAGAATTTGTCGCTGGCCGTCTTCCAGCGCCCGGATACGATTGTTCTGCTCGTTAACAGTTCGGATAGTCTCGCGCAAGGCGTCGAGCAGAGCAGCGTTTTCCGTAACTCGCGGGGAGTTCGGTTGAGGATTTGTTGCCGATTTTCCAGGCGCGATTTGCGACTGCTTCCCCTTTTTTCGCTCTGAGAGGAACTGCACCGCATCTTCGTCATCAGATTCGGGAGAGGTTTCTCGTCCGTCTCTGTGATCAGTTTCAGGGATGGGTTGATCGCTGCCGTCAACCGGCATGAGGACAGGACCGCCGGCGTTTAAGGTGAACGGAGGAGTAACGTCGACGTTGTTGTTGACATCGTCGTTGTTGGTGTTTGAAGCACTGGCCATAATGATTGTGGTTGGGAAAGTTGGTTTTGATCTTTCGTTCTTGCAGGAAGAAGAAAAGATGGGGAGAACTTCAGATCCCCACAGACGGCGCCACTGATCTAACCTGTTGATCAGAAAGGTGTGATGGCCAGAGATCCGTCGCACTGTAGCGTCAAGCAGCAATTCACCACCGGAGGGGGGGGGTTGTACCTGCAGGTGCTCCGATGCCTAAGTCAGAGAGTGAGCAAGCACAGAGAAAAGAGAGAGAGTGAGAGTAGAGAATATGAGTTGTGTCCCTTGCTCTCCTGTCAAGGAGAGCTTATATAGTTGCCCTCAGCGCTGGGCCAAAGGTCCCCTTAGTGGGCTGTGTTGAGCAGCCCAATAAGGTGGACTGCCAAGATAACTCCTGAATAAGAGGAGAAGCTGTTGCCAGCTGTTATCTTGGTGGAGCAGTTCCACGATCCTAGGAGGAGTGGATAAGCTCCATGGATCCATGTCGAGGAGCCCGCGGAGTGCCTGTGGTCTGCTAGTCTGTCGGGCAGGAACAAGTCTTTATTGGGCCTGCCCTGTCATCCGAGCAGGAGTGAATTTGGGCCAGTTCCTTGGCCCAGTCCAGAACAGTATATAAAATAAAACTTGGTGTTTGGTTGTGCCTAGTATGATGATTATAGCAGACAATGCTAACATCATAGGCCATATAAGATATAACTGTCAGGAATTTTGGCTTGATAAATTCTTGATTAATAATAACCTCTTAAAAATAGACAATGGAAGGTTAGATTAGATTAGATTAGAACATGCATGATATTTAATTCACAGAAGAGTTTAGTTCTGTAAAATTTTACACATACATGGATTATGAACAATGACATTTCACCTAAACTCTATCAGAGTTAAAAGAATGCATCACACCACGCCATTCCAAATTCAACAAGTATGCAGGGAAACTGTGAATCTTTGGAGATTCCTAGTTTACTGAAACACAAGAAACACCAGTCCGCAAAATACGCATAAAAAATGAAAGATGGAAAACTTACTGGAATTGTATTTATGTAAAGCTTTGGACCGAAGATACTAAATTGTAGCCAGGTGTTCACTTGATGCTTCCAGTAAGAACCAAGGCGTATCTCACTAAGTATAGGGGCCCAAATTATTGGCAGCTGAAACTCGAAAAATTGATGGAGGTCTTCAATTGGAGGTTTGTCTGTTTCAATAATCACAGTTTATATCCTGGTTCAGCTAAACCAGTGTCTGAGAGTTTTTCTTTATCATAAGCTTATATAAGCTTTATAACAGAAGAGAACAATTACTTACAACGAAGGTAGAGATTTATAGCATGGCTCACAAATCCGCTTCCAGGGATACCCAACAAAAGGGATGTCAGGGGAAGAAGATGCATCGATATGACGTCAGGTTGTGGGTCAATAGTATCCAACCATTCACTATGATACATTTTTTGACTGCCTCCACCCTTCTTTCTATGTATCATAAAAATATTCTGCAATTTCAGTGAAACATTTCTTTCAATGAATGATCAATGCAATTAGGAAATTTTAAAAACTATTTAGTTTGTAACACATTTTGAATTACACAATAGGGACATAGACACAAATGCAGCACAAATGTTAATATGCTGATGCTATTAATTACCTTAAACATTTCATTTCCAGCAGAACAAGCGAAAAGGTCATAACAAAGATGCAGTGTGTTACCTCTTTTTTGTTACTGAAGTCCTCCAAAGCTGAGCCATGATTATCTGCAGAATCCTTGAACTTCATGCTAGCTGTTTCCTTCAAAAGTTTTAGGATACTCGCCGGATCATTGATATCTGATGTATGTTCTTGTCTAACATATAACACATCCTTGCCTCCCATGCTCACCCCGACTATAACATGAGTTCCGAAACGTTCTATGAACCTTGTATGAATCAGTAGAAACTATTATACTGATTATTTGAAGTGTTAGCGCTTAATAACTCGTGCAGTTAAAGGGTCTAATTCTAACCTTGCCAAGGCCTCAGGGTCCCATGATGATGGCACAGCTTCTTTGACATGATCATGGAGTTCACCGTGATACCTTTCTAATTCAACAGCGTAGCGTTTGATGAACCAACCATCATATGCAAGAGACTTAATAGAAGCTAATTCTTTGATGCATCGACCAGATAACCCAAATGAAGCACAGAAATGACCAGAGGCAGTTTCTCCTACAAGACGCATTTCATGGTTGAAGTGCTCCAACATCTAAAACAACACATAAAAACTTGGTCTTAAAAGTTTCTATCAATAAAGTACTTAACATATCATATCATAACATAACGTAACGTAACATAACATAACCAGAAATACATAAATTTGACAGCAAACATCGATAACAATTTGGATGGTAAACATCGTTCAAATATGTAGTTAACTGTTCTCAGTGGATAATCAATGAACATAACGAGATGTCACAACTCATTAATCTCTACTAAACATGATTTTGAACATCATTAACCATGACTTTTAGGTGTTCAAATATACACGATGTCTATTATAATCATTAGAAATTGTGTTCAAATATACACCTAACTAAAATTCTAGTTAAAACATTCAAAGTCACGATTAATGAGTTTCGACACTTTGTTGTATCCACTAATCATCTACTAAACATAATTAACAATATATATTTGAACTATATTAACCATCTAACTTGTTGTCGAACTTTGATGTTCCATTTTGTGTCAAAATTAAATATCAAAATGCTCTAACATAACATATACCTGATGCAAGGTGAGAACTTCAGAATGAATTCTAATAGATTCTCCTCTAACACATTTGATAGAGTTTGGAACATTTGGAACTGTAACACCACCAGGAATCTCCAAATGACGACACTGTTGTTCATCATTATTGATGAAGATCAAAGGTGAACCAATACTCTTACAATTATCAAAGTTAATATCTAATGTTATATCAAAACCCAATCCAATTGAGTTTATAGCTTTTTGAGCTGCTTCAAAACGTGAAACACTTTGTAATGGTTCCATAAGTCATTACACAATTTGAAGAAAAGTTAAAAGAGAAGTGAAAAGAGAATCATTGCATAACATGATTAATTATGATCAAGCAAAGTTAATGAATAAGTGTTTATTTTGTGTTGCTGATAAGAAAGTATTAGGAAAGTGGCAAGGGATGAGGAACAAGGACAAGGTGTGTTGACTTTGGATCTTGACTTGGTTTTGGTTGGATAATATTTATTTTATTTTTTTATTTAAAAATAAGTTGGAACCCAATTTAAATTTCCAAAATATGTTCACATATAGTTCCTCAAATTTCAATATCATGACACAAATTAGTCCTTCTATAGCATATATTATTTTGGATGTTTGAATTTTTTGTTGGAGTTATGTGTTATATATATAAATTAAGGGTTACGTAAGTTTTTGGTCCTATAGTTTCGCAGAATTTCGTTTTTAGTCCTTGAAAATAAAAATTCGCATTTTTTAGTCCTGAAGTTTTTCCGTCAGTGTTTTTTTTAGTCTACACTTTTCATTCAACTTGTGCATATCATTCGAAATTTTAAATTTTTTTCAGCGGTCATGTTTAATACTCCCTCCGTCTCAAAATTTTGGTCATTTTAGAGTTTTGCACGTGGATTAAGGAATAATAAAGATTGATAAGTTAAGTCATTTTTACCCTTACTTTATTAAGAACGTGAAAATTTATTTAATAAATGTTTTAATTTTTGTAAGGTTATAAATGATAAAGTAGCATTAATTGTGTCTTGGTTTCTTAAAAGGACCAAAGTTTTGGGAAAAAACTAAAAAGCTAAAAGGAACAAAGATTTGGGACGGAGGGAGTACATTATATTAATTTTTTTTACAAAAGTTTAAATTTTTTTAACAAGAGATGAACTAAATATGATTTTTTTTAGTTTTTTGCACATAAATAATTCATCTTATGTTAAAAAATTCTAAATTTTTATCGGAGATATTCTTATAATATTATAAATATGAATACAAAAAAACCATTCAAAAAATGTAAAAATATACAAGAGTTTGATGAAAAGTAAGGACTAAAAACACTGACGAAAAAAATTTCATGGACTAAAGAATGAGAAAAAAATCTTCATAAATTAAAAACGAAATTCTGAGAAACTATAGAACTAAAAACATATTTAACCCATAAATTGATAACTACTTATTTGTGACTTTTATTTAGGAACTAAGTTGGGTTCTTAGTTTGGAGCAGTTCGAGTATGTTGTATTCCAAAAATAAAATCAAATTTGGATACATAATTTTCTAAGGATAAAATATTTAACTATTTTTATAGCGAATTTTGGTTTTCATCCATATAAAATAAAATTATTTGTATTCCTGTAAGCTTAGTTTAGTTGATAGAAATATCGTACTATATGTGTAGGAGTCCGAGTTCGAACTCGGAACACTCTACTTATTCACTTTTAAGGTGGATTTTCTAGCTACTAGGCTACTTGACAAAAAAAAATCATTTGTTTTCATCTTTATAAAACAAATTCTTTTGTTTTTAATCCCTAATGGACAAAATTTTAACATTTTTTAGCATAATATAAACTTATATACGTTTAATTTAACATGATATATAGATATGCTATACACAATTTTGAACATAAAAATGTCATAATATTGACATTAACATGCCAAAGTTTTGCTCATTAAAGACTAAAAACAAAAGAAAATATTTTGTAGAAATTAAAACAAGTGATTTTATTTTACAGAAACGAAAATTAAAATTCACGTAAAAATAGAGACCGGAAACATATTTTACCCACTTTCAAATAGACTAAAATAGGGTTTTATTTTATTTGAAGTATAATTATAGGTAAATGGTAATAGTGTCATGTGTCCTTCAAGTTGAAAATTTTAAAAATACTTAAATTGAAATATAATTTTGTTTCTCTGATAGAGGAAATATAATATTTAATATATTAATAATTAGGTTAAATATATTTTAAGTTCCGGTAAAATATCTACTATTTTCCAATTTTCAGTCTTTAGCTTTTACAAGCATTTGAATGCTTTTAATCTATACCTTATATAAAAACATATGCTTTTCCTTTACCAAAAAAAAAAAAAAAAAAATATGCTTTTAGTCTCTCTCTATTTTTACAAACACTATTGAACTAAAAGTTGTTTTAAAAAAAAGTATAGGGATTAAACTTGAAAGATTCATAATATATATATTTGTTTAATATATTATTTGTTTAATAGACTTTTTCCGCTAATGGTAATCATATTCAAAGTATCTTCGACACTCAATATAGATATCTCCTTTCTGTAAATCAAACTTTGTTTGTTTCAAACTCTAACCACCACAAGTTAACAACTAGAGGAAAACAGTCCCTTGTACCAACAAAACCAAGATATTCACATACAATGAGAGACTCTTAAGTCTTAATGCGTGGTAAGAGAGATTAGAGACGTGAAGGCAAGTACGTAAGGGTAAAAACATAGAGAGAAGAAGTTGAAAAATTATGTGATGTGCATCACTAAATATCCCGTTGGTTTGTTTACTTTAAATTTGAGTTTGAGTAAATTTATTTTATAAAAGTTATTTTAATTAAAAGTGAATTAAATTAAATATGTATTAATTTGCATCAATTCATACCGCTTGCAATTACCCAATTCATAACAAATAAAAAATAATACAAGGACTGAAATGAAAAAAAAAAACACGTCTAACGATGAATGTGATATTTAAACCTTAATATTTGTAGATAAATTAATTAAAATTTAATCTATATCATTGCATATTGCCAATCATGTATATCTTAAAATATTATGGGTCATGTTAATATGTGCCCTAAGGGCACATGATAAGCTACCTAAAAGTAGAAATTATACATTTAATGATACAATAGCCTAATGCTACAGTTGACCATCTTCACAAGTGGTTTACCGTGGACAAGTGATCAGTTGTATGCAAGCAATTAATTGTGGCATGTGATACAAAAGGGGGCATTAACATAACAGCCGCCGTGGTATCTCGAAGATTGACTTTATCTAGAGACAGACAGTATGAGTATTGAGTACAGTACTCCTTTCCTTTCAGCGTGTTACTACCTACCGTACCATGACCGTCACACGGGAGAAACAGATCCTTTCATCATGGTACTATTTACCAACAACGACATAGGAAAATCTTTTTTAAATTCCATTCAAACCATATTTATGGGTTCCATGATAGGATTAAGATTCAAAAAAGTGGAAAAAATAAACATGTTTCAACTCAATTAATTAATAATGTCGATATTGTTATATTGAATTCGGTTTGAATTCGAGACCTCACCATATGCATATGAAGTTCACTTATATTTGATACTTCATCTGAACTTATTTATAAGCAAAAGTCAATAAAAAAATTTGGCCTTAAATATAAGTAAAAATTATCAAAAATAACTTTATTAAACACTATCATTCCAAAAGTACTCCTAATTAATTGTTCAACTTTTTTACATGATTGTAGAGTTCCAATGATAGTAGAAGGTTATTTTAGGAATTGTAATAGAAATTTCACATAAAATCAAGACAAAAAAGTAACTCTTTAATAAGTGTGCAAAAGAGAATTTTAGCTTACAAAAGAAGCCGAATGGAGTACTTAGTTTACATACCCAAAAAAAAAAATGTTAAATACTTTTGAGATTCAAAGTTCAACTTGTTGTGGTAATTTAACTTATTCTAATACTTTCTCCTGTTCTTTTTATAAGAAATAATTTAGAAAAAAAATTTGGTCCTTTTTATAAAAAACTTTGACTAATTTTCAAATGTTTTAAATGTCTAATTTCACTTATGCCCTTATTTATTATGAGAGAGAAAATTAAAAATAATTAAGTTTGTTTAATTGAGAGTAATTAAATAAGGGTATACATGAAATAAATTTAAAATTAGAAGAGTATTAAATGAAAACTAGAACTTCGACCCGTGCGGTGCACGAGTCTAATTAGCCGTAATATGAAAAAAAAATAAGATATAAAATTTTTAACACTAAAACGTATATAAAAAAATCGAGCACCATTAAATATTAGTTCGACAATAAATTTGGATAAATGTTCATACAACAGAAACTATGACATATTACGAAATACTTCTTTATAGACTACTTTTGAAGTTTTATTCGTATTTACAATGTCATCGTCGATAATCAATATTTTTAATCATTTTTTTTTAAATAACTCTTGAACTTGCAACATACAACTAACCATGTAAAAACACTGTCCACAAAAGATATATCCCAACATGCTTAAGAGATTGTCCCCGACTCTTATTAATATAGTCATCGCAAAAGAAAAAATTAAAGGGATGCGTATTCGATTCCCATGCTAGACAAATTTGTATTTTTTTTTTTTAATATAATATGGACCACGTGAAAAACAGAGAAAAAATAAGAGGAAAAAAAAATAGATTTAGGGTTAGCATTTTGGAGCAAGTTTAGAATATAAGCGATATAATAATAATAATAATATGAAGCTAATAATAATAAATATTTAACATGGTGAGTTAAAGGTCGTGTGTTCGATTCTTGGTGAGGTATTTTTTAACATTTTAATTGAATTAATGTTAGGGTAAAATGAAAGGGAAAATGAGCGGGTAAAAAATTAGGGTTAAGAATAGCAAAACGGAACAAGCTTATAATATAGGAGATAACTATGTACGATATGCTTATTTGATATGTGTAATTTTTTCAAATTATTCCTTATAAAAAGGACCGGAGAAAATAAATCCAATTGACTTAATTTCAATTTTTCAATTTCTTTTTTGGTTTATAACATTGTCGACAATAATCGAACATAGATTCTCATGCATACTATCAAATTTTTTGCCACCTGTAACTTCAATTTTTCAAATACTTAGAGCATCTAACAATAACCAATGTACATTTAAAATGTAATAATTAAAGACTAGTTGAAATTCACATGCATCCAGGGGCGGATCCAAGGCCCAGCGAGCTTGGGCACGTGCCCAGGCTCGGCCAATTATAATTTTTTTTTTAGGGTTCTTACATAAACAGTGTAACAAACGTGTGTTTTAATACATATATTATTTAAGCTATTAAATGTCAATATGTACACAGTGGCGCAGTGGTTTTGCTTGTTGTTAATAATGGAGAGGACCTTGGGTTCAACTGCCAGCCCCCCTATTTTATATTTATTTTTAAGCCTTTTTTTCTTACTTACCCTTTCACTTTATTTTTATATTTGTTTTCTTTATCAAAAATACTAAAAATATCAACTTTATTTTCTATGTTGTAATTCTACTTTCTTTCATACGTAGGATTGTGAGAGTTCATGACCTATACTTATGTAGTAATTACGAATCAAATATTTAGATAAAATCCTTAAAATTAATTATTTTTATTATAATTTCAGTATATATATATTAGTTAAAAACGGTCTGATCCGGTTAAACTCCGATCTAAAAAATCTTAAACTAATAAATATTTATATATTTGCGGTTAAAATTGTGTCCAGACTTAATATTATTTATGGCTCTGCCACTGCATGCATCTGCAAAATTTCAAGTTTAATTGCAAGACTCCTTAAAGACTTATAAAGTGACAGTAATTTTCTCGTGAAACATTACACAGTGACTATATTTATTTTTGTCAAAAAGTTATACTTAAATAATAACATCTACATAAAAATATAATTTCTAAAAAAAAAAGAGTACTAAAATGGTTGAAAAAAGAAAAAAAGAAAGAAAAAGTTGGAAAACATGACTAGTTTGACTTTGACCAGCCAGTATTACTACAAAAAACATAACAGCATGTTTTAGAGCGAATACAATAATACAATACTAGTTCTGTTCTGCACCATTTCTTTGACTATTCACAATTCATTACAACAAACACCTTAGACGCATTCTTCTTCTTCTTTTGCTTTTTGTTTTGGTTTTCGCTTTTACTACTTTTGATAAATACAATACAACAACTACAACTACTTCTTCATCATCATCAACAACAACAACAACAACAACAAGAACATGTCAAGTACTAAGAAGAAGGTTCTATCTGTTGAAGATGTAATTAAGTCTGTTGGATTAGGTTACGATCTAACCAACGATCTCAAACTCAAATCATGTAAATTTCATTCCAAATTAATTGCTATTGATCATGATAATCTTCGTACTGTCCAACTTCCTGGCCGTGTTTCAATTCCCAATGTTCCCAAATCCATCAATTGTGATAAAGGTGATCGTATGAGATTGTCTTCTGATGTTCTTTCTTTTCAGCAGGTAACTAGCTCCTTTTCATTCTTTTTCTATAAAGTTTCTTCATTTTTGTAGTTTTAGCTCAATTTCATTATGTGGGTGGGTCTAGGGAAGTAGTACTAAAAATTTGTTGTGTTTTTCTGTTGAATTTTTTAATTTAACTTACTAATTTTAGAGTTAATACTACCAAGGGCCTTAATAAGCTCGCCCCTAAGACGAATCATTCGGAGAACCTGAGTTCCATTCCTGGTGGGAACAATTATTGGCTAGGCTTTACTTCCCTCGCGGCGGAACTCTGGATTACTGGCATCACTTTCCCCTGGGAACTAGAGGGTTAACGCCAAAAAATAAGTCATTCGAAGGCAATTTCAGAACTAAATTGACCAACAACCCAAATAGTCTAATTAATATGAGATGATTTCTAATTTCTAGGATTATTTTAGAATTTTGTTAATTTTGTGACTAAATTGTTCTATACGTGGTTACAATTATAGAGCTAAAAATAACTCATTTTTACGTGTTCTTAGGGCATGTTTGGATAAACAGCTTATTTTGTAGCCTATAGCATAGGTGCTTATGAATAAGTTATTTTATAACACAAGATAAAATAACATCAAACTTTTTTTGTATTAATCTATAACCTGTTTTTCATAAGTTATCCTGGAGAGCTTATGAAAATAAGATGAGCTTATGAACATGTCATAAGTTGTTTTTGTGAGTTCTTCCGAACAATGTCACAAGGCTTATGTTAGTAGATAAGCTCAAATAAGTCAATCCAAGCAGACCGTTATTCTGGTGGAAATGAAATTATTTAGCATGTGTATTGTTGATATTATTGTTGTAGTATTGAAGAGTAATTGTTTGTGTAACTGACTATAGGCATATATGTCTTTGTGTTTTGTTGTATCTTTTAGATGTCAGAGCAGTTCAACCAGGAGCTGTCACTGAACGGTAAGATTCCAACGGGCCATTTCAATACTGCGTTTCAGTTTTCCGGAGTTTGGCAAAGAGATGCTGCAAATACAAAGACTCTTGCTTTTGACGGTGTATCCATCACACTTTACAACATAGCACTTGATAAAACGCATGTAGTTCTGAGTGATCATGTTAAACAAGCTGTTCCTTCGTCCTGGGATCCCGCTGCATTGGCAAGGTACTTTGAGAACTCAGCAAAATTGTCCTTTTTCCTTCTCTATATAACTCTTTGGCTTTCGGTTTAGTGTTTTTAATCTCTGCTCGCTAGGGACTGGAGTCAGCGGTTCACACTTCATTTCCTTGTGTTGTGCGACTAATATGATTTGGTATTCCGTTTAAAAAAAAAATGATATTGTATTTGTGTCAAAACAATATTTAGGACACACAAAAATAGAGTTTTGGCACATGATATAATGTAAAGCTAATAACGACGAGAATAGAGTTCAATAGGTTTATGTTAATACACCCTACTGGTGTCCATCATAGTTCTGCTACCATTTGACGACCCTTTGATGAAAGGTCTCATTCCTGCTCTCAACCAGGAAGAGCCTTGAATTTTTCATTATTTGCATCACAGTAGATTCCTCAACATTTCTCCTGTAATTGAAACAAATTTCTTATACACATATAACTTCTTTTCCAGTTATTTGATTATTTCAATGAATGGGTTCATGTGCAATGTTTGAGTTGCATCTTGTAGATAACCTTTTCGTCTTATCTTTTCAGGTTCATTGAGAAATATGGAACCCATGTCGTAGTCGGGGTGAAAATAGGGGGAACCGATATAATTTATGCAAAGCAGCAGTACTCGTCTCCTCTCCAACCTTCGGATGTACAGAAAAAACTGAAGGACTTGGCAGATGAATTATTCAGAGGGCAAGCTGCACAACGCAACACTAACGACGGGAAAGAAAAGGTTTAAAACTTTGCTGGTTCTTTTTTTGTTCTCTTTAAATTTGGTAATTGTATAAGATTAAATCATGTATGTTGATTGAAACTAGGTTGTGAATACCTACTAGGGTCATCAACTATTTCTCTTTAAGTTTAGGACTACACTAGGTTACATTCAAATGCCCTTTCTGAAGACTTGGTTTTTTGATAGAATATATTATCGTCTTAGCCAACAATACTTGCTGAAAAGAATTGTTGTAATTTTTCTGAATATTGGCAGGTGAACTATGGAATCTATCAAAACAAGTTTGTATTTGTAGATTTTAGGGTGTGCCAAATATAATATAACAAGATAATATGTGCCTTCATAAAACGGATCTCTGAAACTTTACTAATGTGAACATATATATCCATATTAATTTGGGAACATGTTTCTCTTTAGTATTCTATATCATGTTATAAGTTAAACGAATCTTGTATTTTAATCCCTTATATTGTAAATGGTAGAACAGAAAGGAATTTATTGAGTTTCGGTTGGTTCACATCCTTCATTTAATTTTTTAAAAATTGGGAGCAACAATGTAAGTGTTAAATGTTTCCTATGAAATCTGAATAATTATGTTCAAAATCAACTCATATTGAACAAAAATATTAGAATGAATCCAAAGGACCTTCATGTGAGTTATATGGGCTGATCCCATTTATTTCTGGTAAATCTATGCAAAACAGCCAGCATAACTTATATTTTCATCTCTTTTCCCCGCAGTTTATGGCCGGACTAGGATTCCCTGACATTCAAGCTCAATCCTACCATGAAACAGAGGTAAATATTTATATATAAAATTGAATTTATGCCAGCTACAGAATCCTTCTTGTTACCTATGCTATTATTGCTGGTTCTGGCTCCTAGGGTGTCAGTTCTTTTATAATATAAACCGCTGTGTAGCAGGAAGACAGCTGAATGTTACTAGAGTTGTTTGTTATGCGTTGTTTTTGAAAAGTTCCTGGGTTTTCTGTTACAAATTTTAATTATCGTTATCAAAGACACTTTTCTGCTCAATCGGTTGTTAAAACTTCATTAATATATAACTATTTTACTTACAAAGGGAAAATACAACAAATATTCTTACTATTTTCCTTCTTCTCATCAAACATTTTAGGTTCAGGATATCAAGTTTATGTACAAGAGGAAAGGTGGAAATGGGAAAAAAAATCTAAGTCATAATGAGTGGTGCCAAACTGTTTTGTCTCAACCTGATGTAATATCAATGTCATTCATACCAATTACATCTCTACTTGGTGGAATAAATGGGAGCGGATATTTAACTCATGCCATAAATCTCTACTTGCGATGTAAGCTACTAAGCATGACTCCTTTAGTCATTTACTTATTTACATTTGGTTTCAAAGCCTATGCTGCGGCTTTATAGACTTTTTAAAGCCTACTTGTTTGGATGGAGACTTTTTTAGGAGAGGACTCTGGTTGGAGGGCTAAGTCTCTATTTTGAAATATATTTGATATTTTAAAAAGATTTAAAGAACGTTATAAATGATCATATAATACTTCAATCACATTTAATTCATTTTTAAACATATTTTATAGTGTCCTTAATTTAAAAAAGAAAAGCAAGTCTTCTCCTCCAAAACCCTCACAGTTTCTTGGTTTAGTAACACTGTATAAACATGCAACGAGACTTCAATTAAAACGGAGTTAGTTAAAATGTAACCACCGTCAGGTTCACCATTATGCTATTTAATATCATTATTACCAACATTCCACCGTAAAATTACATGTCCTTGTAATAGCTATTGTTCTAAAATGGAAGTGCATCAATGAGTTTAGGCTTCACCCCTCCACTCCTTTGCATAATTTGACAGTGGTCATAAAATAGAATGGATATGAGGTTTATGCCTATTATACTTGCAATATGTTCGCCATTATTCTTCAATGGAATATTTTCTTATTTATTTTATGAAAATTTGTTGGACATGAATATGAGAAACAAATGATGTCATGGCTGTATACGCTATAATTGTAATTTTTAGTCCTTTCACAAGAAGTTATAAAAATTGTCATGCAAAATATAAAAATCATTCACTGTAACTTCTAACTGCAGATAAACCATCAATTGAAGAGCTGCATCAGTTTTTGGAATTCCAGCTTCCAAGGCAATGGGCCCCTGTATTTGGTGAACTTGCCCTTGGTCCTGATAGAAAGTCACAGAGTTCTTCATCTTTACAATTCAGTTTCATGGGTCCTAAGCTCTATGTAAACACATCACCGGTAATGCTGCTTGTTTTATGTGGAACTTTTTTTTTTATTTATCCAATTGCCTTGTTTTTATCTTTGGTTCTGTTACAAACCAACTACTAGAACCCTGTGCTAGTGTGCATGTCTCATTAATCATTTTCACATCTTTCTGTACTAAGATAGATAACTTTCAGAACAAAGCCTTTATTTTCATATACAACAGTTCAATTTTAGTGACTACAGTATATTTTATGTTTCTGAGGGTTGTAAGTCACCCTTGCATCATATATACATCTCTACCAAATAACCTTGAGTTTTGACCAAAAGTCTTTTTGTCGGGAGCTGTTTAGTTTTTATGAGATAAATTTTGTTGGTCAATAATACTCAATACTCAGTAGCTGTATTAATGAAGTCACTTAGAGTCTTATTTTCTTTATTTAGTCATTCAAATTCAAAAAAGTGCACTGTCAGATCTTCTGTGCGTTACATGTGGCGGTTTATTTGGACTGACCTCAAACTTCTTACAGGTTGATGTAGGAGAGAAGCCTGTGACAGGCCTTCGATTGTATTTGGAAGGAAAGAAAAGCAATTGTTTGGCAATCCATTTACAGCACCTCTCCACCCTCCCCAAGACATTCAAACTTGTGCCAGAGGCTAATGGAAATGTAACTGATGCCTCTTCAGAGCGTAAATACTATGAAAAGGTCCAGTGGAAGAGTTTCTCTCATATTTGCACGGCTCCTGTTGAATCCTACGATGACAATACTGTTGTGACTGGTGCTCACTTCGAAGTGGGAGAAACTGGTCTGAAAAAAGTTCTCTTCCTAAGACTTCATTTCTGTAAAGTTGACAATGCAACCCGTGTGAGAGAGCCAGAATGGGATGGCTCACCTGGCTTGACCCAGAAATCTGGAATGATCTCAACCTATATCAGCGCTCGGTTTTCTGGTCCACAAAAACCGCCGCCCCCACAGCCATCGGAAGTAAATGTGAACTCTGCTTTATACCCTGGTGGGCCTCCTGTGCCTGCTCAGTCACCTAAACTTCTGAGGTTTGTTGACACAACAGAAATGACAAGAGGACCACAAGATTTGCCTGGCTACTGGGTTGTGTCTGGGGCAAGGCTTTATGTGGAGAGGGGTAAAATATCACTTAAAGTAAAATATTCTCTTTTAACTGTGATTTTGCCGGATGAAGAGACGATAGGTTATTGAAACTATTGAATGTGGAAGAGATGGAAGATGAATTCTCATCAGATTAAGTAGTTCAATGAGATGTGCATGTGTACATAATAGTGTCTGATTCTTTTCTGTTGTACATTTTCTCTATTCATTATAGGTGTTACTATCTGATGTTGTCATTATTATTTGTGTATACCTACACAACAAATCTTTTGGGAGAATTCCTTGATGTAGTTTTGAGAAAAGCTTGTGTGATCAATGGTGCCCCTTAGTTTTTTGTTCTGTATGTTTATGAATGTATTTTTGTGTTGGTGACTTCTTGCATGCAGACAATGAAAAAGGGCTTTAATTTCAACTCTACTCTACTGCAGTTGCATGTGCTTGTACTTTGTGTCTGTAGTTGATTCTTCTCAAAGCCTTTTAGTGATTTTTTATATGTGTATATATATTAAGAAAAAATTAGATAATAATTTAATGTATTTATTTGTATATAAAAATGTTTTTAAAATTTCCTTTTACATGTTGATGTGTTCAATTCTAACTTCTCATCTCTAAATGCACTTAGAACTTACAAGTATCCTAGAGATACATTAGAAAGAATCAATGAAATATGACTTATATGTAGAGACATAGGTAAGTTAATGAAAAATCTGATATATTTTTAGAACAGTCATAGTTTTCAAAACATTGCATTTACCTACGATTCAAATCAAATTCAAGTCCACTGTCCAGCCTGTCCTCAGCATTGTGATTATAGTTTTCGAAACATTCTTGTAAAAATTATTATATTGGTCAACCAAAGACGCAATGATTGACCAGTGTGTCTTGCTTGTGATTTGAACAAGTAATTATGCGTAGGATATAATTGACTCAAAGGTCAAAGTAAACTACCTGCCTTGCGTGCGGTTCTACATGCATGCATTAGCATCCACTCCTCTCCTGTCCACTGCAAATGCAACAGTAGATCACGGATGGTTCCTAAAGGATATACACTGTCCGTCGATGTATTTTACACTTACATGAAAATTCATTGTGTGACATAAAAAAACAAAAATAGTAATTTTTTATTGAATATTTGTGTAAAGTTATTTTAAATTGACAATATATGTTCATTAAACTCATAATCTGATATTCCGGTGGTGCATAATTATTAAATCTTATTGGTTATAATATTATATGAACAACTTTTATCTATCTTCAATCCAATAATTGTGCTTATTAAGACTGGAAGAATTTATTTATAAAACATAAAAGAATGCTAGTCTTTCTATATCAAGCCATCATCAATCTATTTTCTTTATCCAACAATATTTCTATATATTATTCCATTGACAAGGACTACTTGCTATCATCACAGTATAACAAAAAAATGTAGTTACAAAGATTTTGAATTGTCAATATGTATAGGCAAAGATAAACAAACCAATAATTATATAATACAAACATGCAATGCAGAACTACAAAGATAGGTACGAAATCCTCATTGTCTATACACTCCAAGAATCAAAAAACAGAATCCACCCAGCTGCAATAGAAGTCGGCGCTGCAGTTGCATTGATCCAGGCAAGAAAGCCTATGGCCTCAACAACCTCCGTTGTAAATATGATATGTACATCATGATACGATACAACATTTCACCAAAACCAAGCTCCTAATGAAGCTAAGGAATCCAAGATGCAGAAGATCTGCCAAAATCTGACTTCCAACTCTTGCTGTATGAATATTGTTGTATATTTACACAGAAATAACATTCTTCTGTCCTGATCTTGATATCACTCTTTCCTTTCAAAGGTGCTTAAGTATAGTTGCGCATATTATCTGGCCACATTTACTCTGTCAATCACATCCAATGCTCTCTTTTTATCAATACCAAAATCAATCACAGGAATCTTAGAGCAAATTCTGTTATAAGACAATTCCTTGTTTCTACTTGTCGTTGAGTAACTGTTACTTTTAATCAGTTTGCTGCTATCTGTCAACGCCGTTTTCACACTGTCAAAGTCCAAGCTTTTACTTTTACTCATCCCTCTAATAGGAATTTTGTTACTTACATCTTTCAGCATGATCTGCTCATCTGTTGTTAGCAATGGCGATACTGCGTTTGTAGATTGTTGAGTTGTCTTTTGCAGGACAGTGCCAACATGAGACTTGATGGCAGACTTTACTTCTCCAACATCACCCCCGGCTTTACTTTTGACTGCCAATCGGTGAAGCCACAAGAGAAGTTCAAGAATATAGTTTTCTACCTTTTCTTTATCTGCATGGTGAAATGTTTCAATTCGCATTACATCATTCTTCGTGGTTTTCTTATTTAGATCAGATCTGCAAGAATCAAACAAGAATTTTAAAAAGAATGTCGGGGCAAAAAAGAAGATAAGTGGAAAAAAGTAAGTGTAGTAGATGCAACAGATTGTTACTTAGTACTTACCCAGTGCTTGCCCACTCCCCAACCCAACCAAAACCATGATGCGCTCTGAATCAATTTTACCGCAACCAAACAAAAGAAAAAGAATAAACAGTTAGTTTATATAGTAAGTAAATAAACCAATGATCAAATGTAATCACACGTGTCGGTGTTGTGTTGGACACCAGACATGTCTTCCATCTGAAGTGTCGGTGCTACATAGTAATTTTTTTTGTGTGAACGCTACATAGCGTGTGTGTGTCCAGACATCTTACTTGGCTGTATTTGTAGCAATTGGAACCAACCAATGCAATGTTTTCTCCATCTCCTGTTTAACATTTGCTACAGTGAGCTGCAAGAAACAGACAGCAAATACATGTAAAAAACACAAACACAATAAAACTAAAAATAAACTGGAAAACTGAACGGCTGAAAAGAAATATCTAAAATCATTTTCCTTGACATTCAGATTATAGATGATGCTGCTGCAGTGTGCTAAAATCTATGAAGGTCGTAAGGAAAATCTATCTTATGGATTAGTGTTACTTTCTTTGGTAGCCCTTTTTGACTATTTTGAAACTTGGTACATTCTACAGTTATAGGAGACTAATGTTGAATTCATTTACGATTGGTGACATTTTAATACTGGATTTATATGTCATGTACCATGCAGTTTCTGTTTGCTATTTCGGAAATACAAAGAAAACTGTCAAATTTTCAATTAAAATATAATATTTTGGAAAATGATTTTGTTGAAATAAGTTGTGATGATTCCGTGGCTTATTTTGCGTTAACATTGTCTAGGTACCCGTAATGGATTGGGTTAGAAACGTATAGACTTAAACTTTTTCCCTCTAATCGAGTGTCTGCTAGACAAAATGTGTGGCCTTAAGGCTTTCCATATTGTCTCCGTCTAAACCACTATGTCCTCATCTTAAACATTTGTAATAGGAAAAGAACCAACAGATGAGAACATACCTCTTCTGCAACATGAAACGTAGGTAATTTGGAACGCAAAGTTAATTTTATTTTAGGAGGCAAGCTCTGATATAATGTGTCCCTTGTATTTGCAGGCATAGAACCGGATCTAGCTACCTGACAAAATTAACACAAGCTCAGAACAGTATTTTTCAGCGCATAAGCTAAACCTCACATGGCAGTTGACAGACATTTTTTAACTATGTTATTAAATAATTACAATGAAAAAGAAATACTTACTAGAGTATCCATTTGGAGTACTATATTTGCATAATGCAAAGAGAGGCCAGCAGGACCCAATCTTTGGCGATTGCTTTTGGATTGAATAAATGGTTTACGTCCATCTGCAGATATCCATGGATAGCATCGTTGCAGTTATGAAGCAAAATACAACTTTCATACGACCGAGACTAGAAGAAAGTAATAAAACAAGTGAAGTAAAATCTCAATGCCTTTAGTGGGTACATACCGTCACTGCCAAAGGCTTTATTTATCTCCAAATGCAAAAAGTGGACTATGTCTACAAGCTTCTCCATAACCTGTAATTCATTAGATTATGAGTTATACTCTACTCTCTCAATTCTCAAGTATGTTATGCTAAAAATGCATCGACCTCTGCAAATAAAAACATCTTAGGAATTTACGTACTACAGTAGTACAGTACTAGTTCCAGCATTATACATGGATAGAATACGACGAAAGTATAAAACATATAGATTACCTCCTCCAAACTTCTAGACCATAGTGACTTCTTCTTCAAATGCTTAACGTGCTTCTTTTGACTTCTAAGTTCTGCCTTCAAGATTGAAAGGCTATCACCTATATGATGAAGAAGAGTCCAACAAATTCAGAAATCAGTGCAGTTTTTGTGATTGAGGATCCAAAACCATGGAATCAACAAGTTTAATACATACTCTCTACCCTCTAAATGATTGTTCTATAAAAAATTTACAATACCAGATTAATATTCTTCTTTGACTTGGAGCTCTTTCAAAATTTGGATTTTAATTTTTTTTGTCAAATATTACTTCCACAAACAAAGAGTAACATGTCATGTGAAGGGAATTATTCTTCAACTACTTACCGCTATGAGCTGCACTTGGATTGTCCTCCTCGTCACGCTTATGCTGATAATCTTGTGCAAATCTATCCAAAGCATGTAACTCGTGGTATAATTCCTGAGACCATCAAGAGATAAAATTGAATAAAATTTTAATGGGAACAAAATCACTGGATAGAGATAGTTTATGAAGATATTGATTGTCCAGAAGAAACTAAAATACATTTTTTCATCTTCAAAAGTAACTGAATATCTAGAGCAATTGTAAATATGTGTTTAGTAAAGGAATACACCTACCGCTGTATGTTGAACTAAATTCATCAAATGCTGCATTAATAACTCTGCCTCCTCTTTTGTTTGTCTTTGAGAATTAACTTCTCTGCTAATTCTAAAATTTACATAAAAAATACTGGTCAGAACAAAAATAGTAGGCTATTTTTCCTTGCAATGATGCAAGGCTAAAGTCTAGACGAATTGAGTGAATAAATTTATATTACTTCTCAAAGTATCGATCCAAGTTGTGCCACTGAGGATCCTTTGAACGATTTCCAAAACGAATCACCTCATCAGAAAATACTTTCAATTCATCCCTGGAAACATAACCAAAAGCCTTAGCCAGTTGGTATTTCATAGAGTCATGATAAACTAAAACAGTTGAAAGTTAGCTTGTTAATGGAACAGAAGCCCCTCCCATTACCTCTTGTCTGCAGCAACAATCCTTAGAAGTTCGTCCATATCCTTTGATACTAAATCTTGAATACCTTCTAACGTAAGCACCTCTTCTTTCAAATGCTTAATATTTTTTGTCGAAAGAGATTCCATGAGAGTAAAACCCTTGACAATAGTGTTTGCAACCTCAAATGCTAAAATACCAACTTCATTCCCCTTTGTTACAGTTCCATATGCAAAGCCACCACCAGAATTTAAATTTGTCATGCTACTCCCAAGTGTGTCCAGAACGTCAACCGCTTTCCCGAATCCTTTAGTGCCAGCTCTGCCTAGGCGTGAACTAACCTCTGAGACCTGAAATAGAAAGACCTTAGTCTTCATTTTTCAACTTATCCCCTTTCACTTAGTTCAAACATTACTTCCTCATGGATCACACTGTGTTTCTTTCCCGGTATTTGACAAAGATCACTCTCAACTTGAAATGAGGATTGAGCAGAAAAATGTAACGGGTGGTTGTTGAATAAAATAACCAACAGTGAAAATGGGAAAGTAACAGAAAAGAACAACAAATGGTGACAGTAACGAAAATGGCAGGAGGTGCATAAAAGAAAAGGCGGAAGGGAGTGGAAGAAGCAACACCAGAATACTTTTTTATTACCTTAAACAGAAAACACAAGACTAGAATATTTTGAATTCTATATCACACAGCAAAATAGTGGCACCATTCCAAAACCTCAAAAAGCAATCCTTGCATTAATTTCGTTCTCCAAAAGCCATTCATTCAATTTGAATTAAAAGTAACATAGCCTAACCAAAATTTCATTCCAAGTTCCAATAACATCATCTTTGAGAATTCAAAAACAAAATTTAAAAGATACAATTCTACATTCATTGCCTAAGATTACTAATTGACAAAAACCTTGTTTGAATAAACAATTTAATTAAGCACTCATTGCCTAAACACTTATCATATAAGTGTTTGTGTATAAGTTGTTTTTATAACAAAAAATAAAATAAAGTAAAATTGTTTCATATAAGCTAATAAGTTTTCATATACTAGCATTGAGAGCTTTGGAAATAAACTGAACAGTTTCTAGACATGCCATAAATTGTTTCCATAAAATTTCCGCCGGCACATAAACTCAAATAAGTCAATCTAAACATACCTAAATTCAAAGATTGAACACATAATCAGAATGCTATAAAACAAACAAAAGAAGGATGTGTAATCATAAATTAACCAACCTACCTTAGCCACAGCAGCTTGCCTTGATCTTACTGACCTAGACTTATGTGAAAAAGAATCAGCATAGCGTGGAATTCCATCATAAAAATCATCATCACCAGTTCCTGCAGCAACAGCTTCTTCCTCCTTTTTCTTATCAATCTCCTCTTTTGCACTTGTCAAATCACTAGTATGCTTATGATTATTCTTATTACCACCATCACCAGATTTATGATTATCATAATGTTCTTTCTTCTTTGTAAACACCTTGTCACTTTTTGTAGACTTAGAACAAAGACCCCCCATATCAAAAAATCGATCTTTTTATTCCAAAAAAAAATATAAAAAATCAATCTTTAAGCAAAACTTGAGTGGTAGCTTAGTTCTTTGTTCCAAATCAAGAACACCCTTTTATTTAATGAAACAAAAAGTGGTAACTTAAAGAAGAAAGAATAGGTTGGAATTTTTGGTTAATGTATGAAAGAAGGGAGGTTGAAAAATAGGGAAGAAAAAGTCCACACTGAAAAATGATTATGAATATGAATATAATAATGATGGAATAGAAGAAAAGAAAATCATGGTAGTTTTTAATGTTTAATAATAATGTTTGTGTTGTGACAATCAAAGAGACATGAGGCGGCGATTGTGGTAGGTCAAACAAAGGTAAGAAAGAAAGCAGAAGTAACGATGATTTTTGGCAACACGGCAAAGTGGTCAGTCATTGTTCAATCTTCTCCGCGGCTGACCAAACAACAACTATTTGCGTATAACTTCTGCTTTCTGCTTTTTATCCATTGCTACTATTTTGACCTCTTTTAAATACTCCATTTTAATATGGACAAAACACCCATCAATCAATCAAATACTATCTAAATCTATAATTTTGCTACATAACAAATTTTTGTTGCATTCATTTTCGCTGTCTAGAGGTGGAAATAGGTTAGACAGAGTTAGGCTTTGTCAAGTGTGAGTTTGACCTGTCAAAAAATTAAAGCCCTGAGTCTGACATGTGGCATATCATAGGACATCATATTTCGATTTTAGTTTATAATAATACATTTATATATGTGAAAAATTAATGTGGATTAATAAAATTGAATTACTGAAAAATTTAATAGATTTATAATTTAATCAAAGTACAAATTTTAATATATAATAACAATAAATGTAAAAATATTACTCATAATTACTTAAATAGGCCGGCCTAGTAGACTTAATAGGCTTTTTTATTGGCCTGAAACCTAACCTTTTTAGCTAAATAGACCTATAAAAATGTATTGGTCTGCTCTATTTAAAGAAATAGACTGACATGGTATGAGGCTATGTAGGCTAGACCGTAAGCTCATGTATGTCGGTCTGACCTATTTCCACACCTCTAATGATGTCTGATCTAACAATTTTGTTAGTTTTTGTCCGTTGAAATAGTATAACTTATGGACGGATTAAATATGGTTTTAATCTCCACAAAATTTGGTATGTAGTACTGGAAAAGATTAAAATGGTCTAAAACACTAACATAGTAGTAATTGAGATGTGAGATATTACAACATGCATGTTTTAGCACTTTCTATCCTCTTTGCTTGCGGGTCAACGAAGCAGCGTTTCCTCGAAAATGTGGATTTGATTTGCAGTGAGAACGATTGACCATTCCCGTGTGTAACCAAAAACTCATACAAATCCAACTAGATAAGACAAACTAAGCTCCAAAATAGTTCTCGTAAATTTAACTCAGTTGATAGGAATATCGCGTTATAAATATAAGAGTTGAGGTTCGAACTCCGGACACCATATTTAAGGTCAATTAGTTTTTAATTCTCTCACAAATTTAATCCCTAAACTATTAAAATGTCTCTAAACTATATTCACATTTAACAATTTAGTCTTTCAATTAACTTTTTTTTTTTACTACAAAATAAATGATATTCATTCATTCAAATTAATAGAGCACATACGTACAATAAAAATTCAAATTCGCTAAAATAAAAAAGGATAAATCTGCGAACAAACTCACAGTATCAATGTTAATAACATAAAACGGAAAATTACATAACCATACAAATATGACTATATTGAAGTGTCCGGAATGTTCATGCCTCCAAATCTGTAGCGTTGATGACACCAAAATTGACATTGATTGAATATGCACTAGATCGAAATTAATCCTTCAACTTGAAACAAATGAACACCGCACAAGACAACAAAATACTCCGCACAAAAGCGGGACAACAAAATACACCGTATGAAGACGGAAAATCAAAACAAACAAGTATGTAAAAATCACACTTATTTACTATAACGAGAAAGAAGAACAATTTGGAGGGGTGATATCAGGCTAAAATGGACATTAAATCACCCCTCCCCGATAGACTGAGAAGAAAAAATGGTGACGGCTAGGGTTAGATGAGAAGATTAACTTTTCTCTTAAATAACTCATTTTGTAAAAGTTTAAAATATAATTACACTTTCTTCTTCCACGCATGTTTTGACAGAAACTTATAAATCCTTACTTCCAACCGAATCACTTTATATTGACAATTGAAATTAAATTTTAAGATATCCATATTGTTTCATCGTTTTAAGAGGCTCACATCACTTAAATTTGAACGATTCATTCATTTATTCACTTTTATCTTCTTTATTTATTTATTTTTTTGAAAAATATCACTTTTATACTACTAACTTTGTTACTATATCTACGTCACATGTAATATATATGGTGCAATTTTTTTTGTCATGTAGTCTAGTAGCTAGAAATTTCATCCATAAAGTGGATAAGTGAGATGACCAGGATCCCAACCCCGACTTCCTGCATATATAATGTAATGTCCTACCAATTGAGCTAATCTTAGAGGACTAAATAGTGCAATTTAATTAAAAGATAAAAAATATAATTTCAATATATGCGAGTTGGTTAGAGGTGAATATGCATATCCTCTTTATATGTCCCATTCCTGTGTTTTGAAATCGGAAAAAATTCAAACTCAAACTCGATTAATTCAAATTTTTCCGTCAAATTGAAACGAGTTTGGAATGGTACTCATGAATATAAATTTTATTGTGATGCCTAATAAATAGTCTTAATTTTATTTGTTTGAAAGTATAAATAGTCTTAATTTTAGTGGCAAATTCTACGTAACGACGAGAACGGATAGCATTTAAATTGGGAGAAAAAAATTGAAAATCTAGAAGGCTGTCCTAATGAATCCTGAGGTGAGGTCAACCAATGGCAATGATTACTCAGTCCTGAGAGAGAGAGTGGAGGAGCAATCAACTAGCCACCCACCATATATATGACGACTGTTAACAAATTTATAGGTTTATCTAGAAACTTTTTTTATGACGGATCTAGAAACTTTAAAATAACATCAAACTAATTCTCAAGTCATTTTTTAGATATCTTTCGTGAATTTCTATGTTATGTTAAAGAAAATATTCTCTCCAATTATTATTATAAGTACATTTAATTTGTAGTATATGGAAAAAATAATGGATTTGGTTCATAATATGAACCAAGCACATAATATTTTCTATGTACAAGATGGTGGCGATGAAACAAACTCCGGAGGAATGACTGCTAGGGATTAAGAATTTATCAACGGGAACAACGATGTTGTAATCACCGTAAATTGTGTAAGAAGGACAAGATCTACAAACATGAATTTGAGGAAATTGATGAAGATGAGACCGAGGAAGGAGAATAGGATCAAAAGGAGGAAGAGGTGAGAACGGAGAGAAGAGTGAGACAGAGTGACAATTGGCGAAGAAGAGGAGAAAGTGACGGGGAAGAGTAAACGGAAATCGGTTAACTATTCTAGGAATGATAGAATGGTGGAACTCATTTAGAACTTTAGAATGAAAGAAAAGAAAAGGAGCAGTTGAAAAAAGAAGAGTTCATTTCGGAAAACTCTATCCCATAATTCCAGTTTGAAATTTATATTGCGGAAAACTCTTGCATTTTTCCGGATGAAATTCAAATTTTGCAAATTTTGTAATTTTTATCTACCGGAAATTTTTTATTCAAGTATTCTGGCATGTGATTTTAGCTACCAGAAATTATTGTGTGAGGTGAAGTTAAATAATATATATATATATATTTTTTTTTGAAGAAAGGTGAAGTGAAATAATGAAAGGGGTAAAATTGAATTAAAATTAATAATTTGTAAGGGTGAAAGTATAAATGTAGGGGTGGGAGGAAATTTTTTCGTTTGAAGAAGTTAGTTTTGGGTCTGTAAAGAGGGGAGAGAATGAAGTGGCCCATTAATTAGCCAAATATGCCATACAAGGCCCAAATATAATTTGGATGGAGGAAATATCTCATGTTGTATTATACTACCAATTAATTTTAAATTCTCAATAAAATTGTCAATTTTTAAACCATTAGATTTGATCTAGTGGTGAGAGATTTTAATAGTATTCTATAAATCCTGGTCAGGTTCGATCCCCAGCTTATCGTAAACCAAAAAAAAATTGTCAATATTTTTTAAAGAAACAAATTTTTACACCGTTAAACATAGTGTAAATTAATTTTATATCGATATCCAATAGAAATTATGTAATCCTCCACATCATATATTTAAAGTTACGTGTAGTGAGATGCTTTAGTATAATATAAAGATGCTATTAGATGACATGCTATGCTAGTATATCATGCATTTTTTCTTGTTGCATAAATCGGATATCTGCTGTGCACAACTGCAGAGATTAATCTCTCAAGTCTTGTAAGATTTAAATGAGTGACAAAATCTCTCTAAGAGTTTTAACAATATACGAAATCTAGCTCTAAAAAATTGATATAAAATCAGTGACCGTATTATTTACTCCCTCCGTCCCTTATTAAAAGCACCTTGGTGCTTTTTGGATATTACAATTACTAAATTGTCCTTGGTGAAAAGATGTATTTGTAGTTGACTTTTCGGATTTCAATGTAAAGTAGGGTTATGTTTGGAAAAATATTAATAAATATGTCTAGGAATTTACAAAGGAGTTTATATTTAAAGACAAACTTTATCTTTAAAAGGGTGCTTATAATTAGGGACGGAGGGAGTATTTTACATCTTACTCTTGGATTGGATACATAATTTGATTTGTTTTGATTTGTGTTGGAGAATATAGGAGCCAAAGTAGGAACGGCCGCCGGTATAAAATGATTAGCAGACACGTAGACAGATACAAACACACACATCATCAAAAGCGCCAAACTTTAACACCAAAAACAACAAAAAAGGTACACTCTAGTACTAAATTAAAGATTAAAAAAACTTTATTGTTTCTTTTTTGTGACCAAAATAGAAGCTTATTGTTACAACGTTGTTGTGTTAAGAAAAAACCGTGTGTTCTGTTCTGTCTCCGTTAGAAGAAGTTTGAAACAGAACAACGACCAACTTCATCATCCGTACATATTTCTAATCTAGGGTTTCCATTTCAAGTTTCATCTCCTCTCTCTCTCATGACTTCAATTTTTCATTCATCAATTCAACAATTTTCCTCTCTCATCATCATCACCATCCTTGTTTGAAATGAGCTCCAACAATTTAACTGGATTTGTGTTGGCAGTGATTTCCAGTGCTTTCATTGGTTCAAGCTTCATCATAAAAAAAAAAGGTCTTCAACTTGCAAGAGTCAACGGCCCTTCTGCCAGTAAGAACCATTTTCCTTTTTCTTTCTTCATTTTACTAATAAAAATTAGGATTTTTTGGACCCAAAACAAAAAAATTCAATTTTTTTAATGTTCATGGTTGTGTTTTTGCATTATGATTTTCAGGTGTTGGTGGGTATGGTTATTTGCTTCAACCTCTCTGGTGGGTCGGAATGGTTACCAGTAAGTGTTTATGTTTCAATTTTTCACCATTTTTGTTTTTTGGTTTACAATTATTGATTACTTGAATTGATCTGGACATTTTATGTTACAGTGATTGTCGGAGAGATAGCGAATTTTGTAGCATACATTTACGCTCCTGCTGTGCTTGTTACTCCATTAGGTGCTTTGAGTATTATTGTTAGGTAAACTTTCATTTCTATTTCATTTTGAGTTTAATGGATATCCACCGTCTGTGTAATTTAAGGATTCATTGTAATGTTTACTTTATTTTTTCATTTTTTCTAAATTAGTTGCTTTTTAGTTACTTGATGAGCTAACAGTTTATGTGGAATTGGATAGTGCTGTCTTGGCACATTTCCTCTTGAAGGAAAAGCTACTGAAAATGGGCATGTTGGGGTGTCTTATATGCATTCTAGGATCCACAATTATTGTACTCCATGCACCGCAAGAGATGTCGATTAGTTCTGTACAACAGATATGGAAATTGGCTATTCAACCTGGTATTCTTCTATTTTGTTATAATGCATTGCGACTATGTGATTCGTGTAATTTTCCTGACTATTGTTTTCTTTGTTGGTCTGCAGCATTTCTCATGTATACGGCCTCTGCAATTGCCATTACACTATTCTTGGTTTTGTATTGCGCTCCTCGCTATGGCCAATCTAATATTTTGGTTTATATCGGAATTTGCTCTATAATCGGTTCTTTGACAGTAAGTGACTGACTCTACCTAGTTATCTTGGTTTCGATATTCTTGTATGCTCGAAGTCTCTAACTTCTCATTGCTGACTAAATTATATGGCACCAACCATTTGTTTCTCAGGTTATGAGTGTGAAAGCAATTGGCATTGCCATAAAACTTACATTAGAAGGCGCAAACCAGATTTTCTATTTTCAGACATGGATATTTACAATGGTTGCTATCACCTGTATCATTGTCCAACTTAATTACCTTAATATGGTCAGTATCGCTTATTTTATTGTTAACTTAACATAGTTTTAGAATTAAGTTTTACAAGTGTCATTCTGGGTATGGTGAAACTTCTGCTTAATTTTTTGGTTACTAACTATTATCATGATTGTATTTTGTTTTCTTTGCAATTATTTTCACTCCATGTATGTATCCATTGAAGTTTTGTTCTAAATTAAAATTTTGTTTCCATATTTTATATGTCATGATTTTCTTGTTATTTTATCCTCAACATAGCTTCTGTCATGACCAACTCTTGCACGGTTGCAGGCATTGGATAACTTTAACACAGCAGTTGTTTCTCCAATCTATTATGCATTGTTCACAGCTTTTACAATATTAGCCAGTGCAATTATGTTTAAGGTTGGTTTTTTCAAGAATCATAATATGAAAATTTGTTCATCATAGGAGAGATTTTATGATTTAATTATTTTTTAATTCCTGTCTGTAGGACTATTCTGGTCAAAGTATTGGCAGTGTTGTGTCAGAGCTATGTGGTTTCATAACTATTTTATCTGGAACAATTCTATTGCATAGTACAAGAGAGCCAGATCCTCAAGACAATACAGGTAATACCTCATAATGAAAACTTGGATGATATAAGCTCTTTATAATTATATGATATGTGGCAATAAAGGGTACAGTATCTAGCTTTGATATGCCTCTAATATAGTATGCTTACACCAAAGGTTAAAAATGTAGATAATGTGAAAGAATTGTTGCAGAATTATGCTTTGTTTTCAACATATCTGGAATTCGAAAACCTAATACACGAGGTTTCAGAACCTCATACAAACATCTTTTGTTTTAAATATTTTACCGAGGTAATCTAGATTATACTTGTAAAAAACAAGAAGTAATCTATTATGAAATTCTATCTGGACTTAGATGGGGGGGTTGGTTAGAAAGAGTGTAGGAAAAAAACTAGGTAGAGGATGGGAAGCCTCCTACATAGAAAAACAATCAGAGTATATTCAGGGATTGGCCTAGTGGTGTAGGCTTGGGACCTCAGAGTGTGCTTCTCTCAAGGTCTCATGCTCGAATCCTCCCGATGCTTACGATTCTTGTGTTGGGCTAGTCCATATATGGCTTTGCTCTGATTTCAATTGCCCCTCCCCCCTCCAGTGGACGTGGGATTGGTCCCTCGGATTAGTCGGTCCTTGAGCCAGATACCAAGTTTCCAAAAAAGAAAGGAAGAGTATATCCAACTACTGTGGTTCAAAAATGTAAATGCATTTAAGCAGTCAAGTTTCGTAGTATATCAGTAATGGAAATTCCCTTGAAATTATGTCTATGAGCTGAACACCGAAGATAAGCCAAAACATGAAATTATTAAGTATAATATTTTGTAAGAACCGTGTGCTCAGATTTTGTCATTTAGTTAAAATTTCATTAAGAAATTTCAGAAACACTGGACCTAGACAAGAGTAGGAACGTGAGAGGTGGCCGAGTTCATGCGGCTTTCCCCATTGCTGCATTTGGGTAGAGTTAGTTCTCTGTAGCTTTACTTTCATGTATGGGGAGACTGTGTCGGCAAATAGGTAGAATCAAAAAGTAGCAGTAGTATGTGAATGGTGCTACTCAATACTCAATGAATAACTTAAGTTTTCTTCAAGTTTCTTTTGCTGTGTTTTACATATCTATCATAATGGTTTCTTAGGGTGTTGAGACTTGACTTGAGAGTAATACTTGAAATCATTTGCTTCTCTCTAATGATCTTAAGTTATGGTAACTGATGCTGTTTTAGAAAAGTAAATACATATCTGATTATTATTCTCCACATATACAGATTTATATACACCATTGTCTCCAAGAGTATCATGGTATATTGGCAACAATGAATCCTGGAAACAAAAGGAGGAGGACGTGTCACCGTTTAACTTAATAGCAATTATACGACAAGATCATTTCAAGTAACATGTCGCTTGAACTATAATAAGTTCCATCTATTATATTGTGCTGTATCCATCCATGGAGCAGCTAAACATAGCATCGCACTCGATCACCATACTGTGCTTGCAGAGAGGAGAAAGTGTTTCCATTTTTCGGAGTCTGTTCGCTGGTAGCATGTGAAATGAAGGCTTGTCTTGTGTGCTAATGTTTGAAAGGGTTGATTAATCACCATATTTGCATTTTTTGTATCCCTCAGTGTATTTCATATTGGTTCATCCAGCAGGACCAGCAGACCACACATGTTTTTGTAATTTATTGTTGTTAATTTTGTGTGTAAAATGAGTGGTTCCTTATTCTGTTGTTTGGCATATGTAGAAGCTAATCCATGTATATTAATTTTTAGGAGTTATAAGGTTTGGTTTAGTGGTTGGAGAAGTTATTAACCAGTGGAATATGATAAGAAAGTTTTGAAGTACTATCTATATGAAATTATCTACATTTGAGGAAGCAACATTTTGCTTTTTTCTTCTAAATTTAAAATTTATTTTATTTTATATTCTGTTTTCATAGATACACACACACTCCCTCCATTCTAAAATATATTAGTTAAAAATATTAAAGTTGTATCTACCAAGAAAACAATTAAAGTTGTTAGTAATAACCAGTCAAGATAATGTACTAAAAAAAAAATAGTGAAGATCCATTTTGATTCCTCACAAATTTTCGACGAGTTATTTTAGTCGTTGACAAAAATAAAATTCAAATTAGTCAATATTTTCATATTAAAGACAAACTAATCATCGATTTGTTAGAAAGACTAATTTCTTCATAATATAAAAATATCACAACTTAATTTAAATTTTATTTTTGTCAAAGACTAAATTGTCTTGTTAAAAATTTACGAGGGATTGAAACGAGTCTTCACTCTAATTTGTATCATTTTATTTCTAAACTATCCTTAAACTTGTCTTTTTAAAAATGGTTTGTATTGTTAAATTAAATAGAATTATTGTGCTAAAATAAAATAATGCTAATGACCATTCAAAAGAAGTCTTATACATTGTCTTAGAATTGTGTTGTTAAATTAAGAAAATATATATGTCAAGCATATAGATTTTTTTTTTTGGTCTGACTTGTTTTTAAAATCAACGTTATTCTTTCGTAAAAAAAAGTTATTTATTATACGTAATGGAAATAAAGTTTAGGGACATTGAAAAGAAAACAAAAGGAAATACATAAAGTTTATGGAATCTGATCTCATTTTTTTTCTAGAGGATCTTCATGTGGAATGATAAAATTTTGACGCAAACAGGCAAAAGTATTGTGTATATGATGCGAAACTTGGGCACGTTTATCACATCATGTGGCTGTAGTTTAGTGGTAAGAATTCCACGTTGTGGCCGTGGAGACCTGGGCTCGAATCCCAGCAGCCACATTTTTAATTTTTTCATCCAATTAACAACCAGCCAAACCAACTACTAACCAATTACTCCTGTAAAAACAAAATACATGAACCACAAACATGGATAAAGAACAGCAGCTTAATTTTTCTTTTCTTTCAAAAACTCGGTATCCAAGCCACCGACAAGTGGTCTAGGATTCGAACTCACGACATCCACAAATATTGGTGTCATTGTCATAGTAGCCACCGAGCTAACGCCTCTATTTGATAATTTTACGTGTAACCAAATATTGTGGCGGAGCTAGGACCTTGACTCAGGAGGTGCAGATTTAAATAGATTACCAGAAAAAATTGGTCTAGGAATTTGAAGGCTAGAATCACAACTATAAGTGTGAAGAATTGGAAACAAAACAAACAACGGCGCACTAAGACCATGAAATCACAAAAAAATAAAAAGGAAACATTAAATATATGTGAAAATCACACTTATTTTACTAAAGGAATAAGAAAATAATTTGGAATGGTGATATGGAGCCGAAATTGACCCTAAATCAATCTTCTCCGAATTTTGCCTTTTTCAAAAAAAAAAAAAATCAATCTTCTCCGATAGATTTAGAAGAGTGATATGGATTCAAAATTGACATTAAATCAATCATCTCTAATATTAAGAAGAGAAACATTGTGATATAATTAAGAGAAAGAGAAGAAAAAGTTTTTTTAACTACAATTAACAATTATATTATAATTGTAATTACTCTAAAAATATGGATCATTATTTTGGAGATATGATGGGGTCTGACGACTTGGTTCAATCCCAAAGGCTGCAATTTTTCATCATTAAAAATGAATACTTTATAAAGCAGATTTTTTTTGTTACAACGGAGCAGAAGATCGAACTCAGGACATCATGCATATTATCAAAATCCCTCACCACAAGACTAAACCTAGTGACTTCATTACTTTAAAAAAACAGTTGCCTTGCCACAGAAAAAGTAAACACAGAGCTGCAACTTTTGTCAATTTCCATGGTGTAACATTGAATTTTTAGAGAGTGCAAGTGTCATTTTAAAAGTTAGATCATTGGTGTAATTTTTATAGATCCAGGAGGTGTAGGTGCACCCCCTCACACTAGTACAAGCCCGCCATTGACCAAATATATATAGTATATCATTTTAATTTTATAAATTTTTTAAGAGTATTTTAGTAATTTCAATTTTTTTAGAATGGCCGCAGTCCATCTTAGCCATCCCCTAGTTCCGCCTCTGATGATGAGTCTAATTACATCGTTTATTTACGGTGGTTCCATTTAATATAAGAGTACCGGTCCATCAAAATTAATACAAAAAATAATAATAGTAGCTTATTAAAATTTTTTCCCTCTTATCCCCGTGAGCTTAACTCAATTGATAGGGACATCGCACTATATGTTCAGAAGTCCGGGTTCAAATCCAAAATACTCCACCTATTCACTTTTAAGGTGAATTTTTTAGCCACTACGCTACTTTAAAAAAAAAAAAAAATTCCCTCTTTTTGTACGTTATAGTGACATGAGGATTTCGTCTTTCAAAACTAATTTTCACTCTTTCGATCTTGTCACTAATTTTGCTGCTCTCAAGAGCAAATTATGGTTTACCCAAATTTTGTTTGCTTTAGAATATCTTTTTTGAATTTATTTGAACTCAAATTCAAAATAAATATTTGACTAAGTTGTGCTTCATAAAAATTTTGTGAACGGAATCTACAATTTATTTGACAAAACAGTATATTCTTTTACGAAAAATCTGATTACGTACGTGTAGTGTACGTGTGTTTGACATGGAAAATAATTTAAAATAAAACAAAATATTAGTGATGATCAAGATCCAGATTAAAATTAGCTGGAGTACTTAATATCGCTACTGGGAATCTATGATAAAAATACTAATGACAAATGAATATGCACATTGCGTGTATAATAGTAGTATATTGGTTCATACAATTAGAATATAATCGATAACTAAGTACTATATTTTCTTTCTTGGTCTAGATTAATAGTACTACTATTTTATTCAACCAAAAGATTAATGCTAATTATACATGCTAATCACGCAATTACAGATCAAAACACAGCTGTTGTCAGACAATAAAAAATTAATCTTTTATTTCTAGAACTTAATTTGGCCAATGATTATTTTGCCTAGGATTTTAAGCAAGTAGAATTATATCTTTAATTGTCCCGTGAGCTTAACTCAGTTGACCAATGATTATTTTTTCTAGGCACTAGACTACTTGACAAAAACAAAATTACATTTTTTATTTTTATTTTTCACCAATGCTATATAGTGCGAAATTGCGAATGTTTATCCAACTAAAATCGACCAAGCTTTCAAAATTATTTCTACATTGAACGGCTTCAGCTCAAAGCTTGCACTTATACCTATATTTTGATATTTGGTTATCAATTTTCATTGTTTGCTTGGAAATTCAAGGATTTCATAGATGACTTGTTATGGACATTATACACATGTTAATATCAACTGAGTTATGAGTTATGTTCACAGAGATTCATAATTAAAATTCTTTACAAAATAATTTTCAATTGAAATTGAAACAAACCTATTTAATCTAATACGTGAAATTATATATAGATGCAAATAAGATTTTACCAATTTTAATTTTGAAAAATTGCTCTCAATCTGTTTTAGTCATCAAAACAAAGCTATTTAATGGAAATGTTTTAGTCTAAGCTTACTTTTTTTCTGGTTCGATTCTAAGCTTATATCCTAAAAACAAAATTGCTTCAATAAAAAAAAAATCCTAAAAACAAATTAATTATATAAATATAATATACTAAATGTTAGATATATAGTACTACTTATTAATATTTATTATGTTATCATTGTTAACGATATTTTAAGAACCTGAGTTATGTGCAGTCACAAATCAGTCTAAAATGAATTGTCTTGATTTGTTGTTAAAAATTGTATATTTTAAAAATCTAAAAACTGTTTTTAAACGGGAACCGTACAATCTTAATCAGACGGTTCTGATGAGTTGACTGCAGCCGACTGCACAAAGCAACTCTATATTTGAACACCTTCCGTATTTTAGTGTCTCTAAAAATCTAATGTCCTGGGCCACCGTTGAACACCTTCTGAAACTTAGTCCAATTTTCATGCACAATCAACCAATTAAACGTATGAATTTATAAATAGTTGCGATGAAATTGGAATATTTTTAATTATTTGAGAGTTATAATTGGTTGCCGGTAAACAATCCCTTTACGTTGACTGAATTAAATCTAGGAGTGTCTAAAACAATACATGTCTCCATCTCTATTGAGTCGTTTCCTATATTATGCATGCAGTAGGCTTGGAGCAACTAGCAACCTCAAAATATATTGGTGGCTCCACTACGTATCTCTAGTCATATAATTACTTTTCAACTTGTTGGAAATGGAAGTTTCTGCTCACAACCATTCTATATATAGTTTTGAAGGAAATTTCTATGAACACGCTTAGACTCTACCAATCTTCTATATATACACCAGTCTTCATCATTCACATTAATGCTCTATGGTATCAATGCTAAAGTTTAAGTTTTGAAAATTCAGGCTTGTGTGAATGGTGCCGAGGTAGGGTACATGATTGTGATCCAATAAACACACATCAATCAAATCACTCTCAAGTTTTTTAATTAGTACTGTAATATATTTGTACAGGAAAATTGTTCACAAAAATTGAAAGGTAAAATACCAAACAATTACTATATACACATGAATAAAAGATATATAGGTAATAAGCTCCGCCACTATACTTTTGGCAAAATCAATCCTCTTGAAATTAACAGTTTATAGACATGAGAGTCACACTATTATGTAATGCATGACCTTTTTTATCTCTTTGCAGAACACTCACAACATATGTTGTGAGTTAAGCAATTTAGGGATGAATAGGAATGAAATTACTCATTAGAGTAAAAATTAGAAGAGTATCATAAGAGTTAAGAATAGAAGAGTTTCATAAAATTGAGTTGACACAATGAATCCATTTAAAATCATAAAGTGAGTAGTTTAAAATTCTTTGGTCAGGTAGCCTAGCAAATAAAAATTCTACATTAAAAATGAATAAATGGAGTGTTCGAGATTTGAATTCCGACTCATGCACATATATAGTGCGATGTACGTACCAATTGAGTTAAAGTCATCGGGACAAATACTTTAAAATTCTACCAAAGATGCTTTTTTTTTTTTAATCAAACAAACTTACTGCATTTCATTAACTACTAAATGTTCAATACATAAAAGAATATTCTCAAATCTACTGAAGCTAGTCCAAGAATTGGCCGCCCTAGCAAGAGTATGAGCAACCGAATTCGCTTGCCTCCTAACAAACTTAACCTCAAAATTTAGAAAAGACGACATAAAACTGAAAATATCATGAATAATTGAAATATGCTCTTATATTCTTTTTATATATATAATAATAATAGTACTAACTTTAGCGTCGACATGTGTTTGATATGTGTTTTGGGGGTCACGATCATGTACCCTACCTTCCCCAATTTCCAAAAATGAATAATTTTCCAAACATAAATTTTGGCCTTGATCATGTATATAGTCTCCCATTTCGGACAAGGAGGAAGACCTAGCTAGTATCATTAATTTGTCTCTAATAGTGGAATTTGTCTTCTAAAATAGAGAATTGTATAGCATTTTCTTTCGTCCATTATATACCTCCTAGCTAGTGTCTCATTTGTCTTTTAATTGATCCGCAGAAAACTTAGAATAACGGATATCATCACATCACGTCATACCTATAGATGATGGTTACGACAAACACACACTACGTCTCAATGAATATTCCTTCTATGCATTCATACATACCATACCCCTCCAATAACAGGATTTTTCCCCTTACCATTTTCTTCGGACCAAATAGGGTATCTAGCTATAATTTTTCCATTCCACAATAACAACAATTGGGTTTTCCAAAATTTCTAGAGAAACAAGTAGTCAATACTTCAGGAGTATAATAAAAGAGAGACGTCACATCTTTTATTTATCTAACATATTATTTTCATTGAGACATAATCATTCACACTTAAAATCTAACAAATATCTAATGTAAGACGATATAAACTAAAGTGTATATCTTTTACTATTACATGTGTTCGACCATCTATTCTATTTTTATCTAACGACGGAGTGTGCATAAAAAATAAATTAATTAAAAGAAATTTTTAAGTGGAGACAAAACATATAGATGAACGGGCAGAACGGACAACATGAAAGAATGGATTCGCGGGAAGATTCAACTTCCTTCGATTGTGTGAACGTTAACCTATAAAAAAAATAAGAAAAAATCCCTTAAATATGTAACGACTTTTAAAGGTCAACGGTTGTTTGCTGTAGCACATTTTCACATCTCATATACATATACTAGTATCATAGCTCTCTCTATATAAAAAACCAAGGCCATAGTATCTATTCACATTGTAGCTAGAAATCATCATGGCTGCTAATAACACTTTTCCTTCAGCATATGCAACAAGTGCATCAGTACCAGATTGGTTAAACAAAGGAGATAACACATGGCAAATGGTAGCCGCAACCCTTGTCGGAATCCAAAGTATGCCGGGACTAGTTATCCTATACGGCAGCATAGTGAAAAAGAAATGGGCAGTAAACTCTGCTTTCATGGCTCTCTATGCTTTTGCAGCAGTTATAATCTGTTGGGTTACATGGGCTTATAAGATGTCATTTGGTGAAAAACTTTTACCCTTTTGGGGTAAAGCCGGGCCTGCGTTGGGTCAGAAATTTCTAATCAACCAGGCCGGGCTACCCGCAACGATCCATCATTATAATAATGGACAAGTAGAAACTGGTGAGATTACACCATATTATCCAATGGCTACTATGGTTTGGTTTCAGTGTGTTTTTGCTGCAATTGCATTAGTTATATTGGCTGGTTCTGTTTTGGCTAGAATGAGTTTTAAGGCATGGATGATGTTTGTGCCACTTTGGTTAACTTTTTCTTATACTGTTGGTGCTTTTAGTTTATGGGGTGGTGGATTCTTGTTTCAATGGGGTGTTATGGATTATTCTGGTGGTTATGTTATTCATCTTTCTTCTGGGATTGCTGGTTTCACTGCTGCTTATTGGGTAATTTCTTCTCTTCTTCACCTCTGTTTATATTTTTTCTTTAATTTTAAATTCGCCCAAGAGAGAGGATCCCACATTCATGATATTGGTAGCTGTACGTCTGATCTTAATTGAACGGTTCACAAGATTGCAGTTTTTTATTTTCTAAAACAAAATATTAAACTTAAATTTAAACGGTCTAATTTTAATCAAATGACCACTAATATGCGAATGCGTAAATACGTAGATTCTTTGACCACAAGCGATCGTGTCCTTTTTCTCTATGAGAGGAATACTAATTACACTAGCATTAACAATCTCTTTCTAAAACTCACTTTCTTTAATTTTTTTGTGTTGAGTTAGAAATAGAAATTATAAACACACATTTTGAGTTATGTAGATAAGCAAATTACTTCTAACACACTGAAACATAGTTTGTAGGGGAAATGGGCAACGGTGTGAATGTAAATAATCTTTGGGAGAAATTCAATTTTATTTGAGGCTGTAAACCATGCTTTAATTTGAATTAATAGCCTGAAATAAAAAAATATTATTGTCCATTAATAATATTGTATTTGAATTTTCAATGATTGAATCATTATTTTTTTTACTAAGTCAATGATAGAAATATATTGTCCGGTAGTGTAAGATAATTAGTAATGTATCCTTAATCGCTATCAACTTATAATAGTGACAAAGACATAATTAACTTATGTCTTTATGTATATGGAAGCAACCAAAGTGCAAAAGTCAAGATTGGTTAATATATTACACTATTTTGAATCTTTGATTTGATAATGATAGGTTGGGCCTAGATCAAAGAAAGACAGAGAAAGATTCCCACCAAACAATGTGTTACTAACTTTGGCAGGGGCAGGGTTACTATGGTTGGGATGGGCAGGTTTCAATGGTGGAGATCCTTATTCAGCTAACACTGATTCCTCCATGGCTGTTCTCAACACAAACATTTGTGCTGCCACAAGTCTCCTAGTATGGACATGGCTTGATGTCATATTCTTTAAGAAACCGTCGGTTATCGGAGCTGTTCAGGGCATGATCACCGGCCTTGTTTGCATCACTCCCGGTGCCGGTACGTACCCTATACTAGTGCTCTTTCTTAATTAATATTGCAACTTACACCAAAATTTTTTAATGGCAAATTATTAGTGGTTAGTATATTTACAATGTTATATTAGTTTTTCTTATTATTAGGACTGAAACATGAACCTTCAACTTTTTAACTCTTAGCTCAAGTAGTTTAATTAGTTGAACTACCTATATCATCCGCAACTTACACCAATTAATTAACGTGATACTAATGACTATTTAAAATTATTCTATATATATTTTAATATTATACATAATTAAACTCTTATCAATTAACCGTTTGAGCTAGCAAGTGTATGTGTAATTGCAACTTGCACGTAGCCACCTATTCATAGTAGTATTAAATTATCTTACGTTTAATTAATAGTAGCATAAACTCTCTAGCTATATATAATAAGCATCGAATCTATTACAAATAAGTTATACTCCTTATTTTATTTTGGTAATATTGGGTATGAATTCATTGGTTGGGATATTCCACTTTGACTCACGGGGGTCACACAAGAATAGATTCCATTATTGACAATGTCAAAAAAAAAAAAGATTCCATTATTGACTTGTTTAAAATACTTTAGTTGTATTTTTTCATTGGCGTGAGTTAAGTTTAAGCATATGATTATGGATATGGAAGATAAAATTGAACCAATTAGAAACTTTCAACGTTCCAAAATGCTAACGTACGTGTTATATCTTTCAACAACAGAAATCTTGTTTATTAAGTAATGTAATTAATTAATCGTTCAAATATTTAATGTATTATGATAGTATTATACAAATTAAGGTCACCAGAAAAATGTATTATACAAATTTATAAATGTATTATTTTAGTTAAATTTTCTTATTGTATCCACGTAAGTTGTGATAGTGAGAGTTGATTTTTTGAATCTAGCTAGGGAATATGCGGATTAATATAGGGAATATAGTCAAAGTAATATGGACCTTCAAAATATATAGCAATAATATGGACATTTATAAATTTATTTCACTAAAAAAATTTCACAATGATTCAATGAAACACTCAAAATGATTTATTGATTGGGATGATAAAGTTAAAATATAAAAGATAAGATCCTTAACTTTTTGTCATTTAAAAAGAAAATACATTGTTTTTAGATGGTTAATACTTAATACTTATTATTATCTAAAAATGTATTGTTTGTGAATAGGTCTTGTTCAAGGATGGGCTGCCATAATAATGGGCATACTATCAGGAAGTGTTCCATGGTACACAATGATGGTACTTGGAAAAAAATTTACAATATTTCAAAAGGTTGACGACACCCTCGCCGTGTTCCACACTCACGCCGTGGCTGGCATTCTAGGAGGTGTACTAACCGGCCTATTCGCCGAGCCAACTCTAAGTACTCTCTTTCTCCCCGTTACCAATTCCAAAGGAGGTGTCTATGGAGGCTCCGGCGGAGTCCAAATCCTTAAACAAATAGTTGGAGCTTTATTCATCATTGGATGGAACATTGTTGCCACTTCAATTATTTGTTTAGTTGTAGGTCTCATTGTTCCTTTGAGAATGACTGAGGAAGAATTGCTTATTGGAGATGATGCGGTTCATGGGGAAGAAGCTTATGCTTTGTGGGGTGATGGTGAGAAACTTAGCCTCTACAAAGATGATACTACAAGTCATGGAGTTTTGGCATCAAGTGGTGCCACTCAAGTTGTCTAGATATCATGACAAAATTCAACAACGTTTGAAATTGATGGAGGGTTATAGTTGAATTGATATTCTTTAATGTGAAACATATAATCTTGGAAGAAAACAAATAGTTAAAGAAAAAAAATCTAATTTGTTTTGTGCTTGTGTTTGTATATTTGTTGATTGTATTATGTTGTCATTTTGTCACCAAATTCTAATGAACGACTTCTATGTTAACTACTGTACACTTGTAGCCCGGTTATAAATGTATCTATAAAGTTAATTACATATGTGCAATTATGTATATGTCATATTATTCAATTCCATTTTTTCTAGTTGATGAAGATTGGTTCATTTGACAATGGTTAAACTCATATTTCATAATGGAATTGATTTTGAAGTCCATTGCATGGTTTGATGTTGTTGTTGGTTGTGACAATAATAATTAATAAGTATTTTTGTTGGTACTCTGTAAAACCTTAAAAAAATTGAGCAAGTTGAACACTTAATCTAAGATTTTAGTCGTCTAAACATTTTTTTTTTGTTAAGTAGTCATCTAAAATTTATTGTGTAAAAGGAAAATATTTTCTAATGTTAATTATTTTTTTAAAATGTTTTAAAAAACTTCAATAATGGATTATGATTTTGGTATTAGAGTACCACATCATATTTGAAATGTCTTCAACATGATTTTATCAGTAGAGATAATTCTCACATTACAAATCGATTTTGTAGAATTGAGTTAGACTCAACTCTCAATTTTAAGATGATATCAGAGTCTCTCTGAGATCCGCTGGACCACCTGCTATCAGGTTTCTACTATCGAGTCACCTATCATTTATATCCACGCACCAAACCCAATAGTATTGGACGTGAGGGGGTGTGTTAAGAGTACCACATCAGATTTGAAATGTTCTGATACAGCCACGACGGAACGCAATACGGCCGCGACAAAATCCTAATAGATAGAGACTTCTATTTTTTCCAATAGAAATGCATAAAAATCATATTTTTAGTACAAATATGAACATAAATTATAAAGTGTTATCTCTTTTTAACTCTTTCCTAGTTCAAAACTTTACATTTATCTCATATTTAAGTTGTTATACATATATTATACTAGAAATAATTTTAATAAGGTTTCTGCGATATTGTGATTAATTCACACCGCGACGGCCGTATTTCGTAACGTAGACAACCGTAATAGCCGAAATCGCAAAATCCTTGACGCGACCGCGACTGTGACCGCGGCCGCTATTTAAAACCTTGCATGTGTGTATTGTTTGAATTCAATTTTCATTCTGTGTTACTGTGGAATGAATTTTTAGCTATGGATGAATCACATGATTAAGCATGTTTGAAAAAATTGTTTGAAGATTAGTTGAAGATACTACAGTGAAAAACAATAAATACTATGGATCTTAGAATTAGTTGAAGATCATTAAAGGTAGTTCTAAGTTTGTTTCGTAAAGATGAGTTTAGGCCCTATATATAAAAATTTAAGATGGTATTTGATAAATCTTAAAATTCAAATTGAACTTAACTTCATCCCTACAAAACCAACCTGTAAGGTGAACGATATCACTCTATATAAACTATGTTTAGATCTTATGTCTTTTCATTTGAAACTAACAGTATTATTGTTGGTGTATTCATAATATGGTGGGCAGCCCAAATTGATAGACTGTGATAGCATATTAGGTTTTTATATAGAGCTTAACTTTATCTTTACAAAACCGGCTTCAACTACCTTTAACAATTTTCAACAAATTCTAAGATGATGTGACACTATCTTGTTTATTGTTAGCGTAAAATATCAGTATAAAAAAGTTGTATGCTAGCAGAACTTCAAATTTTAAAACTATTTAACACTAGAATTACATACCATGTTATTATCTGATTTGTGCATAATTTCAATCCTCATTTGACAATTTTTCTAAATTCGTAATCATTCTGAAATATTTGGCCTAATATCTAGGTGAAGCTCTGCTTGATCTTTTGAATTACCTCAATGATTCCAATAATCAAATAAATGATTGGGATAGTCATTTAGTGAGCCCTTGTTTCAGTTGGTCACATGTAACTTGTAAAAATGGACATGTCATATCTCTGTAAGTTCATCCAACATAAAGTACAAACTGTTTCTTACTATTATTTTCATAATCTAGGTTTTTATTCATGTTCTTAACTAGTGTGTTGGACCTGTGCATGCACGGATAATTTTTTTATTTTTATTTGTATGATATATTTTTGTGGATATGTTTTTATTTACAAATTAATGATTTAATCTAATATGTTAAAAAATACTTTCTTCGATTTATTTTATAAGGAGCACTTTGAGAAAAACAAACAGATCAGGAAAACTAATTTTGTCATTAAAAAGTTTATTTTATTTTTTTATTCAAAAGTAACTTTGGATTAACATGGGGAATATGTCTCTTTAAACGGTGCACTAAGATTGAAATGTATTATTTCATTTTATTTAATAAGAGTACAAATGTAATTGTTATATAGTGTTTCTTATAAAAATAACCAAATAAAAATTAATTTTCGATATCATCTATTATTAAGATTTTCAAATATAAGTCAAGTTTTTTCATGTCACATGGCAAAATACTATTGAGTTTTATTAATTGTCATTGCATATTTGAGAAGTTTATGTAACATGTCAAATTTAAAAATAGTAAACAATATACTCCATATCAAGTAGTGATAAAATGAAAACCTAACTAACCAAAAATAAAATAAAATGAAAACCTAAGATGAAAGTATGAAACTATAATTAAGTGTTAAGGAGAATGAGGCAAACTTCTAAAACCAATTTTGGAGAGACACTACTATGTCACTAAAACCATTAGAGATGAAATCAACCCTACCTAAAAAAACAATTTTACTTATTACTTCTGAATATTGTTAATGACAAACTTGTAAAGAATACTAACAGAAAATAAAAGATGCCGTAAAAAAAAAACAAAGAGAGAGAAAAAATAAAAGGATAGTGTGGTGTCCAACATCTATAACATCATTCATAATTAACATGCTTCAACTTGGACTTTTCAATGTTTTTTTAAAAATTGCCATGTAGACATAGAGATTCATGACAATATATAACGTTCCGTGATTCATAAATCAGGTTAACATTCTAAACATTAGGTGCAAAAGAAACAAAAAAGAAATATCAATTTATATTAATTAAGGGCACTAATGAATAGGAATAAAAGACTTGTGACAAATTAATTCAAACTATCCAGTTTTTTTTCTAGGCCACAAAATAATGTTTGGTTTGATACCAGTAACAGGTAATGGTTATGTCATATTTAGCTGGAATAAAAACAATTACGCCGTTTAAAAAAATAATTGTTCAAGAGTTCTTTCAATTTAAAGTGGAAGTCAGAATTTAAAGATAGTATAAAACGGGGATAAGTGCTATTCTTCAGACAAAATTGACCTATCGATATCACATGACCCTGCAAGCTAACTGGAAGTATCAGTATCACTATGCAGACAACAAAGAACATCTTTGATATTTGAAAAAAGCCAAATAAAGATTGATCAAGGAAAGACATCCCAAAGATAAAAACTACAAACGATTGACATGTTGGGATTATAAAAAATATCTTTAATTTATGAACCAACCAATCTGTAATGTATACACCATACACCAGAAAGTTACATAGCAGAAAACCAATGCAGAAAAGATATCATCCAAGAGAAAATGCATATAGAAAATCCAAAAGCTCAAGGTTGGATTCATTATCATAGGACTTAAAGTAGCATTACAACAACCACATGGACGACATAAAATAGCAAAACACAATTTAGTTAGCACTAACCTAGACAGTGTGCATAAAGAACAACATTGAAATTCAACTAACATAGACAACACATGATCCAACCTAAACATAATTTGAAATAACAACCAACTATTACATAATAATCACTCCTTTTCAATCTTAACAGCCTTCAAATGCTTATTGCCATGTATTTCTCCAACACCATCAAAGACTTCAGATAAGTTTCTCTTGACACCGTCGATGACAGCTTCATTATCAGTGATTTTTACACCAAGGCGTGGTGGGGTGGCAATTATATCCTTCATAAAAGAGAGCGGCTGGGAATCCGCAACAACATCAACATCATCCAAGGAAGAATCAGAATCAACATCGATTACTTGGGACATGGGCTACAACAATAATCAAACATTAGTTTCTAATTTTTTAATTGAAGGCATGGTAGTAATGTACACTAAGAAAAAGCAAACAACTGGAAAATACCTTAACTGGGGTGAAATAAGAATCTTCAACAGAGAATTTTTCAATAATATTGGGATCACTGCAAGTTCGCTTCACCCTAAATGTTCCATCTGATACAGTGGTCTGTTTAATACCCTTGTCAATTGTGAACAACATACTTTTCCCAACCAATGTTTCAAACTCAGCAAGATAGGATCCATCATTGGAAACCAAAATGTAATAGGAGAATTTTTTAAGATCCAAACACAACTAAGTATTCTAGCTAAAAATTAGAAATTAATTATTTGATACCTTGGCTTGTGCCACAAAGTGAGCACATGATTTCTCCATAATGTAACTCATTTCCGAATCAAATAGAACAAACACGCATGTAGCAGCTCCGTCGAATACCTCAATCTTAACCTTAAACCTGATATTTAATCATACCTTTGGATCAAACAAACACATTACAATGAAATAGCTAGCCACTATAGAACGTTAAAATACCTTGGCACAACTTGAAACACATGTTTAGAACATCCATTGCAATAGTAGGCACCAGGGTCATCGACAACAGATCGGTGACAGTTACATGCCGGGTACCACCACTCCTGTCCCATGACAATTCCAGACACCATTCCAAAAACAGCAAAAACACCGTCTTCTTCGAGGTCATTAAGTTCAGCAATTTTCTTTTTAGGATGCATACACAAAAACTCTTCATCAAGTGAAGGTTTAGCATGCGCTCCAATAACAGGTACAACATTCTCGACATCAATGTCATGGACATCGATTCTAAAAACAATAATAACAAAAGATATATACAGACTCAATCAAGTATACCAACAAATTAGAAACCAGATAAACACAATATGCAACAAACCCCTTCTTAAGTGCCTCAGCCTCGGGGATATCTGGATTTACAAAAATCTTAGTTGTGTTGATCACATAATCGATGCTTTGTCTATTAACAACGAAAAAAAGCATTAATATAATAAATGATATAGAATGCTATGATAAGAAAAATAGTATTACCTCTGAAAATTTTAACTTTGGCAACTTGAATTACAGCAACAGGAAAACCTTCCTTTGCTTTACCCATTTTCTTATTTAGCTCGTCAACATAGTCACCAAACAATGCACACTCACATTTTCCACTATTAAAAAGGATCATACTTAATTTTGAAATCAAGAAACAAAATGTATTCCAAACGATCATACTTGATTTTTTAAGTCAAAACAAAAACCAAACAATGTATAGTTCAAATAATGTACATCAGAATGAATTTCAATTCATTGAACAAACTAATGGTATTATAATTAACATACCTAACATAAGTCAACTCAATGATTACCATCTTGGTTACCTTACCATCCCTAATATATTCCCTTTCCACAGAAATTCCAGTGAGTAAACCAATGACATCTGTTAGAAAAAATTATACATCACCAATCAGCAATAAAAATTGATAAGCACAAGATATAAAATCTGATTCTAATAAAATAAATCTCACCAACTAAGGATTTGTAATCATGTTGATGGCCACACACTTCAGCCAAACTTGTCAAGGTCAGTCAAAAATTAGAGATAGCGGAATTATTGACAACCTGAATTTTAGTCTTAAGTTGGAAGATAAGGTTAACCACTTGAAGGAATAACAAATAAATAAGATATCTGATACACCTCTCCCTCTTTAACTTTGGAATCAAACATGTATAACAACTGCTTCTTAATAGAAGCATGAATCTTCGAACCTGCGATTTGATAATATACAAAGGCAACATGGACATACATTAAAAACCCATTTAAGAAATTATCACTTTAATTAGAATACATAAATTGAACCAGAACTAACCTTTTCATCAACTAAAACCATTTCAATGGAACTGGTATCAGAGGGATTAAGGAAAGAAGGAACCTTCCATAGACAGAGCACACGAACCTTGATACAGATAGACTCCTTATTAGGTAAGATATCAGCGAGATCATCAAACTTCTTACATACTTTCCCCATTTCAATTTCAAATCTCAGGTGATTGGCAGACGCTTATGTGATAGTTTTGTAACCACGATACAAGTGCAATGCTGGCTTATTTATAGACAACAATATATCATTAAATAATGAAGCAGATTTCAAAATTCAAAAATTAGGGTAAATGTCTTTGGAGGGAATTGCAAGTTCCAAAGGGAAGAAAAATCCAAAAGATTAACCTGACTTCGTGGAAAACAACACAAGCAGACAAAAGACAATGAGTGCTTGTTTTAACTTATCCACGCCAAAGCAACCCACGCCGTGTAAAACAAAATGGTACTGCGTTCACACCACCGGCATACCAGAAAAGAAAACACAAAATGACAAAAAATCATGAAGATGGAACTCAACGTTAACCGATGGATTCGACCCTGCACGCTACAATTTGCATTCTACAGTAAAAAAATTAAGTTGCTTATTGTCAAGATTATAGATTATTTTTAGCTAATTAATCTACAGGACCCTGGCTTCCATTGGATTTACTGGAACACTTTCACCCTCAATTACCAGATTGAAATATCTGGTTAACTTGTAAGTCTCATTATGATAAGTTAACACTAAGAAGCTATGTAGCACTGACATTTTACCCTCAATTACCAGATTGAAATATCTGGTTAACTTGTAAGTCTCATTATGATAAGTTAACACTAAGAAGCTATGTAGCACTGACATTTTAGATTAAAGGTGTCTCCCGTGTCCGATGTCCGACATGTGACAATGTCAGACACTAACACGACAGTCGACACCAATACATGTTACGTCCGTTTTCTCACATTATTACTAGTGTCAATGTTGTGCGTGTCTGTGTCAGCACTTTATAGCTAAGAAGATTTTTAGCTTATCTAGCTAATGAACTATATCATTTATAATTTTCATGCAGGGAATTGCAGAACAACAATATTTCCGGCCCTTTACCTGATTACATTGCCAACTTGACAATAATTTTAATGGTTCTATAACAAAAAATTTAAACCAAGCATAATAATTTTTAGCTTATCTAGCTCTGAAAGATTTTACTTTGTATATAAATTGCTCTCCAGAGTTGTATAACAAAAAAACAAACATCCGCGCTATAATGATCACATCAATTGTTGATGAGTTGACGCATTCCATAGCTGCAATTTAAACCAAGCATCTTCTTTTGGTATGCATTCTATACTACATTTTAGAAACAGTAGCTACTAACATCTCATCAGATTTCAGATGATTGATTAGCATAGGCTCGGGCATGGCTGTTTGATCAAGAAAGGGTATCAATATGACCCTGAAGATAGGTTTGATTGGTAAGGATGTTTAGTAGAACATTGATATCCTCACTTTGAGGATGGCTGTTGTCTCCAACTAAAAATTTATGACTCTTGCCATCCACCCTTATAAGGCTAGAACCTGGAGCCTTAGATATTCCTTTCTCCTTCATCAATCTCCTAACACTCCTTACTTCTGTCCATTTTTTATTAGTTGCATACAAATTAGACAGAAGAACATATACGCCACTCTCTTGGCATTCAAAATTCGGAAGTGATTTTAACATTTCTGGGGTTACTCTGACATTTCCATATGTATTAGAGGCGCTCAAAAGAGCTCCTAGGATCTGCACATCAGGTGGCATAGGCATTTTCTTTATCAACTCCATAGCTTCCCCTGCCAATTCAGCCCTGCACAGCAAATCAACCATACATCCATAGTGTTCTAACCAGGGAGAAAGATTGTAGGGGGGGCTTGTCATCTGATTGAAATAGCTACGGCCTTCATCAACCAGACCAGAATGGCAGCAAGCTGTAAAAACAGCTAGAAACGTAACCTCATTAGGCCTTATACCAGATTCAACCAAATATCCAAACTGTTCCAATGCTTCTTGACCGTGTCCATTTATTGCTAGACCACCTATATAGGCATTCCAAGTACGGACATTCTTAGAAGGCAATGAATTGAAGACATACTGCGCCATATCTATACAACCGCATTTTGCATACATATCAACCAATGAAGTTCCCATATAAACATCCCATTTGATACGATTATGATCAATGTATTCATGAACCCATCTTCCATAATCAAGAAGCCCAAGAGTAGCACAAGCAGAAAGCACACTGGTTAGTATAACTCCATCAGGCTCAAAACCTGAACCCAGCATTTTACAGAACAAATCAATTGATTCTTGTGGACACTCGCACTGCACTAATCCGCTTATCATACTAGTCCAAGAAACAATATCCTTTTCGGGGATCTCGTCAAACAGTCGCTTTGCATCAGTCACAGACTCACACTTCATATACATATCCATCACAGTATTGTTCACCACCAACTCCTTTCCATGAGGATATTTAGAAACCAACCCATGAATCCCCTTCCCCAAATTCAAATAACCCAATTTACCACATGCCCCAAGAATGCTAACAAATGTTGCTACATTAGGAGCTACATCCATTCTCAAAAACAATGCAACAGCGTCATTGAACAACCCTGCCTTGACATACCCAGATATCAAACCAGTCCAAGAGACTACATCTCTCACAAGCATAACATCAAACACCTTACCAGCCTCTACAGTGTCCCCACAAATGCTATAAACATGAACAAGAGAGTTTTGCACAAAAATGTCACACCACAAGCCAGTCTTAACAGCTAACGTATGAAACTGTCTAACCTCTGCAATACCAGAAAACTTAGCACATGATTTCAAAACAGCTGGGACAGTGTACACATCAGGCACAAACCCGTGACTGACAACCCATCTATAAATCAGGATTGCAGCCCAAGGTAAGTGGCCAGCACCATAGCCAGAAATTATCAAATTGCAAGGGAAAGAGCTCAAGCTCCAATCGAACTGCTTCAAGAAATTGCAAGGGTAATGAATATCGGTGACATGTTTACCAAAAAAGTTTGCAGCTTTGGGGACAACCAAGTCATTGGCAACAAGGGTAGAAGTCAATAGTTGTGCGTGGATTTGCTTGAAGGTTCTCAAATTATTGCACCTCTCAATTAAATCCAATAGAACCCATTTCAGAGAATCCTTGCCCTTATTCATGCCAGTTGCCAACTTGTCAAAATTCAACTGAGCGTGTCAAATATATACCATCAACTGCATTTCAAAGTAGGAAAGCTCGTCAGAAGAATGATGAAATCAGGAAGGAAAAATTGGCAAAACAGATTTCACAGTGCCTACGTAAGGGGAGTGATTCATGAACTATTTAACTTCGATTAATAATTTCAATCATGTATATGACTATTATGTTTATATAGCTCAATGTATGTTTGTTCTCTTGAGTCTATATAACGGTTATTTTTCTCACACTAACGTTAATAGATGAAAGTTATATCGCAATTCACTTGGTAATGTGTATGGAAAACAAAGTGATGCTCGGTTTAATCTTCCTAAAGGCATGACCATGGATGATAAAGGGAATGTTTATGTTGCTGATACTAAAAAAATCCCAACAACAACTATTTTGCTCAAAATTTCAAAAACAATGAACCAATTTTATACAATCATAGTCCCAATTGCATATTCAATCAACTAATTTAACACAATGGTAGTTATATAAACAAATCCTAAAATCAAGCTTTCAAAAACCTTAACAGTGGAGTTTAGACCCTAACAATAAAACCTAACAATGGAGGAAGAGGATAATAGAAAAGGATTTGTTCTGGAAATTCATTTCAGGAACCTGAAAGAGTAAGACGGTGCTGCGGTCAAGGCGGCGGTGGGGCGGAGGAAGGTGCCTCTGGGTTTCTACGCACAAAACAACCTAAAACAGAAACACATATGAAGAAGGCTTGAAACTCCGGCAGCGATGATAAATTCAAATTGAGAGAATATTGTATAAATGTGTACCTCGCGGCGGCGGTGATGACTCCCGGCACGGTGGTCCCCTATAAGTGTCGACATCGTGAAATAAATGAGTCGAACAGGGAGTACTTATGATGAAGATTGCAGATCCGATGTGTTCAAAAAAGGAGCTTTTGATGGTGATGGTTAGATAACAAAGAAGAATATTGCGTTGGTGTTTTTGTCCCGGTAGATAGATAGAGACGGTTGAGGAGATGAAGAAAATGACATTTTTTCGGAATGGGTTGCGGTGGTGTGAGAGGAAATCTCGCGGCGGCGGCGTATGGAAAGGGAGAGATTGGAGAGCGTAATAAAAGATTTATTTTTATAATAATAATAATAAAAGAAATTCAAACCTATAGTTTATATAACTTAATATCAAAACCAAAACCCCTATACCAAAATATATTTCTCCAAATTTATTAAAAATAATAAAATGATTTAAATATTACTCCCTCTGTTTTTTTTAAGTGTCCTTTTATGTCGAATTTAAAGTTTCTATTTAATTGTCGTTTTGATATTTTAAGCTACAAATTTTCGATTCTACACATTGTCAATTCTTCTTATCTTTTTCAATAAAACTAATTAATGTTATATATTTGGAAAACTAAAGTTTTTTTTGTACATAACATATTAATTTTTTTGTGTACATAATATATTAAATTTATTGGAAAGAGAAAATGTGTGCAAAAAAATATAAATTTATTTGTGGATTAAAGTTAGGGTATAATAGAAAGATAATGTGCAAAAATAGACTTTATTAATTTAGTGTTACTATTCTAAAAAGAATCTTAAAAAAAACGGAGAGAGTAACTGTCATTGTGGAACTTGAATTGATTTTTGAATCTTAAACTTAAGTCTATCTTTTTTTTTTTTTGATAATTAACTTAAGTCTATCTTATTCGTTTTGGTGTCTCATTGGGTTTTAATTATTTTGGTCTTTATGACTAAATTTATTTGGCATTTTATCATTGTTTTACATCATTTAATTCCTTCACCCATATATATATTTATTCATGTTTTAAATTAATAGTTTTTTTTGTGAAGAATTAATTTGAAGCTTGAAATTTATAGTTAAACAGTGTTCCAGATTGAATAAAGTGAAAAATAAATAAATTATGAATTTTTATATTGATTGGACGGTCTAAATCAACACAATTATAAAATCACCTAAAACAATCTTGCCCATACAACTGTAATGTAAAATAGTGTAAAAACAATGTGAAAATAAACTGCACAAAATCTGCTTCGATTGTTTGTTCCACTGCATGTATGTTGTGTCGATGCAGTTGTGTCGATGCAGTGATATTTTGGCTCGTGATAAAGAGCGCATTGATCTATTAGTATTAAGTTTGACATATTACATAAGGTCCTCAAATTTCAAATTTGACATATTAGCATTAAAAAATTTGTATTATGGAAAATTTAAAAATCATAGTCCTTGAGATAAGACAAAATAATTAAGAGTTTAATGGATATGCTCTGTCAGTGTAAATTAATTTTACACCGACATTCAATAGGAATCATAGATTTCTCCATGTCATATAATTGTACTGGGGTATAGTGGGATGATTTGACGGAATACACGGCTGATATTGATTGACAGTGTAAAATTAGTTTACACCGTCTGTGCAGATACATTTTTCTCAATAATTAATTCCTTCATATGCTAATATATATTTCCATTAGTTTTCATTGTCGTCACTTCCTTTTGTGTGTTTGCTTTTCAATGACATTTAATAAAAGTTAAGGAACAAACTTTAAGTTACGTAGGCTTATATCTTTAAATATCATTTTCTTCATGTAAGAATTTGAACTGGTTTGATCATGGATGATATGAACTTTGTTTTGTTTGAAGAAGCTAAATTAGCCTACTTAAATTAACCTCAAAGATAATCGAATCTGAGATCTTAAAAAAGAGTGTACCTCTAGGTCTCAAAACAATACCACTAAATCAATCCAAGTGAATTGAATGATATGCACTAAATCGAAAAAAAACATATGCATTAAATCATTTTTTTCACAAAAATATATCTTAAAAAAATAAATTAAAACCGTAAAAAAATAAATCATTTTTTTTTTGTTTTCACCACCAGTTTAATCTGATTCGGAAATCAGTCAGCCCCCTCCTAATCGCAGTTGCGGGGATTGAACTGTGGTCCTCTCATCGCCAATTACCACTGAAATCAACTAACAATTTTTTAATCAACTCTTTATAATATATAACTGTATATCTTTCATCTAAGTTAAGATAGCGTTAGTTACGGTAATTTTTTCTAAGCAATTTTTATCTTTTTTAAAAAGAATAAAATTAGGCAGTTTTGTTATCGTATCATTATTACCATCTTATAAGATTTGATTTTTTAATAATAACTTGCTATTCAAGATTCTTCTTATCCTATAAATAAATAACCACAGTGCTCATTCAATCAAACTATACAAACCCTTGTTATCATTATCAACACACAAGTTTCTATTATCATGTCTTCTTTAAGAGCAATGAAGGAAATCAACAAGGTTAAGAATAAGCATATCAGTATTGTAAAAGCTCTTCCGAAGGATTTAGTAGTAGAAATTGTAGCAAAAGTTGCATCACGTTCAATGGCAGATCTTTGCAAAGTTAAACTCAGCTGCAAAGAATTTCTTGATGCTTCAGAAGATGGTCATGTTTACCAACATGCATCGATGGACAACTTCGCTTTGGTTCCACTTTCATGGTTCAGAGAAGAAAAAGAAACTTCCTTTTTAAGCCGTTGCAGAGAAAGTGGAAACTCGGAGATTCTTTATCGCGAAGGAATGGTGCAATATTTTAGTACTTTGATGGTGAATTTAGGTTTGGAGAATTTGAAAAAGGCTGCATTACAAGGTCATGATGAAGCCAAATATGTTTATTCTATGCTTTTGATGGCTAATTGTGAAGATGAAGAAGGAAGAAAACTTGGGTTTGATCTCTTTGCTGAATTAAAAAATTCAATGGGTGTTAGTGTTGCAAATTGCAGAAAGAGGGTCAAGTGTTTCATTCAAAGCATGTGGATTAGAAACCGTGTGGTAGTTTCAAATCAACAATCGTGTTTATGTTGTTCTTCTAACACATGTCACAGCATTGGAACGGAGAACATGAAGAAATACTCAACATGGTTGGCCAATGAAGTTGACAGTGATGGTGTTTTGTGCAAACATTGTGACGAACTGCGTCTATTTTGTAATGTGTTTTGTGTTTAGCTATTATTTAGATTTCATATTCATTAGCTATTCATATCTTAACTAAATCGTTTTCCATTAATATATATACAAATTAAATCCTATCTAAATCTTTATTTTTTTAATATTGCATGTAAGTTCAGTAGGGTTTTTTGTTGTGATTGGTAGAATATGTTAAAAATGTAAATCTTTGTTTGATCTATTTAATTATCTCTAAAAACTAAAAAGAGGTGTCCAATGAAATGAAGAATTTGTGCTCTATATCTCAGTAACTGGTTTGTTAACCTAAATCAACATCATTATCTTTGAGTATTTTTGTAGTTTTTAGTGGAGTGTATTTTTAGTACACTGTCTTGTTTATTTTTTGGTGATGCTTCTCTTTGTTTATGCTACTATTTTTTCGTTATATTATATTTATCTTTGCCATTCAAAAATAAAAATAAAAAAAAATAAAATTCATTATCTTTGAGAGTTCAAGCGATCAATGTTTGTTGTAAAACGGTTTACTGACTTTGTAAAAACAGAAAACGATTTTTTCAAAAAGTGGCAACGAAATCAATTATTGGCTGAGTCGCGTACTAGGTCGATTTCCTTAAGACGTTTCGTGGAACTACTCGAATAGTGCACTGTAGTATATCGACCGCGAAGTCCCCAGGATAAAATAGCTGTTTTCAAAAAGAAATACGGAAGCACTACTGCACTGCAGTGAACGGACAGAATTACACCAAATATGGTTTGAAACGACGAACCACTCTAATTGATATACGAATATCAATTCTGTACGGCAACAACCGTTCGATAATTGAAACAACAAAAAATATTTCAAAGAAGAAAAAATAGAGAGAAGGAAAAACAGAGTATTCTCAGTATGCAGAGAAAATTTGAGCAATTTGAAACTGAAGAAGGAAAGCAGTATATATAGGGCAAGTAGGGGGAGCTGAAATCAGAGCAGTTAGTGGAGCCGAATTTTTCCAGTCAAAGCGAAACGTGGGCAAAAAATCAGGGCCACGTAATTGACCCGTTAGCAGATGACTGGAGTTGACGCAGCAGTGTTCATCCGTTTCAGACTTGGTCTTAAGCACATTTAACATGTGCGAGTTAAAGGGACACACGTGTAGAGAAAAATTAATTAAATTTTTTCTTTTTCTTAGCATTAAAAAATTAATATATCACACGGCCTAAGCCCGGCCGGCCGGACGGCGGCGGCGCGCGTGTGATATTTGACATGGTGTGCGATCTCCCTTTCTTACAAAAGTGGGTACCCGAAGGGCACACCCTTAGTTGTCACTTTGTAGTATATAAACACTACCAAGAAGTGTGATCTTAGTAATGTGGGACTCAAAGAGCCTTTTTTCAATTCACACTATACATGATTCTAACACTTTGTGGTTATTTCAATACCAAGTTCCCTCCAAATTCTCATCATGTTTCAACAATCGCCCACTTGAATTTAAAAAAGTTGTTTCAGTCATAACGTTTAACGTTTCAGTAAGATTGTGCATAAGCGAAGGTGAGCTATATCTTGGAACCTTCACATAGCCAGTAAGAGCCTGATTAAGCAAGAGTGACGTTTAGTCTTGGAACTCTATCTCAGATTTTTCTCAAACCAGCACACAACCTCTCTTAAGGTGTATTCTTAGGCCCATGCATTAATCACCCTGCACGATTATCCCAGTTTCATGAATGCTCTAGGAGTTCGCCCCAAAACTCCAGAGGAACCGGCCTCATTTCATTATTCATATAGGTGATTATATCAAGAGTACTCCTGATGTACTCCACTCATATAGAGTATAGATTTCATTAAGAGTTTTACTAACTCAACCTTTCTCTCTTCAGGACTCATGCCTATTATACTTGCATGTTCATCTCATATTACTCATGACTTGTTGTTTACCCATTGGAACCTAATTTTTGGGATCTCCAGTCTTTTAGGTTGGGTTACCATCAAAAGCAATTCGTAGGCTTTAGTCCCATCTTTACCGATGTATTTTGGACTTTCTCTCTAGCCAATCCTTTCGTCGAAGGATCCGCTAAGTTATCATTAGTGCGTACATGATCCACTCTCACAGCACCTGTAGTGATGAACTCTCTCACTATGTTGTGCTTTCTTCTAATTTGACGTCTTTTACCGTTATAAAAACAATTCTCAATTTTAGCGATAGCTGCAGTACTATCACAATGGATCAAGACAGCAGGCATAGGTTATTCCCATAAGGTAATCTCAGATAACAAGCATCTCAACCAGCTTGCTTCTTCACTAGCAGTTGCTAGCGCTATCATTTCAGACTCCATAGTGAACTGGGCCAAAATGGTCTGTTTCTTAGACTTCCATGATACAACTCCACCGACTATACTAAATATAAGCCACTAGTTACTTTGGAATCATCTGACAAGGTATTCCAACCAGCATCACTGTACCCTTCAAGTACAGCTGGAAATCTCTGATAGTGTAATCCGAGATTAATGGTCCTTTTTAGGTATCTCATGACTCTCTCAATAGCGTGCCAATGCTCATTACTAGGTCTGCTGGTAAACCTACACAAGAGTCCCACGACATAGGCGATGTCGGGTCTAGTACAATCAGTGGCATACCTAAGACTACCAATGATGCTCGCATATTCTGTTTGTCTTACACTATCACCAGTGTTCTCAAACAGTTTTACACTGTTGCCACTTCAATTATTTGTTTAGTTGTAGGTCTCATTGTTCCTTTGAGAATGACTGAGGAAGAATTGCTTATTGGAGATGATGCGGTTCATGGGGAAGAAGCTTATGCTTTGTGGGGTGATGGTGAGAAACTTAGCCTCTACAAAGATGATACTATAAGTTATGGAGTTTTGGCATCAAGTGGTGCCACTCAAGTTGTCTAGATATCATGAGAAAATTCAACAAGGTTTGAAATTGATGGAGGGTTATAGTTGAATTGATATTCTTTAATGTGAAACATATAATCTTGGAAGAAAACAAATAGTTAAAAGAAGAAAAAAAAATCTAATTTGTTTTGTGCTTGTGTTTGTATATTTGTTGATTTTGTCATTTTGTCACCAAATTCTAATGAATGACTTCTATGTTAACTACTGTACACTGTCACTTGTAGCCCAGTTATAAATGTATTTATAAAGTTAATTATATATATGCAATTATGTATGTCTCATATTATTCAATTCCATTTTTTCTAGTTGATGAAGATTGGTTCATTTGACAATGGTTAAACTCATACTTCATAAATGAACTGATTTTGAATTCCATTGCATGGTTTGAGGATGTTGTCGGTTGTGACAATAATAATTTTGTGGGTAGTGGGTACTCTGTAAAATATTTTAAAATTTTTTTTGGCAAGCAGTCTTCTAAAATTTATTGAGTCTAAAAAGAAAATATTTTCTAATGTTAATTTTTTTTTTAAACATTTAAAAAAACTTCAATAATGGATTATGATTTTAAATTTTGGTATTATATATATGCATGGGATACTATATATCCATTGTATTGAATTAGTTTCTTTGGTGCATTTGCTTTGAAAATAAATAAAAGTAGGTTTTTATTTATTGGTTAAGATATATATTATTCATAATTTAGTCGTTAATTAACAAGGTTTTAAATTGATATAAACATAGGTGGAATTTAATATTTTCTATAGGTTGAGATTTTCTTAATTGAGATTTATTTTTGTCACCCTACTCATTCTCTCGTGTACCTTACGAATTTACCAAAATACTTCTGTCCACTATTTAAGTAGTGGACACCCCCAAAAACACTCTACCTTTATAACGTCCGCTACGTAAGTAACGAACGAAATTTTTCAAAAAATCTCATTTTTATAGCGTCCGTTACTTAAATAGCGGAAGGGTAAAACAGAAAAGGCGTAGAGCGCGCGAGAAACTAGTAGGGTGAGTGACAGAAGTAGGAGTCTTCTTAATTGGACAAGTAAACCCAAATGTTAACGGGCCTCACCCAATCCAATGACCCAAACAACTTAGAGTTTGTCTTATAGCAAATATCAAATCTATTTGGTGCCCTCGAATTTGTGCTTATAATCTTGTCATCTAATTCCCACTCACTCATTTACTATGCTTTCTTCAAGTGGCTGTCATTCTACTCTAATAATAAAATATGGATTCATGGAATTGGATGTGATGAGAACTTCGTCGCCGTCAATGGATGCTTCATAATCCTCCATTATTTATCTAATCTAACTTATTCTTCCATACCCTAATTTAGTGTCTTAAATCTATCTTTATTTTAGTGTAGTAATAGTTCATATTTAGTGGTGGTGGCCGACAAGTGTTAGAGAATAATTTGTTTTGATCAATTTGATCAAATTTTAATTTTAATTTTAATTTCTATACTCTCTTATGTGAATTGGGTCAACACTTATGTTTGCCGCTATATTCGACTCAAATTTAAGAAACTTGATAGGACCAATTTAGAAGACCACAACTATACCAAATCTTAATAGAGGAACAATCTCCTCCCACAATATCTGCTCGATCAATCAAGGCTTTCACACCCACATAAAATCATATGTAGATTGACAATCTTCAACAAGAAACGATATGCAAAAATAAGTTATTAATTGTTTTCTAATTAACAACAAGAGATTCACAATTTGGAGGATACAGTTTAAATTTCCCACTAAAAGAAGAGAGGTTCATCAAAATTGACTGGGTATCTTTCATTTGGACCATAGTGCTAGTGTCCTTCTTATAAGTGGAGTTTAATGAATATTAAACAAAAATCTATTGAAATCATTGATAGATTCTCGACGTGATTTACAAATTAGAGTTTAACTTGATCACCATGATTGATTGTTAAAAAAGTTACACTAGTTAAGAATTGCCCTTTTATAGACTTTGAAGTTGCCCCCACCATACAAATGACTCTTTTCTAGTCTCCCTTTTCTTTTTGGTCAGCATAGCTATCTCATTTTACAAAAAAAAAAAAAAAACTTCTTTTCCCCATAGCCACACCCCAAAAAGGGACACAAGGAAAAGGGAAAACCTTTAGTATACCCTTCCCTACCCTGTGATTATTATTTTTTGTTCTTTCAAAACAATAATAAGTGAGAATTTTGGTACTTTGGATTTTCTTATTTAAGGAAAGTACATCAATAAACCATACATCCTTCAATCTGTCACCAAAATATCCAACAACACAAGCCACAACAAATGCTAAGGTTTACTTATATTTCTCCAAACCCACTAACCAATACAATATCAACAACAACAATAAGGATTCTTATTACCACGTTAATCATGCCTCAAATTAAAGCAACCAATGTTTGATCTTCTTACAAGTGTCACAATCCTACTCCACCATTGATGTTTATGTGTGTGCCTCATAGGGTGATAGCATAATTATCCACAATTCATTATCCTAATTAAAACTTTATTTAGTCTCCCTCTCTTTCCTTCCCCACTACCACACGGTCCAAAAAATTCTCTATTATTACTAATGGCACCTTTTAAAATGTAGCTAAAGTGGTTCCTTTCTTCTTTTGCTTTTAAAAAATGAAAATAAATTTGAAGAGGCACTGTCAATGAACAGGAGAATCTATAATCAAATCATTTTGAGTGGAAGCTTCATTTGTGCCACAGCACATCACAAAATGAGGGAATGAGATATTTGTTTGGTATTAAGTAATAATAATACAGACACAAACACTTACACACGTGTCAGTGTGAACGCTGATGTAGAACACTACACACGTGTTCAATCAGAAGTATCGATATTATTGAGTTTATTTGGAGTTTGAGCATTTAAATTATTTTGAAAGAGTCATGAACAATTTAGGGTGACACATTTGATAGATAATCAATTTCATAACCATATAGTGGAGAATTCAATCTTAAGTTGAAGCATATGATAAAATATATTTCAATCTTTTAAATGAACATAAATTTTTATGGACTGAGTCTGAGTCCAATTCACCGTCGAGCTCAGCTCAAAATTACGTTAGACCAAAGTCACTCCACCTCGTTCGACGGCCACAAAGTCAACGCTTTTGTAAGGAACAACATTGAAATAATTGACATTTAATACCTATTATGGCTTTCCAGTCGTTATTCTGACAACTATTAATGGCGATGACAACATATTCATCCTCACGTTTGGTTTTGCCTCCACACTTAAGACTATATATACCATTGGTATTATTCATTGTTACTCTAAAACATTCAATCCACCAAAAAACTAACTTGAGCGTCGGAATATCTGCAGGTAGAACCCTTTTCACACAACCACATCAGATCCACATCAGATAGGAACATCACTGGCCACGTTTGTTCCCATCAGGTAAGATCATAAATATTTCCAAATTAATCTCTAAATACTAATCAAAAGAGTATTCAACAAGAGAGAAAGATAAAAGGGTGATGAAGAAGCCTATTAGTATCAACAAAGTGAAATCATAATTTAGTGGGATTCTCATTCTCTTCCCACCATGACACTACCAACACATAACCAAGTAGCTCTTATATTCTTTCCTATTGGTGTCTTAGTATATTCCTTTATTTTCTTCTTCACATTTATTTAGCTTGGTTCACGTATTTTTAAAAAGGAAAATAAAGAAAACAGTGTTGTTTACCCTTTTAAGTCCTATTGCTCAATTCAGTCAATAAAAAGAGTCCTGTGGCTCAATGCCATGTGGGTCCCTCCCTTGCACTACTTTATGATCACTCAACTCATTTGATATCTTTGACATTCATCATTTTGTGACAACAATAAAGTGTGATCCCTCCTTCAATTCCCTCTTTCTTATCAGTGTTCATGTTGGCAAAACTAGTAAGTATGTTTTTGTTCTTTTTTTCCTCTTCCATTCTTGTGTATATATATGCTCTAAGACAAATATAAACAGCATATATACATAATACATACATGCATGTGATGTGAAAATATCTATACACATGAAAAACATGTAGTAGCTGTTGTGAGCTTGTATATTAGTATTACTATTTTCTTTTTTTAATTTTCCGGTTCTCAGAGGAAGGAGACTCTAGTAATCCTGAGTTTGATCATTGGTAAGCAAAGTCTGACTAAAGATTGTTTGAAACTCAGGTTCTCTTGAACAATTCGGCATTTGAGTTCATTAACCACTTGATTATATTAGTATTAGTATTTAAAAATTTAAGGGCAACTTTGCAATATTTTGTTTCAGTTTTTGTTGAAATGTTCTCTATTGTGATTTTATTTCAAGAAGGGCTTGACTAGGTGTATTTTACTTGGAGATCAAAGGGGTTTCCATGTTGCCCCCAAATTGTAGGAGGTCTCCTCTGAAAATATTGATGAGGTGGTTCATATTCCTTGTTGTCTTGAAACTCAGTTTTGCAATCAAAGATCCTGACATAGAAGGTATGGTGAATTTGATGTTATTCTTTCTGTGTATTGTTTGAAGTCTGTGTTGCTGTGGAATGAATTTTAAGCAATCAATGAATTACATGATTAAACATGTTTGATAAAACTGTTTAAAGATTTCACTACAAATGAAAAACCATAGATACTACACTGATATATTGGAATTAGTTGAAGATTGTTATAGGTAGTTCTAAGTTGGTTTTGTAAAGATGAGTTTAGGCCCTATATAAATATTTAAGATGGTATCTGATAAATCTTAAAATTCAAATTGAACTTAACTCAATCCCTACAAAATCAGCTCGTAAAGTAATTGATATCACTCTATATAAAATATGTTTAGGTCTTATATCTTTTCATTTGAAACTTGGTTTTATCTGATACACATCATCGCGCTCTACACTTGTCTTGTGTATCGATAATATGGTGGGCTGCCCGAATTGATAGACAGTGATAGCATATTAGGTTTTATATAGAGCATAATTTTATCTTTACAAAACCGTCTTCAACTACGTTTAACAATTTTCAACAAATTCTAAGATGATGTGACACTATCTTGTTTATTTTGTTAGTGCAAAATATCAGTATAAAAAAGTTGTATGCCAGCAGAACTTCAAACTTTAAAACTATTTAACACTAGAATTACATACCATGTTATTATCTGATTTGTGCATAATTTCAATCCTCATTTGACAATTTTTCTAAATTCGTAATCATTCTGAAATATTTGGCCTAATATCTAGGTGAAGCTCTGCTTGATCTTTTGAATTACCTCAATGATTCCAATAATCAAATAAATGATTGGGATAGTCATTTAGTGAGCCCTTGTTTCAGTTGGTCACATGTAACTTGTAAAAATGGACATGTCATATCTCTGTAAGTTCATCCAACATAAAGTACAAATTGTTTCTTACTATTATTTTCATAATCTAGTTTTATCTTCATGTTCTCAATTATTTTTAGCTAATTAATCTACAGGACCCTGGCTTCCATTGGATTTACTGGAACACTTTCTCCTTCAATTACCAGATTGAAATATTTGGTTAACTTGTAAGTCTCGTTATGATAAGTTAACACCAAGAAGCTATGTAGCACTGACATTTTAGATTAAAGGCGTGTCCGATATCCGACATGTGACAATGTCAGACACTAACACGACAGTCGACACCAATACATGTTACTTATAGCTAACAAGTTATATCCGACATGTGACCTTTTTCTCAAATTATTACCAATGTCAATGTCGTGTGTGTCTATGTCAACACTTTATAGCTAACAAGTTTTTTAGCTTATCTAGCTAATGAACTATCATTATTTATAATCTTGCAGGGAATTGCAGAACAACAATATTTCCGGCCCTTTACCTGATTACATTGCCAACTTGACATACCTACAATATCTAAATCTTGCTAACAATAATTTTAATGGTTCTATACCACTTATATGGAGTCAACTATCCAATCTCAAGAATGTGTAAGGCTTCACTTTCCATTTCTTTGATGCTTCTTCTATGATGTGTGTTTGTTATGAATGCTATAAGTGATTTGTGTTTTTTACTTTGACAGGGATCTTTCATCTAATGGTCTTACTGGAACTATCCCAACACAGCTCTTTTCAGTTCCAATGTTTAAGTATTAATACTTATATATCTATCAGTATTTGATTTGGTAATAGATAATACTGTATTCTCTTAATTTATGGATTTTTTGTTTTTGCATTATTACTTTCAGCTTTTCAGATACGCGTCTTGGTTGCGGCTCTAGCTTCAAGCAACCTTGTGTTTCTAAATCTGATCATCCAGGTTTGATGATTATATGATTATTTTTGGTACATATGAAAGAAAATATAATTAACCCTTGAAGATTATGAACTAATAGAAAAACAGTTAGCTAGCAGCTACCTAAATTTTACCTCTCCCTGATGCAGTTTCAACCAAAAAATCAAAAGTGGCAAAAGCCGTGCGTTATGCAAGTTATGGTGCATTCGCACTTCTGATTCTTGGTGCCATCTTTACATATAGACACTATCAAAAGCAAAGACTCAAAAGTGATGTTTTTGTTGATGTTTTAGGTAACTTTTCATTTTTTGTCAAATTACTTTGTCTAATCATAACATAATAATGCCTAGTAGGAAGTAATTTTCTTCTGTTTTATATAAATCATAGAAAACATTTTCTAAAAGTCCTTTAAAAAGTTAGCATTATATGATAAATTCTACAGGTGAAGATGAGAGCAAAATTTCTTTTGGGCAACTAAGAAAGTTTTCTTTGCGCGAACTCCAACTTGCAACTAAAAATTTCAGTGAAAGCAATGTAATTGGTCAAGGTGGTTTTGGAAAAGTCTACAGAGGACTACTCTCAGATAACACAAAAGTTGCTGTGAAACGCCTCACCGATTATCATAATCCTGGTGGTGAGGCTGCGTTCGAGAGAGAAGTTCATCTCATTAGTGTCGCAGTTCATAGAAACCTCCTAAGACTAATTGGGTTCTGCACAACCTCAACTGAAAGAATCCTTGTATATCCTTTCATGGAAAATTTAAGCGTAGCATATCGATTAAGAGGTAAACAAACTGATAACTTATTCCGTTTTTTGATCCATTTCTTTCTGATCTTTGTAATCACTGCCTAATATTATTGATTTGGTTATGCTGTTTTTAGATTTGAAATCTGATGACAAAGGCTTGGATTGGCCAACAAGGAAGCGTGTGGCTTTCGGTACAGCACACGGTTTGGAATATCTACACGAGCAATGCAATCCGAAGATAATTCACCGTGATCTAAAGGCAGCGAATATCCTTTTAGATGATGAGTTTGAACCTGTTCTAGGTGATTTTGGACTAGCCAAGCTGGTCGATGTAAGGATGAGTCATGTTACTACTCAAGTGCGCGGTACAATGGGCCACATTGCCCCGGAATATTTGTCAACCGGAAAATCATCAGAAAAGACAGATGTTTTTGGATATGGCATAACACTTCTAGAACTTATCACAGGTCAGCGCGCAATTGACCTCTCTCGGCTTGAAGAAGAGGAAGATGTTCTTCTCATTGATCATGTAACATATTATATCTTCTATATCCATTAATTACTCGATTAGTACATATAACATAAGTATTGTTTACTCGATTAGTATATAACATTTGAATTTAAGAATCTTGTATGAAACAGGTAAAAAATCTACTAAGAGAAAATAGAGTGGAGGACATAGTGGACAACAATTTGGAGACTTTTGATCCCAAAGAAGTTGAAACCATTCTTCAAGTCGCCTTACTTTGCACACAAGCCTATCCAGAGGATCGTCCGACAATGTCAGAAGTGGTAAAAATGTTGCTTGGAGTCGGATTAGCGGATAGATGGGCCGACTGGAAACAACTTGAAGAAACTAGAAATGAAGAAATAGAATTATCACTCATGACTCACCAATTTCCTTGGAGTGATGAATCTACTCTGGATCAAGAAGCTATACAACTTTCAAGAGCAAGATAGGTATAACATAACTACTAAAGTCAATTTTGAAAATGTTGGTGCTTGTTATCATAGAATATATATGCACTTTCACTATGCTCTAAAGAAAAAGAGCATATATACATACGTTACGTACCTTAATTAAAGTCTGTTATATATAGTGATGGATATATATATATATATATATATATATATATATATATATATCTTATATTCATATATATACAATGTAGAGTGTAAAAGAAAGGAAAGAGGGGGGTTTGATACAGATGATATGTTGTATTTGAATAGAGGTGAAGATTCAGGTTGCAATATATTATGTTTGTCCTTTTCTTTCTAGTTTTTATTTCTTGAAATTTTTATATTTTTCAGGACAAACTGTGAGGTAAAACTTAGGTAGCTGCTAGCTTAACTGTTATTCTATTACTTCATAATCTTCAAGATTAATTACTAAATTTTCTTTCATATGTACCAAAAATAATCATATGATTCATATAATCACCAAACCTGGATGATCAGATTTAGAAACACAAGGCTGCTTAAAGTCAGAGCCGCAACCAAGCCGCGTATTTGAAAAGCTGAAAGTAATAATGCCAAGTGTATAAATTTTTTAAGAGAAATGTTAAACATAAAAAAATGGAACATCTCTACGACATCAAGGGGTAGTCACGTGTATATAACCGGGGAGTTCTTCAATACATTTGGTTAATGCCCCGTTAATCAAATGTGTTGAAGAACTCCCCAATTATATACACGTGACTCCCCTTGATTTGTAGGCATAAAATCTTTCAAACTTGAAACAATATTTACTTTTAATTTTGTTTTAACTTTATCATCCGCAAACAATCAAAAGGTGTCTCATATACAATTTATCGTAAACAAATAGTTGAGGAGTTGGAGATCAAATTTGGTTAATGTCAGTTAATCAAATGTGTTGAAGAACTCCCCAATTATATACACGTGACTCCCTTTGATGTTGTTGAGATGTCCCCTTTTGATGTTTAAATAACATTTCTCAAATTTTAAACACACTTATTTTCAAACGGAGGGAACCTGGTTTTTTGTAAAAAAGAATTTTATTTTATTGTTATCTCAATTTGATATATCAACTTTTTGAAGTACAAAATCTTGGTTGAGCTTTTTATTCTAGAGTTTAAGTCGTCCAACTCAATATAGCTTAATGCAAGTAATCAAAAAAATAAACTCTCTTCGGTCTCGAATATAAGCAATAAAATAAAAAAATTGAAAGTCTCAAATATAAGCAAAAGTTACAACATTTATTACAAATTTTTATAAACCTATAATGATTACACTATTTTGTGGAGTTTCCAACATAACTTTGCTCCACTCCACCAATCCATGCAACTACTAATGCCATAAACAAACCCAAAAGCAAGGGTAAAATTGGAAATGAAATCATTTTTCTCATTATTCGATGCATTTTATCCATTTCCTTAAAGGGTGTGTTTTTTTGTTTTTTTTGCTTATACACAAGACTAGAGGGAGTGACTTAATGCAATTTTTTTATAAAGACGGGTTACATGAGGGAGTCATTTAATTTAATCCGGTTGAGCCATGCAGTTCAACCAATGAAATAACAATCCGTGCTCAAATCAAAAACTGAATACAACTGAAATAAAAATGTGAAAACCTAAAGATGTTATATCAATGGCGGCTTCACCACACAGTATGTGGGGCCGCAATAGTGGTCTCTAAGGTTATTTCTTCTTCTTCTAGCCTTTGATATAGTTGGGAGACACGACTGCCTATTGTTCGGCCATGAGAGGTACGGGAATCATCTCATCGGGCCTTAAGGTGTTAGGTAACATGTTTATGTTAGGAAGACTTTTGATACAAGGAGTCAGATCAACAACTATCAGTAGAGCTGTCAAATGGACTGGTTTGATCCAACCCGGTCCGCTGGGCCAAACAAAATAAATGTGTTGGATGGCCTGACCCGATTATTATTGGTCTATCAATTATCAAGTTTGACCCGGCCCTTGTGGGCTAATGGCCAGCCCGACCCATTTTATTTTACTTTTTTCCTTTTTATTTAATATTTTTTTATATCATTTTGATGGATTAGTTCTTCATAATTATAAATTTTATAGAGATATTATTTGATGTAAGAGTAAATAATTTTTACATCAACACTAATTTTAGGTAAATCCGTGCTCAAATCAAAAACTGAATACAACTGAAATAAAAATGTGAAAACCTAAAGATTTTATATCAATGGCGGCTTCACCACACAGTATGTGGGGCCGCAATAGTGGTCTCTAAGGTTATTTCTTCTTCTTCTAGCCTTTGATATAGTTGGGAGACACGACTGCCTATTGTTCGGCCATGAGAGGTACGGGAATCATCCCATCGGGCCTTAAGGTGTTAGATTTATGTTAGGAAGACTTTTGATACAAGGAGTCAGATCAACAACTATCAGTAGAGCTGTCAAATGGACTGGTTTGATCCAACCCGGTCCGCTGGGCCAAACAAAATAAATGTGTTGGATGGCCTGACCCGATTATTATTGGTCTATCAATTATCAAGTTTGACCCGGCCCTTGTGGGCTAATGGCCAGCCCGACCCATTTTATTTTACTTTTTTCCTTTTTATTTAATATTTTTTTATATCATTTTGATGGATTAGTTCTTCATAATTATAAATTTTATAGAGATATTATTTGATGTAAGAGTAAATAATTTTTACATCAACACTAATTTTAGGTAAATCCGTGCTCAAATCAAAAACTGAATACAACTGAAATAAAAATGTGAAAACCTAAAGATGTTATATCAATGGCGGCTTCACCACACAGTATGTGGGGCCGCAATAGTGGTCTCTAAGGTTATTTCTTCTTCTTCTAGCCTTTGATATAGTTGGGAGACACGACTGCCTATTGTTCGGCCATGAGAGGTACGGGAATCATCTCATCGGGCCTTAAGGTGTTAGGTTTATGTTAGGAAGACTTTTGATACAAGGAGTCAGATCAACAACTATCAGTAGAGCTGTCAAATGGACTGGTTTGATCCAACCCGGTCCGCTGGGCCAAACAAAATAAATGTGTTGGATGGCCTGACCCGATTATTATTGGTCTATCAATTATCAAGTTTGACTCGGCCCTTGTGGGCTAATGGCCAGCCCGACCCATTTTATTTTACTTTTTTCCTTTTTATTTAATATTTTTTTATATCATTTTGATGGATTAGTTCTTCATAATTATAAATTTTATAGAGATATTATTTGATGTAAGAGTAAATAATTTTTACATCAACACTAATTTTAGGTAAACTAGACTCCAACCCGTGCGTTGCACGGGTTTTATGGAGTGTCAGATATACGATTTAAATTGTTACAATCGAAATTGCAAGAAAAAAAATGAAATCAAAATATAAATATAATGAAATTGAAATTAGTGGGTACAAATGAAACTACAAAATATGAATATGACAATTTCCATATAGTATCGTATGAAAAGAAGTTATAGAAATGCTAACACTTGGCATTTTATTGAGGGGGCAGTTATTTCTTATGATGTGGAATTGATTAATGATCGTTTTTGAATTGAATTTATTAAAAAAACGTGGCAAAAAAGTTTAATCACGTATACAAAATTGCTTAAAAAAAGATTTTTTTTGCATTGTTATCAATTATAGGCAAAATTATATATTAATTAATTAATTATGGTTGGTCGGATCGAGTACACACCTTGGCGGCGTTCAAAATCATGGCTGATCGGAGCAATAATAGTGTTCACATAGCAATGATTTGCAGGAGTAGCGAAGGAGGCAGTGAAGAGAGAGAGAGACGGGTTCGAGAGAGAAAGTGGAAAAAATGGAGAAAGGGAAAAAAATTATAGATATAATTACATGAAAGATAAGATATCTGTACCAACAAAAAAAAAAGAGAAGGAATCGAGAGATGGAAGAGAAAAGGTAGAGAAGCCAATTTTTTTAGGAAAATACAAATAGTAGATGCTATTTTTTAGGCGATACAAATATCTTTTACGTTTTTTGATGCAGTGCAATCAAATATTGTGAAGAGGTGTATTTGAAATTCAAATTCAAATTTGTATTCCTAATAAATGAGGTGGTAGTTGGAGCGATCATTAAGAGAGAGATTAGGAGGGAAAAAATTAGGGTTAAGTGATGCAAATCCAAAACCCTTATTCTCCCTTTATAGTAACTAGACTCCAACCCATGCATTGCACGGGTTTTATGGAGTGTAAGATATACAAATTAAATTGTTATAATAAAATTGCAAGTAAAAAAAAAAATCAAAATATGAATTTAATGAAATTGAAATAATAAGATATTATATATAGATTGACTACCAAATATTAAAAATAGATGTATTCTTGCCAAACAATTAGCTTCATGAAAACGACAGAATTGGTTAAGAAATTTGTATAAATTGCAAACAATTAGCTAAATTAGTTATACAAAATAAAATAAAAAGAGATTAAAAATATATTATCTTTCCGATCAACTTATTAGCCTAACAATTAGTCAAAAAAAATAAAAAAAATTATTGGCCTAACAAACACCACATTTTAAAACAAATAAATCAAATATTGAGGCGAAAATTTTATTTCGTAACGATCTCAAATTTTCATATATAAAAGAGAACTTACTTTAATTTATACTCCACAATTCTATTTAAAAATAACAAACCAAAAAATGTAAAAAAAAAAATACCAGGTAATTTATATAGATTATTAATATGCAAATATGGTAGTTTATATAGATTATCAATAGATCCTGATTAATGAGCAAAATAAAAGACATAAAATGCACTTGAGATATGTGGGCCTCATAAAGAACACCAATAGAATTTAGTCACTATTAATTTGCTCGAAAATTAAAAGCAAACAAACAAAAACCTAAAATTCAAATTATATAGGAAATAGGATGCATAGAGAATACCAACTGAAAGAATCTGTATTAATTTACTTAATAATATATTTGATTCATTAGCAATTTAAAGAAGAAGAAAAAAAGTGAATTATATATGATTGGGCCGTTGTCCCGTTGATACTATTTTTTTTCCATATAAATTGTTATCGTTACTTACTATTATATAAAGATTTGATAACAAAAGAATTAAAACTGGTGCGATGAACACAATGATACATATTGTGTTAAAGGTTCAAACAACCATCATCATATCTTTGTAACAATGAATTAAGAAACATAAGACTCTTCCAACTACTTGATTTCTTGTCAAAATAAGGAGACATCCAATTGAAACCTGCTATTCGACTGTCAATAAATAAATAGAATGAAGGAACAAAAGGAAGATCAGTGAAGAGACAAAACATATTATTGAAAGGAAATAAAACATACTAACCTTAACTATATGTACTCATTAGTCCAACTTTCAATTTTCACCTCCAATTAAATTTCACTTCAATGTTCAACACCTAAAAAAAAACAGATAAAAAACATGTTACAAATTGAATAAAAACTCAATCTTTGAACAAAAAACCCGTTAAAAATTACACTTTCAATTTGAATATTTCTTCTATATATACCGCAATCAATCGGATATATATATATATATATATATATATATATATATATATTAAAAAGTGGTGTGCCTAAATTTTGGAGAGTTGGTTATGTTGTGTATGTATATTAAGTGATCGTAAATTTTTGAAAGTTTGTTATGTTGTATATATAATATAATAATATGGGATATATTTCAAAAGAGTTGGTTCTATCGTGTATGTATATCAAATAAGTGATCGTAAATTTTTGAGAGTTTGTTATGTTGTATATATATAATAAAATATATTAATAATAATAATATGAGATATATTTCAAAAGTTTTTTTTTTCCTTAGACATTAGACATATTACCCGTATTCAAGTATTATTATTATTATTATTATATAATAATAATATATTATTATATAATAATAATAATAATAATAGAAATAATAATAATAATGATAATAATAATAAATAAATATCTAACATGGTGAGAGATTCCATATTTATTAGATGTTGATTGCAAAATAATATCAAATTGATTGATGTAGTGTAGTGGCAAAAAACACAAAATAAATCTTAAATGTTGCGGGTTCGATTCTTGGTGAGACTTTTTTTTAACATTTTATTTCAACTATTTTAGGGTAAAATGAGCGGGAAAAAAATTAGGGTTAAGAATAACAAAACGGAACAAGATTATAATATAAGAGATAAAGATATACCATCTTTTATTAAGCTTACACATTTAAATATATCTTTTATAATAATTTATCAATTAAGTGATAATTTTTCGTTGATAATATTTTTACAAAAATGACATAAGTGTGTTTTATTAATTAAATCATGGGTCAATGGGCCAGTCCAAAAGCCCGATGTTCATATGAGCTTGGCCCGGAAAAGCCCGATTGCATTTTGGGCTATGCTTTTTAGGCCCAGCCCATCCAAGACCGTGAGCTAATAGGTCGGCCCATCAGTCCGGCCCATTCTTTACAGCTCTAATCATCGGCTCTGATACTACTGTTGTGTCATGTTGTTTATAGTATATAAAAATTAATAAGGAGTGGTGTAACTTTTTTAACAGATATATAAATAATTTTTTAATCATATAAAAAGATTTAGAGTGGTGTAAATTTTTTAACAAATGTATAAATAGTTAGAAGTGGACATGTTTTATTTTTTTATATATTAATCAAACAACCCTAATGCAAATTATAGGGAATATTTGATCTTATTACAACACTCTTCTGCATTTGACTATACCAATCTTATTACAACACATTTCTGCATTATGTCAAGCCTAACATAAAATACTAATTATCGGGCTCATTCAGTACCGTATGAGAGTGTGCACCTGCACACCCTGAACTTTGAAGAATTGCACCAATAATCCTAATTTTTTGCTTTCTAACCACACTGAATTTTTTATTTTGCACCTCTGCCCCAAATATTTTACATTTAAACCCCAAAGACCTCTCCTCATTAATTATATCTGACCACATTAATATTTTTATAATTACGATAACAGAGTAGTACCGTAAATGACCGTCCCTTTTGCCTTTTATTATTAATTAATTAAATACTAGTATTTAATTAGTGTTATTATAACATCAAAAATATTGAAGTACCCCCTAGTACTCCCTTAATAATACAATTCTTTCCATATAAAAAAAAATAACATAAAAAATATAGGGGATGGAAGTATCAAACCCACGTTCTCATGGCTAACCAAAATCTCTGGCCACTAGAACCAGACCATACTATTTGATAATTTTTTTCTAATAACTACATAATATATACTGCAAAATAGTTTTGTTTTTCTCATTTTCTTCAACTATTTTTTTTCCTATCTCAAGACTATTACTATAATCACTAAGTTCTTATTAATAATGATATTTCTTTTCAAATTCCAACTTCTAGGTGATAAAAATTTATAATTTCAAAAGAATTATGGAAGATATAAAAAATTATGCATTTATTTTAAAAATTATTTAGTTATTTAATAGGATAAAAAAATGATATAAATTAGTCCTATAAACTTAGTTGAGTTGGTAAAAATATCGTGTATATATATATATATATGTAGGAAATTAGATTCAAACACTGAAAAAAATATGATAAAATTATAAAATGAATGTTTTTTTTTAAGAAAAATTAATAGTTTAATAAACATCAAAATTAAAAAATTAAAATATGAAAACTTGATTATGTTAAGGGTGCGACCCCTGCCCATTTCTTTTTTACCCCAAACTGACGTTTTTGCCCTTGGGGGTATGAAAAAAATTTGCCAAGAAAATTTGGTTTTTACGAACCGAACTATTTGCCTAGGGAGTTCGCTTTATAAAAACCAAACCGAATCTTTTGATGCTAACATTACTGCTAAACCTTTGCTTTCTGGCGGTGATCCAGTTGGACTTGAGCACCACAAAGAAAAGGTGAAGTCACTTCTAGATGATACTGATCAGACTGTATGAATGTTTGGCATTTATGGACTTAAGCGGAATAGGGAAAACTGAACTTGCCAAATCATTGTATAACAAGATTGTGCACCAATTTGAAGCTGCAAGTATTCTTGCCATTGTTCGAGAGAAATCAAACAAAATAATGGCCTAGAAGATCTACAAAAAGATGTTTGTGCAGCAAGTAACCAAGCTGGGAAGTACATGTTTTGAAGGCATACATGAGATTGGCCGTGAAGTGGTACCCAGATAAAAATCATCAAAGAATTCAGTTTGGTTTTTATAAACCGAACTCCCTAGGCAAATAGTTCGGTTCATAAAAACCAAATTTTCTTGGCAAATTTTTTTCATACCCCCCAAGGGCAAAAACGTCAATTTGGGGGGTAAAAAAGAAATGGGCAGGGGTCGGAAAAACAATTTTCCTATAATAAACGTAAAGGACTAAATGTTTAGTTAAGCCCAATTTTTATTTTAGTTCTACCAAGGTAATCATATGTTCTTATAATATTTTACGCATATGTAAAACAAAATAGATAAATAAAAAGTAAGAAATAAAATAAAAAAAAAAAAGATAAATGAAAGACTAAGAAAATAATTAATGTTGATGTTTCTAGTATGTTTAAAGTTGTAATTGATGAAGTTACTAATTTTATAAATAATAGATACATAAACATAATACGCATTAAAATTTACAATGATTTTGTATTTTTAATAATATATAATATTCTTTTTCATATCATATACATGACTCTGAGAATCATATTTAATACATGACAAATGACAAAAAAGAAATTATCATGATAAATGGTTGAAAAAATTAATCTTTAACATATACAGTATGTATGAAGAATTGATTTGATGAATAAAATAACGAAGGAATGATTTACCTAATATGCAATAGTATTTCTTTTTTTAGTTTAAACATTTTCTGAACTTATATTAAATTGTGTTCTTTTCTTATCATCACTTTAAACATTATTTTGTTAGAACATGTCATTACTTTAATTAAAATCTGAAACACTTAATTATTTTAAATTAAAAGTAAATTTTTAAATTTTACAATAATTTCAAAACTAAATTATCAATCAGAAGTACTCAAGATTGATCTATAGTTAGAACAATCTTTTGATAGAAGAACATCGGTCGAGTTCGGACCGAAAATTGTCAAATCAATAAAAACTGCAACCTTTTAAAGTAGACCTAATTTTGACCGTCTATATTTTTGGTTTGTTGTTATCATTGACCAACCTTCAACTCTACTTATAAACAAACTTGCAGTTAAGAAATAAAAATAGTACTATGTGATTGGTATTTAGTGGGCCAAGACCATGCACCGGCCAACGATTGATGATCACTCAGGTAAGCGTAGCCAAAACAGAGAGGACCATTCTATCGTATAACATATACATATAGGATAGGGTCGCTTAACCAAAAACAACATGTGGTTATCGTGCCTTCTTCTTTTGCGTGTGTGATGATGATGGTTGGATTCAAGCTTCATATAATCAATCGGTTAACCGACACACCACTTGTTCCTTTCTTTCTCTCAATTCACTACTCTATTTTGCAAATGGATTTTATCTATTTTTTATGTGTCCATATAAGAGCTAAATTAAATAAACACGTGTTCACTCTATATCAACAGTTAAACCATTAAGAAGCTTTATTATTAAACTTAGATCACAAGTTACAACACACACACAAAAAAAGTATGAAAAGTGAAAACATAAGTAGAACTAATTATTAGGTTTAAGTGTAAGTGGTTAGTTTCATAAATATATAGAAGAAGTAATTTTAGATGAGGATGTTCAAGTCTGACTATGACCAAGGATAACATGTCCTTTAGCACACGGCCTCCAAATTAAGACGCTCTCAAAATTTGGTCACAACCTTAGGCCCAAATCACAAATCCTAAAAAAAATTTAAAGCAATTATTGCAGATAAAATTTTATTGATTATTGTATGATGATTGCTTTTACATAAATAAGTGTTTTAAAATTGAAGTTTGTTTTCATGTTGTTGATAAAAATATGACTCTTTTTACTCTTTTTAAATTTTGTGCACTTCTATTTATTAAGAGTTCAACTTTAAATATTTAAAATAGTATCTTCAAATTGTTTGAGACGACCGTGAGGATATTGTGTTTGTTGACTTTGGTCTCTAGCTTGGCAGTACTAGTATTAGATTATTGAGTTGTTGTTGCACACGACACTCCCTTGCATTCATCAATAACTAGTATCAAAATTTTGGTTTGATTTATACATATGAATTCTCAATATGCTGTATGGTTATTGAAAAAATTGGTTAGAAAAAAATTGGTACACATTTTTTTTAACAAAAGCAGAATTAACTCATTTCGTTAATCAAATAGTTCGTAATATATAGAGAAATCAAATCAAACATACAACCGTTAGACTAAATATAAGCCGCTTTAGCTAAGATATGAGCAATCATATTCATTTATCGTTTATAGACTTCACCTTTAAGTTGCAAAATAGTAAACTCGAATGTACCACCACCACTTCAAAATTGCTATATAATTTAAAACGGTCATTAAGCTAATTTTCCTATTGCAGTACTAAGAAATTAGTGAATAAAAAATATCAAGAAAAAGGATTGGTTTGTAACGGTCATTAGGCTAATTTTTCTATTCATATGTCAAACTTTCTGGCCTAACTAAACTGATTGTTTAAATAATGTTTAGAAGGCAACACTTAATGAGTCCTCCATGTAGGGATTTGGATTTCATGTTGTTGAAATATCACACAGTTTAGTATTGTAATGAATTTTAACCGTCCGATCAAGATCGGACGTCTGAGATTAAACCATATTACTTTTATTGGATTTAATCTCAGACGTCCGTTCTTTATCGGACGGCTGAGATTCATTACAGCACCAAACTATGTGATATTTAAACAGTATCAAATTCAAATCCCTCCCTGTAGCACAAGATCCCTTATTAAAAGAAAAGTAAATCTTTTATAAGATTTTTGTTTTGTTTTATAGTGTACTGTTTGCTCAATTAGGACAGGGGAAGAAATAGTCAAATAGCCGGACATTCGTACTTGTATATTTTGAATATGAAGATAAACATTAACTATATTTTTCGTTCTTTTCTATTTGTTCTTGCTTTTATTTTTATCGAGTTGAGATAATAAAAATTAATGGATGTAATTTAAAATTGTATTAACTATATCAATTTTTGTTGATTCAACATTTTTTAAATAGCATATATTGTTGGTTGATCAGACGGTTAGGATTTAAAGATAAATTATATCTGATTTCTATTATAATTATAAAAGCAATCTCTTATATAAATACGAGATGCAAGAATATCATTGTTGAGTATAGTTCATATATCCGCTCTGGCTTTGGGATATTTACGACCATTTTAATACCGCCTGTAACATTGAAACCCTAATTCATTCTTTCATATAATAGAAACGAGTTGTAGCGAATTCTGCAGCCGGAAACGTATCTAAGAGGAAATCCGTTATCAAACTTCTTGTGTTATTTATTGTTTGCAATTTCGTTATTATTATCTTCTATTACTATTTGTGCACAACAATCATTAACACCACCTCATGTTTTATGTTAAGTGTCAACTTTATATTTTTTTAAGAAAAATGTTAAACAGCGTCTCATGACTCATGAGCACTAGTTAAGCTTATTAATAAGAAAATTCGATTTTGTAACTTGTGGATTTAACACCTCAATAGTGTAAAATATTATTTTATAAATATTAATTTTATCTTTTATTTTTATATACTTAACAAGTGTTTGGATCACAGTCTAACATGACCACTTTTTTAATCCTTCCCGTGCAAAATAGCACGACTCTATAAATAGTTGATGTTACTTAATACTCCCTCCGTCCCATTTTCATTGCCACATTTGACTCTATTGCACTATTCACATATATTGTTTTGATCATATTTTTCTACTATTAAATAAAAATAAATATTAGTATATAAGATGTTGTTGGATTCGTCTCGATGAATATTTTTAAAATATCAAATTTTTATAATTTTTACTATAATACAATTAAAAATATTAATCGTCAAAGTTATGCATCGGCATGCGTGAAACAGTCAACTGTGCCAATCAATTTGGGACGGAATGAGTACTTTTTAAAAATAATTTTTTAATAGGAGTTTAGAAGGAGTATTAATTATGAAATGATGTTGATTGGTGAGTGATAACACTAATCAGTAATCGGACAAATTTATACTATAGTACTACTATTACAATGATTAAAGCCCATTAAACCGCTGCCAGAATTAAAAAGAAAATATCCAACAGAAAAGATAAACATTGATGTGTAAGCATACTCTTTGAAAAATCAACAAAGCAATGCACAATCACAAAAAAAAGAAAAACTTTATATTTTAGCTAAATAAATTCATCAACATCACATAAATGTTATCAGTCTTAATTATATTTTAACACCATATAACAGAGTGGACAACTCATCTCATCAGTCTCAATTATAACCAAAAATCAAAATAAGTTAACTAAAATTTAAACTAAATACTATTTGATTATACTTATAATGTACTCCCATCTGAAAAAATTTACTTCTGTCCATTTAATTTTAATTAGCACAATTGAAATTTATAATCACATCATTTGAGAATGAAATTCAATTTGTGTTGTTCTACAAAATTGGATTCTTAACCGTTCAATTTAAACCGACAATTAAAATTATTTTACTCTGCAAGTGAATGAATCCGTCCAATTTTAATCAACCATTATCGATGCATGAATAATGGACAGCAAACAATCAGTTTCCCTTGTTGTGCTGCATGTCCATGTTTGAGGCATCCAAAGATTTTGTGGTATGAAGAATTTGGGAGAAATTAAGGTAAGGTAAAAATGATGATGGAGTGGAATTAGATTTTGGAAATCTAGTTGTTGTTTTCTCTAGTCATCTGATTCTGATCTGACTAACAAAAATCCTTGAATTCCGGAATGGGACGGCACTATGTTGAAGAGTGGTCACTCCTCCACTAACTGCCTGCAGACCCCACCATGCAATTGATTCCGTATACATCCTGTACGAACATTATTATACACGCGGCACACACATCACAAAAATTATTATCTTGTGTTCCCACTCCTCATTTACATGTATAATGCGATGTTACTAACAATAAATTATAAAATGTGATTTGTCTGTAATATTTAACGACAAAATATTTCTTATAGACTATATTGGGATGATACTAAGAGATAAGAGATGATAACGATGTACTGTAAAAATCAAAGAATAATGAGAGTTAACATATGAGATTTCTAACTTTAATCACAATTAAAGCTCATGTATGTTTTATTGGTTAAAAGACTTTGTATTAGGGTTATGTATTTTTTAGGAATGTGCTTGAGAGATATATATTGGTGCGAGAGATTTATAACCACTATTAACTAACTAATTCAAATTAGGATTGTGCTTATCAGAAATCAATATTGGTACGAAAAATATATATAATAATAATAATAAATATTTAACATGGTGAGAGATATATAAAATTTCATATTTATTAGATGTTGATTACAAAATTATATCAAATTGATTGAATGGTAATGGTAAAATGTACAAAATAGATCTTAAAGGATGTGATTCGATTCTTGGTGAAATATTTTTTAACATTTTATTTGAATTAATTTTTTGGATAAAATGCGAGGAAAAATGAGTGGAGAAAATTAGGGTTATGAATAATAAAACGACAAAACTTATAAGATAAGAGATAAGAGATGATTATTATATATATGGACCCCGTTCATAAAAAGTTAGTACTAGTAGTTTCTTTTTAAAGAGGAAACTATACCGGCCTCCACCAACCATATATTCTTCTCCTCTTTGCTCAATTCATTACTCTTATCTCACTTAATTTAGCAATCCATTGACAATTACTAGTGAAGATGAAGGTGAAGAAGGGTTGGTTAGCTGTTCAAGTTGGTTCAGAGGAAGAACTGTCTCAAGAGGGTGGTGTAGATGATTCACAAAGATTTGTGATTCCTATTTCTTATCTTTATCATCCTCTTTTCAAACGACTTCTTGACAAAGCTTATGAGATTTATGGCTACAACACTGATGGTCCTCTTAAACTACCATGTTCTGTTGATGACTTTGTTCATCTTAGATGGCGAATTGAAAAAGAATCCACTCCCTACAACCACCATCACCATCACAATCATCATCATCATCATCTTCATATTCTTCCTCATGCTTTGTCTTTCAATTCTTGTTAATAGTATTACTCACTTTTCTGTCACGGAACCTATGTTCTCATGTACTGCTGTGTCTTTTTTTCTGTCTGATTTTTACATAGATGAGATGTTTCTACTTTGTATTTTAATTGAAATAGAATTAGAAGAGAAATATTACTATCCTTGGAAACAAATCTCCAAATTATATAGTACTAAGACTTAGTTTGTCTGTTAATTATAACTTATAAGGCTTCAATTTTGAACCAAACATGTTAATTATAACTTATATCCAAATTTTGCATCAGGCGAGAAAATAATGATGTTGGATGAATAGGAAGTACCACAACAAGTGTATCTCACCTAAGTTTTTTTTTTTTTATTGAAGCAATATCTCACCTAAGCTGTATCATTATTTCTTTGTATACAACACAAAGTTGGAAAAAACCTCTTTGTGAGGTGTTGACTGTTGAAGTGTAATGCTTCTTTTTCAATTCATGATAACAATACAAGAATATGGGGTGTGAATTAGAAATAATGGTGGCCAATTTTTTCTTCCAATGACTATCTATTTAGTCTCATTTTATGACTTTGATGATGTTTGGTTGATATATAATATAATGTTTTAGATAACTTATAGTTGAAAAAAAATGTTGTTATGTCGGTACGCGATCCAAATTTATGTGTATTTCTCTTGTTTTCAATTTATTCAACTTCAAAAAATATTTTTAAAATTAAATATAGCATAACTAAAATTATTTTATTCTATCAAAATTGTTGACGAAGATTCATCGACACTGACTTTGATATTTTTTTTCCAACGGGAATCATCAAAGCCACTTGGCACAACATCTTCAACAAATAAAAAGATCTAAAAACCAATAAAAATGAAGAGAAAAATCAAATTTATTTTGAAGAAAAAAAGGTAAAAGCATAGTAAGGGAGTGTAAGGCTCTCCTTAAAAAACAGGATAACTTAAAAACTATAGTCAAAAGAAAAACTGGATGTCTGGATAAATTGTAAATTAATTTATAGCGTGTGAGCTAATAAATTAATAGTGTATAACTAATAAGTTAATTGATAGCAGATAATTAGTTAGTTTATTATTTTTTTTGATGCAATAGTTAGTTTAATTTATAGTATTCGATAAAATTAATAATAAGATTAACTTATAAATTTAAATTGTTTATAAAAAAGTTTTTTTTTTCCATTTAATACAATGAGTAAATAGGTAAAAAGTAATAAGCTATAAAAACTATTTGAATTAACTTATGAAAAAATTATATAAGCCAGTAAAAAGTAAGACATAAACTAATATGAAAGTGGCAAGTATTAAACAGTTTTTGTTTTGAATCATACGAAGTTATAAACTACTACTCCTTTCGTCCTTATTAGTTTTTTTTTTTTTTTTGAAGAAACTTTCGTCCTTATTAGTTATAAGAACATCTATTAAAAGAGGAGGGATCCGTTGACTCCAGGAGTAAGTCTCCTTAAAGTTACTCCGCTTAATAACTCGATATCGGCATTATATTTCTTCAATCCAACCGTTGAATTCAAAGATCTCATTGAGTAGATCAACTCCACAAATTTTTATAAAAATTCAAAAAATGTAGTTATGTATTCATACTATTGAAATTCAACGGTTTTTTTAAAAAGTTTGTTGTACGTTCAATTGAAGTTATCAGAAAAAGTATCAAACGATTTTGAATTTTTATAAAAATTTATGGAGTTGATCTACTCAATGAGATCTTTGAATTCGACGGTTGGATTGAAGAAATATAATGCCGATATCGAGTTATTAAGCGGAGTAACTTTAAGGAGACTTACTCCTGGAGTCAACGGATCCCTCCTCCTATTAAAAAGTACAGATATTAAGAAAAATAGTTAGAGAAATAAATTTATCAGATATGCATGTGTTTTATCATATTTTTACTCCCTGCTCCTTTTGTCTTTGTAAGTTTAGTCCTTATTTTTTATCATATTTTTACTCTCTCTATTAAAATAATTTGCACATAATTTTAGTCCCACTAAAATTAAATTTATTTAATTATCATTAAACTTTAAAATTGTGAATAATTTTTTGCAGTCATGTTTAAAATATCATATAAAATACATTTACAGAAATTTTTAGAATTTTTAACATGAGGTGAATTAAATATAAACGCATCCCATCAGGGTAAAGCGAGTCCCACGTCGACAGTGAAAATCGTTATGACCGGTGCATACAAGCGAATGCGATTATCTAAAAATCTTTCATGCAAATCACCATCTATGTGCGCATTAACTTACTGACATTACATGTGAATCACCGTTCACGTGGACGTTGACTTAATCAAAATTAGTGAAGGTCAATCTCTTCCAAATGAGTTAAAGACTTAAAGTTAGAGGGTAAAAAATACTATTATGAAAATTAGAGACCAAAATCATAAGTTTGTAAAAGTTAAAGGGTAAAAAAAAAATGCTATTTAACCCAAAATATAAAATAGTTATAACAACCGCCACCGCCACCATCCATAACCACATGCTGTGCGGTGCGCCACCACGAAACGAAACGCAACCCAACGCGACTTAGAATTTCAAATTCAGAACCACTTTGGTCTGAGATTTAGGGTTCTTTCTCAGAAGATCGTTAACTGTTGGACATTCTTCTCGATGCATAGTGAATGAAGACGAGTTCGCAAATTGTTCTCTCGGTGTCATCAATTCCCAGCTTGGTACATTCATAAACTTTTCACCTTTTCTTTGCCTATTATATTACTTCATACTTCATGATTTTTATTACCACTTGTTTGAACCGTAGATGGATAATTTGTTAAGCGACTCTTTCATTTTCTTTTGAAATATGATACAGTATATGCAATTGCATTGGACTTTCTTCAAACAGCTTATGTGTAAGATGTTTCTATAACAAAAGATAGTGTAACTATATTTGTATAAGTTATAAGCTGTTTTCATAAGCTATCATGGAAAACTTATGAAAATAAGTTGAAGCTATGTAACATGGCTTAAACATTGTAATACAAGTTTCATGATTATCAGATCACAACTTAGAGTTAACCTTGTAAAAAAAAACAAAAAACTTAGAGTTAACCATATTCTCCTAAGCTGTATGTTGAACAGAAACAGATAATTGAGTACTTAGAGTAACTGAAGGATCAATGTAGGATAAAATGCGGTTTCGATATAATTTTATGTAATTTAGCATTGTTTTGGAGACTTCTCAAATCATTATATGTCTAACATAACAGATAGTGTCTTTTGATGATTAATTTGAGTATTGACTTGTAAAAAAGAGTGATATCAATATATAGGCAAACTCAATACAATCCTCACAACAGTCAGTAACAATGTCATTGTGATGACAAACAAGGGAAGAAGTCATAGCCCTAAGTGGTTAAATAAATTAAGTTGGCAGGAAAATTGATCAGCTATGATTCACTCATCAAGTGAGGAAGAATAAGCAGATGAACTAGCCAAAAATTCCAATCTGCATAAACTGTGCTCCATGATCCATAGCATGCATGCTTAAGCCATAATGAACTACTACTTTCATTTTCTGATAAATATAGAACACAAGTATACATAGGATAGAGCATAGCTAATATTAATAAAAAAAATTCTGTAATCAAATTATCCAAAGGACACCATCTTCATACATTATTTTTGAACTTCAAATTCATCGAGATTCCCAATCCTTCAATTTTTTGCTTCCTTTAGGTTTCTCTATAGGTGCGTCCATTGCTGCCATTTTCTCGTTCTAATTTGCACGAAGCCACGAAGTGGATCATTGAAAGTCCACCTGTATTGCAAACCAGCATTTAAAAAATGAGTATACACATGCATACACAGTAATGCAACAACTTCTGTGGTTATGCAGCAAATGCTACCTAAACATGCTAAAGCACATTTCAACAATGATTATCAATACATATTTACATGACTACAAATTATAAGCTTAGAATGAGAATGCATGATAACATTCCGGTGAAAGAATAAAAACAAGTAAACCCCTTTTTTTTTGCTCATCCATTTGTTGTAGCTTTAGATGATAATTCACTTGCGGTTTATGGTCTTCATTTCATGTAAATGTTGCAGAAAATGCTTCTATTTTTATACTCCACCATCTACTGCTTGTATTGGCAGACAGTGTGTTTGGAGAAAGAATAATTGGTAAATTGTCATTTTCAATTTGTAGCAATGATTTTCCCCCTCCACCATCTACTGCTTGTATTGACTGACAGTGTGTTTGTTAATGGAGTGGAGGTTGGCAACTACCTCCACTGCACGTTTTTCCAATTCTCCAGAGTGCAGCTTTTCCTGCGCAATAACAATGTGATTTGGAACAATCCAAACACAAACCAAGAAATTCTTCATTAAAAGTATTTAGTACTTGTGGAAGATGAAAAATGCAACATGTTAGAACTTTATAAAATGTCTTATAATATCTTTTATACTATATTAGAGTGTCTTCTTATATTTCCTAGGATCTGTTTATAATTTCAGAGTATCTTAGATTTTCTGTTTAGATTAGTTTTTATTGCATTTAGATATAATTTCGATTCGTTTCTTGATTTCCTTACGTAGAACTAGAGTCTTGTATCCCTATATAGATGGGTTAGTGCTTAGTCTTTTTTATCAAGCTATTATCAATAATATTGATAGTTATTATTATTCTCTCTCTCGTATCTAACATCCCAGAACTAGAGCTTGGTTCGATCATCCATAACCTGTACTATCACGATCCCTGTCGTGTTCCTGAAAATTTGGGACCATTTTGATAGTTGTATACTTGTATTTGGAATCCTTTGTTGAAACCTTATTTTAAACATTTTTCTCTAGATTTCTTGTAGCCATATAATCTCACAAGTGTTCCACTCGTCTCATCTAGCCATTGTCGCTACTGCCGGCCACCCACCGACGTTGTCTCTGGACAAAATTTCCAACAACCTTTTTCGGCATAACCACCACCATCAAGACCGGAATCTTCTGATATAGAAAACCTCAATGCTTCCAATCCAACAGCCATGACACACCCGCATGCGCCATTACATCTAGCAACTGTTGCCGGTGCGTGAAGACCACGCGCGCCATACAAGTTGTCGTTTACAAAGGCAACTTCATTGTTCTCTCCGGCCATTCCTCTTTCTGTTATGGTATTGTTTTTTGGCTATTGGGTCTTAATTTTGTTGGCTCGTCGTCTTGTGTTTTGGACTTTTGGTGTTTTGCTCGGTGTTGTTAGTGCTTAATGCTTATGGGTTGTTTCTGCATTTGTGACTTTTTGTGAGCATCTTTGGTTAGTTGCACATCCTACTAATTTGTGTGCCTCAAGTATTTGCTGCCTTTGGTAAAATATCATTGCATATACTGTTTTGGTTGAAGCTGTGCCTCGATAATCCATTATAATTTGAGTTTCAGCCGCCATAGTGAGTGTTGACTCAATATTGGTTAAGTTGGTTTTGAAGTTGGGACACTTCCAGTTAAGGTTTTTGTTGCCAGAGTGAGTGCTGGCCTAACACCTCCAAGTTTTCAGCTGCCGGAGTGAGCACCGGTCCAATATTGTTGTGGAGTTGTATGAAATGGCGACACCTTTGAATTAAGGCTTCAGCTACCGGAGTGGGCATTAACCTAATATTGTTGCAGTTTGGGTTTTCCAGTTTGGGTTTTCTTATTGTTATGGTTTTATATTTTTGCTTCTGTCTTAAGTGGTTAAGGCTCATCTTTTACCTTCGTCTTTTGATGGTTAAACTTTGGTAGCTTCTGTCTTATGTGGTGGTTAAACATTTTTGCTTCCGTTAAGTATTTAAGCTTTGAGTAGTTTCTTCTACTTAATGGTTAAACTTGTTTTCTGTTTTGGCCTTCATTTGTTCCCAAATTGTGGCTATTGAATCTTGATTCTTTTGGAGTGAGTGTCATATTAATGCTAGATGAAGACCGAAAATTGAAGATTTCTATGAATCATGTACCTCAGGTTGGAGCCTCTATTATTATTTTTTCTATTTTCAAGGGTATATTTGTAACAAGCTTAAAACTTAGTAAGCTTTAGTTTGAGGGGAAGTGTTAGAATCTTATAAAATAGCTTATAATATCTTTTATATTGTGTAAGAATATCATATTTTATTTCCTATGATTTGTTTATAATTTTAGATTGTCTCAGGATTAGTTTTTAGATTACTTAGATGTTATTTTAATTTGTTTCTTAATTCTCTATATAGGACTAAAGTCTTGTATTGTATCCCTATGTATATACTATATGGTTATGGTTTAGCCTTTTGTATCACAAGTATCAAGTTATTAGCAATAATATTGATAGTTATTATTTTTTCTCATCCTTTTTTCTAACATCTCATAACATCATGTCAAATAACCGATTATCCCAAAAGCTTAAGCTGTTAGAAAAGGCTACATCAATGGTTTTATATTATTTCTAACACGCCCCCTCACGCAAGAGCCCACTTAGGCTTGAAGCGTGGATAGTGCATTGGTCCACCTACCATATGCTTAAATTCCACTTTTAATTAGAAAGTGAGGGGAGCGGGGATCGAACTCTAGACCACTTAGTCATAGAGGCTCTGATACCATGTCAAATAACCGATTATCCCAAAAGCTTAAGCTGTTAGGAAAAGCTACATCTGGTTTTATATTATTTCTAACACATCAACACAACAAAACGTCCCTTGATTATTAAGTTGCATTTGCTGCCTATCGTATCTCTTTGTCCTGAAAAATAATTAATTTTATAGTGATTTAATGGTTGTTGTTAAATTTTTCATCCTAGTTAGTTAGTGTTTTGAATTTTGATTTAGATTCTACAGAGCTTTATGCTATGGTTTCAAAAGAAAGTTGTATTCGGCTTTGCTGTTAGGTATCCCATAGGTTATATATATACTTAATTGCTAAGGACTTGGTCACCTTTTCTATATTTCATTCTTAGCATTGGATTACTGTTGTTTTGATTCTTAAAATAATTTTTTTGAGATCCTCAGATGTCTTTCACCTATGACCTAACTGAAATGCTTAATGTTTCATTCTTGTAGTCTTCTGTTTGTCATGTTTGTAATGCTATTTATTGTTTACAGTTGAATTATTGCAGACATGACTGTTAAGTAAATACTTTACAGAACATGTTTTTTTGCGATGTTCATCAAGCTACTAATGTCTGTAAATATTTTGCAGACACATAGTGTATCTTTTCTATCCCCCTTTGCATTTTTTGTGCACAAGGTGGTTCTTTAATAATATTAGCCAAATTAAAAAAAGAAACTACTAATGTCTGGGCATGCATTGACGTAAAACTTGCTGCCTATGTAGAGCCTTACTATTCAGAAAATAGAAAGCTGACTAAAAGTTGTCCTATCAAAAAGCGTGAATAAGAAGACAAAAAACTACGAAGAATTGGTTTTGCATGATTGAATAGAAAAAGTCTTAGGCACTAGTAATGGCTATACCAGCTATTTGAAGCTTGCCGTTTACTCCCCGTAACAAAATATAAGTAAAAATTCATCTTTTTAAGTTCATTACATAATTAATTAATTAATGCATTTAGTCAATATTTTTGTTGCAAATTAATGTATATAGTCTATAATATAATAGACCATATATATTAATTATGCAATTAACCTAAAAAGGTGAATTTTGTTTATATTTTGGGATAGAGAGTAATGTCATAAAACCATTGGTCATTGGTCATGAAAATTGTTACGTGTTACCCTCGGTTGTTTGCTATATTTTCATTTGAATAAAAGCTACTATGGTTCTATGTCCTGACCATGTAGCTATTTTGAATTAGTGATGGTGTAGCGTAGCTTAGTGGAATTGCTGTGAAAATTTTCTGCTTTTGTTGATTGTAGCATCTGCTATCCACTTAGGTATGATGCCAGCAATTCTGTTTATGATCCAGATGGCATTTGGGAGATATATGTTTAATTTTTTTGGATTTTGAGAAGATATATTTTTTCACTAGTTTTATTTACTTTATTTATTTTACTTACTTTGGTTTATAGAGTATTGCGAAATAAAGATGAGTTCTTAATGAAACTCTTAAAGGGTAGATAATTATCATCTTACAAATCGAGTTTGTGGAACTAAGTTCAATCCAAAATTTAAAAACGAAAGATTGTATCAAAGTCTGTTTTAGACATTAATGGGCTACCTATATTGTTCACACATCAAGCCCAAAAGCATTGAGCTTAAGAAAAATTTCTTTTCAACCATACATTTAACTCTTCACCCCTATATTGTTATTTGAACCAACTATTTTGTCCTCTTATATAAATTATAACCATTTTTTTCTTTTTCAATTTTCGCACATTTTACCAAATTTTGTTTCCATTTGATTGAGAGAAAGAGAGAGTAAGTAATTCAAAATACAAATCGGAACAATAGATGAGTGTTCCAATTTGAATATTGATTCCAGAATGATTTGTATGAGTTTTTCGGTGTAATATTTGCTACCAGAAACTCATATGAAGTGTTCCAGTTTAATTTTTAGTCCAGAACATTCATCAATGTTTTAATGTTATTACCGGAACACTTATAAAAAGTGTTTTTTGAGTGTTCTGATTTTTCTACCTTTGTTTGTTTATTTGTTTTTCTGCAGTGGCACGCATTAGAGGTGACACCCAGAGACGTCGTCATTTCACATGTCATGGAGTGAAATGACGACAATTACACTTTATGATATGTCCTGCCTACTACACTCCACCCCCAAGTATCACCGATGAAGGCGCTTCGACACTTGCAGAGGAGTTGTTGGCGGTGTCTTATGACATTGTTAGAGATGAGACAAGGAAGCATATGGGTGAATATTATAGTCAAGAGTGGTTATATTATATATATCGGACGCAACTTCAACATCGTAGACATGAGTGTGCTGCTAGGGCATATATGATGTTGTTGGTAGGATGTACTATCATCTTTACCGACAAAAGGTTTACACTTATAGACGCGAAATATCTACCGTTGTTCAAAGTTTTGTTTACTTGGGGTAGACTTTATTGGGGCGTTACTGCGTTGGTTACGTTGTATGATAATTTAGGAGATGCATCTATGTATACTACAAAGCATTTCGCAGGGTCCCTGTCAGTAGCTTAGTGGTATACATCGAGGAATCTCCTAAATTATCATACAACATAACGAACGTAGCAGAACCCGAACAAAATCTAGCGCGGGTAAACAAAACTCAGAATCACGGTAATTGATGGTTAATGAACTTTACTTGGTTGAAGAGTTTGAAAAAAATAAATATATCTAGTATATTACATTATGATTTATACTTGAAAAATGTTAACTAATGCCCCTGGAGTACTATTTAAAATACTGAATAAAGTATAAAAATAATGTTATTTGTGTTAATTTACTTTTTAAAAGTATAAAAAATATTTTTTTTCAATGCAAAATTACTTCTTTCGATATCCTTAACTAGAAACACTAGTTAGCACCACCATGAGCCTACAATTAGGGAGTGAGGATATCATTTTTTACGCATTAGGAATATATCATTTCAATGCTCCTCGTGAAAAGCTTGCCAGCTGCATTCATTTTTTTTTGTGTGTGTGACAACAAAACTGCATTTAATTTTAATAAAACATAGTTGGTGGAATTATATGAACCTACTTCTTGTTAATTGTCACCCTACATGCTGATGCTATATCCTATTTTTTATTTGTATATTATGTGTGCATGATTATTCTTGTTTATGTCTTGTGTTGTGTGTGTGTGTTTGAAGTGATGAAGCATATCGGAATGAATACCAGTAATAACTTTGTACGGCAGTGGGCTAATTTTCAATATGAATTTCCAATTCATCTTTTTGGTTTGACTAACAAGAAAATGGACATAAAAATTTAATATGATATGACAGTGGTCAGAAATTAAACAGATATCGTTCTTTGTTCCCGGTATTTTTACTATCAAGACTGCTCTTCTGCATCAATAGTAGTATATTGTAGTAGTAGCACTATTTCTTTAATTAATTTGAAAATGGTAGTTGATCTTACCTGATCAGAGTCGGTCAACTGCGACAGTGTTGAGGGTGTTTGATGATCGTTTGCTCCGATGGAACTGCATGGATTGTGTACATGTAGATGCTTCGACGCTCAAGTTGGTGAGAGTGAAAAATGATTTTCAATAATATAGAATGCGTACCTTTGTTGTGTTGTGAAGTGGTCTATATATAGCCCTAGTGATGGGTCAAACAAGACTGTTGATGGGCAATCAAGACCATCAATGGCTATCAGAAAACGGCTGGAAAGCCATGAGCAGTAAATACTCATCATTCTTATGTCGAGCGTTACACCTTCGTGTTGGCATGACAATAAAACTCATACCCGCGGGTACCCGCCCAAACCCTACCCGCTTTGGCGGGGAAAACCCGAGTTGACTGGGTTTGGGTATGGGTTTTTCCCGATTTCAAAAGATGGGTTTGGGGCGGGTAACAGGGACATTGATACCCACCCCGAACCCGCCCCGCTTATGTTAAAATTAGATTTTACCTCTTTGAAATTAGAAACTCTCTTAAACAATCCCTTAAATTATATTCATATGTTTATTTTTTATTTTTAATTTGAGTAATAAACAAATGATTTTCTCTATTTCTTTTATTTATTTAAAAAAATATTGTTAAAACAAAATAATTTTGGACTTTTAACCTTTTTCTTTAATAAAAAAATACTAAAATACAATCACAATTCATGTGAAAAGAGGCATAACGAGGATATCCGAACCCCGTTGGGATACCCGATCCCCGTTGGACAGGGGTTTGGGGTTATACTTTTTATCCCCGCATGAAATTGGGATGGGTTTGGGGAAACCCGAACTTTATGGGTTTGGGTTTGGAGGGCAAAATTCGCCTCCGCCCCGCCCTATTGCCATGCCTACCTTCGCGGGGGAAGTCATACGCTGACTAATGGTCAAAACTTCGTTTGGTTGCTCCTCTTTGGACCATGCTCGATAGTCCAGTTGAAAAACTACTTAGCGTGTTGTGCTTCTAAGCCCAATCCATAACAGTAGTATCTGTAATTTGGGTTTGTTTGTTTGAAACAATTAATTTAATTTTGTTTTATAAGTATGCAATTGATCAGCAATTAATTGTTGTCTTTAAAAACATAAAGCTTGTGATATGATTTGTAGGTTGAAAATGCAAGTAGTAGTAGTTCCAGTTGTCGAAACGCCAAACATCTTTGGATTCCAAGGCTTGACATGCACAGATCTTCATATTATATACTCTTCCTATAAAGTCGATTTTGGTAATTAATATCTGCGCTGATAAGTCAAAACATTGGGACATAGCTTTCCTGTTCTTGAGCTTATGGCTCGACAATTGAGACCTTATTATTTATTCAAAAAAAAAAATTGAGACCTTATTATATCACCTTATTCAAATTAAATCTACCATCCATGTTAGGAGTAATTTCTATCACATTTTTTTTTTTTAAGTAGTACAGTAGTTGTTAATTTGCTTGCCGTTACAAAAATAAACTATATAATTGATGGTTAATGAAATTTACTTGGCTAAAAAATTTGAAAGAACCCTAATTGATTAATTGTGAGAATAATTTTACTTACTTCGTGGTTGAAAAAATGATTTATCAGACTCATTTCCTTGTAACTAGAGTTAATACCAAAAATATATACTACTATAATTGAATAGATTTTTTTTATTATTAAGAGGGTGGAACGCCCAATTATCACAATATTTTTGTTTAAAATGAAAGGATCAAACCTTAAACTTCTAACATATTATTTAAATTCTCATTACTAAATCAAATCTATTACTTTGTCAAAATAAATAAATAATAAAATCTAGTGCCTTAATCGTCACACGTTTTATTACACTAAATTGTAAATACCACTTGTCCTTTAATTATTTGATTCTTGACCGGTATAGATGAAAATCTTAAATAAATCTCAATTATTTTAAAATATTAGTAATATTTAGAGTAGTTACAATGTTTTATTGTTAAGAGTCATCATTATATCATGATGATATGAGAAAACTTAATAAAAAAATAGAGGCCCCGAAAAATACGCAATAGTAGAATGAACATACTAGTAGTAGTGATGAGGGTTATGATGATCCCATAATTGAAAATGGTGGTCCCTACTTGAAGAAGGGAAGGAAGAGCCAAGAAGGCCATGGCAATGGTGGACCCCCCACGTGACTTAGTCTTAAATTGAGACCACGTGCTTCTGTTCCCTCGTGCCGGTCCCACTCTCCGCCGTACCAACCAGCATTTATTGGAGTCACATGCTAATGCCTGCAGTGTACCGTGCTCGGATCCAACAATCTCAGCCGTCTATTCCACTTACAGGGGTTTGACTCTTTCATTTTCAATCTTTTGGCGCCAATGGGAGTACTAGTACATAGTACTCCCACCGTCCCAAAATAACCGATCTAGTTGACCACTGTCACGTTTGACAATGTTCAACTTTAATTGTCAATATCTTAAATTATATTTTATTAAAAATTATATATTTTGAAAGTATTCATCGAGACAAATCAAACAACATCTCATATGCTAATATTTGCATATATATATATATTAGTAGAAAAATATAGTCAAAGTAGATCATATTAATAGTACTCAAAGTCAAAAATAGGTCAGTTATTTTGGGACGGAGGGAGTAACATTTTTCAATTTATTTTAGCAAAACATTTTTCAAATTTATATACCCAAACTAATTTTGTATTACATTTTTTTTTACCAACAATTTTGTATTACATATATCGTCATATATATACTCATTTACGTTAAAAAGATAAATTTGTTTTCTCTTTTATATAATACAGTATATGTCTAGACCGAGTCAAGATCCATATATGCATTGAATGGATCTCCCTAAATTACCATCGCAAGTGTCAACCATAGCATAAACACGCCATGAAGGCATATTGAAGCAAGTCTAAGAGACTCACTATGATCGTTGGATTAAAGGACTTAGACAAGCTTTCTACACCTGTGCACAAGGACAATTGTGTAGAAGAAGGTTTTAAATGGTGATAAAAATTTGTAATATAATGGTTGCCAAAATGGAGAATTTTACCATTTAATTTATTTTTAGAAAGTTTAGCAGCCATATCATCTAAGTTGTAAATTAGTCTACATTGATATGGAATAGTGATATTTCATGTTTCATCTCATATTATTATTATTTTTCAAGTAGTCTAGTGAATAAAAATTCATCTTTTAAGATAAATAAATGAAAAATCTTAAATTTGAACTCCAATAAAATGCTTATACGAATAATATGGTATTTACATGATTAAACTATGTACACCTCTTTTCCTTTGAAAAAAGAAACTTGGAAGAGAAGAAAAAGGAAGTGTAAAGTAGTGAGGTATACACATAGAAATAGAAGAGAAAGCTATAGCTAGCTAGCTAGCAAGCATATGAGATGGACAAGTGTGTATTTTGACTAAGTCTGGTGCAATTGTATTGGTTTGAGTGGTCCATGTCAACTGAAATAAGAGTAGTAAATGCCGCTGCTACTGTACGTGTCTTGCACAGTTGTTGTATATGATAGTGTTATGATCGATGTTTGTTTGTTTTGGTTCTTTCTTTCTTAAGATTGTGTTGTGTTGTGTTGTGTTATGTTGTTCCTCGTTACTCGGGCTGTTAACTCTCCATCCTCCCCATCCTACGCTCCCGCTGACACCAACATGTCCGTTCTGCACCTTCCTTTTTTCTAGCCATTCGATGTTTCTATTCAACGGTTCAGATTTATTCTTCCCCTATTCGCCGTCTTTCTCATGACGTGTTTCATGCTACACCCTTTTCACGCTTACACTCATCCATTCCATCCCCACATTACTGTCTAAGTAGGATATGCAATGCATGCTCACCACATGTACTACGTACTAATTCACCAATCATCATCAAATTATGATATTATTATGATCTTAATTAATTAACATAGGTGGTGAGGTGAGATCGATAAATGTTGCATGCTACCTACAATTGCACATCTACAACTTTCTATTTTTGTTGTTGTCTTTCTTCTCATCATGTTTATGCAATTGGACCTTGCTTTTGTTATAGTATAATGATTATTTATATCCTTCCATGATTAATTAAGTCAATTGTCCTCGTACATAAGTAAAATCCGTTTACAACATCATACAACTCATCCATTTATTGCATAAGTTAACCCCGCATATACTTGAACTCCAGCTTACATGGTTCGATTCCCATTAAAGGCAAAAACTCTACTAGAGAGGGTACAAAAGATCGTGAGGTAGCAGTGTCGGGCTGAAGAAGAGGCTCTGACTATTACTTACACGAAACAATAACTAATAAGTATATCCTTCTCACACAACTTCTAAAAAATATTTAGTAAATGAATTCCATCGATAACTTTATATCATTATATTTCTTCAACTTTCATATATTTAAGCAGAATGACCATTAAATTGTGTATTTTCTAAAGAGAAACTCACATTTTCTATCTAAAACTTATTGTGCGGGCATCGTCGTATGTTTAGGATTTCAGTTGTTGCCTCGTCTTAATGTTGTAGGTATGCGCTAGTATTTAATCTTTAGTTTCGTCTCCTAATTTATAGATATGCATTTTTCGCCCCTAATCTCTACCTATCCTAGCAGTCGAATACTCAAATGTTGCGTCATGAGAAGAGCCCTTGAGATTGTCAACCTTGGGACAAAAAAACCATTCAAGTGAGTTTGACACAACATTTTTACTCAAAACGTTATGGGTGTCAAATAACCGATTATCCCAAAAGTTTAAGCTATTAGGAAAAGCTACATAAATGGTTTTATATTATTTCTAACACGCCCCTCACGCAAGAGCCCATTTGGGCTTGAAGCGTGGATAATGCATAGGTCCACCTACCATATGCTTAAATTCCACTTTTTTAATTAGAAAGTGAGGGGAGCGGGGATCGAACTCTAAACCACTTAGTCATAGAGGCTCTGATACCATGTCAAATAACCGATTATCCCAAAAGTTTAAGCTATTAGGAAATGCTACATCAATGATTTTATATTATTTCTAACAATGGGTACTCACATTTATATATTGTTCAACCCTCACTTTTCTACACTTGCTACACGGCATATAATTGATTTTGCCTCAAAATTGTTTTTACCAGAAGTTAGAAATTATAAATTCTAAATATACAATTAGTTTTTACGCACAAATTTATAGTTTTAACTTACTTTTTTACATTTCGTCAATTTTTTTTTTCTTTTTTACATAAACATATTCAAAGGTAAACTACTTTACATTCAATTCCATTTTTGTAATTAAGAATCAAATTTTGTTCACCTCAAAACTAAACAAGAATATTAATAAGAAGAATTTTCATATGTTCTCTACGTAGAGAATTATTCTTTTGAATGGCTAAATTGGAGATTTATTAATTTCCTTGATGTCAATGATATGGCTTCTCATGAATAAGATCATTTAAAATTTTAAATAAAATAATAGGCAGTACATCAGTACATGTACTACTTCTCTAACTTTGAATTGAATGAATTACCTGCAGTAGGTGTGCATAGTTAAACTACACTACTTTTTTTTTTGCCATAGTAATAATAGAGCATGCATTGGAACATGAACTTTAATTTATTTCATTTCAAAATATTAGAGGAGACTCTCCCCACCACTCCACCAACAACAAGAAACTAACATCAATGTGTGGAAAATTAATGAAATGAAAAATGATACCCGTACAAATCATGTAAAGATGAAAATAAATATAGAGTCAATGAAATTTTCATGTCAAGTCCAATTATTGAAGCGATTGGTGTTGACACAAAAGGCAGAGACTATTGTCTGTAGCTCAACTAGGCCATCCAGGTAGGGGGAGAAATTCTTTTGTATACAGTATGTATGGTGTTTTATAGATTAATACAGATCCTTGTCTGCATATTAGACAAATAATGTACTTTGTCAATTAACATATTTTCGAGTAGCAACAAATATATCAAGTAAAATTAACAGTACTTACTGCCCAAAATTGACTTTACATATAAAGTTGTTCAAGTTATTATATTGTATATAAATTTCAAATGATTTTTCAAGTTGAATTATATATAGTATCATATTATTGTCTCATGTTATTTTTTTATTTAAAACTTTATAAAAAAATATTCACAATTGTCTTTACAACTTTTTCATGCATACAAATAACACAATAAATATGCCCCACAAAGTTGTTCAAATAATAATGCATAACAATCGGAGACGGATCTAGGACTATTTTTTTGATGTGGCCAAAATTTATCAACATCAAAAGTTTTAAATGACAATGCTGAATTCAAGCACGAAATATTTACGCTATATGTCTCAAATCTTTAGTCATTTTAGAATTTCGCACATAAATTAAGAAATAATAAACATTGAAATGTTATGTTATTTTTTTACTTACTTTTTATTAAAAAAATCATTTAATAGATGTTTTGTGTTTTTTTTTCTTTTTAGATGAACTTTTTTTTAAACATTTTACAAAATAATCATTCAAAAATACAAGTTTTCTTAACAGTAGAGATCAAAATTGAGTGCATGATAATCTTTTAGAGATTACAAATTTAATAAAAATTAAGTAAAGATTAAATTTAAAATGTCACATAGAGACCAAAAACATATTTAACTCCATTTTTTGGTATAATAGCTTAGCGGCTAGAAATTTCCACCTTAAAGGTAAATAGGTGAGTGTCCGGAATTCAAACCCCGACTCCTGAATAATATATGTGATGTCTCAACCAATTGAGTTAAACTCACGGGACAAAACATATATTTAACTCTAAACACACACACACACACACACACACACACACACACATATATATATATATATATATATATATATATATATATATATATATATATGAGTATATATGTATAAAAGAATTTGAAATTTTTTGGTGTGGCCATGGTCACACTTGGCCTACACCTAGATCCGTCCCTAATAACAATATTGTGTATTCTAGATTATTCTTAGGTATAGTTTTTAAGCGGATTTTCCATTCAAAAATGTGTCGTGGCGCAACTTATTATCCATTTACTTTTTCTATTCAAGTGTAATTTATTTTGGTTATAAACAATACCTGAATATCAAATACATATTTATAGAGGTTGGAATCGGGTAGTTCAACTGATTGAACTAGTTGAATACTAAATACATATTTTCTTGCTGATTTTGGTGTGAGTGGTTCTAGTTTTCTATTTTTTTTTTAATTATAAATATATTATATACCATATATAACTATAAGAACGAAAAACATACAATAGAAAATGCAAAAAAAAGATAAAATATCAGAAATATATTTCACCATAATCTAATTATTTGACCTTAAGTTTGTGTGTACTTTTGGTAACACTTCTTGATTTCTTGTATTATTGCGATTTTTTCTAATTCATTTATATATGTATATTTTCTATTAAAAAAAACTAAGAAACTAATTTTGTTGTTGACAAAATATGAGAATTTGTTAGTAGAGGCACATATGATGTGGGGGCGTGCAAAGCAAAGGATCGTACAGAGAGGATTGAAATTTGTATGTAGGGATATAAGAAAAGGCTAAAAATAATAAGGCAATGATGAAAGAAAGAAAGAATCACATAACATTCATTCATTCATTCAAGAGACATAAGCTTACATGTCTCGTGTGTGTCTGCAAATTTTCAAAAATGAAATACTCATTTTGTCTTCTTCTATATGTTTGTTTGACCGACTAAATTGTATTTGTGGGTGGGTAGCAGGTAACGGGTCGGTTGGTTCACCGCCAACATCAGGTTACTCCCATGCAAATTATGAGGCTACTAATCGTAAAAGTAGCCTCCAAAGTCCAAAGAATAGGTTATATACTGATATATCCGTTAAGAGATATTACATTGATTGCAAGATGATCTGACTATATATTTATTAATTAAAATACATTTGTTATTTGTCAAAATATATTTTTCTTCAATTTATACTTGAAAAACTAATACTCAACAATAACATAAATGTCAATAACAACCTTAACTCTCTCTCTCTCAAGTTCTCAACTGCCTGCAACTGTTTTTATTCTTTGTTTCCCTTGATTTAATTAGAAAGGGGTGATTTAGGATCAATTTTTGATTCGGAATCACCCCCTCTTGATTATTTTCTTTTTATTTAAATAAGTGATATCCACATATTTTTTGTAGGTTTTATTCAAGTTTTCTCTCTTGTAATTTTTTCATTCAGTGTTGTTTTTAATCCCGTCTTAGTGCGGAGTATTTGTTTTGAGTTTATGTCTTAGTATGGTGTTTGTTTTTTTTGTTCAGATTTGCAGGTTTGTTACGATCCAAATTCAGTGCAGATTCAATGATTTTAGCATCATCAACGTTGCAGATCTGGATACATGATTATTCCGAACATTTGAAGTTTGTCATATCAATTGTAAGCTTTGTCATAGACATTAGGCCATTTTATGCTATTAATTCAGATGTTGTGAGTCTGTTTGCAGATTCATCCTTATTAATTTTTAGCGAAATTGAATATGTAATGATTTCGATTGATGTATTTCCTATGAATTTGAATGAATGAATATTGTTGTTTTGAGTAAAAAAAAAAAAAACAATAACATACATTGTTATTTGTCAAAACATACACATCGTTAAAATGCCCCGACTTATCTTCTTGAAGTTAAAAAATTTAACTGTTACCACTAAACTAGCACTTCAAATGTAATATTATCATTTGATTTTATTTTATAATGGGCAAAAAATGAACTTAATTAAAATAATGAACATAAATATGAGACAAAAATAAGAGACTTTATAACTTATAATTACTCAATGCTACCTAAATTAACATTTGAAAAAACACTATAAAATAATGCAAGGACACTCTTGAGAAAATGAAAGTCACTCCTTTCCTTTTAAAATAAGTGTCACTTAAGGTTGTTTTAATGTATGAATAAATGTAACAATTTTATAATTTTGCTGCTAAATCAACACTTATTTTTAGATGGACAGAGTACCATACATTAATATTTTGATGGTACAAATTTTTACTGCATAACATGTCCCCTATAAATTATTAGTGGATTAGCTTTACCAAACATAGCTAATCACAAAAAAAGCTAAATTATTTGGAACATTTTGTGGTGTTATTGCATAACTACTCCTATATATGTACGATGGTTAGGTGGTTTTATGTTTATATTATCTTACTTATTACACCCTTGATGGATAGTTAGTTGAAAATAGCAGTGTTTTGCATAAGCTAATTTAGAAACATGTGAACGAGTAAGTAAAAAGCAGAATTATTAGTGTAGTGTGAGTCAGTGCTTATATCTTTTTTCTCTCTCTCTCTCTCACACACTAATAAATGTGCCTCACTCTCACCTTGCTATATATAAGAAGGTATGTGAGGGTTAGGGTTTTCATCCAAAGAGTGAAAGTGAGTTGAAGATATAGCTAGAGAGTATTATTTGAGGGGAATGTTGGCTGGCTCGAGGCTTTTAAGTTTCACAAAGGAAGTTCATTCTTAATTGTATGAACTATAAGGCTTCGGACCAGGCTTCATTCCCCTCAAAATCTTAATCGTTTTTTCTCTTGTGTTCATCTTGTGAGTATATATATATGAAAAATTATCTGTCAAAAAGAAGCAAGAGTTAGGATGAGAGGAACGTTGTCTGGCTCGAGGTGATCGAGGTGATAGAAGAGTACTTAACTCATTCATCACTAACTCTCAATCTCGGACCAGGCTTCATTCCCCTCAACCAACTTTTGCAAGCTATACTTTCCTTCAATTTCATAATTTCTTCATCATCATCTTCTTCTGTTGGTAAGCTTTTGGTAAGGCTTTTTGCTCTTCCTTTTTCATATCTTTCTGTCACATATACAAGCGTATTTAACAAAGGTTCTTTTATATATTATGGTTTATTTCTCAGGTCAGAATTTTATACTCTTGTATATACCATTGTAACCATTCTTCAAAACAGTACTATAAACTCCAAGCAAGAAAAAAAAGTATCATTTTTAAAGAGTTCATGATGTGTACTTTTCTAATGATAAAGAGTTAAGACCATTTAATCATTTTTTTAAAAATTATTTTTGATATTTTTTGTGCATATGTTTGTTTAAAAAGTTTTTGTGGATCTGCAACTTTTCAGAAAATGTGAATTAAAAAGAGGAACAGTGAAAATGTGTCTAGTTTTCTGGTGTAAATTAATAAAAATAACATGGCTGGCTGGCAAGCTAGCTCATATTGTCACCAGGCAGGCCCCCTACCTCTCCTTCCAGTCCATCTGCAGGAATGTTTGTGTTCACGTGGGCAACCAACAATGCATCAACAGTAAAAAAAAACCTATCCCAAGTGAAATTCTTTCTTATCATCTGAAAATCATAGCTACCTCTATAAGCTACCTAGCTCTTTCAATAACAGTAACACTATCACACATTCACACCCCTCTTCATTTTTCATTTTCATATTACTGTATTTTTTTACACTTGAAGTGTTAGCTTAGTGATAAACTTGTAAACTCAAGATATAAAGTTTTACATTCGGTGTGTCCGTGTCGTGTCAGGTATCTGTGTTGGAGTCTATGTTTTGTAGGATAGAAACCTAACAATTTATTTAATTAATTACTGAGTTAATGAGTATTGTACTTCTACTCAGTCAAATTAATAGATACCAAGTAAATAATTGAAGTAAATTGTACTATTGTCCACACACACATGTAAATAAATATAAATGAAAAAAATGATGTGACAATTAGAAAGATGATGTAGTACACTGTTGAATTGAATTAATAATAGTTAATTTGTTGTGTAGTGAAAATTGCAGTGATGATGATCAAGTATTGATTGAAGGTAGTAATAAGTAGCAGGTGAGATGTGGTGGATCATTTAACAAGAAAAAGTAGTGATGAGAATCAGGAGAAGCTAATAAGCTATTTTTTTAGCTAGCTAGGTATCTGTGTACTGTAATCACCATCATCATCATCATCTTGTTAGTAATTTCCAAGATATGAGTATGAATATGACTAGTTTCTATTGTGATGCAATGACTAGTTGAGTTAGATAGATATAGTATATAGATATATCTGGATGTATATAAGATGATGCAAGAGAAATTAATAGTGTAATTAAAGAGATGAACATGTACAGTACTGCATGATTCTGGATGTTGTTCTATTTTGAATGTATATGGTATGTGTTTTAGTGTAATGTATTAATGGAGCTTTTAAAGTTGTTGAAAATTCAGAAGCTATGTTTAGAAAAAGCTCATATCAGCAATGTTATCAGCTTCCTCATTGAGTCATAGTTATAGTGATCAGATATGTTTTGGCATTTTGAAATTGAATGAATGAAAACAATTTCTTTGTTGGGAGAGAGAGAGAGAGAGAGATACATACATAACATAAATACACTATCTGACGTTTATTGGGAAATGAAACTGAGAGAAAGACATAGCTATTTTGATGATAAATATAACAATTGCATTGCACTCTCTCTGCTTTATTTGTTGTTGACAGCTTCCACATCAATTTATTATCATTTCAGGTCTTCTGTTTCTTTCTCAACTGCTTACCAATGCCAGCCAGCATCAGAATACAGTATTAATTTCTCATACATAAATTTAAAATTTCAGTATATATATCATTCACAATGCATGCAATAGGAGTATCATTTTAATAACATAATAAAGTGTTCACATGTTTAATTTCATAACACAACTAACAGAGTGATTAATTAAACATTGATAGTTTCTAATTTTTCCAATGATTATTAAACAGAATTAATGTTTCTAATAACTATACATGATGGGAGCTGGACTAGCTACTGTTAAACATTACATAGTTACATGTTGTAAAGACATGGATGAGATGAGTAGTTCAACTGGTTAAGATACTCTGTAAAGATATATTGGCCGTTAATTTTAGATCTAACGGTTAAAACGAGTACATTACGTGTTACAATGATGCGTCTAATACAATCCCCTATACATGGGACTATGATTCATTGTTGTTAAAGTAACACACAGTTTCACACATTGATATTAAATCAGATGATTCATATTACGTAGTAATGAAAAACAATTATAAACAATATCGGCCATCAGTTTTAGATCAAACTGCTACGACGAAAAACTATGTCCACGTAGTTACTGCGTCTAATCCAATTCCCTGTACATGGCTTGTGATATGTTGGTTTCACTTCACTTGTGTTGTTTTTGTTTACTCCAAGCAAACCAATTCATTTCATTGCAACAAATAATTCCAATATTAAAATCAAAATGATAATGAAAATTATTTAAGCACAACAAAATTCCAATATTAGATGCTCATGCAAGAATTTAGATGTTACTATTAGTTGGTTGCCTAATTGAAAACAATCTTAAATAAAGCAATATTTTTTGCCATGTATGTTGTACGGGTACTCCGACTAGTGGCTCTACATGTAGCAATGCGAGAGCCATATCGATCTAGTTATAATAGATTTAGTGTATATTTGAAAAAACAAAGGTCAATGCATGGCACACAAGTTCACGGTAAGTCTTGCCTTGGTAAGCAAGAATGGCATGGTTAACATGAAACCAAACAAATGTGTTTTACTTGTGATTGGATACTAATTTTTATCTTATTTCATTTAAACAATACAATATACAATTGTTTGAAATTGCAACAAAACTGAAAGCACTAATTTGTAAGTAGCATACTTCATCCCATTGAATTAGTTCCCCTAACCTGCATTTCCATTCTTTTTCTGAATAAATCCAAATAGCATTGAACCCAAAAGATAATATCCAAATGACATAAGTGGATAGTCTATTTCCTTTCTCCTATTGAGTTATACACCCATAAAACCACATTTCCTTTTTGCTTGTATTCCTTCTTTATTTATTTTTTTACATTAAGTTATTTCATTTTACTTCAGCTACTTTAATCTTTTACGCATAACAAAAGATCATAATACATTACCGGAAGCAATCATCTATGAGCAACCGCTACTACTCTACTAGTCCAAGAGAATCCAGTCTTGAACAATGTTAGTTATAAGTGAGAATGGATCCTGCAATTTTTCTCAATTTAAATATTGTTCTACATTTATAATCTAATCATCTAAATGACCACATTATTTCTTTAATTTTTTTCCATCCGAGAGAATCCTTTCTCATCATAAATCATAAGTATAGCACGATTAGAAATTAGAATTTTCACGTAGATAAGCTTTTTGTTTGTTACTATTCATTCGACTTCTCTTTAATATTAGTGAAAGAAAATTACACTTCTTTAGTTATAGGTCAATGCAATTCATATAAGTGCTTCAATAAGTATATTAATGTGCTGTGCTTGCACTTTACTATAACCAATTTATGCTGGTGTCCGTCTTCAGCAACTGTATTAATTTACTCCTAACCTAGCTCTATTAACCACGAAAGGAAGAAACGTGACTACGGAACACAAGCAAACAGATTCTTATACATTTTCAATGATTCTGATTTTCATATGGAACATTGTTGGCAGGGAAGAATAATTCTAAGATTAAACAACACGTTACTTTCAGCAAATTGTAGGAAAATCAGTGAGTTGGACCGTTGCAAGCAACATACTGTATGACTTAGATGCCATATAGTGCTTCATACGTCATTGTAATAGAAAAACCACAACAACGATTTTAGGTAACAGTATACTTAAAATACTGTTTCAAGATAGAAAAGTAAAAAGTATTCAACAAAAAATTATAATTAAAAACACAAAAGACTAATGAACATATGCATATTTGTCTTCTTAGACCAAAAAATATGAACATATGCATATCAGTTACTTTGTTTTCTCTAATCTCATTTGGATGGTGGTGGCATAACTACAAAGATTAAAAATACACGTCTGGTATCATGGTAGATTTGCCGAAATCAAGATGAGTCGCCGTGATATTCTAAAATCCACCGTTTGTAACTTTTGCAAAATCACCGTGACTTAACATGATTTTAACAAACACACCATAATACCGAACATACGCCGGGTTGCAATATACACAGCGTAGGGTGTTAGACACAACAGTTTACACTCTCTTACATTAGCTGCTTTGTGGAAGTATGGAACTATACTTTTCTCTATATATTTTTGGAAATTACCAAAAATGGTCCTATAGAAAAGGACTAGAGGGCAAAAACCCAAGTATGGGCAACTATTTAAGAAGGCCGAACAAGAAACGAATCTTAAGAAAGATTGATGGCTATGTCCTTGAGAAGAACTTTTCTCTGAGATGTATTAATAATGCCCTTACACTCGGCTTCTAGTAATACCTCTGTCATTATAGCAGCTGCTTGCCCTTTAGGCTCATCTTCTGAAGTCCTCCTCATCATGAATACCTGAGTATAGCAAATAAGAGCCAATGATATCAATCACCATATAAGAATGAAATCTGTTGTGTTCAGTATTCTAGTTGGATTTCTGTTTGAAAAGATCCTAACGTGGTTAGGATTCCTAATGGGGATCCAAACACATAACTGATACCAAGACGTAGAAAATTATGAAAATGACGTTCACAACAAAAACATGAAAGCATGTCATTACCTGCCCACGATGAGTTAACTCCATGTAGCCTGGTTGAAGGATAAATGGTTCCCCATCTATTTGAACTGGGAAAGGACTGGAAGAGTGTATCTTGATGACTTTACCTTGGGCTAGCCTTCTTGCTTGTGAAAGTCCAACCTGTGCAGAAAACCAAACATTACTACCTGACATGAACACATTAACTTTTTGCTGTAGTTCTTGAATAATTTTCAGAATAATCAGTTCAACAGAGAGGGGTTTAAAAAAAGAAACTTGGTTGCCACAATAGTATCAAACTTTCTTATTTAAGGATACTAATAGTGAAAACAGTTTCATACTGGCATCCGATTAAATTTGAAATAATAAATATAGACAAGTAAGAAGCAAGACTATGATCAATGACTAACATTATTCCAAAACTTAAATCAAATCATTTTGATTTATTCATAGACACTTAACAAACACATGTTTACTCAAGACTGAAAAAAAAAAATTGACTGAATAAGAGTGGGCTACAGATGTACTATAAACTATAGAGGATAAAAAACGGGGAATTTGGAGGAATCGAGGGGTCTCACTCAGCAGAGAAACAGGCAAAAGAAGAGATTGTTAACAACCTAGACAGTTGGTGCAATATTGATGGAGAAGGAATGAGTGGAATGATTCGGGCATTACCACCAGAAATTGGGATAAATGTGAGGGAGGGGAGGTTCAAGCAAGAATTGAATTAGGTGGGATATTCTGTTTGTCTGCATAATTTCCATTTTTATTTCCTTTTCCTTCCAGCATTTTCTTTCTGATTTCACTTTCAGTCTTAAGTAAACAGAGGGTTACCTTACCACCTATCTCTACTTGTACAGAATCTTTCTACTCGTTCAAAGTTTCTATCATCTGTCCAATATAGTCTGAGCATATAATTTATTTATTTTTTATGTTAAAAGTTAAGATCAGTTTGGTAATTTTGGTATTAAATTACTACATTTAATGACTATCTCTACATTTAATTTCCATTTTTATTTCCTTTTCCTTCCAGCATTTTCTTTCTGATTTCACTTTCAGTCTTAAGTAAACAGAGGGTTACCTTACCACCTATCTCTACTTGTACAGAATCTTTCTACTCGTTCAAAGTTTCTATCATCTGTCCAATATAGTCTGAGCATATAATATATTTATTTTTTATGTTAAAAGTTAAGATCAGTTTGGTAATTTTGGTATTAAATTACTACATTTAATGACTATACTCAATCATATCATTAAATATAGAAGTATCCTATACCTGAAGTTTACCATTTCCCAATATATCATACCTCAAGAATTCAGCTAAATGTTATCACATAATATTTTAAACATATTAGAATACTTTAAATTAACAGTATCGTTATGAAGACTAGATTTGATATTTCAGAAACGTGATTAACTGACCAAGTATCCTATACCTGAAGTTTTCCCAGGTGCCATGCTCCACAAACACATACTACCTCAAGCATCTTGTCATGCATGGATTGAAGACTGAAATCATCATCATCACGTTCATGGTCATTTTGCCAAAGATCTACTCCTCCCATGTAGCTCCCAATATTAAGCACAATTAAGCCTTCTGAATCCTGCATGAAAAAGAATTTAAAAATCATGCTTTACATATAAATTTATAGAAGGCGATATTCACAATGTAAAAATAATTATCAGTGTTGGAAATTAACCTTGGGAATCTCGATGTCTTTCCCGTCAACTTCAAGCCATACTTGCCATGGTAAGTCAGCACAAGTTCTGTCCATAATGTCTCTTGCTCCTTCTTTTGCATATCGTAATTTATTCAAAAACTGTCAATAGAATTACCATCAGAAATAAATATACCCAAAAGTGAAGGCTTTTCGAGCATTGCATAAGTTAAATACCTTCAGATAAGAGAAGAGAATTAAAACATAACCAAAGGTCTTCAATAAAAAGGGTCCAAAGGAGGAGATAAACATGTATAATACGTTAAAATGTCCAAAATGACATTTCTGGCCATCCACTAATCATATGATATCTCCTGCTTTCCGTTAAGATTTGTTGATTAACAAGATTAAAAGAATAAAGTTCAATGTTTCAGTAAACTGCATTTAGCACCCTAATGCGAATAAGGGAAATTTAGGATAAGCCTAGCCTTTTAGGCTTTTAGCATGTACAGAAGTATAATTTTTACTGAATATTGCTATTGCCTGGTCATTAAAATGGTATTGTAAAGAATGTGCATTGAAAGAAAACTAGAGAATTGCCGTGGTGGTCTATAACATGAATAGATAATTTACAATGATGGAATGTCAAGGAGGGAGAATATGTACCTGACTACTAAACTTTTCAGGATTTATCTCTCGAGTAACATGAAATTCATATGCAACCTTTGCATCACATCCAATACCTATAAAAGTAGGTTGTGTCAGTAATTCTTAAGAAACAATGTAGATAGTTTTTGTTTCAGTAAGTACCTAGGTAGTTCATCATGCATTTAGTTTTCATTTTATACGGTTTTCCTTCAGAGCTTTCTTCTGCAAGTTTAACTTCCCAGCGATCTAGCATAGTAACTGCTGCATTGCTACTAATGTCATGCAAAAGCATGGTCAACCCGCCCTGTCCATCAAGTGCATTGAAGCCTCCTCCCCAATTCATTACCCTAGACAAATCATTTCCGGTGCCTAGGGGAATAATTGCAACAGGTGGAGGTGACTCAAAATTGTATTTTTCTATGGCATCAAGGACCCATGCAACAGTGCCATCCCCGCCACATACCAATACTCTAAAATATGGCACACTTCTGAACAACTCCAGGCCTACCTCAGGACCTTGAGAAGCACTCAATACAAATACCTACAGTAAAATACCAAACCAGAAAACGTCCATTGAGACTGATATGAAATGAAAAATATTAAAATGTCCAGACAAGTATTGCTAGAATAATAAAGCAAGGAGACAACCATTTTCATCCTTAATTTTCACACAAAGAATTATTTAGTGAGATTCAATGACACATTAATCTATACAATATTAATATCATACTCATACATATATCTACGATAACAGCACAAGAATTTCAAGTGGTCTATACAATATTAATATCATACTCATACATATATCTACGATAACAGCACAAGAATTTCAAGTGGTTTTGTTTTTGGAAGAAAATTAACAGATACAAATAACAAAACACAATTTCTCAAATTTCTCTTGCAACGCAGTACTTATAAAAAACAAGCATGCTTAGTTTTTGTAACTACAGTATAACCTTGTTTTTACTTTTTACTCCTTTTTGTTGACTTTTCACTATTAAAAGAAGATTAAATACTCAATACAAACACAAAAATACTCGCTTATAAATCTTCATAAAGAATGAACAGATTATGATAACTTACCCAACAAGTTTATGCAATCAGGAAATGTAGGATTCAAGACATAGCACAAGGTTCATTATTACAATAAAGTGTGTAAAAAAATTAAAACAATAAAATCTTCTTTTAAAAATGTAAGGTAAACAAATATTAGCATGCTGTTCAATAACTATTTTGCGTTACAGAGTATTGGAAGAAAAAGAAATGAGCATAGATTATAATTGACAGCCAGTCAAGTCATCACTCTGCAGTCCTATCCAAAACAGAATATATCTTAAAAAACAGATTTGTGTATAATATATTCAAGGCAGTAGTAGAAAGGATAGATTAAAGATTGGAATCAAGTTATTCCTGATCTAAGATTACAGAATTTAACTTGTAATCAAACAAACTCCTAAATCATGTGATCCAATCTCACCCTTAAAACTATCTAGAAGATATAATTGCAATGTGCTTAATAAAGATGCAAGTCACTACTTCAATAAAAGCCATGTTTGTTTATAAGAACAAAGTAATCACCTGAACAGGATTAAGTAGCATATTCAGTCTTCTGTGAAGAGAAGGCCCAAGCTGCCCTCCACTTCTAGTATTGATAAAGACCAAAAGTGGCCTTGCATCATTTGGCAAATCAACCAATTTGTATTTCTTGACTTGGCTAGGAGTAACAGTTAAACCATTTCCTAATACTCTACCATTGTTTGTAGGATCAAAGAGCTTCCCATCATTGCACTTGTTCCGGTGGAGACCATTCAACACATATTCTAATAATGTTGCATCAGCAACAGAAGAACCTCGTGACTTACCATTAGCATGGCAACCACCTCCATTTTTATTATTGTTACGCCGCTTTCTAATCTGACCGCGAACAGAAGAGGTGATAATAGAACTTAGTTTTCCTCCCTTTTGATCTTCGTCAACTTCTTTGACACAAAGAGGGGAGAGAATAATTGATCTCAAAGAACCCAAATCACAAAAATCACCAGAATCTCTAGTCAATTTGTTATGACATTTCACATGAACGAGGCGTTGACACCAACGGCAATGCCATGTAGGAGAGGATTTGACAAATGGGACACCACAGGCTTCGTCACAGTAAAAGCAGAAGGCAGACATCTCATGATGATCATCCACATTAACCCATCTTTCTGACCAATGGTGTCTAATATGACTAAAACCAGCCTGAGCCACACATTTACAATCCTTTGCTGCAAACGGAGAACAAAGAAAATGAGCTGCGACGCCACAAACCGAGCAACGATGGAGAGGAGTACGTGGCGAAGTTGTTGCACCCAAATTTTGAGAAGGCCATAACGAAGTCAAGCAGAAACAACAGGTGGACGGTTGTTCCCCATAAGTAAAATCTTCAACCCACAAATGATCCGATAGAGGCACTTTAAACTGTTTCCAAACTTTCTTCTTTTCCCTAGCCGCAGCTTTAATCCAATTCAAAGATGCTCTTCGCTGCCACTTGAGAAGAGCATATATGACGGCCACAAGTCCAAATGATCCAGTGACCAACCATCCAAAAATAGACACAATGGAAGCATCAGGACTCGTAACAAACCTCAAAATTGAAATTCCCAAATCTAACATGATGAAATTCATTTGTTTCAACTCAACTACCAAACATACAACCTGACCATCCAATATAAAACTTCAATCATTGTTATAGATAACAAATAAGTTATCTAACTAACAAAATAACTAAAATAAATGTAAAGTATGGGCATCAAAATGGACTAGTTGTAAAGGACAGTTGGTTATTCCAGAATGGGGTTCACTAGCTTTGATGCAGTGTCGGAGAAAATAAATAAAGTATTCATAAAATCTATAAAATAAAAATACCTACTGATGTGAATTACTCCCCCAGGTCTCGGATATAAGCAACAATTCACTTATTAGATTCATTAAATATCTGATGTATCCGGTCATTCTGGTGACTTAGACGAGATATATAAATTATAAATTATTCAATGCATTTAAAAAGTAAAAAGTAAATTGCTGCTTATATACGAGACCGAAAGGAAAACCTCTCTAAACTAACTAATCAAACGGAAAATTAAGAATTACTTATATTATTACATCAATGATCATTCAATGTTCCTAAATCATGTGATATATGAAGAAAAAAAGCGATTAAAACCAAAATCATTGCATGTAGGGTTGTTGTACTGTTGAATCGAACGGTAAAATTGTGAAAAGTGAATCGAGAATCGTGAGGCATAATAGAGATGCAATTTATGATGGAATCTAGAAATAGGATGAAAAGAGAAAGAGACATTGTATGATATACGTAGCTTACCTAACACGATCGATTTAGATGGAAAAATTCAAAACGGAGGAAGAAATTATCGTCGTCGTCATCATCGTAAAACCTGAAGAGAGAGAGGAATTGGAGCTTTAACAGAATCTTGTTACAACCCCTCTCTTCCCCTTCTTCCAAGGAAACATTGCTATTGCTATGATACGATTTCTATAACAATAATTATTATTATTATTATTATTATTATATTATTATTATCATCGTCACTTTTTAGCGTTTGATTTGGGGTTTTGAAATTGATTTTTATTTTGATCTCCTTCCTTCTGTTACGCCTTACTTAGTTTAAAAAGTAAATAAAAGTGGGTTATATGATTATTATTAGTAGATCAAATCAAAGACAAAAAAAAAAGATTAGTAGATCAAATTATTATTAAATTAAAAAAGATGATATGAAAATCAAAAAAGCAAAAAGCAGAGAGAGAAAACGTAAAAAGGGCGGGCTTTACATTGCTCAATATACGGCCTCCCTGTTGGGTACACCGTAGGCATGGGGCATGCCCAACGCGTTTCACTATATTTACTATTCTACCCTTTCCTCCACTTTTCATGTTATTTGAATATAGCATGAATAGTGTCAATACTCCATCCGGTCTCTTATATAAGAAACAAAACAAAAAAATTGAAAGTCTCAAATATAAGCAAAAGTAACTATAATCATTATATTTATTATTAATATTTCAATTTTACCCTTAGTTTCACTTTTACCCATAATAAATAATAATTTAATTTACCAACCAAAAAAAAAAAAAAAATTTAATTTAAAACAAAAAGTAAGGGTAAAATTGTAAATGACATACTTTGTCTAATCATTTACTCCACTTTCTTAAAGGGTGTGCATTTTTTTTTGTTTCTTATATTCAAGACTAGAGGGAGTACGAGTATAAGTTTGTTCTGGATTGGGCATAGCGCTCAATCGCTGAGAAATCTTTCATATGGGCTGTTGAGTATGACCGTAAAAAGGAGCAACTCACACTGTTGACCAACCGTCAACATATGATTTGTTCTACGCAATCGTAATATTTGACATCGGAATAATGAACATTAATTATTTATCATGGCTCTTCAGCCATTTTTTGGCAGTCACTTGGTGTCGGTGATATTGATGACCATCAAGGGCTTTGGTCTAACGCTGGAGACTATATATTTCACCCACGCAGTGGAGTCATGTACATTTTCTTATTCACTTAAAATCATTGCTTCTCACCTAATACTGATTTGAGTGTCGAAACATCTGCATGTACACAATCACCTGCGGTTTCATTGGAACAGAAGAGGAACGCCGCCGTCCTAGGTCGACTTTGATTAGGTAAGATCAGAGTCAATCTTCCAACTAAAGTGTTGTAACTTTAAGAAAACAATATACTAACGAATATGATAATGATGAGAAAATACAATCATCCAAAAATCTTTTAGAGTTGATTATTTCTTTGAAAAATATATTCGAGCAGTTAGAATTATTTGAAAGTATTTTTGAATTTTTATTTGATGCAAAAATATTGAAATTGTTAGATAATGATGAATTAGAAAAAAAATTGCACAAATTTTTTATTAGTGAATTTGTATCTATAAATGGTCGTATGAATTATTTTATACAAATAGTTAAATATTAAATAAAAAACAATAATTTTTAATGCTTATAAAAACAATATTTTTAAAAATTCCAAATTCATATTAATTATTAATTAAGTTGTAAATTACATATTCACCCTTGGACCTATCAAAATCTCAAAAACGACCATCTCAATTCAAAGGTACAAACTGGCATCCTACTCTCAAACCAAACAACTACCAACTATAAAAACTCTCAAGCATCGACTAGGCCACGTATTGGGGTTAATGTTGAATGAAAATGAAATGACGTTTCCTTTTCCATTAAATAAGAGACAAGTCAGACAACACAAGAATGATATTTTTTTGTCAAAAAAAAAAAAAAACACAAGAATGATATTTTGACTCCAAAAAAATATTAATAGATACTCCCTCTGTCTCATATTATAAGGGAAAAAAAACACATTTATTAAGCAAACCAAAACTTGAGAATTTGAAATATGGTTTTGTGGATTTTTCTTGAAATAAGTTGCATAGGAATATGTAAAAACAAATTTGATTGGTTGTTGTTTATTGAGAAAATGAAAGAGAGAAAAAATTAAATGCAATTTTATAAGAATAACTAAAAAACATTCTTGAAAGTTGTTTTTTCCCTTTTAATTTGGGACAAAAAAAAGGTCATTTTTCCCTTATAATATGGGACGGAGGGAATACATTTTAAAGTTTCACATTATTTTTGTACTAAAATAAATTCAATGAGATATATGTTTTTACAAAGGATAAAATTACGAGGTTCATCCTACGTTAAAATGGACAATATCTCAAACATACTATTTCCGATCTTATATATAAGCAACTTTTTACTTTTTAGATTCATTCAATAATTTATGTATTTGGTCACTTTTTAATTCAAATACATCAAATATTAAATAAATCAAAAAAATGAAAAGTTGTTTATATATGAAACCGAATGAAGTATCATGTTAAGAAAATATATATTTTAGTCAATTAATAACGAAAGGAAAATATTCGGTGGACATTTCATATGAGTTTATACACCTTAAGAAAGAATGGGATATAAGGAGAATAATGTGATAAATATGATAGATTGATGTGATAAGAAGATAAAGATATAGATAAAATAAGATGTTAAGAAATATAGAAGGATCCATAGTTGTAGTTATTGAAATTAAAATAAATATCCATGGTTAAAAAAATCAAAGTCAAATATATAATTAAAAAAAAGTTAAATTGCACTTTTAAGCTGGAAGGTAGAAGTGTTCATAGTTGTAGTTACCGAAATTAAAATAGTAATTCATGGTTAAAAAATTAAACTCAAGTATATATAATAAAAAAAGGTGAAATTGCATTTTGACCATTTGACTTTCACAAATTTGTTATTTTGGCTTCTTAACATTTAAAATTGCATTTTTGGCTGTCTAATTTTCACAATCTTACAATTTTGATCCTTATTTTTTATCAAGTCAACGCATATGTGACACTCACATGTCACGTTCCTTTAAAGTATATCAACTTTAATTTTTAGTCCGTCTAAAATTTTCCTTCAAACTATAATCTTCTAAATTTCAATGACATATAATTATTAAAACCTTAAAATATCATTAGTTTAATATTTTAGTTATTTAATCTTTAATTTTAGTCATTTATCTATAACTTCAAAATAAAGATTCATTCATAAAAATAAAATAAAATATTTTAAAAATATTAAATTGTTAAAAAATAGTTAAATTATTAAACCGGTGATATTTTGAGACATTAATTATAATATGTCATCAAAATCATTTAGAACATTAGTATTTCATTTGAGTTTATTTAAATTAGTTAACTAACTAACTTTCCGAATTTAGCGCGGAACATTTCTCTTATAGTTAAATCACAATAACAATAATCAAACAAAGAATTAGCCTAACAGAGATCTAAGTAACTAAGAGAAAGAGTTAATTATTCATTCATCATCAAAATTATAGAATTCGATAATGGCTAGAGTAAGGAGCATAGTGGAGGAGGAAGAGAAGGGAAAATTAGTATCAACCATGATTGGGGGGTATAGGCGAAAGGCTATTGTAACATTAGTCAAGACTTGGATGGTAGTATCGGCCGAAACCGGTGAAGCACGCGTTGAGGATGTCGACAAACACAACATTATGCGACGAACAGGGTTACCGGCGCGCGACCTTAGAGCACTAGATCCACATCTTTCTAATCCTTCTTCTATCTTAGGACGAGAAAGAGCCATTGTTGTTAATTTAGAACATATTAAAGCCATCATCACTTCTACCGAAGTGCTTATGATTAATTCCTCTAACCCTTTCTTTCTTCGCTTTCTTCAAGATCTTCAGGCTCGTGTTCCGCCTTCTGATGATGTTAAAACACGGAAACAGATTAGTAATGACGCTGTGGATAGTGATTGTGAAAAGAAACCTTTGTTGGATGAAAAGACGCACGAAGATTCTTCAAACAATGTGGCCGCGGCTCCTAAGCCGTTACCTTTTGAGTTCAAAGCGCTTGAGGCGTGTATTGAATCCGCTTGCACATGCCTTGAATACGAGGTATGTATTATGAAGATTCTTAACTTTACAATTTGTCGTGTTTAGTTATTTTTAGAAATGACGCCAATAAATCATTGTATCACATTAGACATACGTTATCTGAGACTTGAATTTATACTATATGCTTATTAATTAATTTATGAGGTCTATAACTTTTATATTGTGTGATTATATCAGACTCAAAAATTGGAAGAGGAGGCTTACCCAGCTTTGGATGAATTGACCGCAGAAATTTCTACTCTCAATCTCGAACATGTAAGGCAGATCAAGAATCGTTTGGTTGCACTTTCTGGTCGTGTGCAGAAGGTAAATAATAGTCGCGCTCAAATATCGTATTATCAATTTCTCCATTAGCTCACTCTTTGGTCGTTTGTTATTGTCATTGTCTTCTGGTTTTCAAAATTTAATTTTCTGCTAAACCACGTGCCAATGTAGAGTCTTTTCTTTTTTTTTTTGGACAGGAAACATGTTAGTAAGTCCGTGATTGTAAGTATAAACTATTTCTATGACAGAAAATAAAATAAAGTCAAAGTGTTAACTATGAGCTGTTTTCATAAGCTATTACGGAGAGCAAAAAACAGCTTATGGCCATGTCAGAAGCTCGCACAAAAAAGTCTCACAAGTGCCTATATGAGTAGATGTAATTGGAGTATAGTATATATGCGTGCGTGCCCAGTACTTTTTGATTTTCTAATAAAAAGGACTAATGTGTTCTCGGATTTCACAGGTAGCAGATCAACTCGAACATTTGTTGGATGATGATTATGACATGGCTGAAATGTACTTGACACAAAAACTCGATGATGGCTTATTGGATCAAACATCATTAAAAGAAGGATACAATTCAACATATGATGAAAATATAAACGAAAGGTGCTAACTCTATTTTGAAACATAGTTCTGCACAACAATCATGAGTCATGCTCACATTTTGTTCCTTTGCAGGGATGAATCAGATTCGGACGACAAATCCTATGATTCTAAGCCTGATGTTGAGGAATTGGAGATGCTTTTAGAAGCATATTTTGCACAAATAAATGGCATCTTGCAAAAATTGTTAAGTGTAGGTATCATTTAACGCGTCGGTGCATATCAATTAAATCCTTAAAAACTTCTTATCTTTGATATTAACTAATACATTTTTTTTTGTTACTTGATTAAGATGAGTGAGTATGTGGGAGATACAGAAGACTACATCAATATAATGTTAGATGATAAGAGAAATGAGCTTCTACAAGTAGCAATAACATTCAGCACAATGAATGTGATAATCAGTGCAGGTATTGTGGTTGTAGGATTGTTTGGCATGAATGTTCACATTGATCTCTTTGATGGAGACCCTGATTATCGTTTTTGGACCTGTGTTGGTGGCACTGTTGGGGGCTGCATATTGTTAACACTAGTTTATATTTGGTGGGGTAAACAAAGATATTTGATCTTTGACTAAAGGGAAACCAATTACTACTTGTTTATCATCATTTAGGACTATTGATAATGAGAAATGGTATTTCTCGCGAAGGTCAAACTCACGAAATCATCACGACATGTATTCCATGTAACCCATTTTTTATTGATTTCAACCATTTTGTCCAACCATCCGTGATTTCTGCTAAATGCTTCTTTCTCATTGGCTTATTTATGCTTCGTGATCATTTCGTGATGATTTGTTTCGCTGTATATAGCACTAGTGATTAATAATTCATGTGTAAATGATTAGTGGAACAAACTTGCTGCATTATTTGTTTTTTGCTTTACCATAAACCTTGTTTAGTACTATATTTTGGTAAAATCTAGTAATAGATCCGTGCTGCCGCACAAGTTGTAACGTAACGCTGCAGATCAATTAATATTTATAATGCAGGTAAATAAGTGAGGGTTTGTTTAGGTGGTTGCATTGCATAGTGTGGTTCGGTGGTAGGAGTGGAGCTTACTTTCTATCGAGTCTAGTCAAAGTGTCAATATTGACGAAAATTAATATTACTTTGTTATTTTATTTATTTTTCATTTATACATGTAAAACAACTTATGTAGCTTTTACCATTCATATCTTTTATCCCAAGAGCCTTTGTACTGATTATAAAAATAAGCTCCATCAGTCCTAAGAACTCGCCAACATTTGGTAATACATACATCTTCATCCTTCTTAGCATCATAAATTACGACATTCTTTGTCACACCGCTCCAATTGAAGACACAAGAAAATAGAGTGGTACCGCGAATGTTGGAGCGGAAAGACCATTCTGTATATTGACCTTGTGCAAGAACATGGCTGCCAAGATCATCGTCTGATGATTTACAATGCATATTAACATTGGTGCCCATATCATTTGAAACACGCACAGTTGTTTTTGTAGGACTCCAATCAATTTTTTGACATTGTGTAGGGATTGTAATTGCAACAATCACCAACATGATAGTACTAAGTAATGTTAAGGACTTCAACATGTTAGATTGAAAATGAACCAAACCCTCTTGTATATTTTTCACACTCTCCACCATGTACTTTATGCAAATGACTAGTATAAGATTGCTATTTAAATACTAAATTTTGTGACATCATTTTTCCTACAAATATTGGTATTTAAATCGAAGTTTGTAAAAAGATGTGGTCAAAAGTTTCATTTCATCATTGTTTAAAATGGTCCTTGTTTGAATAATATTTTTGCTGTTTTATCTTCTAATATTTTAGTGTAGAATATTAATTAGGTATTATTAATACTGAATTTTATGACATCACTTTTCCGATAAAAGTATTTGTATGGAAGTTTGTAAGAAGATATGGTCAATAGTTTCATCTCCTTGGTGGTTAAAGATTTTAGTGCAAAGTACACAAATCTTAGCTCAAATGGTAGAAATACCGAATTTGCTAGTGTCGGACGCTATGACCGGGGTTCGATCACTGGTCACTCCACTTTGTGTGTGTGAGTTTCCAATGGCTTTGCCATTTCGTCTACCAACAAAAAAAAAAGATTTTAGTGCAAAAATAATTCAACTAATTTGAACTAAAGATTAAAGAAGCTAAAGAGTATAAGAATTATTGTTATTTAGTTTAGTGATGATTAACGTTGAACTTGGTAGGGACAACCACGGTTCGATCCCTTGCAACTGCGATTAGGAGGAGGCTGAAACCACTTGATGTCAGAACTGATCTCTAAACCAAATTAAACTAGTGGTGAAAGCAAAAAAAATATAAAAGTATAACAATTAAGTTTAAGTTATAATGAAGGAGAAAAATACTAACATCAACAACTAATTATTATATTTTATTGGTTAAAAAATTAAACTATTTTATTGCAGCAAATTAATTTTGTAGGCCATGAAAGTGATATTAAAAGATAGTATTCAATGAGAAGAAATGAAAATGGTAGATACTAGGAGTGTCCCTTAAGTAAAATACATACGGTAAAACAATATTGTTTTTTTTTTTTTTTCCTTTTTCAGATTGCACATAAAGAATTGAATAATTTATCCAGCAACTAATAAAAATTAATCATATAAACAAATTTGTAAGTAAAATAAATGTTAGTTTTAAATACCACATGCAATTTACTCATATGACTTCTAATTTTTCTAGGAGTAACATACATATACATCACCAAAAATATTTTTATATGTTGTGTGTTACTTCGAACCAATAATACTCTTGTTCTCTTATATTAATATATTTTAATTTAGTTAAAATTCATGTATCATAAGTCCACTAGATTTGGTTCAGTGATTATATTAAAAGTTTTAAATTCGATCATTAGCTTCGTTATAAATTAAAAAAAAATAAAAAATTCATGTACCATATGACAAGGATGACATGACATATCATAAAAAAAATGCAAGCTTACCAAAATAGGGTTAATTAGGGGCTAAAATTATTCAAAATAAACTTAAAACAAAATCACACAATTGAAAAATTAAAGAGCTAAAGATACAATTAAGCCAACTTTTAATCAAACATTTTTTGTACAAAAAGAATTTAGTTGAAAGAGTAGAAATTACTTTATATATTTCGGAGGTTCTTCGACGTAGATTAATCATCACTATCGGAACCACCCATTGGATGATCAGCTTTTACTCCCAATGAAACGTGTCTATAGTTGGAACCACCCATTCTGAAAGTGTAAAACAAAACATCAGAAGAATGATCAGATAACAACAAACAAACCAGAAACCAGTGGCCACAATGCTCGCACTGTAGCCTATGACAATGTGCCATGAAACATCATTAACAAACAACAACAATAAACCACTGCTACTACTTCTTCTTCACACACCATTCACTCATGATCACTACAAGCAGAGCTTCTTCTTCTTCTTCTTCAAGTGTCGTCAATCCACTTTCTCTACGTTCTTCCTTACATTCCAAACAACCATTTCTATCTCTGAGTCTGCTCTTTTTCCCTCGCAACTTTCACAAAGGCATTGCTCTCTCCTCAACAACACAGTGCAGCAAACCCAGAAGCCATTTGAGTGGAAAAGATGGAAACTTGAATAATGGGTTTGAAGAAGAGAGTGACCGTGAGGTTCACTGTGAGCTACAAGTTGTTTCTTGGAGAGAACGGAGAGTTAAAGCTGACATTTTTATCAATGCTGATATTAATTCCGTTTGGAATGCTCTCACTGATTATGAACGTCTTGCTGATTTCATACCAAATCTTGTTTGGAGGTAGGTAATCTATCAATTAACTTCAATTTCATTATAATTTATAAGGGCATGTTTGGATTAACTTAGTTCAGATTATCTACTGACATAATCACTTTTGAGACAATTTGGAAGAACTTATGAACATAGGTTAACTTATGACATGTTCAGGATAGTTTATGAATAACAATTTGACTTTATTGTATTTTTTGTAATAGAAATAACTTGTACATAAGCACTTTTTATGATAACTCCTAATTAACTTGAGTTCTATTACTTCTATATGATATTCAATCGTTAATGTTATGATTTGGCAAAATGAAAGATAGTGAATCATGATTAGATTTATGTGAAGGAAAAAATGGAAAAGAAAAGTGAGAATTTTTATATGCAATATGGATAATGTGAGAGTTGTTTTGATGTTAGTGGGCGTATTCCTTGCCCATTTCCTGGAAGGATATGGTTAGAGCAAAGAGGATTTCAAAGGGCAATGTATTGGCACATTGAAGCTCGAGTTGTCTTGGATCTTCAAGAATTCCTCAATTCTGTAAGCATTCTTAAACATTTGGTATTGTAATCATTTTTCTTTGTTGATTTTGTTACTGCATAGTGCATACTAGAAAATCAGTTCTATGTGTGACTGAGAAGTCGATAACATTGAAGAGTGGATGCAATTTAGACCATAGAACACAGATGCAATAAACAATAAATTTTAAAAACTATAGAACATAGGCAACATTCATGAAATTGACATAGTTATGATACTTTTCTGTATTAATATATCTACATTTGACAATTAAGTAAATAAAATTATAAAAAAACGGTTATACGAATTCCAAGTGTGTGTGACCGTGAAGTGTCTAATACAGGCAATTATTTTGAAGTGTGTGTACTTCCTAGACACGCACTTGCCTGAGCCAATGGCGACGCCTAATTGATAAGAAATGAACTCTCTCAAGAATTGTTTCCATTCACAGTGAGATCGGTGTTGCATGTTTGATAGATTAGTCAAACTCTTATAACATAGAGGACTTTCTATTTTCGAATACTCTAAAATTCTTTTTTAATGCTTCAGGAATGGGATCGAGAACTTCATTTTTCAATGGTGGATGGAGACTTTAAGAAGTTTGAGGGCAAATGGTGTGTAAAATCTGGAACAAGGTAGAGCCTATACTTTTGAAAGTTAATACTTAATGAGCAACCTTGCATAATTTCATTTTCCAGAAACAATATTTTGATTTTACTTCCGAACTCACTCACATGTGAACGTTGCCCAATCTAAACCGGTGTGTTTATAAGTAGCGATGTACTATGCCACGCTTATGCATGCGCCTGATAATCATGGCTGGAAAAATATTTTGCTAGAATTTACTTAATACCTATCTACGGTCAATCTTTGGACTGCCAGTGCCCCCTTTCCCCTGAGAACCAGAGGGTTGAGACCAAAAAAACTGATAGGACAGTGAAGCTTTGTATCCTTATTTGTTTAGTCTCTTAGTTCAAGTGGGGTTTTTCGCTGGAGTTATATTGACTATCTTCATATGCTGTTGACATTTAAAATTTTATATCGCATCAATTCGTTTTTTTTTTTTTGCAGGTCATCATCAACTAACTTATCTTATGAGGTTAATGTGATACCAAGATTCAATTTTCCAGCTATTTTCTTGGAAAGGATTATCAGATCAGATCTTCCTGTAAACCTCCGAGCCTTGGCATATAGAGTTGAAAGAAATGTATTGGGAAATCAGAAACTTCCCCTGCCAGAAGATGACTTGCACAAAAAGTCTTTGGTGATTAATGGATCTTCTGTCAAAAAGATAAACGGTTCTTTGCGTGAAAACGACAAATTGGCACCCGGAGAGGATAAAGAAGGTTTGGACACTTCAATTTCTGGTTCATTGCCCACGTCTTCTGGTGAGTTAACCTGCAATTGGGGTATATTTGGAAAAGTTTGTAGCCTTGACAAGCCTTGTGTAGTGGATGAAGTTCATCTCCGGAGATTTGATGGACTTTTGGTAACTTATCTGTACTAAATTGTTATTAGGTGGCCATAATTCTTAGAATGAGCTAAGTTACTAGTAAAAATGATTTTCATGTGAAGGAAAATGGAGGTGTTCATCGTTGTGTTGTTGCAAGCATAACAGTTAAAGCTCCTGTTCGTGAAGTATGGAATGTAATGTCTTCCTATGAGACTCTTCCTGAGTAAGTAATGTGTGTTTCCTTTCTACACTAGAGAAATATCGCAAAGTATACTGGAAAATATTTATTGGTCTTTTTTTTAACTTTTCTGACTTGACGCCAAGGGAAAAAAACATTTGTTGCAGGGTAGTTCCAAATTTAGCTATCAGCAAGATTTTATCACGAGATAACAATAAAGTCCGCATTCTCCAGGTACGGAGTAATCTTAATGAAGCAGATTTAAAATGAGAGAATCTTAATTCTTATCTGTATATTTTCCGACCAGTATTATATAAACTAGCCATTGTTTTACCATTGACATCCACTGTCAATAAAATACGTGTGTGTGTGTGTGTGTGTGTGTGTGTCGTCTCAGCACAAACACGAACTTGTATATGATCGTAATTTCCTGGTTCGATCAAAATATGCAGGAAGGGTGTAAGGGCCTGCTTTATATGGTGCTTCATGCTCGTGTTGTGCTAGATTTGTGTGAACAGCTAGAACAAGAGATCAGTTTTGAACAGGCTGAAGGTGACTTCGACTCATTCCAGGGAAAATGGACTTTTGAGCAACTAGGAAATCACCACACACTGCTAAAGTACTCCGTGGAGTCAAAAATGCGGAAGGATACTTTCCTTTCTGAAGCTATTATGGAAGAGGTTTGTCTATTAGTTTGATATGGTTATCAATTGCATATTGTTTTCAATGTTTAACTTTTCCGAGAGTTTAATGAGTACCTACTTAAAATGGACATTTTACTCAGAAGTCAGATGGTTTGGCCTATATAAAATGAAGATCCATATCTCACTTTTTAAAAAAGAATAACTGTTTTTGTTTTACAGATACAATCTTTTGAGGGTAAATTGTTCCACATTTTAGTATTTGAATGGCTGAAATGTTATAATTTCTTTGTTTCAGGTCATTTATGAAGATCTGCCATCAAACTTGTGTGCGATAAGAGACTACATTGAGAACCGGAAAACATTGCAGTTTTCGGAAGTTTGTGAGCAGAATACAAATTCAGGAGAACAAATTATTTCATCTAGCTCTGGAGATGATAACAACTCTAGTTCAGCTGATGATATTTCTGATTGTAATGTTCAAAGCTCATCTAGTCAAAGGTCAAGAGTTCCAGGATTACAGAGGGATATCGAAGTCCTTAAATCCGAACTCCTGAAATTTGTTGCTGAATATGGTCAGGAAGGGTTTATGCCAATGAGGAAGCAGCTTCGATTACATGGAAGGGTGGACATTGAGAAGGCAATAACTCGGATGGGTGGATTCAGAAAGATTGCAACCATAATGAACCTCTCTCTAGCTTACAAACACCGCAAACCAAAGGGTTACTGGGACAATCTTGAAAATTTGCAGGACGAGGTAGGTAATTGTCAGATTAACAAGCAAATTTTAAATGGCAGTGACATGATGAAAGATAAATGTTATGCATCTATGAGAGATTAATTCACCATAAGGAACACACATATCATTGTTTACAGGTTCAGTTCAAACATAATTCATTTCTTCGTGCAGATAAGTAAATTCCAAAGGAGCTGGGGAATGGACCCGTCATTAATGCCGAGTAGAAAGTCATTTGAACGCGTAGGTAGGTTGAAATATTTCCTTTCTCAACTTTAATTTTATTGTTTGCATTGACCCTTTTCTAAGGGATAACGAAGAAATATCGATAAAATGTGCAACATGACTTGTCTGTAAGTTATTTGTTATTACCGTTTTAATTTTGAGCGTAGCATTACATAATGGAATTTACTCTCACTCTCTCAGGTCGCTTTGATATTGCACGAGCACTGGAAAAGTGGGGTGGACTTCATGAGGTCTCTCGCCTTCTGTCCCTAAAGGCGAGGAGAAAAAGAAGTGGTCAAGACAAGGATAAGAAAAATGATGAAACAGAATCAGCAGATGTAGATAGTGAGATCAATACAGTAACCAGACCTTATATTTCTCAAGACACACACAAGTGGCATACAGAACTAAAACAGTTGGACATAAATTGGGTTGAGTAAACAAAGTATAGTATTTTTTATGTAAACCGGATGGATATCCTATGCATGCAAATGCAGAGACTAATCTCTCGAATCTTGTAGGACCCAAATGGGAAACAAGGTATAGTATTAATATATGTATACATTGGCTTTTAAGACAACCATATGTTGATAGTAACATGATTCTCCAACACTCAATTTACTTTTTTTTTCTTCCTTTCTATACAAATGATTAGATCTCTCGAATCTTGAACAAAACCGAATCAAATATGATGATTTCACATTGAACAAAGAGATATAGAATTACATTGTATTTATAAATATGAGAAACAACAAATTGTAACTAACTCTAACCGAATACTAGCAAGTACATTAACTAACATTTATTCATCTATTTTGTAGTAATAATTGACATTCATACAAATACAAGAGCAATCTCTATAGCTATTATGAAATTAAACAAGAAAATGAGTTATGTGGCAGAAGGTTGAATGGCGTTAAGTTTGATGCAGAAGATTCTAGAATCAGATATACCATCCCATGAGTGATCGCGAGAGTTAGAAGGGAAAGTGCGAGCATAACCTAAATGATTCCCACAGTTGCGACAGAGGAGTTTCGTTGTTGTTGTTCTGCTTAGTTGGGAGTTGAAAAAGGAAATCCTCCATGAAAATGAGAATTGTTGGATGTGAGTGAATCTGGTTTCGTCGATGGAGAAGAACGATATGAGACATCTCTTCTTCTTCTTAATTGATTTTCCATAATTTGAATCAATGAGAGATGTTGTGTGGCGGTTACTTGAGTTCAAGTTCAGTTCATAACTGCAGGAGCCACAACTGCATCAAGCAAGTTGAACGATTGTAAATAATCAACACACACATTACTTAAAGAGAGAGAGAGTGTGAGGAAGAGAGAGATAGAGGACCTGTAATTGACATCTCTGATAGAGGAGGAAGAGAGGTGAAGTTGTTGTTGATGAGAATGAGATTGGTGTGATAGTAACTTGGGCATGTCTTCTTCTTCTTCTTCTTCATAGGTGAACATGGTTTCTTTCTTTCTATGAGTTACTTACTTCATTGTTCCTGAAGTAGACAAGAGAGTTAGATGGACCCCACTATTACTAGCTAGTTAGTAACGGTAACCATACCAATATGACAAATTATATTATAATCATTTTAATATGGTGAGCAACACACATGTTGAGATGAGTTTTTCTTTTTTCTAAATACATGTCAAAATCATTTATTTGAATAAAAGAAAAGAAAAAATCATTTAAAGGGAATAATTTCAGGTGAAAAATTGACCCAAAATTATCCCTCTTTAGTGGATAAAGAAGGAGAGAAAACTATAGATTAAAAAGGTGGGCGGCGCCCGTGAAAGGTTTACGATACATGTGGATCTAGTATCTACCTGTTTGCTTGTTACTAACTAGTGTAATATATGCGTCACTGCCCCCATTACGTAAAGATGTCAATATTTAATTACCAAAAATAATATAAATTGGTTTTTTAAAAAAATACTATGTATTGGTAAAAAAAAGAAAAAAAAGAAGTTTTTAAAAAACAATTATCCACAGCCAGGAATCGAACCTAGAATTCATCAATTGAATTTGCCAAGTGAGCTACTGCGGATTTTATGCCAATGTTATGTAAATTATTTGTTTAAATAAATTAATTTTGGTTATTCTATATATTATGCGCGCTAGCTAGTGTAACATATGCCCCACTGCCCCCATTATAAAGATGTCAATATTTAATTACCAAAAATACTATAAATTGGTTTTTAAAAAAATACTATAAATTGGTAAAAAAATAAAAAAAGAAGTTTTTAAAAAACAATTTTCCACAGCCAGGAATCGAACCTGGAATTCATCAATTGAATTTGCCAAGTGAGCTACTGCGGATTTCATGTCAATGTTATGTAAATTATTTATTTAAATTAATTAATTTAGGTTATTCTATATATTATGTGCGCTAGCTAGTGTAATATATGCGCCACTGCCTCCATTACGTAAAGATGTCAATATTTAATTATCAAAAATACTATAAATTGGTTTTTTTTTTTAAAAATACTATAAATTGGTTAAAAATAAAAAAAGAAATTTTTAAAAAATAATTTTTCACAGCCAAGAATTGAACCTGAAATTCATCAATTGAATTTGCCAAGTGAGCTACTGCAGATTTCATGTCAATGTTATGTAAATTATTTATTTAAATAAATTAATTTAGGTTATTCTATATATTATGTGCACTAGCTAGTGTAATATATGCGCCACTGCCTCCATTACGTAAAGATGTCAATATTTAATTACCAAAAATACTATAAATCTATCTACTTCTATTAATAACATCCGTATGAAATCTCCAATTTACCCCTGCTTAATTTCTTGACACGTCGTTTAGTTCAGGGTTAGTTTGTGTCTTTAATATAAATCTAAGTGTACAACAACTTCCTATTATCTGATGATAACTCCTGTTTTAACTTCCACGTTTTTCTTCCCACGATCAGTTTTTTTTTTTCAAAAGGTACAGTTTCCTTTTCTTCTTTTCTTCTTCTTCAAAGGTAAGATTTTCTTTTCTTCTTTTCTTTCTTCTTCTTCATTTTTTTTTTGCTTTTCTTATTTGTATGCTACTTAAAGTTCATCTTTTATTTGTGTGTTTTTTTGTTTTCACTGTTGGTTATTTTCTTTCTTCAAAATCATGAAAAACTCATTTCGACGCATATTTAACTTCCAATGTTTGTTTCTTTCTTCTTCTTCTTCTTCTTCTTCTTCTTCTTCTTCTTCCAGTGTTTGAATTAATCTTTTAGAAGGTAGAATGATGATTTTCTTTTTCTTTTTTCTTCTTAGTTTTTTTCTTAGTTTTTTTTCTACTTAAAGTTAAACTTTTATTTGTGTTTTTTTTCTTCTATTTCATGTACGGTTTTTAGATTGACATTTTCATAAACAAACAAAGTTAATGTTACATTATTTTATTTTTCACATTTTTGGTGCTATTTTATGTTTGTACATCCTTATTTTTTGTTGTTGCTATTTTTAGGTTTTTTGTTCATATTACAAATTATTTTTTCCCCTTTTTGTTGCTAATTTTGTTTATATTTTATGACTTTTTTCGTTCAAAATTACTTTTTCACGTTTTTCTATTTGATTTTCTATTATTATTTTTAAACTTTGTGATATTGTTCAAATGTAGAACTCACGATGTCAAGGGTCGTTGATGACGTTAAATCTGTAAATGATTCAAAGGAGCTGTGGAAACTTGCTGTCAGGCTTGAAGATATCTGGACAGTAACTAATGGTGGACAAGAGCATCTTGAATTTCTCATATTGGACAAACAGGTATAATAAGTTTCATATATCCTTCAAAACATAACTTTTTTTTTGTTTGATTTTCAACCATGAAGTAATTTGTTTTGGTTATCAAGGGTGACCAGATTTAGGTACTTTTACCGTCTGAAATTTGGCCAAAATGTGTTGGTTGTATTTTTTTTGACTAAATCACTCCAAATTTCTTAGAAATTTAGAAACGGGTACTACCTTTGAAGGTTGTGATTAGAGGCACAAATACAATGAAGCCTCACATGAAAGGAAAACAATTTTTTTTGAAACACAAATCAATTCAGAATGAGAGGGGGTAGTAATAACAATGCCGAAATGTTATTTTATACTTTCTTTCAAAGATATGCATACATTAGTAACCACTACAACTTTTCTCATAATTTGTTAATTATCTTGTATTTTAATACCGTTCTTTCGATTCTCTTATGCAGGAGACGACAACTTAGTAACCATATGTTAGCCGCAACAAAATAAGGTTTCAATCTTATTTGATTTTTTTTTTTATTGTTTTATAATTGTCTCTTATTAGTAATTAATTTAGTAACCGCTGCGCAATATGTTTGGATTGGTGGTACATAACGGAATGGAGCGGAATGGAATATAATGGAATGGGATGAAGCGGGATGGAATGGAACACAAATTTCGTTCCATTGTTTGGATATTCAATGATGGAATGAAACAAAACTACCACTCCGTCGTTTGGGAAGTGAACGGAATGGAATAAATTATAATATTTGTATTCCAACTTTAACCTTATTTTAAAAGATTAAACTATAGACAATAACTATGGAGGCTTTAATATTGATTTGATATTACTTTGCTAAGACATCCCCTTAATTTAGACGATGAGAAAGTTTCTCAGCTTGCAGCTTGTATTCAAGAACATATGATGGTATCGGACATTTGCCAAGAAAGTAAGAATGAAGATTTTTGTTCAAGTAAAAGTTAGTGTGATTATTGATCTGTTGTAACTTAATATTTTCATTTAGAGGAATGTTACATGCTCAAAAAAAAAAACACAAAATAATAATAATAATACATGCTCAAATTAATATTATAAGAGTAATCATTACATCTTTGATTTCATTGTTCATCTAAGTTGAAATACATTCTGAGATGTTACTCTAGAGCATTAGAAGATATCTTCAATTATAATAGTCAAATAGAAAATAGCAAAAGAATGGCTTTTGGAAGCCAATTCATACAACGGAGGAAATTACAAAACCTGGTCTTAAAAAAAAAAATTACAAGTGAGTCTTTTGTGAAGAAAAGTGAAGTAGAGAGATGAGTGAAATATGAGTATTTAAGAAGAGGAAGAGACAAATAAAATAAGGGTAAAAAAGTAATTTTAAAAATTTAATGTTCCATTCCATTTGATACCTCCCAAATTGGGAGGAATGAAAAATGAAGGATTGAGTGGTATAGAATGGAATTGGTTTCATTGGGTTCCATTCCATTCCATTAGTTTTTTGCATATCCAAACAATGGAATTTTATTATATACCTTCTCATTCCATTCTATTCCACCACATACCACAAATCTAAACATAGCCTAAGCGAACATTGCATAATAAGGGACCTAACGGATGACAGTTTCCATTTAATTCTTTTTCTTTTCTTTTCAAGGTTATGGAGTGAGTTTGAGTAACGATAAAGGAAAACAATTAGCAGGAAAAAACATATACCCAATTATATAACTTCTATCGATTATAGCCACAAAAATTAAGAGAACAAAACAAATTAACATATATATTTTCATGAACAAGTGTGTGGTTGGCAAAATCAGGGGCTCAAATCGATGTTGGGGGAATGGAGTGGATGCAAGAAGAATGCATAATTGAGGTCTATTTTCTTTGTTCAAGTCTTTCTTCTGTTTTTTCGAATCATCCCTTTTAAGGCTTTCATATTTTCACAAATTTTAAAATTTTGCCTATAAGCGTTATTGTGACTTTAGGTAGCAGACTGAACTTTTTTATAGAGCAGCCAAAGAGAAAAATCAACTTTGGTATTTCAATGATAATGCAATCATTCAATTTTTCCTTTGTTTTTAAAGTTTAACGACCTTTTTTGTTTAAGAAAATACAAAACCATAGTTCTCTTTTCTTTCTTTTTTGTCAATTATATTTGTATTCGACTTTGATGCAATTTCAACCATATTTGGGATTTTTTATGGTCTTCACAAAACTAATGGAAAATAGGTTGGTATGTCTACATCTATGTTGAAGACTGACTCAAAAAAACTACATTAAAATCTGATCATGTATAAACACTTTCAATAAAATTTTGTTTGAATTTTTGGAGTGGTTTAAGTGTTTCATTGTTTGGTTTATATTGTTGTTTCTCTCTTTTGGCACTTATCTATTTTCTTTAAATTTTTCTATTGCAGCCTGGTTTCTCAACCAAAGCAGTGTATTAAAGATTACTACATGGATCAAATAAAGAACCATAAAGAGGAGTTATATGGTCCATCATTATAGAGGAAAATATGCAAATCTTTTTTATAGTTTTTGATAAGTAGTATTAATACATTATAGGTAAGATGTAAAGTGTATGTTGCCAAAGAACCGCTTAATTTTCTATGTTTTTCATTTTGTAAATCATTGGTCTCTCTTTCCTCTTAATGCTATTACTTAGTTGATGTTCTTCTATATTTTGGTTGTTGTTTATGTTGAAGTATGAGGTGGATTATAAACAAAGAAATATATGAAACTAAAAGTACACAAAAATTAATCTATAACAATTTATAGAAGAAAGTATAGAAATATAGATTTACACAAAAATTCATGTTATGTGACTTAATTTGGTGTTTTCCAAAAACCAACCATTCATTAAAAATTATAGATGCATAAAAAATTTAGAATAATAACTTAATTTAACATAAAAGAAAATGCGGATCACACAAACGGGCACGGGCAAATGCGGATCACACAAACGGGCACGGAGCCGCCGCCTTCTACTTCTGCTTCCACCCCTGCCCTAAATAATAATGTCTTTTTCAAATAACAACTTCTCAAATCTGAAGATTGAGGAAGATGAAAAGGAGATCACATCACCATTGTTACAAAGGAGCTCTTTCAACAACCAAATCAGACTCTGAAACAAACAATCTCACATGGTAAACCTTACTTACTTACACTTTGCTTACTCAATTATCCTTTCTTCTTCAAATGGTTGGTTGTATTTTTCGCCAAAATGTTGGTTGTATTTTAACCATGGTTATGACCTTGAAGTTTCAAGATATCTGATGAAGATAAGAGGAGAAATGACAATTTTTTTTAAAAGAAAAAACGTGGCACTTTGGTGATGGTTGGATTAATCAAATGACTGATATATTTATGACTGCAGTGGATTAATCAAATAGCAGTGTCACTATCGTGCATTCCTCATATTTATTATTTTTTATATATTATTCAGTTTTTTTAAATGGACAAAACTTACATGCATTTTTATACATGCATTTCTTACTTTTCCTCTCACAAAGAGGTAATTTTTTTTATTAAAAATAATTTTCTTTTATTTTTTCAAAATGAGAAAACACAAATAACCACCTCTTTGTGAGTGGAAAAGTAAGAAATACATGTATGGAAATGCATGTAAGTTTTGTGCTTTTTAAATTACAAACATATTTTTTCATTCTTTTTTTCACTCTTTATATTTTATTATTAACCAATAAATTAATATTCCATAGTACCAATTTTGCCGCTCCTCCCTTGCGGACGCACGGGTATCCTGCTAGTTGGTTTTAAAAAAAATACTATAAATTGGTAAAAAATAAAAAAAAAAGTTTTTAAAAAACAATTTTCCACAGCCAGGAATCGAACCTGGAATTCATCAATTGAATTTGCCAAGTGAGCTACTGCGGATTTCTGCCATTGTTATGTAAATTATTTATTTAAACTAGCGGGTCAGGTAGGCGCGTTCCGCGCCTGCCTGTGTCTAACTTATGTCCAAAAACATAAAGATATGTCTTATGTTATAGTGAATTTGTTAATAAAAGATTTTTGCTGCTAAAAAAAAAAAGATGTACCTTATCTTATGTTGAGTTTGTTAATAAAAGATTTTTGTTGGTACAAAAAAAAATCAAATCAATGTTAAGTAATCATGAGGGGTATAATGAGAATATGAAAAAGTCATCCCAAACTCCCCTATCCCCTTTATAGATTGTATAGATAAATTAATTTCGGTTATTCTATATATTATGCGCGCTAGCTAGTGTAATATATGCGCCACTGCCCCCATTACGTAAAGATGTCAATATTTAATTACCAAAAATACTATAAATCGGTTTTAAAAAAAATACTATAAATTGGTAAAAAAATAAAAAAAAGAAGTTTTTAAAAAACAATTTTCCACAGCCAGGAATCGAACCTGGAATTCATCAATTGAATTTGCCAAGTGAGCTACTACGGATTTCATGACAATCTTAGGTAAATTATTTATTTAAATAAATTAATTTCGGTTATTCTATATATTATGCGCGCTATGCAGTATTGTCGAATAAAAAGAAAAATTAGCAATGATATATATAGTAAGGCAAATGCTAAAGTGTGCCTCGGGGGCACTTTTAAGATCTTAAATAGTAATTTTTTATTGAAAATTTTATAAAATGATATAAAGTCAATACATTGGAAATTGAACCATTCAACTTTTTTAATAAATAGTTTCTATAATTAGAATACTTGAAGAGTGCCCCAGGACACCGGTTAACAAGACCCTTAAAAGTTTTTTTTTTTGAGCTAATATAGATTTAAAAGTTAATTAATGTAATAGTAGGTGTAAATTTAAAAAAACATGTTTTTTTTTAAGAAAAAACATGGTGTATTTTACAATAATATTGTCTTTTACGAGTATAGCTCAATTGGCAGAGCCGCTAACCGCAAAGGTATTGCATGGAATATGCAGAGACCAAGGATATGTGATGCCCAACTTGAGATTCTACCATTACATTCAGCGTCAACCGCAACATAAACTTGATTTTCTTGCTTTTATTTGTAATTTTTTCTTGCTCTTGCAAATAAAATTAACCCAGTAAGAAAGTCTTCAGCGTCAACCGCAACCAGACCATGGAAACATAAAGGTACCAATAAAAGTGATCGCGAAATTAGAGCAGCTCTAAGATGATGGAATACAAAATGCAAGTTCATATATATTGTGTAACATCATTGCAATCTGCAAGTAAGCTTGAAATCAATAAAAAATGCAGAACCCCAACATTTCTCATTGTTGTATAACAAGACATTATCTATACATCAGAGACCAAAATATATAAGTTACATCAGAGATGGAAAAAAATATAAGATATCATTATAACTAATCACTTTGGCTCATCTCATGGGGATAAATATTAGCCCCTAACAAAAAGATTCAATATTGGAGAAGCTCTTCTAGTTCAGTATCCAGTATTTTCTTTGCTGCAATGAACATTTAAAAGGCAAAAGAGCTCTGGGATTCATGCAGAGTGATTATTGCTTTTTTCCTCGCTTAAACCGTGAAACATGTCATTTGGATCGTTTTAAGTAGACTAATACGCCAATGCTTGTTACAGCAATAGCACCTGCAAAAATACTGGACCTGAGAGACAAAACATTAGACTTCTGTATAGTGGCTGTACTAGATTGTGGTGGAGTTGGTTTTGCTGAATTGCCGAAATCCAAATATAACTTTAAAGCCTGAAATACAAAGATATTTGTTACATGAGAATATAGTAATCAAATATGAACTATCCCATAGAAGCCAATATCATCAAATGACACAAGCTAGTAGAAGCAGATAACTTCACCTTCACTCCTGCAGACCTAGCATAGCTGACAGCCGAAACAAGATCATTATCAGTTCCAAGAACAATTCTATCACCTTCATCGTCCTCGTACTATAAAATGAGGTAAAAGTTAGTATGATAGTAAAGACACAGTACTCTTAAGGCAGAAGAATTTGCACTAGCATAAAACATACCACAATTGCAGGGTGTTCTCTGTCATTGATATCAACTCTCTGCATGACTGCAGATACTAGCTCATCTAGATGTTCGGTACCTAAAAAAACAGCAAGATAAATAACTGCAAGTTCTAATAACAAATTAAACATAAAAGACAAAAAAGAATTAGAACAAGCCTTCCCAATTTTTGCCCAAGATATTTACCACAGTTGAATCGGTGCACGCGACCATTGAGATCCTCAAATTTGAAGGGAAATGAATTGCCAAAACCCATGGATTGATATGCAGACTTTGATGTATCTGCCCCATCCGATGTCATGAGTCCAGAAACTTCACTGCAATAAAACATCATAAGGGCTGATTTACAGATTAGAACAAAATAAATCTCATGTTGAAACATGTGTACAATCAGTGTACCTGTGATTATCATAATCTTCTGGTGGCTCTAGATTAAAAGCTGAGTCCCAAAATTTTTGCATAATTGTATTTGCCACATCATTAACAGCTCCAGAGCTACTCTCAACCTAAGGTACATCTTAGTAATCAGAAATTCACATGATCTATATCAACTGTTACTAAAAAGTGGTACATGACTCTTTCTACACAAGATAATATATACTCAATTTTATTAAAATTGGACACCACTTTTAAATGCACCATACATAATACAGAACACTTGTGTTTTATCCCATTCTAAACTGTCTACAAAATGCTACCTATAATTTATATGTAGCTCAAACATGAAGTTTACCAGGGAAATTGCAGCATGAGTTATCTGCAAGACATCAATGCAAGCAGCAACATATCCATCTGCAGAAACAATAATACTCAGTACAAAGTAAAAATTTAGAATCTGCCCACAAATTTAGGAAAGTAAAGCTCACGTCTGTCTACCACAGGAAGATGTAAGAATTTCCCATCGTGCATCATATGCAGTGCATCAAGTATTGTTGTATCTAGTGTTGCACAATCTGGGTTTGGAGTCATTACCTATTTGAGAAAGGGAAAAATCAAGAAGAAAATCAAAATAACTCTTTTCCACTTAAATATTACTTTTACTTTTTTTTAAATATTAACCTTTTCCACTAGAGTCAACTCAGGGGAGAGATTTGGAGCAACAACACGCATAAGTATGTCCTTTGAACTGCATGAAAGATGTATAGAATGTTAGGCATCATACAACGACAAAGGAGCAAATTAGAAAGGATGGGATAGAGTGTCTGTATTGAGTTGGATCACACAGAAAGTAAGGGGAAAGATGGGAGGAAATGTAACCTCCAATCCACTTGGCAAGATGGGAGGAAAATCAAGAAGGGAGTTATTATAAGGTTAAGGTAAGGAGGTAAAATATGGGAATTCAGAAAGGTTTTGCCATTTTGGAGCCTTTGAGTAGGGAAGGGAGATCGGCGGGCCTTTGAAATTCAGCAGTGTTTTATGCTCTATTATCTGTTTCTGGTAAGTGTGAGAGTGCTGAATCTAAGGATTAGATCTCTGTAAATGAGAATATCCCTATCTTCTGTAAAATACTAGGCAGTAGGCACCTACCAGAGAACAATATATTGTATAAAAAAGTGGTTTCAAAACCCAATTCCAATATCATTAAGGGGGGGTATTATCTAAGAAAACATATTATACAGTCATTAATGTTATTCCATATAATGGGAATTCTAACAGAAGAGAGTAAAGGCTCTGAAAATGATCTTACGTGAGTATCCCCTGAATCCTGGTTCCTGACAAGGAAACGATAACAGCTGAATTAACACGCAAGTCCTGCATCTTTTTTGCAACTACATATACAGGATCTGCTGGTGATGCAATAGCAACCCTAGAAACATAAAGCTACAGAACTTTGTAAAACAATTATATCTGACCGTATAAACATTGTGTGACAATGCATACCATACATACACATAAAACAAAATACAATGCGGAAATTACTTTGTAGTTTCGTTGATTAGGGTTGACAAGGAAGGCTTGAATATCCGCTCTCTCAATGTATCCAACAAAGCATTTGGAGCTGATAAATATGGAAAAAAATGATGCAGAACATTAGCATCATTTCAATATGAAGGAGAAATAAGGAAAATATACAGCACTTCTAATCTACATCAAGGATAGAGAAGGAGAAAAAAAGGTGTGCAGTGGTAATTCTCTTCTCCCTCCCTATCTTTCCCTATTAACTTCCGTTGTTTCTAATTTAAGAAGCAAGATAAATAAAGTTTAAAATTTAGATTGCAGAAACAGTCAAATTAACTTAAGAGTATACTAAATGATAGGTGTCATATATTATAAACAAAAGCTGCTTCAGAATTCAACAGTGGTACTGGTCTCTACTGTATAAACATTAAAAAGACATGCATGATGCATGCATGTGGATGCAATTGGTATTTTAATACTGTAAGAAGTGTATGAAAATATAATTGTTAACCAACCAGATGCATTGCTACCCCGCTGGCGGTCTGAGCCTTCAACTGCAGCAGCAATGGCACTCCCCTGCTCAGCAGCCTTCTCCATCTTAGATATAGCATCATAAAGACACTTGGTAATATCCAGTATGGCAATGACTTCACCATTTTCCACAACAGGCAGGTGCCTGAATTTACCTATCAGTTGGGAGCAAAAATCAAATTATACCTCAGTTAATGGAATATTTTATGTTTATACATCTATATAAGATGTAAACACATAATCTAGTAGAAACGCCTAATTCTTGCACCACCAGGCATCATTATTAAAGAACCATACAATAGTAAGAAACGGGTGGAAGGTGGGAGAACAATGCTGCTACAAAGAGGCAAAATATGGCACAGATTGTCATATTAAATAACCTATAGCTTTAAATACCAGAAAGCTACAAGTTTGGTTGCAAATCAGAATCAGGTGCCATTTTTTATTTTGAGGACAATAACATGGAATATAAACAGACGGCAAAGCAATTCAAATAGCTAAAGATGACAATAAAAAAATTCCGGATCTACAGCACACCTCATAAAGTATCATCACTCATATAACAAAGAACGAAGACATACAACAGCCGCAATGTGAACCAAACAAAATCACTAAAACCATGGATTTATTTAGAACCAATAAAAACTAAAGAATAGACAACAACTAATTGCTTTTAATTCATCGAATTGAACACGACGAATAGTTCAAGGTGATGACATCATCAATTATTATCACCCAACCTATTATTCAAAGGGCCTGAGATAAGACACTGAAGGAAAGGAATATGAAGAAAGAAGTGTTCCTAGGAGGCTAGGAACAATGATCAAGCTCAAGTCACCAATGGTTCAATGAAAGCAAAGTTTTCTATATTCAGTTAATATAATACTTCTCTTCTCTCCACACAATATCAATTTGGAACGCACTAGACATGGCTCCCATAGAAATCACCGTAAAAAACAAAAATTCCCTCACATTAATGAGTCTCCTTCTTAGGGTCTATTCTTATTAAAGATAATAAGTCCCGAAACCCAATCTATATAAAAAGCTAATAACAATGATATTAACAGTAGGAATGAAGCTAACCTTGGACCATCTTTTGAAGAGCTTCAAGTGCTAACGTATCCGAAGTCACAAATAAAGGATTCCGAGTCATTACTTTTGACACCATTGTCTGATCCGGTCGCAAACCCTCGGCAATAACTCTAGTAGCAATATCCTAAACACAGGACACACATCCTTGCATTGTACATTAAATCTGATAATACAATACACACACATTCATCACACAGAAAATTGACAAACCTTGTCAGTCATAATTCCAGATAACAAAGCATTGGCATCAGTCAACAAAACAGCATCAACACGCCTTGCTGCCATTCGACGACATGCATCTGAAACCGATGTCCCCTCAGATATGGTGAGGGCTTTCGACAATCGAAGCTTTTTAACCGTCCTTTCTCCTCCATCAGACCTAAACCATTTCATTAACAATCACACAATTATACCAAATCAACAATATTACAATCCCTTACAAAATACATCTTTGATATAAAATCCAAAAAAACAATTAAAAAAATAAAATAATTTCCGCATGCTAACTAATATAACCATAAAAATCAAAACAATTTAACTAACTAAACTAACTAACAATGAAAACAGAAAAACGTAACAGAAATCAGAACATGTAAAATAAAAAACAAAATCTGAGAGAGAGAGAGAGAGATTACTCGAGGGAAGGAGGAGAAGAAGGTTTGCTGGAAGGTTCGCTGTGGATTCCATTTTCAAATTTTTTGGACATAGAAGGAGGACGTCTGTGGGTCCCACTGTGCCTCCTGGTTAGACCGTTCATGTTGTTGTTGTTTTCTGGAACAGAGACAGACAGAGAGGTTGTTAGGGTTCTTCTTCTGTTTCTGTATCTCCTCCACCAGCCACCACCATCAACCTCTCTCTCTCTCTCCCTCCTCTCTTTTCTTCTGCCTCTTTTAGAATTTATTAAATATATTTTTTCTTTTCTTTTCTTTAATTATTGAATGAGATCAGAAGTTCATTTTGCACCAATTTTCAGATTATTATTATTTAAAATAATAATAATAATAATAATAATAATAATAATAATAATAATAATAATAATAAAATAAAGGGTTGTAACAAAAAAATAAAGGTGTAGCTGAATTTTGAAACAAAATGAGTAAATGGACATGATTTCCATTTTGTTTTACTTGCAAAATTAGAAAGGGAAAATTAATAATAATTCTAGTACTTAAGTATTGTTTTGTGGTTTGTATGTGTCCAATTGTCACAAACTGGACCCCCAACATTGTGGGTGGGTTAATACTCTAGTCTAGTACTTAACCATTGTTTTGTGTAATAAAGAGTAGTGTAGAGATCATTTTCTTTTCAAAACTAGCATAATCATGGCTTCAACATTGTGGAACAGATTAACACCTTTTTTTTATCTTTTGTTTTTCTTCTCTCACACATAGCCATAGGTATGATATATTACACACGTCTGCATATTTTCATTTTTCACATGTAACTTCATTATTCTCATTGAGCAGTACTGCTTGGGTTTCCAGGAAATCCAAAGACTCTAGCCATTCAAGTGCACTGTGTGGTCGTAAGAATGTGTGGTCGTCGCATATGTCAACTTGAGAGGGTCAAGTTAGAATCTGAAGAAGCAAAGCAAGCTTAGCTTGTGAAGATATGATCAGACAGCATACCCTAGCTATTGAAGTCATTTTCAAATTCAATTTTAGGCACTTTAGTTTAGACTGTACTACTTTTGGCACTCTTTTAGATGTTTATGATATGAATATGAATAGGCTTTAAATTGATTTGTTAAGACCACATTTTGTATTTTTCACACAATCTCTTTGTTCATCAGGAAATCTACAAGACTTGGAAGAATCAGAGGAATAATCATTATTTTATTTTTTGTTGAGGAAACTGGACAATCATTATTGATCATGCCTCAACTTATAATAATACAACCTTTGCAATAGACTCTTGCCTATATAATGGGGACCATGGGTGTCATGTCATCCCAAGTATGTATACAAGAAAAATACACGTGAGGTTATCGCAACATACAAAAATTCACTATAAATTACAGAAGAATTGCGTAAAGCTAGCTGTGATAATAACATTGAGTCCAAAGATCAAGATTTACAGAATGCATGAAGTGTATCATCTAGAGCCTTCCTGTCATAATCCCCTGTGAAAACGCAATTTCCTAGAGGACCCTTTAGAAGGATAAGTCTCAGCAATCCATCTGCTACCTTCTTATCAACCTGATATAACAATAAAAATGAAGATTAAGTCATGGTAAAAGCAAATTGAGCATTAAGAGTATTCAAATTGAAGCATTGTCTCTTACCGCCATAACAGATTTAAACATGTCCACGGTCATGATTTCAGGAGGCACAATAGGTAACTTAGCCTGTTTCAAAATGTCACTAACTCGCTTCACAATAGAATCATCAATCCAACCTAGGCGGTATGACATGTCAACAGCCATTACCTGAGTACATTGGCATACAGTTTCCCTCAGAATAGATATTCATTACCATAGTTCATGTTTTTATTGTAAAAAATATATATATTTATACCGTGCCAGCTGCAACAGCCTCTCCATGAAGCCAATGGCCATAGCCAACACTAGTTTCTATTGCCTAAAAAAGGAGCCATGAGAAAGAACATTAAAATCAGAGAAAGACATTAACTGATAAAGAAAATGCAGAAACAATATTTTTTTTTACTATTTTGATGAAAACAATTTGCACAGCAAACAAACACACATTCTTAGATTTTTAACTATTATATTTTTAAAACCTATGTGTAAGTGATCCGAGAAATTAAGGGGGCAGAAAGATTCACGAAGTCAAGAACAGGAAAGCCAAAGTTGGTCCTCACAGCAAATATTTCAAAGTTTTGCATCTGAAAATAATACAATAAACAGTAACAGCTACTCACATGACCAAATGTATGACCCAAGTTCAATGTTGCTCTGACTCCACCTTCTCTCTCATCCAAGGAAACAACCTCTGCCTTGTTTTCACACGATCGCTTTATAGCATATGCCAATGCATTAGGATCTCTGCAATGGATGCCAATAATTTGTTAAAACAGGAAGAGTAGACGAGCATTACAAAGGCAATTGACAACATTAAGATGAAAAAAGATAGACAAACAAGAAATTATATAACACTAATATGCAATGATGTACAAATACTACAAAAAATGGTATTGTGTTTGCAACTTTGCACCCGATACTAAATAATACACCTATATTTATACTTTCAATGAATCTTATTTTTCCGGATATCTGTCACCCTCAAAGTAATTCTGAGCCTCAATCATTACATAAGGCCTTGAGAGAGGAGCAATCATAGAAATTGAGCTATGACAGGACAATGATATCTAGATGATAATTTTAATTTTTACATTATATACAAATTTTATTTAACATATGTTGTCATACATACTCATACTCCTATTTTAATTTTCTTTTAAAAAGCTATAGTAGCGGTATGTAGTAGTATCGTATTAGATACTCATATTTGTACCTGTGCAACATAGTTAACAAGTAATGAGAAGTCAAAAAGTAAGCTAGAGATGCTTTTTCCAGCCAAAAGTACATTTCATAGAATAATCGCTTTTATGAACTATGAGACATTACACCGATCGATACAAGCTTCATAATAATGGAAATGGAAGAAGGTAGTAGCATGAACAAAAGCTTGTTACACTACTCAAATTAAGATTTTACCTAGCCATTAATGCTTGCATATTTTTCTCCTGCCACTCAAAAAATTCTGTATCCCTAATGAGTCCGTACTTAATAACCTCTGCAAACCCTGATGCCAGTTCCCTCTCAGGTAATGTATCTAATGTGTCTGTGTCTATAAGCACACACTGAGGTTGGTAAAAAGCACCGATCAGGTTCTTTCCAAGGGGATGGTTTATCCCAGTTTTGCCACCAACCGAAGAATCAACCTAAAAACATAATACACAGTCCAATGAATATGTAAAAGGGAGAATATAGGTAGCATAGACTAGAACAATCAACATTACGCATATTAATTAACATAAATCGTGAAAAGAGCAGCATAAAACCTGTGCCATAACAGTGGTTGGAATCTGAATAAAATTAACACCACGTAGGAACGAAGCGGCAGCAAAGCCACACATGTCACCAATGACACCACCTCCAAGGGCAACAAAAGTACATCGCCGGTCCAATCGAGACTCAATGGCCTTGTCGAAGACTTTCATAAGAGTATCCTATCAGTCAAATAAAATCAATTTTAATACCATTACCAAGAATGTCATCAACAATCAATCCAAACACTAAAAAAAAGACTCACCATGTCCTTGTACTGTTCACCATCTGGTAAAATTACACTCTCAACAGAAACATTTGGGTTTCCAGTTGTTAAAGCATCAACAACCTTGTCTAGATACAAAGGTGCAACTGTAGTGTTAGTGACAATAAGTACCTTCTTTCCATGGACATGCCTATTATTATTATAAACATGAAATAAAATCAGTGTCTCGTCATAAAATTTAATTCTCATGTATCTACCAACAAGCATGTTGCCACTCTCTGTCACTAGTACTACTAACTAACCGTGAATTAGGTTAAAATTTCAAATTAAAATTCAAAAAATTTAATTTTGAACGAATTTGATTAGAGAATGAATTACCTCTGAAGAAGCTCTGGTTTATTGAGCAACCCGGATCCAATGTAAATAGGATAGCTCCGATTACCCAAATCAACGTTGACAATGGTGGGAACACCAGGTTCAATTTTTGGTGCCATGAGTTGAGAAGAACTAGTAGCACATATTGGTAACAACCTAAGAGGTGTAGAAAGAGATGAAATTTTAGGAAAATGGTTGGTGGGGTGGCAGAATAAGGAGTGGGGATTGAGAAATTTAGGATTTTGAAGGGAAGAGAGGTGAATTGGTTGTTTGAGAGAGATGTTGGTGTGTATTGAAGCAGCCATTAGAATTAGAATTGGAATGAAGGTGAATTTTGGTGGTTGGTGAGTGTACAAGAATGTAAGAATAAGAAGAACAACATGGTATTCAACAAAGGGGTGATGAATGGGTTAGGTGAATGAACTAAACTACTATTTTCTTTCTTTATTTATTTTTGAGTAAATTAAAGACTAAAAATATCTATGTATCCGTCATTCACAAATTTACTTTAGGAACAAATTACTCCTTTTGTTTTGTTTCAGCCCCTCCGATCGCAGTTGCGGGGATCGAACCGTGGTCCTCCCTATCAAGTTCGGCTTTAATCACCCCTAAACCTACTAACGATTGGTAACAAATTTGTCATTTGTTATAAGTATAAATTACCCGGCAGTCTCCTCGTGACCCAGCAATGGTATTAGAGTTGATGGTTGTATCAACTCTTTGTATCGAAAGTATAAATTAATCTCTTACACTGTCATCATGAGTTGGTATTTTACGGGATATGCAAAGTTTGCAAACTTGAAAGTAAGTATATTTGAATTGAGATGGAAACCCTTTGGAAGTTAATCTCAACAGAAAAAACTAAACCGAAACAAACACAATACCTTGAAATGGAATTGTCATATTTTGAATTTGATCATCTATAAAACTAGCTCAGTTTAACTAACTAATACTCACCACATTACAGACTTTTGAATTTGATCATCACAATTACTCACTCACCACTATATTCTATACATACATTGCCCATATTATAAAACATCAAATTCGACAAATCAATGGGAAATGTATTCGTGAAGAAACCTAAGGGGAATGTGGATCGTGCAATTCTAGCACTTAAAACCCAGAGACGCAAACTTGCAAAATATCAAAAAAAGGTTACTTTTTTCAACACCCTTTTACCTCAATTTCATTTATGTTCTTCTACTTTCATTGTCAATGTCAAATTTCCTCATGATTAGATTTTAGGGTGGTTGAAAGGGAATTGAAAATTTGAACTCAAGTTTAGATAAAAATAATAATAATAATTGTATTAATCAAAATGGTGTACTTACTAGCATGTTAATTGCATTTATTTTGTGGTGAAGTTTAGAGGGGTGTTGTGTTGCTTTCATTTTTCTACTATTTCCATTTAGATTCGTTTTTCATATGCCTACTGTTAATTCAGTAAGTATATTTCTGACTTTTTAAGGAGTCTTACATCGCTTGCGAGATAATCCTCACTTTACAAGTCATAAAGTATTAGTCAGTTAAATCTATGTTGTCAGCGCTATAGCATAGAGGAAACTTAGCAAACCACTGTTGTTATGCGATATGCAATTTAGTACAAAATGTTGTCAAAATAGCGGGCTATAACATTGTAGTGTAAAGGAATTTGAACGATATGCGTTTTTCCACAATCCACAGTTGACAACACTGAGTTAAATTAGACTGTATTTGCCTTACTTGAGTTATTTACTTTTTCTGCATTCTTTGTTTTACAGCTTGATGCTGCTATTGAAGCAGAAAAGCAAGCTGCACGAGACTTGATTCGCGAAAAGAAGAAAAATAGGGCCTTGCTAGCATTAAAGAAGAAAAAAGAAACAAGAAGAATTGTTGAAGCCTGGCTAGTAAATGTTGAGCAACAAGTAATGTCTCGCTCACTCTTCTCTGTCATTTCTTGTATTCTTTGTTCTGTTTTTGTCTAAAAGAGATACTTAATTACATTTATTATTTCCTTGGTTCAGTTAGCAGATATTGAACTGGCAAGCAAACAAAAGGCCGTGTTTGAAAGTTTGAAGGCCGGCAATGAAAGCCATACAAAGTGAGATAAATATTGAGGTTGTTCAGAAACTTATGGATGAAACTGCTGAAGCTAAAGCTTATCAAGATGTAAGTTTGAGTTCACCCTTCCTTATCCTTACTCTTGCTGCTTTTCGAAACTGACCTCCACATCAGGACACACTCATTACATTATTTTGTTGAATTTGTAGGAAATTCATGCAATACTTGGGGAGATTGATGAAAAGTTGGACCTTCCTGATGTCCCAACCAAGGCACCAGTTATCAGTGATGCTGATGCTGAAGTACCTATAAAAACAAAAGGTATTGCCTCCTCTCTCCCAAAGAAAACAAAACAAGTATAGAAGAAATTGACTAACTAATATGGCTCATGTTGCAACAGTTATGGAGGAAGGAGCCATTAGAAGCTTGAACAACATTGTGAATGCGTGACAGAAACTGGAGTTTTGATTGATTTTAGTATTTGCAATGACTTTTAATTTGTACAGATGTGCATATATGATACTCTTGCCATTTCTATTGTATAAGGTTTCTTCACCAAAAAAAAAATGACCAAAAGAGTGAAATAGTTTTACTGAATTGTCTTTGCAGTACTATTCATGGTTATAAATGTACAATGAGATAATAATGACATGAGTATGGGAATGATGCATATTCCTCTCTCCATTCCTTCCTTTTTAAGTGTCACAATTAATTACTATACATATGTCAATGCATATTTTTGACCACAGATTTTTCATTAGTACTATGTATTATAAAAAAATTATATTTTAAAAATATTCTTCGAGACAAATTGAACATCATATATGTTAATATGGTCAAAGTAAGATATATGAATAGTGCGCATGATTCTCAAACGAGTGCCATCGGGGCACTCTTTAAGACCGTAAATAGTAAGTTTTTATAGAATTTCTTTAAATAGAATGTTTAAAGAGTACCATGGGGACACTCGTTAGCAATACCCTTTATTTATTTGAGGGCAAAAGTAGAGAGCGGGGGGGGGTGGGGTGGGTGGAGTTTGCACCCACTAGCTCAGGGTCTTGGATCCGCCACTAATCGTATTCAAACTTTGATTGTGTGGTTAACAGCACATGGTCGTATTCCTACTAAGCCTCTGTTTGGTAAGCATAAAAAGCTAGCTCATAACTCTTTTCGTTACGAGCTTATAGCTTATTTTGACTAGCTTATAGCTTATTTTCAAACGCTCTTTCAATTAGCTTATAGTTTATAGCTTATTGTCTTTCTTCCACTTTTACCCTTATTATTTTAACTAAAACCCAATTTTACCCTTTAGTACTTATTTTGATTATTATTTTAGATTAATATAATTTAGTCAAAATTATCTTTTTTGAACAAGCATAATTAACATTATTTTAATATTTATTATATTTTTATTGCAAAATTTATATAACACATGTGCCATATATGACGAGTAAACATCCTCACAATTTTTTTGAACTAATTTTTCACTCTCTACTTTTACAAAATTGACTTTTTAGCCCAGTTAATTATAGGAGCTGTATATTTTTTCGACTTGTTCACAAAATTGACTTTTTATCTGTAACAGTAGTATATTTTGCACCCACAGATCTATACAAACCAGTTAATTTACTCTATTAATTTTTTTTTAAAAAGTAATATACAACTCACATAATGTACAAAAAAAAAAAAAAACTCACATGCATTGTGAAATCTTGAATCAAATTAGTATAATATTATTATTTTTTTCTATTCATTGTATAGGTTGCAATTAAGTTTTACAATAATATAATTTATATATACATATTAAATATATTTTACTGTAATGTTTACTTTTATAATAAAAAGGTAAAAATATTTAAAATCATTTTTTTAAATAAAAAATATTTTTTAAATTGTATTATAAAGTGATAATGTCCTTTCATGTAATTTTACATTGTCAGCTAGTTAAACCGCTAATTTACCAAACACTTCAATTAGCTTATCAGCTATAAACTATAAGTCATCATTTATAAACTATAAACTAGCTTATCAGCTGACCGCTATTTTTACCAAAAAGAGTCTAACTACCGTGTCATAGTGTGTGTTGGTGGATATATCGCCTATTTGTATTTGTCGTAGGAATGCAAATGAGGCAGTTTGTCATGTGTTTTGTGATCGAGAAATGTTATTTAAACATAAAAAAAGGTACATCTCTACCATTAACCAAATGTGTTGAAGAACTTCCCGGTTATATACACGTGACTCCCCCTTGATGTTGTAGGCATAAAATCTTTCAAACTTGAAAAAATATTTACTTTTAACTTTGTTTTAACTTTATCATCCGCAAACAATCAAAATGTATCTCATATACAATTTCTCGTAAACAAATAGTTGAGGAGTTGGAGATCAAATTTGGTTAATGTCAGTTAACCAAATGTGTTGAAGAACACCCCGATTATATACACGTGACTCCCCTTAATGTTGTTGAGATGTCCCCTTTTGATGTTTAAATAGCATCTCTATTTGTGACCCACGTTAACTTTTTAGAGTATGATCTAAACCCTTGCCTCCAAATTAGTTTGCTATTTTTATTATTTTGTTGACCATAGAAATTAAATTTTCAAAAACCTCATCAAAGAGAGGGAATGAAGTTTCTCATTGTTTTTTTTTTATTTTTAACACAACCTTTATATATATATAATTATACATGAATCAAAGGTACACGGACAATAAGTTGCGCCGCTAAACTTTTATGTATAGCAAAACATAATCTTTGAAAAACTACACGATTATTAATCAAAGCGGAAAACAACTTGCACGACTACTATTGGCATTTGTGGAATTTGAAAAATAAAACAACTATTGAAGAAGGATTCTAAAAATCGGCTAATCCAACCTATACTATCCAAAATTTCTTTAATGATTGAAGAAAATTATCAAAATTGTTCATGGATCGATTCTTAGCATATAAATCTATGTATATTGGTTGGAAGAGAGTGATTGATACTTGTGTGAAAATCACATGTCATTTTTTAGATGTGGGGTCTCTATCAAGTATTTAAGGATTAGAGTATGTCCTGTGAGTTTAACTTAGTTGATAGGACATTGCATTATATATGTAGGGGGCCGGAGTTTGAACCCCGGTCATCCCACTTATCCACCTTAAGGGTGGAATTTCTTAGTCACTAGGTTATTTAACAAAAAAAATTTTAGAAGTTGATGAGTGTTGTGAACTTGACTTTTTTTTTAAGAAAAAAACTCCATTGCTTATTGTTAGATTTTTTACTCCAAATTAAAACTATGTTCATCTCATACACAAACACTATATAGGTCTCTAAAATTATTAATACTTTAAAAAAGTTTATGATTTTTCAAAACTTTATTCATATTAATCTTTTAGAGAGTATGTTATAAACTAATTAGTAAGGGCTTAAATAGAGGAACCACATTGATAGTAAGTTGTTTAAAACTAATAACTTATTGCTGAAAAATTAATATAGTGAAATTAAATTGTTTGATAAATTTATTTGTCGTAAGTATACATGATTATTTTATGTGAACGAATAGTTATTTTATTTAAAAATAAAAATACATAAATAATAAAAGATAAAAAACTATAAGTTAAAAGCTCAAACATTACTTAAAATAACATCTAAGAAAAAACTATAAGCTTGAAAAAAAGGTTTTTTACCAAACACATTTTATTTTATCAAACAAGCTTATAAACAAATCTAATAGTTATAAACTAATTTATTTGTATTACCCAACAAATACTAATACTGCCTTTTATGTGTGTGTTGTGTGTGATGAGTTGAATTGAGCCTAAATACTTTCAATTGATGAATGATGGGTGAATGTGGGGAACTTGTTAAAATATCAACCCTAAAAATTACTAGTACTGGTATATAAAAAAAAAATCTCAAAAAGTTTGTGCAGGTATGTGCTCACACAACTCCCTGCCTGCCGCCGTCCCCGGCTGTTATAGTCATTCCACACATTTTCACGTAATAATTGATATCTATAGTTGATTTGAGATCCAATGATTTAGATTTACTTTTTTTCAACTAAACGATTTACTTTTTTTTTTTGTGTCAAAAAAAAAAAACTAAACGATTTAGATTTACTTACTCATAACAAATTTGACAGTTTAATAATTTAGTCGATCTAAGTCTTTACTTTTTTATCGGACAGTCCAAAACAATTACCCCATCCACATAGTAACTGCGATAAATCCAAATTCCTTTTATACCCAAAAATAAAAAATAAGAATACAACCAAAATATTCATCCTCCACTCATGTCATCATTTTATTAAAAGAGGACAAAGCAAACAATAGAAGAAGAAATGGAAGAATAAAATTAGAGTACTGTTTTTGTGCAGTGTAATGACGGGATCAATAGGCGGGAATAACGCAGTCCACATTTGAAAACAAACAAAAAGCAACAAACCCATGTCTCTCTCAAATGTAATTATCTCAACCAAATCTCTGCAAAGTAAAACCAAAAACATTAAAATTAACATTACACTTTTTAGTTGTCTTTTTTTATTTTTTTCCTCTCTCCGCACATGCTCCATCTCATGCTATCTTCTCTCTCTCACACATTATTTCTTTCTTTTTCATTATCATCATTTTTTGTCTCAATTAAACGTGTTAAATATTACTACTTACTTAGTTAATTAATCAATTATTATTAATATTCAACACGAATGTTCCTATTATGTTCCTTTGAACTCTCAAAAATTCTTCTGACATAACATCCTCTGCAATGCATTCAATTAGGTCTCTCTCTCTCTCTCTCTCTCTAGGTTAAGAATTATTTGAAATACTTTATTGAAATTCATAGTATTTGGTGTCAATTTTGGGGAATCATTGATATGGTAGGTGTGTGTTTGTCAGATAAGTTGTTACAATTTTTGTGTTTGAAGTAAAAGACATTCAATTTTTTATTGTTTAATTTTGACGTATGGTAATATTAATAACAATATAGAGTAGCGGTGATCCAAATTCAAAGCACTCTCCTTATTTGGGAAGCTTCAAAATGGAGGTAGATAGAATGACAATGAAATTAATTGAATTCTAAGCAAAGTTCATAACTAACACCACTTTCTGTTTATTTTATTTTATATTTGATTTCATTCCTGTTTTACTCTTCTTTTTTGTCAATTGAGATTTGATACTTTTTATTGAAGGGTAGTAGAATTTTGCAGATCAAGTACTTATGAGTTTCTGTATTGATTTGATGATCTTGTAGGTGAAATCTTTTTGAGGGAGTAAAGGAGGTGGTGGTGGTGGTTTTTGGTTGTGTTGTAGATGGACCGAAGGAGTTGGTTATGGCGCAGGAAGTCGTCTGAGAAAAGTCCAGGCGAAACGGAGAGTTCAGGATCATTATCATCTCTGTCAGAAAGATTTTCTGATGATCAGGTGGTATGTCAAGTAATTTAATTGACTTTGTTTTCCTCGTTTTTGATTGCATATATGTTAGATTGTTTGTAACTTCTATTTTGCAATTCAGTCCTGTGGGGTTAGCTAGTTCTTATAGTTGGTGTACTAGATTATAGTCATTTTCTCAAGTGAAAATCACATTATTTGGTGAGAATGTCGAGTTGGGTTTTTGACACTCGCATTAGCCTTAGGTCTAGATGTGGAAACTAATTATATCTTTAATAACAGGAGACTGAATAATTTTCCTCCTTGTTAACTTGAGGTAGTTTGTAAATGTCTCGGCAACATGAAAACAATGGTTATTGTTTGGTCTGCATGTTTTTCACTGTCTTGTTCCTTTTCGAAGCATTCAGGGTTTTGTTTGGACATTAACAATGTGATGAATCTGATTTTTTTTTCTCCCCATGTTGTAATTGTGAAGGCATATCCAAGCCAAGCTACTCTATCACCAGAAGTCACATCTAAGGCTGCACCAAATGAAGAAGTTAGTACACCCAAAAAATATAAAGAAGACTTTATTGACGTGAAGACTCTTACGAATGAATTAGCCGCAGCTCTGCTAGATATAAGTGCCAAAGAAGATTTGGTAAAGCAACATTCTAAAGTTGCTGAAGAAGCTGTCTCAGGTATTTACTGTTTGGATCAGATGTTTAAATCTTAGGGGCTGTTTACTTTACGAAAACATTTTCTGTTTTCATTTTCTAAAATATGCATTCATTTGAACCTGTTAATAAGAAGATGTGAGACTCATAAAATGAACATTGAAAACTAAAGCTAGTACTGAATACGTTGCAGCTTTTGAAGAATGAATATTGAAAACTAAAGCAAAATTTGTCTGCACAATTGTCACGATCCGTGGGTTATGCTCATATTAGGACAGTCTAGTAAAATGTGCCTCTTTTTGCTTGTCTATGGTTCATTTTTCTTTACCGAGGTTTAGCTCAAATTATTTGAAAAGATATCTCTTCTTTTCGTTTTATTTAGGTTGGGAGAAGGCTGAAAATGAAGCGTTGTCTTTAAAACAACAACTTGATGCTGCAAGGCAGAAGAACTCAGGTCTTGAAGACCGAGTTAGCCATCTTGATGGGGCACTCAAAGAGTGTATGAGGCAGCTTCGCCAAGCTAGGGAAGTGCAAGAGCAAAAGATCCATGAAGCCATTGCAAATAATTCTCATAACTCGGAATCCAAAAGATTTGAACTTGAGAGAAAAGTTGCTGAACTTGAAGCTCAACTTCAAACATCAAAATCAGATGCTGTTGCATCTATTCGTTCCGATCTTCACAGGAGACTCGAGATTGTGGAGAAGGAGAATTTGAGTCTTCAGCTTGAGCTACAATCTCGACTTGAGGAACTAGAATTCAGGATTGCAGAGAGGGATTTGAGTTCCCAAGCAGCTGAAACAGCTAGTAAACAAAACTTGGAGAGCATAAAAAAGATTGCTAAGCTTGAAGCTGAGTGCCGTAGACTGAAAGCCATGACTCGCAAACCATTTAATGTGAATGATAACAGATCTTTGACCACATCTTCAGTTTATATCGAGTCCTTCGCAGATAGTATGTCAGATGGTGGAGAGGTGAATGAATATGAACCAAGCTGTTCCGATTCATGTTCATCTGCATTTATTTCTGAACTTGATCAATTCAAGAATAAAAAGACTACTGGAAAAAATCATATTGCGACTTCAACCGAGATCAATCTCATGGATGATTTCCTTGAGATGGAAAGGCTCGCTGCCTTGCCAGATACAGAAAGGGAAAGCCATTATGCTAATGAAGGACGAGCATCTGATCAATATATTGTTGGTCAGGGTACAATGGAAGCTGAAGTGGAAGCTATGATTCAAAAGAACACGGAGTTGAAAAAGAAGCTGGAAAGAATGGAGGCAGATAAACTTAAGGTAGAGATGTGTTTAACTGAGTGCCAAAGGCAGCTTGAGAGCTCAGAGAGTCGAATAAGGGCAGCAGAGTTGAAGGTAGAAGAGCTTCAAACTCAGTTAGCACTTGCAAACAAATCAAATCAAGAAGTATATGAAGAACTAAAAGAAACCAAAACAAAGAAGGATATAGTTGATTCAAAACTCAAACATGCTCAAACTGAGGTAGAAGAACTGATTTCAAGAATCCATTCATTGGAGGAAGAGATTCAGAAGGAGCAAGCTTTGTCTGCTGAGAATTCGATCAAGAGCAAGAAGTTGGAGGACGAGCTTTCAAGAATGAAACATGAAGCTCAAGTTCAGCAAGACACCAAGACTTTGCACAAGGAAAGTGTTAATCGTGATTTGAAGTCAAAACAGGTCAGTTTGCTAATGCTAGCCTTCTAACATAAATTTTTCTGAACAAAAATTGTCAAATGCTGCATGCATAAACACATTTCGTCAACCCTTTTTTGTTGGTTGGAACAATTTATGTGTGCGCGCTTACACTTACAGAGAAATCTTATAATCATGGTCTGTCAACAAATATTTAATTGTTGTTGACTAGCTAGTCAAACAATTTCTCTGCTTTCAGAGTCCAAACTACATCTAAAATGTATTTGTAGTCTGGAAGCCGAAAGCAGAAAACTTGTAGTACTCCCAATTCCTTTGTGCTGCTATTTGTATGATCAACATAAATAAGTTTAATTATAAGCTATTTTATGTTAAAATACCATGTGTCACACCTAAAAAGCTAAATGCACTATCGTAGTTGATTAATCACATTTCATTAGCCAACTTATACTTGTTTCTTCTATTTCAGGATAAAGAACTTGCATTGGCTACTAGCAAGTTTGCTGAATGTCAAAAAACCATTGCATCTCTTGGAAAACAGTTAAAGTCTCTTGCAACATTGGAAGACTTTCTACTTGATTCAGAAAACAACACTATGGAGTTAACATGTGAAGTTATTACACAAAATCCTCCTCAAAAGGAAGGTGAAAAATTGAAAGTAATAAATCATAGTGATTTGAGTTTGGCTAAAAGAGATTCATTATTAAACTCATCTATTACCAATGAGAAAAGTCGTAATGGATTTGGTAAGTTGATACCAAGAAGCAAGAGTGTGAGCAGAATTCGTTGAAAATCATGTGAAAAGGTGGAGAAACAAGACATGATGATAAGGTTGAGTTGTAAATTTTGGTTTTGTTCATTCTTATTATCACTTAGTGACTCAATGTTGTATGAGTCCAAAGTTATGTATCTACATAAATAGCAATGTTTGAATGAACTTTGAAGAATTGAAATGGTTACAAAACAACAAAAATATATACATAAAAGTCAAAATTTCAAAACATGTTTATATCGTTTGCTTGTGTCTCTAGTGTTGCTATAATTAGACAGGTGGTAGGTATAACATTCCTATATTCCAGTGGAAATTATTTGTACTCATTAGTGCTAATAATACGGTTGATACAAATTTAATAATGGCAATAATTATAAGAAAATGAATTAAAAAAAAACTGTTTTGGGGTGAGAGAGGCTCGAACTCTCGACCTCAGGATGACTCTTAGCTATGAGACCTACGCGCTAGCCAACTGCGCCACCACCCCTTGATGTTATATTGGCTTGCCGTATACCTTATACTTAGTAACATTTATTTTGACAATTGTTTTTTAGTTTACAACCGAACTAAGGATGAAACCCATGATTTCATACATTCAAATTCCTCACCACTAGACCAAACCTAATAGTTTATTTTGACAATTTTTTTATATCAAATGAACGCGATGTACTTTGTCTTTGAGAAATATTATTTGAACAATTTTTTAGACAATTTTATTGATAATTTTCTCTCTCATACTCACATTGTATCTTTATTCTCTATTTTTCTTTTTCTCTCTCTCTCTATTGTTTTTGTCCAATAAAAAAAGAGGAAAAGAAAAGTTATCCCAAAGTTGTTCAAATAACATTTCTCATTGTCGCTTATTAAAAAAATTCTCATTGTCTTTTACGTGTATTTTTAAAATGCACGTAATTCATAGAATATAAATGTGTTTTGAACATAAGTGTGTATTTATGTAACCTTTCCAACTAAGCAAAAATTAGAATTGATTAGGCTTGTGCTTCAATTTCAATCCTTCTTATGAGATCCCAATCCATCTCCATCCTCAACAGCTAAAAAGTGTGAAAGCTTACATCTCCATGTGTGAGTGATGCATGGGGGAACATGTGCAACGTGTGCAAAAGCTTATCATATGAATAGTCTACCATATATAATAACGTACATAATTGCTAATAGCTCCTCCTCATACATACATACCCCACACACGTGAGTATGATGAGCTGCTGCCTATCACAAGATCAACTGCTTGCACGTATGAATTATCTCATTCATGCTTCAAAGAGGGGTCACTCTCTAAGCTATATACAAACTCATCATCAACAACGAACAGTCTTATTCAATATTCAGGATTTAAAGTAGGAGAGAAGAAATAAATGTGCACATTGAAAATTAACTTACAAAACCAATATAGAAATTATGTAGAGTAAATTATATTCATCTCTTTTAAAAAAAAAGATTGTTTGAATTACAATTTCCTTTCCTTTTATGGTAAAATATTCATTTTAATACATTTTAATATAAATACATATTTTTGTAATAACAATTAACTTTCACTATTTTATGCTAAAAAACATTAAGTCATCATTTACAAAATTAATTTCTTTCTTTTTTTTTTTGAAATTTTATTATTCAACCGACTTTAGTAATTTATTTAAGATTATTTATTTATTTGTTTTGTAAAGCGTCATAGTTTATGATAGTATTAAAACTATATGTTAAAAATGTGACTAAATAAAATAATGAAAATATATGTATTACAAGTTTCATTATATTAAAATGGAATTTTATTGTCCTGTGAGTTTAACTTAGCTAACAGAGACATTATATTATATATGCACGGGGCCGAAGTTCAAATCCTGATCATCTCATTTATCCACCTTAAGATTAAAATATAGGTTTTAATATAAGGAAGGGGGTATAAAATTCAAGATTCTCTCTTAAGAGAAGATAGTATATATAATTTTCTCTAATATATTTTGAGTAAAAGATGAGGAAAGTGTATATTTTAATATCAAAGGAAAAAAGCTAAAAAATAAATTCAAGCATCTTTCAAAAAAAGTGAAGTGTAATTTGCAAACATAAGGTATTAAACAATACATAACTTCTTAATTTCCTTGCTCGAAACCAGATGATATATATGTCTACACGCGTAATTACGAATATCAAAGGTTCTATGGTGTAGTGGTTAGCACTCTGGACTTTGAATCCAGCGACCTGGGTTCGACTCCCGGTAGGACCTCTTTTTTATAACAATTTCTTTTGAATTCTTCTAATACGGGTATGAGTATGGGTATTGGGCTTATCAATGGAAGTTCTTTTTTTGTTGCAGAACCCATTCAATAGTTTTGATCAAATAGAGTTTAGTTTTATTTTTCAAACTTTATATATAACTGCTAGATTAATATAGTAAATAACTTTTGGTAAATATTAGTTAAAGAAAACTTATTGCATATAAGCTTGTATGATCAAACTAAATATGTTGTTAATCTTCTCTCCTGAGCTTTTAATTTTTTTCCCCTTAGCTTATATTGTTCTTTAAAATGTTAAAAGTAACCATGTGAACTTAATAACTTATATCTCTGATCATGTTTTTCTCATTTTACCCTCATTATTTTATTTTAATTAAAAAAATAAAATATTAATTAAAAATTGTTCAATCACTAATTCTACTAAATACTTCAAAGTTTGTAAATTAATGTATTTGAAGTATTCATCATCAATTAATTTACAAACTTATTTATTATTCATCATCAATTAATTTGTCTGTTATTCGCCATAAACTCACCTATCATTTACTGTAATTTATATGTCATCCGCTGCTTTTTCCGAAATCGATGAAGCACAAACAAATGTAATATTTTCAACTGTTAGATTTCCCATCTTAATTCTAATCACAACTTGCATGTTCTCTTAATTTCCCGTCTACATCTTTTTATCAAGTCATTATTACTAATTAGTTTTGATATTGCATATAACCACAATTTGGTTTCAGTGATGAAAAGTCCTTGTCATACCTGACTGTACAAGATTTGTGAAACCTAAATTTAATTATATTGATGTAATCATGTAATTTTGGATTATTCGAAAGACGCACAACAATTTTTTTTTAACTCAAACGAGTTTCATATTGAGTCGACGGTAGATCAAAATAAAATTCAAGTGAGGTGATGGTTTAAAGTTAAGTCTAAGTGTTTTGATTATCCTTTATTTTCATGGTGGATTAATCCATTAAGATGTCTTGACCTAATGTGGATAATTCCTTAGTCGACACTACATTATTTCAAAACAAAGGTGAGCTCGTAAAAAAATGCGTTTAGAGTAGGTACATGTACTCGCAACAACAAAGATGAGTTCGTCCGGGCAAAATCAATATATAAGCAAGTTCATTTATCCCCTACAGTCTTTTGAAAGCTCTAAATTGATTGTATGAGGAAGATTTTCAAGGAGTCACCATCAAATTTGTTGAACACATAACTAGTATGTTCCATTTTTTATTTTTGTATTTATTTGTCCAAATCAATTGTTGTCCAACAAAGTTGCATTGAAATTGATAGGTGGGACATAACATTTCTCTAATACATCAAACATATGACCCTTTCTTTTGGCTTTGATTGAATAGACCTAACATTGCTTGTGCCCACTTCCTTCTGAATATACTCCAATCAATCAATCAATGAATCTATTTATTTTGTTCTGAGCATATCATAATATATAGCTGGATTTCTGTATTCTGACAAACATATGGCCTGAAATCATACAATACCATAATGTTAATTAGTACTCTCACTCAAGTTACTATCACAAAGGTTTTAAATCACGGTTGTGGCCGCGTCACATGAGCAGCATTGATATTTTTGTTTTATTACAATCGCAGAAATGTTAAAAACCTTGATGTCTTAGCCAGAATTGTAGATATTTATTAACTTGTAAAGCAAGGAATTGATTTACCTGCATTGCAAATGCCAAATGTAACAGTGTTGCCTCGGCCCAAGGTCTCCCTATAAATTGAAGACCGATAGGTAAACCCAATTTATCATATCCAACCTGTGTTATGAAGAATGATAGAGCTGAGATCTTTTATAAAAATGATTACTGTTTAAGATTAAAAGAAGAATATAATCGGTTATACCGGAACAGTCACAGCAGGAAGTCCCAGGAAGTTTCCTGCTATGGAATACCGAATAAGTGCAGCTGAAATAATGGCGACAAACCAATCAGATTTTATGTTACCAACATTTTCATAAGTAGCATGCACAACTTAGAGTAAAAAAGTTTTACACGTGCATTCAATCATATTTTTTCATTATACTATTTGTTTAGTGCATATAAATTAAATCGAATCTATATACCTCCGTTGACATAGTCAAGTTCACCGGTCTTCAACGCATCACTTTGAATTGGGTATGCAGTGACACTGTCATATGTATTAAGCATACCAAGAAAATAAAATTGCTAGATGTTAAAAAAAAATTATGTGTTAAGTTTGAGAAAATGGAACAAACCCTGTTGTTGGTGACACAATGACATCCGCCTCGGAAAATATTTTCCTGTGAAACTGCAACTGGCGGTTCCTGTGATCATAAAATGTTTAAGGTTTAAAAATAATAGAAATCACTTTATGTTTTTAACATCACTTAATAAGAAACTTAAGTCATAAGTTACCTAATTTTCTGAGCTTTAATATACTCCATGCTGCTGAAAGCACCATAGATCTTAAGTGCTACCCTTGCATCCCATCCAAATTCTGCTAAATTTCTTCAGTAGTAATTTAGTAATGTCAGTATTCATAACTTCTGTCACTCTTGAGGAAAATAAAGAATAATTTGAAGGGTTTAAAATGTCATACTTATCTCGAAAAGAATCAAGTGAAGTGTGACACTCTGCTCCAATTGTTGAATAATGCGCCAGGCGCATCACTTCTATTTCTGGTATTGTGACGTCTACTATCTTGTTTATTTAAAAAAAAAAATGCCGCGTTAGTAAGTAATCACTTTACTCAATGAAAGGTCTATTGATTTTCTCATTACTAGAAGCTGTTTTGTGAATTTCTTCCAAATTCACATCAAATAGTCTAACAGTCTTATAGTCTGTTTGAATCGGCTTATTTGAGTTTATGGAAACAATTTATAACATGTCGATTAGTTGTTTTCAGCTTATTTTCATAAGCTCTCCATGATAGCTTATGAAAACAGCTTATAGCTTATACAAAAGTAGCTTGACTTTATTTTATTTTTTGTTTTAGAAATAACACATACAATAAGCATTTATGGTATAAGCACTTCATTAAGTTGCTTATCCATACACAAGGCTATATGTTAATTAAGACAACATTTAAAAGCTATTTTTGGGCTATATTTTCAATGTACCTTCCAACCATAACGACCCTGGAGCTTCTTCAAAGCATGTGAGCAGCATATTCGGACATCATCACTGCAATCATCAAACCACTAATTTATGAAATTAGTGGTTAAAGGACATAACTAATGTCAGATATGAATGAATAACCAATCAATATATTCAAGCTCAAATCATGAAAAATGTATTTCTGACCTTGCCATACTTTGCCAACTTGATGTCAGATATGGACTTTGTTAAGGGCAGTCTTGGAAGATTTATCTTGGCCTAAGGTATCGATCAAAATATTTTCATCAATTTATCAGTTAAGACCAATTTGTTGAACTTCACAAGCAATGTGGTATTTGAAACAAATAAGTCATTTATGAACTTGAATCAGTGATCAAAATCACTTGGAATTTGAAAAGAAGAAGTTCTTACCGGCATACTAGAGGGCTGATGTGATGGAATTTCGCCGCTGATAGCTGCATAACTGTAAATATTGAAATATTATAAACTTTAAAGCCAATGTTACAACTTACTAGAAGAAAAAATAGTGTAGGAGGGACTTGTACTAACGTGATCAACGAGTCCTCGACCGTGCCTGCTAGTATTCCCACCATCCCAACTGTCCAGTTTAGGGGAATAACTCTGGATGTAACAAAAAATAATTCTTCTAAATCATTACAATTCACAATAATCCTCTCTCATAATATTCCAACATGACAAAACAAAATCGAATACTCACCCGTCATGAGGTATACGACCGAAAGTAGGTTTCAGACCAACTACACCACAGAGTGCTGCAGGCATCCTCACAGAACCTGATTGATTGTGATTTATTGACAGTATAAAACCGTATCCAAATTAAACTAAACAATAGATATGTGAAATGCTTATAAGTAATAATGGATGATGAGTAATTAGCTTATCTTTTTCATCTACAAATATATAAAAAAATACCTCCCCCGTCGACACCAAGGGCAACCGGACACAACCCTGCCGATACCACTGCAGCAGATCCACTAGAAGAACCTCCTGCAATCCTACTGGCATCATATGGATTTCTAGCAGCCCTGTGGAGTGTAAATAAACAGCCAATCTCTTGTCATCAACTGATACAATACAAATTCATTAATATATTGCTCAGCAGACCCGAAAAATGTAACAAAATGAAGTATAACACAAGGTTTCTTACCCATAATGTGGATTTATACCACTAGTTCCAGCACCAAGTTCATGCATATTAGTCTTCCCAACAAGCATGGCGCCACATAATCTTAAACGCTTAACGCAGCAAGCATCGTCCGTAAAAGGCCTTTGTTTGTGCAACCACTTTGTACCTCCTAGAAGACACCATTTAAAGATGCTTAAGGTGAATAATGAAATCAGCAGCTAAAACATTTCGAATTATGATTGACATAGCACTACCTGTAGTAGGGTATGGCAAACAATCTATTTCATCTTTGATAGCAACAGGAACTCCATCCAACACAGAGATAGGTTCCCCTACAAAAACAACATACACCAAATGAGTATAAAAAACAATCTATTTCATTTTGAATTGGCATATGAATTGGCTTCTATTAAGTACCTTTCTGATACCGAATAGTCGATTCATTTGCTTGTCTAAGTATATCTTCAACATTGTAGTTTATAAAGAATCCCATTTGAAGTCGAGGTTTCGAAGATTCATCAACAGCAGCTATAAATCTTTCTGCAACCTGTTCAAATGACGAAAGCAAAATAATCACTAAGATTCATCAACATTATGTTTATGCAAACTTGTATTAATGACTAATAGTTAACACACAATAATGATAGGTTTATGACATGATGAAAAAATATCTAAGAGATGAAATTTGAAATAGTAATAGTACCATGTTTGGTGTTATGACTCCTGAGCTATAAGCATTGAAATAGTCCATTATGGTCCACCGATTCGATGAAGGCTTTGTTCCATTAATTGGTTTATCATAAGTTGTAGGTAAACAATTAATTGCAACTTGAACTTTCTCTTGTGGAGTTAAATCAAAATCCAAGCATTTAACTTCTTGTTCTTTGTGATCTGCATAGACACATTGAACACAAAAATTAACTCTTATTTATGATAATTGCAAGTATCCTGCAAGAAAAATAATATCAATATTCATCATATTATATTTTTCAGTGAATTTTTTAGTACCAGTTGAAAATAACAAACCTTCAAAATCATGTAAAGGAACATATAATGGTGGTTCTTCTAAATCTGCATTTGTAACATGCTGCAGATTTTTTTAAAATATAAAAAATTGCTCAGAACTTGGAAAATGAAAATGTAATTAAGTTATAGAAATAGATGAAAAGTGTTACTATAAGCTGAAGATGAAGTTCTTTTTGAATCAAAACAGAATTTCATGAAAATAGTATGCAAGTAACTATGAACCAAAAACATACCTTATGAATAAGATTATTTCCTTTCAATATATATAATAGTAAAGCTCCAAATATTCGACTCTCCAATAGCCAAGTTACAATCTTCACCACAATTCCAGTCATCCTTGGAGCTATAATTCAAATGATGAATTATCATGATCATGATTGTTAACCATTAAAAAAATTTAACACTCAAAGATTTTGATAATTCAAGACTTAATAAAGCGGATAATTGCTCATCTCCTCCCGTGTTGCTCAGAATCCCCTCAATCTCACCGGAAGATATCCTACTAAAAGATATCCTCCGGTAGTGTATTTTGTCTGTTTGAGCAACGCCGAGAAAAAGACCAATAAACTTATACTTCATACTGAATTAGCAGAGTTGTAAGGTAATACAAATAAGGAAATGAAAAAATCATAACAAACTTTCCATAAAAAAACAAACCATATCAATACTTACATGTCAAACTCAAATCAATAGTTTTTACAAAATTAGAAAAACTATAGAGAAATAGTAATTAAAAAAAAACAATATAGATTATGAACCTTTGACATTAGCTTGAAGATAAAATTCATTGCTATCAGGGCCTAAATTGATATCCTTAACAGGCTTGTAAACAACACGGTTACTTTTGAACAAACCCATTACTCTAAGGAAGTATTTGGTTTTGGTTTTTGAAAATGTATAGAAAAATGTAAATATCAACAAAATAAATTGCGTAATATAGGAAGAAAGATTTGGCGGTGATGGCAAGTAGAACTAATACATTAATTCAATGTATGTACATATATATTCTTAGTTTTAATATTCATGATTTGGATTTGGCATATGATAACTACTAGAAAATATGTCATTTTCATTTTAACAGTGACAAATTTGAATTGAAAAAAAAAACACTTAGTTCAGCATTATATTCCTCCTGCTATTCTTGTTCCTGCTATATATATATATATATATATAAGTCCAAAATGTTTTTGTCATCATGCTGAAAATTTCAGCCAGCTCATTTTTGTGGTACTTTCTGAAAATCAAGTCCCCACAAACAACCACGAGGTTCATTTAATTTGTTTCTAAACATAGGATTTGTTTGATTAAAGGAAATTAATGAACTAATTTTATTTTCAGTTTTAGACTTATTTAGAAAAATATAGTTTCATTTTAATTTAATTGTTTATTTTTAAGATTTTGAATAGAAAATATTGAAAATGAATTGCTCCAGGTGATAAGGGTCTTGTTTCCTTTAAGCATGTGGTCATGCGTATCGAAAAAATTCAGTTGGAAGGGCAGAACTCACTTTATGTGCCCCACAGGTTTCGCGGCAGATATTAGTCATCGCTGACGGTGGTGGAAACTTCCTACAAATATCATAGTAAAAAAAAAAACTGAAAATGAAGTTTTATTGTTTACACTTTGGTATATACTAGTACAAATTACAAATTTGAAAAGAAAATTATTATTAAAAATTAAAGGTGAAAAATGATTAAGACGAGATATTTTTGTCCAAATGAGGCCATTGCATAATGATCTATTTACATTACTGTATTAAATATTTTAGTGGTCCATTGAAGAAGTTGTTACTATATGATGTTTATGGGGTTCACTGCAATAAACAAGATCTATAGTGTTAAGGAATTCGGTCATTTAATGCCTAGCCATAGCTTCTATAAAAGTTTTAAATTAGTGATAAGTTTTATTGCAACTAAGTTTATCTAGTAGGAAACCAAGAAATTGAGTTCAACTTATTAATGAATTCCTGTTAGAACAGATTGTTTAGGAGAATTTGTGTTCAATTTCTAACGAAAATAATTATTGGTAAGATTTTACTTACTTCACGGTTGAATTATGAATTACCGGAGCCCTACCAATGAGAACCATACAGTTAATACCAATAAAAATTTATCAAATAGGTTCAAGTGGTTAATGACCTCTCAAAAAATAAATCGTTCGAGACAACTCATATTCGTAGAAATAATTGTTAACCAAACTATACTTATGCCATTGTTCAACTATAAATTGCAATAAATCTCTTTTTTATGTAAACTAGAGTACCAATGCCAAGAAAACAAAAGAAAATTCTCCTCTACTAATATAGTAGTGGAACCATCTCCTAAGTCGTGTAAATTAAGTAATAGAAAACTTTGAATTTGTAGGACCTATAAATTATTATTAGTGAAGTTGATGTTCGTAACTTCTAAAATTGACCTTTGGTGGAGAAGATTTTCATAAGTGGTCTACCTTGAAATTAATATTAAAAATTATTAAAAAATTTACAATCGACGATACTTCTTAGAAATAATAACTCATGACCCTTATCGTTTTTATGGGTAAGATGGCAGTTTAATTGGCGTCATTTCAATACATCAAACATATTTATTTTCTCTTATTTTTATTGAAACATAATATTTTACTAAATTAATATCTCAATTGTAAAAATAAAGATGACTAATAACATTTATTTCCAACAAACTTAGCCGTTTTTGAACATTTTTCAAGTAGAGTTAGGATGTGGTCCATGTTAGATTTGAATTTGCCTTGAAATTTGATATGATGATGGTGAGGTGATAGACAAAGTCAATATGGCTAAGAAATTGTTAGAAACAAAAAAGTTCCAGAATGTAAGGACATATATATTATTAATTTTAGGTCCATACATATATTATATATTAATTAAATTTATATCAGGTTTTGGTAAGATTATTTACACAAATTAAAGCATGCAAGCTTCGTGGTTAGGAAAGAAATTTTACCAGGTCAAGATGTATAATTTGTTTGCTATAATGATCATCACAAGCTTCCACTTTATCTGCAGTTGTTATACCAAACTAGTCAAGTAGAATTGAAGTAAATCATCATATATATTATTAGGTAATAGGTTCAGAATTCAAGCTCGTGACAAGATCCATTAAGTTCAGATCATGTCATATCATATGCATGCATGTGTTTGTTTGTTTAATTATTAGTAAAAAGTTTTATTTTAATTACAAAATTATTGCCAAGATTACTCACCAATTTGGAAGTAATTAAAACTTACAAAATGATCTAATAAAAAGTTTAATTATGATGATGTGATATATGCTTGGCATGTCATGCAAACAAGTACAACTAACATGTAGAGTATAGAGTATATCATACATTGATGTAAATGTACAACAACGAATATTAAATATAAGATAGGATATGACAGTTGGGAAAATAATGATGATATGATAATAATCAAATAAGGAAAAAAAATAGCTTAGAGGAAGGAAAGGGTAATGGGAAATAAATAGAGCCGGCCTAAGGATGGCAAGTGAAAGCAGCCGATTTAGCTTTCGCATTTTTTTACCTTAAGCTTTTATCTCAGTTGGTAGTACATTATATTAGTACTTTAATTTAATTAGTTAATCTAAATCTTAATCCTTAATTTTAATATTAATTAACTTTCCTAATTAAATACTAATAATTCTTATGATGTGCTAAATTATTTGACCGCCTCCTCTAAACTCACACGTCTGAACCGATCACCGTTACATCTTTTACTCCTTCCATAATTCCATTGATACAAGAAGCATGTCTTCAATGGCAAAGAATTTCTTAACAGCATCATATTACAAGTGAATGGAATGTTCGTTTTAATCTATAGTATGATTTATTTCCAATTACCCTACCTCTTTTACTTTGATGATAAATCTCATTCTCCTACCTCTAATTTCTTATGTTGTTACTTTTTAAAGGGTCTCACATCAAATTTCACTTTAGAGATTTTTTTCCCACCTTATTTATTTTCTCACGCGTCCTATGAATTTACAAAAATATATTTGTGCGCTACTTAGGTAGTAGATACACCCAAAAACACCTTACCATATTTTTTTTTATAACATCTACTACTTAAGTTGCGGACAACATTTTTAAAAAAAAATCAGTTTTATAACGTCGGCTACTTAAGTAACGGAAGGATAAAAATGAAAACGCATAGGGCATACGAGAGGCAGGTAGGACGGCAAAAAAAAAATCTCTTCACTTTATGCCTCTAGATTTGTTGGGCCTACCCTAGATAAAAGAAATAAGTACTTGACATTTGATTTTGTTTGACATTCTCAAATAGATCTATGAGATTATTATATTTCAAATAAGTCATTGAATCTATTAAACTATCGAATTAGGTCTCAACATTTTAACTATTTACTATCAAATTAATCTTTAAACTTACCACTTATTATTAATTTAGTCTCTAAATTACTATCGAATTTGCTTCAAAAAATAAGGTGTACATGTTTTTCACTTAAGAATTTATTTTTAATCAGTTACTATCGATTAGACTTTTATATTTAACTTATTATCAACTTAGCCATTAAAGTAAAATAGTGTTAGCCAATAGAGTTTGACAAAAATACCGATGTCAGTAACATTTTGACAGTGACTATACAAAGTCACAAACAATTGGTGGTAATTTTATTTGTTTTGCATTTGGGATTTTTATTTATTTTTTGAATCGAACTCGGATTCTTTCAAAACAATCTGTTTTAGAGAGAACTTATTAATCACTCAAGTTCAATGTATTGATATTTTGCATTTGGAATTTGATCAATACAAATGAGAGTGAAGACTTAATTGAGCTCACATCTCAACTTTTTTGTGTGGATGAAAACTGAAAACTGTATTGGATCAGAAGAAGGGATGTGTCCTTGATTTGATTTTATAACTATGTGGCTGCATTTAATTACCTGCTTAATTTGTAATGAGTGAGAAATGGGGGTTGCATTATGTTAGATCTTTCTAGTTTCGTAAGCATGTGATTGTGTTAACTTCCTCAACAACCCTGTGAGGCAGACTTGCGTAGATTTCGCCTGCAGAAGTTATAGTACACTTTCCATTAATAAAAGAAGGCTTATGGTAAGCAATAAGCAATGCATGATTTATACTCCCATTTATTAGTTTCCAAAATATATTCAAATTAAAACCAATAAAATGAATTCGATTTTATAACCAATAAGTCAAAAGCAAGTTTAGTGTTTAAAATGTAACCAATAAGAATGAACAAGCACATGATCAATTTGACAAGCTATGAATGAACAAGAAAACATAAAACAAGCAAAGAGAAAATACAAACTAGAGAAAACTTATTGAGAACTAAAATTGAAAAAACAGCCAAACAAAGTAACTTAAACAAATCTACCAACCACTTGAGAACACACAAAAGCACGCACCACCCACATGCTGATGGCTAAGCTGGAGGGAGCAACATCCAAAACAATCAGAGCACAAGAGGATGAAGCTAAACAACAGACCCCCACCAGCAAGATTATAAGCATTTACTCCTAGCATACCAAGCACAAGGGTTGCCACACCAACCAGACAAGGGCAAAGAAATAACATAAGATTACCTCTAAATAAACTCCGGACAAGGTTATCAAGGAAAAGATCTGGGGTTTTAGGACCAGCTAATTAGTGGAGGTGCTGATTCAGGTGAGGCCTACAAAAAATTGGTAGAGGGGTGCTGTAGAAGAGGCGGTCAAGGAGGAGAGATACATACCTAGCAGTGAAAACGGCAAAGACAACACTCAATCCCCCCATGACTTGGATCCCAAAATAAAGATTCTGGAGGATAAAATAATGTTGCTAAACTGCCTATTGGCATTTTCATTGTTTTCAGATTTTTTTTGGATACGATGGAAATGCCTTATTTCCATAAATGCATTATCCGTAGCTAGCACTTCAAAAGTCTTACATCTTATTAACAAGTTAAAATGAACACGTATTTTAGAAAATGACAATAGAGAACTTTTTCACAAAGTAAACGAGACCTAACTTTCTTCCTAAGTTGAGAGACAATGGTTGGGCTCCATAAATTGCCAGATATTTGAACCTAGAATGGTCCACTGATACAATATGTTAACAAAATCGATCATAAAAATTGATAGCCATAGATGAGGGCTAACATTTAAATTGAATAATCGGTGCACTTAATCTCGTAGTTGGATCTATATGATACCCATCTTACACAGTTATTTGTGACACCCGGAACAAGGCCATAACATTTAAATGGTAATGTACTATAATATCTACATAAAACTGCTAGGCCGTGCTATATACATCAATCTGAATGAGCTGTGGAGTCTGAAAGGACCTTGGATAAGGTACTTTGTAGCAATGACACTGAATCAATAGCAGACTTTGTAAACCAGCTGATCCCCACTTTAAGCCTATGCTCATCTGTTGGTAACCTCATCAAATAAGCTATCTTCCTAGCTGCAAAAAAAGAAGAGAAAGTTCAAACCTATGTTTCTTCTTATTCTATGTTTTTAATAGGCTACCAGCATAATGAAGAATAGCGTATAAGGCCAACATACCAGTATGGCCAATTGGACCTTCTAAAGTTAACCCCTCAACAAAACTCGGAGAAATAGCAGCATCATATCTTCCCAAAACCATCATCTCACCTAGGTTCTGAAACCTAGCACCCAGATTAAGAATAAATAGTGTTAGGTGTACATTACAAAACAATTAAACAAATTTATTAGCAAATAACAAACTTCTCCGAGACTGATATTTCCCTGGAGACCACCACGACGGGACTTGTATAGCACCAGAATAGTTTTTTCCTCTTTTATTAGCAAATAATAAACTTCTAAATGGAATAGTACCTAAATGGCAAAAGCGGACGCCCATTGATTGCAGCCCAGAGATTCCAACCAGTAAAGTCTGCTTGTTGAAATGCAACCTGCAAGATAAAGGAAAACAGTTGGCAAATAAAGATGATAGTATTGTCAAAAAAATATATACATTTCATAATACCATTAGATACAATGTCAATAAAATTATACCTGTGCAGTGGCTGGAAGGATCCTTCCATTTGAATCCCTTAATGCCGAAGAGTCACCAAGAGCAAATATCCGTGGGTGACCCTTAACACGAAGAGTTTCATCTGTTTCCACCTGTCCCCTGGCATTAAGTGGAATTACAAATGGTACATCTGAATATTCCAGATGAGGAAGCGGGGGTTTGGATCCAACAGTCCACAATACCAGATCTGCTTCAATGACTTTACTCTGTACTCCCCTTTCAGCAGGTTGCAGCTCCAATATATACTTTTCAAAACCAGGCACTGTTTCAATGCGATTTTCATCTACTCCTGTCAGTGTATTTGAAGACTCCGATTCACGGGCCCTCCGAATACAGTTGACAAAATAACCCAATAAAAGTTCAACCTTCCTAGACGAAAGAACCTAACATCCACAATATAATATTTCCTTTCAGAAATCATAACATTGCTTGCAATAATATTGGTAATGGAATTTAAGGACTTAAATTTAATTGTATGAAAATAATACTGCTGCCATAGTTTAAGAAAAAGGATAATAGCATGCTGGAGAAGCATTAACTACAAAAACGAGAATTACAGGTGATGTTTTCGAAAACATTCAATATTCTAATTTCATCGTGGGGCACTGATGTAGCATTCATTTATAGCTAATCCTAGGCTTAAGTTATTCACAGATCGATTTGAAATGTATTTGTTAGAGAATAGGAACTATTTAAGCTATATAGAAGAAATTTTGTATTTCAAACTGCTCATAATTGATTTCTACCGAATATTTTACTATATAATTAGGTTAAATTACTGTTTAGGATTTTTTAGTGAAATTCATCTAGATCCTACCGTTTAAATTATATAATTGAACCATATAGTTTAAAAACCTTAAATAAGACTGGATCCCCGTAGTGCTAAATAAAATGGTGAACATGGAGACCGTATTAATTCAAAACTATAATGACCCAAATACAAATTTCAAATTACAATACCAGAACATACAAAGTAATTACTCAAATAAATTATCAAGTCTTTCTAAGAGGACTAAACCAATTTTTCTTGGGCATCATTAAGCAAGCTTAAGCAAGGATCATCTTGTCTCGACATATAATTGGGTTACATTTGTTCAACCCAAACAATGAACAATCGCATTATAAATTGAGCACTTAGTTTTTGGTTTTAGAGTCACTAAAGCGTTTAAATTTGTATTATATTTAACATCTTCAAACATAAAGCTGTAGTGTAGCCTCTAAATATCTGACTTCACTCAATTACCTGTTATTAACGAAATACTCCCCCCAGTCTCATATATAAGCAAAAATTAACTTTCAGGACTCATTGAAAAAGTGATGTATCTAGTCTATAATATAAACTAGATACATCATATTTTCAATAAATCTAAAAGGTTGGTTTTTGCTTATATATGAAACCGGAGGTAGTATAAAAGAAAATTTTAAAGAGAACAGTATATCTCATTGCCATGCCATAGAGAGAAGTGCAAAGCAGCAATGCGTGGACCATCACCCAGTTGCCCACGGCTGTACAAAATAGATTTCAAGTTCCAGTAAGCATTAAATTTAAACTCTAAACAACTTACTTTCAGTGCAGCTTCCCTATTTCCAGGTGGAGCAGTTGGGCAGATCGTTGTTTCAACATTAATTGCTCTCACAATTCCTCTATTATGTAATCGCTCTGCTACTGTTGCAGCTAATTCAACCCCAGAGTATCCGCAACCAACAATAGCCACACTAATTTGGCGGTCCTTACCAAAGGTCTTTCTCTCTAATATTTTTAATCTATTGTTAACTTTCTGCAACGAGAAACCAGCAGGTGAAATCAATAAAAATATAAAGATTGCATATTAGCCCTGAGATGTTAAATAATTGACCCATCCTTCATTGCACTTACACGTGCATCCTCTAGAGTTGAGAAAGGAATTGCGAACTCTACCGCTCCTGGTACAATATCCAGTTTAGATTCAGCTCCCAAAGCAAGAACCAGCCTGGCTGTCCGGCACGAAGAAATGAAAAAAGTTCAAATCAACAGAAACTATACTGGTACAATTCTATATACTATCCACAGCCAGTGCACTTCATTTAACAAAAGAAAAATTCATGGGTCATTTTCCTTTTACAGATAATTTAGATAGCCAAAGAAACATTTCAGTCCTACACAGTAGGATCTTGCCCATAAATCCTAATCATTACTATAAGAATAAACTTAACAGCATGGTCAAAGGAGGTAGCTCATTTTTATAAATTGAAGAACCTAGGTCAATAAGCAGAACACCGATCAGGAGAAAAACATATCATCTTAGGCAGCAAATAAAACATAATTGATGCCAGGATACCCTGAGGTACTTAAATAGTTCATATTGTACCAGTCATATTCAATATGAAGGCCACTTTCAAGATGAACAGTTCCTCCGCAAGTAGATGCATTGGGTCCATTCACTCCCGCATGATCAGAGGGGTGCAAAACTTTTACTCTGTCTTTCAAAAACCTCACGCCAGTGCTTGCCAGCAAATCCGAGAAGTAGGGAGCTATTTCCCATTCATCCACTTCTGTATGCCATAATGTAATTCTGCTTAAACATATTTGAATCAAAGAAAACTGCAGTTGTTGCATAAATATAATACTTCATACCACCAGATAGAAGCTCGTATAACATAGGCTTGAAAACAAATCGTTCAGACTGATCGACAAGAGCAATCTGTTCCATATAAAATAAAGAACTCATTTATTCAAAACAGCCCCAAAAAGCAAAAAAGTGCAACAATTAAGTCAAAGTACATGGATAATATAAGATAGTATAATAATGATAGTTGTACAATCAACTTCCAAGAGAAGAACAAAACATACGGGGCAGCTTATCATGTGAGTTAGCCTCTATTTGGATAAACATCTCAATATAGCATAAGCGTTAATCATATAAGTGATATGTATAAACTACTTCCATAACAAAAGATCAAATAAAGTTAAACTATCTTCATATATGCTATAAGTTGTTTTCATAAGTTTTGGAGGCTTATTTGAGCTTATCTAATAGCATAAGTTTCATGAGACTATTTGGGAGAACTTATTAAAACGCTTATGATATTTTTCATATGCTTTTTTTTTTTTCAACTTATTTTCACAAGTCCTCCAAGATAGCTTATGAAAATAGCTAAAACGATTTAATTCAATTTTATCTTTTGCTATAAACATAGCCTATGTAAGTTTATACATATCATAAGTTCTTTCAAACAGTCTCACAAGTGTTTGTGTTTATTCCTATCACGGATTTTGCATCAACTTCCACACACATGAAAGAACTATTGAATTTGAATGTTAAAATAGCTACCTGCGGCTTTTTGTCGTCGGGCCATTGGAGTGATTCCAACCTTAAAGCAGTATATAAACCACCAAATCCACCACCTAATATACACACTCTAGGCTTCTGCAATCGATTAATCAAAGAATAAACATACAATCAGTCAATTACAAAGAAATTAGCAAAATCTATTCAAATTCAAAATAAAAAAGCTATGAAACCTTGTTATCAGGCCACACAAAATTCGTGTGCGCCTTTACAGTTTCGGATATCTCATCCACAACTGCTCCATTGCCGCCATTTTTGGCCGAAGCGAAAAACCGCGACTGTAACCGTTTTCTGTTAGAGTTTGCAAATAAGGAAGGATTAGTTCCCCTGGTTCTCCAAGTAGTCGGAAATAGCGTACTCCATTGTTTCGCTCCGCCTGATTTGGAAAAAAAATTGAGAATCGGGTGGTGTGGAATTGACAGTAAAATAGCGATAATTTGATTTGATAGAAGAGAAAGAGAGAAGAGAGCGTACTACGGTGAAAAGCAACGGCGGCGTGTGTGACTGATGTGGTGAAAGCAATGTGTGACATTTGTGAAGCGAATTTGAGAATCAAGGTTTGTTGTATGAAGCTAGGATTTGTTTTATTGTTGAAGTATAGAAGAAACGAAGAAGAAGAAGTAGTTAGTTATTGTGGTATCACGTGGATGGATGTTCTGCATCCACGGTTTCTGCCTCTTCTCAACTCAATAGTCATAGTTATATGGATCATTCGATCTTAATCATAATCAGACAGTTAGATCTTCCCCGACTATATGACTGTGTTTGATCTACTAAAAAATAGGGGACTGGACATGACAACTTTTATTGTATCATATTTGATTCAGAAATTGTTTATGGTACTGGACAAATAGGCAGTACGGGATAGGACAAAAACAAGAATTTTTGTCCCCTAAACCACAGTACAACTTTTTGTCAACGGTACAACTATAAAAAATACGAAAATATCCATTTTATTTTCGAATATAAAAAACATTATCTCTCTATCTCTCTCCAATGCATTTTTGTTCTGTCCTGTATTATTTTGTTATGTCTTGTACTGTATTGTTCTGTCATGTCCAGTATATGTTTTTGCAAATTAAACACACAGGAATTGAGGCTAAGAAAGAAGGCGTATGTGGTAAAAGATTTGTCTTCATACAACAATATACAGTTGATTATGTGAGAAAATTGATTGTGAAATATATATTCCAACATGTGAGACTCGTGTGAGAAAATTGATTATGGAATATATATTTCAACCATCCTTAAGTGATTGTCTCATTGCAAATGATACAGCTAATAAAAAATGTATATATTGTAACTTGAAAGGAATTTTTGCATAAGAAGGTATCAATGACAATTGAGGTATAAAAATCTTATCACCAATATTGTTTTTGCATAAGGTATCAATATCATATTTTTGCCCATTTTGTAACCAACAATCAAATTTCGTTGCAAAGGCCAACAAGATTGATCAAGCTTTTGCAACAACATAAATGGCACACCAACTTTTAACTTTATCATATAATTTGTAAGTCCCGATGATGTAATGGTGTTCGAGAATTCACGAGTGTGAACATCGTCAACAATATTTGAGTTCGTTGAATATGGAGAATCAAAACTCAAATATGTCACTTCTTTCCCATAAATCAACAATAACATGTTATTTATTGAGCTCATCAACAACTAAATTCCAAGGAGTTAGTATTATCTTGAAGGCATGAGTTTAAAGGGAATTAGGGTTAATATTTGTTGGGGTTGATTGTCAAGTCTCACATTATATTGTCCAGACTCTTAAATAAATAAGGAGGTTAAAAATTAGCTATTGAAGAAGTCTCGCATTGCTTAATGTGGTGAAGCAAGGGGGGCCAAGACTATATATTAGACCTAGATTCTCTGTTTTTAAATGCACTAGTCAGTAACACTTTAAGTTTATATCTAACTTAGTTTAAATATTTGCTTCGTCAGAGTTTATGTGAGAGAAGTCTATGTGTTGTAAAAAAAATCACATAGTAATAATTATCTAGTTGTCAGAGTTTATTTTTCTTCTTCAGCTCTATTATTTCCTAACATTTAGGTCTTGGAGCTTATCTAAGATTTGGAATTAAGGTTTAAAATTTTAGTTTAAATATACATTTTTGGTTTAAAAAAAAGTTCATTTAGAGACTTAACTTATGTTGAAAGTTCAATTTTATTCTTCAATTCATGTATAAAATTATGTTCCCTGAAGTCAAACCAAATTAATTACAAAATAAAATAATTTTATAATTAGAAGACACATCAAATCCTTGACTACACTTAAAGGTGACCACCTCTAAAATGAATTAGTCCAAGTAGTAGTAAGGATCTAATCCCCTAAAATTTGCTATAACAATCACTCTATAATAGATCAAATATATCAATCATTCACTAATTTAAAAAATAAATAAATTAGAGGGAGTATGTATGTAGATGGATGTTGGACCATTGACTACGGTTAAAGATGACCACCTCTAAAATGACGGTTATCTTCAACGTAATGAAATTCAAATCCAGCTAAATGTGAAGTGAGTAACATGCCACTGCCACCGTACAACATAAAATGACGACAAACATCAAATAGTCAAAGTAGGACTCAAATACTATAAAACTAAATAAATATATATAGTAATATAGTCACTGGCGGAGCTAGCCCGAAATATTGGGGAGGGCCGTGATAAAATTGAATTTTTTATCTAATATGGTAGAAGAATTTATACCGTAAATTTTATACCCGTTAAAATATAAATCATATAATTTAATCATCGCTATGTGTGTATATGACCATTACATTCTTGAGAAATACTTTTTTTTGAAGCAATACTTTTTCTTGAGAAATACTTAGTTGAGCATAAACACAAGAAAAAATATTTAGACACACACTCACAAATGAGAAAATGTTAAAACAAAATTTATATTGTCACATCACGTAGTCATTTCTCATTTAATTTTTTTTACTTATGTAAGTGTGCTAAATAAATAAAAAATTGGTTTGTGACCAAATAAAAATTCCTCTTCATTCACTGTAGTGTGGTGGCAGTGGCTGTATATTAAAAAAAAAAAAAAAGAGCATTTTCCTTTAAAAAAATTGAAGTAAAACTTGTAGTTTAGTGGCACAAGATGTATATTAAAAAAATTGAAGTAAATTTTTTGGGATGACAACCAAAATCTATAGGTGCTTCAAAAAAAAAAAAAAAACCAAAATCTATAAAAAATGCTAACTAATATCCTCGAGTACTAATTAAGGAAACTACATATAAAAAAATTATTTTAGTATTTGTACCGTCAATATTTTCAAAGTATAAAAGAATTGTTTTCAACACAAAATTTTCCTTTTTTATTTCCTTAATTAGTGTCCAGAATACTAGTTAGCATGACTCAAATATATAATACTCAAGATATCCATAATTTATTTTAGTATATAATAACAACAAAAATATCCACAAAATATTATGAGATGCATTTCACATTGCCAACGTTTCTCTAAGTCGACATTGGACCGCTTTTAGATTTTTCTTTTTTGAGATGCACACCAATTGCTGACGTTATCTAATCAACATCGTCATTGTACTCCATTTGTATGTTTAAGTCAATAGGTCCTAGTAAGACTCATCAAGAATATCGTATGAAGCATGAAAGTTTGAAGCCTCCAAAAACATGGTTGTAATTAAGATCATTGCTACTCCACTATATTTAGGACTTTTGGTACCCACTTGCCTATCTTTGGTTTTGATTATAAAATTAAGTTTGGCATGATTGTTCTTAAATAGAATTAATTCTATCTTTAAAAGAGTATCCTCGATTTATTTATAGATTGATTGATATTTTTTAACATGTGTTTTTCTCTACCAACAATGAATTAGTCCAAGTAGTAGTAATGGTTTAAGTCCTCTTAAGCATATGGTCAAGGGTTTGATTTCTGACTCATGTGTTGCGTATGGAGAAAATTCAGTTAGAAGAGGAGAATCAAATTCGTGTATCCCACAGGTTTCCCGACGAAGATTAGTCATCGTTAATGACAGTGAAAACTTCGTACCAATATTATGGTAAACAATATATATATGTTTTTCTCTTCCTTTTGTCGAGTTACATTAGACTAAATGAAATTTGAACCTAAAATCTCATTCATGCTAAAAAAAAATTCATATGACGAAAATGTTAATGGTATTTTGGGATGAAATTTTATTTGAAATTTTTTATGTTAATATTGAAATATTTTAAAATGTTAATATTATATGAAGTATTTGTTTTATGTTATAATTTGTTATTTTTAAATTTTTAGAAAATGTGAGTATCATATGGGATGTACGAAATTCTCGCTAGTATATATTATTACATAATACAACTTGCATTGTTTGTTTGTTACCAATACTTTGAGGAAGCAAGGTTGGCACTGTGGCACATGATACCCTGCACTGGACTGGACTGGACAGATTTCTAGTTACTTCTGCCATTCATTTTTTTTTCAAGTTCTCCATATCTCATTCTTTACTATGATTATATCATTTCATCAACAATTTGAGCAAGTTGTCTTCACTCACGCACACACATACAAACCTCTTCAATAACAACTATAAAACAAGCGGCAGAAACCTTGAAACTGATAACCGCAGTAAATGTTACACTCATGACCCAACTTGCCTATAAAAACATGCAAACATTGCTATTATGCACCAAGAACAACATTGAGCTATACACTACACCACCAAAAGTGATGTCTCTGCTTCCAAACAGTTCCACTGATGGCATTAACTTTGATGGTACTGAAAACTTTCAAAAGTTTTATGAGTGTTGGATGGTTGAGCAAAACCAATATCTGAATGAACTTGTAGCAGCTAAATCAGCTCAAATTCAGCTCACAAACGACAGAATGCATGCATTGGTTGATAAGGTGATTGAGCATTATGAGCATTACTACAAGGCAAAGTCAATTTATGCAAAGAAAGATGTTTTGTCCATATTTTCACCACCATGGTTAAGCTCTTTAGAAGTAGCTTTTCTTTGGATTGGTGGATGGAGACCAAGCATGTCATTTCATTTGTTATATTCAAAATGCAGTATGCAATTTCAAGCAAGGTTGAATGACCTTATTCAAGGACAAAAAACATGTGACCTTGGGGATCTCTCGGCGTCTCAACTTGCTGAGTTCGACCATTTGCAAAAGAGGACTATTAGGGAAGAGAGGGAAATCGCTGATATGATAGCCGAGCATCAGGAGACGATGGCCGATGCTCCGATGGTGGAGTTGTCTCATGTGTTTTCTGAGATGATCAGAGGAGGAGAGAATGAGAAGAAAGAATTGGAAGAGAGGATTGAATCAGCTCTTGAACCCAAGATGGAGGGTTTGGAGAAAATTTTGCATAGAGCTGATGATTTAAGACTGAGAGCATTGCAGGGCATTGTTAATATTCTGACTCCAAAACAAGCAATTTACTTCTTGATTGCTGCTGCAGAACTTCACCTGAGGCTGCATGAGTGGGGTAAAAAGAAGGATGATGCCAAAAGAGGCCAACAAGGTATTATGGAGGGTGAAAGGCATCATAATTCCTGACAGTAACAATTTAGTGGTTTCAATCAAAGGGAGTTTGGGTTATATAGATTAGGGTACAATTATCTTTTACTACTACCATTGATTTTATGTTTATGTAATGTTCATCAAGACTAAAATGAAGAAAAATAAGGACTTCATTAAGACTAAATGAAGAAAAATAAGGACACATGTTCACTAAGGTAGTAAATCTTTAATTATATATTAAGGGGATACAATAATATTTTTTATGTAGCATGCTTTCCGTTATTTCAGCTGCAAAACTAAAATATGTTGCTGTTATTTTACATTTATTTCTCTCTATTAAGCCACAAATCAAAGATGATAAACTAATAATATTTGATTTTCGATTGATCTTTAAATCGAAACAAATATGACATAATAGACACACTAATCACACTAGAAAAAGGGACATACGGGCACGCCAGTGCCAATCTTTCAGGTAGTATGAGTAAATCAAATCAATACCAACTCTTTTTTGTTGGCGGCCATAGAAAAAGAGGTCCATCTGAAACATATCAGGATTCCTAGTTCATGTTTCAACATTGGTTCAATTTCATATTAGACCATAAAAAACCTGCTTAATTTAATTAGTCCACTCATTAGCATTTTGTACAATGGCTATACTTTTATTCATATACCATTCATAGAAAGAGGCCATTTGAGTATGCAAGCAAATGTCTTCTACTGCAAGAAGAATGCCTGGTCAATTAATCAGTTGAGACAACAAAAGTGATGTCATGGGGTAACAATATTTATTATTTCAGGGTGTTTGTGTTGATTTTGATTATAGAATAATAAATGAAATAACATGGGCAACAAGTGACATGAAGTATCCAATTTTGACTCAACAAACAGAAACCAAAGAAACCTTAAACAGAATCTTTTAAATCAAAATCTGAAAAACAGAGTCAGTATTATAGTCTGTGAAACGTGCTTGTTATACCAACTCTGTTTTCCTTGGATTGACACCCACAAAAGCTGCCAATAGAAGTGGGGAAAGCATTTTAACACATAACAATAAAAAGAACAGTTATATAAGGATATTCTTAATACACAGAACCAAGTACAGAGAACTTAAAGAAGTAGCGTTACACCATCCATTGCCAGAGCTGAGGTATCTGCACCTTAATCCTCACCATATGTGGTGTAGGTGCATCAATATAATCTACTCCACTGCTAAACAGCAACGGAATGTATACCAATCTATCGATACCAAACAATCTTGTTTCTTCAAAATCTGACTTTCACCCAAAAAAATGGTCACAGTCTCATCAAAGAGTCAGTTTCATTCAATGCCCACCAGCTAATGCATGGACATGAATGTCTGCAATTTGATGTTATAATATTAAAGCTTCCGATAAAATGAGCTACAATAATAGTTAAGTTAGAAGGAACAAAATCATAAGATAAGTTCCGCCCCACTACATTTTCCTAATGTTAATAGAAATATTCTCTAGCATAAGGTTAGGTTAGTAGGAATATTCTAGTTCTAGACTAAGGTTAGATATGTGCTTGAGCTTCTCACCAAAACGAAATCTTTGAAGCTCTATTCATTACTTACATTTATTGATAGCAAACCAAATACTCAGTGTGTGTGTGTGAGTGTACATTGTAACAGATTTTGAAAGAAAAGAGGCTGGAACACAGCATATGTTTATAATCAACCTGTTTGAATGTTTATGTCAGATTTTCTGGGGTAGCAAGCAATAGTACAAAATATTGATAACACTTTACTAAAATTGCTCATCAACATCAACTACCTTTAATAAAATTCATCAACACACAAAAGATAACATGGTATTACAAGATAACATAATAAGGACATAAAATCAAATGAAAAAGTATGCTGCAACAGCAGGAAAACATACAGCCACACCTTCATAGTATGAGTGTTAAAGACTGGAAATCTAGTTGGTGACTATTTTTTAACCATGCAGTGACGGTGATGCTTCTGCTGGTTTCCAGTCATGAATGATTGGACTAGGTTTCACTTACTTCTAAAGTTCATTAGTCTCATTATGAACAGTGCTTACTCGTTGTCATTCCCACCCCAAAACATTGTGTAGCAATATCCTGAGGATAGGGAGCAAATTCATTGCATTAAAAATACAAGATGCAACAGTAATTGTTATTGGGTTTGATAAAAGAGCATTCAGATGTATGGCATTTTAAATTCTTTCAACAAATTATTTTCATTCTTAAATTTGTGGAGCCAAGCACAAGGCAAGAGTAAAACTAATCATGACAAAATGAAAAACAATGTTCAAACAGAGAAGTCTATCTCTAAGTGCAAAAATGAGATCATCCTCGCATCATTCGTTTAGGCTTCTTTACAAAACTCAGACGAATCTGTTTCAAGCGTCTTCTCTTCCTAGCCATTTTCTCAGGCAAAGTTTCCCTCTTCTTCTCAGCCTTAACCGCCTTCTTCTTCACGAATCTCGGGTCAACAACATACTCTTTGGGAGTCATAGGCAATCCTCTACCAAGAGCTTCATTGAATAGAGCATTAGCCTTATCAATACGATTATGTGCACCCAATTTCGTCGTCAGCAAATTATAAGTCTTAACACCAGGTTCACACCCATCAGCTTTCATCATAGCAAAGACCTTCAAAGCATGATCGATCCTCTCAATGCCACACAAAATGGTAAGAAAATCAAAGTAAGCTTTCTTATCAAGAAAAGCACCAAACCCAGCAGATTTCATTCCATCAATCATTCCATCCCCTTCTTCCAACCTTGCAGCCTGATAGAGACTCTTAATCAAAACAAGAAAAGTAGTCTCATTGGGATTACATCTCCACCCTCTCATCATAGAAAACAACCCCAAGGCATCATTAGTCTTTCTAATCTTACACAAATTCGTTATCAACACATTGAAGGTCTCCACATTCCTTGGAACCCCATGTTGGTCCATTTCCACAAGCACTTTTGAAGACTCCGAATGAAGCTTAAACGGATCCTTTTGGCGACAAATTTTGCACATACAATCGAGCATGGCATTGTACGCTCTAACACCAAGCTCAAACCCTCCTCGATACATCTCCTCAGCAAGCCTCCGAGCTTCTTCAATCTTCCCATCTATACAATAACCTGCGACAAGTAAATCACACATTTCTTCATCAGGGAAAAATTCCTTTGCCAAATTCTTGGTCGTCTTCTCCGCATAACTTGCATAACCCTTCAAGCAAAGCTTCTCCACAACCACCTTAAGCGAACCACGATCACGCTTCAAACCGTAATCCTTCTCCATTCGTTCGAAAAATTGAACCGCCTGGCTCGGACGACCTGCACGAACAAGCCTGTCGATTGCTGATAGTAATGTTTTGGATCCAGCGCCGCCTCCGGTGAGGATTTTGTGCGTTGCCTTGAAGTCGTTCCGGCGACCGAAGTAATCGACGAAGTAAGACAGAGTTTCGTCGGTTTGTGTGAATTTGGGATTCGAAACGAGCCATTGATGGAACCCTAACACGTTTCTGCCAGCTTCAGGGGAGAGATTTAGGGTTTGGAGAACCAAATCGGGAGTTGGAGTAATGTGTGAGAAGCTAAGGTGCAGGCGCTCAGCGACAGCGGTGGGATCGGAGTCCGATTCTCTGAGAAGCTCCGATGAGAGTGCGCGGGCAATCGGATCCGGTTCGTCTGAGAGTTTTTCGGTTGTGGAAACGGATTCTGATGAGAAGTGTTTGGTTTGGAATAGTGAATGTGGAGTGAATAGGGTTGGGTTGTGGAAATGTGATGAAAAATTGGAAGCGATTTGGTGGGGGGAATGAGGAGGTGGTTGAATCGGAGATGAAGAAATGAACGATATTGAACGGAGACGGATAGATCGGAGTAAGAGTCTACGAAGTTGCAGAGACGCCATTTTTAGGGTTTTAGGAGAACGATGAAGAACCTTACAAGGAGGGTAACGTACGTGGCAACGGCTACAAAGGGCAAGTTGGATTGGACTCGGCCCATTTGATATTTGGGTTATGAGGCCCAAAAATAGGACTCTTTTTTATGTGAACATGAATTTCTTTTTGTGCACCCCACCATTCGTGCCCTCTGAATTTTCATATATCTTCCCCTCGTTTCCTAGAGTGCGAGTATGTTAGAATCAAAATTTATGAAATTCAAATTATAGGCCTTAAGCGTGTTTGATACAAAAATTGAAGAAAACATGAGTTTTTCTCAATAATTAACAACATAATCATATAAAAAAATCAATTAAACACAAACAAGGTTCATACTCTAGAATGTAACTGAACCTACTCATAGAAAAAACATGTAAAAATGTGTAAATGTGAGCAAATGTGTATAAATATATTGTTTGTTGAGTATAATCTTCACTTGCGAAGGGGTTTCAACCACAAATTCGAAGAAGAAAAATGATTTAATGAGGATTTCAAATTTTGGGTATTTTGGAGGAATTTAACGTTTTAAAGAAGTTGATAAGAACGTGGAGAAAAGTGGTGGAACTTGTGTTAGATGTAAGTGTTCACATTCTATAATGCGAACGTGTATTATGTCAATATTTTTCAAATGTCGGAGGTTATCTTTCTTTTATCAATGTTCGCATTTTGGGTGTGAAACATGTTTGATTTCTAGGGTTCGAGGGCGACATTTTTTGGAATTTTGAAAGGACGCGTGAGAAGGAATGAGGGAAGCAAAAAGAAAATCTCTCTTCTTTTCTTTTGTTGTAAACTAAGATATCTATTTAAGAGGTTACCTCTTCTAACATATGTTTTCCGATATTTACTTTCGGGATTCAACCGAGGACCAAATGATTAAGGGAACAAAATATTTATCACTTGTGTCATATGTATATGTATGATATGTTGTTAATTTTTTTTTTATGTAAATTTACTTTCCCCTTAAGCATCTTGTCTGTCTAAAATTTAAAAAACATTCGCCTATTTTACAATCAAAACTTTATTTTTTCTATCATTTTCAAATGCCACTATACATGATTTGAAACTCTTTTGTGTAACATAAAATTTAAGAATTTTTTCTTAAGTTATTTACAGATGCTCATCATTATTCTTGGAAATTAGGAATCAATACAATGCATTTTTCTTATGACAAATTGTTTGGAAGAATTCGAGTTCAATTCCCTAATAAAGTTAATTCTTAATAAAAAAAACTTTATTTCCTTTGCTATCAAATTCTGGATTACCAACTTCTTTCGGTGGAAAATAGAAGGTTAATTAAAAAAGAAAAAGTTGGGAGAAACTTAAGGGAAAATGAAATATTCCTTTTTTGACAGTGAAAAAGAAAAAGGAAAAGAAAATATTCCTCTTTGTTAAACATTTGTCTTATTGATTCTTATAGTGTTGACAGAAAAGGAAAAAGTTACATAAATGGGTGGCGCGACGAAACGGGAAAAAGGATAAGTTTTACCGTAATGGACGGATTGAGAAGAGGAGGAATACGTAATTGTAATAATAATTAACAGTAGCGGTGTGGAGTGGGTAGTAGTAGTAAGTAGTCAAGTGCGTGACGTTAGAGTGAGTAATAATCAGCAATAATACACTACAACTAGAAGCAACACAAAACCGTGTAAAACCAAAACGGAATTTAATTCTTCTTCTCCGTTATCTCTTCTCATCTCATCTCTTCTAATTCACACTAAGTAAGTAATACCTAAACTCTTCTTTAATGTCATTATTTATTTCTAATCAACTCTAATTCACCAATTGTAGCGGTTTTCCTTTTCTCATTATGAAATTCGTAAAGTTTAGTTCAAGTATGCTGTTGTGATAGTGATAGGATTTAATCTGAACTTTGTTTTGACTTTTTTTTTTAATCCATTTTAATTTAATCAATTTCCCACTCTCTTTTATTTTATATTTATTTTTAGTTGAATCTATTCCGTCAATTTTACTTTATAATAATATCTGAATTTAGGCCTTTTCATTGGATGGATTATATTAAGATGCAATTAACATTCATGCTTTAACAACAACTTAATCTGCACTGCAGTGTTACAAATTCTGTATTCTGCTGGAGAATGTTTGCAATTGCATTTGCATCTACTTTTTTGGCTTGATTAGGCCTGATATTTTTGATAGGAAGCAAAATCATGTTTTGTGCGCGCCGCTGTATTTTTGTTAATAAGCTTGCCGGTTTTTGGTTTCATAGTTTTCGATGCAGAAGGTAGCATTGTCAACCAATGGTCCAAAAATCTTGAAGTTCAAGTTGTGTATTATTTGAATCTGAAGACAGAACGGATCAGATGGCCAAGGAAAATGAGCCACCTCTGAAGAAAGAAGTTAGTGACGATAGTTCCTCGAGTGTTGAGATCGGGGATTTAGAATGTCAATCTAGATTTAGTTTGGAGAGGGAGATGGGATTGGCGAGTTGTCGTGTGTGTCAGTGTGCTGAATCTGATAAACGGGGTGATGCTGCTTTAGAATTTTTGGGTATCACCCCAGTTATAGAAAGCAAGGGGGAAGTTAAGTCTGATGATAAGGGAATTCCAAAAGATACGACTCTTAACCGAAACTTTGAAAGCAAACCTGGGATGATGGAATTTGTAGGCCCTGATGGGGAGGTTTTTGTTTGTAAGAATGATTTGGAAGTTGGTTTGTCTCATGAAGATACGTTAATTGAACTTGGTTGTTGTTGTAAAAATGATCTTGCTTTAGTACATTATGCTTGTGCGCTTAAGTGGTTTATCAACCATGGATCTACCATTTGTGAAATATGCGGACATATAGCAAAGAATATTAGAATATCTGACTTCAATAAGGTTATTGGTTCTTTAAAAGAGTACGAATCATTGAGGGAAAGAACTGTTAATGGAGTTCCTGGTCCTCCACAAGATCATCCAAGTACTGGTGTGGATCCTGATGCTGTGGCTGCTATTCGGAGGCAACGGTTAAGTGAAATTGCACAATGGTTTTGTCCTCATAATAGCAATAACTTTAACAACAATAGCAACATGGACTCAGTTTCACAGCTTGTTTCTGAGCAGCCTTTGAATATTGTTGTCGAAGAAGCTGGCCCGGTACAGAGTCCTGCAACTAAGTGGGCCGTAGAGTGTACAGGGATCTTGCTTGCTACAGGGCTGCTTACCATCACCCTTGCATGGCTTATAGCTCCTCGTGTTGGGAAGGTATGTAAAATTGAACTTGTCAATATGTTTATATGGAAGATAGTGCTTAGATGTTCTTTCTCTGGTTAAATATGCCCTTATATATGGATGCCTAGCATCTTAAATTTTTCAAACGTTCGGATAGTGATACAGGTATTGCGTTAGGCATGATGATAATCCTTCATTTTCCTACCCATTTCAACAAACTCCTTAACAAGGGTCAACTAACTCAACATTTTCCTCTATCTATGCATACCCATACCCTTAAGATTTACTATCTCAGAATTTCATTTATGTAGACTATGAAATTGTCGATTATATTGAAATTGAATGGTCAGAAGAATGTCAGATTTTGGATGCGGTGTATATTATGAAATTGTTCATTTTTATTCTTGCTACTGTAAGGCCATTTATGAATATCTAGTAAAATAGGTCTTGATTTCTGCTTTGTAACTAGCAAAAATGAGCTAGAGTAAATTGATGTCATGTCAACATAGCAATCATTAACTTACTCTAATTCTTGAATATTTATATCTTTTGGACTGGGTGAAAATCAATGAGATCACAATTATATTTTATTCCTAGTATGCTTTTCTAAGGATATTTGAATGACAGGAAAACTCGTAAACTACATGTCACTTGTTCATGCTAGGTTTTATGTCTATCAGTCAATTATGATAGGAGATTTAGATGTTGGACTTATATGTAGAGTTACTTTTCCAAGAGATACACATTTCTAGTTTTCAAAGTTTCCTTCTCGAAGAATCTCAACAAGCCTATTTGGAAGGCCACATATCAATTTTTATATTTGTGATACATGAGCAAATCTAACTTAGAAAAAACATGTCACTTGTTTCTGCGTCATTTTCCTTTCGAACAACCTTCTCTAAGCTTTGCGGAGCAGTGAATGTGATCCTCAACCCCAGAATAGTTAACAACAAAGCTTGTCACTTATAGTTATAGTTATAATGGTATTGGTAAAATTGCAAAGGATAAAATATTATGTGCGCTTCTTTGGCTATCCTTCAGTTCGTGTTGTTGGAGCATAATGCTTGTATGTTTAAGGTGCTTCTGGCCCCAGAACTAGTTTGGTGGCTCACTGAGTCATGACAACTTCAGGGGAGTTGCTGTTTGGACTGGCAAAGTGATGAAACCCTTATCGTATTTTTTATTTTATTTCTTACACTTCTTTGTACAATTATATTATATGTTTGTTTTTTTGTTGTTATTTTCTTGAAATACATGGTATTGTTTGTATTAGGTAATTGTGGTTATATGCAAAGGTATTTCCTAGAAAATTATGGCGTCGTTTGATCCATGTAGCCAGCCCCACTTAGTGGGATAAGACTTGGTTGTTGTTGTTATATGTATTGACTGCTTATTGCCATAGATTTTGGTCAGAAGCATGTGCGTAATACTAATACTGCTGCTTTATATTTGTTGTCCAGAATATTGCAAGAAGTGGTCTTCATATCCTACTTGGAGGTGTTTGTGCTTTAACAGTGGTGATTTTTTTCCGCTTCGTAAGTACTTCATGCTGTACTTTTTTAATGAAACTTGGTTCAGACTCTTCTGTTGGTGGGACTAAAAACTTGACTATGCTTTTAAAAATAATTCAATATAAAAGAAGACCGTGATTGTATGTGTTGGTTCACCGTTCAATTTAAACAAGTATGGAACTTTTGATAACTGAATGAATCATTTTCAAAATTCCAACAACAGGAACTATGAAAACAAAATACAAAAGATGCTTGATCTTAATGGCATATACAATTTGTTTTCTTTCAATTCTAGTGCCAATAAAAATCTAAGTGTTTCTCTCATGTAATTGGTTATTGCAGTTTGTGCTTACCAGAATCAAGTATGGACCTGCACGTTATTGGGCAATATTGTTTGTTTTCTGGTTTCTTGTCTTTGGAATATGGGCTTCTCGGACGCACAGTGCCCATACAACGTGATCCTTTGGTACAAAGCTTTGCCATATATGTTTAGTCCTATCTGCCCTCGGCCCTCCCCACCCCTCCCATCTGTTTTTTGGACTCTTGTTTTATTTCCTTGCCATCTTAAATTTTGTGATTATAGATATTCACTACGAAACTACTATAGTATAGAGTATATTCGGTTGATTATCATATTTGTGGACGTATAATAGCAATTATGGGTTCCTTAGCTAGATTTCAGGATGTACACACACACACTCACAAATGACTGAACATGTGTATACTCCGTAAGTACGATCTTGAATTGAAAAATATCCAGACACAATTAATTGCTAACCATTGGCCAAATGAGTAGCACTGTATTGCCAATGGAACAGCCATCATGATATTGTGATGGGGTCAGTGGATTAGAGACCAACTACAATGATAAAAATTCCATGGCATTCAATGATATCTGATATCCAACGGAAAGCAACTAAAGTGTAATTTGATAATATTTGTTTTGAACATTGATATACCAATGTACACAATGTTATATGCATATTCATATAGGCACCTGTCAAAAGTATTTGCACTTGCGTATGCTATGTCGTGGGTTTCGTGTGAATTCTATGAGCTGAATAAATCTTCAGACTGGGTTGATCCCAGCAAAGTGACAGGCAGACGAAGAGGTTCTGCCTCAAATGTTTTAGGAAAATGCAAACCAATGTGAGCTGTTTCTACTTTCTACCTTTGAGAATAATCAATTGTATCGATACAATATGATATAGATAACACTTTTTCATGTGCATAAGGAAAAAATAACTTATTCTCATGCTCCACCAAGATGATTCGGACCTGCAAATCTGCGACCTCATCATCAGATCAAAACTATGTTACAGACCAACAGAACAATGTGTAATTTTTCAATTTTTATTTATTTATAGAAAACAAGTTTTTGTTAAGGCGTAAACATATTTAAATTTAAATTTAAATTTTTAAGCCTAAAGCAAGATTTGGACCAACTTATGCTTAGGTCGGCCTGCTCCAATGTTACTCTCCCAGTTGACTTGTTCAAAAATCTGAAAATATACCTAAAAATTATTTAACCTTAAAAGAAATAAGATATTGTAATACACTTAAAATAAATAAAGAGTATATATTTTTACTTGTAGTTTTATTTTATTTTTTATTACAAAAAAATGTATTATTGTTTTTTTTTTTGTCTTAGATGAAGTGGTAATCCACTGAAATTAAACTCAAATATAATTGTGAGATCCCGGGTTCGAACCCGAATAACAAGACAGATCAGTAACTATGTCGTGGTGCCGCCACAATGCCACATACAGATTCCATTTTGACTTATATATGTAATGTAATTGTCTCTTTGTTAACATTTTCTTTATATGAGCCGTCCCACTCTATTAGTACAATAGTACTATCTTTTCTTATAGGATATTTTATTATCACACGTAACAGAATAAATTATAGCCACTCCTTTCCAATAACCCACCTTCACCAAACTATATACTTTACTTTTCCTCTCTTAACTGAAATGAAACACTCCAAATTTAGATTAAGCAACACACATTCCATATTGACTTTAAAGTAGGTGGTAAGGTTCACCTCATTCTTACCAACAACCTTAAATGCAAATTCTATGTTACATTGTTACTACTATAATTCATAGCTGAATTGAAGACAACAATTTTACCATGAAAAGCCTCTGTCTTCACCCATTGCTTGCTCCTAGGTACATCTTTTTCCTTCTTCTTTTGTTTCTTTACTTCTGTCTTTAATTCATACATAATAAAACCAATGATTATTTACCAAAATACTATAATTTCATCATAATTGGAGTGTCTTATTCTAGTTGTTCTTCATGGTTTGTAGCAGTGCCTTGGTTGATAGGAGAGCCTTTGCAAACCATTTAACCACAAAGTGCTTTCCCAAGCAACTTCGTTTCCACTCTCGCTATGTTGTTGTCTCTTCATACTCGTCGTAAACTCTCTCTATCTTTCTCTTCACATTTTGATCATGATGCTTTAATTTTACTTATTTGCATAACAATAATAGTGTTCTTTTTATGTTGTGAAAGGAGTTCTGCAACTCTATCTGCCGAATCAGAAGTAGACAAGAAGCAAGTATTCGATGGAGACGAGGCTGCTTTGCTTGTTAGAGAGCTCAGGAATAATTTTGATAGTGGCAAGACAAAGAGCTATGAATGGCGGATTTCACAATTACAGGCCATATCCAAGATGTTAGAAGAGAAAGAGAATGAAATTATTGATGCTCTTCATAAAGACGTTTCTAAACCAAGACTAGAAGCATATATAACTGAGGTCTTCAATCAATTTCCTCTTTTGTTTCTATATTTTAAGGTCTCCACAACAGCATTGCAATCTAATTGCTGCAGTTTACTGCAACATAAATGTCGCAACTTAACACCAATCACAATTTAAAACCAACCTATATAAAAGGACAAAGCTCTTCAAGTGCCTATTTTTTTGGTTCGCAAACTCGAAAAATAGGCACTTGAAGAGCTGTTTTTGCTAAACGGCAATGGATGGATTCATTTATAACTGTTATTTTGAAGAATTCTTTCCATTTATAACTGTTATTTTTAATAGTCTTATAGCATAGTAATTCTCTCATGTTCTTTCTTGTCATGATGGCATTTAGTTAATGTTTCGATTTGTATGGTAATCATCTTTTGAAACACAGGTTTTTCAGGCGAAAACTTCATGTAATGAAGCACTTCAAGAACTGAAACATTGGATGAAGCCTGAAAAGGTAATAACAAAGAATAAGAATGACTATGACTCAGTTTGACTTCATTAGTAATACACTTTCTTTTTCCCCTTCTTTTAGGTGAGTACTTCAATCACAACATTTCCATCATCAGCAGAGATTGTATCAGAACCACTAGGAGTTGTGTTGATCATATCAACATGGAACTTTCCTTTTTGTATGTAGAACATGTTCGTCTTTCACACAATCCACATTACATTGGTTATAATGGAGAACAACTTTTGTTCATCTTAATCACTGTCATCTAGCATGTTTATATTGATAATATCTAATTTATTGGTTTTTCGTCTTCTTTGTCTGTATCCTTTCCTTTCCACTGATGAAGATTTTATCTCCTACCTTCAGCATTATCATTGGATCCAGTCATTGGAGCCATTTCAGCGGGTAACACAGTGGTTTTGAAACCATCAGAAATTGCTCCCGCAACATCATCTCTGCTTGCAAATTTGCTAGAAACTTATCTAGACAACTCTGCAGTAAGAGTTGTTGAAGGGGCTGTTCCTGAAACAACTGCACTCCTGGACCAGAAGTGGGATAAGATACTTTACACAGGTAATTTTTCCGATAATATCATATCAATATTCTATAAATTATTGTAATTAGTGGCTTTTATTCACAGGTTTAAATTTATAATAAAATGTTACATGTATTTGGTCCAATTAGCATGGCAACTTCACTATAAGGTTTTAAGCATAATAGACGAATTTTACTCAGGTAGTGCTCGAGTAGGTCGCATTGTTATGGCTGCAGCTGCAAAGCATCTTACTCCAGTGATTCTGGAGCTTGGAGGAAAGTGTCCAGCAGTTGTTGATTCAAATATCAACTTACAAGTAACATAATCTCTGGAGCTTGTTATTTACACATCCAAAATAACATATTTTCATCTTTAATATAATCATTGAAATTTCAGGTCACTGCTAGAAGAATAATTGCTGGCAAATGGGCATGTAATAGTGGACAAGCATGCATTTCTGTTGATTATATCATCACAAGAAAAGACTTTGCTCCAACACTTGTAAGATTGGCTCTATAATGCAAAATTCTGCGTGATGTTACAATGTACTACTCTTGACGTATTATCATTAAACAGATAGCTGCTTTAAAAGAAGAGCTGGAGAATTTTTTTGGGAAAGATCCAATAGAGTCAAAAGATATGTCTCGTATTGTGTCTCCAACTCAATTTGCACGACTCGTGAAACTCTTGGATGAGGATAAGGCATCTGACAAAATTGTTTTAGGAGGTCAGAGGGATGAGAAGAAATTGTGAGTTAGCATTCCCATCTTGGTTATTAAGATTGGTATTAATCATTTATAATCATTTATGACATTACCATAACATCAACTCTTCCTCTATGTTGCAGAAAGATTGCTCCAACTATCTTATTGGATGTTCCAGAAGAAGCTATGGTTATGCAAGAGGAGATATTTGGGCCAATATTGCCAATTATCACTGTCAGTACTAGATCATAAAGGAAAGTACATGTTATGTTTTTCATGTTTCACATAAATCTAAGTCTTTGTATCTATTTCTCACATTTTTGCAGGTAGACAACATAGAAGATAGCTATGGTATAATAAAATCAAGGCCAAAACCTCTCGCTGCATATCTCTTCACAAACAATGAGCAACTGAAGAAGGATTATGTGGATAAGATATCTTCTGGAGGGATGCTCATCAACGACGCTGTTGTGCATGTAGTAATTCCAACTCTGAAATTTCTACATGAAAATTTATTGAATCCTAACTTTTTATTTTTTAAATATGATCTTATTTTCATAAATCTATTGTTCTCTGGTAGTGCATCAGTAGACAAAAGGAAATTTTATATTCTCTTACTTTGGCATCTTTCATCGGCACATACATAAAATGACTCAACTTTGCTTGAGATATTTTCTGGTTGTTGGCTAATATAATGTTGACTTGAATCAATAATAAAGTACTGCCAGGTATGATATGAATGTAAGATGCTCAAGAATTTACTACCTAAGTTTTGAATAGGCAAGCAATGAAACCTGAAAATTAACTGCCTTTGAAGCACAAACACTGTGCACAACACTGTCATAGATACAAGTAAATTTGAGAAAATAGACGTAATTGAGGGTAATCACATACATGCATCCATGTCTCACAGATGGTGCCCGACATTGATATATGTTAGACACCAGACACGTCTTCAATTTGAAGTGTCAATGCTATACAGTTAACTGCTCCCATTCATCAAATCTATTTACATATCTATGTGTGGCTAACCAAGATGAGAGATATAGACATGTATGATGGCAATGGCCTTATATTAACTTGTTTGTACAACAATGTTGGTGTAGGTTGCAACTCGTGGTTTGCCTTTTGGAGGAGTTGAGGAGAGTGGAATGGGTTGTTACCATGGAAAGTTCTCTTTTGATAGTTTCAGCCATAAAAAGGCAGTTTTGTATAAAGGTTTTGATTCAGATCCAGACATAAGGTATCCACCATATACACCCGAGAAGGCAAAAATGTTGAGGGCCATTTTAGACGGCAATATTTTTGCGATAATTCTTGCTTTGCTCGGATGGTCTAAGTAAAGGATGATGTGCAAGGGACATGTAAATGTAATGTAATGTTCTTGTTCCTCTCAGTCTCTGCCGATGGGGTGTGATTTTCTAGCCATGTTTACATGTATCCTGTTCCTACATTTGTTTTGGTAAGGTAGAGGGCCAGAGGCCCTTGTAAATAAATTTATCAACAATTACTTGTAAAAATGGTTAAAAGAACTTTACAGTTTACAAGTTTTTTAAATACATCAAAATTAGCAATTGCATCTTAATATTCTTATAATCTGACTTATTTATAAACTGTTATAAACTCCTCTTAAAAAGTAAAGAAAAAGGAGTGGGAATGATAAATGTAGGTGGTGTTAGGTAACAGAAACCAATATAATGTAGCATAGTGAAACACACTTTATATATATGTTTGGATATGCGTCCAACTTGGTTTTTTCGCGTCACAATACTATTCCGCCATGAAAACTTAGACGCGAAAAATGCGAACGTCTACGTTGCCATGGTTGCCTGCTCACTGTGGTTTTTTCTACCATACCGCAAAACCAAACATATGCTTAATGGTGAGATAAAAATGTAAAGTGGATTGCTTAAAATGGATTGATAAAAATAAGCTAATTGTAGTAATTTAAAAGGTTTACAACTAAAATTTAAGAAGAAAAATGTGTTCAAAAGTAGGAGTGTTGATTTTTTACTATAAAAATGTGTTCAATATAAAACCACAGACTGACAGTAACAAAAGTCAAAGACAAAATAAATTCATTAAACTTTTTCCTTTTTTTATTACTTTTTTGTTGTTTTTTGTGGCAATCATTATCACAGTGGCCATAGAAGGAGCAGTGAAGAACTTTCCAGGAAATAAACAAGCACACTAAAATTTCAACACTTGCTCATTAGCCATTGCTTCCACCTTCACTTTTCTTCTTCACACAATCTCTCAATTATAATTATTTTTCTTTTCTTTTCCTACAATATCAATTCAAAGGGTGCTCATAACATAAAGAATCTTTGCAAGATTCATGTGTAAATGTCTTGTGAGTAAGAAAAAGGGATAAAAAAAACATAGCATAAGAAGCAATTCCATTTCTAATGTTAGAATTCATTCTCTCCTTTCCTTCATAAACACATAACCAACTCTTCCCAACAAGAATCATTAATTTATTTAAATATTTAAACTCAACCCCACCATTCTTCATTTTCTTTCATCCATACAATATAAAAAAATAATCAAAATAATTTTATTTTTTGTAGCTTTTTTCATCACTAGAGATTAGAGAAGAAAAAGAAGAAGATGAAGGTAGGTAAGGTAAGATTGGTGATATTGGTGATTACAATGATGATGTTGAACTTGTCTTGTTGTTCAGCTTGGTTTGGTAATAAACGGAAAAGTGGAAGAAACTATATTCTACCAGATGAAACCATGTCTTCAAGACCAAGTCTCATGAACCATGCTGCTGGTTCCTCAATTGTTTTCCCTATTTATGGCAACGTTTATCCTGTTGGGTATGATGTTTTACATCTTCCTAGGTTGTGTTTATTTTGATTTATGTTTTGGAGTTCATTTTTATAATGTTTTTTCTGTTCAAAAAGCATAGCACTTTTCTCAAGTGTTAACCTTTTATGATATTTTGTATGACATTTTCATTTTTATTGAAAGATGTGAGTATCTCCAAATTCATAGCTGGAATATTTCTTTCTTGTTTTTCAATGATTAGATCCACTCCCCTTTGAAATCTGTTGATTTTCTAATATGAGATAGGTGAAATCTTCGGTACACAATCTTATTTGGATATGTATCAATACACTGCTGGGGTGGATAATTCTTATAGGTTTACAAATACTGTTTATTAATTTTTGAACCTATCAAAATCATCCACCTCAGCGGTATATTAGTATATATCCAAATAAGATGTGTACCAGAGTGTTCAGATAACCATAAATTTCAATTTTTGCAGGTTCTATAATGTTACTCTCAACATAGGCCAACCACCAAGGCCTTATTATCTTGATATTGACACTGGTAGTGAACTCACATGGCTCCAATGTGATGCCCCTTGTTCTCAATGTTCTGAGGTAATAATATTCAACTATATAAAAAATAAGTACAAAATCTTATGAGATTGAAAAGTTCAACATTGCTTAAGTTATGGATACATAAAATGCATATAATGATTTGAATTTGCTGATAAATTTTTTCAGACACCACATCCACTCTACAAGCCTAGCAATGACTTTGTGCCCTGCAAGGATCCACTTTGTGCATCTTTGCAGCCTACTGATGACTACACATGTGAAGATCCTAATCAATGTGACTATGAAATTAAGTATGCTGATCAATACTCAACTCTTGGTGTACTTATAAATGATGTTTACCTTCTCAACTTCACCAATGGAGTCCAACTTAAAGTTCGGATGGCGCTCGGGTTAGTTTAGTTTGCAAGCTACGCTTTATCCTTTTCGTACACCCTTTTAAAATTTGTTCGCGGCAATTATACTATCGTTTTAGTTGAGTACAGTATGAACAAGACCTATAGTGCTGTACCTATGTTTTATCGTATGATCAGATTTGGCATATTAATAATATATTTGATCGAAAATGTATGCCATATGTTTTTTAGTTAAGATGTTACAAATGTTTTGTCTAATGCACCTAATTCGATTATACAGATGTGGATATGATCAGATTTTTTCACCTTCTACTTACCATCCCTTAGATGGAATACTTGGACTTGGAAGGGGAAAGGCTAGCTTGGTATCACAGCTGAATAGTCAGGGACTGGTGCGAAATGTGATCGGACATTGTTTAAGCTCGCGAGGAGGAGGATATATCTTCTTCGGAAATGTTTATGATTCTTCTAAAATGAGTTGGACTCCAATTTCATTTATAGATTCGTTAGTACACCATTTTCATTTTAACCGATCCACATGAGTTATAGTGAATCATAATTTTATGATATATATCTTGATTTAAATCTCCTTTGTTGTTTGTATCAGAGGAAAACATTACTCGGCGGGACCAGCTGAACTTGTTTTCGGAGGAAGGAAGACTGGTGTGGGAAGTCTGAATATTATTTTTGATACCGGAAGTTCCTACACTTATTTCAACTCTCAGGCTTACCATGCATTGATCACTTTGGTCAGTTAAAAATACCAAAATTGCAAAAACATTCTTTGTGCCTTTCGTTAGTTAGTTAGTTAGTTTAATCGTGGAATATGTTTTTTGTATATACTAGAAAATATTGGTGATTTAATTTGGCAGGATACTAAAGATGAGATTTTGTTAAATTTTTCAAATGCAGCTGAATAAGGAATTAAATAGGAAGCCGATAAAAGCAGCACCTGATGACCAAACTTTACCGATGTGTTGGCACGGTAAAAGACCTTTCAGAAGCATAAATGAAGTGAAGAAATACTTCAAGCCACTAACACTTAGTTTCACCAATGGTGGAAGAGTTAAACCTCAGTTTGAGATCCCTCCTGAAGCTTATCTTATAATATCAGTAAGTTCTAATTTACCAAACTCTTCTATGTTTATTAACTTCTATAACAAATAACAGACACATTTCAATATGTGTGAATGCTAACAATTTGTTTTTTGTTGCCAGAACTTGGGAAATGTTTGTCTAGGCATTCTAAATGGACCTGAAGTAGGGTTGGGTGAACTAAACCTTATTGGAGGTGCAAATTTAGTTACATTGTTACCGATATCATTTTGGATGATAATCTATGAAGCGTCGACACTGATACTGACACATAGATACAAATAATAATTTTTTAATGTACCGGTGTTTGACATTAACATGTGTCACACACTAGACACGTCTTAAATTTGAAGTGTCGGTGCTACATAGATAAAAATGAATATCATCACCACAATTTGTTTAGCAGTTTTCAAAAAATGATTGATGAACTCTGCATTATTTTATGTTAAGTGTTGATATTGTTTATGCAGACATATCCATGCTAGACAAAGTGATGGTATTCGACAACGAGAAACAGTTGATTGGATGGGGACCAGCAGATTGCAATGGTGTTCCAAAATCCAGAGATGTCAGTTTATGATCATAATAAGAAGTTTGTAATTCATGCATGCATATGACTGGTATATCATTGAGAGAGTAGACAATGAATTAATGCAGTTTATAGAGTAGGGTGATGCAACACTAATGAATCATCTTCATGGTGCGATGCTTATGACTTGTGAATATGTAGTGTGTTATGTGTATAGTATTAGCTTATGATGATTGTAGAAGTTATTATATTAGTCATAATCACATTAGTATTACTGCATTAACCTGAGGAACTTATCTAGAATTAGAAGGGCTAAACAAAGCAAGTTAATGCAGGATGGATTACTAAGTTAACCTCAATAATGTCACACGTATTAGTCTCCTTGTGCTTAAAAATGACATCATTTCTTATTTTACAAATGGAGTACCAGTGACAAATCTATTTTAAAATGAAACAAATTCAAGTCAGAGTGTCCTTCAAGAAAAAAAAATTTCCACAAAAAAATCTCCAAAAATATTTTTCCACAAAAAAGCTGCAAAGATATTTTTTCAAAAATATCTTCAAGAATTTTCTAACTTTCTTGTCACCGAGATTTCAAGGCATATCCAACACTAACGAGTGCCTCGGGTACTCGTTAAGCCCATAAATAGTACTGTAACTTTTTTATAGAATTTTTATAGAAATGTGTAAAGTCAACCCATTGGAAATTGTGCAGTTTAACTTTTTAAATAAAAAGTTTCTTTAAATTGAATGCTTAAAGAGTACCCCGGGGCACTCGTTAGCAAGACCCATATAAATAAAGCATGTTGGGATTTACCTTGAATTGATGAAGAAGCAGCAAAAATGGGTACTGGTGGTGGCGCGCCGCGCGCCTACCCCCTGCGCGCCGCGCAGCCTGCTGTGCATGATGAGTGGCTTCCTGCCACTGGCGCGTCGCGCGCCCATGCCTGCGCGCCGCGCGCGGTCACACGCCTATATATAGGTGTTGTGCGTTTTTTAGTTATAGGGTGTGTTTTTAGGGTTTCTTGAGCCAACAAAAGACTAGGGTTAATATAGTAACATCTTGGGAAGACTCTAGGGTTGGAGAAACACTCTATCACCTTGGAAAACACTTCTTGATTGAATTTCTTGGTCACGGGAAGAAATTCGGGACTTGGGTAGAATTAGGGAATTGTCTAATTCTTGTAACCCAATTGGGATTTCATTGTAATCAAGTATTCTATTGATAGTGGAACGGAGAGGGTTGCCCTCCCCCCAGAGTAGGTTCATTAACACCGAACTGGGTAAACAATATCTCGTGTTCTTTACGTTTAGGCGGTTTATTCTTGTTATTGTTATTATTGTCAATCCTACTTATTTGATTACTTTAATCGTATTGCTCCACACATCAAAAGGTATTGGTGTGAGTTTAACCGAATTCACAACAATTGGCGCCCACCGTGGGGCAAGGGTCAAAACGATTAAGGTATCATGGGTTCTAAGTTGGACATTGAAAAGTTCAATGGGAGTAACGACTACAACCTTTGGAAGGTGAAGGTTAGGGCAATACTAACTCAACAGAAGTGCGATGAGGCGTTGAAAGGAGTGGCAGGTATGCCGGATAAGCTCTCAGACGATGAGAAGGCAGAGATGGATGGAAAAGCAAGGAGTGCCATTATCTTGTGTCTTGCGGACAAGGTGCTGAGGGAGGTGGCCAAGGAGAAAAGTGCAGCTGCTATGTGGGCCAAACTTGACAAGTTATACATGACTAAGTCCCTGGCACAGAAACAGTTATTGAAGCAACAGTTGTACTTCTTTCGTATGGTTGAGAACAAGTCTGTGGTGGAACAACTAACGGAGTTCAATAAGATTATTGATGATCTGGCGAACATTGATGTGAAGATAGATGATGAGGACCAAGCTTTTCATTTGTTGTGTGCTTTACCCAAATCACTAGAAAACCTTAAGGAAGCATTGCTCTATGGCAAGGAAGGCACCATCACTCTGGATGAGGTTCAATCGGCTTTGAGAACTAAGGAGTTGACAAAGTTGAGAGACTTGAGAGTTGATGATAGTGGAGAAGGTTTGAGTGTGGCGAGGGGTGGAAGCGAGAACGACGGAAGATGGAAGGGGAAGAAGAACTGGTCCAAGTCTAGGGCAACGGGTGAGGATGGTGGCAAGTTCAAATGTCACTATTGCCAAGAACCTGGTCACTTCAGGAGGGACTGTCCTCGGAGAGGGGGCGGTGGTAATTCGTCAGCTCAGATTGTCGTTGGTAATGAAGCTTATGAGGAAGGCTATGAGAGTGCTGGAGCACTCATAGTCACAAGCTTAGAACCATAGATGATTGTTCGGCCTGGAGAGGCGGTGGAATAATACTCAACATCAGCCTGGAGAGGCGGTGATAAGAATACTCAGGCTCGGCCTGGAGAGGCGGTGGAATAATACTCAACATCAGCCTGGAGAGGCGGTGATAAGAATACTCAGGCTCGGCCTGGAGAGGCGGTGGAATAATACTCAACATCAACCTGGAGAGGCGGTGATAAGAATACTCAGGCTCGGCCTGGAGAGGCGGTGGAATAATACTCAGGTTACTACTGAAACAACAACGATATTATGAGGTGTGAAGATGCTAGTGGAAGTTGGGAATCGGTGGAGCTTTGAGTCGTGGACTTTGGATGCTCTTGTCACATGTGTTTGAAGAATGATATTTTGAAGCCCTAAAGCTAGTTGAAGGTGGAGACATTCATCTTGAAGAAGGGAAAGCTTGTAAGGTTCAAGGTATGATAAGGTTCTTTTACATGATGTGAGGTATATTCCTAACCTTAATGTGGTCATGCATTTTGTTACTAGTGGAAATTCTCATGATATGGTAAAGTTGTGAAGCTTCGGGTGAAAATTGTTAGTGACATGAGTTTTAGGTGGCAGAACTAAACGGGAAGTGTTGGAGACTAACAATGTCTTGAAGTGTGTTTCAAAGTAGTGGAAATTTTTGCGTTACAAGGTGAGAGTCATAGTGGAAATACCGGTTTGAATCTTTGGTGGAGGAATCTCGGTTTGAGGTGGAGTTTGTTACTAGTGGGACTAGAGGAAGACAAACAATCAACAATAGCTCTTGGCTATCTAGGAGATAGGGAGGAGAGTGGTATTGTTGGACCAAAGTAGGGTATAGCTATGGAGACCTTGTGGTTGGCTTGTGGAACTTACCTAAAATTCCAAGGTTAAGTTGAGAGGCAAGCAATTTCTTCAGGAGTATGGACATGAACAATCCAAGGGCTGAAGAGTGTATGGTGGAACTTATGGAGTTGTCCTAAAATTCCAAGGACAATTGGAGGCAAGCATTTCTTCGAGAGTACGGAGCAGTTCACTTCGGGGGTCGAAGATGGTGTGGTGTTTAATCGTGTGGAAGTGGCACGATGGTTGGTGGGAAGTTGGCACCAACATCAATTTAAAGGTAAGGTGGAGATTGTTGGGATTTACCTTGAATTGATGAAGAAGCAGCAAAAATGGGTACTGGTGGTGGCGCGCCGCGCGCCTACCCCCTGCGCGCCGCGCAGCCTGCTGTGCATGATGAGTGGCTTCCTGCCACTGGCGCGTCGCGCGCCCATGCCTGCGCGCCGCGCGCGGTCACACGCCTATATATAGGTGTTGTGCGTTTTTTAGTTATAGGGTGTGTTTTTAGGGTTTCTTGAGCCAACAAAAGACTAGGGTTAATAGAGTAACATCTTGGGAAGACTCTAGGGTTGGAGAAACACTCTATCACCTTGGGAAACACTTCTTGATTGAATTTCTTGGTCACGGGAAGAAATTCGGGACTTGGGTAGAATTAGGGAATTGTCTAATTCTTGTAACCCAATTGGGATTTCATTGTAATCAAGTATTCTATTGATAGTGGAACGGAGAGGGTTGCCCTCCCCCCAGAGTAGGTTCATTAACACCGAACTGGGTAAACAATATCTCGTGTTCTTTACGTTTAGGCGGTTTATTCTTGTTATTGTTATTATTGTCAATCCTACTTATTTGATTACTTTAATCGTATTGCTCCACACATCAAAAGGTATTGGTGTGAGTTTAACCGAATTCACAACAAAGCATGAGACAAAATCCACCGATAAAAACATGAAGTTGCAGCCGGCAAGAATCGAAGAAGGTCCCGCACTCTCTCATTTGATGGATTATGTTATCCGGTTGTTAACCCAACTAAAACTAAGGATTAAAATAACAAAGAGCGGGCCCGTTTGGTGCGCAGGATAGGATAGAGACGAGATAGTATAAGAAGCTGGATAAGGAAAGCATATGATAGTGACAGGATAGACACATATCCTGTCATGTGTTTGGTGCACACATGATATATCAACATGATAAAATATATATATCATGTTTAAATGACAAAATTAACCGAAACAAATCAATCAATTTTTAAAAAAAAATTCTTCTTACTTTTATTTGACATTAAAAACAATGATTTTAGAAAACAACAAACCTAACTATTATAAAAAAAACAAAACCTAACAAAAAAAATAAAATAGAAAACAACAACAAGCCATTGTAAAAAAAAAAAGGTTTTATTGTTGCTATCCGGTTGTTAATCCACCAAAAACTAAGGAAAATAATAACAAAGAGCCAACAAGATAGGATTATAGGATTAGTAATAAGTTAACTTTATCTTTTCCTATTGGTGCACCAAACAACGGATAACAACATGATAGGTTAATTTTATGTTATCATCTTTCAATCCGGTGCACCAAACGGACCCTAATAGGACAAAATTAATAATAGGTTTAATTTATCTTTTCTTAATGATGCACCAAACATAGGCTTTAAGTAGGATATAATAGTTTTATCATATCCGGTCTCCTTATCTTGCGCACCAAACAGACCCTTGAGGTTGAGACTAATATATTTAAGATTAAATGTAGTTTTGGCTCTCAAGTTTTATAGAGTAATTGTTTGATTTTGACCTTCTAAGTTTGAATTGCTTGATTTCAGCCACCGAAGTTTCATAATTGCTCGATTTTAGCCTCATTGACTTTTTTTTACTAAAAAATACTTATGTGGCATATTAAAATTAAAAATTATTTCAAATAAAAAAATGTTTTTTTTGACAAAAAAAATAGTTTACTAATTGTTTTATAAATTATTTTTAAAATTATACAAACTATTATTTTTTATAAATAATTATTATACTTTTTAAAAATATATATATTTTTAATTTATTTATTTTTAATACATTTTTAAAACAAATATTTTTATTCTATAAATATTTTTAAAATTTTAAAACATCTTTTTAATTTTAAAAACATTTTTTTATTTATTTTAAAATATCACATAAGCAATTTTTAGTCAAAAAAGTCAACGGGTCTAACAAATACAAAAATGGGTAAACCTGAGGCCAAAAGTGAGCAATTGAAATTTGGTTGTCAAAATCGAGCAATTTTGAAACTTATGACGTTGAAATCAAGCAATTGAAACTTGAGAGGCCAAAATCAAATCATTGTGAAATTTTGGGGCCCAAATTGCAATTAAGTCTTATATTTGTACTAAACATATTCTATATGAATTTAAGGTGTTGATTTTTTAATTTTTGTTTTCCTTTTTTAAATCTCGTCACGAGAGTACGAGATTAGGAATGTCAGGAAAACCCAAACCCGCGAGACCCACCCAAACCTAAACACAAACCCAAGTCAACGGGCGAAATCCGAGTTGACTGAGTTTGGGTTTAGGTGACACCCGAAAATAATTATTTAGAAGTGATGGAGACTGATGAGTCTCTCCTTTTAAGATTTGTCAACGCTGCATTCAATAATAAACAAGAATTCCATGACGTATTGCCGCCACTAGATGTGAAAAAAAAGTTCAATTTAGAAACAGAGGTTCAAACGGAGGTAAAAGAATGTACTGAAACAACAAAGGAATACTGTTCTGCCTGAAGACGAGAGTGAGAACCATGGAGTGCAGAAAACCAATGACAACAAAGAGTTAAACTCAATAAAATTTGTTGCTGATATTGAAGTCGGTGTTACTAAAAATAATGGATCCTACACACATGGTTGAGATTGAAGTTGTTGCAACTGGTTTAAACCTATCGCTGAATGCTAACAACATGTGCACAACTTACTCATCAAAAACTTCACAGTTACACTCACATTTTTCATCAACTAAGCATAATGAAAAGAAGAACTATAATAATGAAGGCAACTGGTCTATCGTGCCAATGTGCAATGTAAGGTCAAGGGTAATTCACGGTGCATCCCCTATTTTTAGAAGCTTAGAACGTGCAGTAAAATGGAGGGAGTTTTATCTCAAGTTTGAGGAGAAAAACCGAGCTCTTAAAGCAAAAGCAAGACTAAAGGAAATGCTAGAACCATCAATCAAATAAATGAATAAGAACTTATTAATTAAGGCAATACCGTACTAAGTTTCTACTATGATAAACGCATGAATCAGTATCAAGCAGATGAAGTTCTTTATCAAGATGAGAACTCGGGGTCGAGTTCTTTTGAGGTGGGGGAGACTGATGTAGGAGGTTTTTTAGTATTTTAGCTAGATTTAATTTTACTATATTTTAACTAGATTTGTTATTTTTTTATTTTTATTTTTTTTGGTACAAAAGAGGGCCGAAGCTCAAAGATTTGTTATTTTTATTTAACTAGATTTGTTATTTTCTTTTAGCTATATTTATTATTTTTATTTAGCTATGTTTGTTATTTTCTTTTACTATCTTTTAGCTAGATTTGTTATCTTTATTTTTCCCTACTATTTAAGCTAAATTATTGTAGCCTTGAAGACAACTTTTTCATTCAATAAAAATATAGAGAATTTTCTCAAGTTTGGTGGATTCCAAATTATTTACTCTTTCGGGTGGATTCTAGAACTTTATTTGACAGGTTTGTCGCTGTGTTTTCGTTATCGAATTAGTGTTGGCTATTTCTTCCCACTTCCAACTGCGTCATTTTTGTTTTCCTTTCTAAAATAATCTGTACAATTTGTGGTGATTTTTAATGAGAAATCAATAAAACACAAACATCTCTCTTTAGGTGGTGTTATTCCAAATCAATCCTACCAATTTTATTTTTTTGGAACAAAATCCTACCAATTATTTATGTAGCATTTATCGTACCGTGTTAACTTATTGTTTTCGTATTTAGTCCATCTATATTTTTTAGCCGAATAAATCTTTATCTTTTTTAGCTGGATAGACATAATTTTATTTAATGATAATTGAAGGTATAAATTTAATGAGAGGAGGTCATCAACCCTCTCAGATGCATCAGCCTCTTGGATGCCCTCTTGGATGCCTCAACCTCATCCTCTCAGATGCCTCGACTTACCTCTTGAATGTATTGAATGTATTGAATGTATGTATACAAGGTTTTTCGTCGAACCATTCCCCAACTAAAATGAAATTCTTTTTTCTACACTAAACCTAGAAGTTTTAGTTTCATATTATAATTTTTTTAGTTTACAACCAGTGACCCAAAAATCCACCGAGGAAAGATCTACCGATACTTGGACAGGAGTCCATCAAATAAAGTGGTCCAAACATGAGAGAACTTGTTCTGACAATCCAAAAAGGGTTAATGACACAACTTGTTGCTCGTTTGAAATTATATAAAGAAATATGTTTATTAATATTTAATTTTTTAGAATAAAAAATAATAAGTTATAAGCTAACTAAATTGGCTTGTCTAAATAAATTATAAGCTAGTATAAATAAACTATAAGCTCTTGAAAAAAAAATTACTAGATAGATTTTTTTTCCTTCTTGATACTATAAATTTATAAGCTATAGGTTTAAAATTTGAAATTTGAAATTACCAACTAAAATATTTATTTTTTATGACTTATATTTTTATATGTAATATAATTTTCGTATTTAATTTATACATTAAAAAAAAAATGGCCCCCAAATAATTTTTTCTAATTCCTATATTGATTATGATCTGCATATAATTCATTAATTTACAAAAAGTATAAGAATAAGAATAGAAATAGAAGGTTGCTTAAAAAAAAAATAGCTATGAAAATGAAAACAGAGTAAAGGCACAAAAGAGAGAGAAGCGAATTTCACATGCTTTGTGAGAGCTAACTCCTCCTCCCTTTATACTGCATTGGATTCTTTCCTTTGTGTTGTTTTGTTTGTTAGGGATGAATGAATGAATGCATGCTTTGAGTAGTTGAGCTATTTTGTGTAAACAAACTATGACTCTCACCATCAAAAACTAAGTTTGACCTGGACTTAAAATAGAAGAACATGCTATTATTTTTTATTATTTGAAAATTGTGTTGTATTCCAATTAATTTTTGGAGAGAAATTTCATATATATAATGAGATAATTACACGTGAATCAAAGGTAGACGGACAACAAGCTGCGCCGCTAGACCTTTCTGTATAGCAAAACCTAATCTTTGGAAAACTACGTTCATAGACCTAGGCGACACAACATTACTATGCATGACCTTTTGAACTCTTTTCAATAGGTTTACCGCCTCTGGTGCGAGAAAGCCAAAAGTGTCAAATGCAAACGGTATAAAAACGTGTTGATTATCAGAGCATGCTTTCTCATGTTTGCTCATCTTGCTTGAAGCAGCTTTGAGTGCTGCCTGTCCCACAATAAAATCACCAACCCCTAGTCCCACAAGTGGGGAAACTCCGGTTAAATCTACACAAGCATGTTTCCCACCTACCCATCCATACACTAGAACATCCGCTGGACGAAGTGTCGATCTTCCTTCTTGTGGGTCAGTCAAAAAATTCACAGGTGCCTCTTTCTTCACAGAAATTCCTGCACGCCTAAAAATATCAAAAAGCACATCTCTGACCAAGTCATGCCTGTATTTGAAGCCTGGAAGCTCCCGACAATGAACTGCATGCTCCCCAAAAGTGTCAAGACACGTTTTACGACAAACAGGGCAAACTTCATCTTTAGGGAATAACGGAATCATGAGGCGGTACCTAAGGATGGTGCGATACTCAACTGGAGACATGTGTTGGCCCAAACCATCAATGGGGATAGCGAAGAGAAAATCTTGAGCATGTGCCGCTTTGAAAATTAATTGCATTATTAATATAATTATGTAGGGATTAAATATATATTGGGAAAAAATATACCTATATATAAATTTCAATACAATTTTTTTCAACGCCAGTATCCGACTCAGTTGTGGAGATTGAATATTGGTCCTCTCTACTAAATTCAGTGTCAATCACCACTAAATTAACTAATGATTTAGAATTTCAGTAACATATAAATTACTTGTACATGAATGTAATTCGTAAGACTTCAGTAACTTATTTGAAGAATTAGTTACATATACATGAATTACTTGTATATTCTCACTTATTTTAGAAGAATGCACCAATGAATTAGTCTAACTTTATATATTTAGCTTGTCAATATAAATAGAACTAAAAATTACTAGATTAAAAATAAAAATAAATATATATATATATATATAACAAACATTATAAAAAAATGTTACTATAATAATAAGAATGGAACAAGAATTTTCTACATGAATTACATGTTAACACTACCATATACCCCTAATAACATGACTAATTGAATCTCCACCTAGTTGAGAATTGAAATCATTTTGCTTATTGTTTTTTAGTTACAAATAAATGATTCCATTTTTCTTCAACTTCAACCATACTAATCATAAATCAATATCATCCCAAATTAAACAATCCCTAGTAATCACCTACCCAAGAACACACATGCACCACTAGAAGCTCCACTTGCAGTTGCAGTTAGTAGTTGTTTGGTAGGTGTGAACATGGTTTTTGTCTAAAACCAATTTAAAATACCCATGGGACCCCTACCTTTTTAGGATCCCCTATCCTCCCAAAGGGTCATTTTCATTTTCAAACCCCATGACCATGACCTATTGAAAATAACAAATCAAGATTACTTAGGTGGGTACATAAACACATCTTGCCAATTATTCATTTGGTACTGAACCTGAGGGGTAAAATAGTCATCTTCACCATCATCCATAAAATTCAATTGAAAATCAAAAGCTGAAACTGGATCTGGGCCAAGAACAAATTCATTCCATTTGGGCTCGCTTTGGACCTCTTTATCGTACGTGACATCCGGCGAAACCACGTGCTCAGAACAACTTGAGTCCGTGTGAAACTGTGGCACTGAATCTGACGTGTCAATATATAATTGATCATTAATTATCCTGAAATCATCTTGGCCGTTGGTTTCAATCTTCGGCTTCGTCTCATTCTCAAATTCAACTTCCTTAGAAAACATTATAGGTTTTGTGTCATTGTATTTCTCAATCTTCCCTTTCTTGTTGTAAATTCGACACAACACCCAATCATCAAGCTGCATTTAATCGTAATTGTCAGATTATTAAAAATATTTTATAAAATTACACATATGATTGATTATGATTGATTGTAATGTGCTAACCCACCAACACATTTGAAAATTAAACTTTTTGTACTTACTCTTAAGTTGTGATTATTTTTCGATGCGGTTCTATCGACATTTGCAAGACGATATTCGTGCATGATCCAATTAGTTTTAACACCCTTGGGAGCTTTACCAGCATAGAACACAAGTGCTTTCTTTATCCCAAGCGGCTTCGGCTTACCAATCGGCTTATCAGCTCCGGTAGCTTTCCAATATCCGGTTCCCGCAGCCCGGTTCGGTCGTGAACCGTTTGGATATTTTCTGTCCCTTGGAGAGAAAAAATACCATTCTTTCTCACCATAAAGAGCCATTTCTATATACATAAAAAAAAAAATTGAAATTAGATTATTTTTTTTTGGGTAGAGAAAATTGAAATTGAAATTAGAATTTAATAATTTATTAGCTCAATTCACATTTTTTTCCATATTTTAATTAATGATACAAAATTATATTCGATGATCTGACATAAATTAAATGTGAAATTTCTAGTCACTAAACTACTTCAAAAAAACGAAATAGTACCTGGAAGGTGCCATGGATCAAACTTATACAAATCAATTTCTTTGATAATAGGAACAGCAATAGGTAGTGAAGCACACTTTCTACACAAGTAGTGATTCACAAGCTCATCATCAGTAGGATGAAATCTAAACCCAGGTGGGAACTCTAATCCACCTTGCATTCTTCTTGTTCTTGTTCTTGATATTAGTATTCTTCTTGTTCTTCTCTTTGTGGCTTGGGTTGTATTCGGTTTTGAAGTTCGAAGTTGTGAGAAAGGAAGAAGCAATGGTTTTATAGGATGAAATTGAGTCAAAAAGTTTGAATAAAAAAATACACGTGGGATTAGTGAAGTTAGGGGAAGGTGTATATAGTGCTAACACAAGCAACAAAAACAGAGAAAGTCCTTGAACATCGAACCACGTAATGTTGTTTTTTCGTTGGTAAAGGTGAACGCAGACAGCACGTGGCGTTACATGAATGGAGGATAGGACACGTGCGAGGGACCCTTATATGTGTCACGGCTTGCGTCATTAGCATAAGACTGTTTCGGTAAAAAGGTTGACTGTTGTCGCAGCGGCTCTGTTTTTGGGTCGACACAAATCACTGTACCTTATTTTACATTTTCCTAAATGCTCTGCATCTCGTCTCATCTCATGTCTATTTGTTTTTTTACGCCGTCACCACTGTTCGATCCACTTAACTGTCTAATTTAATTTAGAAATTAATTTTGATATTAAGTAGTTTTAGTTCTCTCAATCGTAGTTTTTAAGAATCGAATCATGATACTTTTTATTAAATTCAGCGTCAATTACTACTAAACTAACCCATTTGTATAATGTCATCTCTTATTTGTCCAAACAAAATACTAGTACTTCCTTTTTTTAGCACATGTACCACATTTTGACCGTTTATTTTCATTTTAGAGTGAGTGATGAGACATAAAATGGTCTCTCACAAAAATATCAAGCATCCAAGTTGATTCTTTGGATTAAAAAATATTTATTTTAATATGGAACAAAAAATAATTCTAGATACATAAGTTTTTGAGTGAACTATCATCTAAAAATTGAGATTAATTTTTATAAGGTAGTTAGTAAAATAACTTGATAAAAATTTACATGGCGTGATTTATTAACATTTTGTGCAAAGAAATTTTCATAGTTAGTATATATTATATTCGATCGTTATTATAATAAATAATTGACTTTTTTAAGTTCATTGAATACCTCAGTTAATTAATAAATTTAAAAAGTGAATTGTTTCTTATAAAAAATCAGAGTAATATAATTTAAATCTCTAAATTTTAAATTATTTTGACTTATTTAAATTTTTGTGTGCATTATTGTGTGTCACCACAATGCTTCTTGCGATAAAATTGAAGGGCATTTTAGACCTTAATAATATCTTAGACAAAATTTGAAGATTTTGAATTTTGATTCACGGCAATAATTAAATACATTCCTAATTAATATCATATGTTAATAAACGGTCAATATTGGTACGTTGATATAGTAATTTGTTGGTTTCTAGTGGAGGTATAACTTGAATTATTTGATGAAAAAAAGTAAACCTAAAATCACAAATATTATTTTCCTCTTTAACTCTTTCATCTTAATTAATTATCAAATCAACCTTATCAGTCTTCTGTCCTAATTAACACTACTATATTTAGGATAACATTCCAAGCATTAAACTTAAACAAAAAGATTCAAATCATCAATTTTATATGAACTAGTTTGAAAACATGATGCCACTTAATATTTGTCTTAATTGTGATCAACATTTGATTTGATGAACTAACAATTTTCATCAGATAGCCAAAACATATGTAAAGCACACAGATCCAACTAGTTTTCTTGCCATCCTCTTGCTATATTCAGTGGTAATTTTACTATAATAAAAAGCTATTGCACTAATTTATACCATCTATTATCTATGCTATGCATTAAAAAATCTAGCTTAATGGCTTATGTAGTAAAAAGTATTAGATAAGTTAAACATAGTACACAGTCACCTTTTTAATTAAAAGATTTTGCATTTGGCTTATGTCACCAATTAGCCAATTTTTTACTTATCCTTTATATCAAACCGGAACATTCTTAATTGTCTCATCTCATCTATAGAAGATAATTAGAAAATAGATTCATGAAATCACAATCACAAAATAGTATAGTTAATTTGAAACCTATATATAATATGTGTGATGTGGAGCATGACATATAGGCCTACGTGGACAAAATAAGAACTCTGGCCCAATGTGGAAGGTACCTGGATGTTACCTTGTAAAGGATTAATCTAGCACAGTTTTGAGAAATGTTTCTCCAATAGGACCAAAGGTTAAAGTTAGGACTTAGTCATGATATTTTAAGGCTTGTGGTATTGAATTGTAACCTTTTGGTTTCTCTATGGTCAAGTTATTGTCTCTTCTTGGCCAGCTTGGATATCCATTAATTCTTCTTTGAAACTCATTTTGACTTCTAATTAACTTTTCATTAATCTATTTAAAATTATGAAATGTACTAGTTAGTAACTAACAAAGTATAGAGAATTTGTTTTGGGCTTAAATGTTTTTTTTAGTCTCTTATTTTATGTAAATATATTAACGCACACAATTTGATTATTTCTCTTAAATAAGTGGTAAACAACATCAATCTTCAGTGATATGACATATTAGTTAATATTATTGTATTTTGAAAGTAGATGCATGTTGGTCCATTAATTTAAGTTGAAAGTTTAATTTGATCTCTTAGTTTATGTAAAGTTTAACTTGGTAGGCGACACATCACACCTTTGTAAATTACTAAATATTAAATATAAAAATAAAATACTAATTAGGCCCTGATTAATAAACCAGATCAAGAAACAAAAGAGACCGATATGCATTAACAAAGACAAGTTAAGGAACTGTAATAAAAAAAAAAAAAGACAAGTTAAAGAACCAACTTAATTGATTTTAAATTTATATAAGACCAAACTTAAATTTTAAAATAAATTAATATATTCCGAGAAATAAAATAAAATAAGGGTATAATAGGAAGATAAAGTACAAAGATATACTTTTTTTTAATTTGTAGTTAATTCTCTAAAACAACAAATAAAACAGAATGAATGGAGTATTAAACTTTTTTTTTACAATATTTTTTTTCTTTCTAAGAAATTAAATTATTTGTGAGTGTGAAAGAGAGCTTGAGTTTAAAGTTTAAACACTTGACATTATTGACTTAAAAATAGATGTAGTAATTAAAAATGACCAAATGCCGTTGCTTATAATTTGAGTCGTAAAAAATGGAAAATCCTACGAGTAATAAGTAAGTGGTTAGAAGTTTGATTTTAATATTTATATTTAAATTAAGAAAATTTTATTGAAAGGAGAAAATTTATATTATATTTCTAATAAAATTTTTATAGAGATTAACCATCACCAAACAATTTCCATTCAAAAAAGAATCATCACTAAACAACAATTTTTTTGTATATATAACATGTTAATACGTGCATGCATTGGTCAATGAAAATTATGTCTATTCAAAGTTATTATAAAATGAAATCTAAGCCTTGAGCACCAAGTTTACTAACTCCTTGACTCTTCTACTTAGTACATACTACATATACATATATTAGCCGCCATCTTCTTTCATTTCATTGTCAAATAAATATAATGTTTTAAGATTTAAAAGAAATAGTTAAAGTTTAATGAATATGGATACAAAGCATCTTTGTCATGAGCAGTAAACCCATTTTGGATGTAGCAACAGCCAACAGGTCCAAGAGGAATGAATATTTGTTATTTTAGTAATTTTGCCACCTTCTGGGAAGTTTCTTCATCTTTAACACTAGCAGCCAACATTGACTTCAACTAATTAATTACTGTCGTAATTTTACATTGTTCAGCAAGTTTTTGTCTATTTGAAGATAAAATAAGATGAGAAAACTTTTGGTCCTTTCGATTATTTTAAATTTTAAATTGATTCTCTATATTTAAAAAGATTAAGTTGCTGCTTTACTTTAATAATGTCAGCATGAATTTATTTTTCTATGAAATTTTGAGTTAACTCCTTATTGTAGTGAGAAAAATTAAATTTGAATGTTGAATGAATTGATTATGTAAAAGTTATTCTGACTAAAATTAAGTTGAAGGTATAGAGATTTATTTTTAAATATGTTCGATTATGTGGTGATAAAAATTGTTTTGACATAATTGATTCTGCTTAAAATTGAATTGAAGATAAACAGATTTATGTTTGGATATAGTTATGTAAAAGTGAGTTGAACAAAAAATTTGAGTGTAAAAATTAATTATAGAATCAAAAGCTACAATTTCCAACTTCAAGTATCAGTTGGATGCCTACACGTGATCCATTTTTGCTTTCTTAGTCTGGCAAATTAAGGGTTAGACATCTGGATACATAATCAATTATACTTTTGAGAAATCAAACAATGCAGAATCAATTCTATATGTCTAGAATTAATTCTGATTGCTCCAAAATTAAAACCAAACATACAGTTAGCTTCAAGTATAATCAATTGTGGAAGCATAATCAATTCTACGTTAAAGAAACCAAACATGTCAAAAATCAATTTTATACCTCTAGAACCAATTTTAGTCCTCTAAAAATGAAATTAAACATACACACATGTCCACATGACACCGCTAAAGTTTATCTATTGTGTCTTTGTTTGTTGAGATATATTAAGTGTGAGTAAATCTCACATAATTGGTAGGAAGAGTTGCAGTTGAGCAACATATGAGTAAGATGACCCATAAACTTATAGGGTCTGTTTGGTGCGCAGGATATGATAGCACTATCATATCCTATTCAAATCTCTTGTTTGGTGCACCAATTGGAAAGGATAAAATAAACATATTGCTTATCCTATCCTATTGAGTCTTTGTTATTTTAATCCTTACTTTAAGCTGGGTTAGCAACATGATAGGAATGCCCCCCATTCGAATCCGGGTGAATGCATTTTGATGAATTTTTTATTCTTTTTTTCACCATATTTTGCTATTAAGTAATGCATATATATATTTTTATTAATTAATATATATTACTTAATTCATGTGACCATACATATACTAATTAAACTTTATATGATTTTTTATTTTTTTTATTATTTTATTGTATAAAACCATACCTTTACTAATTAATCTTTATATGATTTGTTATTTGATTTAATATTTTTTTTATTATTTTATTTTATAAAACCACACGTATACTAATTAATCGTTATATGATTTTTTATTTTTTTATTATTTTATAAAAAATGTGTATAGAATAATTTTGTCATTGCTTTTCGAGAATAATTTTTTTAGATAAATATAACATGTATCTACTTTACTTGTGTGTGTTATTTTAATTTGATATTTATCTTAGTGCTACAATTTAAATTTTAGTAGTATCAATGAATAAATATTGACAATATTATAAAGTTTGTCACTATCATATTCTGTGTGCACCAAACACATGACAGGATATGTGTTTATCCTGTCACTATCCTATCATTTCCTTATCCAGTTTTTTAATACTATTTTGTCTCTATGCTATCCTGCGCACCAAACGGGCTCATAATGTCTTAACGTTTCGAGTGAAAGCGTGGTGATAAAAGTCACTTATATGGTTGATCTTCAACTTTATGGAGGAGCAATAACTGAGTTGTGATATATCAAGTGTGGACATGGAGAGATCACACTTAAGGGGAGATGTTGAGATATATCAAGTGTGAGTTAAGTCCCACATTCATTGAAATAGTTGATGTAGAGCAACATCAAAGGGAGAGGATCCATAAACTCAATGCCTTAAGATTTTGGATGAAAATTTGATGTTAAAAATTACTTGTATGATTGTTCTTGACCCAATGTGTTGATCTAATCTAGTGAGACACTCCCTCAAAGTCCAACGGTGATGGGGGAGCGATAAGTGTGTGCGGTGATGGATCACATACACGGAGAGTCACTACAAGAAACTAGCATTTTAGAGTCCAATTTTAGCGTCGGATCCCGACACCGACGCTAATAGAGTCGGATTAGAGTTGGCGTTTACCGACGCTATGCAGCATTTAATTTTCCTAATTTTATTAAAATTATTAGCGTCGGTCAGTCCGACGCTACTTCATAAAATGGCTCACACTAATTATTTAGAGTTGGCGCATCCGACTCTATAGTTTTTATTCAATAAATTTTTTTATCTAATAATATAAAATCCTTTCGTTTTCCCTCACTTTTTTCCCTCTTATATTTTCACACATTTCCCAGTTATTTTTTCATACTTTTTTTTTCCTATTTTTTATTAAAAGTTAAAACCCTCTTTTTGTACAAAAAATAAAACTCATTCAACCCTTCATTTGATTATTACATGTCAGTTTGTTACTTGAAAAAAGAAAAACTCATTCACGAACCCATTCCGTCAAACCCTAGCTCACCAAACCCTCATTCACTCATCGAACCCTCTTTCGCGATGGATTGAATCTCACTAACGATGGATCGTACAAAACCCTCTTTCATTGAACTCATTCACTCATCAGCTCACGTTTTCAAAGGTTTATGTTCTCACTTCCTCACCTCAAACTGAAGTTTTCAAAGGTTTGTTTTCAAAGTTTTGTCTTCTGACTCTTCAATGTGGTGAATATTGTTTGTTTTTAGTACCTTTTTGTGTGATTTGAAGAGAAATTTAAAGTGGGGTTGTGTTGGAATTCTGTCATGTGCATATGTTGTTTTTAGTACCTTTTTGTATGTTTTTCCTGTTTTTCCTCTCTTGATTTTGTTCAAGTGTTTTTTCTGGTTAGAGAAAATAAAATTTGTATCTTTATTGGAATCTGATGAAAATTTTCACTACCCATTTGATTGTTTTGGCTAGTTTTTAAGTTTAGACAATGCTAGGTATATTTTAAGTTGTTTTGGCTAGTTTTTAAGCCAACTTTATGAATTTGGAATGTACTGTTCTTATGCATGTAAGTTGTTTGATGAAATGCTTGTTCATATATTAATTTTTCATTAATTTATAGTTAATTTTATAAATCTCACATATAGTTAGCTTATCATTAATTTGAGCTATCAAAGAATTGAAATTGGGAGACCAATTTATAAATCTCATATTCTCAAATTTTCTAAGCTCTTCTCTAAAATTTATTTTCTCCATCTACTGATGCACACAATACTTTGATGGTATGACATGGTTTAATTTTTGGGTCTTCTAGTGCTCTAAGGCCACTTAAATAAATCAATGAATAAAATAATATAAAGTAAAATATCAATATAAGTATTAGGGGCTGCTGTTTGTTTTTGTCGTTCGTTTGCCATTATTAAGTAGTAAAGGCTGCTGTTTGTATATTGTCGAGGCTGCTTCTGCTGTCATGATAGTAGCAGTCCTGTTATGGTGCTCCTTTAGGAGTTTTTTTTCCAGTTTTGGTAGTGTTGAGGTTGCATTGCAGGCTTGGTTTCTCTGTACCGAGTTCTTGCTCCAGTCTCTTTTTGTTAAGTATCATAATATTTGAATTAGACCATAATAATCAACTGCCAGAAAAACTTATTTCGCTTCAAACTTGGACTCGATAACTTTGGCATATTACTCTTCCAAGTTTAAGATTTTTAATTCAATTCTAGAAAAATCCCACCAACTTAATATTAATAATAAGGCTCTTTAGCTCTTTCCTTCCAACTTGTACTGTGTGATTTGTGTCCTGATGTTACTACTTTTAATAAGCTTGTTCATACATTGTGTAAGTTATTGGTTGTATCCCTACCATGATAATAAACATGCATTTATAATGTATTTTTTTACCATGAACTTGTTCAGCTAGGACAAGAAAACCCAATGTAGCAGTGATGTTGAACAGTTTTCCTAGCTGATGTTGGTTTTGATATTACTTGAACTTTTTTCCTTTGCCTTAGCTGATGTTGTTTTGCTGTAGACTTATGCTTTTCTTTTGCATTTTACATGGTTTTTTCCTTATATTGCTTGACTGACTTTTCCTGTTTAATAGGCTAAATATAAGAAGAAATTGACAACAGTAGAAGCACAAATTGGTGAAACAGGTGGAGACGGTGTTCAAAAGGTAGATGGAGTAACAAAACTTCAGTTATGGACGGAGTCTGTAGGGGGTCGTACTCGTGGTCGGGTTTATGGCACAGGAGACTTGTCTGCCAACCTCCGACGTGGGTGCACATCGTTGATTCAACAATCCCAAAATTCTCATGGTTCAATGTATGTGTCTTTGGAAGCACAGAGGGCAGCTAGAGAGATTCAAGAGGCTAAAGCTCGGGCTGATGAGGCTATAGTTGAGCTCAAGAGGCTAAAGCTATAGCTCAAGCTCAAGCTAAAATGTCATAAGAGCGTTCACAAAAGTTAGAGAATGAGTTACTTGCATTAAGAGCATTATTTATGAAGCAGTTTGACCCTACAGGGCACAGCTCAGCTAACGGATCATGTAGCCCCAACCATCCTTCTAATTCACATCCTGATTATGATGATGATTTGGATGACCAGTCATTGGATGGTGATACTTAATCATCTTGGTTGTAACTCTTATTATATATTTTGACTAATTAGAATTAGAACAATGGATATATGTTGAAGATGTTTAATGACTTTTTTTGGGGGTTTGACTAATTAGTATTAGAACGACGGTTATGCTGCACATGTTTAATGACTTTTTGGGGCAGTATGTAACTTTGTTATGTTGATGTTTTAAACTACTTTGTAGTATCACAACAACTTCATTACTCCGAATATGTTTATGATACATCATTATGACTTTGGCATATTTGGTGTAAATTCTGATGTTTAACAAGCAGTAGTACCAGGATATAAAATATTCAGGTGAAAAAAAAAAACAAGTTTAGCGTCGGCTGCACCGAGGCTACTGTATTTTGTTGACTTTCTGAAAATTGACTTTAGAGTCGGCTCCACCGACGCTAACTTATTTTGTTGACTTTCTTAACGTTGACTTTAGAGTCGGCCAACCGAGGCTATCGTATTTTTGTTGACTTTGTGGTTGTTGACTTACCTAGCGCCGGCTTTACTTAGAGTCGCCATTAAACTCGGTTCAGCCGACGCTAATATAGAGTCGGATGGCCATAAGCCGACGCTACCGTTTAGCAGCGAGCGTTTTAGCCTCAGCCCCGACGCTAATCCGACGCTAAATGTGGTTTAGTGTCGGTTTTTAGCCCTTTAGAGTGGGCTTTCGGCCGACGCTAAAAACAGTTTTTCTAGTAGTGAGTCACTTGCGAGGGGAGAGATGTTGAGATATATATAGTGTGAGTTAAGTCTCACATTAATTGAAAGAGTTGATGTTGAACAAATATAAGTGAGATGATCCATAAATCTAATATCTCGAGATTCTAGATGAAAATGTGATATTAGAAGTCACATGTATAGTTGCTCTTAGTTTAATATATTAGTTCAACCCGGTAATTTTTTTTCTCATGGACCAACACTGTTAGCCACATGCACATTTTAAACATAAATTTGTCTCAAGTTTTAGTTTTCTGGAATGATTCATTTCCAAAAAAAACATCTAAAAAAGTATTTTGAAAAATTTTAAATTTGTGTTTTTTGGTATATAATAACTATATAAAATTAATTTGTAAAAAAAACTATATAAATTTAAAATTTGTGAAGGGTAAAATGAAAATTTCTTATGTTTTATGGGGGTAACAGATTTAGCTAAGGGTGCTCGTATACAAGAGATTTTCAAAATAAAACAAATGCTCGAAATTGAAACCTTTAAATGGGAATTGAACTCATCTCATACCCCATGCTATTATAAATGCTACCCCACATATTTCATAAATCTATGTCAACTATTATATGATACACTATCAATAGTTACTAATTAGTATATCTAAAATTTTCATTACTTGTCAAAAATATGTACCTCTAAAAATTGTTTGCAAACTTACTCAGTACCATTGTGGAACTAATTTCGGAAGAAACTCTGCTTAAATTGTAACATCTTATTATGATCAAGCTCCACATGAATATGGCAAATGTACAACATTAATTATAATCATACTCCTAATTCACACATCACCTCATCAAAATGTGCTTTTAGTTTATTTTAATTTTTTATGTTCTCTTTCATTAATAGGGCTTCTTAGACAAACCCAAATGGGGTCATCTTAAGAAAAGGAGTTACATGCAGCTATGAATATGAAGTCTTATCATGTAACTTCAACTAAGAAAAGGATAGTACTTAACATGTAGAAGTAGAACATGACACATGGAGCAATGACCCAACACACGTGTAGGACGAAGCAAGTGTCACACATGCTACTCTACACGTTTTTTTGTATGCTATATTGCTTTGGTAGCACAGTCACTTGTTGTAAATCCATAATTCTGTCTTTTTCTAAATTCTGATCACTAAAAACACTTCAATATATCCACTACTATTGCTGATAACTATAGTTCAATTCAAATATCTCCCTTTCAACTCGTCATTTTCATCACACTTTTTTAGTTCAGTTCAGCTACCTACTAGGTATGTATTTTACGTATCCATGTATTTTCACATCACTATTCTTATAAATTATAACTATATATACAAATAACATATAATGAGTCATGATAGCATATTAGCATGTGTCATATTTAGCATAGTTATACTATAATAATTTTGTGCATAATACAAATTTTATTATCTTTTGATAATTATGTGTGCATCTTTGTTCCTAGATTTTCAGTTAATTAAGGTGTGACTAAGAGGAACATTAAGCTATGTCTGGTGTGTCTCTAGCTGTGACTGGTGGTGGAAATGAAACAGATAAATGGCAAGAGCATGGAAGCATGACAATGATGGGTTCATTACGTGTAATAGAGCTACAACTTGTAGCCTTTGTATTGGTTTTCTCAGCAAGTGGTCTTGTTCCTCTTCTTGATCTACTCTTTCCTGTCTTTGTCTCAATCTATCTAATAACACTTTCACGTTTTGCTTTTCCCACATACTGTCGTGTGTCTCAAACTATTTTTCATGGAAGCAAGCTTTTTCAAGCTTATGTTATTGTAGGAACAATTGTTGGATTGTTCTTGCCTTTGGCTTATGTGTTGGGTGGATTTGGCAGAGGAGATAAACTTGCAGTGAAATCTGCAAGTCCACACTTGTTTTTAATCTCTTTTCAAATACTCACTGAAAATATAATAAGTGGGTTGTCACTGTTTTCACCTCCAGTTAGAGCATTGGTGCCTTTGATGTATACAGTAAGAAGAATCTTTGTGGATATTAATTGGATACATAATGTTTGGCTCAATGTGACTTTGCCAGCAAATCCACACTTTAAGGTTATTGATATTTCATCATCACTATATATGTAAGACTTAGGGATAGTATATGAATTGTAACTTGGGTACATTTTGTGCAGGACAAGGCATGGTTTTTGTTTGGGAGGATTTTGGCAGTGGCTAATCTGGTTTATTTCTCCATCAATCTTTTTGGGTTTTTGATTCCAAGGTTCCTTCCAAGAGCTTTCAAGAGGTATTTCCAAGAGAGGGGAGAGATTTATGCTAAGGCTGCAGAGGACAAGCCACAAAGGATCATCCACAAATCACATGTTCCACAGAAGAAAACAACAAATCTATATCTTTAATTTTTGTCCAACATCTCATATTAAGCAATTTTCCTTTATGTTATGTCAGTGAAACTTGAAGACCAAAGGTTTTGTGTATATATTGGTATTGTTAATTGTTTACATTAATAGTAGTAACAATTTTACTTTGCAAGCTATAAGCAGCAACTGCTGAACAATGGATATTAAAATGTGATTAAATGTCATTACCAAAACTGAAAGTAAAAACAGATGAAATTGATAAAATCAATTGTGGTGAAGTCAATGAGGAAATTCCTAAGAAAAAATATTAGCTCTTAATAGTTCAAGAACACAGCCAATTACTTTCCCTATATAACTGCAGTCCTTACAAATTTAATCATATACACAAAGGTGAATCATTCCATCACTACTTTCTATATAACAAATAGTATTAACTAAACATGGTAACTGAAACAAAACAAAAAACAAACTAACATGGTGACAGCTCTTACAGCCAATAAGTATCAGGTTAGTTTTCTTCTTCATCATCTTCTTCTTCATCATCATCATCATCATCAATACCCTTCATCATTGCTTCAATAAGTGCAGCTTCTTCTTCCTAAAGGGAAATTAACAGAAATGATAGTGTCAAACTTAGTTTCAGAAAAACATGTTAACTCAAAGAATGAAATGACATACCACCAAGGCATTAAATTCAGTCTCCTCGTCTATGGCATCAATGACAGCCGGGTCATCAAGCATATCCTGTTCATTAATATTACCTTGTCAGATTAATTTTTTTTTGAAGAATCTAAATTTGTATTGAATTAGTGAGATTGGTTAATTGGCTACTTACATCATCAGCCATTTGAAACATCCCATTCTCATCCTGCACAAGAAAGGCCAAATTAATCCTGTTAACATATTTTTATTATGCCAATTGTACAAATTCAGAACTAAAAGAACTTTTAACAATATATTGACATTTGACACTGATAGTCAGATTGAAACGTTCAAGATTATATGGAATAGTGCTACTATTCTCTGCGCGTAAGTGTAAATTGGTGTGTCGTGTTGGTGTTCAATACCGACATGTGTCGTACATTGAGAATACACTTAATTTAAAATGTACGTTCATCATCGATAGTTATTTTCAGAAGCTTGTATAAGTAGAAGTGTACCTTCACAACTACAAAATGAACTGGATCAGATGGTGTATAAATCAGGTAGCAACTACCTTCCTGCAAAAAAAAAAAAACGGGACTATAAATCAACACACAGTAAATCTTAGAATATAGTGATAGTGTGTGACACTTTCAAGAACCAAAATGACCAACAAACAAGAACAATGTATATATGGACTATGAGCCAGGATCTACCAAAAGACATAATCAAAACGGATAGAAAAACAAAAGCAACACTTGTATGGTAATACAGACAGTGGACAACAAACACACGCCAATAAATTCATTTCAGTGAATTGGTCATCACAATGTGCATGCCAGTGAAGTGAAAAATAAACACAAGCAGTTAGTCTAAATTCAACACAATTTTGCTTCCTTACTAACTTGAAAACACTTCATGAAATTCTTCTATTAAAACAAACCATTCGAAAGGAGACAAAAATTCATAAACGTATTTGTGTAAATATCTAATTCAAGGTAATAAAGTTACCAGATCAAAATATGTAATTTCTATGCCTTCACTTGGCAAGCCATCCACTTCTTTACCATCCTCTGCAAAATGGTAATAACAACTTGCATTATATTTAGAGCATAAAATTCAAATATTTGTGCAGTAGATTATTACTCTAGAAGTAAGCACCAATTAGAATGTGTTTATCATCAACCTGGCAATAAATTGATAACAATTCCTAGAGATTAACCAAATTTGCAACAATTCATGGTCCACCAAATTTGCACAAACTCCAAGGCCATTAGTTGTATATATGAATTTTCAGTTTTGCAGTGTGATATACAGTATATGACCCAAACAAGTATGTGCACAGATACATGAGCAACAACAAATCAAGGGGGCGTTTGGAAGAGCTTAATTAGGGTTATATTGTGATGTAAATCTTGTGAAAGTGTTTGCAAGAGTTTATCAAAATAACTTATGAGATGTCCATAAGTTGTTTTCAGTTAATTTTCATAAGTTCACTGAGATAGCACATGGAAATAAGTTATACAGAGTATATCCCTAATCTCTTTGATTGTAGAAAAAGCTAATACATACATTCTAATGTGATAAGCGCTTATTCAATAAGCATCTAATCAAAGTCGTTATCCAAAAAGCCCCCAAAATATCACAAGCATAAGTGACCTAGCAAATTCTCCTTAGTAAGAAGGGATCCAATTTCCCACAGAAAGCATTGTAATAGAAACTACAAGAGAGGTGATGAGAAAAACATATCACGTATAACAAAGAGAAAGCTTATCTCTTCGCCAATAACTTGGCTTTGAAGCTGAATGGAAAATATCGAGCAACAAAAGTTCACACTCAACATGATAAAAGATGTAAGCGAGTAGTATCCGAAAACTTGAAACTTTTGTAGCAAATATAAACAGAGACTAAATGGCATGTTGTGACTAACTTCTCATAAACTATAGATCCTGAATGTATTAGCAGCCACATCTGAACAAGAAAATATTCCAAACTGAATAAACGTTTGCTTTGTTTATATTCTAACAACAAAAACATTCAACATTAGTACTTTTGAGAATGGAAAAGTACAGAAATACATGCCTATGTTGAAGTCAATTATATTTTCTTCTGTGTAGCTCAAACCACCACGTGCCGTGTAACAGAACCTGATATGGAGAGACATATTTTGTAAAGATCAAACACAGTTAATGTCAAGAGTGACTTTCTAGACAACAAGAAATCAGAAACATACCCACTATGAACAAGATGCATGTGTACTTTGGCAAGTGCAAAAGCAGCAGCAGGCAGAATAGATTCAATTTTCTCTTCTTCATCATTGATCTAAAACACATAAGGAAGACATGAATTTGGGTAAGAAGATTCACCAAAGGGAAGAAAGGAAGTATGTATTTTCCCATGAGCTTAAAAAAAATATTGGTATGCATGTGGAAACTCATTTTAAAGTTAATCCCTAATTCCCCATAGAAAAAAGAGTTCAATTTTCCATACTACAAATCCATTCAAGATAACATTGATAAACATTAGTCCTAAATCAAAATTAGATGTAGCAGTGCCAACAAATAGGAACATCAAACAAATATAGAGACAAATGGAAGCTTAGAATTCATGGCAGAAACTTACATCTGTGAATCCATCAAGTGTGCTCTTCAATACTAGCACAGGCCTGCAATAAAAAATCCCATATTAATCAATAAAAATTAAGAGATACTAAGATTTAGGGTTTGTGGGAAGATTAGAAGATCACTCAAGAAACTAGTAATTATTTTTTCATTACTTACGTGTCAACAGGGTTGAGCAACATACATTCATCTCTGTCAGAATTTCGGAACACTCTTCGTATCACACATTCCAATGGAAGGTTAACCGAAGGATCAACCTGTTAACGACTTATTTAAAATTTGAATAATTACAAAATTTGAATAATTACTCAAACCAATACAATGGTTCACACCCAGATACACAGATTTTAACACAATTAGCTTATATAATAAAACCTCCCTATAATCAACCATCAACGAGTAAACCACCATATTAGTCCCGACTTTGTAGGGCGCTCTCAAGTCTCAAATAGATCCTTGACTTTATGAACATTTCAAAAAGGTCGCCGACTCTATTAAACTGACAAATTAGCATCATCCTTAGTATCAATTAATTCCCTATATTTTAACAACTTATTGTCAATTTAGTCCTTAAGCTTATCTACTTACTATTATATCAATTTAGTCCATAGCATACTCTGAGAATGACTAAGGCTCTGATTAGGAAGACACGTAAGTTAGCTTATAGCTTATAAGCTCATTTGATTAAAAAAGCTCTGTTTGGTAATAGTTTGTCAAAATCAGCTTATAGCTTATTTTTCAAACGCTATTTCAATTTTCAAGTAGCTTATGAGCTTGTAGCTTATCACTTCTTTTCCAATTTTAACCTTACCATCTTACTTGAAAAAAATTAAATATTAATTAAACATATATTCTTTTATGTCATTTCAAATTTATAAGGTAGTTTAACCGCTAAATTTACAAAACACTACAAATTCAATCAACTAGCTTATTCGCTATAAGTTAAAAGCTAGTAGCTTATAAGCTATTGCTATAAGTTCATCCGCTATAAGCTAGCTTATCACCTATCCGCTATATAGACCTAATTGAGAGTGTCCTACAATCATGAATTCATCATCATATGAAACTCAAAATTAGAGAATCATTACCCTAACTTACCACCATACAATATAATGCATTAGTATTGTTAAAATTAGAATGAAAAAACAGAAGAAAACAAAACGGACTCACTATAGTGGCAAGTCGGTTTGTTGAAGTGAGTTGAACAACACCATTTTTGTCGACAGAGAAACCAGTAGGAGGTTCCGGCAACGGCATATCGTCAGAGAAATTATATAAAGATAAATTAGAACCAATAACTGCATTACGAACATCAGCATCTAGAGAAAATTCACCCAAAACTTGAAAATCATCGTCGAGATTCAACGTTTCAGAATTCTTCTTTTTCTTCTTCTTCTTTTTAGAAGTAGAAGAAGAAGAAGTAGTTTTGTTACGGTTGATAGGACCAGTTTGGGATTTGGATGTTGCAGTACATGAAATAGTAGTAGTAGAATAAGAATTAGGGTTTTGAAATGAAATTGAGATTGGGAAGAAAGGTTGTTTGAGAGAGAGACGAGACTTGAAAATTGCTACTGCTGCTGAAGAGCAATGTAGCGCCATTTCTCTTTATCTGTAATCTAATCTATCTATGCACTATCTTTCTGCGACAACTCACTCATAATTTATTTTCATTTCTTTTTTTTTTATCTAAATTTATATGTCACTATTTTTGTTTAAATCAACGGTTGTTATCTCCCTGATTTCAAATCTGAAGGTCTTCCTTTAATAACAAAATAAAATTTAAAGGTGTCGATATCACTAGAAGTACACGTGAGAAAATTCCAAGGGAGGGAATCCTTTCTTTCGCTAATAATCATTTTCAAGACACCAATTTAATCCTCTCAATTATATCATTGATCTGAAGTTCTTTGGTCGATAGGATTTTCTCATTACGTGCACGTAGACATGGCAATAAAACTCATACCCGCGGGTACCCATCTAAACCCTACCCGCTTTGACGGGGAAAACTCGAGTTGACATGGTTTGAGTTTGGATATGGGTTTTCCCCGATTTCAAAAGATGGGTTTGGGGCGGGTAACAGAGACATTGATACCCACCCCGAACCCGTCCCGCTTATGTTAAAATTAGATTTTACCTCTTTAAAATTAGAAACTCTTAAACAATCTCTTAAATTATATTGTACCAAAAAAAAAATCTCTTAAATTATATTCATATGTTTATTTTTAATTTTTAATTTAAGTAATAAACAAATGATTTTCTCTATTTCTTTTATTTATTTAAAAAAATATTGTTAAAACAAAATAATTTTGGACTTTTAACTTTTTTTTAATAAAAAAAATACTAAAATACAATCATAATTCATGTGGAAATAGACGTAACGGGGATGCCCGAACCCCGTTGGGGATACCCGATCCCCGTTGGATAGGGGTTTGGGGTTATACGTTTTATCCCCGCATGAAATTGGAATGAGTTTGGGGAAACCCGGACTTTATGGGTTTGGGGATGGCAAAATTCGCCCCCGCCCTGCCCCATTGCCATGCCTACGTGCACGCCAAATCATCCAAATTGTTGCATGCTATATCATCAATATCCCTTTATGCCTTGATTTCGCTTTCTTTAATGTCGCAAAATAGCATTGAAGGAATGAGGGAATGCAATATCATCAAACCACTTGTGCAAGCCAATCAACACTCTCCACGCCCATCAGACACAACAAAAACAAACGATTCTTCAACTCTGAAGTTCTAGCACATCAAGTGCATGCGGCTCCCTCCCCATGGAAAATAATCCGTCTAGAAGCCAAGTTAAGCCTTGTAGAAAGTCGATCAAGTAAAGCTTACCATAAAAAAAAAAAAACTAATAGTGTGTTTGGATGGGGGAATGTTTTGAGGTAATGTAATGTTTTGAGGGAATTCAAATTATTTGAGTTAAATTTCATTGTTTGGATGATAATTTGAAGAATTTTCAAAATGATGGAATTTTATGAAGTATTTTGTTCAAGTTAAATTTAGAGAATTTCAAATGACACCTAAAACCTAAGAATTTTAAATTACTTCATTGTTAAAATAATTCAAATATTGCATTTTGGTCCTCAAATTTTCAAAAAATTGCAAATTGACCCTTCAAAAAAATTCAAAATTATAATTTGACCCCGCAAAATTTTTGAAATTTACAAATTGACCCCTAATTTCAATTTTCAAATTTGGCCCAAAAAAATTTAAATTTATAAAAGTTGCCCAAAAATGATGACAATTAATTTTATTATTACCCCATCCAAACAAAAGAATTGAAAAATGAAAGTAATTTAATTGAATCATCTGAATTACCTAGAATTCTAAATTCTTTAAAATTTCTCAATTACCTCATCCAAACACACTCTTAATAAAGTAATTGAGTAATTGAATCATTTTTCAATTCTTATTTAGAGTGTGTTTGGATGAGGTAACTTTAAACACACTCTTATTTAAAGAATTCTTTAAATAACTTTAAAGAATTCTAAATTACTCTTATTTAAGAGTGTGTTTGGATGAGGTAATTGAGAAATTTTAAAGAATTTAGAATTCTAGGTAATTCAAATGATTCAATTAAATTACTTTCATTTTTCAATTCTTTTGTTTGGATGGGGTAATAAAAAAATTAATTGTCATCATTTTTGGGCAACTTTTATAAATTTAAATTTTTTTGGGCCAAATTTGAAAATTGAAATTAGGGATCAATTTGTAAATTTCAAAAATTTTGCGGGGTCAAATTATAATTTTGAAATTTTTTGAAGGGTCAATTTGCAATTTTTTGAAAATTTGAGGACCAAAATGCAAAATTTGAATTATTTTAACAATGAAGTAATTTAAAATTCTTAGGTTTTAGGTGTCATTTGAAATTCTCTAAATTTAACTTGAACAAAATACTTCATAAAATTCCATCATTTTGAAAATTCTTCAAATTATCATCCAAACAATGAAATTTAACTCAAATAATTTGAATTCCCTCAAAACATTACATTACCTCAAAACATTCCCCCATCCAAACACACTATAAGACTTTCGATGGTGCCAAACTTTCCTATATTTTGGATACCACATCCACCCGGCGGCATTTGTTGGAGACAAAGGCAAGAAGCGTTTCTATTTAAATATTATAAAAACAAATGAAATGATTAATTATAAATCTAATAAAAAAGTACAAATTTTACAAGGCGAGTAAAAAAAATCGTTTATGAAAGGTTGCTAAATTTCTTTATTTACACCAAGCAAGCAACCCATAAATAAAGAAAAGAAAAGCTAGTGAATGACATAGCAAAGAAAAAGTATAGAGCATGATATTATTGCACAGAAACTCTATGATATTGATATGCATGTCTCTATATGTGCATTTATCTTGTCTCCAGGTTCATCGATTAATTCCAGGAAACATTATGAGGTGGGTAGTTAGATAAGGATTCCAAAAAGAAAATGACTTAAAACTACAGTGACTTTTTAGGTGAGGTTTCAATTGATATCATCTTTGAGTTATGTGTACTATATTTGTTAGATATTTGAATGTTTATACATGAATGTATGATAGTTTGAGAACATCTAGTAGCAAATTGGCAATAATTAGATCGATTGATTATAATAACTATTCTAACCAATTAAAAATAGGCTAATCAAACAAACGTTAGTTGATTCAATTGTGATTGAAGCTGAATTTAGTAGAGAGGATCACGATTTGATTCTCCACAATTGTGGTTGAGAACGGGCTAGAGTCACTTGATGGCAAAACTGACCCGTAAACCAGATAAGATGGTACAGTGAGCCGAATACTGGTGGTGAAAAAACAAATAGGCTAATCAATTAGAATAATCTATATAAGACATTGGATTAACAAAGATTTCCTTTTGTAGATTTGATTTTGAGATTCAAATCCTCTCCTGTTAATCTTCTCATGTTGTCCTTCATTTATATTTGTATATGATTTTTCAAGTTTCAAATTTATAATTTTCTTTTATGGCATATATATGTTTATAATTGAAAGCAAACAAAGAAATAAAATTTTAAATTTGAAGCCTGAAATTGATATTGAAACATAAAATAAGGACTAAAATGTTATTATAAAAAGATTAAAGACTAAAGTCTTAGCTGAAATTAAGCTAAAGATGTAATTTTGCCATATTGTTTTGATAGTTTATGATGAATAATTGTTGATGATTTTATTCCTTTTAATTGTTGACTATATACGAGTTGATGTGATTTTCTTACAAATCTGCTAAATTCATATTTTCGTTTTTTACGCTAATAAATTAGGTAATATTGGTTCATCGATAGCCACAAATCTTTAGTTCAGTTGACAAAAAATGTCATAATTGTTAAGTCGGACGTTATGACTGTGATTTGAACCCTGACTCCCTTATTTATGTGTGTAGATTTATAATGATTTTGTCATTTTATTTATTTAGAAAATATGGACTAATAGATATAGTTTTAAAATTGAGAATTAGATCATGTGGTTAACAAGCTAGATATAGTTAAAGATGAATTTATTGTTAATGGGAATCCAAATTTAATTTATAATTAGATTTATTTTTTTTGTCAGATTTTACATAGTAAATACTTGTTTAAGCTACAAATTTTTGCCAAAATGATGACATTGTCATTATCTTTTGGACAACTATCTTTGGAACACTTTTTATCATTATATTGAAGATTTTTACAACTAGATAATTTTCTGCTCCAACTATCATCATTTCAATCTTACCTATATATTCTTATTTGTGGGAGAAACTACCATATACAAATAAATAACCACTTAAAAAACGATACGCAAATGCCACCGTATACTTAGTTATATACAAGTAGCTATATTAAATTAAAAAGTGCACTTTTATGGAGGCTAATTGAGCTACAAATTAATAATTATTAGTTGATACATATAGTTTATCCGAAAAGTAGTGGGGTGGAAATATCTAATCCTGTATTCACCATTGGGCCAATATTTTTTGCCAAAAGTAATGAAGAATCGATATCCACTGATCTCACACTTAATTCTTGTTATAAATTTAATTTGTTATGAAAGACAAATGGACACTAAATTACGCCAATAACAAAATTAATTCTCTTAAAAATAATATTTATGACCTAAAAGACACAATATTGTTATGCATGATCTTTTAAACACTTTGCAGAAGACTCACAATCTCGTGTAATAAGAAGTCAAAAGTGTCAAACGTAAATAGTATAAAAGTATGTTAATTGTCAAAACATGTTTTTCCTGTTTGACCACTTTGTTTGAAACAACTTCCTGGGCTGCCTATCCCACGGTTAAAACCTTGGTCTTCAATCTCATGAGTGTGAAACTCCGGTCAGATCCACATATGCATGTTTTTCTCATATCCACCCATACACCATAACATCCTCCTGTCTTAGAGTCGATCTTTTGTCATGTGGATCGGTCAAAAAGTTCACTGGTGCATTTTTTTTTACAGATATTTCTGCTCGCCTAAAAATACCAAAAAGGACATCCCAAACAAAGTCATACCTATATTTCAAATCTAAAAGCTCTTTACAATGTATTGCGCGTTCTCCAAAGTTATCTCGACACACCTGACGAAAAATAGGACAAACCTCATCAACGAATAATAAAGGAAACATGAGACGTCTTATCTAGACACGTCTTGTATTTGGCCGGTTAATTTATATATATATATATGAGTTAAATAAAACATATATGTGAGTGGTAAATTACCAAGTATGAATTTTTAACGGCCATTAAAATCTTGTACTCACGTGACGTGATCAATGTGTTGATTATTGTTGAATCAAGATTGAACGATACAACTATAAGCAATTTTAAGTTTGAAATTTTAGTTTTAAAGTCTAATTTTAAAACTTATATCGCCCAATCTTAATTCTGTGATCATCAACATAATGACTACGTGAATGCGAAATATTAACGACTGTGGTGAATTCAACTCGCGAAAAATATATCAAATTAATGTTTAAAATTTTAGATAAAAATGTAATATATATATATAGGGAGTGTATCTGGTGAGAACTGATAATTATTATGAGAAACGAGAACTATTAATAATAACCATCAGATTTAATTAACGGATCCGATTAAACTCCGCCCACTCGCTTAAAATTTCACATGATTTTTTTTTGTGCATATATTAGAAAATCTTTCTATATATAATCTTTCCTAGTTTAGTGCACTCACTTCAAAACTTACACTTTTACCCCTCTCTCTTCAATTTTCAGTTCTCTTGCCGTTTATGCTGGCTCTCCATTTTTTGTTTTATTTCTTTTTTCTTCAATTTATTTGTTGTTTGTTAGAAATTGTTAAATGCAGAACCAGTAAAAACAAGATGCATATAGAGTTTTTAAAATTAACTACGAACAATAGAAAATATCAATGGTTCCATCAAACAACTACAAAAGTGGATTGGTGAATACAATAAGCAGAATTAACATGGATTGGATTGGTGATTACTCAATAAGCAGAATTAATGGTGTAAATATCATATACAACAAAAAAATTGTTTACTAAATTAATCTCTCGCCAAAATAATGCATCCTCTTCTAACTCCACTTCAAAACAGAGTGCATCCAATGAGTTATATGAGAATGACATGTGTATGTATCGATTCGCAATTCTCAAATAAATTGAAAATATAAGAAATAAAATATCACAATGCATTTTTTTGTTTTACTAAACAATGCATCTTGATTTTACTCGTTCTGGTTTTTGCGATGAAATTGAAGAGAGAGGTGAAGCGAGTTGCACTAAATTAGGGAAAATTATATATAAAAATATTTTCTAATATGCACAAAAAAAATCATGTGAAATTTTAAGCGAGTGGACGGAGTTTAATCGGATCCGTTAATTAAATCTGATGGTTATTATTAATAGTTCTCGTTTCTCATAATAATTATCTGATGGAGATGAATTGTTATTATATGCATGTTGGATATATGAATAGTGAATGAATATATATATATATATATATATATGTCTTGTGATATTAATTATCGTTGGTTCATTGTCTCTCCAATCTCACCCATAGTCATTAACAAAGATTAATTAAGATTACGCTTAATAGGAAGATAACATAATAAAACAGATTCAGTCATTGCCAACATTTATATAAAATAAATGTCGCATCATATTCGGATATTTTCTTAGAATTCTAACATCTCTTAAATGCATGATATTTAACAACTTGTTCATCTCTTACTTTAACTGCAGCATGACATTTTCAACAAAAATAAAAATATTCCATCATGCAAATTTTATTATATTAGTAGTAATTCTCTACTTGAAAGGAAAAACAACTGTACAGAATCACTTTTTGGCTCTTTTTTGACGGAAAAAGAACAAAATCACTTAAAAAGCAAGATATGAGGAGAAACTAAAATAAGCATATAGCATGAGTATTATGTGATCATATCATGCTCACGCGTTTGTTATTACCACTTGAGCTTATACATATGTTACTCCCTCTGTTATTTTATAAGTGTCGTTTTTTTAGGATTTAACGTTTCTATTTAACTGTCGTTTTGATTTTTTTATATATATGATTTGTCAATTATACTCATTGTAAATTGCTATTATCTTTTTCAATAAACTAATTATTGTTATATATTTGAAAAACTAATTATTAGATAGAACAGTACATGACAGTACAAGACAGAACAACACAGTACAAACCTTTAAGGTATTGAATAAATTTTGTGTTTGTACGATGTTTGGTGGGCAAAAGTTTATTTTGGTACTTTAGACAACTTGTGCAGAGGATAAAAAGTTGTCTCGTGGTTCAGTATGGGACAAAAATTTCAGTTTTTGTCCTGTCCCTTGGCCCCCAGTTTGTTCAGTAAAAGGAACAATTTTAAAATAAAAAACAGTACAACTGAAGTTGTTATGTCTCATTCCTTATTTTTTAGCAGATCATACGCACCTTAAAAGTAAAAGTAATTTAAAAAAAATTGATGTATTTGATTTAAAATTTGGATCAAATACAATATTTTTTGTTAACCAATTTTTGGTTATATTTTGAAATGGAGGAAATATTTTATAGAAACGCTCGTAAAGGCAGTAAATAATGTGCACATAAGTCTATTATAGACTTATGTTATGCACTCTTTCAAAATCTTTCATAATCTCGAATTATGCTCTTAAAAATACAATTTATTTAGCATGATTAATTTAACTTTTATATACGCCCATTTGTATAGGTTGTAACATATTTAAAATTGTGTATATATGCATATATTCTTCGAGAAGCATCTCATATATAATTGAGTACTTTAGTGTTGGAAGGAATTCAACATGTCTGCAAGATGAAAAATAATTGAAAACCATGCATGTGATCTATCACCTTTTGAATTTGTTGCTGTTTATATATCCTACTACTTTATAAAGTGGAAGCTCATGAACTCAACCATGCCCATGCCCCTAGGCCCGACCCATATTTAAATGTTTAGGTTGCAACCTTTGTACAAAAAAAATTAGTTAATCAGTTTCGGATATTCTTCTACAATAGAATGATACGGTGTAGTAAAAAAATTAAATTTCATTGTGCGACTTGAGAGAATCTAAATCCCTTGTTAGCGAGTTCTGTGGTTAAATATGTATATGTTGAGTAGGGGAATTGCAACCACATTATATATCCCTAGCTTGTTCACATTAATTATATGGTGTAGAATGATCAACAAATCAATTATTATGAATCTAGCAAAAAAGCACATATATTTGATCATGTACTATAAGATTGGACATATATAAGCTTGACTTATCCAATATTACCTTACCACCACTACTACAACCCTCAATTTGGCCTAAATTTAAAGGTCAAATCTTCCTAACTTCCACATTCAGCGGCTCCTCTTTCCTTTCACTCACTCATTTCACACAAATTCTCAAATCTCTCAATCATGAATACTTTGAACTTCAACTGTCGCAATCAAATGAAAATCTGCCCATATGTTCAAGATTCTCCCAATAAACAACTCCATTTATTTACTTTCTTTTTCCGTACAATTTACGGTACTAGCTCGGACACATTTATAATATAAATCAAATACATACTAGTATTATTCAATAAATTTAAAAAGTAAATTTTTGTTTACAAATATGATCGGAGGGAGTAATTTTCTTTCCCACCACATATGTCGCCACACATTAATACCTCAAATTACGACACTGGTGTAATATTTTGATCGGAAATGTTTTATATACACCCTGTAGACGCTCGTTAATTTATTTTATCCTAATTTTTGTATAGATAAATCGCGTAAAAAGACAATTTTTTGGGTGTAAACCGAGTATTTTTTGCGCGCAACACTGCTGCATGCTCAAAGTTAGAGATCAAACTCATGATCATGGTTAAGTTAGAAGATATCCGCGCCATATCATCTAAGTGCTCATTGGTAAAGAAAAAAAAAGGCCATTTAAATTAGTGTTAAATGGATATATGCAAATAAAATTAAATGGTGTACATATATAATAACTCTTGCTAGGAAAATGCAATGTAGGCATACATACTTTGAAGAATCTAATTTTTTAACACATTAAATTTAACATTATCTTCTCCAATTTTATCAACTAGGAGTTCAAATCAAGCAAAATTAATATTACGAGAAAATCAATACAACAAAAATAAATAAGGTTCCCAATTAATTCACTTTACTTAAAATACAGGAGAAAGGGAAAACAATGTGGTGTTTTATTCTCACAATTTAGCATTGTTTAACAAAATTTAGCTTTAGTTAACAGGAAGATACAGATGATAGATCAAAGCTAGATAGGAAGGAGGAACAAGAGGAATAGATTCTTAAATACTATGATATAATATATAATAATATAATATAGAGATGAAGATTAGGCTTTGCAGGTGAAAAATAAACTATCAATTAATTATTGCAATTCAGTTTTCACAATTATGTTATTAATACAAAGTATTTACCAATTTTATGGATGACTAACCTTTATCAAAAAATTTAGTTGAATTTTTTATTTTTTTTTAGTTTTTAACTCTTGATTTTCAGGGAAATGAGGACGGTAATTTAGAGTTCGATTGCGAGATAAGTAAAGTCTGACCAAGACTTATTTTCACTGGATATCAAATTCGAATTCTTCCAAATGATTCATTTTAAAGGGAGCTTATTAATAACTCGAACTTAATATCTTGATTTAGTTGAACCGTTGTTATTGAGTTCTAAAATATTCGACTCGAAGATCTTAAGAAATTTGTGTCTTTGTCAACTCCATTTCACATATTTATGTGTGCATTATCTACAAAATAAAATTCTCATACACTTGTATTGATAACATGCTTTTTTTGACACAATATTGATGACATGCTTGAAAACTATAATATATGGACCATATTTCTTAGATTAGTGTACAGCTACTTTGCCTAGGTACGGTCCCAATACTGGTAAGGGTATTGGTAACATTTTTAAAAAAATAAGGTGCAGTTCAGGTACGTAGTCGGTACTGGTACTCTCTCCTTTAAATGGAGTATCCATGCTTCATAGTTATATAGTATTCAAATGCCAACAAAAATAATATGAAATAATATTTTCGATTACTTTTATTTATAATAATAGGATAAATTTTTTTAACATCTAAATAAAATCACAAGAGACCAAACCAGAGTTCTCAAGTACATAAGAAATACTACAATCTTTCATAACATAAAAAATACAACAACATAACAACTTTTTTTTGAATAATAGATAAAACGTGCTCAACTTGATATAATTTTCGTACTAATTTTCATACTAAGAAAATAATTAAGTTTATAATTACTTAATTTGATAAGTAGTTAACATATGCAATATGCAATATGTAATATGTAACATAACAAACAAACAAAAATTAACTTAATTTTATGTACTATTTATTTTTGTTACAGTTGTCAAATGAAAAAGTTTTATATACTTTTAAACCTTTTGCTATTTTTTGCATTTTGAATCACTTTCAACTTTGTGATCTCATTTACTTTATTCCTATGCTATATGTATAAGCTTCACTTTTTCAATATCAAATCTCCTATAAATACCCTCAACTCTCCTCATAAGTCATATGTACCATTATAACAACATCTCTAAATTTGGTGCATAAAATTGTACCAAAACCATCTTTTTCATTTTCATTCTAATACTCTTTTCTTTCATGTGTATGTTGTGCTTTGTGTAAACAAAGATTACACACACACAAATAAATATATTTTCTCTACTTTCATTCTGTTTCATTTCACCAAATTAAGATGACTGGAAACACAACAACTAGCCTTAGCCATCATCAAGCTTTCGGCATCGAAGGCGATAGTGCCTCTAAATGCTTTGATGATGATGGTCGTCTCAAAAGAACTGGTACAAAATTTCTTTCAAGCTAGTTTTACACAATTATACATTGCATATGTATATATAATAATTAAGGTGATAACACAATCAACATTCACTTTGACTATCTATATATATATGTCCAGTCCAAGATTTGCTCTTCCTTATATACATATATAAAATTCAATTAACAACAAAAGTTACCGATTACAATTATAAATAGCAATTAAGAATTTGCTATTTACTGAATGATTTAATGACCGAAATATTTCAGTTACTTATTTTAGTGTCTGAGTTTCTAAATCGTTTTACACATCCGTGCTAAATAAGTTTGTGACCGATTTAGAAATTAGTTTGAAAAATATCACTAAACCAATAATCGTTAAGTGTCAACAATCGGTTTGACATTTTCGATCACAAAATTGGTCACTATATATGACGGTTGTTCTATAAATCTTATTGAACTTGGTGACATAAATATTAGAGATGATTTTTTATTTTTCATCTCTAGTTTTTGTTGATTTAATTTATTCTAGTAATGATATAAAACTAGATTAATACAACTATGATTCATTGGATGTATATAAATATGATATAATCAATATTAATTGAAATGATATGCAGGAAGTGTTTGGACTGCAAGTTCACACATAATAACAGCTGTGATAGGATCAGGAGTGTTATCTTTAGCTTGGGCAATAGCTCAACTAGGTTGGATTGCTGGTCCTGCTGTTATGATTTTATTCTCTTTGGTTACTATCTATACTTCTTCCTTTCTTGCTGATTGTTATCGCTCCGGCGACGTCAACTCCGGGAAGAGAAACTATACTTACATGGACGCAGTTCGCTCTATTCTCGGTAACACTCTTCTCCTAAATTAGCGTGTTTTAAATATGATTACTTTCGATAAAAAAAGTTACATGAGAAAAGAAAAGAAAAAAGTGTATGTTATTTCATTATTTATGTTAAGGTCTCATGAGGTTAATTAATCCGTTAGTTAATCCTTCGAAGAAACAACTCACTTTTTAGGTTCATTGAATATTTGATGTATTTGGTCTATATTATATATAGATCAGTCAGACACACATCAATTGTTCAATGAATTTAAAAAGTCAATTGTTTCTTGTAAAAAGGACCGCAGATAGTAATACGTGGAGAGAGTTGACTACTAGTCAAAGGGGAATCAAAGCATGCTCATAGTGTATAGTTTTGTTCAGATTCAAATATCTAAAATTTAATACTATTAGATTAGATATGCTGTTATATTCTAGTTAAAAGAAAGGAATATTTTTCTAGTCAAAAAAATAAAGGAAAGAATTTTTCTTTTAAAAAAAGGGTTTAGTTTGTATCTATCATCAATGCAATTTGCTATTTTTTTATTAATTACTATCATGTTATGGTCTAATCATACACGTGTTAAAATATTTAAGTATGAATAACTTTGAATTATTTGACCTTAAGCTGTTTTGATGGCTATATATGAATACTACAACTCTAAATTAAGGGATGTATGTACATGTAGTTTACATGGCCTAAGAATATGTAAACCCAAATTAAGAAATAAAACAAAGTGTGGAGACACACTTTGAAAAAGTTTATATGATTCTCATAAAAAAGTAGTTTATACTGTATGATACTATGATTCATATAATGAAGAATCTTTTTTTCCACAATCATACAATTTTATGCTATAAATAAGAATCTTTATGTCCACAATTTTATGCTATGAATATATTGTATAACCATGTAAAAATATGCCCCTAAATACATGTGGGATAACATGGAATAAAATGTATTTTGCAGGTGGAGCCAATGTTACATTTTGTGGGATATTTCAGTACCTCAATCTATTTGGAATTGTAATAGGATACACAATTGCTGCTTCTATTAGCATGACGTGAGTTCACATTTATTTATAGTGCTTTATAATTACATAGACATGTTTATGTTTAGGTCTTCATAATTTTTACCATTTAATTTGATGTGCTAAATTTCCTCCTTTTTAGAATTGATAGATATGTGAAAGAAAAAATTGTATTAAAAGTTACATATAAATGTTGAGAATATATAAAAGTGGACACAACTTTTATCCTTTGAGTAGCTTTTGAAGCCTTTAGTAAAATTCTTTATAGAATCAAAGCATATTGTATGTAGAACAAATTTTTAAGTAAATGTTAAACTCTGCACTGCACCTCTTTCTTAAATTTCTTCAATATTTCTTAACTCGCCAACTGAACTAATCTCCAAAAGTAATTATAAGTAGCGGAAAACTCTTAATTCCAAATACAAATTCTAAGAATATCTTGTTTTTAAGAAAGTACAAATTCTGAATAATGTTACTTTTTTTTTTAACCAAAGCATGATTTGTTTTACCGGTAAAAATCAAACTCGGTATCCTTTAATTTTACAACACATACGCACATACCTACATACCAACCACTTGCGCTAGACCTCGTGGTATGGTAGCATCCATTTTATTTGAGGCGTGTTTGTTACTATTGTGCTTATATAGTAAAAGTAAATCATACAATGTCAAGATTAATGTGGTATGATAGGAACTGGTTTATGTAGATTGATGATTAATAATTGATGGGTTTATTTCAACTTATTGATTTATTTATTTTTGTAAACAGGGCAATCAAAAGATCAAACTGTTTCCATAAATCCGACGACAAAAACCCATGTCACATGTCAAGCAACCAATACATGATCATGTTTGGCGTAACCGAAATTTTCCTGTCACAAATTCCAGATTTTGATCAAATATGGTGGCTCTCATCAGTTGCAGCAGTAATGTCTTTCACATATTCCATAATTGGTTTAGCTCTTGGAATTGCCAAAGTTGCAGGTTATATTTTGAGACCCCCTAAATACAACTTTTGTAACGTAGCATTTTTCTTCTAGTAACATAGACTGATAATTGTATGCTTGATTCATGAAACAGAAAATGGTACTATCAAGGGTAGCCTTACAGGAATCAGCATTGGAGCTGTGTCAGAAACTCAAAAGATATGGAAGACTTTTCAAGCTCTTGGTGACATAGCCTTTGCCTATTCATATGCTGTGGTTCTCATCGAAATTCAGGTATACCTTTTGGAAATGAATCCGATTTTCGATGTTAGTTGTCAGATGAAGATGAGAGGATTCATATTTCGAGTTTATATTTATAAACCGACTATAATATCTAGCGGACCAGTGTTTTAAAAAACCGAATCGAACCAAATGGTTCAATCAGTTGAACCTTGAACCTACCTTTAGTATGGTTCGGTTGAACTATGATTCAGAGGTCTCGTTGGTGTGGAGCTCTTCAAAAACAAATAATTGGGTTCTTTTCAAATTCTTAATGCAGGACACATTGAAATCACCACCATCTGAGGCAAAATCAATGAAGAAAGCAACAAAGATAAGTATAGCAGTGACCACAACATTTTACATGCTATGTGGCTGCATGGGCTATGCTGCATTTGGAGATGCAGCACCAGGGAATCTTCTAACTGGTTTTGGCTTCTACAATCCATTTTGGTTAATAGACATAGCAAATGCAGCTATAGTAATTCATCTTGTAGGAGCATACCAAGTCTTTTCACAACCCATCTTTGCATTTGTGGAGAAAACAGCAACACAAAGATGGCCCAACATTGACAGAGAATTCAAAATTGAAATTCCTTGTCTTCCATCTTACAAATTGAACTTATTTAGATTGGTTTGGAGGACAGTGTTTGTTATCTTAACAACTGTTATATCAATGTTGCTTCCATTTTTCAATGACATTGTTGGAGTAATAGGTGCATTGGGATTTTGGCCTTTAACTGTTTATTTTCCTGTAAGGATGTATATCTCACAGAAGAAAATACCAAAATGGAGTAATAGATGGATTTGCCTACAAATATTTAGTGGGGCTTGCCTTGTTGTATCAGTTGTTGCTGCTGTTGGATCAATTGCTGGTGTCTTGCTTGATCTAAAGAAGTATAAACCATTCCAATCAAATTACTAAGCTTCATTTTCTTGAGGCTATATGTAAGAACTACTGCATTGGTAATTATATGAATATGAGGCTATGGTTTTGGTTTGTGTACAATTATGTTATAAATCAGTTGAGTTATTATAATTCATTATCTTGTTCAGTAGTAGCTAAGGGAACTAGTCTTCCTAATGTTCTAACATTCAGAAAAAAAAAGGAAAATGTCTTCCTAATATTCTTAAATACCAGATGATATTTGATTTTTTTTTTAACCAGACAATTAAACACTCAATCTAAGTTCAAAATCAACTATATAATAAGTAAAATAAAAAATTATTTAATATTTTTTATATCTCTAAAATTGACAAAATTTAATTTTAATCTCTCCTTTAATTAATTAAATAAAAGTAGTTTATTTTTACTTTTAATCCTTTTCAAGGTGGAAATCACACATTTGTATATTTTTTTTGAAGTACAAAAGTACATCAATATTTTGTGGAGCTAATTTTTTATATATTTATACAAGAATTAAATTGATATATATATATATATATATATATATATATAGGCATGGCGATAAAACTCATACCCGCGGGTACCCGCCCAAACCCTACCCGCTTTGACAGGGAAAATCCGAGTTGACTGAGTTTGGGTTTGGGTATGGATTTTCCCCGATTTCAAAAGATGGATTTGGGGAGGATAACAGGGACATTGATACCCACCCCGAACCCGCTCCGCTTATGTTAAAATTAAATTTTACCTCTTCGAAATTAGAAACTCTTAAACAATCTCTTAATTTATATTCATATGTTTATTTTTTATTTTTAAGTTGAGTAATAAACAAATGATTTTCTCTATTTCTTTTATTTATTTAAAAAATATTGTTAAAACAAAATAATTTTAGACTTTTAAACTTTTTTTTAATAAATAAATACTAAAATACAATCATAATTTATGTGGAAAAAGTGTAATAGGGATACCCGATTCCCGTTGGGTAGGGGTTTGAGGTTATACTTTTTATCCCCGCATGGAATTGAGATGGATTTGGGGAAACCCGAACTTTATGAGTTTGGGTTTGGGGAGGGCAAAATCCGCCCCTGCCCCATTGTCATGCCTATAATATATAGGACAAAACTTACATGCATTTTCATACATGCATTTCTTACTTTTCCTCTCACAAAAAGGTAGTTTTTTTTTATTAAAAAGTAATTTTCTTTTATTTTTTCAAAATGAAAAAACACAAATAACCACTTCTTTGTGAGTGAAAACGTATGAAAATGCAGGTAAGTTTTGTCCCAATATATATATATATACACACACACGGGGCAAATTTATTGAGCACAAAGTGCGGAGCACATGGGTAAAGCTTAATAAACACAGTCCAACAATAAAGCCTTAATTAATATTTAAGAGCTTTGGACCCCTTACCACTTGGATTATTTCATATACTCCAACTTCTATAATTGATTTAATTAACATTTGACCTGTTCTTATCCTCAAAAAAAAAACATTTGACCTGTTCTTGGTAAATTTAATAAAATATAAAATTTGGTAAAGACAATTACCTCAATATATTTCATGTTTTCCATAAGGGCTTAAAGTAGTCATTGAACTTGTAGCTTAAAGGGCGTTATATCTAATGCCAGTTTTATTTGCCTTTAATTAAACTTATCTTTTATACTTTCCTAAATAAATAGTTGAACAAGCTTACCAGAACAACACTGGCGATAAACAATTTTTAACAATATCGTCAATAATGGATTGCAGAAAAGAAGTTTTTTAAAATTCAACTATTCTGCATCACTACAGGATTGCTAATAGATAATAATTTGTACTAAATCACATGTCGCAGAACAATAACAGTTTATTCGTCCTCCGCTATGCTAGAGGCAGCACTATATAGCTGCTATTTAACAACACCAATTTCTAATGAATAAAATACAGAAACTTGAGAACAATGTTCATGTATAATTGTCAGTTTTTTATGTAAATCCACAAGATGGTATATATTCAAGACATCGTGCTATATATCACAAATAGAAAAGAAGGGCATCCCACGACCACATCATGGCAGACCACCATCTTTTGAACCAAAATTAAAAGTAAAAAAAAAAAAAAAGGGATCGCTTGTCGGCTTGTGAGCCCTCACTGGACAAGGATAATGAATAATAAAATTGATAGCACAAAAAGACATTTTACATCAACAAAACAAGCTACATTTATAAAACATTTGTAGAAACACAACAACCCCCGGGGAGAACATCAATGACAACCAAGAAAGCCAGCCAGACAGGGAAGCAATATGTTACCAACAACGCATCATAACTTCAATCAAAACAATTATGCGATCGGGGAGGCAGGAGAAACAGGGTTGTGGTCTCCTCTTAATAGAACTGTCAAAATAATTACCTCGAAGTATATAAATCATCAAAGATTAGAACAGCTCCTCAGAATTGAATTTATTCCACGCCTCCTGTTATAAATGATCAAGCTTTCAGGAAATAATGAAAGTAGAGTATTCTAGACTATTATAAGAGTCTTGACAAAAATTCACATGTAATCAAACATTTTTATATGCAAAAGAAAAAGAGAAATAGGGGGATTCTTTACTTTCTAAAATCATTTTCAGTTATCATTTTCCAAATTTTGTGGAAGACTCGCGTAGTGAACAGTTATGATTGAGAAAAGCTGATAGGCAAGCTAAGAAAAATGTATTTTCAAAAACAACGAAACCTGTTTTTGGCATTTCCAAAATTTCTAAAAATGCTATATATGTTTTCAAAAATTATAAAAGGAAATGATGGGAAGAATATTGGATGATTTGGATCTATAATCTCTTATATTCATTAGTTGAAGTGAAAATGAAAACAAAAGATATGGAAGACTCATGTAGTTAAAGTATCGAAACTGAAAACACTAACTGACCACAACTCCCTAATTTTTTTTGGCCAATGATTTATAAGTAGGGAAAACCATAAAAAACTATGTGTAATACTTTTTAAAAAGTAAAATAGATATATTAAAGACATCATGAGATCAAACCCTGCTTGAGGCATACACCATTGTTAATCGGTTCTAACTAGTCACCTAGTCACTTTCAAATCTACCTTTGAAAAAAGAAACAAGTGTGCAACACGATGCACCCGACTAAAAAGACCATTGCAGGAGTTTGATAAATTATGCATGGGGGGGCTCAAACTCGATAAATCTACACCCTTTTTCAATCTTTGATTTGTTAATACAGGACAACATATACAGCTACTAAAAGATGAATGGAGATGAGGAAACGTGTGAACCCTCAAACAGAGTGTGAACACCCCAAAGTTTAAGAATCAAGATGAAACCAAGATAAACTGATAATTTGCAAAGGCAGCACACATCACAGTAAATCCCACAAAGCAACTACTAATTTGGGAAAAAACTGTACAGTCAGCAAAATAGTTATTCAAAACCATGCCTTGACATGTAGAGAACTTGACCACAATACTATATAGAAACTGCCTAGTATAATAATGGTAGCATAATCTAGATTCAGAAACACATTGAACCCCCATGACTACCTACCGTAAACAATTTATAAATTTGTTGATTATAAAGCACATAAGATGGCCAGAAATACCTTGAGTAGGTCAAACACCTTCTCTGCAATATATTTTTGCTGAAGATTGGCACCCTTCTGCTGTACTTTATCAGGATGAATACACAATGTAGCTTTCCTATAAGCTTTTTTAACAGCGGCAGCTGTAATCAAATCAGTTAAACCGACTGGCTGCCAACCACATTCAGGCCACAGCACCTGATCATCATTCATGAAGGAAACAAGTTAACATAATTGACGCATTCTTCAATAAAAAAAAAACAATAGTTTATACATATTATGTAACAAAAACATTAACACTGCAAATACACAAAAATTAAGGCACTGTTTTGCCTCATTCAAAATTCAAATGCATGAACGTTTTCGAGTGCATAAAGAAGAATGCCAGCATGGACCATGAAGATTACGTTCCAACATTGGACCACTTGTAATATATTTAGGATATATTGCTATTTTATTCAATGGTTAAGATCTCTATCTGGTTACTTGGATGTTGAGAATTTATGTTAATTGTGCCTTAGGTTGTTTTGTTTCCTCTGAAGACTTCATCCTAGGGTTTGCTCACCATTGAACAGAGTGTGCACCAAAAGGGAAATCTCCAGTGGTGGAGCACAAGGAACCAATCGAAACACATAAATAGCTTCAGAAAGGGAACCTTGACTTGTGGCATATGGATCTCCCCGGGCTCTTCAATCTTCTCTACAAACCTCCATCAACTGCATCATGGAGGTCTCAGCATGGGTTTCCAGGTACATCAACGAAGATTCATGTGAATTTGATACCTCCAAAACCAACGTGAGTGTGTGCACATGGGGTGTAGACCACCAAAACAATCCCCTTGATACAACCATCTTCAATTCCCTCTCCAATATTAAAAGTGAAACCCTCTCTTGATAAAAATTCTCGATTCAGCAATCCAAACAAAAACTGGAAATCTTTCCAGAAATTAGTAATCATTCTTTTACTTTTTCTCTTCTGACCGGCAAATGATAATAAAGGAATCAATTGTAGGCAGTAGGATAAATGATGAGCAAAAAGGATAAATGATAGATTCACCCTTCACACACCAATTCATTTTAGGGAGTGCACCTCCTTGTCTACTTGCAATATTTAATTCTTAAATATCTCACCATGCAAATGCAAGCATCTTATATAAGGACAGAACTGAATTTTCTATATTGAAAAATCAATTGTAGGCAGTAAACTCAGTTGTCCATCGATGGACCATATGTTGTGTGTCCCACTGTAGAATCCACAGTATATAAAATGGAAATAAGTTGCTTTGACACTCTCACCTTCCCTTGAATTGACTTCAATTGAATTATGAGTACATCATTACATTCTTTTCGAAATCAAACTTCTCATAAGGATGTGATATTCTGTTAGCTAATATCTGATTAGAAATCGCAACTATGTATGATGTCTTTGGCAGGAAATAGAAACAAGTTTCACCTTTAGTGAGCAGAGCAACTCAAATACCAAATCTATACAGCAAGTGTGACAGTTTCAAAGTGAGACAGTCATTCACTTCTAGCACTAGAAGGTGAGTTGCCGATCAGTCAAGAAACGTGAGAAAATATGTCCGACGGTAAAAGAATTCCCCCGTAGCATATATTAAAATTTGGATCCAAGAATTGAAAAAGGAAAAGAAAAAAGATGAATCATGCCTAGATACTGCCATGTATATGCACTATAAGGATCAGGAATAGAAAAACATTCAGAGATATTATTCTGTGCTCTTACTAAGTACATACATATTGTAAGGTGGATAGCAAAGCTCGTAAGTTCCCTTCTTTTCCTGCAGACCACCGCTTAATTTCAAAATCTAGTGTTTCACCAAGCCTCTGAAATCATTGCACAGATAAAATTAGATAACAAGCACAAAACCATATTACAACAAAAACTGCAAAAATTTATCGGCATCTTCCACATAACAGCATTTGGCTAGAACAACGATGAAGTGATAGGCAATGTAAATGCAGTTATTGCAAGTATACAAACAGAAAACCCCTCACCCATAAATATAAAGAAAAATAATACTACTTACACTTCTCTCAGCTTGCTCTCTTTGACTTTGCAAGTCCCGCTGATTCTTCTCAGCCAATGCTTTTGCCTGGTACAGAATATCATGGTCAGAACATAAACAAGTTGGTTCAAAATAAGATTATATTCACCTGTTCTTGGTATCAAGTATCAACTATCAAGAAACAATAAAGAAATCATATTAAGGAGACAAATGCAGTGATGCAATAACACATACCACTCGCTCCTTAGACCTCTGGTGGCGTTCCAGTCTAGCTTTTCGCCTTTCTTCACTTTCCCCTTCAACTTCTTGAAACTCTCCAGATGATGGAGCAGCTTCAAACCATAAAAGAGAGAGGACAAGACGAGCCGGGTAAGTCAACGATAAGCACTGAATTGAACTTAGGAAACTGTAGTACTATGCAGTATTTATCAAAATAACCACTGATACAGATAGATATATAAGCTGTACGAAAACAGGAAAGGAAATGGGGCCAAACTCCTGAAAATATGGGAAATGGTGATAAACAGAAAAGGCCCCTATACTGAGTATAACCCACTCCTACTCTCAGTTTTTCCTCCCAAGCTAACCTTGTAATGAACCCTAGCATTTACCTCTCTAGATTTTCCTTCATCTCTATTTTAGCATTGCAGGTCTTAACAGAAACAGATGACTATTGCATCAATAAGTAACACATTGAAAATGTAAACCTACCTCCAAAGATTGAGCTTAGATCATCAACAATATTAGTTGATGATGATGCTTTCTTCATATTTGAAGATACACTTGTAGATTTCCTTGTTGCATCTGACTGAAATTGGGTTTCGAAATCCTGAAAACATACAGATTCAGAAACTTAACAACCAAGTTTTAAATAGAATTATAAGAGTAAACATGATTGTCAACCTTTTTCTTTTAGTCAAATTTAAACAAAATAAGTTTAACTTTTTAAATAACTACAAAATATTTACTTGTCATTTTATCAAAAATAAGTTTTGCTTTTAGAACAGAAATAGAAAAGGTATAACTATAATTTCTGGCTTTTCAGGATTATTGTTGAAAGATGGGAAGACACCAAAAACTAAAGCCAAATTTGGCCGTTATATGTCAGTATAGAATTACACCTTTTAAGAAGAAAAAGAATAGGAAAAAAGAGATCCTCACTGTAGAGTTAGTCCTAGGAGGTCTTGGAGCACTGTTGGGTCTTGCACCCATGCCAAAGAAGGATTCAAGATCGTTTTCATTCTTCTGTTGGTTCTTCCTTGCAGCAGCTGCAGCCTTCTCTCTGGCCTCAGCAGCAGCTCGTTCTGCAGCACGTTCGGCTTTAACTCGTGCTTCAGCTTCAGCCCTCGCCGCTGCAGCTCTTTCCCGTGCTTCCCTCTCCTTTGCCTCTGCAGCAGCCTTTTCAGCTCTTTCCTTTGCTTCTGCAGCAGCCCTTTCTCGGGCTTCAGATTGTGCCCTTTGCACTGCAGCTCTTTCAGCACGCTCTCGAGCTTCAGCATTAGCTTTCCCAACTGCAGCCCTCTCAGCTCTCTGGCGTGCTTCAGCAGCTGCTCTTTCGCGAGCTTCTCTTGTAGCTCTTTCTACGGCCTGTCTAGCCTTATCTCTCTCCTCCCTTTCTTTCACTAATCTTCTTTGCTCCTTTTCCTCTCTCTCCTTTTGCTGCCGTTCACGTTCTAACCTTTCTTGTTTCTCTCTCTCCTCTAGTATAGCTCTGTCATCTCTTTCCGATTGCACAGCTTCTTTGCTTTTAGCAGCCTTTGTATACTCTCTCTCCCTTACTTCCTTTGCATGTCTAAATTTAGCCTCAGCTCTATCCATTGCTTCCTTCATGGCCGCAGCAGCCGTGTTCATCTCCAACTCATCTTTCGGACTCTCAACATCATTACTATGACTACTGCCCATGGCAAAATCATCAAGTTCGTCAAACTGAGATGTTGGGGATACTGCTGCTGCAGCTGGAGCAGACTTAGGACCATGAGAGAATCGAGTGGAACCCGGGAAAGAAGAATACTCATTAGCCTTCTTTCCAGTATTTGTAGAAGCCGGTGAACCTGAACCTGATCCTGACCTGTTAATATGCACTGGCCGTGGAGGAGGGGGTCTTGAAGGTGGTGGAGCAGCGGTTGGTTGTGTAAAAAGAGGAATTTCTGACACAGTCAGCCATACATCTTCATATGATTCCAAGTTTTCTTCATATTTTGGAGACATATCTGCCTGAATATTGGCTTGTCCAAAACCAATATTATTATTTGGAGGGGAAGTAGACCTTTGGCTAGCTGGTTTATTAGAATCAGATGAAAATGTAGGCATGTAAAACGGGGGAAGGTCTTTTTGTGAGTGACTCTCAGGACTCAACCCGGACAAATTATCAACTGGTTCTTTATCTTTAGTCCAACTTGTGCTTGTGTTCAACCCTGAAGAACTGTTACCCTTGCTGTTATTTCTCTCGGATGAGAATGCTGGTACAGATGTTCCAAGCCCGTCAAAAGGGTCAATGTCTTCATATACTTTGCCATTTGAAGTTGATGAACTGTTATTTTTTGTGCTTCTAGAACTACTAAATTTACCAATTTCTTCCAAAGGGTCTGTAAAGTTGCCCGTGGATGAATCCATTGGGGATGAAGTTGATTCAAATACGTTGAAAGGGTCTTCTGCTGCAGTGGAGGTTGTTTTAGATGCATTGACAGTTGATTCTGAGGAGAAACCAATATCAGGAGCATGCCTGTTATTAACAATGTGTAAAAATGATTACGACACATCAAACAATGATGAAATAAACAAATATCTATGAATCGCTCGTCAAACATAACATGGAAAATTTTCAAGTTATTTATTCCATTTATCCATGTGAGAGTGCATGCTACAACCACCTTGAGCTACAAACAAAAATGTTAAACTTAATTTTCACAGGATGAGACATTCTCAAACCCTCAAACTAATATAGCCTCAGAATATGATTGCATTTCTTAAGCTTTCTAAATCACAGAGTGCGCAAAAATATAAAAAAAATGATAGTAGTAGACAAGGGAATAAATAGGAAGCAATAAAAGATAGCAGGAGGAGGTGTTTTCTGAAACAATTTAGTTAGATGGAGAGTCAAATATCTGAGTTGCAATACATATTTTCAATCAACAAACACTACTTTCCTCTATATAGAACTAACTGGTACCTACTAAACTCCATGAACTTTGTTAGTCAACACTACATAAAAGCATAACCAAAACCACTAAACCTTATCTTTCAACTGTGCTATGGGCTATGGCTGCTTAAATATCTATCACATTGATTACATCAAAGACCAATAGCACATGAACAATAGCCTATGATTGTAATTACAGAATGCACAGGACCTCAGTTACAAGCAAAATGAATAAAACACCATCACCTCCAAATAAATCCTATAGACATATATTCCATAATAGCTCCATCCAATTCCTAAACAACTAAGATCAATTTTAGACATACATAAATTAACTACCATATATAAGGGTAAAAAGAGCTTTGAAAACATGCATATACTTGCTTGCACCATAAGAATAACCACGAACACCACTACTTAGTAATGGCAATTACTACAAAAGAAACTGAGTTTACCTGTCACTAGACGGTGATCTACTACTTCCAAATCCAGGTAGTAAATCATCAAAATCAGAACCACGTTTATCATCTTTCTCCGATCCTTTCTTAGCAGAACCCTTCGATTCCTTACCAAATCCACCCAAAAGATCATCAAACGCACCACTTTCTGTTTTCGGCGAAGCAAAAACATTTTCAAAATTAACCTTCCCAGTGTTCTTCAACCCAGGCACACCATCAAAAACATCGTCATCATAAACCGGTTTATCATAAATCGGCGGCGGAGAGGAATTCCCTGACCTGGAAGTACCGGATCCTGGAAACATAGAGTCTAAATCAAACGGCGAATCAGCTCCACGAGGCTTGGATCCAGTAGTGAATAGATCGTCGAAACTTCCGGCATCGCGGTTATGACGGACGGTGGAGGATCCGTATAATGAATCGGAAGCACGAGCGGATCGGGATCCGAAATCGAAGTTGAGAGAAGTGGAATTAGGATGATTAGAAGAAGATTTAGGTTGAGGAGCCATTGGAGCGGATTTGCCTTGAGGTTTGAGACCGAAATCGGAAGCCAAAAGGCCATCGAAATCGTTCATGGTGGTGGTTGAAGATTTTAGCGATGAAATCGGTGAATTGAGAGAAAATGGAAGAAGGTGGAAGAGATGGGATCAGGTGTGTGAGAGTTGAGAGAGCATGCGGTGAGGATGAGGTGGAAGAGAATCTATGTTCAGGTTTTTGGCCTTCGATTGATTCCTCTTCTTCCTTTTGTTTGTCTTCTTCAAGAATTTGACAACGCGGATATATCAATCAAACTTGTTCAAATTTATTTTTATTTTATTTATATTTATATTTATATATTTTTTGGATGAACACTTGTTTAATTTAATACACTAAATTCTTTAATTTGTCAATATTCAATCATGAAGGTATTCATGCAACATCATTAATTCATTTTTGGTAAGCCATGGGAAACAAATTACACTTTATTTCCTTTGGCTTTTTCCTTCCTCTTTCACTTTTGCTTTTTCTTCTAGTAGTAGATTGATTGATTCTTTGCTAATTGCTAAGCATCATATTCTACTTTCTTTAGGAGATATTAAAAATTCAATTTATTTATAAAAATTCAATTTTCACTAGTGTGAACTTATAAAATAACATAAAACTTAATTTATATTGCATAAACTATTTACATAAGTTTAAAAATAAGTTAATTCAAATAGGCTCTTAGTCGAAGTGGCAAGCAAGTACGACTGAAATTTATGTTTAAAATAGTATGTTTAAATATAACATAATGATCAATCTCATCACGCTCTCCGAGTTGAGAAACAAAACCTAATGCATATTTATATTTCTGATAATTCATAATAATTGATAATTGTAGTTCTATATTGAATAATTGTAGTTCTTTGTGAGTGGAAAAGTAAAAACTGCATGTATAGAAATGCATGTAAGTTTTGTCCTATAATTAATTAATCTAATCTTTTGTCACTTTTTTTTTTGTGTTACATGAGCATAAAAAAAATTAGTTGTTATAAGGATAATAGTCTTGATACATTTGCTAAAATGGCAAAATAAAGGCAAGAGATGAGTTCATAGACAACGACCAAAGGGTTTGCTAACATGTGCCCTTAGGGCCCAGAGCACATGTTAAAGAATTCAAAAATGGAAAAATCACATTTAACATCTTAACTTTTATAAAGTTGAATGTACATGTTTTTAGGTGGATATTTTTATATTGAATTTCTTAACATATGCTTTTATGACACGTTAGTTTTCTCTTTTTGGTATTAACCCTCTCGTTCTTAGGGGAATCGGCCATAAATTGTTTCCATCAGGAATCCAAGTTAGATTCTCCTAAACGATTATTCTAGGAGGAACTCATTAATCACTGAATTTACGGTTCACACCCACAAAACTTTAGGAATGAATGAATATTCTCATTAACATCAAATTGTGGGGAAGAGGTACAATTGAGGGGGTATGAGGTAAACTTTTCTAATGAAAGAAGCCACAAACTCAGATTATCAAGGCCCATCAAAGCAAACACATAATTGGTCCAACCATTTTCATTCATGTTTTCAAAAGAGTGGACAATACTTCCTGATATTAAGCAATAAATTACGGAGTGATTATGTACAACTACTACTAATATAGCCATATTTTTCATACAATCACATAAAAAAGTACTTATCACCAGCTCCTCCTTGTGTTTGTAAGTCCCATACATCATTGTCTAGAACTGATTAATTAATGGGATAGCATCAAATGAGACATCATTTTCAGGGACATTAGCATCAAACTTGTCACCCTTATCTGAAGTACTGGCTTGTGATCCCATGGCCTGCCATATCATTCCAAGTTATGTCATTGTATCAACTTATTTATATGTTTACAAGAGTTTGTGTTACAAATACTGTTGAAAAGCTGTTTTGATGTAAAAATTAAGCAAAAATCAAATATGTGCCAAGCCAACAACCATATGTTTTTTCTTAATTAAGTTTATAGCTCTTAGACAATGTCAAATGACTTTGCCAACTTAACACACATTATCACAGTATTTCATAAGTTACAACATTATGAGTACATAAATCCTTAGTCTTAATTATCACAAAAATAAAAACTTGTTCTTAATCTTAACTATGAAGTCATCTTATCTTAGTTATTTTACAATTAAATATAGTCACTCATTATGTTTTTTAAAAGTGGTTAAACAAGAAACTTACGGTTTCATTTGGAACAACGGCGTATCTCTCTGATAAGGAGGCAAGTGGTTTCCCTGTTCAAGGAAAAATGAAACATCGAAAATCATCCTTAGTTTTAAAAGCGGAAAAATCGATTCTAAATTAAACTGCCTAATGGTAATAAATCAGTAATAGGTACCTGATGATGGATACTTTGAGGATTCTATGTGCTGCTCACTACATCCATCAACACTAAAAGCATCAATAATCTTTGGAACATTCCTGTAAATCCCAAAGAGATCCCATAATATTCAAGCCTTGTAATGAAGTGTAACAATTATGTAAGACTATATTCAATATATGGTTTCTTGTGCATGAAGTTACCGGTCGAAGGTGTCACCATGCCCAAGTTGTCCATTTGCACCTCTTCCCCAAGAATATACATTTGCGCGATCAGTAACAGCAATCGTGTGTCTCCATCCACATGAGATCTGAACTACTTTCTACCAAACGAAACAATATTTCGAGAAATAAAAAATAATCGTCATGATTATACTTATACCTAGAAAATATGTTTATGAAAGAAGAAAAAGAAAAGGGAAGAAGGTTCTAGAAAATTCAAGTACCTGAGCACGAGGAAAGTTCACTAGCATGGGAGAGGAGCAATCAAAATTGTGACCAATTCCAACCTGTCCAAACTAAAATTGGAAGAGAGAAACAAGTTACAATTTACCAAACACATACTAAAATTGTTTCAAGTGCAATATTTAAGAAACCATAAACTTCTATTAAAAAAAATGTAGTTTCATTTTTTTATGATACGAAGTATCATGAAAATAGAAGAAACTGCCAGTGCCAACCTTATTCCAACCCCAGCCGAAAAGCTGTCCAGTAGACGTAAGTGCCATACTATGCCTCCACCCACCTGATACCTGAAAGAAAAAAAATGCACATAAAGTTCAATTTCCATGTTTTCGCGGTACTGGCTTGCGTTGAATTTGAAGTTCAGACTATTAGCTTCTATCTCATTGTGCATTGATATATTCACAGCGCAATACCAACCATAGTACCATACTATAAAGTATGGACAATTAGAAGGGCAAGATATCTAAATGAGACTAACTGTTACCAAATCTGCATGAACTTAAAGGATCACCTGAGAAATGAATTTATCACTCAATGCTTGAACCTTACGAGGCACAAGACGGTCCTCAAAATCTCCATGTCCTAGCTGACCGTATTTACTCCATCCATGTGTGTATAATCCACCAGAAGATGAAACAGATATTGTATGCCTCCAGCCACAAGAAACCATGACTATCTTGTCACCCTGCAAAATGGACATTTATGATATCAAAAGTTAACAACTTGAAATGTTGATTTCTCTAACTTTTTCAGGAATCAAACAATAAATATCATCTTAAAATTTGTTTTTCTAAATTATAATAGATATAAGTTTGAGGACATACTTTAACATTCACTTTCTCAGGGATCAAGCGATCATTTGTGTCTCCCAATCCCAAGTTTCCATATCGTCCCCAACCCCATCCATACAAATCCCCATCTTCAGTAATTGCCACACTATGTTCAGCACCAGCGGCAACCATTTTAACACGTATTCCCTGTAACAGTTGAAAAAATTTGTTTGATCCATTTCATTTTTTATATCATCCAATCGATATATATAGACGCGCATGCGCGCACGCACATGAGTGAAGACATAAATACTTTCAATGATTCAGAAAAAGTACCTCAAATGCAAGAACATTTTGTGGCACAAGAGAGTCATTTGTGGTACCAAGTCCAAGTTCACCATTTTGATTCCGCCCCCAACTTTAACCATGACAGCAAAAGAATACAATAATTTAAGCTAACAATGTGGAATGATATGTAAAACCTAAGCATTGAGAAATTCATTTTGATATAGTAAGTAGTAACACACCGAAAACAAAAAGAGCTACATACCTCAACACCTTGTTTTCCATAGTAACTGCCAAACAATGACAGTCCCCACAAGCAATTTGCTTTATCTTTAAACCCTGCAATGCTCTGATGGGATGAGGAATGAACAAGTCACTATGATCACCATGACCCAATCTTCCAAAATCACCCCTGAAAAATCATAATACGGTAACTAAGATATAATGAACAAACAGTTTTAAAATCACTGATAAAGGCATAGTAGTAGTATTAGTAGTATAATAACTTCCAAATGAGATTCTAATTATGAAAAAACACATTAGCCAAACATAGTTTAGGTAAAGAGCAGACCATCCCCAACTATATACATCTCTGCCGGACGCAGAACGTGCCACTGTAAAATCAGCTCCACAAGTAACAGATACAATGTCTTGGCCATCGAACGCACTCAGTTTTGTTGGTAAAAGTCGGTCATCAGTATCACCATGGCCTAACTGACCGTCTTCTCCTCGCCCCCAAGAGCAAACAACATTTCCAGCTGTTAAAGGATAAAAATGGAAACAAACAGAAAAATGACAGAAGTTATAAGTAGGTTCACATCTAGATGATACAAATATCTTTTTTCAGCAAAGTGCAATGTGAAAGTCACCGAAACATAACAAGGAAGGCAAACGAGTAAAACTAATAACAGTAGCTTTGGAAACTGATCCCACCTTTGGAGAGGCAAAGAAAAACAATTGAAGTATAAACTAGGTTTTTTTGTCATAACTCTACGGTTTCTAAGGTAAAGGGATCCTGATAATTCGGAATTGGTCAAAAAGTAAGTAAAGTCTAATTAAAGATTGTTCCAATAAGGATTTGAATTCAAGTACTCTTGATCGGTTCATCCTTCACTATACCTCACTAACCACTTGAATTCAATCACTTGATTATAAACTAGGGGTTTCAAAATAATGTATGCAATATTAATATGGGCATGACATCAAGATTTTTAATGTCTCCATGCCCGCAAGGCCGCAACATGACCACTAGTCATTGAGGCCACATTTAAGTGCAATTCTCCGCAGCACCAAATAGTTACAAAGCAAATGCGACTGTGATTTAAAATCTTGATACTCCCTCTGATTTCAGATATAAGCAAAAAATTGCTTTCCAGATCCATTAATTATTCAATGGATCTGGAAAATAATTTTTTGCTTATATTTGAAATCAGAGGGAGTGAATAGTAAATTTTGCATTCATTAAACGAAGTACTTCTTACAGACATATTACAAGGACACTAAAAAACCAATTTGATGCCTGTCTGTCTGTCTGTGATGAAGGAGACCTAGATGCAAATCTCAAAATGCAGAGTCAATGATTGGTTAATTTACAGGAATTCAATTCAAAGACAGTGACAATATATCAAAATCTGGATCATACAAATGCAGGTAGACACAAAGCATAACATAAATAATCCCACAAAAATAAGGGTCATTGTTAGGGACCACAGTGAAACCAAATGGATGAAGAGTTGAGGTGTGGTGGGGGCCTTTAGCTTCAAGCAGAAAAAAAATAATGTAATAAATGCAATATTTTTGAAATGTAAACTCCACCACTCTTTGAAGAACTCAAATGTAAGATTTCACACTAGTTAAAGTAATACTAGTATTGCAGATTCAACTGGTTTGAGCTAAAAGTTAAAGAACAAATGAGTTAAGGGATCGAAGTTCAAACACTGATGAACCGAAAAATCCTAACATAATACTAATATTCTATCATTTGACTATAAAAAAAGAAAAAGAAAAAAGAGAGAGCTGAAATTAGTGCTTACTGAGAAGTGCCACAGTGTGGCTGGCACCAGCAGATATGAGAAGAACATGAGGAGATGAAGCACTGACTTCAGTAATCATCACTTCATCATCCATGATCACTATCAATATTTCTTTGTTGGAAAAGTTGACAGATGAACGTGTGATGAACGTGCTTATTTTTATAGAGCTGGAAAGTGAAACTTCAACAAGACTATAAAGAAATGAAAATAATGATACAAAAAAAAACAAATTTTGATTTTTTTGAGTAGTTCATAAAAGTCTTAAAAGGCAGATGAGTGAGTGGACTAGTCTGAGTAGGTGGTGAAATTCAATTTGATCATTCAATAAACTAATAAATAATGATGCCGTGTGATTTTGATATTAACAATTTTTTATTCTAGGCCATGTTATCATAGTAAGTATTTATGCATAAGTTAATTTTATAAAAGAATTTTACAGTAATAAAGTCAAATTATGATGAACTATCAAAAATAGTTTATGAAAATAAGCAACAACTCATGATGTATAAGCTTAACTAAATCGATTCGAATGAGTGGCTGCAATGGTTTAGTCTCAAGGAGTAGTCCAACTGATTAAACCGATACATTTAGTTCATTTTTTATTTGTGGTGTGAATAGAGTGAGATAGTGTGATTTTTTTCGAAACTATATGCTGATGTTTCGACAAAATCACAGTGCCACCGCTCATCTACACATAATTTAAAGAGTTTGAGAATGAAGTTTAGGATTGAAAACTTGTTTCTAAAAAAAATACTTGTAAGTAAAATATTTTGTGGACACCCCATTACTACATTGAGAGATAACGAAATATATTCTATAGTGTAAAAAGAAAAAAAGAGTCCATGTGAAGTGTGATAGACATGATAAATTGGTAATGTGATAGGAAGAGAAAGTCAAATAACATCAAATGTTAAATAAGTGTTGAAAAATTAAACGTGTCTAAATACCATCGTTGATATTATTAATTAGAGAACAGATTCTCAACAATCAGCACAAGACTCATTCAGACAGTCAGCATATTCGGAACCATCTAATATTGATCTAACGGTTTATAAAAATACATGTAAAAAACGGACGACTCTGAACAAACCAACCGTGTGAATGCGAGCTTTCCGCCACTGCAAAGGATAAAAGACAACAGTCCTATTAATAGAGTGATTATTGAGTATAGGTGTGAAATTGGTTAAAGAGTGATGAACATAGTACATGTACTAAAATAAAATGAATGCTTTGAGGACAAAGTAACGCATGCAACGCATGTTGAGAGTGAAATGAAAAGAAAAAAAAAAAGAGAGACATATATATTCGAAGAGCATTGTTGGTGGGTAGGTGAAGTACACTTATTTCACTATATATATCGAACTTGTTTTGTTTGTCTCCTAGCTTGGAACTTATGTACTAGAAAAGTTGATGATAAATGCACATTCATTTTGGTAAGTTAGTATTAGTAACATACTAACATGCCATATTTATCATGTGTATTCATGTAGGGCAGAGCTTACTAGCTTAGGATGGTCCAGTTTGCAATAATAAACCTTTAAATGTATTTGGACCACTATAAGGAGGATTTAATCCTTACTAATAATCTAGTTTAAGGGAAATTATATTCATTCTAGATTTAAATATCTTATTAGTCCGTGTACTTGTAACCATTGTTTTAAAAACCCGACCGGACCGGCCGGGAACCGGGGGCTTCAACGGTTAGATTTGTGAGCAGGATCGGTTCTGTGTAAAACCCGCTGCAACCCGCTGTAAACCGGCCGGTTCGCTGGTTGAACCGCGAATCGGATAAACCCGCCCACGAACCGGACCGGTTTGAAAGTTAACATATAATTTCAGAAAAATGTAAAATTTGTGGCAGTAAGGATTTGAACACGGGTCCATTGAATTGAAAATCATCACAACTACCACTTGGCCAAAGGAATTAATGTGACATTATATGAAACTCAAATATATTTAATACTATTTAAGAAACACCATATCATATATTCATAAATACATTGATAATTTCTTTTCCTTATTATTTTAAATTTCATTCATGTGTATATATATATATATATATATATTCACTGTTTTTTTAGAGTAACAATATATTAATTATGTTGTTATAAGTTCTATCAAAATATATATTAAGAATTATAATATAATATAATAATAGTTTTTTTACTAAAATTATAATATTATATACTAGTTATAAAATATCATCGCATGTATTGGAAAAAAGTTTGAAGGAAAAAAGTTTAGAAATAGTTTCTTTTTAATATACGAAATTTTATTAGAAAAAAGTTTGAAGGAAATTTTTTTATTAAATTTTATTGTTATGAAATTCTAGTTAATATATTTAAAAATTTTATATAAGCCGGGTCAATAGTCATGCGGTCTGACCAGTGACCCACTGGTCTGACCAGTGAACCAGTGACCCAGTGCCTTGACCGGGTCGATCACCGGTCCGGGTTTTAAAACATTGCTTGTAACACATTTTGATTTTGGTTGCTACCCCCTTTTTTTTTGGATTTTGATCCTACTGTTTGAAAACTTTTTGTTTAAGTCCTTTTTATTTTATTTTACGGTAAACAACATCTTTTCATTGGATAATAAGATAAAGAGAGTACAAACATTGAAAGATATGTGTTAGGATATTCCCCATCCACATTCTAAAAACACAATTTACTAAGCCAACCAAGATTTGGACAACAATGAGTTTTAAGGAGTTAGAAACCAATAAAATACTACAAAACCAGTAACTTAATCCAAGCAATCAAGCATAAATCTTCCACACATGATAAGTGGGCTGAGGAACCACAGTCTTTAACTCTATCCAATTACGGATCATTTCTTTGGCTTGTAGATGCACATATCGACTATCCGGGTTCTCGAAATCGGTTAAAATCACCACATGTGAAGTAACCATTTCTTGAGTGGAGGAGAGAAACTGGTTTGCAGCAATAACTATTAGATCCGTACTCACAATATGAATCTCTTTAGCCAACCATCTTTGAAGCTTTTTATCAACCACCATAAGTGCAAACTTACCATAGATTAAACTAGAGAACAAAATACAACACACATAACACCAAGAAAACAAAAACACAATAACAATTGCAAATTTAAAAACACAACACCTCAGCACTTCCATTTTTCCAATGGTGGTGGCTCCGGTGGAGGCCGTTTTACATGGCCACAAATCTGTAAACAGATTGTTGAAGTTTGGTTCAGATTTGAGAGCAACCTAGCATACTTGATTTGTGAAATGAGAGCTTGGTGGTTGCTGGAGAGTTGAACAGAAAACATGATGGAGGTTGATGGTGGTGGTTGAACAGAAAACGTGGTGGGGGTTGGTAGTGGTTGAACAGAAAATGTGGTGGGGATTGGTGGTGGTGGTGGTACAAAGGAAGGGAAAAGGGTGGGAAAATAGGAAGATAAACCCAAAGAGATGGGAGAGGAACTTCCACAAGGGAAGAGACAAGCTCCATTACGGAGGAAAGGAGCTCCGATGGCGGAGGAGTGACCCATCTTTTTGTTTAAGTCCTTATTATCAACAGACGTTAAAAAAAGGTTTAATTAGTTCAATGGTCCCTTAAAGACATTTTAGGTTTCACAATGGTCCCTTAAAGAAAAAAAAGGTCCGGATTGGTCCTTTAAAGACATCTCTGTTAATCATTTTAGTCCTTTCCGTCAATTTTTCCAAAAAACGTTAGTTTTGCACAAGTCTATTGTTACTAATGGTGTACCACCAACATCCAATTTTTTCTTCTTTCCTTCATCTTCTACCTTCACTTGTTCTTCATCTTCATGAATATTTTCATAAACTTTAACAACAAAATTTCAAATCTTCAAACAAACTCAAAATACACCTAGATCAACAAATCTAGAAAAACTACAAATCTACATATATTCAAACAACAAATCCAAAAAAAAGGTAAGCAAAACTCAAAAAACTAAAAACAACAAATCCAGAAAAACTCAAAAAACTACATATAGTCAAACAACAAATCCAGAAAAAATAAAAGCAACAAACCTAGATCAAATCCAAATCAAACAACGAATCTATTCAGATATGAAAACGAATCTATTGTTGTGTTGTTTTTGTGTTATGGTGGGGGTGAAGGTGAATTTGAAGAGAGAGGTGTTGTTAGAAGAAGAAAAACAAAGAATAGGGAGTTGAAGAAATATCAATATTGAGGGTGTGAGGGTAAGAAGCAAAAATTAATAATGATTTTTTGGGTTTTGAAGAAAAAAATTCTGGGTCTTTTATGAATTCCATGAAAATGGTGATGAAGATGAAGAAGGAGAAAGGGAAGAAGATGAAGAAAAGTCAAATAAATCAAGTGTTGGTGGCTCATTATTAGATCTCATTGATTTGTAAGATCCAAAGGTATATGTCTTAAGAAAAATATCAAATGGTTATAATTAAAAAATTTAATGAGGTCTATGGTGGACCATTTACAATTTTGGTCCACCTAATACATTTGGGGTTGATAAACTAACGGAAAGGACCAAAATGACTAACGGATATGTCTTTAAGGGACCAATCCGGACCTTTTTTTTTTAAGGGACCATTTTGAAACTTAAAATGTCTTTAAGGGACTATTGGACTAATTAAGCCTTAAAAAAAATAAAAAAAAATAATAGTGTCTCGTGGCCCAATCATATTGTGTCATATGGCACGGTAAAAGTTTTTTTTTACTACATAAAATAAAATCCGTTCGGCCAATGCTTCATTTTGGCAATTTAATATTGTCATTTATTTAAAATAAGAAAGTAAAAGCAAAATTACAACAACACATTAAGTTAAAACAAATTAAAATCACAAAATTAACAACAAAAAACCACAAAATGTTTGTTCATTCATCCGATGTTTATATATGGTTCTATCTCTTCTTCTTCCATCATCATTATTTTCTTCTTCGTTATTTTCATCAAAACCCTGAGAGAGCTAGGTTAGAATGAGATGTTTAGACTTTTGTTGGGATTGTTATTGTTTTAGTAAAGCATGAGAGATGAGATGAGGGAGACAAATTCTAAATTGGAGTTACTAATTGTTAGTAGTTGGTTCGATGGTAATTGACGTTGAACTAGTAGTAAGGATCACAGTTCAATCATCCGCAACTATGATCGGAAGAGGACTATAACCACTTGATATTAGAACTAACCCTCAAATCAGATTAAACGGGTGGTGAAAGAAAAAAAATTCCATATTGGAGTTGGTGGTGATGGAGAAGCGATCAAGGAATAAGAAGAACGAAAGGGAACACGTGAACCTAGCCCTCATTTAATGATTTGGACAAAACTTATATGCATTTCTTTAGATACAATTTTTCTTGTTTCTCTAATGTAGTTTTTCATTTTGTTTCAATATAAAAAAAAAATGCTTTTAATTTAAAATATTGTCTCACATGTATCTAGCACAGTAAGAACTGTGTATGCGACACTGTACATAAGTTTGGTCCTAATGATTTAATCAAGTTTCATTTTTTTTAAATTATTATTATTAATATTTCAAAAAATACTGTTGATTATTATTTATTATAATAGATTTAGTTTCCTATTTTAGGATTCTCTCTTGTATATAAGTTTGAACCTCATTGTGAAATATAAGTTAATCATTATGCTATTCAATTTGGTATTCAGAGCTGGTTCAAAATCCTAGCCGTCGTGACGGCTAACCCTAATTTTCCACAGTGCACTGTTTACGTGGTACTGTTCATACGCGTACACTGTTCATCCAACACTGTTCATATCGCGAGTACTATTCATTTCGCGCGCACTGTTCATCGCGCAGTCGTTGAAACATTTTTTTTTTTTGGTTGTTTGGTTGATGGTTTAATTTGATGGATGTCCAACAAACTTCTGCTGCAGCCACTTTGGCTCATATTGGTAATTCTACAACTTGTCTATCTCACTCTGTGGGATCATGGGTTTTAGACTCTGGTGCTTCTGATCATGTTACTGGTAATCCATATCTTATCTCTAACTTGTTACCTCCTAGAATACCTCACAACATCACTGTTGCTAATGGTTCTAAAGCACAAGTCACTGGTATTGGGAAATCTTCACATTTGCCATCTCTACCCTTGAATTATGTGTTATTTGTACCCGGTTCACCTTTTAATCTGATATCAATTAGTAAACTTACTCGTTCTTTCAATTGTTCCATAACATTTTGTGCCGACTCTTTCTGTATACAAGACCGAAGTACGGGAAAGACTATTGGAACAGAAATTGAATCACAGGGTCTCTATTACCTTAATCCTCATTCATCCACCGTTTGTGGTGTTTCTGTATCTCCGGATATCATTCATCGTCGTTTGGGTCATCCAAGTCTGGATAAGTTAAAGGCATTGGTTCCTAAACTTTCACATTTAAAGACTATTGATTGTGAGTCTTGTCAGCTTGGTAAACATGTTCGGGCGTCTTTTCCCAATAGTGCCAATAAAAGATCTAAGTCTTCATTTAATATTGTGCATTTTGATATTTGGGGTCCTAGCCGCACACCTTCTAATTTAGGATATCGATACTATGTCACTTTCATTGATGATTTCTCGCGATGTACTTGGATAACTTTATTGAAGGATCGTTCAGAATTATTTAGTGCGTTTCAGACTTTTTATTCAGAGATAAAAATTCAATTTGGGAAAACAATTAGAATTTTGCGAAGTGACAATGCCAAAGAATATTTGTCCACACAGTTCAACTCCTTTTTGGCTTCTCAAGGTATCAAACATCAGTCAAGTTGTCCACACACACCACAACAAAATGGTGTAGCTGAGCGGAAACATCGTCATATAGTTGATACAGCTCGGACCTTATTGATCAATGCTAATGCACCTTTAAAATTCTGGGGAGATGTCGTTCTCACTGCTTGTTATTTGATCAACCGCATGTCATCCTCAGTATTGAATAACGAGATTCCATATTCTATTTTGTTTCCTAGCAACTCTCTATATTCCGTCCCTCTTCGAGTGTTTGGTTCCACTTGTTTTGTTCAAGATCTTTCTCCTGGACGTGACAAATTGTCTGCACGAGCTGTTAAGTGTGTATTTTTGGGATATTCTAGAGTTCAAAAAGGGTATCTGTGTTATTGTCCTTCTACACATCGTTTTTATGTCTCTGCAGATGTTACTTTCTTTGAAGACGTGCCTTTCTTTGCAAGACCAGATCCAACAGAGTCTACCCCGCAGATTCTACCTATTCCATCATTTGAATTTGAAACATCTATCATTGCTCACAAACCTCCACAACCACATACCGATCCTGAGTTTAAACGTTATGGTATTACTTATGAGCGTAAACGTGTTCAAGTTCCAGATGTTGTTCCTACTGATTCTAATGATTTAATTGAAGAGACTGCCCCTCCTCTTTCAGATGATTCAAATTCTGATCCAATTCTTTCTCCTACTGCAGTTTCACCTAGTCCTTCTGATGATTTACCTATTGCTCTACATAAAGGTAAACGGTCTACTGCTAATCCTCATCCTATTTATAATTGTTTGAGTTATCACCGCTTGTCACCATCTCACTATGCCTTTGTTTCTGCTATATCTGCTATCACTATTCCTAAAACTGTCAAGGAAGCATTATCTCATCCAGGATGACGACAAGCAATGATTGATGAAATGACTGCATTGGAATCCACTGGTACATGGAAGCTTGTTCCACTTCCACCTGAGAAATCAACAGTTGGTTGTCGGTGGGTTTTTGCTATTAAAGTAGGCCCTGATGGACAGGTTGATTGTTTGAAAGCTCGATTGGTAGCAAAAGGATACTCTCATATTTATGGTCTTGATTATAGTGATACATTTTCTCCGGTTGCAAAGATGGCCTCTGTTCGCCTTTTCTTGTCAATGGTTGCTATGAAACATTGGCCTTTGTATCAACTTGATATTAAAAATGATTTCTTGCATGGAGACTTAGAAGAAGAGATATACATGGCGCAACCACCTGGCTTTGTTGCTCAGGGGGAGTCTGGTCTTGTTTGCAAGTTGCAAAAATCGTTTTATGGTCTAAAGCAATCACCTCGTGCTTGGTTTGGAAAATTCAGCAAGGTCATTCAGCAGTTTGACATGATTCGTTGTGAAGCAGATCATTCTGTATTTTTTAGACGATCATCTTTGAACAAAGTTATTTATCTTGTGGTATATGTTGATGATATCGTTATTACTGGTGATGATCAAGAAGGCATTAAAGACCTAAAGCAACATTTATTCAACCACTTCCAAACCAAAGATTTAGGTCGATTGCGTTATTTTCTTGGGATTGAAGTAGCTCAGTCAAAGGATGGCATTGCAATCTCTCAAAGACAATATGTTCTTGATATCTTGGAAGAAACAGGGATGCTTGATTGTAAACCCGTTGCTACTCCTATGGATCCTAATGTAAAGCTTCTGCAGAATCAGGGGGAGCCATATCCTGACCCAGGTAGATACAGAAGGTTAGTTGGAAAACTGAATTATCTCACCGTGACAAGACCAGATATTTCGTTTGTTGTTAGTGTTGTGAGTCAATTCCTAAATTCACCTTGTGATAGCCATTGGAATGCTCTAGTTCGAATCTTAAGGTATATTAAAGGGTCGCCTGGAAAAGGACTTGTTTATTCAGACAGAGGTCATACTAATATTGTGGGATATTCAGATGCAGATTGGGTCGGTGATGTGAATGATAGAAGGTCTACTTCAGGTTATTGTGTTTTAATTGGAGGTAACTTAATTTCATGGAAAAGTAAAACGCAAACTGTTGTTGCAAGATCAAGCACAGAGGCAGAGTATCGTGCTATGGCCCACACTACTTGTGAGCTCTTATGGTTGAAGCATTTGTTACAAGAGCTGAAGTTTTGTGAACTAGGTCCTATGGAACTTATGTGTGATAATCAGTCTGCATTGTATCTTTCTTCAAATCCAGTTTTTCATGAGAGAACTAAACACATAGAAGTTGATTGTCAATTTATTAGAGAAAAGATTCTTTCTGGCATCATTAAAACATCTTCAGTGCGCTCAAATGATCAGTTAGCTGATATCTTCACTAAATCTCTACGGGGGCCTCAGATTGATTATATATGTAACAAGCTGGATGCATATGATATATATGCTTCAGCTTGAGGGGGAGTGGAGTTGAGATCCTCTCCATTTTCAATTATTTCAATTTCTTCCATTACTATATAGTTTTGGAAATATAAATGCAAAAGTGTGACAATAAATGAGGTGAAATTGCTTTTTTGCACCCCAAAATATTTAAAAACTTTGGTAATGGAAGAAATGGAAATAATTGGAAATGGAGAGGATCTCAACTCAGGGGGACTGTTGATTATTATTTATTATAATAGATTTAGTTTTCTATTTTAGGATTCTCTCTTGTATATAAGTTTCAACCTCATTGTGAAATATAAGTTAATCATTATGCTATTCAATTACTATAATAATAATAATAATAATAATAATAATAATAATAATAAAAGAAATAAATGGTGCTTTTAAGCTTAATTTAAGTGGGCCACGTGACTCTTTTAGTTTTTAACACCACACTAACGGTAGTCGGTAGGGACTAAAATAATTTTTTTTGGAAGTGCAAGTACTTATACTCAAAAAAAAGTTGCAAGAACTAATATTAAGAGTATTTTTTTAATTTTTAATTTTTTTTACTAGAAAGTTAAGATCGAACCCATAACCTCTAAAATATTACTTAAATTTTTTACCACTAAACTAAATCTAGTGACTTGAAATAATTTATTTTTGAGCTTATGTAAAATAACTTATAAAAATAAATAAGTTTTTAGGATAATTTATAAGTTTTCATAATAAAAACTATTTATTTATTTGTATAAACTATTTTACATAAACTCAAAAATAAGTTATTTTAAAGAGGCGCTCAATTGTGCTACAAATGCACGAACCAATTATATATTTAAATCTTTATTCTAAAAGTTTGTGTGGTGGATCTTTGTCCTTTTTGTTGGCTCCTTCGCCTGATTGTGGCGGCCATTTTGTAAAATATTGTGCACTAGTACAAGTATACTTAAATAATAATAATAATAATAATAATATAAAGGAAGCATAAAAAACCAAGTCACATCACATGATATATCTATATTCTGTAATCATAAATCATGAATATTTCTAGCACATGTTACCAACAATGAGAATACAATGTCAATGCCGTATTCTCTCCTGTAGAGTTTAGACACAATTTGACATTGTATTGGATCACAATCATTAATTTTAAATTTGATCGGTTCTGATTATAAATTTATTTAAGGGTTCCTGTTTTAACCCTGCAAAGTGTGCGAATTTTGGTTTACACCGCTGTAAAAAAAAAAAATTGGATTATCCCCCTACAAAATAAAAATTCCTTTAATTACCCCCTTCTATTGACATCTAGGCATGGAATATTCATTTTTGATGATGTGGCATGTCTAGATGACTTTTATTTTATTTTTGATTAATTTATTTAAAAAACTATTGACATTTTATTTTAAAAATAAGAAAAAACTAAAAAGTTAAAAAAAATAAAAAAATTCTGATTTTATTTAAAATTAATGTCAATTTTAAAATATTTTGTGATTTTTTTTAACAATTCAATTATATATAAAAAAAAAGTATTCATTTAAAAAATTCTGATTTGTTTTTAAAAATTGACAATTTAATTTTTAAAAAAATGTCAATTTTAATTTTTTATCAGATTTTGTTTTTATAAAAAATATTGACATTTTATTTTAAAAATAAGAAAAAAAAAAACAAAATCTGGTTTCAATTTTCTGATTTTATTTAAAATTAATGTCAATTTTAAAATATTTTCTGATTTTTTTTAAAAAAAATTCTGATTTAATTTTTTTTTCTGGTTTCAATTTTCTGATTTTTTTTAAAAAAAATCAATTTTAAATTGATGTTCTCATTTTTTTCAAAATAAATGTCAGTTATTTAAAAAAAAGATTTTCATTTAAAAACAAAATTCTGATTTTTTTTAAAAAATGTCAATTAATTTTTTTTCAAAATTCAATTATTTAAAAAACTGTCAATTTTTAAATTTTTTCCTGATTTATTTTTAAAAAAAATGTCAATTTTATGATTTTTTTTAATTCAATTATTGAAATAAAAAAAAATCAATTTTCTAATTTTTTTAATAAAATGTCAATTTTATTTTTAAAATAATTAAATTGACTACCTTTTTATAAATAAAATCTAAAAAAAATGGAATTACTTAAATTGACTATTTTTAATTGAATTTAAAAATAAAATAAATTGACATTTTTTTTATAAAAACAAAATCTGAAAAAAAAATAAAAATTGACATTTTTTAAAAAAAAATCAGAATTTTTTAAATGAATATTTTTTTTATATAATTGAATTTTTTTTAAAAAAAATCAGAAAATATTTTAAAATTGACATTAATTTTAAATAAAATCAGTTTTTTTTCTTATTTTTGAAATAAAATGTCAATATTTTTAAAATAAATTAATCAAAAATAAAAGCCACCTAGACATGCCACATCATCAAAAATGAATATTTCATGCCGAGTTGTCAATAGAGGGGGTAATTGAAGGAATCTTTATTTTGCAGGGGGTAATCCAAAAAATTTTTTTTTGCAGGGGGTAAAACCCTATTTACCCTTTATTTAAAACTGCAAAATAATTTCATCAACTATTCTAAAATCAGACAGCTCAAATAAGTTATTGAGTCATGCAGTTATTATCGGAAATCCAGTTTGACAATCGTGTGCTTGTGACTCTAGAATAATAAAAGTCAAACATTTTGATGTTTGTGACAATTGTGATTAATCGACTCCTCTTTGAGTTCTTGGATTAGAACATGTTTAAATCTTATCAATGGTTTTTCTATCAGTGTGGTGATTTCTCATGACTTATTAATCTTCATGAGTGTGACACATTCTTCTACCATTTCCTTCATCAAATCCATGCTTGTTTGTTTTTTTTCCTCCTTTCATTTGCTACTTTGTTTTAAGAATCGCTTGCTGAGATCATTCATTTATGTGGAAACAAATCCGTCCACATCAAGACTAGGCATGGCGATGGGGTGGGGCGAGGTCGAGTTTTAACATTCTCAAACCCAATCCTATAAAGTTTGGGTTTCCCCAAACTCGTCCCAATTTTCAATGGGTATGAAAAGTAGAACTCCAAACTCATATCCAACGAGGTTCGATTATCCGTATTCCGCCTCACCTCGATGTGAATTTGCGTTGAATTTTGGGATTTTTTATTAAAAAAGGAGGTAAAAGTTGAAAACTATTTTGTTTCGACAATATGATTTTTTTAAACAAAGAATATAAATAGAAAAACAATTTTGTTTAATACTCAACTTAAAAATAAAAATAAAAACAAAAACAAAAATATGAATATAATTTAAGACTTTGTTTAAGGGTTTATAATTTAAGAGAGGTAAAATATAATTAGCTATATGCGGGACGGGTTCGGGGTGAGTATCATATTCTTTGTTTAAAAATATAATTACCCGCCTCACCCCCGTCTTTTAAATTCGGGGAAACCCAAACCCAGTCAAATTAATTTTTCCCCGTCAAAATCAGGGTAGGGCGGGCAGGCACTCATGAATATGGGTTATATTGTCATGCCTAATCAAGACACCACATCACTATGCATGAATGAGTGTGAATCACATGTTAGTGTGTGATAAAAACTGTTCTGGACTGGGCCTAAATGCCCAACACGCTGGGGATTTAATCTATTGGGCTTCCGAGCAGGGCCTGAAGCACAAGCCCAACACTGCATGACCGTTGAGCAGCGTACGTCTCCCCTGAGATTCGTAACGCCCAACATCGGAATGATGAGCATTTAATGCTCATCACGGCTCCTCAGCCGTTTTCCGACAGCCATTGATGGGCATTAACTGCCCATCAACGGCCTTAGCCAAGCGCTGGGGCTATATATAGACCTTTCCACAATTTCACAAAGGTACGTAACATTCTATATTGAAAACCTACTCCTTCCTCAACTGACTTGAGCGTCGGAGTGCCTGCAGGTACACAACCCCCCTCCGGGCATATTTTGGACTGCTCGACACTACGAACAGCCGTGCACCAGCGTCTGGTCGACTCTGATCAAGGTAAAGATCAGTGGCGCCGTCTGTGGGGATTTAAAGTTTCCCCCGTCTTTTCCCAGAATTAGACCAAAGCTTACAAAAAACCCATTTCTTGACCAAATGGCTGGTGTTAACCGTGAATTTGTAGGAGAAAACAACCCAAATCCTCAAAATCACCCAAACCAAAACCAATTTGATGGAATGGAAGCCTCTGTCACACCAGAAGGCAGCGCTGCGCATGCACAAGCAACTCCGCTTGATGTACCGCCGCCGCAACCTCCACAACCAGAAGATCCATTGGTGGTTCCACAAGTTCCACAAGGAGCACCCATGGAGGTAGTGATGGCTGCTTTGGTCAACACTATCAACAGACAGGGAGAGATACTTCGCGAGCAAGCGAACAACATGCGTGGACAGAATGAGCTGATCCGCGAGCAAAATAGGCGGCTCCGTGCAGTCGAGGAATCGCGTGCTGCTTCAAGGGCGTCGCGGAGTACTCGTCGACAGAGATCACCAACCCCTGTGAACAATCGCTCACGATCGAGGTCTAGGTCCCCGAGGCCTGCACCTCGACGAAATGCGGAGATACCAGTAAGCCCTCCCAGAGACATTCCTCAAAGGAAGAATCACTCTCCTCCACGAAGAAACAACCATGTTTCCCCGCCAAGGAACAGACGTTCCCCTCCTCGGAGAAATAACCGATCACCACCGAGGAGCGGTGGAGCAGCTGCTCGTGGAGGCAATGCCCGACATTCCCCAAGAGGAGAATCTCCGAGCAGTGGAGACGAGAGGCACCGAGGACCCCTCTCAAGAAGAATTATGGACATTCCGCTCCCACGAGGATTGGAAAAACCCCCAACACTGGACAAGTATGATGGGACAACTGACCCCGACGAGCATGTCCAGAGCGTGGAAACTGCCCTCGATTACAGGAATCTCCGAGGATCAATTAAGTGCAAGTTGTTCCCACTGTCTCTAACTCGAGGAGCATCAACCTGGTGGAGGAACTTACCTCCTGGCTCGATCGACTCTTGGGAGGAACTATGCCGAATGTTCACAACTTCTCGGCGACATCCGAAAACGGTGGCCAGCTTAAAGGCAATCGTCCAAGGTCCCGAAGAATCTCTTCGGAGTTACATCGAGAGGTTCAACAAAATATCTGTCGAGGTCGAAGCGACCGACAAAATGAAGCTGTATCTCCTCGAAGAAGGATTGCGCGAAGGAACAAAGTTCCAAGAAGCAGTTGGGATCCTCGAAATAGAAACCCTCGACGCATTCTTTGAGCTGGCTCAACGATATATCAAGTACGAGGATAAACAAAAAGCTTCCGAGGTCAGGAGACCTAAGAATTTCGAGGTCGGTGGACCTTCCTCGAAGAGAGAAGAGCGTCGAGGAGATGAAAAGAAAAGAGAAGGTGGAAAAGTCCGCGAGGCTAAACCACCAAAAAGTCAGTTCACCTACCACACTCCCCTGAACGCTCCTCGAGACAGGATCTTGTCCGAAATATCGAATGCCGAATTCAAAAGTGCGGGGATCAGATTCCCAAAACAACTGCCCGCAAAACCAAACGTGGACAAGAAGAAATTTTGTCGTTTCCACAAAAGTTACGGGCATGTTACTGATGACTGTGTGCATCTAAAGGACGCCATTGAAATCCTTATCCAAAAGGGATATGCACGACAGTATGTGGATGGACAGCCAAGGGCTACCAATAATAATGCTCCTCGACAAAATCAGTTGGCAGTTGATCCAGCAAGCCCGGAACAACATGTCGAGGACGAAAATAGAGTGATCGGAGGGGTGGCCCTCGCCATTTCAAGACCTGAAGATTTCCTTCCTCTGCAAACTGACGAAGAAAAAGGAGCCCTTGATTACCTTGCTGCGCATCTTGACGGGAGTTGGGAAAATTTCCCCGGAGCACTAGTCATCTCCGGAGGAGGGTTTAACCCCATAACCATCGGATCCATCAAAAGAAAATTCGATGAGTTAGAAAAGGCATCCCCTGTCGAGGAAATAAAAATAACGGAGGTAAAAGAAAGCTCTGTTCCTTTGGCATTTTACAGGGAAGAGGTCCCCGGAGGATCACCGAACTTTCAAATTCCGTTGCTCGTCAGAGCAAAAATGGCTAACTTCGACGTGAGAAGAATCCTCGTCGACCAAGGAAGCTCCTGCGACATTATGTACTCAGGACTCTTCAAAGTGCTGCAGCTTACCGAGGAAAATTTGGTCCCTTACGTTGGATCTGATCTTCAAGGGTTCAATGGATCAACGACAAAACCTTGGGGATACGTGGACCTGATCGTCACTTTTGGCGAAAACAAAGCCATGAAATCCGTGAAGGTTAAATTCCTGGTCGTCGACTGCCCGTCTCTATACAACTGCATCATTGGACGACCAACTTTAGCTGAACTGTTCGCAGTGTCCTCGACCATCCATCTGAAGCTGAAGTATTACACCAGAGATGGCCAGGTCGCCACAATCAACGGGGACATAGAAGCTGCGCGGCGATGTTTTGAAGCTGCTTCCAAAAACCTCAACTCTGTAGTTACGCCGAAGAAGAAGAAAGCAGAAGCAAAGCTCCCCGGCGTAAACTCAATCAGCGTCGAGGATGAAGTTGAATTAGATGCTCGAACTTCCAAGAAGGAGCGCAAGCAAGAAAAGAAGATAGGCAAAGACGACCTGTTGATCAAAGAAAGCTATCGTCCCATCCCTGATGGAGAGTTCGAGCTAGTTCCCTTTGGCGAGGATCCAACCAAAGGTGTGAAGATTGGAGCTGATCTCCCCGACTTGGTAAAAAGGCAGTTGAAAGCTTGCTTAAGGGAGAATGCTGAACTGTTCGCCTGGAGTGCAGCTGAAATGCCCGGAATAGACCCCGAGGTCGCTTGTCATCAATTGACCATAGATCCTAGGGCTAGTGCTGTAGTTCAGCGTCGTAGGAAGCAGTCTCCCGAAAAAGCGGAGGCTGCTCGAAAGGCTGTAAAAGACCTCCTAGAGGCCAATTTCATTGCTGAAGCCCAGTACACAACCTGGCTTTCTAATGTTGTACTTGTTAAAAAATCTAATGGAAAGTGGCGTATGTGTGTTGATTATACCGATCTTAATAGGGCTTGCCCTAAAGATGCTTATCCTTTGCCTAACATAGATAAATTAGTAGATAATTCCTCGGGATTTAAATTACTATCGTTTATGGATGCATATTCCGGTTATAATCAAATAAAAATGGCTGAAATCGATAAAAAGAAAACAGCTTTCATGACCGAAACAGGTAATTATTATTATAATGTAATGCCTTTCGGGCTCAAAAATGCAGGTGCCACCTACCAAAGGATGATGAACAAAGTATTTCACAATGAAATTGGGGATATGCTCGAAGTTTACATGGACGACATGATTGTTAAATCCGAGGAGGAAATCGATCATACCGTCCACTTAAAAAGGGTGTTCGACCAAGCAAGAAAGTTTAACATGAGGTTCAACCCAGAAAAATGCACGTTTGGGGTAAAGGCTGGGAAATTCCTCGGGTTTTATTTAACTGAACGAGGAATAGAAGCCAACCCCGACAAATGCAGGGCTTTCTTTGATTATCCAACTCCAAAATCGAAGAAGTCCATACAAACGTTGAATGGCATGTTAACCTCGATGGCCAGGTTCGTCGCCAAATCTGCTCAACATGCTCTACCCCTCTTCAAACTCCTCAGAAAAGAAACAACTTTCGAATGGACTGAAGAGTGCGAAGGAGCATTACAACACCTAAAACGAGCATTATCTGAACCTCCAGTGTTGACACGACCAGTCGAGGACGAAAAACTCTATCTTTACCTCGCAGTAGCATCAGAGGCCATAAGCGCCGTTCTCATAAGAGAAACCGAGCAAGGGCAAAAGCCTGTTTATTTTGTAAGCAGAGCACTACAAGGACCCGAACTCCGATACTTGCAAATCGAAAAAATTGCTCTAGCAGTAATAATGGCTGCGAGGAAACTTCGATACTATTTCCTCGCCCATTCCATCATCATCCGAACAGATCAACCCGTAAAGCAATTGCTGGCACGACCAGATATGGTCGGACGAATGTTGAAATGGTCGTTGGAGCTCGCAGAATTCGACATAAGCTTCGAAAGTAGAAAGGCCTTGAAAGCCCAAGTACTTGCTGATTTCATCGCTGAAATGACAACGTCGACCACTTCCGAAAAGAATAAATGGACCATCTTCGTCGACGGATCCTCGAATTCACAGGGAAGTGGGGCGGGCATCATTCTCGAAAACGAGGACGGGGTCCTAATAGAAGTATCCCTCGGACTTTCTTTCCCAACGACGAACAACCAAGCCGAATACGAAGCTTTCCTAGCAGGGTTAAGATTAGCCGAGGATATGGGAGCCGAGGAAATCAGAATATTCACAGATTCGCAGCTAGTAGCATCCCAAGTATCAGGAGAATATCAGACAAAAGAGGAACGACTCCTCGAATACCTGAACCTCATCAGGGCAAAACTCGCAAAGTTTAAAAGAACGGAGGTGAAACATGTTCCTCGAGAACATAACGCACGAGCAGATGTCCTCTCAAAACTTGCGAGCACAAGGCGCAAAAAAGCGGGCAATCAATCCCTCATTCAGGAAACATTAACAAAACCGAGCATCGAAAAAACAGCAGAAGTCATGCACATTTGTGCTGTCGACGAACAGAGCTGGATGTCCCCTGTGTATAGTTTCCTGAAATCGAACACACTGCCCGTAAACGCCAAAGAAGCAGCGAAAATCCGAAAAAGAGCGTGCTCGTACGTCCTGCTCGACGGTAAGTTGTATCGAAGAGGATTCTCAATCCCATTGCTCAAATGTGTGGAAGAAGCGCGCATAGGGTTCATCTTGCAAGAAATCCACGAAGGGATCAACGGGCAACATATTGGTGGGCGATCTTTGGCAAGAAAGGCACTAAGGGCAGGGTACTACTGGCCGACGATGCAAAACGACGCCAGAGACCACGTCCTTAAATGTGACAAGTGCCAAAGACACGGGGACATGCACCTCGCACCAGCTAACGAGCTGAAAACGATGATCTCCCCGTGGCCGTTTGCCTGGTGGGGAATGGACATCCTCGGCCCCTTTCCAACAGCTGCGAGGCAAGTCAAATACCTCATAGTGGCCGTGGACTATTTCACCAAGTGGATTGAAGCGGAACCCCTCGCAAAAATCAGCGCATCCAACATACTACGTTTCTTCAAAAGAGACATCCTCGCAAGATTCGGAATCCCTCAAGTGGTAGTAACGGACAACGGAACGCAGTTCACAAACAAAAAGTTCCAAGAATTCCTCGCCGCAATAGGCACCACTCAACGCTTCGCGTCAGTCGAGCATCCTCAAACCAACGGGCAAGCTGAAGCAGCCAACCGCGTGTTATTACGAGGACTAAGACGAAGGATAGGTGCATCTAAAGGAAACTGGACCGAGGAACTGCACAACGTCCTGTGGTCTTACAGAACTACTCCTCATTCCACCACCGGGGAAACGCCCTTCCGATTAACATACGGAACGGAGGCAGTAATTCCCGTGGAGATAGGAGAACCATCCTCGAGGATCGAATATCCTCTCGAGGAGAGTATAAACGACGAGTTACTGAGAGAAGAACTAGATCTCGTCGAGGAACTAAGAACAGGGGCTTCTCTTCGAGAAGCAACCCTCAAGCAGAAAATAGATGCTCGGCATGATAAAAAGGTTATCAAAAGAGAGTTCGAGGTGGGAAGCTTGGTACTAAGAAGAAACCAAAAAGACTCGCGGGAAGGGAAGCTCGCAGCTAATTGGGAAGGACCATATCGTGTCCGAGCAAAAACAGAAAACGGAGCATACCACCTCGAAGATCTCTATGGCAAAGAAATTCCTCGCACGTGGAATGCTGAGAAGCTAAAACGATACTACAGTTGAAAATAGCGTAATTCGACATGCTCTTCAACGAAGGCTGCAAATCCCGCCGAGGAGACGCGCCTATACAACGGAGGAATGCCTAGGTACGGGCAGGAATCTTAAAATCCTTAAAGCTCGACGTTAACCTTAAAAGGCTAACATCCATGCTCGACGGGGAAATACTCCATGCGAGCCCCACCGTCGCTCAGTACAAGCCCAGCAGAGCACCCAGCTCGCGATGGGACGCTCAATGCTGCGAGGAACAATTTCAAACGAAGGAATTTTCCTCGACTCCAGTTTGGGAGCCAGCCAAACACTCGGGCAGTTCCCCGAACTGCTCGAGAACGGTGCTTATGATCCGCGACATCAAGAAGCAACCGTAATTATTAGACGAGCACTAGCGTAAAAAGATAATCTACCTAACGAATAGAACGTCTAAAAATACTAAGCTAAAACCCTAAGTAAAAATCGAGCATCGTTTTTAAGATATCCTTGAGTATTCTAAACGATCAAATTTGCAGGGAAATTATTATGCGAACATTGATAATCGTCGACATATTTACAGCAAACAGGCAATAAACGTGCATAAATTATAAAGACATAAAATTGCAAAACAAGGAGTCTTAAATAAAGACGACCATAGGCCGCAATTGTCATAATATTACATGAAGGGCGAGCAAGCGCCAAGAAAAACAAAAAATTATTACAAGTTAAACAAAACTAAACTTCTTCATCAAGAGCAGGGGAGGCAATCCGACCATCCACGACCTCCTTCATCTCATCCAAACCTTCGGTGATTAGCTCGACACCTGGGTTGAGAATCCGGAGTTGGGCGAGCGCATTCTTAAAGCTCGAGGAGGCCACTTCTAGCTGAAGGTCCCCAACTTCATAGATTTTGGAGATCAGGCCTGCTCGGCTAAAATTGGTATAGGTACCCGCCGGGTCCACCTTCTTCTCCTCCTCGTCAGCAGAAGGGGCCAAGGTCATGGAGGCCAATTTTTCCTCGAGCTCAGCTATCTTCCCCTTCATCCTCTCCTCCTCCAATTTTGCATCCTCGAGCTCTTTCCTCGCCTTAGCAGCCTCAGCTTCAGAGCCTTCCAGGGCCTTGTCCCGAGCAAGGAGATCCTGCTCCACGACAGTCAGACGCTCCCCAAAACCCTTGGCAAGTGCTCGCGCCTCATCTCTCTCCTGCAGGAACTTGCACTCCCGGCCGTTGAGAAAAGTCGCCACCTCCAAGAGCTTAAACACAGCCACGGAAGACTCCGCGACCACATTCTTCAGAGATTCTGGGCCCATGGACTCCAGTATTGTTTGGTCAGCCTCGGGAATTTTGACCGTTGTCTGCCCGTCCAGTAGGCAGTCATGGCCCATGGCCGGGGGCAGGACAAACTCAGCAGCAGATCTCCCCGGCACCAACCCTCGAGGACCTGCAATCACCCCTCCCCCTCCTTGAGTTCGGGGATGCTTTGGGGGCCTTTGGTCGACAGCGACATCCTCCGCAACCCTCTTTTCCCCGTCACTTCAATGGAAGGCGAGGGGGATGATTGGCCGGAAGCCACAGGTGCCGAGGAGCTAGCTCCCCCAGCCTGTCGCCTTTTCCTGTCCGCCTGTAATTTCCGGAGGGTGGCAGCGGTGCTCTTCATTTCACCTGAGACATGAGACAAACATCAGTAAACTCCATGAGAAAACAAAACATACGAGGAAGTAAATATGCGAGGACAATAAAAATACGTATAAACACATACGCAGCAAGTCCTCGGCCTCGACCCTAGTCGAGCATCTCAACAGGGCCTTAGTATTGATGAATCTCTTGGAGGAGAGCTGGTAACCCTCCTCATCACAAATAGGGTTACCCTCCCTATCTTCCCACAAGCTCGGGGAAAACTCCTCCACAAAGTCATCCAGAGCTTTCAGATCTGCGAGCTCCTCCTTCGATAAAGCTCCCTTCTTAAATGTGAAGCTCCTCGCTTCCCGGGCATAGTGTCTCTTCGTCCAGCAAAAGGGGAACCGCTCACAGTCCACTTCTATCGGCTCCCCGTCATCCCTATGCTGGACCCTCCCTTCGTCGTCCACTTTGGGCCCCCTAACAAGTATTGTCTTCCAGCCAGCAGAAGTAATGGGGCGGACAACATACCATTTGTCCTTGAAACCCCGAAGAGACTCCTCGAAGATCTCGAAGTATTTCTTGTGCTGCTTCAAGGAGACCCAGCCGCACTTATCGGTCACATTCCCCCTTGGGCGCGAACGCTGAATACCGAATATATGGAAGAACAGGGGGACGGTGGGCGCCAATTGCAAGTAGGACGCCACGATCTCGAAAGCCCGGATAAAGGCTAATGAATTGGGGTGCAGCTGAGACGGGCATATCTCTAGGTGATTGAATACCGCCATCTCCAGATCAGTGAAGGGTAGGCGAAGACCCATGTGCTCGAAAGCAATCTGGTACATGGGGAACCCCCCATTCTTAAACGTGGTGCAAATCCGCTGGTTGGCACCGGGGATCCGTACTTCCCAGTCAGCGTGCCCCGGAATCTCTATGTCGGTAAACAAATCCTCAGGGAAATGCTCCTCGAACTCGAATTTGCTGGGCGTCGTCCTCGGGTCGTCGGCCACCCAATTAATATTCCTCTCTACGGGGATCTTCCGTTGGACTCCTTCGTCGGCCATAATACCTGAAAGGCAGAGGAAACGAATGAATTCGATATTCCCAAAAACATCAAATCCACCCCTTCCACCGCCAATTCAAGTGAAGGGGCGAGGAAAATGGTCGACGTAGCGCAAGTAAATTCTAAAGGAAAATCCTAAGTACACGGGAAATTTAAATCCCCGGAGCATCCCATAGATGCTCGGATCAAATACAAGAACAGGAAAATTCTAATGTTAAATCCTAGTTCACAGAGCCTAACATGGAAATGCCCGGAAGGTCCTACGGACGCACAGGGCGAGTCCAACAACACGAAGAAATTCTAAGGAAAACCTAAAATCGTCGAGGACCTTAAGAGTATGAATGCTCGGAAGCATATCATGAATGCTCGGCATCTTCAAACGCCAAACATTCAGAAACGAAGATTATAAAGGCGTGAAACGCCGGTAAAACCCATACAAAAGCCTAGATTCTACTCCAAAAAACAACGGTTTCTTCAAAACCGCCTTTTCGTGGGAGGAAAGGGTGCTAACCACCCCTGTTAAAACCTCAACCACCGTAGCCAGGCTAACCGCAAAAAACAGTATAAGCACAAACAATCTAAATCCTATCAAACGAAATGTAAACAAACATAAAGAAAGGAAAGAGGATCAGTAACACCTACTTGTTTATAAATCTGGAGAAAGAGATCTGGATTAAGTCGCTGGATCACTGTAAGGAAATGGCAAAGGGTTCAGAGAAAACAAAAGCTTGGAAGTTAGATAGTTGAAAGTGAGAAGTATTTCGAAAAATCCCTCCATTTCCCTATATATAAGCAGATCCCCAGCAAGCGCACCTGCTCGAACTTTAGGGCGCCACTCCAATCTAAACCGTTGCACCAATCCAACGGCTACGATGAAAGACAATCCAACGGTCCAGATACGACCATCACAGAAACCAAAGGTCACGAAGATCTAACGGACGAAACGCGTCCTCGAAATTCAAATAAGACAGATAGACACTCAAGTGCTATTTTAATAGCCTTTACACGTGTCAGCAGAAGACGAAGCGGCTTGTCCCTTCAAGTCACATCCGCGCAGACTTCGTCGGAACCCTAGGAAATCACGTCGAAAATCCTGGACGGATCAACGATGCGCGAAATCAATGGCGAGATTTGCGGACTCGTGATAAATGCTCGGATATAATCTCCTCGACACATCATTTTGCTCGAGATTTAAAATCCAGTTAACGTCCAATGAGATATAATCTCCTCGACATAACGTTGTGCTCGACACCAAAGGGTAATTTAGGCCTTCAACACCATCTGCCTAAGTATCAGAATTACGACCACTAAAGTCGCCATCCTCTTTCCCGAGCATGGTGACTTGGGGGGCTCCTGTTCTGGACTGGGCCTAAATGCCCAACACGCTGGGGATTTAATCTATTGGGCTTCCGAGCAGGGCCTGAAGCACAAGCCCAACACTGCATGACCGTTGAGCAGCGTACGTCTCCCCTGAGATTCGTAACGCCCAACATCGGAATGATGAGCATTTAATGCTCATCACGGCTCCTCAGCCGTTTTCCGACAGCCATTGATGGGCATTAACTGCCCATCAACGGCCTTAGCCAAGCGCTGGGGCTATATATAGACCTTTCCACAATTTCACAAAGGTACGTAACATTCTATATTGAAAACCTACTCCTTCCTCAACTGACTTGAGCGTCGGAGTGCCTGCAGGTACACAACCCCCCTCCGGGCATATTTTGGACTGCTCGACACTACGAACAGCCGTGCACCAGCGTCTGGTCGACTCTGATCAAGGTAAAGATCAAAAACCAATCACTTAGGGTCTGTTTGAAACAATTTTGATTTTTAGTTTTTAAAATGTGTTTTATAAAAGTGTTTTTGAAAACTGTTTTAAAGAAGAGAAAAACAAAACTTCTTGAACCTATTTTACTTTTTGAAAACACTTTTGTAAAATTGGATTACTAATAAGTTTTTTAATTTTTAAAAACTAAAAAAATTATGCATTCATGAGCTATGTATCATTCGCAACAAATATCATTATGCCAAAAGTAATTGTAAGTGATAGTGAAAAGTTATGGTTAGTTAAGTTTTTTTCTGTTTCCACCGTTTAGCACAAGAATAGAAAGTTAAGAAGATCATGCATAAAAAATAATTTTCGGGAATAAATTGTTTGGTTACAAAGATAACTAGCACTTAAAAGTAATGATGGAAAAATGGATGAATCACATTAATTTATATTTGAATGAAAATAGATGAAACAATATGATTGCATATTTGGTCACACACTCATCCAATAAGGTGGACCTCAAAAATTGTTTTTTTATTATATTTTTTAATTGTTTTTTGAGGAATTCTTACTTGGGCACAAACCCAAGAAAAAATCATTTAGGCACACACAAATGAGTAAAAAAAATTAAAGAAAAAATGACATTTGATGTGACAATATTAATTTTATTTTAACTCTTTTACATTTGTGAGTGTGTGCCTAAATAATTTTTTCTTGGGTTTGTGCCAAAGTAATAATTGCTCTTATTTTTTATGTGTCTCAAATTTTCATTGGTTGTGGTCATGTGACCACAGAAGAATATCTCTCACCCCACCCCGACCCCTTTTTTTAGTTTTAAATATTTAAATAAATTAAACCAATATATTTGAATTTCTCAAAAAGAAATAGAAGACCTTGTTTAAAAATGATCTTCAAATTTTTATCAGCAGGTCTTGAAATACAAGACTGTTGGAACCCAATAATCATTTTCAGTTAGAATTGTCGAGGTCTTAGCAATTCGAGTGCAGTTCCTAATCTTCGTAATCTTGCTTAGGGGTATTGTCTCAATGACCTAGTTTTGTCCAAAATGTTAGCTTATTTAATTTGTGGAAATAATTTGTGTGCTTTTGGGATAGAATTCTTGTTTGTCTATTTATATATGTGGAGGGTAGGACTTAGGAGTGTGCAGTTTGGCAGTGTTGTGGAAGGAGAATAGTAAGTGTAGGGTATTGAATTACTTTAGAAACTTTATTATATAGTTTGTGTAGGGTATTGAACTACACATACACTAGCTGTATCTTTGAAATATTTATATGTTCTCCTCACTCCCTAATGAAACGTTAACGCGTTTCAAGCAAGTCAAATGAGAATGACCAGTCAAGCAAACATAGTCTTTCTCACTCTATCTGAATCTCTTTCACGCGGTATCAGTATCAGGAGTCGTTACACTTTGTTAATTTGCATATTTAATACTACTACTAGCTAGTAATAATTTTCCTTTTGCTCAATAATATACTTACTTGAGTTTCATCACAAATTATACTTTTTTGTTTTGCAAGTCTTCCGTTTACATTAGACAATCCAAACTATGATGGAACAAATCAACTCTTTTATATCAGATTAAGTTTTTAATTCTGAATATGATAGCATTGATATATAAATATAGTACATTTTTTTTATGAAGTAATGACATACATCATACTATTTTTATAATGAAGTCACTGATGTTACTTGTATTAATGTGTGACTTATTTTCAACTCTTAAATTAGTTATACAATTGAAATATTTTTTTAAAGGACAATAGAGATGCTATTCAGCCAGTGTTCTTATCTTCTTTCAATGAAAACTAATCTTCTAGAAACATCAACATAATTTTATTTTAATTAATACGACCAGTCTATATTTTTTAAAAATCAATCATACATGTTCTCTATCTTTTAGTTGCTTTTATTGATGGAGTCTTATTATTTTTAATTGTATCTTTTTATCTTAATATTCATGCATCGTAATTAATTAACCGAGCAAACCTTTTAAGTGTTTAAAGGGATGCAATGTAAAAAAAGCAAAAAAGGATGCAATGTAAACAAACTTGTGCTAGAAAATAACGTCACCACAGACCTCACTCTTACAAGTTACTACTAACTTAATCTTAAAATAATGAGTGTTATGAACGTATCATATTACTGTAAAATATTTTTACATAAAGGATGATATAAATGTTGTGTAAATTGCACCTATTCATAATAATAAACAACATATAAATTTATCTAATTCAACAAATATTAGAAAGAACAAGTTAAAATAGAGATCATGAGAACTTATCTTATAATTGTAATAACGGATGTCGGCACTAAATAATGGCGGAATCACAAACTGCGATACCTGCAAAATAGTAAACCATGAAACAATACCTGAGGCGTGCTGATCGCACTGTCCTTAAGGATTTATCCGCCTCATAAGCGCAAATCTCCCTGGATTCAACAGGTCCTTCCCAGATATGAATCATATATGGGGTAATAGAACTAACAAGAAGAATAATTTAGAGACAGGTTGGTGCTAAACTCAGAGACACACTATGTGAGGAAAGATCATATATGTGACTCATTGTTACTGTACCGATATACATATATTTATCATGTGGAATTAAAGAACCTAACTATCAGGTCTAGAATTATGGCTGCAAAGAGAATAAGAATGAATAATTGTTCCTTATTATTAGGAAGAAATAAAAAATGTGACTCAAAGAAAATAAATGTGTTTATTTTCCAAGTAATAACAATAGACTTTTGAAATATATAATAATAATAATAATAATAATAATAATAATTATTATTATTATTATTATAAAAATAATAATAATTTCACAACAATAAATCGATTACCCTTTCATATCATACTGGAGTATTATTAAAGTAGTAGTATGTAGTAGAGTGATTTTCTGAAATACATGTAGGATGATAATTAAACTCAAACCTGCGGGCTCTGCCAGAACTCAAACCCGAGTCAACGGATAAAATTCGAGTTGACTGGGTTTGGTTTGGGTTTGGGTTTGGGTTTGGGATCAATCAAACCCGCAACCGAAACTCAAAACCACACCCGCTTATATATTAAACTACTTAATTACCCCTTAGTTTATATACCAAACTATTTATTTATTTTATATCATGTGGGGTGAAACTTATTTGTTTAATTTGGTTGGTTTCTAAGCCTATTGATATTTTATTTTGGTTGAATATGAAAAATTACTATTACTTCATTTTAGTTGAATATGGAAAATTACATTTTTTCTTTTAGTAGATATTTTGATTTGGGTGGAAAAACCCGAACAAAAACCCGAATCCTACGGGTTTGAATGTGAGTTTTGTTTTGCCATCCGAACAACCTTTGAGTTCGGATTCGAGTTCAGGTGGTGATTTCGACTGCAGGTTTTGGTATTGTAAAACCCACACCCGTGAGCACCCGTTGTCATCCCTACCTGGTTACATAATTTATCCATATAATAAGGGTGTACAAGTGGAATGACATATATTTGAACCCACCCTACATATATTATGCAAAGTTCCTATCAACTAAACCAAACCGGTGTTTTTTTTTTTTATAAGCTGAGATAAACGGGTGTGATTTATTATGTATTAAAACGACCGTGTTGTGAAAGTTAATAAAAAACAAAAAGAACGCGTATATATATGCATAATTCAAAGAAGATTCAATTCAAAGTAATTCTTTCTTTCGCACTTCTCATTCTTCTTCTCCACAACACAAAGACAAGACTCCAAATAAAGAAACAAAAACAATAAAACCAATTCAAACCATTTTTTCCATTCCAAAATGGATGCAAACGAAGCTTCACCGTAAGTACTCACTAATCCATTTCCACTCACTAATCCATTTTCAAATCATAGAATATTCAAAACCACCTCAATTTCCACGAAAACTCCAACCAATTTCTCAACTAATTAAGGTTCTTGTTTTTTTTCTTTCTCAGGTTTGAGAGCAGCGAGATGCTCGCAACGTTCTTGATTTCTACGCCTCTGTTGCCGGAATCATGGAGGCTATGCAGTCAAGCTAACGCCGCCGCCGTTAACCTCCAACGTTTTGTGGTGGAGCGTGTTGGCGCCGTCGTGTATGTTGCTTTCTCCGGCGTTCAAATTCCCGGCGGATCGGATCCGAGTTGGAGAAATTTGGTGCCGTTGGAAAGCATCGGTGGTTTGCCGGTGTTTTCGCCGCGTCGGAATAAGGAAGCCGAGGAGGCGGTGATGGTTCACGAAGGGATGTTGAATCTATTTTCATCCCTTTTCAACTCAATCAAAAACCAGGTTAGTTTTCACTTTTCAATTATTTTTTTACATTTTTAATTGTTAATTTATACATATTAATATAAGTTTCATAGATAGTTGTGTGTCATCTTTTTTTTGGTATTAAATTAATATTACAAACTTGTTTTTTTTTTTTGGTCTTGCATTCATCATATACATGTATTGGCTTATTTTTTTGTATTAATAATCTTGGTATTTCCATAGGAAGGTGTTTCATTTCATGTAATTTGAAATTCGACCACAATTTTTATTTGATTTTTACATATAGCACTGTTGTGTCACACATGTGTACATACTCGAGAAAAGATCTTCTCTCATAGTTTTTTCGTGCAGTGCAATCTTTTCCCTTCATTTTATTACTCTTACAATTTTGTTTTTTTGTTTTTTTTAAAATAAACGGCCATGAATGAACCACACCTCCTCCAATACGGGAGGGAATCCGGATCCGTGCATACTCCATCTAAAAAAAATAAATTAAGTACTCTACAGTAGAATTGGACTAAATTACGTATTTTAAGAAAAATAGTAAAATTTATGATTAAGTATTTAAAGTTGTGGTTAATTGTGTTTCTTGAATGATTAATAAGTTGAGGTCATACAAGTTGCTACACACCAATATAACCTTTGTCACAATCTAAGATAAGGGAATCACTACACTTATTTCTTTGCAAAGTTTGGAATTTTTTTTTATGATCTCACAATCTAATATAATTTAATTTGTTTGTATAAATATAATTCTTAAGAATAAGATCATCTAGATCCCAAATGTATAAACAAATCTACCATCGTCATTGAATCACATACTTAATTGAATTGAAGCTAAATTGAGGTTTGAGGAGATTTTGAGTAGGTGATAGAGGAAATAGTAATATAAACAAATCTACCATCGTTATTTCTCCATTTGCATTTTTATTTTTTTGTTTGGATAGTTTTTGGGATATTCCCTTATTAGTGGGGCGTGCTACTTTGGTACTACTAGTAAATAATAATTGATCAAAGAAAGCAAAAGAATAGACAAAAACAAACAAATTAAATTTATAATAGTACTGATTGGTTAAATTGGGAAAAAGAAAAAAGGTAGAAAATGACAGTATACAATAACCCCTATCTCCTCCATGTTCCACATTCCATTTCATTTTCACACTTATTTATCAATGTTTATGCACTAATCTGTCAAAATAAAGTCATGTCAAAACACATAACTAACAAGTCCATTAACTCAACTAAAATCAAACGATATTTTTAAACCGTTTGATTAAAATCGGACGACTTAATATAATTTTGACTGTGTTAGCGCGAGTTCATGCAGACTACAAGGAATTTGGATTATTAGTAAGAAGTACGCATAGTGTAAACTTTCACTAGAAAAAATAGTATGTACATACAAATTATTTAATATCTTTAATAAGTATTAAGTACTACTTTTTTGTATGTTGTAATTTTTAAAATTAGATAAACTCACTCATATTACTATGGCTTGTAAAGTTTCAAAGTGATTGGTACTGTGATAGCTTTTCTATTTCATAATAATAATAATATCATCACTAAAGTAAAGAATATATATACTACTACGCAGTGTGAACATGGACCCAATCAAACTCACATAAGTGCTATAACAATCAATTAGGGAGCCACCTTGATTAGTGCATAAAACATGCTGTTAGACACACTGAAAGGGTCCAAGATTTCAATATCAATTGATTCCTTCATCAAGTAAATATTAGATAATGCAACAAATAAAGATGGGAGTGGGATTACTTTTTATAGAATGAAAAATTAAATTTGAAGTCCAAAATATTATACTAGCACATCATTGAGTGATGGCCATTGACCAGCATTAGTTGACTAGTGAAATGAAAGCTCAAAAATATAATTTAGATTGTGATTTTTATAAAGATTCTGTCGTTTGCCTCACACCTGATTGAGATTTAAAATCACTATTTTTACTTTTTTGATAATAATATAAGAAGAAATGAAATTTTTTGTGGTTGTGAAATGATAAATTTAGATTTTTTTAAAAAGACCTTATAAAAAAGAATGAAACATACTATAAATATCACATCACATTAAAGATAGGTAAACTTGTTCACACCAGGTTAAGACAAAGTTGGGGACAATAGTCTTTATTCAATGGTTTGGGAGCATATGAATACCTAACTCAAAGTCCTGATGATTGTAGAGGCCACACAATTATGCATCTTGTCAAAATGAACACACAAATAATTGATTGCAATAATTCGATTTGAAATTGTCCAATCTCGATCCAACGATCATAATTTTCTTGAATATATGAATGTGACAAAAATTAACTTCATAAAGTCTTTTTAGGGCGGCCGTTGTACCACTTTATGAACTTTTTCTTGAATCCGACTCCTAATTCTTTTACTCTTATCTCAAACTAGTTTAGCTATCTGACCCGGTTAAAATTCGCAACTTACTAATTAATCAAAATTAATGTTACCATTCAGGTATTGGGAATATTGGAAAATACAGACACAAAATCAATTGTGATCACCGGCCATTCCATTGGAGGAGCTACAGCCTCTCTATGCACTCTTTGGCTTCTATCTTACCTTCAATCAATCTCTTCATCATTATCAGTAATGTGCATCACTTTTGGCTCACCATTACTTGGTAATAAATCATTTTCCCAAGCCATTTCCAAAGATAGATGGGGTGGAAATTTCATTCAAGTAGTATCAAAACATGACATAATGCCAAGATTGCTATTTGCACCTATTACACCGCTCACTTCTCAGCTAAATTTCCTGCTTCAGTTTTGGCACTTATCAATGACTTCACCAGAATTTGGAAAACTTGCAAAACAAGTTTCTGATAGAGAGAAAGCCGAGTTGTTCACTGCTGTTATGGATTCTTTAGAAGCTTCAACGCCAAATGGAGAAATTTCAGGATCAATTTTATTTCATCCTTTTGGAAACTACTTTTTTGTTTCAGAAGAAGGAGCTTTATGCATTGATAGTCCGGTTACGATTATTAAGATGATGCATTTGTTGCTTTCGACTAGTTCTCCATCTGGGAGTATTGAGGATCATCTTAAGTATGGAGAATATGTTAATAGATTGTCTTTGGAAATGTTGAATCAGAAAAATTCCTTGATGAGTAACATTCCTAAGTCAAGCTATGAGGCAGGGCTTGAATTGGCCATCCAATCTTCTGGTTTAGCAGACACGGTAATTAATATTATATTAACATATTCTCCGAATACCAGTTTCATTATACATAAACACTTATATGATAAATGTTTATGCCATACTCGCTTAATTAAGTTGTTTATCTAAAACAGTTTTTAACTTAAACAAATTACTATGATGTAACAACCAATAGGAATCTGCTGTCATACCGGCCAAAGAATGTCTGAAGTTAGCAAGGCGAATGGGTCCATCGCCAGCTCTGAATGCTGCAAGCCTAGCATTAAAATTATCAAAGGTTAATCCTTACAGAGCCCAAATAGAATGGTACAAATCATGGTGTGATGAACAAGAAGATGAAAAGGGTTACTATGACTCATTCAAAACCAGAGGCGCTTGCAAAAGAGAAATGAAAGTCAACATCAACCGACAGAAACTAGCTAGGTTTTGGAACAATGTGATTGACATGTTAGAAAAAAATGAACTTCCTCATGACTTTGACCAAAGAGCCAAATGGGTTTGTGCTTCACAATTCTACAAACTTTTGTCTGAACCACTTGATATAGCTGAATATTATGGGAAAGGGATACATATAACAAAGGGTCATTACATGGAACATGGTAGAGAAAGAAGGTATGAGATATTTGATAGGTGGTGGAAGAATAGAAAAGTTACTACAGGTGAAGAGAATAAGGAGAGAAGCACATTTGCAAGTTCAACACAAGATTCATGCTTTTGGGCTAAAGTTGAAGAAGCAAGGGATTGGTTGAATCGTATGAGAAGTGAAAGAGACACAAACAAGTTGGCTATGTTGTGGGAAAAAATTGAAAACTTTGAGAAATATTGCATTGAATTGATTCAGAATAAGGAAGTTTCTTGTGATGTTTTCGCTAAGAATTCAAGTTATAGTACATGGGTGGAGGATTTAAAAGAAATGAAACAACTGAGAGCAAATGTGCCGAGGTATCCTCAACAGTTTACGCGTTTTCTGGATGGAGTTGTTCCTTAGTACTTAATTTGGAATCAATAAGCTTAACTTATTGTGAGCATTGTATGTATGTATAAAAAAAAATGCTCCTGCTGAATAACTCGTTTTAGTTATGAGTTATATGATTTCGTAAATGCAAATTTCCTTAGTATGCTATTGTTGTTGTTATTAGTTATTACAGATATTAAGCAATAATATGCAGTAGAAAAGTTTCAACTAATTTAACATCTACAATAGCATAAAAAAGGGAAATGCTACATCTAGCAAAAATATTTTCACAAAATCATCATGACTCGTGAATTGCACTACTGTATCAGGACCCTTTTCACTTTGACTCCACCCATGTTTTCTGCTAACTAGACATCTAATGCTCAGAAATAGTTCGCGATAGCTTCGTGAGAAAAGCATTCACAATGAATCGCAGATCTAAAAAAAATGATCTACTTAAGTTGCAAAATAGAAGAGCACTTACAAGAGAGACACAGAGAAATAGTAAAAATCTGTTATTCCTCAAAATTATAGACTAAAATTGGATGTGGTTGTCATCAATTCATAGATCATTTTAACACACAAGAAAGAAAGAAAGAAAAAAATGGTGCAAATATTGATAACTATTGAGCTATATAACACACAACATTTTTAGCTTGTAAACACATTTAAGCAGGATTTCATCAAATATGAAAAATTGTCAATGGGAGGCAAAGAAGGTATCCTTTTTCCTTTCTTCAAAAGTTCTTGCAAGTCAACTCTTTGCAGGGTCAAAACATCTCCTGATTCCTTCCAAACAAAGGCAAGATTACCATTTTGAAATACAAAGAGGGAACCAGACTTTGATCCAGGGTATTTGAATCCATAACCACATGCAATACCTTCTCCCGTAAATGTGTGTTCGACATTCATTGATAATGAGTCCCTATCTGTTTTCCAAGGAAATGGATCAGATGAAGGCTCATTGATATTCACTATAAACATTGCTGAACCATTAGGATGCAAGGCGTAACAAGTGCCTTCCAATATTTTTGTTCCGATGAGAAGTTGTTGTCCGTTGGACTCCGAATAAGAGAGCGAAAGAAAGAAAAGAGGCTTTCTAGGCTTGTCTTGAGAAATTTTTTCATGAGGCCAACTAAAGGTTCCTCCCCATAAACCAGCATACACTTGGTCTTCTTTAGGAACTTGCATAGGCATCTTGTAAAGTGCAAACCAACTTTTGTTCATATTCGGCCAACCTCGAAAAGATGATAATTTTACAGTTAAGGCACTTAATGTTAGCCTTAATGTTCCACTTGATCTTAGAAAGTCTCGAAGCTTATCATGCTTTATCTCATGGCTTGAACTAAGCATCGTTTGATTATCTCTTGTTCCTGCAATCGTGTTGTGTTGTTGATCAACATCGACAGCACTGCCATCGATTGTACTAGATCTTCCATCGTCTCTTGTTCCTGCAACTGTGTTGTATTGCTGATCAACATCGATAACACTGCCATCGATTGTACTAGTTCTTCGACTGTCTCTTGTTCCTGTGTTTGTGTTGTTTTGTTGATCAACATCGACAACACAACCATCAATTGAACTAGATCTTCGATGGTCTCTTGTTCCTGTGACCGTGTTGTGTTGCTGATCAACATTGACAACAAAACCATCAATTGAACTAGATCTTCGATGGCCTCTTGTTCCAAGGATATGTTTGAAGCCACCCCAAAAATAACCACCAAGATTTTTTCTCTTCATGCATTGTGTGAAACAATTCTCATTGCTTGGAGGAAAGAGAGAGTCTTTGAATAGTCATAACTCTTTCTTATCTCATCAACCTCTAATTGCATTGAACCAATTTCTCCCCCTTGAGAATTATCCTTATTTTCAATCTGAATACTATCAAGCTTATACATTTGAGCCATTTGACCGAGGAATGCTCTTCTTTCCTTCAATAGCACCAAATCTTTCTGAAAATTAACACAATCATCCCTTGATCTAGGAAACAATGGTTCATTTCCATGATTAGGAATCTCTAATCTAGCTTGGCTAGTAGTGATCTCAAGCAACTTTTTTCTATCCCTACAACCAAACTTGCGAAAAGGAACTATTGCTTCATTATCTTGTTTCATAGATTCAACCTCAAGCAACAATAAATTGCAAAATCGATTAACACACTTAAGTAAACCATGATAAACACAATCTATTCCCTTTCCCTCCCTTCCATGAAGAAAAAACATATTGGAACCATCGAAATCGCAAACAATTTCAAAAACAGATGACCAAAGAATAGGACCATCTTGAATCCCTAATGGAGAAACTTCCTGAGGAATTATTCGACACGCGACAACAGAAACAAAACCCGGCATTACATAAACAATATTACCAAGCTCAGGATTCTGTTGAACCCATATTCCCATCAATGGTTTAACACTCGAAAGAAAACGACAAAGTGCTTTATAAGATGAAACACTCTCTCTCCACTCAACAAGGTCTTTTTGTGACACTATACCTATAATGTCACATTGAGTAAACCAAACTTTTTCAGATGTTGCAAGAGCATAGAGACTTTTGCAACAAAGACTAAGATTGAAAATTTCTCTTGGAATAAGAAACTTTGAAACTGTGGCAAAAACATCATCTGGTAGATTAGGTAAAAACATAATGGATCAAATCTAACTAACCCAACTAAAATTTAATTATAAAAAAAAAAAAAACTTTTGAGACCAACCCAACTGAAATTCAATGATAAAAAAAACAAACTTTTGAGACCAACCCAACTGAAATTTAATGATAAAAAAACAAACTTTTGAGGTTTGGTGTCTTTGTTTACTCTAAAAATATAGACATACCTAGTAGAAGAGAATTGGGTCGTTTAATATATTGATTTTGGTAAAAACTGTAACGCGCTTTGTTGCAGAAAATGAATCTGAGAAAGTTAGGATAGAAAAGTGAAGTGTAGTGGAGGTGAGTCAAGTCAAGTGAAATCATTGTCTCAAACTATAGATTTGCATAATTGAAGATAAAAAAGATTGAAATTTCACCAATCTGGATCTATCTGTCAATTTGACTTTGTCGGTCTTGTCCATTACTTACAAGACAACGTAAGAAATGGGACAAAGACATTGTTGCGTGAAAATCTTGAGTTTTGAATTTTTCATGGCACTTTCTTTTTTCACTTTGTATCGACAAGTTGACACGATTGAAATCATCTTTACCCAAAACAATGACTATTATAGGAGAGGAGTTTTCAATCTTAAATAAGTCCTAAAAAATCGGTAATATATTCTTAATCGTACCTAGATCAGATATGATCTCGCCGGTGATGCTTCTCTTTCGTTCCGGTGAATGAGATTGTGTATTGTGAGAGCTGCCACGCTAAGTTAGTAAGAGAGTGAAACAAAAACAAAAATTTCCAGAGTAGAATAGAATGTATCTCACTCCTCTGTATAGAGGAGTATATATAGCCCCCGATGTTGGGCCAAAGTCATTGATGAGTGTTTTAATGTTGTCAATCACTGTCAGATTTGACTGAGGAGCCGTGATGAGAAGTAAATGTTCATCATTCCGATTGTCAGATGTTACGATTCTCTTATTAGGTTGCTAGTTGACCTGGGACGCGTGCTATTGGGCTGCTCTACACTTGGGTCTTGCTCGACTACCCAAGAAGAGGAAGTCCTCAGTCTTTGGGCTTTTAGGTCCAGAACATTTCTTTCTATGAATAACCGACATTTCGACAATTCATTCTAACTTACTTGGATTCATGTTTCGGCCGCTGCTCTACTACTTACTTGATTGCTCCTCTCGTTGCCGCTTTCAAGGACTTTAACTTACTTTCAGGGTTTATTTTGTATCAAGCTAAAGTTTAGTAAGCTTTATCTTGAGGGGGAGTGTTGAAATATAAAATATCTCTTAAGATATGCATAAGTTTTATATTATATTTGTTGATAATATATTTGTAGATTTGTTTGTTTTATTCCCTATCATTAAGGGATTTAGTTTAGATTTAAAATTATTCACTTGGTTATAAATACCAAGGTAGTAGTACTGTTTTATTATGTAAATATGTAAATAATGTCAACATGTTATTTTTGGTATTATCAATACTATTTCTTTTTCTTATTGTTTCCTCTCATTCTTTCAACACATTCTTTCTGTCAAGTCCTGACGTTCAAGGATTGAATTAGACTCTGATGTGAACTGATACATATTGAACCTAACTTCGTTCAAAATCATGGTTCAAAGGAAGTATTGCCCAATTGTATACAAGCAAGCCCTCACACCATATTCATTGTGTCCAAAATGAGACTCCAAATTGGATCCGTGAAACCCTCCTTGCACATCAAAATATGTATCTTAAGGGCACGAGACAAAGAGAAAAAAGATGAAACATGAGAAAAATATATATATTAAAATATTTAATTATACGGTAGAAAATTAGTTTTATTCTTTTTGGTGACTCTTTAATTCCCAAGAGAAAGAAAACTCTATAGTACTCTAAAGTTTAATCGAGAGATAAATAAAGTTCAACAAAAAATTATTCCAACCACAATTCAAACTCAAAATCTACGTCCTCCTTACTATTGATTTGTCCTCCTTCCTAATTGTTACCGCTTGAATGCAAGGTTAGTTCTAATTAAATGTTTGTTGAGAAATATCTAAAGGATAATGTTAACATGTGCACTAAGGGCACATATTAAGGAAGTAAATTTAGAAAGTATTTATTGAAATTAGTTGTGCAACTTATCTCTCCAGCATTAAATTTCTTGCAACATTAAATGCACAATTTCTATTTTAAGATATCTTAACATGTGCCCTAAGGACACATATTAACATGACCCATATCTAAATTGGCTCTATATGTAAACATAAATGTAGTCTCGGTGCTCAATACAAGTAGTTATTAATGAAATGAGAAATCACATTTTTACATCAAAATTTTGATGTCAAATATAACGTCTTTAGATTTTTATGTATATTTTTGAAATGCGTATAAGTTCTAAAAAAATACAAAGTAATACCATTGACCAATATAAATAAATAAATATGTACATTGTAACATAGGATGATATCTGTAATTTTGATATTCACATAACACAACAACTTTAACCGAATAGTACTTAAGTATTGATTCCCTTACTAGAAACTTGAAATCAATTTTCCTTTTCTCTTTCAGCCGTGCATAATAATAATATTGATAAAAGTAACTTGGATTTAACATTTTCGGATGGACATTTACAAAATATTCAACCAGTACGTTGAGAAAAACCATTTCCTACCATACCACATCCAAGGAAATTATGCAATTCATAATAGAACCCTAGCCACATTTCATTTCCTTTCCTCTAATTTTGTATCTGAATTGTTAATATTATTATTATTATTATTATTCACGTGCAACAAGACTTGAAAGCTTACTGATTCTTCATCTCCAACAAGACTCCAAATAAAGAAACAAAACGATTCAACCTACTTTACTTTTACCATTCCAATGGCTGCAAATGAAGATTCACAGTGAGTACTCACTCACTAATCCATTTTCAAACAAAATTCAAAACCTCAATTTCCATGCAATTTCATAACTAAGGTTGTTTTTTCCTTGTCAGGTTTGAGACCAGCGAGATGCTGGCAACTTTCTTGATTTCTACGCCTCTGTTGCCGGAATCGTGGAGGCTATGCAGTCAGGCTAACGCAACCGCCACCAACCTCCGCGGTTTTGTGGTGGAACGTGTTGGCGCCGTTGTTTATGTCGCTTTCTCCGGCGTTCACATGGCCGCCGGTTCGGATCCGAGTTGGAGAACGGTGGTGGCGTTGGAAAGCATCGGTGGTGTGCATTTGTTTTCGTCGCGTCAGAATAAGAAAGCGGATTTGCCGGTGATGGTTCACGAAGGGATTTTGAATCTCTTTTCCTCCCTTGTCAACTCAATCCAAAACCAGGTTAGTTTTCACTTTTCAATTAATATTTGTAAGAAAATGCTAACAGGTGTCACCACTGATAAATTTATTAAGCTAATAAGTGTTTCGGTACACTCTTTCAATCCTTAAATAATAAATTTTTTATAAAAATGTATAAAGTTAAGGCATTGGAAATTGTGTTGTTTAATTTTTTAAATATTTTTTTTTAAAGAGCGTCCGAAGGGAGGACACTCGTTAGCAAGACCCATTAATTATTGGTGAGTGTTACGGTGTATCATATTTATAAGTGGTTAACTGGTACTTTAAATTATTAAAAATTTCAATAATTTTAAATATACATTCGTATTTAAATATATTTACAGGAAAATGAGTTGAATAATAAATTTGAGGTTTAAAAATCAGTATTTGAGACAAAAATACAAATCTCAACTTAAATTAGAATGTACTTTGGAGTAAAATCAATTTTTATTTTGAAAATCACTTTTATCTCTGGTTAAAGTGAATAAGTGAATATAATGATGCACAATTTTTTAAGAAGCTAAATTAGCCTACCCACATTGGTACTAGAGAGAATTGAACCTGAAACTTTAAGGAAGAACACACTTTTAGGTCCCAAGTCAATATTACCGGACCAACCCAACTGGGTTGCACAAAATTAATTTGTTACAGCACACTATTCATTTATTAGTAGTACTAAACATTCATGTTAAAATCTTAAAACACCTTTTTGTTGTTCTTTTAATTTGTTTCCTAGAATGTTTATTATTCACAACAAATTAATGAAAATTTAATGTTACCATTCAGGTGTTGGGAATATTGGAAAATACAGACACAAAATCAATTGTGATCACTGGCCATTCCATTGGAGGAGCAACAGCCTCTCTATGCACTCTTTGGCTTCTATCTTACCTTCAATCAATCTCTTCATCATTATCAGTAATGTGCATCACTTTTGGCTCACCATTACTTGGTAACAAATCACTTTCCCAAGCCATTTCCAATGAAAGATGGGATGGAAATTTCATTCATGTGGTATCAAACCATGACATAATGCCTCGATTGCTATTTGCACCTATTAGACCCCTAACTTCTCAGCTAAATTTCCTGCTTCAGTTTTGGCACTTATCAATGACTTCACCAGAATTTGGAAAACTTGCAAAACAAGTTTCTGATAGAGAGAAAGCAGAGTTGTTCACTGCTGTGATGGATTCTTTAGAAGCTTCAACACAAAATGGAGAAATTTCAGGCTCAATTTTATTTCATCCTTTTGGAAACTACTTTCTTGTTTCAGAAGATGGAGCTTTATGTGTTGATAGTCCGTTTATAATTATAACGATGATGCGTTTGTTGCTTTCAACTAGTTCTCCATCTGGGAGCATTAAGGATCATCTTAAGTATGGGGAATATGTTAATAGATTGTCTTTGGAAATGTTCAATCAGAAAAATTTCTTGCTGAGGAACATTCCTAACTCAAGCTATGAGGCGGGGCTTGAATTGGCCATCCAATCTTCTGGTTTAGCAGACAAGGTAATTGGTATTGTCTTAATTATGATAAATATTTAAGCTATAATCTCTTAATTAAGTTGTTTATCCAAAACAATTTTTCGATTGAATAAATTACTATTATGTATCCAACAGGAATCTGCTGTCATACCTGCCAAAGAATGTCTGAAGTCAGCAAGGAGAATGGCTCTGAATGCTGCAAGCCTAGCATTGAAGTTATCAAAGGTTAATCCTTACAGAGCCCAAATAGAATGGTACAAATCATGGTGTGATGAACAAGTTGATGAAAAGGGATACTATGACTCATTCAAAACCAGAAGCGCTTGCAAAAGAGACATGAAAGTCAACATCAACCGTCACAAACTAGCTAGATTTTGGAACAATGTGATTGACATGTATGAAAAAAATGTACTTCCACGTGACTTTGACCAAAGAACCAAATGGGTCAAAGCTTCACAATTCTATAAACTTTTGGTTGAGCCACTTGATATAGCTGAATATTATGGGAAAGGTATGCATAGAACAAAGGGTCATTACATGGAACATGGTAGAGAAAGAAGGTATGAGATATTTGATAGGTGGTGGAAGAATAAAAAAGTTACTAGTAGTGAAGAAAATAAAGAGAGAAGCAAATTTTCAAGTTCGACACAAGATTCATGCTTTTGGGCTAAAGTCGAAGAAGCAAGGGATTGGTTGAATTGTATGAGAAGTGAAAGAGACTCTAACAAGCTGGCTATGCTGTGGGAAAAAATTGAGTACTTTGAGAAATATGCCATTAAATTGATTCAGAATAAGGAAGTATCTTGTGATGTTTTGGCTAAGAATTCAAGTTATAGTACATGGGTGGAGGATTTAAAAGAAATGAAACAACTGAGAGCAAATGTGTCGAGGCTTCCTCAATAGTTTACACGTTTTCTGGATGGAGAAGTTGTTCCGTAGTACTTTGAATCAATAAGCTTAACTTTTTTTTTTGACTAATCAATAAGCTTAACTTATTGTGAGCATTGTATGTATAAAAAAAAATGTGCATTGTATTTATAAAAAAAAAATGCTCCTTATGCTGAATAACTCGTTTTAGTTATGAGTTGTATGATTTCATAAATGCAAATTTCCATAGTATGTTATGGTTGTTGTCATTACAGATGCTAAGCAATAATACAGTAGACAAATTTCAACTAATATAATCCAACTTTGTTTTCTGTAAGCTTCACAATTATACTAACTTCTTAATAAAAAAAAAAACTAATTTATGCAAAAGATTATATTTAAGTTGTAAAATAGAAGAAGAGCTACACTTACAAGAGAGACAGAGGGTGATTTATTTTTTCTTATAATATGGGATGGAGGATTGATATTTTTGGTTGGCGATTACTCCAAAATAAACTAGCTACTAGAGAGGAGCTTTCCAATAGAGGAATTATTTTGGATATTATTGATAAAAACCTGTGTGTTCTGTTGCTGTTTGGTGGAGATCATCGGAATGACAAGAAAAAATATTGAAAAATAAAATTATATGAAAATAGTAAAATATTACTCTGTTCAGTCATCAATATAAGAGGATTTTAAGGTTGTGACAACCATGAAGATCAACTAATCCAGATGATCTTGATAGAATATTGCTACGAATCATTAACCTCTCGAGTTTGGTACAACCATCTAAACATAACCTATTAAGATTTTCGAGGAAGCCAGAGGAGTAAACATGTATCAAACTTACGCAACCACTCAAAATTACTTCTTCAATATTTGGAGACAAAGAGAGGTCTGGTAGTTCTTTCAGCATCTTAGAGTCTTTGAGGTTTAGCCTTTTCAAATTTGGTAAAGCCTAGGAGCAAAGTACATGATTAACAAAATATTAATGAACTTAATCTCTAACATAAATGAAATTTGGTAGTCAGAAACTTCTTTGAAATATTCATTTGAAAGTCCTACAAAATACCAATTTATCTGTTTACTCAAAAGAAAATAATTTCATATATACTCACTACTTTTATTTTGAGTTAGGAACCCTTCTTTTAGCCTGATGACACATGTATGAATATTTAAACTATTTAAAATTATAATTATATCAAAACACAAAGACACAACATAAAGCTTGAAATGAAATACCTGGTTCTCCTTCCAAAGTTCTTCAAGATTGCTATAAATCATTTCAAGTATAACAAGATTTTCCGGGCAGAAGTTTTGCGGCAAAGATCTTTGAGGGAATGCCTCCCAATAAATAAATTTTAAATGATCCGGAAAACTCTTAAGAAATGCATGAAAAGTCACATTTGAGTTTTTTGACAATTCTAAGTTCACATTTGAGTCATACCCATAGTCTTTATAGAACTTAGTTTTTTCACACATGCCTTTATACAACTTGATCATTCTAAGATTATGCATTTTCTTGAATGTATCATCATGTAGTTGAACTTTCTTTATTTCCTTTGTGTCTAGGAATATACACTGGATGGCATCTGTTCCCTTTCCCTAAAATCAAATGTTAGGAATTACTAGAGATGAATAAACAAGAAAAAAAGTGGTTCCATGAAATGTAATACAGTAATTGTTAATCACTTTGCAACATGTGCAGAAAAAAAAGTAACAACAGAGAACGATTTATCAAGTGAGCTTTGAGGGGTTAAAGAACCTACATTGTTCTTACTTAAAACATCATAAATGTCGCCAGGCTTCCATAATCGACTACGTTTTCCAGGATTATCGACACATTGAAGTCGGACAGTTTCATGCCCCATTTCTTGTATTAGATCATGCATCCAAATTCTACCATCTGAAATAGATATAAGGCACCTATCTTTGAGAACATCCATTCCAATGCGAGCAGAGAAACCACAACAATCCAATAATTGTGCTACAACTTTCTCCAATTCTCCTCTATAGAAGCAAGCAATGTCAAGAAATATATCCTTTTGTTCGTCGTCAAGTCCATCATAACTCAACTTCAACAATCTGAAAATTTTAAGATCGGGAAGCTTTTTAAGCTTTTGCAGTTGACTTTCCCATACTTCCGTTGTTTTACCATAAAGCAATGAGCCCAAAACTTTGAGAGCTAATGGAAGCCCTTTAGCATAATCTAAAACCTTTTCCGCTAAGCTCACATAAGATTCTATTGGATGGTTTTGTTTAAAGGCAAATAAACAGAAGAGTTCTAGAGAATCTTGATAATCCATTCCCCTAACTTGATATATTTCATCAGCATTGGCATTCTCAAGCACTTGCCTGTCTCTACTAGTCACAATGATTCTACTCCCCTGACCAAAGTTACTATGTGTTCCTATTAAATCTCTAAGTTGATCAGAATCTTTTACATCATCAAAAACAAGAAGAACCTTTGTCCGTTTGAGCCTTGGATCAAATGAAAAGTTGCATTCAGAGGATGTAATGTCTTCCTCTAGAAGTTTTGATAAATATTTGCTTTTTACATGGTCTAGTCCAGCTTTTTCTATTTCTTGTTGAACATTTAGAACGATGCTGTTGGAACTGATGCTGTCGGAACTGAACTGACTTGCGAGTTTCTCAAAGACTGCACTAGCAATTGTTGTTTTTCCTATCCCTCCCATTCCCCATATTCCTATGATACGAACAGCCGGCGACTCGAGGAGCAACAAGGATTGAATTTGTTCAACATGAGTGTCAATTCCCGTCATTCCTTCGTAATAGCTTAAGAAACAACGATTCAATTTTTTCAAAATATCTTTCACAATCTTTGTAACAAGTGTGCTTTCTGGTCTGGCAAATAATAAAAAAAACTAAAGCATTAGTCTTCTCACTATAAAAATTAATTGATTCAACATATACTACAATCTCCTCTATATATAGGATACTTTTACAAATTTATATGTTCATTTTATAAGACCATCTCTAAATACTACATTCATTTCAGCTGGTGGTGTGTTTGGAGGATCAGAAGTAAAGAGGTTACCATTTCCACGATTTGTTGCCTTACCAATATAATAATGAACCATTAAGTATGTATCTGTGCTGGTTTGGAATAGTAATTGCAGCACTGCAGGCTTAATTATTTGCAGGTATTGGGCATGGAATTGGGTTGTGGAAAGTTGCACCAGATGGCTATCTTTGAGTATTTGGCAGGGTCTGGTGGTTTTTTTAGTGCAGGAGAGTTAACATTTAGTTTCTCATTTGTGGAATAGGTGGTTCAAATTGGTATGTATGTAGTGGAAGTGTTTCTGTTGTAGCAGCGATCCCTTCTTCTAGTTAAGTCTTAGTTGTAGGTGCTTTGAGATTTTTATCAGTATTGTAGTCTTGTTTTTTTGTCTGCCTTTCGAGTTTGAACACATAATTTGGTGAGAAACCTCAGGCTATTCATAGAAGGTAGGTAGGTAGAGTTTTTGTTGTGATGTTCGGTCTCGGCCGCTCTTGTTGTAAGGATTGAAGTACTTTTTGTACTTTTTTTTTTGTTAACCCTCCGGTTCCAGGGGAAGGGGCCCTAGTTATCCGGAATTCAGCCGCGAGGTAAGTAAAGTTTGGCCAACTAATTGTTCCACCCAGAAAGGGGACCCTTATAATCCGGAGTTCGGCTGCGAGGTACCTCTTGTACTATTTTTACTAATAGAAAAATTAAGTATCAAAATATATGTATATGGTTTTCAAAAAAGAATCCAAAATTCAATCATCTAAACACACCCAACAATATTCAGTTTTCTGTAAAAAAAATTAGATGGATTTACAGTTTTACAGAGACTAATGTAGCTGCACTAGCAGCTTTAGTAATCATTAGTTTTAAAGAAAGAACCTAAATCTAATGGTTCCTGTAGGAATTCAAACATAAAATTTCAACCCTCATGAATGATGAATGATGAGTTGGATAAAAAATTGATTAACCCTAATAAATATGGCAAGAGCATGTAATTAACTAGTGACCTGGTTACTTGTGAATCCCAGCCAGAGAGTCCAGCTACTTGGGTTAGAGCAGCCTTCCAAGCGTCCACTTTGCTACCAAATCTTTGCTGATGCTTAACTAAATCATCTGCATAACTCTGTCTTTGATGCCTAACATTTGACGGATCCACTTTATAGAACACCGGTATCACTTCCCTTCCATATCTCTCCTTACATTTCAGTATCTCTGTGAGTTCATCTAAGCACCAAGTGGAAGAAGCATAGTGTTCTGACAAAATGACCACATAAATTGTTGATTCTTCTATTGCTCTGTACAGTGTTGGTGAAATCTCTTCGCCTCTTCTGAGTCTATTATCTATGAATGTTTCAATCTTTTTCCTACACAATTCTGCATAAAGATGACTTGTGAAGTTGTCACGGGTATCTTCTCCTCTAAAGCTCAAGAACACATCATGCTTTGGATCAGACATAGCAATAGTGCCTATAGCAGAATTATTTCACACCAGTTAATTCTGGTGGTTTGTAGTGGGCTAGTGGTGGTTTGTACGAAAGAGGGGGAAACAATTGTTGTTGGTGATGGTTTGTTGAGAAAAGAAGAATGAAGAGATGCAGGTTAGAAGGTTGGATTATTTGTTTTTGATTTTTTCTAATCACATCCCAAAAAATCCTGGTTCCACCCTAAATTGACTAAAATACCCTTAAAATTAATTAAATTGTCAATGTTATCCAAAAACCTATTTATCACCTTCTCTTCCATTCTCGTAACTCAGTTTGTGTACATTCATGTAAACTCAATTTACATAACTTAATGTAAACCGAATTAACCTGGATTTAAGCTATTTTAACCCCATGTAAACTGAATTAACATGTGTAAGTGTGAACTAAGTTTACATAAGGTTATGTAAATTGAGTTTACATAAGTTCATGTAAATTGAATTAACATGAACCTTTTGAGGTAAGTGTGAACTAAGTTTATGTAAACTGAGTTTACATAAGTTATGTAAACTGAATTAACGTGAACTTTTTTAGTGTAAGTGTAAACTAAGTTTACATAAGATTATGTAAATTGAGTTTACATGTAATTAAATTGAATTAACGTGAGTGTAAGTGTGAATTAAGTTTACATAAAGTTATGTAAACTGAGTTTACATAAGTTCATGTAAACTCAATTTTGGATTTGATTACACGTAGGCAAATATGAAATCGTATGAAAAAGAGAAACCATAGAATTGAAAAGTATAAATTTACTAACTTATGCAATAAAGTCTTAACGGAAGATTTTCGAAGTTCAATCTTTTATTGTGGTGATTAATGATATATTAATGGAGTCTATGATTTTGTGATAGAATAGAACACTTTAACGAGGTTTATGAGAGAGAAAGCGTGAAACATATCATAAAAAGATGAAAAGCAGTTTCTAAAAAATTTATATAAAGGACAATTTTGGTATTATGATTAAATTTGAATGAATATTGGGTGTAACTAGTTTTTTTTTGGGGTGCGATTAGAAATTTTCTTTGTTTTTTATTAATTGGATCTTGTTAACATGTTAAGGAACCTGAGTGGAAAATCCTTCTTAAATAAAGTGATGTATTTTAACTTATACTCCTTCATTCATAGGAGTGTCTTATCGGTATCAAACACTAATAAAAAGAGTGTCAAACTAAAAGAAAAATTGATTTTTTTGGACGAGTGTCGGACACAGCGACACGGGTAATCATAGAGGTGTTCGTGCTTCATAGATTATAACAAATACAAATTTTACAAAATCTATTATTGGATTGAAAGTTCATATCGTATAGATCATCCATAAATTTAAAAAAAAATATTAAAAATCATTTGATATGTTATTAGATTGATGGATTTTGATAACATATCAAATTATTTAAAAAAAAATTATGGATGATCTATGCGAGAACTTTGAATCCAAACGACGGAGGATTTTGTAAAATTAATATTTATTATATAGTCGTTAACCAAATAACTACCGCAGCATTGATTCCCATGCTAACAAAATTCAATTCAACAACACTTTTTTTCTCAGCCCTGCTTAACATTTCCGGATGGACAGTGCAATAGGAAATTTCAATTTACACAAAACCTTCAACCAGTAAGTTGACAACCATTTTCTACCACAACCGAGGAAATAGTTACATTAACATTGTTTCCTATAAACAATAATAATAAGCTATACATTTAACACCCTTTCAAATTCATCGGTAATATCATCCAAATCAACTACGTTTGTTTGCTCCATCTTCAGTTTAGTAAGCTCTCGATTCAGCTCCCCAATCCGATTTTTAAGTTTCTCTCCTTTGTCAGGTAATTTAGAAACCATCGCCTGCATAGGTTTAAATGGAGATACTAAACTTAGTTAATTGCATTTTAATTACAGCATTAGCCTATAACGAAGGACTTAATCAGACAGAACAGTTATATAAGTAATTATATTTTCTATCATTGGTTCTTGAAATGAATATATTTTGGCTAATAGCCAGAATTCCCTGCTTTCTTCGTCATGATTTAATTCTTGCCAGCCAAATATCTAGAAGTCGAATTATTGTATCATGATCAAAAAAGAGAATGATAATACCTAATCAGTGCAACATTCAGAAGAAAAAACATACCGTATTTGAGAGCATTTGGGAGAGCCGGTAAATTCTATCTTTGATTTCTAACTCAGTCAATTTACCAACACTGCTTGGAGAAGAGTCTTTTTTGTGTAAATTAACATCCTTAGGATTAAAAGCAAACGCAGCTCTGGGGTAAAACAAAGTTGGAAGAAAAAAATCAAAACCAAATACATCCTTTAGCTTATAAAAAATCTTTGTGCAATGATAGCATTCATTACCCATCAACAATTTGCTCATGTGAATATGATGACGACGACGAGGTTCCCATATAGTGAGTATTATGAACCCTGCACCATGTATCAGTTCAGCAGCATCAGCTTTAGGTTTGATAAAACAATTGCATAACAGAAAGAGAGTAATTGCAAAAATTCAAACAATAATCAATGGTCGTCATCATGGGACTCCAGTTGAGGTATGCCGCTAAAGGCAGACGAGGAAAACAGGTGAAAGAGTGGTGGAGTTTGTTATGCAAGTCTCTAACAGAATGGACATGTGACATAAAGAAATTGGAGACAGAAAAAGAAAGATAATAGAAGGGAGTGGGAGGAACGAGGCAATCATTTGAGTAATTATGAGGATGGCCATTTCTTTATTTTCTATATCAAGTTTAGTTCCCATCATTATAACATTTCAATTTTCAGCTTATTTTTCTTAGTAAGCGCATATTCCAAAAAATAATATGTACAGAGGAGCTTTCTCTTAATTTGAATGCAAAAGTCCAGTTTTTAGTTAGTTGCATCAACTGCTATATGAAAATGACGGCAACACATATGGTACAAAACAAAAATGGCATAAGGGAACTAAAAGAGTCACATTAACTACCACAAATTACCACTAGTCATTTGGTATTAACCATAATAATGAATGAAGCATTACCTTGTTACTTCATGCTCAGGAGCTTCTTGAACTGCCTCTGTCTTGGAAAACAGTAAACTGTGGTGACTAATTCCAGCTATGCCCTGACTTTTCAGGAACTCTATGTGTGCATGGAAAGAGTCATCCCTGCCAAAAAATAAAATTACTCTTTTAAGATAAAAAAATAGCACATCGAGCACAATGGGTTAGTTAAACATATTTTCAAATTTTAAATTTGAGATAGATATGAAGAGCAACATGTGAAAGCTGAATAAAGGACCAAAATAATGGGAAGGAACAATTGATGCATATCATAGACAAAAAACCACCAAAACAAGTGTCAAGTTTTCAATTAAAAGATAATGTATATGACAAAACAGATATTGCAAAGTTATGGACTCATTACACTATATGCTGAGAATCATGTTTCTCAGCCAATTGCCGTTGGGTAACAGACACATCAAATCCTTCTCTTGGGAGGCTGAAAAGCTCCTTAAGATCCTGCAAGTGATGAATGGGAGATACAGATTTAGTATAACAAACCACAAGTTCAACTGCAGATATGACAAATTGTACATCTCCACAAAAAATAGTACTTCTCAACAAACTTGTACCTGCTGGCAAAAGTACCGAGTTTGTTCTTTCTTTTCAGAAACTGTTTTGAATAATCCTCCTTTATATACCTAAACGTCATGAAATTTGATTATCAAAAAGTTCAATTGATGTCCAAAACATTTGAAACAGATAATAAAATTACCTGCTTCCTGTAGATCTTTTCTTCAACAGTTCCACATGTCATTAGTCTATAGACAATAACATCTTTCTTTTGGCCAATACGATATGCTCGGTCAACACTTTGATTATCAGTACTGTTTTAAACAGAAAATAGTGTCACTTTACATGCAACATGATTGAATTACTCTCTAAAGGAAGGGACATTATTGGAATTTGGAAATTAAAAGACAGAAACACAATAGATATTCTGATAATATACAAAAGGATCGATGTTAAGAATAATGAAATATTATTTGTAGGACACAAAAGCTACTGATGACAAACAAAAAACCAAAAGAGAAGAACAAGGTCATATTTAGAATTCCAGCCAATTTTACTCTCAAGCAACAAATCCCATTTCATAGATTATTAATTACTGCACAAGATGGAAAAACACAAATGATAAATCCCATTTCATGAAGAATTACATTAAATAAAACACTCAAATCACATTTAAGCAAAACAGTTAACCCAAAATAAAATATATATTTTAATTAGCAACACCTTAGATGCTGTTCAAATAATGGTAGGTATTGAGCATATGGAGTGGATAAAAGGTTGGCTTGGTAGTTGAGAGTGGAGTGATAAGATCCAAAGTTTGATTTTCACACCAACATAATACTAACAATAATAATTTTGTCAAAAAAAAAAAAAAATAATAATAACACCTATCGTTCAAAATAAATTATTGACTAAATAAACAAATTAAATTGTAAATAGTTCCTAATTTAGAAATACTTTTACATACCAACTTGCAATCATTCTGATAAAACTATAACTAATGTAAAGCCAAGGCAAAGGAATACTTGAAGATGTACCTTGGGTTCCAAGCAGGATCAACAACAATCACACGATCTGCTCTTGTAAGTGTCAGTCCTAAACCACCGACCTGAGATGTCAACAGAAATATTGGAGCTCCAACGCCATCTTGGAAATCCTGAAATCAATGTAAAACATTTAGACAAGGAAAAACAACACTTGGAGGATTTAAAAAGTTATTGGATATGCAAAATACTTACATCAACAACTTTTATTCTATCACAGGCTTTTGTTGTGCCATCAATTCGTAAAAAGTCATAACCTTTAGATGTTATGCATTCCTATAATAAATCAACAGAAACATTTGAATCAACTCTCATATTGAAACACAAATCAATAAAATAGTGCAAGGAATCACAAGGGAAACATCCAGCATATGACCAAAAATGGTTAAAATTTTATGGAATAACAACTAGCCACGCGTATCAAAGTCCAACTACAATAATTCACCAGCATACAAGAAACAGTGGAGCAAATCATTGAATGGCCGGCAGTGTGCAGACAAACCACTTGAACTTGTATAATATAAATTAAAGAAATTCCTTCTGAACTCACCTGAATAAGATTAAGCATCTTGCGAGTCTGAGAAAAGATAAGCACCCTATGCCCTTCAGGGATCAAATTATCCTACAGCAGATGCCACCAACTATAATTTTATGCAAACAGGTAAACTACAAGCATATATTGCATCCGCAGGACATCAGCACTTACCAATAATGACATGATGAAAGTAATTTTGCATGATACATCATGCTCATCTTTAAACTTATCAGTTTCTGCAACATCTGCTATATGCATCGCCAATTTCTCAGCAACATTAACCTCATCTGGCTTTAGCATGGAGTCCATCCCTTCCAATACATCCTCAGCTGCCCGCTTGGTCAACAAAAGTGGATGATCACATATTTTCTTCAAAATCTGATCCATTTAAAAGATTTTCAAAATACAATTTAGAAAAGTGAGGCACAGCTTGAAAAAGAAAACATTTGAATATAAAGAACACAGCCAAGAAAGAAAGAGAATAGTGCAAAAACCGTTATAAAAATTACCGTAAGGGCAGCCAGTGGTGAACCATCAAATGCTGAGAGAACAATCTCACTCTTCAAAAATGCTTCATAAAGATGCCGCTGCAACAAATAGAAATAAAAAGTCAACAAAACAATTGTCATCTCAAAAGATAAAATGTAAAACAACAAAGAATTGTGCATCTAACCTGAATATTTGTCAACCGAAGCCACACAATGATTTCTCGTTTCTGAGAAAGCTTTGCTGTTGTTTTTTCCGTATCTTGATTGAAAACCTCACTCTTTAAACGTCTCAAAAAGTAAGGCTGAATATGATCCCTTAGCTCCTATTGAGAAAGGAGGAGTTATAAATTGATAATGCTCACGTCAAAGTAAAATTTCTTAATTATTGATTGATGGTTGGAGTATTACAGAACACTAGAAATAATGGGATTCATCATAGTTGTTAGAAGATATGAAAATATCTTGTACGTATCTCAAAGGATTAGTTTCTTATATTACAATATCTTTGTTTCTTAATCAAGATTTAAAGTATTTGTCAGTGTAAATAAGGATTAGTGGTTCGTCTTATTTGTATTATGAGATCGTCAATCATGTCAAACCATAATCTTAATTCAAAGTCATAATTTTCTTTATTTTTATAAAACCCTAAAACTTCAATAGAGCTCAAAATGTTCAGTCAAGGAAATGCTTATACTCTCTTGCGGTAGAAAGATAGCTAAAAGAGCATACGCGAATAAGGGAAGATGATAGTATTAGGTTAACATCCACTATTTATACTACAGAGGTACATGTTTCTTGTAATTTATCAGTTATCTCTCTATTATTCTTATTTCTTGATATCGTTTAATCATTTCAGAATCCCTTTTTCGAGAGATGTTCTCTTGTATATGAACAATCTCACTGCATGTTCAATAGAAATTTTACCTCATTCAACTCAAAAACATTTCAAAGGTTTTCTATGATGGTTTATAGTCTAGGATTCGTAAATTATATACAATAAATTGTTCTTATAAGTTATAACCAAAGTAAGTAAGAGCATCATTTGCTTTCCAATAGGTGATATCTTCCTCAAATGAGTTATTCAAATAAACTACTACAAAATTCAACCCCTCCCAACCTATGGCATCCAAAGCCACAGTCCAGGTAATATAAGTTAAATTACAAAACATGAATGATTACCTTCGCTATAGCAGAACCAACACGCTTGTCTCTGTCAGAAGCATTTTTATCATTTCCACGAAGTATAGGCATTTCATATTTATCTTTGAACCTGTGAAATTATAATTTCTAAGTCAATGAGAGAACCTTAGCTAAAAAAATATTGCATGAAAATGACTATTACCATTTTTTGTCACCAAGCAACTCAGGGCAGCAGAAATTGAACAATGCCCACAATTCCTGTCATAGCAAATAAACAAGACTGCGTAATCTAAATTTCAAAACAAAGCATATACACAACCCTGATATAAAATACACAGGTTAGTGATAATAAAACAAGAAAATTTTCATCAAAATACCTTGAGATTATTTTGCAATGGTGTGCCACTAATGATAATGCGATGAGCACTGGGTATCTCGAGCAAACTTTTAGCTCTCTGAGTGCTTGGGTTCTTTATAAGGTGGCCCTAAAGTTAAGAACATTTTGAACCAAATAAAAAACTACCACTTTTTATGATATATTAAACGTTAAATATAAGCATTTATATTCAATGTCATACAATTTAAATTTCAGCACAGTTATATGAGACGTAATGAAATATTCTTGGGTTGTCCCACAACAACTTATAATGTGGGTTTCTTTCTACAAAGCCAGTCCATGTCAAAGTTCATGCTTCGTTTTTGAATCCATTACTATTATCAATGACACAGTTATCTGTATGCCAAGTAATTATAAGCAACACAGCTTGTATTTTAACTGACATAATTCTATATTCTTTTGTAGTTTTTGTTATTTATTTGTAAGCATAGAAGTTGTAAAGAAATAAATAATAAAGGTAAAATGTGTAAGATAAAATTTCAGGCCACCATGTTTCATTCAACTGGGAAGATTCAGTCAGTCAGACAATACTAACAAACTTTAAAGTACTTATAGGGAAGGAAAATAATCCATCAAACTTTTTCAAAATAATTTTTTTTCTCCTGAGGTATTGCACCAACTGTACAAACTTCCAATTTTTATAAACTTAAATATTTCCTAGATGGTGTAAGAACAACATACAAAAACCGAGGAAAAGGTGAATGTACTATATCAAGACAAACTAACACTAGATGAATTTTACTTAAAACAACACCATTTTTACCTCATCAAGTATCATGTAGTCCCACGTGGGGCCATCTTCATCATCCTCATCTACATAACTATGTCCCTGTAAGGACTTGGTATTGTTGCGGACAATATCATAAGTGGTGAGAAGAACACCTTTGTCCTAAAGGAAGAGGGAGAGACAAGAGAAAATCAAGGTTAAGATTGATAAAAACAAAAGAAATCTGAAACATATATACCCCAAATTCTTCAGCAATCAATTAAATGTCCACCAGGGAACCAATTTTAAATAAATGTTCACTGAAATAAATAGACGCTACTGCACAAAATATGTTGCCTTCCAAATCTCAAGCTTGATTATAAGTCCTCATACAAAATGTGACATTTATGTATCTTGCTTGCTAGAAGGCATGAGCATGAACTTAATTCCTAGATACATTCAATTAAAAGGGAAAAACAAGAAAGATCAAGCACCTGAAGTATGTACTGCAGTTCATATTGTCTGAGCTTTGCACAGGATCCAAAATATCTGCAGAATAGCATAAATTGGCAATAGTTTTTAAAGAAGAAAAATTTTAATAAAACATTTTCTTTTGTGATGAATAAAGTAAGGCAGCCGTACTCTCGTGTCTTCTCAGATAGACCAACAGCCGATAACTCTTTGATCCAATGTGGCAATAGTGTTTTTGGGGCCACAACCAATACCCTTCTAATTAACCGTGAATAAAACAGTCCAGCCAGAAAGCCACAAATCTGCAAGAAAAACTAGCATTGGTAAATTGCAAACTACAAGCTGTAAATATCTTTTCATTTAATTTCATTTCATTACCTGCATTGTTTTTCCCAAACCCATGTCATCTCCCAAAATTCCACCTTTACCCCGAACATGCAATGACCAGAGCCACTTTAATCCTTCCCGCTGATGTGGATACAACATTTTCGCAATCTTAGGCTGCAACTTATATGTAGACCGTGGGTCACTCAATGTTATAGAGCCATCATTCTCAGGTTCAAAGTGATCCAACACTTCAACCGAATCATCTGATTCATACTCAATATCACCACTATCATTCTTAGTATCCTTTGATGAGGTGTCATGGGGCTCCTGTTTCTGAGAAAATGAAGATCCAGCACTCCCAAACTCCAAACCCTCATCTTCAAAAATTTCTTTCCCTCCTTCAAAACGCTCAACAGGCTTTGACACCAGTTTGGGCTGCGGCTTCTTCTCAACCGATAGCGCATCAAACCTGGAGGTTAGGTCATTCAAAATATCCCTAATTTGACTCTTACCCTTACTTTCCTCAATCTCAATCACATTTTTCTGCACCGGAATAGGCGAATCAAAGTCAGCAAGATCATCAAGCTTAGGTTCATCAACTGCTACCTTTTTGCCAGCCTCTTTATCTGCAGCTTTGCAAAGGCGGCGGCGCCCTTGGACCTTAACCTTGGTATTCTTTTCCTCCTCTATAAATATTTGATAAACAGTTAATAAATGATCATAGAATCAATCAATTTAAGTGAAACAGAGAAGAAAACACTTACTAAGAGAATTATTATCCAAACCCTGATGAACCTCCTCCTTTGGAAGAAGGGCTTCTTTTACCTTAATTGTTTGGCGATTCTCTGCATAATTTTGACCTGATAATACATATTTTTGGTAAATGATTCATGTGATGATCATGATTCATGAAATCAATTCAAGTGAAGCAGAGAAGAAAACACTTACATAGAGGAGCTTCTACTGGCTTAACTGGTTGGCGATTCTCTGCATAATTTTGACCTGATAATGCATCAACTTATGTAACTAAAGGTTGAAATGAAATAAATATTTTCGATAAATGATTTATGTGATGATCGTGATTCATGTAATCAATTCAAGTGAAGCAGAGAAGATAACACTTACTTAGAGGAGCTTCTACTGCCTTAACTGGTTTGCGATTCTCCCGAGAATTTTGACCTAACAATCAATAATAATGATGAGAATGAGAAGATATAAACAATAAACAATAATATTAATGCAATAATTGTGAAATCAATCAATTAAAGTGAAACAGAAAAGCAAATACTTACGATGAGAATAATCATCAAAAAACTTTGGAACCTCGTTAGAAAGAGGAGCTTTTTCTACCACAAGTGATTGGCGATTCTCCAGAGAAGAATTTTGACCTAATAATCGAATAACATAAAGTAAGTAAATGATGATTGAAATGAAATGCTACGAAGATATTTTTGATTAATGTAATAATCATGAAATCGATTCAAGTGAAGCAGATTAGAAAACACTTACTAAGTAAACAATTATCAGAAAACTTCGGAACCTCATTACGAAGCGGAGCATTTTCTACACTAGCTGGTTCAATATTCTCCGGTGAATTTTGACCTAATAATCAATTAACGTATATAACTCGGAAATGAAACGATGAAACCAAATAAAATGCGATTAAGATATAAATAACAAAAATGAAAATCGAATCTAATCTAATCTAATCAAATAGAATAGAAATAGAGTACCGATTGGAGAATCGAAGTCAGTGATAGCAGAAAACTGAGGAATAGTATCATCATCAACGTCTTGATAGATGAGGTTTCGAGGTTGAATTGGAGTATCGTATTGATGATCGAGTGGTTTGGAAGAGGTTTTGGGAGGAGCAGAGAGATCTTGAAGGAAGCGATAGTGACTATCGTTGAGACTCTGTGGTTTCTTCACGCTCTTGTTCGCCATTGAAATGAAGAGCGCGTGAAGATGAAATGAGGTTTTTCAACGGTAAAAAATACTGAACAAAGACGGTGTTATTATATACTAGCTGCCATTTGAATTTATGTATGCTAACGGTACAAAATACATTTAGTGAGTGTTTAAATTCCCGCTTTGTATGCTAAATAAATTTGAATTTTGCAAGAGGTTCTACTAGTACTTCTGTTTCTTTCTAGGGTTGGGGTTGGGCTCAAAAACATCGAATCAAATTAATCGATTCAATTTCATTTCACTTTTTTTATAATTTTATAAAATAAAAATTTAAGGTGAGAGAAATGTTTCTTAATCCAAGGTTTGGAATATCTGAATAAATATTAATCAATTGACCTAAAAAATTAAATATATTCTTGTGAGTTGTTGGTGAGGAAATTATAGCGGAGTTTAAATTTGAAATTTTCTAATTACTCACTTTAAAATGTGAAATTTTGATCAATAAATTATATAAAGAACGGAGTGGAACAAATATGAAGTTAAGTGAGAAAGTTAACTTCATTTTATTAAGAAAAAACTTCCGTTAAAAATTATTTTAATTAGAGTTAAATTATTTGAAGAATTCAAAAGAATAAAATAAAATTAAATCACATCGTGTTTGGTTTGATAAAATATTTTTTCTATTTCTTTTCTTTTGTCTAAGTTTAGTATGTCAACGGCATATTTCAATAGTCGATATAAGATACGAATAACATTTTAAAATAGGATCACGTTAACAACTTACTTGATAAAACTAAGTGATTGACTGAACAAACTCCTCTTAAGAACGGGTCGTTCTGATTAAAAAAAAAGAAAAGAACGAGTCGTTCGAGATAATGATATAACGATTTATATTTTGTAGGATTAACATCCAAAAATAAAACATACTTGATATATATATTGTACCAAAAAATTAGAATTTTAAAAAATATTTTACCCTATTTTGTTTGATAATTTGACAATGGGTTAAAGCATGATATATAGAAAAAGATGCTATGTTTGAAGAAAAGAAAATGTTATATTTTTTTTATGTTCTCTTTTAGACCATTTTAATAAACAATTGAGTGATTATACTTGAAGCGAGAAACATCACTAAAATTACACACAATTGTAAGGGAATAAATTTCAACTCAAATGAAGATGAACAAATATCATTATATATTAAGTTGAGTTAAGACTTATAGTGATAACATATTTATACAACGGGATTTACTAATTATAATAAGAAATATTCTCAAATAACGTTGGAGGTCTTAGGACCGTTTGAATTTGATTTATTTTTAAACTTATGAAAGAGTTGACGCAAATAAATAAATTTTTATATTAATTTATAAGTTTTCACAGATAAAAATTGTATCTTTATAAACTGTTTTTTTATAAACTACCTTCAAAAACTTATCATAATAATATATAAAAAAATTCGCAAGCTCAAAAAGTGAATAACATGCCCTTACTACTCACATTTATTTATGACATGCTACTAGTAGTTACAACATTGCTCGGACAAAATTTAAAGACGGAATCAAATCAACATATTGATGTTGCAATAACTAAAGCAATTCCAATTTCCAACATCAATTGATTGTATTTGCTTCCAAAAACAAGGGAAGAAAAGAAATACAACCTCTGCAAACAAGCAAAAGAAAAAAGAGAAAAAGGAAACAAAAAATATACATGTGCTAAAAAAGTATACATAAATAATTACCAGAAAATATTTTAAAAGAAGGAGAAAACTACAAAAAGCCAATGAGAGTTGAATAATCAAATTCCCATTTCTTTATACAATCTCATATAAAATGTGTCCTAAAATTCATAGAGAATGTGAGTTTCAAAGAAGAACAAGGCCTATTATGTCATTGAATATACATAGAACATGCATGTATCCCTCAACAAGGCTTATATATTCATGAGGTGCAGATCCATGGTGAGGATTATAGAATAGTTCAAGCATTGTGAGGCAGGTCCATCACCAATTAAGTATGTGTTTTGGAAGATTGAATCGATTTGAGAAAAAAGAGCCAGACATGTTGGAAAACTGAGAAATCACAGTCAAGGCCTGAAAACGTACGTCCATGGATTGCAAACGCGTAACCAAACAGGCACTAAGATGGTCAATATGTATCACACAGGGCACCCCAAAAGATGAAAAAATCAACAAGGAGCCAAATTTCAATACAAATAATGTCGTATCATGTCACGATCCCATAGATTTCGCCAACGCCATTTCACTTTCATGTGATGCAACAGAAGACGTCCTATTCAACTCATTGCCACCTTTTGTTGATTGATTTGCAACTTCAACATCTGCATTCTTAGGTGCATTTGAACCACCGCCTCCGCCATTACCAACTCCCAATCTACATCCACAACACCTTGAGAAAATTCTATATAAACATGTGAAAAACCAAAAAGTCCATGGTAGACAAACCAATGAGACACCAGCTACAGGTATCCAAGGTGAAGTTTCAGATTCAGGAAGGATCATGTATGCAACAAGGCACACACCTCCTGCTATTAAAGAGGTAAACAAAAGACATGTTACGATCCATATGAATGCGCGCCCAGAACTAGGATCAGACACAGGCATTTGTTTGTGTCACAACATAAGTTTTGTAGAAATTTAGAATAATATGATTAAATATGTAAAACCTGGATCAAGATTAATTTGTCTTTATCATCATCCATATTTTAAGGTATGAATTTGAGGGATTAATGTAATGATATTGGTTTGGCATATGGTGAAGAAGGTTCCAAATGGAGGTTGATTTTTGTTTTATTTGTTTCTCCTAATGTTTTGATTTTTCTGGTGTTGTTGCAACAATGAAGCCTGAAAATGGGATATATTTTTTTGTTTCAAATGATGGTGGTAGACATGTTCAAAAGTTTGTTAACATGAAAAGGGCTAATCTTAGGACAAACATATGCCTAGAAAGAGAAAGGGAAGCGTTTTCCATTTATGGTTATCTAAGTTGGGGTTTGAGTTGATTGATCTTATAATATGAATATGTGCTACTAATTCACATTGAATCATTTTATTAAATCAAAAAATAAAAATCACACGGTTTTTTATAGGGTTATCCTCACACAGTTTTTATCATATAATAATAATAATAATAATAATAATAATAATAATAATAATAATAATAATAATAATAATAATAATAATAATAATAATAATAATAATAATAATAATAATAATAATAATAATAATAATAATAATAATAATAATAATAATAATAATAATAATAATAATAATAATAATAATAATAATAATAATAATAATAATAATAATAATAATAATAATAATAATAATAATAATAATAATAATAATAATAATAATAATAATAATAATAATAATAATAATAATAATAATAATAATAATAATAATAATAATAATAATAATAATAATAATAATAATAATAATAATAATAATAATAATAATAATAATAATAATAATAATAATAATAATAATAATAATAATAATAATAATAATAATAATAATAATAATAATAATAATAATAATAATAATAATAATAATAATAATAATAATAATAATAATAATAATGATAATATCACAAATAACAAGGTTTTTTATTCACATTGTAATTTTTTATATTATATAATAAATTATCATAATATTACATTGTTGCTAATTTCGATATTTGATGTCAAATGCTTTGAATACATTCTATTTTTAAAATAAATAAAATCTTTAACTTTTTCTATTGAATGACTTAAACTTGTACACAACTATGATATCCTAGATTAAGTTATGTACATATCAATTATCAAATATATTTTTCAATATCAGTTCATACACTTTCAGATTTTTCCATTAACCAAAATTTACTAATGAAAAACTACAAAGGCAAAAACCTTAATAAGTATTAGGTATATATTATCAAAATTGAAATCTAAGTTAGTGAAAAATATTATGGGATATATACTTTAAATTTATTTTTTAAAACTTCAAATTTACCCTCAACATTTGGAACATAATTTCAACATCCGGAAACACTAGATATAAAGAACATAATATACATCTCTTGTGCGCGTGCACACACACACACAAAAATCCTAATACATTGTACTAAAACGTCATATAGAAAGCATATCAAGTATACACATACAAAAACAATTTACATAACATATTGGAAGAAGAAATGAGTTTTTGTATGGATGTGATTTGAGGAAGAAGAGACTACATTTTATTTTGAAATAAATTAGGAAAATAGAGAAATTTAAGTTATTAACATCAGGGTACTCTAGAATATTTTACAGGACTGGTGTGGTGGAGGTAACACCAATCAAATACAAAAATTAATGTTTTCAATGATTATATACCTCAAATTTCACATCTCTTTAATTTTTATCAGTTAAATAAAATTGCAAATGAAGTAAGCAAATCACTACAACAATTCCTTTTCCTCTCAATTCTCTCTGTCAATCTAATCATCTATGATTTTGTAGCTTTTAGATCACTGAGATTCTTAGGCACAGATAAATATCAAAATCAATAGAATGGTCGCAAAAATCTATCCAGGTCTAGTTGTTTCAGTCAAAGAAACTTCAGGCTCCTCGTCTTGGGTATTAGCTTGAATGGCATTCATCATTTTGTACATCCTCTGTCCTTGAGCTTTCCTCCTCTTCGCCTCAAGCTCAATGAGTAGAGCAGTGATATCGGCAGGGCTCACCCCACCTACTCTGCTCGCTTGACCAATGGTTTGAGGCCTAACCTAAAATCATTGAAAGAACTTGTCAAGTCCTTGAAAATAAGTTGAAATAAAATTGCTTAAATATGCTTGTTGTACATAACGAAGGGATTGAGGTTTCTCTATCATGTCTAGTTAGTTGGGTGGAATGGTAGATGTTCATAATAACAATTTCATAATATAGATTAGGATAACCTTACAGAATGCAAGTATTCAATAGAAGCAGAAACTATCAACATTTCTTGTGGGAGGATTCAATATTGACTAGGGATTGAAGGTTTGTTTGACAACATTTTATTTTCATGAACTAAACTTGTACAGTGAACTTGTGGATCTAAAGGTTGCATTTCAATTTTTACCATGCCTACTTGCAAGTTGTAATGACCAAAATGTCTAATTTGATAAAATATGTTACATACCTTGGAAAGTTTTTCACGAGCTTCAAGAGACAAATTTATCATTGCATAGTAATCCAAGTCTTCAGGAAGTGGTTTATGTTGTTGCGTAACCATCTATAGGCAATCCAACAAAACAATGAAATTTGACATTAAACACACCTCTGAAATTCAATGTGCAAAAATATTATAACGATATAGGATAATGATATGGACACAACAATGAGCATGTGCTGCCATTGACATGTATAATGGACATACCTGTTGAAGTTGGCTTTGCTGACGCACGATGAAACCTTCGTACTTAATATCAATTTCAACACATTCTCTTTCCATTCTTGATAAATTCTTGTCACCAAAACCATGCTTATCAAGAAGTCCATATTGTATGTGTGGTTTCTTAAGAAGACTTTCCAACGTTGAAGAGTTCTTAACAGGCTGACCAGACATACGAGTAACATCAGCAGCCAAATCCCCTCCTGAAGAGATAATTTAGGTGATTAGCAATAAATCATACTCCCTATGCCCCTTATGATAAGACTCCAACCAATTTCAGGGGTATTAAGAAAAGTAGCTATAGTAATAAATTTGTCCAAAATTTGTGTTACATTTACATAGTTACCCTTGCAATTAATGATATCACACGAGAGAGGGAAAAAAATTACATTTTCCAATGGTAAATTAAATAGGGGCATTTTTGTAAAGATATCATTAATGCATGTGAAATTTTGAAAAGGGTCTTATATTAAGGGTCAAAGAGAAAGTGGAAAAGGGTCTTATAATTAGAGACGGAGGAGGTACAAAATCAAATAAAATTTCTTTTGGTTCTACTAGATAAAAAAGACTTGTTGCCAAGAGAATGGTAGACAAACAAACCTGAAATCTTGACAGTTTTCAACCGCTTCTTTTCTTCAGAAATCCGAGCCTGCTTCTCCTGGTACAATTTCCAACGCCTATCATCTATCAACCCAATTTCACGGCCCAGAGGAGTGAGACGGCTATCAGCGTTATCAGATCGCAAGAGTAACCGATGCTCTGAGCGGCTAAATATCAGGAACATATTATATAACTTGTTATTGTCAAGAAATGAGAAATGGAATGAAGAAGCATACATGCATCTATGAGAAGAAATGTTGCAATCAAAGTTAGTTTACCTTGTTAACATCCGGTAAGGCTCTCGCAAGTCTTTGGTGACAAGATCATCAATTAACGTTCCTATGTAACTGCTCTCCCTCTCAAGAACAATGAGTGATTTACCATCTGCATGTCTAGCAGCATTGACACCAGAAACAATGCCCTAGAAAATGAAAAACAGTAGATTGTAATTGTAATAAAAAGACTTGCTAGATTAGCAAGAAGCCAACATAAATAATAAGAACTTAATTAACTCCCCACTATACAACACACCAAAACAAAAAATGAAGCAGGTTTTTTACTTGTATAGGCAGTGCACCAATGAAAGTTGACAGAATACCTGTGCTGCAGCTTCTTCATAGCCTGTAGTTCCATTTATCTGACCAGAGAAGAACAATCCTTGTATTTTCTTAGTCATAAGAGATCTAGAGCATTGATGAGCAGGTAAATAATCATACTCCACAGCATATGCAGGCCTCAACATTGAACAGTTCTCAAGTCCAGGCAAAGTTCTCAGCAAAGGCAACTGTAGTCTCTCAGGTAAACCAGTTGAGAACCCCTATAAGATAGAAAGAGTAAAAAGTTAGAAGATGTAACATCCTTTTCTTATCAAGATGAAAAGGAGGTGATATATTACTATAAGCCCTGACACCCCTCCCACCACCCAAATTATGAAGAGAAAGGCAACTTTCTTTTATAAACTTTGACCCCAAATTCACCTTTCACGGAACTTCAAATATATTTTTTGGCTTAGCTTGTTACAATATCTTTCTTCCATCAACTTGCTTCAATCCGACCAAATTACGGGCCTGTGGTTTTGGATATTTTAAAAATCATTTTTTATGTTTCAGTATTTCTGTGTAAGCTTTTCCCAAAAAGGATTTTGTTAAAATCTGACTTTTATGCCAAGCCCCCAAGGGAAAACGAAATAGCTATTTTGATTAGCTTCTCAAAACTATTAGTTTGTTGATTTTCTTATCAATTTTCACCATAATATTATATTTGACTCATCCCAGCTCCCAATGGAAAAAATGAAAAATTATTAATAACTTAATAAGTTTCAATTGGATTTCAGACAAGAAAGAGGGGGGGGGGGGGGGGGATATGCAACTTACTTGCACGTAGAGTTCAGGCACGTCTCGACCCTCCGGTTCAAGAAATACTTGATGAGACTCTTTATCCTGGAATCTTACAATCTAAAAGAGAACAATATATCTCATCATAAAATAATGCACAATTTCAATATAATTGATCACATGCTTCAGATCAAACCTTTTCTAAAAGGTCAGGTTTGGACCGAGTATTCTTGATTCTATAAGGGGGGCTTTTGAGTAAATAGCTTAACTAAGTGTTTATCATATGATAGCTTACGTTATAAGCACTTAATTCAATAAGCTATTTGCATTTGGACAATGATTATGCACGGAGAAAGGGCATGTATTTGCATTTTCAACTTTTGTTTTTACTGTAAAGACAGAAGTTGGGATGCATGCAAATTGAAGAACGAATACGGTAAAATCCCACATAAGTTGTTTTAAAAAGCTATCTTGAAGAACTTGCTGAAATAAGCTAAAAAAATACTTATGAACATATCATAAGCAATTTAAACTCTGGTGAACACTTCAACACGTGTTTATGTCATGAGATAATCTCAAATAAACTCTTCCAAATGCCCCCCAAACATTAAATCAAGTTAACTTTTTAAAATATGACATGTAAATATTGTTGAAAAACACCTTATCTTCTATGGAAGGGCAGTATCTAGGTCCTTTGGCTTCAACCCATCCTCCATAAGTGGGTGTTTCATGCAAGTTATCTCTAATTATCTGGTGAGTAGTACTAGTAGTACGAGTTAGGTAGCAGCACATCTGTTCTCTTTCAATATGGACATCGGGATCAAAACTAAACCAGCTGACCTGCCAATTATGAAGATATACTGAGGAAACCCTATCTTTGAGTTACAGGGAAAAAGCCTTTACTAACAGACTATGTGCAGAAAAACATCATCATTACAGACTGGAGCAAAAGCAGAAATATATTCTATCTATCAAATCATAATTTGTTTGGACTATCGGAAACATAACGATTGGATAGTATTATTAAACATGGCAATGAGAGAATCGGCTTAAAAAAACATCTTGGAAGTTGCACAACTGATGGATGGTGGACATAATTCTCCAGTCCAGGTGGCAAATTACTGAGGCCTTTTAGTAATTGTAGCAAAATTACTAAGAGACTGGCATAAATAGAAAATTGACAATGGCACATATAATAGGTGCAAACAAAACCATTTAAAACCAAAAATCATCAACTTTATTTGAATATAATTAAATCTAATGAACCTACATATAAAATTAAATGGAAGAACCTCTTCATCTCCATGTTGAGGTTCTAATCCAGAGAAATCTACAGTGCGAATGTCCACTCGGGCTGGAGTTCCAGTTTTCAGCCGATCAGTTTCAAAACCAAGTTGCTGTAAGTTCTCAGTTAATCCATGTGAAGCAGACTCGCCAGCTCTTCCTGCAGGCATAGAAGTTCTACCAACCCAAATTTTACCACTCATAAAAGTTCCTGTGGTGAGAATGACAGATGGAGCATAGAATTTCATTCCAAAAAATGTACAAACACCTTCCACGTTATCATTCTTCCCCAGTATGATATCTGTGACCATAGCCTCTCGAATAGAAAGGTTTGGAGTACTGCAGAAAACAAAGTCAAAACAAAACATCATGGGTAGTAATGTACAAGAAAAGATGCATAAATTATGTGAAAAAAGACTGCACAAAGCCAATGTATATTTGAAGAGATCAGGGACTTATAGTTCAAACTGCAACTCTCCCCACTAACCTTGATCCTTCTTAACAACTTTCAAAGTTATAAGGTGATATCTCTTGTCATGTATGTTAAAGTTAAAGATATTAAGCCTATTACAGTATAAGTCTTATAATTGGTGAGCTTGGACTTGTACTACTACAGCATTATTAGTTGACCTGATTGTTAGTATACATATGATATGAGTGTTAGTCTCTAGGGCATTGTAACACATTAAATCTATTATTCATTTTTTTTTATCTTACTGCCATTAGCTTATCCCGGTCAAAATTTTGGTTCAACTTCCACAACGGAGTGGCTATTATAGAGATCACATGCAAAAGATGAGTACAGCAAAAAATAGATACCAGAATCTGAAAGTAACGAAGGGAAAAAATTATGAAAATGAACTTGCCATTCTACTACATTTTTCATCAGCAAGGCATATTCCCTTTTATCAGTCTGAGCACGTAAAGCACGAACTGCAGGGCCTTTTGATGCATTGAGTACACGCTTTTGTAAGTAACATCTGAACACATATAAATAAACACATACATAAGCAAGAAAAACTGCAAATTTCAAACTATATTATATCACAAATGTAGTTTAAACACATGGATTAAGATTGTATACAATGGAGGATAGCAATTATACTACATGGAAAACTAGTAAGTCTTACTCGAATTAAAGAAAATTTGATTAGTTTGGCTTGGACAGGAATTTACTTAGATATGCTGTATTTATTTTTTTCCATCTTCAAACATAAAAGGAAAAAGACAAGTAAATCATAGCTCATCCTCATATAGCTTTGAATATGAGACCATTTTGCAACTGCCCAAGAAACTCATTATGCCACTTCCCCCTTACCTTGAAATCCTTTCTATAATTTTTTTTTACCGCAACCTAAAATGAATGAGGATAGATTCTTTAACAGTAACTTCCTTGAAAGCAGTATTTTGAGTTATTGGGAAATTGGGCTCTTGTCCTTGTCCTAGATTCCAACATAAGTAATATTGTTGTAAAGCTTTTTTGTTTTTCGCTAACATTAATCTTTGTCTAAAACATGTTATGATACTTCAAGGGAGACCCCTAACAGAAAAGAAAAGCAAATAATACTTAATGAAGCTCCCAGATCCCAATGATAGAGAGAGATGTATAACAAACATAAACATGTGTATGTAACACAAAAAGGAAAAAAAGGCTAATCCAGAGGAATCAGGATAATCTAGCTAATGCTCATACCAAACTGCATCAAGATAATATCGATAATAGTCATGCCAAACTGCATGTAGATAATCTAAGGGAATCAAGATGCCAAGAAGAAGTAAAGAGCATGAGTCTTCCATGTTACCTATCGGCAATTTTCCCTATTTCACCACCTAGTGCGTCCACTTCATGAACGAGCTGGGACTTTGCAGGCGCACCAACTGCTGGATTGCAAGGCTGCACCAAAACTCAGTCTCAGTCAGAAACTGTTCATGCTTTCTATAAAACCACACACCATGCATCATAATATCATATGTTTAACCAAATAGAAAAAGAAAAGTCAAAACAAATTGCAAACACTGTTAGAATTCTAGAGAAAGATCTTTGAATTGATTCATTGCAATGATGAAATGATACAAACTTATTTGATACAAGGTGAATGTTCTATTTATAGAACACTTCAACTCTAACTAACTCTACGCCACATCAGCATGAGTGTAATGTAACTACCTCTATGCCACATCAGCATGAGTGTAACCACCTTCCTTATGCATACACAGGTAATTTTCTTTCAAGAATCCAAAACCTTCCGATTAAAATAAATCGAATAACACATTTAACAGCGCAACCACACATCATTTCAAATTACAAAAGACAAATACATGCTGCAATATTGCTGAATGAAGTATTTTGATGAAATCACACAAAGATGCATAAATTAGGTAAAAAAGCATATAAACACCTTATGCTAACAAATAGTTTAAAATTAGGTCAAACCTGCCACGCAATACGGTCAATATTAAGAGTAAGAAGAAGAGTTCTTGCACCCAAACGTGCAGAAGCAAGAGCAGCTTCACAACCAGCGTGTCCTCCTCCAACAACAATAACATCATATTTTTCATCTACTATTCCAAATTCATAACCTAAATCTGCAAATTAACACAAATAACAAAACAATTTCAGTTTTCAGAAAGAATTTATTTACACACTAACTAACACCAAAGATGCTTGTGAAAAATGAAATTCTCATACCGCGGGAGGAGGAAGTTGTTACAACGGTTGAGAAACGGCGGGAGAAAGTGGAACCGGAGGAGATTCTCCGGTGGATTCTCCGGCGAAGAGGATTCAGAAGAGTGGTAGAGGAAGTAGTAGGAAAGAGCGTGTTGCATAAATTTCGACCAAAACGACAGAGATGGAGAGTAAACGACACCGTTGCCATGCTGGCATTTGGTTGTTTCTGGAGAAGAAATTGAAATGCAAAGTTCTGATATTACAATTTTGAAGCTCTCACTGTTGTTGGAGGCGGTGGCAGAAGTGTTTCATAGTCATCCAAAACTGCCTCATCCGCCAATGTTGGTTGCCACTTTTCCTTCTTACAATATTGCGAAATTGTTATTTCAACCCCTCATATATTAAGGAAATCACTTCATTTTACCCTTGGGACAAATCTTTGCAATAATTTGAATTCGATTTTTTATGTAAATAATTTTTAGTGAGAATTTACTTATTTCATAGTCGAACTTTATATTTTAGTAAAGTTAATAATTGAGCTTAACATATAAATATAAAACTAATTTATTTGGTTTGAAGAAATAAAAGGGAAAAAAATACTTAAATGGACTTTTGGTTCTCTATTTTCAAAAAATTGAAGTTTTAGTTTCACTATTTTAAAAGTAAACTTTTAGTCCTCTTGTTTTAATTTTTTTCCTAGCTTTTTTTCTCTTATTCTATTTTAAGATCAATTTTGATGATGTGTCTTAGTTTAATAATGACGTGGCAAAACACATGTAGTCCATGAAATATACATGTAATTAATTTTTTCCTTTATTTTTTTTTCTATTTAAAAGTTTTTTTTGAACAAGTCAAAATGAGATATATATATTAATAAGTCCAAGTAATCCCCTCAGCACAAGGTGTACCATTTTCTATTTAAAAGTTATAATGTTTAAATAATCAAATAAATATTAACATTGTTTTTTTATAATCGAATAAAAACAAAATTAATATTTATTAAATACAAATGGAAAACCTTTAATATTTCTTTATTTCCATATATATCTTAAATGTGGATTTTTATTTTCGTCTTCATCTTTTACATATTGTTTCTTCTCAAAATTACTCTCTCTACGGATGAACCGGTGGAATCAAGATCTCAAGGGTAGAGATTTCAATGATTGACCCAGCTTATTTTCTACTTTTCTACTTCTTTTTAAAAAAATTAAGGAAGTAAAAAATTGTTTTTGACCCTATTTCTACGTAAAATGAATAGAGAAATAAAGTAAAGAAGTCAAAAGCAAGGAGAAATAAGGTCAAACATAATTTTTTTTACTGATCTACTTCATTTAAAGTGAAATAGAAAAGTAGAAAATAAGTCGGGGCAAACGGGGCCTAAGTTGATGAAGTTATTTCGTAAAAAAAGTTTTAAAACAATATATGATAGTATTTTACCTTTATTTATCAATTGGCTATCAGAAAAGATAAAAATATAGTAAACAAAATGTAATGATTTCAATTTCTCTTTGATCAATAATGTTGTTTTGACACATCTTTATGTGCCTAAAATAAGGTACCGTTTTTTATCATTGGAGTTCCATGACGTGGCATAGAGAGTATCAAAATTGATGATACCGGTATCATCAATTTAATGTATATAAATTCAATTTAATAGCTTCTACATATGTCAAATATTACCGTTTGACATTCAATGGCTTCTTGATCTTCGTTTTTTTTTTTTTTTTACTAACAATAATTTGATTATATTTCATATTATCTATTATCTATATATTACACAATTTCTATATGTTGTACATATTCGTGAAAAAACAAATCACCGACAACTCCAAACAGATCTCGTGGAATGCATTTGAGAGTGTTTCGGACAAGAGAATAATCAAAATTAATTATTATATTTTTGATTATATATTTCCCGTCATATTATGCATTTTTCACCATTTTTTTCATTTATTGTCATGTATTTCTCATTATATTTATTTATTAATTTATTTATCTACGTATTATTAAATTAAATAAATTTTTATTTTTATTTAAACAAAATAAATAAAAAATATATAGAAGTGATCATTTGTTATTAATGTACGATACTCAAAAAGTGGTATCAACATTGGAACAAAATATGTATGAGTTGCATAAATATTACATGACATTATAGGGACTACCTATTAATAATGTATGATACCCAAAGTGGTATCACCACTAAAGATGCTCTAAGTAGAGAATAACCAAAGAAAAAATAACTATTATTTAGTCCATTTAGTAGTTATGAGAGTGTTAAAAGGCATGTAAGTGCCATGTCGCGAGATCAAAATCCGTCGGTGTATTATTATTGTTATTATTATTAATAAAATAAAACAAAAAATAACAATTTATTAATATTATTTCGATAATAAAAATAACTATTTATTATTATTAATTAATAAAATAAAACAAATAAAAAATATAGAAAAAAAAAGGTGCAGCACGTGGCAGCATCTTCCCCCACCCCCATCCCCCTTTTTTTTTTGTTACACTACACCCGATCTCTTTTTATTTTATTTTATTATTAATAATTTATATTTAATTAAAAAAAATGAAAAGTGGAACAAAACAAAACAAAAAAAGGAAGCAACAGCATCACACTGCACGCGCGCCCCGTTCCTCATGTTTTTCAGCTTTTTGGTTTACAACTTTTCACCAAAACAAGCTTATTCTTCACCAATTTTACACTCTAAGTAAAAGCACCAATCACTTCATTCTTCTTTTAACTTTGCAAAATCAATTTTTCTGCCAAAAACTTACTTTAATCCAAACTCAATTTTATCCACTGGTCACAAGAATTCATCAATATTTTCTATAAACTGAGAGCCAAAAAATCAAAAAAGAGGGGTTGGAGGTGGACACAAAACCAAAAAACAAAAAGAGGCAGAACAAGGGATTTGAACAACAAAGAAGAAGCAAAAACAGCAACTGCTGCGCCTCCACCTCCTCTGCAAATCACTACCATTTTGACCCAAACAATACCACCATCTTCAACCTAACCACCATACAACCAAACCACCATTAAACATCATATCATTACCACATCTTTAATTTCACTGTGGATGTATGTATCTCTCTATTTGAGTTGTATTATTTAGTGCCTGTCTGGATCGGCGTTGTCACAATTTCAACTCGTTTTGAGCTTGGTTTTAGTAATCCTATGGTAAAACCAAACCACTTGATATTTTAGTCTTTTATTTGTAGACATATTTTGCTTATGCTTTGTATCTTTTCCTTTGTAGATCTGTGTTAAACATCCTTATAAGGATCAATTTTATGGGCTCTTCTCAACTTATGGACCTCAAATTTTGGTTCGTCTTTTACTATAGCAAACTTCTAGATATGTATACACCAGACTATGCTTTCCAACATATGGTTCTGCCTTTAGTTATCATTTGGTGATCTAATATATGTATGTATCATCCTTATCAATTTAGGGTCCTATATTGCTGCCACTTAACTTGACAACCGATGAAGGACTGATTTACGTAAATGCTAAGAAGTACCATGGAATCATTAGGCGTCGGTAGTCCCGTGCCAAAGTTGTGCTTGATCTCAAAATGACTAAACGTCGCAAGGTATGATTCCTCGTATTGGTGTCCCAAATTTTGGGTATGTTTGTTTTAGCTTTAAAAAAAATAGATATTTTAGAATAGATTTTGTAAAATTATTTTTTAAAATATTACAAGTTTTTTTGTATTCATTTTTTCTAAATGAAAACACTAATTTTGATATCATATAACATAAATGTGCATTATTGAAGTTCAAAACATAGTCAAAATTGTAATTTTTTCAAAAAGTTGTATTTCAAAATTAAGTGATTTTTTAAAATTTTGATATCCAATTTTTTTCCAACAAAATGATGAAATATCTAAAATAACATTTTAAGAATAATTATTTAAACAAAATTTTCATTTGAAGTATTTATAAAAAATTTCTTTGTAAATTTTTTTTATACAAAATTTGCTAACACTACGAAATCTATTTTTAAAAAAAATCCAAAACAAACGGCTCATCCTCAAACATCATATTGGTTACAAAGCCCCGTAACCAAGAACGAAAAATATGTCTTTTTTTTTTCTTTCAATTACTAAGCTATGATTATAAGTGGTAAAACTTACAAAAATAATACAAAAGAAAAATAAAAATACAATATTGTTTTATGGTCATGGCGTGGGGGGAGTAGTTTGCTTGAATGTTCCAAATGGAAAACAACAGAAACACTTTAGTAAAGAAATATGGGAATCAAATATTATATATGAAAAGGGAAATGTCATGAAAGCTACTAGAGTTTGCTCTCCAAAACCAAAGGATACTTTGAGGTTTTGACCATTGGGCATAAAGATATCTTGTGTTGCGCTTGTAGACTCGGGCAATTGCTGTGTGCAAATAGTGGAATAATAATGTTATGTAAAGGATGTAACAAATTTAAAATAGCAACAAAAAAGTAAAAAAGTAAAATAATGTAACATTAACATTTGTTTATAGAAAAAAACACAAAATAAAGAAGAAGAAAAAAGGATTTTTTTCATCATGAAATCGAAGAAAAAAAACACACAAAGGAGTTTTTCATCATGTTTTGAAGAAGGAAAAAAGAAAACAACTGACCATGAAAAACATACACCAATAAAAAATGAACTTTAAGTAGCAAAAAAAGGAAGAAAAATAATTAAGAAGAAAGAAAAGAAAATCATCATTCTACCTTCCAAAGATTAATACAAACATATGTTTATGTTTCAAATATAAAGGATTGAAAAATAAATAAACAAACATTCTCACCTCCTACGAGTCATCCGATAGAGCCATGAGATACTATATATCAATTGTATTGAATTAGTTTCTTTGGTGCATTTACTTTGAAAATAAATAAAAATAGGAAAAATAGGTTTTTATTTATTCATTTATTTATTTTTATTTTTGGTTGATAACAGGTTTTTATTTATTGAGTCATTAACAATTCAATAATTTACTTGTGCATTTGCTTTGAAGATATATATTTTTCATAATTTAGTCATTAGAATTATGCTAGCTTAGTCATTAACAAGGTTTTAAATTGATAGAAACATAGGTGGCATTTAACATTTTATATAGATTGAGATTTTCTTAATTGGACAAGTAAACTCATATGTTAATGGGCCTCACCCAAATCCAATGAACCAAACAACTCAGAGTTTGTCTTATAGCAAATGAAAATTTCTCTTCCGACCCCTCTCCATTTCTTTTCTACCCTCCAAACTGACAGTTTTGCCCTTCACACAATGGAAAATTTTTTCCAAGAAACTTCGGTTAATACGAAGCAAAATTAATTATTATATTTTTTATTATATAGTTCCCGTCATATTATGCATTTTTCACCATTTTTTTTATTTATTGTCATGTATTTCTCATTATATTTATTTATTAATTTATTTATCTACATATTTATTAAATTAAATAAATTGTTATTTTTATTTAGACAAAATAAAAAAGGACAAAACTTACATGCATTTCCATACATGCATTTCTTACTTTTCCACTCACAAAGAGGTGGTTATTTGTGTTTTTTCATTTTTAAAAAATAAAGGAAAATTACTTTTTAATAAAAAAAAACTACCTCTTTGTGAGAGGAAAATTAAGAAATGCATGTATGGAAATGCATGTAAGTTTTGTCGATAAAAAAAAATATAGAAGTGATCATTTGTTATTAATGTATGATACTCAAAAAGTGGTATCAACATTGGAGCAAAATATGTATGAGTTGCATAAATATTACATGACATTGTAGGGACTATCTATTAATAATGTATGATACCCAAAGTGGTATCACCATGGAAGATGCTCTAAGGAGAGAATAACCAAAGAAAAAATAACTATTATTTAGTCCATTTAGTAGTTATGAGAGTGTTAAAAGGCTTGTAAGTGTCATGTCGCGAGTTCAAAATCCGTCGGTGTATTATTATTGTTATTATTATTAATAAAATAAAACAAAAAATAACAATTTATTATTATTAATTTGATAATAAAAATAACTATTTATTATTATTAATTAATAAAATAAAACATATAAAAAATATAGACAAAAAAGGTGCAGCACGTGGCAGCATCTTCCCCCACCCCCATCCCTTTTTTTTTTGTTACACTACACCCCATCTCTTTTTTATTTTATTTTATTTTATTATTAATAATTTATATTTAATTAACAAAAAAAATGAAAAGTGGAACAAAACAAAACAAAAAAAGGAATCAACATCATCACATTGTACGCGCGCCCCGTTCCTCATGTTTTTCAGCTTTTTGTTTTACAACTTTTCACCAAAACAAGCTTATTCTTCACCAATTTTACACTCTAAGTAAAAGCACCAATCACTTCATTCTTCTTTTAACTTTGCAAAACCAATTTTTCTGCCAAAAACTTACTTTAATCCAAACTCAATTTTATCCACTGGTCACAAGAATTCATCAATATTTTCTATAAACTGAGAGCCAAAAAATAAAAAAAGAGGGGGTGGACACAAAACCAAAAAACAAAGAGAGGCAGAACAAGGGATTTGAACAACAAAGAAGAAGCAAAAGCAGCAACTGCTGCGCCTCCACCTTCTCTGCAAATCACTACCATTTTGACCCAAACAATACCACCATCTTCAACCTAACCACCATACAACCAAACCACCATTAAACACCATATCATTACCACATCTTTAATTTCACTGTGGATGTATGTATCTCTCTATTTGAGTTGTATTATTTAGTGCCTGTCTGTATCGGCGTTGTCACAATTTCAACTCGTTTTGAGCTCGGTTTTAGTAATCCTATGGTAAAACCAAACCACTTGATGTTTTAGTTTTTTATTTGTAGACATATTTTGCTTATGCTTTGTATCTTTTCCTTTGTAGATATGTGTTAAACATCCTTATAAGATCAATTTTATGGGCTCTTCTCAACTTATGGACCTCAAATTTTGGTTCGTCTTTTACTATAACAAGCTTCTAGATCTGTATACACCAGGCTATGCTTTCAACATATGGTTCTGCCTTTAGTTATCATTTGGTGATCTAATATATGTATGTATCATCCTTATCAATTTAGGGTCCTATAATGCTGCCACTTAACTTGACAACCGATGAAGGACTGATTTACGTAAATGCTAAGAAGTACCATGGACTCATTAGGCGTCGGTAGTCCCGTGCCAAAGCTGTGCTTGATCCCAAATTGACTAAACGTCGCAAGGTATGATTCCTCGTATTGGTGTCCCAAATTTTGGGTATGTTTGTTTTAGCTTTAAAAAAATAGATTTTTTCTTTGTATTTTTTAGAATAGATTTTGTAAAATTATTTCTTAAAATATTACAAGTTTTTTTGTATTCATTTTTTCTAAATGAAAACACTAATTTTGATATCATATAACATAAATGTAGATTATTGAAGTTCAAAACATAGTCAAAATTGCAATTTTTTCAAAAAGTTGTATTTCAAAATTAAGTGATTTTTTAAAATTTTGATATCCAATTTTTTTCCAACAAAATGATGAAATATCTAAAATAACATTTTAAGAATAATTATTTAAACAAAATTTTCATTTGAAGTATTTATAAAAAATTTCTTTGTAAATTTTTTTTATACAAAATTTGCTAACACTACGAAATCTATTTTTAAAAAAAATCCAAAACAAACGGCTCATCCTCAAACATCATATTGGTTACAAAGCCCCGTAACCAAGAACGAAAAATATGTCTTTTTTTTTCTTTCAATTACTAAGCTATGATTATAAGTGGTAAAACTTACAAAAATAATACAAAAGAAAAATAAAAATACAATATTGTTTTATGGTCATGGCGTGGGGGGAGTAGTTTGCTTGAATGTTCCAAATGGAAAACAACAGAAACACTTTAGTAAAGAAATATGGGAATCAAATATTATATATGAAAAGGGAAATGTCATGAAAGCTACTAGAGTTTGCTCTCCAAAACCAAAGGATACTTTGAGGTTTTGACCATTGGGCATAAAGATATCTTGTGTTGCGCTTGTAGATTCGGGCAATTACTGTGTGCAAATAGTGGAATAATAATGTTATGTAAAGCATGTAACAAATTTAAAATGGCAACAAAAAAGTAAAAAATAAAATAATGTAACATTAACATTTGTTTATTGAAAAAAAACAAAATAAAGAAGAAAAAAAAAAGGATTTTTTCATCATGAAATAGAAGAAAAAAACACACAAAGGAGTTTTTCATCATGTTTTGAAGAAGGAAAGAAGAAAACAACTTACCATGAAAAACATACACCAATAAAAGATGAACTTTAAGTAGCAAAAAAAGGAAGAAAAAAATTAAGAAGAAAGAAAAGAAAATCATCATTCTACCTTTCAAAGGTTAATACAAACATATGTTTATGTTTCCAAACATAAAGGATTGAAAAATAAATAAACAAACATTCTCACCTCCTACGAGTCATCCGATAGAGGCATGAGATACTATATATCAATTGTATTGAATTAGTTTCTTTGGTGCATTTGCTTTCAAAATAAATAAAAATAGGAAAAATAGGTTTTTATTTATTCATTTATTTATTTTTATTTTTGGTTGATAACATGTTTTTATTTATTGAGTCATTAACAATTCAATAATTTGCTTGTCCATTTGCTTTGAAGATATATATTTTTCATAATTTAGTCATTAACAAAGTTTTAAATTGATAGAAACATAAGTGGCATTTAACATTTTATATAGATTGAGATTTTCTTAATTGGACAAGTAAACTCAAATGTTAATGGGCCTCACCCAAATCCAATGAACCAAACAACTCAGAGTTTATCTTATAGCAAATGAAAATTTCTCTTTCGACCCCTTCCCATTTCTTTTCTACCCTCCAAACTGACAGTTTTACCCTTCACACATTGGAAAATTTTTGCAAAGAAACTTCGGTTAATACGAACCGAAATTAATTATTATATTTTTGATTATATATTTCCAGTCATATTATGCATTTTTCACCATTTTATTTATTTATTGTCATGTATTTCTCATTATATTTATTTATCTACGTATTTATTAAATTAAATAAATTGTTATTTTTATTTAGACAAAATAAAAAAAATATATAGAAGTGATCATTTGTTATTAATGTATGATACTCAAAAAGTGGTATCAACATTGGAGCAAAATATGTATGAGTTGCATAAATATTACATGGCATTGTAGGGATTACCTATTAATAATGTATGATACCCAAAGTGGTATCACCTTTGAAGATACTCTAAGGAGAGAATAACCAAAGCAAAAATAACTATTATTTAGTCCATTTAGTAGTTATGAGAGTGTTAAAAGGCTTGTAAGTGCCATGTCGCGAGTTCAAAATCCGTCGGTGTATTATTATTGTTATTATTATTAATAAAATAAAACAAAAAATAACAATTTATTATTATTATTATTATTTTGATAATAAAAATAACTATTTATTATTATTAATTAATAAAATAAAACAAATAAAAAATATAGACAAAAAAGGTGCAGCTCGTGGCAGCATCTTCCCCCACCCCCGTCCCTTTTTTTTTTGGTTACACTACACCCCATCTCTTTTTATTTTATTATTAATAATTTATATTTAATTAACAAAAAAAATGAAAAGTGGAACAAAACAAAACAAAAAAAGGAAGCAACAACATCACATTGTACGCGCGCCCCGTTCCTCATGTTTTTCAGCTTTTTGTTTTACAACTTTTCACCAAAACAAGCTTATTCTTCACCAATTTTACACTCTAAGTAAAAGCACCAATCACTTCATTCTTCTTTTAACTTTGCAAAACCAATTTTTCTGCCAAAAACTTACTGTACTCCAAACTCAATTTTATCCACTGGTCACAAGAATTCATCAATATTTTCTATAAACTGAGAGCCAAAAAATTAAAAAAGAGGGGGTGGACGCAAAACCAAAAAACAAAAAGAGGAAGAACAAGGGATTTGAACAACAAAGAAGAAGCAAAAGCAGCAACTGATGCGCCTCCACCTTCTCTGCAAATCACTACCATTTTGACCCAAACAATACCACCATCTTCAACCTAACCACCATACAACCAAACCACCATTAAACACCATATCATTACCACATCTTTAATTTCACTGTGAATGTATGTATCTCTCTATTTGAGTTGTATTATTTAGTGCCTGTCTGGATTGGCGTTGTCACAATTTCAACTCGTTTTGAGCTTGGTTTTAGTAATCCTATGGTAAAACCAAACCACTTGATGTTTTAGTCTTTTATTTGTAGACATATTTTGCTTATGCTTTGTATCTTTTCCTTTGTAGATATGTGTTAAACATCCTTATAAGATCAATTTTATGGGCTCTTCTCAACTTATGGACCTCAAATTTTGGTTCGTCTTTTACTATAGCAGCTTCTAGATCTGTATACACCAGGCTATGCTTTCAACATATGGTTCTGCCTTTAGTTATCATTTGGTGATCTAATATATGTATGTATCATCCTTATCAATTTAGGGTCCTATAATGCTGCCACTTAACTTGACAACCGATGAAGGACTGATTTACGTAAATGCTAAGAAGTACCATGAAATCATTAGGCGTCGGTAGTCCCGTGCCAAAGCTGTGCTTGATCCCAAATTGTCTAAACGTCGCAAGGTATGATTCCTCGTATTGGTGTCCCAAATTTTGGGTATGTTTGTTTTAGCTTTAAAAAAATAGATTTTTTCTTTGTATTTTTTAGAATAGATTTTGTAAAATTATTTTCTAAAATATTACAAGTTTTTTTTGTATTCATTTTTTCTAAATGAAAACACTAATTTTGATATCATATAACATAAATGTGCATTATTGAAGTTCAAAACATAGTCAAAATTGCAATTTTTTCAAAAAGTTGTATTTCAAAATTAAGTGATTTTTTCAAATTTTGATATCCAATTTTTTTCCAACAAAATGATGAAATATCTAAAATAACATTTTAAGAATAATTATTTAAACAACATTTTCATTTGAAGTATTTCCAACAAAATGATGAAATATCTAAAATAACATTTTAAGAATAATTATTTAAACAACATTTTCATTTGAAGTATTTATAAAAAATTTCTTTGTAAATTTTTTTTATACAAAATTTGCTAACACTACGAAATCTATTTTAAAAAAAATCCAAAACAAACGGCTCATCCTCAAACATCATATTGGTTACAAAACCCCGTAACCAAAAACGAAAAATATGTCTTTTTTTTTTCTTTCAATTACTAATCTATGATTATAAGTGGTAAAAATTACAAAAATAATACAAAGGAAAAATAAAAATACAATATTGTTTTATGTTCATGGCGTGGGGGGAGTAGTTTGCTTGAATGTTCGAAATGGAAAACAGAATAAACACTTTAGTAAAGAAATATGGGAATCAAATATTATATATGAAAAGGGAAATGTCATGAAAGCTACTAGAGCTTGCTCTCCAAAACCAAAGGATACTTTGAGGTTTTGACCATTGGGTATAAAGATACCTTGTGTTGCGCTTGTAGACTCGGGCAATTGTTGTGTGCGAATAGTGGAATAATAATGTTATGTAAAGGATGTAACAAATTTAAAATAGCAACAAAAAAGTAAAAAAAAAAAAAAATGTAACATTAACATTTGTTTATAGAAAAAAACACAAAATAAAGAAGAAAAAAAAGGATTTTTTCATCATGAAATAGAAGAAAAAAACACACAAAAGAGTTTTTCATCATGTTTTGAAGAAGGAAAAAAGAAAACAACTGACCATGAAAAACATACACCAATAAAAAATGAACTTTAAGTAGCAAAAAAAGGAAGAAAAAAATTAAGAAGAAAGAAAATAAAATCATCATTCTACCTTCCAAAGATTAATACAAACATATGTTTATGTTTCCAAACATAAAGGATTGAAAAATATATAAACAAACATTGGAAATTAAAATATAAAATAACTGACATGAGATAATAGAAGTTTTTTGTATTAACTTTTGAATAAAGACACAAAATAATCCTTAATTAAATGATGTGCCAAAAAAAGAAAAAGGGACAAATTAAAAATTTCATACGTATCTTCTTAATATATGTAGATAGATTATACGATCTTCCAAATAAACAAATTTAAATTTCACTGCCTACTTAATAAATGTAAGGGTGAGTATGAAAAATGATATTCACTTTTGCAGAAATTTAGCAAGTCCTCTTATAATAAGGGATACTCAGTAGGTGTCAAAGTCATCTTATAATTAGGGAGTATTTAAATAAAATATCGTAATATTCATCATCCTATCATAAACAATTATTGTAATCATAACCACTCACGTGAATAATTAAGAGAATATTATATTTGATTTTCTAATTATTGCTTTGTTTCGTGCATATCATCTCAATGTACAATATGTATCATTTGAGTATAAAATGTGAAAGAAGTGCTTACAACCCATTCGTGAGTTTTTCTTAGGTTAGTGAGAAATAATAACAATTTCTCAAATGTGTCAATATGGTAAAAATCCGTTGGAGATGATGTCTATATTGTAAATATAGACTCGGGTAATGAAAGATCGTTGATAATATAATTTTTATAAATATATGATATGAACCGGAAATGGTATATATTTATAAAAATTATACTATGGATCATTTTTCATCACCTGAGTCTATATTTCCAATAATAATATTTTTCCATATTAATGAATTTGATAACTTGTCGTTCTTTCTCGTAAGCAATTTACATCTTCTACTCAATAATACTTGTACATTGGGATGCTCTGCATGAACCAAATGAAGCAATAATTAGAAAATCAAGTGTAGCATTCTCCTAGTTATTCACATGGGTGATTAGAATAACTGCTTATAATAGGAGGATGGATTATGATATTTTATTTCGTCTCTAATTATAAGATGACTTTGAAATCTACTAAGTGTCCCTTAATATAAGAAGGCTTGCTAAATTTACGCAAAAGTGAATATCATTTTTTCATGTATGGAGAGTTATGGGGAGTTCTAGAGGGCCTGCACGCACAAAGGGGTTCAATGGAAGCAGTGCTACAGGTTGCCGCTTGGTGCAAAAAATAAGACAATTCATGGGACTTGTCTGGGAGGTGAAGTTGCGGCATGATTACTGTGAAGCAAATCGATGTGTAAATGTCCTCGCGGTGATTTCTCCTTTTGGGCTCTTAGCCCTCCTTTTTTTCAAAAGCAAAAAGGGTCTTGCTAACGAGTGTCCCGAACACTCTTTAAACATTCCATTTAAAGAAACTTTTTATTTAAGAAGTTAAACATTACAATTTTCAATGTATTGACTTTACACATTTCCATAAAAATTATATAAAAAACTTCCGCCTTAAAGAGTGCCCCCCGAGGACATTCGTTAGAATTTGGCAAATAAACTGAAAAGGAACGGCGGCGGCGGCTGCGTCAAGGGTGATGAAGAAGATGAAAAGAAGAAGTAATTGAGGCGTTTTGATTATTTTGTTTTGTTCTGTTCTTAGTTTCAATCTATAAAAAGAAAAGGAGAAAAAGAGCCTTAAGAAATGGAGCAAAGCTGCTCTCGTTTTTCATCCCCTCCCCTAATTTCAGTTTTTTTTATATTAGTTAATAGTTATAATTAATTAACAAAGCAAAAAGCAAAAAAGAAGCCGAACATGTAGCAATAACAACAACACGGCTGCTTTTGCTTTGTTCAACCATTTCCCAAATTAGAGAAATACTTTTGTAGGCACAACTACAAATAATTTTTGTTTAGGCACACTCACATCACTTCAAAAATTTAAAAGATAAAAAGAATAATTAATAGTAATTGATGTGACTATTTAATTTAATTTTTATTTTTTTCATTTATGCATGTGTAAATGATGAAGTATTGGGTGTATGCCCAACCAAAAGTTTCTCCCCAAATTAAGCTATAATCTTCACCAATTTGACACTCCAAAAAAAGTGACCCTCTTCTTCCCACTACATCCTTTCGAACTCAATCCCATTTTTTTTTTTGCCAAACCATACAAAAATCCAAACTCACTTTTATCCAATGGACATAAGAATTCAGCAATAAATTATATAAAATAGAGCAAAAAATCAGTAACCCAAGGGGAAGAAATGTAGGGAAATAAAACCTAAAAGTAAGTCATGGAAACGTAATTTGTCCTACTGGAAAAGAAAAATCCAAGTACCCCGGGTGGCCAATGAGATATACTTCCTCACCTATTTTTAGTTCATCGGTGCAAATTGAGGCATATGGAAATCCACTTGTAGGTGGTGGTTTTGAGCCTGATAAATTAAGCACAACAAGACCTAAATCTTCACGAGCCAACATAACCTTCACTCGATATGTGTCCCTCTGATTAGTTATCACTCATATTTTTTTATGTGTCCCTCTGGATCAAGGAGCACACCTAACAAAGTTAAAATGTATCTTTTTGGTGATATAAAGACCTCTGTCCCTTCACAATCATAAATAGAACGATTAGTATCTGGAGCTTTTGCACGAATCTCTACATTTATCACTATATCTTTCATTTCCCCGTAGAAATGCTCTAGTTGCATCTTCGAAAGTTCAACTAGTGGAAAATTAAATTGTTTCGACCCCTCCTCCTTTTCTCTCTTCAAGCTCCCGACGACAAGTAGTAACTACACAAATTTATTGATATATCACCGAAATTCAAATAAATGTTTATTTGAATTTCGGTGATATATCAATAAATTTTTGTAGTTACTACTTTTAGTCGTGAGCTTGAAGATAGAAATGGAGGAGGGGCCGAAACGATTCAATTTTCCACTAGTTGAGGGGAAACTCTCGGAGACGCAACTAGAGCAGTCCTACGGGGCAATGAAAGATGTAGTGGTAAATGTAGAGATTCGTGCAAAAGCTCCAGATACTAATAATTCTATTTATGATTGTGAAGGGGTTTGGGTCTTTATATCACCAAAATGATATATTTTAACTAATTTGTTAGGTGTGCTCCTTGATTCAGAGGGACACATAAAAAAAATACGAGTGATAACCAATTAGGGGGACACATATTGAGCGAAGGTTATGTTTCCTCGTGAAGATTTAGGTCTTGCCGTGCTTAGTCTATCAGGCTCAAAAGCACCACCTACAAATGGATTTCCATATGCCTCACTTTGCACCGATGAACTAAAAATAGGTGAGGAAGTATATCCCATTGGCCACCCGAGGTACTTAGACTTTTCTTTTCCAATAGGACATATTTTTTTTTCCATGATGAGTTGAGTAAGTCTCTTAGGTTAGTGAGAAAGAATGACAATTTACCAAATGTGTCAATATGGAAGAAATCAGTTGGAGAAAATGTCATTATTGCAAATATAGATTCGGATAATGAAAAATAGTTGATAGTATAATGTTTATAAATATATTATATGAACGGAAAATGTTTCAAAGATAGGTTTTTCCCCACAAACGCATAAAAAGGGAACAAGACCAATGACCAATATAAACTCACTTGCTCCATGTTTTCCCGAGAGATGCATCCGCTACATACAATATTGTATCGTTGTGGGCACTAAGAGAACGAGAAAATGGGGACCTACATATGACCATAATTAACAGCTGCCAATATATTGAAACCCAAAAACGAAAAGAAAATGAATACTGTAACAAACTGAAAATGGAAGACAAGGAAACAAATCTTAGAATATAACAAGTGGGCACTTAGAGAATGAGAAAATGGGTACCTACCTATGAACATAATTGACAACTGCCAAATTCAGCATGCTTAATTCTTGATCCACTTCCTCGCTATTAATGACGCCACTGTTAACGGTACCGAACAGTGATAGGCGTGTTGTTGACTTTGTGTCTACCATCTGTTCAAACTAACCTTCCAAAAACATAATCATTCGTTTCAGGAGTGTCCCTTAGAGTTAATCTAACTTTAAATTGTTTCTTTTCACCCTCAAACTTAAATTCCAATGTCTGAGACTCAACAAAAACATGCAGTTGTGAAGGTGCAATGATCTTTACTTTATTCTTACATGGACATCCAACGTTCGTAACAGTACGCATAAGAAAACATGATGTTTAATAAGAATGTACGAAAATGTTATTGTCAGATAATTAAAATCCAATATGTTGAATGACATTTCTGTTGGTGGAGGAGTGTAAGGTTTGTAGAAATCATCAAGACATGCATCACCCGCACCACAGTACCACAAATAATTCAAGAAATCTTCTTAAGTACTAAGGTATAAATCAGTCTAGGTTCACAACAAGATTAGGTCGAAGGCAACCTGGGCCATACACAAATGAAGTTGTCATTTTCAAATTTCTCAAATCATGCTCCAACATAAACCTTTCAGAATAATAGGTAAAGAATTATTCTGGAAGGCCTATTTTGGAGTATGACTTGTTTGATTTGAAGAGGGCAACTCCATTTGTGTATGGCCCAGGTTGCCTTCGACCTAATCTTGTTGTGAACCTGGACTGATTTATACTTTAGTATTTAAGAAGATTTCTTGAATTATTTGTGGTATTGTGGTGTCGGTCGTTCAAGCTTTGCTATGAGTTCTACGACAAACCTTACACTCCCCCACCAACACTAGCATCATTCAATATACTGATATTAATTATCCAGCAATAACACTTTCGTACATTCATGTTGAACATCCAGTGGTTCTTACGCGTACTGTTACAAATGTTGAATGTCCAAGTAAGTATAGAGTGAAAATCATCGCACATTCGAATTGCCTCAGACATTTAAGTTTAAGGGTAAAGAGAAGCAGTTTAGAGTTACATTAACATTAAGGATACTTAAACCAGGAATGATTATGTTTTTGGGGGTTAGTTTGCACAAATAGTAAATATAAGGTTAACACGCCTATAATTATTTGGTACCGTTAATAGGTTAATAGTGAGAAAGTGGATCAAAAATTAGTTTAGGAGATTTTAACCGTTGTTAATTATGGTCGTAGGTAGGGATGTCAATGGATATCCGTGGGGGCGGATAGTATGATATCCGTGTCCGCTCCGTTGGATAAATACGATATCCATATCCGCTCCATATCCGTGCGGGTATCCGTCAAGCGGGTAATCCATGGATTTTGAAGTAACCGTGGATATTCACAGATATCCATGGATAATAATTTTTTTAAAAAAAATTGTGATTCTTGTAAAAAAATTATTTTAATTACTTGAAATAAAAAAAATTGTTTATCTTCTTTCTAAAGAAACCAGAAAAAGATTATTATCACATAATAACATTCATACATTTCACTTTCAATTTAACAACAAAAGTCAACACATTTATTTTTCTTCTTTTCACCAAAATATAATAATATCCATACATTTCTCTTTAGAAAAAATTTCATACATTTCATTTCTAATCAAAACAAAGTTCATCACAAAATTCTATAAAGAATTAAAAAGGCTCTTGATAACTAAGAATATTTATATAATATTCTTATTTACTAACGGGTATGGATATCCGCGGATACGAATACCATTAAATCCGCATCCGAATCCATTAACTATCGGGTAGTTGAAATATCCATTTATCTTACCCGTGGATATCCATTAAACTATCCGCTCCGTGTCCGTGGCGGATTTTATCCGCGGATATCCGCAGGTATGGATATTTTTGCCGGTACCCATTTTCTTGTTCTCTCGGTGCTACTAGTTTTATTATAAGATTCAGTTCTTTGTCTTCCATTTTCAATTTGTTTCAGTATTCATTTTCTTTTCGTTTTTGGGGTTTCAATATTTCAAGTTATTTGTTCGGCATGTAGCCGCATTTCCTCAACACTCAACCATACCATACAATACTGTATGCAGCTTCATATTTATAATATTGTGTATTTGTATTGGTACAAAAGTGGATGCATACCTCGGGAAAACATGGAGCAAGTGAGTTTCTATTGTTCTTGCTCCCTTTTTCTGCGTTTTTGGGAGAAAAACCTAACTTTGCAACATTTCTAGTTTATATGATGTTTCATATGATATATTTATAAAAATTACATTATCAACTATCCTTAGTCTATATTTGCAATAATGACATTTCTCCAACTGGTTTATATCATATTGACGCATTTGGTAAATTGTAATTCTTTCTCACAAACACATGAATGGATTGTGAGCGGTTCACATCTTCTACTCAATGATACAGTTGTACGTTGGGATGCTCCGCATAACCAAATAAAGCAATAGTTAGAAAACCAAGTGTAACATATTTATAGTTATTCACATGAGTGATTATGATTAAAATATGTGCGTATAATAGGAGGATGAATTATGATATTTTATTTGAATTCTCCCTTTGTCTCTAATTATAAGATGACTTACTAAATTTTTGCAAACTGTTCATGGAATTTAACTGAAACTTGAGTATTCAATCATTAGAATTCAATATCTAGGGTAAAAATTTATACAAGTTAACGAACAAGAAAATAGATACTCAAATTTCACACACCAAGAGCCTTTATGGGAACGCAAATAACCTAACTTCGGATGTTTATTTTATCTTCTATTTTTATATCAAAACATCAAAACCAGTTTTGAACAATTGTACATAAAGCTTACAAAGTATGATTTTATGTCAAGGAACTTGCAATTAGCACAACAAAAATGTATTTGGCTATATTTTCAGAAAGTCAGAGACAAATTATGGAGACCTACGCGACTTGATATAGGTTAGCAGATATAATAAAGATTGAAAAGATGGATTTACCAAGTGCACCTTATACCTTCATGTTTTTAGCTGAGTTTAAGTTAGCAAACCCACCTAAAAACATTAAGGTGTAAATTAGCAATGAGCACTTTTTCACTTTTGACAAAAAACCCCTTGACATTTAATTATTTTACACTAGAAAATTGAGAGTTAGTTAGATAAATTTTATTAAATATTGTACATCTATTTACTAATTTACACCCACATAATTATATAAATATATAAAACCTAAATTAACAACCTAGGAAATCAAACAATCCAAACACAATTCCTTGAGGAAAAAAAAACCACGAACTCTCATTACTGGGACTTTCTGCATTACATCAATTAAAAATAACACCAGCCAATTTCTAAATCTAAAAACCATTAGTAATAAAGTTGATACTACTAATCCATTATTAATTAGTAAAAAATTAATAACATTTTTTTAATTTTTTTTAACATTGCTTCCTCTCCCAATCCCATCATAGATTAATATTTCTTTTTATATAATTTGTCAACATAATTTTCACCGTCAAAAATCTTAAACATGTTCCAAACAAGAAAACGATTATGTCGTAGTATAAAGAAAAAATTATGTTTTGAATGAAATTTAGAAAAGTGTCCTCACTTTAGAATTGGTTTTATTGTCTAAATAGAAAATGTGCGCATTGCTAATTTACACCTTAATATTTTTTTTTTGACTAAAAATAAGATTCATTCATTCAAATTGAAAATACATACATTATTACAAATTCAAAATTGCTAAAAACTGAAAAAGGTGAATTTACAAACAAACTTGCAGCACCTGGTTAATAGCATACAACGACATCATGAAAGTGCCTACAAATATGACAAAATAAAAGTCACCGGAATGTTCATGCTCCCGGATTTGCAACGTTGACGTCCAAGTCTTCAGATCTGTAATGATTTGATGTTGATATGTCAATTTGAATCAAGGAAACACCGCAATGAAAAACCAACAAACGCCGCACAAGACGACCACAAACACAACGCCGCACAAGACGACCACAAACTTAAAAAACAAAAAACGAAGAAGCAAATATATGTGGATAATCACTTATTTAATTGAAAAGAAAAGGAAAAACAATTTAGAGCTATGATTTTGGATAAAAAATTAACCCTAAAACCACCCCTCCTTGGTGGATGCACAAAAGAATAAACTAGGGTTTAGTGTGGGTGGGGGGCGGTTGCTGGAGGAAGATTTTTAAAAAGACCAACTAATATATTCAAAAAGCTACACCTTAATATTTTTAGGTGGATGTAAATTAGCAAGCCCCATATATATATATATATATATATATATATATATATATTCTCCGCGTGCAACAGTACAAACCAATTTTTTGAAGTAATTAAGATTTATTTAAGGGGTTCACCTCTTCAAATATATAATAATTAAAAACACATAAATATAACATATTTGTTCCTTGAAAAAATATTTGTTAAAATAAAACTAGAAATTAATATGTAAAAATTAAAAAAAAAAAAAAAGCTGAATGGAATCTAAAAGAAGGTGGTCTAGTCTACATTTGTTCCTACAGAAATCATGGCCGATACTATATAATAATAAATAATAAATAAATTTTTTTGACAAAAAAAACAAGTTAATTAAAAGTGTGCCAATAGGTGAACAAAATTAATAATAGTGATTTAGTAAAAAATAAATAAATTAATAATAGTGTTATCTAAGTTGGAATTAGATTGGGTCCTAGCAGTTACATGAAGTACTCCACATCTAGACCGAGTCCGAGGGATTTTCCTATTTTTATTTTTTTTAACTTTTACTTCTCCTAACTAATTACCCTTCTTACTTGCCTATTTTTATGCCTCACTTTCTGTTTACCTATCTATCTATACAATAATGTAAAACATAAATGTAATATTGTAATGTAAGGTCATGTAATATCCTAAATGTTCATTACTTAATTCCAATGGATGATGAGACTCATAGTACTTTGCCAAATGGATTCAACACAGAAACTCCTGAAAATCATTGTTTAAAAACAAACACCACCACCAACAATAATAACAACAACAACAATCATCATCATAATAATAGCAATAAAGAACAAGACCGTTTTCTACCTATAGCAAATGTTGGTAGAATAATGAAAAAAGTTATTCCACCAAATGGAAAAATCTCTAAGGACGCTAAAGAGACGGTACAAGAATGTGTGTCGGAGTTTATAAGTTTTGTCACGGGGGAAGCATCGGATAAATGTCAAAGAGAAAAACGAAAGACAATTAATGGCGATGATATCATTTGGGCTATTACAACTTTAGGCTTTGAAGATTATGTGGAACCATTAAAATCTTACCTTCAAAAATATAGAGATATTGAAGGTGAGAAAGTTAATGTTCCAAAACAACAAAGATCTGAGCAAAGGTTACATCATGATCAACATCATAATCAAGATGAATTTAATAATCAACATTTCAACACTAGTGTATATACTTCAACAAATCTCATGTCTCAACCTCCTTATGTGACCAATGATCAACAATATCCATTACCTTTCTCATCAAATTCAATTCAAAAGCAATTACGGCCGCAAGATCAGATTGATTCAATAGGTCATTGGTATGAATGAGTAAGACCAAGCTACTTTTATGTTTGGTTTTTATTTATTTCTTCTCTTTTTTTGATACAATCTTTTATATATTGTAATATTAGATATAGAGTGTTATATATATGCGTATAAGAATATATATACACACACATACACTAATGTAATGTTTTGTGTCACTTTTCAAAATAAAATGATCTTGAATTTATTCTTTTTGTTTGACAAGGAAAATGATAAATTGCATAACACCAAGTGAATATGCACAATGTGATTTGTTGTTGTTTTTTTTTTTTTTAAAACAATTTCGAATGAGCCTATTTGGTTTGATCCAATAGGTTCAATTTTTATCATATGCCAATAATCAAATGGACCACTCAACGATACTCATGATGGCCAATGGCTCATGAGGGAATTCTCGATATGTTTGAATTGAACACATTTTTTTTGAGGAATACAAAATAATTTTAGAGGTGTAAAATTAGTTTTGATGTGGTTGGATGTTCTTAGCTAAAATTGATTTTGTCATCTTAAGTTTTACCTCTGCAATTGAATTTTAGTTTTGAATTTATTGATCAATTAACTTGGAGCTTTTGATTAGTTAAAAGTTTTCACAGGTGTGTGTTTGGTATTGTAGTTGGAACAATTGATTTTGAATGAATTAGTATTGTAAAATTGATTTTACTGAAAAATGAGTTGCGTGTAAAATAATTTATGTCTAAATACATTTACATAAAAATGAGTTGAACAATAAATTTAAGTGAAAAAAATCACGTTCAAACTAAAAAACAATAATATTTTGTTTATGTTAAAATCAAAATTAATGAGTAACTAATTTTTTTTAAAGATTTTCCTCATCCACTGAGTTTTCTATACACAAAAGTTAAGGATCAAACTTCTACTAAAGTAAAATAAAATGATCATATATATTAAGTATACACACGACATAACCTAAAAAAACGATGTATAGTTATTCGTGTATACTGGACTTGTTTTTCTCTAAAACATATTAAAATAAAATAAAAGAGAAATACTTAAATCCAAAGAGACATAAATCTGATTCAATCAAACCATATTAAAATGCAGTAATCAATCCAAAGATATATTAACAACAGTTAAACTACAACAAAAGGGTACTGAAGCAAACACAACACAGGTACATTGGACTTATTGTTGGATATATAATACATACATGTATTCATAGAAAATATGGTAAACAAATTAAAGGTGCCAATTATTATCCAATTGCAATTTTATTCAACATCAAATTCCAAAGTAATTAGATGTTTGATTGGTTGGAATTAAGAAACGAGACAAAATCTGGAAGAGTGTTTGGATCAGCTCTATGCTTCTTTTGTGTAAACTCAAAATATTGTGACCATGTGAAATCTGGATAATTCCTTGACTCTTGTCTTCCCAAAATATTATCTGGTGCTCTTACAATTTTGTCCTTTTTTGGACACAAAAAGAAAGCCAAAGTCTTCCTGTCCTTCTCTTTGTTAGTCAATACCCTATGGAGACAACTCTTGTATATTCCATTAGTCAATGCCTATTAAAAAAAATATATATAAATCAAATATTAGTTTTATGTCATAAATTACTTTTAGAAGTCTATTCAAGTAACAATATAAACATTTACCTATCCAAATATATCCTCAATCAAATTCTAAAACATGCTTACATACACTTTTTTTAATAGGTGGTGAATGAATTGACTAAATTATTGCCGAAAAAATATTTTAACAAAATTTCTTTATAAATAACATTGTTTACTTTTTAATTTTAGTTTTCTAAATATTGAGATTGTGCGATTTTGATTATACATGCACATACCTTGAAAGTGTCACCTATGTTAATGACAAAGGTATTAGGTTGAGGGCGAATCTCAAACCATTTGTTATCGACAAAAGCTTCTAGACCTCCAACTTGGTCCTGAAAAAGAATGGTGATTGAAGTTGGGTCGCAATGTGGACCAGTGCCAAGGGTGCCAGCGTTATTGCAAGGCGGGTAAGAGTTGCACCTCATCATTGTTTCTGCATCTTCGAAAAACTTCCAGTAATGTAGTCGATCCACACCCAAACTAATGGCCAATAGCTCCAAAATAACCCCAGATAATTTTTTCATTGCTTCACAATACTTTTGGAGAACAAACCTTTTTCAATTAGGGTTAAAAAACAGGTCAAAAAATTGTTGATCAATGTTATGCATATAAGCTACAATTTAATATCTAAACTATCGCTCTTTCTTTTCAATTTAATCTTTAAACTATATATATAAATACTACTAAAAATTAGTTCTTAAAGTATATAAAATTCGTCAATTTAATTAACATTTTCTTTGAAATATTAAAGACTAATTAAATTGACGAATTTTCATATATTTGAATTCGTTATGATTCAAATTTAAATTCGACTAGTCACATGGGCGAGTTGACCACACCCAACTTTGGCACTCCAATTTAATTGGTGAATTATATCTACAATCAATGCTATTATAAGAAAAACAAAATCATTACAAAAAATCTTAGAATTCTTACCCAGCATGTTGGTGATCATCACCTAAAACTGAAGTGAAGTAGTCAACAATTTGTGTCTCAGATTCATCATAGTGTTTGTATTGGAAAGTAAATGTCTCTTTCCATGGCAAGTTAGTAGAGTACCTTGATGCATGAGCACATGCGTAACCCCATGGAGCCCCCATTGCATTGAGCTTTCTATTTAAAGGAAGCTTAAAAAGGGACACAAATTCTTGATAAGTATCATTTATCAAATTTTGGTCAACTCCATGATTTGTGATCATGAAAAAGCCATGTTTCATGCATGCTTCTCTCACAATCTCTGCAGTAGCTCCTAAAGCAACATCATCACCATTAAATATGGCTTCTAAATCAATGATAGGTACATTCAACTCTTCTTTGATGGTCTCAACCAAATCCTCAGATGGCCAAATAAACTCTTTTGGCACTTTTGCTTCCTCATGAAGTGATTTGAAGTCAATAATTTTTTTATCCTCAATTTCACTTTTCAAGGAAGAAACAGTAGAAGTGATTGATGGTGCCATTAGATTTTAGAATGAGAAGTTGGTTTGTAAATAAATTTTAAGTTATGAGTAGAAATACAAAAGAACAAGGTATATATATAAATATTATTTTAGGTATGAAGGGAATGAATTAAATTTATTTTTGATAAAATTGTACTTCAGTTCAATGAATATAAAAAACATATGTAATTGTAACAAAAAAAAACCTATGTAATTCAATGAATCATATAGGAACTTTGAATACTAATTTTAAGGAAATTTAAATGATATAGTAATTTTAATAATATATAACATAAATAGCAATTTTTGGTCAAAGAAAAAAACATAAATAGCAATTGTACGTAAAAAAATGGAATGTAACATATGTTTTACTATAATGTACATATTTATACTCAATAAATGTGGTCAAAAAGAAATTATCCTCAATAAATTGGTTAAAAGAAATTTTGATCGATCCATGATTTTGACCATTCAATTTGATGATGTGACAATACACTGTTTACTCATGGCCCCCTTATTTCCTTTCGATTGATTGTCTTTTGATTTTTGACGTTTGATCACGACTCATTTTAACACCCTATTTTTAAAGACCCTCAACAATTAAACATTCATTTTAATGTTAAGTTACCTAATTTATTTTCACGTACTCGGTCATCAAATTGGATGATTAAAATTATAGATTTGATCAAAATTTCTAAAATAAGGACCAAAATTGTGCAATTAAAGTATGGGAGCAAACTTAATATTTTATAAAAATAAAGGGACCAAAATTCTTATTATTGAGTAAACGTTTTATGGCCCTGAAGTGAATTAATATTAACATAGACAAATATTTGAAATTTAAATAATATTTATTTGCTATTTTTGTTTTTTTTTTTTTTTTTTACATTTCAATGTATCTTGATGCATGACTATTCCAGACATTTGAATTTTGTCAAATCAATTGTAGGTTTTGTGATAGACATTAGACCCTTTTATGTGAGCCTGTTCGCAGATTCATCCTTATTAAATGATTTTGATTGATGTATTCTCTATAAATTTGAATGATTGAATATTTATGTTTTTGAGTAAAAAAAATAGTATGTGTAAGTTAATTTTTATACCGCCTTTGCAACAAAATCGAAAAGTTGATGCGAAATCGAAGTTAATTTTAGTTGCAACAAATGGCTTGGTAACAACTTGAATCCGTCAAAACAAAAGCGATACACCTTTATCCAGGTTTGTTTGGCATTGTTTATCCACAACTTTTTCACCAAATTACCACACTTTGAAACGGGTTAAGATCCTCTCCATTTATAAAAACTAGAACTTTGACCCGTGCGGTGCACGGGTCTAATTAGCCGTAATATGAAAAAAATAAGATATAAAATTTTTAACACTAAAAATATATAAAAATATGGAGTACCAATAAATATTAGTTCGACAATAAATTTTGATAAATGTTCATACAAAGGAAATTATGGTATATTACGAAATAATTCTTTATAGACTAAATTGGAAGTTTTATTCGTATTTTCACCGTCTTCATTGATAATCAGTATTTTTAATCATTCTCTTTAAATAACTCTTGAAGTTGCAACTTACAATTGACCATGTAAAAATACCGTCGACAAAAGATATATCCAACATGCTTAAGAGATTATCCCTGACTCTTATTAATATAGTCATCACAAACGAAAAAATTAAAGGGATGCGGTTCGATTTCCATGCTAGACAAATTTTTTTTTTTTTTTAATATAATGACCACATGAAAAAGATAGGAAAAATGAGTGGAAAAATAAAAAAGGTTTAAAGTTAGCATTTCGGAGCAAGTTTTGAATATATAAGAGATACAATAATAATAATAATAATAGTAGGAAGCTAATAATAATAAATATTTAACATGGTGAGTTAAAATATTTTTTTTTTGAGGAACAGTGAGTTAAAGATTGTGGGTTCGATTATTGGTGATGTATTTTTTAAAATTTTATTTGAATTAGTAGTAATAATAACAATAATAATAATAATAATAATAATATGAAGCTAATAATAATAAATATTTAACATTGTGAGTTAAATGTTGTGGGTTCGATTCTTGGTGAGGTATTTTTTAACATTTTATTTGAATTAATGTTAGGGTAAAATGAAAGGAAAAATGAGCGGGAAAAAAATTAGGGTTAAAATAGCAAAACGGAACAAACTTATAATATAAACTAGAATCCAACCCGTGCGTTGCACGGGTTTTATGGAGTGTAAGATATACAAATTAAATTGTTATAATAAAAATTGCAAGTAAAAAAAAAAATCAAAATATGAATTTAATGAAATTGAAATAATAAGATATTATATATAGATTGGCTACCAAAAATTAAAAATAGATGTATTCTTTCCAAACAATTAGCTTCATGAAAACGACATAATTGGTTAAGAAATTTGTATAAATTGCAAACAATTAGCTAAATTAGTTATACAAAATAAAATAAAAAGAGATTAAAAATATATTATCTTTCCGATCAACTTATTAGCCTAACAATTAGTCAAAAAAAAATAAAAAAATTATTGGCCTAACAAACACCACATTTTAAAACAAATAAATCAAATATTGAGGCGAAAATTTTATTTCGTAACGATTTCAAATTTTCATATATAAAAGAGAACTTCCTTTAATTTATACTCCACAATTCTATTTAAAAATAACAAACCAAAAAATGTAAAAAAAAAATACCAGGTAATTTATATAGATTATTAATATGCAAATATGGTAGTTTATATAGATTATCAATAGATCCTGATTAATGAGCAAAATAAAAGACATAAAATGCACTTGAGATATGTGGGCCTCATAAAGAACACCAATAGAATTTAGTCACTATTAATTTGCTCGAAAATTAAAAGCAAACAAACAAAAACCTAAAATTCAAATTATATAGGAAATAGGATGCATAGAGAATACCAACAGAAAGAATCTGTATTAATTTACTTAATAATATATTTGATTCATTAGCAATTTAAAGAAGAAGAAAAAAAGTGAATTATATATGATTGGGCCGTTGTCCCGTTGATACTATTTTTTTTCCATATAAATTGTTATCGTTACTTACTATTATATAAAGATTTGATAACAAAAGAATTAAAACTGGTGCGATGAACACAATGATACATATCAAGTTAAACGTTCAAACAACCATCATCATATCTTTGTAACAATGAATTAAGAAACATAAGACTCTTCCAACTACTTGATTTCTTGTCAAAATAAGGAGACATCCAATTGAAACCTGCTATTCGACTGTCAATAAATAAATAGAATGAAGGAACAAAAGGAAGATCAGTCAAGAGACAAAACATATTATTGAAAGGAAATAAAACATACTAACCTTAACTATATGTACTCATTAGTCCAACTTTCAATTTTCACCTCCAATTAAATTTCACTTCAAAGTTCAACACCTAAAAAAAAACAGATAAAAAACATGTTACAAATTGAATAAAAACTCAATCTTTGAACAAAAAACCCGTTAAAAATTACACTTTCAATTTGAATATTTCTTCTATATATACCGCAATCAATCGGATTTTCAATTGAAACTTAGAGTGGAGTGTGTGTATATATATGTTGGTTATGTTGTGTATGTATATTAAGTGATCGTAAATTTTGGAGAGTTGGTTATGTTGTGTATGTATATTAAGTGATCGTAAACTTAGAGTGGTGTGCCTAAATTTTGGAGAGTTGGTTATGTTGTGTATGTATATTAAGTGATCGTAAATTTTTGAGAGTTTGTTATGTTGTATATATAATATAATAATATGGTATATATTTCAAAAGAGTTGGTTCTATCGTGTATGTATATCAAATAAGTGATCGTAAATTTTTGAAAGTTTGTTATGTTGTATATATATAATAAAATATATTAATAATAATAATATGAGATATATTTCAAAAGTTTTTTTTTTTCCTTAGACATTAGACATATTACCCGTATTCAAGTATTATTATTATTATTATTATTATTATTATATATATAATAATAGAAAGCTAATAATAATAATAATAATAAATATTTAACATGGTGAGAGATTCCATATTTATTAGATATTGATTGCAAAATAATAACAAATTTATTGATGTAGTGTAGTGGCAAAAAACACAAAATAAATCTTAAATGTTGTAGGTTCGATTCTTGGTGAGGCTTTTTTTTAACATTTTATTTTAACTATTTTATTTAGGGTAAAATGAGAGGGAAAAAGAGCGGGAAAAAAATTAGGGTTAAAAATAGCAAAACGGAACAAGCTTATAATATAAGAGATAAATAGACTCCAACCCGTGCGTTGCACGGGTTTTGTGAAGTGTCAGTTATATGATTTAAATTAGTCTAAGATTATAAAAAAAATCACATATAGAAATCACATAAAATAGTCTAAGATTATAAAATAAAATAACAATCGAAAAAATGGGATATATTTAAGGCAACTTTTATATTTTATTTGTTATGATTTATTTTTGCGAGACAGAATATTTGTTGTGACAAAGCGGGATATATTTAAAAACGAAAAGTAAATCGAAAAATAAAAAATGTTGCATAATTATCATATAAGCCATAACAACGGGTTCTATTTGTATTTGTAAGGCAATATTTTTATTTTTGCCAAGGCAAGATTTTATATTTTTAGTTTGACGTAACTTTGTTGAATAAAAGTAAAATATCAGAATTGATAACCAATATGTTCAGTTTTTTTATAAGAATAACCAATGTTCTATTTGTTGATCGAATATATTAATTTATTTGAAATTTGTTATCCTAAATATAAGAAAGCATAAGAACAATAAATATATTCAAGTCAACATAAGAAGACAATGGATTTCAAATGGCTGGAAACTTTTGCATTTTTTCAAAATCATATTTTTCATTATAATAATCAGATTAATTGAAAAGTTAAAATACAAAAACTAAAAAAAAAAATTGATAAGGTTCCCAACTCAAAAGAACAACATTAACCATAAAGTTTAAATATTAGGAATGAAGTATGGTTCCGTCATGTAAAAAGGAATATCTCTTTCATCTCCCAGGATTTACATCAGCGCCCGAAAAACATTGATCAACTTCTGTATACAAAAAAAAAATTGGAACTTTTTACAAAAAAAAAAAAAAACAAATAAAATTAAACATCAGTATACAAAAAACATCAATATACAAATGATACCAACATGCCAGAAGTAACATCAGCAGCTAAAAAGCATCAATCAACTTCTCTCGATCCGTTGCAGGATTATGATTTAAAGGACCTATTATTGTATGAATAAAAAAAAGTAAGGAAAAATATAGAAATGTAATTATAAAGATAAACAACTAACACTTATAAAAATATTTTCAAACCTCTCAATAAAGTTAGAGAAAGATTAGTAAAAGGATTAAGATTAACCATTTTTATTGTAGCATTGAAGGAGAACCTGTCCAGGGATGAAGGAGATAATAGATGAAATTTGTGAGGAAACAACAAAGGAGCCGGTTAGACTGCAAACAAAGACAATTGCAAACCTGTGAAATATACCGTTAAAAACCAGCATTGACATACATAAAAATACAAATATAAAAAAACTTTCAAACAAATATAGACACTTAAAAAACTTTATTTGTAAATAAACCAATTCATAGACACTTTCAAAGATAAAAAACTGAACTTTCTCTCAAACAAACATTGTTTGACTTCTAAAAAAAATCAACGTGAATCATCAACGTATATGTATATCAAATAAGTGATCATAAATTTTTGAGAGTTTGTTATGGTGTATATATAATATAATAATATGGGATATATTTCAAAAGAGTTGGTTATGTTGTGTATGTATATCAAATAAGTGATCATAAATTTTTGAGAGTTTGTTACGTTGTATATATAATATAGTAATATGGGATATATTTCAAAAGAGTTGGTTATGTTGCGTATGTATATCAAATAAGTGATCGTAAATTTTTGAGAATTTGTTAGGTTGTATATATATATATAATATAATATATTAATAATAATATATGGGATATATTTAAAGTTTTTTTTTCGGTAGACATTAGACATATTACCCGTATTCAAATATTATATAATAATAATATATTATAATAATAATAATAATATATAATATAATATAATATATAATAATAATAGTAGAAAGTTAATATAATAATAATAATAATAATAGATAAATATTTAACATGGTGAGAGATTCCATATTTATTAGATGTTGGTTGCAAAATAATAATAACTTGATTGATGTAGTGTAGTGGCAAAAAATACAAAATAGATCTTAAATGTTGCGGGTTCGATTCTCGGTGAGGCATTTTTTAAACATTTTATTTTAATATTTTAGGGTAAAATGAGAGGGAAAAAGAGCGGGAAAAAAATTAGGGTTAAGGATAGCAAAACGGAACAAGCTTATAATATAAGAGATAAATGGAAGATGCAATTTGAACAGAGATAAACACAAAAAATAGGTGGTGGGTCATATCATTAAGCGAGTCCCACCATCATTAATTATTTTTTACTTTTTATGTGTATATCTCTCTCCTAAATGGAGGAAATGGAGAGACAAATAAATAGAGAGGATATTGACTCATTTGAAACTTATAATACCAAAATGCTACATTTAAAAAAAAAATTCCAAACAGCTACACATTTAACTCTTCTTTATTACTTCCGCCACCTTTTATAGCGGTAGTGTACTGCTTCCTATTTTTTTCTTTTGTCTTATTCCAGCCACATAGAGTGACGGTATCCTTCGAATTTATTTCCGAAAAGACAAATTATTCACCTGAGCACTATAGTCTATAGGGACATAATTCATGGCCCCCACGTAAGAGTAGTAAACCTCTATATCTACCAATTTCATTCTCTCTTGGACAAATAAAACTGGAAAATTAAAACAACTTCTCTTCCTATTTTTAATTTTTTTTTAAAAATTGAACAATTGGTCCCTAAATTGCTTAAAAAAATTTGTCCCTGAAATTTAATTTTGTTTGTCATATTGATTTATTTATTATCTTTTTTCTCTTTAGAAAACGTTAACTTTATTTTTTGTTATTCTTTAAATGTACGCATAAATGATTTATTTATAAGTAATGTTGTTAGTTATGCTAAAAAGGACTAATATGATAAACATAATTAAACTTAATGGATCAATTTATAACGTTAATTAATTAATAGATCAATTTATAATGTTAATTAGTTAATGGACCTATAATGTTAATTAGTTAAGGAATTACTCGTAAATTCTAAACGAGTTGAACCGAACTGTTTGTAAAATCTAAGTGAGCCAAACCCGAGCTAAAAAATAGTTTGTGTCAAACTCGAGCTGAAAAAATAATTTTTCTTAAACTCGAATTAAACCAATCAGTATCCAGCCGAGCTCAGACAAGTTCGATTCGACTTATTTTCAGTCATAAATAAATCTACAACGCATTTTTACCAAAAAAATATGGAGAATAAATAAATAAAAAATTCATGTCAAACTCTTGAGTTGAGTTTGAAGTTAAAAACAAAATAAACCTAACGAACATAACCGAACTGCTCGTGAACTCTAAACGAGCCGATCTTGAATTAAAAAAAAATTCATGTCAAACTCAAGCTAAGTTTCAAATCAAACGAATTCTTATTGAGTTGAATTGAGCTCTGAAATTCTGGCGTAGCAATGGGGTACCAGATGTTCCTACCTTTGCAACTACAACGCACACAATGCAGTGAATAATATGTAAAATAATAAGCAACTGGAAATAAACGATACTCAGCAGTTTGTTAACCCAGTTCGGCGTATAACACGACCTACTCTGGGGGATACCAATCCAGGAGTGAATCCACTATGATAAAACTAGTTAGAAGTATCCAGCAAACGACCCGTTTACACTTCGTCACCTAGTTTCTACCCGTGCTTCCTTCAACCTAGGACCACCTAGATTAGAGACCCTTATCTCTCCTCCTCTTAACCACACAACCAGTGTGATTGATCTAACCTTGAAAACAATGAAGTCACACTTCAAAACAATAACCTATCTCCGTGCTTAAAAGCTTAGGAGTAGACTAAAACCCTTACAACACAAGAGCACAGTCCTACGCAAGTATCAAAGAGATACAAGATAGGTTCACAAAAATACACACGAGGAAGCTAAAAATCCTAGACACAAATATATATTTCTTCACAAGAGTTTTCGTAACCTTCAAACGTCTTTAGTCTTCAATATATATAGCTCGTGGAAAATTAGTAGTTCCTTGATTTTTGGTCTTCAGATTATTATTAAAAGTATAGCATATCCGATACCAGCTTGTGAATTAAGCAAATCCAACAAAATCCTAAAATATAGGAATATATTTTAGGTGAGATACACTATCGGATATATACATAAATAAGGCGAGTTCCATGTCTTGAGGAACAAACAACACGCTAACATATGATAAACGGATAGGCTTGAAGGAAAGCGCACGCAGATAGCCTTGTAACAAACTCTTCGTTAATCCGTACTTCCGAATGTTGTTCCAAATGTAGACACATCTAACACTACATCTGACTTAATGTTGTTTTTGTAAAATACTGCCAATTTCAAAAACCTAACAAGCTCGAATAGCTTCGACTCAACTCATTTCCAACGCAATAAGAGTTTACCTTTTATTAAACAAAGAAAAATAAATAAATAAATAAAGATTAGGGAATCAAATACTGCCACTTTAAGTGGCTATATTATGAAAGAATTTTTAAAAAAAAAAAAAAATAGTAGCATACCACTTGGTGTGGCAAAAGTAAAAAAAATAATAAAAAAAATCTTTCTTTACGATTCCGCCACATAATGTGGCACATATATAGGTTGACAAAACAAAATCAGTCAAACTATAATCAAAGTGTGGTATTTAGGATTTATTTTTTTCAAAGTGTGGCATATTGAGATATATGTTTCAAAGTGCGGCATATTGATAAAAAAAAACCTTATCCACATATGTATGGAAAAGATCTTACACCTTTATCCAGGTGGGGTGGATGACTCCAGAGAAAGATTGGATAAAGGTCAACACATATGGAGCCTTAATTCCTCAGAATTAGGAAGCAGGTTGCAGACGTGTACTTAGAGATTAGTCGGAACGATGGTTGGGGGGTTTCTCTTGTAAATTAGGAATTTGTTCAGCACTGATGACAGAACTTTGGGGTATTCTCATGACCCTTCGTCAAATCGCTTCGAGGAAGTGATACAACAAAGTTTTGGTAGAGTCTGACTCAACAGTCGCAGTTGATCTTATTATGAAAGGCAATACACAAAACCACCTTTATTATTTCCCTCATCGTTCGCCTTAAGATGAGGAATGGGAGGTTTCCTTCATACGGGTAATCATGACTTTCATTATCCCCCCGGTTGTATTAACCTCCTATAGCAGGATTGTGTCGGTGTTCTTTTTAGTCGTAGAGTTCCCATGTAATCCGGCTTAACAACCTTCATTGTATAAAAAAATGTTATTTTTAAAATTTCCTTTCAATTATAAATGTTAACTTTGTGATATTTTTTTTTTATCAAGTAGTCGGTTGGCTATAAACTTCATCTTAGAGGTAAATAAGCGGAGTATCCAAAATTCGAACATCGACTCTTGCATATATAATTCATTTAATATTTTTTTTTCCCTCAAAATTTTAGTTCTTTTAAGAAATCAATTTACATTTAATGATATTTCATTATTTTTACCTCACAAAACCAAAAACATTCATTAAATAAATTTCACTCTTTCTTAATAAAAATAAGAGTAAAAAAAGACTTCATTTATTCAAATTTATTATTTCTTAATCCACGTGTGAAAGTTTAAAAAAATCAAACATCGGATAAGGAGAGAGTAACTAATAACTGAAAGATGGTGAATTGTGCTTACACAACCAAGGTACAAAGTTTATTAATTGACTAGCACACCCATAATTAATTATGGTTGATACAAAAAGTCTTATTATCTAGATGTAATATTCGATCATTAGCATACAAAAATATCCAAAGCATCTAAAAGTTGGATGGTTTGGAAGATTGTTGCCATGCAACGAAACTATCAAGTGTGTTAGCATCAACCCTTCGAGTTTTTTGTGTAAACTTGTATAGATCATTCCATTTGTAATCAGGATATTTTCTTGAGTCTTCTTTCTCCAAAAGCTCTTTTGGGGGACTTACTGTTTTATCACCTCTTGGATTTAGGAAGAAAGTTAAGGACTTCCTCTCCAACTCATTGCTAACAAATACCCTATGTAGGCAACTCTTGTACAATCCATTGGTCAGTGCCTAAGATAGTCAAACAAAACACATTTGTCAAAAAATAAAATTATCAATTTCAATTCCACAAAAATTATCATATGTCATAAAACATTATTATTAGAGGAAAAAATTGAATCAATGATGAAAGTTTTGGATGTAGATTCTCTGATCACGCAGTAACACGCTGCTAATAGTCATTGATTTTTAAATCAAATGGTCCAGATTGCACACATACAAAATCAACTATAAATAATTTGAGACGTCGCCCAAAAATAGGACAATTAGGACGAATAACTGCGTGATGCAGTTACTGCATCAAATCCAAATCCGAAAGTTTAAGGGAAAATAAAATAATCAATGTATCTGATTTATACTAATATAGACTAAATACATTACTTATTCAACGAACCTAAAAAGTCAATTTTTTTTTTTAAAAATGACAGGAGATATAATGTGTTATGTTGCATGTTGTAAGACACACTTATATTATTTGACCATTTTATACATACCATGAAAGTGTCACCTATATTGATGACAAAGGTATTAGGCTTTGGGGGAATAGCAAGCCATTTGTTGTCTGCAAAAATTTCTAGACCTCCAACTTGATCTTGAAGGAGAATAGTGAGAGAGATTGGGTCACAATGAGGGCCATTGCCAAGAGCACCATTAAGGTTAGCACTGCAAGGTGGGTAAAAGTTGCATCTCATCATTGACTCAGCATCTTCAAAAAATCTTTGATAATGCTTGCGATCCACACCCAAACCAATGGCCAATAGCTCCAAAATTACTTTAGATAATTCATTTATTGCATCACAATACTTTTGATACACCAACCTATTCAACAAACAATATTCTAAGTTATTAACTCTGACGAAACTGGACAATTAAAAAAAATCGGAGGGAGTAACATATGATACAATTTTCTTTAATAAAAACTTAAGCTAAAAAATAAGTTCATAAGTTGCTTAAAAAAATATGATACAATTTTCATTAATGAAAATTTATTTATTTGCATAAATTAATTTTAATAATAAGTCAAATTAAACAAGTCTATTGGATCTACGTTTTGTCAAAGATTATATTTATAAGTAAAGATGAAAATAAAATATATTTTTTGAAACCAAATTGAGTAAATGGAACTTACCCAACTTGTTGGAATTCTTGACCTAAGAGATAATTGAGGACATCAACAACTTGTGTCTCATTATTGTTGTTGTGTTTGTACATGAAAGTAAATGTCTCTTTCCATGGCAATACAGTTGTATACCTCTCTGCATGTGCAATTGAGAAGCCACAATCTTTTTTTATAGCACTAATTTTCTTGCTCAATGGAAGCTTGAAAATGTTGCTAGCTTCTTGAAGAACAACATTTGTGAAATCCAAGTCCACACCCTCAGCAATGTTAGTGACTTCAAATGCACCATATTTTATGCATGCTTTCTTCACAATCTCTGCAGCATTGACCATTGCAACCTCATCATTTTTTATGGCTCTTATGTCAATAAGAGGTAGCTCAATATTTTCTCCACTGCTTTTCACCCATTGATCAGAAGGCCAAATGAATTCTTTTGGCACTTTTCCTTCCTTTTGCAATGAGGTAAAGTCAATATATTGGATCTTATCTTCACCTTGTTGGTCCTTAGGTGGAGGGCAAAAGGGAAGGCTAGGAGTGTTGATTGATTCCATTGGGATTAATTGAGATGAGTTTGTAAATCAAAGTAATAGTTATGGATATAAGTACAACTTACAAGAGTAAGGTATATAAATATGTTTTTTAAGCAATCAAGAAGGAATTAATTATTAAAGCTTTTTTTAGAAAATAGTGAAGGAAATTAATTTTTTATATAAAAACTTTATTATTTTTATTTATAATAAAAAACTTAAGTTCAATGGATGTGAACAATACAAATAATACAATGAGTCAAATGGTAATTTTGGAAAATTAAATATTACTTCATACTAGTCAATAATTTTAAAATTAATTGAATTTTTTCTATATTTAATAAAATAACATTGACTTGACTAGAAATATTTTTAAAAATAGGGGTAGAGAAAAATTATTATCAAATAATAAAGTGACATTAGCGATCATTTTACAATTGTCTCCAAAGCAATTTGAACTTTGTCCTCTATATTAAAAGGTCAAACCCATACTACTAATCTCATAATTACAAATATATTGTTAAATAAAGGGTTAAATATATATTTAGTCCCTCTAAATATGTCAACTTTCATTTTTTATCCCTCTAAAAAAATTTGTTGACGTACTTTACTATTTATCATTTTTATTTATAAAAAAAAAGTTAAATATATTTTTAGTCCATATAAAATGTGGACCTTCTATTTTTAGTCCTCACTTAATTTTTATTATACTTTTAGTCCTTATAGTTTTTTTCTTCCACATAATGTTAGTCCCTACTAAAACTAATTTTTTTTAATTATCATTAAACTCTTAAATTTTGGAATGATTTTTCATATTTATGTTTAAAATATCATATAAAATTTATTTACTAAAATTTAGAATTTTTCAAAATGGTATGAATTAAATATGAATTTTCAAACGGCAAAAATTAAAGGTAAAAATAATGAAAATCATGATCTAGAAATCAAAATTTGAGCTCGTTTTTTCTGGAGGAACTTTTTATAACATTCCAAACATACTTGTGAAAAAAGCATTAAAAAATACAAGTTAACTTATCAGTATGGACCAAAACAGTGCATAATTTTTCAGGGACTAGAAATATAATAAAAATTAAGTAAGGACTAAACTTAGAAAGTCACTATTTTGTTGGGACTAAAAACATATTTAACCCAAAAAAACTTAAAGTTCAATGGAGGTCAACAACACAAGTGATAATGAGTCAACTGATAGTTTTGGAAAATTAAATATTACTTCATACTAGTCAATAACTATAAAATTAATTGAAATTTTTTCCTATATTTAATAAAAATAACATTGATTAGAAATATTTTTAAAATAGGGGAAGAGAATTTTTTATTTTTTTTACAAAGGGGACGGGAAGAGAAAAATTATTATTATTAAATAACAAAGTGGCCTTAGTGATTATTATACGGAAAAAAATAAAATTGAATTTTGTCCTTTATATTACACGGTCAAACTGTTACTACTAATCACCAAATTACGAATATATTATTAAATGAAAAAATAAATATATTTTTAGCCTCTATAAATATGCCAACTTTTATTTTTTGTCCTCCTAAAATGTTTCATCCACAATTTCGGTCTCCCGGCCGTTAAGTAACTCTGATGGAAACTGATGTGGCATTGCCACATGCCAATTTTAATGATTGGACGTTGATTAGGCTTGCAAACGTGGTAGTAAGAATTAAAATAAATTAATAAAAACAAAAAATTATATATACAAACATATTTAAACATAACGGAGGGGTAAACAATACTCCCTCTTGATTTATAAGCAACTTTCTATTTGCGCATATATTAAGAAATCTTTATTTAGAGTAAAAATTAAGTTGGATGGACTAAAATATCCTTATGTATTTAGGAACCGCTAGTATCCATATTATTGCATCCTTACTGCATCCAAAATCATTAAAATGAAATGAGAAATGTTATTTAAACATCAAAAGGGACATCTCAACTAGGGATGGCAAAAATATCCATATCCGCGGATAAAATCCGCCACGGACACGGAGCGGATAGTTTAATGGATATCCACGGGTAAGATAAATGGATATTTCAACTACCCGATAGTTAATGGATACGGATGCGGGTTTAATAGTATCCGTATCTACGGATATCCATACTCGTTAGTAAATAAGAAAATCATATAAATATTCTTAGCTATCAAATATATAAGAGCCTTTTAATTCTTTAGAATTTTGTGATGAACTTTGTTTTGATTAGAAATGAAATGTATGAAGTTTTCTCTAAAGAGAAATGTATGGATATTATTATATTATGGTGAAAAGAAGAAAATTAAATGTGTTGACTTTTGTTGTTAAATTGAAAGTGAAATGTATGAATGTTATCTCTTATATTATAAGTTTGTTCCGTTTTGCTATTCTTAACCCTAATTTTTTTCCCGCTCTTTTTCCCTCTCATTTTACCCTAAAATATTAAAATAAAATAAAATGTTTAAAAAAAGCCTCACCAAGAATCGAACCCACAACATTTAAGATCTATTTTGTGTTTTTTGCCACTACACTACATCAATCAAGTTGTTATTATTTTGCAATCAACATCTTATAAATATAGAATCTCTCACCATGTTAAATATTTATTATTATTATTATTATTATTATTATTATTATTATTATTATTATGTTATTATTTTGCAATCAACATCTAATAAATATGGAATCTCTCACCATGTTAAATATTTATTTATTATTATTATCATTATTATTAGCTTTCTACAAATATTATTATATTAACTTTCTACTATTATTATTATATAATACTTGAATACGGGTAATATGTCTAATATCTACGGAAAAAAAAACTTTAAATATATCCCATATATTATTATTAATATATTATATTATATATATATATAACATAACAAACTCTCAAAAATTTACGATCACTTATTTGATATACATACGCAACATAACCAACTCTTTTGAAATATATCTCATATTATTATATTATATATACAACATAACAAACTTTCAAAAATTTATGATCACTTATTTGATATACATACACAACATAACCAACTCTTTTGAAATATATCCCATATTATTATATTATATATACACCATAACAAACTCTCAAAAATTTATGATCACTTATTTGATATACATACACGTTGATGATTCACGTTGATTTTTTTAGAAGTCAAACAATGTTTGTTTGAGAGAAAGTTCAGTTTTTTGTCTTTGAAAGTGTCTATGAATTGGTTTATTTACAAATAAAGTTTCCTAAGTGTCTATGTTTGTTTGAAAGTTTTTTTATATTTATATTTTTATATATGTCAATGCTGGTTTTTAACGGTATATTTCACAGGTTTGCAATTGTCGTTGTTTGCCGTCTAACCGGCTCCTTTATTGTTTCCTCACAAATTTCATCTATTATCTCCTTCATCCCTCAAACTCACATCTATTATTTTGGTTCTGTGGACAGGTTCTCCTTCACTGCTACAATAAAAATGGTTAATCTTAATCCTTTTACTAATATTTCTCTAAATTTATTGAGAGGTTTGAAAATATTTTTATAAGTGTTAGTTGTTTATCTTTATAATTACATTTTTATATTTTTCCTTACTTTTTTTTATTCATACAATAATAGGTCCTTTAAATCATAATCCTGCAACGGGTCGAGAGAATTGATCGATGCTTTTTAGCTGCTGATGTTACTTCTGGCATGTTGGTATCATTTGTATATTGATGTTTTTTGTATACTGATGTTTAATTTTATTTGTTTTTGTTGTAAAAAGTTCCAATTTTTTTGTATACAGAAGTTGATCAATGTTTTTCAGGTGCTGATGTAAATCCTGGGAGATGGAAGAGATGAAAGAGATGTTCCTTTTTACATGACAGAACCATACTTCATTCCTAATACTTAAACTTTATGGTTAATGTTGTTCTTTTGAGTTGGGAACCTTATCAATTTTTATTTTTTTTTAGTTTTTGTATTTTAATTTTTCAATTAATCTGATTATTATAATGAAAAATATGATTTTGAAGAAATGCAAAAGCTTCTAGCCATTTGAAATCCATTGTCTCTTATGTTGACTTGAATATATTTATTGTTTTTATGCTTTCTTATATTTAGGATAACAAATTTCAAATAAATTAATATATTCGATCAACAAATTGAACATATTGGTTATCAATTCTGATATTTTACTTTTATTCAACAAAATTGCGTCCAACTAAAAATATAAAATCTTGCCTTGGCAAAAAAAAATAAAAAAAAAATTGCCTTACATATACAAATAGAACCCGTTGTTATGGCTTATATCATAATTATGCAACATTTTTTATTTTTCGATTTACTTTTCGTTTTTAAATATATCCCACTTTATCAACAACAAATATTCTGTCTCGCAAAAATAAATCATAACAAATAAAATATAAAAGTTACCTTAAATATATCCCATTTTTTCGATTGTTATTTTATTTTATAATCTTAGACTATTTTATGTGATTTCTATATGTGATTTTTTTATAATCTTAGACTAATTTAAATCGTATAACTGACACTCCACAAAACCCGTGCAACGCACGGGTTGGACTCTAGTTATCATGATAGTGCAAAATTTTATAGGTTTTTTTTACCATTTTTAAAATGTAAGGACTATTTTTAACAATTTCGCAAAATGTAGGGACTAAAAACATATTTAACCCTAATCTTTTTCTTGTTTCTTTAGAAAGAAGATAAACAAATTTCAAGTAATTAAAATATATTTTTTTTACAAGAATCAAATTTTTTTTTAATAAAATTATTATCCATGGATATCTGTGAATACCCGCGGACACTTCAAAATCCATGGATTACCCGCTTGACGGATACCCGCACGGATATGGATATCGTATTTATCCAACGGAGTGGACACGGATATCATACTATCCGCCCCCACGGATATCCATTGACATCCCTAATCTCAACAACATCAAGGGAAGTCACGTGTATATAATCGGGGAGTTCTTCAACACATTTAGTTAACTGACATTAACCAAATTTGATCTCCAACTCTTCAACTATTTGTTTACGAGAAATTGTATATGTGACACATTTTGATTGTTTGCGGATGATAAAGTTAAAACAAAATTAGAAGTAAATATTTTTTCAAGTTTGAAAGATTTTATGCCGACAACATCAAGGGGAGTCACGTGTATATAACCGGGGAGTTCTTCAACACATTTAATTATTTAATATGTTATTTTTAGGTTTTAATGCACTTTTAGTCCCTTTATTTTGAAAAACTTTAACTTTTGATCCCTTATTTTAAAAGCCAACTTTTTGAATCCCTATTTTAAAAAACTTCAACTTTTAATCCCCCAATTCAAATTGGTCAATTTTTTGCTCTCATAAACAAGAGAAATACATGGTTGCTCTGCAAATAAAAACACCAAGCAGCCATTAACTGTTAAATATAATAAATAGAGGGAGAGGGAAGAACATTCACAGACAGACAGACATTAACTTACTTGAAATTTGATCAGCCTGTTCAGGAGTGAGGTTAGCAACAGCGAAGCCATTATAGCCACCAAGATCGAATATATAAGCCTTCTTCGCAGCCTCCTCACTTCCAAGGACCGCGGTCAGGGTTTGGATGTAGAAATCCTCAGGGTCCTTGTCCTTGGGCTTCTCATTGCACTGTACCACGTGAATCGAACACCGTTTGGCACCGGAAGAAGAAGACATGGCGGCGGCGACGGTGTAATTAAAAGGTTTCATAGTATGAGAGGGTTTCAGGAACATACGCATCATCATCATCATCGTCATCATCATCATGTCTTGTCAAGTTTCACGGTGGTTTCGATTTGATTTGGGAGAAGAGAAAAGATGAGAGAGCTAGCCTGTAGGGTTATAGAAGACCGATCTAATTAATACAGTATTTGTAGACCCGAGAGCCATCTTCGGTTTGGACCAACCTGACCCATCCTGATCCTGTTTCTGTTGGCTAACCCGATATAGAAATAACTGTCACATTCATCTTTCTATTTTAATATGCAAGGTGGTTGCAGTTGCAGTTGGAGAATGTGGATTGGATTATGGCCAGCTTCATTTTTGCCCAGCAGACATTTAAAAGAAGTAAGCAGACATGTTATTTTTAGGAGGGTTCATCCCTATAAATATTTTAAATTTTATTTTTAGATTTATAAATTTTTTTAACAAGTTTTGATCTTTAATTATTTTCTTTCATGATTTTTAATCATTAATTTTCAATCATCATTCAAAATTTTAATTTGATCATATTTTTTTTAACAAGTTTTGATAAATATTCCATCTTAGGTTAAAAAATTCTAAATTTTTGTGTGAGAGATTGTTATAATATTACATACATAATACCAAAAATCATTCAAAAATGTGAAAGTACACAAAAGTTTATTGAAAAGTAGGAACCAAAATTTGCGATAGAAAATATCTTAGGGACCAAAAGTAGCTAAATTTTTGTATAAGGATTAAAAATAAAATCCAAAATATTTATAAGGACCAAAAATTTATTCAACGCTTTTTACAATATAATAAAGTCATTAATGAATCTGTTTGGTGAAAACAAGGTTTTCTGTGAAATAGTCGAGAGAAGTTGGGACAGGTGTTGTTGCTGGCATAATCACTTAAATATTAACACTATTTATTGTATTTGATGGCATAATCACTTTGACTAACTGTTTCTACCTATATGACAGGTTCACCGGTGGATGACTGCACTAAGCTTCTCTCATTTGATAAAATGTACTAAGTTTCAATGAGTTGAGCTAAGTTTGAAAGAGTTCTACATATGTTCAATAGATAACTACACTATGTAAGTTTAATGCAGAAATAACTTCAAATAAGTCAGTTTCAGTGAAAAGATGCATCCACTGAAAATGGATTTGTAATGCCTAAAAAGAATTGACTAGATTGTTTAAGTAAACATGCTTGGGGCATAACGGTCAATTTTTTTTGTCCAAGTTCCCTTAAGCTTAGTATAAAAGACACTGAATTTCAATAGAAAAGCAGCATGTAGAGGTGATTCCTCCTATATTTATAACACTACATAATGGTAAATTGGTAATACTATGGGAGCATGCTTACAAAGCCAGAATAAAACTATCAATTGCCACATCTCTCAGTTTTGGGGATATCTGAGGGTACCATAGTGTGTTAAAGCTAAAAAACTGTTTTTTTCACCGTTAAGAAATTTGTTTTTGGGAAAATAAGTTCATATAAGCTTTTATAAATTGAATTAAGTTTGAGTAAGTGCTAAACTACAGTAAATTTTGGTGATGCAGAAATGACTTCAAAAAAGTTAATTTTGGTGAGAAGATACACCCTACAACAAGTGGAAGAGTGGAAACTGTTTTTTTTTTTTTAATTAGGAAAGAAAAAAAGTGGAGTGAATCCTATTCTTGTAGGGGTCTTTATAGTTTGCACACAATTATATTTCAGTATTGTTCACGATATGACATTAAAACAAAAGATGCTCACAAACAAAACAAAGACATATTACCTACTAGAGATAATCGGTTTCATTTCAACCGATAAGACATTCAATGTTGAAAAGATGGATGTTGAGTTTTGATTTTTTATCAATTCGAATCGAATCAAATATCTTATATTTTTAGCCAAAGAATGGCTCATCCCGTCCCCGTAGATAGAGCCTAAACGACAATACATATCAATTGCATCTAATCTGTATATGTCACTCATTTTATATGGGATGAAATTGGTATCGACAACTATTTCACTCCTTACCAAATATGATTTATAAGATATCAACCTATTATCGTACTGTGCATGGACTCGCATGAAATAATTATTTCAATAATTGTGTTGATATAATATAGCCTTTAAAAATATTAGTTCAATAATAGACATTTTAATTTATACTAAAGAACGCACAGATTATATTAAATAGGATATGTTTATATACAACTTATAAAAAGGACATTAGCGAAATCTGATTATGCATCTTCATCATTACATGCTACAATGAGCCAAATGCACTCAAACACTACTACACCCAACCAAACAAAACATAAGAACGTTATAAATAAAAACCATATCAACTCCAATGACATGGAAAAAGTTGTTCAGTGTTCACACACATTTCTCTTTTTAACTGACTTAAACAAACTACTAGTAAAAAATCTAATAGCCTTTTGTTACCCCATTTCAACTTTTATCTGCAGGAGAAAGCAATGCAGAATAGATAGTCAATAAGTTGATAGGATACTAACTGCCCGTTTGTTACAAGATTAAAAAATTAGTGATTTCGATATTAAATAATTTAGAGATTTTACAAAAAATCAGAAGTTATTTTGTGTTTGTTTGCTTTGATAAAAATTACTTTTTATAAAAAATAATTTTTTAGCTTGTTTGAAAATAACTATCTGAAAACACAAGAAGGGGGGTTGAATTGTGTTTTGAGATTTTTAATTTTTTTTCTAAGAAGAGTAAGTTGCAGCGAAATAAAACACAATATCAAGATAGTCAAGGAGAAATAAACACAAGGAATTTTATATTGGTTCCTCCCACTAACGAGAGTAGTCCAGTCCTCTTATACTAACAAGAGCGTTCACTATAATCACTCTAGATTATACAAATGTGCAAGCACACAAGCAAGAGACTTCAACAAATTGCCCAAGCACACAAGTAAGATATTTCACAAATCTTATACAAGATAAGATAGAATACAATATATGCACCTAAGACTTTAACTCTTTTAAATATAAACAAATACAGAGTATCAGAACTTCTTAACAATGAAGCTTTCAGAGTTTGAGTCTTGTGCGTATGTTTTCTAATGATAGCTTTGAGTATGCAGATGCAGGATTTGTAGTTGAGTAGTTCAGTTGTTTTCCGGTAGTTTTCACGGTCACTCAAGTCTTGTATTTATAGACAATAGAAATGTGGACGTTGAAGATGACCGTTGTGTAGAAATAGAGATGTCAACGCAATCTTAGTTGTGTTGGTAGTGGAGCTTTAACTTTATTCCAAAAGAGGTAAAAAGCTACTACTACTAGCACTTTGAAGACTTAAGTGTTTGTCCAAAAGAAGTAAAATTTCTCATTTGCCTAGACGCTCCTCTTTGACTTAATTCTTTGTCAGATATTGATTTGAACGGAGAGGAGTACTTTACTTGACAATGATAATTCTGATAGAAAAACTCGTGACTTCTTTGACATTCTTCTGAGTGCATATTGTAGTTGCTTCTGAGAGCCTTCAAGTCCTCTGATTGCTTTCAGAGCCTCTGACTTGTAGTCAGACTCTATTCTCTTTATTATCCTGTATTCTTACAACATAAATTTTTAGTATTCCAATTGTTCATTTAATACTTTGTTATCATCAAAACTTTATAAAGTTTTTGGGGTTTGTCCTGAAAACCATTCTTGTTCCAACACTATATATAAAAGTGATTTTTTATCACAAAATTCCCATAAAGACCACAAAAAAATCATTTTAAATATAAAAAGAACAACACAAATCATCACCGTACTGTAATATATCAAAAAATACGTAAACAAAACAAAACTAATAATAAGCAACTGTCATTACTTCCTGACCATAATATAATTAAACGGTTCCTTGATACTTAAAAATAATTTCAAAACTAACAAACAAACCAAAGTAGCAACTGTCATTACCTCATGACCATAAACAAAACTGCAACATAGAAGACTTCAGTAAATGGAACTGTAAAATTTAAAACATATACTCCATCCGGCCTTAATTATAAGCAAATGTCACTTTTTAGATACATTGAATAACTAATGTATCTAGTCCACTTTTTAGACTACATACATTAATTATTTAATGCATCCAAAACTTACAGTACAAGAATACTGCAATAACAAAACTTACAGTACAAATCGAAATCGACATGTACAAGAATACTGTAATAAACAATTATGCCAATAAAAAAGCTAACCTTTATGCAAGAATCAACGGAGGAACAATTTTCAAAGAAGACCGAGAAACGACGGAAAGTCTAAGGAGGGAAGTCTTATATAGAACTAGCGCAACACAAGGATATTTTTGGAATATTAAAATTTATGTAAGGATATTTTTGTTTAAAAATATCTCTACCTTTTGACCATTGTTTTCTCTTTCCTCTAAAAAAATCTATGCAGTTTTGATCCCCCTATTTTGAAAAACTTGAACTTTTGATCCTCTATTTTAAAAGCCAACTTTTTTATCCCCCTATTTTGAAAAACTTGAAGTTTTGATCCCCCAACTCATTTTGGTCAAATTTGTGATGATGTGTCAACCACATTGATGACGTGGCAGTGTCTATGTGTCAACCTCATAATCCATGTCATTATTTTTTTAAATAAAATATTATGTTTTAATTTTTTTTAAATCAGTTTTTTTTTATCAGATCTTTAAATCAAATATTAAAACAATATATTTAAATCAGTTTTTTTTTTTTATCAAATGTTTAAATCAAATATTAAAACAATATATTTAAATCAAATTTTGTTGATCAAATCTTTAAATCAAATATTAAAAACAATAAAATAATTAACAATAATTAAAAAACGCAAATGATCAAAAGGGAAGAATTGCAGAAGAATCAGACACGCACAAATAGTAAACCAGTTCCCAAATCATGGAACCCTAGCGCCACCCATCTTCGACGATCTTTGTCTCAATCTTTCATCTTCTTTGATTCATCATCACGTTCGTGTTCATCATTCATCTGCATGTTATCAATTTTCTGTTTGATTCATCATTCGCTCGTGTTCATCATTACGCTCGCTTTACAAGATAATATTCTGAAGTCATCGCAAAGTTGAACAAGAAGATGGAAAACATGAATTATTGTATGAGGTATGTTTGTGGTATTCACTTATTTTAGTAGTTTTTTTGTTTGACAGACACTTAATTTAGTAGTTGTTATGGTCCATATCGTCTCTTTCGGTTGTCTTCATTTAATAAAAGTTATGGTCCTCCATTGTTACTTAGTTGCTATTATTTTAATAGTGGTGGTGGACAAAAAAATGTTTAGGGTTTTAGTGTTTGATTCCATTTTGAAAGAAACGTGTCCATGGTTTTATATGACAGTGTTTTATTATTGTTTGTATAGGCCATCAGAGAAATAGGCAGAAACAAGGGAAAAAGAACCGGGAGTAAGTGAAAAGGAACCTGAAGACTTAAGTGAGGATGATTCTGAATATGTTGCTAGTGAGAGTGATGTAGATGATGATGATGAGAATTAGATTGTTGATAGTGATTTTTAATTATATATTTGAGTAATTTATTGGATTTTAACTATATATTTGTGCAATTTAGTGATTTTAATTATATATTTGGGTAATTTATTGAATTTTAATTATATATTTGAACAATTTAGTGATTTTTAATTATATATTTGAATAATTTACTGATTTTTAATTATATATTGGGATAATTTATTTATTTTTAATTATATATTTGAATAATTTACTGATTTTTAATTATATATTGGGATAATTTATTGATTTTTAATCATATATATTTATAGAGGTTAATTTTACTATTTTTTTAATTATTAATTAATTAATTAATTATTTTAATTTTTTAATACTTTTAATACATATTATTTTATTTAAAAAAAATAATGACATGAAATATGAGATTGACACATAGACACTGCCACGTCATCAATGTGGTTAACACATCATCACAAATTTGACCAAAATGAGTTGGGGGATCAAAACTTAAAGTTTTTCAAAATAGGGGATCAAAAAGTTGGCTTTTAAAATAGGGGAATCAAAAGTTTAAGTTTTTCAAAATAGGGGGATCAAAACTGCATTAAAGCCAAAAATCTATTTTTTAAGAAGCTCCTATTTCTAGCTTCTCATTTTTATCAGATTTTAGATTATGTTTAGATTCTAATTATTTTTAGAAGTTATAACAAACGGACGTAATATTCTCAAAAGAAAAAAGGGTTAAATGGTGTTTACCCCTGCAAAGTAGGCGAGTTCTGGATTACCCCTGGAAAAAATTTCGTTTAGATTCCCCCTACAAAATATGATTCTCTGGATTCCCCCTCAAATGCACACCGTGGCAGCTGACTGTCACAGAATCTCCACGTGGCAGACGGAATCTCCACGTGGCGCTGCCACGTAGGAAATTTTTAATTAAAAAAATAAAAAATAAATTTAAAATGCCACGTCATTTTTTTTTTAACTCAATTTTTTTTAACTCAAATTTTAATATTTTTTTTATCCCCTTTTACTTCTCTGATACGCGTATCGAAGAAGTATCTGACACGTATCGGTAATTTTTATAAAACGTAGATAGTGTTGGTTCCAAATTAACACGGGTACTCCATTTGAGTAAGAGTATCGGTACCGGGTACGTATCCGTCCCAATATCGGGTACACACCTGTATCTTAATTTATGTCCATATACATATATTAATTTTTCTAAAAATGTCGTACCTCGTACCAGTATCCGTATCGAGTACAGGTACCGTACCCGCACCTAGGCAACATAGGTTGGTTCATAGTTCAACTATCTCAAGTGTCTAGTTTAGTTTTAAAACTTTGGTAAGTAGTTAAAAAATGCGCTAATTTTTTTTAAAAGTGGATAAAAAAATAATATTAAAATTTGAGTTAAAAAAAAAAATGACGTGGCATTTTAAAATTATTTTTTATTTTTTTAATTAAAAATTTCCTACGTGGCAACGCCACGTGGAGATTCTGTGACAGTCAGCTGTCACGGTGTGCATTTGAGGGAATCCAGAAAATCATATTTTGTAGGGGAATCTAAACGAAATTTTTTTCAGGGTAATGCAGAACTCGCCTACTTTGCAGGGAGTAAACATCATTTAACCCAAGAAAAAAAGATGGAAGAGACAAAAAACTGGAAATAGGGCAAAGTGAATAAAAATTGAAACTTGAAAGACTCTTTCTCTGCTCTCGCGAGTCACTCAGTCACGCCGTGAAGCCTTCGACCACCACCACCAGTCCACTACGCCTCACCAAGCCGCTGGAAAAGCTTCGACCACCAGTCCACCACCACCACCTTTCTCTCTCTGCTCGGGAAAGCCCCTTCACAAAGAGTACGAAAATTTTAGAGTATTTTTAATTTATGGGTTTGTTGTTGTTCTTCACTTCTTCTGTTTCTGATGTTTTGTTGTTAGTTTTAATTTGGGGGTTTATCCTGATGTTTTGTGTTACTTGTTAGTTAGAAAATTTGAAGCTTAAATATGGTATTGAGTTAGAAAATTTGAAGAAATTTGGTTGTTAATATACTGTTATATAGCCGTTAGTTATTTTGGTTTGATGTTGTAAAGTAGAAATTGGTGCAATGGTCCTAACCCAAATGTTGTCCACTTTAATGCCATCAGTGGCTATCATTCCATATTTTGAAGAATTTGCATTAGATTATCCCGATTTTCTGTTTCTCTAATTTAATACATTGTCATTAATCTCTTCACTCTAAGTATAAAAAACTAAACAAGACCGTTTCTTTCCTTCTGCTTCTCAAATTGATTCAATAGGATTGAAAGTTGAGGTTTTGGTTTACTTACAGCTATTTTTATGCTAATAGAGTCTAACGTGGGTTTTTTGCTCTTATGTTTTGGGTTGAAACACTGTTGGCGCTTTATTAATGTATGATGTTTTTCTGGTTTCAGGAAAATCTTTACCAGTGGATTTGGAGACAAGAAGAGGGTGGATCAAGAGTTACAATAGTTGATACACTTAACTACATTCAGGTTGGTTTTACTGTTCTTTGTTTCGCATGTAATCAAGTATAGTTTGTAGTTTCATACATGCTTCTGCTGGTTGGAAGTTGCCAAGTGAGGACTGCGTATGGTAAGACAACCAAACCAGCACGTTTGGGTAACATTTGGTATGCAAACGGAACTGCCTATACTGTTGTCTTCATGCTAAAATTTGCGGTTAAAATTTTGCCCAGGCTCTCTAATATTCCTTGATCTAATTTATTTAGCCCTAATTATGCACAAACCGATAATCCTTTTCTTTCGTATATAGAGTGACATACATTTTCTCTAGATTTTTAATTTTCGTGTAAATATTATTGTTGTATTGCTAATTGTTTAGTTCGAAAAATGATGTTTATTTGAATTTCGGGAATATATCAATAAATTTGTGTAGTTACTACTTGTCATCGTGAGCTTGAAGAGAGAAATGGAGGAGGGGCTGAAACGATTCAATTTTCCACTGGTTGAGGGGAAACTTTCGGAGATGCAACTAGAGCAGTTCTACGGGAAAATGAAAGATGTAGTGGTAAACGTAGAGATTCATGCAAAATTTCCAGATACCGATCATTTTGTTTATGATTGTGAAGGGGCAGGGGTCTTTATATCACCCAAAGGACATGTTTTGACTTTGTTAGGTGTGCTCCTTGATCCAGAGGGACACATATCAAAAAAGATACGAGTGATAACCAATAAGGGGAACACATATCAAATGAAGGTTATGTCGGCTCGTGAAGATTTAGGTCTTGCTGTGCTTGGTCTAGGTGAGGAAGTATATCCCATTGAATTTCCATATGCCTCAATTTGCACTGATGAGCTAAAAATAGGTGAGGAAGTATATCCCATTGGCCACCCGGGGTACTTGGACTTTTCTTTTCCAGTAGGACACATTTCCTTTCCATGCCGAGAGTATGATGAGTTGAGTAAGTCTCTGAGTAATGATTTGATGGAATGGGACTTATTAAAAGATAGACTAAACAGCAGATGCGGTGATGTAGGTGCCAGATTCATATGTCATGTGGATGATTTGAGTTGTTTGTCTGGCTTATCGGGATCCACATGCTTTGTTATGGTCAATAATGTCCATGGTGGTGGTAGAGATGGATCAATGGGAATGCCTTTCTTTAATAACCGTGGAGAGATTATTGGGATGTATTTTTTATTGGCTTACGATCAATGCTATGGGATTCATGCCAAAACACTCTCCTCTATGATGAGCGGGTTAGTTTTTCTATTTTCCTTTCTTGTTTAATTTTGGCATCTTTTCCACTTCCAGTAATAATATTAATATATGTATTTGTTTCTTGTTCTTAATAGCATTGAGATTTAAAGGATCATTCATCGCTGTAATGCTTGGAAGGGCAACGCATGAGAGATGTCAAAGAACTTCAGAGTATTTTAGTTTGAGTGAATCCTATTCTTGTAGGGGTTTTATAGTTTGCACACAATTATATTTCAGTATTGTTCTCCACATGACACTAAAACGAAAGATGCTCACAAACAAAAAAAGACATATTACCTACTAGAGATAGTCGGTTTCACTTCAACTGAAAATACATTCAATGTTGAAAAGATGGATGTTGAGTTTTGATTTTTTATCAATTCGATTCGAATCGAATCAAATATCTTATATTTTTAGCCAAAGAATGGTCCAACCTGTCCCCGTAGTTAGAGCCTAAACGACAATACATATTAATTGCATCTAATCTGTACATGTCACTCAGTTTATATAGGATGAAATTCGTATCGACAACTATTTCACTCCTTGCCAAATATGATTTATGAGATGTCAACCTATTATCGTACTCTACATGGACTCGCATGAAATAATTATTTCAATAATTATGTCGATATAATATAGCCTTTAAAAATATTAGTTCAATAATAGACATTTTAATTTTTACTAAACAACGCACAGATTATATTAAATAGGATAGGTTTATATACAGCTTATAAAAAGGGAAAGTTTTTTTTTCTACCCCTACATTTATCTCTTTGCCCCAACATATTTTTAAATATTCTCATTCTACCCTTACGTTACTTTAGTATATTTTACTTAAAAAAAAAATTACATATCAGTACACTTTTCAAAAGTGTGCCGATACGTTAAATTTACATACTGGTACACTTTTTAAAAGTGTGCTGGTATGTTAAATTTACAATACCACTTTTTAAAAGTGTGCTGATATGTTAATTAGAAACCGTGGCTAAATGAAAAATTCATAATCACTACAAGAAAATACATGAATAGCTACGACGGTTTTTGTAGCTAATCTCTAGTAAAACTAAGTTTACATGAAGTATTTTGAAGGTTTCTTAATTATCTATGACTAGCAGGCCAGGCAGGCGCGAACTTATGTCCAAAAAAGAAGACATGTCTTAATAGGGATTTGGAGACCATGACGTTCATGTATTTTCTCACGCAAGCCTATATCTACTTGTAGGGGTAGAAAAAAAATTACCCCCATGTAATTCACCACAAGTAGATATAGGCATGCATGAGAAAATACTATTAATAATAGATTTTATAAATCGAATGATTTAAACCAATGTTTAATCATAGATAATTAAGCAACCTTCAAAGTGTTTCATGTAAACTCGATTTTACTAGAGATTAGCTACGAATCAGCTACAAAAACCGTCATAGCTATTCATGTATATTCTTTTGAAAAGTGTACTGATATGTAATTTTTTTTAAGTAAAATATACTAAAGTAACGTAAGGGTAGAATGAGAATATTTAAAAATATGTTAGGGTAAAGAGATAAATGTAGAGGTAGAAAAAAAACTTTCTCTTATTTAAACTTGAGATTAACTACCATGACGTTCTGTAGCAAATCTTATATTTTCTTGTAGAATTTTAATATCATTTTTCAGATTATTTGGGTTAGTTTGAGGGAATCCATTAACGTCTTTTGAAATTATGGTTTGATGTCGTAAATTTTTCATACAAATCTCATCAGTATCTTTTATATTAGTAAATAATCATCAAATAAATTAGGATAATACTAGAAAAAAATACTAACCAACGAGTTCTCCTTCAATTTGATGCACATTTGTTAGAGAAATAAATCTTATAGTTATTTCAGTGATCCGATCAAATATAGAGGTACAAGTTTATTAATTTTCTTACTTTTGTTTTCCTTACATTGGTACATTAGACAATCTCCTATGCAAGAACATGTTATTTTCAACATAATTATGGAATTTCCCAAAGTGATTCACATTTTGAAAGCGAATACCTACAATAATTTAAAGGAAATCAAGTTTGAGTCTTGTTACACTTTTTTTTTTTAAAAAAAATGGATTTATTTAAGATTTAAGAGCTTAATGCTTCTAAGTATATATATGAGTGAGTATAAAGTACACTAAAATTAAAAATTACATGCTAATATAAGTCCCCTAAATATGTACTTAGACGTATTTTCTACTTAAATTAATTATTCATAATGTGTAGGAGACTAACATTAAGAGTAAAGAGTTAATCTTTTTAACCAGCAGCAAATATTAAGCTAATCAAACCCTCACATGTTTCACCAAAATATTATTCATAATTATGCAATTTTATTAAACTTTTAAGATAGCAATTTTATTAAACTTTTTTTTCTTTTAATTATGCAATTTAATTCATAATTCTAAATTTTAAATTCAGAAATTTTAAGAAAGCAAATATAGAACTATGTTAATTTAATGTAGATGTCATGTATATTAGAAATATACATTATGGAAAATAAATAAAAAACTACATAAAAGAAAATTGAAATGGAATGATGATGAAAATTATAGTTATGGATTTGACATGATACAAAAAATATCCTACATGAGGAACCTTGTGTACCAAATAAAAGATCTTTCATTGTCTTTCGTATCTAAAGGAAGAAAGGGTGAAACTGTTATGGGGAAAAGAAGGTAATAAATTATATATACAACCTAAAACATTCAATTGTCCACAAAAAGGCACACATACAACACCATGGAAACAACGAATTTGAAGACCATATAAAACCTTTCACTGCCAATTATAACTCGTTGCACCACCTTAGCAAATTTGAAGGCCACTTTAAGGTGCATAAAACCAGGAGGATGCACCTTAACATAGAATTACTTTCAAACGAGGATTATTATTCACCACACGTGGCTCTGGAACCGGCCACCTGCTAAATCAAAGACCAAAACGTAAAATATATGTTGCGCCAAACGAATGCATCTATACAAGCATCACAAAAGTTTAGGGAAATTATTGTGGCAAGAATTGTTTTCAGGCAAACTAACAGTAAAAGCTAATATAACAAAAACAATAATAAAAACGTTGAGATCCTACCGATATGTGTCTGGGTTAGTCTTCACTTCTTCCACCATGAGACTCAATGGTTTGTCAACACTTTTTCTAACCACAACCAGCTCAACAGGTTTACCCTCCTTGTCCCACAATGCTTCAGTAAGCTGACAACACCAACACAGGATCATGTCAGATACAAAATCATGCAGTCAAAAAAAAAATAAAACTCAACTAAAGTAAAGTGTGTTCATTGACACACAAGATGTTGAAGACCACACATAAAATAAAAGTACCCAACACAAGGTTTACGAACCAAATCAACTTTTCACTGATTTCTTATATAATGAAAACTTCAACTACTTGCATGCATTGACATCTATAACATTTGACGCCGAGATATATGACCTTCCCCCAATTCCCAAGGCTAGATTCCACAACTGCTTTATCCAAATAACTCAGGCACCTTCTACCAAAGGATAGGATTCTAGTGATAGGATTTCTCTTTTATTATATTTTTTAAGATAAACAACATAGAATTATAAGTTATAACGGAGATAGGATTCTAGGGGTGAAAACAATATATAGTGCGAACCAAAGTTGGTACAAAAGTACCTTTAAATACGGGTTTTGCTTATTAATAAAGGTTATAGATATCTCAGGACCCTATGCAATCCCGGTCCCCTCCCCATTAGGCCAGTACATTACAGTTAATTGAGTTTGCAATTTTATTTGCATATGGGCTATATACTTCCTTTCAAACTAGTCATAGCGTTGAACCTAATAAGCTGTACAGACGGGTGGTTAGCTCCCTTCTGCTTCTCCCCTCAGTCATCCCCAACACAAGAGTGTGCCCAGCGACACAAGGTGGGTTTCGAGTTTTAAGGTTGCGATGAAACTTGTGAACCAAAACAAAAAACAAAGTTAGGGAACTCAGGGTCCAAGTGCCCACGGAAGCACACCCACACTAGTGCTTATTTTCCTGTCTATGGTGTCGCTTGCCCTGCCAGTGCGACCTGTCGTTCGCTGGAATTTGTATTTTTTTTGTCTTGTTTGTCACACAGATCTAAATCATTTTAATCTCATAAAATTTTATTAGGCTAAAACTTATAAGTTTCCTAGTAGTATTATTTTAGATATTATAAGATGCTAAAATTATTTTCTTTTAGAGTAGGAACAGGAACATTTTTCGGAAGCACAATTGTGGAGAGATTACAAACAATCTTACTGGACTTATTATTATTTTAGAGAAAGGAGGGTTGTGACTAAGAGAATGTTGAGTGGGTTGCTAATATTCATTAAATTGATTAGTGACATCGGTGGTCTCATTCCCTCATTGTTACTGAGGGCTGTTTTTCACATTTATTGTTTCCCATTGTCTCTTAATTAACACACCTTATATTTGTTCATCATTGAAACTAATTAGTTTTACGGTTTTGCTAAAAAAATCCGACAAGTTTCTTTGTGAAGCAGCAAACCATTTACCAACAGCTCTACTACCGGATTCCTAATTATTACAAATTTGGTATATTGATTTTATCCCGGTTCATTTCAATCTGACAAATTTGTCAACTGATTCTACGGAGGGTGATAAAATAAATCCAATGATTTGTTCTACACCATGGCCTAACCTAAAATAGACCAACATGCCGTCCTAACTTCAAAAAGTACAGAGAGGGGTCAAGAACAAAGCTCCAAAACTGGAGCCATCACGGAACATTGATTAGGCTAGTATCACTATATCCGCAGCTTGGCCCCAGGGAATATCAGGCAACAAATATGTGCACTAAACTGCAATGCATTCTAAACTTCAAGTTACCAGATGAAAGCACAATTCTCACCAAGCCCAACCCTTAAGTTCACACTTCACGGCCTTTTGCTCACATCTTTAACAAAAAGCTTATACACTTATTTATGCATGAGCAATGCTTGTCGGTTAATTTAGTGTATTTGCTAGCATATCAACTTGTGGAAAGATATATTTCAGTGGTCCATTAGAAAACAAAGGATAAAATACCTCCAGGCAGCTCCGGACAAGATTTCCACCACAATTAATAATGACATCACCAGCACATAGCTCAGCGATACAAGCTGGAGAATCTGGTAATGCCTGTTAATAATGGAAGGTACTTATATGAGGATGAATTATACCAGAAAAGAAAAATACATTAAAGAATGAAGAGGAAGCAAAACCAACCCTTCTACCCCTCTTTTACAAAACACACACACACACAAAACAGAAGATGATGAAAAAATTCAAATGAATAAGCAGGAAAATAAAAACCCTTTGGTACAATCACTTTTAAGAAGATAGATACAGCTAAGCAGGGTATCCCATTGCAGAGTAAACTCGAACTTAACGGTTGTTCTTGGAAAAAAACTATGAAGAATAAAGTTTACTTTGGTAGAATATAAATAAATTTACTTGGGAGAAATAGAAATTTACCCATGTCAGATACTTAACATTCTGAGCATTTGTGACTATATACCTCATCGTTGTCCAAGTTATCAAAAATATTTCATAAAATGGCCAAGTATGACACTAGTTAAGCCACATAACTGAGTCTAGACGACTAACAAAAGAAAAGAACTTTTAAAACTTAAAAAAGTGTGATTCAGAATACATGCTGGTCTTATGCGCTGATGATAAAAAATAATTGTAAGAACATACACTAAGATCATACAGCAAAACCAAACCTGTTTTACGAAGGCCCCTTTGACAACATGCGGGAACATTTGCTTTAATATTTCCAGCTCATGCAAACTTCCTCCATAAAGATCAATGACACTTAATCCAACCCAAGGACGTGGAATTTGACTAAAAAGAGTGCATTTTACTAGTCAATTTAAAGCCATCAATATTACATATAAAAAGAACATTAAGTTCTCTCATTACCATTGTTTCTTTAGATCCCTATAACATCGGTACACTATGTTGATTGGAAGAAATGGAGTGTAAGAGGCATCGTAGAAGTTAACTCCAATAACTTCTCCAAGACTATTGATAAGAGGTCCACCCATACCATTCTGGTGACAGAACTGATGTTAATTAGAAGTCTAACAAATACGACTATGCTGCAATAGTGCGCCTCTATAGAAAGAAAACTGTAAACATGGTATAGGGAAAGTATGCACGGTATTGATGTGTGTGCAAGTATGCATAGTGTCCAAGTACATGTGTATATGGAAAGAAAAAAAGGCATTGATGTGTGTGGCACCCTAGTTGAGTCGGATACTCAAATGAGAGATCACCTTTTTAATTTGGCAACTTGCAATGAGAAGCTCTTCACAGTCGAAGTCACAATGGCCATAGCTGGATAATAAACAAAGAAACACTAAGATCACAAAGACACAAGTCTAAAGCAAGATTTGATGTTTATGGCTAAGATCGACGAATCATATAAATCCATCTTGAGTGTTGACGAGTACCTGAATTCACCATGTGCGGCCATCATATCATAGGAATCTGCAAAATAGCGCCCTAAGGCTAATACCTTTGTACCGGGATAAAGAGAAAACCGATTCGAAGATATTGCTGAATCTTGACATCGAGCAAAGGGGGATAATTTAAAATCTTCAATACCAGCACGGTTACCAGGATCTAAAGCCACGGAATTATCAATAAACCTAACAGTAGAAGTTGGTAGAGGTACATCGGAGTTAATCTTAATTATAGCAATGTTGTAGTGGAAGTCAACAGCAAAAACTTGGCCTTTAAAGCATGTACCACCTGCCATGTACACATCAATCTGCAAGAGTGTGATTATGTCAAAGTTACCATTGACAAGAGGGTGAGGAGAATCAAACATGAATCAAGCTTTTTTTATTTTAGAAATTGATTATGCAGATTGAAGACAACGCAAATAATGAGTAACCTTGAGATCATCAGCTACCACAGCTGCAGCTTTTCGACTTTGCAAAAGAATAGCAGAAGTCAGGATGGTACCCGTAAAGGTTTCACCACGGTCATTATCACACTCCATAATGAACCCAGAACAAATGAACAACTTATTGTGACCTGGAAAGTTACTAACAATCTAAGTTACCAACAATCTAAAATCATGCCTTGTTTGTTAATTAGGAGGTTCAAACAGTTAATTACAAAGCAAAACAAACTCGCGTTAAAGTTACTAAAGAATTCAAGACTAAAATGCTGATTTTACAAATTACTAAAGATCTCAAGAAATTACCCGAGTAAGAAGCGAGACACACAACACTTGAGGCTGCTTTTAAAACAGAGTTCTTGGTATCTTTGTCCAATTGGTATGCACCACAGCAGAATCTTCCATTATCGTTTATTAAAAACTTATACCCTGCAATTCAAAAATTAATTAAAAACAATATATATATATACAATTCACGTAATAATAATAATTAGGCTCTCAAACCTCGCCGCCATCCAGACCTCGCCGCCATCCTTCACAATTTCACCAGGTTGATTAGAGCTTTCTTTCTTTCACCACCTTAATTAATTTTTAGGTTATGATTCATTCATACACAAATTTAATTTAATTAAATCCGTTGGTTGAGCCACCTTAGAGTAGAATAATAAGGATTGCCTCTAGAGCCCACTTTCTAATATGATATCAAAATTGCTTTTCCTAACCCGCCTACCTTTTGAGTTTAGATTCACTTTATTTATTATTCTTTCATTTATTCTCCAGGTAGGAGGGAGACAATAGAAAATTTGTGGGACCTACTCATTAGTGGGATTCACTCTTAATTGGTTTGTAAATCTTCTATTGTGTCTATCTCTCTCCTAAATGGAAAATAAATAGAAGGGTAGTAAATGGAGTGAATCCAAACTCCTATCTTTTATACCCTAAAATCTCATTTTCCCCTTTAAATTCAAAGAACAAGAATTCAGCAAAGCAAATCTACAACGTCCGTTATAGGTACAAAGTTCAATTGAGGGCGTCGAATACTGAAATGCAACACTTGTTCAAAAATCTTGTCGATAAGAAATATTTTTTCAACCATCGATTAGTTGTTGAATATCAAGCTGAATATCTTCAGGATATTTTCTTTTCACATTCAAAATCTTTGAGTTTGTTCAACTATTTTCCGACCTACAAAACCAACAAGTACAAAATGTCATTATTTGAGATAGTCGGTTTCACTTAACTGATAAAAGTGGGCCCGACTATTTGGAGGTCCGGCTTAAATGTTAAAAGTAGGCCCTAATAAATATATATAAATCCAAAATAATAATCATCATTGAAGTTAAAACGGATTAATAAACAATGTTGAAGTTGAACTGAAAAAAACTTAAGAGATAATCAGCAATTATCAAATACAATCATGTGGGAAAAAATTAAGAGATAATTAGCAATTAGAATACTTGTTCAAAAAAAAATTAGCAATTAGAATAAAAGAAAAATCGAGTAAGTAGCAGAGCCGTTCCAATTAAATTAGAGGTCCGACTTCCAACGTAAAAGTGGACCATTAATAAAAAAAAATTATAAAAGACCAATTTTCTATTTAAATTTAAAAAATAGAAAAAATAATTTAAATTGGGGGTGCAAACAGACATTCAACGTAGCCTAGGGGGTGTAAATAGCAAGTCAGCATTCTAATTCAGTGGGCTGGGCTGGTGGAAGTAGTTGATTACTTGCTATTTACACCCCTATACTACACAGAATTACTATTTACACCCCCAGGTTAAAAAAAATTTAAAATAAAATTGATACCCCAAATATTTGGAGGCCCAGTTCTATAGAGCTGTTTGCACCTCCCTAGGGCCGCCCCTCATAAAACATTTAATGTTAGTTTCAGTGAAAAGATGGATGTTGAGTTTTGATTTTTTATCAATTCGAATCGAATCAAATATTTTATAATTTTAGCCAAAGAATGGCCCAACCCGTCCCCGTAGATAGAGCCTAAACGACAATACATATTAATTGCATCTAATTTGTACATATCACTCCGTTTGTATAGGATGAAATTGGTATCGACAACTATTTCACTCCTTACCAAATATAATTTATGAGATATCAACCTATTATCGTACATGGACTCGCATGAAATAATTATTTCAATAACTATGTCGATATAATATATAACCTTTAAAAATATTAGTTCAATAATAGACATTTTAAGTTATACTAAAGAACGCATAGATTATATTAGATACGATATGTTTATATACAACTTATAAAAAGGACATTAGCGAAATCTGATTATGCATCTTCATCATTACATGCTACAATGAGCCCAATGCACTCAAACACTACTACACCCAGCCAAACAAAACATAAGAACGTTATAAATAAAAACCATATGGACTCCAATCAAATGAAAAAAGCTGCTCAGTGTTCACACACATTTCTCTTTTTAACTGACTTAAACAAACTACTAGTAAAAAATCTAACAGCCTTTTGTTACCCCATTTCAACTTTTATCTGCAGGAGAAAGCAATGCAGAATAGATAGTCAATAAGTTGATAAGATACTGAAAATAAAAAAATACAAACCATTCTTTGTGATTTGAAAAAAACGATCGAAGCCGGTACACAAATAAAAATACTAATCTAACATGTTGATCAGAAAGAGGTAATGGCCAGAAGTCCGTCGTCAAGCAGCAATTCCACCACCGGAGGGGGGGGTTGTACCTGCAGGTGCTCCGATGCCTAAGTCAGAGAATGAGCAAGTACAGAGAATAGAGAGAGTGAGAGTGAGAGAATAAGAATTGTGTACCTTGCTCTCCTGTTAAGGAGAGCTTATATAGTTGCCCCAGCGCTGGGCCAAAGGTCTCCTTAATGGGCTGTGATGCGCAGCCCAATAAGGTAGACTGCTAAGATAACTCCCAGAATATGGGGAGAAGCTGTTGCCAGCTGTTACCTTGGTGGAGCTGTTCCACGATCCTAGGAGGAGTGGATAGGCTCAACGGTCTGCGTCGAGGAGCACGTGGAAAGCACCACGTGCTTGACTGTCGGGCAGAAGCAGGTCTTCATTGGGCCTGCCCCGTAATCCGAGCAGGAGTGGATTTGGGTCAGTTCCTTGGCCCAGTCCAGAACAAATACACTCTTACCTTTTCTCTCCAAAGTCGCTCTTCTCTCTCGCATGTAACTCTTGTGTAACAAACACACCATAACTAAATTGATAATTTAGTTACAAGCTTACTACAATCATCTGCTTTACTCTCAGTCTCTCAATAGATAAATTTGCGGCTTGGCCCAAAATGTTTTTCTTTGGAAAAAAAGGAAAAGCTGGAAGAAAAAAGATGGAAATAGGGCAAAGTGAATAAAAATTGAAACTTGAAAGACTCTTTCTATGCTCTTGCGACTCACTCAGTCACGCCGTGAAGCCTTCGACCACCACCACCAGTCCACTACGCCTCACCACGCCATCGGAAAAGCTTCGACCACCAGTCCACCACCACCACCTTTCCCTCTCTACTCGGAAAAGCCTCTTCACAGAGTACGAAAATTTTAGAGTATTTTTAATTTATGGGTTTGTTGTTGCTCAGCTCACCGTAAGTCTTATTTCAAATTGATTCAAATTCGGGGTTTATGATGATCTGTTCTTCACTTCTTCTGTTTTTTATGTTAGTTTTAATTTGGGGGTTTGGTTGTTGTTTTGTTCTTATCCTGATGTTTTGAGTTAGAAAATTTGAAGAAATTTGGTTGTTAATATAATGTCATATAGCCGTTAGTTATTTTGGTTTGATGTTGTAAAGTAGAAATTGGTGCAATGGTCCTAACCCAAATGTTGTTGACTTTACTGCTTCATGGTGCATGCCATCAGTGGCTATCATTCCATATTTTGAAGAATTTGCATTAGATTATCCCAATTTTCTGTTTCTCTAATTTAATACATTGTCATCAATCTCTTCACTCCAAGTATAAAAAACAATCGGATATTGCATTTTATATGCAGGGGGCCGGGGTTCGAACCTCAGTCATCCAAATTATCCACCTTAAGGGTGGAATTTCTAGCCGCTAGGCTACTTGACCCCAAAAAAAAATAAGTATAAAAGACTAAACAAGACCGTTTTTACAAGACCGGGTGTGGGTCTACTTTTTTTAGCCAAAGAATGACCGCTTCTAATCTGTATGTCACTCAGGTTATATGGGATGAAATTGGTATCAACAACTATTTCACTCCTTACGAAATGTAATTTATGAGATATCAACCTATTATCGTACTCTGCATGAACTCGCATGAAATAATTATTTCAATAATTATGTTGATATAATATAGCCTTTAAAAATTTATACTAAAGAACGCACAAATTATATTAAATAGGATATGTTTATATACAACTTATAGAAAGGACATTAGCGAAATCTGATTATGCATCTTCATCAATACATGCTCCAATGATCCCAATGCACTCAGACACTACTACACCCAACCAAACAAAACATAATAACAAATTAAATAAAAACCATATGGACTCCAATGACATGGAAAAAGCTGCTCAGTGTTCACACACACTTCTCCTTTGAACTGACTTAAACAAACTACGTGTAAAAAATCTAACGGCCTATGTTACCCCATTTCAACTTTTATCTGCAGGAGAAAGCAATGCAAAATAGATAGTCAATAAGTTGATAAGATACTGAAAATAAAAAAAATACAAACTGCTCTTTGTGATTTGCAAAAAATGATCGAAGCCGGTACACAGATAAAAATACACTCTTACCATTTCTCTCCCTAGCTAGTCGCTCTCCTAAGAATGTAGATAAGAAGTCAACATCTGGGATATGCCACCTGCAAACAGAGAGAAAAACATGGACATGGACCATTATCAAATTTGTCAGGAAGAGAATAAAGAGGGTCTTCTTTGCTATTTTATCAAAACTAATGTTTGGTTGGACAGACTTTTTTGAATGGAAAAAAAGAAAAGAAGAAAACTTCAATGGAGAAAATAATTGCAAATTAGCTTTGTTTTGTTCCTTATATAAAAAGTGAAGGAGAAAAGGAAAAAGAAAATGAAAGGTAAGATGGATGGATGGATGGTTGAAGGGAAAAGAGGAAGATGAAGAATAGGGAGGAAAGTTATAGCACAAATTGCCTTTGAGAAAATGTTTCAAAAATTATATTCTACCCTTGACAAAACAAAACAAAGGAAGACCAGAAAGCTACTTTGTTCAGAATATACCGAGCACATTAAAAAAGGTCATATAAAAGGACTCCCACTTCCCTTTTGACTATGGTTTTAACACCCGATTTCGGAATAACTTCGCATTTGTTCTTCCTTGCCTAAAATTTTCAACTAAACTGTTATGATTCTTACCTCTTGATCTTTGGGCTAGTGCCAACTGTCACAGTCAGCTTTAGTTGACCGATTCTTGGCCTTATCACAATCAGCTCAACAGGCTTACCTTCATTGTTCCATAATGCTTCAGTGAGCTGAAAATATCACAAATTATTATCATGTTACTTTACAAAAATGTCAGATCGAAAGTCCAAAGACATGCATCACAAGTAGAAAGATGATGTTGAAAGGAAAATAAGAAAATAGAAGAGGCATATGGCGAAAACTGTGTCATAGAGCATCACGGACATTCTATTATATAATATTAAGAGCATTAATTAATTACAAAGGAATATATGCTATGCTAAGTATACTCTAGAATATATTTACAATAATATTAAATATTAACAGATGAAGTAAGTTTCCTCTATCCTCTGAATTTGGGTTTTCCAGGTCAAGGTGAGTCCCCCACCTCACCAAGAAAAAGAAAACAAGATAGAAGTGCACCATCAATGGTAACGGAACTCCCTCTCCTTCGAATTAATAGCAAATGGTATATGTCAATTATTATGTGTTACATTGCACACAAAGTATTTCATATGAATTCTCTTCCTGTTATGTTCTAGTTGGTTTTTCAATTAAAGTAAATAGCCAACTCGTAGATGGGGAAGCTAAACTAAAACCTAACATTTGAATATCAATTTTATTACATAATCATGGGGTTAAATATCAAGGTGGTCACTAAACCGAGAGCCAAATATCAATTCATTCATTATTGTTATCGGGGTCTCAAACGCACCGCTTTAGTAGCCAGTAATGACATGGACGTTAATTGTAACCGTTCACTTGACGGGAATTTGACTTTGACAAGTATTCTTAATTTCTTTGACAAGGCAATGACCCAATATTAGGTGGCACCGGACTAGATAAAACATATAATTCACCATTTATATAAGTAACAATGAAATATAAAACCCTATAAACCACACCCCCGTTCTTCATATATAACACCCATATATGTTTAAACCGGAGATCATTTCTGTTACATCTAACTCCATCTTTTTATCTTTCAACGATTATTGCAGTTCAGTATTGATGGCACTTGCCATTTGGTATGAATATACAGACTCTACTACAAAGGGTATGGTGATGTCATGTAATTATGTAAATCTTATCTTTCGATAGTAAAATTGATGAGGAATAGAGAGAAACCTTCATGTCATTAATTAGAGGTCACACGAAGTAGAAGTTAGTTTTGATAGTGCTTCACACCCAGATGTCTCACATCTCAAACGAGGATACTATCATATGCATCTCACACCTTAGACGAGTTTTGAGACACATAGTCTAACAGACTATTGCATACAACCAAACAGCCATATTTATAGGCTACAAAAAAGACAACTATACCATCACTTATACTAAATGTTGTCCTCTTAATAATTTCTTTTGCAAGCTGTGGTCTGCTATCCGGACAACTTTTCTCTCAAATTAATACCGAGACCAACTGCTAGTGTTTATATACACTCAAATGTTTTAGATAGGCTCGAACCTCCTGCTACCACCAAACCCATGACTCTCATTACTCTCTACATATGTAGTGTAACATAATGAGGTAAAACATGCTCAGCTTGAAGGATGTTTTCGGGGGACTGAGTTGTGTTACAGTGTTTGAGCGGGACAAAGTTGGCTATCCTGGGTGATAGTGTTGTGACTTCCTGCTTAGTATGGCTGGATTGCTAACACGAATAGGAGGTGGTTCAGTTGTGGAGTTAATACACATACACATATAAAGTTGTCTATATAGTCTAGTTGGATGTCCATGTCAACAAATATAACTTTTTTTATCACATTCAGGAAAGTCAGCTATGACACGTCACGATCAAGATGTTTTCCGTTTGGTCAGCCAGTCAAACTCTCCCTCCCTCCCTCCCTCCCTCCCTCCCTCCCTCTCAATGTAGCTTTCAAATTCGAAAGATTGTGGTATTTTAGATATTTTTAGACTAAATCATTCTAGTTCTGTAAAAAAAACAACTTCACCAAGGAATCAATAGGACGTCCATATGAAAGGATGCTTTGCCTGTTATGGTAAGATGAGGGAGTGTTACGGTTGCATTTTGATTTACAGAAGTGTACAAAAGTGTGTTCTACAATATACTGATTTCTATGGTTCACAACATAAAAAATGTTGATGGAGTGGAGCTATATTTGTCAATTAGGACAGATAATACAAAAGTTTTAGAAAGGGAAAACTTCCCCACAGTCACCCCCTCCAAAATTCATGTTAATAAGTTAAACCAGTTTCTTCAAAAAGTTGGGAATTCCATTTATCTCGCATCATTTTCAACCACCTTGAGTTCTCTCACATGCCCTCTGCATATCTACACCCGAGACTCGATTTTCGTTTCTTTAATTCAACAAGAAAAAAACTTTAAAATTCTTACATCAGTAAAGGCAGATTTATCAATCTTTTTTTTTTCATACTGTACTAGTGTACTCCGTTCTTATTATTCAGTTCTTGTCACAAACTCATCAAACAAAGGCATGACAAATGCTAGGTGAACGGAACCAAGGAGGAGCAGATGCAATACCTCAAGGGGGCCCCCTACTGAATTTCCATCACATCTAGTAATAACATCATCACAACATAGACCAGCACTACAGGCAGGAGATTTTATTATCTGTTTGACATTGAAAAACTTATGTGAGTAACCACGAAATCAAGCAAATAATAGAATATGAATAGAGTCTGCAATTTGAGATAAATAACATTTATTGATAAAAAACAAACTAATCCGCTATATTATAACCTTTTTTAATTAGTAAACGATTAGAAGATATGAAACTCTTAAGAGCCCTAATAATGGACCTCTATGCTCATGGTGTTTTTTATTTTAAAGTTAGATCCTCTCAAATGGGAAACACTTCCTTATTCCCCAACAATTCCTGACAATTCATTTTGCAACAAGGTTCAATTATTTTACTAAATCCTCGTACTTATCACTCATCCTTTCCAATCCTGTAATAAAGATTGTCTACTTTCTTGCAATTAAGATATTGTAATTGAGCAATTTGTTGAGTCTCAAATTTAAAATCAAACTATCTTCCAAATCCATGCTTGGGGGTAACAGTTTAACAAAAAAGCATACTCAATACTTCATTCGGCTTCCAAAGTCTTACTCCTGTAGTCTAGTTCTTCAAATAGAACTTTGGTTAGTAGAAGAACCGCAACATAAACCCCTTTTAACAGGTCTCTTTCTTTTTCCATTTAAGTGTAAGCTTATTTCTAGAATAAAACGCAGAGGCACTCACCCCAAAAATATAACTTCGGCATAATGCAAACCAAGAATATCATCCAGTCCATGGCTTACCAATATCTACGTTACTACGAATCAAGCAACACATACACCTGTCCACTTGGTCTAAGAACCTTGCAATTAACTTTTTTGTCTATATGTTATCAACTCAGACAGAACGAAACGATTACTCAGGGAGTGCTCACAATTTATATTATAGCGTATGACCACTTCGGACAGACTCCATTCTCTACCGACCGACTCCCAATTTCAGGTGTAAAGATTTTAAAAAGAGGACTCCACCTAGACCTCGAAAGGAAAACTTCTCACTTATACATCAAAAAGAAGTAAACAATCTATCTTTTTCATTCATAAGCCCTTCCCACTTTGTTCCATTCCCCATTTTCGCAAGTAACGTGAAAAGAACTTTAGATGGTACCTTCATCTTCCTATCTCTTGTTTGGATTCTCTTTTTCTTCTTAATCTGCACATGAAGTAACATTTTTCAACAAACAACATGGATTCTACATTTTATGTAATAAGATCTTTAGGTGGTACCTTCATCTTCGTATCTCTTGTTTGAATTCTCTTTTTCTTCTTAATCTGCACAATGAAGTAACATGTTTCAACAAACAACATATGGATTCTAAATTTCAGGTAGCAATATTTTTACAAAATAAATATGTCCTGCACCAAACTTAATTCGGTACAGCAAACTTGTCAGATAATTTGGTGATGCTAAAACAAGAAACAAGCTACTTGAATTTCAAGATATGGACTGAATTGTCACTGCATAATCATGGACTCGATTACTCGAATTCCAAAACCAGGCAAAGCCTCTATAGGACATTTTTTTGGTCACTTGTATTAACACCAGAGCAACAACATTTATTAATGGAAGTTAGATCACATAGGTACATTCAATTACAGGGTTGTTTTCTATGTAGGACTAATTAATCTGTAGACCTCTTAGACCAATTATTAACCATAGATCTACTTTTAATGGATGGCTTAGATTAAGGAAAATTATGTATCAGTGTTGTACTGCAATAATAACTATTAAATTATCTTTACCTATATACAAAATACATAACACCACTTACTATATCATATCTAAGTGCAGTATAAGCACTATACTATATAAAAAATACCACTTATAAGTGCAGTATAATATAAAAATAAACATGCAGTATATATTGAATACGAAATATAGATTGACCATTTGACTGTCATAACAATATACTGATGTAGGATTTTTTATTTTAATTAACATGAATTAATATAGCCATTAGATTATAAATAAATAAATGAACAGTGTAGATTTGGTCTAACCGGTCTAAGTTTTAAATGGTGTACATAGAACATTTGCCTAGGTACATATTATATTACAAACACTTTTAAATGATGAAAAAAGACCTAGCTACATACTGGGATCCACAAGAAACTCACTGAAACTTCGAACGAGAAGCCAACTTGTAAGAAAACCAAATTAAAAAAATCCCAACTTAACCTACATACATTAATAATCATAATTATTTGTCATTTTGGAAGAAGTGACCTATAATTCTGAGCATGCATGTAGTTGCAACACAAACAATTTTTTTCTTCCTGAGCGTTCATGCCTATTCAACTAAATGGGTCATGTTACCAAAAAAAGAAAACTCAGATGATGACAAGGTTTTAAATTTCTCATTTCATTGACCTTATGTATGTGAACAGAGGAAAGAAAACTAAGTACACATCGAATACAAGTGAAACACTAGTGGATGAAATCTGAAAAATTCAACCAAACGGAATAAATCCAACCCAAACACATCGAAGACAACTCACAGCAACTAAGTAACCACTAGGAAATAAAGAAGTGCTAAAAAACTCACAAGGTAAAACAGTAATCCCTGAGTAGAAAGAATATAAAAAATACAAGTTACTTTGCTTACTTTTTCAAGTAAAACCCTTGCCGTAAGCCATTTCCTAACAGACCAGAAAGTCCAGTGGCAAACCTGTAAAATACCCACAAGATTGCAATAGGTGGATCTAATAAAAAGGCAATGCATCTAAAATAAAGAGAGTCAAGTAATGTTATGCATTTGTTACCTTTGTCCTTTTCACACAAGCACGAGTTCTCACATTCATAATCTGCAAAAAGGGTTCGAGGGAACTGTTAAGCTATATGAACTCGAAACATTTCAGATCAACTTAAGAAATTGCAGCAGAAAAGTAAAAAAAAAAAAAAAAATTAATGCGAAGACATTGAAGTTGCCTCTTGATACCTGTGTAGATACTTATGACACAACTTATAATTCTAAATTCAAGAATGTTCAAAATAAAATTTCCTAGAAGAGTAAGATATAAACTTTCATATAACCTATTATTTTAAATACAGTAATAATCTTCTATATTTTAAACTGATATAATTGTTGATGAAAAACCTTAAAGCATGTACCGTAAGTAACGGGAAGTCTACTATACTCCGTCACTAGAATTGCAAATAAGATGTGAAGCTTTAGAGTTTGGACTAGTCTTCCTGAGATGAAGATTTGAACTAGTGTTCCTGAACCATCTATAATCCCCTAATTTTATTTGCATTTCCTTAGTTTGCCTAATTTAGTAGTAAACGTATCTATTTTCTGGATACTTCTTTCACAACATATTTAGGATCTTGTACTTGTAGATTTGTGTTGTAAGCACTTGCCCCTTGAAGGCATGATTTACGCACTTTGAGGACACAAGCCATCTTGGGAGCAAAAAGAGTAGTTTGAATTCCACACTTTGGTGATTCCATGGACGTAGATAATTGACAAAGGAAATAGGAATGCTTGTTGTAGCTCATAAGAAAACATAAGCCTTAAGGTAAATTGGGAATAATCCCTCTTACTGTTCATTAAACCAAATTCCCCTTAAAACTATCTATGCCTATAACTGCATTATTAGCACGACCACAGATGAAGCGAAGATTCTATACCATTAAGCAATTGCATAGGCCCAATCCCCCCATCTAGGTCCAAAGTTTCTTCCCTTAATCCATGGAAGACCTAATGAAGACGTGCATAAGGGTTCATCAATATAACTAAACTAGATTGGCTCTTTTTGTGAGCACTAGCGCATAATGGTCAAAAGAATTACAGGAGCATGCTAAATCTCGGATAGTTGCAGAATCAAACATGATATATGTCAAATAACCGATTCTCCCAAAAGCTTAAGCTGTTAGGAAGAGTTATATCAATGGTTTTATATTATTTCTAACACACCCCCTCACGCAAGAGTCCACTTGGGCTTGAAGCGTGGATAATGCATATATGCTTAAATTCCACTTTTTAATTAGAAAGTGAGGGGAGTGGGGATCGAACTCTAGACCACTTAGTCATAGAGGCTCTGATACCATGTCAAATAACCGATTCTCCCAAAAGCTTAAGCTGTTAGGAAGAGTTATATCAATGGTTTTATATTATTTCTAACAATATATTCACTATACTATGACATGCAGAATAATCAAACCTGTTCAACAATAGCTCCCTTGACTACATGAGGATATGTTCGGGTCAGTTCATCCAATTTCTCTAACTTTGAAGTGTAAAGATTAGCAACACACGCTCCAAGCCAAGGCCGGGGAACTTGCCTGTGAGACATAATAAATGACAGTAATGAAACTACTCGTTTCCAACCCCAGCAACCTATTAATAGCGATTGTGCCATAGATACTTCAACGTGTTAAAAGGAAAATAAATAATATTTAAAAGAAGTCACTATTTCATTAGAAGTTATAATAATGGCTATCATGGTTGTCACGTCGATAAGTCGAGGCGAGTTAGTTGATGGCTCTGGCTAGTCGACCAGTCATGACTAATTGTAGACGAGTTGACAAAAATAACAACACATATTAATAATTAAATACAATATATATCATGTAAAGTCAGAACACTGGCCATAATTATAAACTAAAACATTGAAATCACTAAAATCAGTACATATACATACATATATACATCAGTACATCACTAATATCAATTAACAATCAGTTTAAACATTAAAGTAAATCTATGCAATTATACATATGTATCTAATTATAATATATATATATCATATTTACTGTCCTTAAGGTCTATTTAAACGTTATTTATAAATAATTTACTCAATATTCATCGGATTTTGAACCAGTTGGTGACTAGTCTAAAATTGATCGATTTGGAACCAGTCAGTGAGTAAGTACTTCTGGGCATACCTTTGAGGCTTCAAGTCTGTTGCAGATAGATCAAGGTAGCGTAGGAGGAAAAAAAAGGGACAACTCAATGAGTTCATATTAACATGGTACTTGGGGCAGTTCTATAACAATTTCAGATTATTGCATGGCTCTTACTTAAACACAGAAATCCAATTTTATTACAGAGGGAAAGGAAGATTTTCAATAACAGTACTTAGAGTCACCCTTATTCTAGAAAGTAGCATCAACTGCCTACTTATCCACTAACATGACAGATTCATAAGGTTTTGGTGGCCAATTTTAAGTTTCTTACATTTGGCGTATACATATCTAAATCTTCATAATTGAAATTGCCCGTGGGATGATATAGCATTAAAGATAGCAAACAAGATATTAAAATACCCGAACCAATCGGGAGACAGTTGAACACACCATATTCTAAAGAAAACACATGACATAGAAAATCAGGTTCTAGTATCACCTATTTTCCTTCAGATCCTCCAAACACTTCAATGCTATATTTATCGGCAAAAATGCATCGAATGGGCATATGAAGAAGCTGACTCCAATGACTTCTCCATAACAATTGATAACGGGTCCCCCAACAGCAGCCTGACAAAAACCCATGTCAATATGATGGTCAAAGATGCATGTGGTACAACTAACTGACTTGGTTGTACCATCATTACGCAGAACTAAATGCAAAAGCATGCGGTCTACACCCTATTCGAGTGACTCTGAGAATGTAAAAGGTACCTACCCAATTCACTGTGCACGTTGTCAACAAAAGCTCTTTGCAATGATGGCGAAAATGATCACAACTGAATCATACAGAACACGAAACATGCACAACTGCATAAGAAAGAAAACCCTAGAAAGCAATGCGGCAGTAAACATGTTTTTGTGTAGCGACTAATTATCCCAAAATAAAACACTCAAGTCAAACATTTAATAGCATGATACATAAAAAATTCTATGTTCAATAAAATACAATTTCAATTGATGCACACCTTAAAAACCCAGGAGCAGCCATAATCTCATGGGGTTCCTCACTGTAACGCGCTAATGCTATGAGAAGTTCACCAGGAAACAAATTATACCGAGTTGAACCTGTTTCTTCATCTCCATGCAACAGCAAATCAACATCAGCTAGCCCAGATGTGTTAGAATCTATTGCTAGACTATCATCAACACATCTAAATTTAGCAGTTGCAAGAAGTGCATCAGACTTGATGTTGATAGTTGCGATGTTGTAATGAAAATCATAAGTCAAAACTTTCCCCTGGTATAATTTACCGTTGGATAAATATACATCAATCTGCAATAACATAATCATTTTAAACTATGCAGTATTACATGTACCAAAAGAAAAGAACTTGGTTTTTTTATAAAAAAAACAATAGAGTTGACATAGTTAATGCAATACAAACTATTTGAACGTGGTTTGTGGTGGCAAAATATGTGATTGGTTTGGTTTTGAATGCCAAAATAAGGAATTCATTTGGTTTATGAACCAAAGTTAAATAAAATCCATATTAAATAATATGGATTTGACAAATGAGCTCTGGCTCAGTTGGTATTAGCCTTGTTTGTGTTGCACAAGGTCAAGAGTTTGATGTCCCGCATGTTTATTTTTTATCACAAAATGCATTAATTTTATGTTAAAAAGAATAACAATGTGTTACTTTTGAAACTAGAAGATCACAGAATTTGCCTTTTAAATTCTGCCATTAGTAATATAAAAATACAGTTATAATAATTTAAACTGAATTTGCGGATAATTTGTTACTGCATAATGGGGCAAATAGCTAACTAAGTTATCAGCTATACAAACATATATATAATAAACACATCACATGTAGGGATGGGCATAGACTCCGGCCCACCCGATCCCGGTCCGATCCGCGCACCGAACGGGGTGAGGATTCGCGGATTTTTTTCGGGTACGGACCGGGGAACGGGGACAATTTCATAAATAAATAAAAAAAGGGGAGCAGGCCGGGGCCGGGATAAAATGTCTCCCCGGCCTGTTTTCCCCCGAATATTACATAATTTATATAGTATATACTAAATTTCTAAATATATTAGAGTTATATAGAATATATTATAATAATTCATTCATAAATTTTCTTAAATATGTTTAAACAACATTTACATGTTAGGAATCGAACTGATACCACCATATATATAAATGTGCATGACAATAACGAACCCTCTCTACATATCAAAGATTTTTTCTTTAAGTAATATTATTTTTCTCTCAAAGTCCAATGCCTAATTGTCTATTGAGCTATTTAAACTTCCTAACACTAATCATGGAATGGAGCATTCAGATCTTCTTTATAATACTGAATGGTGCATGCAATCTATCTAGTCGATTAGGCCAGGTACATCCAGAATTGGCAATAGTAGTCCCTTGATCAGATAGAGACCTCTATACTTTTATGCTACCATTGCTTCTGGGAGCTGTTACACCTTTATTCAATAGACAAAACCAATAACAAGAGATTTGGCTTAACCTTGATAGACAAAACCAAAAACAAGCTTACATAATAAAGGTGACTACTGTCCTTATACACTGATTTAGAATTTCAACTCTGATTGGACTATAGAAGACGATTTCCGTATTTGATTATCTATAATTACTTACTACATGCTACATCTTAATTAGAAAAGAAAGAATGGACAAAAATAAAATAGTGCAGCGACACAACTAGAAAAGCAATAAGATTCTATAGACATGAGGGGAAGAAAAGACAAATTAAGCAGCATTGCTGACCTCGAGATTAGGAGGTATAGAAGATTGACCAGCAGGACCTTGCAGGAAAGTTGCAGAGGTTAAGATAGTAGCAACGAAACTTTCATCACAGGCCTCACACTCTATGATAGTCCCAGAGCCAATATATACAACTTTGTCACCTGGAAACAAGTAGAAAACTTTGACAAGGACAGTAACTGTTTTTCAATGGAATCACAAATAAAAGAAAAAAATGAAACGCCTAATTACGCAAGCCGGAGATAAGATTTGAACACTATATGTTGATACCTATTAACTTCTTAGCCTGCCTCAAATGATATAGAGGGGAGCAGATATCATGAAAATCTTTGTAGTATTTATAGGTAGGGGTGTGCATTGTGGTGAACTGAACCAAACTTGAACCGAATATATGGTTCGTGAACCAAACCAAAGCCACTTTCATCTAAAACTGGTTTATTTTATAAAACTGGTTCAATTTAGTTTAGAAATGGTTCAAAACTGGTTTATAATAAACACCAATTAATTTTTTGCTTCTCAATATTTGCAGTCCAATTTTCAATTTTTTTGAAAAATATGTTCCTGAATTTTCGAGGAAAAACAGTTCGATTTCAGATTAAAACAATTCCGGAGATTTTTTTCGAAAAAAAATTCCCGATTTTTTCCGGAAAATTGTTTTCGATCTTTTTTCGGGAAAATTTTTCCAATGTAAGCTGCTAAAATGATTGAAGAACACAATGCAATGCAATACAACAAATAGTAAAAGGAAAAGGGATACAATATATATATATATATATATACCAGTTCGACTTATAAGAGAGGCAACACTCAAAGAAGCTTCGAGAATAGCATTTTTGGTGCCGACGTCAAATTTATCAATATCATATACAGCAGACTTAAACCTTGAGAAACTTTGTGAGACGCGTACTATGGCTATTATTATTATTTTTATGCCGGAAAAAAGAAAAAAGAAAATTAGACAACCACATCATAAAAATAAACCATAATTATAAAAAAAAATTATAATGGAAGGGTAGTGTCTAACATCTGCTATGTCGTGGCGAAGCCATTCTCTAAAAGTCTTGCGCACCAACTGTTAGCCTTTTTCTTCTAAATTACTTACAACAAGAAATAATAAATAAGATAATTTTAAATATATATATATATAGAGAGAGAGAGAGAGAACACACACCACCTGACACCTTAAACCCAGCCGCCGCTTCTTTCCCGGTGTATCTGAAAACTGTAGATATAATAAGGCCTTGTTTGTTCCACTGAATTTATAGGTAGGTTACGAGTTCAGATCCGCTCTATTTCTTTATCCTCCATTTCCTCCAGTTTTGCTTCGGATGAATGACATGTGGCAATTAAAAAATTTAATGGATCAGATTAATCTGTGAAAGTCACAAAGAAACACTTAGTGAAGTACTGTAACAACATCAACGTGAAACTAACATCTCTCGCCGCCGTCTCTACTCCACCATCTCTTGCCACCGTCCTTTAAATCTCTGTCGACGTTGGTGTCTTTTTTCCTCGTTACCTCGCCGTCTCCAGCATTTCATTGACGTTTTTTTTTAAGATTTTTGCTGAAAAAAGATTTGGGAAATGTTGGTCAGATTTAGATTGAAGATGGTCTGATTTTACATGTAATTGAAAATTGGTGCTGACAAATTTGTTTCGTTCTACATTCCTCACCTTCAATAAAATCTTTATTATTTTTAGAGGGTTGCTGGGAAAAAATCTGGGTTTTTTAAACCACTTTAGCAAATCTTTGGGAACTCTTTTGCCAAGGGAAAATCTTGCAGATCCAAAAATTGTGAATTGAGATAAAGAAGATAATCAACCATTTAAATAATTTAGGATTTTTGTTGCAGAGCATTTATGGGAAAGATCTAGATTTTTGTTTCTACCACTTTGCTAGAATTTGGGAACTATTTTGCCAAAAGGATAAAAAAAATTGCAGATCCCAAATTGAAAGAAAGAGGACAGAACGTAGACACCGGTGGAGGAGCGTCGACGGCATAACGATGTGCTGTCACGGCGGTGCGGTGGCAGAATTTTGTTGAAATAGAGATGAGGTAGAAGACAGTACCAAAGAAGAAGAGGAAGAGTAACCATAGAAGCGTCGAAATGTGTTTCTCTCTCGGGATAATGCAGATGCAGTGTAGGTGCAAAAACAAACTGGACTGTTAATATTACTACTTGCCACGTGGCAAACATCCACTAAAGAAATGGAGGCAATGGAGAATAAGGGTAATGGAGTAGATCTCAACTCGTAGGTTACGTAGGTAACTTTAAATTCCTCGGAACCAAGTTACCATCTTAATTTTGTTTAATTTAACTTCAAAGAAATTTTTTGTTTGAAAACCTTTTGTTCAATAACAATTTTGATTTACTTATACAAATTAATAAATAAATTTAGGTACATTATTGTATGTAGTATTAAATATAAACAATTATTATGATTTCTTATACATATATTCTTTTTCTTTTTTTGAGAGATCTTATACATAAATTCAAAGAAATTATCAAAAATATTTAAATTTTAATCTTTTTCTTCAAAAATACAAGTGTTATAAAAATCGGACCGGACCAGGCGATCGGACCAGTTGAACCGGAATCTGAGGGTATGGCGGTCTGGTCTGACTGTTGGACCGGGTAAGCAATCGAACCGGTGAAAACCGGAAAAAACCGTGAACCGGCGGTTTTGTAAACCGGCGAGTTGATTGTTTTCCTTATTTTTGTCACGAGACTTAATAGAAACAACGTCAATTTGTGTTTTTTATTTTATTTAATAGAAAGCGAACGAGACGAGAGTGAGATTGAGTGAAGAAGCAGAGAAGATGCAAGGAAACAATAACAGAGACACAATGACTCTAATTAAAAGTTGCTCTGCAAAATCTTAAAGGTTTACCATAACACACTTGATACTTTGTTCTTTTCAATAAACTGTGCAAAAAAAGAAAAACATAGAGAATGAACTTAGAATAGCCTACAATAAAATCATAGAAAAAGCAAAAAAATAAAAGTATAGATACAAGATGATTGTGCGGCGGCTATGCATATCTGATTTAGGGTTATGCTCTATTATCTTATGGTTATGGGTTAATGTTTGTTGGAAAATTGGGCTTACTGAAATGATGCTTTAATGGGCTAATTGATTACTTTGTTAAAGTGGGTTTTTTTTTTTACTAAAAAGTCATATTATTTGTATGGACTAAAATTAGCATATATTTATATTTATTAATCACTTGAAACAATTATACCAAAAAAAAGTTAATTAATCATATTCAATGTACCAAAAAAAAGTTTGTGAAAAATTTATAGTGAAATTCTTCTAGCAACTAAATTATTTGACAAAAAAAGTTTATTAACCGTATAATTTTGTTATAGACACCAGTTTAGTTATGTGGTTCGACCAGTGACTCGACGGTTCAACCAATGACCCAACACCCTTATCAGTTTGATGACCGGTCTGATTTTTAAAACAATGATTCTAAGTTGCGGAGTTACATATTTGGGTTGCAAACTAGGTTGGACCATATTTTTGAAAAAACATTCTGCAACTTGATTATTTTTGAACAAAAACAAAAAGAAAAGTGACATATAAGGAGAGGGAGTTATTAAGTCCCTCACCGGTGGGTGAGCAATGTAGTCGGGGTCAGTTTCTACTTAGGATCACATATATTCATTTATATGCATAGAAATACGAAATATGATACATAAACAAAAGTTAATTGATATTTCATATTATCATTCCAAATGTTCATAACAGAACAGAGTCGCAAAACATAACAGTCACAAAAACATAACAGACCAAACAAAGAGTTGAAGATTGAGTGAAATCAAAGACAGAACAATGGACAAACAAAAACAGAGAGTTGAAGATTTAAGGGGAAAAAAAAGTAAAAATGAAGGTGAAGGTTGAAGGTGAAAAACCGCGTCGGAATAGCAAAACAACGACACCGGCAACGTCGCCGACGCCGGAAAGTAACATACCTTGGTGTTTCGGTGAAGGAAGTGAGAGTGCGATGGTGAAAATCGAAACCGATCTGAAGATAAGGTGAAAGTACGAAGTAAGTGAGAGAGTACGCGTATTTGTTTTTTAGGGTTAAAAGAAATTCCGGGTTATGAAATAATCCGACCCGGTTCAAAAGCTCAATCCGTTTGTCTTCAAAACCAGCCTAGATAAGGAGTTGGGATGCAAGACAGAAACTCTTATGGGACGGCTTATGTGAGCATGGACTTCCCCATGAGGAGGCTGATATAACATTGGTTGATTGGCTAGGATATACATGGAAGTGCAACTTAGCTTTTGAAGATCATCCTAAAAAAACTGTCCAAATCACTGGACAATGGCTTAGCATATGTAGGAGGGAATGTTTGTAAAATTTGGCGTCACAGGCGAATCAAATAATATGATGCTCTATTTCAAGGTCTCTCCTTTTATAGGTGTGGGTACAACTCTAATCGAATCTCAGGTGGCTATGGAATACAAAGCATTCTATCAAACTGAGAATTGCTTTCTCTTATAAGCACCACCAAGTTTATCTTCATTTATATACTATATAGTATGGTTATTTTGTATGAACTTTAACCTTATCTTCATTAGTATGAACTAGGTTGATGTATGGACTATTTCTATGTGCTTTCCACTTTTGTGTTACTCCTATTATCCTAATATAACTCTAATCAATACTAATTACATTTAATTATTGTTGTTTTGTATGATATTCCTTGATAAAAATCAATAACCATGATTGGCAAACATATAGCATTTTGTCATCCGACTAATATATTCAAAAGACAAAAAAAAAATTGTGCCAGTTATTTGAACATTTTTATTTATGAATGTTAATTTTTATTTTATAATTCTGTATTTAAAATATTAATTCTTTTAGTCAAATTTTGTAAAACATTAGCTACAAACTTATTAAATCTAGTCACATGCATGCAATAGATATCATTAGCAAAATTTGAAACCATGGTTCATTTTTCCTTTGATTCTCACAATTCACATGAGCTAATATTGTGTTACAATGAGAAGCCAAACAAATGATTAAAAAGTCCAAAACAGCATAAAGTTAAATGGGTTTTCTCAAGCAGCAAGAATATTATTTATTGTACTGTCAACTCCTCCAAAATGGGAAGGGAACTGTCTACTCGTTTTCATCCCTCCAACTTCCAAGATACTCTGTCAAATGGGTAATACTGCAGCAACAAAACAATACAAGTAAATAAACACATAAGAAAGCGGCAGCTTGTCATAGTAAGTCATTGTATAATTATGGAACTATAACAACTCACCGTTCAGGAGTGCATGTGAGCTTAGTTTCTTTTTCGTTTCTTCTTTTCTCTAGTTTTAGATGTTTCACTCTGCTGAAGATTGATCATGAAAGGAATTAAATTAGAACGCTTGAAACAAAATTTAATTTGTGGGAAATAAACTTCTACAGTTCATATAAATTTATATATATAACCAGTGTTTAGAAATAAAATAATGACTAACCGCATCAATATCCTCTAGCTTTCTTTTCCTCTCCCTCTTCCTCTCCTCCTCCTTCTCCTCCTGCACCTCCACCACCTTCTTTTTCTTCTTCTCCTTCCCCTCCTGCACCTCCACCGCCACCTCCATTTCCTCCACCAACTTCTTCTTCTTCTTCTTCTTCTTCTTCTTCTTCTTCTTCTTCTTCTCCTCCACCGCCACCTCCATTTCCTCCAACAACTTCTTCTTCTTCTTCTTCTTCTTCTTCTTCTCCTCCACCTTCTCCTCCTCTTCCACCTTCTTCTTCTTCTTCTTCTTCTCCACCACCTCCTTCGCCTCTTCCTCGTCATCCTAACAATTCAATTTTCAAATGTTTAAATAGTTTTACTTTGAACATGTTACTAAACTCAAGCATAAAAATAAGTCCATTAACAACACATAAACTCTTGTAACATGACAGGATTTACAACCAAGAGCTTATGCAGTTTTTTTTAGACAAAAAATAATAATCTTATGTAATGAACTACGCTATGTATCTTTATAACATTAAAGTAAAAGTTAGCACAACATTTAATGTGAACACACTATTGATTTTTATGAAGTAGTTTAGCACAAATGTTCATCGAGATGTATTATAAATTTTCATAGTAGTAAAGCTTATCATCCCTGCAACATCACCATAGCAAGCGAGAGCAGGGGATAGAAAGAACAAACCTGAATGTAAGGTTGACAGAATGACTTCAAGTGTTCCCTATGGATCAAGAGATCCATCCTAGAATATCCAACGCTATAAATCCCAACAATATGACATCTCGAGTCGAAGACAGGCGCACCCGAATAACCAGGTATTCCATGCAACCCATGCGCTTGAACAAATATTGTTTCATCATCAATGTAGCTGATATCCTCGGCACGAACAATGTCTTTGCGTGGCCTCCTCTCAAAAGCAATAACGCCATGCGTGTAAGACCAAATATCACCTTCATAAGAAACAACGTTATCCACGCCTTGTCCAATGCGGACCTCTGGAGCAACTCTAGCATACTCAAACTCAAACGCAGTACTGCCAATTTTTAGCAGAGCTAAATCCAATTTTGCTTCAAATTTAAGAATTTTTGCCTTAAATTTTTTAGTACCTTCCCCAGTAGGGTTGCATGTAACAATTACTGAATCACCTTCTTCACCGTTTTCCATAAAAAGATGGTATGCAGTCAAAATCAAACCATCGCTACTTATGAATACTCCATGACCAACGCCATATTTTCCTTCGCCCTCATGTATTATGACAGTCTTTTTTTGCATATGCTTTAGTTTTTCTGAAGTTACTTCCATTTAAACCTACAAATATAATAAACATGATTCAAAAGATATGCAACATCAGATAGTGACACCCCTGCTGATAGGTATGTGTATGAATATATTGAATGAAACAGTAATTTAGAATTAAGATGATAGAAAAGATGAAATATGATTATTGATGGTGAAAGCAATACTAGCATAACAGAATAGAAAGAGAAAAAGATTGATAGTAAACAGCTATCAACCCCCAAAGAGCGCTACTGCTCCCCAAGTCACAGACACGTGACTCCACTAAGAAAATAACAAATTCTTAGATGATTCTATTCTTTCCTTCCCTATCCTTAATATAGTTGGTGAAACCCATGCACCTCATGCATTTCCTGATACCTCATCATTCTTAGCCTTTCCTTTCCTTCTAGAATATACTCTCCACACCTTTGGTTTGGGCCCATAATAATCAAGGCCCACTTCCTCCTCTTCATTCCTATCAACACCCTCCTCCATAACAACAACCTTGTCCTCAAGGTTGAACTCCGGAAATTGGCCTTTTAAGAAAGCATCATCTTCCCAAGTAACTTCATCAATGGACTTGTTCTTCCATTGCACCAGACTTTGAGAAATTGTCTTGCCTTCATGAACAGTCACCCTTGACCCCACAATCTTATCAGGGTACACATCTGTTTTAGCATCAATCTCTAATTCTTTTGGGAGTTCCCCTTGAACCTGGTAATTACCAATAGCTTTCTTTAACAGAGAAACATGAAACACCGGGTGAATTTTTGATTGAGGAGGTAAAGCTAATTTATAGGCTGTTTCTCCATACTTCTCAATGATCTGGAAAGGTCCATAGTACCTAGCAGCAAGTTTCTGATGGATTCTCTTGATAACAGACTATTGTCTATGAGGTCTCAAAAACTACATGCCTCCTCTTCTTGTCAGTTTGGTTCTTCATTTGCTGTTGAGCTCTAAGTAAATGATGTTTCAATTGGTTTAGAGCCTCATCCCTTTCACTAAGTTCAAGTGCCACAGCTGCTACCTTAGTTTCATTGCTCAAGAATTTCATCACACTAGGAGGAGATCTCCCATAGACTACTTCAAAAGGAGTTCTTCCAATAGAAATGTGAAAAGATGTATTGTACCAGAATTCAGCCCATGGGACCCAATGAGACCATAACTTAGGTTGTTCTGAAGCAAAACACCTCAAATAGCTTTCCAGACATCTGTTAACAACTTCAGTTTGCCCATCAGTTTCTGGGTGATAGGCACTACTCATTTTAAGATTGGTACCCTGTAGTTTAAAGAGTTCCATCCAAAAATGACTCATGAAAATAGGATCCCTGTCACTAATAATAGTAGAAGGAACTCCATGTAGCCTTATCACTTCCTTTACAAACACCTCAGCAATTGTTTTAGCATTGTAAGGATGCTTCAACACTATAAAATGAGCATACTTGGACAATCTGTCCACCACAACCAACACAGCTTCATACCCCTTGGATTTGGGCAAACCAGTAACGAAATCAATAGATAAGTCTTCCCATATAGCATTAGGAATGGGCAAAGGCTGTAATAGACCCCCAGGAGTAGTAGCTGAATACTTTTGTCTCTGGCAAACGTCACAGGATTGTACAAAGTCTCTCACAGTTTTCTGCATTCCAACCCAATAAAGGTTATCAGCAAGTCTCCTATATGTCCTTAAGAACCCAGAATGACCACCCATAGGGGTACAATGAAATTCCTTGAGTAATAAAGGAATAGATGGAGAATTGGCAGCAATGACCAATCTCCCTTTGTAAAACAAAACCCCCTGTTGCACAGAAAAACCAGGTCTAGATTCAGGGTTTATTTGTACTTCTGTCATTATCTTCTGAATGCTGGCATCCTGTGACACCTCCATCAATAGTTTCTTCCCTTCTAACCATTGAGGAGAAGACACCATTACATTCATTTCTTCATGACATCTGGAAAGAGCATCAGCAGCTTTGTTGTCAGGTCCAGGTTTATATTTAACTTCAAATTGGTAACCCAACAATTTGGCTAACCAACACTGCTGGTCTGGAGAATAAACCTTCTGCTGTAGGAAGTGTTTCAAACTTTTGTGATCAGTGTAAACCACAAATTGTCTTCCTAAAAGATAATGCCTCCAGTGTTGAATAGCTAACACTAGGGCCATTAGCTCTTTCTCATAAACGGATTTGGCAAGATTACTTGCAGATAAAGCTTTACTGAAAAAAGCAATAGGGTGTTTATGCTGCATCAATACTGCCCCCAGTCCTCTCCCTGACGCATCACACTCAATTTCGAATTGTTCAGCAAAATTAGGTAATGTCAGGACAGGAGAAGTAGTCATAACCACCTTCAGTTTTTTAAAGGCCTCTGTAGCTTCCTTATTCCACACAAAATTATCCTTCTTTGTAAGTTCAGTTAGAGGCTTAGTAATTTTGCCATAGTCCCTAACAAACTTTCGGTAATAACCAGTCAATCCCAAAAATCCTCTTACCCCCTTAACATTCTTTGGAACAGGCCATTCCCTAATACACTGTATCTTTGCAGGATCAACAGACACACCCTGGCCAGAAATAATATGACCCAAGTAATCCACAGACACACAACCAAATTTGCATTTTGATTGATTGGCAGAGAAACAATTTGATAACAGTACAGATAAGACTTGCTTGAGATGATTTTGGTGGGTTACTAGATCTTTACTGTATATTAAAATGTCGTCAAAGAAAACTAGCACAAATTTTCTTAAAAAGGGTCTAAACAGATCATTCATTGTAGATTGAAAAGTAGCTGGAGCATTCATCAATCCGAAAGGCATTACTAAGTATTCATAATGCCCATTGTGGGTTCTAAACGCAGTTTTATGAATGTCTTCCTCATGAACCCTAATCTGATGGTAACCTGACTTAAGGTCTATTTTAGAGAAAATTGTAGCCCCAAACAGTTCATCTAATAATTCATCTACAATGGGAATGGGATACTTATCTGGTACAGTTGCCTTGTTCAATGCTCTGTAGTCAATGCACATCCTCCAACTGTTATCCTTCTTTTTAACCAAGATCACTGGGCTTGAAAAAGCACTCATACTTGGCCTTATAACCCCTGCTTGAAGAAGCTCTTGTACTTGTCTCTCAATTTCTTCCTTCTGGTGATGAGGATACCTATAGGGTCGTACACTCACAGGACCATGCTCTGGTAGTAGTTTAATGCGATGAACTTGTGCTCTTTCTGGAGGAAGCTTGATGGTGTCCTGAAACACCTCAGAATACTGTTGTAATATCCCCTTTATTTCAGGTTTCATACTTCCATCAGTACTCTTCTGTTCAAATTGGGACAACCACCACTCATTCCCTGCTCCTTCTTGCCTGCCCTCTAGGAACGAATTCAAAGAACAATGTTTGTCTTTGTTTCTTCCCTGACCTTGCAGTACTACTGGCCTTCCCTCATGCCAAAATTGCATAGTTAGAGCTTTCCAATCCATCATCACTTGACCCAATGTACACAGCCAAGATACTCCAAGAATAACATCTAAACTTCCAAGTTCCAACACCAACGCATCTACCACTATCTCCTCAGATCCCATGTTAACCTTGACTCCTTTACACATCCCTTGTGATAGTATAGTATGACCATCACCTAATTTGATCCTTTTGGCAGCCATGTCAGTGATAGGTAAACCCAAAGCAGTAGTGAGTTTTGAAGAAATAAAGTTATGGCTAGCTCCACTATCCACTAACACCATTACTCCAATGTTCTGCAATTTTCCTTCAATCTTCATCGTGTTATACTCCCCCATACTCCCTAGTACTCCTACAACCTTGCACTCAGCTTCCACTTCTTCTCCTTCTTCCTCTTCTCCCAATTCTTGTGTTTCCAGAGCAACAATTTCCCCATCTTCGTTCACTTCTTCTCCTTCACCCAGAATCAACACCCTTAATGACTTCTCAGGGCATTTGTGAAGTGTCGGGTGAAATTTACCACCACACTTGAAACACAATCCTTTCATCCTCCTTTCTGCCATTTCGCTATTTGAAAGATTGATACCGTGCCATTTTTCCGAGGAGGAAGAACGACGATCATTATCCTTTCGTCCTGTTGTCAATAGGGATGAATTCGCATTAGGGCTTGACCCATGTGAACCCGTTCTGTGACTTGGGCCAGATCCAATGGAATTAACAAATCGGGTCAAATCTTTGGAATTTGGGTTGTACCCGCTCCGAGATTTAAATGAAGGCCCAGCCCATTCATTTCGTCCCGAACGGTCTCCATTCCCCTTTCTTCCATACGATCGTACCCCATCATCATCTTCTTCGTTCAACTCGCCCTCCACATCCTTCGCGATTCGCATCATCTGCATCCGTGTCACAGGATTCAGAGTACGAACACGCCTTCTGATGTGAGGCTTCAACCCACTCATAAAGTAACCCAGATATTGCGCTTCGGGTAGTCGTCCTACTTGAGACGATAGCAACTCGAAGGATTCAACGTACTCCTCCACACTACCGTTTTGACGAAGCGTTGAAAGTTCTTCGAAAGGGTTTTCCAGTCTTCGACCGCCATAGCGAGCAATCAGAGCTTTCTTCAACTTTTCCCAGGACAAATCATCCTCTGTTTCCTTGAGTAAGTTGAACCAATGAATAGTGGATCCTTCCATGCTCAGACGAGCTAGTTTCACGCGCATCTCATCCGCCGTGTTTTGAACGTCGAAATAGATCTTAGCTCGAGTGATCCATGCGACTGGGTCATCACCTTCAAACACCGGTAGCTTCACCTTCTTACCGGCAAGACGGGACTCTGCTTGTGCCGATCCCCCTGAGGATTCCTCACTGGTGAGATCTACAGCCTGCTTTCCTGTCTGTTTGTTCGACTCAGCTAAGGAGTGAACCTTGTCAATCAATGATTTCAACATCTATTTGACGTCTTCCATTTGATCTTCCAAAAACCCAATACGTTTCTCCACTGGTTCCTGTGTCTCGGATCCGGTAGGTCGGACCATTTTGATAGGTATGTGTATGAATGTATTGAATGAAACAGTAATTTAGAATTAAGATGATAGAAAAGATGAAATATGATTATTGATGGTGAAAGCAATACTAGCATAACAGAATAGAAAGAGAAAAAGATTGATAGTAAACAGCTATCAACCCCCAAAGAGCGCTACTGCTCCCCAAGTCACAGACACGTGACTCCACTAAGAAAATAACAAATTCTTAGATGATTCTATTCTTTCCTTCCCTATCCTTAATATAGTTGGTGAAACCCATGCACCTCATGCATTTCCTGACACCTCATCATTCTTAGCCTTTCCTTTCCTTCTAGAATATACTCTCCACACCTTTGGTTTGGGCCCATAATAATCAAGGCCCACTTCCTCCTCTTCATTCCTATCACCTGCCATGTGTTTAGTGAAGTTTTAGGTACTCGTGCTCCCTAATATATTGCCACTGGTAAGTTCTCTTATTATACTCCTCATCTTTTTGTTTATCAACTGAAGTTTTACATAAGTGTTTTTAGATCTATGATCAACCCATGACCTCGTCCACTGTGGGTTCTCTACCCAACTCTACAGCCTTTCATAAAAAATAAAACAAGACTAACTTTACCTTTGTGCCAAATATTTCTTATATAGGAAGAAAACTTGCTTTATTCTATTAACCATTATTTTATTAAGAACAGGCAGATCCAAAGGAAAAATTGAGAAAGGCAGTAACATATACATTCCATACATACAAACTCAAAAGCACCTAAGTCTTGTATCCTGCCTTCATCTCATAAAATACTTGAGAGGGTATACCATAAAATAAGCATAGAACTGTAGTAGAATTAACCATCTATCAATTTGCAGCCTTTTGAATTCAATTTGATGCATTTAAAAAGAAATAGTACATGAAAAACAATATAAAAAAACAACATAGAGACCACATGAAAACCAAATATGTGTTACTTACATGAGAGAATCCCTATTAAATATGCCCAATATACATCAGAAACTCCCTGCACAAACCATCAACAAAACTCCCAACACAAAACACACAAAAGCTCATAAGCAATATTAGTGTCCACTGAACCACAACTCACCAAACATAATCCAAACTGCTCCAACTATCTAATTAACTACACAGGCTATATTGCAAACCATACAATGCAGACCCAATAAAGCTCAAAAAAGATCTAATCACAACGCTAACAAGAACAATATCTAAAACACCTCAACAACACAATAGCAAGACTAAAATTATAATTCATAGATTATCGTTGATCACATTAATCCGCATGAAAAAATATTAAAGACTAAAAGTATAATTCACCCTTTGGACAATGCAGTATAAATTGAAATTGATTAAACTCACCAGACAGAAAGAACTGAGGTTTCAAGTTGAGGATTAGGTAAAATCCCAGCAATTAATATAAGCAGCTCAAAGGACCACCATTCAAAACTAGAAATTATAATATAAAAAATTGAAATTAGTAGAAGAAAATTTAAAAGAAATGAAGCAACATTATTTTATGAAGAGATATTATTATATTTATTTACCAAAAATCAATCTTGGTTATTTGACCGAAAATCTTGCATAAATCAATCTCAAATCCTGAGAAATCCTGCATAAACCAGACCAAAAATCCTGCATAAGTTGGTGCCAAAAAGCTTCCATAAATAGTCTAAAATCCCCAAATATCATGCATAGATTAATCTCAAATCCCCAGAAATCTTGTACAAACCAGTCCCAAAATCCTACATATGTCAGTCCCAAAAATCTTACATAAAACAGTCTAAAATCCCAAAGTATCTTGCATAAACCAGTCCCAAAATTTGAAGCAAATCTTACATAAAATAGTCTCAACTTAACATGCAGCAACCTTATTAAAATTTTCAAATTGCAAGTGAAAATTCATTTAAAACTATTTAGAGTCTAATAAGGAACATATACAAAGAGGAACAACACCATAGTGACGGGAAGTATAAACAATCATTGTTGCATTAAGTTACCTATATTAGTTGTAGTTGAGCGAGGTTTGTGTGAAATCTTCTATTATTTCTTCATCTGTTGGTAATGAAACAGAAGTGTATTCTACATAACATATTTAGAAGTGGGATTAGAATCTCAAAATAAAAAAGTTTATAAAATGTTACACAACATAATATGTTTGTATAGGTTGAGCTTCAAACTCGTTCGGTAATTTGTCTGGGTCGTAGAACCTGAAAAGTAGCTATATAAACAGAACACAACTGAATGTCTCAGTTTCTATTTTTACGAGTTTTAGAAAGGGGAAAGAGCAAAGGCTGATTTTGAACCCTAATTTCGTTACAATCTCTCCATAAACAAGTAAGTTTTATGTGTTTTTTATCATTCAATCTCTTCATCAATTCAATTATATGTACTTTTGACTGGTTTTTTATTTTTCCATTATATGTATGTTGATGGTTATGACTGGGTTTTGTTGCTTATTGTGTCTTTGAGGAATGATGAATAACTGGGGACATAGGTCCTCTATTACAAAATAGTTTGCATATAGGATGAACTTTTTGCTGGTTAATGCATGACTTCTATTTTGAGCATAGGTGGATAAAGTTAGATTACTTCATCTTTTATGAATAATACTATTCTGTCAAGTTTTTTTTTTCTGAATGGGTTCCAGGTCTGATTTATCACTAACTGAGTTTGAAGGGAGAGTGAACATGAAACTACTGATTATTTGTTTTGTTTAGAGATGGAAGAAAATGTTGGAAGACAAAGGCTTGGTAGGCAGAGTCGAGCCCATTCTTCTGCTCGTAGAGAGGTTGCTTCCAATGCTCCTCCAAAAAGAGGTTGTGGTAAGCAAGCAACACTTCCGACCGAAGGGCCACTTGATCGAAAAGCGGGGAGTACCCGGACAAATTACCGAGCGGGTTATGAAACCCAGACTTTTTAAATGTTTAAAAAGTTCTGTTCGTAGTACCCGACGTCAACATAATAGGAACAAAATGGAAAATTAGGGGGGGTCAAAAAGATATAACAGGGGTAGGAAGAGAAATTTTCCACTACCTGTCCATCTTGTTCAATTTTTACTTTCGAAATCTTGTCAATCGGCCCGTTTGAATTCTCACTTTTCCTTTTATACCTTCTCAAAATTTTGAATTTAGATTTCATATTTACATCTCTCTTAGTACCATGGTTTAAAGCCTTTTCAATATAAAAACAATAGTAGTTAAGTAAATAATGGTAGAATATTTTGATATTTACAAAAATGCCATCCAAATTTTGTATTGAAAATCCATTTAACAAGGGCCAGTTTTCTCATGAAGTACTACCTCCTTTATTTCTATCTACATATCTTTTTTAGTAAAACCCATCAAACCAAATTTTAACAGTTATTTTAAAAGTTGACTGTCAAAAAAAAAAAAACAGTTATTTTAAAAGTAAATACAAATATTTTGATATTTGCAAAATTTGTATATATATATATATATATATTGCAGTTTCATATTAAAACAAAAAACTAAAGTGTTTTTTATTGCAGTTTCATATTTATAACAATTCATCTTAAAAAGAGTGTCTCGACTAAACTCGTTTATTAGACAGCTCAAACTTGTTCAACTCAATTCGAACATTACAGTCTTATTAAATAGGCATGGGCATTGGGCAACATGCAATGAGAGCTCTTTGAAGTCAAAAGTTACAGATGCAGAAATTCTTTTAATAATAAGTGAATCTAAATAAATCAAGACACATAATAATTAACTTACCCTTCAGACTTCTTTTAGAACACCCGTGGTAACCCAACATAATCAGGTAACAGTTTCGAGATAAAAATTATCAAAAACTGTGTTTGGATTTTGATAGTAGGTTAACATATTGATATGCCACAAAGGGCAACATGAAATACAATCATAACTCAACGTAGCGGATCTACAAAATTAAAGATTTTGTAGCAAAAGATGACAACACTGTTTCTAAACTGTCAAGGTTCAGATTTAACATAGATAACATGTACCTAATTTAAGTTAAAGATATTGCTCATTAAATAGTAGCATTTTAAATTACAGAACCTATGAGAAGAATTAGCTTGTTGAGGAGCCAACATATCGCATGTATTAGCAAGGCAGGTTGGTCCTGAATTCCTTTGGTACAGGCCATCTGGACAGAAAACAAGGGTACATATCAGTAGTTGGTTCACTGCTATTCAATACAATAACATAGCCAGCCTGAAATTTTATACTAAACTTTAGCATATGTACACGACAGGCACACAAAAACAAGAACACGCAAAGCTATAACATTCAAATTTACAAAGAAAGCTAGAGAGCATAGTAAGATAAAATCTTTGAGGAATTAATAAGCTCTGCCACAGAGAGCATAGTAGACAATCCTACGGGCATATCCCTTTGCTATCATATATTATGCAAACCACATATACCGCACAAAACAAACAATTACCGGTTCAATTTTCCAGCACTCTGAGGAAGTACAGTGAGTTTTAAAGGTGTAATGCTACCGGCTCTCTTAACAATCACTTCTCTGGGCTCCTTGGCCTTGTCCAATAGTACACTAGTAAACTGTGCCACCGCCAGAATGGAAGGGAAAAGTCAAACAAACAATGTCACTACAATGGTGTAAATATATTACGACACTATTACGGAAGCCAAAGCTTCCATTCAAGCTTTTGCTTAAAACAATCATAATCAATCATGCAAGACCAATTTTAATAGAACAGTTATAATTCCTTTAGTTTGAATAGACATGATGAAAGGAAAGGTAGCGGCAGAGGAAGTGAGGGGATTGAAGAGCAAGCTTTCTTTCCTTTCAATTATCTTCCCTTTCATTTCCCACTTATCCAAATAAGGGAAAAACAAACCCCTCCCTTTTCCTCCAAATTCTCCTTTACATATATTTGTTCTAAAGATAGTATAAATCATTTGATCATAGTAGTGAAACGTGAATAACAACACCTCCAAGGGACTTCCAACATGTTTTCCATCAATCTGAATTATCAAATCTTCGGTGCATATTCCGGCATCAGAAGCAGGAGATCTCAGTTCCACCTGGCAATACACAGCACTGATATGTTCAAGAAGAAGATAAAGTAGGAAACCGTAATCTATAATACAACTTGAGCACACTTCCAATCAGTGATTTATATAATTAAAAGCAAAGGATGCGTATGAACCAAAGAAAATCGCATATTACCTACTAGGTAATACTAAGACTTATTAAAAGAAACATATATCGGAATGGTGGAACTAGGGAGTAATGACTAGGTGATAACAGTAACACGCTCACCTTTCTTGTAGGCTATACTACTTGAGCTCAAGTTTGGTCTAGGCTCAGCTTGAACCGTGTGCATAAGCAAGGACGAAAATAAACAAGTCCAATAATCTTTTTTAGATACCCAGGTATATTTATAGCCAAATATACTAAACATGTTAATACGGGTTTGATTGCCCTAACATAATTGAGTACATGATGCCCAAAAATCACGTTGTACAATAAAATTTGCAGCATTAATGACAAATCATCTAGCAAGGACATAGCAATGACCCTGTGCAAGCTCCTTGTGTGCTGTGTAAGCTTGTGCAGCAGTTGCGAAAGCTCTTTTTGCCCTAGTTTTCCATTTTGTCTATAAATACGAGCATTTTCAATCATTTTTACCCCATTTTCACATACAACTCTCTTGCTCTAAAACCCTAACTTTTATATTACTACTTTCCTCCAAACAACTCTCTATGATAATCACCATTTTCCAATACGAGTTCTAAATCATTCTAAGGTTCAATGCTCTACCATAAGACATCTTCTGAGGGCCAAATTCTCCATCTATGTCATAAACAAAGCATATGTGTCTCGTTTGTTTTTGCCCTCATTTTAATTGTTAACTACTGTTGCTAACTGTTTTTGGCAAGATGTGATCTCTATTTTATTAGTGTTTTTTTTTTGTTTTTAATTGCATAGATTCAAATTGTGATCAAGTTTGTGTAAATTCTCGTGCTTTACCCGTGTAAGATGATATTTTAAAGCAAGTCAGCACCATTATGTAGACCTTCTATGCTAATAAAGAGATTTCAGAATGTATCCCTATGTTCGGGTGTTGATGAATTATATGTTGATTTTGGACAAATTTGGTCCTTGGTCCAAGTACCTTTACCTCCTACCCTCATATGTGGTTTAAGATAAATGGAGTTATTTCATCATGAGAACTAAGCCTTCACTGGTCCCTTTGTTTTCTCCAATAGTAGAGTCTAACGGGGCTTATTATAAGTCTCCTTTTAAAGACTTGTTGGCGACACCCTAGAGTGTATTAAAGCACACTCTCAACTTGTGCATGCATAATCCATATATCTACAGTATTCAGAATAGTACTATTATAAAAATTACTATGAAGTTTTAGATTTATTTTCACTTAAGGGTGATAGTAGATGAGCCACTTAAAGGTCTTTTCCACCAAATTTTCCATAAAGCATAAATAATTAAAAGTTAGATTCCACAAAAAGTGTCGACGGATGTCAAACCATTATTAAAATTCTCGTCTTTAAGCACCTTATCTCTTCAGCCATTGAAGACAGCAAAACCATCGTGGGTTTCCCTTAGCATGATAATCCGTAATGTTTTAAACTTCAAATATGAGCAAAGGATGATTGAATTTCAAAACTACAATTTTTTAGTGCAAATCGTGCAACCTTTAGGCTACACTGAATGTGATTTATCTCCCCTACTCCCACCATCTCAGACCCACAAAGTCAGGATTTGATAGGTACTATTCAAGTGTGCAATGGAAGATCAAGTTTGCGTTAGTCACATGTCGAGAATAATACTAAAAAATATTTCTGTGTCCAAACCATACAGACCCATAGAAGAATAGGGGTCACTCCATGTTTTCGTTTCCTAACCAGGGAAAAAACAAAAACAAAAAATCAGTTTCCACAGCTCCCACTTGTTCTCTGGGTGTATCTTTTTACCGAAATTGACTTATCTGAAGTTATTTCTAACTTACTAAATTTACTAACTTATTGTAGTTGTATATTGAACATATGTAGCACTTATTTAAACTTGATGGAACTTCTATGAACTTATTTTACCAAAAGTAAATTTCTTTTCAATGAAAAGAACAGTTTCTTAGCTTTAACAGACTAGAGTCCTTTCTAGGTCACCAAACCCATTGTACTTGTGAGCTAAATTTCCCTTATCTGCACGTGTTGGAATTTTTAAGCCCTCATCTGAATTTAAACATTACTCATCTGCCTTAATTTGTACTTGATTTTCCTACAAACTTAACAACTGAAAACAGGAAGGCATACTTCTAAAACTTCTACTCTATTTTGTAGAAAATGTACATAAAAAACAGTCGGAGAAATTAGACGCAAAAGAAAATTGAAGTACATATTATATATGCAAAAAGATTATTGTAGCTTATTTTTAATATAGAACCATGAGGGTATTTTGATACTATTAAAAATATGGTCCTAAAATCTTCTAGTAGCTTGAGAATTTAGGACACCGAGAGAAGCAACACTAAATGAGTAAAGATCTTTATAAATGGCAATAGTTCTACAACTTTAAAGGTCGATAATTGCAGGTTCATGGTGCACTCATTTAAGCAATTTAGCCACTACTTTGGTTAAACTAGTTTTGAAATTATAAATGGAGATGAGGGAACACTAACCTTTCTAACTAAAACACCACTTATGGTATCAGGAGAGCTATGGATTAACTTTTCCAACTCACCAAGCTCAATTATGTCCAAGTCAGATAGCTCAAGTCCAATCCATGGTCGAGGGACTTCCCTGCACAACCCAAAAAAAAACAATGTGCAAGTAATGATCAATAAGAAAACGCATTATTCAAGTATGAATATTTAAAGAATAAAAAAACAAGAGCAGATACGTTACTGCCACAACCTGCATGAAACAAGAGCAATTAAGTTAAACCAAAAACCTCAACATTCCACAAGCAAAAATCTAAAATACAATAGTCATAACTCAACAGACCACAACGGCTCATTGCTTCCTTTTTAGGAAGGACAACCTTTAGCTGAGCCGCTGAGGATTTTATACATCAATATTGATAGTGAGAAGCATTCTTCTTAACCTCTAAGAAACAAATATCCGCAAAATAGCCTCAGGCATGGGAAGTCCGATTTCATTTCACTTGCTTGAATATAAACATACTAACACGGACAAAACATCTCGTCATCTCGACAAAGGTAGTTTTCGCATCGCAGATGAGTAGATGACATAACATCACACTTTACAAAATATTAGATAGTGGGAGAGGCAATTGAATCATGTTTTCTGTATTTCATACACAAAAACTACGAACCATTACTTGGTAGAATTTTGTCTGAAATTGCAACAACGTCATTAGTTTACAGGAGATGTTATCAGGTGCAGTACAAGTATAATACCAATATATAATATGTTAGAAGGAGAAAACATCTTCATACTTAATCCTGAAAACAAAATCCGATCGTTACAAGTTTGCACCTAAAATATACCTATAATTTAGCAAGTGCTCCAAGCATTTTAAGGCAATATTGATGGGTAAAAAAGGAGTACGAGCCACGCTGTAAAAGTTCAGTCCAATGACGCATCCACTGTAATTAATAAGTGGTCCTCCAATACCATTCTAGGAAAATAAATAGTTAATTAGACTGGACAATGCCCCACTTCATAATATGATAATATGACAAATTATAAAAAAATGAACATGTATTAATACAGGAAAGCCATTCCATTTGAGCTTAACATGGACCCCTCAATATCCTTGCTAAAACATAGCTTATACACGTTTCCCGTCAAAATTCGGACTTTGATCTATTAACTATATTGCTCCGATATTGTAAGCAAGCATTATAATATATGCAGAACTTTCATGCAGATTGGCACTTGCACCACCATTGTTAACTTATTAATACTTAGTTATAGAGCATATGAGAAGCTTTATTAAGTTGTAACTACCCAGTGCTTCATGGAAGTTTCAGGTACGTTGCTCAGACGCATGCATTGAGCTAAACTTGAACAAATAAAGTATTTACGTATTCATGTTTAAGCTTATTTATGAAACAAGCTTTGATATTTGTTTAAAATTGATGCATTAATGTCTATGAATAAAAACGAGCTTTAGCTGAGGGTAGAAACATACTTTTGTCCCTTATCCCACCACAATGCTCGATGACGATATGAAATTTAAATAGTTGTTTTGTCAAATAAGCCTCTACATGAATGCATGCTGTACTAGGATTGATACCCGGGGGCGGATGCAGGTGTATAGGATTGGGGGCTCAAGCCCCCACAAGGATACAAACTTTGTTTATGATAATAATCTTATATAACTTTTGTTGTAAATAAATCATTACAATATTAATTTTAAGCCCCCAAAATAAAATACTACAATACTTATTTTAAGCCCCCATCAAATTGTTAACCAGCATTCATATATTTAAATTTATCACAAGTTTACTTTCCAACATTTCACCACCTCATTTTACCGGTTTCCGTACGTCTTGTGTAGATATGGATTATTAATAATAATATATTTACCGTTCAAAAAAAAATTGTTAGCAAATTAAATCAAGCATCATCTACCAACGATAAATTTGTATAAATGGTAAGAGTTTTAAATCATTTAAGTAATCTGTTTAAGGTTCAACCTCTAACTCTGCATATGGAGAAAATTTAGATGGAAGAGGAGAAATCACATTTTGTATTCAAGAAATTATCTGACGAAGATTAATTATCATTAAATCATAGTCAAAATTTTGTATCTATAACGTGGTAACAAAAATCAAACATCATAAAAAAAAATTAGCCCCCATCAACAAAAAATTCTGGATCCGCCACTGTTGATACCCCAATAAAATGATTCAAAAAACCTTTTTAAGGCCCGAAGGTTTAAGTCATTTATCTTAATAAAACCTTTTTTAGATAATATCTTTTTAATAAATACAATTTTAAAAATCATAAAAATCCAAAGACGGATTAAAAGAAAACAAGTTTTAGGAATACTTCGATGAAACATAAGTGAAAACTCGTGCATTGAAACATCCATTTCATCATGATACTAATGTATGCACATCTACTCTAACAAAACAACATAGGGAAGGGAAACGATTGTTGTTACCTTGGTGATTTCACTACATGCAATAACAAGCTCTCCACAATCTAACTTAGAGTCCTCCGCCCTGGACCAACGAGGAAAGCCAAGTTAATAAAAACGTTGCATTATTAAGAAATATGAAAATCACAAGTGCAGACAACCAACAGATCTTGTGTTACACAAGATCGCAATCATTGTGGAAGTTGTATATCCAGTAGAAGAAAGAAGCAAGTATACGCAATGCCAAAAAAAGACATGATGCATTATTTTATTTTTTATTTCCTAAGTAATATTATTATGAACCCGACAAGAAGAAACAAAGTGCTTTGGCATAAGCTAAGACATGACGCATTCCAAATAGCTTAACATGTCAAGTTACCTTTCCTAAAAGCAAAAGTGAATACTTAAGGACCAAAGAGCATTAAGTTTACGGAGAAAGACTAACTTACATAAGCTCGCCAGGGGCTGCCATAATGTGGTAGGGGTCATCAAAATATCGACCCAATGCAATAACAGCCATTCCTGGACAGAGCTTAATTAATCGCTGGCATGTTGGTGTATCACGATGGCGACCAAGATGAAATGACGTATCACCAAAGCGGGCATGGCACTCCATATTATCATCGAGATTTCCGATAACAGCAGTTTGCAACTGAACATCAGACTTGATACGGATGGCAGCAACATTATGATGGAAGTCATAACCCAATATTTCACCCTCACACACACTACGATCAAACAAGTAGACATCCACCTGAAATAGCGGACCATTATTTCAAAAGCAAATTTTGAATATAAACACTTAAATTCTGTCTCCACTAAATATACGTAAGTATACATGAGAATTGGTTATAAAAAATAAGAGCTATTGACCTAAATTGGGAACATTTGGTTAACCAAGTGAATCAGGAAGGGAATATAATAAAGGGGAGAAATTAAATTGGTGACTGTTACTTATAACGGTTGTTTGCTTTACGTAATGTATTGAATTACTTTTATCAATGATTCATTTAATTTTTAAATTACTCAATAACCTAATCACATAATTTATAGAATGAAGAATATGTAAAATGTCTAACTTATTTTACTTCAAGCTAATTATGTTTTGGGCACAAATAACATGCGCATAACTTTCAATCTAGGACAAAAAATTCAAATTATTTTTCTTAGTTACAAAATAAATTTTAGAAATATAGATTCCTCACATTAACATGATATTTTGTCATGAAAATCAATTTTGATGAGAATACCATTTTTGAGATACGGTAAAAAGGAAAAAGAGAAAAATAACATACGACATCAAACAAACATAAAATGTAGTAGTATTTTCAACTTCATGTATCAATTAGGGAAAGGGAATGCGGCAAATTAGTCACTTACCTATACTTGATGTGAAATAACCCCACTACTTTCATCAATTCTGTAAATCAGCTTAATTCCAGTAAATTCTTACCTAGAAAACTATGACATGGAGACTTTGCAATTAAAAATATTTAGATAACTATAAAAAAGCTTTTGACTATGTCATTGTATTGTGATTTTTACAATTGGTGAAAGCAAAGGAAGTAATTGTTACATTGAAAGGTTATGAGGCTTAATTGCAATCAAGCAAAGCTAATGGGTAATTTTCCATTCCCTATTAAAAAATATGGAGATTGTGCCATTAATGCAAGGCAGAAATTTGTCTTTTTCTCTATATTAGAGAGATCAAACGATTGAACTTAATGCAGATATTAAAGCCCCAAATAAAATAAGATGGGTAGATCTTTAAACATGAAGATTAGACGGTTCCAAATCTGCCAGTCCGGAAAGCCACAAGAAAAGAAGGCACAATTAGGAGCCCTATGTATCTAGACATTTCTTGCTTTCACCAACCAAAAACGAAACAAGATTAACCTACAAAACTGAAAGCCCAATAGACCTAACTCGAGAATTAATTTAAGTACTAAAGTATCCCAATAAGTAACCCTTACAACTTGTAGCCTAGTTAAAAGCACAGTACACCCAAGCAAGAATAATCAAGAAAAGGAAAAAAAAAAAAGTAATACATCTTACTTGTAAAACTTTACTCAAAGCAAGTAAAAACCAGAAAGTTCCTAGATAAAGAAAATAAACACAAGTAAGCCCACACTATCCGATTCTAGTTTTGTTCCATATCAGAACCAAGCACTATCCACTTAGCACCCTACTGTCGGATCTGGTGATGTTCCGTCACTAAGACGACTTTTGACTAGGGATGACAGTCAGGACCCGATCCAGTATCATCACTGCCCTTGAAATTTTTTACATGCAGATCCCCTTATCAATTCCTGTTGACTCAAAGGAGGACCCAGATCAGATTTTCTGGAATGCGATTCAACTCCAATCTATTACTGTCTCCATTTGACTATTAAAGAGGGGAATGGTCTTAAAAAGGATTGTTCTTCTGAATGGTGGAAGAGATTGAGAATACTGTGCTTAGCAAACATACACTCAAAGTTGCATTCAATTTTTCCATTGTGATCCTAGAGCGAACTTTAACCTTAACTAAGCACACATAATAAATTTGTATTAATACAATCACTTAATAATTCAAATAATAAATAGATGTTTGAGATGACAACTATTATTAGTGACACTTTAGTAAAAGCTAATAGATTCTTAACTTTGAGGGGAGTATCAAACCTTTATATCATCGGCCACACTATCTTCTGTTGTTGGACATCTAAGGAGGGTGGCGGAAGTCAAGATGGTACCAAAAAAATTACCATTCGCACCATAAGAGTTAACAATAGTCCCTGAACATATAAATAGCCGTTGGGGACCTGAAAGCCAACAAGAGTTGGTAGGTTAGCGTGCAGTAGCAATTATCAAAAAGGAAAAAGAATCTCAACCAATACAAAAACATAGTTTCGATAGATTCAAGGGTTAGGTCTGAGGATAAATTTCAAAAAAATAAAGTTAGTTATCAACTCTGAAAAATAACATGGTGGAAATGTAATTGGGGTACATAATGAGTAAAACATATATTGATGATTTTTTTTTATAAACAGCAGCATGACATAGTGAGATACCGGTGTATGATGTAAGAGCAACAACGTATGGTGAAGCATCCAGGGCAGCACGTTTTGTGTTCCAATCCAAGTGCATGTTGTTTTCAACATAATCATCGAATTTCCCAAAGTGATTCAGTTTTTGAAAGCAAATATCTACAATAATAATTTAAAGGACATCAAGTTTGAGCACTGTAGCAATTTTTTTGAACGCAAGGGAGACTAACAGAAAGAGTAACAGGTCCTTTAATCTTTTCGACCAGCCACAGATAAGCATTTAGCACGAATATTGCAACGAAACAAACAAATGGATGTATTCAGCTAATCAGCCCTCACACGTAATTAATTCCCCCAAAAAGATATGTAAATATAAGAAGGGGGACAGAGAAACCTGATCGAATGCGGTCGACTTTCCTCTTCCAGGGATTGAACAACGCCTTGGGTTTGTACCAAAACCTGCTTTTCAACTTCTCATGTCTCATCGTCACAGACCTAAAAAACAAACATATTATTAATTCATCACTTAAGGCGATTTATAACAATTAGTGAAATTAATAACAAGTGGGAGCGGTTTCACAAGCTTGCTAAGTAAACCTATAAAAAAACATAGCATAAATAGTGAAGTCAATCAAATAATAATAATAATAAAAAAGAGTATATGAGTTACAACGGATTACAATATTTAGAGCTAGCGGCGATTACTTGAAAATTCTCCTCCTGGTAAAACCTATATTTTCAAGTTAAGTTAAGCTATATTCCCCAATTCTAAAGAACCAGTTACTAAAGAATAAGAGGAGGAGGGCTTGGCCTTGGATGGGCTGATTATAGATTTATCCTATTGGCCCAGTAAATGACATACATAGTTGCATGTCATTACCCCTAAATAAAATTGTTTTTCCGACCCCTGCCCATTTTTTTTTACCCCACAAACTGACGTTTTTGCCCTTGGGATATGAAAAGAAATTTGCCAAAAGTTTGTAAAAACCGAAGCTTCGGCAACGGTTTTTAACCGTTGCCTTAAAACAAAAACGCGTTGTCTTTAAGAGCTAACGCAACACTTCCTCAAAGCAGTATCCAGATGCATAACACGCAACGGTTTTAAAGCGTTCTCTAAAGTGTTCTATGCATGAATTTCAACTAACACTCGTTGCGTGTTATGCATATGGATACTGTTTTGAGGAAGTGTTGCGTTAGCTCTTAAAGACAACGTTTTTTGTTCTAAAGCAACGGTTAAAAACCGTTGCCGAAGCTTCGGTTGCTTCGTAAAAACCAAATTTTCTTGGAAATTTTTTTTCATACCCCCAGGGCAAAAACGTCGGCTTGGGGGGTAAAAAAGAAATGGGCAGGGGTCGAAAAAATAATTTTCACCCCTAAATAGGTATAAACACTGTTTATTCTGCTTATACTACTTCATTTGAAAATGGGAATGGTGTTTTTAGTTTAATGAGTTGTACCCTGAATTGGAAACTACATAGCCTTGAGTACCCATGTTTGAAGGTAGAGGTGGAAATAGGTTAGACCGAGCTAGGTTTTGCCAAGCTTGAGTCTGCTCTGTCAAAAATTAAAGGCTTGAGTCTGGTCTATGGCCTATCATAGGCTTAGTTTATAGACTTGAGTCTGGCTTTTTGAAAATCTGACATAGCCTATTAGCCTGTTTAAAAGCTTATTTCACATAAACATATTTAAATAAATAATTATATTTAATTTTAAATATACTAATGAACAAATAAATCAATGAGATTATCCTTCCTTTTAATATTTAACATGATATTTTGGAGAATTTATCTATATAGAATATCATATTTTTTGTCAAAAAAAAAAAGAATATCATATTTCAATTTTAGTTTATAATAATACATTTATATATGTGAAAAATTAATGTGGATTAATAAACTTGAATTACTTAAAAAGTTAATAGATTTATAATTTAATCAAAGTACAAATTTTAATATATAATAACAATAGATGTAAAAATATTATTCGTATTTACTTAAATAGGCCGGTCTAGTAGGCTTAACAGACTTTTTTATTGGCCTAGAGCCTGACATTTTTAGTTAAATAGGCCTATAAAAAAACTTTGATCCGCTCTATTTAAATAAATAGATTGACATAACCTGATTCTATGTAGGCTAGGCTATAGGCTTATCTAGGCTGGTCTGGCCTATTTTCACCTCTACTTATAGCTATTTGAATATCTTGTGTGTTAGACACTATCAATTCAATAGCACTAAAATATATATACTTTCATATATTGTGTGCAAATGTTTTCAACCCAATGGATGCAGAATGAGGAGATTCCCTTTCTATAACATGGATTTGATTGTTTGACACAATTAACTTCTCACAAAATAAAAAAATTCCATTACTAGAAAATAAGTTTGCACCTAGATCTGGCTTCAAAAATTCTGCCTTGGTTTTCAATTGTTTTGCTTGTGCCTTATAAAACTTTTGATAGATCGGATATCAAAGAATAAAATTAAAATTTTACAATGAAGAAGAAGGCAACAATTGAAGAAAATGACATCCGATTTATAAATAAGGATGTATTTATTTATAGAAGAAGAGGCAAATATGAAGTTAAATAAATGGAACAAACATCATGAATAGAAATGCTAGCATAAGCAACTGCTACGTTTAAGTTTTTTTTTGTTTTGTCAAGCCATTTTAACTATTGTTAGTAGACACAATCTTTGAACAGAAAAAATAATAATTAGTGATATTTACCATGTTTTTCTCAACATTTGGTGGAATAGAGGGATGCATTAGGATAAGCATATATACTAAAACAATTACAAAATTAGTTGGTGTTGGAGAAAATTCTTTGAAGCATGGCCGTATATTTTTGTTGAGCATTCTTTAATTGTCTTTTGGAATTTTTGTGTCCTGTGAACATAGTTTTATGTAAATTGATTGAGATTAAGCCATGTGACTCCTTGAAGAGCCACGGACAGGCTCAAGAGGGAGGACTCAAAGGGCAAAGAATTGTCACTCTTTTTTTGTTACTTTTGAATTTTAGAATTGATAAAAATTGTTGTCAATATATTGATTAAATTGTCTATAAAACCCTCCTTTTGGGCTTTGTATTATTATATTGAATCTAAAGATTTACAATCTTATATAATTTTAAAATAGACATTTTTTCACCTCATTTTTGTTGTCAATCATGGAAACCCAAATATTATTTGTATTTTTATTTTGTCTGGGGTAATACTAACTTTATTATAAATAAATTAGATATATATATCATATACTAATTGGTACTCTTTGTAAAGGAGTGGTCAATTAGATTTACAATAATTAAATTTGTGTTGTGCTATCATTTACCCTAAAGATAGGAATTCTAGCGTGTAGTTGCTACCCTTCAGATATCTATCAAGTATTAACATACCATTTAGACTCTTTTTTGTTTGTTGAAAAAGGACTTTATGATTTAAAGGATGATTTTATATTACAATTGCAGTATAATTCATATTAATTTACTAGTAATTCCGTTATGCTGGCACATCTTGTGCTAAGATAACTTTATCAATATATTTTTAACTTCTACAAAAAAAAATTTTACTAGTAATATAATTGTAGTATAATTTATATTATAATTATCGATAACATAGAGAATTGTAGTATAATATAATTCGAGAATTATAGTATAATTTATATTATAACTATAACTATGGAAACAAGAATGATGATGTGGCAAACAAAAATGGACACATCATCAAAGTTAACAACAATTTAACGTTTTTGACTATTTTGACTAACGGAAGTTCAATTCAAGGACTTTAAAATGTTTTTTGTTGATTCAGGTACTAATATGACAGTGAGTGACACCTCCAAGAACAAAAGTAGTTGTTTACTCTATAAAATTCGGTGGGAAAGATGGAGTATCAATTAGCTAGCACAAAATTGTATAAGTTAAATAATAAGATAAATTATTCATATATTGTAATATCTCACTCTAATTATTAGACATAGTAGTTAATTTTAAAGGATGATAAATTAAATCAAAAGAAGCATGGATTAAGTCTAGGTACCTAACAGTGGGACCCACACTTGTTTTAAAACAAAACCAATCCACCTCACTTAATTCTAGAGCTGTCAAAATGGGTCGGGCTAATGGGCCGGGCCATAAGCCCACGGTCTTGGATGGGCCGGACTCAAAAAACGTAGCCCAAAATGCTATCGGACTTTTCCGGGCTAAGCCCATTTAACCCATATAAAAATCGGGCTTTGGGCTGACCCATTAGCCCATCATTTAATTGATAAAAACACATTTATGTCATTTTTGTAAAATAATTATCATTTAATTGATAAATTATTATAAAAAATATATTTAAATGTGTAAGCTTAATAAAAATGATATATTTACCTAAAATTAGAGTTTAATTGATATTTAGTATCGATGTAAATAATATCTCTATAACTCTCTCCACTCTCTCTTCTCTCACGAACAACAACAACCTCACCAACTCAACTTCACTCCATCTAGCAAAAATCAGCACTTTCCTTGCATGCAATAATCACCCTATGCTTTTACAAACTCATGGAATAAGGGTAAGAATTCCTAGCTCACATAACAATCATTCTCTCTTCCTCTCACACGCTCAAGCTCCCTCTTGAAAGACAATCTCTAATCTGTAATTCCTGTTGCTGCATGTGTTGTTTCATTCCTTAAAGGATTCTTTGAAGTTGATTGTTGGTGATTGTGCTGCATCAAGACTTGGATTGTTAAGCTAAGGACAAATTTTGGAGTTTTAGGAGTGGATATATTCAAGTTCTTCACCAAGTCAGAGACAATCTCTTCTCTGATTAGTGTTTTAGGAGTGGATATATTCAATCTCTTCTCTGATGAGACCAATTCAAGTTTTAGGAGTGTATATCTAAACATGTTAACGCCGTATTCGATTGTGGTATTATATCGTGGTAATAATTTAGAGTAACTGATTTCATAACAATTTAGTTACTATTGTACTCTAAGTGCTTAGCACGATACAAGTAAATCCACAATTGTCTAAATGTGTGTTAATGTGGCATGAGAACATGCTTTAATTCCCCGGGATGAATTGCTAAGTTAAGAACATTAAGATTTAGAATAGTTGATCAAGTTAGTAGTTAATCCCAAACTACGGTTCAGTATAGCTTAAGCTATAAGAGGATTTGCGTATATTATTAGAAATCCATTTAAAATAAGTTAAGTATTGTGAGTTGAGGTAATCATCTGATCTACACTTAATATCAGAGATTAAAGTCCGGCCTTCGAGACCCGCTCACCTCAAAGTGTCCGTGAGTTATAAAATCAACCAAGATAACTTGTGTGATACACCTTATTTTATGTTTATGTTATTCTGTGATGAATATGAGTTTTATCAGTGATCAACTAACTAGTAGTCTCACCCCACGACTATTTGATTATAGATAAACAGGTTGTTGAGCAGAGAACTATAGACTGGTCGAAGTGAAGTGGCATTGGATGTTATTGTCTTTGTTTATCTGGTTAATTTATTAAGTTGTTGCATAAGTTAGTGTCATAATATATTGTATTGACCGGTTAGTGATGACTATGATGTAAGTTTAAGTTACATTATGACAGGAATGTTATCATTCAGTTTAGTTGATACTTGTATAATGACAAGACCTTTATATTTATGAGCTTATACAGCGAGTTTAATTAAGCAATTTTAAATGTATCCCGATCTTTTTATTTATGTCTCGACTAATATTCTAGATAAATTAGATGGGTGTTATATATATTTTTCTGTATTGATTTTGTTTCAACTTTTTAGGCCGACACCCGTTATCTATATCATACATAATAATAAAAATTTAAATACGAAAATTCAAAACTTGCCCCTCGTATTATTTACTGCTGGATAAATTTACATAAATCTGGAATAACATAATCATCTTAAACAATGCAGTATTGTATGTACCAAAAGAAAGTTAATATGCAATACAAACTATTTAAATGCCATACAGGTGGTGCTACATATTAATCAGTTAACTATATGAATCAGTCATTCTTCGTGTTTATACTTCACTCCACACCTCTTATTCTATCTGCTTCGCTTTTGCTTAGTTGTGGTTTCTCTTGAGACTCTTCTAGCTTGGTTAAAACTCTCAATGCTTGCTTTGATGTCAGCAACATGGATAGCATTATCTTCCTCTTGAAAACTGAAGCTATACAAACCTATTATATTGCCATCACCATCCAAAAATGGTGCCCCACTGCCACCAAACCTTCCACCACCATGCACATTCTTGGCTTGAACTAACTTCACTGAAGGATGAAGCTCTCTAAAGTCATCTATCAGACCCTCACTACTCAGTCGTACATTTTGTATGCCCGAAACTTCATAGATGTTACCACAGGTTTTTTCTGAACAACAGACGTTGCCGATATTGTATGCGAAAATCTGTCGTCCTGGATGACCAATAAAATGAATTTCTGAACTTATAGTCACCTCATTTGTTGCACATAGCTGCGCACAATCAAACTCATCAGATTTGCCCAAAATATCAAGCAATGCAACATCTCTTTTGAGGTCAATATGCAGTAGTTTAACATCATGTAATACTTCATTATAAGTGACAATAGACAAATTTTTTTTTGCGATTCACAACATGGGCAGCAGTCAACACCAATTGCCTTGAACCAACTAGTAAAAATACTCCACCACCTATGAGGTGGGTAATCTCCTCACCAATCTTCTCATGGATACAAACAATGCTTCCACGCATTTTCTCATAAAACTTGTCCTGTTCTGCTATGCTGCTGAGTACCTTGGTCCGCATTTTCAAAATAATAAAATCTGGATCGACCATGAATAAAACAATCCATTAGGCAAAATAGCAGAAAGGGTACCAAGTAGCATATATGAGTGATAATACAAGTAGCTAGACAGCGATAATACTTGGCAAAGTGAGTATAGCTACTTGAAAGAAACTTAGTTGACAGTGCGCTTTACCTAGTGTGCTATAATGAAAATGCAGACTAGTATTGGCAATAACAATTACCATAATTCGTAACCATAACCCTAAATTAAAACAAGAAAAAATCTATCATATTTGGCACTTAATCAATGTAACTCTAACCCCAAAATACAAAATCAATTTGGATGATTACATAGAGAACTATATACATACATTTTATGATAACAAGAAAACATCAGTGCACAAGTTCTCATAGAAGTGAAACCATGGATGCAATATGATGAAGAGAAAAAAAAACAAGAAAAGAGCTTCTCGACATGTGTGTGTGATAGCAAGAAGCAAAATGAATGATGAACGAGTTTGCACTTCTGCTTTCTTATTTAGAAATTAAAAATTATTGACTATTATACTCTAACTCTAATGTTCTCCCAGTTGATTAAAAAGATATGCAACATCAGATGGTGACACCCCTGCCATGTGTTTACTGAAGTTTTAGGTACTCGTGCTCCCTAATATATTGCCACTGGTAAGTTCTCTTATTATACTCCTCATCTTTTTGTTTATCAACTGAAGTTTTACATAAGTTTTTAGATCTATGATCAACCTAAGATGAGAATGACCTCGTCCACTGTGGGTTCTCTACCCAACTCTGCAGCCTTTCATAAAAAATAAAACAAGACTAACTTTACTTTTGTGCCAAACATTTCTTATATAGGAAGAAAACTTGCTTTATCCTATTAACCATTATTTTATTAAGAACAGGCAGATCCAAAGGAAAAATTGAGAAAGGCAGTAACATATACATTCCATACATACAAACTCAAAAGCACCTAAGTCTTGTATCCTGCCTTCATCTCATAAAATACTTGAGAGGGTATACCATAAAATAAGCATAGAACTGTAGTAGAATTAACCATCTATCAATTTGCAGCCTTTTGAATTCAATTTGATGCATTTAAAAAGAAATAGTACATGAAAAACAATATAAAAAAACAACATAGAGACCACATGAAAACCAAATATGTGTTACTTACATGAGAGAATCCCTATTAAATATGCCCAATATACATCAGAAACTCCCGGCACAAACCATCAACAAAACTCCCAACACAAAACACACAAAAGCTCATAAGCAATACTCAAAGTGTCCACAAAACCACAACTCACCAAACGTAATCCAAACTGCTCCAAGTCCAACTATCTAATTAACTACACAGGCTATATTGCAAACCATACAGTGCAGACCCAATAAAACTCAAAAAAGATCTAATCACAACGCTAACAAGAACAATATCTAAAACACCTCAACAACACAATAGCAAGACTAAAATTATAATTCATAGATTATCGTTGATCACATTAATCCGCATGAAAAAATATTAAAGACTAAAAGTATAATTCACCCTTTGGACAATGCAGTATAAATTGAAATTGATTAGACTCACCAGACAGAAAGAACTGAGGTTTCAAGTTGAGGATTAGGTAAAATCCCAGCAATTAATATAAGCAGCTCAAAGGACCACCATTCAAAACTAGAAATTGTAATATAAAAAATTGAAATTAGTAGAAGAAAATTTAAAAGAAATGAAGCAACATTATTTTATGAAGAGATATTATGTTTATTTACCAAAACATGAGTCCAGAAGGAATAGCATATTTGAAGAACTCTAGTAGGTAAAGTAAAGCATGAGTAGAAAACACAATCTTGGTTATTTGACCGAAAATCTTGCATAAATCAATCTCAAATCCTGAGAAATCTTGCCTAAACCAGACCAAAAATCCTGCATAAGTTGGTGCCAAAAATCTTCCATAAATAGTCTAAAATCCCCAAACATCTTGCATAGATTAATCTCAAATCCCCAGAAATCCTGTACAAACCAGTCCCAAAATCCTGCATAAGTCAGTCCCAAAAATCTTCCATAAAACAGTCTAAAATCCCCAAGTATCTTGCATATAAACCAGTCCCAAAATTTGAAGCAAATCTTACATAAAACAGTCTCAACTTAACATGCAGCAACCTTATTAAAATTTTCAAATTCCAAGTGAAAATTCATTTAAAATTATTTAGAGTCTAATAAGGAACATATACAAAGAGGAACAATACCATAGTGACTGGAAGTATAAACAATCACTCTTGCATTAAGTTACCTATATTAGTTGTAGTTGAGCAAGGTTTGTGTGAACTCTTCTACTATTTCTTCATCTGTTGGTAATGAATAATATGTTTGTATAGTGTATTTTAGTGTGCAACATTCTATCAGGGTATCACTAGGGTTGAGAGAAAAATCTTTGCATAGACAAATGTTGAGAGAAAAATTGAAAATACTTGATGTTTGTTATGAAACTGGAACAAAACTCAATGAAGAATAAAACCCTAGAATGAAGAAACTCATGAATAAAACCCAAAAATAAAACACAAATTGAAATTGAAAAAACCCTAAAATGAAGTATACAGAAATTGAACACATAAACTCAAGATCGTGAATCATCATAACCAAGAAATTAAGACATACAGGCGGATTTGCAAGATACACACAGAGGAAGAGACAGAGATAGAGAAGTGAAACCTGCGATGAGGGGAAGCTACGGCGAAGATGAGGAGAAGCTGCGGCGGCAATGAGAGGAGCAATAGCCAATGAAGATGGTGGCCGCAAATGAGAGGGTCGCCGGAATGGAGACTGATAGGGTTTTGCCTTCCGGTGTCGTTTTGTCTTCTTACCTTCCTTCTTTTTTAGTAGAGCGAATTGGAAAAGGTATAGTGGTAGAGAAAAGAAGCAAAGGGATTGTGTGATTTTGAGCGGGAAACTCACATGACTTTGGATTAATATGGACTGTTAGATGAACTCCATCTCAAAGATCTTGACACCTGTCCAAGTCTTTTTTCTTTAAATTTTTTTCAAAGAAAACCAGTGTTGCAGACACAAGTCACACAATCCATTTGCTTATAAAAAAAAAGTCACACAATCTATTTCTGCTTCGAAAAAAAGAAGAAAGATACAACCCATTTCACAACCCGAAACCAATTTCCAACTCAACCCACCACCGTGAAGTCCGTGTAGCTGTTGTCACCAGCGTCATCACGATAGTCCCGTCTTCCGCTATTCCAATCAACACTCTCGTTGCCACTATCACCACCGCATGTGATGGGACAGCGGCGAACGGAGATGGTGACGACGGTAGTGCTGGACTATAACATGGTGGACTTGGCGGTGGGCTGAGTTTGCTGTTTGTGAAATGGGTTACGAGATTGATAAATGGATCTCTTTGTAATACTTCACTGTTTTCTTTTTAAAAAAAAAATTGCAAAAGAAAAAGAGTACTGTATTGCTTAAGAAATATTTATATAAAAAAGAGAAAGAATCCACAAAATTAATAAATTTGACCAATTCAAAAGTTGCCACATAAAATTATCTCTTTCTTTCTTGTATCAAAAAATTCTTACTAAATAGCATTTTCCAAAGAAGAAAGACTCAGACAGATGTCAAAATCTGGAATATCTTATTTATTTAACCGTCCATGTTATCCCAAAGTCATGTGACTTTCCCGCTCAAAAGTCACACAATCCCTTTCCGAGAAAAGAAAAAAGGTATAGCGAAAGTAAAAAGTCAGGATCCGTTGACACCATGTGTCAAATAAAAGTTTGACACCAAATATTAACCATTGATTTTTTATAATCCAAAGGTTAATACATGATCACTTAAAATATCACATGCCATTTAATCCACCGGATCACCCTTTATTATTTTTCCCAATTAAGATTTTATTTTATTTTTTTGAATTGCTCCAATTAAGATACTTGACTCAAAAAAAAATAAATTAATTGATATCAAGATTTCATCACTTTTTTCATCGACATAGATTAATAATAATAAAAAATCACAATTGTCGTCTCCAAATATTTTATATCAAAATCACATACATGGATATCAATCTTTATAATTTTGCAGGTGGTCATACGAAAAGGTCGAAAATTGTCACTCGTTTTATATTATAAAAGAATTATGGGAACTCATTTTTTTGTTAATTTTATGCAGATTTCATACTCACTTGTTCTTACTGTAATTTTTCAAAGCCATTATCATGTCATGCCAATTTTTTTTTTGTTATAATCATGATACTGGTTGACGAAGCTTGTTGAGAGAGCGAATGAATTTGGAATAGCGAAGAAGATGAATTGTTTTACTTATTTTGCAAAAGGAAAGATATGATTTGTTAGATATTATTTGATTTGTTTTAGCTGGTTTTTTTTTTTTTACAAGTTAGATATTAAATCAATGAAATTGAGCCATCAGATCAAATAAAAATAAATGGATAGGATTTTGTGTCAATATAAACTTTGACACCTGGTGTCAACGGATCCTGACTCGAAAGTAAATCATTTACATATAAAGGGAATTTATTTATTTACATATATAAAGGGAAGGTTGAGTTACTCATGGGTAAACTTTGTGATGATGTGGTATATTTCTAAAAAAAATTATCATTTCTTTTAATAATTATTTAAATCTAACAAAAATGTTTGCTTATTTTTAAATATTTTGTTTACTTCATATTCCGTAATTTTACCTCTCTCTCGCTCAATATTATATTAATGTAAAATCAAAATTAATAATTTGGTGTGTTACAATTTTTATCCATTGCTTCTTATTCTTTTTCTAAATTATATTTGAACGTGTAGCACTTAAGAAAAAAGGAAATAAATAGTGAAAGTTCACACTTTATATTTAAACACATACAATTGATGTTGATAATTAAGCATGTGAAAGTTCAAGTGACAACTAACTTAAATTAGTAGCAAATGTAAATAAATAAACCAAATAAAAAAATTACCCCAATATATGTTTTTTCATGCTTGACCAAATAAATAAATAAATTTTATGAAAAAATATTTTAGTTATATTGTTTATTAATTACTATTGTGCTATTATTTCTTTAAAAATATCAACTCCGTCGCACAAACTTTTAAACTACCATTCTTTCATATTCCTTAACTCTTATTCATTAACTATGACAAATAAATTTATCATAAAATTCTTTGAACGGTTATCTTTTCTCATCCCTAACCATTGTGTGCGCTATAAATTTGAGTTTTCATCATCACTTTTCTCAAACAACTATTGAATTGTAGTTTTTCCATGAAAGCATCAGCCGTGTGTATATATATATATACACATATATTCAATGGAGCTTGATTTTATCACTACATGATCTGTTTGTACGACATAACCTAATTAAAAAGGATAGACAGGTACGGTATTATTAAATGAAGTTGCTTATTGCTGTATGAAGCTTTTAATATTATATTTGTATAACTAAAATACTTGTATGAAATTCAATTCGATTCGATTTTATTAAGTGATAATCAATTGCGTTATTAGATGTAAACATTAAGATTATGGGCATGTTTGTTTAAATTTTTAAAAATGTGATTATCTAGAGATTTTTTTTTAGAGATTTTGAAGAAAATCTAAAGCTATTTTATGTTTGTTTACAATATTTTTATGAATATCTAGAGCTATTATTATAATCTTTATGCAGAGTTTTTCAAATACACTTTTTACAAATATATAAGAAATTAATTTTTAGACAACTTTGAATTTAAATTAAATGCAAAGTCTCATATGATAAGATTTTTTTCCACATGTCTATAACAGTTCAAATTTTTCATAGGCTCCATCATTTAATTTAAATATATATAAGCTTACAAGGACTTGTTCTTCATACAAACCTAAGGTTATAAACTAATCCAAACTTCAAACCTATTACCACAATTGAAAAACAAAAGGAACACACATTTTCAAGAACAAGCAAAAACAAAAGGATCACACAATTGATTAACTTCTAGTTCTCACACTCTTAAAACTTAATCAGAGCACAATTTTTAACCAGAGCATCAAAACTAAATTTTAAGCAACAAACCTTGGACACAACAAACTTTGCAACCTTCAAAACCCTTCAAAAAAAACTTCAAAATCGAGAGAGAGAAAAGACAGCGAAGTGAGAGAGAAGCGGCGCGAGAGAGAAGAGGCATAGAGAGACAGAATGAAGCTGGGAGCGAGAGAAGAGGCATCGAGAGAGATGAAGCTGAGAGAGAATGAAGCTGCATCGAGAGAGATAGCTGCGAGTGAGAATGAAGCTGCGTGCAAGATCTAGAATCCAAAAAAGACTTCAAAACCCTAGCAAGGGTAAATGTGTCATTTTAAAATAATTATAAGGGTAAGTTGGTAAATTTGCTTGCATTACTTGATTTTCATAAATCATAAAAATAGATTTTGTTAAAATTGTCCATTAAAATCATAATCCAATGCACCCCCTTAATCTAGTGAAATTAATAAGAAGTGGGAGCGGTTTCACAACAACGATTATAGATTTATCCTATTGGCCCAAGTCGGGACCGAAAGAATTTATTATTTAATCGAACTTATTGATTTATTGAGGTTTTACTGCATATCAACCCCTTGGCTTTAATTGTTATTTTAAACCAGATTCGAAAAAGTTGCCTAACTTTGAGCTAGTGTAAGCTGCTAAAATGATTGAAGAACACAATGCAATACAATAAATAGTAAACGGAAAAGGGATACAATATATATATATATATATATATACCAGTTCGACTTATAAGAGAGGCAACACTTAAAGAAGCTCCGAAAATATCACTTTTTTGTGCTGACGTCAAATTTATCATCATTCAGACATAACTCATCTTACATTCAACTCATTTTCAATAAAATCAATTTTACAATATCCATTCATTCAAAATCAATTGTTTCCACTACAATGCCAAACACACACATGTGAAAACTTTTAACTAATCAAAAGCTCCAAGTAAGTTGATCAATAAATTCAAAACTAAAATTCAATTGCAGAGGTAAAACTTAAGATGACAAAATCAATTTTAGCTAAGAACATCCAACCACATCAAAACTAATTTTACACCTCTAAAATTATTTTGTATTCCTCAAAAAAGTGTGTTCAATTCAAACATATCGAGAATTCCCTCATGAGCCATTGGCCATCATGAGTATCGTTGAGTGTTCCATTTGATTATTGGCATATGATAAAAATTGAACTTGTTAGAACATAGAGCACATTTATGTGTGAATTGAAAATAAAATGTTTGAGTCTTACATTGGGTACTAGAGCATACTAGTATTATTATAGATACTAGTGTGTATTTTGAGGATAAAATATTAAGTCTCATATTTATTAAACTAGATTTTGTTAATTTTGAGTGAGACTTTGCTTGATAATCAACTAGTGTTTCCTATTTGACTTTTTCAAATTCCTTTTACCTCACGTGTGCAGTTGAAGACTCTTATTTTGTTATAATTTTAGAGAAAAAGAAGGAGCACTAGGCAATCCTTTAGTAAAATAAATTCTAGCGGCAAGGCCAAATAATGAGGGCTGAAGTACTTAATTGAAAACCTATCGAGGTAGGGTACTCTCGGACTAGCCATGCCCCTATTTCATCCATGTTTTATAGCTATCAATTATAGCAGCATAATATATAGCAGGAACAAACTTTGGTTGTGTGAGATTAATCAATCCAATGGATAATATGTGGTTGATGATGTTTGGTGCTCCAGTAGCTTCCGTTCCACTCTCCTTCTCTTGCAATTACCGTATGTTTCATTATACAATTATCTTTTCTTTTTGGATGTTTGCTAAGAGGTAATTGAAACAACCTTTTGATATTATTATATTACGGTTCTTATAATTGTGCACTACTTTGACTGCCGGTTGTGTCTGTCAACAACTAATTAAGGAAATAGATTTAATCTATCTTATATTTAATGATATGCATTTATTTTGCAACAAATTAAAGAGAGTATAATATGCATTAGCTATGTATTTGGGTATAATCGTATCAAACCACAAGGCTGATGCTAATTTTCAACTATATATATATATATATATAATAATACTAGTACTTGTATTAGTATTAATTGATTTGAGAGTGATGAAAGTATCACAGTTCCTTTAAATTTATGAGAATGGTTATAATACCATATTCCCCTTATTAGAATGGTCATAGTACCATATTAGAATGGACTTAAAGTCATAGCGCACCCGGTTTTAAGTACCATATTTGAGGGTGTAATTCTTGCCCGATATATACAGTGCAGTATTTATCGGTATCAGTTGAACTGAGCTGTTTTATTCTGGGGACTTCGTGGTGGATCGTCTGCCTTGCACAATTTTGGGCAGTGCCGCGAAACATCTTAAAGAAAGCGTATCGACCCGCGACTAAATCCAGTAATCTCTTTGGTGACTGAAAATTATTTTAGACGATTGTTTAACCTCGGAAACAACAAAACCTATTGGATCAAACCAAATAGGCTCATTCGAAATTGTTTTAAAAATAAAATAAAAAAACAACAAATCACATTGTGCATATTCACTTGGTGTTATGCAATTTATCATTTTCCTTGTCAAACAAAAAGAATAAATTCAAGATCATTTTATTTTGAAAAGTGACACAAAACATTACATTAGTGTATGTGTGTGTATATATATTCTTATACGCATATATATAACACTCTATATCTAATATTACAATATATAAAAGATTGTATCAAAAAAAGAGAAGAAATAAATAAAAACCAAACATAAAATTAGCTTGGTCTTACTCATTCATACCAATGACCTATTGAATCAATCTGATCTTGCGGCCGTAATTGCTTTTGAATTGAATTTGATGAGAAAGGTAATGGATATTGTTGATCATTGGTCACATAAGGAGGTTGAGACATGAGATTTGTTGAAGTATATACACTAGTGTTGAAATGTTGATTATTAAATTCATCTTGATTATGATGTTGATCATGATGTAACCTTTGCTCAGATCTTTGTTGTTTTGGAACATTAACTTTCTCACCTTCAATGTCTCTATATTTTTGAAGGTAAGATTTTAATGGTTCCACATAATCTTCAAAGCCTAAAGTTGTAATAGCCCAAATGATATCATCGCCATTAATCGTCTTTCGTTTTTCTCTTTGACATTTATCCGATGCTTCCCCCGTGACAAAACTTATAAACTCCGACACACATTCTTGTACCGTCTCTTTGGCGTCCTTAGAGATTTTTCCATTTGCTGGAATAACTTTTTTCATTATTCTACCAACATTTGCTATAGGTAGAAAACGGTCTTGTTCTTTATTGCTATTATTATGATGATGATTGTTGTTGTTGTTATTATTGTTGGTGGTGGTGTTTGTTTTTAAACAATGATTTTCAGGAGTTTCTGTGTTGAATCCATTTGGCAAAGTACTATGAGTCTCATCATTCATTGGAATTATGAAGCTCGGATACGTGACACGATACCGATACGATACGACACCGATACGGTGATACGGGGAAATTTTCAAAATTCCCGATACGATACTGCCGCGATACGTTATTTAAAAATTAAATTTAAAATTAAATATATAAATGCACAATATATAAACATAACAAAAATCAATAATAATAATAACAATAATAATAATAATAACAATAAATTAACATTCAAATTACTCAGTCTCATAAGTGTAGCTCAAATGGTAGCTACCAGGGACGTTATTGGAGTGGTCGGGGTTCGAACCCCGGATTCCACGCTTCTCCACATTTAAATGTGTGAGTCTTGCCATTTAGGCTACTTGACCAAAAAAAAAAAACATTCAAATTACTCAAACTGAGCAAATAACTGACGATTATAGATCTTAAGTTAAGTAAGTACTACCCAAAAATGACATAACCAGTACTAAAAAAACATCACAATATCTTAAGTTAAGTAAGTACTACCCAAAAAGGACATAGCTAGTACCATAAAAATCATAAGTACCACACAAAGAACGTCATCCACTAACATACATTATTTAAGAGGAAACACAGATTGTATCAGTCTGATGTCCTCCAATTCTATCATCATAGAACATTAATTGTCTGATATTTCTCTGATATGCATATCGGAGAAGTATCCGACACGTATCGGTAATATATTTTTTTAAAATAATATTAATTTTTCGATACTCTCAGACACGAGTATCAGACGAGTATCGGTATCGAACACGTATCGGAGACAATACTTCGCCATTTTTGAAGTATGAGGTTTCATAGGAATTAAGTAACGAACAATTAGGAGATTGCATCCCAACTATGTTGGCACCCCTACCCTTCGCCATCTCATATCTATATCTCATATTAAATTAAAAAAAGGAAAAATAAATAATTACAAGGGGGGACTATGCCTTACCCCGTAGAAACGAAAAGAGTGACAATTAAAAGTTTCGGTGATAGAGAAACTCAATGTTGTCCTGCAAGAAATCATCACATAGTAAGGTAATGATTCCCATCATTATACTTCAACATAAGTAAGTCCAAGATTAGCAAACTCTGCCGCACGCGAGTTACTCGCCACCCTTAGTATGGTATGTTTGACCTGTGCTTCTGGCTAAGTTCTTGATCTTCTTCATTGTAGATTTAGAGACAACGGTCATGAATGGCTCTTCTTGTTTTCCTTGTTTTACTACTGCCATATCAGCCCAAAGCTTCTTTACTACCTGTAATTCTTTTTGCACCACATCATCAAATTTCTCATCGGCAACAACCCTCACAAGTTGTGTTGTAGGGACCGCAATAATATCCTCTCTGTCATCATTGTTGCGAATTGCCACCTGTTCGTCTATCCGTTGCAAGACTAGGTCCTCATTGTGCAGGTTTCCTTGGGCAATCTCGTTGTTAACATCCTTCAGAGCCATGCTAAAAGTTCCTTGCAATGGCACCGGATGAGTTTCGTGTGAAACCAAACTATGCACCTCAATTTCAGCCGTAGTTGGCACTTCCTTTTGTCTTCCCGCAACCGATGAGTTTGTTGGTGTAACAATTTCATCAGTAGTCTGTTCGTTGTCAACCGCAGGTACCTCGGTCGTAGGTGACAATACCTGAGATTGTGCAATAGCCTTAGCCACATATTCCTGTTTAACAACCTTCATATTGATTTCAGGCAGCTCTTTTTAGTTTTAATTTAAATTAGTTTTAATTTAACTTTTTTTATATTTTATATAATAAATTTCTTAATCTTTAAAATTGTTAAGCCTATTAGCGTCACATTTGGATTGATTTATTTTAAACTTACATAGATTTATCTACCGATGTAATTAAGTCATTGTATTAGTGTTTGAGTAAATTAAAAAAGGGTTTGTCTAACATGTGCAATGTTGCACATGTTAAATTAACCAAAAGTAGTAATTATTTAATGAAAAACAATAATTATTTATTAAAAAAATTATATATTTAGTATAAAATGTGCAAGTTCCAATACAAACTTACTATTTAAAACTTCTTAACATGTGCAAATTTGCACATGATAGAAAAATTCATTAAAAAAAGGTGTTTATCACAATTTCATGAGTTACTTATGTCATAATTTAATTTTTTAAATCAAACAAACTTACTGCATTTCATTAAAAACTAAACGTTCAATACAAAAGGGAATATTCTCAAACCTATGGAAGCTAGCCCAAGAATTGGCCGCCCTAGCAAGAGTATGAGCAACCAAATTCGCTTGCCTCCTAACAAACTTAACCTCAAAGTTTATAAAAGATGACATAAGACTAAGGATATCATGAACAATTCACAAAAACTCAGAGTTGCCTCTACGCTTCATATGAAAAAAATAAGCTCACTTCGAATCTCACTTTTCTCCGTTCTACACAATATTAGTATATTTTTTAAAATTTATTTTTTGAGTTAATCTTAAATTTATCTTCTTTTTTTTTATATGGTTATCTTTTTCTTCATCACACTTATTTCTTTAAAAGTGTCTCACTTATCTTTTTAAAAATCTTTCTTTTTTTTAGTCAATCTTAAATATTTTTTTCATGCAAAGTCAATCTTTATTTTATAATTGTTTATGTAATAACACATTCAAGCACTTCTATTTATGTAAGTACTCCCTCCGTCACATTTTCATTGTCACATTTGATCATTTCACACATATTAAGAAAAGTGAATAAATGAATGAGAGATAATATTAATTTTACCAAATTACCCTTATTATATATGGTGAGAAAGTGAAGAGACAAAAGGTGGTGAAAAAGTGAAGAGGCAAAAGGTGGTGAGAAAGTGAAGAGGCAAACATTTATAAGGGTAGAAATGGAAAAATAACATAAAAAATGAAATGGATCAAGTATTATGGGACAATTTTTTTTTGCAAATGTGGCAATGAAAATGGAACGGAAGGAGTACTTTTTACCGTACATATCCAAACTTAATGTACATATCCAAACGTAAATAACTTATTGAGCATAAGAACTTATGATGTAAACTCACATATTATAAGCTCTAATACTATAAATATTTGTATAAATTGTTAACCCAAACGGACCTTTTATCGATTCAAACCAACTCGTTCTTCATCAGTTTAATTTAATTTGAATTTTGTGAAAAATTATTGAGAAAATTGGACTAAGCATTGAGTATACTATATTATTAAGTTGTATAATAATTTAAAATGTCATTTAATTTTTTATTCAATTATTGAACTATAACTATATATCACCATTCTCAAATCCATCAAATCCCTTTTGGTGGTTGTAAAAAGTGTTGATTCCTGCATTGTCCAAGATGTGAATTACTCTTTTCCTTAGACAATTAAAAAAATACTGTATTCAGTTCTTCTTCCCGGTTGTTTTAGCATTGATTGCTTTATTTAATTTAATGAACAACATAAACACTTATAGGTTGGTTTTGGAACTTACTCTTGCTCCAACCAAAACAACCGACATATTTTCATACAAAAAATAGTTCAAAAAATTAGTATCACTTTTGATTTTGAACTTGCGTCAAAAAAAGTTATTATTTTTCATTTGAACTTGCAATAATAAAATACAACATTAATATGAATAATTTAGTAAAATTCTCACCTTTTTTTTTGTACGAATGTCACTTTTTTTGGTAGATGTAAAATCGCCATTCTAGTTATTTCATTTATAATTTCTTTTTATATATGATATGCAAAAGTAATTGTAGTACAGGAGTATGATTTACTGTTGTAGTTAATGATCTACTAACCAAATCACAGATCATGCCGGATAAAACCTTCGAATAATACCAACACTAACAATTTATTACTAACTTTACCCGTTTAAAAAAAATACATAAATAAAGTGTTACACACTGTTGGAGATGCTGCTACAAATGAGTAGGTTTTACTGGTAGACAAAAAAATATAGAATGTTCTTATCTAAATATTCAATTACAAAACTAATACCAAATTTTGGTGGACATCTGACTATAGCTTTCCAGAATCTCAACTATCAATTATCAAAGGCCTCTACAATTGCAAGAGTGTGATAAGAATTCCTTAACTATGACACCATTTTACAGCAAAGCAAACAAGCCTCCAAACAGAGGAGATCAAAATAAATTACCAAAGGAAATAAAGAAGAAAAAAATAAATGCCTAATTTAACGAATACATGAATAATGGCGGAAACACACTTACACAAGAATTTTGAGCAACCAAAACCCAAAAATCATCTAACTCTTGTTGGCATCTCATCCATGCTTAAGCAATAGCATACTCTACTGTCTCCAATTCTGTAGGCCGCCACATGGACTTCTGGACACATAAAAAGCCCTCTGAATCTTTAGAGTAAGTCATGCGAACCTCCCACTTCATCGACTTCACCAAGCTCTCAAGCTCGTTAATGATCTCAGCAGTGTCTCGGACAATAAGCTTTCCCTCGGGCCTGAGAATCCTATCAACCTCGGCCACTACAGCTTCAAACTTGCACCTGTTTGACCAATAAAAAACATTTAAAAATGAGATAAACATACAGATTGTTTCTTTTATGAAAACCAAGGTTTTCCTAGTAATGAACGACAAACGAGATAGACATTAGCACCTTTTCTTAAGCTTTGAAAACAGATGATCTGCATGAAGTAGATCATAGGACCTGGGATATGTGCTAAATGATTCACACCAATCATGGTATATGCCAAACAGACCTCGTTCAAAAATAATAGGAAGTGTGTCTGGTGAGTCTACTGGAACCACATTCATTACCCAAATATTCAAATCCCTCAAAGCTGCTGCAAACCTGGAATCCAAAAAACAGAGGGCGGTGTTAGATACAGGTGACAATAATGGCATGTCAACATAATTCAGAGAAACATCTGAAACTACAATTTTTACTCACCCTCCATAAACTGATCTCATGTCCATGACATTGCGCACATTGGACCACTGAATGCCCAACCCATTTAGATAAGACTTGGACACTACACGTTTCCAGTGTTCATAGTCAGTAGTAAAATCTTCAGGAGCAGGCTTTCCATAAACTCCAACGTCAGAATTTGATAACCAGTAAGGTGATTTGCCCAGTCTTGCTGACCACTGCTCTGGCCATTGTGACCCACGTTCTGTCGAACTCACAGGCGCTTTGTGCATGCAAGATTGCAATGGAACGTTCCTGCGACGAAAGAGGCCAGCAGCCATATATTACCGACAAAGATGAATATCAACAATTAACTCAGTCAAAACCTCCTATTTTCTGTTTTTGTTTTTAATTTAAAACATTCTAATGGCTCAGTTAAGGAAAAAATACCACGCAGCATTAGAATCATCAGAGTCTTGACATAAAGGAGGCTCAGTCTTGGAACGTTGCTCATAACACTCATTAGAAGTTGGCTTCTGGTATACAGCTATACCAACTCCATTAAGTTTATCCTTGCTGATATTCACCACTTTCCAGCACATTGCTTTTGTTAGTGCCTTCATTTCTGTAAATGAACTCATAAAATGTCAAACTTAATATACCAAAGATGAAATGCTTAAAAGAAGCAGACAATAGTGTACTATCATTTACCGTTCCATATTTCTACATCTTCGGGAAGCTTCTGATAAATAGGAGTAGCAGACCATACAAAGAAACCACCAGGTCGCAATACTCTATTCAGCTCCAAGAGAAGTTTGCCACCTACAGTGCACAAATAACAAGCTTCTAAAATAAAAAGACAGCTTATATGCAATCTAAATGCTGAAATGATGCAGGTGAAACACTAAAATGCTGCATAAAAATTTCAAACGCGTATGAGTGAAAATTCATCTAATCACTGCTGTAAAAGTTAAGTTTTTGACGCATTGAAATACCTTCTATATGCCATGGAACTCTACAGCGTGCGCAATGGACTGCATCAAATACTCTAGCAGGGAAGGGAAGCCTCTTTGTGCCCATCACAGCAGATATAGCAGGAATTCCCCTTTCAAGTGCAAATTGTACCTGCGCTTCATGTTCATCTTTTGGTGCAAATGACATTGCAAGTACATCTCTTTCAAAGAGAAAGCCACCAAAGCTAGCAACACCACATCCAACATCTAATATCACACGTGTTTGTTTGCCCCAAGCAATATCAGGTACAGACTGCATCATTAAAGTTCATTATATTCAAGTAAAATGCTCATCAACATCAAGAAAATATATTAACAATCCACAACTCTAGGATGAAAAACATAAAAAGTACATGTAATATGGATTTGTTTATGGAACAATAGAACAACATACAACAAAAGGTTATCATTCTAGATCAATATTATATCAACTCAACATTATAAAAAACTAATCACAAACAGTCAACCATGACAGTAAAATATAATTACCTGTTGTATAGTGTCAATGTAATGAAGCGCACCGTGTTTGAATTGGGTTCCCCCACCAGGAAAAGTAAGGTACTCGCCTGTAACTTTCACCCAATTCTGGTGTCCCTTGTATTCAGCAAGCCTGGTGTGTGGTACGTTGGAATACCATATCTGAAAGAAAACAATATCATTGTTTTTTAATTAGTAAAATGTTAACCCACTTAGCAGGATAAGGCTTGTTGTTGCTGTAAAATGATAAACCAAGAATGGTAATTGACAAGCATTCTAGTTCATTTTTACCTTCTCTCTGCTTTTGGGCCATTCAATTGGACGTTTGTATCCTTCAGGAAGAGGGACAAGGCAGGTAGGAGGATCTTGAGGACATTGCCTTTCTCTGTGTTCATAGTGTTTAGTACTTTTAAGGTTCCGAATGGCCTTCAAGTTGTCAAGGCATGGAATGTAGTCAGGGCCAGCAGTGACATTGCAGAGTTTCCAATTGAACCCAGAAGATTGATTGGAGGATTTTTGAGACTCAGTTTCAGTCTTTGACTCTGCTGCCTGAGTTGAAAAAGAACCATTTTGAGTTGTATTTTCATTCAGAAGCTCTGTCTGGGCCCCAGAAGGGAATACCTCATTAGAGCCCTGGTTGTTGGTATTTTCATCTGTTTTCTTTTCATTAGAGCTTTCATCAGACCCTTGGTTACCACTTTGATCTACCTTTTCTTCTGTCTTATTATCAGTTGTTTCACTCGAGTCATCAGTTTTATTTTTACTTTCATCTGAACCAGATCCATTATCATTTGAATCAGATTGTTCATTATTATTATTATTTGATTCAGATTGTTTTTCACTCTCATTGGAATCCGTTTTCTTATCACTCTCGTCAGAATCAGACTTCTTCTCGCTCTCAACGGAATCAGACTTCTTCTCACTCCCATCAGAATCAGATTTCTTGTTGTCCTCATCAGAATCAGATTTCTTCTCATTCTGATTTGAATCAGTAGTATACTGCATCTTGGTATCTTCAGGAGACTTAAATTCAGGCTTTTGATCCAATTTCTCTTCCTGTTTATCTGTTGTAACAGGATTGTTTTCAGATGTGACACTGCTATCCTCCTTTTTTGCATCCTCGGGCAAATCTCCTTGCTTATCTTCAAACTGCTGCACATTGCTATTAGTGGCGTCACTGTTAGTGGTTTCGCTGTTAGTTGTGTCGCTGCTAGTAGTGTCAGATGGCTGTTCCTTCACCTGGCTCTGCTCACTCTGTTCTTTCACTTCACTCTTATTCTCCTGAGACTCATCTACATTTTGCACAGGAACTACAGACGATGTCATCATCCATAGCCCAACCAAACATAGAGCAACAAACACAACAATAGTCACCGTTGAACAGTAACTCGTTGAAGACCGTTTATTGTCTATTCTAGTATATTTCGCTTGAGCCATGATGTCACTTATCAGATGGTGGAATTTTTCACAGATAGTTTAGACCTGGTCATGACACAAACAACAATTAATCATCGTCCACATTGTTGAACTTATATCAACAGCGGCAATATTCAACTGCCAATATATACGCAATTATTTGATAAAATACATGAAGCTGCGCCGCTAACACTTTCTGGATGACAAAATCAATGCTCTTAATGTTGAACCAACTAATCTTGGATGATCTATAATAAAGTCCAATGACTCCAATCATATAAAATTTGTAGGACTCGCCATACAATATAAGGTTTTTGAATTCTTTTGCTTAATTAATGACATTGCCAAATTACGAGATTATTAAAAAGAACACAAAATAGACACTTATTAACATGTAATTATCTCTCTTAACATGAAATTATTACATTATTAAAGAAAACTACCAGATCTAATAAATTGATTCATCAAATACTTGTAAGCTAGTAAAACAAAACAACACCATGAAGAAAAAAAAAAGAATGAGAAAAGTTTCCACATCAAATAACCATAGAATCAATGAAATTCAACAACAAAAACTCTAACTTATACAACTATTGCCGCCAAATGCGGAACCGCCACAAATTGGAACAGATTTTCAATATAAATCAACAAACGCTAACGTACGCGGTAGATCCACAAAATAGCCAGCAGCATGAAGGAAAAAAAAAGTAAAATTAATTAAGGAAAATAGCGTGAATTGGATGAATGCGTGAATGAGTAGAACCTGATAAGGTGGGAATGAGAATGGAAATAAATTGATTAGAAGTTACCTATTGAGAAAGAAGCAGATCTGAGAGAGAATTGCTATCTCCGCATTGTGTTGAAGCGCAAGAGGAAAGAAAAAGATGAGAAGTAAAATGGTGAAGAGATGAAGAGTTATATATAGTGAAGATTGTGAGTAATTTGGGGGGGTGTGGGGTAGAGTTGATAAAGGAATAAAATATTGGATATGATGGGTTAAGGGAAATGGAAAAAGGAAGAAAGGAAAGAAAAGAAGAAGAGAAGAGAGACCAAAGGATGGGAAACGAAAAAACAGAGACTGCGAGAGAGTGACGGCCGCATGAAATCCGTGAAGCCGGTGTCATGCAAGTCGCTAATTAACCATTAATTTCGCTTTCCTTTTTTCTTTTTCTTCTCAAAATATCTCAACTAAATTAACAAGGGTTTTTCTCAAAATATTTTGTTTTTTCCTATTAGTATATATATATATATATATATATATATATATATATATATATATATAGGATTTTGATCCTCTCCAATTTTTCTATCCAATTCTCTCTCCAATTTTTGTTATGTGTCTTTCTCTCATCATTAAACAATTAATGATGAGAGAGAAGAAATTAATATATACTCTCTGTCAAAATATAAGAATTCATCGACCATTGCACGACGTTAATACATAATTTTGATTACGAATATCTTTAATTGTCTATTAGTGAAAATTATAGAAATTTAATATTTTGAAAATATTTATCGAAATAAAAGAAACAATCTTACATGGTAATATTTAAATTTATATAAATACAGTAAAAAAGACAACACTTCTAATAAAGAAAGAAACCGAGACAGAGAGACCTAATAAGATCAAATTACATAAGATGTGAAATTTTTTATGTAACACTTCTGATAATTTTTTTACAAGATAATCATAACAAAAATTTAAAAATTTAATTTATATCTAGTGTAAAGTTATTTTACACATGTGTCCAATAATATATCAACAAATTATGTATTGTGTTTAAAAACACATTGCGTGTCAGATTTGTTAAATAATATAGCAACACATTGTTGAATGCATGTGTACAACACTTTACATTCATAGGACAACAATTAGACTCAAATTTTAATCCATCCATTTCAAAATCCAATATTTAAGTCTCCCAATTTTTTATACAAATATGTATGATGTTTGGCCTTAAAAAGTTTAATTGTGATCAAAGTTTTGGCTATCAAAAACTCGATTCATTATAAAATTTACCTCAATTGAATGTTGGTCCTCTTTTCACCCTCGATTTAATTTTACAGAATAATAGAAATTTGTGTTTTTTACATAAAGTAGAAATCTACCATTTCTTTACTTTCTTGATGAATATTCCTTAATCCTTATACGTGTAGATTGTACATGAACCAGAGTATATATGATCTAAAACGTGGCACCCACCACCACATTTTATGGGGATGTTTGTGATCTAAATATTCCTATCCTGCTTATTCTTTTATATTTTTCTTAAATGAAATTTATTTTTTTTTAAAATGAAACAAGAACAAAGGAATTTTTAAATGAAACAAGAACAAAGGAATATAATAAATCAAGGGGAATGCATGCATGATGTCGCACATCGCGGATCGGTGGCAGGAAAAGGACGCGTAGTAGGGAACATTGAAGTGTGATGCTGGCTTGCCTTCGAGACTAACTGGCATACCCGCGCTCTAGGCAGTCACAAGCTGTTAATCACGTCATAATTTTTGTCTTAGGTCCCGTTTAACTCCGCTTATTTTTTACTTTTCTACTTCTCCTTAAATAAAGTAGAGAAGTAAAAAATTGTGTTTGACCTTATTTCTCTTTGCTTTCTACTTATTTACTTTATTTCTCTACTTTTTTTACGGAGAAATAGAGTCAAACACAATTTTTTACTTCTCTACTTCGTTTAAGGAGAAGTAGAAAAGTAAAAAATAAACAGGGTCAAACGGGACATTAATAAATGCAAATTGTCGGTTTGATTTTGATCTCAAAATAGTTTAAAGACAAGTGCGAATTATTTTTAAAAATTGTTATATAACCTTGTTGAAATATAAGTAAAACTATTGAATTATTTTTTGTAAAATTTATTAAATGAATAAATTTTATTATAATTATCAATGATAAATTGTTCAATTTTTTACGAATCTAACACAAATAATAGTCTCGTGTATATTTTTTAAGTAAAAATTAGAAATATTTAAGATAATTTAATAAATTTGATAGTAATTAACTTAACTTTATTGTAGTATCATTATTATAGTTTATAGTATATTTTTTATTTTATTTTTTGAAAAATAATATTTATGTTTCTATTTCTATATTATTCATTTTATTTTTTCTATAATTTTTTTATTGACTATTTTATTTTCTTTTTTTTTTAATATATTACTGAGTTGATCGTATTAATATGTTTTTATGCTATTTTTATGAGTATATATTGTTTTGTTTTCTTCCAATCTATTTTTTCGCAAATCAATAGTACTAGACCAATCCAAGTGGGTTTTTCTTCCAATCTATAATCTATTTTGTTTATATTTTTAAACATATAATTTTTTTTGTATTTATCTTTTTTTTTTCCAATTTATAATCTGTTTTGATTTTAATTCTCCACATCTTATATCGTATTATTTTGATCTTTAAATTTTAATTGTTCGATACAAGTCTACAATTTTTATTTTTTTTATAGTTGCTAGTTTTTAATCGATATTTTAACTGTGGCATTTTGAAATAAAAAAAGCATTATTTGATAAAATCCATTTTTTTATTTTAAAAAGACAAGTTAGCATTTTTCAATCAAAATGTCAATGAAGAACTAACAAATGCAAAATACTACAATAAATTTGAAGATTTGTTTTACAAAAGGATAAATTTCAAGTCAAAATCGAGCAATTGAAGTTTTAATGTCAAAATCAAATAATGGTAAAATATGATATTTAGAATCGAACAATTAAAATTTGAAGACCAATATTGAACATCCGTTAAATTTAGAATGTCATAATTGTATTTAAGTATATTTTTCCATATTGTTTCCTTTCGTGTTGCATCAAGTCATAAGCTAGTTGCAACAGAAAAAAAGTCATAAGCTAGTTGCTTCCAAAAAAAAAAAGTCATAAGCTAGTTTCTTATTGTACAAGTTTCACAAACAGTTAAATATATTGTCAATAATTTTTAATCTCGATAGTTCATGCAACCCCGAAATCATATATATAAACTATAAATAACAATTTATTGACATATATCAATACAATGGTGAAGGCTAACATAAAAGGTTAGTTAAATGTTGTATTACTTTTTTTTATAATAATTAAATGTTGCATTATCTATTAATAATCCTATAATGAATATGAATTTTATAAAATTCATCGTTAGATTAAAAGTTTATATCATATAAATTATCCGTACAAATTTTTAAAAAAATAAAAATCATTTGATATGTTACCCACCAAAATATTAATCTTATCTTGATATATTCGCCATCGTGTTACGAAATCACAATAATACCCTTAATTATTTCGTTACATGACAACATATCCCTAGTCGGTGACACATGTAATCCTCTAATTGGGTCATGGAGTGAAAAGGAAGCAACACAACCAAACGAGACAAACCATCGTCATCAACTCCTCTCACACTCTTTATCCTTCGAAGTTCAGGGCTAACTCAGTCTTTTCACCGCGCATTAGATCTGCAATAGCGAATAAACGGACACTACCAGATTAAGCTACGTTCACACAAAGCAACAAATTACCACAACGACTTTCAAATCAAAGTATGTCATTATCGTTTATCGATGTTTGAAAATAATTTGAATTGCGATTATGTATATATCTGCTTATCTACGTAAATGTTGTGGAATTTTGATATGCATATATAAATACGATTATTAGATATTTATTTGGGATAATTGGAGATCTTAATGGAATGGTAGAATATCCGAACTTGTTAACAAATAAATTATGCTTCGTTATTCTATGTAATGTATACAACTCTTAGTAGGGGCGCAGAGAGAAACAAACACAGAAACAGAAACGACGACATGCAAACGATATATAAAAGATGTGAGTCGAGCTCAATAAGTTTCATTATGCTATTTTTATTTTGCATATCTTTGTTAGTGTCTTTGATTCATTCATTCTTACACATGCGCAGATAAAGCCTCAACTATAAGAAGAATTACCAGTGATATTATGTGATGAACTTGCCCTGAATGTACAGACGACAAGCCAAAGACCTGTATTTGATGTTATGTGTACCATATGAAAGGAGGAAATATTTGTAACTTAAGAGGGAGGCATGTTTTTGTAGCAGTAGCTTTAGTTGCTCTTGTTATTTTTAGTGCATTAGTTTGGACATCGGAAAGAAACCCATTTGCCACGACTTTAAGATCAGCTCAAGCATGGTATCACTTACCTACATGTTTGTATGCAGACTTTGGGGACATATGACATATCTATCTAGATGTTGATATTAATACATTTGTTTTGGAATATGGTCATCTTTCACACGTGTTTTTGAATTTGGACTATAACGCCACGGGCATATAGATATCCATATAACGTGTTAGATAAAATATTAGCGGACTTAAGATATTGGGCTTATGTTTTTAAGTTAGTAGTTTAGTCAGTTTATGTTTGCTATATATTTTCTATGTAACCATTATTTTCGCAAGCAATGATAATTTGATATTATTGAAACCCTAGCCGTTTCTCAAAGATGCTGATAGATACTTTGTTGTAAAAGATATGCAATGACTGAATATGTATGTCAGTATGTCTGTAAAAGCCCCTAATGCAACCTCTCGTGTAGGATCTGATTCTTACAGAGTTACAGTTCAATTGGCTTATAGTTGATTGATTCTTACTTTTTGTTGGTTTTGAAACCATTTTGTGTTTTCTGATTATGTCAATGAAGAAGTAACAAATGTAAAATACTAAAATAAATTTGAAGTTTTTTTTTTACAAAAGGATAAATTTCAAAGTCAAAATCAAGCAATTGAAGTTTTAATGTCAAAACCGAATAACGGCAAAACATGATATTCAGAATAATTAAAATTCGAAGACCAATATTTTTTTTTTATAAAACATTAGCGTGCAAAGGCACCACATGATAACTATGACATCCCAACTATGTTGGCACCCCATAAATATCACCTATCATTTGCAGCACCCTAATAAATTTATTCAGAAAGGAAAAAAGAAACAAACTTGGGGGGACTAGGCCAAAACCCAAGGAAACAATAATAAAACAAACCCACCACTGCCTCGTTAAAAACCTTTCCTGAAAAACCCCAAAGGGGTAAAACCAAGGATAAGGGAAAAAGAGTGCAGTGGATCTAATGAAATCTAAAAGACGGAAAGACCCATTAAATTATTAATATAATCTCCTTTAACACTAGGAGGTACAATGTCCCACCAATAAAAACCATTAACAGTGATGCCCAGAGCAGCCATTCTATCTGCACAACAATTCCCTTCACGATAAATATGAGTCACTCTAAAATGCATGGATTTTACCATCTCCAAGCAATTGAACCAGCGATTACGGAGCTTCCACGGAACAATGTGGGAGGATTTAAACGCTAAATTGACCAGTTGTGAATCCGATTCAAGCCAGAGGTGAAGGGCGTAAGAGTTTCCAATATTAATAGAAAAGCCTCCAAGAAAATTGGCAGTATAGTCTCTAAAAATGCCCCCACAAGAAGCAAGACCGGGACAACCCAACGCTGCACCGTCTGTGTTACACTTGATCCAATTATAGAGTGGAGGATGCCACAAAATTTCCTTGATGACAGGTGCTTTGGGATGATGAACACTGACATTGAAAGCTTTCAATATAACGAATTCCTGCATAGAAATGAAAGAAGCTTTATTAGATAAATTGCCAGATAAAGAAACACTCGAGATAACGGTGTTGACTGCAGATCTCCAATGGATAGATTTTCCCTCAAACCTGTGTTGGTTCTTGCACCACCATATAGTACTAAAAATATTAATAACTGCAGCAATAACAACAATATTGAACATATGTTAAATTTAGAATGCCATATATGGATTTAAGTATATTTTTCCATATTTTTTCTTTCGCATTACATCAAGTCATAAGCTAGTTGCTTCGGGAAAAAAAAGTCATAAGCTAAATTGTACAAGTTTCACAAACAGTTGAATATATCGTCAATAATTTTTAATCTTGATAGTTCATGCAACCCGAAATCGTATAAACTATAAATAACAATTTATTGACATTTATCAATACAATGGTGAAGGCTAACATCAAAGGTTAATCAAATGTTGCATTATTTATTAATAATCATATAATGAATATGAATTTTATAAAATTCACCATTAAATCGAAAATTTATATCATATAGATCATTCGTACAAATTTTTAAAAAAATAAAAATCATTCGATATATTACCCACCAAAATAAATATTAATCTGAATGGATGTCAATACTATATCAAATAATTTTATTTTAGTTTTGAAGCAATCTAGACTTATTTTATTATCTTGATATATTCGCCATCGTGTTAGGAAATGACAATAATACCCTTGATTATTTCGTTACATGACAACATATCCCTAGTCGGTGAAACATGTAATCCTCTAATTGGGTCCTGGAGTGAAAAGGAAGCAAGTAAGCAACACAACCAAACGAGACAAACCATTGTCATCAACTCCTCTCACACTCTTTCTCCTTCGATGTTCAGGGTTAACTCCTCCTTTTCACCACGCATTAGATCTGCAATTGCCAATAAACAGACACTACCAGATTAAGCTGCACAAAGCAACAAATTACCAATTTACCGCAACGACTTTCAAATCAAGGTATGCCATTAACGTGGAGTTATGATTATTGATATATATTGAAACAAAGTTGATATGGTTACATAAATTTTGTGGAATTTTGATATGCATATATAAATACGATTATTGAATATTTATTTGGGATAATTTGAGATCTTAATGGAATGGTAGAATATGTGAACTTGTTAACAAATAAATTAAGCTTCATTATTCTAATGTATACATACAACTCTTAGCAGGGGCGGAGAGAGAAATAGAAACGACGACACGCAAACGCCAAACTGAACAAGAGACCTAACAGTTAACACCACCACCGCGATCGCACCACCACCGATCATGGACACTTCGATTTCAATCTTGTTCCTCTGGTACTTCTTCTTTCTATTTTCCTTTTATTCCTTTTCAATAACCACTTTGCAACAGATTTAGGTTTTAGTTTCTTATAGTAGATTTATGCAGTTTACATTTCAATCTCATAGAGTTTCCAATTCCAAGTGCTTAAATTAACTCTCAAACGATAACAATCAATATAGTTTATTTGAAGGGGCAGTACATGTTATCTTTGTTTTGATTTGTATTGGTTGAGAAGCATTTCATTATGCTCTTTTTGTAAACTCTGTTTGTTTTAATATAATTGGCAAAAAACTTATTGTTATTGTTTGTTGATTTGCATCAGAAAATTGAAGATGAAAGAGACGAAGAAATAGACTCTTTTTGATATATAATATGATTTTTATTTTTTATTTATAAATTTATTTTTTACGCCCCCCAAACTAATTTTGGCTTTTGGCTAGCTCCACCACTGACTCTTAGTGGTTAGTCTCACATTGACTTAAACAACGATATATAAGAGATGTGAGTCGAGCTCAATAAGTTTCATTATGCTATTTTTATTTTGCATATATTTGTTAGTGTCTTTGATTCATTCATTCTTACACATGCACAGATAAAGCCTCAACTATAAGAAGAATTACCAGTGATATTATGTGATGAACTTGTCCTGAATGTAGAGACTACAAGTCAGAGATCTGTATTTGATGTTATGTGTAAGCGCAGATGAAAGGAGGAAATATTTGTAACTTCAGAGGGAGGCATGTTTCTGTAGCAGTAGCTCTAGTTGCTCTTGTTATTTTTAGTGCATTAGTTTGGACATCGGAAAGAAACCCATTTGCCACGACTTTAAGATCAGCTCAAGCATGGTATCACTTACCTACAGGTTTGTATGCAGAAGTTGGGGACATATCTATCTAGATGTTGATATTAATACCTTTGTTTGGAATTTGATATGGTCATCTTTCACATTTGCTTTTTGAATTTGGAGTTTTTGGACTAATGCCACGGGCATCTAGATATCCATATAACGTGTTAGATATAATATTAGTGGACTTAAGATATTGGGTTTATGTTTCTAAGTTAGTAGTTTAGTCAGTTTATGTTTGCTATATATTTTCTGTGTAACCGTTATTTTCGCAAGCAATGATAATTTGATATTATTGGAACCCTAGCCGTTTCTCAAAGATGCTGATAGATATTTTGTTGTAAAAGATATACAATGACTGAATATGTATGTCAGTATGTCTGTAAATGCCCCTAATGCAACCTCTCGTGTAGGATCTGATTCTTACAGAGTTACAGTTCAATTGGCTTATAGTTGATTGATTCTTACTTTTTTTTGGTTTTGAAACCATTTTGTGTTTGTGTTTTCTGATTACTTTTTCATTAATCTAACATTTCTTTGTCATCAACTATGCTGAGGATTTTTATTTTTTTTTCTGTGAACGCTTCTGCTCAGAATTTTCTGCAGAGGTCCCAATTGATTCAGTGGGAACTACAAAGCCAGAAAAAGGTGTGGAAATATCCTTCTTAACCGAAAATGGAACGAAACCAAAACTTGGTATCGAGGGTGCAGCAGCTATAGATTCTATACGTTCAGAATCTCCGGATATTCTATACAATCAATATTTGAATTCTTCTTCCAAAAATGAAGGTAGATTTTTATTTTTGCTCTTAATTTCATCACAACCAATTTTTTTTGCTTTTCTAATTGCATCACTATTAGCATAGTTTTTCTGCAACTAGTTTTTTGGCATACTCGTCCATCTTAAGTCAATAAGCATGCTGAATTGCTGATTGATTCCAGTTCGCATTTTGTCAAACTATTTCTGGCTGTTTTTCTTTAGCCATTTCACTATTATTACTTGTTTACATATCATTCAAATTGCAGATATATTGGGAACCAAAAAAGAAGGAAAAAAAATTAAAGAACATAAGAATCTTTATCGTTATGTGATTGAATGGAACAAGGACAACATGTTACAAGGGTTGCCCCATACAACTGATTTTTGTCATTCATGCTCACACAGATATAACCATCCATGCCCTTAAATAGACCCTTAACTCCCTAACCTCCTAACACCGTTTAAGAAACCGATAACCAACCTCTAGCTCTCTACTACTTTTTTCTCCTAGTATAACCCTCCAAACTGGGTCCACTGGCTGTGTCTCGCGCCTAACAATTAAAACACAAGATAATTTCTCTTCAATCATTCTGACATCCTGACTGTTGTGAATTCGATTAAATCACACCAATACCTTTTGATGTGTGGAGCAATACGATTAAAATAATCAAACAAGCAGGACTGGCAATAATAATAATACCAAAGTAAACCGCGAAAACGTAAAGAACACAATAGAATTTGTTTACCCAGTTCGGCTAAACCACCTACTCTGGGGGGAGGGCAACCCTCTCCGTTCCACTATCAATTAGAATACTTGATTACAATGAAATCCCAATTGGGTTACAAGAATTAGACAATTCCCTAATTCTACCCAAGTCCCGAATTTCTTCCCGTGACCAAGAAATTCAATCAAGAAGTGTTTCCCAAGGTGATAGAATGTTTCTCCAACCCTAGAGTCTTCCCAAGATGTTACTCTATTAACCCTAGTCTCTTGTTGGCCTCAGAAACCCTAAAAACACACCCTGTATATCAGAAAACGCAAAACAACAATATATAGGTCGCGCCCCGCGCAGGAGGCCTGCGCCCCGTGCCAACCACCAGAAGCAAACAGCCAAAATTGGCACAGCAGCCGCGCCCCGCACAGGAGAGCTGCGCCCCGCGCCAATTGGCAGAGCAAGACCAATTTTTGCTTCTTCATCCAATTTCAAGGCAAACTCCAACACTGACTATCTATTCTCTTTAGTTGACTGTTTTGATTTAGCTGTTTCCTCGTGAATAACAAGTTTATTTACCGGAGCAATTTCTTTCTCTTCTTTCCCTTTCTCAAACTATGTAAGAACAGGTACTATTTCCACTATCATATTCATGTGCACTCTTAACAATTACATAGTTGATCTCCATGAATTCATGCAACCTTAGCCTCGAAATAGAAGTTTGTTTTCAAATGTTCAAATTTCTAATAGAAATTAGAAATTTATACAGTTTAAGCGTTTGGAGGGTGTTAAAACACAATTAGGAGCTCCTGTTGAGAGTCTCCACTTACTAGCAGTATGTCCATCAGTGCAATCAAGAGTATATCTAACAAGTGACCCTGTACATGGAAAATGGCCACAGTGCTCCAACTACTGTACCAGAAAATTAGCAATATGTTTTTTCCCTGCTTGCATTTGCTTAAACTTTGTTTCTTCATTCTTCAATGAAGTTTGCAGGGCAGGTTTAATGATGATTGGATTTATGCTTTGCAGCTTGTGATTATGCCAAGGGTAAGTGGGTTGCAGATAGCAGGAGACCACTCTATTCTGGTTTCAGCTGTAAGCAGTGGTTATCATCAATGTGGTCATGTAGAATGACACAACGACCAGATTTCTCATTTGAGGGATACCGCTGGCAGCCAAAAAGTTGTGATATGCAAGAGTTTGACCGGTTTAAGTTCTTGACAAAGTAGGTATAATTCTTTCTTTTTCTTTGATCTGATTTTTAGTAACATATCTCAACAGGATTATTTTTCGGTTGCTATATTTATTCGATTTGTGTCTGGTAATGTGTTATGAAGTTTTTTGGTTCGATGTTGTTGATTATTGGAAAAAAATAGCACAGTGCCAACCTTCTTTTGAATCTTGATTTCCTGTAAATAAGAATGTATTTATTTCTCAGTGTATATTACTCAAATTAATAAACCTGGAATTTGGTAATTGGTACATTTGTATTTCATTAAATCAGTACTTCTAATCTTTTCATCTTTGTTTTCTACTGCTACATGTGTATTTATTTAAATTTTAGTTTGTGAGCGGTGTTTAATGTTAACGTGGAATGTTGTAGGATGAAAGACAAAACAATTGCATTCATAGGTGATTCATTGGGCCGGCAACAATTCCAATCTCTGATGTGTATGGCCACTGGTGGAGAAGAGAGCCCAGAAGTCGAAAACGTGGGATGGGAGTATGGTCTTGTAAAACACCGTGGAGCTATACGTCCTGACGGCTGGGCTTACAGATTTCCCAAGACGAATACCACCATCTTATATTATTGGTCAGCTAGCTTGTGTGATCTTGTGCCTCTCAACATCACAGACAAACTTAGCAACGTTGCCATGCATTTAGACCGCCCACCAGCTTTCATGAGACAGTTTCTCCATCGCTTTGATGTTTTGGTTCTCAATACAGGACACCACTGGAACCGTGGGAAGCTCACTGCAAACAGGTGGATAATGCATGTTAACGGAACGCCAAATGAAGACAAAAAGACTGCAGAAATTGCAAATGCCAAAAACTTAGCAATCTACAGTGTAGTCAAATGGCTTGATTTGCAACTTGTCTCACATCCCCGGCTCAAAGCTTTCTTCCGGACTTTATCACCTAGGCATTTTTTCAACGGGGATTGGAATACTGGTGGGAGCTGTGATAACACTATCCCATTATCAAATGGTAGTGAGGTCTCACAGGAAGGAGCTAGTGATCCAGTTATTGAGGGTGCACTGAACGGTACAAAGATTAAGATACTCGATATAACGCCTCTTTCGCAATTGAGGGATGAGGCTCACATGTCCCGCTACACTCTTAGAGGAACTCTTAACTCTAGTGACTGTTTGCATTGGTGCCTGCCTGGCATTCCAGATACATGGAATGAACTATTAGTTGCTCAGATATAGTGTCTTTCACAGTATAATCAACCCCTTCCTTCTTTCAAATAGTGTTTTTTGGAGATCGGAATCTGACTATTCTTTGTGCACTGGGAAGACCTGACCAAGTATTCTTGTGTCAAATGTATTTCACAATTTACTCTCTCACTGAATAGTGAATAGGATTATAGGGAGATCATATTATTTTACCCATTTTCAGTCTGAACATTTAGGCGAACTTTGATATGTTTTGAACCAAGAGACTAGTATGGAGTCAAATGACATTAATCGGCGAGGCATTAGCTAAATACCGTCCGCATTGCCCGAGATATGACACGCCCTTTATCGTCAATTTGAAATAATTTTGTATCAATGTATATGTATGATAACTAGTTTCATTAATTAAATATATTGTTCTACACAAATTTTCTGTGTGATCTGATTTGAGTATCAGAATTGTCTCTCTAGGAGCATATACATTGCACGAGTTCACAATATGGTTTTGTTAGAATTATCCATAATCAGCATCAAATTTAATCCAAAACTCCTTATGGCTTGAAATTGAATATAGTTGAATGACAAGAATTTTTGAATAATTTGGTGAGATAATATGCATGAGTCACCTCGAGTTGGAATCCTATCTATCTTTTATTATTTTCGTTTCCTTTTTATATATTACAAAGTAATGGAAAAAATTGAAAAAAGGAAAAATGGAGAGATTCTAAATCTGATGCCACTCTTGTCTATTTCACACCTTCAAATTTGAGAATACTTGAACAAAATTATTGGAATCCTATGCATGAAGGCTTCAATAAAGAAACTTAAAATGATAAAAATGAAAACTTGAACAAAATTTCCACTCTAACAAAGAATGATGTGCTCCGGTGATTTAATTTTTTTTTTTACGCTGTATACAATAAATTTGGGCATTTCAAAAACTTTTTTAGGTGGAAAACAATGGATGGAACTCAATGAAGTAGTTAAGAGCTCATCAAAAGAACAAATAGGGTCTGTTTGTTTCAGTTTTAAAAAAATATATTTTTTCTTTGTATTTTTTAAAATAGATTTTGTAAAACCGTTTTTCAAAATATTACAAGTTTTTTTGTATTCGTTTTTTCTAAATTATAAATATCTTTCGAGTGAAATAAAGTACTCCATCTTTTGTCAAATTATAAATATCTTTTTAGTGTTCTGTCAAAAAAAAATCTTTTGAGTGAATTTCAGATTATCACAATTCTTTTGCAGATTTAAAACAAAAAATAAAGATAAAGATAAAATGATATAGTATTTTTATTTTCTTGTCAAAATGATATGGTATTTGTGAAGCATATGAAATAGCAAAATAAAATAAAATAAAATAATATTATTAAAATATTAAACTAAAATAATTGATTGATGCAATACTTTATTTCATGTATTTTTTTATAATACTTTATTGTATTTTAAAATGTATTAAATCAATTTAAAATAATTATCATTTTTTTCAAATAAAGATAAATCATAGTCTTTTTGAAATGAAGATAAATCCTAGTAGAAGTAGGAGACAGTAATTTAGGGGTTTAGAATTTATCATTGACATTCGCACTCACTTCTCGCCGTCGTATAAACGCTACTACCACAAACCAACCAACCAACCAACGCTTTTTCACTTCTCTTCTCTCAACTCGCCGCCGCCACTTTCTCCCTTATCCCTTCCCTTACTCTTTAGTAATGAGTTTAGGAGCTTCCACAGACCTATCACATTATCTTGCAGTAGCAGCATCAGTTAGACCTAATTCTCGCAAATGTAGTTCCACAGCCGGAATCAGATACTGTTTGCGCAATCCAATCGGTGCTTACAACGGCTTATTATCAATGCCGGAGTCGAAGAAGAACGAGAACAGAGTTGTTGCTGTTAAAGCTAAAGCTGAAAATGAAGGTAAAGGTGAAGGTCTTACGTATAAGGGCGCTGGTGTTGACATTGATGCCGGTTCTGAACTTGTTCGAAGAATAGCTAAGATGGCGCCTGGAATTGGAGGCTTCGGTGGTTTGTTCCCCCTTGGTAAGCGCTTTTTTCTTATTCACTTGTTCTGAAACTGATTTTGCCCCTAAAATTGATTTTAACTTTGCTATGTTTGAATTGACTTATTTAACCTTATTTATTATTAGCATAAACACTTGTGGAAGTGTTCTTCTTAAGCTTATTTTCATAAGCTCACATGGATCGCTCATGAAAACGCTTATGGCTTATATGACTTTGTTTTACTTGTAGCTTATAGATTAACATTTATATGATAAGTGTTTATGTTATAATTCCTTAATTAAGCTGTGATTTAGAGCTTTTGAGTTTAGAGGCCATAATTGAATTTTAGTAAATTGTTGAACTCAATTAGTTTACTTTTAACCGAAATTCATTTAATTTTTGCCACTGCCGAAGTAACTACACTCTCAATCACTTTTGTTTGTTTGGTTAGTTTTTATGGGATTTTTATTTGGCTTGTTTTGAGTAGGTGATAACTATCTTGTTGCTGGTACGGATGGTGTGGGGACAAAGTTGATGCTTGCTTTTGAAACTGGCATTCATGATACTATTGGGATTGATCTGGTAAACTTTTTTGATTACTGATTTTTTATCATATGAAATTATGTTTCTGCTGCTTTGGGTATGGGTTTTAATTGTTGCTTTCTGTTTAGGTTGCGATGAGCGTCAATGACATTGTTACTTCAGGGGCAAAGCCTTTGTTTTTCCTTGATTACTTTGCTACCGGCCACCTTGATGTGGATGTTGCTGAACAGGTAGTGGATGTGGTTTGTTTTGGTTCGGTTTCAAGATTCACTGTGTAACAAAAATGCTTATTCCTTATTTAATTCCCATCTTTGCAGGTCATAAAAGGAATTGTTGATGGTTGCAAGCAATCGGATTGCGCTCTTCTAGGTGGAGAGGTATTGAAATACTTGTGTTTTTTTTTGCTTTTTAATATTAGATATTACTGCCAGTCTCGCTGCTCAAATACACAATCTCACTTGTCAAACATGCTCGACTGCCTGTTAATAAATATGGATTAAGGTAGAATGTAATTGTTACTTATCTCCTCTCTTTAATTAATTCTGTACACTTCCCAGACTGCCGAGATGCCTGGTCTATATAAAGAAGGCGAGTATGATCTTAGCGGCTGTGCTGTTGGCATTGTAAAAAAGGAGGATGTAATCAATGGGAAGAACATTACCGCTGGTGACATTATTATTGGTCTGCCGTCCAGTGGAATTCATTCTAATGGCTTCTCACTTGTACGAAGGTTGGTTTTGTAGTATGGGATCTTTCAGTTTTATAAAATTATTAGTTTTTGAAATGTACTAAAATTAATATCTTGGCAGAGTGCTTGCTCACAGTGGGCTTCAATTGAAAGATAAACTTCCCGGTGGTGATATTACAATCGCTGAAGCTTTGATGGCTCCAACTACTATTTATGTCAAACAGGTCATTTATCATTCTACTGACATTCTTTACTGTTTTTTTTAAAACTCCCTCCGCTTTTGACATGGATTACTACTTTTATTCTTGAAACAGGTGCTTGACATAATCAGCAAGGGAGGAGTAAAAGGAATTGCACACATCACTGGCGGTGGTTTCACAGATAACATACCCCGAGTTTTTCCAGACGGCCTTGGTGCTCTTATATATGAAAACTCATGGGATATTCCTACAGTGTTCAAATGGCTTCAGGAGGTAATTCATAGTTCTGAATTTACCTGAAAATAACAAGTTAGCAGACTTTGTTTTTAATATTTTTTATCAAAAATATGTTTTAAATTGATCTTCAAATATTTTGGAGACAAAAGTGCACTGTATTGATAACCTTTCATATTAGGCTGGGAAGATTGAAGATTCCGAGATGATGCGAACTTTTAATATGGGCATCGGGATGGTCCTTGTAGTTAGTCCAGAGGCAGCGAATGGAGTCCTTGAAAACCTAGTTGAGATTGGGAAAGCCTACCGTATCGGTGAAGTTATAAGTGGAAATGGTGTGACCTACCGTTAGTTCAGTTTAAGTTTAGTCACGTACTATTTACAGCAATACTTTCATGAAAAAATTCAGGTTGAGATATGGAAAATTTCAAATTCAAGCTATCTGGACCTTGATAGCTTTCCGTACATAAATGTTAGTTATTATGCAACTAGCAACGATTTTGTGGATTCCCTGGTAGTTTGAGTTGTTGGTGAAATATTTTGGTTTTGCTTGTAGTGAGAAATACATTTGAGTTTAATGATCATAATGTGACCGCTACCTGGTTCATTGAAACTCTTTTTTTAGTCGATGTACTCTTATTAATAATTATAAAAATGGCTACACGTTTGTTTTTATGAATCTAGTACCTTGGCTCCTTTTTCACTAATTATAAAAAACTTCGAAATGTGTTTCAAATTTTTTCCGAATTTGAACTAGACCATTTTCAAAAAATGCGTTTCGAAGTTTTTTTTCAAAAGTAAAATTGGATTTTTGAGGGGGAAAAATGAGTCTTGGGGGAGGGAAAGAATTTTTCTATTATTGAATGTTAAAGATGAGCTCAAGAACTCTACAATGTTAAAAAAAGATAAATCAGAGGTAAACACTCCTACCAGAGCACAATGCTCTTAACTAGAGAATTTTTTCTCCTAACCAACTCCATCAATCTTTCTGAATGAGTTATGCATTATCCTTCACTCTCTTTAATAACAAAAAGGTTTCTTAAAACCAGTGAATACTCCAATCGGCTCTTATTCAATTATTTGCTATAACCGGTGCCTTACCGGTAACACATCAATATGAGATGACTCATTTTAACCGAGTCTCACATGTAGATATTACCCATTTATAATTTTTTAATAACGGTACTTAATAAGCATCAAATCCCTTCAATTGTAACCAAAATAAAAATCCCTTCAACCAAGCACCTATTAAAAAAATTCTAAACGAGTTCTACTAATAACTTTTTTTTTATTGAAAGGAGAATCTAAGCCCAAAAAGAAGATTACAAATTAACTACACTTGGAAGTTGGAACACGTTCCATATAAGCATCAACTATAACAAAATGAGCTATTTGAGTGAAACAAGACTCGTAAAAAATCATATTAGAACATATCTCACATCCTATATGTGTGAGAGCACCATGCATACATTAGCTTCACAATACACATGTCAGATGCTAACTTTCCAATCAAGATTTTTCAATAGTCTCCAAATTCTCTTATAAATGTTTCATCCTTGTGTATGCACGGTCACTTCCTTTTTAAGAGTCTTCACCACCGCTAAAGCATTCATTTGTAGCTCCACTCTCCTATAACCCTTTTCCCACGCGAATTTTAATCCTTCCCAAGCACCCCAAAGCTCAGCTACCATATTACGCTAGAAGAACCCAAGTCAAGCCTTTGGAAAAGCCATCAGTTCATTCTCCTCTATGATCATGAAGAATGCCTCCACAACCAAGCTTGAAAGTGCTCTTTGTTGCTTATTTTAGAAGCAATGACTTTCCGTCTCACTAATAACTCAACGTTATTATAAATCAGTCCACAAAAATATATAGATACCAATACTTATTTTAGAAGCAATATTTATTAAATATTCAATTGTGTTTTTGTTCAATAAGAGTACCTATTAGGTATGGTCCTTAAAAAATAAATGCTACTCATAACTTTGAATTGAAATTAAAAAAAATTGTAATTAATTATAAAATAAAAAATAAAAAAATTGTAATTTTTACAGCTATTTTTCAAATGATTACTTGGTACTCGTCTTCCATCTTCTTTCCCTCCCTCGCTTACTACAGATTGAACTGAAAAAACGCTCTTTTGGGTTTATAGTACCTTTCTCTCTACAACACACCTTAATTGCCATACCCAGTAAATTTTTTAACTTTCATAATCATTTAATATAAATTATTATTGTTATTATGAGGTGTTTCAAAAACCCTAGTTTTTTGTTTTTTCTATTCATAAGTGATTATTGCTCAATTATCTTGTTTTGTTGTTACAGTGGAAGAATCTGTTTGGTAATTGATGAATAACTGCATCAATTTAATTGGCAATGGCTTTTCAAGACTTTGAACCAATCTTTGCTGAACCTAAAGTGGAGTGGAAATCTCATACTTCTTCTTTGCGTCCTTTTTTGTTCCATGCTTATGCTCCTCATTCTTCTCATATTGTTATTCATGTCACTGATTTTCACTCTGATACTTGGGAAGCTAATCTTTCAGTTTCATTGCTTGAGGACATTGTGAGTATTTTGTGCTGTGACAAAAAAATTGATTTTGAATGAATTATTAATTTTAGTTAAAGCTGATTTGAATGTGAAAGTGATTTATGTTTTGTATACATTTATGTAAAATTGAGTTAAATAATAAATTGAAGTGTAAAAATCACTTCTGGCTTTAGAAGTTACAAATACTAGCTTCAAATTAGAATCACTTCAACCAAGTGTTTGGGATCAAGTGGTTAATGAGTTATGAGCTTCCTTAAGAACAAATCGTTCAGGAGAGCCCGAGTTTGATTCTTGGTAGAAACAATTACTTCCCACAAAAATTAGAATCACTTTTAGAGGCAAAATTAATTCCAACCGACATTACTGAAACATGTCAAAATCAATTTCATGTGTCTGAACTATGGATTCACTTTTGGCTCTCCTTACTGTGAAACCAAACACACAGTTACACACTCAAACATGAATGATGAATACGGATAAAGGATTGTCACCATTGGTCCATTGCCAACATGTTTCAGTCTTATGATATGATTTGGTTGAGTGGTAAAAGTTAAGCTAAAAAGTTGCTTTTTGTTGCTAGTTTTCGATTTGGTGCTTAATTGCAAAAAATCACTAAGTTTATGATCCTGAATTTGAATTGTTATTTTTCATGCTTGTGAAGTCGTACTGTTATGTGAAAGATCATGATTTTTATTTAGTGATTGTCATCTTCTAAACTTCTGTGCAGAGGGATATTATTGGAATAGGGGGTTCATGGTCAGAGTTTGCTGATTATTTTGTAAATTCTCTTAAGTCAGAAGATCTGAAGCTTGTTCTAGAGGCGAATTCAAACTCTGATGGTAAGCAGTAAGCTTACCACGTCTACTTTTTGCTTCTTTCTGATGAAAAATTTATAGTCAAAATTCTCTGCTTTGTAAGTAAGAATGAATGAGCTAAATTTCTTCTGTGAAGTTTGAATAGGAAACATGAATAGAATGAGTTGAAATTTGAATTAATTAACATTTTGTGTATAACCCTCTCATGGAGATGGTGTATAACCTCTTCTTAAAAGGAAAGAGTTGGTTGTACTTGTTGACTTGCTTATGACAGTTGCATCTTTGTAACTCTTGTGAAGATGGTTTTAATGACATTAATTTGGTAAATTGTTACTGAATTTATAATCTTGTGCAAGTGATATTATGATTTCCTCTTTTTGTAATCTTGATATAAATATCTTATTTGGACCTCTTTGATATATTGCAATTCAGAAATTCTCTGATGCATCATGCATGTGATAAAGAATGATATGCTGTTTTTGTTCACTCCCATATGTTTTGTGGTACGTATTTCAGGTGTTAGTTCTGCTAAATTAATTGCTCAAAAATCAAAAGGAATGCCTCTAATCACTATTCCGCTGACCAAACTTGTGGATTCTGGTGCTAGCGAAGCTGTGTCAAATTTATCCTTGAGCCTCTTTAAGGCATTCAAAAGTATCAAATGTTCTCTTGTAGATGGTTAGTTCATCTTCCTTATGTTGTATCTTCGTTTGAATCTTAATAAAAGGACTTGATTTCTGCTTTGTTGTTTCTAATTATGTGCATAAATGATAATTATATTAATTTGAATTACTCGGCTCTATCTTTAGATGTGCCTTCCAAAAAAATGTGTGCAACTGATATATAACTTCAATTGAATCTATATGGCCTGTGCCGGAATTAACTGTTACATATTTTTATTGTGCCCTCAGGGCAACAACGCTCTCACCAGTTGACAAACGTGATGGCAGCTGAGAAGGTACAATATACAAATTGAGTTGAACTATTATGGCTTGGGGTATTTATTTATATATTTTTTGGTTGATTTTTTAGATCATAATTTTTTGGTAGGGATTCCTAGGAATTGATTTGGCATTCCTACTTTACAGCAGTAACAAAATCAATAATGGCAGAAATTTATAGGGGCAGAAATTTATAGGGTCCTCATTTTTTTTGTGTGATTTGTTGACCTATTCTGAAAGCCTTACAAATTATGCAGTATGCAATTGTTCCTCTCTTCTTTTTATAGGCTAATCATGGGTTTTTATTTGTCCAAAATGCAATTTTACTTCTTTTAAGTGACTCTCAAAATTTGATAATTCTTCCCAACATGCACTGTTCTTATCATATTATGCCTAACAGGAAAGAAATGAAACAACACAACTGGATCGGTGGCAAAAGTTTCAAAAAATTAGTGACTCAGAGAAAGCAGGCAGTTCTAATAATGGAGTGCAAAACTCTCCAGGTGTGTTATGTATTCTGTCATTCTCATGGTTTGGTCTTTTGCTGATAAAGTAATTCAAAAGTTGTTAGCAGAGTTTAAGGTTTTACTGACTTCTGTGTGGCATATGCGGTGAATCCAGATTATGAAAAAGTTTCTCAAAACAAAGTAAAATGTTTAAATTATCTAATTTGTCCACAATTTTCTAAATTTGCAACTATTTATCCATCTAGGAAAATGGTAACTGCATTAGGTCTAATTTTCATGTGAGAAGAAAACAATGACCTTGTTCACTCTATTGAAAAGAAAAGAAAAGAAAAGCTACTTCTAGCACCATTTCGAATATATTGAAATATGAAGAATAATGTCAGAGCTTCTGCTTACATTTTAGTGTTGTTCCTTGTTCATGATGCTCTTGTATATGTTAAAGAATTTGCTCAATATTTTCAAGGGTTAATGAATTTCTATTTTTTCATGCTCCTGTTGATTTAAAGACAAGCAAACAGCTCGGAATAAAGGTACTGCAAAAGTTAAGAATCGTGCAGTGCCAGCATATCGCAGGCAAGTGTTCTTACTATCTTACAAATCTTAACTATGGTAGTACGGATTCGGATTATTGTAGGTAAGTGTTCTCGTGATATTATCATAATATACTCACTCGCCTTTTTTTCTTGGCAGGACCAAAGTAAGAGGGGCCCTCTTGCGTGATAGCGATCCCGAGTCTTAGCCCTTAATTCAAACCAGTTGTTCTATATAAAATTAAAAGATTGCCCCAACTCTATGTGTACTTCCTTTTCACTCTATTACCTCATTTATTGTATATCAATCAATATAGCATGGAAAATATACTAGTTAGGCCGTTCACATAAAATTTCAATGATTCATTCATTTGTGTCAACTATGCAAATGAAAATTGCTAATTTGATGCATGTTCCTCTTCATGCTTGTTTCTTTTCCGGGTAATCCCACATGTCTCCTACTATCGAAGACAATTTTGTTTGTGAAGTCGTTGGACACTAAATATAGAAATCTCTTTTGCCGAGATTCAAATCATAGTTCGCCAGTTTTAGAATAATTGGTCCCTTCAACTAGACTCAGGCCTTGTTGGTAAAATGTAAACTAATCTTACGTTATTATGATGGATGAGCTTGTTAATGCTGAAGTTATTGATGCATAGTATTTTCAATTAAACATTAACACTTTCTTCATTTTGAGTATATGATAAATCTTGTTTCTTATAATATCAAAAGCAGAATTAAAAAAATAAAATATTTATCATTAATTTGAGAAAAAAACACTTATTCTAATTATAACACAACAAAAATAATTTCTATTTTATATAAAATCTTGTGAATTGCCTGAAAGGAAAAAGAAAATTTGGAGGGATTAGATGAAGGAATCTTGATTGAGAAGAGAAAGACAATGTTGTGACTTGATATAATCATATAAAAACAAAAAATCCAACATAATATCATGTTAGTACAATTTGTTGACACTGCCTGAATCTGTAATTCTTTACACTTTTTTTGGTTGATATTATCTTCTTTGGTTGCTATCACAAGTAAAATCCAAGACATGTGAACCTCATAGAAAGAGAGAGAGAGAGAGAGTAACAATAATTCACAAACTCACCATAGACTTTATCAAATGACAGAATTGCCACTGTTAACACCTCTCTGTGAACATTTGTATCTTAGAATAACATAGGAAATGAATCTGTAAAACATGATGAAGCAAACAGTGACACCAACATTCTTCCATCTACTACCTTCTCCATACCCTGCTTCTTTAAGCACATCCTCTCCTTTCATCACACATGCACCAAACATGTACTCCAAACACTTTTTTGAGTTGGAGAACTCATTTATCAGAAACCCTTCAAAGGGATACTTAAAAAGTGATATATAATGCATGAAAATCCAGTAACTAGGAATCTCATGGTTTGATATGAAGTAACCAGAGAACAAGAAGAAAGAACCTATAATACCATTAATCATTGAATTCCCAACAATGAAATTAGGCGCAAGAGCACTGAAACACACCACAACTGAATTGGCTGTGTAAAGAACAAGCCATATCAGTAACAGAAAGTGCAAAAAAGCAGTGAAGTTTCTGTTTAGTCCAACTAGCCAGTATACTGGAACTGTGAACAAAATGGCTAGGATTAGAAGAAATGGCAAGTAAACTAAGCCATTTGCAATAGCATAAGACGATACACGGTAGCTTCCACAAGATGTTTCCTTCATTAGAATCTCTCTTTCTTGTAGAAAAATTGGTAGAGCTTCTATGCTGCTTGATAACAGAAAAGTTAATATGAAAGCAAATAGACCAATTCTTTCTTGTGTTCCTTTTATATCATCTTTGAGGTTGCAAAAGATTGATCCTAAAACTAGTCCTGAAATCAGCATCTGAATTGTCCTACATGCAAATAGCTCTTTTGTGCGAAATATGTTTTTAGAGAATCTATGAGTTAGAATCATAGTTTCACTCAATCTAGAATTTGCAAAATCATAAGAGAAATCCATTCCAGTACTATTGATGATATCTTCATCAATTACCTTAGATTGTTGAAATAGCTGTTGCAAAGTGAACTTACCACTTTTACTCTCACCTGATTGTTGTTGTTGTTCATCATCACCACCTTTCTTCTGTTGCATTGTTCCTAACAATCGTCTCGGCGGTTCGGTTTCCACCTGACAGTGTTGCTGCTGCTGTTGTTGAATGATATCAATGGAATCAATAGCAAATTCAACTAAGTTAACATGTAGTGGAAGCTCTAGACCCATCAATCTCAAATTCAAACTCAGTAATTCAGCAGTTCCATGATGTAACACAGAACCATTAGCCAACAACAACAATGAATTGAACAGCTTCACTATTCTGAAACCAGGTTGATGAATACTTAGTATTATAGTTCTTCCCCTAGTTTCAGCCATAACCTTAAGCATATCAATTATTTGCAAAGCTGAAGTACTATCAAGCCCTGAAGTTGGTTCATCAAGAATCAAAACTTTTGGATCATGTATGACTTCAACACCAATAGAAACTCTGCGCCTTTCACCGCCTGATATACCTCGGACTCGATCGTCACCAATTCGAGTCCTCGCAACATGATCAAGTCCAAGCTCTTGAATCAATGACTTGACCCTTGAACATAGTTGTTGTTGAGGAAGCTTTAGCCTTAGTTTTGCACTGAACATCATGGTTTCTTCAACCGTAAGTAAGGGAAACAAAATGTCCTTTTGAGTAACATAACCTGATAGCTTTCTGAACTGAGATTTGTCTACTGGTTTTTGGTTCAACAACACTGACCCTTTTTGTGGACTGTGTTTACCTGCTAAGATCTCAAGTAGTGATGACTTTCCAGCTCCACTTGGTCCAACAATTGCTAGGATTTCCCATGGCCTGGCTTGAAAACTCACATTCTTGAGCACATGTCTAACTCCACTGCAACTTTTTTCAACTCTTGCTTCTTCCTCTTCTATTTCTTGACCATTGGCATTATCTAGTTGTGGAGATTTGCTGAAGATTTTAAAAGGGTGTTCTGTTTTGTTTGTGTGAATTTTGTAGTATATGCCAATGGCTTCAACTTCACAGCCTTGCATTTTCATTTGTTGCATAGGTTGTTTTTTGTTTTAGCCTTATTTTTTCCTCTCTCTTTGATTCTTCTACTCTCTTCTAGTTCTAGTTGTTAAACCCATTATTTGGTTTTCTTCTTCCCCTCTCTCTCTGTTGTTTGCTCAGTTTTAAATGAAAGATTTTGGACAGCTACTGACAATGAAACAATGGGTGGTTTGCAATGACACTAAGGTCCTCGAAGTTTGTATATATAAAGGTTCACGTGCACTTCTTGCTGTTTCTCTACCAATTTAATATATTTGGACACAACACAAGGGATTCTAGTGAAAATCTAATATCATTAATAAATAATTGATACAGTATAAATTACTATACTATATATATGTGTCTGTTAATAGTAAGGATTAATAATCCTTTAATACTACCCGACTTTGGTTGGTCTAGTTCATATGGATTCAATTCAAATATCTCACATAACTGAGTTCGAATTTTGTTGTCGATGTGAGAGTTTTATTGATAGATAGATAATATGTACAAATCTCGCAGACCTAAGTTCGAATTTTGTTGTCGATGTGAGGATTTCATTGATAGATAATACGTAAGTATCTCTGTCAGTTCTATCTGAACCTTGAAACTTTATTTATCCCAATAAGTCCCTAGTAAGTAACTCTCCTAAATTTTTTCTATTAAAAAATCCTTTACTACTTACTATATTGACTGACATAATAAATTAAGTACCCTAGACATTTAAATCGGTGTATTAAAAATCGAACTACACATTGAACTGAGGCAAAACCTCTTTAGGTAGCTCAAACTGAGGCAAAACCACAATCGAGCTGTAAAAATCATTTATTTATAGTAAAGACGAGTTTACGATTTAACTTTGTTTGGTTTTTAAAACACTGATTTAGACATTAATCTATATGTGATTGAAAGATAGAACATAGAATAATACAAGTGGATGTTTTGTTTTCTTGTTGGTTTTTTGTTGTTTAATGGACAGCTATACATTAAGCACATGTTCACTGTGGTCACCAATTGTGTCTCTAAAACAGTTTGAGTTATGAGAGAGCAGTAACAGTAGAAACTGAAATGAAGTTAGGACTTACTCATCCAAGTATTTCATAGTACTGTTTTACCTTAGTCTTGGTGATTTTGAATCATTGTTTTTTTAATCAATTTGAATCCCATGTCGGCATGTTCACTCACACCCATCCAAAAAATTCGATGGTAAATCTAATTCTTGTATGTTTTGTTTAGTAGAATTTAACTTCAAATTCTGATTAGAATAATATTTGGTCAAATTTTACTTACCTCTCGATTCAACTACGCATTATTAAGGTCTCATTTGAGTCGACGTCTCGATTCATACCACTGAGTTACAACTTTTCGAGACGGGTGCTGTAATTATTGGAAAGTATAGCAAGTACAAACTAGTAGCATTTTGTGTCACAAGTATGTAGAGTAGGGTTTGGGAACTTGCAAAGTGGTGGTCCCTTGGGTTTTCAAGTTTGTGGCTGAGATTTCATGATGTTCCAGCAGAGTGAATCAAAATCTTGCTAAACTGTAGAATTTGACAAGCTTTTCAATTACTCAATTATCATCTTTGTCTTCAAGTTCAAGCATCAACTACTTGCAATTATGTCTTCTGCCATACAAAGGTTTCTCCGAAGTTATTTTGGACTGCTTGAAAAAATCATTCTCACAATGTGCAATATGAGCGCGCACGCAGACATCTGTCAATCGCAACTCATCACCGAGGAACACGCACAAGTACTAACCAGAAAGTTTATAATTCAAACTCTAAAAACTAATATAATTCGCTAACATTTGTTTATAAAAAAAAATCTTGCAGTAACATTATTTTCTAAAATATGCATTCAAACATGTATATATATGATGCCATTATTTGTAAAAATGTCATAAATCATATTCTATATTAATAAGAAGTATAATTAAAAACAAATCAATTCCAACTTAACATTAAAACTGCATATATGTGAGAAATTGAGGGAGTCATACAATCGCATGAAAGTTGTCAGAAGAATTCGTTAAACATTTGGTGAGTTTATCTTCTATTTTTGTAAGAAAAGTAAGTCCGTGACATATCATTGGAATTGGGTGAAAGCCTCTTTTAGGATATAGTACACTAACCTTAAGCAAACCACATAATTATTTCCCAACAAAAAATATAGTAGTATAGTAAATCTAATTAGTCCACATATGTTTGTTTCTTTTCCTTTTTTTTTCAAATAAAAAAGTCTAGGTGAGTAAAATTGTAAGGTCTCATGGGTGTTTATATCCATAGTTCGACCGCGATGTAAGTAAAATCTGACAAAATATTGTTCTCACAAGAGTCGAATTTGAATTCTCTCGAATAATTTGTTCTATAAAAAACTCATTAGCCACTTGAGTGAGTCTAATGTCTTAGTTTATGAATTTATATTTACTAATTGAACCAACCAACATTGGCCAACACATTAGCTGTTGTAACATCTTAAGAAAACAGATTTAATAAGAAAAATGATTATCATAATGAAGAAAATATCCATACACAAAGTTGAAATAAATTATAAGTACTGATAAGATTTTATGAGATCACCCAGGAACATTTAGATGAGATGATATAGTTGGTCTCTCATAGCTTAATCAAAGTCCTGACTCCTAAGTTCGATCCGCGAATTCAACATGCAACAGTCTTAAAACTCTTAAGAAGAATTTGTCACTCATTTAAGTGCCACAAAACTCGAAAGATTCGTCGTTGGCACAGAGGATAAAAAAAAATTATGTGGGTGATGATTAGACAACAATTCTATTTCTTGTAGGCAGTTTGCTAGTTGTTAATTTATTAGAACAATGAGGATTTGTTAGTAGAAGAGATCCATACATAATATTCTTTGGGGTGTTCCAACTCATAATATAGTGAACTAGCTAATCATTTGATTATTACTTTTTATTCATGGAAGCAAGAACCCGTGAACTATTTATGTGGTCAATTTTATAGACCCCAAAACTCTCACTTTTCATTTGCCCCCACCTATACAATTATCATTTATAACATATAGTATTACCAGAATTGATAAGAAACAAAATCTAGCTTGATAAACAAAAGTAATTGAAGAAAAAAAAACACTATGCTAGTCCGTGAACTCTCCTCTTTCACAATTCAATTATTCAAGTGACTTTAGTAGAATATTTTGGATTTGAATTATTTGTTTTTTTATTCGTTAAGGAAGTTTGTTTAGTAATGAATTAATGGTCCAAATGACCTTTAAGTCTTTATTCATATTCATATTTTTATAGTTTCTTCTTTTTACCTTCACCTTCTATTGATGAGAATATTTTTTGGCCTCTTCTCTTGTCTTTACTAAAAAATGTGTCATGCTTTTACTAATGTACGATTATGATTAATCCACAATGATTTTCTCTTCTACACTGGATTCGATCTAAATGAAGAGAGCAACTAGCAAATGTTTCTAGATTAATGCATAATGATTTTTGTTACTTAAGAAAACATTTTATTATAAATCAAATGTTTCTAGGTTGATGCATAATCTATTTTGTTGCAATTTGCGAGCTAACTCATGATCAAGCATACGAGACCGTAAGAAAACTTTGATTTAGTTTTCAAAATTTTAGCGTTAGATTTTTTTATATGCTAATAGTGTCTATAAATTCTAACATAAATAGTTATTTATTTATTTTTTGCATGCAGTTAGTACTCTATTGTAATTTAAAATAAAAAGTGGACTCTATGATGAAACTAATTATTTTTTAATTTAATTTTAAAAGTAGCATCTAAAAATTTGGATAGTTCGCTGACCAACTCACCGTTCATTTACCCTTTCTCAACCAGTTCGTCGTTCGTGATAGCCTTTGATTATCGTTCTTTGTTCCTCACGTTCTTTTGGGTTTAATGCTTCACTCTGATATCCATCTATGTTCGTCGAACCTTAATATTCCTTCACATAGTCTCGTAGTGTATAGAGTTTGTGAACAATTTATCATTGTTTTTGTTTGATTTATTTTGAAGTATGATGTAGATTGTGAGAATTTCATTATTACGCTTATTCTGGACTATTATCATTGGGATTGTAAGAATGATTGAAAATTGCTTCAAAAAAAAAAATGATTGGAATTGGTTAGTTAAGATCATTTTTATTTCCTATTCTTTCAATTTCCTCCATTATTATATAATTTTGAAAATAAAATACAAAATTGTGACATTAAATCTTTTTTATCCACTCCAAAATATTTTAAAAACCCATAGACAATCATGTCGGTAGGGATGACAGGAAAACTCAAACCCAGAAGACCCACCCGAACCCAAACTCAAGTCAACGGGCGAAACCCGAGTTGACTGGGTTTGGGTGACACCCGAAACTATGGGCGTGGGTTTGAGATCACTCAAACCCACACCCGAAACTCATACACTCACCCGAATATATGTGAAATTATCTAATTAACCCTAAGTATATATATTATGTTGAACTTTGATATTATTGTATTGTATTTTGTCATTTGCTTGTTTTTGTACTTTGTCATTTTATCAAAAAGAATTCGGGCCAAGTTTTGGTAGATAATTAATTAATTAATTATGCGTGTTAGCTATGAGTTTTGGGTTTGGGTGAAAAAACCCGAACCCAATGGGCGTGAGTTTTGATTTGCCACCCAAACAACTTTTGGGTTTGGGTTTGGGTGTTTGTTTTGAGCGTGAGTTTGGGTATTGCAAAACTCTCGCCCATGGGCACCCATTGCCATCCCTACATGTCTGCTTGCAAATGTAATCTTGATCGGGCTACTTTGGTCTTAAATGAGATTCTTGGTGCATCTCTAGCCGGAAGTTTGTCCATTAACACTTTGAGTTGAATTTGACATTTTAAATAAATGGTTAAAGGTTATATTATGTATGGAAAAAGGTTTTTGCCTATTCTCCGATAGAGATTAATCACCGTTAAACAATGGTGAAGACTTTGTATTTATAACATACTAAAAAAAGGATATTGAGATTCACAATCTTCATCTTGGACTTTTATTGGAGAAATTTATTGCCTTGATAACGAGAATTAATAGGAGTGTTGACAAGTTGACAAACTTAACTATATGATAGGGATATTTTGGTGAAGGAGTTATTCAGGGTCGACGCTGACTTTTTAGAGACCATGTTTTAATATTAAAAATAGACACTTAATAAAAAAATGTAAAAAATTCTAAAAATAATAATTATCAATTTAAAATGTAAGTAACATAATTATCGATTTAAAATGTAAGTAATATAAAAAAAGTCTTAGTAAAAAATAAATACTAATTTTCAAAATAACAGTAATGTTACTAATTTTTGAAGAGTTTGAGTTAAATGAGAAAGTTTTGTGCTTAAAAATGGACATATATTTGTATACACAATGTTTCTTTGTTTACGATTTTTTATAGCAGTTTTATTTCTTTTTTACAATCCGTGTGCTACAAAATCATTCTCTGTATAGTGCGCAAAGTTACATTCTGAATTTTATTTTTAAGAAAGAAAAAAATGAATTAACACACATATATTAAAAAATAAGTTTAATTGTTGTGTACCGTCGGTGTAATTTTTTTTTGCACATACATCCAATGATGTGTTGCCACATCATTTAATGAATGTGACACATAATGTATTTTTAATTACCATACATGATGTGTCGATATATTATTGGACGCATGTGTAAAATAACTTTACACTGACGCTGCATATAAATTAAAGTCTAAAAAAATTAGAGGCCCTTAATTGTATGAGGTCATATGCGGTGGCTCACTTTACACACCCGTAGGGTTGGCCTTGAGGTTATTGCATCATTTTCTCAATTGCAACTCAATCTGAATCTTGATGTGATGAAGATAATCAAGGACTTCTTTAAATTGATTTATTCGGCCGCTTTTCTTTATTTTCCTCTTGTTATAAGAAAAATCATCCAAAATTTTAACATTTTTAGGTTTTTTTATAGACGAATAATTGTTATGTTGGTTTTTGAAAATCGAACTCAAAACCTCCTACATTAAAACTTAAAACTTGGTTACTCGAGGTTGTAAAAATTTGAGTTTTTATATCCACTCGTTTTGCAAAATTTTGACCGACCCACTGTGGAGAGATCTACATTGAGGCTAGCCAATGTTCTGATGTACGGGTGGGCGGGAGGGAAACACACATGTGTGGACTTGATTGAAGTTTCTCCACTTGTGGGATTGACGTATGAGGTTTTACTGTTGGAAATACGACTTTCAAAGCTGCTTCAAGTAAAGTGGCCAAACATGAGAGAGCGTGTGGTGACAATCAACATGCATTTATACCTTTCGCATCCGAGGCTGTGAATATTTTAAAAAGAGTTCATTGAGTCATGCATAACAATATAGTGTCTCCTAGGTCTCAAGATGTGGTTTTTAGGAGGATTGATTTTGCCACCCAAAAAAGATTAGCGGCGCAGCTTGTTGCGCGTTTGCCTTTCATTAAAGTGTAATTATCTTACATATATAGTAAAATTGAAAAAGGTTTCAAAAACATATTTGATAATGAAAAAAATTAATTAGAAATTTAAATGTTGCAAATTTTGATTAAAGAAATGATAAAAGTACAAATAATATACCATCATTTTTTATTTTTAATAGTAATACATATTAATCACGATAAATTCTTGGTTGGACACACACCCAACACCTCATCACTTAGGCACACATACATAAATGAAAAAAAGTAAAAATTAAATAAAATAGTCATATCAATTACTATTGATTATTTCTTTTATATTTTAATTTTTTAAAGTAATGTGAGTGTGCCTAAACAAAAATTATTTGTAGTTGTGACTACAAAAGTATTTCTCATTAATCACAACCACCAATCAATTGTGAAGCTTAAATTAAAAAATCATACTTTTATTATTAATAAGTGATACACAATTTCCTTATTTCATGTATTAAATATGACTTTGGAGTCATGCATATCAATCACCAAAAACACTCACAACCAATTATTGCACGCATCCATCGATATATTAGAATTCATACTCTTTAAGTTTTAATGTTATACTACATGCCTAGTTATTTATTTGATCTCTTATTTCTTTTCGTATTTTCTTTTCTATTTTTCTATTTTCTTTCCTTTCATCCTTTTGCATATATCTACTACTTCTGCCATTTACTACTAATATAATAAAATTGATTACTACTAAATTTATTAATTTATCCTTATCAGTTTTAATAATTTTTCAAATTTTATATCATTCATTATAATTTTACTCTATTAATATATATATATATATATGAACAAAATAAAAATATTAAAATTATAATTAGAAATGTCATGTTCGTATTTAACGGAAATTATTATTAATAAGTCATACACAGTTTCCTAATTCTCATGTATTAAATATGACTCTTGAAGTCATGTACATTAATCACCAAAAACACTGAACCGCCTAATTTAATATGGGGGTTCCATTTTGACATCAAGTGGCCTCCTCTCGGTTGCAGTTGCGGGGTTCAAATTGTTGTCCTCCCAACTAAAACTAGTGTCAATCACCAATGTATCAATTAGCGATTGATATTATTATTATTATTTTGAAAAAACACTTTTATGTTTTTTATTTTTAGGCTTGGCACATTTAACTTTTATATATATATATATATATATATATATATATATATATAACTTATTGTGGGATCCCATTTTTCAATTTTGGTTTACGATTCTCATTTTCGGGTATGTTCAACAATTTCAATTCTCATTTTCTGAGAATCTTCAACCTTCCGAGACACTTCGACTTCCTTAGCCTTTTGAGATTCAATTTTCTGAGGTCCATAATTCCTAGATTTATATAGAAGATAGACGACACAAATTGATTTGAGAAGAAAACGAAAATAAAAGACGAAAGTAGAATTTTAGTTAATTTCTCAATTAGTTTAGGATGATTTTAATTTTTGAGGATGCATTATGGACACTAGTAACAATGAGCACATGGACAACAACATGATTTTACTTACAAATTGGAAGCATCACACGTTGTTTCAATCGAAGAAGAAGAAACATAATTATCAGAAGAGGAACATGATATGTTATTTTTAATCAATATTGATTTTGTTCCTGTTGCTCTTGCTACTGTTGTCTCTATTTTTGTAACGTTGATGGACAGTAAAAACGATTGTCGACGTGATGACGAGTGTTACGACGGCCGACGATGACAGTGTCACCAGAGATCGACATTGTTGATTGTTTCCAGCAATGTTGATTTCTTTGCTGGTTTAAATTGGACATTATAATGTTTGGCACTGATTATTACTACGTGACAAACTTTGCTTCGAATACTTTGCGTCTTTAAATTACGAAAAAGAGTTACACATTTTTTCTTAATTGTGATGTGAATTTTGATCTCTATAAATATGGATATAAAAAATAAAAAACGAAAAATCAAAGTCACTAATAAATTTTGCTTTTAAAAGAAAAACACATTATAAATATATATATATATTTAAAACAACTCAAAGAAAAATGAATTCAGTATATTAAACTACTCATGTTTTTTGTGTTTTTCTTTAAATTAAATAAATTTTTCACATAAAAACATAAAAATAAATTTGGTTGATTATTAAGCCATTAAATTTGGTCTAATAGTTTAATAAAAAAAAAGTTTGGTTTAATAATAAAGAGTTTAAGTAATAATATGCTAGAGTCGTAGGTTCTAACATGGAAACAACATAATAAATGTATTGATAATTTTTTATAATAATTTAGGGAGAAAAAAATAGAGTTATTTTTTTTTTGGAGTACTCCTCCATCAAATAAAATTTGAACATTGTGTGGTAGGGTATTATTTTCCTTCCTTAATTTGGTGCATTTGGATAATCCACAAATTTTGTGCGCGCCTTAAAATAAAGAAAGAAGATATTTTGGCGCTGCGTTCAACTCTCACTCTCCAATGATGCTGCACCTCCACAACCTTCTTCCTCGCTCTCCTCCTTCTTCCTCCTCCTCCGGTACTCTCTCTCTCTCTCTCTCTGAACTTGAAATTTATCACTACAATTCTATTCTGGACGAGGGTCATAACAGCGATTTCCAATTTCGTGTACGATTTGAAATCAAAATCTAAAATGTTTCTTGTGACCTAATAAAATTGTGCATGTGATGTGATTTACCAGGAAACTCATTATTTCTCATTGGTCATCATCATCATCATGTAAACAACTGGAAGAGTAGTTGTCAATTGGAAGAAACTATCAGATTCTCCCACAACAACCACAAGAAACGTTTACGACCGTCTCGGATCCGTTCTTCTCTACCTTCTATTGATCAATTGACTAATGCTCGTGTTATATATTCCGTTGCTCCATCCATGGGCCACAACCAGGTAGTATATTGTAATTGTTAGTTAATTGTTGTGAATTGGAAATCATTAAGTTGATTTCCCTAATTTCTCTTAGATTGCATGGATTTTTATGTTGATATACATACTTCATACTTCAGATTGACAGTGTTTATATATTAGTGTCAGTGTTGTGTTTGGTGTTATGTCTGTGTCGGTGCTTTATAGTTTATAAGTTTGTTTATTTATTTATCCCTGAATCGTGTATTTGTATTACAATATATAATATTTGCTACTGTTGCATTTGAAACTATGAACTGCCGTGAAAAAATGTAAAAGGAAAGAAATTGAAGGATTGATCGTGATTTCTCTGTTGATGATGCACAAGACCACATTTTCCATTCAATTGCAAAGAAATTGTTCAGAATTCCTTAACTCTGATACCTAATTTTGTCCACAGACACACACTTCAAGGATTCATTTGGTGCCTTTTACTTTTATGAATCACAGTTCTCTAGTCCCATGTAGGTAGCTCAGTTGGTTAGAAGTTTTAAGAAAGAGGTCCAAGGTTCAAACCCTAGAAACTAATATAACCACTGACTTACGAATATAGCCTAATATAACTTACTAACGCGGTGTCACTTGCCAATATCTTTGAAATCACATTATTGTGATTGTAATATAGATATTCCACTATAATTTCTGAAATAAAACCTTTCACATTAACAGGAGGCTCATCCAGAATCACATTTTAGAGTTCCTGCAATTGTGAATGCTTTGGAAGAAATGAAACTCACTTCAAAGGTACTAAAAGCAACGGACACTTATGTCTTGATGATATGTTCTTACGAGTCTCACTTATTTTTTTTAAGTTCTTTCTGCAATTGTAGTATTATATATATAGGCACTGCCATTTGATAACTTATTTATGTCTAAAATTCACAAAGAAGGAACTGTTGCATTCAAATGTTGATTTCGAATTTGGATACCCTAAAAGAAAGAACTCACTAAATAGACTACATATTTTCCCTGTTCAAACATAAGCTATTTTACTATCCAGAATATATTTCCTATTTGTTTGAAAGAGAAATCAACTGCCATGGATCTGTTGCTATAGATTTATGTACATGAGTCAATTAGAAAAGTCTGGCAGTTTTAGAAAAAGACCAACATAACTTGACAATATGTGCAACTGTATTATGATTGGCCATACTTTAGTGATATTAAACAGTAATTATAAAGTATTTTCATTTCCACAACTTTTGTTTATGCATATGATTCAGTTTCGTGGTTCTGAGGTCATTGAACTTCAACATTTTGAGCCTGCTTCGACTGATGACATTGCAAGTGTGCATGCAAGAGCCTATGTTTCTGGGCTTGAAAAGGTAACATTTTTTGTTAAAAAAGTCTCCTTGCTTCAGCTGTTTCATTAATGTTTGTTTCTAGGGTCTGAACAATTGTCTATCAACTCTGTCTTTCCTATAATGTTTGTTTCTGAACCAGTTTCACTTAATGCATGATTTAATTATGATTTAGTGCACAGTGATGATAAAACGTCATGGCGACGAAGCGGGTTGCGGCTGCACACTGAATTGTTCGGTGTATTTGTGCTTAAACACTACTAATGTCTTCCAAGTTCTGACAAATTGGTTCTTAAGTATCCTTGTTTTTAGTTCAAAATTTTAGATCACTGGCTGTTGGCATAGTTTGCGATACTTAGGCGTTTCATATAATTTGTATATATTCTCATTTTACCATGACACAGAATTTTTGTTTTGAAGTTTGACATTTTTTCCTCTCCTGAATCTTCACAGGTTATGGATCAAGCTTTGGAGAAGGGCCTTATTGTCATTGATGGTTCTGGACCAACATATGCTACTTCTACTGTAAGTACTATGCTCAACCTTTTTGTTGCTTTCCCACGTTCAGAGTGTCTGCAGCAAGTCCTTCTATTCTAGAAACTTCGTATTCTAGTTCATTGTGGTAGAAGATACATTTATTCAGTAGAAAATCATATTGATTTCCATGTTTTTGCATGCTTATTGTGGTATTTATGGTGCAGACCTTCCAGGAGTCAATAGTAGCAGCTGGTGCTGGATTAGCCTTAGTTGACTCAGTGGTGATCTCTCAACCTGGCATGTCCATCTCTTCGTGTTAATCTGTGTATTTGTTTTGGGTTGGGGTAAGTGAGTGGAGATAGATATGTACAAAGTATCTGCTTCTAGTAACGATGTGTATATTGGAAACTATTTTGCTTTGTTGGAAATTTTGGTATTTGGTTTCTCAGAACCAAATATTGATTGAAAATGCATATATCTTCCTTTCTCTATGCCTTTCAATGGTTGATGGCAGTGGGAAGTCACAAATGTAACAAATTTTGGAATTAAAATTGTTTTCCTATTTGGCTTTTTAAATGTCCAATTCATTCTAAGTTGTTTGAGATATTAAAATAGTTACTGAGTCTCCACTTTCGAGTTTAAGTTTTAGAAACATGGTATCAATGCCTCTATAACCAAGTAGTTCTCCTTGCTACCTTTATTTTTCCTCTTTGCAATTAAATTGTGTTTTAGCAGAAGGTGAAGGTTGTGTATATGTCTACACTTTCGTAGTTAAATTGTATTTTAGAAATTGTACTCGTTATATAATTTTCTCTTGTTGAATTTCACATTCAGGTTGCAGCTTCAAAGATAAACAAAGATTCACCTACTGGTTTTGCTTTGATAAGACCACCGGGACATCACGCTATTCCACAAGGACCTATGGGCTTCTGCATTTTTGGAAATGTGGCCATTGCGGCTCGTCATGCTCAGCGTGTTCATGGACTGAAGCGTGTGTTTATAATTGACTTTGATGTTCACCATGGAAATGGAACAAATGATGCTTTCTATGATGATCCCGATGTATTTTTCCTTTCCTTCCACCAAGTAAGATTCAAGTTCGGTCCATAGTTTTGATCATATTTTCTTGGTTTTCTTCATTGGTATTCTTAAAAGCCATTCATAAATAGTAATCCTCTCTACAACGATTATGCAGTTGGACAAAATAAACTAGCAGAAACTTCATAAATGACATTGCTAGAAGAAGACTTGTTTTTTACTGGCATTGCTAGGAGAAGACTTGTTATATTTAATAACTTCAATTTAATTGCTCAGGACGGAAGCTATCCAGGTACAGGAAAATTTGATGAGGTAGGTACTGGGGATGGTTTAGGAACCACACTAAATCTGCCTCTTCCTGGAGGATCTGGCGATACTACAATTAGAACTGTGTTCGATGAAGTTATTGTACCTTGTGCTCAAAGATTTAAGCCAGACATCATTCTTGTTTCTGCTGGGTGAGTTTTTCTTTGAATCATTATCATCAAAACAAAGATGGAATAAACAATTTACACCTCTTGGTTATTTTTAGCTTCCCAAGCACAGTTAAAAACTTAATTCTACAACTAGATGAAATTTTTATTAGATTTTTCTTTCGGGAAAAGACTCCTTCACATAAATTCTTGCAAATGTTGTTTTTACATTTGGAATTTCATGCTATTTCGTTTGTTAGGTATGACGGCCACGTGTTGGATCCACTAGCTAATCTTCAATTAACAACGGGAACGTATTACATGCTTGCGTCTAGTATTAAACAACTGGCAAAAGACTTATGTGGGGGTCGATGCGTATTTTTCTTGGAAGGAGGATATAATCTCACGTCTCTTTCATATTCAGTGGCAGACACATTTCGTGCTCTTCTCGGGGACAAAAGCTTGGCATCTGAGTTTGATAACCCAAACATTTTGTATGAAGAGCCAACACAAAAGGTTAAGCAAGCAATTCAGAGGATAAAATGCATTCATTCCTTGTGATGTTAAAAACCAAAACCTGCCTTGAGTGGGCATCGTCCCACTTGTCACATAGAAAAGCAAATCCATCGTGCAAGATTGATGTGGTCCTTCAATGAGAACTCCACTCTTGTCATAGCACTTATCGATGTAAATTAATTAATTTTGTCAAATGATTATGGCAAATTATTCATCTGTAAACTAATTTTCTCATATTCGGTTGCCATTAAGTCAAAAGGTATTCTCATTCCAAAAACACTTGAGAATTTTAAACTTGAAATGTATCGTATCATCTTAAAACTCATATGCATCCAGAGTTACTTATTATTTCCAGAAAAATAGGGTAGGGAGTGCAGCATCATCATTTTTATTTTAAGTGTTAAAGTTACTCCCTAATAGATTTCATTCTAACAAATGGTATTTACCCTTGATTTCCTATATTACTTGTTCATCTTAATTCTTGAAGAATTAAAGTTTGTATACACATTATTAGATTCATCATATCCTTGACCTCGAACATTTTGAATGTATAATATTATGATGAGATAATGTTGAATAAATATGTTGCTTATTAGATGTTATGTTATCTTGCACATGTCCGGTATTTAAAAAGCATTCCTTGACAAATATATTCTTATCAACAAATCTAACAACTAGATCAATTTGTTCTTTTATAGATTCACATAAGTTTCAGTAACAAGTAATTAAAACTTAATTTTATTGTCAATGTCTTCTCTAATTTCATTTTGTATCTTCAAGTAAATACATGTAAAATTTCTTTTTGAATAGTTGGAGAATGTATTTTGCATTTTGAGAGACATTTTTTATGAAACTTTGTCTATTTTCTTATTGTAAGAAGTCAAAATAAGAAAATTTCCTCAATTTCTTTTCCACTCATTCATTACGTCCTCTAAAAACATTTAAAGTTCACAAAATAAAATATACAGACTAAAAGGTACTCCCTCCGTCCCATATTATAAGAGAAAAAAAACACATTTATTAAGAAAATCAAAACTTGAGAATTTGAAATATGGTTTTGTGGGTTTTTCTTGAAATAAGTTGCATGGAAAGATGTAAAAACAAATTTGATTGGTTGTTGTTTATTGAGAAAAGGAGAGAGAAAAAAAATTAAATGCAACTTGCATTTAATTTTATAAGAATAAGTAAAAAACATTCTTGAAAGTTGTTTTTTCCCTTATAATTTGGAACAAAAAAAATGGTCATTTTTCCCTTATAATATGGGACGGAGGGAGTATAATAGCATATTAGTATATAACTTTTTAGGCTTAATTACAGTAGTTTTAGTCTCTATAATTTTGCCATTTTGCAGAATCGATTCCCTATTTTAAAATCTGACATCCCTAGGGCGCCTTAAAATAAAGAAGGAAAGTAAAAAGAAATTTCGGTGCTGCATTGAACTAACTCCAATGCTGCACCTGCACAACCTTCTTCCTCGCTCCGGTACTCTCTCTGGTTTTGGTAACTTTGATTTCCAATTTAGTGTACGATTTGAAATCAAAATCTAAAATTGTGCATGTCATTTGATTTAACAGGGAAAGTATTATTTCTCCTTTGTCATCGTCATTTAAACAACTGGAAAAGTAGTTTTCAATTCGAAAAAACTATCAGATTCTTACACAACAGACACAGGAATATCCATTCTTCTCCACCTTCTATTGATCAATTAATTAATGCTCGTGTTATATATTCCGTTGCTCCATCCATGGGCCACAACCAGGTTTCATTCAATTTTCTCAAATTTTTATCAGTGTCAGTTTGTTCAAACCCTAGAAATCACATTATTGCGATTGTAATATAGATATTCTACTATAATGTCGGAAATAAAACCTTTCATATTAACAGGAGGATCATCCAGAATCACATTTTAGAGTTCCTGCAATTGTCAATGCTTTGGGAGAAATGAAACTCACTTCAAAGGTACTAAAACCAACGGCCATTTATATCTTGACATTGCATAGCATTAATTTTTTTAATTGTATATTAGAAAAAAAAATTAATATTTTGAAAATATTAATATAGACCATATACATTTTTTTTTCAATGAATCTAAAAAGTGTTTTGTTTCTTATATTTAGGACCAGAGGGAGTACTTATTTTTATTTATTAGTAGAAAATTATGGTCAAAGCAAGATATATGAATAGTGCATATAGTCAAAATGGGTCACTCATTGTGGGATGGAGGGACTAAATTAATTTGAAATATTTCTTATTTGTTTCAAAGACAAATCAACTTCCATAGACAATCTGTTGCTATAGATTTCTGTACATGTTTTGGTTAGAAAAAGCCCGTCAGTTTTAGAAAAAGACCAACTTAACTTGACAGTATGTGCAACTGTATTATGATTAGCCATACTTTGGGTGCGTTTGATCTGCTAAAAAATAGGGGATTGGACTGGACAACTTTTGTTGTACCCTGTTTGATTTAGAAACTGGTTATGGGACCGGACAACTTTCGTTGCACCCTGTTTGATTTAGAAACTGTCCTGTACTTTCATTTCCACAACTTTTGTTTATGCATGATTCAGTTTCGTGGCTCCGGGGTCATTGAACTTCAACATTTTAAGCCTGCTTCAACCGATGACATTGCAAGTGTGCATGCAAGAGCCTATGTTTCTGAGCTTGAAAAGGTAACATTTTTTGTTAAAAAAATCTCCTTGCTTCAGCTATTTCATATATGAGATGTTGTGTTTTCTAAATCATGGAATTTTTCAATTTTATATTATACTTATAAATTCCGATTGACATATTTGCTAACATATTTTAGGCAAAATTCCACTAGAGTTCGCTTAATCTTATGCTTCCTTTTGTAACCTGTATTTCTTTTCAATTCTTGCTGTTGTACTTCCAGCAATAGATTTTACGTCATACAAATTAGTTGATAGGAGAGAGAAATAGCTGTTCAAGGGAGAAAGAGCTGCACGAAAGTGCAGCAGTTGGAAAAGTTTGCAATAAGTAAGGGGGCCTTCTGTGGCAGCAGGGGATTCATCCCCTTCTCTTCTTTTTTTATTTCCTTTCTTTTTGGTTTTTGATATTGGTTACAGATACCATTAATCATTTTGCCCATTGTGTACCGGTACACCTTACAATGCAGTGTATCGCAACATTCACCTAATAACTGACTCCAGTTTTTATGGGATGGTTTTTTTCTGGGAGAAATATGGATGAACCCTGCGGTTAAGTAGTTCTTACCTTGTTTTGTCTTTGTTATTTTATAAAATCGATTAATTAGGGTTGCATATGTTTCTTTAGGAGAAATAAGGACCAGCCCCGAATAATAAAGTGGGCTAAGCCTTATACTTAGTTTTGATTAGGATATAAAATTATATAATTACAGAAAATAATGTAACAAGTAGGGGGGATCTCGTATATTATATTATTATGTTAAAGGAGAAGCCAGGCTATGAAATACCTGGCGAGTCCTTGTTTTTCCTCTGCTATGGAAACAAATTTTCCTCAGTTCTTTCTATAAATTCTAGAGTCTGACTCTGAACAATTTTCTATCAACTCTTTCCTTCCTATAATGTTTGTTTCTGAACCAATTTCACTTAATGCATGCTTTGATTATGATTCAGTGCACAATGATGATAAAACGTCATGGCGAGGAAGCGGATTGCTGCTGCACACTGAATTGTTCGGTGTATTTGTGCTTAAAAACTACTAATGTCTTCCAAGTTCTGACTAATTAGTTCTTAAGTATCCTTGTTTTTAGTTCAAAATTTAAGATCACTGGCTATTGGCATAATTTTTTATACTTAGGCATTTCATAATTTGTATATAATCTCATTTACCTTGACACAGAATTTTTGTTTTGAAGTTGACATTTTTTCCTCTCCTGAATCTTCACAGATTATCGATCAAGCTTTGGAAAAGGGCCGCCATTCAAAAATAAATAAAAAAGCTTTGGAAAAGGGTCTTATTGTCATTGAAGATTCTGGACCAACATATGCTACTTCTACTGCAAGTACTATGCTCAAGCTTTTTCTTGTTTGCCCAAGTTCAGAGTGTCTGCAGCAAGTCATTCTATTCTAGAAACTTCGTATTCTGTTTCACTGTAGTAGAAGATACATTTATTCAGTAGAAAATCAGATTGATTTCCATGTTTTTGCGCTTATTATGGTATTTATTGTGCAGACCTTCCAAGAGTCAATTGTAGCAGCTGGTGCTGGATTAGCTTTAGTTGACTCAGTGGTGATCTCTCAACCTGGCATGTCCATCTCTTTGTGTTAATCTGTGTATTGTTTTGGGTTGGGGCATGTGAGTGGAGATAGATATGTACAACATATCTGCTTCTAGTAATGATGTGTATATTGGAAATTATTTTGCTCTTTGGGTCTTTGGTTTGTCAGAACCAGATATTGACTGAAAATGCATATATCTACCTTTCTCTCTATACCTTTCAACAATGGTTGGTGGCAGTGGGAAGTCACAAATGTAACAAATTTTTGAATTAAAGTTGTGTTCCTATTTGGCTTATTAAATGTCCAATGCATTCTATGTTGTTGGAGATATTAAAATAGTTATTGAGTCTCCACTTTCGAGACGTTTTAGAAACATGGTACCAATGCTTCTGTAACTAAGTGGTCAAGAGTTTGCTCCTTGCTACCTTTATTCTTCCTCTTCGTAATTAAATTGTGTTTTCGGTTGGTTCAAGGTGAAGGTTGTGTATATGTCTACACTTTCGTAATTAAATTGTATTTTAGAGATTGTGCTCGTTATATAAACTTATCTTATTGAATTTCACATTCAGGTTGCAGCTTCAAAGGTAAACAAAGATTCACCTACTGGTTTTGCTTTGATAAGACCACCAGGACATCACGCTATTCCACAAGGACCTATGGGCTTCTGCATTTTTGGAAATGTGGCCATTGCGGCTCGTCATGCTCAGCGTGTTCATGGACTGAAGCGCGTGTTTATAATTGACTTTGATGTTCACCACGGAAATGGAACAAATGATGCTTTCTACGATGATCCAGATGTATTTTTCCTTTCCTTCCACCAAGTAAGCTACAATTTCGGTCCATAGTTTTGATTATATTTTCTTGGTTTTCTTCATTGGTATTCTTAAAAGCCATTCATAAATAGTATCCTCCCTACAACAATTATGCAGTAAACAAAATAAAACTAGCATAAACTTCATAAATGACATTGCTAGAAGTTTTTTTTTTTTGAATGGCATTTTGCTAGGAGAAGACTTGTTATATTTAATAACTTCAATTTAATGGCTCAGGATGGAAGCTATCCAGGTACAGGAAAATTTGATGAGGTAGGTGCTGGGGATGGTGAAGGAACCACACTAAATCTGCCTCTTCCTGAAGGTTCTGGCGATACTACTATTAGAACTGTGTTCGATGAAGTTATTGTACCTTGTGCTCAAAGATTTAAGCCAGACATCATTCTTGTTTCTGCTGGGTGAGTTTTCTTTGAATCATTATCATCAAAACAAAGATGGACTTAACAATTTACTATCAATTTCAGCAAGTTACATTCCAGCACACCTCTTGGTTTTTTAGGTTCCCAAGCATAGTTACAAACTTAATTCTACAACTGAATTAAATTTTTATTACATTTTTCATTCCGGGAAAGTCTCCTTCCCATAAATTCTTGCAAATCTTGTTTTCACATTTGGAATTTCATGTTATTTCGTTTGTTAGGTATGACGGCCACGTGTTGGATTCAATAGCTAATCTTCAATTAACAACGGGAACGTATTACATGCTTGCGTCCAATATTAAACAACTAGCAAAAGACTTATGTGGCGGCCGATGCGTATTTTTCTTGGAAGGAGGATATAATCTCCAGTCGCTTTCGTATTCAGTGGCAGACACATTTCGCGCTCTTCTCGGGGACAAAAGCATGGCATCTGAGTTTGATGACCCAAACATTTTGTATGAAGAGCCAACAATAAAGGTTAAGCATGCAATTCAGAGGATAAAATGCATTCATTCCTTGTGATGTTAAAAACCAAAAACACTCATACATCCAAAAACACTTAAGACTTTTAAACATGAAATGCATCATATTTTTTTTAATCTTAAAACCTCATACATCCAAAGTTATACTTGTGCTTGTTTCAAGCATTGTAATATTATTCCCAGAAAAATAGGGTAGGGAGTGCAGCATTATAATATCTATTTCATTTTTTTAAAGTTACTCCGTAATATTTTCTTGTTCACTTTAATTCTCTTTATGAAAACCACGTTTTTAAGTTTTGCATTTGAACATGACCCTAAGATTTTGCATTAAGAGTCAACAATAAAGGGTGAACAAGCAATGCAGATAAAACACGTTAATTCCCTGTGAAATGTTGAAAATCAAAACCTGTCATGCAATCAACTTTGTCTACCATTAAAATTTGTGGTCCAGCATTGCACAGGAGTTTCTGTGTGGTCCTTGAACAAAATGTTTGAATATGCATGTTTTTATATATGTTTTTATAATGATGACTAATGTGAGAATGATAGGATCATACTATTATGGCATGTATTTCTAATAATTAATAATAACAATCATGTAAAAGATAAGGAGAGATAACAAATTGTTTATCCTTTGGAGTTTCAATACTTCAAACCATCTTAATAGAATGATTTCAATACTTCAATACTATCATGTGATTTTTCCTTCTTTTCTTCTTCTCAAAGCAACAAAGAAGAGATAGATACGTTGAAAAAGTAAGTACTCCATACTCCATAGATATACGTAGAAAAATGTAAGTACTCTATAACCTATAGATATTAGAAGACATATCAGTATTGAATACAAAGGATGGCTAGATTTTTCGAATGATGGAAAAAAAGGACGGCTGTCAAATATTTTTAAGGATGGTTGTGATTGATTGAAATAATACTCACCCTACCAACACATATCAATTGAATTCTGAATAAAATGTCAAAGAACATGAGGCAGTGAAGTTTCAGACTATATGTGAATTGAAGAAATTCCACTTTATATTTCTGCAGTCTTTGCGCTTTAATTTGTTGCCAGATATTTATTAATGAAATTATCTTTAATTGTATTTTTATAAGTTATTTTTCATATACTACCTTAAAAAGTTTATAATAATGCATAAAATGTTATTTATTTGCATAAGTTGTTTAGCATAAGCTCAAAAATAAGTCAATCCAAGCAGACCATTAGTCTGATTAATTGAAGTTTTACTTTCATTAGAGATTAAACTGGACTTAAAAAATTATGAGAGGGTTAAAGAAATTAAAGTAATCAAAAGCCATAATTAACGTAAAAAATGGAAACCGTGGTAAAAGGTTAAAGTGTAGCTATAGCAAATTATGCATTTTTTAATTTTCACATTGAAATGTTGCTCCCCATCTAGGAGAACAGTCACTTCACTGTTCCATTATTATCCGTGCTTTTGGTTTCCTGTCTATGTGTTCCATGGATGGTTAAGTTTCAAACTTCAATGATGAAGAAAAAACACTTGTCTATGTTCTATCGAAAAAAACAAAACACTTGTCCTCATCAATAGTATATTCTATATAGTGCTGGGGCTGGTTAAACTAAGGTGTGCCGTGTGCGTGACCCACTATCAACTGCATTAGCATGACTAGGGTGAGAGTATATATGTTAGGTGGAGGAGTAAAGTGGATTTTCTTCATCCAATTTTTTTTATAAGCTATCAGTATTTACTACTCCCTCCGGTCTCATATATAAGAAATAAAAAAAAATACTCCCTTCGGTCTCATATATAAAAAACAAAAAAAAAATTTACAAAGTCTTAAACATAAGAAAAAGTTACTACAATCATTACATTTATTTTGAATATTCCAATTTTATCCTTTGTTTTACTTTTCCCCATAATAAATAATAATTTAATTTAAACAAAAATTAAGGGTAAAAGTGGAAATGACATGTTTTTCCTAATCATTTACTCTACTTTCTTAAAGGGTGTGCCTTTTTTTTTCTCTTATATATGAGACCGGAGGAGTATTGCAGAGACCAATTTTCGAATTTTGAAACTACTGCGGGTTTAAGTTAGAGATCAAACATAGAATTTTGGTTAAGTTAAACATCAAGGACGTATCCGAGGATGACCGTTTTAGGTCCCAAAAAATAAATTTAAAGTTTGGGGGAAAAAAACTAGAGGTCATTAAGCAAAAAAAATTATGAGAGGAGTTTATATAGTGATAAATATAAGTATCAAATAAAATTTTTGGTATGTAGATACTTTATATAATTGATATGAATTGATAGAAGGAGTTGATATATTGATACTGTTCCTGCAAAGATGCAGGGGGTGTATATTCGTAGTTGATACTTAAGGTTTGTATGTTCAGTCTGTAATTCATCCCCCCTTTGTTATTTGTGGAGGGATCTATATATAGTAGTCCCAAGATAACTGTCAATGCTTTGGACTCCCCATTTCCCCACGATCTCCCCTGGGGAGCTGGGTGAACGTGGTCAAGGTCGTGTCCTTGACTAGCCTGCTCGCCCTCCCCCACGTGCCCATAGGTAGATCGTGGGTCTAAGCTGATAACCTCATCTCCCCTGGGGAGCTGGGTGAACGTGGTCAAGGTCGTGTCCTTGACTAGCCTGCTCGCCCTCCCCCACGTGCCCATAGGTAGATCGTGGGTCTAAGCTGATAACCTCCAGCGTTCAATGGGCTAGGAGAGTTTCGTAGCTGGGGAGATCCAACAGCTGATACATACTGGGCTTGTGCGAATTGGGCCTTGGCTGATCCCCCGGTACAGATACATATATGTACCATCTTGGTACAATAATACTTGGTACAATAGATAATTTTTTTTTTGAAATAAAAGTGTTGCAAATGTCTTTATCAAATGTGTTAACGTTAGCATTTAAAATTTTTGAGTTTGTGAAAACGGCAAATTATTATCTAAATGTTTTAATTGTTTATTAAATTTTTTTAACTATGTTGATAATTGTTGCACTCCTATTTGTTAATCGTATCCAAGACCTCTCAAATTTACAGTGGCACGTTATTTTTAAGCACACATGGTGTGAAGAAAATAGATGTGCGGATTGACTAGCTAATTTTAGTCTCAACCAAAGTTTATATGATGTGAGAATTTTGAAGGATCCTCCTACAAAAATCCAACATCTCGTCTTTTATGATATATCCGAGACTTGCATGCATAGGAGCGTTAGAGTAGTGTTATAGTTTTTCGTTTTCTTTTGGGCTTTACTTTACCCTCTTTAAAACGGTTAATATCTCAATAAAGTTTTTTGACAAGAAATAATATGACTTGAAAACTACTTCCGATCCAAATCCAATGTATTCCTATGCATTGTATCCATTTCCGTCACGCATATAAATTGGATGCAATTGGCTCCTCATAACTGCGTGCAGTCAGCAAAATCATAACCGTTTAATTTTAATCAAATGGTTCAAAATTTATACATATTCTTAAAAAAATAAAGATGTATTAAAATTACGATTAATTTGGTAATTGCATCGAATCTATTTCCGTCCCATGCATGGCACATGAGCTGATATCCATCAACTTTATCATTTAGCAAAGAGTAATGATGATTGATAATGAAACACGTACCTATAAGACCCGACAACTACTATTATTAATTGGTTGATATTTCCTAAACAATAAGTTATTTATGGTTTAGGAAATGCACTATCCGATCAATTGACAATTTTTTTACTACAACCAATTAGTAACAAATTTACGTATTGAAATAAGAATAACGTAATGTACCAAAAATAATAAAATAAGAATAACGTAAATTTTTTTTTACAACCCCATTTTATATATATATAAAAAAATAATTACATATTAACAAAAGTACACGGACAACAAGTTGCGCCGCTAATTCTTTTTGAATAGCAAAACTCAATATTTGAAAAACTACATCCCTAAACCTAGACGTCAAAATTAATTGTAGTTAAAGTTGTCAAAATTAAGCATTAACGCATAAACGCGTTAAACTGGTGGAATTTATTTTCCATAAACTCGTAAAAAAATTGATGTTAAATGAGTTAATTTATACTAAAATCAGTAAAACTAGATAAGATTGAGTTAATTTATTTTAATTTTATTCGATTTTAAAATTAATTTCAGACTTTTTTCGATTGATTTTGAGTCGCTTGCTCAACAAGATTTGATTTGTCAGAGGTTGTAGATGGATCTGATATTGCTTCTATCCTGTCGGGTCTATCTTTTTTTTTTGTCAAGTAGCCTAGTGGTTAAAAAATTCACCTTAAAAGTGAATAATTGGAGTGTTCTTGGTTCGAACCCGGACTCCTGCACATATAAAAGTAGTGAATTGAGGGTTAGTTTTGTAACTTTAATTAAATTATGTACACCCAACATGCTAATTTACATCCACTTATTTATAAACATATTTAATGTTTCAAAGAGACAATTTTATACATGAAACAAATTCTTTCAAAAATAAAAAACATGAAACACGTCATATGAACACAAACATGTGATCATACATTTTTAATAGTATTATATGGTCAAAGCAAGATAAATAACATATTGTTTACTCATAAAGCATTATATGTAGCATTGGCATAGAAGGTAAAAATTGTTGTTTGATGGTGGTTGAAGATTCATTAGCATGACTTTGATTATGATTTTAACTTGCGGTGATCAAACACTTTAGCTTGTTTATGACTTAGAAATTGACTTGATTAGAACTTAAAACGTTTATATTCTTTTTATTTCGTGTAGTCTCATTTTATTTTATTAAGCACATATCGTCTTAATCCCTTTTTAGTGTATATATATATATAAATATATTCTTTTGGCTTCTTAGAAAAAAGTTGTAAGTAAAATTAATTTAATGTTAGCTTAAAATGATGAATCACAATGTAAGCTTAACTTCAATTGTTAGCTTCCTTGGACAGACAGCTGCTTTGTTAATTGGCGGCCCCACTTTCTTATAGTGGTAATCCACGCAAACGCCTATCTCTTTTTTTATTTTTTTCTGAATCACACAATCAACAACCAACAAAGTCTCTATCTTTCTAATATTAATTGCTATAAATATAAGTTGTTGTCATGAAAGAGTTCCCAAGAATCATATAGGAGTATTCATATTCACATAGTATAACAACATATATAATATAGTGCCAAAATTCGTTATATATATGATGGGGAGTGAAAATAGTGTAAAGCTTCCTCCTGGGCTTTACTTTGCTCCAACGGATGAAGAATTAGTCCTTCACTTTCTATATTCTAAGGCTTCTTTACCATATCATCCTAACATCATACCTGAACTTCACTTGTCTCAACATGATCCTTGGGAACTATACGGTACGCGCGCATATATGTCAAATTAACTACTAATAGATCATAGGGTGGAGTGTGGGTAGTTCAACAGGTTTGAGCTAAGAGTAAAAGAAATTGAGAAATTAAATGTTCATGTTCAAGTCCTGGAATGATTATTAATTTTGGTTTTTTTTTTTTAAAAAAATATTAATATTGAAAGTAACATAGTTAGCCATATATGCATGCGCATGTGGAACTTCATTCATGTTCATATACTACTAGAAAATTTTGGACTAGCTATTAAAATTATATTAAAAAAAAATGAAATTGGTCATTGCTTTTTCTTAACCCTCCCAATTTCCATTTGAATCAACCAGCAGTTTCACGATGTGTGTAGCAACTTTGATTAGTGTGTCTGTGAGTTATTATAATTTTCAGAAGATATATATATATATCTCAAATCTTAAAATAAATGAAGGTGTTAACCATGATTTCTTTGTCAAATTTGCTGTGATTTAGACATGTATATTTAGTTATCCTTTAATAAATTTCATATATTTTTGTCTTTATATGATATTGTTGTCGCTAATAAAAAAACAGCATGTGATGCGTATAAACATGCTTCCTTCAAAAAAAAAAATATCAATTAGGTCAAATTTTTGCTTATGCGGCAAGCTCATTTGACCTAATTGAGTTGGGGATCAAAAGTTCAAGTTTTTAAAATACGGGGATCAAATGTTCAAAATTTTCAAAATAGGGGGATCAAAAAGTTGGCTTTTAAAATAGGGGATCAAAAGTTCAAGTTTTTCAAAATAGGGGGACCAAAAGTGCATTAAAGCCTATTTTTGGTCAAGTTTTTCATGTCATTAATGTTATTCTTTAAATCAAATATTATGTTTTAAAAGTATTAAAATAATAAAATAATTAATTAATAATAATTAAAAAATAATAAAATTAAAAATCAGTAAATTATCCAAATATATGATTAAAAATCAGTATATTACCCAAATATATAATTAAAAAGTTCTAAATTACCAAATGTAAAATTAAAATCAATAAATTACCCAAAAATATAATTAAAAATCAGTAAATTACCCAAATATATAATTAAAAATCAATAAATTACGCAAATATATAATTAAAAATCAGTAAATTATCCAAATATATAACTAAAAATTACTAAATTACCCAAATATATAATTAAAAATCAGTAATTTACCCAAATATTTTTAATTATAATTGGGTAATTTAATGATTTTTAATTATATATTTGGGTAATTTATTGATTTTAAATTATATATTTGGGTAATTTGGTAATTTTAAATTATATATTTGGATAATTTATTTATTTTTAATTATATATTTTGGTAATTTAATAATTTTTACTTATATATTTGGGTAATTTACTGATTTTTAATTATATATATATATGTAGAGTTTAATTTTACTGTTTTTAAATTATTATTGATTAATTATTTAATTATTTTAATACTTTTAAAACATAATATATTTGATTTAAAGAAAAACATTAATGACATGGAATATGATATGTCCACATGGTCACTGACACATCATCAATGAGCTTGCCGCATAAGCAATAATTTGAGCAAATTGAGTTGGAGTATAAAAAATTCATGTTTTTCAAAATAGGGGGATCAAAAGTTCAAATTTCTTAAAATAGGGGATCAAAAAGTTGGTTTTTACAATAGGGGATCAAAAGTTCAAGTTTTTCAAAATAGGGGGACCAAAAATGCATTAAAGCCAAAAAAATATATGTTATGAGATTTGGTGAGGTGTACTCTTCCTCTTTATAATTTAAAGTATGTATCCATCAACCAATGAGAACAAGCCACATAAATAGATTTGCATGTGGTACTCACAAATAACTTGCAATCAATATTTATTTCACATACAAATCTACTTGTGTGGTTTTTTATTGATTGATGGATAAATACCTCAAACTAGAAACGGGTAGTTGTTTTTAGAAGAAAAAAAACATGAGATTATCGTTAAAGTAATAAAAAAATTACCGCGCATGAGATGTTTTCATACAAAATATATATCTTTCAAGCTTCGTAATCCATGTAAAAATAACTTTTCATCGGGAATTCACTGTAAATTTAGGCAAAATTACACCTTTAGTCTTTTATTTTAATTTCATGTAACACTTTAGTCTTTTATCATTTTTTAATAACATTTTAGTCCATTTCCATGTTTGGATATGAATTTCAAACTTCAAATTTATAATTTTATTTCTTTGTTCACTTTCAATCATAAATATATCTATGCCAAAAATAAATCATAAATTTAAAGCTTGAAAAATCATAAACAAACATGGATAGATGACCAAAAGATAACTAAAATGACGTAAACAAAAATAAAAAACAAAATTGTTACCTAAAATTAAGTTAAAAAACTAAAAATATAATTTTGCCGTAAATTTATCAAACAATTCTACAATCTATTTGAAACTACTAGCTAATTTTTATAGCTGTGGATGTGTATATATTAAACCCCAAAAAACGTAGTATATTTATATTAAAAAAACAAAAAGAAATTAATAAGTACGCACATGTGTTATATAATATCTAGATATGGTTTTATATATACAGGTCAATCGATGTCAAATGGAAATGAGCACTACTTTTTCACCGAAGTGAAGGAAAATAGAATCACTGAAAATGGATATTGGAAGGAAATTGGGATCACAAAACCTATAAATAATTTGGGAATGAAGAAATACCTTGTGTTCAACCTTGGGGAAGGAACTCAAACCAATTGGATAATGGAAGAGTATCATATTTCCTCATATGAATCTAGGAGAAGTCAAAATCAGGTGAGTAATTGTGTTTTGTTTTGTTAATTACTATTCGTAATTTCATAACTAATAGTGCAAATAGAAATTCAATTTGATTTAAGTGCTAATTGTCGTGGACACGTAAAATAGGTAGTCATTAGTTTTTCGATTAAGATTAGTTAATCTTGTGTATATATCCTCCTAGTGTTTGTCTTGCTTTAGTGTCTAATCCTTTTCTTCGGGGAAGGGGGAGGGTGGGTGTGGACGGAGGTCTTCTTGTTTTTTTAGGAGTCGGTGTGCTAGTTTTTCTTTTCTTGCTAGTATGCTTTTGGAGTTGGTGTGTATTTATTCTTTTGGTTTCGGTTATTTGTATTTAAACTTTTTCATATATATATATATATAATATCATATTTATTATTTAAATAAATGGTAGTGAATAATTCATGTCTATAATAAAAACAACAATTTTGTATTAATTTTATGATTGTGCACATAAGCAGGATGAGAGTTGGAGCAAATGGGTTTTATGCAAAGTTTATGAAAAAAATGTGTCACAACAAGGTGCAAGTTATAGTGAGGAGGATGTTGATGATAATGGATCAGAGGTATCATGGCTAGATGAAGTTTTTATGTCCTTGGATGATGATGATCTTGATCAAACAAGCCTACCTAATTAGTAATTAAATATTAACTTGCTTCAATATATTGTGCATATTATACTTAGTATTAATTAGGATCTTTGTACTTAAGGAGTTAAGGTTTGAATTTCTAGATATTTAGTAATATGCTTTTGGAAGAAAAAATAGAAACTTGAGTAATATGTGTATTTTTTTTGTGCCAATAATAATATATGTATAAATTTATAGAAATCAATACAATACAAAATTTGTCTGCGCTAATTAAAATGAAAAAACAAAAACAAAATGGAATAGTACTAGTAACATACTAACTAGTACTCTCTTTGTCCAACAATGAGTGACTCTGTTGACTGTTTCATGCATGTCAATACATAACTTTGACGATTAATATATTTAATGGTATGATAATAAAAATTATAAAAATTAATATTTTAAAAATACTCATCGAGATGTATCCAATAATATTTTATGTGCTAATGTTTATTTTAATTTATTAGTAGAAAAATATAGTCAAACTGAAATGCATCAATAGTGTGCAACAGTTGGGTCGCCCAATTTATGGTATTGGGACATTATTATTCTGTTACATTCTAAAATTTTCATTGAAACTTGATTATTCTGTTATTTTGATTTATTTTGGTTTTCTATTTTTCCCTTTAATTACTTTGAGATTCTGTTATCTTTACACTTACCGTTTCTTTTGTTGAGTCAAATGCATTATTCACTAATTCTCTAATAGTAGTATAGAGAGATTTTCCATAATTATCAAATCATGTGTGATGTTTTTGTTCTCTATAAAGAACTCACCTCCAAGTATCCGTGAGTTTAGTTTTTTTTTTTTTTTGACAATGTGAATTTAACTTAGTTGATAAGAAAATCATATTTTATATGTATGAGTTGGAGTTCGAATTCTGAACATACCACTTATCCGCTTAAAGGTGAAATTTCTATTCATTAAACTACTCGGCAAAAAAAAAAAACGAACTCAACCTCGACTGGGGGCTTCTGTTCTGGATACACCAAAATAGTCTCACAGCGCTCGGTACTCGAGGCAAATGGTAGTTTATATACAACACTCACACCTTTCAAACCATCGATGCGCCTTTTCTACAAAGAACAAAACCGTGACGGATTAACCTCAAAGCGGACAACCTTTCGGAGATGTGGACTTGAGAGGTCGAATCCGAACAATTTTTTTTTCTAAAAAAAATATATAATAATACACCACAAATGGAATGGATCCCAATCCCACGTGTAGGAATTAGTGAATTACCAATTAGGACACTTCACCCCTTTTGTGCCTCCACTAATTAACTATAGCATTATTCATTTAATTGATCCTAAAATAGAGATTCATATACACCGCATAAGCCATAAAAATCAACTAGAGTTCCCATTGGAGTGGATAACCACCAAAACAAAATTAACGTGCACTTCTTTTCGGTTTCCCTTTCTCGCATTCCAAATTTTCCTCTCATTCTTGCATCTTCTCAATTTCTATCTTTCAATTTATCAATGTCACCCAAATTACATATTCTATTTTGTTTTCTTTTTGGCGTGTAAAACTCATTAACAATGTTGCATGCATATAATATTCAACTTGTTTGTGTGCCTTGGTAATAATAAGGCAATGCACATTTTGAATCATGTAAAAAAGGTCTCTAATATATGCATTGAGATTAAATTAAATATAAGAGCAAGTGAAAGTGGTGACAAAGTATAGATCAATATATAAAAGGTGATTGGATTGAGAAGGAAAAAAAAAGGCACAAAATGGGTGATTTGAAAAACACAACACTAGATGAAATGGTGTGTTATTCACCAACTATGATAACAACAAATGGGATATGGCAAGGAGATAACCCTTTGGACTATGCTCTCCCTCTCTTCATCCTACAAGTTATTTTAGTCGTTATTGCCACCCGCATCTTCGTCTTCATACTCAAGCCCATTCGTCAACCACGCGTGATAGCTGAAATCTTGGTTAGTTTTTTCTATGCATTGTCAATGTAAAAATATTTTTATATATATCATATATGTGGTATTATTTTATATAATAACACAAATATCTAAATGGTGATATTAGATTAAGGATGATATATGTGGTAAAGTTATTTTGTTACATATATATGTTATGTTGTGTGTGTAGGGAGGGATATTATTGGGACCTTCTGTTCTCGGACGAAACAAAGCATTTGCAGAAGCTGTATTTCCATTAAGAAGTGTGATGGTGATTGAAACAATGGCTAATGTTGGTCTTTTATATTTTCTATTCTTGGTTGGAGTAGGGATGGATGCATCTTCATTACGACGCATTGGTAAAAAATCATTTACCATAGCAATTGCTGGTATGATATTACCATTTGGAACTGGAGCAGTATTTTCCGTATTATGGTTAAGAAATGATGGGGATGCTCCCCATACTGCAGCTTATATCTTACTGCTTGGTGTTATTCTTTCGGTCACTGCATTTCCTGTTCTTGCTAGGATTCTTGCTGAGCTAAAATTAATCAACACGGAGTTGGGAAGAGTTGCTCTTTCATCTGCACTTATTAATGATGTTTTATCATGGGTACTTTTGGCTATAGCAATTGCTTTGGCAGAGAATGAAACTGTATCATTGGCATCTTTTATGGTTGTATTGTCAAGTGCAGCATTTGTTGCTTTTAATGCTTTTGTTGTAAGACCAATAATCATGTGGATAATAAGGAAAACACCAGAAGGTGAATCATTCAGTGATTTCTATATATGTTTGATACTAGCAGGAGTGATGATCTCAGGTTTTATCACCGATGCTATTGGAACTCATTCTGTTTTTGGAGCTTTTGTGTTTGGTTTGATCATCCCAAGTGGTCCACTTGGTTTTGCTCTTATTGAAAAGCTTGAGGACTTTGTTTCTGGTCTTCTACTTCCTCTGTTTTTTGCAATTAGTGGATTAAAGACTAATGTTGGCCTCATCAGTGGTTTTTCTACATGGGCAGTTTTAATCATTCTTGTTATATTGGCTTGTATTGGCAAAGTGGCTGGAACTTTAATTGTTGCTCTTAGTTATCAAATGTCATTAACTGAAGGTGCTGCACTTGGCATGCTTATGAACACAAAAGGCCTTGTTGAAATTCTCGTTCTTAACATTGGCAGAGATCAAAAGGTATTTACTACGATATTAACTTTAATGCATTGTTAATATAAGACTAACTTTTTTCACTCATGTATGAATTTAAAGGTACTCCCTATATCCTTATTTATTTATAAGTAAAACTCTACTTTTTAGATTCTTTCAATAACTACTGTATTTGGTCTATAATATAGACCAGATAGTTACGAATCGATTATTGGTAACTAACTAATTCCTTGCAGGTTTTGGATGAAGGGTCATTTGCAACTATGGTGGTTATAACTATAATGATGACTAGTGTGATTGTACCTGGAATATCAATTATATATAGACCATCAAGGGGAATGATATCCTACAAAAGAAGAACAGTTCAAATGTCAAAAAAAGATTCAGAGTTTAGAGTATTAGTGTGTATTCATACCCCTAGAAATGTTCCAACAATGATCAACCTCCTTGATGCCTCTAATCCAACAAAGAAATCACCAATATGTATATATGTCCTCCATTTGGTTGAACTTACCGGTCGAACATCAGCATTACTCATTGTTCATACCTCTAGAAAATCAGACAACCCTGCTCTCAACAGATCAGAAGCTCAATCTGATCACATAATCAACGCCTTTGAAAACTACGAACAACACACCGAACATGTATCAGTCCAACCTTTAACAGCAATCTCCCCATACTCCACAATGCATGAAGATATATGCAATTTAGCTGAGGAAAAGCGTGTTGCATTTATAATCATCCCTTTTCATAAACAACAAACAGTTGACGGAGGGATGGAAGCAATGAACATGGCATTTCGAACTGTTAACCAAAATGTATTAGCGAATTCACCTTGTTCCGTTGGAATTCTAGTAGATAGAGGATTAAATAGTTCAAATCGTTTAGTTGCTGATCAAATGTCTCATCATGTAGCAGTTTTATTTTTTGGTGGACCAGATGATAGGGAAGCATTAAGTTACGGTTGGAGAATGTCAGAACATTCTGGAATAAGCCTAACTGTTATGCGTTTCGTTCCTGGAGAAGATATAATGATGATGAATGATAATGCCAACAATCAAGAGAAACAAAGAGTGTTGGATGTTGAAACAGATGAACATAATAATGAGAAACAACTTGATGAGAAGTTTTTGCATTGGTTTATGATGTGTCATGTAAATGACGAGTCAATTGCATATATTGAAAAAGTAGTTAATAATGGAGAGGAAACAGTTGGTGCTATAAGGTCGATGGGTGATGTCTTTGGGCTTTTTATTGTCGGGAGAGGACAAGAAAATATATCACCTCTTACGGCAGGACTCACTGATTGGAGTGAGTGTCCTGAGTTAGGAGCTATTGGTGATTTGTTAGCATCTTCTGATTTTGCAACAATTGCTTCAGTTTTGATAGTTCAACAATATGTTGGTGCTGGCTCGGAAGATGGATTGGGAACACCAGTGTTAACAAATGAAGATTATGTTAATCACCATTCATCAGTTACACCACCAAGGGGTCATCAAACTGTATTTAATACATAACAATTGTGAATCCAAGTTGTAGCTCAATCCCACAATCAATATTTAGATAGACCCAATGGACAACTATAGAGGATTTAGATTTGTATCATGTAATGACAAAATAGGTTCAACTAACTTTTTTTTGTTGAGATGGTTCTTAAATGTGTAAGAACTATTATATATACTTCTAAAACACTTGTACAAAATGTACATACACATATACAATTCTATTGTTTAATATAAGTGTATTTTTAAAAGTGTCAACATAGATGAGTTAGTCTATTAGATTATGACATGATTATTGTCCACTATTTTGTATTTTTTGCTGGCATGAATAAGAATTAAGGACAATAGTGTAAAGAATCAAATAACACATGCATAGCCGTAAGTATTCATTTTTTTTTTTCAATTCATATTATTAAATTTCTTTGAACATTTGTATAGTTCAGTGGCAATCGTATAAAACAACAGTGAGTATAACTAGACAACTATTTACTGCAAATTTATTTTTTAAAGATTTGTACGACATATATAATATAACTACTAAAGGTGGTTTCGTGCTTCGAACGGTAGGCATGAAAAACTCACAATATTTCATTTGGGTTTAACATGGAATAACAACAAACAAAATCACATTATTGTACCGCCCCGAGCTTCTTCCCGATGCATATGAGCCACATTCAACACTTTTATAACATTGCACCAAAAATTATTAACACCAACCCGTAGCTTCCTTCCTAACTTGAAAATACAAGCCTTATTAAGAATATGGAGTCTTCTAATGCCAAGACCATCAATCTCTTTCAGTTTAGTGACTTGTTCCCAGTTAACGGCGTGATATTTTCTTGCATTTTTTCCGTACTTACCCAAATGAAATTTCTCTGAAGGCGTTGTATGTCATCAAGACATGATTTTGGAATCATGACTGTCATCATCAGATAAACCAGTATTTCTTCAATCACACTCTTGGCTAGAGTAATTCTTCCCTCGAACAAACGTTGATTTGTTTTTCAACTAGATAATTTTGCACTTACTTGTTGGATGACACGGTTGAAATCTACTTTCTGGGGTGCTTAGTCAAAATTACTTTATTGTTAAAAAATCGTTTCATTTCCTACTTACGAAAAAGTAACCATGAATTGAGTTTTAAAAGTAATGAGAAATTAACTTTAAATTAAGGTTCATCTCTAAACTGTGGTGAAAAAAATCACTTTTGGTGTATTTTGTCCCAAAAAGTTACTATATTTTCTCTTGATATTATGTATTTAAACAATAAATTATCACTTTTGGATCATGAGCACCCACCAATTTAGGACATAAAATTTAAGTTTGGACTAAAATTGCAATAAATACATAGACTACTTTCATGAATATGATATGGGAAATGCTTATTTGCAAGAATGGCTAAAAACAAGAAAAAGAAGAATGAATCTCAATCATCCATTAAGATCATTATCCCATGATTTCTATTAAAAAGGAAATTAAATTTATAATAAATTAAAAGTATCCTCTAAAATAATGACATGTGTTCATTCTTGCATTTCTTGCTCAAATTCTTTCTTACAAAAATAGCAATGCTCGTACGATATAATCGGAGGACTAAAAGTGCAATTAATCCTAAAATAAAATACAAGGGACAATTGTGACTTTTCATGGAAAATATTAGGGTTTATCGTTTCACCCTTATAAATTCTATTTTATGCAGTTTTGGCACCACCGATTTCAGTAGACCTAGAGATTTCGGCGGCGTCTCAACAAAGGTTACTCTCTCAATCTCCGCCGTATCCATTCATTGCTACTTCGCATAACGAAAATCTCATTGTTCTATTAATTTTTGTTTTCTGCAGGAAGAAAGAACTTTGTTTTTTAAATCAACAAGCAAATATGTCTGGGTATGTCAATTTTTTCTTTTCCTGTACTTTATTTGTTTGATTCTACTTGTTAATGGTGTATTCGGAATTTATGGTAATTTTAGAGCAATGTTAGAAGATTTTGTTTGAATATGCTTTTTATTATTATTATTAAGGGTTGCTATTGAAATTGAAATAGTTGGATCTGATAGATGAAATTTAGAACATAGCTAATATTATAGTATTGATTGCATTTTTTCATAATGATAATCTAGAGTTTAATTTTTGGGTGTATTTTGATCCTTGATTATGTGGAGAATTATGGTCAAATGTGGCTAATACAGCCTTAATTGCAAATGAAAAATTATTATAAGCGGCTGGTTAATAGTGTCAACTTTTTTCATTTTTCGCCATTTGATTCATGTTTGTCTCTACTAGCTTATAAGATTTTATGATAATTTCGCGATTTAATTGTGTATTGATCATTCATTTGTGTCTATTGAATAGATTTTAAGAGATTGGTTGATAATTTGCTGACTGTTGAGATTTATTGTTTTACAGTGAAGAAGGTGTTGTTGTTGCAGCTGAGCCAGTTGTTGCTGCAGCTGCAATTCCAGGGGAGCCAATGGATATCATTACTGCTGTACAGCTTGTGTTGAGAAAGTCACGGGCATATGGTGGTCTTGCACGAGGTCTTCATGAGAGTGCTAAAGTGATTGAGAAGCATGCCGCACAGCTCTGTGTTCTAGCTGAAGATTGTGACCAACCTGATTACGTCAAGTTGGTGAAAGCTCTTTGTGCTGAGCACAGTGTTAGCTTGTTGACTGTTCCAAATGCAAAGACCCTCGGAGAATGGGCTGGCGTAAGTGCCCTTGCTTTACAGTAAACCTAGTTTAATAAAATTCAGTTGCATTCATTTGGCTTTACAATTCTTGAATTTAGATGGAAATCATTGTTTTTTAGTTATTCTTTTGGTTTCATTTATGCTTTCACATTCTTGATGTATCATTTCCTTGTGTATTCATTTCCGGGTCTTCTTGCAGTTGTGCAAGATTGATTCAGAAGGAAAGGCTAGGAAGGTAACCGGTTGCTCTTGCGTGGTTGTCAAGGTACGAATTTCATTCACAATTGAAATGTTTGTGGTGTTTTTTCATCCTATGTATGTATGTATGCTTAACCATCTGCATTTTACAGGATTTTGGTGAGGAACACGAAGCATATAATGTGGTTCTTCAGCATGTGAAATCTAACTAAGCTGCAATATGCCTAATATGCCTAGATTTGTGGGTTTCAGTTTGAAGATTTTGTATAAGTTATGATTTTTACCTTTTTGGGTTATCTACTTAGGGATTTTGATGGTTTAATACTGTACCGATTCTCATTGCTACCTGTTACTCGAATTGGTTGAGACTGATAACTTGTTTGTTAAGCATTCTCTCTTTATACTCTCAAGGTTGGAAAACTTTTTTTGAAAGGTCGAGGTTGGAAAACTTACTATCAGCTTAATGCAAATCCACTTAAACGGGCAGAAATTGAAATTTGATGATTTTCTTTGTTTGATACTAGTTATTTATGCAAACCACTATTTTGTTTGAGAAGGCAAACCAAATGCGAATTAATTATATTGACACTAGTTGAACCATCTGTAATTGGCCTGGCACATATATCTGTTTGCGAGCACGGTGATTTCTTGAAGCATTGCTTCCATTGATATAATGATGATGACTAGTATTACATGCATGAAATAGCTTTGACCTCCTCAGCTTAAAGTTAACTGAGCTTTAATAGCACGAAGTAAAATGATAATACTTCAATAACAGAAAGTTAAGTTTACTTGCTTGGTTGTGTTTGTGGGGATCAATATCTAAACGCATTTTGCAATTTATATGTAGTAAATGAATCCTTGTTCAGTGTAGAAGTCAACAAACATGTTGCTTTTTAACCTATTTATGCTTGTTCAGTGTTCAATTAAAAAGAATAGTTCGACTTCAAACCAATTGTCTTAAAGAGATGTCAATACCACGGCGTATGTTTGGGTGTGTTTTGTTCAGTGCAATCTCGCCTTTTGTTGCATTTCACATTACCTCCAAACTAAAAGGGTGTTCACTTTATTCCCATTCACCACATACAGGCACATACACTTGTTTATGCCTACTGCCAAAACAGACACATACTGATCTTAGTCAGGCTAGGTTTCCTTAAAATGCACAAGTTGTACTTTGATTTTCTGTCAGGTTCCATTCCATTGCATATCTAAATTCTAACAGGCTCTGCTTCTTTGGACAATCTCAATAACTTTCCCACTTCTTTAGATGCCCTATTGGTTTAGAGTAATGCTGTAACACTTTATTCATAGCACAAGCCAAACCTATGACAGGCACAAACATGGCTGCCTGCAGGTTACTCCTAGAATGGAGTGTGGTTGATAACTTAAAATGGGTTGATAGCCATATATGTCTGTTTTGATGCATCCATTTCAATGGGCTCCCAATTAAAATGGAGTTATAAGGTGGATCGGTTGGGTTTGGGGTGAAGGATGCAAGAGTTGAAATTATAAGGAGACGAGGAAAAAGAAAATGGAGTCACATCCACATGATATGAGAGTACCAGAGGGTCATCATGCATCTTTTGATCATATATTATAAGAGAAAATTGTCCTTGTGTTTAATGAAATTGTTGCGTCTAACACTAGAGTTGTAGAAATACTAGCTTTTGAATTAGAAGCTATATCATAAATTATGGGAAATACCTTCCGTTGCAACATCAAAGACAGCAGCAAAAAAAATTATATCACAGTTGATTTACATTTCAGAATCACAGAAGTTAAAGTAGAAAAAAATGTAAAACAAACATGGGTATCAACTAAATACATTTATTACAAATTGATTATTCGTAACTAACTAATTCCTTGCAGGTTTTGGATGAAGGGTCATTTGCAACTATGGTGGTTATAACTATAATGATGACTAGTGTGATTGTACCTGGAATATCAATTATATATAGACCATCAAGGGGAATGATATCCTACAAAAGAAGAACAGTTCAAATGTCAAAAAAAGATACAGAGTTTAGAGTATTAGTGTGTATTCATACCCCTAGAAATGTTCCAACGATGATCAACCTCCTTGATGCCTCTAATCCAACAAAGAAGTCACCAATATGTATATATGTTCTCCATTTGGTTGAACTTACCGGTCGAACATCAGCGTTACTCATTGTTCATACCTCTAGAAAATCAGACAACACTGCTCTCAACAGATCAGAAGCTCAATCTGATCACATAATCAACGCCTTTGAAAACTACGAACAACACACCGAACATGTATCAGTCCAACCTTTAACAGCAATCTCCCCATACTCCACAATGCATGAAGATATATGCAATTTAGCTGAGGAAAAGCATGTTGCATTTATAATCATCCCTTTTCATAAACAACAAACAGTTGACGGAGGGATGGAAGCAACGAACATAGCATTTCGAAATGTTAACCAAAATGTATTAACGAATTCACCTTGTTCCGTTGGAATTCTAGTATATAGAGGATTAAATAGTTCAAATCGTTTAGTTGCTGATCAAATGTCTCATCATGTAGCAGTTTTATTTTTTGGTGGACCAGATGATAGGGAAGCATTAAGTTACGGTTGGAGAATGTCAGAACATTCTGGAATAAGCCTAACTGTTATGCGTTTCGTTCCTGGAGAAGATATAGTGATGGTGAATGATAATGCCAACAATCAAGAGAAACAAAGAGTGTTGGATGTTGAAACAGATGAACATAATAATGAGAAACAACTTGATGAGAAGTTTTTGCATTGGTTTATGATGTGTCATGTAAATGATGAGTCAATTGCATATATTGAAAAAGTAGTTAATAATGGAGAGGAAACAGTTGGTGCTATAAGGTCGATGGGTGATGTCTTTGGGCTTTTTATTGTCGGGAGAGGACAAGGAAATATATCACCTCTTACAGCAGGACTCACTGATTGGAGTGAGTGTCCTGAGTTAGGAGCTATTGGTGATTTGTTAGCATCTTCTGATTTTGCAACAATTGCTTCAGTTTTGATAGTTCAACAATATGTTGGCGCTGGTTCGGAAGATGGATTGGGAACACCAGTGTTAACAAACGAAGATTATGTTAATCATCATTCATCAGTTACCCCACCAAGGGGTCATCAAACTGTATTTAATACATAACAATTGTGAATCCAAGTTGTAGTCAATTCCACAGTCAATATTTAGATAGACCCAATGGACAACTATAGAGGATTTAGATTTGTATGATGTAATGACAAAATAGGTTCAACTAACTTTTTTTTTGTTGAGATGGTTCTTAAATGTGTAAGGACTATTGTATACTTCTAAAACACTTGTACAAAATGTACATACACATATACAATTCTATTGTTTAATATAAATGTATTTTTTAAAAGTGTCAACATATATGAGTTAGTCAATTAGATTATGACATGATTATTGTCCACTATTTTGTGTTTTTGGCCGGCATGAATAAGAATTAAGGACAATAGTGTAAAGAATCAAATAACACTAGATGCATAGCCGTAACTTAGTATTCATTTTTTTTTTCAATTCATATTATTAAATTCCTTTGAACATTTGCATAGTTCAGTGGCAATCGTACAAAACAACAATGAGTATAACTAGACAACTATTTACTGCAAATTTATTTTTTAAGAAGATTTGTACGACATATATAATATAACTACTAAAGGGTGGTTTCGTGTTTCGAACGGTAGGCATGAAAACTCACAATATTTCATTTGAGTTTAACATGGAATAACAACAAACAAAATCACATTATTGTACCGCCCCCAGCCTTCTGATGCATATGAGCCATACTCAACACTTTTGTAACATTGCACCAAAAATCATTAACACCAACCCGTATAGCTTCCTTCCTAACTTGAAAATACAAGCCTTATTAAGAATATGGAGTCTTTTAATGCCAAGACCATCAATCTCTTTCAGATTAGTGACTTGTTCCCAGTTAACGGTGTGATATTTTCTTGCATTTTTTCCGTACTTCCCCAAATGAAATTTCTTTGAAGGCATTGTATGTCATCAAGACATGATTTTGGAATCATGACTGTCATCATCAGATAAACCAGTATTGCTTCAATCACACTCTTGGCTTGAGTAATTCTTCCCTCGAATGAACGTTGATTTGTTTTCCAACTAGATAATTTTGCACTTACTTGTTCGATGACACAATTGAAATCTACTTTCTTGGGGGCTTAGTCAAAATTACTTTATTGTTAAAAAATCATTTCATTTTCTACTTACGAAAAAGTAACCATGAATTGAGTTTTAAAAGTAATGAGAAATTCTCTCTTCTCTCACTCTGCCGCCTCCTTTCTCATCAGTCATCTCCCTTCTTTCTTTTTTTTTGGTTTATCAATTAGAGAGGGATGGTTTAGGATCAATTTTGATCCGGAATCACCCCTCTTGATCGTTTTTTATTTCTTTTTATTAAAATAAGTGATACCCACATATTTTTAGGTTTTGTCCGAGTCTTCTTTTTCATGTTTTTTTATTTGGTGTTGTTTAATCCCGTCTTAGTGCAGAGTTTTGGTTTTGTCCCGTCTTAGTGCGGAGTTTTGGTTTGTCCCGTCTTGGTACGGTGTTATTTTTGTTCATATTTGCAGATTTGCTTCGATTCAAATTCAGTGCAGATTCAATGACTTTAGCGCCGTCAACATTGCAGATCTGGATGCATCACTATTCCAGACATTTGAATTTTGTCAAATCAATTGTAGGCTTTGTGATAGACATTAAGCCGTTTTATGCTATTAACTCGGATGTTGTGAGCATGTTCGCAGATTCATTCTTATTAGTTTTTAGCGAAATTGAACATGTAATGATTTTGATTGATGTATTCTCTATGGATTTGAATGAATGAATATTGTTCTTTTTGAGTCAAAAAAAAAAAGTAATGAGAAATTAACTTTAAATTAAGGTTCATCTCTAAACCGTGGTAAAAAAAAATCAGTTCTGGTGTATTTTGTCCTAAAAAGTTACTATATTTTCTCTTGATATTCTATATTTAAACAATAAATTATCACTTTTGGATCATGATCACCCACCAATTTAGGACATAAAATTTAAGTTTGGACTAAAATTGCAATAAATACAAAAATTAAGATAAAAAAGATCAATTTTAAAAAACAATGAATATGATATAATCGGAGGACTAAAAGTGCAATTAATCCTAAAATAAAATACAAGGGACAATTGTGACTTTTCATGGAAAATATTAGGGTTTATCGTTTCACCCTTATAAATTCTATTTTATGCAGTTTTGGCACCACCGATTTCAGTAGACCTAGAGATTTCGGCGGCGTCTCAACAAAGGTTACTCTCTCAATCTCCGCCGTATCCATTCATTGCTACTTCGCATAACGAAAATCTCATTGTTCTATTAATTTTTGTTTTCTGCAGGAAGAAAGAACTTTGTTTTTTAAATCAACAAGCAAATATGTCTGGGTATGTCAATTTTTTCTTTTCCTGTACTTTATTTGTTTGATTCTACTTGTTAATGGTGTATTCGGAATTTATGGTAATTTTAGAGCAATGTTAGAAGATTTTGTTTGAATATGCCTTTTATTATTATTAAGGGTTGCTATTGAAATTGAAATAGTTGGATCTGATAGATGAAATTTAGAACATAGCTAATATTATAGTATTGATTGCATTTTTTCATAATGATAATCTAGGGTTTAATTTTTGGGTGTATTTTGATCCTTGATTATGTGGAGAATTATGGTCAAATGTGGCTAATACAGCCTTAATTGCAAATGAAAAATTATTATAAGCTGCTGGTTAATAGTGTCAACTTTTTTCATTTTTCGCGATTTGATTCATGTTTGTCTTTACTAGCTTATAAGATTTTATGATAATTTGCTGAATATTAAGAAAGCTAAAAATTGTGTATTTATTATTCATTTGTGTCTATTGAATAGATTTTAAGAGATTCGTTGATAATTTGCTGACTGTTGAGATTTATTGTTTTACAGTGAAGAAGGTGTTGTTGTTGCCGCTGAGCCAGTTGTTGCTGCAGCTGCAATTCCAGGGGAGCCAATGGATATCATTACTGCTGTACAGCTTGTGTTGAGAAAGTCACGGGCATATGGTGGTCTTGCACGAGGTCTTCATGAGAGTGCTAAAGTGATTGAGAAGCATGCCGCACAGCTCTGTGTTCTAGCTGAAGATTGTGACCAACCTGATTACGTCAAGTTGGTGAAAGCTCTCTGTGCCGAGCACAGTGTTAGCTTGTTGACTGTTCCAAATGCAAAGACCCTTGGTGAATGGGCTGGTGTAAGTGCCCCTGTTTTACTGTAAACCTAGTTTATTAAAATTCTGTGGCATTCGGCTTTACAATTCTTGAATTTAGATGGTGAACATTGTTTAGTTATTCTTTTGGTTTCATTTATGCTTTCACATTCTTGATGTATCATTTCCTCGTGTAATTCATTTCCGGGGTTCTTGCAGTTGTGCAAGATTGATTCTGAAGGAAAGGCTAGGAAGGTAACCGGTTGCTCTTGCGTGGTTGTCAAGGTATGACTTTCATTCAAAATTGAAATGTTTGTAGTGTTTTTTCATGCTATATATGTATGTATGCTTAACCATTTGCATTTTGCAGGATTTCGGTGAGGAACATGAAGCATATAATGTGGTTCTTCAGCATGTGAAATCTAACTAAGCTGCAATATGCCTAATATGCCTAGATTTGTGGGTTTCAGTTTGAAGTTTTTGTATAAGTTATGATTTTTACCTTTTTGGATTATCTACTTAGGGATTTTGATGGTTTAATACTGTACCCATACTCATTGCTACCTGTTACTCAAATTGGTTGAGACTGATAACTTGTTTGTTAAGTTAAGCATTCTCTATTTATACTCTTGAGGTTGGAAAACTCACTATCAGCTTAATGCAAATCCACTTAAACTCATCAAAATAGAAATTTGATGATTTTATTTGTTTAATAGTTATTTATGCAAACCACTTTGTTGTTTGAGAAGGCAAACCAAATGCGCTTTAATTATATTGACACTAGTTAAACTATTTGTAATTGGCCTGGTTACACATTGATTGGCTCCACCACCGCCTCGTGGTTCATCGCTCTCCATGTTCCTTCGTCTCTCCCTTGTAGCGCTCGTTGCACATCACCAGTATGTTTCAAACCCACTTGAGAAGAAATAACTAAGTGAATACACATGCACCTGATCTGCTCAACAAGCTTTTTTATTCGATAAACAAAATATTGGAACTGGAGTGGAAAAATACAATGGATTTTTTTTTTGTTTCCTGGTTTGGTTTTGGGTTTTTGTTTTTTACGAGTTTATTTGATTTTTTAAAAAGATTTTATTCAAATCCCTGATTTCGAATGAAGAAATGTTATCTCATTTGAAAGTATTGTCAGCAATAAGCCAAACCTATGACAGGTTCAACGTACAAACATTGCTGGTAGCAGGTTACTGTGACAATGGAGTGTGGTTGATAACTTGAAATTGGTTGATAGCCATATATGTCTGTGTTTTGATGTATCCATTTAAATGGCCATTTGCTATACGAGAAAGAAAATAAAACAAAACGAATGGAGTTATAAGGTGGATGAGTTCGTTTGGGGTTAAGGACAGAAGTTGAAATGATAAGGAGATGATGAACTCAATTCGAGAAAGTAAAAAATGGAGTCACATCCACATGATGTGAGGGTACCAGAGGGTCATCATGCATCTTTTGATCATATATTATAAAAGAGAAAATTGTCCTTGTGTTTAATGAAATCATTGTGTACATTAGAGTTGAATAAATACTTTTGAATTAGAAGCTAATGCTATATCATAAATTATGGGAAACACCTTCTGTTGCAAAGGTCAAAGACAACAGTAAGAAAAATTATATCACAGTTGATTTACATTTCAGAATCACAAAAGTTAAAGTAGGAAAACATGTAAAATAAACATGGGTATACATTTGAAGTTGTAATTAAGGTCCAAAACCTGAGAGAAAGTTTTTATATAGCTGCCACCGCTAAGTATTGGTTAAACAATACGTATGAATATCATGTAAGGTTTTAAGATAGTGTAATGAAATGCTGAAGAGAACTAATCAAACTTGGAGGCCAGTGCTTTGTGTCTCTAACATATGAAAGATCTGTAAAATGAGGATCAAGAAGAGTTGCAATGGTAAACTGGTTTTCAGCAAGCAATGCGGCGTGCTTATCTGCATATAAGGCTGCTGCAAGAGCTGCATGTACTTCTGCTTGAGGAAAAAAATAGCATTAGAGAAAAGCGGTTTCTTCTGTATAACGAAAAGGCTATGAAATTGAATTTACCGGGATACCCTTTTAGTGATATTGAAACATCTTCCATTTCTGCAATTGCTTCTTCTCTGTCACCAACTTCATATAGGGCTAGTGCTCTCCCTACCCTTGCATACTCTGAGAATGCCAAGTCTTTGTAGCTTTCAATCACCTGAAGAAACAGGTAGGATGTATATTCTAGTACAAATCAGTCGATTGATTCAACCGTAGAATGAGTATAAACTTATCGAGCTGTTAAAAAAAAAAGGATAAACTTATTGACGCTTTACGACATGTGGTGCTTTTCAAATATTGATAGCCTGTAAATTCAGCTAAATCATATATCTCTGCTATCTCCGGTGATTCCAAAAAACAATCAACCCTTACATCAGCAGAACATATTACATCTGTTTGGTGTCCCCAATTCTTAGCATAAAACTTTGAATAACGCCCAGCTTATAATTATAATATGGTCCTCTACATAATTTTTGGTGGGTAATGTTGCCGGTGTAATTTTCAAAATTCCAAAAGCTACTGCATACCATTCCCTGCAATGGCAGATTGAGTGTCTGCGTATATTTATCCATACATGTATGCACAATATACATATGCATAAAACCATAAACATGCATATAGATTGTACATTCACACACACAAATTCATGTGTATGTATCTATGCATGGAAGCATATAGGGTTAGATGTAAGAGTATGAAAAGAATTAATCTTGTCCATATAACCATACACGGATTGCAGTTCTTAAATTAAATGCTAATCACCTATGTATGATTATTTGATCAAGATTAACTCGCCGATACCGTCTTGCTCGACATGGCCATGTATCTGTCATCTACCATTTTATATTTTACAAGTAACAAAGCTCATACAACACTTATCTCTTACAATTTATAAATATAAACTAGTCATCAGAGGACTAAAGAAAGGACATGATTTGCATTTCATGTGAACAATATTACAACTGAAAAATTACATGAAATCATGCAATGAACAATGCCACCAACAACCAAACAACATAATCTTACATAGAAAAACAATCAGCAGAGTTAAAGAATAAGAGGGTAGTATTTTTTCTCTCTCTTCAAACAGGAATTTTTGTAGCAGCGGCATTACTGTATTACTGTATTAGTACTACTAACAGTAAAACTTAACTAAGTCTAGGATAGCAAATATAAATTTCTTTTTGGGTTATTCTATTAAAAAATAGATGGATCTCCCACTATATTGATCTTTCATTGATTTAAGAAGCATTTGGAAGAGCTTATTTTAGCTCATTTTATGACACAAACACTTGTGTAAGTGTTTGGAAGAGCTTATAATATGTTCATATCCATGAGTTCTTTTATAGCTTATATTGTCATATAAGCTCCCTAATAGCCTATAATAATAGGATGTTTAAGGTTTAACCTCATTCTCTCTCTGGTTATAAAAATAACTTATATGATATGCGACTAAGATGGATATCAAAACATCCCTTAATTGATTTCTCAATAAAGGTGAACAGAAGAATGACAATCTAAATTGATATGGTGACAGTTACAAACCTACAGAGGCTACTTTCTACAACTCAATCTTAGTTTGGATAAGCTACTTAATTGAGCACTTATTTATATAATTGCTTATGCATACCATAACAAAAGATAAAATAAAGTCAAATTGTTTACAAATAAGACATAAGATGTTTCCATAAGCTACCTGGAAAGCTTATGAAAATAAGTTGTAGACGGCTTATAGACACGTCTAGTCATGTCATAAGTTATTTCCAATAAGCACTTCCAAATAGTCTCAGAAGTGCTTATTTTTGTATATAAGCTCAAATAAACAAATCCAAATAGGCCCTACAATGGACAAACACTTTCACAGGAAATATAAGAAACGAGAATGGAAGACATGAAAAGAGCAATCCAATAATCCATTACCAAATTGAAGAAAAACATGTAAGAAATCTAATGAAAGAATATTGGGTTGTTAAGTAAGCAAAAATGACCTGAGAAAAGTATTGAAGAGCACCATTGAAATCACCCTGAGCCTGCAAATCCCTTCCTTTCTCTAACAACTCAATTCCAAGAGAAATTCTCTGTGAGATTAAAGCACTGGCATCTCTTTCAGAACGAGTTACTGGGTCATACTCGGTGGAAATAACAGTGTCACCTTCAGAAAATGCAGGAAGAGGAAGGAAAAGGAAGGTAGAGAGAGGAAGAGAGAAAAGGAACAAGCGTCTATTTGGAAGTTGAGCTCTGGAAATGCTCTGCTGAGAACAATTCAGAATTCTGATAGTTTTGAGGTTTCGCAATGGAAGATGAGAAATGATTGGTGCTGGTGATGCTCTGCATGCACCCACCATACTTCTCACCAAATATCCAAAGGATGTTTTTTCTTTCAATAGATAGATTTGTCACATGAGATATTATTTTATAAATTTTTTTTTTATTTTTTTATCAAAATGAGATATTTTCTTTTGTACCTCCTTATCAAATAAATATTCAACGCCTATAATTTGCATTTGGTATTTTAAATTAATTTAAAACGTAAGGAGTTTGTGGCTTATAAATTGGTATTTCAATTTGTTTAATTTTAAAATCAAGTATATAATCCGATCCTGTTCAATTTAGATTGTATTTTTTTTAGCTAAGGTTTATAATATATTACTCTTTTTCTTTTTTAGGAGAATTTGATGATATAGGGTGCGTTTGTTTAAGATTTTTTTGGAAAAAAATCACTTTTTTTAATTTTGTGGTGTTTGTTTCAGATTTTTTCAAAAATCATTTTAGTAAAAAAATCTATTTTTTCTTCAAAATGAAAAGCTATTTTGAGTAGCTTTGTTCAAAATCTATTTTTTTGAAAACCATTTTCTAAAAAAATGGATTTTTATGATTGTAAATAAACGCAAAATAATTTTAGATTTTTTTCAAAATCTCTACAAAAAAATCTCTAGATTTTTTTCAAGAAAATCTATTTTTTTTAAAGCTTAAACAAACGGGCCCATAATCATACAAAATTTGCATAGTAATAATAATAATAATAATCAAAACAATGTAACCTAAAAATAAAATAAAATCAGATCTTGTATAAAAGCAGAGTAAAAATAAATCAGGCAAGCAACAGTATGTTGCGGATTCGGCAAAATAAATAAGAAAGAAAAAGGGATGAAAAGCTCTGCACAAGAAATACCAGAAGCTCTGCATAAGCATTTCATAAGTTAGTAGTGACATCTTATGAAAATATGGTATAAACAACTTCAAACACATTAAGAACAGTCATAAACTACTTTTTTTTTGTTGACAAAATAAACTTTTTTATACTCACTCAAACACATTCACAGGTACTTATTATGTAAGGAGATAAATGCTTGTGATCCTTTCCAACACATTAAGATGACAGCAGACAAATATCCTCATATTAAGCTTATCCAATTCAAATCTAATTGTTCATACATTATTATATACAAAATGTTTTTATTAGGATCATCTATTCAGAATTTTAAAACAAAAAATTGAACGTCTTCACATGAAATTAATGTGACTAAAAGAAAAACAAGAAGTCACCAGAGATAACTGTCATCACTATATTACATCTACATATTCAAGACAAAACAGGAACCTAAAAAATAAAAATGCATCCGCTTATGCTAAAAAATTCGGCAAACTATGTTAGAAATCCATGAAAACGGATGCAATGCCCTTCTATTGGAGTTGGAGGCTGATTCTTAAAATGCAGCTTTCCGTGAAGTAGCTCCAAATCAGCAACAACCACCTGTGGATGCACCAGACTGGGGTGGCTTCTCCTTAAAAATGTTCTTTTTTAACCCCTTAGTGCCCTCGGCTAAGAGACTAGGTGTATCAAGAATCTGCACATAACCAAAGAAAAAAAATTCCCTAGTCACCATCAGCTAGTGTTCATCATAAATTAAAAGAAAGGCATTCAACTCGTGCCGCGATCCATTTTATTGTCAGTGATAAATATTGTGTGAAAAATACTTCTTTCCCTGAGATTGCACAAGGTCATTTTCTGAATTAAACATTTTTGCCTTCTAATATGCATGGTTGCATGCATAGTGAATCTATGCTGAACACTAATTAGTAATTAGTGACCTGTTAGGAACCCAAGTCCTCATGTGTTTAAGTCCTAACATGATTGAAATTAGGCTAGGACATGGGCATATATATGTCACTTAACATACCTTCAAAACAAGCTCTTCAAAGCATTGCTGCACATTTACTCGGGTTTTAGCACTGCATTCGATAAATAGGCAACCATATTCCCGAGCAAAATCTATTCCCTCTTTCTTTGTCACAGCTCTATTCTCCTCCTAAAAATACACATACATAATATATAATCAACAAATGTCAAGTCTTCTAACGAAATCCAATAGTTTTTTTTTTCCTAAATTTATCATTTCCAGGAGGATAAGCAATCGTGCCAGAAGAACCAGATGCAAAAACACAAAAGAAAAAAGAAAGAAAAGACAAGTACATTATATCAAATGTGCTCTTCAACCTCTTTATACATATGTAGTAGAAACTCCTACAGAGACTTGCCTATACCCAAATGTAAAATAGAAAAACAGCTTAATTCCATAGCAGATGGATGGGATGAAATTTCTAATAAAAACTTGGGTGTCATGCTTTATTTAAAACGCCATAAACAAACAGTAGTGTCAAAAACTGTCTCACCCTCCTTCTGCATAGCTTTCTAAAATGAAAAGACATAAATTGGTTGATCAAACAACTATTTTTTGCGATCGGCGATCAACTTAAAAAATAAATTAACTATTTCCTGCCAAAATTTGTATCAATTGAATGCCAAGGTCTAGAAGGAAGAAAACTAAGAAGTGAAGGAATGACATTGATTTTGAACAATTCAGGCATGGACATCCTATACATAAATATATGAAAAACAGAGATTATTTAGACCAGCCAATAAATAAATGCATAAATGTTTGTACTCAAAACATATTCAATGACACGATTTAAACACAGGGGAAGGTTAATACAAATAAATATTAAGAGACGCAAGCAAGCTCCAGATAAACTTAGTCTTTTATTATTTGCTGATCATATTGGTTTGTCGTTTTTGGGCTTCAGCACTCTTATATATATTAAGAGAACATGTGAGTTGTGACAGTAAACTTCTTAAAAGAATACCTTATCTACTTTGTTTCCAACAAGCATCTTCATGCAGTCTTGATTTGTTGAATAAAGGTCTATTTCCTTTGCCCATACTTCAGATAAATTTGTAAATGTTTCTCGCCGGGTTACATCATAAACTGCATCAGTTTTGGGAACAAAATATTGAGGTAATCAGCTAATCCAAACAATTTTAAAATGCATCAACTTAAAGAAAAGGACATCTCTCAACTCCAAAGACCATTCTCGACAGATTGCATCTAATACAGATATTGCAGTCATCTTGGCAGTGAATCTCATAACTAACGAAGAAAGTCTAATTTGGCCATTGAATACCAATTCACTAACAAACCAGGTGATTCCAGGAACGACACGCTGATATACTAACTAGTGTTCAACTCATAATCTCACCGAGCAATATGAATTATATTAACTCTCACAAGGATCCAAATAAATGAAATCTGAATTTGATAAGAATTGATATAGATATTACATTCTAATAATCAAGATCATCGAGTCACCAAACATTCCCAGATGAGATCAGGAAAGTGACTTAAAAGCTGTACGATTTGAATTAATAATCTGCAGGTAAGTAGGTAATGACATGCTTTAATTTTGCGAGGCAACAAAAAAACTTTAAGGATAGATGAAACAGGCGTGCAACTCTATAGGCATGGAGAAGCTTTGGCCTTAACTCTATTCAGAAAGCAACCAACTCTAAACTAATCGCCAAAAAAATATATCATAAGTAGTGCCAGCTTAAGTGCTTAACAATAACATGTCAACTCAGAATAACATTCTATTCTATCCACTGAATATATACTAGTCTAGGTTGTCATCAAACTTCAAGCAATAAATAAATAAAACAATTGGGAAAATGCAAAATCAAATAAGTGAGAATAGAAACTTGCCCATGATGATTCCTTGTGCCCCTCGATAATAAGAACTCGTGAGTGTTCTAAATCTCTCCTGACCAGCTGCATTATTTGGTATAAAAAAAAGAACAATATCAATCAAACACGGTATTAGGCAAACAAGGTATCCCCATATATACAATCCGACACTAATCTAATATAACCAACATAACATTGGTCCAACCAAGTGTAACTGAATTCGGTTCGAGTCCTAAAGGTGGTTGTGAGGGAAGACCCCTAAAGGTGGCCAGCCAGATTCACCGACAGAGATTAATCGTGGTAAAAGTCGACAGTACATAACATAGTTATAAAAATTAAATAAAAAAAAACACTAATATAATCTAATAGAAAGGATTAAAATTGGTATAAATATATATAAATGGAAAGTGAATAGCATATTATACATACCAGTATCCCAAATGGCAAGCTTAAGGTTTTTACCCTCGATCGACAAATATTTGACCTTAAAATCAACACCTGTAACAGTAACAAGGAGAAAGAAAAGAAATGAATGAAAGGAGAGAGAGAGAACTAGGAATTAGAAAAGGAAAGAAAAGAAGAAAAAACGGACCAATGGTTGGGGAGAGATCTTCAAAATCATCGGAGGTAAACCTGAGAAGAAGACTACTTTTGCCAACACCAGAATCACCAATCATTAACAATTTGAACATGTAATCGAATTCTTGCTGCCCCGAACTCGAATCCATCATCGCAACCAAATTAATCTCTGATTCTGTTACTCACAACATGAAAATTGAGATAGGGATTTGTATGTATGTATGTATAGTACCAAATGAGAATGAGAAGGTATGAATGAATCTCAGAAGAAAGCAATATTAGCGATTCGGAGATCCAGTATGTATGTATGTTAATGTTTTCACTAATGTCTCAATAAGGAAAAAGAAACTAGTACTAACGTGCTTTTACTTAACCAACAAGCATCTCTCAATAATTATAATCATTATTTTTTATCATAAAATAAAAACCAAACTTTTTAGTTCCTTAATTTAAGTCTTTTATTATAAAAAAAAAATTCCATCAATAATCATCCACCAGTTCAACTTTTTTGGTTTTCATATCACATTATTTGAAAGGACTTATGTCCGTTTTGATCGACTTATTTTTGAGTTTATGTGAAATAGTTTATGCAAATAAATAAGTTTTTATGTATTATTATAAAAAAATTTAAATGTAGTTTATGAAAAGAGTTACAATTTTTTTAGTGAAAATTTATGAATTAACATAAAAAATTATTTATTTGCATAAACTCAAAATCAAGCCAAATTTAAGATAAATCGAATTTACAAAAAAAAAAAAATTGTTTACATAGCTTATAATGCATAATACAAGTGTTTATTAGGATGAACGCTTATGTATAAATTTATATATGCCATTTTATAACAAACAATAAAATAAAGATAAATCAATTTTTTATAGATGCTAATGAAAATAAGTTTGAAAAAAACTTATGAAATTGGTATAAATTGTTTCATAAGTTCTCTTAAACAGTCTCGCGAAATTTATATCAGATAAGTCAATTCAAACATTACTAACCATTGTTGGTTTACTCATAAAATATATAAACACCTCCTCTTTACATTTATATACCAAAGTATTTAGATTTTTCAAATTGTAGAGGTTGTAAATGGTTTTTCTTTGAAAAAAAAATACGAATGACATCAAAGCTTTTTATAATTCACCCTAATCTCTAAATTATTTAAGGCGGTTGTATATTTCCCCTATAGGTATAGGAGTGTACATTGAACACGTTTGTTCAAAATAGAGCTGTTTACATTAATTGAAATAATATTTGTTATTTCATGCTACTATTTATTTACTTTTTTAACGTCTTGTTTGTACACTTCTGACTTATTACATTTTTGTAAAAGCCTTTTTCACGTATAATTTCCTGTAGAGGAAGTGATGAAGAATTAAGTATTCAACTTGGCCTTATTAGAAAAGTGGGTGTGGAGACTAAAGATGGAAAAGAGTGTTGGGCCAGCTGGTAGGGGATAGAGACTACGGAAGTGGGGAGTGTGTGTCATAGCTGAGTCTGAGTGCTAGGGGGAAACCAAACGTGTTATTCTGCTGGCATCCAAACGTGTTTCCCAAAGTTGAATGAATTGCCTGCAACCTGGCAAACTGGTACTCCATCAGGACAGAAGATGATCCGTTTGGGGACTTGTTTTTGGATGAAAAGGACAATGTTTTAGTGTCTTTAGACAGCAACAAGAAAATTTAACAATTGTTTCTTCTGTCGGCCGAAAGGTACAGTGGAATTTCTTTTATGAATGAAAAGTCTCTGCTAGCATTTGGACCACACAAACTGCTACATATAATATAACACTGCAATTAAATATAATATTAATATACTGCTTCGCATAAAACCACAAAATGATCAAATATTTTGGACATTCGGTACACTGGCTCTATCAAGTCAATTTTGTTCACACTCCTGTCACTGTGATGTTGTCTGGAAAAAAGTGGGTGTGAAATTCTTTTCTTCTTCTCTGTCATTAACTATCAATATACAACATAAAGGTTATACTACAAACACAGAGTACATTTCCTTCAAAATAATCAAGAAATTGATACAAACAACAAGGTATCCCCAGTCCAATGCCCTGAGAGCTTAGGGCCCCTCATTTCTAATGTATAAAGAATAAACCAGAACCTTTTCAGGCACGAGTTTGTGCTTCGGAGTCCAAATTGAAGTACACCCACATACAAAAACAGGGCATGCTGGGAAAACCTGTATGTATTTACAAATCAACTCAAATGAATCTCATTCTTGGAGACCCACCAGGTGGTGTGTGGGCTTTGTATCTGGATGTTTCATGCCAAGGATCAAGAGTAAATGTTGCATTTGATCTCACTGGATAAGAGGGTGGGTCATTCAAAGTGTAACTATTTTGTCCCAATGTTGTGTAAGATGGATGAGGAGGAGAATAGAAACAGCTCCTATGATCCGTTCCATACTGTCGCAATGGGCTTGAAGAGGGTGATACCGGTAAAGATGTGATCATTCTTGTGTGATCTCTAAACAAGGGAATTACAAAATATGTTAATCTAAATAATGCAAAAATGAAGTATATATGGAGAGATGCAAATTAATGCCTTTTGTTCAACATCAGGTGGATATTTTACCTTGGACTCCTTATTGCACGTGGAGCTGCAATAGCTGACTTTGTTGCATAGTCTCCATCAAGTGAAGTTATACTTCTTCGATTGGAATGGGGCTCTAAAACAGGCTGCAAACAGACACAGATAGTGAGAAAGTGCAATCCAGCTCAGCATTAGCAACAGAGACCAAACTTTTGCAACTATGAAATGACATCACATACATAGATATATAGAATAATGACTATATATATATAGTAGCATTGGAAACGTGTCTGTAATAGATTGAAAAGTGGTCTGGTCGGAATTGATCCCAGAACCAAGCTGTCCCTGGGGTATTATCTACTTATTCAGTATCATGCTTAAAGCAATTGTGTATATCCTCGTTACGTATGTAATTAAGTATCCATAACATCTTCAGTTAACCAAACCTAAGACAACTAAAAAAAGGACAACCTAGTGCTATAAAGCTGTCATCCTGACAGGTTCCAGTCATTATTAATAATAATTATTTATAACCATGATTTGAATGCAAGAGTAATGCAAATTTTCAAAGAAAACAAATAACCCCAAACACTTTACCGGTGTTCTGCTTCCATCAAACATGTAAGAGGAAACATCTCTGGTTGCCGCTTTTGTTGCTGATTGATCTCTAATGAAGGGGTGCTCTAGTAATTTCTGGGCTGTTGGGCGAGCTGATGGGTCCCGCTGTAAACATAACATGATGAAATTCTTCGCATCATTTGAAAGATGCTCAGGAATTTCAGGCATATCTTTGCTGTTCCCAATTTTAAATATGGCAGCTACCTGTCAACACAACATAAAAACAATTTAGGTCCTTCATACTCATCAAACTGGATCATACACGTAAGGGTTAGCTCTGATATATCCAATATCTTACCCCTTCATACTGACTCCACGGAGGCTTCGATGCTGCCATTTCAATAAGTGTGCATCCCAAGCTCCATATATCAACTGCAAGGCTATAGCCATTTGCATTCATTACAACCTAAGAAATACAACATTGGAATACAACAATCATGGTGAGATAGAAGAAGAGGGAAGAATATGCTTACTTTGAAAGAAATTTCACAATTCAATAAGAAGGGGGGGAAAACCATACCTCAGGTGCCATCCAGTACGGACTTCCTTTGAATGAAAGCATTGAGGCAGCATTAGTTATCTGTTCCAGAAAAATAGAATCTCAGAAAATTCACCATAACTCAGGAATCAATCTAAACATAAATTATTTTCTTGAGCACTCTAGATTGCATTTTCTTCATACCATTAAAATTCTATTCTAAAACATAAAACACTGAAGAGAGTGAGGGATTTTGTGTAATTGCAATGCATCCATCATATGTGAGGGTCAGAGTCGTAAGTAAGTGTGCTCGCTCTCATGTCAGCCATGTGCATCCAAGAGAGAGGAGATATCTTCTACTAAGAATTAGTAGAATTGCAACTTTTTAACCTTGAGCAAGAGAGTGTGTTGTTCAATAACTCTCAACTAATTCTACATCATGGGTGTAGTTAAACTATTTTTCTGTGCCAGAAACAATAAATGCCAGTTACTTTTGAAGTGAGCTAGAAGCAATTTGTTGTTTACAGAATCAGATGAACTTACATGTTTAGCCATTCCAAAGTCTGCTAGTTTGATTTCACCATTAGGATCAACTAGTATGTTGGCCCCTTTGATATCCCTGCCAAAATGAAAAGACGATAAAAAATTGAGTGACAATAAAGTAGCTTAAATGGCAGATTATAAATTGAGTAGGAATAACCAAATTACCTGTGTACTGTATTTCTTGCATGTAAATAAGCAAGTCCAGAGACAATCTGCCTGGTGTAATTTTGAATAACAGGCTCCTTGAACGGGCCATATTCCTGAAGTAATTTATGGATAGAACCACCAGAGACAAATTCCAAATAAACAGAAAGTGACTCCTCTCCCTGAAAACATGGCATATATATTAGATAAACACATGACTATGGTCATTATTCAATTTCTCTTTTGGGTGTGCACAAAGCAACAATAGGTATATGCATGGCTTAAATGATTCTAAACTTGGGATTTTCTAGCATACCAGTTCACTCCCATAGTATTGAACAATGTTTGGATGTGAAAGTTGATTAAGCAAATTTATCTCCTGCAATCAAATGGAGAATATGTCAATACCTTAGGGACAAGAAATTAAATTCGAACTTATCAAAGTTCAATGCAACTGTACAAAGATAAACAGCAAAAGTAATATATATTTGTTGAGGTTGAGGCATCATGTTTAAATCTTCATAAACATACTAAAATTACCTGGTTAAGTTGTTTGAGGCACTCATTTGAATTTTGATCATCACAGCCAATCCTGACTTCTTTTATTGCACACATTTGTCCATTTTCACTATGATGCATAAAAGTAGGATAAAAATGTTCAGAATTTGAACACAATAGTGACGTTTCGGGAGAGACTAAAACAACGTTATGAAGTAGTTATGAATCATGATGGCCATACTTCAACATCAGATTTGGCTCTTAACATAAACATATCGCATCCTCATACATTATAAGGACGAGAGCAGAAACCACAATTCTGCCTTAAGATATCCATACATGATAAAAAAGTGTGACTGGAAATAATAACAATATAATTACCTATTAAATCCCAGATAAACATGCCCAAATGTTCCCCGGCCAAGAAGCTTTCCTTTCTTCCACTTGGACAGGTTAGGAACAGAATTTTCAAACGGTCCATTTGGCCGTGTGTTGGAAAGAGCAGAAGAAGGACTAGTAGGAGATCCCGGCGGAAGAGGCAATGGATGACATTGACTCCTTCCATCATCTTGCTTTCCCGTAGGTGAGTCAAGACTAAGAGCCTGCTGCAACCTTGGATGAAGAGGTGATGTAGGACTAGTGGGTCCTCTTGACGCAGGACCTGGACTTTTTGGCCTCACATTGAACTTCAACTCATCTTGTCCTCTGCACAAACAAATTTCATAGATTATTAGTTAAGAAGTAAATTGAGTGAAGTAGCATACTGAACATTTCATAACCAGTGCTAAAACAAACAAGTGCACAGATAATGATTGTAACAACACATATAATTCATTGCGATTATTCACTAAAAATGTTGAAATTGATATAACTCGCATAAGTAACTGGGAATTAATCTAAAATTAATCAGTGTTTGGAGAATTAATCTAAAACTAACAAATTTGTTGATCAAAAATAACATCTTGAATTTCCCGAAATAAGTCTGATAGGGCTAATTGAAGCTTTTAACACCAAATTAACTAACATAAGGTTAAGAAAAGTGAAAAACCCCAAATTTTCAATTAACCTAATACTAGATCAATCGATCAATCAACAATAACAAAGAATTAGGTTTTAAAGCGAGTAATGAATATTGAATCCAAAATTGAATTGAAGAAAATAACCTATTGTTGGAAGTGAATTGAGGAGAGATTGGATGATCACCAAAAGAGGTAGATGAACTAACGCTAGAACCAGAACCGGAAAGAGATCCTTGATCGGTGTTAGGTAGAGGTAACGGAAGTCCTTTGTTTTGAGTGGCGGCGCCGCCATCAAATTCCTTACTAGTCCTCGGTGAATTCCGATTGAAAACTTCATCAAAACTCTTGGGCTTTGATTTCTTCTTCTTATCCTTCTTCTTAATAAAATCACCGCTGTTGTTATTATTGTTGTTGTTTCTTATTGCGTTGATAGGTGATTTCATGAAATTGAATTGAAGAACACCACCGGTTCCAGAACCAGAACCAGAACGTGATTGTTCTTCTTCATCTTCTTCATCATTATTGTTATTATGAATATCACGCTCTTGTTTATTCTTTGATGACTTTCTACTCCACCACGCCGGCATTCTAATAAGGATAGATACAGTTACAGCGTAACAGTAGAGAGAGAGAGAGAGAGAGAGAGAGATTATATTATTATGATGATTAAGATGAATGAATGAATTGGTGTTTGTTATGGGTGTGATTTTTTTGTAATAAGGTGAAGAAAACGACAAAAGATGGAGGGACCATACAGCTAAGGAAGAATAAGGAGAGGTTAGATGGAAATGGATTAGAGATGGATTAATGCTACTTGTTGTTTTAATTAATTGAATATTCAATTAATTAGTGATTATGATGAGTGAGATGAAAATGAAGAAGTGAGTGATAATTAACAACCAACCGTGTGTGTCTCGTGCTTTATTTATTGTTGTCCCTTTATTAAAAACAAAATGGGTTTGGTTTGGTTTGATTTGGTATTGGTATTGGTGGTGGTGTTGTTGTGTGAGAAGAGAATAATCCACATTGGTTGATTCAGCTTATTACCGTTTCCACGCGGTGGAGCCAGAATAGCCACCAAGAACAAGCCTCTCATCCACTTGTCACAAAAAAAAATCGTATACACAAACCAATTTATGTATAATCATTTTTATTGACTTGATCCAGTACTACCTTTGTTATCCTTTTAGAATTTTTTTTTGTCTCGATTTTTCCATGTTAAAATATTTGCCTTAAATGTTTGTTTCGTTCTACTGTACAAAAAAAATTGATTTTGAATAATTGATTCAATAAATTATTTATAATATTAAACTATATTTTTATTGACGAAATATGTTTGAACTTTGAAGTAATAAAAGAAATTGATTGATTAGTGAGCAAATTATAACTTCGTTAAAAATTAGTTGTCACTCTTTTACTATGAGGCAGTTAGAGCTTATTTATAAAAGTTTGATTGTCAAGCAACTAAGTTGTTGCCCAACAACGATGTGTTTTTGTTACTCAATATAAATAGCTTCGAAATCATTTTGTAACGTATCTTATCATACTTTAAAGCTCTAATATGTGTGTGTGTGTGTGTGTGTGAGAGAGAGAGAGAGAGAGAGAGAGAGAGAGATTTCCACAATTTTAGGTATATTCACCTTGATTTCCAAGCTTCGTAGATGATTATGCTCAAATCTATGTGTGTGAGAGATTTCTACAATTTGAGACATATTTACCTTCATTATCAAGTTTTGTATATGTTTATATTCTTCTTTACATGTCTTTTGTTTTAGTTATCACAACTAAGAGTAGCTAAACTCTCCCTTTGTGTTGGGATTAAGTTAGTTAACTTTGATTTTGATGTAAACATGTGATATGGTTAGTTATATAAGAAATATGTTTAAGTATGTTTATGATTTATTCTCGTGTCACAGTCGTAACACTATTGGATTGTAATGTCGTTGTATTGGTTATCCGAGCTAATCAGAGATTAATAGGCACAACAAATCTCTTGTCATTTCTCGAACACGAAAACGTATGATGAGCGATTTGTGTAAACATGTTTTGAAACATATATAGCATGTAATCGATCACATGGATACATATTAAGTTATTAATTTTTATTTTGATATTTTCAACGGCTTCACTTTGTTATATGCAAACAACAAATAATTTATACAACCAAGCTTAAAAACAACTATAACAAATTGACCGGATTTACTAATTTCAAGTATGCATGGATATGACAATTTGAATACATTGATACCGCTATATAGTTTTATGATCTACTGAAGTCTATTATGGTTATCAATACTTTAGACTAAGTCAAAACACAATGAAATTGAACAATTAGGCATTATGTTAATTTCCATGTTAATAGTGCCATTAACTATGGAGGCTGAGGAGTGTGGAAGCAACAATGTGAGGAAGTTAAGTACAATGAATATGGTTGACGAATCATGATACAAAATGGGGAATCATGTAACATTTGCTATTGGTTTAATATGGTATCGATAATAATAGTTGTTTTTTCAGTTTGTCGGTCCCAATTATAAATTCCCGTTGACTAGTAGGGATGACAGGAAAATCCAAATCCAGAAGACCCACCCGAACCCAAACTCAAGTCAACATGCGAAACCCGAGTTGACTGAGTTTGGGTGACACCTGAAACTATGGGTGTGGGTTTGATATCACTCAAACTCATACCCGAAACACACACACCCACCCATATATGTAAAATTGCCTAATTAACCATAAGCATAAATATAAGTGTTAAAATTATGGTTCACATTTTCTTTCACAGTTCATACGAATCACTGAACATCTCCTTCACTCACTCGATCACTTCACTCCATATGTAATTTATGTTGAACTATGTAATTTAATTATTAATGTCACCAAACTATGTTAATTTTTTATGTTGAACTATGTAATTTAATTACTATGCTACATTTTGCATATTATCAAAAAGAATTCGGGTCGAATTTGGGCAGATAATTAATTATGCATATTTTTGTTGCGGGTTTGGGTTTGTGAAAAAACCCGAACCTTTGGGTGTGAGTGATTGTTTTGGGCACTGTAAAACTCTCACCCATGGACACCCATTGTCATCCCTATTGACCACGACCTATAAGAACCAGACTATCTACCACTTTTAACCAATTTGCATAAGCTTGTGCACTGATTTACATGCTATAATTCCGGGAACTTTCACTTTGAACAATTTAAAATCGAGTAAAAAATATGTGATAGTTAATTTTTTTTTTAATATATTGGTGTTCTCTGAATTTAACTAAGGAACATTTCATTTTTTATTATTTTTTTTATAATAAGGGAACAGTTCCTTTTATAATAAAATAATGGAAGTATTTTATGCTTCAAAAAAAAATAATGGAAGTTTTTTATTTCATATTTTTTTAGTAAATATTTTATTTGTCTACTACTATATAGTGTTTGGCTAGATACGCCAGATATTTAAATAGTATTTTTAGAAGGGGTTTTGTATTTTTTAATTGATAAAAGTTGCAATCATCGAGTGCTCGTCGGCGTAGATGTGATGTACATGTACGTCAGTTATCCCGTCGCCAACCACCTCAACGTGACGTACGTTTTTCTCCCACAAATACTCTACTCTTATCTGTCACTTTTAGTACTACTATTTGTTTTTTTAATTAATCTCTATTTATTATTCTGTTGATCATTTTTTTCTATTTTAGATTACTCTTGCGTCTTTTTCAGCTTTTTAATGTGATATTATTACTATTACCATTGATTTCTTTTCTTTACAAATTTGTGACAAGACAATTTAGTTTCTAATAAAAATAAAAGTTAAATTAGTCTTTGATATTTTTATTTCGGAGATAAATTAGTCTCTCTATTATATATACTAAATTAGGTCTTAGTTTGCCTTAAGTATGAAAACTTTAGGAACTAATTTGAGTTTTATTTTTGTCAGACACTAAGGTCTTGTTTGGCCCGGCTTATTTTCCACTTTTCTACTTCTTTTTAAAAAAATTAAATAAGTAAAAAATTGTTTTTGACCCTATTTCTACGTAAAATAAATAGAGAAATAAAGTAAAGAAGTCAAAAGCAATGAGAAATAAGGTCAAACATAATTTTTTACTTATCTATTTCATTTAAAGAGAAATAGAAAAGTAGAAAATAAGTCGGGTCAAACGGAACCTAAATTGTTCCATAAAAAATTTGTGAATGACCAAAATGAGTTTTCACTCATCGATTTGCAACATTACTGTAAATGAAAAAATCAAGTTAAAAATGTATGTCCCTTAAACTCTAATTTGAATCCAACAGAAAGTTTGGCAAAAAAGTTTGTCTCTGCTTCTCTTTTATAGAATAGAAAAGTCTAAAGTAAATAATAATAATAATAATAATAATAATAAGGGTTAAATATATTTTTGGTCTCTATAGTTTCGCAGAATTTCGTTTTTAGTCCCTAGAGATTTTTTTCACACTTTTTAGTCCCTGAAGATTATTTTGTCAGTGTTTTTAGTTCCTACTTTTAATCAAACTCTTGTATATATTGTATATTTTTACATTTTTGAATGATTTTTTGTATTTATGTTTATAATATTATAAGAACATCTCCGATAAAAATTTAGAATTTTTTAACATAAGATGAATTATTTATGAATTTTTATATGCAAAAATCTAAAAAGTTCATATTTAATTCATCTATTGTTAAAAAAAATTAAATTTTTGTAAGAGAGATTCATATAACTAGAACTTCGACCCGTGCGGTGCACGGGTCTAATTAGCCGTAATATGAAAAACTAAGATATAAATTTTTTAACATTAAAATGTATATAAAAAAGTCGAGTACCATTAAATATTAGTTCGATAATAAATTTGGATAAATGTTTATACAACAGAAATTATGGTATATTACGAAATACTTCTTTATAGTCTACATTGAAAGTTTTATTCGTATTTTTACCGTCTTCGTCGATAATCAATATTTTTAATCATTCTCTTTAAATAACTCTTGAAGTTGCAACGTACAACTGACCATGTAAAAACATTGTCGACAAAAGATATATTCTGACATGCTTAAGAGATTGTCCTCGACTCTTAATAATATAGTCATCACAAAAGAAAAAATTAAAGCGATGCGGGTTCGATTCTCGTGCTAGACAAATTTGTATATTTTTTTTAATATAATGGACCACATGAAAAAGAGAGAGAAAAAAAGATTTTTTTAGGGTTAGCATTTCGGAGCAAGTTTATAATATAAGAGATATAATAATAATAGTAGGAAGCTAATAATAATAAATATTTAATATTGTGAGTTAAAGGTTATGGGTTCGAATCTTGGTGATGTATTTTTTAACATTTTATTTGAATTAATGTTAGGGTAAAATGAGCGGGAAAAAATTAAGGTTAAGAATAGCAAAACGGAACAAGCTTATAATATAAGAGATGTACTAAACATGACCGCAGAAAAAAAATTTAAAATTTCGAATGATATGTACGAGTTGTATGAAAAGTAGGGACTAAAAAGTGTGAAAAAAATCTTCAGGGACTAAAAATAAAATTCGACGAAACTATAGGGACCAAAAACATATTTAACCCTAATGATAATAATTTTCTAACTAATAAAACACACTTATTGGAGTATGATATTGGTGTTGTTGTCCCATAAGTGTAGCTCAAATGGTAGCTACCATGGACGTTATTGGAGTGACCGGGGTTCGAACCTCGGATTTCACGCTTCTCCACATTTAAAATGTGTGAGTCTTGTCATTCAGGCTACTTGAGAAAAAAAAAACACACTTACATGAGTATGATACTGTTTATGTCACTATTTTTCGTGTCAAAAAAAATTTAGAGAGGGAATTAATTCAGATATGGATTTAAGAGGAAGCCAAACTGCTTGTGGAAGAGAAAAATAGCTACGGCTTTTACAAAATATTGGTTAGCATTGCATGCAGAGCAAGTGAAGTGCGGGTAAATTAGAACTTAGAAGTTAGAAGTGAGTCATTGTTTAGCATAATGTTACTAGTAATTACTATGATTATTTTAGTTACACTGAGCTAGTAGTTCATACAGTACCAATTTGTAAGTTGCGTAGCGTAAGTGAGGATTAAATATAGTAGTATAAGTATGGCACTTAACCTTACCACCGTACACACATTATGTCAACTTAGAAGTGCGTTTTGAACTTAGAAGTTAGAACTAGAAGATGTCTTTTGAAATCTTTCTATTGCCAAAAGTCCATATTATATTACCACTTTACTAAACTAAGGTCAACCCATATCCACTTGAGATATTTATTACTCCATCCGGTCATTGGAAAAGTCATATATGTAGTTTATATTATCAACTAAATATATCATTTTTTTCAAATGTATTAGAAAAGTCAAATATACTTATAATAGTGACCGGATGTGCCTAAACTAATGATGTTCTTCAATATACAACATTACTTATATACAACTTATGCCAATCTAGTTGCTTGGTTAATTTATCAACTAGTATATCATAATTGTTTTTACTTAAAAACCCATAGTTGTATAGTGGGTAAGAGAAAAAAGGTAAGATATTTTTTTAAAGCATGTGAGACATATTTTTCTTTGAAAATTATGGGTAAGTTTGATTTTTTTTTTTATGTGAAATCTTTTGATAAATAATACTACTATTTTTTTGACTAATTTTATAATTATATATATATATATATATTTTACTAGCAACAATTTTTTTTTGACTAATTTTATAATTATATATATATATGTATTTGACAAAATACTTATGTGCTTTCAATACAAATATTATTTGTCAACCGTAAAGAACAAACACAACAAAACTACTAGTAGATATTTTATCCTATAATAAATAGCAGCCCAACTTGCACTATTTTGTTTGTGTTGAATAGCATACGAAAGTAACAAAATAGGATGGAAGTATTCCTACTTGTTGAGAGTGAGAACTGAGTAAGAAAATATACTACTAGTTTCTATTATAAGATAAGATTCCTCCTAACATGTTTTCAATTTATTTATTTATTTTGAAAAGGCAAAACAAATTTAGAAACTAGTATATACTCTCTTAAATTATAAATAATATTAAGTGTCCGTTTGGTGCGCTGGATAGGAAGACATGATAGCATAAAATTAATCTATCCTATTGTTATCCGTTGTTTGGTGCACCAATAAGAAATGATAAATTTAACCTATTACTAATCATATCCTGTTGACCCTTTGTTATTTTAATCCTCAACTTTAGTTGGGTTACCAACTGGATAAGCACGCGTGCTTTCTTTTTCACATGAAGTCCCTCCTTCGACTCCCACTCTATGCAAATAACGCATTACTTTTTCTGGACTCGTTCTAAATTGCTGCAAACAACCTCTTTTCTACCAATGATTTCGCTGCAACTGACTTCAATTTCTTCTTTATTCTCGGCCGACTACACTTTCTTTCTACCAATAATCCCTCTGGATTTGCTTCTTGATGTGTGTCTGATATCTAATTATCCCTAATTGGTGCGCTTTTTTGATTATGAATAAATTGAAACAATTGTACTTCTGTTCCGTTCTTAATATATATCTCATTTTGGCTTGTTCAAAAAAAGAATTGTACTTCTGTTCCTATTAAAAAATAATAATTTGTGTGTTCATCTCTTCTTGAGTATGATAACTTATTTTTTAGTATACTATGAGAAGATACGCTTTGTTTATTTGTTTGAAGAAAAGTTTATTTGTTTGTATGTTTTCTATGAAAAGTTTGTTTTTTTATTTTTTTATTTTAATGTTGATGATGCTATTTGCATTTGTTAGTGATATATCCGTCTTCTTTTTTATCCTGTGTGCACCAAACACATGATAGGATAGTGTTTATCCGGTTACTATCTTATCATTTCCTTATCCAGCTTCTTATACTATTCTGTCAATATCATATCCTGCGCACCAAACATACCATAATAGTATAAAAAAATAGTTACTCGTGTAAATCACAATAAAAAAGATATTCATATTTTATTCAATAACAACAAAATATATTCACTGAGAAAGAAAAAATCTCCCGACTACCTAAAGCTCTGTTTGGATTGATGGAATGTAACGGAATGGAGCGGAGCGGAATAGAGGGGAGTGGTATAAGATGGAGCGGAGCGGAATAAATCTTTCATTCCATTGTTTGGATATTTTAATATGGAGATGAACAAAATTGAAGGTATTGGTAGTATTGGATGGAATTCATTTCATCCTATTCCATTCAATTCCATTATTATTTTACAAATCCAAACAATAGAACATTATTTCATTTCATCTCGCTCCGCTCCATTCCATTATGTTCCATCAATTCGAACGGAGTCTAAAAGAAATTACACCGAGAGGGAAGATAATATACACGGCTTTCTGTTTGTGTTTGAAATAAAGCAAATCTTTATTTATTTTTGAAACATGTACCTAGCCACTCTAGATTGTACCAACAAAAATAGATAAAAAAATTATTTGGACAAATCTACCATTCATAATTTCCTTATGACGTATATGGATTCTCTCCGGTGTAAATTACCTGCAGTTTAATCCCCACCACATTTTTTTTTGTTTCAAGATAAATATTTAATTACCAACCAAAAAAAAAAAAGTAATTGTAAAATGAATCAATGGTGAGGATGAAAAATTTACTCCCTCCCGTTAAAAGCAGACATGAGGGGATTTGCTCTCAAATATGACCATAATTGCGAGTTTAAAAGGGTGGAAAATTTTAAAAAAATACAATTCGATAATTAAAGTGCCAACTAGCGAACCTTATTAGAATATTTTCATAAGGGGTGAAAGAAATATGACGGGGACAAAAATATTAAATTTTACAAGGTTTGCTAGTTCGCACTTCAAGTAGCAAAGTGTATTTTTCCAAATTTTTCACCTATTCAATATTAGATGGTTATCTTACGAGGGGGTATTTTTGGAATTTTACGAGGCGCGGAAGAAAATGTTAACTAAGTATCTCTCCATATTCTAATTCAGTTCTGTAAATTTCTTTATCAAATTATAGTATTGATGGTTCATATTTGAAAATTTGCTCCAAAGAATCCTATTTTCTTGATTATTATTTATAAGCCACTTAAATGTTGAAAATAATAAGTTATTTTCATGGTTGATTTAAAGTTTCCACGTGTATTTATTTTTTATCATTATATATGTAATTTGATTCAATATATATGTAATTTTTTGACACCATTCGTATATACAATTGAAATCCTTTATTTTCCATCATTATAATAACAATAAGAATTACAACACTAGTTAATCAAAAAACAGAGTATATTGAACATAAGAAAACAAAATATTTGGATTCTAAATTTTACGAGAGCTCTGAGCAACAGTAAAGTTGAGGGGGACGAAGAGCAATTCAATCTAGATTTCTAATATCAAACTGAATTTGGAGAGGCCCATATAATTTATTCACAAAAGCCCATTTTAACAGAAAAATGCAGCCGGCTGTCTGCTACCACTTTGCCCTTGTATCATCAGACAACAGTAAAGTTGTAGTTGCACTGAACTCAACTTCCTGTAAAAGCAAAAGCTGGCCGGAAAACTCATGCAAAGTCGTTCGTCGGAAGCCACAAACATCTAGAAACTCTTCCGGGTTTTCCTTTTATATTTATTTTCGTTTTTTCCTTCCCATTTCCTATAGTATGCACGAAAATGCGATTCCAATGCGATTTGCAATTCCCTGCAAAACACAACGCACCTTGATTCCATGTTACAGCGAGACGCAATTGTTAACATATAGTTGTAGAATCAATTTTACCTAGGAAGGGAAAAAAAAACTACTATATAGTATACTCTCTCTCGATCAACTAGGGTTTCTTCTCACCCATTTCATTCACCTTGATCTCATTGCGGTAACTGCAACTGCTACCGTAAGCTATTTTTTCTTTATGTCACAATCGCAATTCATCAAATTCGATTATGATTAAAAAAATTTTTTTTTTTTTTTTTGTGGCTGATTGATTAGTGATGTGAAACGTGTTGGTTTATGAGAAACTGAGGTTGGTGATTTTTTTGCTGTGTTGTTATTTATTAAAATGAAACTTTCTATTTCAAATACATGTCATTCACATTAGAAAGGCTCATTAGCACTGTAATGAATTGATCTGATTTATCGAGTTTTGATGCAGAGATACAGTAGCATAAATCTCGAATGGGTTATATTCAGTATGGTAGACACATTGGGAAGATATTGAGATTTACAAGTGTAAGCAATGTGGTTAGAAACTCCGTGAGATCACAGTTGGGGTGCGAAAGTACCGCATTACCCTCTTGCTCTCGTTTTCATGGAAAGAGTCTCTATTCCACTACTTCGGATGCCAGAATAGTGAAGGACCTTCTTGCTCAGGTGGAAAGGGATAGGCTGAGAGAGAAGAATGAGAGAATAAGGGCTGGTTTAGACACTGCTGACATTGATGCCGAGAATGAGGAGGATTACATGGGTATAAGTTCTCTAATTGAAAAGATTGAAAAGGAGAAGCTTAAGGAAACCACTGGGTTGAACCGATATGAAGAGCCAACTGATTCTGATAGTGATGAAGAAGACAACAATGCTTATCAGAAGAAGGTTGAAGATTTTCAAAAGAAGTGCAAGAGACATGAAGAAATGATTCAGAGTTTTACTGATGCTGACACGCTTGATGATGCCTTTAAATGGATGCAAAAAATTGATAAGTTTGAGGAAAAGCATTTTAAGCTTCGTACTGAATATAGGGTTATTGGGGAACTCATGAATCGCCTCAAAGTAGCTACTGAGCAAAAGGATAGGTTCATTTTGCAGAACAAGCTTAACAGGGCTTGGAGATTGGTGCAACGGAAGGAAGCTTATGATCCTGATGACCCTGCCAATTACGGTATCATTCAACACGAACAGGTGGGAATGTGGATACCTTGCAACAATCTGGCTTTGAAAAGGAGAATAAACTCGCACAAGGAGATGAAGATGCTGCCGCTGCTGACAACGACGACGATGAAGAAGAGTTTGATGACATGAAAGAAAAAGACAACATAATTTTGGCCAAACTTGATGTTATTGACAAGAAACTTGAGGAGAAGCTAGCCGAACTTGAGTATACGTTTGGAAGGAAGGGTAAGGCTCTAGAGGAAGAAATCAGAGATCTTGCAGAGGAGAGAAACGAGTTAACTGAGAAGAAAAGAAGACCTCTTTACCGAAAGGTAGTTTCACACTTGATTAATTATTGTATTGTGTGTTGATATTTTGGACCATATCGCTGTTTACCTTACTGTGTATCATACTCAGCTTATATTTATATCATGCAAGCCTCGTTTAGTATAAACTTATCTCTGCAGTAACCAAGTAGGGATGTATTAATCCTTGAGTTTTAGTAGGTTAAAATCACAATTCATTTTAAAAGAATTATAGGGTGGATATACCCTTACTTTCTCACTTTACAAACAAACTTAATAAGATTATCCCCCTTTTTATACCCAATATGCAACCTTGGGGCAAAACTTTTGTTGGCGCCTTTTGCTCAACTTATCACCCTAGCTAGATACACTTTTTTTATTGTACTCCTCACAGAAAAATACTTATTTTGTTGTATGCACAAAGTAAACTTGGTAGATCTCCCAGTCCCACCATAGTGGAGTCTAGGGAAGGGTCAGGTTGCAATTGCATGACCACATCCATTGTGGAGGATCTATTGTAAGCAGAATGTTACTTGCATTTGCAAGAGGCTGATTTCTTGACCTGAATATGTGACCTCCAGTCATATGACAGCAACTCCAGTCGTTGATTAGTTACATTTGATGTGTAGCAGGGGCTGGTCACTCTTTTGTGAATTATCTAGTTTGTTTTTTGTTTCCATATCACATTGATTTTGATTTAAGTTTATATAAATTTGAATACCTTGTCCTTCTTTGACTACCCGTTGGGAAATTTGTTCTTTTTCTTTATCAAACATGAAATAATATTTTGCTTTTTTGGTGATTTTGCATTTGTGTAGGCTAATGTTTGTTAAAGTTTCCATATGTGGTGCAGTTTTATGGTGCTTGTGTCTTTAAATGTTTGTTAATTCTCACATTCTTATTTTTGCTATAATTAAAGCTCATTTACCATTTTTTAATATAATTGTTTTGGTTGTTGTATATGGTTCCAGGGTTTTGATGTAAAATTGATAGATGTGAATCGAACTTGTAAAGTCACAAAGGTAACCTACAAATCTATCCTTCTATGTTTTCCTCAGTTGCTCCCATATGTTCTTCTCATTCTGTTTCAAATCTCATGATCTAGGGTGGACAAGTTGTTAAGTACACTGCTATGTTAGCATGTGGCAACTATAACGGTGTTGTTGGTTTTGCGAAAGCCAAAGGCCCTGCAGTGCCAGTTGCCCTCCAAAAGGTACTGAAAATATCTTAATTGGTCTTCGAAGTCATCCTTAAGTTGGTTTACACGGTATTCTTTTTTTTCTCCAATCATTTTGTGTTCAACGTAGAAAGTTTTGCAATTTCACTACCTACCGTAAGAGATATGGATCTATTTTTTGCTTCGTTTCCTAATAGTTGCAAGCTTATTAAATTATTGATTCATGTTTTTTCTGAGATTTTTGTTGGCAGTTATACTGGGTACTGTTCTTTGGCCAATGTGATGTTAGATTGGTCTAGGTTATGGTTAGTACTTGAGATATTTGGTTCATAATTGGTGGGAGGATCTGGATTGCTGACTGCAATACCTGTTCTATCACCAGAAATGTTCAATAGAAAACATCTGCATTATGCTGCGTACACAAAGTTCTTCAATCCTTCTTCCGTTTTAACAAGCTTCAAACTAAATTAATTAATATTTCTGGTCGACTATTATATATTGTATCCTAAAAATTTCCACTTTTCATCTTTTATTATTCACCACTCTTGCCTCTTGAGTTGCAAAAGGTTATTAACTGGTTTTGTGTCTATTTTAAGTAACATGTGTTATTTAGATTTTCAACCATGTTATTTAATATTTTTTTATCAAATTGTGTTGACTGGATTGTTGAATCACCGGGTGCATTTACTTTGCTTTAATCTGAAATCTGATTTTGAGTAATGTTTTAAATTTTGTTTTGATTGTGTATTCTTTGAGTATTGTCGTTTAAAATCATAAAACATAAAGTATCCCCAAACTTTTACATTTTTATCTTAAAATAAACCCATGTGCACGATGTATAATGCAGTTTTGATGTTTTAGGGTTTTAATAGCATTTTGAACTAATGTTTCATTTGACTATAACCAGGCATATGAAAAGTGCTTTCAAAATTTGCACTATGTAGAGCGACATGAGGAGCACACAATTGCGCATGCAATACAAACATCTTATAAAAAGACCAAGGTAGTCAATTCCTTATCCTTCATTTGTTTACTGATTTACTCCCATCCATATCATAGAGTTTCCATCTGCTATTGAAAAAACTAAATCAAGTATTTTGTTTTACCTGTGTTAAACGAGTAATGAACTAGGTTATGCTGCCTGTATTTATCCTGTATGTCTTATACTTATCATTTGCAATCTGTATTATTCAATAGGTTTATCTCTGGCCTGCTTCCACGGCAACTGGCATGAAAGCTGGCAGAATCGTCCAAACCATATTGCATTTAGCTGGTTTTAAGAATGTCAAGTCGAAGGTAACTGACTGACCAAATAAAGCTGAATATGGTCCTGCAATTTTAGTGTTTGCTCTAATTTTAATTGTTTTCATAGGTTGTTGGTTCCAGAAATCCTCATAATACAGTTAAGGCTGTCTTCAAAGCACTTAATGCGGTTAGTAACTCATCTTTTCTGCTGTTGCTAAGCAAGCATTTCAATGAACTTTTACCCCTGACATTTTATTTGACATTGCATTGGTGTTCCAGATTGAAACTCCAAGGGATGTCCAAGAGAAGTTAGGCGCAACTGTAGTTGAGACATATTTGCTGTGATGGACATGAGGATGTGCCGAGTTTAGTGCTTCTGGTTGTTTTCCATTGAATATATTTTTGTCCTTTTCATGTCTACTTGCCCAGAAGAGTTGGTAGGCAGTTTCTCGAATGCATTTACTTGTGAAACATTAGGTATGAAATTTTGCCTGTACTGAACTTTTCATTCACTAACGCAAAAGGAACAATAATTTAGGAACGTTCTCTTTGCTTTATGTTTGATCAATAAAGGTCAGTTTGTTTCAACTCAGGGGAGGGATTTTAAATATTGTTTTTGGTTCAACGAGGGGAGAGGATAAAATGTAATGGAGGGAAATTGCAAAAATTTATTTTTTACCATTATAAATAACAGTTAAAATTACATTAATTAAAAAAGTATTTAAGCCCAAATATGAAATGAAGAATATTTTCTCCCCTCCAAATCTCACAACTTCATGAAGATCTTTAGTTAAAAAATTGGCTTAGGAGATATTTTGCGCGCATTCCCTCTATCGTCTAAATAAATAATTGAACCAAACAATGAAATGTTAAGACTTAAGAGGCCTTGAAGAGGAAAATCATCATGGAAAGGGCTCACGATTAGGGTTGAGCATCTTGGATAATCCAAAATAACCGTCCATAACCAATCATAACCATTTATTATAACCGGACATTAAAACCAAATATCATAATCGGTCAGTTATAAAACCGGTTATGTCCATAACCACTTCTATAACCGGTTTTTGGTTTAATAACTGGTTTTTTTTTTCAAAATCGGTTTTTATGTAAAAATTCCAGTTTTTAAAATGGATTTTTTAAAAATTCAGTTTTCGATTCCGAAGTTTTTTTTAGGACAAAAATTATTCGATCTTTCTTTCGGAAAAATGTTTCCAATGTTTTTTCGGAAAAATTTTTCGAAAAAAAAGTTCCCGATTTTTCCGCAAAAACTTTCGGTTTTTTTGGAAAAAAGTTTTGATTTCAGATAAAAACACTTTCGAAGTTTTTTCTGGAAAAAAATTTTCCGATCTTTTTCGGAGAAAAGTTTCGATTTCAGATAAAAACAATTCCGGAGTTTTTTTTGGAAAATTTTTTTTGATTTTTTTTTAAAAAAAGTTTTCAATTTTTTCGCGAAAAAAATTGATTTGAATTTGAACTTCAAGGAATTTGGACATAAAATTTGGTTATGGTCATCCATTGATTGATTATGGATATCCAAATAAAAAAATAATGGATTTGGTTATAAAACCAAAACATAATTAACCGGTTTTTAAAATTGGATATGGATTTGGTTATGGTTAATCCATGATAACCGGTTAAAATGAGCCACCCTACTCACGATGGCTTTTCGTTCTTGTTTATGTATCACATATTCTAAAGTGATAATAGTTATTTGTTCCAAAAAAAGTGACAATGATTATTAGTAATAATTTGATTCATGATAATTCCTTATCAATTATGATGTTAATTCATGATATATGCTTCTCGTTATTCATAAGTATATTTTTTAAATTTATTAAATAACTGACGTATTTGATTTATTATTTAAAAAATGTTAATTCATGATAAACATGTGTTCAAAAGTATTCTTTTGCACATTAAAAAAATATGTTTTTGGTGTAGAAATATATTTTTGAACTGATTTCTAAAAGTTGGTTGGAATAAATCAAACCATATTTTGTTATGCTATATATTTTATTATTATTTAATCCAATCTAAACACTATGACTTAGATCGCAACTTGCATTTTAAGAAGTTGGGTAAAATATGGATTCATCTTGATGTACCAAAGAGGTTAAGCTAAAATGATAAAGTTTTTGGGGTATGTAATTAACGAATTTTACGTGTGTTTGTCAAGTCGGACCAAAATAGATAAATTCGCTCGAGTATGGTGAAAATTCATATGAGAGTGAAGAGAGTCCGCCATCTATACCTAACAATTTTTTTAATAAAAGTAGTCACCATTAAATATTGATTGAATATGTTACAATCATAAAAAAATATTCATATTTAAAATCATGCAAAAATCAAAGAGGATTGTGAGACAACTTTCTAACATGTCTATAATAATCCAAGACAGGAAACTTGATTTGTAAACCAAATAATTTTTTTTTTCCAAAAATTAACGAATTGAACCTAAAAGGTGGCGGCTATATAGATGAAACAATACTATAATTTTGTTTTTACCACTGGTATCCTACGATGCACTGACCTAATCTGGTTCAAAAATTAGTTCTATCATCAAGTAGTTACGGTTCTCTCCCAATCACAGTTATAGAAATTAAACAGTGGTCCTCTCAACACTATAATATACTATGTATTATATAATGAGATTGGGGGAATAAACTAATAGCAAATGGGAAAAACTTTTTGTAAGAAAATTCAAAAAGAAGAACTGCAGAATAAATCTCCACCCATATTTATATCCACCCCCATGATTTCCACCAAAAAAAAGGAAATTAAAGTGACACTGTTTAATAAAATATTGACATGTGTTGATTCTTGCATTTTTGTTGCCCGGGTGCGGGTACGGTATCCGGTACCGGTACTGGTACGGGGTACGTCATTTTTAGAAAAACTAAGGTACGAGTACGTCCATATATTTTTTTTAAAAATATAATTATATAAATCAAATAATAGAATTATATTGTTAAAATAAATAATTAAGCTTAAAAAATATCACACCACAATTTAAAAGTAATTCAAATTGTTCAAAAACATCAAAATATGAAATTAAAAAGCAATTAGCTCAAAAAGAGTCAATTGTTTCCATCTCCATCATCACTAAAAAGAGCGGCCTCTAGTTTAGGTTTATCGTGAGAAAGAGTAGCAATTTCAAAAATATCAATTATATATTAAATAAATCTCATTCATCTCTACTAATATTCCACATTTTTGTTGCTCTTTCATTATAAGTATTATTATTTCTCTTTCTCGAGAGAATACGAAGATTTGTATAAATAAAAAAACTCGATCTTCAATTCTCTTTGAATTTAGTCTATTCATTTTTAATGAATGAGTGAATAATTCCAATGACTGCTTCTTTATTGTTTTTTAGCGGTAGGTGCTACTTTTATATTATACAAAAATAAAAAACCTAAATATTTATATAAAAAAACAAATTAAAGAAAAAGAAGAAGAAAAAAATAGTGATTTTTTGAATTGGTGTACCACAGATGTACCACTCGTGTACCCATTACAAAAAACAAAAAAAAATCTAAGTACGACATCGATGTGTACCGTGGAAATACCATAGCGTACCGGTACCCGATACGTACCCGATACCGGTACTCTATCTAAAACAGAGTACCCATGCATCATATATTTTTACTCTTAAATCCTTCCTAACAAATAACATGTCTTATAGCAAAATCCTTATAGTAACTATTTTAAATAAATAATAAATAAATACAATAAAAAAGTAACTACAAGACAGTAGCAGTAGTGTGTGGTGCACTGCAATGCATTGCATACACAATAAGCAACGCTGCAAAAACGCCTAAACTGAACTCGCTTCTTCTCCAAAGCTTTTCCTATTTTTGCCTTCTCCTCCCTCTTCTCCGCGCGGAGAAGAGAAGCGAGAAAAAAATAAAAATAATCACACTTTTATTTTACCAATATTAGCCAAAAACTAAAAAAAAAAAAAGGTAAATCAGCTTCTTCTTTCTCTGCTAGGGTTTTCTCTTCCGCCATTGCATACCTCACCAAAACCACCCGCACATTTTCTCTCTCTACAGGCATTGCTCTCAGATCACCTCCATTCTCCAATTCCATTCCGATTCTCTCAATTCTGCACTCTTTTTCACCGTTCTCGTCGCTTTATCGCTGAATCCCTTTCTTTCGAAGTACGAGGTAACGTTCTTCTATTTTCTACTATCCTTTTCCATTTTCGATTGTTTATTTCGCGAATCATTTTTTTATTGTATGCACATGGTACATTTTGCGTTACTTATTCCACATTCGTCTTGATCGTTATTATTCATTGTATTGATTTTGTGTATTGCTACGGTAACAGTAGTTGTAGATATACTGGAAGTGTGAGAATGGAGGTTATGGCAAGGCTTCTAGCCGCTGGAAGTTTTTCTCAAACTGTTGCAGGTAGTACAACGAAGCTCTGTTTCTTAGGTTTTCTTAGCGATGGTGCCTAAGTATTATTATATGCTTGAAATTATTTTGTGAAATTATATTATAATTTAACATTGTCCTGATTTTAAATTTGTGGGAAGTTGATTTTTAGTTTCTGATTGGTATAATTTGTTTATGTATGACCTTGGAAGATGACTTTGCTAGACAGAACTCAGCTGCTGAGTATATTTCCAGGCAACTGCGTGAGGCCGATGAAGCAAATTTGCTCAGCGAAGAAGGTTGTCTTGCTCTCCTTATCTCTGTATCTGTCTCTCACTTTATAGTTTATGGTGAATAGTCACCATTTGAGATTAATTTAATGCTCTGTCTTATATTTTATTTAATTCAGGGTTTTACTTGAGCTGACAGCATAATGAATTTGGAGAGTGTCACATATTGAAAATAAATAAATAAATGTTTTTTTTTTTTTTTTTGTTATGGGCGTGGTTTAGGACCACCAGTAGTGATGCTCTAGGTAAGGTAACCCCCTAATAAACCTTGAGAACTTTTTCTGACTAAAATATCAGATACTCTAAAGAAAAGCTTAATATATTAAAAGTCTTCTTATACCCAGGAAAGCCAAATGTTCTAACGAATCACTATTCCAAGCTGGAACAATATAATCCAAAACAGAATAAACTCCTTAAATACCAAATAACAAAAAATAATCTCTAATAAGAACTCAATTCAAAAGGACCCTAAATAATTAATACTAAAACTAAATTTTCCAATCTACTTCAGAGTGATAGGGGATTAGGGGGAATACGAAGTGCTTTACCAGTGTGACACTGCTTATGGTTGCTCTAGCATGTGCAGTTTTCACAATTTTGCTATTCTGCTCTAATCTTTCTATCGTTGTCTATGCTACTACTTCATGCATATAATTCTTGATTTCCTTTTTTATTTCAGGCTTCAATTTTTTAAGTAGTCTTCATTATATGTTTCAGAGATATTTAAACTGCTGCTTTACATTTTTTATATCACAGATATGCATGTCTATGGTGAGAGACCAATGACCGATCCCTTGAAGCTGGTAAGGTTTGCCATTTTATTTTTTATACCTCTGTTTTTGTGCGTTAGTGGACTAGGATTAGTGTGCTTCCCAAGGGCCTGTTTTTGTGCGTTTTTTGATTTACATAAATTCAACGAATCCATCCTTTTGACACTGGGTATAGTAGATATATTTTATGACCTATAATTGTATCCTTATGTTCAGGAATTAGGATACCTTAAGTTGCACATTTCAGTTTAGTCTTTTAATAACCCTCTGCAGTTTATATGATATTTGCAGCCAATAATATGATTATATAACTGATGTTGATTGCTTGTGAAGTGTATGAGTTGAAGTCGAGTACATACCTTGTCCTTTAACCGTTTTAGAGTACAGTTTGACTTTGAGTTATACCATGGCTTTTCATATAAATGAACTCTTCAAAATCTATTGCATGAACTTATACAATTATTGAATCTGTAATCCTTGGTTTTAAGTCTTTATTTTCTTTCTCTAGTTTAAGATGCCTAGTGGGCATTAAGTGCTGTAGCCTGTTCAACCTTTTGCTTGATTTTTATTTTAAAAAGTTTCTCTAATATGCAACTGCTACATGTAGAGGTGAGTGTTGCTTTTGTGCATGTATTTATTTTTGACAACACAAAGGATCTTTTTCATTTTTTTTTTATATGAATCTTTTATTTTAACCTTCTCACATAATGGCACATTCATCACTCACAAGGCACCAGTAACTCATCCAATAGTTTGTTTGAAACTGTTTATGTTTTTATAACTACTTTCTAAAGTTGATTTATTTTATTACAAATTTATTCATAGGCAGACATTATATGATTGAATTATAATCTGGAATCAATTCATTTAACTGATTGTTGGGTATCCTTTTTGAGGTATGCTGCAACAATTGCAAGAAACCAGTCAAGGACAGCCAATTTGCTGCTCATACAGGTCTGGTGGCCTATTTTCTGTTTGTTTTATAACTTTTTGGTCCTTATGTGAAATTTGAGGTTTACAATTACAACCATTTTCAGCATGGTTTTGTCTCATAATCTTATATCCTTTCAATTTTCTCTTGCTTTGGAAGGCACTAACATTAAAACTTCTTTATCTTTACCTCCTTACTTTTCTCAATTTTGTCAGAGCTTTGTAGATCGTTAAAGCTCACAGAGCAAACTTGCTTGGAGCTTGATGGAAACACAGGGCATCAAAAACCTCCAAGGAAACAAAGGAAAAAGTTATCAAATTCTTGTGCAAGTATCCTTAAGATGAGAATTAATTAGTCAGCTGCAAAATTTTGAGGATACTATTAAATTATTATATAATAATCACAGTTTTTGAAATTTGTATTTAGAATTTCTTGAATGTGATTTCCTCTTTAAAGGAATTCTTTTATTTTTCTCAATAAATTTTTATGTTAGGCTATTGTAAAATAAACTTTTGTGCCTCATAACCCCTCACAAACAAGCTACTGCAGTTGCGGAGAGGAGAAGGTCTGAATTTGTGGGTAATGTTGACACTGCTATGTCAGAATCCCACTTGAGCAGTCAAATCAGGGGGACTCCCTGTTCTACTAAGATTAAAGGTAAAAGTCCTTTTTTAGTTCTCATTTTCTCATATTGTGCAATAAGTCCGCATTTATCTTATACCCTCACTTCTTTTAACCAGATTTTTAATGTTAAAACAATGTCAATTTTTTGTTGGAAAAAGAATATGATATCTTGGTGTTAGTTAGATTTCTTAGTTCATTGGTGCAAAATGCGAATTCTTTAACTTGTTATGTGTGCCCCTTGAAAATTATGTCATGCCCTCGTAAAGCATAGCTCGAGTTAATTAATAGTGTAATACGAGTTTACTACACTAGGTATTTTCAAGATTGATAAATTAAGTTTATTTGGTGTATGTTATACACTAGGTATAATACGAGTTTAACCCATTTTCTCTGAAATATGGTCCCATTTTCTGTGTAAAATGGTTGGTTGTATTGTATCTCACAAAATTGATTTCAGGAGTAGGATTTTACTTTCTTGGTGCCAGTTTCGGTTATGCATAATATTGATGTTCTAATCAATTTGAAAACTGAACTTTTGTAGGTGCAGCATCTAAATTGGATGATACTGGAATTAATTGTGGAAACAGAGTTCTCCAAGCTTCATTAATGTCTCCTCCAACAAAGCGTCATAAATTGTACGCTTTCTTAGTTTATCACATATACCTTGTAGTTTGAATAAAATGAATTTTAATTCTTTTGTTGTGTTGAATACCTCCACTTCTCTCCTTCCACCTTAAAAATAAAATAATATACTTATAGAAAACTGTTTGCAGAGCTAGCAAGAAGTTTCTCAATAAGAGAAGTGCTAGCAACACTCTATCTAACACTAACTCTCTAATTGGGTGAAACTCATTTCCAAAGTGAGGGGCCGACATTGATTTCAACCAATTAGGGAATGATTTTTAGAGTGTTGAAAAGAGAGTCTTCATAGCACTTCTCTTCTCAATAATCAAGTTGGGCTTGGGACTATAGTGATTGTTTGTCATTTGATCCCCGATAAACTCTAACTAATATGAATTGCCTTATTTGCCATATTAATCTTGATTGATATGTGAAGTATTGTTTGGAAGTCAATGTTTCTTCCCATTTCTTCTTTCAAGTCAAGTAATTTTGTTCTGAATGTATATCTAATGCAGGACAGCAAGCACACATCTTGACGTACAAGAAAGGCACAGAACAGAGTCTGGAGTGACAAAAACCGTGAGTTTAACAGATGGAATTACTGGTAAGTGTCCAAATTCATGTGCCAATGCTGTTTCTTCTTGCAGGAATCACCATGGTGAACTTTTTGTAGTAGATTTTAGCTAATGAATCATTTGAAGAAATAAATTTTGTATTTGCTTTTAATAAAAAAAATGTTGTATTTGCTGTACAAACAATTAGTATTTTTCCCATCATATCTCATTGTTTTAGACATGCTAGAACATGGGCACGTGTTTTGAAAACATGTTAGCTTGCGGGCTTAGACACTTTTGATGCTTGGAAATCCTTGAATATTAATAATTTCAAGGTGATTGAAAATTATGATTTACTTTTTTGCTGAAATACAATTGTATAAATGGAGTTAACCAAATCAAGTTTGTAACAAATTCATAAATTTAAGATTGGATATTAGCATGTCCCTCTCCATATGTGCCCAAAGTTGCAAATCTCCAATAAATGTACCTCTAATTTTTCGATTGAGAAACTACTTAAGCAAGCACACTTCTTACTGTACTAGAAAGCCAAAGAACAGAGTCTTGTGTGACAACAACTGTGAGTTCAACAGAGGGAACAGCCCATGAGTGTCTAATTTTATGTGCTGAAGTTATTTGTTCTTGCTGAACTCACCTTGATGAACTTTTTCTTGGCTAATGCATTAACAATTTTTAACTTTTTTCCATCATATCTCATTGTTTTAGATATGCTAGAACACAGGCATGTACATTTTTATATCAATGACTGCTCTAGTATTGCTTACCGTATGTTTTGTCTTTTGGGGCATGGATCGATGCCAGGGAAAGAATAACCCATTTTTTTTTCCTCCTGATTCCATTTAGGGAAGGATTTGGTTGAAAAGACTGTTTCAGAACATGGAGACCCTGTCCTTCAAAATGTTGGGCAGGTACAGATGCAACAGCAGCACGTGATGACAAATGGTATGAAAGTATAGATATTTTTTGTCTAACAAGTCCTTAACCTTTCTTAAACTCTTGTGGAAAGGAATCCCATTTCTGAAATGCTTATTTCCTTAATTCTTCAGTTTTCAGTAGTTCGTATGACTTCTCATTCTCTCTTCCTTTTTGGTGTCGGTTCAACACCTGCATGTTTTTGTTAGTTTAGATTTTCCTGCACCTCTTGCTACAAAGATATATTATTCTCAAAGGACCAATCGATTGCGTGCTGCTATTCGTCACATGTACTTTGAGAACTTGAATGAGGAATTATGTGCTGATGGTGCGGGTCAAAAGACATCATCACATGGAGAGATGGTTGCATTGCAAGATTCATCTCAAGGGGATCCATCATTTGAACAAATGAACAATGTCCTCAACAAGGAGGTATGTCAATCTTCTTAACTAAGGGTGATTTGTATTATAATGTTTTATGTCTGTGGCATAAGTTATGTGGCATGTATGCAATTCAATGTTGGATATTTAAATCAGACAAACATAATTTAATGTTTTGTATGTTGTTGGCTTTAGGTGTATTTTTTTAATCTTTTGTTGATATTAAAAACAGAAAACGAAGAAAGTTATGACAAATTAAGACCTATGATGTGCTGGCAGGCTACAACTTTCTGTCTGAATACTAAAAGACTGAATCACCTGCCATCCCTTCCCACCAGAAAAAAAGCTAAGTTTCATGCAAATGACCAAAAATTGACTTGTTATTTATTTTGAAAAACAGAGCTACTCAGCAATGACGTACTCCACCCAAAAATCTGATCATATTCTTGCAAAAAGCCCTGAAGTTTGCTTGCTTAAAGCAGGAGGTGTGCCTAGTGGCGGCTTATCGAATCAGTTTATTCTTGACGATGTTTCAAGGTCTGCAGCTACTAATGTTGGTTTAACAAAAGGCAATTTTCTTCCAAAGGCTTATTCTTTTGCAAGCAACACAGGTGATTTATAGTTGTCTTTTTGGTTTCGTTATTATACTAAGGATAGCATATGAGAATATGACATGCTAAGTTAAAAAAATCAGATATCATCAAAGCATTCTCTAACTATGTGATTGCTAGTGAATTTCACAGCATTTTGATGCTCCCTGATATGATATGACTAGTGTTGAAGTGCAAGCTTTGACTAATAAGCAACAAGAGATAGAATGATTGCATTTATATATACCAGAGCATGTGTTTCTTGCCATACCCGATCCGTTTTTTTTTTTTTGAACTACTCGAATAAATTTCCATAAGGGTTATGTATTTGTTTTGTAGGAAATCCCCTGGGAACCATGCAACAAACAAATGGCAGTGTTCCTGTTGTTTAGTGCCCTTGGTAGGAAGTTTTTGGTTAGGTGAAAGTACAGGTAACCAGTACACTGAGGTTAGGATTTAGCCCATTTTTTGAACCCTATAAAGTAAATTACTCAAATTGTTTTTTTCCTGACATATGCTTTGTAAATGAAACTTCAGTTATATAGTGGATGAAAATGAAGAAAATTTTCATTTCATGTCCGAATTTCATGCTTTTATTGCTATCTCCTGTAATTAAGGGTACTTCCTCTTCTCTGTTTGATAAACATGGATATTCTTAAGTGTAATTCAGTATAACAATTTATAATAGAATAGTTGAGAGCTATAAATGGAGTAGGAACACTTAAGTATAAGTTGTAGGTGCCTAAAATATTTTGTGTCATATTAAATAATTTAACCAAGTGTTTATTGAATATAAGTGCGTTATGTAAAGATTTATGTTTATGTTATTTCTATAGTCAATGGGAGAATCTGATGAAACTAATTTCTTGTAAGTTGTAATATGTTTTCATGTCATAACCTGATTATGGACATTGCAACTATTTGTATAGGTTCTTCTAAACACATAAGCATTTATATTATTTGATAATTTAAAATAAATTGTAAGTAAACTTTTTGAGAAGTTCTGCAAATAATTGAGAATTTGTGTCGTGTTCTAATTCAGGACTTATTTTTAATTTGCGTATAAAAAGGATAAACTTGCCAAAAACATGAAACCATGTTAGTCCGGGAAAGCACCTCACTATTTGTTCGTTATAAGTTATTACATTGCTTAGATCAAGACGTATAACACGTTACTCTTTTGTGTAATTTTTTGCTTGCTAACTAGTATTGCCAGGATGGATGCATGTAGCACATTTAGATCAATACGTATAGCACGTTACTCTTAAATTATGCCTTAAAATTCAGCCGGTATTTCTTCTCCAAGGTTATATAGCATGGGATAAAACTTACGTGCATTTTCATACTGCATTTCTTACTTTTCCTCTCACAAAGAGGTAGTTTTTTTATTAAAAAATAATTTTCTTTTATTTTTTCAAAATGAAAAAACACATAACCACCTCTTTGTGAGTGAAAAAGTAAGAAATGCATGTATGGAAATGCACGTAAGTTTTGTCGTATAGGGTATACCCTGATAGTGCCAAGGAGAATGTCCTTTTTTCATCACTCATTTTAAAATTACAAAATATGATGTTTAACACATCATATCTATCTAATGGATTCTAGACAACCCAAATCAACCTTAGCTACCCTTTTGATAATACTTGCTGTAATCGCATCATGTTGAATACAATACCAATTTTATTTACCGAAACCACGAAAAACAAAGGAAATAATATCTCTCAATGATTCTGAACATATCCATTGATCTGACAAACCAAAGTTTATTCCGTTTCCTAACTTGCATATCACATTTTTTGAAAGCCACAGCGAATCCAAAGCCTCATAACATCCCTCCAGGCCTCCACAACAGGGGCGTCTCCGAGTTTTTGGAGACCATGTGCAAAAATATAAAAGTGGTCCTTTAATAAAGAAACGTAAATTTTTTATAAAAAAAACATCATCGATTTAAATTGCAAATAACATAAAAAATATAATCATTCTTGTAATTAACATAAAAAAGATTCGTTGTCTAACAATAACAACAAAATACAATATAGCTACTTAAAACGAGTCATTCTTCTAATATTTTTTGAAGCAAATTCATCAATCAAGTCTTCGTATTCTATGTCACTGTTCCTTTTTTTTTTTTTTTACAAAAACTGGACCTGGACCTAACAGTATTATAATATAATTATTTTTTACACCTCCTAATTTACTAATACTATTACCTTATATTTTTTTTGAGGCCCTTATTTTTAAGAGGCCCTATGCCATGACACATGTTGCCCATGGTATAGGGGCGCCCCTGCTCCACAATAAAATGAATCTTGACTATTTATGCATAATAATTTGTACCATATGACATAGGGGTGAGCACATATTAGTGACCCGCCCGAAACCCATATAAACCGCTATATATTTTGGTGAAGGGGTCGGGTCGGTGGTCGGGTTGAAAATTGGAAGAAATTCGAGTTAACTCAGCTACCCATGGTCGACCACGGGTCTAAAAATTACAACCCACTGATACTCACAACTGACCGAAACATACTTACTCCTATGCTTTAAATTTTATTACTAGTATGTTTGTAGTCCTATTATCCGATAGATAAAAAGGTCACACCAATGTGTAGTCTTATCAGTCCCTATACACCTAATCAACTACCACTTGTCTCTAGAGATAGTCTTACACAGTAAAACTCTATCTCATGTGACGTAGCTGCTACCTACTCTGCTCCTCCAATATTACTACTTAGATTTTTATTAATTTCCTCACACTCACACTTCTTTTTCTTCTTTGAGTTTTCTTCTTCTTAATTTCATTGTTATTTTTTTATTATCAATAATTAAAGTTTTGGTTTGAAATCCAACCCTAACTATGGCTTTTGAATCTACGATCAATTCGTTTCTTTCAAAACCAGTGAGTAGTTGAGTTTTTTCAACTGTAGAATCACCAACCAATACAACCTTAAACTCGTATTTAATCTCCTAGTTATAATCAGTATACAAATACGACATTGTCACAATCAGCTAACTCTGTATAATCTCCTGGGTGTAATTTGTTGATTGATTCAAAACATAGAATTTGTGATATGGGTAAGATGTTAGATCTTTTTATTAGGGTAAATAGGATTTTATCCCCCTGCAAAATATTTTTTTTGGATTACCCCCTTGCAATTTGAAGATTATTTGGTTTTACCCCCTAATAGCACAACAAAGCATCTAACTGGACATATTCAATGATGTGGCATGCCTAAGTGGCTTTTATTTTAATTTTTTATTTATTTAATGCCACATAGATTAATATATTTCCACATCTACCTATTTTTTTTTAAAAGTAAAAGAAATAAAAAAAAAAATTGCAATGTACCAAATAAAATAAAATAAAATCTGCAATGTATCTTCTTCCTCCACTCTATCCACACACAATCTTAAATCTCTCTATAACAACAACAACATCCCATCTTCTTCTTCCTCCATTCTCAATCTCAAATCTCTATACAACACCAATAACCACAAAACCCCCAACAATCACAAAACCCACAACCACCATAAAGGCAAAAAATTTAATTTTGGTGATGTTTTTTTTTTTTTGAGCTAATTAATTTTGGTGATGTTAGGAACCAAAAACATGTTTCATCTTCTTCTTCCTCATATCACATATGGTTACCTCTCCACTTTTTCTCCTAGAATTGGATTTCTTAACAAACAACAACACTAATTTCTTAAACATTACCAATCAATCCCTAATGAGAGAGATGGAGATTTCTTAACAAAAAAAAAATCAAAATCGGATGAAGAAGAAGAAGAACAAACAATACAGCAAACCCAGAAAACATCAGCAACACAGGGAATATCAACAAAATACACTCACACAAAATTTCGTGTTCTTCTATTCTTCGAAGAACAAACAACAACAACATCAACATCTGCGTTTTTTCTTTTCTGGGAAGATGAAGAATTTTGTTTTCTTTTAAAAATTAAGGGTTAAATTCATGGATGGTTTGAGCATATTCATCGACAACACAGATCAACAACACACATAAAACCCAGAAATTTCAATATATTGAGAGAGGTCAAGAGAGAGAGAGAGAGAGAGAGAGAGATATTTGAGATGGTGGATGAGAAAGGGGATGATGGATTGAAAATTTAGATGAAGTTGTGGAGGTAGGATTTGCGGTGGTGGAGAAAGGGGATGGTGGAGAAAGATGATTTTTTTTTAAAAAAATAATAATAATTGTACACTGTTTAATGAAATGACTTTTAAAAATAAATAAAAATTAAGTTAATTCCATGTGTCCTTGCCACGCTGTGATAATGGTCCAGTCAGATGTCTTGTTGTGCCATTAGGGGGTAAAACCAAAGAATCTTCAAATTGCAAGGGGGTAATCCAAAAAAAATATTTTGCAGGGGGGTAAAACCCTATTTACCCTTTTTATTATTGTTGTTCTTCTTCTTTGGGTTGATTATTTATGAATTCCAGAGATAGAGTTCAAGTTGTTACTACTGCAACCCGAATATACCCACCCACTTAACCCGCTACCATTCAACCCGTCACCCGCCAAAACCGTCCTCTCTAACGGTCGGTAGTGGGTGTATTTTTCAGCTCTATGGTTTTCTTCGGATGGGCAAATTTATTCAGGTATATCCGCAATCGCATACTCCAGTGCCCAGCCCTAATATGACATTAGGAAAATTGCTCTTTAGGCCCCCGTGCATTGCTCCCAGGCCCCCCAAGCTGATAAAATTGTCCCTAAGATGATTTCGGTAGTTAAGATCCGAACAAATATCACTTCGGCAGATAGAAACTGAAACCTGTGTTCCTTTCTTTTCTGGAAAACCCAAATTCATGGAAAACAAATCGCAAATCAGGAACGAATTCGAATTCATAAGCGATTTCGGTAGGTACAAACCGAATCGAAGCGTTTTCGGTAAATAGAAACCGAATCGAAGGATTTTCGGTAGATAGAAACTGAATCGAAGATGGTGATGTGGAAAAGATGAAGTTAGTGTTGGTGTTGGAGCAATATTAAAACAGAGCAATATTATTGCTTCCATGAATTCAATTCGTGGTGAAGAAATCATGAATTGCTTTAATCATAGGGTTCCTTTAATCATTTGGAAGCATAATCAACAATCTAGAGGAAGCATAATTGAACAATTTAAAACTTGGAAGCTTGGAGAAATTTCAGGAAGCAAATGAAAACCAATTTCAGGAAGCTGGAAAGGAATTTCAGGAAGCATAATTGACAATTTCAGGAAGCTTAATTGACAATTGGAGGAGTTTGTTGTTATTTTATTTCTTGTTGTTTAATGAGTTGGGTCTGATTTTGGGGGTTTGTTGATGTTGTTGTGTGGTGTTGGAGCAGAGTATGTGCCATGGGAAACTGAAATTTGGTGTTGTATTTTTTTTCACACACCTAAAAAATGGAGCCACACAATTGTTTGAGGAATACCAAAAAACATAGAAGATGGAACAAGACAAATGTTTGATCCTTGTTTTGTTTTTGCTTCTAAACTTGGCTGTAGCTGTAGGAGTGTTGTTGAGTAATGATGATGATAATTATAGCAGATGTGATTTCCCAGATGATTTCACGTTTGCGTTTTCGATTTCTATATACCGAAATTAAGCTATTTTGGGTTCTACAACCCGAATCCAAGTTATTGGGGGGCTTGAGGTTAAATCCAAGGGTATTTTAGAATTTTTAGGGGTTCTGGGAGTAACATGGGGGCCAAAAAAGCAATTTTCTGACATTAGTCGTCTCTTGAATTCTTCTCCATTTTCATTTGTTGAGCAAGGCTAGGTTGAAAGCTTCTGCATCCTTCACACACCTAGATCTCCTACATCCTGGGATTTGCAGATAGTATCCGAACTAGGTTCACATTTCACAAGAGTAATGTTATTGAAGAGAATCCAATCCCCTCATCACACACATACATTTCCAATTGAAATACTAGTATCAAGTGTTTATGACATTTTGGAAAAGAAGATTTATATATTTAAAATAAATTATATAATAGTCGAAATAATTCCGAAGACACGTCAATAATTGCATGCGAAACCACTTTTTTTCTGACACATGCAAAGCACTTTAGAAGACTCAATTTTGGAAAAACAAACATTTTCTATTAAAATTAGAAATATAGTTAGAATTTAATAGACATAGATCGTCATTATATCATTATAAATAGTTTACTCTAATATATTTGCAAGACGACTGTTTCTTTTTTATTCGTACTACTAATTTCAAACTACCCTGGCAAAAGTGGGTGATAATTTAGCAAAATAGTAAATTTTCATTAAACTTTAATATAAGATTGTTTTACATCGATGGTTGATATAGTTTTTCTGACCGACTTTAAATTCATATAGTTATAGATGATTGTTAACAAATAAAAAAAAAAGAGATAAGTATTGGGTGTTCTTAAAAAAAAAACTATGCATCGAGTGCAAATGGTTAATGTATTCCATCTAAGGAACAACCAAAAAATCATCTAAAGTCTTGACTAATATCCTGGTTCAACCATTGTTAATAAAATAATTTGTGGTTAGACTTTACATATATGAGTGAAAGCTCAAATATAAGTGACGATATAGTTTAGTCAAAAAAGAAAAAAACGACGATATAATATTACGCACCCTAAAAAATATTTATCTATGTTATTTTTTTAAAAAAAAATTTCTTCTTGTTTTATATACCATAGAATAGATAAAATTCAACCAATACAACGTTAGAAGAATTGATAACACGACTCTTTGCAAGAAAATAAACCCGTGATCAATTTATATAGTATCTAGTAGGGAGCTGGTAACCCCACACTAATAAAAAAATAAGTCAAATATCTTGCAGCTGACTCAAGAATTAATCTTATAAGTTACAACGAGTCCAAATGATCCAAATTGTAAAAATATCTTGAGGTGCCTCAAGAATTAATGTTTTTGATTAGGGATGACAATGGGTGCCCATGGGTGAAGGTTTTACACTACCCAAATCCACATCCAAAACAATCACCCAAATCCAAACTCAAACCCAAAGACTATATGGGTGGCAAATCAAAACCCACACCCACACCCACACCCATTGGGTTCGGGTTTTTCCACCCAAACCCAAACCCGCAGCAAAAACACGTAAAATTAATTATTTGTCCAAACTCGGCCCAAATTCTTTTTGATAAAATGCAAAATATAGCATAATAATTAAATTACATAGTTCACCATAAGTAATTAACATAGTTCAAGCGGTTGAGTGAGTGATTCGTGTGAACTGTGAAGGAAAATGTGAACCCTGATTTTGACACTTATATATACTTTGGGTTAATTATGTAATTTAACATACATTCGGGTGGGTGTCTGGGTTTCGGGTGTGGGTTTGAGTGATCCCAAACTCACACCTATAGTTTCGGGTGTCACCCAAACCCAGTCAACTCGGGTTTCGCCCGTTGACTTGGGTTTGAGTTCGGGTGGGTCTCCTGGGTTGAGGTTTTCCTGCCATCCCTATTTTTTATTACCGCGTGTAACACGTGTTGGAAAAAAATTTCAAACTTCATTTTATTTTTACATCAAATATGTGCATTATATAAATATTCGTAAAGATTATCCATTTCAATTTGTATGCCAAAAGATAACTTAAACTGACATTCTCTTTTTTTTTTTTTGGTAGGTAAAGAGGGCTAACGCCCAAAAAACGAAAAAAAACTATAAAGATACACAAATATTCCTAGGCATGCAAGCTCCGGAAATGTCATCAAAGAGGAGACTCGAGATCTCCCTATGAGGAGTCTCCATAACATATGTGTTAAAAGAATACAAAGAAAAACTAAAATTAGCTAGCCAATCGGCACTTCTATTTCCCTCCCGCCAGGTATGATTGAAAAACACCTGCCAGTTCAACTTTAAAAGCTCTTGTATACGAACCACCAAAGTTGGAGGATTGCCATTGATTTTGACTTTCCCTGTGATCATGTCAACCAAAGTTTTTGAGTCACTTTCCACTTGAAGTAGGTGAAAACCTTGTCTCCAAGCAAGCTGCATTCCCAAGTACATTCCCCACATTTCAGCAGAGAGAGCATCACAAGTTCCAATTTTCCGTGCGTATCCTTTGATCCACCTACCGTCCGAGTTCCGAAAGAGCCCACCACATCCAGCTAACCCCAAAGAATCTTAGTAAGCTCCATCACAGTTAAGTTTGATCCAGCCCTCCCGAGGTTTATTCCAGCCAATGAAAACAGTGTTGCATTGATGAATATTTAGAGGATGTTGAGTGTATTTGTTGATGTCTTCAACCATCTTGAGAATCTTGAAAATTGAATCATTCGGACGCTGAAACTGATCTTCAAAAATAGTTTTATTCCTCCACATCCACATGTGCCAACACGCCACCATAAAAATCGTGCTCCATTTCTTATTATGAGTGCCAAGCAGCTGATTGTTAATGTTCTTGAAGATCCATTCCCTGCAATGAAGAGAGAAAAAATTAGATATTTGGTTTGAAGGGACTAATCTTATCCATATTTGAGTTGCCAATGGACAATCCCGCAAAACATGAATAGCGGTTTCATTGTCTTTGTCACAAGCAGAGCACAAGGGGGAAACTCCAACACCCCATTTGCTCCTTCTATAGTTAGTAAGTAGCCGCTCATGAGCCGCCATCCACATAAATGTTTGAATTCTATGAGGGTCTTTCCAACTCCACAAGGCCTTCCAATCTCCCTCAATGGGATGAGAGCTATTGTTATGAGAATCGTAGACACTTTTAACTGTGAAGCCCCTATTGTTGGTTCCTCCCCAACCAATACTATCTTGCCCGTCTATGTCCTTAGGAGCCGGAATTGCGAGTACCTGAAAAGCAAAGGTAGACGGTAAGTTAGAAGTAAGGAAATTATAGTCCCAATCTCCTGAGGGGGTTACCACACCCCTCACAAGGAGAGTCGAGTCAATACTAGTTTGATTAGTGATTGAGAAAAGAGAAGTTCCGTTGGGAGTCCATTTATCCAGCCAGAAATTAATTTTTTTACCATCTCCAACCTGCCACACAATATTCTGCTGAAATTGATCCCAAATACCTGATAAAGCTTTCCACAAAGGAGAATCATAGGATTGAGAATTTATGGTTACCCTAAGGTCATTGTTCCTTCCATATTTGCTATAAAGAACCTTACACCAGAGGTCATTTGGTTTAGTGATGAGATTCCACATAATCTTCATTAGAAAAACGTCATTCATATGATGAAGTCTCTTAATGCCAAGGCCGCCCTCATTCATTGGAAGACAACAAACATCCCATCCCACTAGATGAGGTCTGCGAGATTGATTAGTATCTCCCCATAGAAAGCTCCTTTGGATTTTTTCCATCTCATTACAAAGGCTTTTAGGGAGCTTAGCATACTGCATATGATAATATGGTATAGAGCTCAAAACTGATTTAGATAGAGTAAGTCTGCCAGCAAAACTCAGACATTGTTGCTTCCATCCACTCAACCTATTTTGAATTTTGTCAATGATGTTCTTAAACTTTCCCCTAGTTGTAACGACCCGATTTTCATTTACTCGTTATATTATATATATGTGTATACTTATATATTGATGTGGCTTATTATTATTATTATTATTATTATTATTATTATTATTATTATTATTATTTTATTTTGTGGCGATTAATTAATTAGCGAGAGTATTAGTTAATTAGACGAGTTTATGAGAGCTTACGCGTGTTGGGCCATGTTAGTGGGCTTTTGGGCCTTGTTTATTAATGGACTTTAGTGGTAAATGGGGGTAGTTATTTATAGCTTGAGATAGAGAGAGAAAGACACAATTGTGTCTTTTGGTGAAAAAGAAGAGAGAAGGAAGAGAAGAGGAGAAAGTGCCCTAGAGGAGAGAAAGAGCAAGAGATCAAGAGGAGACTCGAGATTTCGTCGATCTAAGGTAAGAGAGTTAGTTTTCATAATCGCGAGTGACTCGAGAAAGGGGAGAATGTCGATTTCTCCGAACCCAAACTTTCTCCACTCATTTTCGTGGGCTTTTTGGGATGATTTTTCATAACCAAAATGAAATCAAATGTTCATAACATGTTTAATATACTCTTAACTAGTAGTATGGACGATTTCAAAGAGTAAAAACGGGTATATGTAGATGTTTGTAAGATTTTGTTGAAGTTTGTGAGTTTTTGTATAATCCTTGAAAATCTTTACTTTTTGGTATGAAATGTTGTAGATCTATGAATCAAGCTGTACTTTTATGTTCATATGTGTATTGGGTACTTGAAAACAACATCTTTTAGTAACTGGAACTCAAAAATGAGATTTTTAGGTGGATTTGGTCAAAATCCCGAAACAGAGCAACCAGTCTGTTCTTGAGTTTTCGCCGGGGCTCGCCGGGCGAAATGGTTCGCCGGGCGAAATGGTTCGCCAGTTTTCGCCAGCTTTCGCCAGTTTTCGCCGGTTTTTGCAAAACATTCTGTTTTTGTTCGCCGAGGCTCGCCGGGCGAGCTAGGCAGACCAGAACTTTATTTTATTGGCGTTTAAACATTGTTTAAACAATGTTTAATAATGTTTACTAATGCTTAAAGTGCAATTACTTGTTTATAACATGTGGTAATTGTATGTTTGATGATTGATGACGAATGTTATAAATTGTGGATGATATTTAGTGAAATATCAAAGACGAATATTAAGATGTGTGATATCTTAATAAAGACGAATATGAATAATGTTTTCATATCATTGGAGTGTAGCTTAATGCTAATTATTTGAGAGTATTCATGAGTCATCCATGCATTCATGAATTGAGTTAGGGATATTGGAATATTTATTCTAATAAAGACGGATATCGAATTATATTTATTCGATAAAGACGGATATTAGAGGTGAGATACTCTAATAAAGACGATGGTACCACATGCATTAGAAATGTCTAGGATGACATAACATGATATTTTGGCATTAGATTGCATTAGGGAAATGTGTATATATGTACTTGATAATTGGTACTTGGCATTGTGTGACACGGGAAAGGGTTGTATTTAGGATATAAAGTCCTTTATAAGTTAATGTATTTACTTTGAAAAATGTATCTTTTTATAAAAGGATTTTGTAGACGATGTTTAGGCTAATTAATCAATTAGTTAGGTAAGTTGACGGTTGTAATACCTTAACCAAACATTTTATAAATAAATTGTGATTTTCCGTTGCGTATTTTGAAAAGATTTTAATAAAGGTAGAAATATTTAAATGACGGGTTTGGGTGTTACACTAGTAGCTCTGCCATGAGTAATGTTCGCCCCCAAATACTTGCCTATATTGTTGACATGTTTAAAATTTGTGTGCTGTAAAATATCTTCTTTGAGCTGTTGATCGACATTCTTAGAGAAGTAAATCTCTGTTTTTTGATTATTGATCTTTTGTCCAGAAGCTTGACAGAAAAGATCAAGACAATGCATAATACAATGTGCTTGCTCAATAGAAGCCTCTGCAAACAAAAGAAGATCATCAGCAAAAAGAAGATGATATATTTGAGGGTCATACCTACCTGCACGCATAGGTTTCCAATATTGAGCATCCACCTGATCTACAATAATATGTGACAATCGCTCCATACAAATGACAAAAAGATATGGAGACAAAGGGTCTCCTTGCCTAATGCCTCTCGAAGGAGTAAATATATCCGTTTTCTCTCCATTCCATAAGATTTTGAAAGATGGAGAAGAAATACAATGTCGAATAATATTAATGAGGTTAGGAGGAAACTTACATTCATTCAGACAGATTTCCACAAAATTCCAATTGAGACGATCATAAGCCTTCTCAAGATCGATTTTAATAGACATAAACATCTTATTACCTTTCATCCTAGCCATAGAATGCACCATTTCCTGAGCCACTATAATGTTATGATGTATGGTGCGACCCGGAATGAAGCTAGATTGATAGGGAGATATGATCGCATCTAACATAGACTTAATTCTATTAACAATAACCTTGGTAATAATTTTATAGACAACATTACACAAAGCTATAGGACGAAATTGAGAAACAAATTCAGGTTTGTCTACTTTAGGAATTAACACAAGCAAGGTATTATTAATTGAAGAGATGAGAGAAGGGTTCATCCAAACCTGTTTAACATACCGGAAAAGAGAGTCAGCCACAGTTTCCCAACATTTCTGAAAAAAGAGAGCAGGGTAACCATCCTCTCCAGGAGCTTTCAGAGGACCCATATCAAAAAGGGCTTTCTTACATTCGGAAAATTGGATCGTAGCACTTAAAGCATTGTGATGAGCTTCCATGTTCGTTGGATAAGTAGTCCATGAAATAATTGGATCACGAACTTCTTTGTCCTCTTTAAAAAGATTGATATAGAAATTTCGTACCAAGTCTCTGAGAATTTCTGGCTCCTCAACCCAAGTCATATCCTAAATCAATATGATGGGATGGTGATCAGATTGAACCCTTGGGAGTACCTTAGCAAAACCCTCATGGTACTTAAGTCTCCAATCAATATTACACAAGATACGATCAAGTTTCTTGAAAACTCTATCTCTCCCATTCCACTTCGGACCTCTCCAGGTAAAGCGTGTACCAGCGGTTGTGACTTTAAGAAGGTTACAATCATTGATCCAGCTATTAAAATTTTGGCATTTTCTAATATCTACTGGTGCACCTCCTTTCTTCTCATCAGGATAAGCAATTTCATTAAAATCTCCCATCATGAGCCACGGTTTGTTGATAGAAGAAGCAAGTTGTCGCAGTAGCTGCCATGTATCTTGCCTCTCATTCTCTCGTGGGCTAGCATAAACCACAGTGAGAAGCCAAGACTCCATATCCTTCTCACTTACCTGCACATGAAGAAAATGAAAGTCATTTTGAATTAATTGAATTTGAATGTCTGACCTGTTCCACATCAGCCATATACCACCAGAGAAACCTCTAGCTTCAGCTATAACATAATTTTTAAAACCCAGCTTCTTGATTGTTTTTTTGGCAATACTCCCATTGCAACGTGGCTCTTGTAAGGCCACTATATCAACTTTATTCTTCCTGCAAAAATTATTAAGAGCTCGTCGGAATTTTATACCTTGAGCTCCTCTACAATTCCAATTAATAATAATCATTAACATACAAAAAGAAATAAAACTTAAAATCATCCTAAAAAAAGGATACATTAATTAATAATCATATTGTTGTCATGGGTTGTTCCCATGATATTATCGCCACTTTTGTTGTCCATGGCCATGTGTTCATTTCCATTTGTTGTTGTTTGAGTTTCCACGTTGACCTTGCAATTGGATTTAAAATCATGATGAACTCCTATAGCCTTATTATCATGAATATGCTGCATAGTAGCCATGTTGTGTTGAATTTGGAGTGAGTCATTTATGTCATGTTGTTCCAATATTTTGGGTCTAGACTCATGTTCGCCTTTATTCTCATTATCAATGGGTTGCTCCACACATGACTTCACAACATTCATATTGTCTTGTGTTGCTGTATAGTCCCCCTTGTACACCCCACGCGGTTCTGAACTGTGAACCAGTGAAGTATCTATTGGAGGAGTCTTATTAGGCCCAATTGCATCATTTCTAGGCCTCTTTTTTTTGTACCGATTTTTGCTTTTAGAACTACTTTGACCATTCTCATTTCCAGAGCCTTGATGGAGAGGATATTGTCTATTAATTTTCTCCACAATATTCATGATTTTATTTTTGGTATGTTGACCATTTCCATTTACAGCCTGTCCATTGAAATTGCTAGCATTAACTTTCTTATTCCTATTTCTTATCTCTCTACTTTAATCCATTCACCAAGTAATAAATCAGGAGTTATGTTACCAACGGATTCATCCAAATTTGAAGGCATCTGAACATTAACTCCCCCTTGATTTACGTTTTCCTTTACCACCGTTTTTCCTCCAGTGTTGCTAGCACCACTACCGACATCTTCACCGGAATTTTTATTTTTTTCATCCAGAAGGTTGTTTCTTTTCATTCCGCAATCTTTTAGGACATGTCCATAACATCCGCACTGAGTACATATGCTATGAAGACCTTCGTATTGCATATGGTACCAATCTCCATTAATTCCGACTCGACCAACGACCGGTTTTGTGAGATCAATTTCAACGCACATTCTAGCAAATCTCCCCCGAGCCACTTTCAACGTATGAAGATCGACTTTAATGGGGGTACCAACCATAGAAGCTAGCGCCCAAAGAAGGCTCTCATCATAATAAACTAGATTTAAGCTCGGTATACGAATCCAAACCATAGTTTTATCTATCCTTGCGGTAGCGGCGTTGAATGTTGGAGTCCATTGACTCACGGCTAAAATATGATCATAGATGATCCAAGGACCTCCATTGATTACTTTGTTCTTGTCTTCAACCCCATCAAACTTAACCATGTATTAAGAGTTTCCAACATCCATTAAATCAAAACCTCCCGTAAGTTTCCAGACATACTCAAGCTTAGCCTTCATGGTGTTGTAACCCAAGGATTTTCCCAATAATTTAACAACAAGAGCATCCTTCCATGGCAAACTAAGTTCAGCAATCACAGAATTTTCAACATGAAGCATAAGCATGAGTCTATTACCTTGAACAAGCTCAACCTTGGCTTTGTTTGTTGCTAAAAGATCCACTTTTTCCCTTTCCATCGAAATTTGATTGTCTAACACCTTATCTCTGAAAGATATCATCTCCTTCGTATCTTTTCCATTTGCATGGTTGTCACTATTTCCCCTTCCATCCGGAGGCTCTGATGGTACGATCTTTGCCGTTGGCGGTTGAACACATGAATTGAACATGAAAGACATGGTTTTTTTAAAAACCCTAGCAGAGCTTTTTTGATTGGCTAACTTTTGACCTCAAACTGACATTCTCTTTATTACTATGTTAATCTATTTATAACATAGAAACTGACATTCTCTGACGCAAATTATTCGCCGTTAATCTATTTATAACATAGAAACTGACATTCTCTTTATTACTATGTTATAAATAGATTAACAGCGAATAATCTGCGTCAGAGAATCTTCGGCGTGGCTGGATTCTCGTGCAAATATAATATAATTTCTTGATGAAAAAAAATTATACTACAAATAAGGAAATAAATGAAAAGTGTTTAGTTAGTTATTAGTTAGTTAAAAAAGTGAGTGCATGGATTGTGATAGAAAGAGAAAAATATTCTTATAGCATTGCACCCGCGCTCACACACACACTATACACATTCTCTTTCTCTTCGCTCCGGAAGTGATTCTCATCACTCTGATTTCTTTCTCTCTTTCTCAATCAATCTTCTTCGTTTCTCTTTCTTCGTCTTCTTCTTCCACATCACTTTTCTTCAATTTTCCTTCTACATTCCTTCATCTCACGATCAATTCCTTCACGATCCACGAATCACGATCGCAATCCAAATCCACTTCCGCATTTTGATTCTTTAATTTCCCGCGCCAAAAAACAGGTACACTCAATTAATCGATCTAACTTCTTCATTTCTTGGATATTAGTTTTGAATTAGTAATTAGTACTGTTTAACCGTTTTCGTTCAGTTCTAAACCGTTCGCTAATCGCTTTGTTGTTTGATGATGGTTGAACAAATGCAGATTATTAGTTGAAATCCAAATTATGTCGACTAATAATAATGTGGATTCGCCGAGAGGTCAGATGAGGAGAGCGCCGTCGAGAAGCGCCGCTGCGACCACGGAAGTATTCGACAACGAAGTCGTTCCTGCTTCACTCGCTTCAATCTCACCTATTCTCAGAGTCGCTAACGAGATCGAAACAGAGCGTCCTCGAGTTGCATACTTATGTATGTGTATATATATGCGTAATCATAATTAATTTATAATAATCCTTGTAATTAAGTTGTAACTGCTTTGTTAATTTGTTGAAATTATGCAGGTAGGTTTTATGCATTCGAGAAAGCACACAGGTTGGATCAGAGTTCCACTGGACGTGGTGTTAGGCAGTTTAAGACGTTGTTGCTGCAACGATTGGAGAGGGTAACTACCGTTTCTTCTTTCAAATTGATCTACTCTGTTCATGCAAAATGATAACAAACTGTGTTTAAACTTTAAAGTATTCAATAAGTACTTACAGCAAAATCAAATTAATCCAATTCTTAGGAATTAATTTTAAAACAACAGTACAACTTAATGTGTAAGTTGAATTTTTTTTGACAGTTATGTGTATGTTTTTGTGAACACAATTTATGAAGATTTTTTTGAAAGTGAGGAACTCAAAATTAATTTTAATCATTAAGAAACTAATCTCTTGAGACTCAAATATGGGGCACATATATGATTAATTAAATGTAAAATTATATATAGTTAATTCACTTGAGTAAATTGTTAATGTAGATCACATTCAAATTTGTGATTAACAGAATTAACCACTTTCTTTAAACATAATTAACTAAAATATCACTGTGTAAAAGAAAAAAATGTCTTAACATCATGGTACTTTTTTTTTTTTTTTTTTGTATATATGCGCTACTAATAAGTAATGTAAATTGTAATTAGTAATGTGTGTGATAATTGTTATTCTTATTTGGCCACACAATTAGTAATTATGCATAGTGAATGTCTTAGTGCCTGCCAAGTGCCAACTATGTGTGTTGACTTAATTATAAAAAAACAAATGTGTGTTGACCTGGTAAAAGAAAATTTCTGTTCCGATTCCGCCATTCATTTATACTTTCAATATTTTAATTTTGACTGTATAGGAAATTTCGGTTCGCATAAATCGAAATGTTTTTAGTGCAAATTCAAAGGAATTTCGGTTTCTATAAACTGAAATTTTTTGCAAGAGCAAAATTAGAAATTCAGAGGATAAAAAGAAACATAGAGGAGGGTAAGTTGAGTTGAGAAACTTTCAAGTTAAAATTGGATGGTCTAATGAAAAATGGACCAAATCATCTCAAGACCCAATTTGAACTTGAAGGACAAAATAATAATTTAGTACTAGTAATATTCATACACAAAAGTGTCCTATAAGTCCTAGCTCAACTGATAAAAATGTCGAAATTGTTAGGCCGAACGTCGTGACCCAAGTTCAAACTTGGATCTCACAATTATATGTGAGTTTAATTTTAATGGATTACCACTTCATCTCATAAAAAAAATATTCATGCACAAAGTAAACATTTTAATTACATGAATAACCTTTTTAATATTTGAAATTTGCATTGGGGTTTTTCTAAGTCACACTTTCTTCCTTGCTGTCATCCTCCCTCTTTCTCCCATACCACATTCCTCAGAAATCATTGAGTGGATTTCGATTCCCATTGCCTTGTTTCGTTTCCCCACAGCGAAGGTTCATTGAGGGATTCCTAAGCAGATTAAGAAATCATTTGCTCCCTTCCTATTAACTGATAGTCGAGGAAAATATATAAGCTAAATTGTAAATTGTGCGGAAATATTACCTTTTTGTTAAACATGCATAATTTGTGGAACACCAGGACAATGCAACCAGTCTTGCCACTCGGATTAAGAAAACAGATGCAAGGGAAATCCAGGCTTATTATCAACAATACTATCAACAATATGTCAGAGCTCTTGACCAAGCGGATCAGGCAGACAGGTAAACACATTACTAATTTCCCTTGGCTTGTAGCAGATTCTGTACGTTACATTGAATTCCCTTTACAGGACCCAGCTCAGTAAAGCGTACCAGACTGCTGGGGTTCTCTTTGAAGTGATTTGTGCCGTTAATAAGACTGAGAAGGTCGAAGAAGTAGCTCCTGAGGTTAGTCTCCATTCATATCCTTTCACTTTTTGTTTAATTTAGTTTTTTTTTATAAGAAAGAAAAAGGAAATTTATTTTTTTAACCTTTCAAATATTCAAATCTGGAGGCATTGTTTGTATTTGCAGATTATCGCCGCTGCTAGAGATGTCCAGGAAAAGACGGAGATTTATACGCCGTATAATATTCTTCCTTTAGACTCTGCTGGTGCTTCTCTGCCCATTATGCAGTTTGAAGAGGTGTTTTTGATTGATTAATGTTAAATCTTTGTGTTTTGTTAACTTGACATAGTACTGAGTTTGAACTGCTTTCTTTTGCTATTAGATTAGGGCTGCTGTTTCTGCGCTGTGGAACACTCGTGGCTTGAACTGGCCTGTCTCATTTGAGCAACAGAGCCATAGAGCTGGAGATTTAGACATTCTTGATTGGCTTAGAGCAATGTTTGGTTTCCAGGCATGTATTTTGCACACAGAATAATATGGGAGAAAAAAGATTTATTATTGACCAAATTTTTGTATGGCCTCCTTCAATTGCTAACGTATTCAGTTTATTTGAGCACAGAAAGACAGTGTGAGGAATCAAAGGGAGCATTTGATTCTGCTTCTTGCTAACTCTCATATAAGGCTAAACCCTAAACCCGAGCCTTTTAACAAGGCATGTATTTGTTTCCCACTTTCCCTGTTTCAGGAAAAAACAAAGCTGAAACTTAAATAAAAAAAACTCTAGTCGGTAATTGAATTCACTTGTTTTTTCTCTCTGCTTTCTTTTTGATTCTATCATTCCAGCTCGATGATCGTGCTGTTGATTCTCTGATGAAAGATCTCTTTAAGAATTACAAAACATGGTGCAAATTTTTGGGACGAAAGCATAGTTTACGGTGAGATATAACAATCTCTGAATCAATGAACATTTGCACTTTTATTTTTTGCCTTAATAATTTGAAGAATAAAATCTGTTTTTTTTTTAATGGTAAAAAGTGCTTATAGTGTTCTTTTACTCAGACTGCCTCAAAGTCAACCAGACATACAGCAGAGGAAGTTGCTTTATATGGGCCTGTATCTTCTCATTTGGGGTGAAGCGTCCAATGTTCGCTTCATGCCAGAGTGTCTATGCTACATATTTCACAATGTGAGTACACATATACCGTATGTTTCGCAATATCTTGCGCCATAATGTCTTTGCAAAAGTAATATAATGTCTTCCCTGTAATCTTTATGAATATATTAGTGATTTGAGCATTTGCTAATAATGGCCAAGTTTGACCTCAGATGGCATATGAACTGCATGGATTATTGGCTGGAAACGTCAGCATTGTCACTGGTGAAAATATCAAGCCTTCTTATGGTGGAGATGACGAGGCATTCCTACGAAAGGTTATCACACCTTTATATCAAGTAATTGAAAAGGTGTGATGTTGTCTCTCATGGACATTGTAGTAATTTCTCAGGTGCCTATGTTCCCTGTCACGGCTTGCAAAACTGTAATAACCATGTTGATCAATCCAGGAAGCTAAGAAGAGCAGAAATGGAAAGGCTGCACACTCAGCATGGTGCAACTATGATGATCTAAATGAGTATTTCTGGTCTGTGTTCCTTCAGGATTTTATTGCTGAAACTGACTTGGTTTGTTTCAACATTCATTACTCGACTGTTTTTTGTTGCTGCTGCAGGTCACTTGATTGCTTTTCTCTTGGATGGCCCATGCGTGATGATGGCGATTTTTTTAAACCCACAAGTGATTTGACACAGGTTATATTTTAAGAAATTACTGGACTGATTTTAAAATACTTTATTTTTAGTTCTTAATATAAATTCCATATCAGGGAAGAAAGGGTGCGCCAAGAAAAGCTGGAAGAATTGGTAAAATTGGAAAATCAAATTTTGTTGAAACACGGACGTTTTGGCACATCTTCCGCAGTTTTGATCGTCTCTGGACCTTTTTTTTACTGGGTTTGCAGGTATTTTTGTAATAAGAGGACATGCTTAAGTTGATAGTTCCCCTTATTGTGGTTATGACAAGTCTTGAGAATTCTTGTTACAGGTGATGTTCATTATTGCATGGGATGGGATTTCACTGATGGAAATCTTTCAGAAGGATGTTTTATATAAACTGTCTAGTATATTCATCACAGCATCCATTCTGCGGTTGCTTCAAAGTATGAAACATTTACTAAAGTGCTCATGTTTAAACTCATCAGGGTCACTTGGAACAATTTTTTATATATATTTATGGTCTGATAATGCTATTTGTGTTGGAAGGTTGATGTTTAATTTGTTCGAATTTCATAAGTCATCATGTGGGAACTACAAACCTCACGCGTCTGATATGAGAAGCAGAATTATGACTAAATTATATTTTAGTGTTTGACAAGTTCCAATGGAATTTCAGTGTTTAATTAAATGATACATTGTTATCAGAGTTCTTTCTCTCCTCTATTCACTGTTGAGGTTTTATGTACGTTATGTGCTTATGATTTGTTCCTAACATATCATTTCTATTTATTTTCAAATATTTTATGCAGAAAATAAATTTTGTAAGGACAATTTATATAAGATCAATCAGCTTTTTTCCCTAAGGATTTACCTGCCATGTTTTATTTGGTGATCAATCAATTAATGCCTAAAGGTTTTGTAACGGAAATTTCTAGCAAGATCAATCTATGTATAGAGAATGTTTTCTTCAATGTCAGTTCTCATTTGTATTATTTTTTTATTCTAGTTGATTTGTTTTCCAAATTGGAATCTTGCTAAAACTTATAATGTTTCTAGCTGAAAAGTTATTATTTCTATAATATTTTACCTTTTCCTTTTGATGTGTTATTGAAGTATGTATATGATATATTATTGTCCGTTTCTTTCTTTCTTTCTTGCTTGTTCCTTTTTATTTCTTTAATTTCTGTCCTCTTTGTATTGATTTAGGCATCTTGGATCTGGTCCTGAACTTTCCAGGCTATCATCGATGGAAATTCTTCGATGTGCTGAGAAATATTCTTAAAATCATTGTCAGCTTTATATGGGTTATCATTCTCCCACTCTTCTATGTACATTCTTTCAAGGGTGCACCTCAGGGTCTCAAGGAGTTGCTTTCTTTTTTCATACAAATAAATGGCATTCCAGCACTGTACATGCTGGCAGTTGCATTGTATATGTTACCAAACTTCTTAGCAGCTGCTCTCTTTCTTTTCCCAATGCTAAGGCGCTGGATCGAAAATTCAGACTGGCACATAGTTAGATTCTTCTTATGGTGGTCTCAGGTAGTCATGTTTTCTGTTCTCTTAAACATTTAAGTATTTCTCTTTATGGTTTAAATTGAAACTATTTTGTTGGTGTTAAGTGGTTTTCAACATAATTGTTAGTTATTTTGTAAGTAGTGCAAATTGGCACTTGTGCCTAGAAATCTGCGGGGAACAGTTTTATTTTGTTAGTTTTTTTTTTTAAAACAAAAAATGGAAGGAAAATACATGATATCTGTCATGTTAAGAGCATAAAGCTAATATTAATGAGGACTTTGTAGAGAGAACGATCCTTGAAGACTGACAGACCAGTAGCTATTAGTTAATATGTACTCACTAATTTATATATATTAAGATAATTACACTTGAATGAAAGTCAAACAGGCAACAAAATTCCTATTTTTATTTACACACACACACATACACAAAAGTCTTATTTAGTTGGAATTAATATCAAAGGACTGTTGATTTTTATTTTTTTCCTCACTCCATAAGATATCTTCTGACTCTACCATGTATAACATTCTATAGAATACATTCTATAGAATGCAAGTTTTATTGGTCCTATAATTTAATTATAACTATCCATTGTGTTGGTCATTTGTATCAAAATTTGAACATCAACACAATTTAAGAATATAATCAAATAGTTTATACTTCCATATATTTGAGAAGATTATATTAAATTAGTTATCATTTATATCATTGACTGAGAAACAGTTTCGGATTTATATTACAAATTTACGGCTAAGATCTACGTAGTAGTAATTTTCCATCCAATGATTGAATCAGTGAAAATGTCAATCAATAAAAGGTTATTAAATGAATTTACATGAAGGATTATTATTACACCTCTGCTCTGGTCATTTACCGTGTATGATCAAAGGTTTTGTTCTACTTATTGGGCATCCATTTTTAGGAACTTTTTGTGGCAACAAATATTGTTGATCAATTTCCACAAATTTCAATAATATTATCAGTGATAAATTTCTGCTACGGTATCTATCGACGAAAATGCTTAACTGGGAACTTCTATGCTCTAAGTTACAGTTTTCCCATAAAATTGATTATTCATTAATAATCATGATTTTGTACATTCATGATGACAACATTTATGGTGCTCCATATATTTTGCTTCAAGCCATTTTTCTCCATATTTTTTTTGAATGCGTGAATAATGAGTTATTGACTGTTTGTCTTTTAAAAATCTCTGTTTGCTGAAAAATGTCTACTTTTCTCACTCATTGATTTGGGTTCTTTGAGTATCATCCGCCCATTAACTAACTGATCATTTCTTCCCATGCAGCCAAGGATATATGTTGGAAGAGGAATGCATGAAAGTCAATTTGCTCTCCTAAAGTAGGATTCACACAACACACTGTTCCTGAAGTAATTTTTGTTGTTTTCCCATGTTTATTGTATCAACAGTGTTCCATCATCTATATTCTTTTATGAATTTCAGGTATACTATTTTCTGGGTGTTGCTATTGACTTCCAAATTTTTATTCAGCTTTTATGTCCAGGTAAAATATTGTTAGTTACATAACAAGCGAGCCTTGTGAAGTTGGGCCTCTTTTTTAAGTGTTCCTTTTGTTATCAGATAAAACCTCTAGTTAAGCCAACCAAGGACATAATGAGCATCCAACATGTTGAGTATGCTTGGCATGAGTTTTTCCCCAATGGTAATTTCTTCTTCTTTTTATAGAAGACTTTGCAACTTGTGCTTGTTGATCTAATACTTTCCACACTATGCAGCTCAGAACAACTATTGTGCAGTTGGTGCACTGTGGGCTCCTGTAATTATGGTTTGTATGTTATATATCCTGTTTATGTTTACATATATTCATTTTTCACTTGTTCAGATATCTCAGTGTATCATGTCATTTTCAATACAGGTTTATTTCATGGATACTCAAATTTGGTATGCGATCTTCTCAACTTTGTATGGTGGCATTGTTGGAGCCTTTGATCGTCTAGGAGAGGTCCTCATCAGTTTCATCTTATTTTAAATTAATTTGAGATTGATTATTTTCTTGTGTTTTTCTTTTAATTTTAAGTGTCAAAGACACAAACAGAAACTGAAACATGCAGTTGAGTTAAGAAATTTATAGGACCCATTTGGATACAAAGTACTGGATCATCATTTTCTTATATTTTTATAAAATTCTGAATTCCTCAATCGTTAAAGAACCTTGGGCTTTTCTTTTCATTTTTCAGGGGAACTTCAGACTGGATTGCATTTATGGATTAAAAAAAGTAAAATACTTCAGTTTACAAATTTTTAACAGTCAGTTATCTATTTGCTTGCACAGATACGCACTCTGGGCATGCTAAGATCACGGTTTCAATCAATGCCTGGTGTATTCAACACATGCTTGGTTCCTTCTAATAAGAAAAAAGGAAGATTCTCCTTCTCAAAGCAATTTTCTGAGGTTCTTGGTGCTACCACATTTTCATTGCTAAGTACATTAAGATAAATATTTATTCATCTTCATTTTAGTTTATGTGCTTGTGTAGAGTTCTGCAAGCAGAAGGAGTGAAGCTGCCAAATTTGCCCAATTATGGAATGAAATTATTTGCAGTTTTCGTGAGGAAGATCTCATAAGTGATAGGAAAGACCTCAAAGACAAACTCTTCAGTTTTTTCCCTTTGTTCTCAATCATAGCTCCAAGTCTTCCTCCTCTATGTTTTGATTCTCTGTCCAAAACCTGTTTAGGATTAAACTATGTTTGCATGACTCCAGGGAGATGGATCTTTTGCTGGTTCCTTACACATTGGGTCCTGATCTCAAAATAATTCAGTGGCCACCATTTTTGCTTGCAAGCAAGGTCAGCAAGATTCAATTTTGATATTATGTTTATAAGTGGGTCATACGATGACAGTGTCAATCTTTACAGATTCCTGTAGCATTGGATATGGCAACTCAATTTCGAGGGAGGGACTCTGATCTGTGGAGGCGCATCTGTGCAGATGAATATATGAAATGTGCTGTGATTGAATGCTATGAATCTTTTAAACAAATTCTACAGGATTTAGTGATTGGAGAAACTGAAAAAAGGTATATCATTTTGGTGTATGCCAATTTTAGTTTACACTTCATGCTAAAAGCATTAAGATTAGAAATAGTGGCAACCGTTTTTTAACTTGTATAATCTATATTAGTTTGACTCACATTAATTCAAAATTTTACACTGCATTGCAAAGATCATTCAATATTTCTTAATTAGCTGTATGCTGTTTTCCTTCAATGGAGCTGATAATTGAATCTATAAATTTAATTAAAATTGAATCATTATCAGTACTTCTGAATTCATTATGATGGACCAGGGTAATTTCCATCATTGTTAAAGAAGTCGAGAGCAACATGTCAAAGAATACACTTACTATAAATTTCCGGATGGGCTTCTTACCCTCCCTTTGCAAGAAGTTTGTGGAGCTTGTAGAACTCTTGGTGAGTCTTCAGAAGAAAACTAACTATATCTGTAGTTTGTATTCTTGACTGGTTCTTGCCTATAACCATTCTATTTGGAATCCTGTGCATTCCTTTTTGTCTCAGAAAGATGCAGATCCAACGAAGAGAGGTACAGTAGTGGTCTTGCTGCAAGACATGTTAGAAGTGGTTACTGATATGATGGTGAATGAAATCAGGTTAGCATAACAACACTGAACTATATTATATATTAATATGATAGTGTGAATGGATCTTTCTTTGAAAATAATAATGCTTGCCTTTTTTTTTCTTCTTGTGATGTTCACCAGTGAATTGGCAGAACTTAATCAAATTAGTAAGGATACTGGAGAGCAAGTTTTTGCTGGTACTGAGGCAATGCCTGCTATAGCATTCCCTCCTGTGGTTACAGCACAATGGGAGGAACAGGTACTTAGTATTGCAATTTTAATTTTAGTTCTTATTTTTTTAGTTTATATTATTATTCAACAATCCAAAAGTGCCTATAACCAATGAATTATTTTGGTTGGTCCAGTTAAGACGACTTTACTTACTCTTGACGGTGAAGGAATCAGCTATTGAGGTTCCAACAAATAGTGAAGTACGCAGAAGGATTGCATTCTTTACAAATTCATTGTTCATGGATATGCCACGTGCTCCCCGTGTCCGTAATATGCTCTCATTCAGGTTTAGTACAGTTCCTTGATTCACAGCCATGCCATATATGCCCATGTTATCCTTTCTAGAGAATATAAACTGCAGGACTGTAATTATTTTTGTGTACACCAAACGGTGCAAATTAAAAATAAAGCTAATATGGATTCCATCAGCGTTGTTTTACGTTTTTTCTTTTCCAAATCATTAAAACTTATGTACAGGTCTTTTGATTCCTCCAATATCTCTCCATCATTCTTCTTAGCACTTATGATTCCAAGATCGGTTTGTTCTGCAAGAATCAAATTGACTTTCCTTTATATTGGTTGTCTTATCTTAAATTGATTACTATCCTATTTTTATATATAGGTTTAAAAATGATTTCGGTCCCTGCAAATATACAACTCTTTGCTTTTAGTCTTGGTAAAAAATATTTTTTGTTTTTAGTACTTGCAAATATAAAAAAAAAATATATATTGTTTTTGGCCCTTGCAATTTCTTTTGCTCCCTGTAAAGTTTGTTTACTTTGAAATTGATCCTTGTAATTTTCGTTCCTCAAATGTTGAGTACATAAAGACTAAGTTTGATGTTAGGCACATTTTACAGGAACTAATTCTAACATAAATAAATATTATGGGGACTAAAAGCAAATATTTTTACAGGGACTAAAATCAAAATGACTCATATTTGTAAGGACCAAAAGCATATTAAAAATGACTCGCATAATACTTTTTTTATTTATTTAATTTTTTTGTTAAGGAATTTCTTATGAGTAAGTTTCAAAATGTGATGCATCAAGAAGCTGCCCTGTATATTATATATAACCTTTTGCTTCTTCTTTTCAGTGTCCTAACTCCATACTACAGTGAAGAGACTGTGTATTCTAAGAATGACATTGAGGTTGAAAACGAGGATGGTGTGTCCATCATATATTACCTGCAAAAGATTTTCCCTGGTTTGTAATAACTCATGCAACATAGCTTTATTGACTGTATAATGACAATATAGAACGGACCAGCTGAAATTTAGTAATTTTGCCAGATGAATGGAATAACTTCATGGAGCGACTCGATTGTAAGAAAGATAGCGAAATATGGGAAAAAGATGAGAATATATTACAACTACGTCACTGGGCCTCATTAAGAGGACAAACACTTTGCAGGACAGGTATACGATGATTCCCTTTCCCCTCATCTCTGGCTGGATTTGGTCAATTGATATTTTTCCTCTTACTTATAAACTAATGTAGTTAGGGGAATGATGTACTACCGGAGGGCGTTAAAGCTCCAGGCATTTCTTGACATGGCTAGTGAAAAAGGTAAGGCGAAGTTGGTTTTATTCTATGTGATATTTAGCAAAATGTATAGGTACCATGGAAGGCATCTGATTTATTGTTTTTTGCAAACCCTGGGATCTTAGTCTTTTCTTATTTGTACACATATTCAACAAACATTTCCTTGCTTATCTCATATCCAGTAAAATAGAACTGTCCTATTCATCATTATGGCTCAAAAGGGTTAGTTATCTGCCAAGATGATTGCCCTTTCTATTTTACTTTTCTTTTCATTTTTGGTTTTTGTGCAGAGATCCTCACTGGGTATAAAGCTATTACACTTCCATCCGAGGAAGACAAAAAGAGTCACAGGTCCCTATATGCGAAATTAGAGGCTATGGCTGACATGAAATTCACTTATGTTGCTACCTGTCAAAACTATGGGAATCAGAAGCGTAGCGGAGACCGGCGTGCAACAGATATCTTGAATTTGATGGTTAAGTATGTTCGCCTGTTGTTAACTTAATTTGTGTACTTGAAGTCAATATAGATTTGACTTTTAGTTTGCCAAGTTCACTTGATTGAAGAATCTAATTTTTGTTTCTCTATTTATAGCAATCCCTCACTCCGTGTTGCATATATTGACGAAGTTGAAGAAAGAGAAAGTGGAAAAGTGCAGAAAGTTTATTATTCTGTATTGATCAAAGCGGTGGACAATCGTGACCAAGTAAATGCAATTGATATCAGATAAGTAGTTAATTCCTAATGGCTATCTCAGTAATAATTGATTTTGTATCTTCTCTGAAGGAAATATTTCGAATAAAACTTCCGGGTCCAGCAAAGTTAGGAGAAGGGAAGCCTGAAAACCAGAATCATGCCCTTATTTTTACTAGAGGGGAAGCTCTTCAGACAATCGACATGAACCAGGTATAATATATAATTGAAGCCTTATCAAGTTGACAATGGATGTTAGCGCAAATTTGAAGACTGTGTATTTGAAAATTTCTTCTAGGACAATTACTTGGAAGAAGCTTTAAAAATGCGTAACCTTCTGGAAGAATTTAACGAGGATCATGGAATGCGGCCGCCTACCATATTAGGTGTTCGTGAGCATATCTTTACTGGCAGGTAATGATTTTTATACCTAGAGCTAACACTATCAAGTTTAGATTCTATATTACTTAATTTTATCGCTTGTTACAGTGTCTCTTCCTTGGCTTGGTTTATGTCAAATCAAGAAACTAGCTTTGTCACAATTGGTCAAAGAGTTCTTGCAAGACCATTAAAGTAAGCTTTTGTTTGTTTTCTGTGTTTTTATTACACGGTTAACCATGCAGTACGTGTTTATCTTGTATGATAAATTAAGGCCGGGTTTTCAATTTAAAACCTGAGAAACGCTTGGCTAATATAAAACCTCTGCCCAAATTAAGGCAGTGTTCTCCATTTAAGAGTGTGGGTGCTGGATGTTAAAATTCAAAACTAGTTTCAAAGGCTAACATATTCGCTTTAAAGTTTCAAATCGTAGCTTTTCTAGTTTCTCTTACTGATGATTTTTTTTGGTTACTTTCTCCCCCTCTTGTTTGAGTGTCATCTCCCCTGCTATTTAATGTTTTTGGCAACAGTAATCAGTTAACTATTAGACTTTTGTTTTTGCTATCCTCAGCCATTTTTTGTGGGAAAAAACTGAAATATATATAAAAATACAATTGTAGGGTTCGATTCCACTATGGTCATCCGGATGTTTTTGATAGAATTTTCCATTTAACCCGCGGAGGAATCAGCAAGGCTTCTTGTGGCATCAATCTGAGCGAGGATATATTTGCTGGTAATATTCTGGATACATATTTTTTGCAGTGATATTGGATATTTATTTCTCTGCATCACATGCCTTTTCTTATTCAGGATTCAACTCAACACTAAGACGTGGGAATATTACTCATCATGAATATATCCAAGTTGGAAAGGGTAGGGATGTCGGGCTCAATCAAATCTCTCTGTTTGAAGCAAAAGTGGCCTGTGGTAATGGAGAGCAAATACTAAGCAGGGATATCTACCGGTTGGGGCATCGATTTGACTTTTTCCGCATGCTATCGTTCTATTTTACAACTGTTGGATTTTATATCAGCTCAATGGTAATGATCAAGCAAAAAATATAGTGATTTCATATTTGTTTATTTTTATATAAAAGCAATAATTGTTTTTAGGAAATTTTGTTGCTAAATTTTATACCTGATTGCATGTTTAAATTAAAAATAAGAGTAATGGGTATGGAAATTATTTTTTGATCCATTTAAACACTAAGATGACCCTCTAATTAGTGAGTTTTCCAACGTTTGTTCATTGAAGTAGCTAGGAGTTTTGTTCTCTTTGAGTATATCTTGAGATTCAAGTATTGTGAATAAAAAAAGGTCTTGGGAGAGCTTTATCTCCTTCAAGTAATTGCACCTAACTTGACTCTAGATTAGTCAGGATCTAAAATAACTTCCAAATATTGAGGGTCCCACCCAGGTAAAAGAGAAATCAACACAGAGACTTTGTTTGTGAGTTTGGAGAGGAGGAGGGGAGGGCTTTGGAGGGAGAAAAGTAGAGGGAAAAATAGAGAAATCTTTCACATTTTTTTAGAGTATTTTTTATAGAGAATGATAAATAAATGTTTATGATTAATATATTTTTTAATTTTAAGAATATTATAACAGCATAAATTAATTTGAAAAATTCATTTAAACCCTCCAAAACCGTTCAATACAATTTTTGAGTTCCACCAAACTAAGTTTTTTGTGTTATGAAGAAAAATAAACCCTCCAAACTCCTCTATTCCTTCCACTTGTTTCTTCCTTTTTCCCAAAACTCTCCCCTCCCCTCCAAACTGGCCAACAAAGCCAAGAGTTGACAATTTATTGATCGAATCTACATAATTGTCTTGGTTACATTTCTTTCGGATTTTATCTTTTTGTTCTTAACTAGCTGTGTGCACTAAAACTTCCGCTGTTCACAGGTAGTGGTCATCACGGTTTATGCTTTCTTATATGGCAAACTTTACCTGTCATTGAGTGGAGTTGAGGCTGCTATCGTTAAATATGCTAGAAGGAAAGGAGATGACCCTTTGAAGGCAGCAATGGCTTCTCAAGCCCTTGTGCAAATAGGTCTTCTAATGACTCTGCCAATGATCATGGAAATTGGACTCGAGAGAGGGTTCAGAACTGCTGTAGGTGATCTCATAATAATGCAACTGCAGCTTGCACCCGTTTTCTTCACTTTCTCACTAGGGACAAAGATGCACTATTTTGGGCGCACTCTTCTACATGGAGGGGCAAAGTACAGAGCAACTGGGCGTGGTTTTGTAGTTCGTCATGAGAAGTTTGCAGATAACTACAGGATGTATTCCAGGAGTCACTTTGTAAAAGGGATAGAGTTAGCTTTACTGCTTATATCCTATATGCTTTATGGATCAGCAACTCCTGATACAACAGCATATGCACTTCTCTCAAGCTCAATGTGGTTTTTGGTGTGTTCTTGGTTGTTTAGTCCTTTCCTGTTTAATCCATCGGGATTTGAGTGGCAGAAGATATATGAGGATTGGGAAGATTGGACAAAATGGATAAGTAGTCGAGGCGGTATTGGTGTTCCTTCAACCAAGAGCTGGGAATCATGGTGGAATGAGGAACAGGAGCATCTACAGCACAGTGGAATGTGGGGGCTGATTTGGGAGATAGTACTTGATCTTCGTTTCTTCGTATACCAGTATGGGATTGTGTATCATCTTCATGTAGCCAGAGGTGACAAGAGCATCATGGTAATTTCACTTCACAATTTCATGTCAAACTCTAGAATCTGCACCTTAGGGTTTCACTGCTGTCACATCTATATCTATACTACATTGTTGTATTTAAGACAAGAAGTTCCTTGGTTAAAGGAGAACTTTTTTTAAAAAAAATAATGGGGGAGGCTGAATATTATTATTTATTTATTTAGGGGGAGGGGGGACACTAGGCCATATATTCCCCGCTGGGGATTCAAAGTCATTCCCTTTAATTTACAAAGCTAGACATCCACGGGATGACAAATGATTGGAATGAGACAATATTTAGTCCTTATTAATTAACATCTACCCCAGTAAACTAAAATGAAAATAAAAAAGGAATAACAGACATGGAGTATGTATAGATAAGAGCTTTCTGACATTCGTATTCTCCAGGTTTATGGTCTGTCCTGGCTAGTCATAGTAGCTATTATGATCATCTTGAAGGTCGGTTTTTCAATGCTCAATTTTTTCATTATGAAATAAAGCTTTTTCTATTATAATTTTTCGACTGATAATTGGTGGCATGCTTATGAAACTGCAGGTAGTGTCCATGGGTAGAAAGACTTTCAGTGCTGATTTTCAGCTTATGTTTCGTCTCCTCAAATTGTCTCTGTTCATTGGAGCTGCTGTCATTCTAGTCTTGATGTTTACTCTACTTAGTTTTACATTTGGAGACATCTTTGCAAGTCTTCTAGCATTTTTTCCAACAGGGTGGGCACTTATACAGGTACTTATAATAGCCCTTACCTCTTTGTTTTGATGGATATTTCTTTGTTTTGTACTTATTATTTATTTTTGTTTGTCTCATGTTGAATATAACAAATAAGTTTCATTTATCAAAGCAATGATTACTTAACTGAATTATATTTCTCTACACAAATCTCAAATTACTTTTTGGGTTGCCAGAAGGAACATTTGTTGCTGCTCACAAAAAATAATATGAAATTTGTATCCATCATTTTCTCAATCCATGCTATTATTAGAGAAGTTTCACTAATGACATTTTGTTGTAAATGTAAAATTTACTGTCTGATCATCTGGGATTATATATATGACCAGATAGCACAAGCATGTAGGCCGTTTGTAAAGAGCATTGGAATGTGGGGGTCTGTCAAAGCTTTATCAAGAGGGTATGAATACATTATGGGGGTGGTTATCTTTACACCAGTGGCCATATTAGCTTGGTTCCCATTTGTTTCGGAATTCCAAACTAGACTGCTATACAACCAAGCATTCAGCAGAGGGCTTCAAATCCAAAGAATTCTGGCTGGTGGCAAGAAGAATAAATAAGACAACTGAATCATTTACAGCAATACTGTTACAGACAGAAGATGAGTCTTCATGCATGTACAGAAGTTTATAAGTAATTGTGATTCATTGTAGACTGCGGTATTGAGAATGCAGAAGAAATTTTCAATCTCACGATGGTAAATTTTGAATATGGGAGAGATGGTGAACTAGATATTATCCAGGAAACAACACATTTATCTAGGGTTCTTTTAGGATTAACAAATAGTAGCTTACGATAGGAATTACATGATGATAGGTTTTAGAGGCAGTGGTACATTTTGACCAAAAGGGGAGAGGGGCAGTGGCATGTTTGGTCCTAGAAATTAAAGGATTAGTGGTTCCCATGTAGAAGAATTGTGTCTAAAATGATGTAAATCTGTATCTAGTAGTTTTCATCATTCTTATTCTCTACTCTTACTTCATTGATCTGCCATTCATTCTGACAAAATATAGAGACTATTTGTAGTTTTGAACATTATAATAAACCAATTTCCTTTTAGCAAAGGATGCTCTACGAGAGAAATGTAGAGAAAGAAACAAATATTGATAAGTGAATGAGTCTCACCATTTAAAAAAGTGTCAATAGGGTTTTACCCCCTGCAAAATAGGCGAATATTGATAAGTGAATGTCATAGTAACAACCGTGTTGAAAGAGAATGTCAAGTACAATTATATACAGTATAAGTAAAGATGACAAGTTTCTTATAGTTACAAATCAATTCTCCAAAAATCATAAGTGATGTACGTGTCTTCACTGAAATATATAACAAGTGGATCTGAAAACCTTTGAAACAATTATGAGCTGAGGTAGCAATTGGCAATTATGATTCATTAACATTTTTAGTAATTGGTATTTGTTCACTGTTCAGTTACTTATTTGGTGTTGATTTTTAGAGAATTGCTATTTAGTATGGAAGCGTGTTTCTTTTTTTTTTTTTTTTTTGCTTAATTAGTCTAAGAGCTATGCTACATCACACGGGCAGTTTCCGCAAGAAATAAATTTGACAAAGATGTAAAACGTACAAGGGTAATATACAAAAATGTTGGATAAAAATGTAATTTACCAATAAAAGATGTGCAATTCTTGTCTTTCATTTCAAGTTGCTTCCTAACAATTAGAATTAGATTTAGTCTAATATAACCCCTTAAAAACATTTTAGGTTTTACAATGGTCCCTTATAGAAAAAATGTTCGGATTAGTCCCTTAAAAACATCTCCGCTAGTCATTTTGATTCATTCTGTTAGTTTTTGAGAAAAAAAAGTTAACTTGTGAAATAGGTTATGTGACTGTCTAAGGTGGACCAATATACGTAGTGGTCCACCATAGACATCAATGGAATTTTAAATTGTAACCGTTTGACCATTTTGTCAAAATCTAAACCAATGAATCTTGTAAAGTTTATGGTATCTAATAGCGAACCACTAACACCTAACTTTTTTCTCCTTTTCTTCATTTTTTCTATCCACCTTCATCACCATCTTCACAAAGAAAAACACAGAAAATTAAAAATCAAAACTCAAACTCCTCTTCATAAACATTCATCATCTTCTCTCTTTCTGAAGAAAAATCCAACGACCTCCACACAACAACAAGAGCCATTGACCTCATCTTCTACTCCTCTGTGAGTTTTTGTTATGGTTGTGGATCTAAACCCTATATTTCTTTGCTTTTGAATCCAAATCTGGTGTAAATCCGTATGGTTAAAGAATGATGTATGGGTTTGTGAATTTCTGGGTTTTGGGTTGTAGAATGTTGTTGTTGTTTCCAATTCATTGTTGCTGATCCTAAGAGGACGATAAATGTTGTTGTTCTTCTCAAATTTGTTTCACTCATTCCACAAGATTGAATGAACTAGGCTATTTTGGCACTATTTAATTGTTGCACGGTTGTACCAGAGAAATAGAGAGATAGAGATGAACAAAAATTCAACCTTTTTGTAATTCAATAATGAAATTTTGGATTTTGATGAAAAATTTCTAGATTTTTTTATGAATATCATGAAGATGATGAAGGAGAATAATGAAGAAGATGAAGAAATAGAAACAAAAATTAGTTGGTGATGGTGCATTGTAAGATTTAGTGGACATGCAAAATGTAATGGTTTCTTTTTCTTCAAAAAGATGAAATAGTTAAGATTAAAAAATATATTGAGATATATGGTGCACCACCTACAAATGTTGGTCACCTAATCTATTTAGGGTTGATAAATTAACGGAAGGAACCATTGTGACTAATGGTAAATATCAAAATATCAAACCCTTAAAAAAAGTCAAGACATACCTTAATAATCTATGTCGTAGATATATGGTTAATATCAAATCAACTTTCAAACTTTATCAAACCATTAGTTAGAAATTGATAAAGTTTGAAAGTCGATTTGATATTATATTTACGACATAAGTACACCAATGAGCCTATAACTAAATGGTCATGTTAACATGTATCGTAAAAGTACATATTAAAAATATAAAAATATTAATGTTCTCTTAAAATTTGTGCATTTAACTTATAAAAAGTTTAAAAATTAAACCAAATATACAGAATTTCAATAAAACATTGATTTATTTAGATTATTAACATATGTCCTAAAGACATATGTTAGCTTTTTCTATAACTAAATATGTCAAATCTACAACTTAACCACATCAATTAAAAAACACTTGATCTCCATCTAAATTCATTTGTTCTTTGTCACTTGATCTCCATTTAAATATGTCAAATTCTACAACTTTAATCATCTAATTTCAGAGCAAGTTTGTATCAATATCATGATAGTGAGATGATTTGTTATGAATTAATGTAGAACACTTGATCTCCATCTAAATTCATTTGTTCTTTGTCCCTTGATCTCCATCTAAATATGTCGAATTCTACAACTTTAATCATCTAATTTCAGAGCATGTTTGTATCAATATCAAGATAGTGAGGTCATTCGTATGTAGAACCATTGAATAGAATAGGTTCAAGTTACATTAGATAATTTTAATTAAAAGGTTCTAGTAGTGCACCGATATTAAAAATATTACTCCCTCCGTCCCATTTTCATTGCCACATTTGCAAAAAAAAATTGTCCCATAATACTTGACCTATTTCCATTTTTTATGTTATTTTTCCGTTTCTACCCCTTATAAATATTTGTCTCTTCACTTTCTCACCACATTTTGACTCTTCACTTTCTCACCATATAACAAGGGTAATTTGATAAAATTAATATTATTTCTCATTCATTTATGCACTTTTCTTAATATGTGTGAAATTGTCAAATGTAACAATGAAAATGGGACGGAGGGAGTATCATCTAGGTGAACACCTAGAAACATGGGCGGGTGTATTACTAATATAAGGAAAGGGAAAAAATGGAAAAAGTGATCTAAGAAAGATGAAAATAAATTATCAAATGGAAATTGGAATTGTATGAAACCCAAAATTTCATCCCGTATTCTATATATCTGTATATGTACAAGCTTAACTAAGTATATTAATCAATATTGAAGATCGGTCTTTAGGAAAACTGATTATATATCTAACTAGAAAGGTGCAGATGCTATATCCCTGAATGCTTCAAGTGATGCTTCTTGGGTTACTAGTTCCACTTCTTCACCCAAATCTATGTTACTAGATCCCATGCTACTAGCAGCACTAACCACTGGCTGCAATCCCTGTAAATAAATTTAAAAAAATGTTAATTAATGTTTTCTATTCAATTAGATTTTTTAAATATCCATACAACTCATAAAAAACTCTCAAATAAATCTCATATAAGCCCATAAGTTTTTCCATATTTATATTTTTTAAAGTACTCCATAGTTTCATTTTTTTTCTTTTTTTTAATTGAATCATCCAGCAAGTGCTAAGCAACGTGCTCGATGTAATATAATGCAAGCCCCTTACAAGTGGAATATTACATTGCCTATGACATAAACATATTGAAAAATGTGAAGGAACATGTTAAGGTTTACAAATATTCATGCTCCGTAAAAAAGCCTTGAAATTTATGTAATTCACTTTTCAAAAAATAAATAATTTTTTTCAATATAATACATTTTTTTTTTCCTTAAAAAGTATCATAGGAGAACTAGGTAGTTACAAGTTAGTAACTAGTATGACCCAATAAAAAAATACCAACATGGAAATAAATACTAGACCAAACTTATGTACAGTTCCATAAGTACAGTTTTTACTGTACTAGATATATGGAGGTAGTTAATTTAATTTAAAATCAATTTTCTTTTATTTTTTAAATTAAAACAAAATGTAAAACTACCTTTTTGTGAGAGAAACAACAAAAAATGCATCTAAAGAAATGCATATAAGTTTTGTCCTTTTTTTTCATTAACCCAACCGTTCTTATAAAAAGGAATCCCTAGAAATCTCAAGTTTAACTGAGAAATATATAAATTTGACTTAGAAATTATACCACCCATAAATCAAATTCAATTCTCATATTAACCACTTTGAATAATATCTTGATTTGAACATGAATTTTTTATAGTTCCAAGATGAAATGAGAACCATAATGAATAAATGAAGTGGACTCACACAAAGGAGTCCTACTATTTGTAGTTTGGTTCCTCTATTAATATATTTATATTTTCCATTTTAAAAAAGTAAAATAAAACATATACCTATCCCAAACATACAATCATAAAAGTTAATCCCTTTAATCAGATGAAATTAAATAGATAATTAACTAAAATTTTCTTTAGAGTTTTAAGACAAGACATTTTTTAAGACGCAAATTCATATACTCGAAATACTTCAAAATTAAAAGACTTGTGTCAATTTATCCATAAGACGATTATAGTATAATTAGTGGTGATTATTTCTTTTTTTTTTAAATAGTGATAATTTCATTTCATTACAACTTACAAAATTAAAAACGATTTGCATGAGCGACAAGACCTATATAGTATGCATGTCTTCGATTAAGTCGTATACTAACTACAACGTACGTAAAGCGAATTAAGGAAACTATCATATATATACTTTTTGGTAATTATATTACAAAAATCATATCAATAGCCAAAATTGTAGCAAATTAACTTTAGTAAATAAAATAAAAATAACTACCTCGGTGAAAATTCTTGAAGCTTCTTCGAAGGTCTTTGTGTTCAATATATATATTGCTAGGTTCTGTAAATCCATCAACATATACCACTATATATTAATTGATCATCAAGATTATAATTCATGAACCAACCAAAATAATATTAATAGAAGACCAAAAATAAAAAGAGAAATATATAGAAGAATTTGTATATACTCACTCACGTACCCTTGCAGATTGAATTTGGTCGATACCAAGAGTTCTAGGCTCCATTTCAATCGATGAAGTCCTTTGAATAGGTGGTAACCTTGCCATAGATGCCTCCATTTTTTTGTATATATATAAGTTTTTTTATTTAATGAAAAATGCAAACCTTAATATAAAAAGTATCACTAGCTAACTTCGTATCAATTTCGTGGAGTTGTTGTTGAAATATTGAAGGAATAATAATGTGAATTAAATATTTCACTTGTTTATATAGTTTGGAATATTTGGTGAAGCCTAATACTATGACCCATCATAGGGTGTGATGGACCACGCAAACAACAACGTGGCGAAAAATAAAAGGTTGGTTACACGTGGCACAATGGTTTGGGTACAGATGGAGACATAGTAGAAAGAAAGAGAATAATGTGGAGAAAATAATAAAAACATGCAAACGTGTTTTGTGTGGTTTTTGTAAAAGGAAAATAAAAAGAGGTTAGTGGAGTTTGAACGTATTTACGTGTTAGGAAGATGTTGGTAAGTACGGAGGAAGAAGGAGAGTGACGGTGGAATGGAATATGCACCGCCATTGGAATAGTCTACGTCGATTTAGTTAAGGTTGTAAACGTGTACGCATGAGATTTATATACCTATCATATGGTTGATGTTGATGTGTGGTCATGTATTAAATAATAAATACATAAATAAAGATCATGAAACTGCGATCTTCCTTGGAACATGAAAACTTTGGATTTATTTAATATTGGAAAAAATAAGAATCGCAGTTTCATTTGATTTTATGTTCATTGTATTTCATTTGATTTTTTTTATAGATTAGAAACTCATACACGTATATAATGGTGGATCCACGTTCAAACATCAGGCATAAAGTCCGACCTAACAATTTTAACATTTTTATTCTATCAATAATCAATAAAGAATAAATTTAAAATTGATGACCATATTTTATTTTACTTGACCAATGTGATTTGTTAATTTAGATGGTAGAAGTTAACTTTTGCACAATGCAAATTTTATTTTACTTCTTTATCATAGAGTTGACTTAATAATTTATAATTTATATATACAATAGTTGATATAAATTTTTTTTCCAAATAAAATAGTACACCAATTTCACCTCTTAAAATAAATAAGTGGATAATCTCATACTTAAATTCTAATTCGTGCATATTGTAATGTCTACAATTAAATTACTAGCATAAATGTTTTTACACCATACATCTTTCTTATTTTTTATAGTTGTAATTTGCAGCTTACTAAGTCCTATTTAACCTTGTATCTAAGGCGGAAATTTACATTGTTAAATTATCATTTGTACCATTAATCGTTCTTAATTAATGGTTCGCGTGCAACTTTACTAAAAAAATTAAAAATTTGGCAGGCATGGGAGTCAAACCGCAACTCTTGCTTAGGCAATAAAGCCTTCAACTACTAGGTCATGTGCATCAATTGTTATTTAAGATTACCTTCAAATATTTATATATAATGAACGTGTGACTTTTGAGCAAATTTTCACAACCCTTTTTTCCATGCATTTTCTTTCTTTTTATGTAAAACCTGGTCCTAAAGGTTTTTTTTGTAAAAAAAAGAAAACTAAACAATTTTTAGTGTCACAAGTTCATTTTTTTTAATTACTATCATTTAACTACTCATTATATATTACAAATGTATACAATCAATTAGGAGACTGCAAACTTCGCTTTAAGATTTATGGTTTAGAATTTGGAGTTTCTGATTTAGAGTTTAAAGTTTGAAGGTTTAAGATTTCATGTTTGGTGTTTAGGATTTGACATTTATAGTTTACGGTTTACGATTTGGGGTTTGAAGATTAGGCTTTAGCGTTTGGCGTTTAAAGATTAGGGTTTAGGATTTACGATGTGAAGGTTTAAGATTTGGTGTTTGGTGTATAGAGTTTAAAAATTAAGGTTTGACATTTATAGTTTGCGGTTTACGATTTGGGGTTTGAAGGTTTAAGATTTGGTTTTTGGTGTTTAGGATTTGACATTTATAGTTTGCGGTTTACGATTAGGGGTTTGAATATCAGGGTTTAGCGTTTGGCATTTGAAGATTAGAGTTTAAAGGATTAAGATTTGGTGTTTAGGGTTTGTCGTTTGTAGATTAAGGTTTATGATTTAGGGTTTGAAGATTTATGATTTAGTGTTTAGGGTTTAAAAGTTAGGGTTTGCCATTTCTAGGTTGCAGTTTACGTTTTGGGGTTTGAAGTTTAGGTTTAGCTTTTGGAGATTAGGGTTTAGGATTTAAGGTTTGAATGTTTCAGATTTGAATGTTTCAGATTTGGTGTTTGGTATTTGGGGTTTAAAAATTAGGGTTTGACATTTATAGTTTGCAGTTTACGATTTGGGGTTTGAAGATTAGGGTTTGGTATTTGGGGTTTAAAAATTAGGGTTTAGAATTTAGGGTTTGAAGATGTAAGATTTGGTGTTTAGGGTTTAAAACTTAGGGTTTGACATTTATAAATTTGGGGTTTGAAAATTAGGGTTTGACGTTTGACATTTATATTGTACACAAACCCTTAACTCCAAACCCCAAATAAATTTCCACAAATTTCAAACCCCAGTTTGCAGTTTACGATTTGGGGTTTTAAGATTAGGGTTTGGTATTTGGGGTTTAAAAATTAGGGTTTAGAATTTAGGGTTTGAAGATGAAAGATTTGGTGTTTAGGGTTTAAAACTTAGGGTTTGACATTTATAAATTTGGGGTTTGAAAATTAGGGTTTGATGTTTGACATTTATATTGTACACAAACCCTTAACTCCAAACCCAAAATAAATTTCCACAAATTTCAAACCCTAAATTTCAAACCCCAAAACCACAACAACAAAAAATGCAACCCTAAACTCCAAACCCCCAATTTAAAACTAAACTTCTAAAATCCATATCACCAACTCCCTCTAAACCCTAAATTTCAAACCCCAAATTCTAAAGTTCAAGCCCTAAGCACTAAACCCAAAACTCATACCATAATCTCCAAACCTAAAATTTCAAACCCTTTATTTTCTACTCAAGAAATTGTGTCTTTTTTTTGTTGTGATTTATTTCTCTTAGTGTGACGTTTAATTTCCCAACTTTGTACCATATTCGTTTGATTTTTCATCTTCGTACAGTGTTCGTTTCATTTTCTTCTTTGTACGATGTTAGTTTGATTTTTTGTCTTGTACGATATTCATTTTCTTTCTCGTCTCCTTACCGTGTTCGTTTAATTCGGATTGACAGATCAACATCGGTCAACTGTTGATTCACACAGTGACTAAGACATCTAATGCTATTAATTTGGATCTTATCTATTTGTTCACAGATTTATCTTTTTATTTTTTACGGTGTTGAATTTATACTTGAATCTGAAGTACTCTACCAATTTTAATAAATAAATATCTTTTTATTTTATTCAAAATAACCATCATATATAAAAATCATTTTATTTTTAAGTATACCTACTGTTAAAGTAATACATATAATCTTATAAAAAAACCTAATACATATAATTATTGACATATATTGTTAGTATAGATATATCAAAATTAAACTCAATAACTTTTCATATTCTTGAAATTGGAATGTGTTGGAGATTACATTTTGTTTTAAAAGAAATTATATTTTTAAAATTATCAAGTGCTATAAACGATAGTTTTTTTATGATATAATTAAATGATAGAGGATAGTCATGAGATGTCAATATAATTAAAATGTTTTAATTATAATGTGATGTTTCTGTACTATTTGTTCCCGTGAAATTAGTTCAGTTGGTAGGGATATCGTACTATATGTGCAGGAATCCATATTCAAATCCGAGACACTCCACTTATTTACATTTAAGGTGAATTTTCTAACCACTAGACTACTTGACAAAAAAAAATGTAAACACAACTGATTATAGCGTGCTAGTTAAAACTTTGAAAAGTAAATTATCAATTTGTTCTCTAAAGTCTATATTTTTTTTGTAAATATACCTTAATCTTTGATTACTAAAATATATATAAAATAATAGATAGATTTATACTTGAAAATTAATTATTAGTAGTTCATTTTCTTGATATATACGATAATTAGTAGTTCTTAAGTGTAGGTTTTGTTGAATTTGCACTTAGATGAGGACCATGACTTGATCAGTTAGCATCTTGCATGTGATTAGGTGGGATTTTATTTGAATGTTCATCATAATAATAGAATTTGGGGTCCATTATGATTCTATTGGATATTTCATGTCACATCAAATGCTTATATACGTATGTCTCTAAAAACTTTCTTCTCATTATCTTTATTTTAATTTTATTTTCTTTCAATTAATGATGATTGATTGGGGGAAGCTGCTACATGCACCCCCGTTTTGACTATCCACACATCGTCTCGGTTGACATAATTTTTTAAAAAATAATTTACTTGAAACCCATTAAATTACTAGTCAGAAGAATGAACAAAATTATTAGTCGATATACTACTATCTGCTCTCCTACTTATGCTAGTGTGTTTTGTACACCGAATTCAATATTGATTTTTTTTATTTAAAAAACAAATTGAACACATTGAGTTTAACTCAGTTGGCAGTGACACTGCATTTTATATGTAATGGTCGTGGTTCGAACTTCGGTCATCTCACTTATTCACTAATAAGATAATCTTCAATGAGGATATCTAAAATAGTTTCACAAACTAATAATTTGTATCTTATTTTTTCTTGTCACTACCTTATCTAAGGGATCCTATCATCAATTTAGTGTGTGTATATATATATATATATATATATATATATATATATATATATATATAAGTTGTATAAATCATTGGAGCAAAATCTGTATGGGTTGCAAAAATATGACGTGACATTGTAGAGATTACTTATTAGTAGTAATATATGAAACTCAAAGTGGTATCACCATTAAATTAAATTGCTCTAAAAAAATGCTACTCAATACTCTTGGGACACTTTGTTAAGAAAATAAATATAATAGAAAAGTATTAAAATTTGTATTGTCAAATTCTTAAAAATGTAAAGTGTTATTTCTGATATAAAATTCACTATTTTTCCAAATAATAAACATGGATACACAAAGGGGGAATTGGAGTAAGAGAAGTCGTAATATGGCAAAAGTGTTTTTCCAGCACACTAACTATTAGAATGATGTTTGCTATTGATGGCTGCGTCACTTGTCACTTGGCTTTTTTTTTTTTTTTTTGAGGTAAACTTGTCACTTGGCTAAATAAAATAAAATGCACTCTTTATTTATATTTATATTATTGTTTATATAATATGATGCTTGTCCCGTGTGTCTCTCTTTCTGTTCTCATCTTTCTAACCATTATTGCTTCACCAAATAAAGTAGCCACCCCAAAAGTTTAGAGATTAATTGATAATATACTGATGTTGTAAAATTCTTTTAGACATGATTTAATGGGATATATGTGTAAAATAATTACACTTTCAGTTTGTATAAATTAAATTCAAAAGTTTAATGATCCGATTATATGGGGTCCGTTTGTTTTGGATTTTTTTCAAAATAGATTTTGTAGTGTTAGAAAATTTTGTATAAAAAAAATTTACAAAGAAATTTTTTATAAAAGCTTCAAATGAAAATTTGGTTTGAATAGTTATTTTTAAAATCTTATTTTTGGTATTTCATCATTTTATTGAAAAAAAATTTGGATATCAAAATTTCAAAAAAAATCACTTTTTTTTAAGCTATTTCAAATAGATTTTCATAAAAAATCATATTTGAAATACAATTTTTTATAAAAATTGAGATTTTGACTATTTTTTGTTCTTCAATAATGTACGTCTATGTTATATGATGTCAATATTAGTGTTTGAATTTAGAAAAAACAAATATAAAAAAACTTGTAATATTTTGAAAAACTGTTTTATAAAATCCATTTTAAAAAATACAAAGAAAAAATCTATTTTTTTAAGGTTGAAACAAACATGCCCATAGGCTTGTTGATAGTATAATTTTGACAAAATTACACCGAAGGTCCTTTATCTTATTTATTTGTAACGTTTTAGTCCTTTATCTTTTTTTTGTCCCATTTTACTCCTTTATCTTTTATAAAGAGCACAAATACATCCTTTTTCCCATTTTTTATTTAAAAAAAGGTTGAGATGGCAATCCACATAGGATAATCTTATATTTTTTTAAATTTATTTTTATTGAAATTAAAAGAAATGCAGAAAATGCATCAAGATATTAATGTGTCCTTCACCATCTTCATATCTTCATCTTCATCATTATCTTCTTCCTTAACCCAAGATTCATTTTTTACTCAAATACACCTCCAAAGTGGCATGAATCTTTGTTTTATGTTCCTCTTAATCTCTTTCTAAACTCAAAAATCAAAATCCTCAAAATCTCAATAAACCCTAAAAATTAATTTGAGTACAATCTTTGGTGAAGTTGGAATTTAGTTCTCTTATGCACAGAGTAGTTTGATTCTGTATGCATACAAAATCAAAGCGGTGCAACTAGTTTGATTCTTTATGCACAAAGTATGACACGAGACAAAAAAATCTTAAGGTGATGCTAAGAAAGAAACAAAGTACTAAACTGCAAAATCATAAAAGCAAAGTAGATGCATAACAACCAAAAATGTGAATTTGGGGTATTTTGAGTTCAATCTTCATTGAAGCTTACATCCAAAAAAAACTGGGGTTTGTTAAGAATTTGGGGATTTCTATCTTTGAGTTTAAAAAGAGATTGAGGAGAACACAAAATAAAGATTCATGCTACTTTGAGATATATTTGAGTAAAATTTGATTTTGGATTAAGGAAGATGATGATGAAGATGAAGATGGTGAAGAACATGTTCATAATCTTCATACATTTCTGCATTTTTTTTAATTTCAATTAAAATAAATTTAAAAATTATAAGATCATCCTATGTGGATTGACATCTCAGCATTTTTTTAATAAAAAAATGAAAAAAGGATGTATTTGTGCTTATTATAATAGATAAAGGACTTAAACGTGACAAAAAAAATATAAAGGATTAAAGTGTTACAAATAAATAAGATAAAGGACCTTGAGTGTAATTTTACCTATAATTTTCTATTGCACGTAATTGCAGTATGGAGTGTTCATGATCAACATTGCACTCTATTGATAGAAAAATAGTTTGGTAGACTGCAATTAAATCAAGTTATTAATTACTTAAGTTAAATCAAATGCACTCTATTGATTGAGAAATAGTTTGGTTTCTCTCCAAAGGCTTGGTTGGTAAAAACTAAAAAATCTTGAATCCAATTTGGTTTGATTTTTGGGTTTTTATGCCCACCAATTTGCAGATATTAGTAATTTTTTTAAAAGATGTTTGAGATAATATATATTCAAATCGCAACTGAACTAATTATTAACTAGAATTATTTTATCTTCTATCCCAACTCCGAATTAACCAAACCTCTAAAATAGTAAATTTGTATATGCAAAAACTAGAGATCAAACATATCTCATATTTAAGTGACCTGAATTATTTATCACTTACACTGCACTACTTGGTAAAAGGATATTATGTTTAAATTGGGATTATAATTTTAAATAGTTCATAATAAAATTTGAAAACTTCATAAATCAATAGTAAACAATTTTCATGCAAATAACCAGTATGGAGTGTTCTATCAAAGTGAGAATTAGAGCTAATGGATCAAACCATACTATACCTGAATATAAACAACCAAAAAACTAATTAATTTACCAACAAAATATTTATTTTGGTATTTTCCTCAACCTATAGACATCATTTCAAGATACTATAGAATGAAAAAAGAAATAGACAACATGATTTTTGAAGTGTATATAATGCATTCAAAAAAATCCAAATAGTAACATTAGTTCAATAATTTGAAGCAAAACAGGCCACAATTCACAATAATACTTAAAAGTAATACTAGTACTTCTTCAGTTATTGTATTTTATTTGGTACAGAAAAATATATAAATCCACTGAATTCGAGCGAGTCTTTATCAGAAAGACCCAATGATCGAATTCACCTTCTAGCCAGTTGCAAATAGTGGCCAAATATTAGTCTCACACTCTGGCCTGTGTATAATTGATGCCAATAGGCCCAATAAGTTTATTTATTTTGACTCCAGCCTCCAGGTGTAGTACTCTGCCAGAACAACTCAGAGTCTAGATCAGTCAACTCGACGAAATCCAAGTCGTCACGCCCAACATCACCCATAGTAGCCAGTCCATTTGTGCTAAACTCGGAATTCTGGCCAAAGGATCCCAATGCCGAACAGTCCAGGTCTTCCAAACCCTCAAAAAAGTCACCTAAAAGTGCACCTTCAGCAATATTTTCCTGTTCAATATAATGTCAACATTCAGTTAACTTCAAGAAATCAGGAATCACTATATTACATCACAATCATTGAGTAAAATTGCCATTAACATTATGATCAGAAAATGCAAACTGCGGGTGATAGGTAAAAAACCAAGACTACAAAAGTAGAGAACACTAAAACCAGACATAAAAAATAAACATCACACTGTTTTTAAAATAAAATAAACAAGCAGAAAGAAAAAAAAAACCGATACGCATACCTCAGGAAATATGTCGTTGTCTTTGAAAATATCAAGCATTGATAAAATATCATCATTATTAACAGCTTGATTGTCGGGATATGAATGATTTGCAGGGTCAGAAACAGGCATCAATCCTGTTTGACATGAATTTGCAGGGTCGGGAGAAGGCATTGATCCTGTTTGACATGAATTTGCAGGGTCGAGAGAAGGCACCGATCCTGTTTGACATGAATTTGCAGGGTCGAGAGAAGGCATCAACACTGTTTGACATGAATTCACAGGGTTGGAAGAAGGCAGCATCCATCCCATTTGACATAAATTCGCAGGATCGGGAGAAGGTATCAACGCCGTTTGACATGAATTCGCAGGATCGGGAGATGGCATCAATCCTGTTTGACATGATGTGACAGCATCGAGAGAAGGCACCAACCCTGTTTGACAGGAATTTGTAGGGTAGGGAGAAGGCATCGATTCTAATTGACATGGCATGGATATTGAACCATTATATCCACTAGCATGAAGATTTTGGTCATTTAAAACAGAACTATCAGTTGTTGTCACAGCAGACCTGGGAACTAGTGCAGCAGATTCAGCTAAAGGTAATCCAACTTCATCATCACTCCAGTCTTCCTCATTAAACGGCCTCCCATATTGTGCACCATTCCTGGGACCAGGACCTTCCTTTTGAAATACCTTACAGATTACATAGGAATCCTTTCATAAAACAAACCAAAAGAACTTGTTAAAAATATATTCACATGGAGAATAGCATGGATAAATTATCAAGTGATTAAAAGAAAAGGGGCAGTGACACTAACTTAGCCATGTAAATACAACATATCACATTTTGGTTGTCAGGCAAAACATGAAATAACATAGTTCTATTTGAAGGATTCAACTACTCTAAAGTAAAAAGTGCACTTTAGAATGTAAGGAAAACCAAAACCAAATTAATAACAATTCTATTTCAAGATGTGCATGCACAATTATCATGAACTAAACGGTAATCAATGATTAGAACTCCACATTTCACTCTTTGAAGTGCGACCCTCACATTTAGAGGGTGTCCTTTAATGCCATTAGTGATATAGTATATCGTCACACATAATATTTGAGCACCAAAAACAGATTCACCAATTATCGGTTACAGAAGAAGAAAAAAAAAAAAAAGAATAGATGCTAATAGTATCAAGACTTAACTACAAGACATCTTTATATGCATACATAATCAAAGCCACAACTACAAATCTGCCACAAAGACACCAGTTACATATTAACTTATACATGTAGCTCATGATATTTTTTAAAACACAAAAAAAGAATAGATGCTAATAGAATAAGACTTAACTACAAGACATCTTTATATGCATACATAATCAAAGCCACAACTACAAATCTGCCACAAAGACACCAGTTACATACTAACTTATACATGTAGCTCATGATATTTTTTAAAACACAAAACAGTTAAGAGAGATGGCTACCTGAACAATTCCTCTGTCAGCCAGGTCCTTATCTTCAAGTCTATACTCATGCATAACCCAATCAGTTCGATCACCACGAGGAGCTTTACCGGTGTGAAATATCAGAGTTTTTATCATTCCAACAGTTTGATGATTATGTTGCACAGCTCTGTCTTTACCGGTAGCTTTCCAAAACCCGATTTCTGTCGCTCGATTCAGTCTCCCTCCACTTCCATACTTCTTCTCAATTGGGCAGAAAAAATACCATTCTAAATCCCCATTTTGTAGAAAAGATTTATCTGAAATACAAACCAAAGCAGTTTTATTAGAACAAATTATTAACAAACAAATTTGCATACTAGATATACACCATAAGACTAAACTATAACTACCTGGGAGATCCCAAGGAGCGTATTTGTATATGTCAAGTTCAGCAATGACCTTATTACGAAACTTTTTACCCATCACTTTTCTTTTCAGAAAGTATTTCATAAGTTCAACTCCAGTCGGATGGAATCGAAACCCCGGACACAAATTCGGCACAGCCATGGATCAAATAAATAACAATAAATAACAGAAAGCAAACAACTATTGTTTCAGACTACTTGAGAAATCTCACTGAGGTTGTTTGTCGTTAAAGCCAACAACAAACAACCTCAAACCCTAATAATTTCAATCAAAAACTCGTTCCGGTAACAAGTATTATAACTTCAAATAGTAACCGAGTGCGTTACAGTAAATCAAAAGAGAAGAATCAACCCTGATTATTATCAATTCGGAGAGGAATTCATGCTTTGCTATAAAATCGAAAGAGAAAATTGAGTATCAAAACAAGAGAGATAGATAGAGAGATGGAGAGAGATATAAGAGAGAAAATGAAAAGCCTACAATCGAAAGAGCGAAGAGGGAAAAGGGAATTGTCAAGTCCAGTGACGGAAGAAGATTTTGAAAGAACACCAAAGCCTGCCGAGGTTCATAAAGCAGGAACGATGGCGAACAGATGAAAACGATGATCCAATTTTGAGAAGGTAAAGAGTCATCGGCGCGATGAAACCCTAGATCGGAGATCGAAACCCTAAATCGGAGATCGTATTTGAGGAAATGAAATGAAACAGTGAGGGAAAAACACCGTGTGTTAGTGTGGGAAGAATATAAAGTGAAGGAAGTGGTGAGTGGCTTTTCATTTATACTAGTAGGCAGCCCGTGCGTTGCACGGGTTCAACGGAGCCAATTATGGTTGTTGTCAATCATGGTTGTTAATATTGAAATTGTTATTAACAAAGTTGGAATGATATAAGTTAACTATAGCTAATATAACTAAGCAAAATATACAACTCCAGTAATTATATCATTCCAACGACAACATAGACAATATAAAATCTTTCAAGCGAGACCAACCCCGAGCTAAATAAATCTTGGTATGTTTCCTCTCTATAGAAACTTGTATCTGGTTTTTGTTAATATTCTGCAAAATCACATAGCTTCCGATATACCGACCCACATCTCTGGTAAAGCACGCGGGCAATTTTGCTCGAGCCTACACATTAATATAAATGTAAGCAAAGTTTAACGTAATTAGGATACTATTTATAACAACACCATGTATAGATGCGCCTGACACTTACACTCATTGGATCAAATTCTAAATAACATTTCCTCGCCATCATCACATATGGACGCACATCGGGATGAAGTTGGCTGCGACGGCGATCTCGATCTACATAATATAAAACAATTATACATTACAATCAACAGATTCAGTACATAACAATAAATCAATATCCACATTCTATTGTTTCTCTTTATATATTCAACTTAACTGAAAATCTAATGAAAGAATATATAGAGATGCTGTTAAAAGATCCAAACGAAAAGTCCATTCTCCCTAATCAAGTAATTTGTTTGGTTGGATATAAAATGATAATAACAATCAAGGACAATCACATTCAATGGAAAACAAAAACCTTATCTTTTGATCACATGGACATATCTATTATGCCTAATATGGTGTTTCAATTAAGAGCACTTTATTTGTGATTATAATGTTTACCTTTCTGTGCGATATGTGAGATACAATGATGTAATATGCGAAATGTTTCTGCATAAATAAATGAGTAATTATTTGACTTGTTCTTTGAGTTCAAACCCCACAAAGAAAAACAAAATAATGTAAACATCTGCTGAGTTTCTTGATACAAAAACATGCATTCAGTATTCATAGTATGAGTCACCATATCTTGCTACTTCAACACATCATGCAGAACTGAAATTAAAAGTTCCCTTCTATAAGGTTTCATCAAATAAGCTATAGCATCCCCTCAAAAGTATGCAGATTCAATAAAAAGAAATTGATGTGGAGAATTCAAGTGATTTCATCTGTAAGCGTCCATTCGAACAGGATCCGAGAGCATCTCTTTTTTATGGTTAGCAAATAATTACCAAAACCAAAAAAGAATCATATATTTGTTGTGAAACCCCCAATTTAAAAATCTCTAAACTCCTAAACCAACAAAACAAACCCTCAATAGTTACATACATGATAAAACATTGAAGAAAGATAATATTCAAGAGAATCCATTATCATCAAACTCCAATTGCTAAAACATTGAAGAAACAAACAAAAATCGAATTTTCTCATTTCACACACAACTATCGTTCTCTATATCTCACTATGCTCAAACCCACAATAGTCAAAGTCTTAAAGAAAAGATAAAAAGAAGAGGTCAACTAACTTTGCTAACATAAGCCATTAATTTTCACAAATCAAAGCTCATAACGCATTGCTCAAGCATAATTGCAAGTCCATAGCATCGATTTGGTAAACAAAACATTAACAAAAAATATCCAAAAATTGGTAAACAAAACTCTATTCTATCAATTCATCACAACATGATATTAGTGAAGATTATAATACATAAGTGTCACTGTTAGATTTACCTTTTCCTCAAATGGAGCATTAGAATCCATGGAATTTCCTGCTTGACTCCAAATCTCCCCAGCAAATTGCACTATAAACTCCTCTGCACCTCCATTTTCATGGATCCTGCCCAGTTTCAATTCAAAATATAAAGCTATTATCAAGAGTCTTATTAGAGAATAAATTATTATGACATATTTTTCTAGTGTTGCCAAAGAGGTGACAATGGGAGAAAGACTAAACTAAAATTGTTGTGATTATGAGTACGTAGTTGTGTTATCAGGAACAGATGTATCAGTGAACAAAGAATCATTAGTATGAAGAATTTCTTTGGCCATATCTGATGAGGAAACGATCACAGTGCGTTGCAGGGGTTCGGTAAAATCAAATACTAAAAATAGGCTAATCAAAACAATACCTTCTCTAAATCCTTTCTTGAATCTGCGAGGCACATTACGCAAGTACCTTCATTCTATCAGTCTCAGTAGTCTTTCTCCTAATAGCCTTCCCACTCCAGTTATCTCAAAACATTCAATAACAACAAAAATTCAATTTTCAAAACCCAAATCTAAAAACAAAAACAAAAATCAAATTTTGACACAAACCCAATTCTCAAAAACCTAAAAAACTTACATTTCCTGATACGGGCAGCTGGATAAGCACATGCTGAGCCGCGACTCTTCTGGAGATGGAAACTGCGTCGGCCACACGTAACACAGAATGTGAGTTTTGAGATCATACTTTGTTAAGATTATTGATAAACAAATAAACTGGTTAGGGGAGCCTCATTGTTGCCAATCATCTAGCAGCTGTAGTTTATGAAAATCACAAAACAAAATGGACCAATTAACTTTATATTTTTTAAATCAATTCAATATTTTTTTAGAAATAACTCTTATGAACACGCAACATAAGTACACACAGGAGGCAAACACAAATTAAGAGAACAAACAAAACAACAATTTAATCAATTCTAAATAGTTTCAATGAAAAATGTATGGAACAAAGGTACTAATTCTTTCAATTTTAGAGAACATTATATGGTATTAACAATCAACCTTCAAAAAAATCAATCAACCAACCAATATATTCACATAATCAGAATTGAAAGGAGTAACGACCACATAAAGTGAAAATTTTATATCAAACTATACTTATTTTTCCATCCATATCTTTAATTGATGGTGTTCTCCTTCATCATTCTCTTTAGTTACAAAGAGATCTGCATTATTATTAAGGTATTATTAAGCAGAAAAACATGGAAAGAATGGTTATTAGGCAAAACAAATCAACAGTGTATATGAAAGAAACCATTTTGAAATTCATGGCTTATATGGAACTCACCTGTTACTTGATGATAGCATCTGAGGAATTGAAATTTGAGGGTTAGGGTTGATGATTTTCGGCCCAGCTGAGATGAAGAAGGTGGTTCTGGTGATGGTGGTGGTGGTGGATGAGATGGCCAGGGCAGAGAGAAGCAACCTGAGAGACGCAAGCGGCGGGAGAGAGAGAGAGAGAACGCGAGAGAGAAAGAGAAAGGGGTATGGAGATGGTGTGGTGATGGCGTACTATAGTCGGTGGCGTGCGGTGGTGACTGGGTTTCGGCCGGAGAGGGTGGCGGAGGAGAGGAAAAGGGAGACGAGAGATGAGAGCAAGAAGAGGGATTAGAATGCACAAAAGATGAAGGGGTGAGCAGTAAAATCTGTGTGCTACTGCACCAAGTTTACTTGTTGGTACATAGTTTAAGAAATAAATCTGTGTGTTTCATCTACCAAATGTCACTTCAAGCAATCCATTTGTCAAGTATGGTTCAAAACACTCTACTATAAGCAATTGGGCAAGATGAAATTAGGGTTAGGGTTAAACCTAAAGGCCGAAAACCTAAGCTGTTTTTAGTATAGTAAGTAGATATAGGGTTTTTTTTAATAGGGAAATAAATTGTATTGTTTAAAATAAATAAATTTGGAAAAATAAAAGGACGACCGAGTCAAACTCACATTCTTGGCCTCTTACCAATTTTAAAGCAACAATCACAATTACTTCTTTTTTAGTAAGGAGGCTAAAAAAACAAACAAAGGAGAGATTCACAATCACAGTTACAGTACTTCATCAAATCATTGAGAGCTGTTATATTTTTTTATACAAATAATACTTTTAAGAATATGCATATGTTTGTTGCAGATTTAAAAAAAAAAATCATAATATAAAAATATCCATAAAATAGCTAAAAATGAAAAGTTGTTACAAATATGCATATGTTTGTTCTAGATTTTTATGCATATGTTTGTTGCCTAAACGTACATTTTATTTTCCGATAATCATAAGCGTGCATATTTGACTAATTGATAAATATTAATTCTTCATAAATTTGAACTTAAATAAATTAATTTTATTATAATAGCTTAAATGAATTAATTTTTTATTTGAGCTTATTTTCATGTAAGTATTTGTTAGATTATGTTTTATAATTTATAGTATTTATGATATTATTTTTTATAGTTTATAGAAACGACTTATGTTATTATAAAAATAAAATAAAAAGAAATGACTTATGTTAAAATTTTGTGGGATTATTTTTATGTTGAAACACTTGAATAGATTATTTTTATAAGATTTGTGAGATTATTTTTTATCATAAAATTTTCATAGAGTATGTTTTTGCTTATGAAAATAGTATATTTTTAATAATTATAAAAAAATTTAATGAAAATAGTGTATGATAAGCGATCAAATTATTAATACATAAGTACATTCTCAAGTGTATACAGCTAACTAGGGGTGTTCAAATCCAATCCAATCCAAATAAAAACCGCAAATCAATCCAAAAAAATCGAACACCGCAAAAAACCGAATATTTTTGGATGTGTTTGGATGTTCTTTTAAGAAAACCGCTGGATCGGATCGAATTTCGGATTGATTTCTCAAAACCGATCTAAAACCGAACCAACCGCATACATATATTTTAATATTTATTTATATTATTATTATTAGTACGAATATATGTTGAATTAAACTATTTTTTTGTTCATTTTAACTTTTGATATTACTGTTTGTTAGTTTAATTTAATCTATTTCTTACTTTTTTTATATGTTTTAAATATAATTTATAATTGTCATTCCAAAATATTAATCTTTAATGTATTATATGTTATATTTTACATCAAACTTAATATTTATTTCGTCAAAAAATTCAAACCGTTGCTTTATGGTGTTTTTTATAATATTAATATTTAATAAAAAAATTACAATTTATAATTTGGATATCCAAAAACCGATCCAAATTAAACCGCATAAAATTGGATTTGATCGGATCAATTTTTTTTATTTGTCATCCAAAACCGAACCAAACGGTAAATAAAATTAATTTTGGATCGGATAAATTTTTACCTCAAAACCGATCCAAACCGAACCGCGAGCACCCCTACAGCTAACCATTTAGAAGACCATGTAGATTAGTGGAAGAATAGGAGTAGAGGACCAATTCCGATAATCCAACAATATTATAAGAATATATAAAAGATTTCTCTCATTTATACACCATAAACTTTGGCCTCTAAACATATCAATTCATGGAGGGACTAAATAGTTGGATGGTGGTGTCTATGGACTATGGTTCACAAGGGCACCAAGCACAACTACAATTGACCAATTATACAGGTTTTTTAAATAAATAAAAAGTCAATTTTCTTCTAATAAAATAATCAAAACTAAATCTTGATCGTTGAATTAAAAAACATTAAGAAGGTAGTGGCTAAAAAATCTATCTTAAAGGTGAATAAGTGGAGTGTCCCGGGTTCGAATACGGGCTCCTGCACATATAGTGTGATATCCCTACCAACTGAGCTAAGCTCACGAAAATTACTTTTCTACTTCTCCTTAAACGAAGTAGAGAAGTAAAAAAATTGTGTTTGACCATATTTCTCCGTAAAAGAAGTAGAAAAATAAAGTAAATAAGTAGAAAGCAAAGAGAAATAAGGTTAAACACAATTTTTTACTTCTCTACTTCGTTTAAAAAAAGTAGAAAATACGCAGGGTCAAACGGGACCTAAATCTTATAATTGTTAAGTCTCTTATGCATGGCTCAAGACATACACAAGTTGTGCACATTAGAAAAAGCCTAATTGAAATAGAGGGAAATATTAGTTTAAATTAAGCTTAAATATGACAATGGTCCCCGCAAATATGAAGAGTTGTGATTTTAGCCTTTGTAAAAATATTTTTTTCGTTTTAGTCCTTACAAATATATAGCAGTTTTTTTTTGTCCTTGATACTTTATTTTAGTCATTGCAAAATTTGTTCATTTTTAAAGTAGTCCTTGTAATATTTATTTTAGTCCTTATTTTAAAAGACTAAAATCAAATATTTTACGTATTAAAAGGTCCAATTTCAAAATTATTCAATTTTGTAAGGACTAAAACAAAGCAACAAGGACCAAAAGCAAAATATTACTCCCTCCGTTTTTTTATAAGTGTCCGTTTAGAATAGTAACACCAAATTAAGAAATTGGATTTTTGCACCTTATCTTCCTATTATACCCTCATCAATAGATTTATTGTTATACAAAAAAAATATTTTCAGATTATTGTTATCAATAGAATATAACAATAAACAAACTTTTTTGTTTCTTTTTTTTAAAAAAAAAAACTTTAGTTTTTCAAATATATAAAAAAAATATTTATTGAAAAAGATAAGTGTAATTAAAAAAGGGCACAATTGACAAATCGTACCCTTAAAACACAAAATAGACAGTTAAATAGAAACGCTAAATCCAACAAAACTGAACACTTAAAAAAAAAAACGAAGGGAGTATACATTTGCAAGGACTAAAACTAAAAAAATATTTTTGTAACACAAATAAATCTATATATATATATATATATATATATATATATATATATATATCATATTTTTGACCCAGTTTGAGTTTAGAATTATTTATACTGATAATATAGAAAATTTTAAATAATAAATCTAAATCTATAAGAATACAATTTTTGTAATACAAAAAACTAGATTATAAATCACATTTTTATACTTTACTTTTTATTTGTGAGAAACTGTATTCTTATAGATTTATTTACCCCAATGCAAAATTTGGCTTGGTTCTGTGCGCAAAATTCTCAATTGAACAGGAAAAATAAACTGTGATACAGTAATAATGCCATCAAACCTTAAATATTTTACATGACAGATATGAAGGTGAAACAAATTTCACCATGAACATGTCAATTACACAGATTACAATCAAACATCATTGAAGAATTGTTTGTCACAATTCTCCAGGGTAAAGTATTGAAGAATCAACCATGGGAAAGATAGACGCCAACAGCTGAGATCAAGAATAAATTACAAAGATAGACGCCAACACCGATGGTCTGCCCATGATTCGTTCCATATACGGTCATTCATATTGTACAATCAATATATGTTCAACACTTTCAGCACACCCCAAGACTGTAGACGAATCCGTCAGTTTACCCCGGTGTCCATCTTGACATCCAATTTAAATGTGATCTGTCACACTAAAAATCACTGTACACTGCATCATTATCAGCATTTAGGAGGCTAATGTAGCTTCTCCAAGCCGCAGAGCTCTATTAACATGGAACGAGGAGGAAATAAAAAGACCAGGCTTCAGCAAATTTAACATGGTCTATGTTGAAGTTTTTTGGCAAGTAAGAATCTTCTTTGTACCGGAAGAAAATAAGGCAGCATGCCACCACCTATTAACTCTTCCCTCCCTCAAAAACATAAGCCATTCCACAGTGAACCAACCACTCCCACTAGTGACCTCTAAATGTAACGCTAATTGGCAAGCACTCACGCACAAGCTTTGGCCATAATGGAACAACCAAGTTATCACCAGTAATAAATTATCTCACAATATTCCATTCAAAACCCTCTGATAATAATCATACTGCCGTGTCCTCCAAGCATCAAGGCTACTGCTAATAAGAGAAAGCACCAAGGAGACACATTGCTGCCAAAAAAATTACAAAACCATCACAATCACATCCAAAACATTTTGTTGTTAAGAAGACACAACAGTAATATTGAAACCTCTTCTGTTAAACTAAGATGGAATCGCTTTCGCAAGTTTTGTATTGTCCGTACACCACCTTTAAAGCACGGGAAACCTGAATCCTGATGCCGACATAGCCATAAAAGGAAAAGGTTCAGAGATAATCTAATATATATGTGCAGGCAACAATCAATACTTTCAAAAGATAAAATAAGTGAAACACGAGGTAACTTCGTGAGCTTGAGGGAGTGATTGAAGTAATGTACATTGGGTAGTTATTATCATACGATATCATATAAATATAATAACAGGGTGAAATTAATGTTTGTATTCAATGGGTACGTGTGTACACTGTATAAGTGAACTCCATTATTTAAGACATGGATTCACTCATACATATATATATATGCTCTCTCTTTTCTTTTTTTTTTTTTGGACAATATGCTGTCTTCTTTGGCACTTTTCTCAAAAAAATATTATGTTAGCTAATAGCTCTTTGCACAAGATGTGAGCATCCAATAGTCGAAAAATATCATACAGCACAATGCACGAAGAACAGCATGATCAATGTAAAAATAATGGAATATTTCCAGTCAGTAGACAGTTTGCAGAGTTGCTTGAAAGAAGTATAATATCGGCAACATCATACTGCTCTGAGAATCTGCAAGTACAGTTCATGACAAGACAAAGAACACAGACAGACTGCATTTTAGATAACCATGACCATAAAACACAGGAAGCTAACATTCATATTACCTGCAACATCTCAACAAGAAGAATAATACGCTCAGCATGCTTGCGGCAAGTGAGGAAGCCTTGAATGCATAAAACCTGGATTACATGACAAATCAACAAGACAAATTTAGAGCAAGATAATAGCATTGTCATCTGCAATCTCTTAAGGAAAGTTCAGAAAGTTTTTATCAGCACCTTAAAATAATCAAAGAACTCGCTTGGCAGACCCTCGGCATCAGAATCCATAACCTAGCATAATCACATTATTGTGATCATTATATGGACACTTGAAACAGGATGTATAATAAATAGTAAGAAAATTTGTTTACCTCAAGAAGTTCGCGTGTTAATTTAAAAGGTGCACTTTCAAAATTAACCCCACCAGGTGAATTGGAAAGCATGAAGCCAAAGTCAATATGTATGATATGACCTTCTTCGTCCAAAAGGAGGTTCCCATTATGCCTATCCTTCACCTTGATAGCAAGAAAGGAAAAAGAGTTGGAGGAATGCAAAGCATTCAACAATAATAAACAGCACAACATTATCATTTAAAATGCAACTTAAGTAAAGCACCAGTTAATAAAGTTCCTCACCTGCAGAAAGTAGCACACCAAGGAATATCCTGCCATACTCTCAACAAAGTTCCTCTGAAACAAAGTGGAAGCATATTAGCTGCCCAGTTAACAAGGCGTGAAATTAGAGCATCCAAATGGGAAAGGGGGAGGGACATAATTAGAAAAACAATTAATATACTAGCAGAATGAATGCCCAATCAAGAAAAACAAGAGCAATTCTATCTGTCTACAAATTGATCAGTTGTATCTGCATCTCTAAATTACCTGGGCAAGTTTAAAACTTGGAGAATTTTCTTCATATTTAGCATTGAAGAATTCACGTAAACTTGAGATGTTGGGATATCTACTTTTGATTGAATGTAGAGAAGCCTAGAAAGCATTAATGTTTTTATTAACATAGGCAAAATCCTTGACATTTCAATATATTTGAAATATGTGGTCACAAAATTACCGTATCTGGAATTGTTTCAATGAGAGCTGTATAAGAAGAAGTACACAGAACTTCATAAGGGCGCAGCCAAAGGGGTAGACCAGCTTCTTGGAAAATATCTAGCATAATAAAAAAAGATTCAAAACCCAATTATTTTAAGCAACGTGTATTGAAGCACAGAGACTTCTACATCCTGATTTATATGTGCATGGGAACATAATAAAACGAGATCCAAACCGAATCAATTAACATCATCAACTCCTAGATGCATTCAATCAAACTTGTTTACTAGACAATTGTATTCGTATTTGGTACATATTTCCACTTTAATCTTCCACTATTGCAATGAAAACCGCAACAAAGTAGATTTACAAATCCACGTTGAAACTTAAACTGAGATAATACACATGTATTCTTATAGAGTGTTGACATAATAAAAATGATTCAATCTTTCCTTTATCATTGTGGAGTACCCATTGAACAAATTCACAGAATAAGAAACAACTAGTGCCGCCCACAAGTAGATAGATCCAGTACCATTGGCTATTGGGAAAACTCTTTTATCTTGCCCGCATCTGGTCGGACATTGCTCATGTAGTTAGTGTGGTAAGTCAATTTAATTTATGCATGATTGACGGGAGTGGCATTTACAAACAGTGAATAGAATACTTCAGTATTGAAGGCAAGTCCAGGAAGAGGACTGTTGCTATTCAAGAAGAAAAGAAAATTGTCCATGGAAGTATATTCAGAGCAAACTATGCATGATCCACCTCAGGGTATTACATGTTTTGGAAGGAATAAAATCAAATGCCAGAGAAATCAACCTTGGAAGCTTTATAATTGGGAGAAACATTTTTGCAACATACAGAACACAAATGGAAGTAACATGGTTCCTTTCTGCTCATGGAGAAAGAAAACAAAAGATTTGAAAGACCACCTACCATAGAAATGAGAAATAAGTTGAACAGCAAGATGCTCTTGCCTGCAATCATCTCCACTCTTTACAATAATCTGTGACAGAGGGAAAATTGCACGAACATGCTCAAAAGAATTGTCATGTAAAGCACATATTTTGAAACAGAAACAACAAATAGCTAATATAGAATAAAAGCCAACCCTTCTTAATAGTCATTAATAATCATAAAAAAAGACATGAAGTGGAGTGGTAGCTTTTTACACAAGATATTGTTGTTTGATAAATACTACTTAAATCCAATATGTAAATTCTTCGTTGACATGTGCAATTTGAATATACCTACATAAAATTGCATTGCATACAAAGAGTAAAAGAGCTAATTCATTAATAGCTGTTTACAGACTACATTCATTAATATCCCATACCTAAGAGTCTTTAATTATCAAGCTTGTGATGCAATTTACATAAGAAAATGAGAAAAAATAAAGTCAGGTTGTTGTTTCGTTCATGTTGATATTTTCAAGTTTTACTGTTGAAAAAAAAAACCATTTTAAAATCCTTTGACTGCAAGATTCTTCATCCCATGATCCAATGCACTGACTGATCCTCAAGTAAGAATGAGTATGAATTTTAAAATTCTCAAACTCAACCACAAAAGCACGTTTGTAAAGTCAATCTTGACTCTGAATCAAATTTTCAACTAGAAATTTAGAGAGGAAACAAACAGATTCATATTGCAACACGTAGCAGGATTTTCTATTAGATAGTAAAATGTCAATAGATCAAGATATCCTTAGAAACATTTTTTTTCTTCCTGTTATGCATAAATAATACTCCCTCCGTTCCTTTTTATTTGTCATTTTAGAAAGAAAAAAATTGTTTCAAATTATTTGTCGTTTTGATAATTTAAGGTTATATTTTGTTTATTATACCCTCCTTCCTATTTTTTTTTATTGACTAAATTTTATATAATTTTTGTATTGTATCTATTTTTTTTTTACTAAACTTCTTCATATAATCTTTTTATTGTTTTTGTTTTGTTACTATTTTTTTTGTTTTGTTCCTATTTTTTGTACATAATATATTCCAAAAAATAAAATAAAATTAGGGTATAATAGGAAGATAAGGTGCAAAAATACACTTTCTTAATTTGTAGTAAATTTTCTAAAACGACAAATAAAAAGGAACGGAGGGAGTACCATTTTATGTGTATATATCAAGTTCGTATCTTACTGGATTTCCAAAAACAAGTAACTAACTAACAAACTACATGTAAAGCCAATTATTGTGCTTAAAATACAAGCTTACCGATCGCAAGTCCCAACCGGGTAACTTTCCATATATGGAAGCCTTGCATACCCTATCTTTCTTTGCTTCCCAAAGTTCACCAGACAATGCATCACTGGCTTTAGGAGTAATTCCATTAGCCTGTTAGAAGGAATCATGTCATACAACAACTCTGCAATCATAAAGCTAAGTAAACCAAACTTAAATAGTTATGTCTTACTCTCGGCTGTGCATCTGATGAGTCTTGGCCAGCACCTTTCAAAGGGAGTCCAAGAGGCGCTTCTCCTTTTGCTGCTGCAGCCTACCAAAGGTTCAAGACAATAAAAATAAAATGTTATTCAATAAATAGACAATTTTACGCGTAATTGAAACAACAACAACAACAACAACAACAACAACAACAACAGCAACAGCAACAACAACAGCAGCAGCAGCAACAATCAAGCTTTATCCCACTAAGTAGAGTCGACTACTTTGATCAAACGCCATAATGTTCTATCATATATCATATCTCTATCAAACTCGTGAATTTCTAAGAGTCTTTCTTAATAGTTCCTCTTATAATTTCTAGATCCATCCTTGCCTCTAGCAATTTGACTACCCTCCATCCGATCTACTTTCCTTAATCCTTACTACATAATCTACATGTCCTCCATCCACATGCCCAAAACCACCTAAGCCAACTTTCCGCCATCTTTTCTATGATAAGTGCTACCTCAACCCTCTCTCTCTAATGGTATCATTCATAATCATATCGTGTCTAGTCTTACCACACATCCAACGCACAACAGAGGTAGGATTTTGGAAGAGATAGATATATGAAAAATAATTTGTTGAGAACATGGAGATGACCTTTTTTACCAATTCTAGCAACAAATTAAGACTCAAAAACAGTCGGTTGAAGCTTTACCTTGAAGTGATGTGAATAGCACATCAATTTATTTTGTAAAAAAAAAAACATTCAAAGGCTCACCTTCACTTCTTCCATTGCCACTGTACTTGGAACACGGCGATGTTCCTTTTTCCGAGGTGGTGCTTGATCCTCGATATCTTCCAATCTAACCCCAGGATCAGCTGTCAATACTACTCGTACCCATTCCAAATCACTGTCATGTTCTGCTCCTTCCTGACCGTTGTATCGTGTTTCAACTGAAAGATTCAGGCTAACAAGTTTGATTTTTGGCTCAGATACATGAGTCATTGCCTGGTCAATTGCCTGAGCAGTCGATCTGGACATCCTATCATTGCTATTACGGTAAACCTCTTGTGCTGACCATAATGGATATGCCCAAGGGGGTGGTTTTTGCAAGAAAGCATCTCCATTTGCCAAAGGAATTCCACCTTGAGAAAGCTTCTGAGAACTGGATGCCTCCTTGAAATTACTATAACAAAAAATATGCAGAGGAAAATATAAAAAATGTATTTTACACATCACAAACTACTATTCTTCACAATACCAAGGAATATCATGCAACTAATACCTTGGCATTTCACATCTCAAAACTTCTATGCAGATCATATAAGGTGCTTTCTCCCTAGAATTCAACAGAACAGCTTCATCTACTGGCATATGAAGCACGCGATACATGCCCTTTCCCAGTGGAAAACAGACTCCTAGAAATATGACAACCAAGATTCATATAGAAGCAAGAGACTTATCTACTAATTATAATCAATTGAGAGGTGGTAACTTCATTGACAGATATAAAAAGGATATATCTTTACAATAAAGAACTAAATAAAAACACTGCCATGTGCCAACAATTGCAATCACATAATAGAAAAACTTCTCTGCATATCCTTATAGAAATGGACTGCCGGTAAGAACCAAAAAAGTAGTTTCAAACATAATTCGAGAGAAGTGAAAGACTACATCAATGATAGATATCTGGGAGGTTTCATCAGTTTTTCTGCATAACAGGTTCTGCTGCTTGAAAAACAAGCAATTTTTTGGTATACCTCCGGAGGAATACGAATATACACATGTATCGTAATTGGGAAATTTCATCATTTTTTCAGGAGGAAAACTGCTGCTTAACAACTGGTTGATTTATTGTGTTATACATTGAAAGGAACAGGAAACTATACGTAGAAAGCCTCTGATTCTAAACAAAGAAATGTGGCATACTGCTACTTAAATATTCCAGACCACACTTAAAAAATAAAAATAAATAAAAAACCTGCTCATTTGGACATATACCAAAAAATAGAGAAAAACATTGCCAAAATTGAACATCAATCAAATAATATGAATAGAAGTCAAGACATACCACCGGTGTTCTGAACCTCTTTTACATGTATATTGATCTCTCTAAGCGACTAGAAATATAAGAATAAAAAAGGTGTCAGAAACACAAATATGAATACAATAGATTTTTGTTGATAAATCAAATAGACGAAGAAAGCATCAAAAAGAAAAATTCAAGAAAATAACCTCTTGAAGAGCACTTTTGCGATCTTCAATTGGAAATACATCCACTAACCCATATGATGTGTCGCATAATGACTGCACAAACTCCAATGAGTCATGGTAAGCCCCTTTCCGGAACTGAGTTGGATTGATTGGTAATGGGGGCTTGGTGCTCGATTTTTCACTTTGCTGCTTTGGGGAACCAGGATGCTTCTGCAAAAAGTAATTAGATTCCACCAAATGAGGCAGAGTAACATGATACATTGGAAATTGCACTTAATTTAATATTAAAAATTAGAAAGAAAGCCAGATATGGACTGCCATGTTATGAAGTTAACCATGGAAAAAAGTTGGTTTTAGATGTTAACTATGAATAGAAAGGGACAAGCATTATGGCTATGTTGAAACCAACTGATTTCCCCAATAATATTAATACCATGTTACAATGAAACCAAATTAAGTAATAACACAAGACCACCTTCACAGAATGTCTAGGAATTCAAAAGCATTCTAATGTTCATTGTGGAATTCAACGAAAGGCTATGACTTAAACTCTTTGATTTTGGGCCCAACTTAATCCTACAAAACTGATGTGTAAGATGAGGACTGTCCAAGCCTTATAAGCACTATATAAGGCGTATTTCTAGTTGATGTGAGGCTCTCAACACACTCCTCCACACCAAGGACTGGACTTCAAGAATGTGAACAACGGGGATCTCAACACACCATCACGCAGAGGATCAGACATCTGAAGCATGGTCACATACAGGTGAAATAATATAAATCTTGGCCCAATAACAGATCTAGGATAGTAGGATATGCTTTAATACTATCTTAGTTTTAGATCTAACCCAAATCCACAAAATGGGCATGTAAGGTGAGGACTGCCCAAACCATATAAGCACTACTTAGGCCATATCTGCAGTCGACTTAGGACTCAGCATAAACAATGAAGGGCCAAAATATAAAAAGCTTTACATGTCTTGGCAAAAAATTGAAATATTTTACGGGGACCCAAAATCTAAATTACAAGAGTAAATTAAAAAATGAAGAAGCAATTTGGATTTTTTATGAGGGAGGGGGATGAGTGTGTGCATGTAGCCAATCCAGTAGCTTTTACAAGAACAAAAGCAATGTCAACGGATACTGTAAAAATACTTTAAATCCGAAAAGACACGAATGGGCATTAGGCAACTTTTAAAAATTAAGAAAGTTATATTGGTCCCATTCATACTTTGCAGTTTACAACACAAATTCTACCATAAAAGTAAACCGCATCATTAACATATATTCAGCATACCTCTTTCTGTCGCTTTGACCCCAATAGCTCTGAATCTTCAATTGAACGGTCACGGTCTTTGAACAATTTACGGAAAAAATTCTCTGTACCTGGACTACTTTGAAATAAACCACCATTATTGATCTCATTGGCTGGACTACTTTGGTCGTCTTCAGGGTGCACGCGGAATAGTCTTTTAAACAAGGAAACCTCAGAAGGCTCTTCTTCCTCACCATTGGCAGTACCCTCTTCAATTTTATCTTTTGTGTCTTTCTTGTCCTCAAATTTATCCTTGAAGAATTTCCGGAAAAACCCATCTTTTTCATCCTCTTCATCGGGTTTTGGACAATTCTCTTCAGAATTAGCAACATTTTTATTTTCATTTCTATCACGCCCATCCTTCCTATCTTCAAATTTCTCTCGGAAAAACTTTCGGAAAAGTCCGTTCTTCTCTTCATCTTCCACTGTTTTTGTATTTGTTCTGTCCTCAAGATCATTCTTACTATCCCGAAACAACTTCTTAAAAAACCCTTCTGAACTTGAGGTCACATCGTCGTCTTCGCTTCTACTGTCCCTTAAGATCCTTTGAAAGAAACCGTCCTTTTCAGAGTCTTCATCATCACCTCTAGTACTGTCCTTACTGTCTCTTAAGAACCTCTTGAAGAAGTTTTCTTTCTCGGAATCTAACGCATCTTTCTCGGACGATTTCCGAAAATGAAATGCATCACGAATTTTTTGGCCAAGCTCATCATCACCTTTGCTATCTCTTAAAAGCCTCTTAAAAAACCCATCCTTTTCAATATCGCCGTCTTCTTTGTCCGCTGACTTTCTAAAAAGCAAAGCATCTCTAACCTTTGGACTTGGCATAAACTTCTTAAATATCCTGTTCTCATCGGGAGACAGGGGATTGCCATCGTCTTGCAAATTATTTCCCGGCGAAGAAGAAAATGACAAAGACTTAGGCGGTGAGGTTGTTAATGACAACAAACGATTTTTAGACGAAAGTAACCTATTCAAAACTTGGCTCTTGCCTCCAGGACTCGGAGGTTCAGTATGAGGCCGTATCAAAGGCGGCCACTCACCCATCAAGGTGGCTGCCATCTGACACTTCTCCTGAATCCTACTAATCCCATCATTATCATCAGAGTCCTCCAGCTCTGCCATTAAGAACCAATGCACCTTCAAAGAAATCTTAAGCGACTTCGAGCACATATCAATCACAAACTTATCCAACGACGGACTAGGCTTATGTATTGTCATGTAACATATTTGAAACAAATAACTCTCAAGCCCTTGCAAGGGAAGAGTATACATTCTATTACAAAGATAATCACGCACCCCAGCATGATCGTGCTTGTACAAGTAACTCACAGCAATCCATTCACAAAAAAACGACGAATCAAAAAACCTAATAAGCCAACCATTTTCACTAGAGTCACTAGTCAGGTTTGACTTTGACTCAATTTCACGGGGTTCATCTGCATAACCACGAGCGAACCCTAAAAGTCTCACCATTCTCAACCTACTATCATTAATACAATACCCTAATTTCAGTTGGATCAAATTCAAAAGAACTAAACCATGCTAATCCTATAAACCTCATAAAACCCTCACCGAAACCATAAATCTCACACAAATCAATATTACCGTTATCTTCAATTGTCTGATTCAGACGATTTCGAGCTACAGAAAAACTAGAACACCGAGATGTAAGCAGAAACCCTTGCAGCGGTGAATACAATAACAGAGCAACAATTGACTCTGTTAATTCCCGTGGGAGTGGAAAGTGAAGCAACAGATGAAATGATTAAGGAATTTCTACCGGAATTGGAATTCAATTTTGAATTGGAGGAAATGAAGGTACCAAAATTGAGCGCACGCGATGAAGATGTGAACGAGATTCTTCAAAGCGTAGGAGAGAGTTGAATCGAATCGGTGATTTCTGCGGTGGATCTTTGAAGTTTGTTAAAACGACGGCGTGTTTGGGGAGGTGATTGCGGCGGTAACGGTGGTTGTTGTTGCTTTTTTCAGAGTGAGGAAGACGACAGAGGTGAGGTTCGAGTTCAATAATTTTTTTAATTTTTTTTTTTTGAATATATTGGACCGAACAAAATAAAATGAATGCTTCTAACATGCGCGTAACTGTAAGTTGCGCATACCGAGGCTCGTGGGAGTTGGAAATTCGAATACGAAGGAACGGAATGGGTTACTCTACGGTCAATAAATCAAGAATTACTATTAGGACATTCATTGCTGTTAGATCGAAATTCAACGATTTAAATTTAAGTTTGATATTTTTAATTTATAAAATAAAAATATTAATTCGTTTGCCAGAAATACTTCTATGGTCACCATTTGGTCACACACACATAACAAAACATACATACTCCCTCCGATCTCATATATAAGAAGAAGAAAAAAAAACACACCCTTTAAGAAAGTGGAGTAAATGATTAGGAAAAACATGTCATTTTCACTTTTACCCTTACTTTTTGTTTAAATTAAATTATTATTTATTATGGGGAAAAGTAAAACAAAGGGTAAAATTGGAATATTCAAAATAAATGTAATGATTGTAGTAACTTTTTCTTATATTTAAGACTTTGTAATTTTTTTGTTTGTTTCTTATATATGAGACCGGAGGGAGTATTATTTAATTATTTAGGACCAAATATTTGTAGTTCATGCAACTATTTCTCTCAGTTTGTTTAATGGATTATGTGATTAAGATCAGAGGTCATCCATATCTCAAATGCGTGTTTCTACGGTGAATTTAATTTTGAATAAGAATGCTAGTACTACCTTGCTCATTAAAGTTGTTTTATAAGCAAATCCTAACTCATTTTCTAAAGAGTCGCTCTAAAATACCAAACGTTAGTTGATTTAATGGTGATTAACATTGAACCTGGTAGGGAGGACAAGGATTCGATCCCGCCAACTACAATCGGAAATGCTTGAATCACTTGATGTCAGAACTGATCTCTGAATCAGATTAGGTAGTCCAGTAGCCTGGATACTGGTGGTGAAAACCAAACAAAAAAGTCACGCTAAATAGTGTCTCGGTTTATTTGTTAAACGTACTAAAAAATTTAAAGATAAAATTAATATTAGAAAGATAACTTTATAAATTTTTAAGATATATTGAATGCACGAATTTTAAGATAAAATTTTCTTATTAATATGTTTAACTGGTTTCCGTATGTGTTATTTAGAATTTTCATATCCTAAATACCAACACTTTTGGTCAACAAAATTGATGTATCTTTAGTAAAGAAAATGGATGTATCTTAAATTTGGATCAGATATATCGACTTTTGTTGACGGAACCTTTTTCATATATTTAGGACTTATAATTTGCATTGATTTACAGGATCGATCCAATGGTGGCTGTCCAAACAATAACTTTAGGTCATGAATTTTTTTGTCAAAAAAAAATCCCAAAATTTAATTTAGTTGTAAATTCAATTTGACCGGTCACAATCAGAGATCTTATATTCTCTCTAACCAATATTTTAATACTTGAACTCCGCAAAACTTTTGTTTTTATTTTTAATTTATCTACTTTTTACATCAAGTTAATTTTGTGTTTAGAAATTTTCAAATATTTAAACTTTTTGTCTAGTAAAAAAAAATTAGAACTAATTTTTTCATTTTTTATCCACTTTAGTTAAATATTTGAGAAATTGGATATTTAAAAGAACAAATTAGTCCTATAAAAATTTCAAATTAAACCAAAAACTAGTTAGAATCTCCCATCTTTCATAAAAAAACAAAATGCAGTCTCAATGTTGCTAAGTAAGCCTCAACAAGCCTAAATAGTTGTCACATTATCAATTTTAGGAAACCTTAAACTCCAAATCTAAGTCCGTAAGTCTAAAATTGACAAAGGGTGTCAGAAAATGTAGATTTCATTCATACTACAAACAAAATAGACAATAACACAAAATCATATATATGCATTCCAAGTATGTTCATAAATAATGTTTGGTATCAAGTATCACAATCAAAATTCAAACTCTAAAATAGAGAATTTTTGGATCCACTCCTTCCTGCAATATACCCTCAGGAGGGAACTTAGGGAGACTAATAGCAATATATTTGGCCACATCAAAATAAGACTGGTTCCTTCTCACAACCACATTTTCTTGTTTAACTCCAACATCAATGTTTACTTCCTCTAAATTCTTTCCCAACAAATTATTAGGAATCTTGCAATTATCTTCATTGTGCAATGCCTCAAATTTTTCAGTCTTCATTCTCCAACTTCCATTCCTCAAATTGAAGTTGTATAGAGGAAAGAACCTTTGGCCATATACAGCTACAAACTCTATTGCACTTAGAATGTACTCAAAATCCTCTTCGCTCATGTAATAAGGAAAACTAACTCGTGTCCATCCAGGTTTTACTCCAATATACCCCTGTACCAAAAAAATTAAATATATTTTTAGTCTTTATAAAATTCACGATTTTAAAAATTACTCCGTACAAATTTTTTATTAAATAGAAAATCATCTACTTTTCAAGTCCGATTTTTACGGGGATTAAAACATAATTATGATATATAGAGAGAAAGGAAATTAGAAGATCTATTACCTCTTGAACTGATGATCTAATAGCAAGTGATTGAGATTTATTGATGTTGAGTAAGTCATGTCCATAAGGTCCAGCACAAGCACATCCACCTCTAGCTTGAATGCCAAAAAGGTCATTAAGCAAAGCTGCAACAAAAGGTCCATGAAGTGGTTTACCTCTTTGGCTCCCCATTTCTTGCCACAAATTAAGTTCTTCATTTTCTTGGCTACTATCACTTCTCCATTCAGTTGATGAACAAGAATTGGTGGTAGAATATATGAGAAATGACAATATAGCTTGTCGCTTGGCATTCAAGTTTCCCAAAATCTTAATGTTGGGGTTGGTGACAAGTCTCTTAAGTGCTTTGTTAATGTATAATTGTTCTCTTTTTTCAATCTCTTTGTAGCCAATGTATTCTTTCACCCAAAATGCTAATGCTGCTCTCACTGTTTGGATTATTGGAGGTGTGCCCCCATTTTCCCTCTCTTCTATGTTCTCCATGTATAATGTGTCCTACATTGATCACACATATGATATGATTAATAAAGTTTCATTTAATATAAGGTGAAGATAAAATTGGTGTTAAATTAAAATGCTTTACAAAATGGATTACCATCTACATATATAAAAACTACTCCCTAGTGGTTGGCATAAAATTTCATAATCCTAGTCAACAGTGCTGCGGAGAAACTTGCTCTAATTATAAGGCGACTCAAGTTATTGCTTTAGGCCGACTAACACAAAAATGTTACAAAATGAGATTTACCTTTTCGTTGAAGGCATTGACATAAGTGACAGTTCCGCCTCCACAAGTAGATGGAGGCGAAGATCCCAACCGATACAAGGCCTTGTTCATCAAAAGCACTCCCGGAGAGTCAGGACCACCAAGAAACTTATGTGGACTAAGGAACACGGCATCATATCCATCGATCTCCCCTGATCTCATATCAATCTCCACATACGGACCACTAAACAAAAACCATTACTATGTCATCAAATATTCTAATAAACAAAATGTTCCATTTAACGAATCTAATTAACTATGTACCTTGCTGCAAAATCAAAACATGCATAGCCTTTGTATCGGTGAAAAAGCTTGGCAATATCACGCGTATCTGAGTAGATACCCGTGACATTACTACAAGCTGAGAAAGATCCCAACAAGGGTCGGTTCGTATTTTTATAGGCTTCAAGCTGTAGCTTTAGAGCTTCCATGTCGAGCAACCCTTTATCATCTAGACCAATCTCTACAACCTCAGCCAAACTCTGCCTCCAAGAAAGGAGATTTGAATGATGCTCATGTGGTCCTACAAAAACCACCCATTTTTCTTCTTTGCTAAGACACCTCAACATTCTTTCCCTTAAAATAGAAGGCACTGCAATTCCCATTACTTCTTGAAGCCTCTTGATGGCTGCAGTTGTGCCTGAGCCACAGAAGATGATTGCATCGCCTTCGCCACCACCTAAGCATTTCTTAATGTACTCATTCGCTTCGTGTAGCATTTTTGTTGTCCTACTTCCCACATAACTATCGCAAGTATGAGTATTACCTGTCCAAAATAACCCTCGTTTTAGCATATAAACAATATTTTAAAATAAATGTCGTTTGTTTAATGTGACATTAATTATTATTTTTTCCAATTTTACCCCTAAATTAATATTGTCCGCACTTTTTTCAAGTCATTTTATTTCGCTATACATTAATAACAACGACTAAATATTATTAAGGCGTGATGTGAATGAATTGACATACCATAGAAAGGAAGAAGATAATTGATGATAAAATTTTCATTATAACGAAGACTTCGACCAGAAGCAGTATGATCAGCATAGACAAGTTTTCGTCTTCCAAATAGAGAATCAAACTCCGCATCATTACCTACGATTTGAGACCGCAACCAACACAGTTTTTCCTCCACAGACTCATTACAAGGCAAATCCATTTCCACAAGCTTCTTAAAGGATTCAGGATGGTAGCAAAAATCATGAGATGTTTCTGAAATGCTGTTTATTTTGGATAAAGGTACAGAAACCTCATTTCTAGCCTTAATGTTCTGACTTTGAGCTAACAAGGGTATGATATCTGCTAACAAATGTTGATGTTGCTCTACTTCCATAATAAAAAATTGAATATAGTGATGTATGATATTGTTAATGTAATGAAACATATAGGAAAAAAAAAAGGATGAAGAAGGCTTTAATATAAGAGAATGTAGAATATTTAGTTATTTATGTTTTATAGTTTGATAAGAGTTAATGGTTAGTGATTTTCAGTGGGATGTTTATCATGGGCTGGAAAAATACTGTTGGTACTATTTTATTGTGGATGTATCTAATTCAGGTAGCTCTCCCTTAGATTACAGTTGCAATTTAAACATTGTATTTGAAATTTAATTTTGAGGTTTCTTTGTATACCGGGACAAAATAGTAGTATTACTTTAATCTTCTTTTGCTCTTTTTGTTGACCATTGAGTACACGGTAATGTATGCATTATCATATAATATTATTTATATTCCTTTGATGAAAATGAAAAAATATGATGTGCCAACGATTCTGCATATATAATATGATGTCTCTATCAACTGACCTAAGTTTATAGATATATGAATAAATTAATTTTTTTTGAAACAGAATAATTTTTCTTTTTTAAATAACTAATAAGCCAAATATATTAAAGTAAGTAAACACTCTTTTAATTGACCCAAAATGTGCACATGACCAAAGAAATAAAAGTTGTCAATTACACAAACAGATATTCAAAAAAGGGCAAGAGAAAGCATGCAGCAACATAAAACCAGCACAAGAGCAGCAACTTTGGCCTTATCTCACTCCCTTGAAACATGGTTGATTGTGTTTCATTAAAGAAACAAAGTAAAAAAAAAATGTTAGTCGGTTCAATGGTGATTAATGCTAGCCTTAGTATAGGAAGAAAGAACCATGGTTCAATCCTCCTAATACGATCAGGAGGAGCTGAAACCACTTGATGTCAGAATTGACCTCCGAACTAAATTAAGCAATTCAATGGATCATATATCGGTGGTGAAAAAAAATAAAAAAATAAAAATGTATTGTGTCAAACAAACTTTAAATTAGTCATTTGAGCAGCATAACTAGTATTTACTAAGAGCAAAAGTGTATATGTGTTACTCATAAACTTGTCAAAGTAATTTATAAAAAAAATAGCTTAATGAACATATATTTTTTTTTAGTAAAAACTTATTTGTTTCCATAAATATTTTTAACCGTAACTCAAAAGTAAAACAAATCAAATAGCCCAAATATGATTTTAACCATAACTCAATAGTTCAATATGATGAATAAGCTTTAGCTGATCCCAAATTTATTCAACTGAGTTGAAAATCACTAATGTCAAAGTTCAAATATCTCGGAGACTTGTATAATAATTAATGTGCTTGAAGAAATAATACAACAGTTAATAATCTAAGTCTCTTACTCTCTTTCAAATTTTATTCTAAAAAATAAAGTCTCTTTAAAATTTGTTAAGAAAAAAAAGTCTAATTAAAAAAAGGTATTTTAATTTTGCCCAAAATATGATCTACACGGTCTTGTATGCAGATATGTTGACTAATCGTTATAAAACATAATTAATAAAAATATAATATTTGCCCAAAATACCTGTAATAAAATATAATTTCACTGTTATAAAAAAACACATGGCTTTTACCGTTGATATTTTTCTTGACCAAATTTCAAAAATATGGCTAGCTAGATGTATTTAAAAGAATAAATAGATAGTATTTGAGATTTTAACTCAATTAATAAAAATATTATATTTTATATGTAAGTTGGAGTTTCAATCTCAAACACTATTAGATTATTTGATAAAATAAAATAACGATAGATATTTTAATTATTTTACATCAAGCTTAAAATGTAGGGATACAACAGGACCGACTCAATACTAAATGAGAGAATATTTCAAAGTACTAGTGAAGTTAAAAATAGTTGTTTGATTTTTGAAGAATTGCAAAGTTGTTGTCCCATTTCTTTGTGGCCTTTTATGTGGTAAGTTTTTTTCCTACCGTAAACTAATAAACTTATAACTTAGAAATTTAAAAATAAGAGACTTTTTTTTCTTTAGTATTTTTTTTTTTTTTTAGAAATTAAAAACACTTGTTTAGATTGTCTTATTTTTAAGGGGTGTCTAACAAGTAACAATTGTCATGAATAATAAAGTTGTACATAAACTACGCGCTTAACACCCACAAGTTTAATTTGATAATACAACAATTGGACCCACAGAACTTGAGATAAACATTGGTTAAGTATTGAAAATGAGTGTAATGCATGTGGGAGAGGTCTTGTTTGTAGGTTAGTTCAAAATTGATTGACGCTCAATTGGGTAGAGAGATGACCACGGTTCGATTTCCGCAATTGCGATTGAGAGAAGGCTGAAATTTTTTTTTTGCCAGAATTGACTCTCGACCCAGATTAAACTGATGGTGAAAATTAAAAAAAATTGCTTTGCAGAATGGATACAAATAGGGCTGAAAATGAGTCGAGTCGAGTTGAACTCGCTTAAGCTCAGATCGACTCATTTATTTAACGAACTTAATTTTCAACTCAAGTTCGACTCATTTGGTTCATGAACCAAGTTCAATGAGTTAATTATCGAATTGAGTCTCAAACTATTTTCGAGTTGGTTCGGTTCATTGTCAACCGTATTTGGTAGTATTATCACACTTAGGAAAATGTGAAACAATAACAAACCCACCATAAGCATTTTGTTGTGTTTCCAATACATGTAGTACACCACCTATTTATAACAAAGTTTTCTCTCAATGCTAGATAAGTTAACCGATGTGAGACTTAGGCTCTGTTTGGATTGACGAAACAGAATGGAACGGAGGGGAATTGAATAAAATGGAATGGAGCGGAACGGAATGGAAAGGAACAGAGATTCCATTCTATTGTTTGGGTATTTTTAAGATGACATGAATAATATTTTAATTATGAAGTTCATTCCATAGCATACACCCCAAATTGGATGGAATGAAAATTGGAGGTTTGGATGGTATGGGATGAAATGGATTCCATCATATTCCATTACATTCCATCCATTTTTAACATATCCAAACAATGGAACCTAATTATTTACCACTCCACTCAATTCCATTCCATCATGTACCACCAATCCAAACATAGTCTCAGTGTTAGTGCATAAATTGTGAAGTATCAAATAAACAAGTATCACTTATGTTTCCAAAGAGAAATAATACTAGTGTCTTTTATTATGTAAAATTTATTTTAGAAGATATATATATATATATATATATATATATATATATATATATATATTATTCTTCAAGTGTTATTTAAAAATATATTCTGAAGTGTTATATATATAATCGAGCCAGCTCGTGAACCAAACGAGCCGAACTATATATAGTTCAAGTTCAGCTCATTTAATTAACGAACTTAATATTTAGGCCAAGTTCGACTCATTTGGTTCATGAACCAAGTTCAAGAATCAATTGTCGAATTGAATCTCAAATTTTGTTTGAATTGGTTCAGTTCATTTCCACTCCTAGATACAAAGATGATGCATAAAATAATTTTGTATATATTGCTATGTAAAACTTGTAGACATGTTTTATAAATTAAGGTAACAAATAAGATTACGTATAAATTTATCGTGGAGAGAGTAGGATTGTACTAGAAATTTTGAAAAATAAAATGAAATAAAAGTTTGAAATTTCACCATATATGTGTCATCGAATAAGACTTGTCTTATAAAAGAAAAACATGGTATTATCATATTGATTTTTTTTTAAAACTACTATCTGGCATGCTGAATATTTTGATTTAAATTTCACCATAATGTGTCATCGCTACTGCCTCCCGCATGTCCTCATATCGCGTCCGTCAATACAGCAATGCATTCCAAGATAGATACTTGAATGTGGTCTAGAGAAAAATTAAACTGATTCTACTTTACTTGAGAAAAAAATTAAATTTCCCACGGTCAAGTCTAGTAGAGCTCCTAATCCGATAAGACTAGCAAACATGCTATCACAGAAAGGAAGCGAAAAATATCGGAAAGCACGCAATCAATGGATATTTGCATGTGATATTTATGATTAATTTTTAACCAATTTATACATAACATATATATGACTTGTTCTTATTAATTATTGGATAAATATCTCTAAACTATCGAGGAATAGGGTAAAAAAACACCTTATTGAATACTTGTGGACAATAAATCACAACATTTAACTAAATTTTTTTCCTAAGAAATTCACCATAAAAATTAAGATTGTTTGTCCTTTTAAATAGTGGAATGATTATATATTTTTCCGTGTATTGTAAGATACTTATATATTTTTATTTTCTTTTATTTGTCAAATGATTTGGTGATCAGAATTTTATTACTTCTTAAAGCGATTAAATGGAGAAATCTAGGAAAAATATTTACACATATTTCTTATAATTGACGATTTATTTATTTTTAGTCATGTAATCTGTGATCAAAATTTTACCCTTTAAAATAAATAAGTGTATAATCTCGTGTTTGAACTTTAATCCTCTACGTTTGTAATATTTATACCAACTTAACTATTGTTGGTTTGAATATAATCCATTTATTTGATTAAAATTGATTGGATACAAGATGTGGACATTCTATAAACATCTGTCATTATAATTGTGACAAATTTTATGGTGTTCAACTGAAACAAATCATGCATCATACACAAATTAATTTTTATCATTATATCAATTGAGATATAACGAGACTTAGTAAAAACAAATTTGTATATGATACACAAAATATATAATTCTTATAATTAAACTATAAAATGGAGGACACTAGGATCTATATCTAAATGGATCCTTTCAGAAAGGAATTTAGGGAGTCGGCTAGCAATACATTTAGCTTCTAAGAATGATTTTCTTCTCCACACCCCAACTTGTTTGATTCCAACATTAGAATCACTTCTTGCTTTGAAATAATCATTGTTTGCTTTCTCTCTAGTTTCTCTCATGTAAAATTTATTTTCATTGAGTAGAATATCAAGTTTTTGTTTCTTAATTTTCCAGCTGCCATTTTTCATATCCAATTTGTACAGTGAAAGGAATCGTTGGCCATAGATAGCTATAAACTCTATGGCAGCTAAAATGAACTCGAAATCCTCTTCACCCATGTAATAAGGAAAACTAACTCTTGTCCATCCGGGTTTTACACCAATGTAACCCTATTTAAAGCAATAAAAATGTTTGTTAGTTCTAAAATGTATTTAAAAAAATCGATAACTTACAAATTACCGTAATGTTATCATATTTAACAATTAAAGATGAAATCAAACAATGTACCAAAAAAAAAAAAAAGATGAAATCAAACAGTCTTGTCAGTACAATTTAAATGATAAAAACGTCAGAGATATTTAACATTTTTATGTGCATATTTGAATCCGCAATTCTTCATTTATAAAAGAAGAAAAAAATTGAAGAGCTTGAGATGTTGAAAGAATGTTTACCTCTTGAATTGCCGATCTAACGGCAAGAGATTGAGATTCATTGATATTAAGCAAATCATGTCCATAAGGTCCAGCACAAGCACACCCACCTCTAGCTTGAATGCCAAAGAGATCATTTAACAATGTTGCAACAAAAGAGCCACTAAGTATCTTAGTTACGTTGGTGGTAGAATAAATCACAAATGACAAAATAGCTTGTCTTTTGGTGCTTAAGTTCCCTAAAATCTCAATGTTTGGATTAGGCATGAGTCTCTTAAGTGCTTTGTTAATGTAGAGTTGTTCTCTTTTTTCAATCTCTTCATAGTTGATGTACTCTTTCACCCAAAATGCCAATGCTGCTCTCATTGTTTGGATTATTGGAGGTGTGCCCCCATTTTCTCTTTCCTCTATGTCCTCCATGTATAATGTATCCTGAATTTTTTTTTAAAGGCAAAAAATTGAAATTTAGTAAGTGAAAGTTTATTTATTTTAAATGATAAAGTTAGGGTTATGTTAATATGCAATTTAATTTTATATTTTGGTTAAATAGCTTAGTGACATAATTTTATTTTTTTTAATTGAATAAGCAGAAAATTTTGAATTTGAATATTTTTACCAACTTAATCTATGTTCATGAAGACAAACATTTTTCTTTAATATAAAAATACATATATAGTATTATTATTTTGGATATTTGATTTTACATAAGGCAAACAAGAAAAAACAATGGTTGACCTTATATTTTTATTTTATTTTTTGATAACTAAGGTTGACATTTTTATGGACTTTAATAACGTGATAGTAACCCAAACCCAAACCAAATACACATGAAATTGATATCGGCGCCTGTTTTCATGTTTCAATTATATTTTGAGACTTAATAAATTATGTTTTATTTTTTGGTACACACTTAATTATGTTTTTATATTTTTCCTTTGGTTGGTACGCTATAGACAGATAGACTTGATGCATTTTTCATTTTGCCGGTGCAAAAAAAAATATAGTAGAATTTTATTGTGGCAAGCTTTGAAAAATATAAAAAATAAATTTGGCAATATCTGGATTATCTGGCATTTGGTGATTCAGTCATGGAATACTTGAGACAATACTATTATGCAATATAAATTTAACACTTGGCCAATATTGACTATATTCACCAAAAATAAAATAAAAAATACTACTCTCGAAGAAACAAAATGAATAATTAACTTTTTTTTACAAAAAAGAAATATATAATCTCAATTTGTTGACATTTGAGTGATATAAAAACAATTTTTTTTCAAAAAATTAGTGGTAAAGTTATGAGTTTAATTGATATGCACCGACGTTATAAAATAGTTTTACACCATCGTTCAATAAATAACCATCATTTTACCATGTCATATCAAGAAAGTGGGGTAAAGTAGGGTGATGTGGCGGAAAACATAGTTGGTATTGGTTGACAGTGTAAAATTATTTTATACAGTCGGTGCATATCAATTAAATCCTAAAGTTATTATGTGTTGTCCTTCTTGGCTTAATTTAAGATTAAATCTACCTAGAGCCAAAATTAATTATTTGGGAAATTTAAAAGTATATCGTTTGAGACTTGAGTACTCTCCCTAGGCCAATATTTCAGCACGCTATCTCAATGCCACGTAAACATGGATACTAAAATATAGTAAAATAAAACATAACTTGTCAAAATAAAACATGAAAGAAAAAATATATTGTGGCAAAATATATAAGCCTTTTATATTAGGTGTTCTAACTTGTAAGTCAGAAGTCATAAAATTCTAGCCGAACTTTGATCCATTAATGACACAATAGGTTACCAAAGTCATTCAAAGCTTATTTATTTGACTTATTTTTCTCTAGACATGCATCATCTACATATAATCTACATATAATCAGACTCCTTTTAGGCATAATTCTCAGTATATTTATGACTACTATAATTTTATTTTTACCATTTTAGGCATTCTTTACCTAATTAATTATTATGATTTCCCTTTCAAATGTGTAACATACTCCGAATTCGATTAACCAAGACTTAAATAGCTAACTAGCTTCATCATACTATATTATTGAAAGACCGAAATTCGAACTTCAAATTCTCCATTTTTTTACATTTACAGTATCAGCGTATGAATCTAATCAATAAATTACTTGACTAAAAAATTAAATAAAATTTATATACCTTTTCATCGAAGCCATTGACATAATTAACAGTTCCACCTCCACAAGTAGATGGAGGTGAAGATCTCAACCTATACAAAGCTTTGTTCATCAATAGCACTCCTGGAGAGCCAGGTCCACCAAGAAACTTATGTGGGCTGATGAACACAGCATCATACCCATCAATCTGCCCTGATCTCATGTTAATCTCCACATATGGACCACTAAGACAAACAAATCGATAAAATCATTATTATGCTATTAAATAGATCAATTTTGATACACACTCATTTATCTAGAAAAGTCTAGAGATTTCTAAGTCGTGCATGCATGCATGTATTAAATATGACAAATGCTAATGAGTGCCTCTGAAGCACTCTATAGAATTTTTATAAAAATGCATAAAATCAACACATTGAAGATTATAATGTTAACTTTTTGAATAAAAAATGTCTTTAAATGAAATGTTTAAAGAGTGTCCCAAAGAAACTCGCTAACAAGACTCATTAAATATAATATCTGGCATGCGTTTATAAAGAGTGATATATCTTATTTTTTTAAATCGGTTTTGTAAAAACAAGTTAAATTAAATATAATAAAAAATATATTTTTTAACAAATCTAATAAAATACTAATATGATAGTGAGTCTATCGGTTGGACCACTCACAATTTGTATTCAAGTATCAATTCAATAGAGCTGAAATTTATAAAGCATAACAACCCATTACATAAAATTAAAAAAAACATAAATATCTAATATAAGATAAAATTATATATAAAAATCATATTTTTCGGTTTAAATTTAAGAAAACATTGACAACCAACATAAAAATTAGTCTCATAACATTTGTAAATTGCGTGAAAATATATATTAAGATGATTACTAGAGTCAAAGACCCTAATTACGATACTTAAAAAAAAGTTGAAAATTCAAATTAACTATGTACCTTGCTGCAAAATCAAAGCATGCAAAACCATTGTATTGGTGAAGAAGCTTAGCAATTGTTCGTGTATTTGAGTAGATTCCAGTGACATTACTACAAGCTGAGAAAGATCCCAACAAGGGTCGATTGGTATCCTTATAGGCCTCAAGTTGTAGCTTTAAAGCTTCCATGTCAAGCAACCCTTTATCATCTAATCCAATCTCTACAACCTCAGCCAAACTTTGCCTCCAAGAAAGTAAATTTGAATGGTGCTCATAAGGTCCAACAAAAACCACCCATCTTTCTTCTTCACTAAGGCATCTCAACATTTTTCCCCTCAAAATAGAAGGCACGGCAATTCCCATCACTTCTTGAAGTCTCTTGATAGCTGCCGTTGCGCCCGAGCCACATAACATGAGTGCATCGTCTTCGCCACCACCTATACATTTCTTAATATATTCGGTTGCTTCATGTACCATTTTTGTTGTCTTATATCCAACATAACTCTCACAGGTATGAGTATTGCCTGTATATATATAGCAACATAGTTAAACAAATCCAACTAAATAAAAATATAAGAAGTTGAATTATTAACAGAAAATAATTGACATAAAAATATATATGAAATTTATCCTAATAACTCTTTGATGTTAAAGTGTCAAAGCAATTTTTTATTTGAAGCAATTTTTAGATTTTTTTTACTAGATTGTTATTTTATTATTATTTCTTTAAAATCTATGAGAAACTTTCATATGAAAATTCATAAAAAGTTATTATTATATTTTTTATTTGAAGCAAAATATTCTCCGTAAGTAACTGCAGTCAGCAAAGACTAGGGGTTGACTTCTCCTAACATATGTCATGTACATGTGAGAATCGAACTCTGAATCAAATGGTTAAAAAAGTCGGTAAAATTCATAAAAGCGATTATTTTGTTTATAAAAAAAAAAAAAGGATGATATATATGTCAATACCGTAGAAAGGAAGAAGATGTTTGGTGATGAAGTTTTCAATATAATGAAGACTACGACCAGAAGCTGTGTGATCAGCATAGACAAGATTTCGTTTACCAAATGGAGAGTTGAATTCTACATCGTTGCCTATGATTTCTGACCGAATCCAACATAGTTTTTCTTCCACAGAATCATTACATGGAAGTCCTGTCTCGAATAACACTTTAAATGACTCTGAGAAATTGCAAAAATCAAGACATGTTTCATCAGATGAAACATTATTGACCTTCTTATTGGCTTTGAATTTGTTTGGAGCTATACATAGCTCTGCAAATATATTTGATAACATGAAGCTAGCTTCAATATTTTCTTAGGTGTGTATATGATGTGTATGTAATGCAATGAAAGATGAGTTGCAAATCGTATGAAAGAATCAAAATATATTATGTTCAGACGTTCAGTTCGTGGCTATATATATACACACAATATATACCATCTATGATTGTCACCGCTTATTATAAAATATCTTCTGACTATATTTCTCGTTTATTAATATTCTCTTACGTGTGAATATAAATGTCGGATGATTTGATAGTATATGATCTAGCGAATTTTAGAAAGACTTAAATACCGTCTTAAAATTTTGAATTTTTTTAGATGTCTAATTCAACATTACAAAATCAAGATTATCTCCACTTATAAATATATTTTCATTTCATCTCTCATTTAATGTGACCCAATGAATTTTTATTTTTTTGATAATAGCTAATGTGACCCAATGAATTTTAAAGAGACCTTGGTGCCGTTTTAAAATTTTGGGTTAAGTCTAACTCAACCTTAGATAATATATATGAAAATAGTTTTCAATTAAACGGAGAATTTTGTTAAAAAAAAAAAACAATTTTTTTATCATATTTATAATAAGGCTTTAATGCAGTATTGATCCCCCTATTTTGAAAAACTTGAACTTTTGATCCCCTATTTTAAAAGTCAACTTTTTGATCCCCTATTTTGAAAAACTTGAAGTTTTGATCCCCCAACTCATTTTGGTCAAATTTGTGATGATGTGTCAACCACATTGATGACGTGGCAGTGTCTATGTGTCAATATCATATTCCATGTCATTATTTTTTTTAAATAAAATATTATGTATTAAAAAATTAAAATAATTAATTAATTAATAATAATTAAAAAACAGTAAAATTAACCTCTACAAATATATATGATTAAAAATCAATAAATTATCCCAATATATAATTAAAAATCAGTAAATTATTCAAATATATAATCAAAAATCAATAAATTATCCCAATATATAATTAAAAATCAGTAAATTATTCAAATATATAATTAAAAATCACTAAATTGTCCAAATATATAATTAAAATTCAATAAATTACCCAAATATATAATTAAAATCACTAAATTGCACAAATATATAGTTAAAATCCAATAAATTACTCAAATATATAATTAAAAATCACTAACAACAATCCAATTCTCATCATCATCATCATCTACATCACTCTCACTAGCAACATATTCAGAATCATCCTCACTTAAGTCTTCAGGTTCCTTTTCACTTACTCCAGGTTCTTTTTCCCTTGTTTCAGCCTGTTTCTCTGATGGCCTATACAAACAATAATAAAACACTGTCATATAAAACCCTAGACATGTTTCTTTCAAAATGGAATCAAACACTAAAACCCTAAAAAAAAATTTGTCCACCACCACTATTAAAATAATAGCAACTAAGTAACAATGGAAGACCATAACTTTTATTAAATGAAGACAACCGAAAGAGACGATATGGACCATAACAACTACTAAATTAAGTGTCTGTCAAACAAAAAAACTACTAAAATAAGTGAATACCACAAACATACCTCATACAATAATTCATGTTTTCCATCTTCTTGTTCAACTTTGCGATGACTTCAGAATATTATCTTGTAAAGCGAGCGTAATGATGAACACGAGCGTATGATGAATCAAACAGAAAATTGATAACATGCAGATGAATGATGAACACGAGCGTGATGATGAATCAAAGAAGATGAAAGATTGAGACAGAGATCGTCGAAGATGGGTGGCGCTAGGGTTCCATGATTTGGGAACTGAGTTACTATTTGTGCGTGTCTGATTCTTCTGCAATTCTTCCCTTTTGATCATCTGCGTTTTTTAATTATTGTTAATTATTTAATTAATTATTTTATTGTTTTAATATTTGATTTAAAGATTTGATCAACAAAAATATTTGATTTAAATATATTGTTTTAATATTTGATTTAAAGATTTGATAAAAAAAAATTGATTTAAATATATTGTTTTAATATTTGATTTAAAGATTTGATAAAAAAAAACTGATTTAAAAAAAATAAAAACATAATATTTTATTTAAAAAATAATGACATGGAATATGAGGTTGACACATAGACACTATCACGTCATCAATGTGGTTGACACATCATCACAAATTTGAACAAAATGAGTTGGGGATCAAAACTTCAAGTTTTTCAAAATAGGGGGGTCAAAAAGTTGGCTTTTAAAATAGGGGATCAAAAGTTTAAGTTTTTCAAAATAGAGGATCAAAACTGCATTAAAGCCTTATAATAAATTAAGTTTATCTCATAAATGAGCAGCCCATCCTATTTTAAAAAAATATGGGATGGCTAATATAAACAAGTGACAACAATATTTTGTCAAAAAAAAAGTGACAACAATATTTTTTACTTTATCGTGAAAAAAAATAAAACAAATTTTTTTTACTTTGATCCCCTACCCCTCCAAAACGTCTTCCTTATATACAAAAACAATGTTTAACTACTTTCGTCCATATTAACAAGACACACACAATCAGAAAATTAGTTAACTTGATTTGTGGTATTGAATTTGTTAATTAGTCCATTTTTGTGTATCAAAGAGAATAAATACTAGTCCATTTGCAAATGAAGAGTCGTAATCTTCCTATTCTACGTAATTAGTTGTCCACATAACTATTGATATTGTTGTAATTAGTCACTTTCCATCTCTCTCACCATGATATTGAAGCGTGTCTACAGATGGGGGTAGGTTAATGAATTTGGGTTGAGTATAAAACCAACATTTTTTTATGTCAAATCTAAATTTATCGAATGCATTGATGATCAGTAGGTTGGTTTGAGTTAATTAAATAACATTTTATTTCATAAAAAATAATACAAAACTAAATTTTACTATTTAACTTTGGAAGGCATGGACACTATTTGCCAAGTTGTTTTCATGCATTTCGCATCTCACTTTAAGGCTAGTAATGTTGTAAGGTCTGGGATGGATAATATTCAGTTTAAGCGGCTGAGTTGGCCAAATAGTGGTTGTCTAACTAGACCTTTTTCGGTGGAGGAGGTAAATGTTGCAGTTTGGGACTATGATAGCTTTAAAAGCCCTGGTCTGGATGAGATTAATCTTGGTTTCTTTAAAGACTTCTAGGCAGAGCTTTAAAGTGATGTTATAAGGTTCTTCTCTGAGTTTCATAGGAACGGAAAATTGACAAAAGGTTTGAACTCTACTTTCATAGCCCTGTTACCAAAAGTTGATAGCCCGCAAGGTTTGCATGATTTTCGGCCCATATCATTGGTGGGAAGCATTTATAAAATTATGGCCAAAGTCTTAGCAAACCGGTTAAGGTTAGTTATAGGTAGTGTCATCTCTGAGTCTCAAACAACGTTTGTGAAGGATAGGCAAATTCTGGATGACATCCTTATCGCAAACGAGGTGGTGGACGAGGCTCGTAAGACCAAGAAGGAGATGATGTTATTCAAGGTTGATTTTGAGAAAGCGTAAAATTTTGTGGACTGGGACTATCTTGATGTTGTTATGGGGCGGATGTCATTTCCGACCTTGTGGAGGAAGTGGATCAAGGGGTGTGTTTGTACTGCCACCGCTTCGGTCTTAGTCAATGGCAGTCCAACTGACACTTTTTCGCTTGAAAGGGGGTTAAGACAAGGGGATCCGCTTTCCCCTTTCCTCTTCTTGTTGGCCGCTGAAGGTCTGAACGTGTTGATGAAGACTTTGGTTGAGAACAATTTATTCACAGGTTATAGTGTGGGTGCGCAGTCATCGATTTCTATCTCTCATCTCCAGTTCGCTGATGACACTCTTCTCATGGGGTCTAAAAGTTGGGCGAATGTTCGAGCTCTGCGTGCCGTTCTTGTGCTGTTCGAGCTAATGTCCGGTCTGAAAGTGAATTTTGATAAAAGTATGCTGGTAGGGGTTAATATTCCTGAGTCTTGGTTTAACGAGGTGGCGTCAGTTCAGCATTGTAACGTGGGAAAGCTACATTTTCTTTATTTGGGACTTCCAATTGGTGGTGATCCGCGAAAGTTGAGTTTTTGGGAGCCCATGTTGACCCGTATAAAGAATCGATTGTCTGGTTGGAAGAGCCGTTTTTTGTCTTTTGGTGGTCGTTTGATACTTCTTAAATCTGTCTTGACCTATTTGCCTGTCTATGTTATTTCATTCTTCAAAGCTCCCTCAGGTATTATCTCTTCTATTGAATCTCTTTTGATTTTTTTTTGGGGGGGGGGGGGGGGGGGGAGTGGGGATATTAGGAAAATCTCTTGGATTAGCTGGAAATCTATTTGCTTGCGAAAGGAGTATGGAGGGTTGGGGGTTAGGCAGCTAAAGGAGTTTAACTTAGCTCTTCTAGGTAAGTGGTGTTGGAGGATGCTAGTGGATAAGGAGGGTTTGTGGTTTATGGTGTTGGCAACTCGTTATGGGTTGGAGAGGGGCCAGTTGAGAGATGGAGGGGGGGAGGGGATCCTCTTGGTGGAGGGAGATTGTGAAAATTCGAGATGGTAGGAAGGATGGGGAGTCGGTGGTTTAGGGAGAGTGTTGTGAAGAGAGTGGGTAATTGAGATGAGATTTTCTTTTGGACAGATCCCTGGTTGGGTGATCGTCCTTTATGTGGAGGGTTTGGTCGGTTGTTTGATTTGGCTGAGAACAAGTCTTGTTCGGTAGCTGAAATGTTTTCTTTGGGGTGGGAGGTATGGGGAGAGGCGTGGGTGTGGCGGCGACAGTTGTGGGTGTGGGAGGAGGAGATGTTGAGGGAGTGTCAGACTTTACTTTTGAACTTTTCTTTGCAGGTTCAGTCTTCTGACTCTTGGCATTGGCAGTCCGACCTTGACACAGGCTACTCAGTCTGTGGTGCCTACCAGTTATTGACATCACAAGATTCAACTACGTTAGATGAAGTTGAAACTCTAATATGGCACAAGCAGGCACCCTTAAATGTGTCCATCTGTGCATGGAGGCTTCTACGAGACAGGTTGCCAATGAAGGCTAATTTGGTATCCCGATGCATCATCCCTTCAGAAGCTCATTTTTGTGTATCGGGATGTGGAGGCATTGAGTCGGCTCAACATCTTTTTTTCACATGTGGGACTTTTGGCTCTTTATGGTTGGCGGTTCGGCTTTGGATTGGTTTCTCTTCGTTGGATCATCAAAACCCATCTGGCCATTTCCTCCATTTTGTTGGCGCATTGGGCGAGCGTCGAGCACAGCGGTTCTCCATGCAGCTTATTTGGCTTGCTTGTGTGTGGGTTTTATGAAACGAGAGAAACCATCGACTTTTCAACAATACAGCACAAACAGTAGCCCAATTGTTGGATAAAGTCAAGTTGCAATCTCTTTGGTGGTTGAAGACGACGAATGTAAACTTAGGTGCAAACTTACATAGTTGGTGGTTGAATCATTTGTTATGTCTGAGAATGGACTAATGTGGTTTTATGTTACTTTTATGACTGTTACCTTGTATAACTTTTTATAGTCTTTTTGGCACACTTTGTGCTGAAACGACTATTTGTTTATATATGTGATCCATTTTCGCTTGTTAAAAAAAATTACTATTTAAAACTTAAACACTTGAATTTAAATGAAACACTTCAAGTACACTTATATCAAAGTTAAAAAAATTAACACATAAAAAATTTTGTAAAAAAAAAATTATTGCAATTTTAAACTATATTATCAAAAATAAAAAAAATGTAAACAATATTTTTTCAAAAGATTAAGTTTGCATTTTCGTGGATTTATGAGTTTGGAATTACAAACCACTTCGGATTTGAACTGGTTGGTTTTGTTTAGATTGGATCCAAACTTGAACAAATTCAGGTAAAATAAATGTTACATTAGTTCAAGTCAACAGTTGCTCATACTCTTGCTAGGGCGGTCAATGTTTGAGTTAGTTTCCATCAATTTGAAATTATTCCCTTATATATTGAACATTTATTAGTTAATTATATGAATTAAGGATGATGTATTGAATTGAGATTTTGAAAGACTATTTTAACAAAAAAAATCTTGAAGATTTTAAAAGATTTTATGGAATTGTCCTGACTTTATGGAATTTTGAAAGATTTTTTTAAAAGACTTTTGACAATTAGGATTCTTAACATAGGATTTTAATGCATTTCTAACACAAATTTTTAAGATTTCAAAATACTTTATGGATTTTTTAGATTTCGAATAATTTTGCAAATAATATACTCCCTCTAGTCTTGAATATTAGAAACAAAAAAAAATGGCACACCCTTTAAGAAAAGTGGATAAAGTATAAAAAAAAATATGTCATTTACTATTTTACCCTTAGTTTTATTTTTAAATAAATTAAAAGTTTGCTTACTTCTTTTTTACACGATTTCAAAGGTGTCGGCTTGTAGTAGTATGGAAAAGTAAAACAAAGGGTAAAATTGAAATATTCAAAATAAATGTAATGATGGTAGTAACTTTTTCTTATATTTAAGACTTTGTAAAAAAAAAATTGTTTCTTATATATGAGACCGGAAGGAGTGCAATTCAATAGAAAATATCAATGAAAAAACTCCCTAATAATAAAATAATACTCACTTGTTACATAATCATTTCAAAAATCTATTAACAGTTAACACGATAAAAATATTAATAACATAATAGAAATTAAAAAATTATTAACACAATAATAATGAATTTAATTTATATGCACTGTCAGTGTAAAGTTATTTTACACATGCGTCCAATAATATATCGACACATCATATGGTAATTAAAAATACATGATGTGTCACATTCATTAAATGACGTGGCAACACATCATTGAATGTATGTGCAAAAAAACTTTACACCGACAGTGCACAACAATTAAACTCAATAATAATAAGAGTTTAATTGATATGCAGCGACGGTGTAAAATAGTTTTACACCATCGTCCAATAAATAACCATCATTTTGCGATGTCATGTCAAGAAAATGGGGTAAAGTAGGGTGATGTGGCGGAAACATGATTGGTATTAGTTGACAGTGTACATATCAATTAAATTCTAATAATAATGGGTGCACTGGATATGCACGGACTGTGTAAAAACTCAATTACACGGACAACCAATCAAAATCCATCTTTTTTACACATCAGATTATATTTAAAAATTTTTTTTTTTTGGATCAAATATTTTAAAAATTAATAATGCAAATATTCGGATTTGGATTTCCTAAAGTCATATTTTCCTACATTTAGGCAAAATTTAAGGGTATTATTGTCTTCTTTACAATAAACATAAATGCATTTGGAAATGCAACATTTTCTCTTTCTTAGTTACTTTTTGCTTGAATGTAGGTGAATTTAGGAAAAACAAACGTAGAGAATCTAAATCCCAAATATTCTGTAACTGCTTTCTCCATTTTTCTAGAATTGATTAACGCTCTTTCTCTCTCACCATTCAAAACTCTCTCCATCGTATCTTCTCCCTATCCTCCGTCGAAGCAGAGACAGGAATTGCTACTCACTCACATAAATACATGGTTGCCCATTGGTGATGACAGGCTTAAATCGAAAATCATAGGGAGATATGATTATGAGGCTCCGTTTGGCCCAGCTTATTTTCTACTTTTCTATTTCACTTTAAATGAAGTAGATCAATAAAAAATTATGTTTGACCTTATTTCTCATTGCTTTTGACTTCTTTACTTTATTTTTCTATTTATTTTACGTAGAAATAGGGTCAAAAACAATTTTTTACTTCCTTAATTTTTTTAAAAAGAAGTAGAAAAGTGGAAAATAAGTCGGGCCAAACGGAGCCTGAATACAGCTGCTTCTTTATTCTTCGTATGAAAAAAATAGTATGATATTGTTGTGGGAAGGAAATATTGTTTGGGCTTGAACCAGAAATCAGGGGGAGGTATGGTATACGAGATGGATAATGGTGTCAAAGATTCATAGTTTGAGGAGTAATAGTGGGTTGATTTCTGTGGTGGAGAGAGTCCCATGAAGAAGAAAGTGGGTAGTTTTAATTTAGGCTAAAATGCAGTTTTGACCTCCGAGTTTTATAATTGTGCAATTTTGGCCCCCAAGTTTCAATTGTGCGATTTTAACCCCTAAGTTTCACAATTGTGCAATTTTGATCCTCATGTTTCATTGTGCGATTTTGACCCCACGAGTTTACTCCCTTTTGCATTTGCTAGACCCCGTTGCTTATGTGGTATTTTAAAATTAAAACAAATATTTTAAAAATAAATTAAAATTAAAAAGATGTTTTAAAATTAAATGACAAATTGTTTTTTTATTTAAAAAAATAACTTATAAAATAAGTTTTTGTTTCTTATATGTAGTTTATGAAATAATTTTGCTATAAAAACTAGTTTCCAAATTTTTTAAATTATTTTTAAAACTTTATAAAGTGATTTTTTTAAAAAATAATTATTCAACCTTTTATTAAAAAAAATAATATATTTTTTTTTTAATTTTAAAACATATTTTAAATTTTAATTTAATTTTTTTTTAAATTTATAAACAGTTTTTTTAAAAACAATAATCTTTTATAAAAAATATTAATACATTTATTTATTTTTAAAACTATTTTTTCTTTTTTTTAAAAAGCTACATAAGCAATTATTTAATCAAAAAGTCAACGGGAGCTAGCAAATGCAAAAGGGGGTAAACTTGGATGGTCAAAATCGCACAATTGAAACATGGGGACTAAAATCGCACAATTGTGAAACTTAGAGGGTTAAAATCGCACAATTGAATTTTGGGGGCCAAAATCGCACAATTGTGAAACTTGGGGGACCAAAACTGCATTTTAGCCTTTAATTTATTAACTAATAATAAAATATTTGTAAAATAATGACATGACAAAATAATCAATTCTAATTGGATGGGTGTGTAAACAGACATTACACGCTTACCGCGTATGTGCATATCTTTTTTCCCAATAATAATAATATCAACAACAAAGTTGTAAAAAATTAGTGGAAAAAATTTGTAAAAAATAACAAGTTGAAGAAATAGAAAAACAAAATATGAATCAATCATAATATAGAAAAAAAAAATCGATAAATCATTGAAAAAAGAAAAATCAATCGCCGTCAGCAATATGTATTTTTTTTATATGAATGGAAGAGATGTATGCGGTGACTGTGATAAGCAGCCACCGCAATATACTTTCTTCCTGCATACCTTTTTTTATTTGCCTTAAAAATATGAATCAATCTTATATAAAAAAAACACATGAATCAATCAATTATAAAACAGTGAAATCGATGGCCAACAATATGCCTACCTTCTTACAATAATATGTACGAACGAGTACACCGGTGTACATAAATAAATGAGTTTAATTTTTTCACCGTCGGTGTAAAATTATTTTACACTTACATTCAATAATGTGTGGTCATATCATTTAATAAATATGATACATCATGTGTTTTAAAACACATTACATAATATGTCAATATATTTATTTAGGGGCAAATTGTTCTTAACGTTGTGGTCTTGGATTCGATCCCCACGATAAGCGCAAAATTCTGTATTTGATGAATAAAAGATGTATTTCTTCCTGATGTTTATGATGTCTTATATATAGGCATGTCATCGGAATAAACTATTTTTAGCATCGCTATTTTTAAATGATGAAATGAAGTCAAATAGCGAAAACTCAAAGAAGATGAATAGAGAGAATTCGTTGAGATTGTGAAGTATGGAAGAGTAATGTGTTTGTCATTTGAAATATAGAACTTGTTTTGGAAATTAAAGTATTGAACCTTTGAGCTTTTCTCTTTTAATTATCAATTTATAGCACAAGTGAATATATCAACACTTGATTAAGTTGCAGAGGATATGTTCCAGTTGAGGCAGAAGACAATGCACATGTTACTGATCATGCAAGTAAAATATGGAAAGTTGGGGTTGATGAAAACCTTGTATCAGTACTTAGAAGCCCATTGTTCACTCCAAAAGAATGGTACTACAAAACATTGTTAAATGTTTACCACCAAGATGGACTCTTAATAGTATATATATATATATATATATATATATATATATATATTGATCAATTACACTTTTAATAAGTGGTAATTTGTTCAAGATTGATTTAACAAAGGGAGAGGATTATTTAAGATAATAAATGTTGTTGGAGGGTCACTTTATTTTGGAGATGGATCTCATAATAAGTTGGCAGTTGCCGGTAATATTCCTTCTAGGGACATATGATTTTTAGTCCACAACTTAGATGGGTGGAATTAATATAGCTTCTGCTGTGGTAACATTTTTATGAGGCCATACTTTGAATGATGGGAAAGTGTACCTAATTAAACCATGTGGTTGTTGGATTTGGATATCCCAAAAAGCAAGCACACAATTTTTGCACGTATGTATATAAGTGTGAAAAAAAAAATGCTTATGTACAGAGACAAATTTTATAGGTAGTTTTGGGTTCCAAGTTTTACAATTGTGCGATTTTAGTCTTTTAAATTTTAATTGTTTGATTTTAAATCCTTAGGTTTCACAATTGCTCTATTTAAGCCCCCTAATTTTTTTTAATTATATTGTTTTTTAATAAAAGGTTTAATAATTTTTTGTTTAAAAAAATGTTTACAAAGTTTTTAAAAAATAGTTCATATTTTTTTTTAATTTTTATTATAACAAAATTATTTTATAAATAACGTAAAATAAAAAAAAATATTTAAAAAATATTTTTTTTAAAAAAACAATTTTAATTTTTTAAAATAAAAACATTTTTATTTATTTTTAAATATTTATTTAATTTTTAAATGCCACATAACCAATTTTTAATCAAAAAATTCAACGGGGGCTAGCAAATATAAAAGGGGGTAAAATCAAGCAATTGCAACTTGGGGGGCTAAAATCGAGCAATTGTGAAATTTGGAGGACTAAAATCAAACAATTGACATTTGGGGAGTCAAAATCGCACAATAATTGTGAAACTTGGCGGGCCAAAACTGCATTTACCCAATTTTATATTATATGCATGTACAAACTTATTTTTACTGTATTAGAGCATTTCTAATGGACCTAATCTATGTAATTAATTTTGGGTATTTTATCGTATTTAGTAGGGTCTAATGTACCACATCACATTTATATAACGCACAATAGTTTTACTCTAATGGTGTAAATTTAAATAACTTATAAGGTATTATTGCTTAATTAATTCTTTTGTTGGTTGACTACAAGTAGAGCTGTCAAAACGGGCGGTCCGACAAAATTCGGGCCGGCCCAGTCGGGCTTCATGCTACTTCGGCCTGGGTTAAAAAAGCCCGGATGAAAAACGGACCCTGAAAAGTATGGCCCGAGCCCGACGCTATTTGGGCTCCGTGCTTTCGGGCTAGCCCGCATTTTTATTTAATTTTTCAATAAAAAATTAAAAATGGCAAAAAAAAAGTTTAAAAAACACATACATATATATTATACATATATGTAGAGGATCAATAATTTTTTCACAAGTTGAATTAAATTTATATTGCATTTTCTAAACAACAAATAGGGACCATTTTTTTTGACAAATTAGATTCAAATATTCAAACCTACATTGCATTTCTAGCAAACTAAATCACAACAATCTAATTGTCAATCATCCAAAATAATACAAATTAAATTAGGCATCACATATCAAGCAGCAACGACAAAAAAAATGCGAAAGGCCCTTGACTTATAATACAAGAGAATATCTTTTGTCGCCCTACGAGTTCCTTGCGCGCCCTATTGTTAGTCATCCGCTACCTACAAGTTTCTCGCGCGCCCTATTTTACTCATCCTCTACCTACGAGTTTCTCGCACGCCATATTTTTACTCATCTGCTACTTACGAGTTTCTCGCGCGCCCTATTTTTACTCATCCACTACCTAAGAGTTTCTCGCGCGCCCTATTTTTACTCATCCGCTACTTAAGTAGTGAAAATGACAAATTTGAGGAAAAAATATCGCACGCTAAATAAGTAGGGGATAATGTTTGAGAAATTCATAGTGCAGTAAAAGAAACTCTCAAAATAAATTACTTATATTTATTTTTCATTTAAAATTATTCGGGCTTGCGGGCGGTCCGTGGCCCATTCGGGCGTGCCCATATTTTAAACGGGCTTTATCGGGCTGGGCTAAAATGTCTGAAAACAATTCGGGTTAAGATTTTTAAGGCCTGAACCCAGAAAATATTCGGGTCATTCGGATTAGTCCATATTTACAAGCATAATTAATTATTTATTTGTACGGAACGGTACCTTAAATAAGATATTTTATGACTTTTTATGAAACTCACTCGTATAGTCACGTAGATGTGCTCCAATGAAAATAAAAATCATGGTATAGTTGCATAATGTTTGTAACTCAATGATGAAATCTTTGTTGGTGATGCTCTTAGACCAATAAGTTGCACAGATAAATGAAATGATATGAGATATATTAATTTAATAGTGAACAACAAAATCTTAGATGGTGCAAAACTGTAAGGTCGGTTACGTTAGGAGACAAGCAAATCGGATAGCTCATGATTTAACTCAAACAACTGGTTTTATTGCTAGTCCCAAATTTTATAATTACCCATCATGTATTGAAATTACTATTATGAATGAAATTGAAATGAATTAAGTTTGTCCGTGTAAAAAAAAAATTTATTTACTTGTGCACTCTACGGCAATAATAAAAAAGTAGTACATACAAAATTGCATCTATCGTTTTTAATTAGTAAATTGTGTTGCTTTTTTTCGAATTTATGTCTAACTTTGTTAAAATATCCATTTGGCTACTAAAATCTTTTTAATAAAATATTTTTTATAATGAGTTTTTATTGAATGTTCTTCTAACCTAAAGTGATTCTTTAATCAATAAACTTTATTTTTCATTTTCTTCCTCTCAATCTTTATCCATATAAGAGGAGATGGCTAAGGTGAGAAGAGATAAAAAGGAGGGGTTGAAGGCCTTCAACAGTGGGTGTTAGTAGTGTGGCCACATAAGTAGTATTGACTATTGAACTTATTTATTGTCTTTTATATGTTGTTGATGTTTGATTAACAAAGGCAAGGTTTGGCAGTGATTTATTAATAAGTGTCTTTCAATGACGGGAATAAACTTCATTTTGTGTTCTACGTATGAACATTCTTGGTAGAATACGTACATAAGTTGATCCACATCAATTTTTGTTTTTTGTTTTTTATTAAGGTCGATTTTGGTTAAATAATGCAAAATGTTTTGTATTTATGATGACGGATATTCCCGGCGGCGGGCAGCCATTTTTTAGAAAAATCTTTCAATGACGGGAATAAACTTCATTTTGTGTTCTACGTATGAACATTCTTGGTAGAATACGTACATAAGTTGATCCACATCAATTTTTGTTTTTTGTTTTTTATTAAGATCAATTTTGGTTAAATAATGCAAAATGTTTTGTATTTATGATGACGGATATTCCCGGCGGCGGGCAGCCATTTTTTAGAAAAATCTTTCTTTTTTCTTTAAAAATTAAAATAAATTAGGAGTTTTGAAAAGTAAAAAATAAATGTATATAGTAATTTAAAAAAGAAACTTATATTTAGGAACACATTTTTCTTTGTGGTTCCAGTCCTTTTCGATTATAGTTGCGGAAATCGAATTGTGGTTCTCCCTATTAAATTTGATATCAATTATCATTAGATCAACTAATGATTGATTTTAAGAATACATTTTATATTACTTATATTTTAAAATAGATAATAATAGCTTTCAACAAGATTCAAAATACAAGCAAAGAAAATCCAACAACACAAAAACTTCAAGTGACTAGAATCTCTAGACAACTAAAAAGCCCTGTTTGGTAACGACCTTTTCGTTACGAGTGAAATTCTGGCACCTACTGGGGACAGATGTTAAGACAGAAGCTATAGCAATTGTCGTACGTAGTCAGTTGTAGTGCTAAGACAAATGCTCTAGCGTATGTCCACAGTAGAATATAATCAACAAGTAAAAGCAACAGACAGTGAAGTAAACAACACAGAGAATTGTTAACCCAGTTCGGCGTTCACAACGACCTACTCTGGGGGCTACCAAGCCAGGAAGGAATCCACTATAATAGATCTAGTTCTAAGCCCACAGCAAACATCCAAGTTTACGACTTATCTCCTAGACTCTACCCGTGCTAACTCAACCTAGGAACTCCTAAGTTTGAGACCCCGTCTCACTTCCTTTCTATCACAAACCTTGTGATTATAACAGTTCAACAAACGATGAGGTTTCACTAACCAAACAAACAAACAATCTCCGTGCTTAAAAGCTTGGGAGAAGTTTCACAAAATACAAACCAAACAGGCCTAAGCTTGTGTTATAGAATCCACAAGAAAGGCTTACAATTAACAAGACTCAAACCCTAAAACTATATTCTTGAAATACGGCTTCAGTCATCTTTTAGGTTTTAGTCTTCACATATTTATATGACCTGAGTTAGCATGGGCTAGGTCTTCATATTGGGCTTTAATCTTCAGCTGTCCTTTTGCAAAGTCCAGCACACATGTAATGGAAAGAATCACTTGTTTCCATAAATGGCGTAGCATCTTCTGGAAATATAACCCGGTGCAGCCGCCTTATAAAACCTCAATGAAAACGTGTGTCTTGGTATATAAGGAAAGACGAAAATATTGCTTAGGCGAATCTTCAAGGATATGGCGCATAAATACAGCGAGAATTACCGTCATGATAGATGTTGTACCCACATGCTACGGCATCTGGTCCAACATCTTGCTAGAACTTGTTTTTGCAAAATGAGGCCAACATACAAAACACCAACAATCTCCCCCTTTGGCAAATTTTGGCTAAAACAAACTAAGACCAGTTCTGGAGAGATGCAGTACATACCTTCCTTCAAGTCAACGCAAACACACAGCTAAGAAAGAAGATAATACATTGTCACAATAATTTCAAAAGAGAACTTCAAGTGAGAAATAATGAACAAGCAGCATCAGAGACATGCAACAGCGGAAATACACAACTTAGCCTCATAGGGTACACGATAGGAGAGAAATAAACTCTCACACATAAGCGCCATACAGTTAAACCAGGGAAAAATAAATTCCCACAAATATGAATCACCATAGGAAAAATAAATTCTCAGGTATCAAGTAAAAGTGGATTCCTTTGAAACAGACAAGATGCCTTAGCATTTGGAATGGCATCTGTCACACACAACATGCATCACAACAAAAAATAGATTACTCCCCCTGAGTTCATGCATATCACACAGTGGAGAATACTCCCCCACAGCAGAACATACATACAAATACAGATATAGCATACCTGCTCCCCCTCAAACATATATCACAGTAGAGAATACTCCCCCTCAACAGAACAAACATACACATAAAAATATAGCATACCAGATGGTGTAACATGTGTCACAACATTATCACGAACAGAGCATGCATCTTTACTACTACTCCCCCTTTTTAGCCATAATTTTGACAAACATAATGTGTCATGCATTGACAAACAGAAGTAGCAACACATCATAGTAGCATAATTACAGACACAAGATATCCTGGGCGTAGCCCGCAAGGTTCAGACCGACAAAAACAATAGGAGCAGTAAAACACAGGAGCAAGGACATCATTCAGAGGAGCTTTCATCAGAGCTCTCTATCATAGATTCACCATCAGCATCAACATCATTATTTCCAGCACCAGCTTCTTCAATCAAGCTCACTATATCAGTGCACACCAGGGCTTCTTCTCCAAGCTCTCTTTCCAGAGCTACCCTTCTCTTCTTGTCACCTACACTTTGTCTGCCAACATAAGCTTCACCAGATGCTTCATCTTTAGACACTTCTTCCTCAAAGACAGAGTTACTCTCTACGGCATTTCTCTTCAACTGTTTCTTCTGGACAACAGGAGTATCAACACCAGCACCAAATGTCTTCACCAGGGATGGAGACTTATCAGTATCATCACTACTAAAACCAGTATCAGAACATACGTCAGCTACAATATTAGGACGAGGAACCTGTTGGTCCAAAGATGCTTCAGCATCTGGCACAACGTCAGATTGAGGAACAGGGTCCTTGATGAGATTCAGACCATTGTCAACCATGGTATCACCAGTTTCAGTAACCTTTGCTACAAGATCAATATCCACTTCCATGTCATCAGTACTAGGAGCAACCTCAGGATCCTTAACAGTATTCATATCAACAGTATCTAGGGTTTCAACCTGATCAGATTTTCCTAAATTCTCCAACTCAACATTCTTTTCAACTTCTTCAACAACAAGCCTAGTCTTCTCAGTCTCAGAACTAGAGTGATTCTTAACAACAGTATCAGAACTTATCACACTAATGTAGCGTGTGATGAAGTAGTTAAGGGAAGTTTTGAAGACTTTCCCTAAATTAGCGTGCGCAACATAAGAGTAGAGAGAGAAAATAACTACTGCACGCTTTTCAGATATTAACTGCTACAAATCCTCATGTAGGCAAATTCCTAATTTGCCTCTTAGCTTCTCAAATTGGTTAGCATCTAGTGCTTTCGTGAATATATCTGCGAGCTGTTCCTCAGTAGCAACATGTTTTAAAACCACCACATTCTCTTCTACTAAATCTCTGATAAAATGATGACGAATATCTATGTGCTTGGTCCTACTGTGTTGTATAGGATTTTTAGAGATATTGATTGCACTTAGATTATCACAATACAAAGCCATAGCATCTTGCTCAACATTATACTCCCTCAGCATCTATCTCATCCAAACAAGTTGTGAACAACTACTCCCAGCTGCAATGTATTCAGCTTCAGCAGTTGAAAGAGACACACAGTTTTCTTTCTTACTAAACCACGATATCAAATTCTCTCCCAAGAAGAAACAACCACCAGAAGTGCTCTTTCTGTCATCAGCACTGCCAGCCCAATCTGCATCACAAAATCCAATGAGTTGAGAATTGTCACTTTGTGAGTACATCATGCCGTAGTCACATGTGCCGCTAACATACTTGAGGATTCTTTTCACTTGAGTTAAGTGACTCATCTTTGGATCAGCTTGATATCTTGCACACACACCCACTGCAAAGCTAATATCAGGTCTACTAGTTGTAAGATATAGGAGACTCCCTATCATACTTCTGTAGAGACTCTGATCAACACTAACACCCTTCTCATCTTTTGTCAACTTTAAATGAGTAGGTGCTGGAGTCCTTTTGTGAGTAGCGGTATCCATTCCAAACTTCTTGACAATATTTTTTTCATACTTACTCTGAGAGATAAATATTGTCTCATCCATTTGCTTCACTTGTAGTCCAAGGAAAAACGTTAATTCCCCAACTAAACTCATCTCAAACTCTGACTGCATCTGTTTGATAAAATGCTCCACCATCTGACTTGACATCCCACCAAACACTATGTCATCAACATAAATTTGTGCTATCATTAGTTTACCATGTTCTTCTTTTACAAACAGAGTTTTATCATGTCCTCCTTTCCTGTATCCATGATTGACAAGAAATTCAGTCAATCTCTCATACCAAGCCCTAGGAGCTTGTTTCAACCCATATAACGCCTTCTTCAACTTGTAGACATGATCAGGAAGATCTGGATTCACAAAGCCTTTTGGTTGTTCCACATACACCTCTTCATTTAAGTACCCATTGAGAAAGGCACTCTTAACATCCATTTGGAAAAGTTTAAATTTCAGAATACATGCAACACCAAGCAACAACCGTATAGACTCTAATCTAGCAACTGGGGCAAAAGTCTCATCAAAGTCTAATCCTTCCACTTGAGTGTATCCCTGTGCCACAAGCCTCGCCTTGTTTCTTGTAATAGTTCCATTTTCATCAGATTTATTTTTATAAACCCATTTAGTACCTATTACATTCAACCCTTTTGGTCTAGGAACTAGATCCCAAACCTCACTTCTTTCAAACTGATTCAACTCTTCTTGCATAGCAGTAATCCAATAATTGTCCATGAGAGCCTCTTTGACATTTTTTGGCTCTATTTTTGACACAAAGCAAGAGTTAGAGATTATATCTTGATTTCTTCTTGTGGTAATACCTTCATCAGGATTCCCTATGATCAGATCCTTGGGATGATTTTTCTGGACTCTGATAGATGGTCCTTTACTAATTGGAGCAGTAGTATCATCAGTGGTAGGACTATCAGGCGTTACCTCAAAATCCTCTATACTAGCAGTTTCTTCAGGCTGGAATTCAAATGCTTCAGCATCTGAACTTTCATCTATCTTAGCGTCAGATGGTACATCATCTATCACAACATTCATTGATTCCATCATTACTTGAGTTCTGGAGTTATACACTCTGTAGGCTCTGCTGTTAGTTGAGTATCCCAAGAATATACCTTCATCACTCTTTGGATCCATCTTCCTCCTTTGTTCTCTATCTATCAGAATGTAACACTTACTTCCAAATACATGAAAATACTTGATAGTAGGTTTTCTACCTTTCCACAATTCATATAAGGTCTTAGTGGTTCCAGCTCTTAAAGTGACACGATTGAGAATGTAACATGCTGTATTCATAGCTTCAGCCCAAAAGTGTTGAGGCAGTTTCTTTGAGTGTAGCATGACACGAGCACATTCTTGTATAGTTCTGTTCTTTCTTTCAACTACACCATTTTGTTGAGGTGTAATAGGTGAAGAAAATTCATGTCCTATTCCTTCAGCAGTGCAAAACTCAGAGAATCTTGAGTTTTCAAATTCTCTACCGTGGTCACTCCTTATTCTGACAATGACACTATCTTTTTCTCTTTGAAGTTGTTTACACAAATCCTTGAAAGCACAAAAGGTGTCTGACTTTTCTCTGAGAAAGTTGATCCAAGTGAATCTTGAGTAGTCATCTACAACAACAAAAGCATATCTCTTTCCTCCTAGACTTTCAACCTGCATAGGCCCCATCAAGTCCATATGAAGTAATTCAAGCACCTTTGATGTAGTCAGATGCTGCAGCTTTGGGTGTGGCATCTTTGTCTGCTTCCCAATTTGACATTCACCACATATGCTTCCTTCTTCTATCTTCAGTTTAGGTACTCCTTTTACTGCATCTTCAGCTATGACTTTCTTCATACCCCTTAGATTAAGATGACCCATCTTTTGATGCCATAACTTGACTTCATTTTCTCTAGTGATGAGACAGGAAGAAATTTGAGCACTTTCTTCAGGAATCCATAAATAACAGTTATCTTTAGACCTGACTCCTTTCATAACAGATTCACCATCTTTAGTTGAGACAATGCATTCAGACTTTGTGAAGTTCACTTTCATTCCTTGATCACACAATTGACTGATGCTTATGAGATTTGCAGTCAATCCTTCCACTAAAAGAACATTCTCAAGCTTAGGCAACCCATTTGCAATGAGACTTCCAATGTCTTTGATCTGACCTTTGGCCCCATCACCAAAAGTAACATAACTGGTAGTGTAAGCTTTAACATTGGTTAGATAATTTTTAACACCAGTCATATGTCTTGAGCAACCACTATCAAAGTACCAATCATTTCTGGATAAAACTCTCAGAGATGTATGAGCTATGTGAGCAGCATCATTTGCCTTTGGTTTCCATTCTTTCTTTGTATTGCTTGAATCATATTCATACCTGGGATTATTATACCATCTTGGAAACCCATACAATCTAAAACAGAAAGGTCTGATGTGACCTCTTCTACCACAGTAATGACAGATCCATCCCTTAGGTTTAGGAATGACTTTGGCAGGCTGATGTTGTTTAACATGTTGTGGCATCTGTCTGGTTTCAGTGGGATCATAAGTGTCTTTAGCAGGAACAAATGTACTAGTAGAAGTAACATTTTTCTTTTTAGGATAGTTATATTCTACTCCAATACCCTTAGGTTTCCCAGCAACTTGACCCTCAACCAGTATATCTAATCTTTCAGTTCCATTATTTAGCAGTCTAAGCTGTTTATTTAAACTAGTCAGCTGATAGTTCAATGTGGTTACCTCATCTCTAAGAGCAGAAGCCTCGGACAGATGCTTTGCCTTCTCAGATTATAGCTGCTTTGTGAGTTGAGATATTTGAGTCTGATGCTTCAGCTTCTCATCTTGCAATTTACTTATAACGTTTTGTTGCTACTGACAAACCTTTTCACTCTTTTGACTCAGTGCTTTATAGGACGCAGCTAGTTCATCAAAGGTCAATTCATCATCATCTGATTCAGATTCAATAAATCCAGTAAGTGCAGTAATGTGATTTGCAGACTCAGAGTAGTCATCATCCTCAGAGTCATCTTCATCAGACCAAGTGACAGCCATACCCTTCTTCTGTTTCTTCAGGAATGTTGGACATTCAACTCTAATATGTCCATGGCCTTCACATTCGTGACATTGAACACCTTTTCCAGTACTGGCCTTTTCCTCAGGTCTGTATTTTCTTTCACCATTAAACTTTCTGTTATTATCAGAGAAATTGCCTTTAGCATTTGTCCTGCCTCTTCCATCCATCTTCTTTAATATTCTGTTGAACTGCCTGCCTAGATGTGCCATAGTTTCAGATAAATTTTCATCAGTTTCTAAACCATTTTCTACTTCCTCACTTTCAGTGGTGTTGGTTATAAGAGCTATACTCTTCTTCCTCTTCTCGGTTTTCTCTTTAGCAGCCAGCTCATAGGTTTGTAATGAACCCACTAAATTTTCAAGTTTCAATACTCCTATATCATGTACTTCTTCTATAGTAGTAACTTTCATATCAAACATCTTAGGAAGAGATCTAAGCATTTTTCTTACCATTCTTTCCTCGCTTAGCTTTTCACCTAGAGCATCAAAGTTGTTTGCAAAGTCTAGAATGGTCATGTGGAAGTCATGAACAGATTGATCTTCACCCATCATTAGGTTCTCAAACTTTACGGTCAAAAGCTGTAGCCTTGAATTCTTCACCTTAGCGGTGCCTTCATGTGTAGTCATTAGAATATCCCATGCTTCCTTGGCCACTGAGCACTGTTTGATCATCCTGAAAATGTTATTATCCACAGCATTGAATAAGGCATTTAGCGCCTTGGAGTTACCATGTGCAAGCTCATCCTCTTCCTTGGTCCACTCCGCTTCTGGTTTTAGTTCACCTGTAGTTTTACCATCTTTGTCACGTATCACTGGATGTTCCCATGCCATTAGGATAGCCTTCCAAGATTTGCTATCAAGTGATTTGATAAACGCCACCATTTTGGCTTTCCAGTAATCATAGTTTGATCCATCCAGAAGTAGAGGTCTGTTGACATAGCCACCATCCTTGTTCATTATGCCAGAAAGTAACTTCCCTGGTCCTCACCCACGCAGAACAGGGTGCCTGCTCTGATGCCAATTGAAATTCTGGCACCTACTGGGGACAGATGTTAAGACAGAAGCTATAGCAATTGTCGTACGTAGTCAGTTGTAATGCTAAGACAAATGCTCTAGCGTATGTCCACAGTAGAATATAATCAACAAGTAAAAGCAACAGACAGTGAAGTAAACAACACAGAGAATTGTTAACCCAGTTCGGCGTTCACAACGACCTACTCTGGGGGCTACCAAGCCAGGAAGGAATCCACTATAATAGATCTAGTTCTAAGCCCACAGCAAATATCCAAGTTTACGACTTATCTCCTAGACTCTACCCGTGCTAACTCAACCTAGGAACTCCTAAGTTTGAGACCCCGTCTCACTTCCTTTCTATCACAAACCTTGTGATTATAACAGTTCAACAAACGATGAGGTTTCACTAACCAAACAAACAAACAATCTTCGTGCTTAAAAGCTTGGGAGAAGTTTCACAAAATACAAACCAAACAGGCCTAAGCTTGTGTTATAGAATCCACAAGAAAGGCTTACAATTAACAAGACTCAAACCCTAAAACTATATTCTTGAAATACGGCTTCAGTCATCTTTTAGGTTTTAGTCTTCACATATTTATATGACCTGAGTTAGCATGGGCTAGGTCTTCATATTGGGCTTTAATCTTCAGCTGTCCTTTTGCAAAGTCCAGCACACATGTAATGGAAAGAATCACTTGTTTCCATAAATGGCGTAGCATCTTCTGGAAATATAACCTGGTGCAGCCGCCTTATAAAACCTCAATGAAAACATGCGTCTTGGTATATAAGGAAAGACGAAAATATTGCTTAGGCGAATCTTCAAGGATATGGCGCATAAATACAGCGAGAATTACCGTCATGACAGATGTTGTACCCACATGCTACGGCATCTGGTCCAACATCTTGCTAGAACTTGTTTTTGCAAAATGAGGCCAACATACAAAACACCAACAACGAGCTTATAGCTTATTTTGACTAGTTTATAGCTTATTTTCAAACGCTATTTCAATTAGCTTATAGCTTATAGCTTATAGCTTATTGTCTTTTCTTCCACTTTTACCCTTATTATTTTAACTAAAACCCAATTTTACCCTTTAGTACTTATTTTGATTATTATTTTGGATTAATATAATTTAGCCAAAATTATCTTTTTTCAACAAGCATAATTAACATTATTTTAATATTTATTATATTTTTATTGCAAAATTTATATAACACTTGTGTTATATATGACGAGTAAATATCCTCACAATTTTTTTTGAACTAACTTTTCACTCTCTACTTTTACAAAATTGACTTTTTAGTATAATATTATTATTATCTATTCATTGTATATGTTGTAATTAAATTTTACAATAATATAATTTATATATACATATTAAATATATTTTACTGTAATGTTTACTTTTTTTATAAAAGGTAAAAATATTTAAAATTATTTTTTTAAATAAAAAATATTTTTTAATAATATCTTAAATATTAATTGATATAAATTTTATTATAAAGTGATAATGCCCTTTCATGTAATTTTACATTATCTTATCAGCTATAAGCTAATTTTACCAAACACTTCAATTAGTTTATCAGCTATAAGCTATAAGCCATCAGCTATAAGCTATAAGCTATAAGCTAGCTTATAAGCTAACCGCTATTTTTACCAAACAGAGTCTAAAGACAACCAAGAGGATTGAGCCAACAAAATTTTAAGTTAAAGGTTTTTTTTAACGTAAGCCATCACCAAATAAAAATCTTTACTTCTCTAAAATTTGTGATAAAGAAAGTTCGTTCCACCAGACAATTGATTATTTTGATCTTTCCATAAAACTCAAGCACAAACTAACCAAATAACTCGAAGATTTTTGTGAGGCTCCTTACGATCCAAAAGAAGACCACTAAAAAGAGAAGCACAAAAAACGATATCCAACTAATTCAATAATCCACACCACACCCTAAAAATAGGTGAGACATATTCTACCTCTGGAAAATTTGCAAGTGTTTATCTAACAATTAATGAGAACCAACTATATAAGTAGATTTGCACGTAATATCTACAACTAATTTGTAATTGACTTTTATTTCACATGCAAATACTTATCCTCATTCGGTGTTGGATAAATGCCCCACATTATTAAGGGTAGTTTAAAAGAAGAAAAAAATCCCAACAATAAATTACAATACAAAGATAAATACAAACATTTTCTTCTTTTATGCACCCTCCTAAACATGATCGAGAATCGGTGTTAATAATACTACAACAAATCAAATTCTTCTCAATTAATAGTTTGTTTTTTTCCAAACAACGTTAATAGAAACCAAACAACGTTAATCGATTTTTGATAGGAATATATTATATTTTACTTACTTCGCAGTCGAACTCTGGATTATCGGACCTCCTTCCTCTGAGAACTAACGGGTTAATTAAAAAAAAAAACTGAAGAATCTTCAACCTTTAAAAAGATCATTAAAAATGATAAATTTAAATATTGTTATAAAACTAATCTAAACATAACTAAGAATATAGAACAACAAAGATGAAGGAGAGAAAGAGAGAAGAGAGAAATAATAGGGTTTGTATTATTCTCTTCAAGTGTGTATTCTATTACAATGTGAGTCCTATTTATAGGAAATTACATGGGCCAAATGACATGGGCCAATGCTAATGGGCATCCACCAAATTATTCATAACACTCCCCCTTGGATGTCCATTGAGGATATGCCTCATTAAAACCTTACTAGAAAAAACTCTATGGGAAAAAATACTAGTGAAGGAAAAAGAGTACAACATCCTTTATGTGCGAACTGCCTCGTTAAAAACCTTACCAGGAAAACCCAATGGGATAAAACCACGGTGAAGGGAAAAAGAGTGCAGAGCACATTAATTTCTCCCCCTGATAAATACAAATATATATGAGATAAGAGAATGTCAAATAATCTTCTATACTAGTTGCTCCAAAGCTTTGACGATTGTTGGTGACTTATTGGCAATCTTCTATCTTCGTTATTATATTCTTCTTCTTCAAATTAACAATGTTTGCAATATGATTCTCACGTTGAATTGTTGCAAGAACCCTTTATAAGAAAACTCACAAACATTTGTCTCAAACAAATCACATTCTTGTAATTTTGTTTCACATATCTCCATGAGTGATTGTACTTCCTCGATGTAATGAACAAATAATTTGTTTGTGACTAATACCATTATAAGGATTAGACAAATAACCTGCGTATCTAAAATAACAAAATATATACTAGATGATATATTCAAAATAAATAATAGGACAACAATGTATTTTCCTCAATTGAACTAACATGTGGTACTCCGGACCAATCAGCTCTTCATCATTTGCTCGAACTCTAAAAATGACATTACATTGCCGATCTTACAAAAATTAGGGTGCGTAACTAATCTTGTTTTTCATATAGAATCATTTTAGAACCTTTTGTATATAAGTTTCATGATTCACAGAAATTTCTTCAAATTTGTAAGAGATGACATTATCTCATAAGCTCTTCAGGAGTCCTTATGATATCATAAATCTTAAATATAAATGAATTTCATTATCAAATACATTCTTAAAACTGGACAAATGTCATTTTCATTTTTTTTTTATTTGGAAATATTCAACAAGAATATTATGCAATATGCATATATATTGTTCGAGTATATAAGGAGACTTATTCATGTTCATTAAGTCATCTCATCCTCTCATAAGTATAATCTGATTTATATGTCTCACAAAAACTAAACTCTTTAAGAATTTTCATATAATCATCATTATCAAGTGAGATGATTTTCATATAATCATCATTATCAAAATGAGCCACTCAAAAACGTTGTAACACATATGTGCTACTACTTAATCAATTATAAAGAAGTTCTGAATTCACTTAAGGTGAATACGCCTCTTGAAAATGATAGACATTTATTAATATCCTTGAATAACAAGTCAAACTCAAAATATTTCATTTTTATTATATCTTTTCACGTGAAAATTTATTCATATCTAATTATTTTCATCTTCAGATGTATGGACTACTGGTCCAAAAATCTTTCGCTTTGCAAAGCTAGTATAATAATGTATATCAATCATGTCTATCTATTTGGTCAATAATTTCATTGTCTATAATTCTTAATAGACTTTGATCCATGATCCTCATTATCATCTGTCAGATATAGCGCTTTATTATGTGCAAAAATATTGTCAACGTTGACTTCATCTCGGTTTCATCATATTTCATTCATGACATAATTTATTGAGATCTCTTTATTTTAATCAATTACAGGTACCTGATAAGTTCTTCTGGAACTGAAAAATAAAGTATGTCAAATACTCTTTTCAAATTTTTATAACCACACTTGGGTCATCTTTCTTTTTAGCTCCTTATCTTATTTGAGGAATTTATCCTTGAAACCGATTTGCTTACCATGCTTCAAGCGTGGTTAAGGCTCATTTGCAATATTAAATATTCCGACAGGGACATTCATTTTTATTGGAGCATTAGCAGCTGTTGATTGAATTCATAAACTTTGCAAATGATTTATCTTTTGAACTTCTGGTTCATACTTATTTCTAAGAGGATCAAGACGACATAACAATAATTTATTTCAAATATTACATTTGAATTTCTAGTTCATATTTTCAGCTGCTTATTATCTCCCCCTAATATTGGGAAAACTAATTCACCAACTGATAATCAGCCTACTGGGCTGTAAACAAATCTCCAATTATTGGCTCAAGATAATTTATATAATTAGTTGGAGATTTATATCAAAATTATTTTCCCGATATTCTTTTACGACCCATTTAAATGCATTATATTGGAGCAATTGTACACAACACATACAAAAATGTTTATATGGGAAATTTAGGTTTATAAACCAAAATACAAATTATAAATTAGGGGAGGATTCACATATATTAAATTGTTGGCTTGATGCGAATAAATATCTAAACATGAATGTTCCCAAAATATAAAATAGAAGTTATGATCTTATAAGTATCGGTCGTGTAATTAACTTTAGATGTCTAAAGAATGGATCTTCAAGTCCATATTTTTGTCTTGTATATATGATCTTATTCAACAAGATGTTTGATATCAATTTCGATTGACATATGATACTTATAAAATTCTTGCGAGAAGATTATATACAACATGAGCTCTTAATCAAATTAGTCAATAAAATAGTCTCACAAACTTCTGGTTATGAGTTGACAACAAATATACATGTGACCATTCAGTTGATGCATCAATTAAAATTATATAGTTCTTATTTGGTCCACATGATCATGATCGGTGTATTAATATATAAATATCACCTTTTGTATATGCTAAAAATAAAATATGCTCATTTACTTAATTTATCAACTTTCTTTGGGAACTAGTAACACAAAAATTATCTGAATCAAGGAACTTCGAGCCCTTCAATACATATTTATAGAATTATTATTTTTTTCCGCATCTTAATAGATCCGGGATGACCCAACCGGTCTTGCCAATGATAAATTTAACATGATATGTAAACTTCTGGTTTACAATAATTTGCGCATAAATTGCACACCGTAATATATTTATATGTTTTAATTGGTTTTTGTGTCTAATATTTTCTTTTTTTGAAAAAGAAAAAAAATCTCACATAGGTGATTGTTTGTTCCATATATATTGCTTGAACCATCAACCATCATTATAGGCCAACCAAAAATTGTTTCCTTTTTTACCAAGTCAGATTGGAAAAAAAAATGTGTTTTACGTAAATAAATGATTATAAATATCATATTAATAATGAATAATGTTGAGTCATGGAAATATTATAGAAAAATTAGTATTATAGAAAAATTAGTATACTGAAACGGTCAATAAATTTATTGAAATTAGCTTTTGGAATAAAATAAAACTCTAAAAATAGCAATAGCTTTATTGAAATTCTCTTTTAAATTTTATTATTGAAAATTTCATCAAAATTATTGTAGGTAATCGATCATCACAATAATTTTGTTTGTATGAGAATTAAAAGAGTAAGTAAATAGTAATAGAATATTATTTCTATGGATTTCAGCAGAATTATAAAATAGTAACAATTAAAATATTTTAAAATTAAAATCAATAAATTGATTTAAACAAGTAACGAATAATTAAAACCAGATTATATTTGCAAAGAATAATCTTTATTAAGAGAGAGGGGAAAAAAAACGCATGAACCATGCATTCAATCGTGAGTTAAATGTATCAATAATATTCATCCAATGTATGTAAAACAATGGATATACAAAAATATTCTTGAAATTATTTTTCAAAGTTGCTACTTCAGGAGCCTAGAGTCAAATAGATCATCTTATACCAAGATCAAATAAATCATATGGACCGTAATCATGTTGTAAGAATTTAGTTCTTCAGGAACTCAATCACAAATCTCTTTTCAGAATGACCGGAGAAAATCACAATTTTACAATCTTTCATGAATGTTTAAATTACTAGTTCTTTCATGAAAAGTATATCTCCGATATTCATAAATATTGATTATGAAAAAAATATTCATGAGTGATACTACAAGAATGCTTTAATATTGAATTTTAAATTCTTCAAGAACTATACAAATAATTTTTCATTAACAATAGTTAAGGAAATCCATATTCTTTGAGCAATCCATCATATAGTTAAGGAAATCCATATTCTTTGAGCAATCCATCATAATATTAATGTTTTAGTTCTTCAAGAACTATATCACAAGTGCTTCACAATGATGACAATGATCTTTATAATTTCTTCAAGAAAATTTCATTCTTTGATATTTCTATTTTGGACCCCCAAAGAAAACAACAACTTCTAAATAAGTAGGATCCATATGATAATCGAAGTCACTATATTCATTTTTTAATTAGTTTTGCTAATTTGCCCACTTTTTCATTTTTTCTTTTCTTTTTACTTCTAGTGAGAAGCCGGGTTTTTAAAATTAACATGTCATAACTATTACCACGATTTTGTTCATGGTAATTGTGTACTGTTGCAACATTCACTTCTGGGAATGAGGTAACATCAATATTGTATCAGACTTCATTCATTTCTAGGAATGACTTTTCATTCATTTCTCATTGATACTATCATCAAATAATAAAATTAAGCAAACTAGATAAGCATAGTAAACATTGTCAAATAAAATTTCTGAAAGTATCGATTATATGTTAGATGGTGACAAAAATCATCCCAATCATTTTTATTAATACTAATGTAACATACTGAAAATTGGTATATGATCAAAGACTCATTATTTAGAATAACTATGCCATTATTACTTGCTTAATTTTAAAAAAAAACCGTAACGTCCAACCAACAATTAGTAACATAATTTATAATTCATTATTTACTTGTTTAATAAGGAGTGTAACATATATTATATATGCATTAACATATATATTGATTATTATATGTACTGCAAAAATCGGCATATAATTAATAATAAATAAATATAATAAAAATTATAAACTGCCAAAACTAAAAAAATATTGATAAAACTATCCTTAAGGGATATATATTGAATTCTTCCGGAACTCATAGGAAATAATTTGATCTATTAAATTCTTCAGGAATTATAGAAAAATAATATCTGCAATCCTCCAAGGATGCATATGTATATGATTAGAAAATAAAATTAGGTTTTTAAGTTCTTCGAGAACTATATAGATATATAAAATAATTTGTGCAATCCTTCAGGGATGCATATATATTGAATTCTTCGGGAATTCAAAATAATGTTATATTTCCAAAGTTTTTCAGGAACTAGATTAGTGAATTCTTCCGGCCTTCATAATATAAAAAAATTGAGTTTTCTAAGTTCTTCAGGAACTAAGATTATTGAATTCTTCGGGAATTCATGGATTAAATTTTAAGTTCTTCAGGAACTATATGATACTATAATAAAAATATCTTTTGCAATCCTTTAGGGATGCATAAATATATTTCATTTAGAATAAATATAAAATAAATAAATTACAAAGAGAAAAACACAATTAAAGATAATATTGATCTGGTTGGTTGGTTTGAATTATTAGTTGTGTTGCATAATGTATGTTATGAGTGCATCATGTAATATTGTTAATTGTATGCAACAAAATGAAATGAAAGGGGTTTAGTATAGATACCTTTTGACAATAATAATTTGGTAGCTATCGTGCTGATAACGTGTTATAAAACTAATCTAAACATAACTAAGAATATAGAACAACAAAGATGAAGGAGAGAAAGAGAGAAGGGAGAAATAATAGGGTTTGTATTATTCTCTTCAAGTGTGTATTCTATTACAATGTGAGTCCTATTTATAGAAAATTACATGGGCCAAATGACATGGACCAATGCTAATGGGCATCCACCAAATTATTCATAACAAATATGTATATATATGTTAAATTTTCGAAACTTGCATTAAATATATTTTCATTTTCTGGTCAATGAGATTTTTTTATAACTGAAATATTCATCCTCCAGCTCTATATAGATGTATATAACGAGTACAATACATGCCGGTTGCTACTTGACTTGAATTTTACACATTTATTTATTTATTTATTTATTCATATTTCATACACACGAAAACATTTGATAGTCCCAACTGGTAGAATAGTATATATTGATTGATGAACTTGGTCAATGATAAATGTAGAGCACCGCATTTACTACTGGTTCTTATTCCACATATTCATATTTATCCTAATACCAAAAACATAAACAACATAATTTTTTACTCATTAAAAATTGACCCAGCGTCTAAGTAATATTTTTCTAAAGAAATTAACACGTTTTAAAGTGGTTGAATATAGGTTTGGAAAGTACATTCTAAATGGTAAACATCATAACATATCATTAGAGTGGCCGTAGGGGTGTGCATAGTTTAAAAACCACACCACACCAAACCTAATTTATGATTTGGTTTAAATCCAAAACTATTTAAATCAAAAATCGGTTATTTTAAAATACTAATTTGGGTTTGGTTCGTATCCGGTTCGGAACCAATTTATAACCGATTTGTAAGAAAAATTGAGTTACTCATTTTTAAACCAATTTTAAATTGATTTTTCATTCACTTTTTTTTCTCTTGACAATAATGACAAATGACAATAGTCAAACCAATTTTAATTTTTTTATTAATTAATTATGAAAAAAAAAGATTTATTTTATTAATTATTTTAAAAACAAATTTTTTTATTAATTATTTTGAAAAGATATTTAATTTAATGAATGAATACTTTGATTTATAAACAATAAAAAAAGATATTTTTTACTAAGTCCAACATTCTTTTTTTTAAAGGAAGCCCAAATTTTTTTTATTTGGCCCAAATCATCATTTTTTATTAAAAATTTGAAAACATCCTTTTTTTTAATTATTTTTTTCAAAATAATTATAATTTAATATTTTAATAAAAACATTAAATTAAAATATATTAAAATAATAAGGGTGGTGGTCAATACCGGAGCCACCGGTCAACGTCGGAGCTCCGCCGTCGGACCACCGGAACTCCGCAGCCGGACACCGCCGGACCACCGGAGCTCCGCCGTGGGCCGCCGGAAAATTCCATGTTCCGGCGGGACACCGTCGTGCCGGCGCCGAAGCTCCGCCGTGAACCACCCATGACCGGCGGTCAAACCACCACGGTTGCCGGTCAACCATATCAATATTTTTTTAATAAAAGGATGTTAAAAAATGATGATTTGGGTCAAATAAAAAAATGTTGGGCTTCCTTTACAAAAAGAATGTTGGGCTTGGTCAAAAATATTTTTTATTATTAGTTTTTTAAATGATTTCTTTTTCCTCATTTTTTTAATAAAAAATTCCAGTTTTTTTTTTTTTAAAGTTCTAGTGTTTATTATATGGTCATCAATTGAAGATTTTTTTGACACAATTAATTTGAAGATTAATAACTTAATTTTGAAAATTTGTTTTTTTTATAAAAATTCTAGTTTTTTTAAATTTTCAATCTTTTTTTCCTTCAATTTGTATTATATGATTTTCAATTTAAAGACTTTTTTTTACACAATTAATTTGAAGATTAGAAACTTAATTGTGTGATTCAAAACCAATTTCAAACCAATTAGAAAAATATGGTTCTAGTTTACAATTGGTTTTTTTTATTTGGAGTGGTGTGGTTTTTTTTTCAAATGGTTTGAAATGATAAAATTGGATATAGTTTGGTTAGTTGTTTGGTTAAGGATCACCATATTTTTTGCACACCCCTAGCCTTGAGAGTGTATGATAGGATTATAGAAGTTAATTTAGTTAATTAAATAAGGGTCATGCTAATTAGTGTTTTTGGACACTAGTTAAAGATTAAAAGTGGTAAATTTTACATTGAAATTACTATTTTTTATATTTTAAATGTATTGATTACACAAGTTCCAAGAAATTTATACTACTATTTTTGGTTTCATTAACTAGTGCAACGGGACCCGGGGCATTAGTTAGCATTTTTCATTAAATAATATTGATATTATTTAGATGTTTTAGTCTTGGAATTGTTTAGTTGAATTTTATTGCATTTAACCCAAAGGAAAATATTATCTATTATGGATACTATTTATGTGTACTCCTTTAATCATTTGAAATCAATGAAGAATATTATCTTTTTATCTTATTGTAGTTTTTATTGTTTTCCTTAGATTTAGCATAGTTTTCCATAGCTTGAAGTTTGGTAGGATTTAGCATCCTATCAATGTAAGGTGCGAAAAATGGTACGCTTCTCTTCTCCTCCGAAAATTTCATTTTTACCTTTATGTAAAAACTTCGGAATGTGTGTTTTTTGAAATTTGCTTGGTGTTAAAAATAATATTTGAACTACGAAAACTTTGAAAAACGCGTTCTAAAATTTTTACGCAAGGGGCAACAATGAAATTTCTAGGGGAGAAGAGAAACATGTGGGTGGAAAGAGAATTTTTCGTAAGGTGCCTAAAAGCACCAATATCAGTTTCTTTTTTACCATTCCTGAACTGCAAACAAACGTTTTTTGTCATAAGAGATGGATAATTAACCCATTTGTAGAGTTCCTACGGTGAAAGGCGTATCTCTGTCCACCAACAACTTTAATTGCCACATCACTACAAGAATTTCCCATATTAGTGGCCAAAATTACCGGCGGCTTTTGGCCCACGGAGAGGTTTCCGGCGGCCAAACCCGCCGCAACACCGTCCAGATTTTTTTCAAAAAAAATAATTTGCGGCGGTTTTTCACCGACGCAAATATACGGTGGGAAATCAAAACTGGGCGAGGGGAATTTGCGGCGGACCGGAAACCGCCGCAAAGTTTAGGCGGGAAAAACGAAATACAGAGACCGCCGCAAATTCAAATTTAACCGCCGCAAAACTATAGGCGGGAAACTCAAAATTGAATACCGCCGAAAATTCGTAAAAACCGCCGCAAATTAAAACAGTCATATATTTTGCGTCGGGTTTAGGCCGCCGGTAAGCTGCACTTTTTTTAATAATTTTTTTTTGCTAGATTTATTTTCGTTTTTTTTTGTAGTTTTTTTTTGGTAGATTTTTATTTTTTATAAAACTTTTTAAAAAACAAAATATTTAGTGATATATTTGTATAAGATGAATCTAAATAATATAAGTTGTATATAATACAAAATTAATTTTTATATTTAGTAATTCTTTTGTTGTTATTAAATTTTAAATTTTATATTTAGTAATTCTTTTGTTAGGGAGGCCCTATTATACACCCCTTTTTGGAGGTGCACCGGGTGCACCCCTGTTTTTGACTTGCAATAGCAGGTTGCATCAGGTTTTGAACAGTGGAGCCCACAAGAGAGGAAAAAACTATTTTTTTAAATGAAATGCGGTAGATTACGTATTTATCCTTGGATTGATTTGATTCCCAATCTCTTTTATTCATTTACAGAAAAGTTATCTTTGTGAAAAGAAAACTCTTATGTCTCTTCTACTCTCAAAACCCAGCCGGCAAACTCACCGCTGCCGCATCAGCCGTCGGTAAAACCATCCTCCATCTTGCTTCTCTCTCCCTCGAAGATCTCACCTCTTACCTCAATTCCCCTCTCAAATCCATCACCGCCGACAAGTTGGAGGCACGAATCGATACAGGACTCCGAATGAGATCCAAGCGGCGAGGATAACGACGAAATCGGAATTACGGTGGAATCTTTGGAAGACGAGTTGAGCTCGTCGAGAAATCTAAAGGGATGAGTCATGTGATTGTGAATGAAATGAAAAGTTGAAAAGTTTATTGTGTGTTGTGTTGCTTTGTGCTTCTTTAACGTTTCAGCTTGCCCTGGAATATATAAGTAGTAATCAAGTGCTACTTCTTGCCTTCTTATTTTTATATTTTACATTCCTCTGTTTGTTTAATTTAAGAAGCATAGGGAATTTATTTGTGGTTGTGTTCTATCTGATTATTATAGAATAAGGTGTATATATAACTGTTTGTGTTTATGTTTATGCTAATTTATTAGTCTTGGGATGAATGCATAAATTCATATTCTGTTGTCAACTTGATATATGAATGATAATGTTCTCTGGTGATGGTGGATTCTGCAATTCAATGTTACTCTTTTCTTTTTTTATTTTTTGAAAACTTGATATTCAGTCTAATGATGGACTAACTCGAGGGGATAAGTCCACCACCCACTTTTAGTCGTATGAATTTCTATAAAACGGTCAAAAACGGTCAAAATTAGATGATACTCCCTCCAGTCTCATATATAAGAAACAAAAAAAAAGGCACACCCTTTAAGAAAGTGGAGTAAATGATTAGGAAAAACATGTCATTTCCACTTTTACCCTTACTTTTTGTTTAAATTAAATTATTATTTATTATGGGGAAAAGTAAAACAAAGGATAAAATTGGAATATTCAAAATAAATGTAATGATTGTAGTAACTTTTTCTTATATTTAAGACTTTGTAAATTTTTTTTTTGTTTCTTATATATGAGACCGGAGGGAGTAATTATAAGACTGATACTAAAGCAAATAATACCCATCGATATAATTTACTCTGAGTGTATAATACAAATGCACAATGAATATTTGTTCCATTTTTTATCTTTATTTCTTGTCCATTTAAGAAAGAGAAAAATAGACACAAATGAATAATGCAATTAAAAGTTGAATTACAAAATATAAAATTAAAGAAGTTTCATCCAGATCTTGGTTCATCCACTTTATAATCGTCATTTTATTCTCATTTGTTTTTTAGTTCAATTAGGTAATATTGAACGGTTTAATTGACAAATTTCGAATTTTGCAGTCAATTAGGTGATATTGAATGGTCCAATTCATAGAAACTAGGGATTTTCAATGAGACCGTTATTACAATCCGTCTATACATTTAAAGTCCGGTCGTAAAAATTATGGTTCTCACTCATTTGTCGGTCCAATTATGTGATATTGAACGGTCGAATTGATAAAATTCAAATTTTGCGGTCAACGTTGGTAGTTTTAGTCAAATTTCACGACTCTTTCGCAGCAACTGGGTTTCTAATGGGACTGTTATGACAATCTGTCTATACATTCGGAGTTCGACCATAAAAATTCTGATTCCCAATCGTTTGGCAGGACAATTAGGTTATATTGAACGGTCGAATTTATAAATTTCGAATTATGCAGTCAACGTCGGGAGTTTTAGTCAAACTTCACGACCCTTTCATAGAAATGGGGTTTTCAATGAGACTGTTATTACAATCCGCCAATACGTTAGAAGTCTGGTTGTAAAAATTCTAATTCGCACTCGTTTGAAATCCAATTAGGTGATATTGAACGGTCGGATTGATAAAATTCGAATTCTTCAGTCAACGCCGATAGTTTTAGTAAAACTTCACGACAATTTCATAGAAATTGAGTTTCCAATGAGACAGTTATTACAATCCGTCTATACATTTGGAGTCCGATCGTAAAAATTTGGATTCTCACTCGTTTGTCAATCCAATCAGGTGTTATTGAATGGTCGAATTGATAAAATTTGAATTCTACATTCAACGTCGGTAGTTTTAATCAAACTTCAGGACACTTTCAAATAAACTAGGTTCCAATGAGACTGTTATTACAGTCCGTCGATACATTCAAAGTCTGATCGTTAAAATTCTGAGATTCTCACTTGTTTGTTAGTCAAATTATGTGATATTGAATGGTCAAATTCGAATTATGCAGTCAATGTCGATAGTTTTAGTCAAACTTCGCGACAATTTCATATAAATTAGGTTTCCAATGAGACTGTTATTACAACCTGTCTATACATTCAGAGTCTGATCGTACAAAATTTTGATTCTCACTCGCGTGACAGTCCAATTAGGTGATATTGAATGGTCGAATTGAAAAAATTTGAATTCTCCAATCAACGTCGATAGTTTTTGTCAAACTTCACGACTTTCATATAAACTGAGTTTCCAATGAGACTGTTATGAAGATTTGTCTATACATTCAGATTTCGACCGTAAAAATTCTGATTTTCACTCGTTTTTCAAGTCAATTATGTTATATTGAACGGTCGGATTGATAAATTTCGAATTCTGCAATCAACATCGGGAGTTTCTGTCAAACTTCACGACCCTTTCATAGAAACGGGGTTTTCAATGAGTCTGTTATTACAATACGACTATACATTCGAAGTCTGATTGTAAAAATTTCAATTCTCACTCGTTTGTAAGTCCAATTATGTGATATTGAACGGTCTTATTGATAAAATTCGAATTATGCAGTCAATGTCAATAGTTTTAGTCAAATTTCACGACACTTTCATAGAAATTAGGTTTCAAATGAGACAGTTATTACAATTCGTCCATACATTCGGAGTCCGGTCGTAAAAATTCTGATTTACACTCGTTTTTCAGTCCAATTAGGTGATATTGAATGATCAAATTGATAAAATTCGAATTTTGCAGTCAAAGTCGGTAGTTTTCTTCAAACATCACGACTCTTTCGTAGAAACTGAGATTCCAATGAGACTGTTATGACAATTTGTCTATACATTCAGAGTCTGACCGTAAAAATTCTGATTCTCACTCGTTTTCAGTCCAATTAGGTTATATTGAACGGTCGGATTGATAAATTTCGAATTCTGCAATCAATATCGGGAGTTTTTGTCAAACTTCACGACCCTTTCATAGAAACGGGGTTTTCAATGAGACTGTTATTACAATACGACTATACATTCGAAGTCTGATTGTAAAAATTCCAATTCTCACTCGTTTGTAAGTCCAATTATGTGATATTGAACGGTCTTATTAATAAAATTCGAATTATGCAGTCAATGTCAATAGTTTTAGTCAAATTTCATGACACTTTCATAGAAATTAGGTTTCCAATGAGACACTTATTACAATTCGTCCATACATTCGGAGTCCGGTCGTAAAAATTCGGATTTACACTCGTTTTTCAGTCCAATTAGGTGATATTGAATGATCAAATTGATAAAATTCGAATTTTGCAGTCAAAGTCGGTAGTTTTCTTCAAACATCACGACTCTTTCATAGAAACTGAGATTTCAATGAGACTGTTATGACAATTTGTCTATACATTCAGAGAGTCTGACCGTAAAAATTCTGATTCTCACTCGTTTTCAGTCCAATTAGGTTATATTGAACGGTCAGATAGATAAATTTCGAATTCTGCAAACAATGTCGGGAGTTTCTGTCAAACTTCACGACCCTTTCATAGAAACGGAGTTTTCAATGAGACTGTTATTACAATACGACTATACATTCGAAGTCTGATTGTAAAAATTCCAATTCTCACTCGTTTGTAAGTCCAATTATGTGATATTGAACGGTCTTATTGATAAAATTCGAATTATGCAGTCAATGTCAATAGTTTTAGTCAAATTCCACGATACTTTCATAGAAATTAGGTTTCCAATGAGACAGTTATTACAATTCGTCCATACATTCGGAGTCCGATCGTAAAAATTATGATTTACACTCGTTTTTCAGTCCAATTAGGTGATATTGAATGATCAAATTGATAAAATTCGAATTTTGCAGTCAAAGTCGGTAGTTTTCTTCAAACATCACGACTCTTTCATAGAAACTGAGATTCCAATTAGGTGATATTGAACGGTCGAATTGATAAAATTCGAAATTTGTCAATCTGACAAACAAACAAACATGAATAAGAATTTTGATGATTGAATTTCAAATCTATAGACGAATTGTAATAACAGTCTCACCGTAATCCTACTTTTGATGATCGGATTGCGAGTGTCACACTTCATGGCTTTTTCATTAAAACTTGGTTTTCGATGAGACTATTATTACAATATGTCTATACATTCGGAGTTCAATCGTCGAAATTCTTATTCTCGTTTATTTATTAGTACAATTAAGTGATATTGAACGGTCAAATGGATCAAATTCGAAATCTTCAGTCAAAATTGGTAATTTTGGTCAATCTTCATGACTCTTTCATTAAAATTAGATTTCTGATTAGACTGTTATATTGTTATTACAATCTGTTTATACATTCAGAGTTCAATAATCGAAATTCTTTTTCTTATTTGTTTGTCAGTTCAATTAGGTGATATTGAACATTTGAATTGATTATTTTAGTCAAAATCGAAATTCAAAATATTCAGGGGGTGTATTGAATTGAGATTTCAAAGGATTTTAAAAGACAATTTTATAATAAAAGAATCTCGTGGTATTCAATCAAGATTTTTATGGAATGTAAATAAATCTGTTGGTATTCAATTAAGACAATTAAGATTTTTTTTTCAGGGCAACGAAATCTGTTAGTATTCAATTCAGATTTCTCACTACTTATAAAATGTCTTTTGGTATTTAAAAATATACGGATTTCAATATATTCTTTTGTGAAGTGGATTTTAATGGATTTTATGAGACTTTTTAGTTGAAAATACACATAACAACAATCTCACATTTTCGTCAAAAAAAAAAAAAAAAAATCTCACATAAACCCTTCTTCTTCCTGTGACATACACGACACACCGGTTCTCATCTCTCTCACTTTGCTCTTCTATCCTTATGTGGTCATGGGTATTTGCTGTCATGCTATATTCGTATGTTGCAGCCCTTCTTTCTTGTACAGTTTTCACAATGCTATATTTGTGCCTTATGCTTATGACAATCTTTTTGCCTCTTAAAAAAAACACTTCTCTCTCACTCTCGTTCTTTTTCTATGATGCAGTACCATTCCATTCATATATGTTCTTTTTTTTTTGTGGACAAGTATATACCTTGATTTCCTTCAGATAACATTTCTTTTCTTTTTCAAAATTATTATTACTACTGCTACTGTTTAAAAGATTTAAAACTTTCATTGCTTTTATTTCTTCATTTGTATTGATCCTCCGATTTTCGAGAGACTCTTTTTTATACACAAAAATTTAGGGCAAGGGAATGATGTCCGAAGAGAGACTATGGTAATTCAGAATTAGGTTGAGAAACTTTATAATTTATTTATCATTTTTTTATTTACTCTTATAATTTTTTTCATTAAAAATCATTAAATGCTTGAAATCTTAAAATCCATAAAGTACATTGAAGTCCATTGAAATCCTGCTTTAAAAATCCTGATTGTAAAAAATCTTTTAAAAAAGTCTTTCAAAATCTCACAAAATCAATATAGTCTCTCAAAATATTCAAGATTTTTTTCATCAAAATTGTCTTTCAAAATCCTAATCCAATACACCTCCCACTCAAATTTATTTTTGAGTTTAATGAAAATTTTGACATATTCCCTTGGTGGGAAAATTTAGTCGCGCGCGGGGTCATTCCCCCCATTTTTTTCATTTCATTTTCACTTTTCATTTCCCTAAACATCCCCAAATAAAAGAAAGAACCCAAATTTGAAACCCTAACTAGTAAAAAACTCTTCTCCTTCCACAGCTGTATATCTTTATCAATATCACCTCCGGTCATGTCGATAAAAAAGATGCTGAAATCAAATATTTTTCCTCTTTTGCCAGATTACAAATCCCCCAAATTGTTTCGTTTTCTGTCTCTCAAAATCCGAAATCACAGTTTCTCAAATCCCATTGCTGCACATTACAACGTTGAATCTCAGTCTCTCAATGGTGGATCCTGAAAATATTGCAGTTGATGATGTCAATGGTGGAAGATTGATTTTCTGTAAATTTTGGTGAGTTGATTTGCTTTTTAGCCTCTATACCTAACCTTGCCTTTTTCAAAAGAGATGGTTTAATTTTTCCACTATATGTTTCGTATGTACCTAGATCTGAACACAATTCCCCTTATTAAGATCTTTAAGGAACTATGTTTATTTTATGAATAATCTTTGTTATAGTCATGAATTACTTGTAATTCTAATTATGCCATTGAATTCATTAAGGTCATGGTGCATGATACTTTTTTGCTTTTCATCATGAGTTGCCACTCTAGCATATGATTTTAATGCCATTTGAACCACATTAGTATGATTTAAGCGAAGAGAGTTTGGGTAAGAGCTGCCAAAGAGTAGTTAATATGCAAATAGTGATGGTAACAACTGAGTTTTAGTATATTTCTGCTTGATTTATGCAAAGTATAATAAATCTGATTTATTTTTGTTGTTATAAGTTTTTTATTCTAACTTTTTGCACTATTCTTGAGCTCTACTCCAAGGTTATCATCATGGCATTATCAAGTGGACTTTTCTATGTGTAAAGCCTCACTATCTAATTTCAATGTATTCTTAGGCTGCAACTGTTATACCTGCACTGAGTTATATCTGCAACTGCCATAAAATTTGGTATTCATTTCTCAAATATGCTATCAAAATTTCTAAGTTTCTATTTCGCAATTTCTAAGCTCAAACTGGACATATTTGGCCTTTTATCTTTTTCAGATCCGCAGGAAGATGAGGGAAATCATGATCAACCAGGCAACATCCTGTGTTCTGAAAGAGCTTGTGTGCAAGTTTATCCCTGAGATGTTTGGAAAGGAGATTGAGAAGGCCACATCTAGCATCTACTCTTTGCAGAATGTTTTCATTCGCAAAGTCAAGATCTTGAAGGCAGGAAAGTTTGATCTTGGGAAACTGATGGAGGTATGTTATTTTTGTTCAAGACGAACTTTTTACCTCTCCACACTGTCTTTCGAAACCCTCTAATTGGTCTTAAATTTTTATTTAAGACCAATGAGTTTCGCACCTTATGGCAATGAGAAAAGATCCCAAATGTCATTGTCATTTATGGACTTTATCACTTTATTCATGGCATCGATCCACCTTTGAGAGTTAGAACTTACCATTGCTTGATGAAATTTGATCAGATCATCATCCATCATTCCAATGTTAACATCATGAGTGTGGAAAACGCGAGAAACAATCCACTTAACGATCGATAATAACCACCTGCACACTTAGATAGTCCGCAGAGGGATTAAGAGGTAACCATAACAGAAAGGCGCATGCAATTTCTTAGTGGGAAATAGTGGGGTATGGGTGCTGCAGACCCCTTAAGGCCTGAAATAGTCCGCAGTCATTTTCATTCTGTTTTTGAGTGCTTTGGTCGTCTATATCCGTTGTGATAGCTCTTTGAAATTTGGATAATTTCTAAGATCAGTAGCTAGGATATTGTTCTTGTTGAAATTTTAATAAAACTGGTCCTATCCAATATATGTTTCAATTGTTATGATTTCTTGCAATTGATTAATAATGATTTATCTGTTTAGACCTCATTTCCAGGAAGTAATGACTAATAGAAGACACACGATAGTAGTTGTACAATGATGTAAAGAAAAAAATTGTTCCAAATCACAATGAGATTAATGTTTGTTTGATACTGATAGCAATGTCATGACACATGCAGAATCTCATAGCTACTAAACCTGGAATTCAGAGAATAACAGGCATTACAGTGTTTGATACGAGGGAGATGAAATCTTATGATCCACTTCCTGATTTAGAGGTTAGTTGTACAGATGGATTATGTTCCATGAAAAGTTTGATTTTTGGTATATGATCAATTTTTCTAAAACATATTTGATGTTGTGCATTGCCTCTGTCCTTTGAACCCCAAAAGTTGGATGACATTATGTTTCTTGTGGCGTTGCTGATTTTTGTGGACTTGGATTAAAAGTGTGGCCACAGCAACCGGTTTGGTCAGAAGTGGTAGACGATGCAATCCTTTCAAAAGATTGATCTACTGAACTCCACAGGTCGTGTTCTGTATCATTGATGCGCCTTATCAGATCGCCCAAGTCCCTAATTGTATAGCTTTGACATCTAGGATCAGATTGTCTTCCAAGTCAGGGTCAATGAATCCTGCATGATCACAAAGCTGTCCGCAAACATCTGTATCTTAATTGGAGTATTGAGTGGTTGATTACGCTCTATAAGAACCATTAAAAAGTAATGCAAGGGGCGTGATTGTTTTGATTGCCATTAAAAAGTAAAGACCATTACTTTGTTATTGTATTTCTGCAACAGCTCAATCCCCCTTTCCCTATAGAAAGGTTTACATCACAGTTTCTCATATTGTAATGCAAGTCCTAAGAATTTTATCACTAAAATTTCATCAATTTATTATTGTATTTTAAGGAAATGAAGAGGTAGTGTGCTATTTGCAAACTATAATTTGCAGATAGAAGGAGGAATAACACAACACCATTTTTATATCACTTCATACATATTTCAACAAATATTTAAGTAATAAGATTAGTTTGACATTCTGTAAAATATTTTTATATCATTAACTGTTAAAATCAACAATGTGCAAAACGTTTAGAACAATGTTGCTAAAAATACAGCACAATTTTTTAAGTCGGCAATGAATGTTTTCAGTTCAGTTTGCAGTTAAATAAATATGATAAAATTATGATTTTTCTCATTCAATTTGGACCTGCATGTCTCGCCTGTAAATTAGGACAGAGGTGTGGGGTATGGATTGGTTTTTGCTTATATGAGATTATAATCCGTTCTGTTTTTGCTTAAATGAAATTATTTAGTTGCTTAAACAATTTTTAATGATGAAAAGACCCAACTGTTTAATGTTATTTGACTACTACTATTATATCCACCACTTTTTCTTTATGATGTATTTTTGTCATCTTGTTTATCAGCTACAAGGAAAATCAGACTATCATAGATATTGGAATATCTCTATTTATTTCTCTTTATTGTTAATCTTTTATATCCATTTATGTGTTCAAACTTCAAAATGAAATTCTTTTGGATTGTTATTTCATGCTTTCAGGGTAGAAAGTTTTCAGTTCAAGGCCTTCTGGGGAAAGAATTGTGTTCCAGTGCTTTTGCTGATGGAACACTTGTGATTTTCCGTCTGGCACCACAGGTGTTTGTTGCTTTCTTTCATTGCCTCTTTAATTTTATGTTCATTTGGTTGCAAATTTTGATTTGAATGTTTATTTATTGCAGGATTATCACCGTTTCCATTTGCCAGTATCCGGAACTATTGAGCAATTTGTTAATATCCCTGGATGCCTGTTTACTGTATGTGATATTTTATGTCGCTGTGTTAATTATCATTTGCAACTTTTTCTGATGTGTTCTATTTCTCTTAGGTCAACCCCATTGCTGTAAATAGCAAGTACTGTAATGTCTTCACAGAGAATAAGCGAGTTGTTTCAATAATTTCAACTGTAGATTTTGGAAAGGTTTGTGATTGCAATTAATTTGTGTGTGATGCATGAGTTTATAAAGCTATCCTGCTGAAGTTGTTCTGTATGAATTTATTAGAATATATGAATTTTGTGATAACACCTATCAAAAACTTCATTAAACCTTTCGGCAATTGCAAATCATATTATGGTTTTAAGAAGGCTACAATTTGCTTAATTTATGAAAATCTTAATGCTTTTCTTCAAATTTGATATGTCACCGCCATTGAAATGATTGTGAAAGGGAAAGTTTGCTCACAAGTTACAACTATTTTATTTCTTTGTATAAGTTTATAAATGGCTTTCCCTTTTGCATTTTATACTTCATTCATGTACTCCTATAGTCTAGTCCCATATTTTTAAACTTCTACCTGGTCTTGTTCTTATTTATTTATTTATTTATTTATTTATGAATAGCATATAATCTATCTATGCATTTGTTAGATATCGAGGTTATGACTCATGCTTTTGCATCTCTTGCATTCTTGCCATTATTTTGATGACTTGTTACATTTGTGAAAAGTTTTTACAGAACACTATAAGTTCCCTGGCTCCACTACAGTTACATCTTATCGCTGCAGACCTATATGTTACATGTATCTTAGAGAGTTACCTATGATTTGTGTTCAGGTGGCATTTGTTGCAATAGGAGCTACAATGGTTGGTAGCATTAATTTCACAAAGAAAAAGGGCGACTATGTCAAGAAGGGAGATGAGGTTTGGAATTCGGCCAGTTACAGTAAACTACTGTTTTTCCAATCTTCGTCATTGTTCTTGTTTCTAATCAGCATATGTTTGCTTTAATTGACAGTTTGGATATTTCTCTTTTGGTGGAAGCACTGTAATTTGTGTTTTTGAAAAGGTTAGTATTATACTTGATTATACAGCCTGTCTTTTTATCTTTTCGGTTAATTAATTCTTGTTGTTTCATGTTTGAAATCTATTTAGTTGATATGGTTCTGATTTCTTATTTTACTGACCTAGATTTATATTTTGAATTTTATTTGTGTATGGGGAAATAAAAATTCATTTCAAATATTTTTTTTTTTTGACAGAATGTCAAATCATAAAACTAACATATTTTATCTTTTAAACTAACAATTCAACATATGCACCCCTTGGGATTCGAATTAGAGTTGACTCATGACTCGTGACATTACTAGATCTTCTGCATTTGCACCCCTTGGGATTCCTAAATAAGTTAAAAAAATTGTGATTTTTAAAACTTCAAATGACATCCATTTTCCTTCCTCTTTTTTGATTTGTGTTATTCAGAATTCAATTGCAATTGATGAAGACCTTCTATCAAATAGCACCAGATCACTAGAGACTTTGGTTACTGTGGGAATGAGATTGGGTGTCTCCACGAGGAAATTGTCTTGATAGCTAAGATTGGGTTGACCGATTGACTAACTTAGAAATGTTAATATTCTGTATTGAGTAATTGTATACTGTAGTGTAATTTTTTTAATCATGGCAGCGTTGGTTATTGATTGCAGATGTTTCCCCCAATTGGTAAACTTTTTAATCACATTTGAGCTACTTCCTCCGATGTTAAATATGAACACAAAAGTTAAAATTTATTTAGTTGAAATTTGGACAAAATACACATTGACTTTTTAATCACATTTGAGGTACTTCCTCGGATGTTAAATATATTAACACTTTGGTTTGTTCATTATGAACCAATTTGTTCTCACCATGAACAATATTTGACAGCCGTTGGATGAAATAAGCTTATAAATTCTATCATATATTTATGGCAATGTTTTCTACTTCCACCCACTAGAATAATTAGTTTTTTATTTATTTTTCTTTTCTCTGTCACTGAAAATGTACACTTACTAACCATTAGATTATATGAATATATGAAACAATATGCAAAAAAAAAATGAAAACCCAGAGAATTATAAAAGCTCATGAAGCAAAAAAGCTTCACTAATTTAGTTATTATAAGCAAAAAAAGAAACCAAATCCATACGGTGAATGAGAGATAGATTGAGAAATTTTATTTATATTATAGGCATCTATGTCCATCACACATTAAGTACATTCATTGCCGCTTAATACTATCATAAACTCTCATATAATTGAAAAAGACAACAAAAAAAAAAGACATGTGAGAAATATTTTATTTATAGTTTTCTTTTTATATATAAGAGCCAACATTTTTTTTGTTTACAACAGAACAGAGTAGAGCATCGAACCCAGACCTGATGCATATTATCCAAATTCTTCGCTACACCAAACCTAGTAACTTATATAACGGCCAACATTAAATTCGGATAAATGGTAATTATAAATTATAATTGCATATTTATTTATGGTATCATGGTGATTTAATTTGTTTGACTTTGAGTTTGGTCAAAAATAACCGGATGTACATCTAAATGAATATTCACTACCAGTTACAGAATTTTTTTCGGTTAGTACATTGTGAATCAATGGAATGCAAATTTTTTCTATAACTAATAATACTAGTCGGTGTCCCGTGTGCGTTGCACGGGTTCGAAAGAATGTCATATATATGTCAATCATGGATGTTGATTTAAATTAAGGAAATGATATAAATTAAACACAATTAAGTGAGTTAAGCACTGATTAATACTATTATATTTGTACTGAAACGAATTAAGTGAAACATCATATCAAATTTTATAGTGGATCTTTCAAGACCGTGTTATGTATAAAATTTATTTTTTGCCTAAGAGCACACTTAATTTAATTTTCTCACGTTTAGGTGTGCATCTCAAATAATATAAACTAATCATGTGCCACTAATCATGCTTCTCGTGAATTATAAATTTTCATCAATAATAACTTATAATATTGATTTTAAATTTTTTATCAGATATAAAAATTGTCATCTCCCCGTGAATTGAAAGTATACAATTGTCACTTGCTACTGGTGTACACATGCCATTACCTCATTGCACTTGATCATAAATGTCATCATGGTAGCACACTTGTCATTTTGCAATTGGCTACATAAAAAATAGTGTTAAATATGTGTCACCTAACATTATGATGACATCATAGATGACATCATGTGCTAGGGTTTTGGGAATTAGGGTTAGCAAAGCTAACCAACTTTTAGTATATATATATATAGATATAGATATAGATATAGATATAGATATAGATTATTATATTAAAAAAAGGGAAAATTAATAGGAAAAAAAGGGAAAAAAGTATTGTGGGTCATAGACCTAACACGTAGTAAAGAAGAAGTGAAAAATATAAGTTTCAATTATATATTTAACTTCTAAAATATGTAGTAAGTTTCAATCATATCTTTAATTTTGATATTTTTTTTTTAGATTAACCCAATACGTACAACCGAAAGTTTAATTCTTCAAAGGCTCTGTTTGGCCCAGCTTTTTTTAGCTTTAAATTCTCTTTTTAATCAAAAATTGGACCAAACACATTTTTAACAAAACTCTTAATCGTAAAAAACAGATTTTTTTTATGTGCAAAATTGGATTAAATGAGCTTTTAGGAAAAGAGGCTGAAACCTACTTTTGAAAAAAAATCCGAGTTTTTTTTGAAATAATCCTGCTTCGATTCCTGCCGAAGACTCTTTTTATTATTTTTTCATTTAAATATTATTAGTTGTTATTATCTTTTTTTAATTTTTTTTTTGAAAATATATTTTACCAAACAACTTTTGCTCTTTTTTTGAAAGCTCTTATTTTCACTTCTAGATTTCATATAGCTTCTAAGAGCTAAAAAAGCTAGGCCAAACGGACCCAAAGTCTTATCAAACTTAAATGAGTGGCAACATTTTTTTAACAAGAGTTGTAAAAAAAGAATCATCAAGTTGTCCGGTGGTTATAAAATTTACCTTAAAAGTGAATAAAAGGCTATAAGAACAATTTACTATTGTAAGAAATGAGAACCATCTTTAACAACCTTTAAATATATAAATCTATGACTAAGATTAAAAAACACAACGGTGGTCACACAACAATTTATTATGTCTCCTTCATCACATGTCTATTATTGGACGATGGTGTAAAACTATTTTACACCGTCGGTGCATATCAATTAAACTCAACTATATATATATGGGTAATGCTACGGTGGACCACATTGACAAGTAATATAATTATTAAAAGTTAAAAATAATTTATATTTAACTTAGAAACTTATTTGTAATTAATTTTAAAATAATTTATGAGCATTCTAAGTTATATAATTATTAAAAGTAATAGATCAAAGATAAGGATCATGCTTACAATTAATTTAAATAAAAAGCCTAAAGTCTTACAAACAACACTTTCACTAGATACATATCTCCCACCCCAACACATTTTCTTGCTAACAATTATTCATTGGCATTTAAGGCATTAAATTTTTTGTTGTAGGTGGTGGTTGACAAGTTCTCTGGACGTTCACGTGGTTTTGGGTTTGTCACGTTTGATGACAAGGAAGCAATGGAGGAGGCTATTGAGGCTATGAATGGAATCGACTTGGATGGTCGAACTATTACAGTTGATAAAGCTTAGCCTCAAGGATCAAGTAGAGATGATGATGATCGTCACCGAGAACGTGGTCGTGACTCACGTGATCGCAATCGTGGCCGAGATTATGGAGGTAGTCGAGGGTCTAATGGTGGTGAATGCTTTAAGTGTGGTAAACCTGGTCATTTTGCAAGGGAATGTCCTAGTGAAGGAGGAGAAAGAGGGGGAAGGTATGGGGGCAGGGAAAGTAGATATAGCGGTGGTTATGGTCCTGATAGGAATGCAGATCGCTCTTCTGGTGGGCGTGACAGGGATGGTGGAGGTCGCGACAGGGATGGTGGTGGACGTGACCGTGATCGTGCTGGACCATATGAGCGTCGTGGATCTAGTGGCTTTCGTTGATGCAATTAGTTTGATTGAGGTACCAAACATGCATTGAATTATATATACTTTTTGGTACATGTTTTTCATGGTTCTGATGAAAAAATTATTGTGATTTTTGCAGTTTTTGAATTGGAGGGTTGCTGTTACTGCCTCAACTTCAACTTTTTCTTTTGATGACATTGTTTTGGAATTTTTTTTATGGATGTATGATACTAGTGTTTTGATGTGCAATACTCGGAACATATATCAAACTCTTTTATGTTCATAACTATCGATCGTTAGCTCTGTTGAAATCTTGTGCATGTTTGAGTTACCGTCAAATATGATATTTTACTATATGCTATTATTTACGGTTGGTTATCATGTGATTTGTGAATTGTGCATGAGGGGGTTACCATTGGGAGCAATAGGAATTCTTTCATAGGTACAATCACAAATCAAACTATTTAGGCACACACATCAAAGAGTAAAATTTATTTTTGTGATATTAATTTAATGTGAAATTAATTTATTGTTTACTTTAAAATTAATTTTGTGATATAAATGTTGTGTATTTGTTAGATGTCAATTGAGGATATTTGAATTGTCAAATAATAAAATTGAGGAGCTTGGAGTAAACCAAAATTCAGAGACTGACTGAACCATATGAATATGTTGAAAGATTGAATTTCAGAAAGCGTTCAAGGTAAAACACCCCTATGAAATCTCTATCTAGCTTTGTATATTGCAATTGAATTTTTTCATATTTTTATTCATTTAAAAAGAAACTTTCTTCATAACTTTCATATTATTGAAATGATTTTTAGCACTTAAGTATATATGTTTGAATTGTGATCAAGATCCAAACATATATACTTAGTGTTCAAAATAATATGAATAATAATATTTTTAATGATACGAAAGTTATGAAGAAAGTTTCTTTTTCAATGAATAAAAGTATGAAAAAATTCAATTGCAATATACAAAGCTAGAGAGAGATCTCATAGGGGTGTTTTTCCTTGATCGCTTTATGAAATTCAATCTTTCAACATATTCATATGGTCCAGTCATAGAGATAGATACTCAGCCTCTGAATTATGGTTTACTTCAAGCTCCTCAGTTTTATTATTTGACAATTCAATCTCCTCAATTGACATCTAACAAATTCACAAAATTAATTTTTTTAAGTTGAGTTAACAATAAATTAATATCACAAGATTAAATTTTAATCTTTGATGTGTGTGCCTAAATAGTTTGATTTGTGATTGTGCCTATGAAAGAATTCCTTACTTATTGGATACTGGATTCCCAGTTTCTCAGTGTTCTAATTCTAAGTTGTTTTGTTCAATGGTTTTTGAATGACCAAGGAGGTGTTTTAAGTCTGGTCCATGTTGTGTTGCTTTTAATCTATTTAAGCAACAAAGAGAAATTTATCCTCACTTATATACATGCAAGTGAGTGACTTTTCCACCCCCACCCTATATTCAAACTACATTTGTATTTATTTTGTTAACTTCTTAAGTGTAGATCTGAATCAGTTGACATGGTTTCTATTTATTGTCCATTTTATTAATCTTGAGCTATAGTCACAAGTTTATATTCATTCAACAGATATATAGAAAAGTTGATTTGATTACACTTTTTATGCACTCATCCATGATTAATAGAGTAGCTGCAATTCCGGACTGGCAATTGTATTCATGTAGGTTTCATTCTATCATGAATAACAGTTGATACGAGTCTTACACTTTAAATTGAGGGCCAGTCTAGGGTGGGAGAGCATCATAGGTCTCCCACCATGGGTGAGTTAAAGAAATTATTTTTAGCCATTGGATAATGAAGCTCTATGATTCTTATCATACATTAGCAACACTGGATATTTTTAGTTCATTTTCACTTTCTCTATTCTCCATTTTAGAAAAAGAAGATATATCATTGTTGAAGATCTTGGTCTTTCTTTCTCCTCCAACAACCCAGATTTGCATCAATTAGTGACAAAATAAACATCGAAATTAGTCATTTTAACCATGTTATGATTGTTATGTGAGATATGATTTGGTTGATCCAAAATAATAATTTTAAAAATAATCTTAATCTCACAACCAGAGAAAATGAACAAATTCTATCAAAAAATTTGGAATTAGTACCCTCTCTCAAATAGTGACACTATAAAATAATATTGTCTTGGTAGTTTGCAAATTTATGGGTTGCTTATTGTTGTTTGCCTCTCATTTATAAGCAAATTCAAAATACATTTTTATAAAAAAATTGAAATCTACAATTTTAATTAAAGAAAGAGAAATCTTCAATCAGATATCTCACTCAAAAGTTTGCTTAAATATTGTTGAATTTTTTGAATGAGTTTACTCCATTAAAGTTATGGTGTTGCACAGCAAGAAAGAGTGATAGAAGAAGGAAGTAAGGGTGAGAGAAGACAGAGAAAAAAAATGTGATGCAGAGAAATGAGGATGATAGGAAGAGAGAGAAAAAAATATGGTACTGATGCTGCATCATAACATCTTTGATCCAACGGTTCCTGAAATTCTCCCACAGTGGGAGACCTACTTAGCTCACCCACGGTAGAATCCGCCTAAATTGAGTTGATCCTTTTTATCACATAAAACCCAAGATATGCTCCCCCATTTCATCCACTACACTCGAATATAATTATCTATTTGTTCCTCGTTTTGTACAATGAAGTTACGATGTTTTAAGTTGTGTGACTTGTGGTTGCTTTTTCCTAATTCTAAATAAATTCCATATATTCCATTTGACTTCTACATGAACATTGCTAACATGAAAAGTTATACCTATCAGCTTTTCTGAAACCCAACGCAGTACACTGCTACATACACTCTAGTTAACCACCGATGATAATAAAAGATTTCATATTTTTATTTTTAACAAAAAGAAAAACAGGGAGAAAGGTGTATAAAAATATCTCTACTACATTATACAATAAAAGAGACAAAAAAACAAGGATTTAATTTATATGCACTGACCGTCACTGTAAAGTAATTTTACACATGCATCCAATAATATATCAACACATTATGTATTGTGTTTAAAAACACATGATGTGTTACATTTATTAAATGATGTGGCAACACATCATTAAATGCATGTGTAAAAAAAATTTACATTGACGTTACACGACGACTAAACAGTCTAAAAAAACAAGGAAAATGCTATTTAGTAAGAATTTTTTGATGCAAGAAAGAGAAGAATTTTATGTGGCAACTTTTGATTGGTCAAATTTTAATCACTCTCTCCCATGTATGGTTAACCAATTTTTGATTGGTAGAATTCCCTAATTTTGTGGATTCTACTAAATAGCAATGCTACAAAAACAAATGGAGCCATCGGATGTGGATTGTATGCAGTCGGCCCAACAATCACCATCAAATTAAAATCGGATGATCCAGAATATAAACTATTATAAACAATTAAAATTCAATAATAAAATCTGAACCGTCCGATCAAAATTTTGATCGGACGGTCCAGATGCAGTGCAGTCCAACTGCTCAGAATCCAAATCCGGAGCCATCACTTAAGTAGAATACAATACTGGTATATCCGTTAAAATACATATTTATATAAAACATTAATAAAATGAAAAAATAACCGCCGTGGTAGTGGCCGTGGCTCTCGCGGTGGTAACACCGTTCTGTCTTCTTCATCGGCGATTTTAGCATCGATTCTTCGCTTCTTCACAAATCGAACCCTAAACCTCCGTCGACGGTTAAGTTAGAACTCATTCAAACGCTGGTGTCTCCCCAAACCTCCGTCTCTGTCACTGTCGCCGTCAAAATTGGTTCAATTCGTCGCTGTTCGAACTGTTCAACTCGTCAGCAAAGTCGTTCGATTCGCTAGGTGAGTCCTAACTAGTTCAATTAGTTCAATTTCAATTTTCGGTGGAACTTTCATTGTTCCATTCGCTTCTTCCTTTGTTCAATTTCAAAAAATCTAAGTACGATTTCCTGTAATTGACTCCAGAAAGAGTTCATCGAAGTGGCAGATTAATCCTCCAACTGGTTACAATCTCAAAAAATGAGGAAATCTCTAGGTATCAGCTTCTTCTTATTCATCTTTAAATTCTCTTTCAAATCCCCAAAATGAGGAAATCATATTTTGGTTTGTTTGAGTATTAATTGGATATAGCTTCAAGTTCCACTGTGTTACTAAATTCTTGTTTTAAGACTAAATTCATGCATGCTGTGAATGAAAATGAGTATGAAAACATTGATATATTCAATGGTTGCATCTCTTTATACCGGGGTTCCTTGGCTTTCCATGATATATTCAATGTTTTATTGATCTTGTCCATGTTGTGTAGTATATGCTTTCTATAAATGCTTACATTTTTGTGCTGTTTAGAACATTCTCTTTTCATACTCGTGACTTGAACTTGTAACTGCTAGGTGGGGGATTTCTCTTTTTAATAGTTGATTCAAACTATATAAGTATAGACTTCTTTTTATGACTACCTTGTACTAAATGTATCTTTTACTTTTGTTCAAAGTGTGTTACATGCATAATGGTCGAGTGTCTCAATAACCAAATCAAATTCTCACAGACTATTTATGTGTCTTTCATAAGCAGGAAAAATAATCTAGCAGTAGCAGCTCATAGCACAAAGCGTTTACTGTCAATAAAAAAACTTGCACTGATTTTGCAACCAACAATGTCTTACATGCAAATATCTCAAAAGTTCTACGATGCATTCAAGCATTGTAGCTTCTCCCACAAATCCCCACACATTGCTCGCAAACTTCATGCTCAACTCATTCTCTCCGGTTTAGACACTTCCCTTTTCTTACTCAACAATCTACTCAACATGTACTCTAAATGTGGCTTAATACATGATGCGTTTCAAGTTTTTCAAGAGACCTATCATCGTAATATTTTTACTTGGAACACAATGATTAATGCTCTGGTTAATTCTGGTCGAATGAATGAAGCAGAGAACCTGTTTGATGAAATGCCTGTGAGAGTTAAAGACTCTGTTTCTTGGACTACTATGATATCTGGTTATACTCAAAATGGTTTTCATGCTCGGAGTATTGAGACTTTTAGTTTAATGCTTCGGGAATCGAATAATCGAGGTGGAAATTATGACCCCTTTTCATTTACTAGTGTAATGAAAGCTTGTGGCTCGCTTGGAGATAGTCAATTGGCTCTTCAGTTACATGACTTGGTGGTCAAGTTAGGTTTTGGAATGGAAACTTGTATTCAGAATTCGCTTGTTGGTATGTATGTTAAGTGTGGAAATATTGATTTGGCTGAGACTGTTTTCTTTGACATTGAAAGACTGAGTTTGTTTTGTTGGAATAGTATGATTTATGGTTATTCTCAAACGCATGGACCTTATAAAGCTCTTCAGATATTTAATCGAATGCCTGAACACGACGAGGTTTCTTGGAACACGCTGATATCGATTTTCTCTCAACATGGTTTTGGTGTTCAATGTCTTGCCATATTTGTAGAGATGTGTAATCAAGGTTTTATCCCAAATTTCATGACTTATGGAAGTGTACTTAGTGCATGTGCCAGCATTTCTGATTTGAAATGGGGTGCTCATTTGCATGCTCGGATTTTTCGCATGGAACATAGCTTGGATTTGGTTTTGGGCAATGGTCTTATAGACATGTATGCTAAATGTGGATGCTTAGGATTGGCTAAACTTGTGTTTAGCAGTTTAAAGGAACGCGATCATGTTTCTTGGAATTCTTTGATCAATGGTGTGGCACATTTTGGCCAAGACGAAGATGCGTTTATATTGTTTAACCAAATGAGACTGAGTTCCACGGTGTTGGATGAATTTATTCTTGCTACTGTTCTTGGGGTTTGTTCAGGTCAAAATTTTGCTGCTACCGGAGAATTACTTCATGGATATACAATCAAAAGTGGGATGCATTCCTCTGCTCCTGTAGGGAATGCAATCATTACAATGTATGCAAAGTGTGGGGATACTGACAAAGCTGATCTCGTGTTTAGATTAATGCCGCTTAGAAATACCATATCGTGGACAGCCATGATCAGTGCATTCTCTCGGAGTGGAGACATCAAGAAAGCCAGAGAATATTTTGATATGATGCCTGAGCGGAACATCGTAACTTGGAACTCCATGTTAAGCACATATGTTCAGAATGGCTTCTCTGAAGAAGGTCTCAAGCTGTATGTTTCGATGAGGAGCATTGGAGTCCAACCGGATTGGATCACTTTCACAACTTCAATCCGGGCCTGTGCTGACTTGGCTATAGTTAAACTTGGGATGCAAGTTGTTTCTAATGCTATAAAGTTTGGACTCAGTTCAAATGTTTCAGTTGCAAATAGTATCATTACTATGTATTCAAGATGTGGACTAATCAAAGAAGCAAAGAATACGTTCGACTCAATAGATGACAAAGACTTGGTTTCCTGGAATGCTATGCTTGCAGCATTTGCTCAAAATGGTTTAGGTAGGAAAGTAATTGAAACTTTTGAGAATATGTTGACGACAAAGTGTACGCCCGATCGTATAAGCTATGTTTCTGTTTTATCCGGGTGCAGCCACATGGGACTTGTAGACGAAGGAAGACATTACTTTGATTCCATGACACGAGTTTTTGGCATTTCTCCAACAAATGAGCACTTTGCTTGTATGGTAGATCTGCTCGGACGAGCAGGGTTACTAGAAGAAGCCAAGAGTTTGATTGAAGGAATGCCGTTTAAGCCAAACACCATTGTTTGGAGTGCTCTACTAGGAGCATGCCGAATTCATCACAATTTGAGACTAGCAGAAACTGCTGCAAAGAAGTTGATGGAATCTGACATCGAAGATTCTGGAGGTTATGTCCTTTTAGCAAATGTATATAATGAATCTGGAGTGTTAGAAAATGTCGCTGATATGAGAAAATTTATGAAAGTGAAAGGAATTCGAAAGAATCCAGGTTGTAGCTGGATAGAGGTTGATAACAGAGTACATGTTTTCACTGTTGATGAAACCAGTCATCCACAGATAAAAGAAGTTTATATAAAACTTGAGGAGATGATGAAGAAGATAGAAGGTACCGGAAAATATATTAATGTAGACTCTTCTGTTCATAGGACTACGAAATATCATAGTGAAAAGCTGGCCTTTGCTTTTGGGTTGCTTAATCTGCCATCTTGGATGCCGATACGTGTAATGAAGAATCTTCGTGTTTGTGATGATTGTCACTTGGTAATAAAGCTTTTGTCTTTAGTTACATCAAGGGAACTTATCATGAGAGATGGATATAGATTTCATCATTTCAAGGATGGGGTTTGCTCCTGCAAGGACTACTGGTAATCTGTGGTATGCATTCAATATTTGCTTCCTGTCTTCCATTGGTTTTACCTTATCATTCAATATTTAATATTTGCTTTTTTGAATGAATTTGATTGCTTGATTATATACTGAGGATCCTCTATTGAAAATAGAACTATTGAGGGTTTCACATTAGATGTTATATGGTTTGGAATAATATTTATAAGTGAGAGATATCCTTCATCTTATAAGTTGGTTTTGTAGGGTTTATTTAATTCCAACCAAAATTTTAAGATAGTATTGGTGTCTTTCCAAGATCCGTTGAGTCACCCACTATTATGCCACACGATTCACACTCCAAATCAGACACGGATCTACATGTACTAAATTAGAGGAAAACTACCCCCAAAGACTTTGTTTTTCGTTTACAAATAATTAGATTATTTTAATCTCTCTTCCACTAAAACAGGTTTTCAAGCTTTGACTGTTCGAGTGTTTAATGCATGTTTTTTTTGTTATTGTTGCATTCAGATGATAAGTTTGTAAACTCTACTGAGAGGGACCCGTCTACATAAAACACCAAGCCACCATGTTCATTGCTACACTGTCATCAGAAGGACACACACGGCTCTAAGTCACCCTGCCAAGGAGAGATGAACTAAGAGAGTACTAGAAGTTCCATATTTGTGCTTCTTGGAGTGTCTCTTGTGGTAATTATTCTGCAACTACTATATTTGATTAACAATTCATTTATTCAGATTTCTCAGACATTATTCTCCAACTCTAAGTATATTTGATTAAAAATTCATTTGTTCAGATTTCTTAGACAATGTTTTGAATCAGTGTAAAGATCATTATATGTGTGAGGCTAATTCATTTATTCAGTAACTTTGTGTTCTAACTTCTAATCCCTTTTTATGGTTACCCGTCAAAGAAGATAGTTAAGTCTTAGCATTAATTCATTACACAAAGTGTTTTAATATCCAAATTGAATGGCAGCAGTATTTTATTACAAATCATGGATGGGCGACCGATTGACTAGCAACAAAAGACCATTATTGCTTTCCAATGCTATTGCTGTGAACACTATTTTTACGTAAAATGAAGGTAAGAAACTTTTCTTCTTTTCTGCTTTTATGTTTCTGTTCAATTGCTGAATTGAATCTCATAAAACATAAATCCCAGATTTCTCAAGAGTAATATTGCAGCAATAGCATTGGAAAGCAATTGGAAATAACATATTGTTAAAGTTGCCGCTAAGTGCATGCAAAGGGCATTTCAGAAAGTTCATCCAGCTGATGAACATTAAAATAGTGCAGTGACTGAACTGCGTCATTTTATCATATTGTTTTGTGTGCATTGTACTGGTCAACATGGAAGGATGGAGAAGCAACTGCTGAACACGATAAGCTAATAAGTGTCGGCTTTTCTAATTCTTTAGAGGCAAATACTGCAGTATCTGGTTTACATGGTTATGCAGAGTATATTGGAGTATTTGTTTAGCAGTGATTGTTCAGTTTTGGTCACAATTTGATGGTGTGATTTTGTTCTGGAGATGATTATGTTTAGCTAGAGTCGGTGTTACTAGGTTGCTATTATCACATTAGTGCTGGTATTTAGTCTCAAGCTAATATTTACTCAAACCATAAATTTGTTAATAAAAAGACAACTTGTAGAGATGGTGAAATTGATTTGTGTCGATGCTTTGGTATCTTCTGAGTTGTGATTTGGATCTCTACAGTTGATTTTAATATTTGGGGATAATGCTAGTTTTTCTACAAATACGCAGTTTCAAATGTCTGATGCGGATGAGTTTCGTTGCTTCATTGGCAGCCTTGCATGGTCAACATCTGATAGGAAGTTAAAGGATGCATTTGAAAAGTATGGTAAGCTGCTTGAGGCAAAGGTAATTAATTTCACATTTTTGCTGTATTTGTTACTATTTTATTACCATTTCGTGCTTGTTAGTTGTTTTGCGTCATATGTGTGTATCCAACTGTACTTTTCCAAGTTTTGCAATTTTTCTTTTATTCTTTGTTAACATTGCACGAAGTTATAGTAAATGAACTTATTTCTTGGAAAATTGGGCAAACCAAACATAAGGATATTAGCCATGGCCCTGTAGGGATAAATAGCTTAATTAAGCATTTATAGCATAAATGTTTACCATATACGTGTATGGACATGCCATACGATGTTTTATAAGCTCATACAAACCGCCTCACAAGTGCTTATGTAGTAAATAAGCTCAAATAAGTCAATTCAAGATAGACATGTGATAAAATTGAGTTTGTATTGAATTTACTTTTTAAACTAGTCAGTCATGTGACTATTAAAAACTTTTAATCTCAACCTTCCATGTATAATTGTATGGTTGAGATTTTACTTCTCTCACTCATACAAACAACACTTTCACTAGATACATATCTCCCACCCCAACACATTTTCTTGCTAACAATTATTCATTGGCATTTAAGGCATTAAAATTTTTTTTTTGTAGGTGGTGGTTGACAAGTTCTCTAGACGTTCACGTGGTTTTGGGTTTGTCACATTTGATGACAAGGAAGCAATGGAGGAGGCTATTGAGGCTATGAATGGAAGCGACTTGGATGGTCGAACTATTACAGTTGATAAAGCTCAGCCTCAAGGATCAAGTAGAGATGATGATGATCGTCACCGAGAACGTGGTTGTGACTCACGTGATCGCAATCGTGGCCGAGATTATGGAGGTAGTCGAGGGTCTAATGGTGGTGAATGCTTTTAGTGTGGCAAACCTGGTCATTTTGCAAGGGAATGTCCTAGTGAAGGAGGAGAAAGAGGGGTATGGGGGCAGGGAAAGTAGATATAGCGGTGGCTATGTCTATTTGTTCCTCGTTTTGTACAATGAAGTTACGATATTTTAAGTTGTGTGACTTGTGGTCGCTTTTTCCTAATTCTAAATTCCATATATTTCAGTTGACTTCTACTCAAACATTGCTAACATGAAAAGTTATCCCTATCAGCTTTACCTATGATGATCAACCACCTATCAGGTTTCCTGAAACCCAATGCAGTACACTGCTACAAATAATCAAAGATGATTTGCTAATGTTCCAGCAATAAACATCTGCTCCAGTAAACTTGTGACTGTTTTGAGGTTGATATAGTAAGAAACATTCGAAACAAAATAGGCAAACACTCAAAACAAAATTAGTTAACCACTAATGATAATAAAAGATTTCATATTTTTATTTTTAACAAAAAGAAAAACAGGGAGAAAGGTGAGCCAAAAATGACTATAACCAGCATAGGCATAGTTTAATATCAGTAGGTGAGCCAAAACAGGGAGAAAAGTGAGCCAAAAAGGAGAAAAAAATTGTATCTCAGGCCTTTTTCTCCAAATTTGTCACTTTCTAAGGTAATTGAATCTATACTGTAAAAAAAAAAAAGGTAATTGAATCTAATGAAAATAGAAATTGCTAAATATGTGGTCTGAAAGCAAGAAACTACATGATACACAAGTCTCTATAATATCAGTAGCTTCACATTTCAGCTTTATGTTTTTAGAGGTTAAGGAAACCTACCAACAACTTTGTTCAGACTTCAGACAAATGCTGAGTAATTGTGATAAACAGTCAAGAGTAACGCTAATATAAGAACCAAATCAAGATAGAATATGTTCAAAAGACAGAACCTCACACAAAATTGTTTTAGCATCTTGCATACCTTATGTTATCAGTATTCATTTTACAGTAAGAAGTAACAACCATCATATCATATGTCACCATTGATCGATAAAAGATAATTGCAGCATTCCATCATTATTATTAGTATGAAAACATCTAAAGTTGAAAACTTGACATTTACGAAGAACTACGAAACCATTCTGGCTATCGTAAATCTACTTATCAGAATGATAATTTTATAATACTGCATTCTTCTGGAGTCTTGTCCATTTTAGGTCCTATCTGAATAGTATGACCGTTTTCTGAACATTTAATAATGTCAACCAGAATGTGACTTCAGGGTAAAGTCAACAATATCTAAAATAACATCACACAAGCGAAAAGAAAGGCAAAAATTTGATAGATCATACAACCAAGAGAAAAATCTGTTACAAAATTGGTACCTTGTAATGAAATACTGTTAAACTGTGATCAAGTATATGAAATTACTGATAACATTTTCTAATCATTATTCCCTTTCCAGTCTACATAACTTAAATTCTTTGTTAGGCCTTTGTTCATTTTTCCCTTAGGTTTAAAAGTAAAAGCAGAAGAGCAAATATGATGTTAGGAATAAAAACAAACAATGTGAATAACAACAGCTTCAAATTTTAACTGCGAACAATTACAATAGAAAAACTATATATACCAATTCCATTTTAACACAGGTCTCTGAAATATCAACTTTCACAAGCTAATTACATTGTAAAGAAGCATTGGATATTGTTCTCAATTGCATGGAACAATTGAATGGAATCCAAACAGACAAATCCTGACTCTCAAGGTTAACTATTGAGCTTTGGTTTTAAACAAGTTTTCCTACTGTACTTAAAGAAATAACGATCTGACTTCCTCCTGCTATACTTCAAGAAATAACGATCTGACCTCCTACTATATTTCAATTGACAGCAATCTGGCCTCCTCCTACTATACTTCAGGAAATAACAATCTGACCGCTCTTCCTCATTCAATGCAGAATCTGCTTGCTCGCAATCAAGTTCCAACCCACAATCCTCTTCAACACCATACTCAGCAGTTGAAGAATCACTATCTGAGGATCCTAATGAAAGCTTATTATCAAAACCACTGGCATTCCTTGATTTTGATCGCTTGCACGATGAATCAATACTAACAGTCCACTTCTTTGGAAAACTTGTTTTCAACAAGCAGCGAGTCTTTGAAATCTTTGTCGGGCTGTTTAAATGCAAGTCAAAAGCCAAATACGAACGGTGAACAACTTTAACAGGATCAATTTTGGGAGACAAATTTGGTGTACTCTCTTCCCTGTTTGCCACTAAACTCAAGGCATTATTTGCCAACTCAACAGCCCTTCTAGCCGCCACAGCTCTTTTTGTTGCTAACTCTCTAGCCCTAGCAGCCGCCTCAACCTTCTTCTTCACCTCATTTTTAGCCTCTTTAACAACATCCTCCACAGTCCTAATCAAATTTCCACCCCTCAAAACCCTAGAACTCTTTTTGACAAAATCAACCCTACCCTTTTTCTCAATCATCCCACTCTTGATTTTTCTTAAACTTCTTAATCTTCTTCTCCTAGAAATTTCCACATTTTTAGGAACCCAACAATCAACACAGACAGAAAATTCAGAGCCCACACAAGAATATGACCAAGGTGCAACATTTTTGTACTTAAGGAAACAACTTTTGTGAACAGAATGCTTACATTTGGTACAACAAAGCGAATCAGAAGAAGTTCCAGAAAAGCAATAGGAACAAATTTGGGAAGATTCAACAGAAGAAAAACACTTCTTACATAGAAGAACTACCCGCCATTCGCTATAAAGGAGTTGAAGTTTGTTCTTAGCGGTGCAAACGTCAATCTTAAAGCCACAAGCATGGCATTCGGTCAAATTGGGCAAATCCCTAGTTTTCTTGTGAGGATCGGAATGTGAAGGATTTTCCGACGAATCAGGGCTTTGTGGATGTGACATTGTCTCTGTTCGTTTCTCCGGTTCATGGATCGCCATCGCCGGCCAAACTCCGGTGAGGTAGAACCTTCAGATTTGGTAGATTAAATTTTTAGGGTTTTGGCGATTTCAGAAATTAGGGATTTGAGACAGTGAATCAATACGCTAGCGTGGACAGGGGAATATTCATGTTCTACGCGCGATCAATGCGAGTGGAACTTTTAAGTGAGTATTTTGCAATTTTTCCATTTTCTTTTTCTCTTTTTAGAAAAGAGTTAGTATTTTGCAGTCTCCTTTTAAAAGATGGAAATTTTTTTTTTTTTTTTTTTTTAAATTAATTATAAACCTTATATATATATATATATATATATAAGCTAATTACACTTGGATAGAAGGCAAACGGGCAACAAGCTGCGCCGCTAGTCCTTTTTGGATCGCAAAACCAATTCTCTTAAATACTACATCTACAAACCTAGGAGACACTACATTGCTATGCATAACTCTTTGAATTCTTTGCAAAATATTCACAGCATCTGGTGCTAGGAAACCAAACGTGTCAAATGCAAAAGGTATAAATGCATGTTGATTGTCAGAACATGCTCTCTCATGTTTAGCCACTTTGTTTAAAGCAGCTTTGAGGGTCGTCTGTCCTACCGTAAAATCTCCATTCGACAATCCCACAAGTGGGGAGACTCCAGTCAAGTCAACACATGCATGTTTTCCTCCTACCCACCCGTACACCAAAACATCAGCTGGCCTCAATGTAGATCTTCCCTCTAGTGGGTCAGTCAAGAAGTTCACAGGTGCCTCTTTCTTCACAGATATTCCTGCGCGCTTAAAAACATCAAAAAGGACATCCCGAACAAAATCATGTCTGTATTTGAAGCCTGGGAGCTCTCGACAATGAACTGCATGCTCCCCAAATCTATCCAGACATGCCTTTCGACAAACAGGACATACCTCATCAGCAGGAAATAAAGGAATCATCAGGCGATATTTGAGAATAGTGCGATACTCTACCGGGGACATATGTTGGCCTAATCCGTCAATTGGGATAGCTAGCAGAAAATCTTGAGCATGGGCCGCCTGTAAGCATCCAAAAACTGCTTTCTGTCTGATGGTCATTTGAAAGTTAACTTCCATGTCCTTAACAATTTTACTAAACAGGGCACTCGCCAAAACATGTTGGGCTTTAGGGGGGACGGTGTCCTTGCTAGTGAAACTGCTAAAGTCAAAAGTTGGAATCATATCACGGAGACCATCTAAAGCATTGTAAAAATCAGAGTCCATGCCACATACTCCACTATCCCTCAATATGTGCTCTTGCAACACCCAAGACTGAGCTCTAGATGCCACAAAAGCATAAGAGCTTGCCTCTACTGCTGAGTACAATCCCAATCCCCCAGCCTTAATAGGTAAGGAAGCTATCCTCCATTGAAAATCCCCAAAGAAAGGGCCTCCACCAACCACAATGTCTTCAACCGCACCACGCATGGAAAATTATATTTTAACTTTTTTGGTGGTTTGGACACATGTCATAACCATGGCTAAAATTTGCACATAACAGCAAGATTTTGAGTTCGTTTCTGGATAAAAATATTTAATGGAGCAATATTTTAAGTTAGGACTTATGAACCTTTTAACTATGCATTTTAACTCAAAAATAAAGTGAAATTACGCTTTAAAAAAATAGTTGAGTTCGATTTAATCTTTTAAACTATATAAATAGTTTGGATACAGTCCACATTTGAATACACGTTTCAGTTCACTTTTTACTATGAATTGAATCATGAACACTCCTATGTTTAAGTTTGTGTTTGCATTTATGGATGGTATTATTTTAACAAGTTTGTGAATTTGTAACTCTTTAAATATCATAGTCGTTAAGCATTGAGACGTGAGAATAGACTGTGAAATAATAATTTTCATCAAAGAGAATTTTGTTTCAACTTGAAAATAGAGTGCACTCTTTTTTTACCTTTTCATTTTGATGATAAATAAATAGGAAACGCTAACGTGTACTCTTACGATACTTGTTAGTATATTATACATGTCAACAAATTCTAGTTTAACTAACAAAAATATTGAAGTTACGAGATCGGATGTCATTATCAAGGTTGAAATTCGGTCTCTCCATTTTGTATGTGTCAAACTTTAATTTTACTCTTACCTTGTACTCCCTCCGGTTTCATATATAAGAAACAAAAAAAAAAATTACAAAGTCTTAAATATAAGAAAAATTTACTACAATCATTACATTTATTTTGAATATTTCAATTTTACCCTTTGTTTTACTTTTCCCCATAATAAATAATAATTTAATTTAAACAAAAAGTAAGGGTAAAAATGGAAATGACATGTTTTTCCTAATCATTTACTCCACTTTCTTAAAGGGTGTGACTTTTTTCTTTCTTTTTTATATATGAGACCGAAGGAAGTATTATTCTAGTATGATGATTGATTGAATTGGAATACAAGCTACCCCAATTTATTTGCAGCAGCGTTATTAATGTAGCCATTAACATACCACCATAAGGTGCACTAATATTTTTTTTTTTCTTTTTCGTAAATTGGGGTATTCTTTGCAACTGCATAAATTAATCATCGAACATTGTAGGATCCAAATGATAGTAAACTCTTCTTAAGAATTTTTACACTAATGCATGTCCATAATCTAGACAATAGATTGCATATAATAAAGGTTAATAGTTTCAAATAATTGAGAGTCTTAAATTGAGAGAGACAGTATTGAACATGAAAGGATTCATTATTTATAGGAATTTAAATGAGTTTTATTTTTACGGGAAATTAAGTGAAAGCTAGATGATAGAGTACAGAGTTTGTGGATGGTGACATAAATTGGATGGGCCACTGTCCCTCCTTGAGAATATTATTCGTTACCTGATTCAGGACAGGCTCAATACATACACTACAAGAAAACCTCAAATTATTGGCCAATATTTTTGAGGGTTTAGAGCCCTCAATAATATTTTGAGTGTTTAATGAAGGCTTAGAGCCCTCAATAATGCATAAAACTGGTTTTAAAATAAAAAACAAATAAAATCAGCATTATTGAAGGCTAATGGCCCTCAATAATGCATCTCGGTATTGCCAAAAACTGAAAAGCTGTCATATACATTATTGAGGGCTTTGGGCCGTCAATAATGCATGTATTTGTGAGGGCTTCAGGCCGCCAATAATGCATGCTGACCATTGGACCAAAGTTTGTATAAAAATAGAAAAAATGTTAAAAAGTTTGTATTTTGGTTAAAAAATAAAAAAAAGTTAGTATTTTTGTGAAATAATAAAGTATAAATCGAAAATTAGGATATAATTTAAAAATAGAAAAATGTTAAAAATTTGTATTTTTGTCAAAAAATAAAAAAGTTAGTATTTTTTTGATATAATAAAACCAAAAATTAATATATTTAAAAATAGAAAAATGTTAAAAGTTTGTATGTTTGGTGGAAAATAAAGCAAATACGGTCGATCTAAATTATATATGTTTTTTGTTTAAAAAAAATTAATTATATATGTTTTTTGTTTCAAAAAAATATTATATATGTTTTTTTATATAGGTTTTTGTATTATATAAAACTTTTTTTTTTGGTAGAGTGTATTATATATAAAAAAAAAAAACCACATGCATAATATAAAAAAAAATTTGTCAAAAGAAAAATATAAGTTTTTTTAAAACTAAATATTTTATATAAAACTTAAAAAAAAACGAAATATTTAGTAATAAAACAAATGAGACTATAGATTTCGAATTTTATTAATATGACCGTTTAATATCACTTAATTGGACTAACATATAAATGAGAAAAAATTGAAGATCGGACTTCGAATGTATGCACAGATCGTAATAACAGTTTCATTTGAATGTATACATATATCGTTTTAATGAGGGGTTTTAACCGGAGATTTCGAATTTTACCAATTCGATCGTTCAATATCACCTAATTACACTAACAAATAAATTAGAAAAATAATTTTGATAATCAGACTCCAAATGTATAGACAGATCGTATTAATAGTCTCAGAAGAAACCTAGTTCTAAAGAAAGGGTCATGGAGTTTGACTAAATAATTCGAATTTTATCAATAAGACCGTTCAATATCACATAATTGGACTTACAAACGAGTGAGAATTGAAATTTTTACAATCAGACTTCGAATGTATAGTCGTATTGTAATAAAAGTCTCATTGAAAACCCCGTTTCTATGAAAGGGTCGTGAAGTTTGACAGAAACTCCCGACGTTGATTGCAGAATTCGAAATTTATCAATCCGACCGTTCAATATAACATAATTGACTTGAAAAACGAGTGAAAATCAGAATTTTTACGGTCGAAATCTGAATGTATAGACAAATCTTCATAACAGTCTCATTGGAAACTCAGTTTATATGAAAGAGTCGTGAAGTTTGACTAAAACTATCGACATTGATTGGAGAATTCAAATTTTTTCAATTCGACCATTCAATATCACCTAATTGGACTGTCAGGCGAGTGAGAATCAAAATTTTGTACGATCAGACTCTGAATGTAAAGACAGGTTGTAATAACAGTCTCATTGGAAACCTAATTTATATGAAATTGTCGCGAAGTTTGACTAAAACTATCGACATTGACTGCATAATTCGAATTTGACCATTCAATATCACATAATTGGACTAACAAACAAGTGAGAATCTCAGAATTTTGACGATCAGACTTTGAATGTATCGAGGGACTGTAATAACAGTCTCATTGGAACCTAGTTTATTTGAAAGTGTCCTGAAGTTTGATTAAAACTACCGACGTTGAATGTAGAATTCAAATTTTATCAATTCGACCATTCAATAACACCTAATTGGATTGACAAACGAGTGAGAATCCAAATTTTTACGATCAGACTCCAAATGTATAGAGAGATTGTAATAACAGTCTCATTGGAAACTCAATTTCTATGAAATTGTCGTGAAGTTTTACTAAAACTATCGGCGTTGACTGCAGAATTCGAATTTTATCAATCCGACCGTTCAATATCACCTAATTGGATTTCAAACGAGTGAGAATTAGAATTTTTACAACCAGACTTCGAACGTATAGGCGAATTGTAATAACAGTCTCATTGAAAACCCCATTTCTATGAAAGGTTCGTGAAGTTTGACTAAAACTCTCGACGTTGACTGCAGAATTCGAAATTTATAAATTCGACCGTTCAATATAACCTAATTGTCCTGCCAAACGATTGGGAATCAGAATTTTTATGGTCGAACTCCGAATGTATAGACAGATTGTCATAACAGTCCCCTTAGAAACTCAGTTGCTGCGAAAGGGTCGTGAAATCTGACTAAAACTACCAACGTTGACTGCAAAATTTGAATTTTATCAATTCGACGTTCAATATCACCTAATTGGACCGACAAACGAGTGAGAACCATAATTTTTACGACCGGACTTTAAATGTATAAACGGATTGTAATAACGGTCTCATTGAAAATCCCTAGTTTCTATGAATTGGACCATTCAATATCACCTAATTGACTGCAAAATTCGAAATTTGTCAATTAAACCGTTCAATATCACCTAATTGAACTAAAAAACAAATAGAGAATAAAATGACGATTATAAAGTGGATGAACCAAGATCTGGATGAAACTTCTTTAATTTTATTTTTTGTAATTCAACTTTTAATTGCATTATTCATTTGTGTCTATTTTTCTCTTTCTTAAATGGACAAGAAATAAAGATAAAAAATGGAACAAATATTCATTGTGCATTTGTACTATACACTAAGAGTAAATTATATCAATGGGTATTATTTGCTTTAGTATCAGTCTTATAATTATCATCTAATTTTGACCGTTTTATAGAAATTCATACGACTAAAAGTGGGTGGTGGACTTATCCCCTCGAGTTAGTCCATCATTAGACTGAATATCAAGTTTTCAAAAAATAAAAAAAGAAAAGAGTAACATTGAATTGCAGAATCCACCATCACCAGAGAACATTATCATTCATATATCAAGTTGACAACAGAATATGAATTTATGCATTCATCCCAAGACTAATAAATTAGCATAAACATAAACACAAACAGTTATATATACACCTTATTCTATAATAATCAGATAGAACACAACCACAAATAAATTCCCTATGCTTCTTAAATTAAACAAACAGAGGAATGTAAAATATAAAAATAAGAAGGCAAGAAGTAGCACTTGATTACTACTTATATATTCCAGGGCAAGCTGAAACGTTAAAGAAGCACAAAGCAACACAACACACAATAAACTTTTCAACTTTTCATTTCATTCACAATCACATGACTCATCCCTTTAGATTTCTCGACGAGCTCAACTCGTCTTCCAAAGATTCCACCGTAATTCCGATTTCGTCGTTATCCTCGCCGCTTGGATCTCATTCGGAGTCCTGTATCGATTCGTGCCTCCAACTTGTCGGCGGTGATGGATTTGAGAGGGGAATTGAGGTAAGAGGTGAGATCTTCGAGGGAGAGAGAAGCAAGATGGAGGATGGTTTTACCGACGGCTGATGCGGCAGCGGTGAGTTTGCCGGCTGGGTTTTGAGAGTAGAAGAGACATAAGAGTTTTCTTTTCACAAAGATAACTTTTCTGTAAATGAATAAAAGAGATTGGGAATCAAATCAATCCAAGGATAAATACGTAATCTACCGCATTTCATTTAAAAAAATAGTTTTTTCCTCTCTTGTGGGCTCCACTGTTCAAAACCTGATGCAACCTGCTATTGCAAGTCAAAAACAGGGGTGCACCCGGTGCACCTCCAAAAAGGGGTGTATAATAGGGCCTCCCCTTCTTATTTTACCTTAATTTTAATTCAGCAATAAATTCCTATTTTTTGTACGCGCATTTTTTCTTTCCAATAAATTTAATATATTATGTAAAAAAAAAAAAAAATTTAATATGTTATGTACAAAAAAAAATTAAAAAATAAAAACTTTAGTTTTCCAAATATATAGCATTAATTAGTTTTATTGAGAACGATATCGTAAGAGTAATTGACAATGAGTATAATCGAAAAATCGTACCCTTAAAATATCAGACAGTTAAATAAAAACGCTAAATCCGACGATAATTGACACTTAAAAAGAAACGAATGAAATAATAGTTAGTGAAGTTGATTTTTTACTTTTTATTTTATGACAAAGAGGTCTAAAGCCCAAAAAAATAAAGAGAATTACAAAGAATCAAACGAGGGCTTATACACCCTTTAACATCACAATCAACCCAAAGTCTAATCTGATTCGAACACTCCTCAAATAACATGATATATTCATTTTAAAAACAACTCATATTTGCTAAACAATCAACACATTAATTTGCTTCTCAATACAAGTGAGACACCTCAAAGAACAAGTTATTGAAGTTGATTTTGGTGTGATACTTATGTCAAAAAGATTTGAGGAAAGATCTTTGGCACTTTAGATGGCTCAAACTCCAAGTTATTATTGGAAGAAAATAAAAGGTAGTGTTTAGATGGCACATTAGTTGTTTGCTACTCGCATGTATCTACCATTCGGATTTTGCATGATTAAAATTGATACAATTTTCGTTAATCATTAGTTAGTTTAGTAATGATTGACGCTGAACTTGGAATGGAGGACCACGACTTGATCCCCGCAGCTACGATTGTTAGTTGAATTTGCATATGGCTTAATTTCATTGGTCGATAGGTAAATACCCTCAAATTATGAAGAGTTAGATTAAAAAAAACCTTAATAAAATAGTTTGAGCATGTTTGAGTAAAAAAAATAAATAAGGTACATTATAGAGGGCATATAATAAAAAGGAGGTTTGAAAAATAATCTCATTCCAATTAAACAACTCCATCTACCCAGCGCAAAAGAACAGAAAGCCCAAACAAAGGCCCAAAATAACAATAAAATGTTTTTGTTTCCCGCCATGAAAATTCCAAGGAGCGCGAAATTCCCTTTCTTCTTCTCTGTACACTTCACTTCACTCTGAAAACCTAAATCTCCAAATTGGATCGAAAATCGACGCAGCAAACAAAGAGAAATGAAAGGTGGAACGGTTCAGATTAATTGGCACGAAAGTAAACCCGTTTTAACCCTAGATTTCCATCCTCTCTCAGCCACACTCGCCACCGCCGGCGCCGATTACGACATCAAGGTACTATTTCCGTTACTCAAATCATTCAATTAATTAATCAATTAATCTTCAAATTAAGATCAAAATTGAACTGATTTGTGTTCTGATTTTCACAGTTATGGTCAATTAAACCCTCAGGAGCACAGAAGAAGCTTCCAGAAGTTACTTATGTCAATAGTCTCTCTTATCATAGTTCCGCTGTTAATGTTATTCGCTTCTCTTCTTCCGGTAATTAAATTGGTTTCAATGAAATTTCGGTTTTTTTTGTGTTAATTTGTTTTTTTTAGTAAATAAAAAATTGTGCTTTTTGTAAGTAATAAATTTTATTTTTTTATGCTTCAGGGGAATTATTAGCTTCTGGGTCTGATGGTACTATCTTGATCCCTATCGTTGAATTTTTTGAAGTTTTTTTTTAGCTTGAGTTAATGTAATGTAAGTAATGTTTCTTAATCAGAATTTTTTATTTATTTTCAGGAGGTGAATTGTTAATATGGAAGCTACATTCTACGGATACTGGCCAAACATGGAAGGTTCTCAAGATGTTACGGTAACTCATTTGCTTTTATTCCTCAAATCGACCTTACTTTCATTATTTTTTACTCCTTGTTTTTTTAGTCGTCGTTTTTTAGACAAAATTACGCGTTTTTATTTGTCAACTTTAAAGTTTAATGCAATATTAACCGTTTGTCGATAATATCCTTAGCTATTTAAGACAAAGAAGAAATAGGCGCAATGCAATGATAAACAGACAAGCGTGTAATAGAAAAAGGACAATCAATTTCATCAAAAACAACAAAAATATTGATTTCTTTGGTTTTTGTAAAACAACCTTAATTGGCGCTTAAAAAAGAACGGAGATACTACTTTTTAAAAGCAAACTTTCTCAAAATAGAAACTGGAAGTGTGGCAAGTTATTGTGAATTTGATATGTTAATATGCATTCTGTTCTATAGCATATTTCACACAAGTTGTAAGGTTTTCATGGTTTCTTGTAGAGGCAAATGCTGAGCTCATGATCACCTGTTATAATTTAAAATAATTATAACACTTCTGTTTGCTGGTTATAATATATATTTTTGTGTGAAATTAGATCTCATATCAAGGACATTATGGACCTGGAGTGGTCTACTGATGCTGCATATATCATATCCGGATCAGTTGATAATTCTTGCATTATATGGGATGTTAACAAAGGTATGAAGCCCAATACCTAACTGTTCCGAACATGATTTAATGGTGGTAAATGGAAGTTGATATATGATGTAAATGTAATGGCAATAGGCATGCTTGGTTTGTGTTCTTATAGCACTTGTTCCATGTGTCAGGAACTAACCTTCAGACATTGGATACCCATGCACACTATGTTCAGGGGGTAGCATGGGACCCTTTAGGGAAGTATCTTGCTTCTCTTAGTTCCGACCGGACTTGCCGAATTTACATCAGTAAGCCCCAGAAATCAAAGGGTGTTGAGAAAATCAATTACGTTTGCAAGCATGTCATTTCCAAGGCAGAACAGCCATTATTAAAGAATTCTAAGGTTAGATTTAGATATCTATTTTTGTATTTGATTTCTCTATAGATGAATTGTCGCATTCACGGACATCAGGTGTAATTGTTGTAATGCAGTCCACAAAATATCATCTTTTCCATGATGAAACATTGCCCTCGTTCTTTAGAAGATTAGCTTGGTCTCCCGATGGTTCATTTCTACTTGTGCCTGCAGGTATTCACTTAAGCAAAAGTTAGGCTTTTTTTTTTTTTTTTTGCACTAGTTTTGTTGATAAGCTATTGTAGTTTCATAGAGACTATATTGTAATTGGGCCAGTTCTTGAATCTTTCATAGTCTATCATGTTTCATGTAGAGGAAAGTGGATGAAGTGGTCAAATCAAAGCTACTTTAAAATTTATGTATTGTTAGTTGCATACTGATGTCCAGACAGCTTTTAATTTCCCCTTCGTTGTTTAGTCAACTTCTGTATAGTTCAGATGCAACTTATAGGCTGAATGATATATATATTGTTTTCTTCCTTTTAAGGTTTAATTCCTATTTAGCTTTTACCACATTTTCGGCTTCTAATTGGAAAGTTGACGTCTTCACCCATTTCAGGTTCTTATAAAGTCGGTACTGCATCTGAATCTGTAAATGCAGCGTACATATTTTCCAGAAAAGATCTTTCTCGGTATGTCTTTCAGATTAGACGTTATACAAACCCAAAGCACACATTTAATCATTTAGTATCTAGAATGAGTCATTATGTTCAATTATTCATGTTAAGCTAATGAATCAAGTTACCAAAACGTGTTAGTGATGTGTGCTACTTTATTATTTGACCTTGATATGCAGGCCTGCTATACAGCTTCCTTGTGCAAGCAAAGCTATTGTAGCTGTCCGGTTTTGTCCTATATTTTTTAACCTTAAGGGAACAAACTCAGGTACTTGTGCACTTAGTGTACTACTAAATATGTATAAATAGTTCTGTGGTACTGTTACAAACTTACGATTGAATTGCCTGAGTGGATGTGGTCCAACTTAAGTCTGAGACCTTTTGCCCAATGTTATAAAAACCACCTGGACCAGTTTGACTGGGAGCTGGACACATAGCCTGTCCTGTCAATTTATCATAACGGACATTCTGATGAACTTGTGCATATGTCAGAGCTAGCTTAGAATGGTTAGATTGCGGTTGTGTATTAGGCAGCGATTATGTTATTACAGTTATTGAATAAATAGGGAAATTAATGGAAAAGTCAGTAGGCAATGGCATTTAGTTTTGGAACTGAATTTTGATTGGGAGACACCAAACTCTCAAATTCATGAAAGGGAGAGACCAAGACTCAAATTTCTTGGATAGGAATTACCTTGCAGAGTTGCAGTAGTAGACTACCTCTTTCCTTAGTTTGTTAAATAACCCATTCCCTATTCTGAGATAACAGTCCAGCGATTGTTCCAAATAATCTGTTGTGTCTAGTTTCTGCTAATTTTATCACTATATATATCAGTGTCCATCATATTATTGATAGAAAAGTGGCAACAACACTCACTCTAACACTCTTGTCAACACTATCTCTTTTATTAGGTGGAATTTATGTAGGTCTCGCCATTTTATGAGACCCATTCCTAAAATAGTGGGACCTATATGAATTTCACCCAATAAAAGAGTGTTAGAGTTAGTATTGTTAGCACTTCTTTTATTAATGTTATTTCATGTCGTTTAACTATTGATATACAGCCATTAACACACTAACCCTGTACCCCAATCGAGTCGATGATTGATCTAGGTTTAATACCTTGCTTTTGCCTACCAATCAGTACTTAAAAATTCTGCATGTGTCAGTCTGTATTGCATAACCGATGCATGATGCTGTTTTTGTTTATTGCAGATGGGTTATTTAAGCTACCATATCGCATTGTATTTGCCGTGGCCACATTGAATTCATTGTACATTTATGACACCGAGAGCACTTCTCCAATAGCTGTATTTGCTGGTCTTCACTATGCTCCAGTAACAGATATTACCTGGTAAATGTTATAATGGCTAACAAATCATTTTCTAGTTTGAGATTTAAGATGTTCTTTCTTGAGTAAGGTTTAATTGTAGTTAGTATTTGTTCAAAAGGTCACCTGATGCCCGTTATTTGGCATTCTCCTCGCAAGATGGTTTCTGCTCTTTGGTTGAGTTTGAAGATGGCGAACTTGGATCACCGTACTGTTTATCAAGTAAGCAGACTTCCCTTTCATTCCATACTATCATTCTCACTTCTACCAGGTTTTGATTTACTATTCCACATTGTTTTAGAAGGAAATGTCTCGGACATGGATAGTAAAAGTACCCTGCAGACAGCCAACGACGTTGTATTACCAACTGGGAGTGTTGGCGAAGTTGTAGCAGAAAGCAGGAAAATGGAAGCAGAAGAAAAGGTTGATGACATGGACATAGAAACATCTAGGGATATTGGTGCAGTTACATCAGAAAGCTGCGATAAGGCTGAGGACATGATCATCAAATCAACTGGGAATGTTAGTGCAGTTATAGCAGATAGTAGGAAAAATGAAGCACGGCATAAAGCTGATGATATGGTCATTGAAGGAGGTAAAGCAGATAGTATGAAAAGTGATGCAGAAGAGAAGACTGATGACATGATCATTGAGACAAATGAGACTGCGAATATTGAAGCAGCTCTATTAGATGATAGAAAAACTGAAGATGCTACAGCAAAACAGGTTAGTAGTTCAGGTAGTGTTAATTTTGGAGCTGAAGAGAAGGAATTGAAACAACCAGTTAATCCAGACAATAAACAAAGTGAAGCAGAAAAGAAGGCAGATAAACCGCAATCAACTTTAGATGGCATAAAACCAAGGCCAGAAGAAAAAATAGGGAATCAATTGTCTAGTTCAAAGAGCACACCCGTATCAAATAAGCCAGCCAGGAAGCGCATTACTCCTGTAGCAATTGATCCATGATTTTTCGATGCCTGAGAAATTACATTAACTTCTGCCTGTGTACATCTTTTTTTTGTGCGGCTACCGTTTCCTAACCAACCCCCTCTTGTTTTTTCATGTTTTGGTTTACATATTATGTAATATAAACTACATTATAATATTTATCTTTGGAGGAAGCAAAATCTTCATTTTTGAGATTTCCTTGTGAACTTGTTCTAGTCCTAGTGTCCTACTATTGCAGGTTTGAATACAAGATAAAAGCAGACAAAATATCATTTATTCATATAATTAATATTTATGTTATGACTTTTGTCATTTTGTGAGGTTATAAGATAACACTTGCTTCATTTAACAAGGTTCAGTACATTTTAATATACACATTACATAATAAAATCGTCCATACATACAAAGTAAAAAACATTAAATTTTTATTTTCCTCAACTGTCTTTATAATAAAGCAATGTATTACATTGCCATACAAATTTATTAAGTTGAACAATAACCCAAGTATCCTGAATAAATAGGAATCATGCTAAGATCACTTGAATGATCGTTTTCATTGAATAAGGATTATACAATAGTGTTTTTTAACTTTGCCCTTGTCTCACTCCCTTAAAACATGGTTGATTGTGTTTCATTAAAGAAACAGACAAAATGTCAATTTTATCAAATAATATTGATTTCAGAAACTTATTTTGTCAACTAGAATGTGCAATGTAACATCTGCTTCTATGCTGGAATTCTACACCTTGTGTAACATTGCACATTTGCCATTCAAGAAGTTGACATTAGTTGCCCATTTGTCAACTCGGTTTTATAAATGGTCACATAATCGTTCTGATGTTGAGGTAACTGATGTCTCTTTATCGGGTCTTTTACATGACAACAGGTAAAATACCTACCTCTTAAACTTGAATGATTTCGACGGTCTGCATGGATTGGTCTCCAACCTATCTACGGTTGTTCTTAATACAAAGAAGAACATGATGACATTTAACCACAAGTTCATTCAAACAAAGCAATACAATATAACCAAGTCAGGCTCAAGAATATAAATTGAATTATTGCTATTTCTAACTATTCATCTCTTTCTTTGTTATGGAGAACAATAGCATTGCCATAACCAAAACAAAAAATCATGACATGCTGACAAAATTGTTACATCCCAGACAATACCTTTTTCTGGATACAAAGAATGGGAAAAATAATTTAAAAATTACTTTCTGTTGAAGACAATTAGGTACAATTTCAATTTATATCCGGGGCTTACATTCACAAAAGTTGGTGCAGTCTTGAGTGTTGCAGAAAACCATTGTAGATGGCACAGGTCAATAATTGCAGTATGAGATGGCTCCATATTTATGTTTTATAGTGTTAGCACCAGTATGAATATGAAATCTGATCCACACTTCTTAGTATTAATCTGAATTTTTTAAGGTAGCCTCGTAATTACCAAGAATGTTAGTCATCTAATCTGCATCCAGAAATAAATAATGTGTTAAAAGTAGCGATTGTTTTGAAAAAATGAAGCATCTGAAAGTAAAAGAAAAGCACTCGATTACAAGAGTTGTAAATTTTGGAAGTAACTGAACTTACTGTGTGGTTCCATTTGCCGAAAAAGGGATTTCATATTCGGTAAAAAGTTGTGACAGTATAATTTCATTCCACATATCAGGTACTCCAGGTAGACACCAATGGCTGCAATCCTGACTAGATGGATTATCATTCCAGTTACCAACATGTGCATCACTGCGGGGAGCCGACATAGATGTAACATGGAGAACATTTATAGGAAAATTAACATCCTTTACAACTTCCAAAACTGTGTCTGAAAATGAGTTTTGGTCCGTTGCATTAGTTTCAAATGTGGGGAACTGTGTTACATTGCAAGTCCTACGGGTATCATCACTGCAGCAAACATAAAAGCTAGATGAATAATTGTTGAACAATGAAGCGAGCAAATATTACAAGAAATATTTAAGTTATAAAGAATCCAACCAAGTGGTTGAACTGAAGTGGTTAATGAGCCTCAGGTAAGGTTGAATCGTTTGGGATAACCTGAGTTCAAATCCTGGTTGGAACTATCAACAATCCCTGGCCAGACTTACCTTCAGTCTGAACTTCGGATTCCCTTAGGAACCGGTGGAATATAAAGAAAGCTAAACATATGTAAATAAAGCATACTGTTATCCATAATGTGGGAATACCTCCAGTGAGATGGTTCAAAAGTCCTAAAAAAGACGCGTGTTCTTTTTTTATCAATCTTTCTCTCAACCCATGAAGTCCAAGTTTGGAGTGCTATTTTATAGGCAGAAGGAATTGACATCCCAAGCTTCAGAGAGTTTCCAACCTGGAAATAAACGCCCCTGTTGAATGCAAGAAGAGGATCATTTTACACAGCAATCCAAACAAAATATAGTTCAAAATATGAGAACACAAATCAGAGGCAAGACAATGTTGATACTTCTCAGAACATTAGTTAAGTTAATTACACACACTTGCTCAAAACTGTGGCGGAGCTGATATCTCAAGTTAGAATCAGAATGAAAAACAATACATCACTATATCAGAAGAAAATTTAAGTGTCTATCATCTTGATTTCCAAGCATTGGCAAGGTAAGAATCATGGCCGGCAACAATATCTAGAAATCTACTTCTATTAACATTAAAAAGATAACCTTTTGGTCGTATGTTTTGGAAGCCCATGCATCACCTGTTATATACTCCTAAATAAAAGAACGCAAATTCATGATGATGAACCTAATAAGAGAACAATAGCAATGCTGCTACGGTGAACTATTCAAGGCAATGAATAGCAGCATCAAAATCAACTGCAGCAGATATACTCATACATAACCAAAACTAAGGTTATAAAATAAACCCGCATTGCAATCATCGATATTGTGGATGGCGGATGCATTGCGGTCGCATGGACATCAATGTCCATGTCCTTACGATCGAGGCTACAATCACGGTCGCAAACATAACACTACATGCTTACTATTAAAATATTGAAAAGAATGGAACCTTACATGTGGAAAAGCTTAGATGGCACCCACCAATGACCAGTATTGAATATAAGAATATCTGAATTAACCCATTGATGACTTATATCATCTAACTTGTCCAATAAAAGTGTTGATTTAACTCTCTTTGGCGCATGTTCAGGAGCTTGACCCTGCTGTACCAAGAAAACGGATCGAAAAAATTCAATAGTAAAATTGAAAGCACTAAACCTAACTCCTAAAAACCTAATCCTCTTTGTTATCTGATTCTGATTAACTTCATAAACACTCATCTTATCCTCAACACCAGTCATCAACATACAAATCAAAGACTCCCATTGAGTTCTACTCATTGAATCACCAACAAAAACAACCCTTTTACTCCTTAACATTTCCAAAACAGCACCAACATCAAACATAGGAATATCACAACTCTTAGGTTTCCATCTCCATGTAAGAAAATCCAAATCACTCCTTCCATTACCTAAACAATCAAATCCTTGTTCAACAAAAGGACACTCAGTTGCATTATACAAAGGGTAATCAGATACTTGAACCCATGTTCCATCAAAAACATCACATTTTGTCAACAATGATCCACTATTATTACGATCAGAAAAAAAACCTTGTCCATTAAAAAAAGCATGTGTGATACTAGGTAGAACATAGATATAACCACCACCAATTGCTATAAAGAAGGAAATAACAGAAGCAATAATAACAAGAACTTGAAACCTGAGACTTAGAGAAACACATCCAAAACGGTTTGAAGAATTGGGTTTGGGACTTGCAATAGGTTGTTGAGAATGAGAGTGAGATCTTCTGTTGATGGAAATGCTTCTATTCAAATGCGAACCAGTCATATTTATGAAAAAAATTCAAAGCCATCACCATAGGAACATGAACATGAACTAGTAGTAACAAAAATAAGACATTTTGAAGAAAAAAGACATAACATTGAGAAGAAAAAAGAGAAATTGAATGAACCCAGATGAGAAAGATTCGATTTTGGAGGAAACCCAGAAAGAAAGATGAAATTTTATGGAGATCGGTGGTGGTTTGAAGATTTGATTTGATAAAAAAAACATGAAACTGAAACCGAAGAAAGCAGAACGCGGAGAATAGATTTGTTGTTCTAATTAATGAATGAATGACCAAACAAGAATCTCAGCTACGTTTGTTTACTTTCAAATAAAAATTGTTCTTTTTTTTCTTTTCTTTTAATGGAAAAAACTAAAATAATGCTTTTTATTTCTTTCAAAGAACAAAAAATGTTTGCTTTTTCAGTAATTCCTAACTTTCAAGTTTTTTTTTGGACAAAGTTTTCAAGTTATTATTAATATTTTCAAAAATTAGTTTTTTTTTAAAAAGTTAAATTAGTCCACCCAAATTGATACCAAAGGAAATCGAACCTGAGATGTTGAGAGGAACATAGTCCAAGACATAAGTCAACACCACTAGATCAACCCATGTGGGTTTATTTTCAAAAATTAGTATTAGTCTGTCTTTCATCGTATAACGAGTTTGGGCATTGTGTAACTTTGTTTTTACAATTTTTCCAATTACCGTATCTGCAAATTTTTGTAGTCATTTTTTACATATTTTGTGCCGAAGTGTCTAATCGATTGATTAATACTTTCATTTTAGCTTGTTAAAAAAAAACTGTATTTTTTTTTTTAATAAAGAGGGTCAAACCCCCAAAGAATTATAAAAAAAGGAAAAAAGTACTCCCATCAATTTTTTTATAAGAAACTTTGAACAATTTTAAATATATTAGATATTTAATTTAATTTATTCTTTTATTTATTATAAAAGAGAATATTAAAAATAAGTAAATTAGTGAAATTAATAGTAGTAATTAAATAGAAATATTTATAGAATAAATTTAAATATATAAGAGTATTTAACGAAAAGAACTATTTACAATGTATTTCTTTGATCTTAGTGATTTATGATTTTTGTTTCTTATAAAAATAATCGGAGAGAGTATTTAAAAACGGAGTAATTGTAAAAAAAATTATATAGTCCGCATTGGATTTGAATTAAAGTAATTATAATTTAAAATATACTTTCTTTAGTATTAAATATTAGCAAAAAATGGCTCAAATAAATTGATGTATTTTGTTTAAAATTTTGAATAAATACAATAACTTTAATTAACAAAATTTAATTTATATTTGAGAGTGAAGTAATATTGTTCACCTTGTACACAATTTGATAAATTAAATTATTAGCTCAACTGACAGAAATGTCGAAATTATTAGGTCGGATGTCATGACCCAGAGTTCAAATTATGTTGCCTCCACTTTGTATGCGTAAGTTTTTAATTATTTATCATTTCATCTATATATAAAAAAAAAAAATTGAAATTTTATATAAAATAAAACTAAAATTGCAACAACTAACACACAATATGAAATAATATATTGTTGGCATTTCTCTTCAAATAAACAATCTATTACATACAAATTAAAAAGTTAAGCATATTTTTCAAGTAAAAAAAAAAATGATTTTTGACAAAAATAAGTACAACACAATTATTCTGTCAAAAAGTACAAAATACTAGTAACCTTTTTTGAAGGAATTATAAGCTTATATAATAATAGAAAAACTATACTTGACAAAAAAAATACTATAATTAATTTATGTCAGATATTATTTATTTTTTATGACACAATTTTATATTATTTTTTAAGTGCCATATGTAAAAAAGAAAAAGAAAAATCAGTACAGAACTCTGGTTGACATGTTAAGCTTAACTAATTTGTGAAAAAGACAAACTTGGCGTAGACGGATTGCTATCTTAGTTGTTCTTCTTACCAAACTAGTTTTGATTTGTTCTTCCTTAATCATCGGTTTAGATGTCGTCTTACACTCTTCTTGTCTTCTCCAAGGTGCCAGCCAGCTAGGATTTTAGATCACACAATTTTTTATTTTTTAATATATATTTGTGTTTTTGGTATTCATTCATTTTTAATTCTGACAATCTATAGTCAAACCGATCGTGCAAGAGTATGACTAATAATCTAATATGCATTGCTAGGTGGGTGTGGCTGATACATTCTTCAAATACTACTATTAATAGAACTTTAAATTTGTGAAGCAGTGTAAGCAAAGCCAGTTTGGAGTCTTGATGATGATATAAATTGATGGCGACTGCAATATTTGGCCGGCTAAAATGGTTTGGTATTGTTATGTGATAGCTTATGTTGCCGCGCCTTTATTTTTCGTGTGTTCTATTTTTATTCATCTGCTACTTAAGTAGCGGATGTTGTAAAATGAAAAATTTAATGATCAGATGTTGTTAACTATTTAAGTACTGGATAGTTGAATTTGAGAAAATAGTAGGACGGCAGAAGAAATTCTCTTGTTACGTGTCTTTGTAATGATTAATTACAATTTATTAGACCAAAAACTATACGGTATCAGGCCGACTTAACACTATCGATCGAGGTTTGAGACAAATTTAAAGTCGTCTTTATTTATTAAAAAAATTGAAACTTTCTTACGACATGTATTATAGTAAAATTACTAAATATTGGTTCTTATATGAATTAGTTTTAATGTACATTAGAATAGTGATGTATTCAGGATCCTGAAGTAGGGGATTCAGGCTATTTTATTTTAAGAAATATTTGCCTTCAAAATGTCTCTTATATTTTAGTTAGAGATTGTTTTTTCGAATGGGCAAATTGAAACTAATTAAAGAACTTGAACTTTATTGAATTTAATTAACATGGCTATCATTCTCTGAAGTCTGAATATTAATTAAAATATTTAATTGTGCATCAATGTTTTTAATGAGAGAGAGTAAACTATGAGATTTGAAATAAATTTCGCAATAGATAAAGTTAAAGCAAGTTTGCCAACCTTACCTTAGAATTATCAGACGAAGAGGAGAACTTACAAACCTCAAACTTTGAAGTCAGTATGCTTAATTTACTTTTGATTGAATTTACATAGATAAATCTTAAGGGGATCTTGCAAACCTCACCTAAGAATTATCAAATTAAGGGGGGAGTTTGCAAACCTCTGCCTCTAGAGTTAAATATGTCAATTAGATTCAACTCTTATAATGATTTATAATGATTAACTCTTATAATGATTTTAATTTTCTTGGATGCGACTTAGGGGGAGTCTACAAATCTAACTCTATGGATTGTCAGACTCATGGGTAGCTTGCAAAACTCAGAATTTGAAGTCAGCATGTTAAATAAATCGACAAAAATAATTGTCTTGAATATTTATGTTTGTCATCATCAAAATGGGAGAGATTGTTGGAAAAAAATTAGTTTGGTTAATCTCTATATGAGTTTTGATGATAATAAAGTATTAAAAGTAAAACTGAAATTACTAATATATGTTCAAGTGTGCAAGATTGGAAGATAACTTTTTTAGCCACTGTGAACTCTGGGAAAACAAACTCTGAAGTCATTTAGAGGTTACAAGCCTCATAAGCTAAACAGCGTCAGAAGTTGCAACCTTCAGACTTTAGAAGGTTAGACTTTGGCTCCTCAGACTTTGGAGTTCAAAAGTTTTCATCGGAGTTAACCTATAAAAAAAGATAAAGGTACAATTTCACTATCGTGGTAGTTGGAACAGTTGTCCTTTTGTCAAAAATGTTAAGACATTATCCTCTTAGTCAAAGTCATTGGAGCGGTTATCATCCAATTTGCAACGGATTCAAACTGTTTTTGCAAGCTAATGGTAACTATATATATATAGGGAGTGTATCCGGTGAGAACTGATAATTATTATGAGAAACGAGAACTATTAATAATAACCATTAAATTTAATTGACGGATCATAATAAAATTCTCACACCCACTTAAAACCCCATGTGATCCTATGTGTATTGAAAAATCTTCCTATATATAATTTTTCCTAATTTATTCCTTTTTTGACAATCATAATTTATTAACTCAGGGCATATCATGCTAACACAAATAAAAAAATGCAGGTGTCCAAGCAGGAACTCAATTTTAGTTTGGTTTTGGCTTTAGAATGATTATTCTTTTTGCTATTTGTTGTTCATTAATTTGATCTTACATTGATTTTATCTTGTTGTACTATTTAGTGAGACTAACGCAGGTATACGTGTTCCATCCTCTCCATCTGCACCATAATCTTTGTGTACTTTGAGATTTTGTGTGCGATATAACTATACATGCTCCATAACAACAACGATGGTCTGTACATTACACATTAGAACGCGATTGAAACTGCAAATTCTCATTCCTAAAAATGCTCTATTTGTGTTTGTTAGCATGATATGCATTACCTGCGTTAGTAAATTAATAAATTAGGATTGTAAAAAAAGTTGCTAATAAATTAGGAAAGATTATAGGAATAATTTAGGAAAAATTATATATAGGAAGATTTTTAAATACACACAAATAGGATTACATGAGATTTTAAGTGAGTGTGAGAATTTTATTATGATCCGTCAATTAAATCTAATGGTTATTATTAATAGTTCTCGTTTTTCATAATAATTATCAGTTCTCACCGGATACACTCCCTATATATATATATATATATATATATATAATAAGCATAAATATTTTGGGCATGTCGTATATAAAAATAATTTAAAAAATTCTCTTCCCCCTCCCTCCACATATCTTTTCTCCCTCTAAATTTCCTTTTTTGCCAATGTGAAAAAGCTTCGGAATGCATTTTTCATTTTTTTTTTTATTTGAATAAAATCTTCAAAATGTGCTTTCCGAATTTTTCCAAATTTAAATTAGAAAAACTTCGAAAATCGGTTTAGAACCAGACGGGGGGGAGGGGGGAAGAGAATCTTTCAACTCGGTTGCTTAACCATTTAATGGGTTTATTCCTGCCATAGGTTTTAAGGAGTGACATTTTACGGATTTAGATCCTCTCCAATTTTTTCTCTCCAATTTTCTTTTTTGTGAGTGTGAAGAGAAAGAAATTAATAATAAAAAGGCTTAAATGCAGTTTTACCCCCCTGTTTTCAAAAAATCGGAATTTTGCCTCTTATTTCACTAAAACAGTAATTAATCTCTCTCTGTAACTCCAAATTTAGTGGAGTTTGATTCTGTGGAAAGCTAATTCGATTACAACTCCAAATTTGGTGAATTATTGATCAAAATTGAGTTTTGTGCGAAACTTTGAAGTTGAGGCTCATAAGCAAACTTTAAAGTTTCACACAAAACTCAATTTTGATCAATAATTCACCAAGTTGGTACCAAAATGACCGTAATCAAGTTAATTTTCCACAGAATCAAACTCCACTAAATTTGGAGTTACAGAGAGATATTAATTACCGTTTTAGTGAAATAGGGGGGCAAAATTCCGATTTTTTGAAAACAGAGGCCGTAAAACTGCATTTAAGCCTAATAAAAAATAAACAAGTGATGATGAGAGAAAAGAAATGATGAGAGAGAAAGACACATAAAAAAAATTGGAGAGAGAATTAGAAAAAAAAATTGGAGATGATCCAAATCCACATTTATTTTACACCCCCATTTTTTCAACTAGTTTTTTTCTTCTTCTCATGTTTTTGTTTTCCGAATGGAAAAAGTTTTCAGAAAATACACCCCCTTTTTTTCTTCTTCTAATATTTTTTGAAAGTATATATACTATCGACAGTAAGATATTGTTACAAAAAAAGTTCATTAAATTAATTATAAAAAAAAATCATTGAATTATGTATCAGAATTTATCCTTTGTCACTTTCGTCCTTTTTTCATTAAATTATGTATTTTCCATTTTTATTTGTTTTTTTGTTTTCTAATCTGGATCCTATTTCCTCATGCAATCTCTACGGAAGTAACATCAGCCATTGAATAAATTCAATGGTTGAGAAAGAAAAACAACGTTGTTGAGAGCGGTCGTCACTATCATAATAGGCTCGATGGTAGGAATGAGCCAAAAATTAAATTTTTGAGGGGCTAAATTTAAGAGTATAATTTAATAAAGAAAAAGAATTACAACGTATAAATAGATTTTAAAAAATTGAATCAAAGAAGGGGATTATTTTCCCGAGTTTAATAAAATCAGGGGATCAAACAGTGAAATTACAAACCAATAACATAATGACATAATAACATACTCCTTTAAATTTATGAGGAGTACAACAACGAAGTAATTTTGGGTGCAGCTGCCCCGAGTCCAGGTTCCCTCCATTTGAGAAATTCTCCATCTAGCCCGTTAATTGTATGAATATATGTCATGTGTAAAAAAAATCTAACGGCTGAGATCAATTCCTACTTTCTTTCCTCAACCGTATCAGATCCTCCGTCACCAAAACCCTCAATCAAAATGACAACTTTACCTCTTTCTCCCTTCAACCCCAGTTCGATTCCGTTTTCAAAACCCTAAATTTCTATGATTTATCTTCTAATTCCAGTAAGGAAGCCTTCGCCGCCGACTACACTTCCTCTCATCGGGAAACAAGGTGAAGGGTTGAAGAAAAAGAAGGACTTGTTGTTGATGGTAAAGAAGCTGCAATGGTGGATTTGATCTCAGATGACGTCGTTTTGTGCCGGTTGAACAATCGTAAGAAAGAAAAGCATACACGAATACAAACAGAAAATAAAAATTCATCGTGTGATTTTCAATTCATCTAATTACAGAATTAAAGAATTTGAACTAGGAAAATCTATGGTCATGAGAATAATGGAGAACAAACAGTTGTTCTGAAATTTGATAATTTTAAAATTGTTTAATTTTTCTTAAACTTTTAATTTTTGAATAATTTTTTTAATGGGTGTTTGGGATACCATAAAAAGTTTGTTAGAAAACTTTTGAATTTTTTAAAACAAGAAGAATTAATTATGAATTTTTGAAATTTCAAAAGATCACGACAAAAGTGACGAAAATCTCAACTTAGAAATCAAATTTTTAGTTCCTTTTTATCTTAGGAACTTTTTATAATGTTCTAAACATGTGTGCGAACTAATCATTCAAATATTATATACACATTGGTTTAACATTAGAGACTAAAATTGCGTACATAATAATTGTATAAATTATAGGACCAAAACAAAACAATGTAATTTTATAGAGACAGAAAACATATTAACCCCAATGCAAAAAATACGCATTGGTTTAACAATAGAGAATAAAACTGCGTACATAATAATTTTGTAGACCAAAATATGCCACATTTTTTATAGGACCAAAAACAAAATAATATAATTTTATAGGAACAAAAAAACATATTTAATTCAATTTTAAAAAATCCATCAAAGTAATTAAACTAATATAAAAAATCAATTCACCTGCAATAAGGAAACATAAGCATGAGTTATTTCCTTTATATAAAACAAACACACAAAATAATTTATGTGCATCTCTGTAAATGCTTTTTATATGATTTTAAAATTTAAATACAATTTTTGCAGTTATAACAAACTTCAAAAATTATGAATTTGAAAAAATCATGAGTAGTTTCTTTTTTTCCTTATAAAAACAAAAAAGTATAAATAGATGATAAGTAGTTAAGAATCATACATAAAACCCCTAAATAAATATACCTAACTTTTAATTTGTCCAAAACAAAAATAATTTAATTTCTTCACACAGAAGCATATAATAATAACAAATGTTATAAAATTTACATAGGGTATATGTGCGTGACAATAAAATACTAAGGATCTTCAGCTTTAAGTAACCATAAGTTTTGTCTTTGAATCATGTTGAACATATATCAAAACCTATACCTATAAATAGTTTGTTAAACTCTTTGTCTTGTTGAGTACAAATCACTCTTTAGAGTCTCACTCTGTGTATGTTTGTTTAGATATACGGCACACATGCCAATAAGCATGCATATATGTAATTATGTTTATATACAGAGATGGTAAAGAGGCACAGAAAGACAGAGAAGAAATCTAGATATAGAGATATTATATAACTATAAATAAATTCATTAATAAATATTATAATATATAGTTTCTCACGTCACAGTTGAATTTATTCCCAGAAAGTGAGTCGGCCAAACAAACTTTCCGGCCAACATTCAAACTGCATACATATTATTCTATTCTTATAGTTATATACATACACACATTACACATATATCTATACCTCTATACGTAACCAAAGCCAAACGTTATGATTATTCTTCATAACCTTTAGTCAACAATATCCTAACAAACCTTTTCCCTCACACATGATCAATCTCACCTATATCAAACTTTATACTCTATAGTATACCTAGCTATATACATATACCTCTAATTTACTCTTTTTTTTTTGTTTTTCTCAAACATCATCAACTTATATGGATGTTTTCAACCAAGTTTATGATTGGGACCATTGATATCAGATCCGATCGAAACTGTGTCTTTTGTATTAAAATAATCTCAACAGTTGATTTTAGATCACACGTCTAAGATTGATTACAGCGTCCTGCTGTAACAGCAGAAAATTTGTTTAACTTATTATATAGTTGCATATATATGCTAATATAAGAAAAAATACATGATCTCCAATATTTAATATTCCATATACATGCATAAATTTGATCATGGCCGACGAACTTTAACATGACAGTAAGGTTGTTGTCTTTTGACTTACAGAAATCGTGAGTTCAAATCTTGAAAATTATATTTTTCCTCTTGCAAGGACTAATTAAATACACAAACTCTTATCGGACTTTACTTACCGTCCTTTTTATACAAACATAATTAAAAATATTTAAGTATAGCATAATTTAACCTAACTAATTAATTACTCACTAATTACCTCATGATGGTTAAAGCTTGATGAGCCATCACAAGCATGTGAATGAGAATGTCCTCCGGTGTCAAATTGAACTCCGGCGGGCAAGTCGATGGATGCTGCCGTTGTGGAAGTGAGTAGTAAATTTGGTGCAAAAGGCCAAGCGTCACAACCCGAAGAAGTGGACAATAGCAAAGCACTTGGAGGAGTAGAATTAATGCATTGTGATGAAAATGGTAATTGATTTTGTTGTTGATGATGATTTTGAGGAGTGGATTGAAGCAACCTAATTTGTCTCTTCAAGAACTTAACATAACGAATGGCTTCATCAAGCATAGAAGCTGTATCCATTTTAGTTCCACCAGGAACAAGTCTTTGAAGGATACGAATCTTCTCACTAATTCTTTCTCTTCTATGTCTAGCTGCAACACTTTGTGGATCGTCGCTAATTCGAACATTTCTTCGCTTTGGTTTTCGAATAGTTGCGGGATCGATATCCACAGGTTGCATAGCAGCTATCTTGTACATCATTTCCTTCATAGCTCCTAACTCTTCTTCTTGTTCTTCAACATCTTGATCAATTTGGTGGATCCCTAATATGTCACTTAGAGAACCTGATGAAGATGGTGGTAGTGGTGGTATCATCATGTTGTTGTAGTTATTTTGTGGCCAAATCAAAGAAGAACTCATAGGAATTTGATGATGATCTTGTTGGAGAATAATACGGTTTTGTTCATTTGTTTCCATTTTCTCAAGATTCCAAGTGCTTGTGAATGCACTAGTACTACTACTATTATTATTTTGGTTATTTTCCATGACCAAAAACAATTTTATATATGAAAAATATGAAGTGCTAGATTCTAATTTTGATGGATCTAGCTAGATAGATGATGATGTGTGTCTTTATTCATTTGATACTTTAATTAGTATATATAAGAGATGAGGAAGAAGAGATTATAATAATCAATAAAAACATGTTTTGAAGATTTGATAAACATAAAAATAATTCAACAATTGGCGAACAAATAATTAAAATAAAGCGAGTACAAGAGGTACTCAGACTCTTTCAGCAAATAAGAGAACATGAGAAAAACAGAAGAAATTTGTTCATACGATCATTTGAAACGAAACCCTAAATATAAATAATTTAAATTAACTCACCATATATATATATAGTAGTTGTGTGTGGAGAAGAAGGGAAGAGAGAATTATTGTGTAGAAGTAGAAATTATAAGGAGTGGTAAAATATTGTTACTTTGAAGTATTTTTATTTTTTATTGTTTTATATGAATGATGAAGAATGTGTTTGATAGTTGAAAAGGTATAGCTATGAGGGTTATAGAGGGGGCCCAAAGGAAAAGAAAGGGAAAGTTATTTATGTAATTAGGAAGAGGTTTTTACTGAAAGGGGAGTCACTGCAAAAAGCATGTAGATCGAATGAATGAAAAGAAAAGGTAGTGCATGGTGTTGTGCAGCAAATTAAAGAGATTGAATTGAATGTGGTTCTACAAAGTCATGAAATTGATCCATATACCTAGCTAGACTCAATATACTACTCTAGTTCAGCTCTCAATATAGTTGTATTTTCCAACCATTATTAGATATATATTTAAGTTTTATTGAAATATTTTATTTTCTATAAGAACTTGTTGCCTGATATTTTTAGACCTAAATATAAAAATAAATAAATATGAGCCTTTTATTGAATTTTTATTTTTTCTCAAAAAATAATAATATTCAAGAGTAGAATTTTGTGACTTGTTCAAAAGAATACGAATTCATTCAATTCAAAATTCTTTGTCTCTCGACTTATAATTATTTAGAATGGATGCACATAATTCACTGCTATTGAATCCTATCTTTAAAAGAAGGAAGATGTATATGTCAAAGAAGAACAAAATTTACTATAGGAGGAAGGAAGTCAGGGACATGTGCAGATGTTTTTTCTTACCGGAGAAGAGGATATTCGGCATAAGGTGCGCTCCACATAGGTCTTCCCCGAAACCTCACAGTAACTAAGGTAAACAACGTAAAAAAAACACCCATTTTTGTACCGGTTCTGGAAGAGCGGAGAAAAATGGGATGTTTTGTTAATAGGAATAAGAAAGTGTCTATATATAGTCGTTGCGATATAAACAAGAATACTTATCCGAGCCGCAGGAACATGTACATAAAGAATACGAGAATTTCCACCTTTTTGAAGATCTAATTGTTCTACCCAAAGACTTAAATGAATAGTTATCGTTGTTAAAAACAACCGAGATTCAATGAAAATTAGCACACAACTTCTGGTCTTTGACATAAAAAAGAAGGTTATATTCAAGAGTAGACTTTTGTGACCTAAAAAGAAGGTCATTTTACATAAAATATTTTGAAATGTTATGTTAAGAAGGTATTTTGCACAAGTGTTAATTAGATGAGCTCAGGAAAATAATTTTTGATATATTTGTAAGTTATTTTCACGAAGCTTCTTCAAATAGCTAGGTTGTTGTCATTAGCTGTTTTGAGTTTATGTAAAGTTTACTATCAATTTATTTTATTTTCATCAATATCTGACCCACTAAAGTGGTTTCAATGATCTCTGGATCGCAGTTGCGAAAAATCGGACTGTGATCCTCCTTATTAAGTCTAATATTAATCATCACTAGACTAAATAATGATTGGTTACTGATCAATTCATCTTTGATTATAATAATTAAAACAATATATGCTTAAGGTGCATTGTTTTATGATAAATGCTTAATTGAATGAACGCTATATGTAAAATGTATATTAAAATTTCACTTGAGTCTTAAAAAAAACTAAGAAAATAAACTCAAACCTCGATCAGGTTAATTTTATCAAAGATTTTGTGCCATGGAAATGATTTTTATGGCGGTACCTTAATTTAAATTAGGCATATTCTTTTTAACAAACAAATTGTTTATTTATAGGGATTTTTTTAAAGACTAAAAGATTTTATTTATATATTAAAAGGAATATTCAAACTCAATACAAGGTTGAAGAGTCTAAAAAAAACAGAAAAGAAAAATATAGACAACAAAAGGATAAATTACAAGCAGACTAATGGGAAGTTCTTATAAGAGATCATGTAATCGCATCGATCAAGATAAGCTCACTGAAAAATTATACCAAAAGAAATAAGAAGAATCCGATTTCTTAGCCAAAAACCATTTCCAAATAGAAAATTGGATCTTAATAGGATAATACAAAAAATTTAAGCTCAAGTTTTAAGATCTAAACTTAAAATTTAAAAGTTAAACTCAAACTCAAACTGTTATGAATCCAAATGCATGCACACTCAGGAAGCTAGGGGAGAGTCCTTTGCTGTCTCTCCAAATTGATTTTAGGTGCACTGAAATTTTAGGGCTGCTTCTCATTTATTGCCATTTTTATATGCCTCTTTTGCTCAATTTTGGGGATAATATTGAATGGCCAAGTTTCCGTTAACAAACTGAAAAATCTAAGACCAACTTAAATGCCAACTATTCGTTAAATATTCAGTTTGTTAGAATATAAGATAGGTTTAATGTTTAGATTTAAATATTCACTTGGTTATAAATAACAAGGTGTCATACTATTTTATTATGTAAATAATGTAAATATGTTATTTTAGGTCATCATCAATAATATTTCTCTTCCTTATAGTTTCCTCCCATTCTTTTACCTAAACTCCTCAATTTCAACATGGTATCAGAGACATGGTATCCACCTTGAAACATAATTCCACTGTTTTACTTAACTTTGTTCATATAAACCCTAGCCGTCATTCTTTTTATTTTGTTTCACCTTTTTATTTTGTTAACCCTTTTCGTTCATATTTACTACTTAACTTTGTTTTACCCCTTTTGTTACCTCGACCCATGCAGCCCACATGCCACTTTTTCATGAATCCCCGTTACTTTTAATCCCGTTACCCGTTTGTGATTCTTTAATCCGCGGGTCCCCGTTACCTTTAATCCCATTACCCGTTTGTGATTCTTTAATCCGCGGGTCCCGTTCGGCCGCTGCTCTATCAAAGAATGTAATTTATTTTCAGGGTTTATTTTGTAGCAAGCTAAAGCTCAGTAAGCTTTAACTTGAGGGGGAGTGTTAGAATATAAGATAGGTTTAATGTTTATATTATATTTGTTGAGAAAATATATTTAGATTTGTTTATTTTATTCCCTATAATTAAGGGATTTAGTTTAGATTTAAATTAGTTCACTTGGTTATAAAAGGTCGTCATACTGTTTTATTATGTAAATAATGTAAATAACCTAAATATGTTATTTTAGTTCATCATCAATAATATTTTTCTTCCTTATGGTTTCCTCCCATTCTTTTACCTAAACTCCTCAATTTCAACAATCCATAATTGATCGCTAGTTAGTCTAATGATATAATTGGCGCTGAATTTGGTAGGGAGAATTATGGTTTGATCCCCGCAACTGTGATCGGAAGAGAGCTGAAACCACTTGATGTCAGAACTGACCCCAAATCAGATTATGAGCAGCTAAACAAGGACACACGTGTGAGTTTTTTCTTTTAATTAAAAGAAGATATATTTTTAATGATAATTAAAATATATTAATCAAAATTATGATAATTAGATAAGTTTTTAAAAACTAAGAAAAAGAGAGTATTTTTAATTAAATTAGAAAAAACCATATTTTGTCTCCGTAATCATAATTCAGTTGGTAAGAATATTACGTATAATATGTAGGACTGAAATTTGAACCCTAATACTCCAAATTATTCACCTTATTATTATTAAGATACTTGATAAAAAAAATCATATTCTTTCTCTCAATAGAAAAGGATGGTTGGTAGTACTACTATCCAACAAAAGGATGGATTTGGGGTATAGCTTTTTTGCATGCCTATAAGCTAGAATAAATTACATGTAATTTACTAATTAATGACATATCTCTTGTTATTCAGTCCAGTTCAGAAAACTATATGCAATAAATGTATCATCATTGAACAAAGAACACAGTTACCCTTTAATTTGATCAACCCCTTTCTCTTTGGCTCAACAATTAGGGTAATTTATTTATGTATAAGAAGACAATTCCAAAGTCACAATTAATTTTTGACATCACCCGCATGTGTCATATGCATTCTTGTATTAATTCCATTTAATTGATTTCATTTAAGAAATTAGTACTTCAAATTCAGTTTGATTTGAAAAAAAGTAAGTACCTATTATAACATAATATGACAAACTTTTAGTGTACTATTGGACATTTGGACAAATTTTTGTATTTTAAAATTTTGACCGGGCAAAAATTTATTTTAGTATTTTAGAAATTTATATTTGTGATAAAAAATTGTTATGTGGTTTAGTGAAATACGAGAATTATAGTCATACACAAAGATTATGATCGGAAATATCGAATTTATTGATGATCATTGTATTTAATGAATATTTAGCTCAGCACCAAATAATTAAAGTTTGTATATATATCGTGTTCTTGAAGCCAACTCCTAGTAATAATAATAATCTTTGTAAAACGAAGGTGATGTTATATTTTCCAGAAATAGAAGGATTTCTCAATCAAAGAACATCATCCAACGTATGAAATTTTTTTGAAAAACCATACACATGTCTCATTTAATATTGAGCATTTACACACCTTGAATGTTGATGTCATTTTGTTAAATACAAAAACCTTTCTGCCGAACAAATTCAAGCAAGATATAAGAAATTTGTATACCGACTTAATTAATAACCATTGGATCGGAAGGGAAATATTTAATTTGACAAAAGCTAAAAGGATTCAAAAGTCCTCTGGGGTGATCCAGCAAACCTTAATTGGTCATCGTATTTAAAGACAAAATAATGATTGAAGACATAATCTACTTTGAAGTATGAATTATTTGATCCAAATATAGTTGTTGAAGCAATAATTAATCTAATTAAGGTTAAGATGATGGTGTCACCAAATTTAAGATTTTGGAGCAGATATATAGTGTTAATTTTTGGAGCAGATATTTAGTGTTAATAAAAAAATAAAAATAAAAACTTGTATTAAAGTAGTATTCTCGATATAGTAAAAAAAAAAGTAGTATTTTCGATTTTTAATAAGATCACACTTCAGTTCATTTTTTAAAAAACATTGAATAATTAATGTATATGATCTAGAAACTGAAAATGTATCTTATAAAAATTACTAGAATGAGCATATCTTATCAAATAGATAATTGTAACAAATTAATATATGAAAGTGACATTTAAAAACAAAATTAAGTAAATAAACAATAAATTTAAACCTTATAAAATTAAATGGGCCGAACTAATCCATATATTTAATTGGGGCCATCGTGGCAAACCAGATTCAGCCGATCCATTTGACAATTCTAGTTATATCGGTGGTTTTTGGATTAAGATTAATTAAACATTCCAAAGTTAAAGCTCATGCATTGTTTTTAATTTATAAAAATAATCAAAATCTAAATTGAATATCACGGTACATAGTAATCATGCCCGGCCCAAATACATGTACAAGTACAACATGTGTTGTGGTAATGATGAGCCTCAAATAAATGAGACTTTAAAATAAAATTATAGAGTAGTAATATTAGATAATGAGGGATGCAAATTTAACATAGTAAAATGTAATTGCCTAGTTTCCAACTTAATCTCTCTAAAGAACAAAAAAATAAAAATGAGAAGGCGTAAAACTTAATAGGTTAATTATAAGGATGATTAGTTTTTATACAATTTAAATTGAGAATTATTTTTTGAAAAGCATTATGTTTCTTTTATTAAGAGACCATTTTAACATTTTCGTATGAACTCCAAAAACTCGGCACCAGTCGTGATGGTAATTATAGTACAATTATCTCAACTTTTATGACAATTCACAAACTTCTTGATGATGGATAAGTTGGAAAGAGATCACACAAACTTGAAAATACAAAGAAGCTAAGAAGGATAGTGGAAAGGAAGCTGTGATCAGTCAGGCAGAAACAGAGAGTACAATATATGCATATTTATGTATGCATGGTATTTACAAGTGATCGATCGATGTGTACTTATTAGAAAGATAGAGTCAGAAGTCATAAAACCAAACCAACAAACAATATGCCAAACAAAATTACATCAGCCACCATTGGTATGATGATGATCAGACGGGTGGGACAACAGTACTGTCGTGTGTGATCATTTCTTCTCTTGTTCATTTTTTTTTTTTTTCAGTTATCAAGTACAAAACATATACACACTTGCACATGACTTTGCATTTATCTATTTCTATGTTTTTCTACTGCACTTGCGCATGCACAAATGCAATCATTTTGTGATGGTTAGGTTTTGGGATTTCTTCTTCTCTCTTACTTGGGTTTGGACTTTGGATAGTACCAAAATGAATGTCTTACATTTATGTGTGACGACTTATTTGTGGGTTATAAGTTTCACATTGAGAGATGACGTATACGTCTAATGTTTTAAGTCATGATTAAAGAATAAGAAGTATATTCTTTTTTATTATGCTATATACATGCATATTTTGCCCCTTCAATCACAAATTCATGTCAAGATCCACTAGTGTTTTGACGTGGACTCTATCATGTTTCAATTTTTTGTGATTTTGTCCCGCCAACAGGATTATATCGGTTAACTAAACTCAATACATTTATTTATGATTTGAAAATTAAAATAATGATAATTTTTTATATAAAATAAAATGCGTGGAAGACTATTAAACATCATATTAATTTGAATCCATTTGACATGTAATATTGGTTTACAGAATGTAAAATTTTTAAGTGCATTAATATGTCCCTATACATTAGCTTAATAAAATTTTGTCGATTAAAAAAAATATATAAATATATAGGGACAATCTATAATAAAGGTAACAAGTTCTGATATAAAAAATTTAACTTTCATGGTCAAAGATTTTATCATCAAATTCATAACCTTTTCAAAGGTCAAATATTCAAACGGTTACTTTTCACTTCACAGCCATGTTTAGCATTTTCTTTTACTTTCCAATTTTAATTTTATTTGTTTGTGTTGCTCTAGAAGCTTCACTCTCTGCCTCCATTCTCCTTTCTCATGCGATACATTTGTTTCTTTTTTCATTTCATTTCATTTGAGTATGTTTATGTGTTGCCTTAGAACCTTCACTCTTTTTCCAAAGAAATTTCAGATTTGGGGTGTTTCTACTCGTTCAACATTATATCATGTTTTTGCCATTTTCCCTGTTAAGGAAATGAATCATTTTAAATAAATATATATATATATATATATATATATATATATATATATATATATATATATATATATATATATATTTAAAATAATAACACATAAACAAAAGTTAAGCGGACAATAAATTGTACCACTAATCCTTTCAATTAAAATAAAAAATTATAAAATTAATATAAATAATTTGTAGGATAAATTTAGACTATAATTATATAACTTATAAATCTGTCAAAAAAATAAAAGTTATATAACTCATAAAATAAATAGACACTAAATTCATAATTCGAATAGGACATTAAAAATCTTAAAAACAACCCTGCTCTTTAAGATTATCTCACTCCGCTCTTTTCTTTTTTTCCAACACATTTTTTGATGTGTAAGAGTTTTTAATATGGAAACTATTGTTTCACTCCAATGAAGGACTTAAAAGTTTAATTTTTAAGAAATGAAGGACAAAGCATTGGAGTTTGCTATAAAAAGTTAACCTATTTTACTTTATTTAGTAAAATAAAGGATAAGCAAATATCATTATCATAATCATGATAATTGATGTCAGCTACTCTGCGTTGAAAGATAAATTATATTTAGTTGTTTAACACACCTTAAATAAAATTATCTCTAATTTATTTATTTTTCCCGTAAAATCATCTCTGGTTCTCTCTATGACACATCTACTAGTACATATTAATAAGTAATTCTAAAATTGACTTTTGTTTATAATATGTAGCGGGAAAGTATTATTTTTTTAAAAGTACTTATTTAAAATGAAACACATAATAATTAAATAGAGTGAATCGGATCGCTTAAATATATTCATGAAAATTCGCAATTTTAAAGAGACATTTTAGATGAAGTTGGAATTTACAATTGTGTAAGGAAAATATTTGGAGAGACTAAAACATAGTATGGAACTTAGTTCAATTCTAAAATGGATCAACAAATCAGAAAGCATATGGTAAGATTTAATTTAAGAATTGTTAGTACTATATATGGAAGAACATCTTTACGATGAGGATTGGGTGAGATTCTGACACTAACCCATTCATTTTTCACTTTCCCACCACCATACTAAAAGAGACTTAAAGGTTGTCATAGAATTCAACTCCTCATAGTCTGGACTTTAGTGTGATGAATTTCATATTTCCATTTTTGGTAAAAGAAATGAAAAAGTGATTCTATTCTTGTTTGGTTTAAGAATAGCCTTTGGAAAGCTCTTCATTAGATCAAGTTGTAATCTAACCAATTTTTTCTATAATCGAGTTTTGTGAAATGTATTGAGTGTGAGCCAATGGTTTTGAATACTTTTGTTTTCCTAATCCACCCTAGTTAATATGTTTTACCCTAATGAGATGTGGTTTTTTTTCTTTTATTAGAATTGTACTACCTCTCAAATAGACAACTCTAGATCTAGAATGCTTATTTGTCCGTAAACAAATTGATAATCACCACTGAAACTTACATATAAAATTATAAGTTTAAATTCGAGTAAAAATGTTTAAACTAACAATATTAAATTTTTGGATGAATTAGGTTTTATAGACAAGTCAATAGATTTAAATTATATCTTAAGATTTAGTTTGAAATGGAATATAACTTTGTGGAAAAAGAAAAAGCATAAGAAACATCTCACATTGAATGTTGATTAATTAACAAGGCATTACTACTGATGGTGATTTGTGTTTCCTTATCATATGTGATCATCTTTTTTTTCTTGGCACTAACATATGTTTTATTCACTATTCAAATTCAAATGACAATATATTATTAAATAATATACACTTACTAAGTCGTACAAATAAAATTAATTTATCGTTCATGTGAGCTTAACTCAATTAGTAGGGATATCACATTATATATGTAAGCGTCATAATTCGAACATCGGACATCTCACTTATTCGCTTTAAGAGTAAAATTTCTAACCACCGGTCTACTAACATAAAAAAAAAACTTCTTGCATCCGTTACTTCTCCACCTAGTCAATGAGTAAAGATGGCAACAAAAAGAGAGTTGAGAATCACAGTAAATACAAAGTTCACTTTACTCCAAATAGAAACCTTAAATACGACACAGGTGAACAAGTAGAATATATTAGGGTGCTAGAGAGAGAAGAAACTCGGCAAAATGACCGTAAATATTGGAGTTCTCTAGACCGAGGCGCGAAGGATGAAAAGAAAAAAGGCTCGGTCATAGTTGTTGGAACGAACTCGGTAACAATGACAATATATTTTTCTTAATATTATATGAAAATGGCAACTAAGTAAAATACATAATTAGTTGCATGTCCATTAGGCATCTATAAGGGTGACCTGCAAGTTATGTGTAGGGATTTAATTTTGAACATTCTTTTCACCATATTTTCACAAGACAAAAGAGAGGGATATAAAGTCAATGTGACCACCATGGTCTAGCACAATTGGTAGGTGTGTAGTGTTGTAAACTACAAGATTTGAGTTCCATTCTTGCGTATAAAAATAATAATTTCAAAATGGATTGAAAGACTAGTATTTCTTAGATCACTAGTCCAAATAATGTCTTGGATTTATACCATGTGCGTGCCCCTAGCTTTTGAAGAATTAAATCATTCTAAACAAATCTTTTTTGAATAATAAACAGCAAAATTTTATTCAATAAGGTTACATTATTAAAATGACACTATGAAATTACTTTGAAAAAAAAAAATCATTTAAACAGAATTGTCTGATTAAAGCCGATACTGATGGTACTAAGGTTAGTTACTCTTCCAGCTTTGTCAGCAGAACTTGGTTGCAATTTTTTAAGCCTGGAGAATTCAGGGTTCGAACAACGGTTCATTCAACAATGTCTTTGATAGTTACCAACTGAGTTATACTTACGTCGCGGGACAAATCAATTGCAATTTTTCAACAATGAATATATGTATTCTTTTTTGCTGGTGTGACCTTCAGAGTAGGGAATGCACAATATTTGTCCAGGGATTTGATGGATGTATATATGTGTGCATTTTGTAACTAATGGCTCTAGTTTACTTGCTATAACAACTGCACTATTTTGTAACTGCAATGCCAATTAGTACAAAATTCTTAAAAACAAATTGGTTCTAGAGGTAGCACAGGACCTGAGTTGAATGAAACACTGCATACTTGAGGTAAGTTAACACTAAGAGATTTCCACAGCAGAATAGAAAAACCAAAAGTTACAGTTTGTTTCCCATTATTTCTAAAGAGAAAACGGCGTCTCTTCGCTCAATTGCATCAAACAGGTAACATAAAAATAATAATTGCCTGATGTTGGGACTGTAAACTAATCTTAGCACAATACGAATTTATATTTATACAACAGCTGCTTGATTTATTCAATTATACATCAACTGATGATCTAAAGAGAGCAGGGCAGAGAACTACTTCCAAACAGACAAACTAAATCAAAACAGTGATATAGCAAAATATAGTAAACAATATTACAACATAGCCAACTTTCTATACTTGCACTAAGCCTTCTGAACCTTTTCCACATAAGCCTGCACAAAAAGAGAATAATTATAAGACAAGCTGGAAAAACCAAAAAGTGCTAAATTGTCATTACTTTGATTAATGTCACAAATGCAGATTCAGAAGCTGCAAGAGATCTTCAGCTAGCAAAATAGAACGAGTTTGACACAACTACACAAGAGATAGGAGGATAGAGCTCATAATGTTTTACAAACAATATGATGGATTCAAGAAAAAGGATAGTCCAATGCATGAAGTAGAGGTTGACTAGAAACTCTGTACCACCAAATGACAAGGCAACGACCTTTACCTTATGAAAACAAGTAAAACTTTATTTTGAAAGAGACGTTCTAATTTTCTGGGAAAAAAAAAAGTAGGTTATTTGTTATATCAACAAAATAATTGTTAGGAAATAAAAAGCTACTTAAGAAAAGGACCCAAGAACGAATTTTATGTTCATTTTTTTGACAATATATTTAAGGAATAAATTATACTCCCTCCGGTCTCATATAGAGGTCTTATATATAAGCAAATATTCATATTTCAGGTTTATTAAATAACTGATGTATCTGATACATATTATGGACCAGATACACCAGTTATTCAATGAACCTAAAAAATGATTCTTTGCTTATATATGAAACCAGAGAGAGTACTAGCCTTTCTTGAAGTTCACATTATTTGCAGGGATATTCTTCTTGCTTGAAAAATTACACCAGCCTCCATAGCTTTGTTACATTTAAGGGTCTTTTTGTTGAGTTATTTCAGAGGAGTGTAGACAGAAGCAAAATCCTCAGACAATTTTAGCTCCACTTCAATATCAGAAGGGTTTGGAAAGGAGAGGTGTTTATAAACTCTTAAATGTATTGACCAAAACAACCTTACATTAAATATTACAAGAGTTTAAAATGTAAGCCTTTTGTTCTACATTATAATCCCTCCCATCTCTATAACCAAACAAAATTATCACATTAAATTTCACGCCTCCCTTTTCCAAACAAGATATCTCAATAAATCTTTCCTCTCCTTCCCTCCACTAAAATCACTTCCCTTGTTCGAACCAAACAGATCCTCTAGAAAATTAATTTATGATCCATCCATTTAAATAGGAGAAATATGTGTAATTTCATTTGATAAAAAAAATGTCAATGCAAGAACACTACTGAGAATAAGGTAGGTGTAATTTTTCAAAAAATCAAGGGTCGCGTTATGATTAATGCGAACTTCACGAGAGATCAATGTATTTTTCATGATGAAGTTTAGTTACATAAATAAAATCTATAGCACAAATGAACACCTTGGTACAAAATTTAATCTCATTTTTTGACAACTATCCTACATGTCTTTCCACACCCAAATTAAGCCTTCTAGAAAACTCAATGGTTTCTGAAGCTGCATGCATACTAACATTCATCTATAAAACCATGTTAAATTGGAGACAAGATTTTGAATCCTTCATACATATGAAATCTGTAAGAGAACCACCACTGACCTGTACAAGTTTGTTAAGCTTTGGTTTCGAAACTGATAAGTATCGTTCAATTTTCTCTTGTGTCTGAGGAATATGTACCCGCTGTACTGTACCGGTTACTTTCTCAGTAACCTTCTTCACAATTGCTTTATAATCTTCTTTGGTGATTTTACCATCTTTCCATGTTGGTTTCAGAATCTCCTTAGTGAGCTCTACCAATGAAAATTTAAATGCACGAATCCCCTTTACATCCTTTGTTTTCTTGGCTTCATCAGGTCCATCATCTTGGTCCATGTTTTCCAAAGGACTATTATTCTCTTCTGTAATTTTATTTTGAACTTGAGAGCTTGGCTTTACTTCAGCTACCATTTTGTTAGTCTCCTTTTTACAAGAATCGTCAAAATTTTGTCCCGGGTTAGATAACAGTGGTGGAATTACCACTGCATTTTTTGCAATCTTTATACTAGGAGAAAAGGTTGGAGAGACCCCACTTGCATTGATATTCTTGGGCTCCATACTATCACACATTGGATCATACTGCTTCAATCCAATAGCAGGATCTGGTTTGATGAATGTCATGGAAACAGGATTATGAGACCCTTCAATTTTGTTTACAAAGAGAGTGTCCTTTGCATCACAGGAATTTAAAGTAGAATGAAGTTGTGAAAGCTGCTGATCTGTTCCAAGGAAATGTGCGAGAGAGGCCGAGAGGCAGCTAAGTTGAGCAAGTTGTTCTTTGCTGACTACGTTCTGAGTTGGAGTATTTACTGAATTGGTTTGTGATAGGCTTGCATTTGTGATATTTGGTTCTACAATGTAGTTTTTCTCAGTGAAGAGTTCCTGGTTCTGTATACCTTCAATAATTCTTGCTCTCGGAGGAACAATGGAAACTGTTGCTAGACTCTGCCCAACCACGTGGGAAGCAGTTATGTTCTGAGCATTCTGATGTAGTCCTTGTCCTGTCAAAATAGTAGAAAAACTAAGTTTTATGTATGAATCGACATAATCTTTTAATACAACAGCAACACCACGTCCTTTGTTTTTCCATTTTAATGTAACAGCAACACCACATCCTTTGTTTTTCCATTTGCAGATTAAATGTGTTTAAAAATACACATTGTTTTTCAATAAACAAACAATTACCTGGAGCAACTTGATGCTTATTCTGCCCATCCTCATCTTTAATATGGCTGGAAGATCTCGCACCATAATTCCAATCAGGAGACATTTTTTCATCACCAGGCCAAATGCCTCCACCTAGTGACTGAGAAAGGAGAACGTTGTCAACTGCATTTTCTTCTGTCCGACAGTTGGCTTCCTTCTTATCAATTGAAAATGGTGATTCATTTTGCACTCTGTTCTGGTTTAAGCTATGATCCAATCCATCATTCATTGGCCAAGTCATGAATCCAGGTTCTGGGGCGCTTATAATTCCATTTTTATTGTCCTCAACCAGCTTTGATGTATCAGAGATGGCAACTAAATCATTTTGCTTTGGACCATCCTGAACTTTATCTACATCAGCCATACTTCCATCTGAAACCCATCTATCATCCCTTGGCCTTCCATTAGGAGTAACTGAATCGCTCATTTTTTGTCTATCCAACACCTGATCTTCACCTTGATTACTCCTTGATCTATCATCCCTTAATCTAGGGCTAGTAAATGATTGTCTATCATGAGAAAATCTACAATCTTTACCGTAAAGACAATTTCCAAGAGCAAAATATTTGCAAGGGATATTACTCTTGTGGTTTGGATAATGTTGAGCATCCTGCTTGAATGAATTATCCATGTGTCTTCTATCAACTTCCCTTTCCCTGGATGATTCATATGCGGAAACTTTATCAAACCCATCAGATTTGTCATGATGGACATACCTGCATGATTCTCCCGTTCTACACCTTCCCGTTGCAAAATTAATACAAGCTTTATCAGACATTCGATTTGGAAGAGAATAATCCCCACTCTCACGGGGATTAGAATATCTGGGTCCATCTTGCCTGTGTCTACCTTCCCTGCTATCCTCATAACTTTGGTTATCATGGTGAAGGAAATGGCAATGGCTGCCTCTTCTACAGTTTCCAACAGCAAAATCTCTACAAGGTTTTGTCGATCCGCCAGCCCTCATTCTGTTCCCATCATCAACAGCTGAATACCTAAAACCACGTGACGGGCTCCGGCTCTGGCTCCTACTTCTCCTAGACATGGCAATATCCAAAGAAAAGCAGATAATTAATAAACCAATTGAATGTGGTAATATACACACGCAGACATGTCATACATATCTCAGATATAAAATTTCTATGAGGGGTCATAATTTGAACTGACCTGCCGTAATCATTTTTTGAATATTGACTATGCTTCGTATTTTTCCTTTCCTCAAACCCTGGAGACGTTTTCATATTGTAATTTCCATCAGTATCTTTGTAGTCTTCGTTCCTAACATCATCCTTATTTGAACCTCTACCTCCAGAAAAAGGTTCTGTACGTGAAAATCCCATTCTGGAATTTAGCATATCATTTCTTTCCAAATACCTTGAACTATTGCTATTAGTAACACCTGTAAAGGACCACCCAGACTGCAATTACTTAGGACATGCTTTTCAAAAAAGTACTTTAAGTTTTTTTTACAAATACTCTATCTAACAAAGAAGCACCAAAACTGTATTTTATGGATTGTGAGCGTATTCTGAAAATCTGATGTCATTTTAGAAGTTTTTAGACATGCTTTTACTTGCATTTTTTCTATTACAGAAACACAAACAAATAGGTCTTACTCTCAGATGCAAACTCAGGTTCATCTCTTGAATCCCAGTTTGATGATAGCTTTCTGCCACTTCCGCTCATCTAACTCCCCAGAGCCTTAAGCTTCACTTTGGTTAATGCAGAGTGCTCTGAATTAAAAGCAATTACAAAATAAATAAATAAAATCAGAAACCCGAAATATGTCGTCATTCTTCTAATATTCTTCTTCACAAACGAATGCAGCAAGCTAGAAACAGAAACAGAAAGTTGTCAAATTAATTACAGAAATATATTATGAACAAAAAGTATAAATGAAAAGTTTTCTGCCAAAACTCTGTTTCAAGCAGTGTTTGCATAAACCAGCCACAAATATAACTGATCACCATTAAATAAAAATGAATTTAGCAGGAGAGAATAAGAACGTAGAATAGGAAGGAGGATCAGGAATCCTTCTAATAGCAAAAACAACGCAAAATATAAAGTTTTAAAAATAAAAGAGTTCTCTTATTGTCCTGCATATCTGAAAAATAAAACCTCTTAAAAGAAACAATGCAAGTATAGAAGCAAAGAAAATCATCCTATCCGAAAACAGATTTTCAGGTGAAAATTTGGCTGAAATGTTTAGCAGTTGTGCGTATCATGTTGACGATGTGGAACCAAACAGTTTTCAAATGCATTAATTCACTTGATATGACTACGAATAGAAAACCTTCCCTAGATTGCATATATGGCTACTTTCTATCTCCTCCTTTCTAGAAAGATTATCCATATCCAAGTTTTTTTTTTTAACGGCAAAAATGGATATATTGAATGGGCAAATAAGTACAAATGGTACTATACCCACATATCGGGATTAAGTACAAGGGGTAATTGACCCAATAAACTAAATAGAAGAAATACAATTTCCCATCCTAGAACAAAAAATAGGCAATGAGACTATCTTAAAATACAATCAATCGGGTAGGAATTCCATTCATAATAAATGCTAGTTCCTCCTTTCTTTTTCCCCACTAGCCACTTCCAAGACTCCCTTTTAATGCCCTCAAACACTACTTCAATATCCGGCATTGTTGACGAAAACAACCATGCATTCCTAGCTTTCCATATTTGCCACAACACTGCATGTCATGTCATACTGTCAAGAGGCCCTTGCAGCATTTCCCTCCGCTATTAGAGAAATAAAACGCACCCAACAACACAAACAGATCGTTGTCAACCCTCAATGGAAAGCCGAACCACTCAAAGACTTTATGCCACAACTCCCGTGCAAAAGAGCAAGTCCCAGATAAATGACCCTCGGATTCTATTTCCAATGGACACCACAAACAATAACGTTGGAACCCATCTCTATGATTCTATGCTTGACAAGGTTTTCTTTTGTTGGTAAACGTCCAAGAAGGAGTTACCAAGTAAAAACAATCACTTTTGAAGGAGCGTAACTTTTCCACAAATTCCCCAATCGTGAAAGTTTAATTGGACTAAGTGAGAGAGGAGAGTAGATAGAACCAGACAAATGACGATAGATTGAGTTTACAGTGAACAAACCTCTAGGTCGTGTGATGACACTTCGCGTTATTGTTGAGCGGAAAAGATTTACTATGTTAAAAATTAAGCATTAAGCCAAGTGCCCCAAGACCTTGTACAATTCAACATACAGATAATCTTCGGAAAAGAAATAATACACATTGGACGAATAACAAATATTTTCTTTTCCAGGCTAAATTTTATAAGTGTGAAAAATGGAGGATTAACAATAGGAGGTGAAATTAAATGCATTATTTTAAGTGTTGTGATAATTATTTTTTCCAATGGAGAAGAGTCTTTCAAATTTTTGCAAGAGTTAAAGGGGACATACACTACCAATGTAAAATTGTTTTACACTAACAACCAATAAGAACTTGTCATTGTTCCACTTCTCAGAAATAATTTCAAAATACACAAAAGAGTGGGATGACGTGAAGGAATAGTGGACTCTCACAAGATGTCAGTGTAAAATTAATTTCAACCGACATTTAAACACTTTTTGCAAATGAAATACTTTGTATTTGCTTGCCTTGTTAGAGGAAGAAATACCATTTTTTGAAATTATTATTTACTGGAGGTGGAAATCGAACCCGAAATCATCCATATGACTTCACTCCTTAACTCAACCTTATATCTCCTAACTTATCCAAATTCTGAACTAGGATATCCTTAATTAAAATGCTTATTTGTTGCATCGTTCACATTTTTTTGGGTCTAGAATGGGCTCACATTCTTAAAATAACTATTATCAAAATAACTCCTGTTTGAACCCCCAATTACACAGAATGATTAAATTTAGTTTTTTTCCTCAAAAACTAAATTTTTTAGTAATGACAGTTGCAACTTGCAAGTCTTAAAATTACACAGAGCCTCTTTATATGAATAATACCTATTAAGATTCAACATTACACAAACTCAATCATTACCCACTCCAAGACAGATCAAAACTACAATGTTCATTGCATTAATTTCCTTGAACACTCGTTCTTGATGCGCATTGGAAATTAGTGTATCTGTTGAAAAAGTTAATACATTTCCCAGTTCTTGAACAAGCCAGGGGTGTTTGTGCTGCTAAACTCAAAATAGGTCATTATTTTGAAACAACTTCGACTCCAAAACAAATCAATATAGTTTGATAATTTTGAAAAAAGCCCAATTTTACTCATGGAGGATTAAATGCCACTGTAAACATATTTACAGCAGATGCTTCGCGTCAGTTGGTAAATTCTCCACGCATTGATGACAACAAATTACTACAGAATTTTTTTTATCCAATTAACACTTAGTCTTACTGAGATACATAGAAGCAAATCATAGAGGAGACTTCCAACTCAACTACCTAATGTCACAACATCTAGGCTATTTGTTTGGATTGACTTATCTGAGCTTATCTACCGGTATAAATACTTGTGTCTCTGTGGGAAAGCTTCTGAAAGCAACTTATAACTTGTCCATAAGTTGTTTTCAGCTTATTTCTACAAGCTCTCCCAGATAGCTTATGGAAACACCTTATAGCTTATATGAAACCAGATTGACTTTATTTCATCTTTTGTTATAGAAATAGCTTATATTTAGGCACATATACGATAAGTGTTTACACTATAAGCTCTTAATTAAGTTGCTTATTCAAACAAAACCTTAATTCATCAATATCATTTGAATAACTTACAGGCAAGCATAATTTAACTTGGAGTCCAATAATGTTGGATTAGTTTCTACTTAATGATAATCAAGTAATCAACATGAATTAACTTTGGATTAAAGTATAATCCTAATCTGTTACCGATTTCCATGTGCAAGTTGGGGGATTTTGAGGTGGAGTTAGGTTCAATTCGTATCAAAAGCGAAATATAGTAAAAGCAAACAAATTGATTAAAAAATTAAACAGAAGAAAGCGGTTACAGTTCAAGAAGCATGGGGGAAGGGAAATAGAGTGGAAAACCCTAGAAGTGGAAGAATTGTTAAAGGACTTACTTACAGAGAAGAGTGTGGGAGTAGAGGAGGAACCCTAACGAGAGTATTTGTTTCTGGGGAGTGAGAAATGATATTAGAGGATGGAGAGTGTCACGTACAGTAGGTAGCAGTACAGTGAAACTCTTGCCGTTTTTTTGTCATCAAAGCTGCGGTGTGGTGAATGGTGATGCGGCTCATCTTCTTTTTTCTCTTTATACGATAATATTCATTTATTTGTAATCAATATTCTTTTCTTTCCTTTTTTGTACAATTTTTTATTTATATTTATTAATATTGATGATTTACTATTATTTTTCAGTAGTTCATGAGTCCTACCTCAACTACTACAATGTCGAAATTGTTTGGTAAATGTAAAACTACTCAAAAGACATTGTATTATATATACTTGAATCGGAGTTCGAATTTCGGAAAACGGCCACCGTCGAACGTCGGACCGTCGGAGTTGCAGAGAGATGGAAGAGGAGAAAGCTTTATCAAATTAATTATTTTTATGAAAGAAATGAAGTATAAAGTAACAATTGTATAGAAGGTGTTGTATTTTTGTCAACATATTTTTGTTCAAATAACATTTTTGAAAAGATTTTAATTGAAAAAACTCACAACTTAAAGAAATGAAAGAGACGTACTTATGAGAGCTTGAATCCATTTCTTAATTAAAATTAAAATAGGCTTTATAACACAAGTATCTAACTTGGTTTACATCACAAAAAATGTTATATATAGAGAGAAATTGAAAGTATGTATTTGATGAATCACAAGTCGATTACTTTGCTAAACTAGTGTGCGTGTTTGAACTTCAAATGTTGAGATACATGTTGTCTATGCTATTTTTGTCGGAAAGTTCCTCAACGGACCTCCTGCCATTCTTTTTTACCATCTGAATTTTCGATTTTGCCTTGAAAAAACTTCGATTTTTAAAAACCGAAGTTTTTTGCAAGGACAAAATTGGAATATTGGAGGTAAAAAAGAATGGTGGAGTTCGGTTGAGAAACTTTCTTGTTGCCGACCTATAGACATCATTTATTATGCTTGGTTGGGATTAAAATTAGATAACTTTGACGCGCGAGTGTCACACTGACTTTGAGCCAATCCCGTCTATTTGATTAATCAAGCGAAGTGAATTAAATTATTCCACTTGTCCTAATTATTTATTTTGTTGTAGAAAAAAAAAAACTAAACATGCAACAAAATTGTTCATCTTCTCTGTAAAAAAAAACAAGAAGAATTGTCCATCCTTTTATGAAACACTTATTCATTAAGTTTTCGTTGTCCACTGAACCACCATCGCTCCACCGCCGCCGCCAACCCTTCATCTGTCGTCGACCTATGACGGAGCAATTGCCAGCGGAGCATATTCGACTTTGTGTGGTTTATCAACTTCGACGAAGCATATGTCGATATGAGTGGACGAATAAGAGGAAAAGCAGATATATATAGATCAGATAAAAAATTTCAATGAATCTAAAAAATGATTTTTTTTTTTTTACTGATAATAGTAACCATATGGAGTATTCTACAAAATTGGAATTTACCATTGAAAATAACAACATTTTGACTTTCAACAAAAAATGCACTACTTTTAAAACAAATTTTCTATATTTAATATCTTAACATCAGGGGCGGAGCTGCATGTGGGCTGGACAGGGCCATGGCCCGCCCCTAAATTTTAATTTTTTTCATGGGTATCTTATTAAGCAGGGGTTTTTTGACAATTGTTAGCGGCGGTTTCAAACCCCCGCGAACTGTAAAGTGTATTTTGTCCCATAACTGGCGCACTGCTCTCGAGTTTGCGGGGGTTTTCTATCGGAAACCTCCGTTAATGTGTTAAGCCAAATTTTTTCCTATACTTAATAATTCAAATGTCTTTTTTAATTTATTTTTTAAGCATCCCTTCTAATATGTTCTATCATTTAATAATATATTAAATGTTTTAAAATGTGTTATTTATTTTGTCAAAGCATTCAAATATTATTATTTTTTTGAGAAAAAGTACTTAAATTTTTTATTGAAAATATTAGAGTTTTAGTGTATAAAATTCATGTTTACTCCATCTTTTGTTAAAAATTAATTTTTGTGAGAGATTCATATAATATTACAATCATAAATACTAGAACTAATTGAAATATGTGAAGTTTACACTTGAATTGATTTAAAAATAGGACAAATACCGTGATGAAAAAAATTCGAAAATGCAAAAACTCGTTGAAATTTTTTTAAAGAGATTAAGATTGAAGTATTAGTATATTTATAAGGTCTGAAAACTTATTTAACCCTTAAAAGTATAATAATCATAATAACGTAATATATATTAACATACATGCATTTCAAATATTTATAGTTCAATCATCAAATGTGATAATACAACTCAAAGTTCACAATTGTTTAACAAAAGTCTTATATTAAAGGAACATTTTTTTAGATATTTAATTTATATTTATAGCGGCTCTCCCTAAATTTTTCGTCTAGCTCCGCCACTGCTTAACATGTGCCTTAACTTTCTCCTTTATATTGTTTTGTTTGATTTATTGTGTGTGACTTATTTTGTTATTTGGAAAATGTTAAACATTACCTTTGGAGCACTCTTAAACATTTTAATAAGGAAATTTTGTCTTGAAATATCTCTAATTAATACTTTAAAAGTATAAAAAATTGTTTTTTCAATTTTAATTTTATTTTCAATTTTTTTGGCATGCTTTAGAAGTACTTTGAGACACTATTTAGCATCACCTTAGAGCATTGCTATTTAGTAAGTTCAAAATAGTAAGTTAATATTGGAACTTGTATATTTTATATTGAATGTATAATTTTTTAATAAATAAATTTTATTTTTCATTAAATAGTTACTACTTTTAGCTACATTAACATGTGCAATATGCATTGCACATGTTAGAAAAACTCATTATATATATGTCGTGCCAAAGTTTATCAGTTATGTTATTGGAATACAAAGAACCAAGCAAATCCTCTCGACTAAGCAAATCCTTTTGACTTTTTATTTTTACAAAAAGTCTTCTTTTTTTTTTGACAAAAAAAGTCTTTAATTACCAACAAAGTTACAAATTTACTTCTCAATTAATCACTTTCAACACACTTTGCAAAATTTCAAACCTTCACGTTTTTGTTTTATTTTCTTCAAGGTATCTTTACAACTTTCAAGACCCATATTTTATTGAGTCCACACACATACACATGCATATAAAGTTGTCAAATTACCAATTAGTTTGCATAATGTCTCATAGTCTCATTTATTAAACATTAACTTCCGATCGAATTTAGCGCACTTCATAGTCGTTAGTTGATCTTGTGATGATTATGCTAGATTTAGTAGACTGATATGGTTCGATACCTTGCAAGTGGAATTATGAGGGAATTGAAACCACTTGATTCCATAATTAATCCCTGGATCAAAATAGACAATAGAATGAGCAAAAATCTCTCCTTTCATTGGGGTGAAGTTAATGGATACGTTTTTGTCTGTCTTTTTTGTTCTTTATGTCTGACTCAATTAATAAAATTATAGGGCATTATGGATAGGGATGACAATTAAGCCCAAACCCGCGGGGCCCGCCCGAACCCAAACACGAGTCAATGGGTAAAACCCGAGTTAACTATGTTTGGGTTCGGGTGCCACCCGATTCCACGGGTGTGGGTTTGAGATCAATCAAACCCGCACCCGAAATCCGAAACCACACCCGCTTATATATTAGACTACTTAATTACCCCTTAGTTTATATACCAAACTATTTATTTATTTTGTATCATGTGAGGTGAAACTTATTTGTTTAATTTGGTTGATTTCTAAGCCTATTGATATTTTATTTTACTTCGGGTGGAAAAACCCGAACAAAAATTCGAACCCAACGGGTGTGGATTTTGTTTTGTCATCCGAACAACCTTTGAGTTCGGGTTTAAATGATGATTTTGAGTGCGAGTTTGAATATTATAAAATCCGCACCCGTAGACACCCGTTGCCATTCCTAATTATGGATTCACATGACACGAGTTTTTACACCCTTAATTTGGACGCAAGTTCAAATCCATAATCCATCCATAATACTATATATTTGTGGTAAAAATGCATAAAATCTAAAAAAATAATTTCTACATTTACCTTTTTAATATTTGTGAATTTTATCGCTAATGGCTAGTCTAATTAAAGAGGAAAAATAAATTTGTCTGAAATTGGCGGGGTAGTTCTTATTAATTGACCGTACTGTGTTGAGATATCCCGTGAATACACCCACCATTAACCACTATTCTTGACTTCACAACACTTTTGTTTCTTTCCCTCTCTTCCTACCTCTCCCATAATTTCACTGTCCCAATTTTGTCCTTTCCACATTACAAAGCTAAACTCCATTCCCGAATGAACATAATTTCGATATTCCACACCAAAAAAATACCACCAACTCGTGACTAAACTCGTCAGTGATGTCTCTTCAAATCTGTATAGCAAGAATACAAAACTTTGTTAAATACTAAATAATTTTGTACCCAAACAAACAAGTCACGAACCATATAATATAATTCCAAATAAAATGTCCATAAAGAAGACAGAAGAGAGTGCAGCAATAGTAGTAGTGGCCACGTCCTCACACCAATCCCACTATCTCCTCCATTAAAACACCACCAACACGTGAACCGTTTCTCCTCTCACGATCACGATCATTAGTAATAATAATTATACAATAAAATTAATTATTGCCGTTATTCTAACTGATTAATGAATCATTATTACTAAAAACACCAGTCAAAATTTTGTCAAAAAGTCAAAACAAAAATATAAATATAAATTATCAATTTACTAAAAACAGAGCACTACGTCCAAATTTGGATTAACCATAAACATAATATAAAATCATCACAACCATAGACACATTTTGAATCCATTAAACTCATAATCAACATGGCTTCTTCTTCTTCTCTCTTCACTTTCTCTCTTTTCATTTTCTTCACACTCTCCTCCGCCTTACACCACCACCATAACCACTCACCAACACCCACCCCCACCGTCTCTCATTCCGCCGTATCAGAGATCCAACAAGCCTGCAAAGCAACTCGTTTCCCACAACAATGCGAATCATCTCTCACAAATCTCACTACAAATCCCACAACTCTCGAGCTCCTCCAATCCGCCATCTCTCACTCATCGGAAAAACTTGTAACCGCTTTATCAATGGTTAAGGAAATTCTAAAAACCTCTTCCGACAGCCAAAACCGTACCGTCGCTTCCACCACATGTATCGAAACCCTCTCAAATTCACAACACCGCATTTCCACCTCCAACGAAGCCTTAGAACGTGGAAAAATCAAAGACGCTAGAGCCTGGCTAAGCGCTGCTCTCGCTTATCAATACGATTGCTGGAGCGGACTCAAATACGCAAACGACACACACGCCGTCGGTGAAGCTATGGCGTTTATCGATTCTCTCACAATGATCTCAAGCAACGCTCTCTCCATGGCGTTTTCGTACGATATTTACGGAAACGATACGTCGGCGTGGAAATTTCCAACCACCGAGCGCGACGGTTTATGGCAAGAGTCTGGATCGGGAGGAGGATCTGATTTTAAAGGAGAGGTTCCGTTGAATTTGAAGGCGGACGTTACGGTTTGTAAGGGAGGGGAGAAAGGTTGTTACAAGACGGTGCAGGAAGCGGTTAACGCTGCGCCTGATAGCGGTGTTGGCGGGAAGAGGTTTGTTATTTATATAAAAGAAGGGATTTATGAAGAAACTGTTAGGGTTCCGTTAGAGAAGAGAAATGTGGTGTTTTTGGGTGACGGAATCGGGATGACGGTTATTACCGGGTCAGCTAACGTGGGGCAACCCGGAATGACTACTTACAACTCCGCCACAGTCGGTAACTACTTTTTTCATTTTCTCTATTTTTTTAATGAATCATAGTACTTTGTTTATATAATAATATTAAAATATTTAAAAACAGCCTAATAAGTTAATTCTTTTGATAAAGATACATAGCTCATAGAATAAAGCACATACACATTTATGATTATGTTATCAAAATTGCGAGTAGAATCGTGAAATTCCACGAATTAGCGATTTTGAATGATCTGAATCGTGAGTAAAATCCTAAATCAAAGCAAATTCCCAGTAAAATTGCACAAAATCGCAAATACCTAGTAAGATCGTGTCACTATGCATAGATTCTACTGATTCTAGGATTCTTTTTTATGTGTGATGTTTGAATGGGTAAAACAAACAGCAAAACTTTGATACTTATTAGTTGTTTTATGTTTGTTTTAAGATTACAAACTTTTAGTTCATGATGAATTCGTGACAATTTTCCTCGTGAGAAATAACACTTCTCCTTTGTAACATATTTAAAATTATATGAGCAGAATCCCTTGATTTTGCGATTTTTTATTTTTATTTATCTAGTTTTTAATGTGTTAAAATATCATAACTTTGATTTTGATTTGTTTGATTGTAAGTCTAACCTGCTAATTACATGTTTAGTAAATATTTAGTTTCACTTGCCTTTTGATTTTGATTTGTTTGATAGTAAGTTTAACCTGTTAATTACATGTTTAGTAAACATTCAGTTTCACATGCCTAAAATATATATGTATGTATGCATGCAAGCATTGAAGCATGGTTGTTGTTGTTGATGAATTGAACTGTTAACATTGAGTTATTTGATTGATGTTGACAGCTGTTCTTGGCGATGGATTCATGGCAAAGGATGTAACAATACAAAACACAGCAGGACCTGATGCACATCAAGCAGTGGCATTCAGATCAGACAGTGATCTTTCTGTAATTGAGCATTGTGAATTCTTAGGTAACCAAGATACTCTTTATGCTCATTCCCTGCGCCAATTCTACAAATCATGCCGCATCGAAGGCAACGTGGATTTCATCTTTGGAAATTCAGCTACAATCTTCCAAGACTGTACAGTCCTGGTTCGTCCTAGACAACTCAAGCCAGAGCATGGCGAGAACAATGCCGTCACAGCTCACGGTAGAACCGACCCTGCACAAACTACAGGCTTTGTTTTTCAAAACTGTTTGATTAATGGAACTGAAGATTACATGGCATTGTATCATAGTAAACCTAAAGTGCATAAAAACTATTTGGGTAGGCCATGGAAGGAGTATTCTAGAACAGTTTTTATTAATTCGACATTGGAAGTACTCATTACACCTGAGGGTTGGATGCCATGGAATGGTGACTTTGCACTTAAGACACTTTATTATGGTGAATATGAGAATTCTGGACCTGGTTCTGATTTGTCTCAAAGGGTGTCTTGGAGTAGTAAAATCCCTGCTGAACATGTGGGCAGTTATTCACCGGAGAATTTCATTCAAGGAGGTGAGTTTTCTTCATCTCAGTCATCGGCTCATCGTCGTAGGAGTCATCATCAAAGTACTTATAGGAAGCATCTGTAAATGTGGGGAAATTTTATTTCACTCATTTACTCCCCTTTGTAATTTTAGTACCATTTACTAATAATAGTATACAATAATACTCTCTAATTCACAATCAGTGATAATTTGATACCAAATTGTTTTTAAAATGAATGTTATGTTCGTTTTTTAAAGTATTTTTTTTTAATTGTGTAAATCTAATTATTTTACTACAGTACAGTACACTACCTCAAACATATTAATGGAAAAAAAGAAAAAAAGTCACAAAAGCAATATCTGAATTTTAAAAGTAATGGAAAAAAAAACAGTAAACACACTCACGACACAAACTGTGGAGTGGTCCATGTCTCTAATAACTTTCTTTTCTTACGGAAAAAGTAGAGTAACTTTCTGTATTTCGGGTCCATTTGATTAATCTGAGGGTACATAAGCTGCTCATCTTTCTCTCCCTCTCTGAAAAAATTATTGGATGCTAAGATGACTTTCTTCTATATGCACGAGTAAAACAAATCTTTTATTTCGCATCATTTTGTGATTGCCATTAGATTAAGTTTTATTATTCGATTAATATGTTATATCTCATCTAATTCAATGGTAAAATAAACTTGTTCATGACGAAAGATTCATCTTATTTATGCACATTTGTCTCACTCGCTGTCGTTTGAGGACCTGATGTTGTGGTTGCTGTTGGCGTTTCCGCGCTTTTGCCGCAGCTCCGACCACCACATTTATCTAAACTTCCTAGAAGTTGTGTTTGTTTCCTTTCCAAGTCAGGTTGTAAAAATTACTTGCAGAGGTTTTGTACATTTTGTGTCATCTTCCCCAAAAAATTTAGAGTCAAATTTCAAGGTTTCTTTGAATGTTTTCTCTGTTTTTGCAGCAAGATTTTTGAATAGAAAATTTGTAATATTTTTTAAAAGAAACAAACAACCCTTTCCACTTAAAGGGTTTCTACACTCTACTCTTGATGACGTATCTTGTTTCCTATTTTGTTCTCGTAGATTTTCTCACCTCTGCTACAAATTCAAACACCGGAAGAAAGCTACAAATTCAAATATGGGAAGAAATGTGTTTGTTACTGATATTATTTGTTGGCCTATTTGTTACAATATAGTAGTAGTGGTTGTTGGAGTCGAGCCGGTGCTAGTGGTCGGAGTAGATGATGGTGGTGACTAGTCAGTCAGATTTGGACATTCAGTTGGTAGGTGGTGCGGCAATTGAGAAGGAGACAAAAGCCGTGCTCTTTTGTTTCGTTAAATTTTGGTGAACAATGTGATATTTAACTTACACTATTGACTACGGGTGCTTAATCTATAATGACATATTGGTAATTAATAATGTAAGTTAAGTATCTAAAAATTGATGTTAAACATTAGAAAATTATGACATGTGGCACACTTTAATGCTTAAGATTGATCTTACGGTTTATAAGATTTGAAAGGTAAGGTGTCTTTCGCACTTTAAAGTCAGACAATACTCATCCTCAGTTTATGGGCATGACCCTTATTGGAAGATCTATATAGTACTATGTATTTCTTTGAATTAAGGAATGACTGTTTGCATAAGCGTGACTTGATCTAGTAAAGTTAGAATATACTATGTATTTATGCAGTGCTTTTGGTCCAATGAAGCCAATAAAAAAATCATATAGGAAAAACCAAAACCATTATAGTATGCCAAGATTCTCTATAAAAAAGACCACTAATTATTTTTCCCAATTTCTAGAGTGGTTGAGTGGACAACACTTGTAACCCTCTTACATGATAAAGGTGGTATGGTAGAAACAGAAAGGTTATCTTTCTTAATCTTTTGATTTAAGAAAGGTTAATCATTTAATGACTTATTTTTTTTGGCCATATGTTTGGTTACTTGAGCTATGCTAAAAGGGTCATGTAGTTGCTAATGTGTCCCATTCCTGTTGAAACATCGCCTTGATGATGAAGTTGAAAGTCCATTTACAACGTTTTCCACTGTACATATAATGAAAGAAAATTCATATGATCAAAGTCTTAACAATGAATGCAAGTATAGCCATAGGACCGTTTCTTCCTTAGAGTGAACACTGACCAATCACAGTTGTCCCTACAACTAAACATATTAACTTTATTGCATACACATTTGTTGTCTAAATGCTATGTTTGCTATTGAGGTAGGCTCAGCAAGCAGTCACTCACATGCTGCAGAATCAAAATTATTTTCTAATTGATTATTTCAAACCTCACATGCAGTGCTTGCTATTCATCAACACCACGAGTAGAGTAGTAGTAATTAGTCTTCGTAAGTTTAATTAAGTTGGTAGGAACATCACATTATGTATTAACAAGTCGGAATTTAAATCTTGCACTTATTTACTTTAAGAGTGAAATTTATAACCGCTAAATTACATGACAAAAGAAAGGATAGTTTCAACTATATGGTTTGGTTGGGTTGAATAGTAAATAAGCATAGTTAAACAACTTGTTGAAATTGGCGTAATCTATCTATCTATCTATGATAGAATAGAAAATAATCCATCCATTTAGTGAATGAATATGCGTTGTATCCACTGCTTCAAAAGTAGGAAATGATAGGGTATCCACTTATCCTTAGAGGTCAATAATGATATAACAATAATGACTAATTTTGATGGATTCCATGTGTGTTAGGATTAGTGTGGCTGATAATCAGTCAATGGTTAGGAGTTTTCACATAACCACCCTCAAATGCTGAACTTTCCTAGTATATTAAATTTGATTGACAAGTTTTAGAGGTTGAATTTATATTTAGTTGAATAATATGTACATGTGTTGGTTCAACCTATACGACTCTGTCTTTCTTGACTTTTAAGTTTTAACCAAATGCCTTAGATTTTAGGCTTATGAACAGTGTAAATAAGGCTTCATGTATTGCAAAATCCATTATTGGTGTGTTTCTATAACCTAATATTTTGTGTTATTGTCCTGTTCATCGCATGGTTTTCGAAAAATTTATTTGCTTTTTAAAAAATTGGCCACTAGTTTTAGGGCGTTTAAATTAATTTATTCTCGAACTTATCCAAAATAGTTTATTGCAAATAAATTATTTACTTTTAAAAAACTTGCCATTACTTTTAGTACAACTTTATTTTGGGCTTCTAACAAAGAATAATAAAAAAATGGGAGAAATTTCCCCCATAACTTTAGAAATTGAATCATAATTTTTTTTTAAAATTTTATCTTTTTTGTCATTGAACTTTACTTCAACAAAATATTTTTGGTATGTGAATTTTATTTTCAAAACACTCGAATTAAGTTTTTCGATAAACAATATTGTAACTTAAAACAGTGTAAAAAAGATTTCCAGAAATTTAGCCATGGCTGAACCGTGGCTAAACTGTAGACGTGAATAGAAAACTCAGAACCAGTATCGATGATTGCAAGCAATATGTAGTATGTATGTTAATTTCTTGAAATATGTTGGTGAAGTATGTATGTTACTTTTAGTTTTATGTTATTATTAACTTGCATCGTTTGAAGTTGAAGGATAATTTTTTCTATTAAGTAGTCTAATGACTAGAAATTTCACTCATAAGATTGATAATTGGAATGATCGGAGTTCAAACTCCGCGCCCCTGCATATATAATGTAATATTCTGCCAACCAAACTAAGTTCACGGAACTATCAATAAAATTTTTAGTCTTATTAAAAAAAAACAGTTGCAGTGATGATCACAGTTGCAGCTATATTCAATCAATTCTTTGGGTTATGTGATCATCAGGTTTTGGGTGTTCTCTTCACTCTCAGAAATTTGGGTTTAGAGACATCTAGAATATGTTTAGGTCAAAAAAAAAAAAAACATCTAGAATATATTGTTTAGCCGCGGTTTAACGGTGATTAAAATTTTGGAAATCATTGCAATTTTGCATATCGGGAAGGAAGGTTAATTCAAGTGTTCCGAAAAATTGTTCAATTCCGAAAAGAATTTCACGTACTGGAAATAGTTTGTTCGAATGAAATCAAATGATAAAAAGAGTAAAATTGATTTTTTTTTTATATTTATAATCTGTACAGGTGAATGTATAAATTATAAGGGTATGGTTTATAATTTTCAAAAGAATGAAAAAGAAAAATAAATATGAGCTTGCATATGCTAATTGGGCTCAGTCCATATCCATTTTTCTTTCTTTGCTCTTATTTACCCCCTCTCATTGTTGTTTGTTATTATATTTTCTTTCAAGTGTTCTAAATAAAAAAATTCACATTAAATTTTGAAATAGTTTATTGATTTGGAACACAGATTGTGACAGTTTGGTGATTTTAAATCCTGTTCTTGTTTGCACAAGCAAATCAATAAAGAGAAAATTAATTTTAAAATAATTATTTGGATGTGACCTATTCTTAATCATTCAATTATAGGGACACAATTTTTTTTTAACCATTGAACACAATATATATTTTTATTTTAGTTTATGTTGTTCGAATTCTACGCTCTGAAATAGTTGAAAATGTAAATTAATTTGAAAACTAGAATCCAAAATACTTGAAGATACATAAAAAAATGTTTTCCCATTAAAACACACTCAACAAAAACTTTAACATGTCACATTAAAAATAACTTCAAACGATACAAGTTAATGATGACATACAACAGAGATGGACATAAAAATATAAAAATATAAGATTCAGATGAAAATAAATAAATAAAACACAAAAAAAAAAAAAAATTAAAAATTCTAGAATTCAAATTTTTTTAAACTTTATTTTATTTCAAGGTGAAATCTTTCCTTATTGAGGTACTGATATAAAGGCCAAGCTGATCCCATAGTTCAAACAACTGTGAATAAGATGACTAAGGGTGGGCCTTCTTTTAGTGAGCTGATCTAGGCCCAATGATGCTTTAATGTTTTAAAGTTTTTTCTTCCCACCTCGAGACTCTTTTCTACTATCGGGTTTCCATTTTTGCACTTGAATAAATATTTTGGAACGTGTTTCTGAAATCTTTTTGTCTTGGAAAAAATTTGGAATGTGTTTTCCAAAAAATTTCCGAATTTGAACTAATTTTTATTTTTGGAAAACACGTTCTGAAGTATTTATACAAGGGTAAAAATGAAAAAATTGGGGTAGAAATGAAATAAAGGGGTGAGAACAGAAAAAAAAGAAGTAAAATGATCCCTATGAGTAAAACTCACTCGATTGATTGATAGAAACATTTCAATATGTAGAAGTTGATGTTTAGGTGAAATTTTGATTACACATTGGACTATTAATTTTTTTTTTGGTTTTCACCACCAGTTTAATCTGGTTCGACGGTCGGAAGATCGAACTGTGGTCCTCCCTACCAAGTTCCGCGTTAATCACCACTGAACCAACTAACGATTGGTACACATTGGACTATTTGATAACATAAAAAAAGAAGTAAAAATGTACCTTTCGATACTAACATTTAATTCGTTTGAGTAGAATTTGACTTGGATTATTTTAGCAATGTCTATAGTTTGAATTTTATGGATAAAAAATATGGTTGAAAGAGAAAATACCACAAAAATCGGTCATTACAAAATATATTTTTTGACTCAAAAACAAAATATTCATTCATTTAAATTCATAGGGAATACATCAATCAAAATCATTACAAGTTCAATTTCGCTAAAAACTAATAAGGATGAATCTACAAAAGCTCACAGCATCCGAGTTAATAGCATAAAACGGCCTAATGTCTATGACAAAGCCTACAATTGATTTGACAAACTTCAAAGGTCTGGAATAGTCATGCCTCCAGATCTGCAACGTTGACGGCACTAAAGTCATTGAATCTGCACTGAATTTGGATCGAAACACACCTGCAAATCAAAACAAACAAACACCGTACTAAGACCGGACAAACCAAAACTCCGCACTAAGACGGGACAAAATCAAAACTCTGCACTAAGACGGGATTAAAACAACACCGGACGAAAAAAACCAAGAAGACTCGAACAAAACCTAAAAATATGTGGGTATCACTTATTTGAATAAAAAAGAAATAAACAACGATAAGAGGGGTGATTTCGGATCAAAATTGATCCTAAATCACCTCTCTCTAATGGATGAAACAAGGAAAAAGCAAAAGAAAAATTAGGGTTTAATCTAATTTAAGAGGGGAGTGTTTTGCCACGCATATCATTTTTTACTTATTCATTTGGAGGGGAGTGTTTTGCCACGCATATCATTTTTTTTCCATCATCATTGTCAAATTTATTGGACTGTTTAATCTGATTTAAAAGTCAGTTTTTATATCAAGTGATTTCAGCCCTCACCCGATCGATATCATTTTATTCAAGTTAAAAAATTATTCTCTTATGCAAATAAAACCAAGTCATTAAGCTACGATATTTACTAAGCTATAATTATGGTGTATTTTTTGTGAGATTTTACTTTACTTATTATGATTGAACTTCTTCTTTTTTATTTATCAATTAGCCTAGTGGTTAGAAAATTCACCTCTAAAAGTGAATAAATGGAGTATCCAGATTCAAACTCAGACTCCTGCACATATTGTATTATGTCCCTATCAACTGAACTAAGCCCACATGAACATTACCATTGAACTTCTAATCATGAAAACTTCATTAAGACAAAGAAAAATCTCTCTTGTGCAAATATACCTACTTTATAAACAAGAAAAAAAAATACCTACACATATGATCAAACAAAAAAAAAGAAGAGGATAACGATGAATGATCAGTATATTCATCTGACGAGTTTTTCTCCATTCGAGAGGTTAGAAGCGCAATTATTCTATATGGGAATCCTTCATATTGGATAACCTCTAATGATATTCATCTAATGAATTTTTCTATATTGTAAAACACTTAAAGAGTCCATTAGAAGGAATAATTTTTGCAGTTGAACACGTGTGTAGAAATTAAATAAAGAAAGCGACTTATAAGAAAGGTATGATAATTGGATGAAATGAAAGAAAGTGACCTATATATATCTTGTTATAAATTTGTCGTGTATAATTTCCCATAGTTTTCTTGCCACATGTTTTTATCATTGCCACTAGTTTTGTTTTGATACGTAGAAGAGGGAACATCTAATTAATTAATTGTTCCTACTTTCCATTTGTTCAGATCCCACCCAAAATCCACATCTTTAAGAGATTGTCTGCTTTTAGGTTAATTCGTCACGATTTTGTCCTTTGTAGAAAAAGACGTATCAGTAGTTTAAAAGGTGGTATTTGTATATAAACTAATGTTAACTTCGAGTACCAAGCGATTTAAGACTATTTTGGTGTACGTTAAACACCATTAATTATTTTTGGTACACGTCTTGCTCATTTTGCATATTGGGTTTTATAGATATGGTTGTGATGAAATGTTGATCAATCATAAAAAAAACGTAATAGACTAATCATCTTAGTTGTCATTTGTCTCCTTTCTTTTTCTCTACATTGCTTCTGCTTGTTTGTGTGAGTGATAAAATCTTAAAAATACAATCAAAATATGTAAATCTAATCTAACAGACTGGACCATAAACTATGACTGAACCATTGCTAGCTGGACAACACACCACAAGTAGACAAGCACAAAATTTAGGACAAAAACAAATTAGGCACTATTTGACAATGTCAAAGTTTTAGTTTATGGTTTATTCACTTTGATATTATATATAGGTAAAAAATAATTTTTTAAATTTATTAAAAAAGTGATTTGTTTAGTCTATGATATGGATTAGATACATTATTTTTTAATGAATTTAAAAAAAATATTTTTTAATTATATATCAGATAAGAGGGTTTATATTAAAAGAAAAAAAACTCTTCTTAATAGTTTATTCTCGCAAACTAATAGGTTATTTTTATTTACTTATAGTTTATTTTGATAAGCTAATTCAATTAATTTATAGCTTTTACTTTTCCATTTTTCCTTACTTGTAACAAACTATTGTATTTGCATGTGAATCTTCCCAACTTGTTCTCAACGGTTAATGATAAATAATTTGAACGTGGATTAAAAAAACCCTTAAATTATACATTCCTTCATTTATTAGTTAGGATCCACATTTCTATTAATTGGGAATATGCCATGTAAGTTATATCATTCCCCTTCTCCCATGAAATATGCTTGAATTATACCTTTACTTCTTAAAAGAATGACTGAGTCATTTGTTTGGTCAATTTGTTGAAAGATCTCCACTTCTATTGGTGATTATATACTCTAACCATCCCATTATGTCTTAGCACATTTCACTTTAAACACATCAGGAATAAGACAATAACTCTCACTCTAAAGACAACTCTTCTTCTCTCAAGCAAATAGGTTATGTGATCATGCTACAATTTACCACTATAATAATATGATATTCATGTGTGTCATGATTTGGATTTATAGTTGATTCCAACATTTAATCTATTAATTTTAACAATAAAATAAATAAATTTATGTATAATAAAAGACTTGTCTTGTACAAATTAGACAAAATCCTGACTATAATTTGGACAAAAGAAGTATAAATCAATGTGATTATAACCCGTACAAACTCATTAACTATCGATGTGCAACATCTAGCCACTTTGATGGAAATAGATCATGCCAACATCCGAAGGACGTGCAATGGCCATGGAGTTTTGAGGTTAATTTGCGACTCTCCCACAACATTTTGTGTTGTGATTTATTAAGTGGGTTAAGTTCTACATTAATTAGGAGAGATATGGTTGAACAACATATAAATAAAGATCTATAAATCCGATATCTTAAAAATTTTGGGTAAAAATGTGGCGTCAAAAATTACTCATATGATTGCTCAAGTCTCAATGTGTCGATCTAATCTAATGAAACTTCTATTTATTTTATAACACTTTGGTGGTGCTCTATTGGGAGACATATTTAAAATGAATATTATATTGTATTAGAATTTGAGAGGCTTATACTCAACCACAAAAGTTAGCTTGAGAGTTGAGGTTTGCACTATATTATAAAGGTTATCTTCGCCATATCTCTAGCTAATGTGGGACTTCTAACACACCCCCTTACGCCCAACACTATTGGGTTTGGTGCATGGAATCAACAACAACGGGTGGCCCAAATATGGGAGGTCTCCACAACAAATAACAAATGGATCTAGGATAGACTCTGATACCATATTAGAGATAATGCTCTGTGTGTTTTCTCATTACTTTGGTCAAAATATATACAACAATATACGAGAGATTATTGGCTACAATTAAGGTAGGACAATTATATGCATACTATAACGATCATTTACATTTATTTACATGATTATGATAATTATGATGAGAGATATTTGTATTCTATCACACCCCCGCAGTCGAAGCGGGAGGTCTCCGTATGCTGAGACTGTCTCGAAAATCTTCAAATAGTACGCGCGGAAGACCTTTGGTGAAAATGTCCGCAATTTGATAACGGGATGGGATATGAAGGACACGTACTTGTCCACGGGCAACTTTTTCTCGAACGAAGTGAATGTCCATTTCAATGTGCTTAGTGCGTTGATGTTGGACAGGATTACCAGAGAGATATATCGCACTAATATTATCGCAATGCACCAAAGTAGCCTTATGAATCGGGCAGTGCAGTTCTAAGAGAAGGTTCCGGATCCAACAAGATTCAGAGACAACATTTGCAACGCCTCTATATTCGGCTTCAGCACTTGAGCGAGATAGAGTTGGTTGACGCTTAGATGACCACGAAATCAAGTTGTCTCCTAGAAAAATACAATATCCAGAGGTGGAACGTCTAGTGTCAGGACATCCACCCCAATCGGCGTCCGTGTAGGATGTGAGACCTGAGACGGGAGATTTATAGAGATGCAGACCATGGTCAAGAATACCTTGAATGTATCGCAAAATGTGTTTTAGAGCATTCATATGTTCATCCTTTGGGTCATGCATATGTAAGCACACTTGTTGTACAGCATATGAGATATCTGGTCTTGTGAATGTGAGATATTGTAATGCACCCGCTAATCTTCGATACTGTGTAGGGTCTTTGTATGGAGATCCAGAGGAGATACTGAGTTTAGGTTTGGTATCCACCGGCGTAGTTGTTGGTTTGCATGAGGTCATGCCTGCTCGTTCAATTATCTCTGCAGCGTATTTTCTTTGGCTAAGAAATAGGCCATCTGCATGATGTGTAACTGCAATACCCAAAAAATAGCTCAAAGTACCCAAGTCTTTCATAGCAAATTCAGAGGCAAGAAGTGACATAATAGATTGACGAAGAACATCAGATGATGCAGTAAGAATGATGTCGTCAACATAAAGTAGAATGTATGCCATGTAATTTCCTTTTCGATAAATAAATAGAGAATGATCAGATTTGCTATGAAAGAAACCAAGAGTGAAGATAAAATCAGCAAACCTTTGGTACCATGCACGGGGGGCCTGTTTGAGGCCATAGAGAGATTTCTTCAGTAGGCAAACATAATCTGGATGGACTGAGTCTCTGAAACCCATTGGTTGATGCATGTAGACAGTTTCATGAAGTTTACCATGAAGAAATGCATTTTTAACATCCAATTGATGAATGGACCAAGACTTTGATAGAGCTATGGTAAGAACTATGCGAATAGTCGTTGGTTTCACAACTGGGCTAAATGTCTCATCGCAATCCAGACCAACCTATTGAGACCTGCCATCACCTACAAGTCGGGCTTTGTGCCGCTCAAATGAACCGTCTGATTTCTTTTTATGACGGAAAATCCACATGGAACGAATGACATTAACATTTGAGGGACGAGGCACTAATTCCCACGTCTTATTTTTAATGAGAGCATCAAATTCGTCCAACATGGCAGCTTTCCAATTCGGGTCGGACAAGGCTGCTTTAGGGTTGTGGGGTAGAGGTGACGGTGTAATTGAGGTGGTCAAGTTGAATTGTCTCTTAGGTTTGTGAATCCCATGCATGCTACGGTTTGCCATAGTGCGTGATGGTTCTTGAATAATATGGTGTGTCGGCAAAGTATGCGCAGGAGATGTGGGTTCAATTGAGATAGGTAAATCTGGTTGCAGGTTAATAGGCAAAGGGGAGGGCGGTGGTATGTTTTGGCTCGGTTGTTTGGTATATGAGGAGGGTGTTGTAGTTGTTTGGGGTGTTTCGGTTGTATGTGGTTCCGGTTCAGCTTGGTTTGGATAATTTTGAAGGTGGTAGTGTAGGAGAGGATGTAGATCTTCACTTAAGAACTCATAGGAGTGAGTGGAAGGCGTATGTATTTTGGCGAAAGGGAATTGGGTCTCATCAAATATGACATGCCTGGATATAATAATTTTCTTGCTAGACAAATCATAACATTTGTAACCACGATGATTTTGTGGATATCCTAAAAAGGCACATGGGGTGGAGCGGACTTGTAGTTTGTTTATGGTGGTGAAGGGAAAGAGAGGATAGCACAAACATCCAAAGACTCGTAAATGTGTGTATGAGGGATCCCTACCATAAAGGTATTGGGTTGGGGAATGATGGGAAAGAATCTTGCTTGGGAGAATGTTGTGAAGGTAAGTGGTGATTTGCAGTGCATGGTGCCAAAATGATGGTGGCATCGATGAATGAGCGAGGCTAGTGCGAATGAAATTATTGAGTGCACGTATTTTACGCTCAGCTTTGCCATTTTGTGGTGAGGTGTGTGGACAAGAAAAACGAAATACCATGCCATTTTTGTGACAAAATTGTGTAAAAAATTCATTATTAAATTCTCTTCCATTATCACATTGAAAACATTTAATCGTTGTTCCAAATTGAGTTTTAACGAAAGCACTAAAGGATGCAAAAATGGAAGGGACTTGTGATTTTCTTCCAATGGGGAATGTCCACACAAAATTGGTGTAATCATCTAAGAAGAACAAATAATACTTATGACCTGCCGAACTTAAAATTGGCGATGTCCATAAATCACTATGGATTATATCAAAAGGTTTGGAAGTGGAAGATTTTGAAACAGAAAATGGTAATTTAACATGTTTCCCAAAAATGCAAGATTGGCAAATAGAAGAACTAGGAAATTGTTTACATTCAATAAACTTATTATTTCTAAAAGAATTTAAAATATTCGCTCCGGGGTGTCCCAAGCGATTGTGCCATAAGATAGGTGACAGAGCTGCAAAAGTTGATGTAGAGGTGGGTTGAGGTCTTGTGGTTGTGGTGATAGGATATAGATCTCCAGTGCTATCACATCTCATTAGTGGCATTCCCGTCTGTATATCCTTCACAGAAAAACCAAAAGGATCAAACTCAATAGTGACATTATTATCAATGGTAAAACGACGCACGGAGATTAAGTTTTTAATGAGTTTAGGTGCATGGAGGACATTGTTTAAGGATAACGGTGGGTGCGGTGGTGAAAGGTATTTTTGTCCATAACCACGAATCGGAATTTCCTGTCCACTGCCAACAATGATATTTTTATTAATGCTCAAATTAGAGTAAGATGAGAGAGTACCTTGGGATGCAGTCATATGTGAGGTTGCACCGGTATCCATGTACCAATTTTCATCAGGGATATTAATGGATAAATTTTGCATCGCCGCATCAATATCAGTCGGTGCATAATTTGAAGGAGTTGACACATGAGCACTGTAAGCCTGTGGTGGTCGACGCCCTGTAGTTGCAGTAGGACGGTTGGATGGTGGACATGTCCAGTTTAATGTGGGATAAGGGCAAGGTGGAACTGCCTATGCTTGTTGTCCCCACGGTCACCATTGGGAGTATGGTGTCCATTGGTATGGTTGCTGCCATTGACCTGGATTGTACTGTTGTCCACTGTTGTGACCGTTGTTACCGCGACCTCTTCCTCTACTGCCGTTGTTTCTGCCCCGGTTGTTGTTTCTGTTCTGACTGCGACCTCTTGCTCTCTAACTGTGACTGTTTTGGTTTGCTGTATTGCCGTAACCTTGCACTGAATCATGATTGCGACCAGAATTGTCATCGTTTGAGCCATTTGTGGTGAGGAGAGCGGTACCTACGGCGCTGGCTGCAGCGGCTGTTTGCTTCGCCTTGCGGGTTTCTTCAAGGATTAACCTTGATCGTGCCTCATGAAACAGCGGCAAAGGATTACTCTGCTGAATGAAAATAGCAACACCATCGTAGTTCTCATTAAGACCTGCAATTAACTGGAGAACTAACCTTTGTTCTGAAACAGGTGCACCAACGCTTGATAGTTGATCTGCAAGCATTTTGAGTTCTTGGCAGTATGCCGAGATGTTGGGATAGTCGTCCATATGAACGCGAGTGAATTGGTTTTCCAAGTGGACAACACGAGAAGCTTTGTTGTCCTGGAAAATATTTTCCAATCGTTCCCAAGCTTGCTTTGCGGTTGAACCAGGTTTAAGGATGGTGTGCAGAAGGTCGGTGGAGATCGTTCCGTAAATCCATTGGAGAACGATTGCATCGAGGCGTGACCATAATTCTTTGTCACTCTTGGGAGATTTTTCTTTTTCTTTATTGGATCCTTCTGGTTCACTTGCGCCTTCTGGTGTCTTGCCGTCTGATATTGCTTCTGATTGTGTTGGGACAATATGATCAATGACCTGGTTGACAGTGCATTGGATTTTGAACAATTCTACCCATGAAGAGTAGTGACTAGTTTCCATCTCTAGAGTGATGGGGATGAAGTTTTTAATATTAGTTACAGCAAGGGCAGGGTGAAAGTATTGTTTTTCAGCCATTGATGGAGAAAAAAAAACAGGTACTTGTGTTTTTGTGATTTTTGGATCGTGAGACTGATACCATATACAAATAACAACGGGTGACCCAAATATGGGAGGTCTCCACAACAAATAACAAATGGATCTAGGATAGACTTTGATATCATATTAGAGATAATGCTCTGTGTGTTTTCTCATTACTTTCGTCAAAATATATACAACAATATATGAGAGATTATTGGCTACAATTAAGGTAGGACAATTATATGCATACTATAACGATCATTTACATTTATTTACATGATTATGATAATTATGATGAGAGATATTTGTATTCTATCATATTGCATGTGTAAAATGAGACCATTTTAAAGTTTGTTTGTTCATAATGTCAATTATAGTAACAGCATGTCAATTTAAATCCCTGACTACTTTCTATACATGGTATTAAAGATTGTAATTTATTTTTTTACAATAATGAGAAATAAATTTATTTACATGCAATCATACTTCATCTTTTTTTACACTTTTTTTTTGGTATAATATTTTTACACCTCTTTTAATTGGGATTATTTAATAATGTTGTGGAAGAGAATTATTCTTGTATGATGACACACCAAATATAAATCTTTTTTTTTTTTTTACAATAATGAGAAAATTAATTCTATATTTTGGGTGTACCCAAGACTTTGTGTCTACAATCTTGTGACTATTTTTATCCGTCTTCAGCCTAACCTAATTAACCTTCATGTCCATATTTTACAATTCAAATAATTGTATCAATATTTTGAAAAAAAAATTATAAACATATAAATAGTAAAATTTGATTGATGTAAATTGCATAGTAAGCTAGTACATGCAATATACATATATTTTTTGTCAAACAATATAATGGAAAAAATATCACGCACTTAAATGTAAAAACTAAAAAGGCTCTGTTTGGTAAAAATAGTGTATAGCTGATAAGCTAGCTGATAGCTTATAGCTTATAGCTGATAGCTTATAGCTTATAGCTGATAAACTAATTGAAGTGTTTGGTAAAATTAGTGGTTCAATAGCTTATAGATGTAAAATGACATAAAATGACATTATTAATTAATAATAAAATCAGGTTTTAGTTAAAATAATAAGGTTAAAATTGGAAGAAAAAACAAAAAGCTATAAGCTATAAACTATAAGCTAATTGAAATAGCGTTTGAAAATAAGCTATAAGCTAGTCAAAATAAGCTATAAGCTCGTAACGAAAAGACCGTTACCAAACAGAGCTTTTAGCTTATAAGCTAAAAGGTATAAGCTCGTTTTGGAGCCTTACCAAACAGAGCCAAAGTGAAAAACTGTTAATTTGTATTCATTCCACAACATATCAAATATTTATGATTTTTTTATCATTTTATACTTGATCAAGTTTATTATTTTAGTTCTCGTGAGCTTAACTCAATTGATAAAACATCTTATTTTATATGCAGAAGTCAAGATTCGAATCTCAAACTCTACTTATTCATTTTAGTGGAACTTCTATCCACTAAATACATGACAAATTTTTTTATTTTTATTTTAAAGATAATTTTTATGTCCAATTCAATGAATCAATTATTAAAAGTTATTATTTTAAAGATAATTTTTTATATCAATTCAATCAATCAATTATTAAAAGTATGAGCGTAGTGACACAATAGTCATCCATCCATTTTATCTTTCTCAAAGCAGAGCATGTGAAATTTCTTACCACAAACTTTGTTTGTTTCCACCGCCATAACTCTTCTGCATATCTATATAACAAACCCAAAACCTCTCAACAATTTCAATCAACAATTCTCTGTTCTTCTCTTTCACTACAACAAGAAATAATGGGAAGTTTAGAAGAAGATGAGTTAGTACAAATGGTACAAGACTTTATAGAATCTGATCATTCACCAAATTCAGCTACAAGTTTCATCACTTCATCTAATCATCACCCTTTACACAATAGAACCCAATATTTTATTTTGCAGGTAGGTAACCTTGTGTTCAATGAATTCAAAGTTCTCAAAAAGAGTTTTTTGGTTTAATATTACCTCTTACTTATAAATTTTTATCCTAACCAACTCACATCTGATGCGAGACTTTTAATGTTTTTCAGGATATTTTAAGGAGTGATACATCATCATCAGAAGCTAAGATTATGAAGTATGTTTTGAAACATATGAGAGGTAGAAATGGTTATGAGAAAACAACAATTCTTAGTAGATGGCTTGTTAAGAGAATGAGAAAGGATGGTCTTAATGCTTCTCTCCATCAAACATCTTGGTCTACCTCCTTAGGATGTCCTGCTGGTTGGTCTTTCTCTACTCTATGACAAGATTTTAACTCATAATCGCATAAACTACTTAGCATCGATACTTCAGATCAAAAACATGTTTCGTGTACAACATAACACATGTTAATATCTCATACCAAAATATTGCTATCGTATGTAGTTATATTCAATCGTGACATTATTATCGATGTCTACATATATGTCAGTATGTGTTCATGTCAATGCATAAATGCGGTTGAGTTACCGTCAATTGTTGTGGACAGAAACCAAAAAGTTGGTTAAGAAATTTAGTTATAATTTGTTAATAGGTAGTTAATTTGTTAATCGGTAGTTAGTTTTTATTTATTATTCTTTAGTATATTTATTCATTTGCTATATTTTATCGATCCATATGAATTCTATGAAACAAAATTTCTCCGTCAACCTCTCAAATTTTCGTTTCTTATGAGTTCTTTAACTATCAACTATCAGAGTCTGAATATTTGACTAGATCTTCAAATTTATAGCATGCTTCTAAACATCAATAAAGATTATTGTGACAATGGTTGGATCCAAATATATCGAAAATTATTTGCTTTATAATTTATGTGATTTGAAAATCAATGTGGTAATTTAACCACTAAACTTTTTGTTTATACTGACAGGTGAATATGAATATATTGAAGTCATAATTGAAGATGAGAATAATATTAATGATCCTATGAGGCTTATAGTAGACATAGACTTCAAGTCTCAATTTGAACTTGCAAGACCAACAGAATACTACAAAGAATTAACAAACTCACTACCATTAATCTATGTTGGAAGAGAAAACAAATTAAGCAAGATAATCTCTTTGCTATGTTCAGCTGCCAAACAGTCCCTAAGAGAAAAGGGTCTACATGTACCACCATGGAGGACTAATGCATACATGCAATCAAAATGGCTCTCTAAGTGTCATAAAGAGCCTAATATTATTGGTAACAGTAACAAAGTAGTTTCTATAATGAAGCCAAAAAAAAGAGATTTGAATGGTGGTGAATCTGAATTGAGTAGTCAATTATCAAACATGAGCATAAATTGTTGCTAGCTTAATTATGAGGACTTGCCAATTTTGGTCTTTTATTGATTTGGATGGTTCACATTTTTATTTTTGTATTTTAAATTTGATTAAAGACAAAATCTACCTACAATATTATATTTATTGTTGGTGCTGTTTCCACCACAAAATATGATTTGTGGACATCAAAAGTTTGGAGGCACTTTATACAAATAGTTATGTATGTTTTCGCCTAAACATCTATATGAGTGGGAATAAATCACATTAGTTGATTATGGACCCGGTTGAATTAATTTATGTTGAATCTCATGTGAAATAACTTATATAAATAAATTTTTATGTATTATGAAAAAAACAGTTTATGATAATACCTTTGTAACAATCATTTACACAACTTACCCAAATAATTATTAAGAAATAGATGAAAAAAAGATAAGAAATAAAAAGATCTGGACTGCAAATCTCGGTATTGTATGTTGAACTAAATTTTAGAGACTATTTTGATGTTTAAATAATATAATTTTCTTTAAAATTATTATTAGTCTCGATTTTAAATCAAGAAACCCTTATAAAAACAATTATATTTATCTCCTTTCAAAAATACTAGAAGATGCAAATTTGGAATCTCCCTCCCCATACAAAATACACTATCAAAAACTAGCTTTTCTTATTTGATAATTTCAGTCAATTCTCTATCATGCATGTACCCAAATTCAAAATCTCTACTTCATTCCTTCTGTATGCTATGGCCACAAAATCTCAATGCTTGCTATTGGAATGTAATCATTTCGATCACTATTATAAGGAAAAAAATAACTTTTTAAATTCATTAAAAAACTAATATATTTAGTCTATAATATAAGTTAGAGACATCAATTTTTCAGTAAACTTAAAAAATAATTGTTTACATGTAATAATGATTAGAGGGAGTACAACACCTAAAGACTAACATGAGAAAAAGATAAAGAATATAGAAGCCACAATTTCACATTCAATATATCCTCAATTAAAAAAAAGTAAATGTTAACGAGTGCCCCGGACACTCTTTAAGCCCTTAAATAGTAAGTTTTTTATATAATTTTTATGGAAATGTATAAAGTCAATGCATTAAAAATTGTGGTGTTTAATTTTTTAAATAAAAAATTTCTTTAAATAGAATGTTTAAAGAGTGTCACGGAGACACTCGTTAACAAGAAAAAAAATATTAAATATTTTTTAAGTGGTTAAAAAAAGTACCATTTTGTTTACAAAAAATGCTTTAATTGTGAAGATTCATTAAAAGATTGTAGTCAAAGAAAACGTGGAAGTGTCATTTAATTTAAGGACCTAGATTTAGTAAATTCAACAATACGTGCCGTCCTGTAGTCACAAAATTTAGACAGTACGATCTTGATTGGACGGTTCAGATATTAACTCAAAATTTTATATTAAAACAAAATAAAAAACTATTTTAAAATCTAAACTTGATTAAGATAAGACGGCTTACAGTCCTGACTGCATGCAGTCAAGAATGCACAAAATCTGTTTCAGGCATTTAAGGCTCTGTTTGGGAAGGCCAATAAGCTAGTTTATAGCTTATAGCTTATAGCTTATAGCTTTTAGCTTATAAGCTAAAAACTCTGTTTGGTAATAGTTTTTAATAACGAGCTTATAGCTTATTTTACTAGCTTATAGCTTATTATAGCTTATCATATTTTCTTCCTTTTTCGCCCTTATAATTTTATCTTAAATCCATTTTTATCCTTTATAATTTATTATATTATATATAATTTAAATCAAAATAGATATGTTGTGCCTACCTTTATTTTTACTACTATATATGCTGTAATACCTATATATAAACGCTGAAGCATATTTTTTTTTCGTACATCGTCCTGCATCTATATATTATTATTATCACCTCTCTTTTTATTTTTTTAGTTTTAATTTATCATTTATGTATTTGATATAAAAACCATTATGTTTAATCTTTTTTATAAAGTATAAAATTTGAAATGAAAATATATTCTACAATAAGATAATTTATATATACGTATTATATATATTTTACTGTAACATACATTTACTTTTTATATTTTTATAAATGGTAAAAATTGAAATGTAAATACATTTAAAACATTTTTTTCAAATATTTTTTTTAATAATAATAATAATAAATAATATATAAAAGATGTATTGAATTGATAAATTTAAATTATTAAAGTCCAAATATCTTAAATATTAATTGATACAAATTTTATTATTAATTGAGAATGCCCTTTCAAGTAATTTTACATTATCATCTAGTTAAACCACTAATTTTACCAAACACTTCAATTAGCTTATAAGCTATAAGCTATAAATCATCAGCTATAAGCTATAAGCTATCAGCTAACCGCTATTTTTACCAAACAGAGTCTAAATCTATTTTTGTAATGCTTTGAAATGTCAACCAAGAAATATGTTCCCTCTTTGCTAGTAAGTGGTTACTCCATACATATTTAATTTCAACTATGGATTTGACCAAATTAAATGATGTAACCCAACTTAGTAATAATTTATCAACGAACGTGAATCATCACAATGCCACCTTCCATTTTTCATTTGGTTTTGCTCAATTTGACCCATCACACATTAATCACACTTCATGCAGTCTCCTTATATTTGCTATTGTTGCAACGCCACTAGGCATATTGGGATCATAGGGCCATTGTCTTAATGACTTATTTTTTTAAGCATCTTAATGACTTTTTTGTTTGTTTTGTAAATGTGTTTATTTTTATGAGATAAAAAAGACTAATTATTTACAACAAAATTCATAATTCTTACACAAAGTGAATTTTAAGATAACAATTACGCAAAAAATGCATAACAAAACGCAATAAACAGATGACAGATAAGCTAGCCAATAATATATTCACTTATAGTCGATAAACTAGTTAGTGCATAGATTCACACATTGGAGTTCAAAGAACTTATTTCCATTCCATGAAATATCAAAAGAATTATTTTGATCCCTCGCAAATTTCTGACGAGACAATTCAGTCCCTAACAAAAATAAAACTCAAATTAGTCCCTGACATTTTCATATTGAAGACAAATTAGCCCCTCTATTATGACAAATTGGGGACTAGTTTGTCTTCAATATGAAAATGTCAAAGATCACTAATTTGAATTTTATTTTTGTTAAGGACTGAATTGTCCCGTCAAAAATTTGTGAGAGACCAAAAAATGCGTCTTGGCTCATATCAAAACCATACATTCCCTTTCTGTAATGTCGTACGAAGCCAGATTTGAACAAAATCTCAATTGGTATAGAATTTGAACAAAGTAATTAGAAGTTTGGCACGGTCAAACACTAAAAAGTAAGAAATTAGGAGGATTACTATCAACACTCCCATTATAGATTTCAAGTTTCCACACAATTTTGATTGTCCGAAGATAAACTATACACCTAAAGGCTAACAAAAGAAAGATAAATTTCACAAAGGTGGGAGTGTAAATGAAAAAAAAAAAAATATGGGTGGGAGTGTATTCATAACTCAAGGTGTAAATAGTAATACCTTAGAAATTAGTATATACAACTTCTGCCCACAGTTTTGTTTGAGGCCCATACCTAATCGTTTAGTTTCTTTTGTGCTCAGTTTTGAATAATACCAAATCCTTTTTTTTTTTTTGAGAAAAAAAATAATACCAAATCTTATTACTAAATTTTATGCAATTTATAATGATTCTACAATCTTTCAAATTTTTTTTTTGTTTTTTCTAATCTACCCTTTCATAAATTGAGGACATTTACCCACCAACCAATGAGAGCAAGCTATATGCAAGTCCACGTGCAAATCTACTTATGTGACTTATTTTCATTGCTCGATGGACAAATACCCTCAAATGAAGGGTAGAGTGGACCTCACATTTTTTTATAAGTTTCAATAACATGAACAAAACAATGTTCACGTGAACATAGCGCCATAGCGGTAGGGAGATTGATGATTTTGGATTAACTACAATTGCTAAGCCAATGCTCCATAAAATTTAGGTCATCTTTTCTACAAATTGAACCGCACGTTAGTCATGAATTTAAGACGAACTTTACCGTTATTCACACTCTTGCCATAAATTAAAGTCTCTTTGTGTGTTGCAATCATAAGTGGTTACATTTCAACAAGGTAGATGGTATTGGAATTTAAATTCATGGTGCTGGTGAAAAGAAATACTTTTTTTTTCTTTCTTTCTAGTATTATATTTTTTTATGGCAACAATGCAAAATGATAGTGAGAAGGCGGGAAGAGGAGGTAAAATGATGTGAGAACAAACGTGTGTATTAAAGAATGTTGGAAATTATGGCGAGATTAAAATCCAAATTTGAGGATAAAGAATGTATTTTTTGTTAAGTTGCAATAAACAATGTTAAATTATGGCTATGAATACCATCATAAATTAAAGAAGGAAAAAACAAATACTAGCTACATGCCAGGTGTGAACAAAATGGATGTTATGTTAGGTGTATGATCATAACTTGATGAATGAGTTCAAATCATCAATAAAGAGGAAATTTGCTATGATTGATTTGAGGAAAATGAGATATTTTCTGGGAGTTGAAGTACAACAAACTCATGATGGAATTATTATACATCAGCATAAGTATGCAAGTGAAATTTTGACAAGATTTGGAATGGAAAATTGTAATAGTGTGTGTAGTCCCATAGTTCCTGGTTGCAAACTGACAAAGAATGAGAATGGAAAAGCTTTTGATGCAACAGTTTACAAGCAAATGGTAGGGTGTTTAATGTACTTGTTAGCCTCTAGACCTGACCTTGCCTATTCTGTGTGTTTGGTGGCTAGATATATAGATAGACCAACTGAAATCCATGTTGCTGATGTCAAAAGGATTATGAGATATTTGAAGGGCACATTGGCCTATGGCATTATGTACAGGGTTAGCACTGAAGAGTTGTATCTCAAAGGTTGGTGTGACTCTGATTATGTAGGGGACTTGAATGATAGAAAAAACACTACAAGCTATATGTACATGTTGGGATCTGGTGCCATATCTTGGTCATCTAAGAAACAACTCATTGTCACTCTATCCACTACTGAAGCAGAGTTTGTATCAGCAGCTTCATGTGCTTGTCAAGGAGTTTGGTTAAGAAATGTGCTATGTTACTTGAAGTTGACGCAACAAGGGTGTACTGTAATTTTCTGTGACAACAGCTCCTCCATCAAGCTCTCCAAGAATTCCATCATGCATGGCAGATGCAAGCACATTGATGTCATATTTCACTTCCTTAGAGATCTCACTAAGGAATAGTAAGGATGGTACCATTGAATTGAAACACTGCAGGACAGATGAGCCACTTGCTGATATACTTACCAAGCCTTTGAAGCTTGAATCCTTCTATAGATTAAGGGAGGACTTAGGGATAATTGATGTAAATAGTTTGATAGCTTAAACTGAACTCTTTGTGTGTATGTTTAGTTTAAGGGAGGGTGTGTTAGGTGTAGTGTGTTTTGCAAGCATATGTGGCTGTGAAGGTTGGCACATTGTGAGCCTAAGCAGGCATTGTGTGTACTGCAATGTAGTAGGTGCTTAGTGAGCCTATGCAATGTGTGTTGTGTGTGATCTTGCATAAGTTGTACTAGCCTATATAAGGCATTGTGGTTGATGCAATAAATGAGAGATTGTACTCTAAAAACTAACATGTTAAAGTGTGAGTGGATGATAAGAGTTTGATTGTTAAAATTGAGAAAGAACCCAGGAAGAGAAGAAGAAGAAGAAGAATAGTGAGCTATTTTTGTATGTTTAATTACGTATTTTTTGTTTTGACCCCAGATGTATTTTTTTTAATTAATTATTTTGGTCTAGTAGCCCTAAATGTATTTTTATCATTTCTATTTTCATCCTTATATTTTTTTTTGTTAGGAAAAATTTGAACCATTTATCAATTTGTGCATGTCATCCTTACGTAGGAGTTATGTTAATCTTAAAAATAAAATTAGATATCATGCAAGGACTAATTCAATAAAAAGTTTCTTAAATGACAAAAACAAGTTACATATATGGACAAAATGAGTCCACTTTGAAAAAAAAAAACATGTTTGATAAACTTTTTTCCCGATTAGTTCATAACTTATGGTTTTTCATTTTTTCTTTTAATTATATCTCTAACATCTAAGTTAAAAAAACAAAATATCAATTAATTTATTTTTGTCATTTCATATTTATAATTAGTTTGGCCGATAATTTTATCAAACACTACAAAATCAATCAGTTAGCTTATCCACTATAAGCTAGTTTATTAGTCATAAGCTAGACTACCAGTTATCTGTTTTAAATTAATTCAACCACTAATTTTATCAAACACTAAAAATCAATCAGTTACCCTATCCACTATAAACTAGTTTATTAGTCATAAACTAAATTATGAGTGACCTACCAATCGTTAGTTGGTCAAGAGGTGATTGACGTTGGACTTGGTAGGGAGAGAGGACCACAATTCAATTCCTGTAAATGCGACCGAAAAGAAGCTAGGACTACTTGATACTAGAACTGATTTCTGAACCAGATTAGATAATCAGATCGAATACTAGTGGTAAAAAGATAAATTATGAGTGACCTATTTTTGGTGAAACAAAATCTAAATATGACATCACTTGTGAATATTTAAGATAAGAACTCATTTAATTTCTTAAAATATCATTAATTACACTCAATGATTTTGTCACAACAACATTAAATATTTAATTAATACAAACACGTTCTAAAAACGTTCACATTTTTAGTACTACTCCCTCCGTCCCAAATTATAAGAGAAAAAATCTCAATTTTTTTGTCCCAAATTATAAGGGAAAAAACCATTTTCAAGAATATTTTTTCCTTATTCTCATAAAATTAAATGCAAATTGCATTTAATTTTCTCCCTCTTCCTTTTCTCAATAAACAACAACCAATAAAATTGTTTTTACATATTCCCAAGCACATTATTCCAAGGAAAACCCAAAAAAACATATTTCAAATTTACATGTTTAACTTTTTCTTAATAAATGTGTTTTTTATTTTTTTCTTTATAATTTGGGACGGAGAGAGTACACTAGTTGCAAACGGTTTGAGTTAACTCTCTTGTCAACCAACCAAACCATAACAAAAACAAGAACATTCAATGTTGACTAAACTACACTCTGTCTCTCTCTTTGGTCAATAAAAATCACCATCCATTTCTAATTTCCTTGTTCCTTCGTCCCAAAATAAACAAATATAAATATTTCCAATTTTTCATTTTTCCCAATTTATTAATCACTACATACAACAAAACTTAGTAACACTATTGCTTCACGAGTGTTCCAAATTAATGCTCCTTTCTATCAACAACACAACACACTCGTTTCTGTTTCTGTTTTTGTTTTTGTTTTCTTAACCACCACCATGAACCCACCGGAATTTCCCTCCGGCGGAACTTCAACACCGTCACCAAAGAAAGAGATTCAAATACAAGGTACACGTCCACCGCCGTTAAGAGTCAGTAAAGAATCTCACACAATCCGTAAACCACCGCTTCCTCCTGCAGCCCACCACCACCCGCCGGCGGGAGCTGCCTCACAGCACCGACAACCACTCATCATCTACTCCGTTTCTCCAAAAGTCCTTCATGTCACTGAAAGTAACTTCATGGACGTTGTTCAGCGTCTAACTGGACCTTCCGCCGGAGAAGAAGCTCCTCAACAATCTGGTGCGGTTTCACCGGCGGCGAGACTTGCGTCTATCGAAAGAACGAGTCCGACGGAGAGAGAAAGGGTTCAAAATACTATAGATGAAGATTTGACTTCGTTGTTAGAAGGATTTGAAATGGGTCAGTTTCCGGGGATATTATCTCCGGCACCGGCGACTTTACCACCGATATCGCAGGGATTTTTTTCACCTATGAATGAACCACAAACGACGCCGTTTTGGCATGATATGACGAGTCCGTTTTGGTATGGAAATAGCTTTGTGGCAAGTCCGTCGGGTTTACTTTCCGCCACCGTGGTTTCACCGTTACCGTCGCCGGATCTATTTACTATCTTCGACTAATTATTTTTTTTGTATTTTATTTTATTTTTATTTTACAGAAAATGTTTTTTCTGACTTTTAATTGATTATTAGGAAGAAGGTTGAAAATTCAACGTTCACTCACTGACTTTTGAGCCATATCAGCCACGAGTTTTGGTTTTCTGTGTATATTGGTGTGATTGGAAACAAATTATCAACAATGTCCCAAACTTTGGTCCACTATTGTGTGTTAGAATTTATTTGCATACCCACCTATTTCTACTTGTTTGTTTGGATTGGTGTGTGACTTTTAATTTTATCTAAATTTGGCTTTTTATGCTTTTAGAGTCTTTAAATATGTTGTGCGACATTTTTTTTTATTAACTCTAGTTCTTAAGAGACTTTCATAATTTAGAGTTATGTGTGATATGTAAAGTTTGATTAATAATTATTTTAATTAAAAATTAAACTTGAGTTCTTTCAAATAATTTTTCATAGAGAAATTTATCAGTCATTTGAGTTTAATTGCCACTGATTTTTGCATAGTGTAGAACTCTCTTTCAAAATCAAATAGGCTATTATTAGAATGGCATGCGGAGATTTTGTATACTTACCTGAAAGCAAACAAGTGTGTGAATGCATTAGCAAACACAGGTTGCTTGCTTGAAGATTGCTACCCTTAGAGTGTGTTTGGATCGAGAATTCTAGAATTTCAAGGGATTTCAAATACTAGACAATTCAATTGATTCAATTGAATTCCCTTCATTTTCAAATTTCATTGTTTGGATAAAGTGATAAAATTCCATCAATTGTAAAATTCTTTGTTTGGGTAATATAATTGAATTTCCTTCGTTTAATTTTATTTATCTTAATAAAATCGATCCTAAACCCAAAAAATCGACAGCAAACCTAAAATCGACCAAAAATCCTAAAATTGACTATAACCCCAAAAATCGGCCGAAAATCCTAAAATCGACTATAACCCCAAAAATTGGTCTAAAACACAAAAAATCGACTTTAAACCATAAAATCGGCCGAAAACCCTAAAAATGACTATAAACCCTAAAATCAGCCGAAAACAAAAAATCAGTCGAAAAAACCTAAAATCGGCCGAAAACCCAAAAATTCAGCCGAAAAACCTAAAATCGACTATAAACCATAAAATCGGCCGAAAAACCTAAAATCAGGCAAAAACCATAAAGTCGACCCTAAACCCAAAAAATCAGCCGAAAAACCTAAAATCGGGCGATTTAGGTTTTTCGGCCGATTTTTTGGATTTTTGGCCAATTTTAGGTTTTTCAGCAATTTTTGGGTCCTGGTCGGGTTTTCAGTCGATTTTAGGGTTTTTGGCCGATTTTAGGTTTTTCTACTGATTTTTGCGTTCTGATCGGGTTTATGGTCGGATTTTGGGTTTTCGTCTGATTTTAGCATTTTTGGCCGATTTTAGGATTTTCGGTCGATTTTTGGTTTTTCAGCGATTTTTTGGGTCCTGGTCGATTTTAGGGTTTTTAGTCGATTTTAAGTTTTTTTTGCCGATTTTAGGGTTTTCGGGCGATTTTATGTATTTTGATGGTTTTCAGTTGATTTTTGGTTTTATAGCCGATTTTAGGTTTTTCGGGCGATTTTTGGGTTCTGATGAGGTTTATGGTCGTTTTTTGGGTTTTCGGCCAATTTTAGGGTTTTTAGCCGATTTTATGTTTTTCGGCCGATTTTAGGTTTTTCGGACGATTTTAGGGTTTATAGCCGATTTTACATATTTTAACGGTTTTCGGTTGATTTTGGGGTTTATAGCATATTTTTGGTTTTTCGGCCGATTTTGGGTTCTGGTCAGGTTTAATGTCGTTTTTTGAGTTTTCAGTTGATTTTAGAGTTTATAGCAGATTTTAGGTTTTTCGGCCGATTTTTGGGTTCTGATCAGGTTTAGGGTTGATTTTTGGGTTTTCGGTCGATTTCAGAGTTTTTAGCTGATTTTAGGTTTTTCGGCCGATTTTTGGGTTCTTGTCGGGTTTAGGGTCGATTTTTTGGTTTTAAGCCAATTTTAGGTTTTTCGGCCGATTTTATGGTTTATTGCCGATTTTAGGTATTTTAACCCATTTTGGGGTTTCGGTCGTGTTTAAGGTCGATTTTAGATTTTTCGGTTGATTTTAGGTTTTTCAATCAATTTGTAATTTTTTAAAGTTTATAGAGAAAAGGAATTTGAAATTCCTTGTTTTTAGGTGTCATTTGAAATTCCATAAATTTGGCTTGAACAAAATACTTCATAAAATTCCATCAATTTGGAAATTCTTCAAATTATCATCCAAACAATGGAATTTACCTCAAATCATTTGAATTCTCTCAAAACATTACATTACCTCAAAACATTCCTCCATCCAAACACACTCTTAGAATTATATGTGTAATCTTAAAAAAAAATGGGAAGATGGGAAAAAAATGTGAGTATTAAGAAGAGTAAGGATTCCTATGGAATTAGATTTCTTGGTGTTATAATAAGATGTAATTATTCTCATGTATGTGATTGTAAATTAATGACTAATTTATTTTAACAAAAAGGACATAGTTTTCAAATTTAAACGATTCGATATTAGATTAACTATGTGGGCTAATGTTAAGGTGGTGAAGGTGGTCCACCGTGGACAAGTGATCTACCGAATATGAATTTTACAAAATTCACTGTTGAATTGAAAGTTTATATCGTATAAATCATCCATAAATTTTTTAAATTTTTTTGAAAATCATTTGATATGTTATTGAGACCCATCAAGATTTATGTTATTTAATGACCGTTAATCTTGATGTGTCTTAATAACATATCAAATGATTTTCAAATTTTTTAAATTTTTCTATAGATGATCTATATGATATAAATTTTCAATTCAAAAGATAAATTTTCTATAGATGATCTATTCGTATTTTGTATATATATTTTACAACAACATATCTTAAAAACAAAGCTTAATAGCTGAGAGTAGCCAGACAATCTCTCTCTCACACACACCGTATGAATAATGTATGCAGTGAGATCCAAAGGAAATTATTGTAAACTGCTGCAAGATATAATTTCAAATGACTGTATGGTTGTGGCGCCTATAGATCAAGGTCCAAGGAAGTCTAATGACCAGCGGCAAAAAGAAAAACTTCCAAGAAGGATCCAATCCAACGTGGTTCCCTTGACCTAGAGAACGATTAATTAGAAATGAAATAAATAAAACTGGATGAGATGTCAACACATGTGTGTAAATGTTTCATCCTTCACTTTTCCAATATTTTATTAGTTTCCACTTATTTATTTCTGAAATCAACCCTTTCGGCTTGAATAATATAATTCTACAACAATTGCTGTTCAGTGTACTAGACCAAAATGGATTCATAATTTCCTATGAATTAGGATTAAACCAAAGACTATTATAAAATAAATGAAACACACCATGCATTGAATCCTAATGTCACCAACTAACAAGAGTTGACAAATAATTGGACTCAAGTGATTAATAAATTTTCTCTAAAACGAATTGTTTAAGAGAATCCGAGTTCAATTTTCGGTAAAAATAATTCTTCGTCAAATTTTACTTATTCCGCGGTCGAGCTCTAGATCACCAGAGTCCCTTCCGAGGAAGGATGGTTAATACCAATATTATTTATTATTTTTGAGAAGTCAAAAAAGTAATTTAAAAAAAAAACAGCACAAGATGGCAAGATAAAATTAGGCCAAACCACGTGGATTGGATGGCATAAAAAATAATATACCTAGTTATATTTACAGATTTTTTTTACCCAAAAATAGTGTCCTTAATAAAGTACTACTACATCAAAACCACCAACTGCAAAGTAATGCACCTCCCCGCCTTTTTTTTGGCATCCTCAGCTGGAAGATTGCACAAGAGAACCACGAGAAAGAATCACTTGTAATTGGTCTTCAAATATTTTCACGTTCTTGATATGGTAGAATTCCACGTTGCCCCAATCAAAGTGCCAACACTCTCACCTTTAATGGCTTTCTCTATGTTACCTGGTTTGTTTATATTGAAGACAACAACTGTTCCACAAGGCAACAAGAGGTCAGGGACAATTAATCTAATAGTACCAATCTGAGTTGTAACACTTGGTTTAAATAAAAATAAAATCTCATAAATATTTGTCAGCTTGACTTACCAGGAATATTATTTTCTTGACATAAAGTTATGGCAGTAAGGTCCATTACTGACAGATCTTTTGTTATTACGTCCTGATAGGTTAATGTGTCAAGAAGACGTGCTTGAGGGTTTCGCTTTGGGTCATCATCAAATACTCCATCAACATTTGTAGCTTTGAGTACAACCTCTGCATTAACTGAATATATGATGGAATAAAAGCAAGTAAACAACGGTAAATTTGATTTTGTAATACAGAATTAATAACAAATTTAGCACGATTGTATAAACTAGAGGAAAGGATTTGTAATTTCGAAATCGGTTTGTGGAAATATACATCCTATATCAAGACGTGAGAATGAAAACAATATGAGCTAAGCTATAAACTATAACAGATAGCAGCAACAAAAAGTTAACTTACTTTCTGCACATCTAAGTGCTGCGGCAGTATCCGTGGTAAAGAATGGATTTCCAGTTCCAGCAGCAAAAATGACAACCCTTCCTTTTTCCAAATGCCTTATAGCCCTTCTGCGTATATATGGTTCTGCAACCTCAGACATGCGAAATGCAGTCTGCACCCTAGTTGGAATGCCAATACTCTCCATTGTTGCTTGAAGAAATATAGCATTCATGACAGTTGCCAACATCCTAGAGGATAAATCAAACACAATCACTAAAAAGCAGGACACTATTTCTATCATATTATACATTTTTAGCAACAGGTGGTATTTGGATACGAACTGTGAATATATTACACTATATAAAATTAAGACAGAATTCTGCATACATGCAAAAACAATTGAAAGAAGATCAAAGGTATTCTTGATAAAGAGAGATGAAGGGAATCAATCACCCAATATAATCAGCCGATGAGCGTTCAAGACCACTACTTCCAGCCCAGGATGCTCCACGGAAGATGTTACCTCCACCAACTACTAATGCAACCTGAAACATCAGCCTAATCATTTCAAACCAAATTCTAAAAACCAGTAAAAAGCATTGAAATATTTCAATTCAAAACATGTAAAGATAATAAAATGCCCCCAATAATACTGTCGGTTACAAAATTACACAATAGGTACATTCAGAACTCCCCTGAAGTTTATATCGCAAACCACATCAACAATAATAATTCCCCAAACAACTTGAAAATGCAGCCGACAAACTACAAAAAATAAAACCAGAGGGCGGTAGTAGAAAAATAATACACTATACTATAGTCACCTCAATGCCAAGGCGGGTTACAGCTGCCACTTCCCTTGCAATGGCCATAGTTATCTGCATCCAACCCCACAAAAATAAAATATCAGACACAAAGTCAAGAGCAGCAAGGTATAGTAAAATATTTCATTTCACTTATTATGTCCCCTAAAACTGTTTATTGCCACTTCTATATCTATCTTAATTTCTAATCAATCCACAAAACAATCAAAATTTAAAACTATTTCGTTCCACCCCCATATATGCCACACCAAGTTCCGAGGTATTGTTTGCTTTTGGCCGCATGTGAGCTCTCACAGTTTTGTCCTTTGTAAAAGGTGTCTTGCTGGATTAAACAATCAATTTAGTCCTTAAAGTATCACTCTGTCTCTCTAATCTAATCCCTAAAGTATATAAATGTAATAAGGCTCTGTTTGGCAACACCATATTTTGAGCTTATAACTTATAGCCTATAGCTTATAAGCTCATATGACAAAGAAAGACTCATCTAGTAAAGTTTTTTCTCATGAGCTTTTAGCTTATTTTTATTAGCTTATAGCTTACTTTGATAAGCTTATTCAAGCTTATCATTTTTTCTTCCAATTTTACTCTTGCCATCATGCTTATAAGCTACTAGTTCAACTGCTAATTTTACCAAACACTAGAAATTCAATCAGCTAGATTATTCGCTATAAGCTAGCTTATCTGTTATCCGCCATTTTTTACCAAATAGAGCCCAAGTAATTTTATATGAAATCTGTTTCTTGTTTCTTTAGTCTCTAAAATATATGAAAATTTGTCATGTTATTCTCTAACATCTTAATAACATCAACTAAAGTGGTGGATTTTATATACTTAAGGGCCTAATTGTTGTATTTATATAGTTTATGGAGTAAATTGAAGAAAGAGTGATACTTGATGATATATTATTTGATAAAATACCTAACGAGTTGGATTCAGTATTTGACTGACACAGATAGTAATATTTAATGAAAGAACATATTTAATTAGCCTTGAGCAGAATCAATACACATACACGAGAGTATATAGTATAAAGATAATGGTTTGCAGAGTTTACCTTAGGGTCAATATTCTGAGTTTGATCTCCTGCAAGTGCTTCTCCACTGACTTTAAGCAAAACCCTTCTCCATTTAGGGTTGCTAGATTCATTCATTGATAGTGCAAAGGGAGACAAAGATGGAATTTCAGGTTTCCTATAGCAACAAAAATTATCCATTTTATTTCAATTAATTAGCTAAGCCATAAATAAATAAATAAAAAATTGATTATGAACATTTCTAAAGCAACACACACGTTTCATTTCCATAGAAACATTTGTACAAACACGTAATGAGCAAAATTGACAGTAAAAGAAATGAAGGGGGTGATGAGAAACCTGTAATTAAAGGCATCAGGGGAAGAAGAAGAACCGTTTCCGGAATAAGAAGAGCGAATAGCGAGGTTGTTGAAGTGGGTAGTTGAATTAGTCGTACGAGAAGGGTAGTGAAGTTTAGAAGGGTAAAGAGATGAAGATGAAGAAGATAAGGTGGAGGAGAACAGAGGAATGGAAATTGCCATTATGCTGCCGCCAAACCCTCTTTCTCTTCACACTTCCTTCCTACTTGGATGGAGTAGTTCTATATTATATAGTTGCCGCTAAGATAATTTGTAATTTCTAGTGGTATTTTTTTATTTCCATTTTGCAATACAAAAATATAATTTCTCTCGTTATTTTATATATAAAGAGATTTAGACGAATTGGTTTAGAGATTTATAAATATCGACAAAGTTTCAAAATATCATAATTAAATGAAAGTGGAAATAAGTTGAACCGAGTTAGACTTTGCAAAAGTTAAGTCTGTCAAAATATGCCTACATTTGTGTGTATATATTATTATTATTATTGTTACTATCAATTTTGTTATTGCAATTCTTAATTAGAATTAGATTTATTTAGTAAACTAATTTATACAGGTAATAAAAAATGCACCAGTTCACATAATTATTATGTAAAAAGAATGGCGAGGCATAGGTTATCGTTGAAAAACCGGAGCGTTGAAAATTTATAGGGAGAATTTATCCACAACCAATAAAAATTAGCCGCACGAGTAAATTTGCAGATATCCATAAATATAATTTTTACTCCACTTACAAAACTTTGCTGGCTAGTTTCCATTGGCGATGTCTTCAAGAGTAACTTAAAAAAAATAAATTGTTTAATAAAATGTTATTTATAATGACAATGTCTCAACAAAAATTAAGTTGACTTTATTATCGATCGAGAAGAAACTCCAGTATAAACCTAAAGCCAGTGCTTAATTAATTGGTAACAGAAACTCCATACATAAACTAATAGAATCACAATTTGAATCAAAACTTCAATAGCACTTTTCAATATGTACCTACTGTATAATTCTAAGCAAGTTATTATACTTAGAATCCAAGGCCACCACCGTTAAATTTAGACCTTTACCAATCTCTCATAAAAAATTGATAACAATTAACATAGCATGACATTGTCCTAAAGCCTAACAGGCAAACCAAAATTGTGGAATGTCTTGATAGTTCCATCACTACCAGCAGCCACTATTGTTAGACCCCATGTTTCTGATATATTCCTGTAATGGCTACTATCTTCGCGACATAATGTTTTACGATCATATTCATCTTCTACAAGAGGTAAATCCCATGTTGGAAGTTTCTCCTCAGGCCATGTCATAGAACCTCGACATGTACCATCGATGAAGAACCAATTACCGAGAGAAAAACGTTGTTCTGTATCTCTAACCTCACAACCAAATTCTAGTTTGGTTTTCGTTTCTGAAGAATGGTGAGAAAAGTTATTTCTATTGTCATTTCTATCTTCTGCTTTCACTCCGGACCAAGGTATTGCAACAGTTACACCCTTGAAAGAAAAATACTCACAAGAATGCTCGGATTTTGTCTTTTTCGAAGAAGCACTTTTGGAGTCGTTGAAGTTCCATATATACACGCGCGAGTCCTCTCCAACTGAAATTATATATTTCCCACTTGATGTAAATGAACCAGACATCTGACTTCCCGATCGCGGAAGGCCTGATAGAAGTTGTAAAATCAACAGACTAAGGAGTTTTCCATGCAAACTATACATTAACCACAAGCATAGTGGAAACATATTCCCTCCGTGATAAAATGTAAGCAAAAATTCACTTTTCAGATTCATTGCATAATTGATGTATCTGGTCTATATATATATTATATATATATATACCAGACACATCAATTATGCAATGAATCTGAAAAGTAAAATTTTGCTTATATTTTGTCACGGAGTGAGTACTATCTTAAATATATCAAAGTGCAAATGGACACACATTATGTCAAAGATCAGAGATATCATATCATACAATTCACATAAATACCTAAGCACAGTTCTCACTCAACAAGATTTTAATTTGTGGACCACGATTGTGCATGCAACATTAAGATTTTTGATTAGGACCGCAGCGACCGTTAAGTGCTGTACCTTTGTATTTCTGAACAATCTCAATTCCATCCAATATGTGAATTTTGGAATCTTCTGATGTGATCATAATTCTCTGACTGTTGTTTTGAAAGAACTGCAAGAAAAAAACATCGGCGCAATAAATGATAATGACTGCAAAGTAAAGTGTTTTAAGTAGTAAATAATTTCTAGATTATATAACCTGAATGCTGGTAATCTTGTTGCCTGACGTTTTCTTCTTTCCACAGATACCTATCTGTGCCTCAAGCTTGAAATATTTTCCTAAATCATTAGAAATCTGATTAAGGCGATATTTTATCTCTGGTAAAGAGGACTCAATATCATGATTCATGAATGTAGCAATTTGTGATCCCTTTGTACATACCTGAAGCAACATAAAAACGGCACGTGCCTGTAACAGAACCAACTACAAATCCCTGCACATGTAAAAAATCATGGATTCATCAGTCTCATGGCCATAAGTTTCCTTTGTCGAAATATGCATAAAAGTCATGAAAATCGTTGGTCACAAGTATTGATATCATACTTTCCCGTCTTGTTGGTAACTTATAGCACTTATGACATCTCGTATATCTGCCCAATCAACAACTCGCTCTTCACGTATCCCCCATATTCGAACTTTACCGTCTATCGATCCACTGATGAAGTAATTTTCATCAACAGGGTTGAATTGAATGCACGTCACTGTATCCAATTAAAGAAGAGCACAATTATGATCATGCTTAAGGTCTAAATTAATAACTAATACCTTAACATTGTTGTGGAAAATATAGGCCAACATTTGTGATTCTCTCATACTTACCAAAGTCTTTGTGAGGGAAAACACTTAGACATTGATCACAGCCGATTTTCCAACAGCAGACAGTTTTATCCATAGAAGACGAGAGAAGAATCTGCAACGAGTATTTTTTATCAGTTTTTTAGATTTGCTAGAAGAATAGACATAACAAAATGCAAGATAAACTCACATCTGAATTAGACCAGGCCAAATCCAAGATATCACTGGAATGACCAAACAATTCTTGCAGCGGTGATTCGTCAATTTGAAAAATATCTTTTTGAAGGAAAATAAAAGATGGGCTTTTGTCACGTGACATAATGTGCCATATGCGCACAACACCATCTTCGCCTCCACTAGCTAAATACTTACCGTTAGGACTGAATTTCATAGTCCAGATTAATCCTTTGTGAGCTTTAATCTCTTGTCCGATGTATAGCTCACTGAACTCAAGCCACCTCTTTTTATTCTGTCTTACTTTTACTCTACGAGTTTTATTTGTCGCGGTAGTCAATTTTGATCTAACTTTTCCTTCGTCGCTTTTCCTTATGTTTACAAAGCTCTTCCACCAATTTTTCCTAATCTTATCGAAATGCCGAAATTCTTCTTGTGCCTCACCTTCTCTCTGGCTGTACTCTTGAAAACTTGCATCCACTTCATCCTCACGACGCCCTTTAATTTCTTTAAACAAGACTTCAGCTTCGGAAGCTGAATTCCATCCAGAGAAAACAACCTTCTTAGATACTTCATCAGAAGAAGAAATGCATACATGTGAGACTGCTCCACTACACTCCGTGATCCTCTCCATCCCCGAGGTGATCGATGAGTCATCAAAGCTCACCATTCTCTCTTGTAAACAAATCTTCGAAAAAGTATCAACTAAACACATACCCTGCAGAAAACGTTCCCTTCTTTCCTTCACACTAACAGGCTCATTCACCCAAATTTTATCATAATCATCGCAACGAAGCCTTTCAAAACCAACCTCTAATTCGACTAAAACAGAATCTTGACTTGACAAACTATCCAATGAGTCATAGAATACATCAATATCTCCATCATCATCAGAACTCAGCATATCTTATACTCAGAATAGATACAAACCTTCCACATGAAAATCACACTTTCTAACTTTTAATCCATCAACTACTACTTTTCCAACACTTTGAAATTGTCAATTCCAAATCAAAATACCAAATATTCCTCTCACCAATTATGCAAAATCTAGTGTAATATTAAAAGCTACATGTCAAAACCATGGACTTAGCACAAATGAGTCAACTAACAACCAATGACACTAAAAGAATACTAATTAATTCCACCAACCCCAATAGACTATAGACTATTATAGAATAATCATAAAATCAAATACAAACAATAAACTAAGACCATGTTTTTGAATTCAAAATTGGTGACTAATCAAACTATAGTTCTATTGCAGGAATATATATATATGTCACTGTCAAGTCAAACAAAGTCAAAATTCAAAGCAAAGTTCTTCAACAAATGTTTATGAAACCAAACCAGCTTGGACTATGAAATGTTTGTGAAGACTCAAGATCTGAATTTTGGTCTTGTGTTCTTTACCTCTTCATATGTTTGGTAACCAAAAAGAAACTGTTTCAAGACAAAGTTGAATCATCATTAGACATTAATAATTAAAATAATAATAATAATAATACTAAAAATATTAGTAGTATCAACTAATATTGTAGGAAAAGATAGAGCAAGAAATAAAAGCAGCATTAATTGATAATTACCAGTTACTCTACTACTACTTAGTTAGGAAGAGTAATGTTGTTTTGATGAGAAGCATATAAGCATTGATAGCTAATGCAACAGTATAGTAAACACAACATAACTAGAGCTATCTATATTCATGACTTAAGGAGAATGAAAGCGATAAGTCTTTACTCTAAGGTCTGTTTGGTGGTCATAGGTGCCCACTTTGGACCCTCATAGCCCTTCCCTTATTACAGCTAGCTAACCTACATTACTTTACTACACACCCCACTATTTTTTCGAATTCGCATTCCCCCCATTAATCAATCTTGATCAATGATTTGAGATCAGATGACTCAAATTACACATTTCGACCAATAATTTAGATCAGACGGTCGATATTATAAATTCTATTTTCCTATTTCTTTTGTACTTAGACTTCCATAGCTCTAGACTCTAGCATTGTCTTTAGTATATAGCATCTAGCTTATGGGTGTGTTTTTATTTTTATTTTTGTTGAAAAATAAAAATTCTATATTCCTATGGTAAGGTCATTAATGTACATATATAAAATACTACCTTTAGGCTTTAGCCATTTATATAAAACAATTAACTTTTTGGTTTATTGAAGAATTGGTGATGTCTCTGATATATATATATATATATATATATATATATATATATATATATATATATATATATATATATATATATATTATAGATCAGATATATCAATTATTTAATAAATTAAAAAAGTGAACTATTTCTTATAAAAAAGAACCGAGAGTGATCTCGGTGGTATGATAATTAATATAGTTATGGGTTATAACATGCATACCTTGCTTGTTATGAGATGGAAAGGTTGCCATTTCTTATGAATAGAAGCTATCAATACAAAGAAAGTCAATACCGAAATTCACTCACTATGTTGAAAGAGTTTGGCAAAAAAAAATGTGAATAGGAAAATTTGGTTGTTGTGTTATTTGGGGGTTGAAAATGAAAATGAGGGTGTAGTACTTTTTAGTGAGTTAAGGAGAAACAAGAAACTGAGATTAATTGAAACGACACGGTGCAGTGTGGGGGGGGTGTGGAGGGGACCGGTGAAAGAGTACGGAAAGTGAAATGGGGGGTGCAACTGAAAGCATGAGCATGACATGTGTTTGGTTTGAAGAAAAGGGAAATAATGATAAGATAGATCATAGTTTGTAGCATTATTAGGACTTATTAGTATCCATCGTATCTTTCAAAACCTTACACTGTCATCTTAATTTATAGGGTTTCCCCTAACTCATTAATTTACATGACCTTCATTTTCATTTTTTAGTTACCTATCAATGCAAATTTGAGATTACCCTTGTTACATTAGGAATTGCATTTCCTAGGATACTGCATAATTCTGTCACGCGGTTACAGTTTTCGGTCGTTCGATTTAAACGGTCGAGATTGTTTTATTGTATAATTTGACTGTGAGATTCATTATTTCGTTGAACTGTGGGACAGTTTAATAGCAGCCAATCTTATTGCATAATAGCATTAAAAGAGACATTGTATCATCGTATTCTTTTGTAAAAAATTAATTGTTTCTTATAACAAAAATCGATAGTATATCTTATACAAATAGAGGTTTGGATATAGATACTTTTGTAAAGTAGATTGAATACCAAAATACCTAAGCATTGTCATCCCTAATGGACACAAACCACGTGAAAGTTTTTGCCAACACCTGCTGGTCTACATCCTCAACACCAAATCACTCGATCGGGTTTGTGTCTCCAGCTACAAATCAACAAGTTAAAATATGGAGTATTTTAATTTAGGTGTAAATTTTCATGTTTTAGCTTATGGATATGGCTACTTTGTTTAAAAAAAAACAAACTTTAATTATATATATATAACATTAATTAGTTTTATTGAAAAATATATAAGTAATTGATGAATATTATAATTGACAAATCGTATCTTTAAAATATCAAAATGACATCTAAATAAAAACGTTAAATCTGCAGCTAAAAAACACTAAAAAAAATTAGAAAGGTATAATATAATAAACAATAAAAATTAAACATAGACAATAAAACTTTGTCAAAATAAAGAAACAACATGTATCAACACATACACATAAAAACTAAAAACACTTAAAAACAAAAACAAACAAAAGAAATAAACTAAAAACACTTAATGAACGCCAAGTCTAACATGAATGACTTCATCAAGTCTTAGATCACAAGTTGCCAATATTATTATAATGAATACGAATTTTACAAAATTCATCGTTGGATTGAAAGTTTATATCGTATAGATCATCCATAATGTTTTTTAAAGATTTCGAAAATCATTTGATATGTTATTGAGATCAATTAAAATTAACTGTATTCAATAAAAAGTAGTATACTGTTAATTTTGATGGGACCCAATAACATATCAAATCATTTTCGATTTCTTTTAAAAAAAATCATTAATGATCTATACAATATAAACTTTCAATCTAACGGTAAATTTTGTAAATTGCATATTCGTTATAATAATATGGGATAAATATGTTTTTGGTCCCTATAAATATTCCAAGTTTTGTTTTTAGTCCCTCTAAAATTTTTCTTCTACTTTTAGTCCCTCAAAAGTTTTCAATTAACACTTTTAGTCCCTACTTCTAAATCAACTCATGTATAAACTTCATATTTTTTATTGAATTTTTTTATGAATGTTTAAAATATTATAATAATCTCTCCCAATTTTTTTTTGAATTTTTTAAGAAAGTATAAATTAAATATAAATTTTTATACTTTTGGTGCTTAAAAATTCATATTTAACTCATGTTTTGTTAAAAAAATCTAATTTTTTTTATGAGTGATTGTTAAAATATTCTACACTTTTCTTGAAAATTTCATTAAAAATATGAAGTCTACACATGAGTTGATTTAAAAGTAGGGACTAAAAGTGTTAATTGAAAAAAATTTAGGGACTAAAAGTAGAAGAAAATTTTTAGAGGGACTAAAAACAAAACTTAAAATATTTATAGGGATCAGAAACATATTTATCCCTAATAATATTATCAAACTTATGCATTATAGAAGACTTAATGAATTCTTCTGTATTATACAAAGCGATTAATGAATAACAATAATGTTAGAATTGTTGGGCAATATACATTTTCCTTAATTAACCTCCAAAGTAACTTTTAATTTTATTAGAAAAATCATCGCAACAACTCAAATACAACATATAAAAATTAGTAAAATAAGACATATCAAAGTAACACAAAATCTTAGCATTCTAAGTTTAACTATAACTCCTTTAATTCCGGTCGGTCCAATATTTGTTGAAGACCTAGAACAAGAGTTTTAGCAATTTTTATATTATAAAAAAAAATGGAGTTTTAGAAATTTTATCTTTAAAACGACCCTGCTTTAAATTAGAGCATAATCTTTGTTATATTTTCTTCTTCTTTTCCAGTTGGCACTAAATTTATAGTTGATAATTATACCTTTTTTTTCTATACTAAGTTGATATATTATACCTAAAATTTATTGTAAGGTTTTTTTGTTTATATAAACGAAATAAAAAAGTGATTGGAAACTTACATAAAGTGGAGGATTATAATTTTAAATTTTTAAATTTATAGTTGATATATAATTATACCTTTTTTTCTTCATATAAACGAAATAAAAAGTAATTGAAAATCCACACACAAAGTGGAGGATTATAATTTGAATCCCGATCATCACGGGCGAATTATCATTGGTGCGGGCAGGAGCCACGACACTTAAATATGTTATATATACATATATGTGTATTGATTTCTGCACCCTTTAATTTAGATATTTTTTATATATTAAGCGAAAATTTTACATGATATTTATATCTTTTGTAGTGGATAATAGGAGATGTTTTTGAACATAAGGTCATAAGTTCAACTCCCCGTAACTTCTCCTATTTGATACGATTTTATATATACACACATTACCAACTAATGAATTTGATTACGCAAAATACAATTTCCTTTTTATTTTTATTTTTTATGTAACTTATATATTTTGAACACCCCCAATAAAATCATTCAACATCAACCATTGTCGATCATGACATCTAATCCAACAATTTTGATATTTTTATTAGTTTTTTTTTTTTGACTAAAAATAAGATTCAATCATTCAAAGTTGAACTGCAATTTGTAGACATAATGATCATATGGTTTTAATGAGGGTTTGCAATCACTTCTATTAATAATTACATCATAGATATTTTCTTACCGTATATGCATGCATGTAAGGAGAATGTTAACATGTGCCCTAAAGGTACATGTTAAGGAAGTAAATTTAGAAAGTATTTATTGAAATTAGTTGTACATTTTATCTCTCCATCATTAAATTTATTGCATTATTAAATATACAATTTCTATATTAAGTTATCTTAACATGTGCCCTTATGGCACACATTAACATGACCCTGCATGTAATAATAGAGAATTTTTGGCTCACACTCACTCTAATCATTGTTTTCTAATAATGCTTCGTATACAACCTAAACAAAACAATAAGAGGAAAACGTGATTTTGAGAGCAATTCAAGTCCCCAAACAATGCTTTACAGTTGGAACTTCCACATTATTTCCTTGCCTCCTCGATCAATCGCTATATTATCGCAAAAAAAACAAAAAAAAAAAACACTTAGACATTTTGGAAATAGGTAGGTACTAAGTACAAGAAAATAACGTTTTGTGTGGATGAAGAACTTTATATATATGCATTGCACATATTATATAATCCATTCATTGAATTAATAATACGGAAGCACTTACTAGTACAAACCTCAAATTCAAATAATTATAGTATGGGATAGAAGAAACAAAAATTAAAGGGAGGTCCCCTCCCATTATATTGCAAAATGGTAGCTAGACAAGGTTTATGTGAAAGCATAGTGTACTGAAATTGATATGTATGTCCTTTTATTAATATGTGTTGGGTCATGAGGAAACCCCACTTATAAAATACTCAACCTTCACTTTTCTATTCGGTGTAACTCAATCATGCATGTTCTGTCACTATATTTCATGTATCCATTCGAGAGTGAGTATTACATTCGTAAAATGAATTAGTCACAAAATGATAGACCATGTTGCGCATTGAACATGGTCAAAATCAGTCATGCATATGTTGTCACCGTATTTCATCCATTTGATGATGAGTGTCACATTTAATCTAACCTCAAATTTGGAGAATGTAAGAATTACACGTCTAATCTCAATCTAAATTATTATTACCTTACATACTTTGTCATACTAACATAAATGGTAATTCTACATCTTATATATCTTATATATTTTATACATGCATCTTTCCTCAAATAGGAAACTGAAAATGGTTCAACATTTTCCAAAAAATGACACCAAATTTACGAAAATAATGACACCAAATTTACGACAAAAGAGAAGGTTAAGGTGATATACTACCAAAAAAAATCCAGTCAGATTATATGTTACATGAGCTAGTATTTCACATTTTCTAGCACAGTATGTCTTTTATACACAATTACATATAGCAATAAGCTAATTGAATATACCCTCAAAGAAGTAACATAGAATTAAACTTTCTTTAATGTGTTTACATATACACAATAATCTATGCCTTGTATCATATCACTTCAACCTTAATAGTTCATTGCTGAAGGATGCACAACCAGTAAAATTGTATATCTGTATAATTGTCATCATTGTTTTCTATGGTTATTCAGTATTTGAACCTTCAATTGAGATTCTTCAAATTTTAAGCCAAGGCATCAAATGCTTTTCCAAGGTTGATGACTCTTATAAACTTCCATGAACTATATAGTTTTTTCCCCATATTTTTACTCGTTTTATTCCGGCTAATACAAACATATAATAGATGGGAAAAAACAGAAATTGTTAGCTCAATAATCAATACTCCCTCCGGTCCTATATATAAGAAAACTTTTACTTTTTAGATTCATTGCTGACTGAATGTATCTAGACTATATTATTGTCTAGCTACATCCAATCTATAATGAATCTAAAAAGTAAAAGTTTTCTTATATATAGGACTAGAGGGAGTATATGCCAAAATTGATGGAAGACTCGTCTAACTAGAGCATAAGAATTTTTTGTCGTGTGTTTCAATTTGGATGATTGACAGGTATGCATAGATACCTATGCAACACTGACACTTCTTACCGAATATGTGTCCAATATTTCATGTGTCTTTGTCAAATACCGGCACAACACATGTGGTTATAGTCAATTAATCATTTGGTCAAATTTTTGTAGGTATCGACGTGTTAGTTGTATCTGGTGTCCATGTTTGTATCAGTGCTTTATAGATGTAGACACAAGTCTGAATTACCATTACTGTTAAAATGCGAGAAGAATAATACATCAGTCTTCTTACCTTAGAATTCTGGCTTGAAGTAGATGACCCTGTTTCTGACACTTCCTCAGATTTTCGAGATTCAGATTTTACAATGTCATTTTTATTATTAAATTTCCAACACTTATATCTGTCTAATCTACCTATGCTTCTTTTACATCTAAAAAATAATCACCTATGCTTCATCACTTCAGGTCAAACATGAAAAAATATAAATAACTATTTCCAACTTTCATATATTGATCCTAGGTTCATTAAATTCCTATATACATAAGCAAAAAAAGCTTAACAGCATTGTTACCTGAGGTCAAAGATCAGTTTCTGCACACCAGAATTTTAGCAACCTCTGAGATTTTTCATGTCTTACATCTCTAACAGCCTAATAAATATTAACAGTATATGGTTAGACATCAATATATTTTAAGCATATATTTTATTTGGAAAGATAAGCTATTTAAATATTTATAGGGGCAACAGCCAAATCTACCCCAGCCACAAGATATATGATGTAATCCGGTATATTCTAGCTTAAGCAATATAAGTATTTACAGCAAAACAAAGCAGTTGTTAAAGATGCTCATACAAAACTTCTAAGTTTTGATTATTTTAGAGAATTTTCATTGAGAACCAGAAGCCAGAAGCAACTAAAAATTAAATCCCATCAATAAAAGAATAAATCAGAGCTAAAAGCTATTCAGTAAAAAAAAAAGTAAATAATGTGTCAAATTAACAGCGGTACCCAAGTTATTATGAATGAAAATAACAAACGTTAATTAAAGTTAGCAACCCACAAATTTGAATATAGTAAGCATGCCAGACAATCCACACAACAATACATCCTTAAAATGTGAAAGAAAAAATATAGCAATCAAGAAACTTTTTCAAATTATAGGCTATAACTCTATTATTATTATATGATATGATGATGGCAAAGTTTTAGTAGAGATTAGAAACCTTTTTTTTAGTGTCATGTAAGCACAGTGCTTGTTTAAGAGTTAAGCTTCTCTTTATAATAATAATAATATATTGATGATTAATTGATTTTATGTATATGATCAATATATTGTTCTTTTACGGATGATCAAACTGTTCAACTTATTAAAGATCGGAAAATTCCTAGCATAGCCGACATCTTCATTAGCTTTAAATATGAAATAAGTAAATTCCAAATTGACCAATGTCGGTAATTTCAGAGAGTTTGGAAAGAACGTTGTGGGATGATTACTGTTTATTGGATTAATTACAAACTTAAGTGACATTAGTTTCTGAAATGAAGACTGAGACAAAATACGGAGATTTTGTCCTTTGACAGATATTCCTAAATATTGTAAATGTGACAATGCATAGGTTGTAAAAAAAATTAGAATTTGAGACTCATTAGTTATTTTTCTCAAAAAACAGACTCGGTAATGTGAACACAATGAAAAATGAAGAGTGCGTAGTGCAATTGAATTGTTGCAGAGATCAAAAGTCTAGAAAGGAATATGGAATATTTACTTGGAGTAGGAAATTGAGTTAAATCCAATGTAAGTGATGCAATTTGTTTTCAGATATCTTTCCATCTCTTTGATAAAATGTAAGTTTAAACAACAATTTTGGAGTTCAAATAAGATAAAATTTGAACGATAATACAATCAGGTAATTCACTAAGTGTCTTCATTTTTTGTTACACCGAAATTGAAGAGAGGCAGAAACAAAAAATGAAAACATGATTAGTGAATTACATGATTGCATTATCGTTCAAATTTTATCTTATTTGAACTCCAAAATTGTTGTTCAAACTTGCATTGTATCAAAGATATGGGAAACAAATTGCCCACTTACATTGGATTCAACTCAATTTCCTATTTCATATTCCTTTCTAGGATTTTTATCTCCGCAACAAATCAACTCCACTACACTCTCTTGATTTTCATTATGTTCACTGTACCAAGTGTTTTGTAAGAAAAAAGATTAATGAATCTCAAATTCTAAATCCTTTTGCCACATATGCCTTGCCTTGTCACATAAGGGCTATTTACAACATCTAGAAATATAAAATCTTCATATTTTGTCTCATATGTCTTCATTTCAAAAACTAACGTCACTTAAGTTTACGATTAATCCAATAAATAGTAATCATTCCACAACGTTCTTTACAATATCTGAAATTACCGGGATTGGTCAATTTGAAACTTACTTATTTCATATTTAAAGCTAATAAAGATATCGGTTATGCTGAGCCTTTTTCGATCTTCAATAAGTTGAACAGTTTGATCATCCGTAAAAAAACAATAATATATTGATCATTGATCATCGTATACATAAAATCAATAAAAATAATCAATCAATCATAATATATTATTATGATCCTATAAAGAGAAACTTGAATAGCTCTTAAAAAAGCATTGTGTTTATGTGGCACTCTAAAAAAAGGTTTCTAATCTCTACTAAAACATTGTCATCATATAATAATAATATAGAGTTATAGCCTATAATTGTGATGCTTATTATGTTTGAGTTAGAAAGTTCCCTTCGTAATTTCAATTATCATAACCGTACAATCAATTAAGTAATTTCACTATCACACTTCCTTAAAAGAAGAGAGATGGAACATACCAAATACTGGACAGCAAGTTGGAATTTTGAGCTCCTACATATATATATATACACAACATACAACAAAGAGTAGCAGAGTTATGAATCTCTACAAATCAAAAGGCTAAAACACAGACTCACAAAGTATGCATAGGCAAAATATTAAAGCGCTCCATGACCACTACTATCAATCTGTGCTTTGGGCAATACTCTTAGCTACACATCATAAACAAGTTCTAAGACAGAACTTCAAGCTATAGCATACACGCTAGACAAATTGGAGAGCATGCTTTTAATATCATCATTCATCACTAATAAAAAAAAGCAGTAAATTTTATACCAAATTACACTAATTGAATAAATTACCAATCAAAGAGAAAAAATTGTAGAAATAAATACTTGTTAAAACTAAGATTTTGAGGCAAGCATGAAGAAAAATTATAGAAAGAACTGACTAAGGTTGCCAAGTGATAATAGAATCTCTCCTGAAAGTTTGTATACATTCCGTTTCAATGATTCCAAAAGAAGCTGGAATGGTGCCTTTGAGAAGTTGATAAGCAATTCATATCAAAATTTCATTACCTGGAGTTGAAAACAAGGGGACCGAAACAAACAGTAAAGAGAGGCCGAGAGGTAGAAACAGAAGGGAGAGAGAGGGCTAGCGGGGACAAACGACGAAGCTTACCTTACCGACGGCGGTTTCCGGGCGCGTTTCAGAGAGGGAGAGGTGAGTGATGGTCACGCGGCGGCGGTCGTGATTGGCGAGAGAGAAAGCTGATGATAAACGGTTTTTTTGTTTTTGCCTTTTCTTATTATTTTTTTCCCTTCATTATTTTTTTTCCCAAACAAAATAATAATAATTGGGCCGAGCCCGGCCAGGCAAGTTGGATTGGGTTATTGGATTGATCGAATTGATCCAGGATACTTGCCCTTCGCCCCCCCCCCCCCCCTCTCCACTCCATTGTTCTGAGAATCACATCTCCTATTTTCATCGGAACATATCATTTGATAGTGTATTTTCCTTGTGCCGAACAATGCGGAAAATGGGCGGAGATGAGACATGACTCATAACCCATACCACTCTTACTAATAAGCCAATATTTGGACATTTTGAGTAAGACCTATGAACCATAATCTTCTTCACCCCTTAAATTGATCAGAATCTCACATGCTCTATATCTATTGAGAGATATCTTTTAGTAGTATGAATTTTAACGTAAGATATCTCTCAACTCTCGGTAGTACAAATCTTATCAAAAGATATCTTTTGATAATGTAAATTTTGTCGAAAAATGTTTTCCAAATTTTTTTTCAAGTGTGAAAAATGCAAAGGGTTATTTTATAATCTACATGGGCTACAAAACCTAAAATCAAAATTTATAATATTAAAAATGTTTGATTCTTATCGAACAATCACCAGTAATCAAAATACATTAATGCGAAAAATCTTAACGTTAGAAAATCCAAATAGTCAAAACAAAATATTTGGCCTTACTCCCTCCGGTCTCATATATAAGAAACAAAAAAACAATTTACAAAGTCTTAAATATAAGAAAAAGTTACTACAATCATTACATTTATTTTGAATATTCCAATTTTATCCTTTGTTTTATTTTTCCCTATAATAAATAATAATTTAATTTAAACAAAAAGTAAGGATAAAAGTGGAAATGACATGTTTTTCCTAATCATTACTCAATCTTCTTAAAGGGTGTGCTTTTTTTTGTTTCTTATATATGAGACCGGAGGGAGTATTGTATAGGAAGAGAGACATTGAGGAGCATGTATCAAAAGTCAATTCCTTAAAATAAATTGTCAGATTGAAAATTTAGTCAAGTTGATAATGATGATGTTATGTTGATGTTGCCCCCACACACAGCCTTTGCCGCAAGGAACCATACATAAAAAGAAGGTTATTCTCCATAAAAACCTTATAAAACTGTCACGTGATTTGTCCACGCTCACCCAACATGGTACCCCAAAGAATAATAATCACATTCACACGTCCTTTGCCCATAAAATACATCACTATTTGCACCCCCACCATTACACTTTGTGATTAGCGTTTATTCACATGATCCAATACGTACAATACACATAATTTGATATCAAACCCCACTATACATTGAAATTACAAAATAAATACATTCCATATGAGAATGAGTAACAATATAAAAAGTAGTCAGAACATGAAAAAGAAAAGAGAAAGATAGTGCTTGAAGAACTATGCTTTCTCAACTTTTTCCTAAGTTATTGCTACTACTTGCAACCAATCCAAACACATCACACGCACAAAAATCCAATATAGAACAAATTTTGAATAATGTTTGTTTGTGACAAAAAAAAATCCCATGCATACCTCATTGGTTGTAATGAAAACCATCCTTTTCATAAGATTGTGGATTATTTAACTAAGTTAATTGGGATTTAGTTAACAAATCGGATCAAGTTATTTTATGATTGAGGGTGAGGATTGTTTAAGGGCCAGCCACTAAAAGTTTTTCAAGTTCTATGTATGACATAGGGATTGTAGTGGTCAAACCTATAATGTATCTTCGTCCATTCTTTTTAACAAATTTTCTTTTTCAGTGGGATTCCCATCCTTTTCATTCTTTTGATTGCAAACAAACAATATTTAATTGAAAGAGAAAGCTCTCATGATTACAGTCAGCAAAGCATAAGCTCATTTCAACATTTTGTGGTGAAATTGTTTGCTAAGACCCAATACCAAGGCAGTTCCATTATTCTCTTCCTTAGTGGATTCTTCTATAGTTCCTGAATCTCGGTTCTATTCAATTATTAATAACTCCTATAAGAAATATTTTTCTTTTTTATGAAACCAACAAAAAACCTTTTTCAATGTATATATTTGGTTAGGGATGAATAAAATTGATTTTGTAATGTTAATTTTGATTAAAATTGAGTTGTGTTTTAAACTGGATCTAAGATCAATCCAACGAGAAATTATGTCCTTATGGATTATGATATGGAGACACTCTATAAGCACACTCAAACACATGATAAAGGGAGCCCATGTTCGATATATGCTAGATGATCATCGTACAACTTCAATTATATTAGCGTATGTACTTGTGTGTGCCTCTAGAGCGTCTCCATAGCATAGTCAGTTAAGACTCACTTTCTTCGTGAATTGAGCTTAGTTCCAGTTTAGAACAAATTGAATGTTTGATAAACTATTATGTTTAACTGCATTTTCATACAAGTGAAATTATACAATAAATTGTGTTTTACACAAAAAAATATATTTGGAGACTAGTTCTCTAAAATAACATTAATCTCTTAGAATAAGTAAATTCAACAATCATATCTTTAAAGTCATGAACATTATGCGCATGAAAGTATCATAAGGATTGGGTGGTTGAGGTCTTGTGGGTCTATTGATCCGACCCTGGGGATGATTATGATAAGGTGTAGAAATTTTAAGTGACCTGTACAATAGTACCTATGATATCAGTGTGTACTTTGAAGTTGAACAACCTTAATGAATAGTCGTCTAACAATATCATACTAGTAAGAGTATGATATGGGTGTGTGCTTTTAAATTTGAACAACCTTAATCACAGTCCTATATCATATTATCCAAATATTTCACCACTAAATCAAACATAATGACTTCTAGAGGCGATGAAGGCATTGCATTGACATACATTTCATCTTGTAATTTGTTTGTATGTAAGTATGGTTAATGAAACTTGTATGTTGTCTGTGTGCATTTTTATTCAGTTCTGTTATTACTGTAATATGTATTCACCCACCCTAATTGCAAAAATATCTTGCTTAAGCTTTCTTCAATGAAATTATAAAAAAAAAAAAAAAAAAAAAAAGCTTTCTCCAATGAAACTGTATTCCGTGCTGTCATCAGATAGTGGAGTTACTTATTTATACAGAAAGAGCCACTACTCTATTGTCTGATATATAATGCTCTACTTTAGAAGAGAAAAGACTAGATACCATCACATTTTAAGTTACATTGTGGTCAAATTCCTTCTAGATTAGGGCAGTAGTGGCAAACAACCACCAAATAAATTACTATGCCTTATTTAAGATGATTCAGATGACTTGACAACTCTTTTTTGACCACTCAAAAAATAAGCTTCTGTTGAATAATCAATTACTCTCTTATACAAAGCTTCTACTGATTATTTTCAGTTTCAATGTACTTTGGGAAGAAGAAAAAATCACAGTACCATATTTTTTCATTCATTCTAGAACCAAATATTTACAACACAACTCAATTGTTCCCCGCTAAGTATAACAAATTTTACAAAACAAAATAAATATGATAAGAGCTCTTGGAGTCATCAACCTCTTATCCCTGGCATACTTTTGATTTGTTGAAAATGGGAGACTGCCGGGGGTTTTAAAAAATATTCCGTCTAATAATATCGATATTATTACGTCCATAGATATAACAGTTAGAATGTGCACAATGAGAATTCTTTAATTTCTTATGTAATACTATCAAGAAACAAAAAGAGAATAATTTGTAAGCATTAAAATTGCTAGTATCAATTTTCTCTATTCACTAACAAAATTTTCCTTCAATTTACAAAAGTGATGAATGAAAATCAAAATGGCATAATATGAGTAGTTTTAGTATCATACGATGAAAGACACGACTTAGAATTAACACGAAAAATCTTAAGTAAATCTACAGACATTTGACGAACTTGTGGCGTGCAATTGCTCTGCATCAGAAGTAAAATTTTCGTCAATCCATTAGCTTTCGTAACTGCTTCTTGTGCTTTTTGATCACGAAACAAATAACAAACACTCCACAGTATCGTAACCGCGTGTTCCGTTGCCACGGTGGACACTTTTAAAACCTTGTTTACTATCGCCGCCACGCATGACGGTTCTTCACATATCTCCGATCTCCCTTCCTTCGTTGATGACACCGTTTCGAGAAGTTTCAGTAACTTTTCCGTCACCGAAACGCATAAATTAGACGGAGAAGTTAGAAGGTTCGAGAATACCTTCACGGCTCCGAGATGAATCAGTTTCAATTTGTTCCGTTTTGGCGTTGAGATTGCCACCAGACACGAAAGTGCGTTCTCGATTAGGTTCTGATCTTTCTCCGGCATGATTAGTTTGAGCAATTCTGATACTAAACCTTCTTTTTCCGCTATTAGAAGCTTCGATTCTGTATCAACCGCTATGGATTTCAAAACCCTAACCGAAGCAATCTTCGATTCACAGCTTCCTTGTTTCAAAACAAGAAGCAGAGAATCTAAACTCTGCACCTCCTTCTCCTTCTGGCTCTTTAGAATCGAGTCACGATTCTCAATTTTACTTAGAACCAAATCCAAAGCAACAACAACTTGTTCAAGCAATTCAACACTGCGTTCAACTCCGCCATCAACATTATCGAGAAAACCTACCAACAAAGCAACGAATCCTTCCGTTTTAGCAAGAAAAACACTATTCTCTTCAGAATCTTTAGCGAACCGCACAATTTTCTCAAGCGACTCAAACCGATTCTCACTACCTGACTCTAAATCAGTAATAGCAACAAGTAATTGATCACGTTTATCAACCGATTCATTAGATATAATAGAATCGGTCGAGTCGACTCGGTGGCGAACCGAATCGGACCAGATCTGGATGAGTCTCTGTAACGTCCGGTTCGGAACGAAATCTTTGGTTTGAAGAATCTGCATAGTAGCGGGACAAGTGTTGTTACCGTTATCAAGCCAGCGTTGGATACTGGAACGGTCGTAGGTAACTCCGGTGCAGAGACTCACCGGAGATTTCATGACATCGAGGGAAATAGGACACCGGAATAAACTCGGAACGGTGATGTATAAATCGTCTCTAACCATCGTTTAGAATCGCCGTAACTGTCACTGAGAATGAAAAGAGAAATTTAAATAAAAAATAAAAACAAATTGGTGAAGAAATTGAATTGAGTTGAGAAAATAGAGAAGCAGGAGAGTGAGAGGACAAGAGAAAGAAGGGTTTAAAGCGGAAAGAGAGAGAGAAAGAGTCAAAGGTACGGTGACGTAAGATTCTTATTACTTTTCAGTTTTTATTTTCGCACCGAATATTTTTTATTAATTTTAGTAATAATAATATTCGATTGCTTGCGTTTTTGGTCTTTGGTCAAAGAGAGAGAGTGGGTTGTTATGTTACTTTATTTGGTGGTGTGGGGGAATGTATCCTGTGTGTTGTTGGGGATTTAGGGGAAGAGATAATGGCCGTTGGATCTTATTGGGAGGTTGTGGTGGGGGAAATGAAGGGATGGGATGATTGGGAGCACACGTATGGTGAGCGTGTGGTGGTGGAGTGGGGGGACCAGAGGAAGAAGGTTTTTAATTGAATTTAAGTTGGTTGTGGGGGTGTGGGACCCACTTAGGGTTCGATCGGTCGGAATGATTACATCATCCGTAAGTTGGGGGTAGTCCAACCGTGGACAGGGACAAGCAGCTGTGAGTATGCGACGTTTCAATCTTCAAAGTGTACAAGTGGGATATAGATTTGGCAAGAACAAAATTTGTTAAGTAAATTAGGATTGAGAATAAGAATGAGGCTAACAATACACCTTCTAACACATTTATTTCAACACACTTTTTAATTTGTTAGATTTTAAATGGGTCTCATTAATTTTATGTGGGACTTACGTGATTTAGCGGGATTCATTTGAATTTCAACCAACTAAAAAGTGTGTGTTTGAAAGAGTGTGTTAGAAGTTTTTTTTTTATAAGCAAAGTATTATGATTATAAGGGAGTACAAGGGGTACTCGATCCCTTACAACACAAAGCAAATTATAATGTGCTTTGAATACAAATTAGAGGTTCCAAACACCAAGCCGTAAAAGATACATTAGACTTATGCCCGTACCTACTACTATACCAAACCCAAGAGCTAAATTTAATCTCATCCACAAGAGAAGAAACATTTGGTATAGTACCATTGAAAATAACACTATTTCGATGATTGGGAGCGTGTGGTGGTGGAGTGTGTTAGAAGATGTGTTATTAGCATCGTTCTTAAGATTAATTCAAGACAAAACATTTACTCAGGAGAAAATATAAAATTTTGGGGATTTGCATTGCAATTAATTTAAAATGGGAAAGTAAATTTGACTGAAATTAATAAGGAATAAAAACTTATTAGGTTTAGTCGAATCTTTAATTTCATTACCTAAACATTTGGTTACTTAGTTTTAATTTGGTCCTTGTGTTTAAAAAGTATTAATTTGCTTCCTTACATTTTAATTTAGTCATTTTCGTTAGTTTTGTCATTAATACCGTTTGAACTATACATGTGTCAGTATGTCTAAATGTGACAAAACTTACGAAAATGACTAAATTGAAACCTAGTGGAAATGTAAGAGACCAAATTAATATTTTTTAAACGTAAGGGACCAAATTGAAACCTAAAATAAACGTAAGGGACCAAATATGCAGTCAAGTCTTAATTTTAATTACTTGGTAAAATAAAAGTGTCTATTTCGTACAATTATAACTGTTACAAAATAAAATCCCAGTATTTCAAATTCTCATACAATTGAAATTTTTTACGAGGATGAAAATTGCAAACACTCACAACTACATTTTTTGCATGAAAAAATTGCAATCTCACACACAACTGCCCAAAACACTCAATATAACTCTTTGTATTTATAATAGGAAAATGATAAACAGTGTTTTATACGGAGAAATATCCACTTTTACGGAGGAACTTAATTAGTCAAAGACTTCACAATCAACACACAACATTTTTTTCATGTATTCACTGCTAACAATTTGTAAAACTATCATTTTTATTTCAAATTATTTCATGTTTTCGATGTTTTATACGGAGGAACTTAATTAGTCAAAGACTTCACAGTCAACCAACAAGACAATTTAGCTCGGGACTCTTACATTGTATCAAAAGAAGTTCAACATAAGCTATTTCTTTTTGTATACAATCATACTTCCTAAAATATATAGATTTGAGATAATAGTAGTTACAGTTTGTGATATTTTAAAGTGAGAGTAGTAGTCATAGTGAGTGATACACCCCAACAAGTCACTAGCAACAACATCTCAATCGTCTGACGGGTCATCTGCATAGTAAACGCCATCGTCAGCTGAGGTACTGCAATCGGTCTCAAACCCCCCAAAAAACAGGCGGTCACGTTGTTCTTCCGTCGCATACAGCCCGGGATGTTGGGGCGATTCCATAGACAGTTGTTGCGTCACATCACAAATCAACTCTTGATTTGTGATATGTCCCCTACTATGATAGACAACATAAATCATAAGAGAAGTAAACTTTCCTCCGATCCCGTTAGGAGGAAGAAATTGTTGTCCAAACTCGTCACTTTGGCAGGCACTCAATAACAGCCCCACTTTGTGGCCGTCTAACTTCCTTTGGAGCCGATGATAAGCTTCGCTGAAGGGGAGTAATCTCCTAGTTGAATTACCAATTGTTCACGTGCCCCTTCTATTAGCCATCCGATTCGACATGAATCTGATACCACCGTAAGATAAGCTTCGAGTGGGGAATGTTTTGATAACTCCTAGATTTGATGGTCCGAAAGTCTAGTTCCATCGGCAAGAAGAACCTTATCGACATATCAGTGTTGTTACTCAACTCGCTAACTTCCCTCCTAGTACCATGACAACTCATGTACAACATCACATCACCCCCGTTAATTCTCATCAATTAATATGTGCACACGACGTTATCGTGGACGTGTTGCGCAGTCAGATACGAGGAGTTGTTTTTTTCGGATGGAGTGTCGTAATCATCAAACATGGCGACAATGTCTTTGGGTCGCATGCCATGGATTGAGGTTAACATATTATTGACGCCGTGCACATCGGTAAATGTCCTACGTTTGAAATTGAAGCTCTCATCTCCCTAATATCCACCGGGACATCCTTTTCCAAAGGTTGTTCCGCCATTTAAAGGATCGAAAAAGAAAATTAAAAGCCGCTTAAGGTAAAAGGGGAAGAAAGTTCAACAAGCTATTGGAAACAAGTTGGAATCCTCTCCATTTCTTAAAAGAAATGGCAAATGCAAGTACTAAAGTTTAAATGTATAAATATTCAAATAATATCAATTATTATCAAAAGACGTGCATTTATATTTTTGATTTACATCAAAACTATAGTAATTGCATTTACCATTTCTTTGAAGAAATGGAGAGGATTCCAACTCATTGGAAACAAGTAACTTTAAATTAAATAAAATTAATACAATATACCCAAAAACAAATAAGTTAACATAATATCATGGCAGACTGGAAAACGTATTAATAAGAAAAAATTTATAAGAAAATTTTATCTTTTGTTAAGCAATTCCTCTTAAACACTGATTAAACATATTAATAAGAAAATTTTATCTTTAGTTTTGTTCGTTCAATACCTTAAAAATGAAAAAATTTATCCCTCTAATATTAATTTTATCTTTGATTTCTTATTTTACTATGTACGTTTAACAAATACCCAAAGAACATTGTGTAACATGACACTAATTTTTTTAATCATCGTTTAACTAGTGTTTTAGAAACATTAGTTAGCATTTTTCAATACTCTTGATTAACCTAGGTACTGCAAGATTGTTTGTAGATTCACTTTTTTTTTCAGTTTTTAACAATCTTGAATCTGTAATGATCTATGTATTTTCAATTTGAATGAATATATATTTTTAGTAAAAAAAAAGTTTTACACGAAAGAGCACAATGATTTTACTTATATTTTATAGCAACTTTTTAAAAAATTTATTCTAAATAATTTGTTACATTAATATACTGACAAACTGAAATATCAAATAAAAGTAAATGGACCCGGGTCTCTAAACTAGTAATACCATGTAGATAATTTATATGAATTTTTAGTAAATTTGAAGTTATTTGATATGCTGTTTAAGTAAATCAATATTTTATTATTTAGAAAAGGATAAATTAGTCTTCTTGTTGTTTTTTTTTTTTGCGTATTAACTCTCCTATTTCTAAAAGAAGAATATCTTAATGATTTGGGATTAGTAAAATTTGATCATAAACTATTCCACCTAATAATTGTTATTTGAAAAGAATTCATTAACTACTTGAATACAATTCTCAAATCTTCTTTTCACTCGATGGTTTAGAGGAGTGTCCATTCCATCTAAAATCCTAGCATATGTGTGTTTAATTTCAAGCATTTATAAGTCATTTTCTCTAATTTGAAGCGAATATTATGTTGAGGAAAAAAGTTTATAAGTCATTTGGTTTAATTTGAAGCGAATATTATGTTGAGGAAAAAAGTTTATAAGTCATTTGGTTTAATTTGAAGCGAATATTATGTTGAGAAAAAGCCAAATAAAATCAATCAGAAATACATAGTTCAAGTCACAAAATGTTTGACCCAATAAACCTTACAGGCTGTAGTTGTCATGTTAGGCCCAACTACAACTACTACTATAACTGTACAAGTCCAATAATTGGTTATTTTCCAAGTTTTGTTTGGAGTAGTCATTTCAAATTCTAAAACGTGTTATGCTCCTTGTCTCATACTTTTATGCAGATCTGAAATGGATAATAATAATAATAATAAAATTATGAAATTAAACATATGGTTTTACGTACACGTGGCTATGGAGTCGTTAAAACTTTCAACTATTTTTTTTGTTGGTGTGATTTTTCTCAATTCTTTTGAAATAAAACTATTCTTTGATTAGAAAGTTCATGGACCGTTATCAAATGATTTTATAATATTTATGCTCTTGGTGAAGGTTTTTGGATGCAGTTTGGTTGACTTAGTGTTGAAATCTTTGAAAAGAAAGAAATAATATGATTTTTGCACAAAAAGAATCTTTATTGAAGGTAGTGTTCGAGAAAGTGAAAGTATTAACATGTTGGAGGCTAAATAATAGAATCAAAGACTTTATGTTCGATTTAAATATGTGGTGGTATAATCTCATGGCTTGATTGAGGTGTAAAATTGTATAATGGAGAGTATATGCTTCTATGTTGTTATTTTTAAAACTCTTGAATTTACAATCAAGCACAAATTTTGTGTTAAAATATATATGTTTCACTTGGGTTCTTAAAAATAAAATTGTATTATAAAAAATGCCATGATGATTTTGTTTTATTTTTTGAAGTGTTGCAAATAATGAGAGTTTTCTTTTGCTTTAATTGATAATTGTCCTATTGTTTTTAGGAGCGACCTTGTTAGTAATCGGCTTAGTAATCGGCTTGGTCTGTCTAATTTCCGTTTTTCTTAACCTTGGGGAAGGTTGGTTTGTTTCCCCTCCTATGTTTCTTTCTTCCTTTTTATATTATATTTCTAGAGATTGGCCACTTTGGCTTTCTTCCTTGTTTAAAAAAAAAAATCTTTTATTTGAAAAGAATCAATAGATTAAATTTAGTGGTGAGAAATTTAAGTTAAATCTTTTATTTGAAAAGAATCAATAGATTAGATTTAGTGGTAAGAAATTTGAGTACTATCAATAATATGCTACAAGCTATAAGTTCGATCATCAACTTCATCGTAAATAAAAAAATAAAAAATAAATATGAGTCAACTCAATTCTCAAAGACCATGAAGTTAAAATTAGGACTTTAGGCCATTCAATTTTGGGCAAAAAAAGAGAGTGAAAAATTGATGAAAAGAGTTCAAAAATAAATCTGACTTAATTAACTATAAATATAGGATATGAAAAATAAGTTACTGATATTTGTCTAACCAGACAAGATGATAATCTATCCTTTTTCCTCCAAGTTCAAACATTGAACACAAAAAACTTTTAAATAAACAAACTATTAGTAAAAAAAAAGACTTTTAAATTGATTCTTCACTGCCATACAAAATCCATGTCTGCTTCTTACCTTTTAATTTTTAACTTCAAAAACTATTTTCAACTTGAACAAGCAATGACGGCCCCACAAAAAAAGTAGACACCCACTCAACATTTAAATTTTGAACCTATTATTAATTTATTATCGGATTATTATGTAAAATATTCACTCTCCAATGTGAACGGTATGTTTATGTGATAGACATTTATTATATACTGTATCTCTTCATCAAAATGGATAATGCCTAATTAAAAAAAATATTATCAAATATGTTGTATACATTTATGCATTATTTAAACTTTTTTGAAAATATGACCATGAATAACAATATAGCATGATTCAATATATGATTTGGAAAAAATTTAAATTCTGTATAATATCAATTATCAAATGAAGGATGTTTTATATAACGTATAGTAGTCTTTTGAGTAAAAAAAATAAATAGGAGTATTATTTTTAATTATTATCATCTTCGAAAAGGAGCTGTGTGTCTATATTTTTGTCCCTCATAGCCATATATAGCTCCTCTTTAATTTCCTACAACAATATCATATACAGTACTAGTTTTTCACATACTTTTCACTATCACAAGCCTTTTTATCCACAAAATTTCAGCACAGTTCATTCACATATCCCAAATGTTTGGTCATAAATGGGATGAAATTTTGACCCTAGTGAGTAACAAGCTAGTCAAAGTTGTCAAACAGTCAGCATAGACACATGCCATGATGCCACAATCAAAAACAAAATAATATAATTCATAAAATAGAAAAGAATGAGAGGGGTAAATATCATCACCACAGATTTTTCTTGGTTATGGTTATATTTTCTCACTTTCTTGGTAAAATTACCCATTTGGTATTATTCCATTGTCATGGGTGAACGAGGGCTGAGACATTTTTCTTGTATAATTTACCTTAGAATAATGTTATGGTAACACATATTTATTTATTACACAAAAATAACACACATAATATATAACATTAATTTTCGTAGTATATTAATTATAATATAGTATGTGTGTCATTTTACACAAAAATGTGTTACTATAACATTACTCTTTATTGGATCATGAAGCCAGATAGGATGAGGGAAAATTGATCGTGAAATTTTGTTATGAAAAAATAAAAAGGGAAGGGGAAACATGTGATGCAACAGGTTGTAATTTTTCTTTGGCAGCATTGCAAAACCGATAGTGTGGTGGGGTACCAATCTAAATATGCTATCATATCAGTGGGAACTACATTAGTAATAGGGGGAGACTTTTTTCTTTGACGGGAGGGATAGGTTTTTCTTTCATTATGGGTATGTTTGTTTCGCAAAATAGCAAGAACTGGACATAACATTATAAAATAGAACAAGATAGTACAGGATAGGACAAAGTTGTAACGTAGAGGACAAAGTTGTAACGTAGAGGGATAGCGCGATACTATTTTTTTATATTCGAAAATAAAATGAGTATTTTTGTATTTTTTATAGTTGTACTATGGACAAAAAGTTGTCACGTAGTTCCGCGAGGGAGAAAAATTCTTGTTTTTATCATGTCCATACTTGTTTTGTCCAGTCATATAACCAGTTTCTAAATCAAACAGAGTACAATAAATGTTGTCCAGTCCAGTCCCCTATTTTTTAACAGATCACACGCATCCTATTTTTTATTTTCTTCAGATTTTCTGAATTTTTGAAATCTTTCTCTTATTTCATTCATTATGTTATTTTAATATTGTTAGGTGTAAAGTGTATTAATAAGAGTTTCACGTTAAATAAAAGATACGTCGAAAAAAATATAGCAAAAAATTTATGGCACATTGCACATATTAAGGATGTTTCGGAGTAATAACTATAAATACATTAATTTTTTACCTTTAGATTTATGAAATGCAAAATTTCAAACACAAATATAGTATGAAGAAGGTGAAGGATTTATTTTCTCACAATAATGTTACTCTCTACCGCACTTTAAGAGAGGAAAATTAATACGCAAACTTCTTACTAGTAAAGTTGGAAACTTCTTCGGATACTGATTTAGTAATTCACAATTCTCCCCCAAACAGATATGCTTGATCTTCTCAGAAGTGAAACAACTGTGACTGTCTTCACTAGGGAATAGTTCCTTTTTTTTTTGTCTTCTTTTTTCTCTTTTTTATTAACATTGTAAAAAATATATATTAGTATGAAAAAGACTATATTTGATACAAATCTATAATTTTTATTAAGGACTAATTTTAGATATTTCCTCCTAAAAAGTATTAGAAAACAAATGGATAATGCTCCAAACCCATCAAATCTAACAAGAATATTTAAAGAACTTATAAAGACTATGACCATACTATTACTAGCTATCAAACAAATGAATACATCTAATTTTCCTCAAACTTTTTTATCATTGACACATCGCAATTTTGCAAGCACAATATAATCAATACACTGTGATGGTGCATGTTTCTCCTTTGTCCATATTCATTTTGAATTAATGCATTCTCTCTCACTCAAATAGAACCACAAAATTATGTCTTGTTTTACTTTGGTACCATGCATACTATATAGTTGCTACCTAGGATCCAATGGTTAATTTCAGTAACATCGTAGATTCTTTATTGTGTGCATACACATTGCAATAAGGTATGAATTGTCTTTATTTCTTATGGCATATTATCTTCTATTTGGTCATCAACGGGAATTAAATTTCCACTCCCTTGACGTCATACGAAGAAATTATGTTGGTGTAATTTCAACAAATAATGCACATTATAATCAAATATGTAGGCTAGGGTGATGTGTTTTAAACAATGACGGCTTAAAAGTCTATTTGGTTATACGAAGATAAAAGTTAATTTTTGGTTTGTAAGATTGATTTTATTTAATTGCAAATTTAATATAAAATAATTTATATTTAATATACACTTGTTTTGTTGAAGGATCTGTTTTTTTTTTTTTATAAAAAAAAAGTGGATATAAGAAATAAAAAAAATTGATGCAATGGATATAAGAAATGAGAATGATGAATCCATGCATATTGGATAAATCCAAATATATTAGCTAAATCGAGGGTAAACAAAATATCTTTCATCAAAACAAAAGCTATGAATTTTAGTTTTAGGTTAGAATCAATGTTAAAAATTTGAATTTGACTTAAGTCAACCTTATAAGGTGAGGAAATGCTCTAACATGTATTTATATATTGAAACTTTATACTATTAAAATATGAAACTCTTTATACACACTATATATTATGTTTATTGCTTAGGACTGGACATCTAGAGCGCGATCCAATATAGCGGTAACTTAGTAATAAAAAGTGGCGGAACAAAATCTTAAATGAATTATATTATCATAACTTAAAATACGAGTTGAAAATAACTCAACCTTAAGAAAATATATATGTTAAGTGAAAATAATCCTCATAAACTACCGGTGGCGGAGCTAGGATATTTCTTTAGGGGGGCCGTGTTTGTAAAAAATAAAATTATAGAAGGTTATGTTTGCAATATAAGTGTATAATTTTTCACTATAACGCTTCGTTAATAGTGTAATAATTTGTTCATTTTAATGTTACTTGCAAACTAAGGATTCAAATTTCACATTTTGCAATATTGAAGTGTTTTTTGTTAAAAATAGTGTTAAAAAAATAAACTGTCAGCCTCAAGGATCAAACATAGATCCCTTGCGCTGCATACAAGGTTATTTGCCACCGGGCCGCTTTGCTTAATCAGTCTAAATTGCAACGCATAATATATATAATATGCTCTTAAATTATAAACATGTGTATAAATACCTATAAAAAATGAAAACTTTGAAACTTGGGGCGGGCCATGGCCCTGCCTAGCCCCTTAACTGCTCCGCCGCTGTAAACTACGAGTTCGAGAATCACATTTGACTTGTTCAAAATAAATCTTAATATTATGCACATTTTAACGAATCAATTTTCACTAGAAATTAATATTTCTCCTTACTTTAGTTAATCTCATTCAAGACACACACGGATAAACATGTCATATTCAAGTGGTTAATGAGCTTCATCAAATGACGAATTTTTCAGAAGAACTCAAGTTCGATTTTTGAGTTGAATCATTTCTTAGTCAGATTTTATGTACTTAATTCGCGGTCGAACTCTAAATTACCGAGGACCCTCGTTAATACCAGAAAAGAAATACACTAATTAATGTGAGTAATTTTTTCAAAGGATTTAACCTTGATTCAAAGTTCTGTAAAAAAAATGAATGTTTATATGCTTTTTAATAAACTAAAATTATGAATTGTTATGGATATTGACAAAAATTGCAATCTAGCTACATTTACCCCATAAATTAAAGTATTCACAAGACAACCAAAGGTGTAAAGTAGAGAGACATATGAAAAAGAAAAGATAGAAAATGCATTGCATGCATGATGCATTGCTGGGACAGTCAGTAAGCACTGAGCTTGCAAACCATGCCCCATCCTAAATGGAAGGGCATTGAAAGAGGAACACAAGTAAGGTACAAAAGAAGGTTTAATGAAAGTGTTAATCTTTAGATACGAAGAAGAATGGGTCCACACAAAAAGACCTGACATATTGCATTTAATTCTCTTTTCTGTTTGGAGTTGGAGTATGAAACTTTTCTGTTTTTTACTTAGTAAGTACTCACTGGTTGGGAGCTATAGTAGTAGCATTCAATTCATGTACCGTGGAATGTTAGAATTTCAAGAAATTTTGACCAATATAGAACCATTAATTTCAAGAAACTTTGCCTCTAAGTTTGAGATTACAATATGCATGCACAATTAGTTTTTGGATTGAGTGGCAAAAATTGATTTAATTTGTATTTTGTAAATTTGATTTTAAGTTAAAAGTTAGTACCAGTAGTGTTCCTCTAAATCAATAGTTTAACGTTAAATAAGTCACTAGATTTGACCGATTGGTGTGAAGTTTTAGTACTATGTAGGAGGTTTTGAATTCAATTTTAAACTTCATTTTAAATAAGATATGTAAATTTTCTGTTGGTTAAAACTCTAAAGATAGTTAATAAATTAAATATGGTAAAAAAGTGGATATGACTCAACTTTAAATAATGTTTATTATTACTTGTTGTATTATTTAGACTTCAAAATAACAGATATAATATATGTTTATTTATACGTCTTTCTAAAGACATCATATTTAAAATTAAAATTTAGAGGTTAAAAAAATATTTCTCTTTTGTTACGTTTTTTTGCAATAATATTAAAGATGATGACAACACAATCTTGATTATGGAGACTACTATGCTCTGCATTTCAATGTAATTCTTTACGATAATAAATATTACAATATAAAACCTTACTCATAAGTTATAAGTGAGAATACGATATAAATTCATTGATGTTGATGGTCGTTGGACCAAGATCAAAGGGTTCAGATTTCGAATTTGCTATTCCAGTTTATTTTATAGAAAAATAAATCATAATATACATCAAAATTTAAATCGTCTGATATCAATTTAACAGTACGGCATCAACATTCCTAACGCGGCAAATGCTTGAATTGCAAAATGCACCAAATTCAAATGGGTTGAACCGCAAGAAACCATAGCATGGAAGGATATCTAATCCTTTTGCAGCCGCAAGGCTGACTAATTGTACGCAACTGACTCGAATACCCCTGGTTCTGGAAGGCACATGAGTCGGATCCATCACAAATTAGATAAAGAAGATGGTGCTCTCATTATCTTTTATTTATTTGTTTGATAATGTTAAGTAGAATGAAAAATCAGAAGAGAAAGAGGAAAGTTTGTTTGAAGTCAGAATGATGGTAATTTAGAAGTAGTAGTTCACTTACTGTGGCTGTGGATGCTGCACACGCAATAGTATATAGGTAGCATAGCATGCACCTTTATAATTAGGGGAATGGGTTAAGACAGAGAGAAGCAGAGAAAGTGTTAGAAATCAGAACCTACAAAAAGTTCTACGGCAAATGTACAATTTTTCCAGTAATGGATGAATGAATGAAGAGAGCCATGTAGGGATGGATCGGTCTAAAACTACAGTTCTTTCTTTCTTAGTTGGCCATTCATAAATACTAGGTGGGTCCTATCATTCACCAAACCAAAACAAAACAAAATATATGACATAACATTACACATACCCCTTTTGCTTCTTCTACTATAGGACTACTATTTTTCTTCTTCCCATTCAACCAAAAAAAAAAAAATTAAGTACATTTTTTAATTTACTTTTTTTATTTACAAATTTATTTGTTTTTTTTCTTCATAAAATAATTTAAGAGAGTTGTGTTTCGAACATATCTCAAAGTTCATAAAAGCAATTGAGAGATATACTTATAATTATTTACATATTTATACAATCAGCTAATTCTTGCAGAATATGAGTCAATTTCTCATCAATTACAACATATTTGATCTCGTTTTTTTACATTTATACTTAGTGTCAAATTAATCTCGTAAAATTTTAAATGACATTTTTTTAACTTTAAAAAAATGAATATTCCACTTATTCGAAATAATTGTTTTATATTTATTTCTTTAAAAGTGTCTAAGGGAAATCTTTAGCAATTTTTTATTTATTTTCTTATCCTTTGTACCTCATGTACTGTTTCTTTTTATTTCTTTTTTTATAATTTTTTAAAAAATAAATTCTTTTTTCATTATAATAATCACTCCACCCCGTAAGACCCGTTCCTAAAAGCTTCCTCAGCCTTTTTCAACTTTCTGCTTCTAACACTTAATTTCTCCACTTCTTCTTTGACCCTTTCTCTTCACCAACTCAAACTGCAAAATAATTCACAAACACAAACAAAGCTTCAAATCAAGAACTCACTTTTCTTACACAAGTGTTTTGCTTTTTACACCCCCATTTCTCTAAAAAGCTAGTTATTTTCAACACTTCAACTTCACCACCTTGTAAACACATCTTCTCAATCTAGAAACTTTGATGCACCATGGTTTTGTGTAGAAGACCTCTACTTCTTGTTATTTGGTTGCTTTTAATTCTCTTCATATTGGGCCATTGTCATGGCTCAAGAACCACAAATGTCTTCAAAGTGAAGCCCAAATCACATCATCAAGGTAACTTTTTTGGGTCTTTACCAAAAAGGATGCATATTCCATACTCAACTCCTTCGAGGAAACACAATGACATTGGCTTAAAAAGTTGGAGATCACCATGAAGAAACAAAATCAAAAGAAGATGAATAGTAGTTTTTTTGGATAAAGGTGACCATTGGTTTTTTTTTTCTTTTCTCCTTTTTCTTCTTCCTTAAAAGAAAAAAACAAGGCAATTAACTAATGTACATGGTTAAGGTATTTTTATGTTTGATGGAGTTATTTTGCTTTGGGGGATGTAATTGGACATGGGTATGATCTTTTAGTTGGATTAATTAGTTTCTCTTTTTATTAAGGAGGAATTAATTAAGTGGTTGTTTTTAGTCTCTAATTTTTACTTTTATTTATTTGTTTTTGACTTATTTTGTAGTGTGAATCAATTAATAGACAATGAAATGTTCAACAGCTTCATAGAATTTTCTTTGTTTTTACATTATTTATATAGTTTTTAACATGCAGGTGTTTGTGATCAATATAATGATAAATAAAATTGTAAAATAATGTAGAAAATGAATAGTCTATATTTATATCTTTGGAGCATATATTTGTGATTAACATACTTAAATTTTTTTAGTATTCACTAAAAATGAAATTAATTAGCATGTTTATGTTGATAATTAGAGTACAAACTAGTGATGAGTGATGAATCAATCCTAACTAATATTATTGAAAGTATGGTACAAGTTATGAGTGGCACCAAACCTAACCCATTGAAATCAGCATCGTGAATAGACCGATATTGAATTTGAACTAAGGTAAGGTAGTTTAATTTTGATGAATGTCATGTAGTGCGTGCGTTTGCGTGTATATCTTTCATGATTTGATATGTATACATGAATGAACATTATTTGAGTCTATTGTGTAATAATAATATTGAATAATTGAATTTAAGATTGAATAATTGATTTAAGATTTTGAAGAATAATTCATGTTCTTAGTATCTTACACACGAGTGGTATACTATATAACACTGTCATTGATGGTATGTTATATCCACTAGTTAATGGAATATTTAAAATAATTATCAAAAAAGAAAATAAGATTACCACCGAATACTTTGTGTATATCCTTAATGATAAAAGTGATTTTACTTTATAGAGTGTTACTTGTGAATTTTGCCCAATTACCGGGCATAGTTTTGGTGTGGGTTATTATTTCATGCCATGATAACTTTTGATTTTTGAAGAAAAAGGGGGAAAAGTTCGACTAAAGTATGTATTATAAGTGCTTACAAAATAATTGTAGTAATAATATTAGATTAGAAAATTATAATACTTTTTTTTTGGTGAATGATTATAATACTTTTATTATGCGGGCAAAAATGATAAATACCACTTAAATGTAGATATACTACAAGATTTTTTTTTTTTTTTGAATTCAATAAAGGCTTTTAACCTAACTAGCAATATCGACATTATCACAATGAAAGCATTATACAACATTTTTATTTGTCAAATTCGTTTGATTCAAGTAATAGATGTTACAACAGCCAATATTAGTATCATTAGTGTATGTTAGTTTATTTTTAATTTTAGAGTAGACAAAATTAATTCTAGAGATACATAATTAATATTTATGTGATTGGTTACTCTTAACTATAATTTATTTTGTCTTCATAATTAATTCTAACTTAAATTATAAATTAGTAATTTGAACTTTTGATTGCAACATTGATTTACAAATTCAAATGTTATTATTCAAGTACTCAATTCAATAATAATGAATAGGATTACTAAATCAATAATAATGAATAGGATTACTAAACCTAGTGGCTTGTTTCAAATACCATACTTGGATTACTGGACATGCTAATTCAATATACCCGGCCATTTAATATTTATTATGTATATGAGAATTAACAAATTTTTTTTTGACAACATGAGAATTAACAAATTATTCTTTGCATTGTTCACAAAAATTTGATTCGTCTTTTTTATGTCCAATTTTTATCAATATAGAAGTAAACATAAACATACATATGTAGTATTGTACATTTATACTGAAGTGAGGTTTAAACTCTGAAGTGAGGATAAGTAGTTCAACTGATTGAACTAGTTGAACTAAAGGTTAATGAAGATAGAGGTTTAAGGTTCAAGTACTAGTAAGGTGTTATAAAAACTAACGTAATATATAATTAATATACTAACAATTTGTCATTAAAAAAAAACTCTTATACTCCTAATTAACTCTTAAGTTCATGCATAAAGTAACCCTTATATCCCCTTCAAATATAAAGCGTTAAAGTTATTGGGTCGTGAGAGGTGAACCTCACTGGATTAGATCTCACATTGCACATTGAACAACTATACAAGTGATTTTAACACCATACTTTCACGTAAAATCTTAAGCCATTAGATTTATGAGTTTTCTCACTTAAAAATTGTGAGACTTAACTTACACTTTATAGATCTCAACATCTCCCCTCAAGTGTGAGTCTCTCCTCATCTACCATCCATCTTCACTAAGTTATTGCTCCCCTGAAGAACCGAACTCTCATACCATTGTTGGGCCATGAGGGGGTAGCCTCACTGGATACACATTCGGCATTAAACAACTTGGATTTGGATCCTCTCCAATTTTTCCTCATATTTTCTCTCTTTTTTTTAATCTAAGGGTTGAACTTTGACAACTTTACAAGTGAACTTTGACACCACACTTTCACCCAAAACCTTAAGGTATTAAGTTTATGAATGCTCTCACTTATAAAGTGTTCAATCTCAACTCTTCCAACAAATATAAGACTTAACTCACACTTGATAACTCTCAACATCTCCCTTCAAGTGTGAGTTGCTGATCTGTGTCCACAATCCATCACCACTCACTTATCGCTCCCCCAACAACGAGACTTTGATACCATTGTTGGGCCACGAGGGGAAGCCTCACTGGATTGAATTGAAACATTGAACATTGAGCAAATATACTAGTGACTTTGACACACTTTTACCCAAAATCTTAATGCATTAAGTTTATAAGTATCTCACTTATAAAGTTTACGACCTTAAACTATTCCAATTAAGATTTAACTTACACTTAATAAATCTCAACAAAAATCACTTAAGCATTGAAGTTCAATTTCAAACTAATGCTTACAAAACCTCACTATCCAATTTACAAAATTAGTTGTTTTTATGAAATAAGTTTGACACGAAAATTAGTTTTATTTAGATGGTTTATTTTAGGCTTAAATGCAGTTTTACCCCTCCTATTTTGACTGTTTTAGAATTTTGCCCCCTTATTTTAAAACTCGGAGATTTACCCCCTATTTCATAATTCTTTGCATTTTGTCCCCTGTAATATTAGACTCATATTTGCATATGTGGCAGTGATGATGTTATATTGTTTTCCACGTCATTAATTATTTATTATTAAACATTATCATATTTGCTTATTATTTATTTTTGAATGAAAAAATTACTTAAAAAAATCTGAAAAATGACCAAAAATACAAAAAAATCTGATAATGTCATCCATAAAAAAAATACTTAATTAAAATACAAAGAATACCATAAAAATGACAAAAAAATACCATAAAAAACCCATTAAAAATAGATAGAGGATTCATTATGCACCAAAAAAAATTGGATAACCATTAACATAATTGCTATGGGAGCTTTACAAGGAAATGACCAGGTCACCAGTGTGAGGGAGGTTCAAAGGAGAAGGGTTGCTAGGTTTGTGGTCTTATAAGTGGAGGGGGGAGTGTGTCTGATGAAGATCATTTCTTGGAATATAAGAAGCTTGTGTGGTCTCGAGAAACGGAAAGAGGTGCGTAAGTTGGTGGGGGATCTGAATCCTCTTATCCTCTGTCTTCAGGAGACAAAGTTGCAATTTTGTGAGGATTTTTTCTGCTCGACTCTTTGGGGGTGCTCACCCCATACTTTCTCTTATCGCCCTTCGGTTGGGGCGTCAGGGGGGTTGTTAACTCTTTGGGATTCTTCTGAGGTGGAAGTTTGGTCCACTGAGAGTCACGATCATGTTCTATGGTGTCATGGTCGGTTTACTAAGTCAGGGGAGGAGTTTTCTGTAGCAAATGTTTACGCGCCCTGCGATGATGGGGCTAAGCAAGGGTTGTGGGATTCCCTTTCTTCCCGAATTCAATCTTTGGGGCGACGGAGGGTGTGCATTTGTGGGGATTTTAATGCTGTTAAACAACCGGATGAACGTCGCTCTTCTCGGGGTGTGTCTCGTTCTCTGGATCATATTCCGTTTAACCGATTTATTGTTGAGAATAATTTGATCGACCTTCCCTTGAGTGGCCGTAAGTTTACTTGGTTTAATGGGGATGGTCTTTCGATGAGTCGTCTTGACAGGTTTTTGCTGTCCGAGGAATGGTGTCTGGCCTGGCCTAACTGTACATAGACGGCTAGATTGAGGGGTTTATCTGATCATTGTTCACTGGTTCTGTCCGCGAATGAGGAAGACTGGGGACCCCGCCCCTCGAGGATGCTTAAATGTTGGAGAGATGTCCCTGGTTATCAGGTATTTGTGAAAGATAAGTGGAAATCGCTTCAAGTTGATGGTTGGGGTGGTTTTGTGCTAAAGGAAAAGTTTAGGATGATTAAGGCAGCTCTGAAAGAGTGGCATATGACTCACACCCAGAATTTACCGAGCCGAATCGATTCTCTGAAAAATCGGCTTTCAACCCTTGATCAGAAGGGAGAGAAGGAGGTCTTTTCGGAGGCAGAAATCGCTGAGCTTCATGGGGTCTCGTTTGATTTACACTCGCTTTCTCGTATGAATGCTAGTATCAGTTGGCAACAATCCCGTGCGCGGTGGCTCAAGGAGGGAGACGCGAACTCTAAATACTTCCATTCGGTCCTTGTGGGCCGTCGCCGTGGTAATGCTATTTCTGTGATTCAAGCATATGGGGTTTCTATTGAGGGTGTGGCCCCTATTCGGCAGGCTGTTTTTTCGCATTTCGCGTCTCATTTCAAGGCTACTCACGTGGAAAGACCCGGGGTTGACAATCTTCAGTTCAAAAGGTTGAACCAGGTGGAGTGTACTAGCTTAACTAAACCTTTTTCGGAGGAAGAGGTGAAAGCAGCTGTGTGGGATTGTGATAGTTATAAGAGCCCCGGTCCTGATGGGGTCAATTTTGGTTTCATTAAGGATTTTTGGGCTGAGCTTCGGGGAGATGTTATGCGTTTTATCTCAGAGTTTCACCGGAATGGCAAATTGACTAAGGGTATAAACTCCACGTTCATCGCTTTGATCCCTAAAATTGACAATCCTCAACGGCTCAATGACTTTCGGCCCATTTCGCTGGTGGGAAGCCTTTATAAGATCCCGGCGAAAGTTTTAGCGAACAGGTTGCGTTTAGTGATTGACAGTGTGATTTCTGAGTCCCAAACTGCGTTTGTGAAGGATAGACAGATCCTAGATGGTATTCTCATTGCTAATGAGGTGGTCGATGAGGCGCGTAAGTTCAAAAAGGATCTGATGCTTTTTAAAGTGGATTTTGAGAAAGCCTATGATTCGGTGGATTGGGGTTACCTGGATGATGTCATGGGGAGAATGTCGTTCCCAGTCTTGTGGCGGAAATGGATTAAAGAATGTGTGAGCACGGCGACTGCGTCAGTGTTAGTCAACGGCAGTCCTACTGAGGAATTCCCGCTTGAGAGGGGCCTTAGACAAGGTGATCCTCTTTCCCCTTTTCTTTTTCTTTTGGCTGCTGAGGGACTTAATGTGTTGATGGAAACAACGGTGGCACGCAATTTATTCACGGGGTATACTATTGGTGAGCGGGATCCAGTTTCGGTGTCGCATCTACAGTTCGCCGATGACACTCTCTTGTTGGGAGCCAAAAGTTGGGCGAATGTCCGCGCTTTGTGTGCTGTTCTTGTGCTTTTTGAGACTTTGTCGGGCCTGAAGGTTAATTTTCATAAAAGCATGCTGGTTGGGGTTAACATTCCTGATTCCTGGTTAGGCGAAACTGTGTCTGCTCTGTGCTGTAAAGTGGGAAAGATTCCTTTCGTTTATCTGGGCCTTCCTATTGGGGGTGATCCGAGGCGTCTTGGTTTTTGGGAACCGGTGTTGACTCGTTTACAGAATAGATTATCTGGATGGAAGAGTCGTTTTCTTTCTTTTGGTGGTCGCCTGGTTCTGCTAAGGTCTGTCTTGACATCTCTTCCTGTCTATGCTCTTTCCTTCTTCAAAGCTCCCTCAGGTATTATTTCCGCTATTGAATCTATTTTTATTAAATTTTTTTGGGGGGGGGGTGTGAGGATTGTAGGAAAATTTCTTGGGTTAGCTGGAAATCTATTTGTTTACATAAGGAGCGTGGAGGTTTGGGGGTCAGGCAGGTGCGGGAGTTTAATTTGGCTTTGTTAGGTAAATGGTGCTGGAGGATGCTAGTGGATAGAGAGGGGTTGTGGTTTAGAGTGTTGGCGGCCAGGTATGGGGTGGAGAGAGGTAAACTCCGGGAGGGAGGGAGGAGAGGGTCCGTGTGGTGGAGGGAGATAAAGCGTATTAGAGAGGGTGGTGAGCTAGGGGGTAGCTGGTTTGGGGAGCTTGTTTCGAAAAAGGTGGGGGATGGGTCAGATACTTTTTTCTGGACTGATCCCTGGGTGGAAGGGATTCCTTTGTGTGAGAGGTTTGCGCGCTTGTTTGATTTGGCGGGGAACAAACTGCGGACGGTGGCTGAGATATTTTCTCTAGGGTGGGGGACGGATGGGGAGGCGTGGGAGTGGCGGAGGCAGTTGTGGGCATGGGAGGAGGAGATGTTGAGGGAGTGTCAAAGTTTACTTTCTAACCTTTCTTTGCAGGCTCAGTCTTCAGACAGGTGGCAGTGGCAGCCTGACCCTGATGCAGGTTTCACTGTCCGGGGAGCATATCAGCTCTTGACTTCTCATGCTTCAGTTAGTATGGATGCAGCAGATAAACTCATTTGGCATCCTCTTGTTCCGTTGAAAGTCTCCATCTTTGCGTGGCATTTATTGCGTGACAGGTTACCCACAAAAACAAATCTGGTCACGCGGGGTATTCTATCCCCTGCTGTTCACTTGTGCGTTTCTGGTTGTGGGGCGCCTGAGTCGGCTCATCATTTATTTATCTCATGCAGTACTTTTGGGTCCCTCTGGACACTAGTGTGCTCGTGGATTGGCATCACATCGGTGCATTCCACTTCTATCCGTGATCACTTTGTTCAGTTCACATATTCAGCCGGTGGATCCCGGGCGTGGCTCTCCTTTTTGCAGCTTATTTGGCTTGTATGCGTGTGGGTTATGTGGACGGAAAGAAATCACAGATTATTTCGAGGCTCTACAAGCAATTCCCATCAGATGTTAGACAAGATCAAGCTTCTCTCCTTCAGATGGTTGAAGACGACAAATGTTACTTTAACTTCAAACTATCATAGCTGGTGGTCTTGTCCTTTGACTTGTTTGGGTCTGATTTGATTTCTGTTTGATACCTTGTATATGACTATGTGTAGACATTTATAGTCTTTCTCGGTACACCTTGTGCTGAGGAGGCTGTTTTATTAATATATTCCATTTTGGCTTGTTAAAAAAAAAACCATTAACATAATTTTATCCTAAAAAAAATTGCTAAGAGTCAAAACGAGTATTCATGCAATAATATAGTATTTTTGTCATTATTCGGAATTTATTTTTTCTATTTTTGGTCATTTTTCACAATATTTTTTGTATTTTTTAGAATTTTCTTTTTGTATTTTTTGTGATTTTTCAGTTTTTTTTAGTTATTTTTTCATTAAAAAATAAATAATAACCAAATATGATAATGTTTAATAATAAATAACTAATGACGTAAAAAAACAATATAACACGTCATCATTGCCACATATGCAAATATGAGCTTAATATTATAGGGGCAAAATTCAAAAAATTATGAAATAAGAGGGACGAAATTCCGAAACAGTCAAAATATGGGGTAAAACTGCATTTAAGCCTTTATTTTATTGTTTCGCCTAAGTCTAAGTGAATCCCCAATAAAAAATACCATAAATTTGTAAGACATAATAATCTAAGATTCCAACAAAAAACATATTCTTTGTAAAGCAAGTTTAAATTCTTTAATAGATTTTATTGAATTAATTTTATGGCCGTTTGTGTTAAAAAAAAATTATATGTTTAGTGCAAATGAATTTTTTTAAACTATTGACAAATTGAAAATTGATGTAATACCCCCTTTTTTCAGATATCTTAATCAATGGTGTATAATGAAAAGAACAAAGAAAAAATTATTACCAGAATTTGATTCTTATTATTAGAAGAATATTATTACCATCATAGTACATTACTACGCATAATAATGTTTACGAATGATCAATTTACATTGGATTCCAATGAGCAAGACATTATAAGAAAACCTGAGAGATAAATTGGATTTCTTGCGCTATTTTCAATTTTCATCATTAGATTCTCATTTTAATTTTGTTGATTATATTTTTGCTGTGAAATTATAAATTACAGTGTCGGTATGTATAATTCAATTGGTAGAAATATTACATGTAATACCAGGATTCGAATTTTAGTACTCTCAATTATTCACCTTAAATAATTATACTCATCCATTTATTTAGTTGAAATAATTGGGAATGAATGAAAAGTGTAAAGTACTTCATGTTTCCCCTTTAATGCTATATATTTCTTCATAGCCCAAACCTAAAATACATGATTATTGAATTCATCAAATGTTGATTTACACAATATTGTTTCTAAATATGAAAAACACAGCTCATGAATGAATCCTATCCCATACCTAATGAAACCAACCTATGACATAATCATCTTCAAATTAAATAAACTTTTATACTAAAAAAATGTTCAACTTTTTTGTTAAAATTAAAAACCATCTTCCCTATAAGTTTTGATTCAATTTTCATTTCCATATGAACACACTTTCGTTGCACACAACATTTTAATGACAAGGTAGTAGGTACAAATAACTTGTCCTTAGCCAGAACAAGAAAAATGAAAATGGTATTATAATAAACATATCTCCAAGGTGACTATTTCATGTCCCATATAGAAGTGGTAATAAAAGAATAATATCAAACAATGAGGATTGAAGTATTCTTTACCAATTTCTAAGACTATATAAGCTGGCAAAATCCTTATCCTTAATCTACTATGTGATGTAGAAATGTTGAAAGAATCTTGGAATTCCAATACTAGAAAATAATTATTTAAGCTACTTCTGATTTCATGGTTCCAAATCCAACTTGACTAGGGGTCCCCTCACCTCAAACCACATTATTTTTTTTTTGTACCACATATATAAAATAATTTTGAATATTTTATGTAGTCCTAGTCAAAGTTGACTAAGATTTTTTTTTAACAAGGGCCCTTAATTTCGGCACATTGAAATATTATTTAATTTTATTGATCAATTGACTACCAGCTAGAAGAGTACCTAGATCCCTATTTCAAGGCCAAAAAGTATCATTTATACTCCATATAACTTTGTCAAGGAATTAAGAAATGTAATTATCCATATAACTTTGCTTTAAAATGCCATAAAACAATATTGTGCTTTAATTAAAAATGAGGCTAATCATGGTTTTAAAATCCTAAGACCCCATGCTTTTCCCACGTTTGTCGTCAAAAGTAAGTGAATAATGAGCATGAAATGTATAGTCGCAACTTTAAGTGGGCATTTATGTATAATGGTTCTTTAAAGAGTTTTTATTTCAACCGAAACACTGAGCTTAAGTGATTAATGAGCTCCCTCTAAAATGAATTGTTCGGAAGAACTCGAACTTGTTTCCAAACCAGACTTTACTTACCTCACATTGCAACTGAACTCAGAATTACAAGACTTCCTTTTTCTAACAACCATAGAGTTTAAAAAAGTTTTTATGAATTTCTTTCTTCTTTGACATAATAATGCAATATATCCAGCTGACTAGCTCAAAACCCTCATATGTGAAGATCTACAATTGGGTCTTTTGTGGTTCAGTTCATGTGACCTTAGCCCCTGACATTGTAGCTAGCTAGGCCCATGTATGATGGTGAAATTGCCATTTATTATCAAGTCATATTTCGATATCACCAAAAGGGTTAAACAATTGCAAATGATTATGATTAGGTTTAAGGAAAAAAAAACCACGAATATAATGTTTTTATTTTATTCCCATAAATAGATAAATAAAATGCAAGTGGTACTAAATTCATAAAATACATCAAAAGCGTTTAGATGAGATGATATGCATTTCTTATAGTTTAATCAATGTTCCGGGTTTGATATTTGCTTAGAACATGCAACAATGTTAAAACTCTTACGGATAATTTGCCGTTCATTTGGATCCTACAGAGCTCGAGAAATTTGTTCTATAATTATGCGCAGATGATACCCGGCTTAAAAAAAAATCATCAAACATAAATAAAGTACTAGCAGTACCAATTAATACTTTTACAATTTTCTTTACTGAACCAGTCACTTTTATTTATTGAACTATGTATATATAAATTAGGAGACATCAATCCAATAATTCCATAGTTCAGTATACAATTTATAAGCTCCGTGTACATTGTCATTGCTCAATAAAATTAAATCATACGAGTATACAAAAGTTAAAAATTAGAATTATCCACACAAAAAAGTTTAAAAAGTAGTAATGTAATTAAAATGATTATTTATAGTCATCTTTCTAAAATATTAGAATGATTGTCTTGCTTATTGGAGGACAGCCCGGGTGTTACGGTTACTTCAACTATTTATATATTTTATAGTACTCATGTGATGTGAATCATTCATATGTAATGTAACGCTATACTTTTCCTTAGGATTTGAAAGAGGAGTATACCTAATTCCTAAATAGTATTACCTATCCCTCAAATGAAAAATGGGGACATTGTCCCAATAACTAATTAGGTTAGGACATGATATAATTTACAAAAATAATTAACTAACAATATAATGCTTGAAATAGTAAAAGATTAGAACATTTTAAACAAATTGTCAAGAGTTTGATATTTACCTTTTGCGCATGGAGAAAATATAAATGAGATGAAGAATCCATATGCTTAATAAGCTCTCCGACTCAAATTTGTTGTGGTAAAAAGTTTGTACCTGTAAAAATATAAGTGTCGTGTTAACATGTGCCCTTACAGTATAGTATATGTTAAGATATTTAATTATTCAAACTATTAATTAATAATTTAAAAACACAATTTTTAAGAAAAGGGTTAAACTAAATTGAGAGAGTGAAAGTTTGGGTTTGCTCAAAGAGTTTGATAAGAATTGAAATTATAATTTTATGTGCATGCTTTGGCACCTTATAATAATTAAGTCATCCAGTGTCCCACAAAGTCACAAAGTCACAAACCGACCAAACCCAGTGGAAGCATCGAAACTACAGTGATCTTCTCATGATATACATATACAAGTCCACACATAATTAGCAATTATATTCATTATTAGTTGTACCAAAAGAATTCTAGTAATTATTGATAAGGGAAAAAATAAAAAGCCGTTAATTAATTAAATGAAATAATGAAAGTTAATTAATAACGGAGAAATTAAATAGATCTACTGATTATGGAATAGTTTCCCGTGCAAGCAGCAAAGAGAGTTAACCAAATAGTAGTAAACGATTTCTAATCGGGAATACTCAATTGCACCGATAATTTTTTTTTTTTTCATTAGCTCTCTAGTTTTAAGAGAAAGGGTAGATATTTAGGGGGGTGTATTCGATTGAGATTTTGAAAGACTATTTTGACAAAAAAATTCTTGAATATTTTAAAAGACTTTGTGGGATTATATTGATTTTGTGAGATTTTAAAAGATTTTTTTCAAAAGACTTTTTACAATGAAGATTTTTAACACATGATTTGAATGGATTTTGAGAGATTTTTTTAAAAAGACTTTTTTTTTTTTGAAACAATCAAGATTTCATAATACTTTATATATTAGGAAAATTTCAAAAGACTCAATAAATTTAATAAAAAAGTTATTAAGAGTAATAAATAAATAAAATATATTTTTTTGGGAATCCAAAACAACAAAAAAAAAATACGATGTAAAGTTCTGTGTTTTTTCAGTACGTACAATGTTGGAAAAGAAAGCATATGGAGCAAGTGAATCACGTATATAAAAAAATGTAATTTTTGATTGTTAACCAACTGCATAACTCACTTCAATGACCGGAATAACACAAGAAATACCAAAAGTGTTGAATCCAATATGAAAAAAAGTTGCAGAATTTGTTCAAAAAGAAAACTTGCAAAAACCATATTTGATAAGCAAGTGAAGAAAGAAAAGAAGAAGAAAAATTCTAGTACAGTGATGATGAACTTTGAAAAGAAAAAAGTCTTGGAGAGTTTGAAAAAGTCTCAAGGTTTTTGGTGAGATTGTTGGAAGAATCTCTCAAGTGTATTTTTAACTAAAAAGTCTCACAAAATCCACTACATGAAAGACTCCACCAAAATCCGTTGATTTTTGAATACCAAGTGACATTTTATAAGTCATGAGAAATCTCAATCGAATAACAGCGGATTTCATTGCCCTGAAAAAAAAATCTTAATTGTCTTAATTGAATACCACAAGAGTTGATTTGATTTTATAAAAGTCTTGATTGAATACCAATAGAATTTTTTAACATAAAAAAATCTTTTAAAATCCATTGAAATCTCAATCCAATACACCCCCCTTAGAGTCCGGTTGCAAGGCTAAAAAAGTTTGACCTTATTTCTACCAAGAATCGAGTTTGAGTTGTCCGAATAATCCGTCTCTTGGAGTGTTCATTAACCATTTGAGTTCAATGTCTTAGTTATTGCACAAATCAATTTTGTTTATAAGCAAAACATTACATTTTTTATGAACTAAGATATTTGACTCAAGTGGTTAATAAACTTTTCGTATAATAATTAAATTGTTCGGAAGAATCCGAGTTCAATTTCTAATGGAAATAATTTTTGGTCAAATTTTACTTAACTCACAGCCGAGCTATGAATTGTCTGACGTCTCCCCCTAAAAATCGGAGCGTTAATAAAAAAATATCATTTATGAGGTGAGTAGAAGAAGTATTTTTTTTTGGATACAAAGTACAAGAAGTATTCTAATTAACCCCTAACGATACAAAGATAAATGATGAAACTTTTTTTAACAATACCTAACATGTAAAGGGTGCATATAAAAAAAACAGATCTCGATAATCTCGAGATTAGTATAAACAGTTACGGTTGTGTTGGGATTAGAGCCGTTAAATAGATTTGACCTGAACTAGCCTGGTCTGTTCCAATAAGCCGGTGCACATAAATGGTTTAAACTATCCCGGGTCATTTATTTTTGGGCTACGCATTCTCGAATCCTGCCCATTTCATATGGGCCATGTAGACTAATGGATCAGCCCGACCCATTTTATTTTATTTTTCTTGCTATTCAATTTTTTTTATGTTATTTTGATGTATTAATTGTTCATAATTATAAATTTTATTGATATGATTGAATGTACGTGTAAATAATTTTTTCAACAACGCTAAATATCAATTAAAATCTAGTTGTATTTCTATAAAAAGTTGAATCAAATTAATAAATTTTAAACTTTTTTTTTTTTTAAAGTTTTAGGCAAATATAATCCTTTTTATTAACCTTACACATGGGTAATATGTTGGCCCATCGGTCCGGCCCATTTTTACGGCTTTAGTTAGGATGCATAATCCATTTCTATGCTCAAATAAGTAGAACATTAAGCACGGGTGGGTATCATTAAAAGATTAAAGTACTACTTTTGTTCTTAAATATAAGACCTTCTTAAAAAATTTCTTTACCATTTTTTATAAGACAAACTTTATTAATCACGGTAATTTTCTCAAAAGAGTTTTCTTTTTTTGTTTACATTTGAGTTGAAAATCAAACTCAGAACCTCTAACATGTTACCCAAACCACTTACCACTAAATCAAACCCAATGACGTTCTCAAAAGGGTTTTATATTTAAAGATAAATGTAGTATATATTAGTAGTATTATTATTACTGGATCAAATTTAGACATTGATCATACACATGCCAAAGTTATAATCACAAGTATAACTTTTTTCTTCTTTTCAAAACAAACAAAAAAATCACAGATGAGTAAGAGAAATGATAGATTTGAAATTTAATCCATGGTAAGATGATTGCGAATATTCTAAAATGATATAATCTGAAGATATAATTTTGTTTTTCTCGGTAAACAAATCTAGAGATATAATTCTAAAATGCAACGTTGATGTTGCCTTTGTGTCGGGCTCTGGAAGGACTTCGGTGGAATTGTATTTTCGTGATAATAGTAGTCAATTTATGGCTGGTATGATACAATGGCAGCAAACTGTAACTTCATCCGTAGAAGGAGAGACATGGACTTTACTTTTAACAATGGAGGAAGTTAGACATAGAGAACTGGATCGAGTTCAATTTGAAAGTGATTTAAAAGTATTGATAGAGGCCATTCATATGAAGCGTAGAGACAATTCTGAATTCCTTTCAATTGTTCATGATATTCTTAGTTTTATGTCATCTTTTCTAAACTTTGAGGTTAAGTTTGTCAGGAGGCAAGCGAATTCGGTTGCTCATACCAGTGTTTTAAAAACCGAACCGGTCATCGAACCGTTGATGGTATTGGGTCACTGGTTCATTGGTTGAACCATTGGGTCACTGGTCGAACCGCGTGATTAAACCGGATAAAACCAGATAACTCGGTAGAATAGACCATTCTCTATAACAAAACTATATATCAAGTTCTTTATTATAAAAAACAAAAAAAAATTAATGTATCAAGTTCTTTGTGAAAATTAACAAAAAAATGAGAATCAACACATACTAATATCATAACATAATATATAAAAAACAAATCTTTATTCAAAACAAAGAAAATAGGTAAAAAAAACAACAAACACCAAGGAGAGACGGCGACAACACACGTAGAGAGAAGAATTTTTATTTATTTTATTTAATCAATTATTTATGGTATTACTTTTTATAAATAATTACATTTTTTTTGGAAGTACATAAAAAAGTGTTGCGAACAGAGTCGCCATGCAACAGAGTAACTGAATCTTGTGGCGTCAACAGCTGATATGCACCGCGAACAGAGTATCCTATACCAGGGTCGGGCTGCCAAAATGTTGAGTTTATTTGGAGAAAAGTCAATGAGGTTGTTCATAAGTTAGCAAATGTAATCTCATCTAGTTAGATTCATACATTAAGTACGAAAAAATAGCGAATTTCTAAATTCAAACTCGAATTTTTACCTATCAACATCTTTACAATTATCAATTAACTTGTATTTACAGGAAAAAAATGTGTCAAATGGTATAATTGATAAAATGTCACATTTAAAGTGAATAAGTCATAACATAAGTGGATGTATCAGAGTTTCAAACTCAATCTTTACATTTACATATAATATTCATACCAACTAAGTTATATTCAAAATAACTCCTACCAACTATATTAAGTTGTTGCGGTATATGATGTGATTGGTTAAAAGAGAGAAGGGTAAAAAAATTGGTATGTGTGTTTTAGTTTATTGTGTGTCTAAGCTTCTTTTTTTTTTGGCTAATTTTTATTTTACGATGTACAGTTATATCTCTACATTTTTTTTTGACTAAAATTATATCATTTTTTTTTTTAATCAAACAAACTTACTACATTTCATTAAATACTAAAAGTTCAATACATAAAAGAATACTAAAAGTTTAAAAACCGGACCGGACGGTCGAACCGATTGAACCGTGAATCGGAGGGGTAACCGGTCTAATCTGACTATTGGATCGGACATGTAATCAAACCAATGAAAACCGGAAAAACCGGTGAACCGGGGTTTTTGCAACCCGGCCGGTCCAAATGCTTATCTTCATTGTTTTTATTTTTTAGATCTAAAATAACGATTTTTTCTTTATCATTGGGTAGAAGAACAGAGTAGAAATTTTAAAAAATAAAAAAGAACAGAGTAGGAGAACAAGAATAGAGTAGGAAACGACGTTTTCTTCCCTTGCCATAACTCTTTATCAACGCAGCAGAAAAAGGTGAAGAAGGTGAAAGATCAGTGTTGCTGCTCCTTGCCATGGGAAGAAGAAGTTAGAAAACGGCGCATACCAAACGAGTACTGATAAAAGAAACACAATAATTAGGTTTTCATTAGGAAAAATATTCCAACACATTTTAAAATATTCCAGTTATACCCTTATGTTAATTTTGTATATTTTATGTTTTTCACTTTGTCGTTTTATCACTTTGCCGGTAAAAATCGTTCACCCCTTCAAAAGTGTACCCGCCAGACCATATAACTTTACCGGTATGTTAAAATTTTCGGTACACTTTTCATAACTGTACCGATATGCATAATGTTTTTAAAATATATTGGAGTACACTTTTATTTAAGTGTACCGGTTAATCGTGTTTCTAGAAGAAAAGAAATTACAAACCGGTAAACTTGTATTTAAGTATACCGATAAAATTTTACAAGTGTTGTCTCCATTGTTAACAATATTACATTACATTACAAACTCGGACGATTGTTGTTCTGTTCCACTTGTTTGTGGTTTGAATCCTCTTCCTAAAAGAAGAGTTTGTGTTGGTAATCCTATTGATTTGGTTTCTAGTGATTGTTTACATAATAATTGTTAAGAAAAAGAAAGAGAATAATGGGTTACACTCTAATGTCAACATACAAGAACAAGGACAAGAACATGAATATGAAGAAGAATTTTCGCAACACTTTTTTATGTACTTTTCCAGATTGTTTACATAGCAAAAAAATTTACAAACCGGTAAACTTGTATTTAAGTAAACCGGTACACTTGTTTGAAAGAACGTTGAAAATTTTTTTCTTTCAGTTTTACCTTTTATATGAGGGTATATTTGTCTATTCATCTTTATGTGTTGGGGTAGAAAAAATATTTTTCTACTTTTTAAGGATATTATTATTGTTATTGTTTGGAACTTTTACACTTCCATAAACCATAACACTTCACGGTTCACATACATTTATTATTGGGCCAAGTCCAATTAAAAGTAAAGTACTAGAATATATCCTAATGAAAACCTAATTATTGTGTTTCTTTTATTAGTACTCGTTTGGTATGCGCCGTTCTCTAACTTCTTCTTCCCATGGCAAGGAGCAGCAACACTGATCTTTCACCTTCTTCACCTTTTTCTGCTGCGTTGATAAAGAGTTATGGCAAGGGAAGAAAACGTCGTTTCCTACTCTATTCCTGTTCTCCTACTCTGTTCTTTTTTATTTTTTAAAATTTCTACTCTGTTCTTCTACCCAATGATAAAGAAAAAATCGTTATTTTAGATCTAAAAAATAAAAACAATGAAGATAAGCATTTGGACCGGCCGGGTTGCAAAAACCCCGGTTCACCGGTTTTCATTGGTTTGATTACATGTCCGATCCAATAGTCAGATCAGACCGGTTACCCCTCCGATTCACGGTTCAATCGGTTCGACCGTCCGGTCCGGTTTTTAAACTTTTAGTATTCTTTTATGTATTGAACTTTTAGTATTTAATGAAATGTAGTAAGTTTGTTTGATTAAAAAAAAAATGATATAATTTTAGTAAAAAAAAAATGTAGAGATATAACTGTACATCGTAAAATAAAAATTAGCCAAAAAAAAAAAGAAGCTTAGACACACAATAAACTAAAACACACATACCAATTTTTTTACCCTTCTCTCTTTTAACCAATCACATCATATACCGCAACAACTTAATATAGTTGGTAGGAGTTATTTTGAATATAACTTAGTTGGTATGAATATTATATGTAAATGTAAAGATTGAGTTTGAAACTCTGATACATCCACTTATGTTATGACTTATTCACTTTAAATGTGACATTTTATCAATCAGACCATTTGACACATTTTTTCCTGTAAATACAAGTTAATTGATAATTGTAAAGATGTTGATAGGTAAAAATTCGAGTTTGAATTTAGAAATTCGCTATTTTTTCGTACTTAATGTATGAATCTAACTAGATGAGATTACATTTGCTAACTTATGAACAACCTCATTGACTTTTCTCCAAATAAACTCAACATTTTGGCAGCCCGACCCTGGTATAGGATACTCTGTTCGCGGTGCATATCAGCTGTTGACGCCACAAGATTCAGTTACTCTAGTGGAAGATCTCATTTGGCACGGTCAGGTTCCCCTGAAGGTCTCCGTACTTGCATGGCGACTCTTGCGAGACAGGTTACCTACAAAATCTAACCTGGTTGCACGAGACATTTTATCATCGGAAGCTCATCATCGTGTGTCCGGATGCAGAGCGGTTGAATCAACGCATCATTTATTCCTCTCTTGTAGCACTTTTGGCTCCCTTTGGGCACTTGTTAGTTCTTGGATTGGTTCTTTTTTGGTGGAGGCTCAAACACTGTCAGATCACTTCGTTCAATTTACCTTTTCAGCAGGTGGTTCTCGAGCGCGTCGCTCTTTCATGCAGCTCGTTTGGCTAGCTTGTGTGTGGGTTGTGTGGACTGAGAGAAACCACAGATTGTTCAGAGCCTCATCAAACTCTTTATATCACATGTTAGACAGGATCAAAATTTCTTCTTATAGGTGGTTGAAAGCGAAAAGTAGTACTTTAGCTTTAAATTACCATAGTTGGTGGTCATTTGCTTTGTATGGGCCTAGCATGATTTGTATCTCATGGTTATTTGTATTTGACTATTTGTAATCTTCCATAATCTTCTTCGATACACCTTGTATTGAGGGAATTACTTGGACCTGTTAATATAATGTCTCATAAAAAACAAGCATGTAAACATTGACAATATTTAACAACACCACCTAGCTCAAATTGAAAAACACGTGGGAACAAATTTTTGATGTTCAAACATCTTTTTTTTTTTGCACGTATGTTTCAAGTTTTCTGTCCATTTTATCTATGTAGTTCTCAACTACTTTTGTTGTTGTTAACACTAGTTTTGAGGAAAAGAATACATGATAATTCAAAGTTCATTATACAAACAAGTAAACCCTCGTATAAAATGGTTTCCCCCAAATATCGAATTGGAATCACTCTTTTAACAATTCTTCATTTAGTAAAATTCATTAATTGTTTGAAGATTCTGACAATAAGGAGTGTTTTTGATAAGTGTCAAAAAGTAGTTAAATCATATAGTAAATGATGACACTTATTAACTTATTTTGTAAGAAATCCTTTGAGAAAACCCCGAAATTATGTAAATACTTGTTTTGAGTTAATTATGTTTGGTTTGTCTAAATCTCAATCATTTTTGAAGGTATTTAAAGCCAAAAGCAGAGTTGTAACAAAGAAACAAGATTTGAAAAAATCAAATGTTCGCTCAAGCTCGCCCGGCAAAGCAAAAACAACAGAAAATGGAAAGTTGAGCGAGATCCTGCGAAGGTTAGCGAGGTTGCTCGCTCAAACTCGTCCGGCGAGCGTCTGCGACCCAAGGCGGTCAAGGAAGTCAGTGGGACACGTTGAACTAGCAAAATTTTCACAAGAAAGGGGAGTTTGAATTGTGAACCTTTAAAATATTTCCTATAAAAATTGTCAAACACAATATACTTGAAGAAAATAATTAGATTGTTAGTTAAACCAAATAACCAAAAGTGTTGCAGTCTGGAGAACGTTCTCTCAATCACTCTCTGACAGTATATATATAACTATTAAATTGTGATGTGTGTGATTAGTGATTGCACGAATTAAATCAGAGTAAGGGAAGAGAATGCACACAATAATTTATCCTGGTTCACCCAAAATGCTTGGGCTAGTCCAGTCCCCACACTCCTTGTGAGATTGTCCACTAAGAGATGCTAATGATCTCAAGTTACACTTCCTTTGATCTAGATCCAAGACCAAATAATCTTCTAAGCCCTACAAGTTTAATCTACCTCAGTCACACTGACTATGAAGGTGTCACTCAATTAGTAGTTACGTACTAACTTGAGCCAATGGTTACAATGATGAAGGATGTTGGTAATCAAAGTCTATTCACTCAATACACTATGAGAAGCTTTGAAAATGGATGGATAAACTCTCAAAACACTCACTGGATATTCTGATCCTATATATATGAATTACAAATCTGAGTGAGAGAGAAAAGAAGAGTTCGTGACAAAAACTTGTATAACAAAAAACAAGTGTTGAAGTTGTAGTGGAGACTCTTGCTCTTCAAAGTTGTCAAAGACCTCTATATATAGATGAGTGATGATCAGGGAGTCTTGGCCACGAAGTATATCCGTTGGAAGCTTGAAAATAACGGCTAGTAGCTCTGCATAATGACAGCTCATGTAATTTGAAGAAAACAGATCAGTCTGAGATCGATCTCCAAAGTTTCTTCTTCTGACTTTTAAGAGAGGAGCGTATGAATAGTTGTTGTTGAGCTGTAATGTTGATGTATGTTACTTAACAAACAAGTATAGCCGTTGTGCAGCTTTTGGATAACCTTTAAACAGCTGTATACAAGCTGGTGTCACTCCAAGTGATGATTTTCTCTTTCCAGCATTGGTCTGAGATCGATCTCCAAATTCTGGCGTGAATGACTTTCTTCTTTTTGAAGCAAAGATGCTAGAGCACGAAAAGGCCAGCTGTTATGGATAAAAACAGCAGCTGGAGGTTGTACTTGATGTTTCTCAATGTCCTTGTTGCAAATACAATTGTCATATAGAAAGAAAAACAACATTAGAGAATGTTCTTTCTTTATTCCTTTAAAGTACAAGTCAATTTCCAAGACCAGGTTGTGCTGTCTAATTCTCCATGGTCCATACAAGATCAGTTCCATTAATTGAGAATAAAAAAATCCTTATGTCATATGCTCAATCTTCACATGTTTAAATCATAGAACTTGGTAAAAGTAGTAAGTTCTCTATTCATGAGAGAAACCTTTGCCTTAAATGATCTCTTGGATATGTAGATAATTTGTGAGAGAAGCCCAAGATAAAAGTGATCATTTGTCTTGTACATAGTTGACTTATCCATAAGTCCTTTTGCATTGATTGTGTGAAAATGATGTTTGCGCAGGTCTCAGAGATCAATCTGAGACCGTTCTCCAAGCTTTTGTTTTTATCAAAGTAAAAACATGATATTTGATCTAAATAGCTCAATTGTTCCTAGCTTAATTAAAAGACTCAAGAGCACTTGTTAGATACCAAAAAGATTAGAATTACACTAAAAAATAATTAAGAGGTTTGTTATCTTTAAAACATCAATTAGGGATTTTGCCTCAACACACGTGTCATCAAACCCACAGCTGAAGCAAGGTATCTCGCCCGGCAAAGGATGTCTCGCCCGGCGAGATTAGCATAGCAGAACTGATATAAATAGATTTTTAGATCAGAAAAATGCATAATTTGATATTGTTCATGTTCCGTTTCATTCAGTGAAAACCCTATAACTAATTCTAAGAGAAATTGAAGGTGGATTGCATCATTTGTTGAGGAATCAATTCATGATGTACCTTTCCTTTAATCCTCTCCTTCTTTGTAAGAATATTATGGGTAACTAATCTTGTATATATGGTTTAGTTATTCAATCAACTTTGATATTGTTCTTGTATTTATTGCTTTATCATTTGATTTGAAAGAATATAGGGATATATGTTTTGAATCATTGAACTAGAACAATATCTATTAAATCTAAACTTTAGGGATAAGGGTTAGGTTTAATAATCGCTTAAGTATTTGGTTTTAAAATTATTATATTGATTAATCACTCGAGGGATCAGGGATTGATAGGTGTAATAGTTTCTTGTCGTTATTTGGGAACGAAAACGTACGATGAGTAATACGTGATAAAGTTGATTAATAGCTAAACCTATATGATTGATTGAGGAAATATATATGAATGGATGATCGAAAGCTAATCCCAGAAATATTATCTCTCTGATACTTACATCATCTTTTATCGCACTCTTATGTTTTTAAGTTTCAAAACAAAATTATCTTGAAACTCTTACTTAAAATCATGGTAATTGTTGAACAGTTATTAATATCACACTAGTCCATGTGGAACGATACATATAAAAATACTTCTTTTGATACTACATCAGTTTTACGAAAAAATTAAACTGAATTGACCCAATCAATTCCCTAAACTTATTAACCAATTAAACCTTTTGAAAATATAGAGTATAGTTTGTTTTTTTTTGTTTACAAAAAAATAGTTATTATCATTTCACATTTAAATGTACGGGTACAATATCAAGTATAGGAGTAACAATTAACAATTTAAACTTACAAAGAAATTTTCTGGGTCAGAAAACAAAGCCCAAAACCGGCCCATTGAGTAGTTTCTTCTTTTAAACCCTAAAATCCCAAAGCTTCTCCCTCTTCGCGATCTGAGAGAGTTCATAGCGCAAAACAAGGAAGCCGCTTCCTGAGCCTTCAATCTTCTCAATTCTCGTAAGATCTATCATTTACTTTAGTTTAATTTTCAATATTCTTCTGTTTAATGTTTCTGTATTTGTAGCATAATTTTTTTTTTACTGCTTTCTGGTTTGTTTCTGCTACTATTATGCTTATTGCGTAAAATTAAATTGCTTCTAATACTGTTAGATTAGTTAAATCTTGGTTCTGGAATATTCTAATGTTGTTTCTCTGAAAATCAATTTGTTTCGTTTCGTTTAAGTATTATTTCGACCTGTTTGGATTGATTTATTTGAGCTTATCTAGTGGTATATAGGAACTTTTGAAAACAGCTTATAGCTTAGACAAAAACAATTAAACTTTTTTTTGTTATAGAAATATCTTATGCATAACCATTTATCATGGTAAGTGGTTAATGTTGATGTTAGAAGCTGCAAATTAAGCTCTTTGTTCAAACACGGTGTTAGTTTAGGGTTTCATAACATTGCTTTTATGTCGGCTATAATTGATTTGTATTGACACTTGTGCAGTAGCAATCATGGTGAGAGTCAGTGTGTTGAACGATGCTCTTAAGAGCATGTACAATGCTGAGAAAAGAGGAAAGCGTCAAGTCATGATTCGACCATCCTCCAAAGTTATCATCAAGTTCCTGATCGTTATGCAGAAGCACGGTATTTGTCATTAATTGTTATTTTTTAATTTGAATGTTTCACTTTCATTATTCAGTTGTTATAGAGTATTGATTAGATATATTTTTTGGCGGTTGTTCACATAGGTTACATTGGTGAGTTTGAATATGTCGATGACCACAGAGCTGGGAAGATTGTTGTTGAATTGAACGGTAGGTTGAATAAATGTGGGGTTATTAGTCCTCGTTTTGATGTTGGTGTCAAGGAGATTGAAGGTTGGACTGCTAGGCTTCTTCCTTCCAGACAGGTTTTTCACGATCCTAATTTAACTTTTTTTACAAATTACATATTTTTATACTTATGTATAGCTCTACTTGGTGTGTTCAAGCTTTAAATGCGTCTTTGTATGAGTTTTTGTTTATTTTAAGAGTTCATTTCAGTATGCTTGTCTTATATTAAGGCAAGTCAAGTACATTAGTAGTTCATAATTATGATCCTCCATTTAAAAGTTTGGCTTGTTTCTTGATTTTTTTTACTATTATGTATAAAGGTTTTCGACTAAATGCTCAATCTAATCGAGGAAAAAGACATAAAAATGACTAAATAAATGAAATTTGCCAATTTGATCTTCAGAAATTTCGGATATCTGTTAATTAGTATTTGATGGAGAGTAATTTTGTCCCTAAGAACTTCAATGAAATGACTAAATGTGACCAACATTTGTGAATTTGTAAGGATAAAGTTGATTTTTTTTTCTTTTTTTCAAGCACTAGTTTTGGCATTTACTCTGATTTTTATGTACTGGTTGAGTCGACTTGTCAAGAGTTCAGCACTTTGCTATTTTATCTGCTCTGCATACATGCAATTTCTTCTGTTATGCCTGACCTTTTTATAATTCAAAATTTGCAGTTTGGGTATATTGTTTTGACTACCTCTGCCGGCATTATGGATCATGAAGAGGCTAGGAGAAAGAATGTTGGTGGCAAGGTCCTTGGTTTCTTCTACTAGGCTTGCTTTGAGGATCTTCAAGATTTCAGATTTTGATTTACGGATGTAATGGACCTATTAATATCAAGTGTAGCCGGAGCTGTTTTGTTATTTGTTTTATTTTGTTTTGCAAGACCAAGTTGATAACTATAATTTATCTAATGTCTTCATTATCTTTATTATACCAAAACATGGCCCTGTGGGGATTGTTTGAACAGCATTTCAAATTCATGCGGTTTAGTTAGTGTTTGATTTTGCATCGACCAGAATGAGTTATGAAATTAGTGTTACATGGCTTTCAGTAGAACAAATCATGTGGAAAAGCACTTCATAATCCATAGTCATGGAATTTGTTTTCAAACCGGAATGGCACAATAGGAATTTACATTTCACCAACAAAAAAAAGAAAGTCATTTGTTGTGAAATGATGTGGCAGAAATTCTAGCTCAATTCTTTTCATTGTGATAAATGTCACTCTTTGCAAGTGGTGGTGCTTGGTGCTCTAGAACAACAGTGGTTTATAGATATTTACTTTTTAAATGTTGCTGCGATAAAACAAACAGTTGTATAAAAATTGGTGCTTAAAAATGACATTGAGTTGCAAATTGGTTTGTGAATTGCACATATAATTGCAAATGTTAATACAAATTTTTTGTCGCCGAAACTTGAACTGATTATATCCTAGGATTAAAAAAAGTGAAAAATGTTATTGCTCCATGACGAGGGAGTGGCCTACACAAACGATGATGATAAATTTTGTGTACCATACCTTTGTTCGAAAATTAGCCGAAATTTATAATTTCAAATTCCAAGTGCAATGATCTTCCAAGGTTAACTTGTGATAAGTATGTGAATTTAATTTTTTGTCTGACAAACGTGAGAGTTTTTGATCAGTTGTATAAGAGCACATATTTGATATTTATATTGCGTAATTGATTCAACTAATTTCTTAATTCTTGTGAATGAATTTTCGAGGGACACGCTTCAAATTTTTATTTTGTTTTGGAACATATGGTTGTAAATTCATAGTTGATTAGCAACAAAATCCTTAGAAATATTGACCCTGACCCCAAGAAATGTTCAAAAGTCAAACCTATGTATATGCCCTTTCTTTCATGTGCATATACCCCCTCTTTATCAAAGGATTATGCAGCCTGTAATATTTACGGCAAATCACAACTTTTGTTGAAGCACAAGTTACTAACAAGGTCATAAGACTCGTCAAGCTGTAGTTACTAATTAAGCTGTAGTATCAAAGATTATTAAGCAAAAATGTATTTACCATTGTACATTTGGAAATATATCCAAAAAACTTGAGATGCAATGGACCTACTTCACATTTTGAAATGAATTTTTCACTTCAGAGGAGTCAAATATACCAATATTATATACAAACACTTGAGACAAACACTTTTATAAATGTGTCATACTCTTACATGATAAATAAAATTAGAGGAATTGTACATCCATACAATAATACAATTAACTAGAGGGTTTATAAATAATGCAACGCCCTTTTATTCATAACACAGTTCTCATTGACAGGAAAATTGCCTCTTATTCTTTAGTTAGTGTATCAACATGGGAGCCCCAGATCAAACTTTCTTACAGCAAGGTTTCACGCTGCAGCATTTCTTTTCCTTCGTTGAGAAATGAATAATGTTCTTAGTGATGTGCCTGTGACTTGAAAGGGGTCGTAAAGTTGACCACGAACCATAGAATGTTTCTGCTGTTTGTGCATAAAAACTATTATTGCTAAGGTCCAGTAATTGCAAGTTCTTTGCCTTTGCAATAGCCGTTGAAAATTGCTGAGTTAATTGGCACTCGGGAAATGAATTTCTTTGACATGAACTGGCACAGCTGTCGTCAATTCCAGAAGCAGCAGCTTCTGCTCCACCTGGATTATCCTCACTATCAGCAACTTCCAGCTGTTCGTCGAAATTATTTAGAGAACAAAAAACCTCTTGATTATCATCCACTTTCATAGTATCAAGTTTATCTTCCTGGTTCTGTGAGCAGCTTTTAGATGGTAAATCACAATGTAGAGCAGAAAGTTCAATCGGAACAGAATTATCAGCAAGGTTAAGCTCCTCCAGGCTGCTGTTATCTGATAAAAGAGAACAATGTAACTATAGGAATTACAATAGTAGTAGTTTTGAAAAACACATGATTTTTAAGTATACCTGCAAGAGCCTCAATTATGCGAAGAACTCCAGCAAGCCCAAGTTGACACTTCCTAAGTATCAAAACTTTGAGACAGCACTGTGGGTTTATGAGAAGCGAAAATAGAGTATTGCTGCCCTGTATAAATTAGAGAAATTAAAACACACCAATGATAATAAAACTTGTTAAAATCACAAATAGCAGTAAAGCAGGTACAAACATACCTAGATCTATATAATAACAAATAAAACCAGTCAAGTAAACATGCATTGCAAGTAGTTTTTAACATAAAGTACATGTTCTAATATAATAGTAATAAATTCCCTAGAAAGTTTTTTTTTATGGCCTAAAGCCTGATCGTTTTAGCTAAATAGGCTTCTAAAAGAGTCTTAAGATTGTCTATTTAAAGAAAAAGTTTGGCTTCGGCCTGACGTAGGCTAAGCCACTCCTAATGACAAGAATACTAACAAATAGAAATTCAGTTACAGTGAACAAACCTCAAGCATTATAGGATTTCCTTCCAGGCTCAGGTCAGTGATGGAACAAAAAGAATCAACTTTGATGCTTAAAATATAGTCAGATGTTAGCCCACAATATGATAGGTCAAGTTTCACAAGCTCCTCGGTCCCTTTGAGCAATGGTTCTGTTACTTTTATGGCCCCTTCCTGCAAAATAATGCCTCAATCCATGAGATTGAGATAAGCATTCTAGAAGAAACAATAATAGTGCAATAAAGTGAGCACGTGGTAGGAGCTAGGTTTTACTCACATTTCCAATACCAGTGCCTCCAAGTATTAGTCCTGATAAAGTGAAGGTCCCTGCAAGCTGGCAAAGGCTATCGACAACCGGTTTGCCTAGTTTTAGACCACTCATATTCAACTCGGAAAACCTACAATGAGGATATTTGCTTTAAATTTCTACATGCCTTAAAATAATACAATTTCTGTACAGATGGAGGGTGGCATATTGATTCTACCTTTTTAAAGTAGAAAGCTTCGATAGAAGATTAACTAAAGCATTCCCAGATACAGGGCTGTTATGTCCTGTCAAAGGTAAACTACCCATTATGCAAGAAAGATCATTTGTATCAGGGAATTGAAAAGAACTATAGGTTCGTCATACCTATACAAAGGTGTGAAAGTACAGATCTAGAGTCCAACGCATCAGCAATTTTTTGAATGGTTCTGGTTGTGATACAACAGTTCTCTACATTCAAGCTACAAAGAGCTACATGAAAAGATGCAAGTAAATAGAAGTCAAAAGATGTCCTCAGCAGGAATCCACATTTGAGAGATCATAAGTGCAGCAAAAGTTAAATTTGATACATTTTAACAGCATAAAATGTGAACCATGTATATTACAAAAGGGTGAAGGGAAGGTCAAAGTAATCAGCATCCCCTGGGAGATAATAGAAGCCATATATTCCAGTTGGCAGAGATTCAGGTCATGTGGCTAACCTGTACAGTTTTTTAAGATTGTTGAAAGATAAGATCCACATGCATCAGTAAGACGGTTTCCAGAAATGTTGAGCACTTCAAGTCGAGCAAATAGCACAGAGCATTCACAAATCTGATAGATATATGCAACTTCAATATATTAGCAATAGCAAACCGGGAATGGGTCAAATAAAAGGCATCCTAGTCATGCTAAATGTTAAATCATACATAATCAATTCGTGCATTGATAGAATATTCTTGTGCAATAGATTGTAACTTTTAAAACATTGAAATGGCCTTTGGTAGGGGTAGGAGTTGATATTTCAGTTATTTAAGCCTGACAATTGAATTTCTTTTAGGAAAAATAGTGTAGCGAACATCAAGTTTAAGCCTCCATTATATTTGAGTCTAATATTTTAAAGGAAAATGCTAAACAGTGCCCTCGGGGCACTGGTTAAGCATATTTAAATGGAAATTTTATCTCGAAATGCGAGCATTCAATACCTCAAAGTATAAAAAGTTGTCTTTTCAATATTAATTTTATCTTTTATTTCCTTTTTTGGTATGCTTAACAAGTGCCCCGGGGGCACTGTTTAGCATGACCCTATTTTAAAATGTTACTCTAAGGGAAAATAAAGTGCAACCATCAATTTGGATTCCCCAACCTAATTCTCATTCAACAAGAACTAATGTTAGAAACATTGAACAAGGCAAAGACAAACACACAAAAGATAAAAAGGGTTGCATGTAGTATCATACCTGAAACAATGTTGTTGGGCCAAATCGATTGCAATGCAAATCCAGAGTTAAGCTGCCGTAAGATTGACCTGATGCTGTGAACACCTTTCGAAGTTTCTCCATTGTTCCATTTCCTAAAATTTCAATTCAATTGAAAGAAAGAAAAAAAGGATTAAACATATTACTCTCTATAATTAATTTTTTCTAATTTTTTTATGGCGTTAATATTCATACTATTTATTTATTCACCAACAAAAGGACTTATTATCAGACTTTGTGATTAACTAGAAGATCAGTTACTAGACAATTTGCAAACAAATAATACAGCCGAATCGAAAGCAAAAAAGACCACAAATCAGAAAATATGTACCTAAACAATTGTGAGAGATGTCAAGCATTGAAAATGCCATTTGGGAATGCAGTGCATCTATCAATGGTGTTATAGACAAATCTTGCAGGTCACAGTCCGATGCAATGATTTCATCATCAGAAACCTGTTTACAACAAAGCTAAAATTAGAAAGAAAAAAAAAATCAAAATTCAGTCCAGGCGTCAAAGAACAAAAGGCATATATGTCAATGCTGTAGTGGAAATAGAGGAATTGGCACAGCTAGAATCCTTGTCACCTCTAAATTGTAAAGTTTCTTCAGCACCTTGATCTTTGGTTCCTCAGACAACTCCTTGCAGCAGTCTACGTACGTTTTTATTAGGCGCTTCTGAATCCATCCTTTAATGATAAAATAAAAAATCAAATGGGATCAGAATTTGAAGGTTGAATGACCGATTATTTAGCTACAGTTAGACTTAGAATCTATCAAGCAGTTAGGTAAAGGTACAGGAGGCTTTTTAAAACATGCAAAGGCTCTGTGGTAAAAAGATAAACCCTTGGAAGAAAAATTTCTCCATGGGTTTTTAATTGAAGTATTCTTTTTCATTTTTTTTTTTGTTTTTCCTCACTCACTCTCTCTCTGAAACTCAGTTCCTTTATCTAGATTCCTACCAGTGCCTCACTTTGAGACAGATAGTGGAAAGCTTAAAAAAATGATATTAATACCGCTCAAATACAACATAATGATATGACTGCTTGATTTTCAAAATGATGATTCATACATTGGTACGGTTGTACCTCTTTGGTGTCATTTACAAAATTAGCAAGATCGTGATTGACTTTTTATCAATAGATAACAATCTTATTCATGTTACTAGTTTAAAGATCCAAATATTTAAGTGGTCTTGGAGATAAATTTTCAGACAAAAAGCCGGATAAAAAAGGACATGGCATAAAAGTAGTAGCATGATAATATCACTTAATGAACAAAAAGCGTCAGTAAGGCATACCATCAATGAAAGCTTCAACCATGTTATTTTGCAGATGCTCCTTAAGATTTTCAACAGTTGCCAGCGATTCTAGATCTCTTCCAGCACATTTTATGTGCTGAATAATGGGTAACAAACCTACTCATAAATTAATGTAAGCCAAGTGAACTCGGGCTCAGCAGAAAAAATGGTGAACTGAAGGAAAAATTAAACCACAAAGTAAAAAGAATAAACAAATAGAAACACCGCAAAGTAAATGTAACAGAAAATAACAGTGATGGTAAAAGTGCAACTTATTGACGGTCTTCAATACTGATTATGATAGCAAATACATAAATCAGGAACTGCCTACCCTCTGATTTCTTTTCTGTCGGAAATTGTTGATAGTATAGGCATGCAATTACAGACTTTAACGAGTCAATGTCAAACTGATCACCAGCAGAGCACAAGGCTGCTTCGACATAAACTATATCATTCTCAATCCGACATGTAATATATTGCTGCAGATAGAGAATATAAAGAAGGTCTGAGGTTAGAAAAATATCCATTTGCAATAATGAACATGTCAGTTTGGCAAAAGCATGAATTTCAAACATGGTCATGTTCATGTCATAACAGTGGAACTCACATCATCTTGGGAATGCTGTGTCATGGGATGGGCAACAACATTTTGTTTGCCAGAGACATCTGTATCACATTTAGAACCACTAGGAAATTCGGGTTCAACAACTATATCATTGCTCAATGACCTGGAACGTCTGGAAGTTTTAGTGGCGGTATTTGGACTCCAGCATTTGAAGGAACTGCTGCTTTCTTCAACATTAATTGCACATTTAGATCCATACTCTGGGGCAACCTGCCATCCAAAAACCCAAATCATCCACGGTCTAATAGTACTAGAGAAAAACTCACAGATCCAAAGAGGTGGAGATTGTTTACCTGAATTTTACTAGGACTGATTTTATTCTTAACTGCATGGAGTCAAATATTAGTCAGTACTATGGTATATGGAATCTTTAGGTCAAAGCAAAGCAACTAACAAGGAAAACATACTTGGTTCATAATTAGGCAAGTTCTCTAACGGGCAGTCGTGATCCTTTCTACTTGAGCATTCCATCTCATCATCATCGTCATCGGAAAGAATCATACGGACACGTTTACGACCAACAACTGCTTGATTCTCGCTTGTTAATTTTGTCAGACTTCTGGGTGATTGCTCAACCTGCTTTGTAGAGTTGGTATGACTTTCCTTGTGACCTGTTATCTTTCTAGATGAGCCTTTAAAGGACTGATACAGCGACATAAGAGGCGCATTATCCTCATTCAGTTCTTCTTCAGGAGTTGGGGTTTCTGATTTATAAGTTGTCTTTGGAAAGCAAAAATCATCTGACTCACTATTTGACATACAAACATCTGCTTCAGTATCAGTCTCAGAGCAACAATCCCCTGGCGTACTATTAGCCTCTTGCTTTTCACTTGACTTCTTAAGCTTATCAATTAGAAGTTTCAACCTCCTGTAAAATATCACAATTGATAAGCAGTAATATCACAAGTCCAGAAAAAAGACCATGTGATATTGGAAATGATAAATTGGAATCAGTTTTTCAGGTTATACTTCGGATTCTGAAGGTTAGAATATTTAAATAAGAGCATGAGTAACTCAGTGAAACTGCAAGAAATGTATATAAAAAGATAGACTTTCAATGAGTCAGCTACCTGGTCTCATCCTCATTATCAAATCTAATCATGTTGCTATAATGCATATTTTCCAAGGCAAGAAGCTGTACATCAGGAAGGCCTTCGTCACGAGCAATACTGCAATATAATGTGATCAGATCAATGTTGTTCATATAGGAGTATCAAAAGAAGCCCACCAAGAAATACATTTTTTAAGCAACTCCAATCAAGGATGAGCACATAAGTAAAAGACAGTTAAATTTCACTCTAGTGCTCACTGCAGCTGCAACCGTTGGAAGCATGTTGTGGCATTTAAAATCAAGCAAACAATTTCAAAACAACCAAATATATTTTATCAAAATAGTAACTTCTGAGAATTCATAAAGAGACCAATACACAAGGAGTAGAGTTGGCATGGTGAGAATAATCTTATGCTAGCAATTTTCTTTTGCGATTTTACAAAACTGCAGTGCGTTTGTGTGTCTTATGCAAGCAAGTCGCATCAAAAGTACGTTTTCGGCTACTAAGACTTGGAGAATCCGTTTTAATTAAAAATCATTTCATGTTCCATAAATTACGTTTCTCTAATTTCAAGAAAAAAATCAACCAGTAAAGCTTAATATAATGAATATTGTTACCTGTAGCTCTCTTCAAATGCATCACATGCTTCTCTCCAATTGTGAGTAGAATCCAAAACATTACCAATATTAATTTTCACCAGTGCTTGCCCCTATAATCGTTACCAGCAAAGCATACTAATCAACCAACCATAATCCTCATCATGCACCTAAGAAGAATAGACTTGACAAGCATATACAGAAAAATTGAAGGGTCGCATCGGGATTTGATGTGCAAGTCATGTCATATATGGTATGGGTGTTTGATACATGTCTGACTGTAACACAGAAGAAATTCTTAATGTAAAATGAGTATGATACATGTCCTATATTTTATTAGAGCATTACAAAATAAATCTGCCTGCACATACTTAATTTCTGTGTCAAATGTTTATACTCTATTTGGATTGCTGTATAACACAGAATATGTAAGAATCTATTCTAATATATACATGGCTCCTCTTTCGATGCATCTGTATTTCATATAAATAAAACAACCAAATAGCAATATACTCACATTACCAATTGTTTCAAATAATCAAAAATGTATTTATATTCAGCTTCATGGTATGTTGAATTATAGTCAGGAACAAAAAGAGAACAGAAGTGTCCAATTTATATATTAGAATGTTGAGAATTTTACCTCTAAGTTACCAATTGTTTTGTACATTTCCCAACTCTTTTTGTACCATTTGATTGCCTTGTTGAATTTTCTGAGCTTCTGGTATGATTCTGCAACATCCAGATATGAATCACCCAACCTTTGCCTGTCACAAAGGTCATTCGCTACTTTCTTCTTCTCCTTTGCAAATTCACGAAGCTAAAGAAAACATTGCTAAGTAAGAAAGGTCATACTTTAGGAATTACTAAATATTTCATCGCTTCAAAAGGTCTCTGCATCCACCAAATAATACTAATAGGTTATCGAATTATAGTATGTGGAGGAAAACGACAATTTTGAGAGCAAAACAGGTACAATTATTCATGCTTTAAGCAACCATGATAACCTATTTTTGGTGCTGCAACGTTCACAAACTTCAATATGTTACAGAATAAACTTTAGTTTTCTCTTGATAGTAAATATATGCATCATCTCTCTAAAACAACATAAAGTTCTTTTTACTTGAAAAACTATTCTTTTAACTAATGTATCATTTGCATGTATATTATAATGACTATTTACTTGAAAAACCTTATATGAGCAAGTGTTGATGACGCAATTCATAATTTTCAACACCAATGCTTGTTGTGGCAAGGCAGAGCCAGAATAAGTTAGGAAAAAAATGTTTAACACAACACCAATAAATTCATGTTTTATCCATAACTAATCATATGCAAATGTACATCAGTTCTCTAAACCAACATTGGACGACCAAACCAAAAAAAATTCCGTTTATGTTTGCTGAAAGGGAGTTCTAAAAGTCAAATGAAAAAGTTGATATAATATAGTAACAGAACCATGTCGACTAAGCATTTGCCATGTATATTATAATAAAGAATTTGATATAATATAACAGAACCATGTCCCATTCAGGAAAAAAAAAAAACACAGAAACATGTCAGCTAAGCCTTTGTCTCCAAAACACATTTAGTACAATTGATTAAAAAAAAACTCCAGAAAATACAGTTCTGAGGTTGAAAATAAACCTACTTGGCACCAGCGATCGAGGCACTTGTTAGCCTCAAGGGGCCAGGGGCCCTACCAGTTATCGGACTACAATGGTAAAATTAGAAAGCATGCCCACTTTGACCGTAAACAAAATATAGACATGCCGATTGCTAATTTTCAACATTGTATGGTGAACTGTTCTTTTTCAATACTTCATATCAAACACTGAGCTCGTCAATTACAGATTGCATGACTTGAGCTCGACAAACATGTAAAGTTAGGACAATTCTTTAGACGTCATTATGTCCCCTGTATATAATTTGGAAAGGACCATTAATTATATGGCAAATGCTAACAAATGCTCGGTGGGTGCATGTTATGGAATAAAAAAAATAGAAATATTATTTTCAAAGTAGTGTATTCAAGTCATCAAAAGTTAAAAAAATTGTTCTTTTCAAGACAATATTCCTATCTCTGGTTCCTTAACATGTGCTCCTAGGTTGTTCAAAAAACAGGTGCCCCTAGGGTACTTGTGGCAAAAAAATAAATAGATGTGCCCCTAGGGTACTTGTTGGCAAGACCCTAATTATATTTATTAAACGACATACAAAGTTCCAATTTACCCAGAACTATGAGCAGCAAAGGGTTAAAAAGGGAGAAAGATTGGCCCCTGCAAACTTGGAAGTCTAGTGCCGCCTTGGCACCACAGGCACAAGCGTTGACAATTATGAACTACCTCATCAACATTTGTACAAAGAAGGTTTTCAAGTAAATAGTAATTATAATTTACATGACAAATGATACTTAGTTAAAAGAATTATGTTACAAATACACAAAGATGTAATTGATACCTTCTCCCAAGCAGAGATCGTCCTTGCTTTCTCAACAAGGATTTCAAGAGACCCGTTTTGCAGCAGCAGACACTTACGCTCATTCAGTGTCCCTCTGGCCGAAACTATGTCTCTCTTGAGTTTTTTAAGTTTCTGCTCTTCTCTCTTGATTTCGTCCATAACTTCAACAGCTGATTTAACAATTTTAATATTCTGATTAATCTGTCTGACCAAAGCATCCTCATCCTCCAAAGACTTAGCCAAAGCAAGCGCCTTCTCATAAAAAGACCGCGCTTCATCGTACTTCTGAGTCCGGTAATGCATTTCACCAAGATTAATATACCCTTTAGCTTCCCCTTGACAATGTCCAATTTTATGACAAATCTGAATATCCTTCTTAATATTCTTCCTAGCTTCATTCCACATCCTCAATTCCATATAAACATTCCCAAGATTATGATGTAACCTACTACGCCCGTCATCATACTCACTAATCTCCTCTTCATCACAAATCTCCAATCCTCTAGTAAGTATCTTCTGCGCCTCGTGCAAGTTATCAATCTCCAATTCAAGCATTCCTATATTGTTATAAGCATCAATATATTCCTTGAGAAACGAAGACTTACTATTCGGCGGATTCTCTTTAAGATTAGCCGCCAAATCCATTGCAGACTTGAAATACTTCTTCGCATTGCGAATTGAATTGTGATCATGTTCTGATCTCGAAAACAGTTCAAAGTAAGTTCGACCTAACTGTGTCGTAGCTCGTTGTTGCTCAACAAGATCATCAGCGTCCCTCGCAAGATCTAAATGTCTTTTCTACAATCCATACATAAATTAAATATTAAATTAAATAAATAAATAAAATGTATCAATTAGGGTTTTGGTTCATAGTGTGAAACTGTGGATGAATGAGTATATGCTAACCTGGAATGTTAGGGCTTCATCAAAACGTTCAAGACGGAGATAGATTTCACCGAGGGATTGACAAGTTGTGAGCAAGTGTTTCTCCGGTAAGTGTTTCCGAGAAACATCGTAATCGATTCGGATCCATTTGAGGGCTTTAACGTATTCACCTCTGTTCTTGAGTATATCGCCGATGACGTTTGCCCAACGAGCTTCTTCACGGTGGTTACCCTCTGCTTTGGCGTTCTGGTAAGCGGATTGGGCCGATTTGAGATCTGAGTCCATGTGGAAACGACGGTGAACGGTGTCGTTGTGGGTTGTGCGAGTGAAAGTGAGTGTGTTTTGTGGGAAATTGCGAGGGTAAATTTTGCTCCCGCTACAGTATGTTTCTTTTAGGTTTTAAATTAATTTCGTTCCTCCCGCCAAAACATACTAATTCTTGCGCTCTCTTGTTTTTTGTTCCATTCCATCCATATTTTCGGTCTCCCATTTTTATTTTATTTTTTATTTTTATAAGAGAAAAAAATAATCTGCGAATAAGAGAGAAGGGAAAAAAAAATCATATCATAATACTGATAATAGACCAGCTAAAAGAACCACAGGTACTTCACAGAAAAATAAATAAATCCATAACCCAATTTTGGTACAACTATTAGTTTCTTTGTAAATATGAAATATTTTTTTTAAGGAAGTAAATATGAGAGAAGGGAAATTTAAATTTTAAAAAATGAGAAGATTAAGAAAATGAAGATGTTAACAATTTAAGGTTTGAAAATAATAATGGATGAGGTACCTTTTTTTATTAGGTTAAAACTATTGAAAATTCGACTTCAACGAGAAAATAATGAGTAAATAGATTTTTAGGGTGTTTTAAGTTAAGGTTGAGACCCCCAAAGTTCGACAGAAGATGGAGGAGGAGAGACAACGGATATTGTAGTGGTTGTCGTAAATCTTTAAAGAAAATTGTACAAGTAGTAAAATAGTGGGATATATTCGAAGCCACCGTAAAATTAATCCACATTCGTCGAGATATAAAACCCTAAACCCTATAAACTAAAGATATCATTCACTTATAGAGGGTTATATATGAGATACTTTATATTATTAGAAGCCATCTTTAATCTCTATTTTATTTTATTTTTATAAACTAAAGATATCATCCATGTACAAGTGTAGTAGACACTAATTCTCGTGGTAATCAATATCTATTTAAGATTGACGTCTTCCAACAAATATTTTTTTTAGGGAGAAAAATTGAATAAATTGAGTTCTAGTTGAAGGAAAATTGGTGAATGGTGATCATGTGTGAAAGATTTGTCATATTATTAATAGAGATGCAAAATAGATGAGATCCACTTCATCGATGAACCATGATATCTTCAAACTTGGATGCATGTCGACCTTAAATTATACTAAAATTAATTGAGAACAAAAATTGAAAACAAAACCAAATTCTCTATTGGGGATATCGTATGATCCAACTAGGGACTAGTTATGACTTATGATCCCTATTCAACGGCTTAATCTATTTCCGCTCCTAAGTATAAGCTTGATTACCAAAATAACTCTTCTGATCAAACAATCTCAATAAGCCACAAAACAAATTAACCTTACCAAGCATAGACATAGTGGTCACTCAAGTGAAGTGATCTCAAAATTATGCTGACCACCAAGCAAGACTCCAAAATGAAAAGCTAATCAAAACCCTAGAGACAGCCCATAATACAACAATTTAAAGAAAAAAACCAATTTATATATACAATTGTTGGATAGTGTCAGAAACAAATTCAATAAACCATTTGAAAAGTAAAACACCCTGCCACAATAAAAGAACAGTTTCCTCCACAGCTCTGTATTTACACTTATCTCTTCACGAGCATGAAGAAAGCAGGGGACGTAAAAGACAACTATTAAAAAGACTAGTAAATTCTTCTACGCCTCCTAACAGAAAGAAAGAAATTTGTACTCATAAAAAAAGAAAGAAATCGTTCTATGATACCATCTTCTCTAACATTCTCTTTTTAATCTCCTCAATGGCCTGGCACCTTTTTCTTGACAAATCTCTAATTGCCTCTTGATGTTTCTGTTCTATCATTTCTAACTCTACTCTCAACTCTTCATCCAGTTCAGACATGGAGGAAACACTAATGGGATAACTTGAGAAGCTCGCCATACTGTTGCTCCCCGTGTCTAAACACTTGCTCCTATAATCAGATGATCCCCATATTTCAGATGCAAACGAGCTCTGACTCCCTCCATCAAATCTTGATTCAGCAGACATAAATGAAACCATAGAAAACTTATCATTGATGCCTGATGTTGCAGAAGCATGTGACATCTCACAACAAAAATCCATATTGTCAACGTTCACTTTTGTAGCTGGTCTTCCAAATGAGGTTGAGGGACTTGCAACTTCAGTAGAATGTTTTGGGCTTCCTTTGTTTTTAGCCAATTCCGAGACACGCGGTTGGTTAGCACTAGTCCATTTACCATTTGCAGAAATCAAATGATCAATTGCTACACAAGGTTTCCATTTAGGAACCAATTTCATCAATAACAGATCAATTAACTCAGCTATAAATATTAAATTCTGATCAGCAAGTTCAGGTTGCTCAACCATTTCCTTTGAAACTGAGACAGCAGTATCACTGTCAAGGAAGAAGGTGAAATGGATATTTCTTGCTCGTCCTGCATATAAATTGCAAAGAATATAACTTTCCACCAACAAATTTAAAAGCCATTAAAGAGTAGAAATGAAATTGAAGAAATACTGACCCTTCTGATCAGCTATCCGCAGAACTAATGATACAGAATTCTCATCATTTTGATCACCTTTTAGAAAGAAGGTATCACTTCCCTTCAACCTTCTTATCTCAACACTTGGAGAAGACGACACATCAATAGTGGAATTATCAAGTACCGTGATCACAGGCAGCTTGTTAGTGTCACAGAGATCCATAGAAACAGTCTCAATACGTGCACTAGCAGGACCTTCTGACATCACGCATCTGTTTTCAGAGGCTCCCAATTTGGGAAGAACAATATCTGGCAACGGAAAAGAAAGGTCCTTTGCTGAGCCATTCACTTGAACAAAGGGGTCCATCAGAAGCTCCTTTGCTGACAATCTTTGGGATGCTGGAACAAGACACTTCTCAATAAATGCTCTTATCTCTGGATCTATCACTTTAGAAAGTGCAACAGGCATTATACCCTGCAGAATGATAGATTGTAAATGACCATATAATCCAGTTACAGCCTACACACAAAAAAGAACTTGATATATACCACAATACTTACGGATGAAACTCTCTTGAATATCTGCGCCGAGTTTATGCATTCACCGTAAGGCTTCTCGGAAGTCACCAACTCAAGCATGCACATACCAAATGAATATATGTCGGCTAATTCGTTGTAATTTTCATCATATATTTCAGGTGCCATAAACTCTGGAGTACCTATCAGGATTTCATAGGTGTAAATATAACTGGTATAGGAATCAAATCAAATAGCAATGGGACAAAGCAGAGCAATAAATAAGGGTATGCTAATATTCCCGGCAGTATAGGATGGTAACATCAATGTTGTAAAACACGTAAATCGGATTAGGATCGGGAGGGTAATTTATTGTAACTAGGAGAGTCGTAACACGGATCGTAAGATCCTACCAAAACAGAGGATCATAGATCGGAGAAAAGGATCGTAATAGAAAATTGTAGGATCGTAACCTCTAAAATCATTATCGTGACAAATAACTCAACATAAAGATGTTGTAACTGGTATGAATGTTAGTGCAAGTTACAGAGAGGGCGAGAAGTTGGTTTTATAGTAAGAGAGATGGAGGGAAAAGTTTATCCATGAGTGAGAAAGAGTGGGGGAAAGTTGCTTCACGTTTTTGGCACATGGGACTAGTGTGTTGAAGTGGCCTTCAATTGCTTCTTCTAAAATAACTAGGCTTTAATAGCAAATAGCAAAAGAAAGAAATAATTTTGATTCATTAAAAAATAAAAAATAATAATGAATGTGCAGCCTTTAAAACGGTGTGTCGGTGTGAAACGCTGCGTTTGATTTAATGAAGAAAACAAAACGATGTGTTTAAATAAGTCACAGCCTTGTAAGAAAAAAGTCACAACCAATAGGAAACCAAAACACAGAGTTAGGGGTTTATATTCGGATTCTCAAAACAGGTTGTGAAGTCCGACCCGGTTCAACAATCTTACTCGCGAGTTTTACAACACTGGGTAAAATGATATAAAAAAACTACTATTTATGTTTTAATTATTCAAAGGATTAACAGGAAAAAAAAAGTGCAGGGAGAAAGAAAAATATACCTATAACAGTCTTAGCATTAGCCTGCGTCAAGAAAGTTGCCAGCCCTAAATCGCCAATTTTAACTTCTCCTTGGTGACCATTGATAAATATATTATCACATTTCAAGTCCCTGTGTATAATTGGCGGGTTATGACTGTGGAGGAAGTTTAAACCCAATAGAATCTGTCTTGCCCATCCTTTAACAGCCTTCAAGTCAACTTTCTTGTGTATTTTACGATACCTAAATCATGCATTACATCGTCTAATAGTGTGGTTGATTTCGCAATAAATAAAGACACAGAGAGATTAACGATACATATGAAAAGAATATTGGACTTACTGTCTAAGGCTACCCGATGTAAACAGCTCAGTGATCATATTAACCGTCTTTCGCTTGTCATCAATCCAAGAATTGTATAATCTTACTATGTTATTGTGCTTCAGTGATTTCAAAAGATGCACTTCCGAGTATAGCCTGTCTAAGTCACCCGGTCTCTTTAACAACTCATCAATCTGAATCTGTCCCCATGCAACCTCAATTCCATTTACCTCATCAAATGCCCTGTAACTGATTTATCACAAATTATGGAAAACGTTCTGTTATACATTAAAACAATATCATCAACTCCAAAAAAAAAATGCATTGTACTCCCTCCGATCTCATATATAAACAACTTTTCAATTTTTAGTGGTTATTGAATAAACCTAAAACGTGAAAAGTTGCTTAGATATAAAACCGTATTATTATATTATAAAAATTGCATTGTAAATTTGTAATGCTACCACATAATCCAAAATAATGCATAATGACAGTTTTGAATAAAATTAATGCATACACAGTTTTGAATGCTCCTTTGCCGATCACTTCTTTATACTGTTACAGATGCAAAAAGCATAATCAGCTTAGTGCATTGTAAGATTAACTATTTTACCCTAAATTTAAATTTTATTTAAAAAAAAAAGTATAAATCATAGCAAATTGCATTACCTTAATGTAACGACCAGTAGGATCAATTTCTTCAACATCAGGATCAGGTGGCTCGGGGTGGCCTGCACCTTCTTCCGAGCTTTCCGTAGCCGCCAGACTCATCTATAATAGTAGCAATGTAGCTCTTCTGAGAGAAAAATGAAACCCTAATTCGACCAAGAGAGATACTATATGATTATTATTATCATCTTCTCGTAATAATAATCATAATCATAATCTTCTAAAAGTAGAAAAAGATAGAATGAAAATAAAACGAATAATACCACTCTCTATTTATACTTATCCACTCACCTTTTTTTGGTCCTATCTTAAATAAAATAATAATTTATTTATTTTCAATTTTCGCCTTTATTCTCGCGTAATATGCTTTTTTTGTTATTGGGCTTTTGGGCTCGATCCGATTTAAATAAAAATAAGCCCAATAATGAGTTATGACCGGCCCAATGAAAAACGACCACGTTTTACACGTGGCTTCATTTTGTGAAAATTTATTTTTTTACCCGTACATTTATCTCTTTACCCCAACATATTTTCAAATATTTCCATTCTACCATTTTGTTACTCTAGTATATTTTACTGGAAAAAAAAAAAAATTAGATAATGGAACACTTACAAGGTATGTTAAATTTACAATACTGGAACAATTTTTAAGAGTGTGGTGGTATGTTAAATTTACATACCAGAACACTTTTCAAAAGTATGCAGGTTGGCTAGGGGTGCTCGCTGTTTGGTTCGGTTTTGAGACAAAAACTCATTAAATCCAAAAATAAATTTATTCATGGTTCGGTTTTGGATGACAAATAAAAAATTTCGATTCGATCTAAATTTATGCGGTTTAATTTGAGTCGGTTTTTGGATTTCAAATTATAAATTGTATTTTTTTATTAAATATTAATATTATAAAAAACACTATAAAATAATAGCCTGACTTTTTTGACGAAATAAATATTATGTTTGATATACAATAAGTATTAAAATATATGTATGCGGTTTGGTTCAGTTTGGATTTTTTTTGTTACAAAAATTTAGGGTGAGGGGATGGTGCCTCGGTCCAATGCAATGAAGACCTTAGGGCTCAAAGAGCACTTACAATACATTTACCTCCATACAAAGACACTAGCATCAATTCGAAATTCAATCTGATCCAGCGGTTTCTACAAAATGACATTCAAACACATCAAAAAGTATTATGTTTTTTGCGATTTTCGGTTTTGTTGGATTATTTGGATTTGAGCACCCCTAAATTGGCCTATATAGATCTACTTCGGAAGTTAGGTTTCGAAACTTAGCATTTTCGATTCGTAACTTTCGAAACGCTGAAATTTTTAAAAAAAATATAAACTTTGGAAGATACGTCCCGAATCCAAGGTTCTTAGGCGAAAAGAATGCTCAACAAGCCAGGATTACCCAACCATTGGCTAATTTAACATGGTTTCGGAATTTATGTTATGAATTGTGATATTTTGGATTGTAAATTCCGAAACCCTTAATAAGGGTAAAATGGTTACGAAGGGGGGGGCTGGGAGTAGCATAGGGAGGCCAGAAGAGCAAGTTTCAAAAATAGGTCCAATAATGAGTAATGACGGGCCCAACAAAAAATAGACTAAACGGCCCTAAACGACGACGTTTTACACGTGGTTTCATTTTGTTAACGAAGGAGAAACTGCGAATCTGTGATTGTGAGAAAAATGGAGTTCTTAGACGAAGATGCGAGACCGAGGTTCATGTTTCAGTCCGGTGCACCAGCAGCCACTGAATCACAGCCTTACGAGAAACCAACGAAACCGTTAATCGCTGTAACTGTTGCAATCTCTTCAATCTTCTTCGCTATCGCTTTCTTCGTTTTCGAATCGGAACCTTACAAATCTATTCTCATCTGGTTCGCACTTTCTCTTCTCATTGGTCCTTTTGCTCCGAGCTCAATCACCGGCGGTGATTTCCGTGTCGGACGTGGTCATGTCGTTAATTTTCCTGATCAGGATACCTCGACCGATGATGAAGACGTCAGGAAAAGATCTCAGCAGCGCCGATCTAAGCCTCGTAGATCGGATGATGTTGCAGCTGTAGTTGTTCCGGCTCCGGTGGTTTCTAACGGAAGTGTATCGAAGAATAAAAGTGGAAACGGAGTTGCATTGACGGCGGTGGTGGAGGAAACGGAATGGAACGATGATGACATTGAGATTCTGAAGAAGCAGATGGTGAAACATCCGGTGGGGAAACCAGGACGGTGGGAGGTGATAGCGGAGGCGTTTGGAGGGAGGCACAAGGCGGAAAGTGTGGTAAAGAAGGCGAAGAATTTGGGGGAGAAGAAGGTTGATGATTCGGATTCGTATGATCAGTTTTTGAAGAAGAGAAAAGCGTTGGATAAGAGACTTGTTGAAGAAGGAGGAGAAGTAGCGACGGTTGAGAAAGGTGAAAGTGTTTGGAGTTCAAATGAGGATATTGCTTTGTTGAATGCTTTGAAAGCTTTTCCTAAAGATGTTTCAATGAGATGGGAGAAAGTTGCTGCTGCTGTTCCGGGAAAATCGAAAGCAGCTTGTATGAAAAGAATTGCTGAATTGAAGAAAGGGTTTAGGACGGCGAAATCTGGATCAGAAGTTTAGATTCAAAATTCTCAAGATTTGTTATCTTGGTATAGGATTTAATACTTGTAACTCATGTGAATTTTTTTGTTTGTATTCTAATTATATGAGTTATGAAATTGTATTGATATGTTGTTTTGATGAGTTGTTATTTGCTTGTTCTTCAAGTTAACATGCAAAATCTATTTCTGTAACTTCATGGAATAAATAGAATGGACAAGATGTAATCAGAATTTTGTTTTTTATAGTGAAAATAGATGTTTACTTGATGATCAAGACAATGCATGCTATTGATGTGAGTATGTGACTGTGAATCATAAACAGGTTTTTGTTGTTCTTGTGTTGTGTGCTTCTGCTGGGGTGTGAAACATGAATCGATTAACACATTTGAGTGATCTACTTTGAAAAAGAAAACATTGATTTCAGTCTTCTGAAATTTTGTGGAAGGTCTTCCCCTGATTTAACTCTAGTTTACTTTTTTAAGAATGTTTCTTATGGAGAGTCTTCCATTTCAACATCCTATTCTGTTATCTGAATGCAGTTTTGTTTTGTGAAATGCATTTCTATTGGTTGGTGAGGAGAAAGTGTGCAATGGTCCTTTCAATTCCTATTGTGTGCCTACTATTTCAAACATTGGCTAATTCCTTAGTAGTTTGTTGTGTTCCTTACTTCCTTTACTTGGGCTAGATGAAAGTTTAGGGATGTCATGTAGGGAGTTGACTTTTTATTTGCTTGCGAATCTTTAAGTGGGGAGTTGGTTTTTTATTTGTTCACTAATCCTTGGGAAATTGTTACTTGGTCTACATCAGTGTATTTGGTTATTAACCAAGTTCAATTCTTGGGACATTCTGGGGTCAACTTGGTGCTCCCAAGTTCAATTCTCTGCTGTGTCGATGATTAGTCACCGGCTGCCATTCCATGCATTGTGACAGTGATTACTGGTTGAAAGCTTTGGGATACAGAGAGTGTATTTGGCTATTGTAAAGTTGCATCTTTTTTCCATTATTAAAAGCTTTTACATAGTCTAGTCTGTAATGCTTATGTGTTGGTTACATTATTCTTTGGAATTTTCCTTGTCATGTTCCCTATCCTCCAATCAGGTACTTTAGGGCAAAGGGAATAAACCCCATCTTACATTGCCTTGTCTCGCTTTCGATTGTTATGGGCTTATGGTAATTACAGCATGCCAATTTCAGCAGATAATTGGCAATATGATAAAGTGGATGGTTCTTTTGGACTGTTATAGTTTATTCATCTTGCAGACTGCTAAATTGCAGTAATTTGTAAACTGTAGGGGCTTAAATTGTAAACGGAGAATGGATCCTCTCATGTCGAATCATAACTCCTCGTCTAAAATATTGAATGAGTGTTTTTGTTAAAGGAATATATTGCTGATATTGAGCTATAAAAAAAAGAGCATGCAACATTAATATACAGAGCCTCAACATAAAAATATGTACAGATACATTGAAACATCTCATTCATCAGAATGAATGAAAAAACTGTGGGATTAACCCACCCATACTTAAGTCCTTTCTACAACCACAATACACCAATTATACATCCATAACCCATAATATCATCTCACTAATTTAAAAAATGAAAAACAAGTTTAACAAACATACAAAAACTAAAAACTAAGGTTCAATCTATTTGACCTTGTCTCTCATAATATAATCTGTTGGTACCCAGATTGAAACAGAAGTCAAAGGTCTTGACTTCCAACACAAAGCCAACCTAAAATTCTCAAACTGTACCCAATACCCTTTACCAAACAAGCTAACCAATAACTTAGCCTGTGAAATATTAGTTGTACTCATACCAACACGTTTATACCCTTTCAATGAATAAAAAAACCTTTCTTCCCACAATATTCTCTCCCCTCTTTCACAAGGAAACTGTCTTACACTGTCTAATATTCTGTTTCCCAAAACTTCTTTCTCTATAAGGGCTAACTCCATTTTATGACTACTCCAAAGGGTAGTAACAAGTGAATCACAAAGTGCAATATAATGATGTAAAGCCTCACAGAAAAACTCCACAAAAGACATAGATTTGAGTCTTGAAAAATTAAATAGTTCTTCTTCTACTAAAACAAAAAGCCGAGGCGATAATTTTCTTACACCATTAAGAAAAGTTTTGACCAGTGAGAAACTTCTGTTTGGCATCCACTGATGTATCATACAATTGACAATAAGTGTGCCACCAAGTTCAATTCCTTGAAAATCTTCTTCACTCACCATCATCATCGTATCGAACATGAATGGAAAATTGATTGAATCCGCGAACTCTTTGAGCCTTCTTCCTGTTTGTTGAACTGAGGCTGCACTTTGCTGATCCACTGTGATTGCTGTTACTTTAAGGGAAGTAGTGGTCTTTCTCATTGCAAAGTCAACCATCAATGGTGGCCATTGGATTCCCTCCATGATATCGAAATCAATGACATGAACTTGTTCAGCACCATCCGTAGCTTCTAAAATTGCTTGGTTTGCTGTGAAATGAGCAAATTTTACATAGGGAGAGAGTTCTTGAAGTATCTGAAACACACAGAATGTGCTTGTCTGTGTAGAAACATGATCACAGTGGAATTCAGCAGCATTTGTAGTTTTATAATACAAACCTTGAGTAAAGAAAGGACACAGCCTGTTCAATAAACTATCGCCTTTTTCTAAAGACGAGGCATTGTTTAGTTTTTCAATTATGTCAGAAGCAAGAGTCACGTTCTGTGATTCAACAGCTTCAGCTCCTATCAGCAAGAGATCAACTAAACTTGTCTCTTCCATTAACTCTTCTTGAACTACCTTCCAATAAGAATCATCATTTTTGCGGCCTTTCTCGGTAACTTGATGACACAATTCATTCCCTAGAGGCATTGTCTGGTCGTGGTTTATGGCATCGAATTCATGGTTTGTGTGTTGCTGCAGCAATCCTTCCATAGACTCATCCTGATCGAAAATTTCGTCTAGGATGGTATTTGGAGATAAGAGATCTTCTAATTGATCTTGATCAAATAATATTTCATCTAAGATTGTATTTGGAGATAAGAAATCTTCTGTTTGGAATGTAGATGCATTTTCTAAGCTACACTCATGTAGCTGATTCATGCAAGGAGGGATAAATGAGTAATCAAATTGCTCATAATCCATTATATTCATGTTAGATATAATGAAATAAAGGCTTACTCACATAGATAGTACTTGCTAGAATCTTTATGAGTGCTCTTTATATAGAGAAAGAGCTTAATCATGAATCTAAATTTTCAAGGTATTAATTATTGAAATTGTAATGTGAAGGTTGACAAAATTGCTTCCATAAGCTTAAATGAAAGAAATGAATTTTAGTACTAGTAGGGTTGAGATCTCTTACATGAGTGTTGCCACCTTTTTTTGACAAAACATAAGTGTTGAACCTAATATAATATTTAGATTAAACATTAAACATATGCACACAATTATTCTTATGTTTTAGTACATAATAATTATTAAACTCAATGACTGAACCAATTAATTACATACTTTTTAAGATAGTCATTTTCAACATAAACAAAATACTCATGTTGTGTGTGAAACTTTTAGTTAGGTACTCTATGCTTAATACTTGAGCTTCATTTTTTAAATACATTTAGTTTAGACAATTTTCTGAACAAAACATTAATTATTATTTTTTGACAAAAAAACATTAATTTGTTTAGATACTAATTTCTTGTATAAGTTAAAATTCTCCTTTTGAAAATTTCTCCTTTACATATAATTTATTTTTTGCCTTTTCAATAAAACATATCGATTTTTTTAATGTTTATATATATTTTTTGTACTAACCTCATAAAGATAAGAAAAACTTGTTGATGATTGTTTTAGTTAAAGTTTAAATTCAAATAATGTTTCACTTAAAGTATACTTACAAATTTATAAAAACTAATCATAAATAAAAAATTATAATTTTCCGACCTAACTCAACTGATAAAAATATCGAAATTGTTAAGGTAAACGTCGTGACTCGGGTTCGAACCAGAATCTCACAATTATATGTGAGTTTAATTTAAGTGGATTACCACTTCATTCATTTAAGACAAAAAAAATTATAATTTTTTTATTTTATTTTAAGTGTGAAACTCTCACTAAACGTATATTTGGAAAGCATCAAAGCCACGGTGCTTAGTGAACGTTAAAGCCGAAGTTACAAGTTGAAGAGTTAAGCCGAAGCTACCAATGGGATGGGAGGGATAACGATAGATCCAGATCCAAACAAGGTTTTTTTTTTTTTGACAAAACAAGTTGTAAATTATGTAAATTACTATTTACTGAAGTGGCATCGTACATATATAATAAAAAAATGAGAGGTGTGTGAAACAATAATATAATGAGTACATAACACGTGGAGAAGAGCATTTGGTCGGAATGTATGTCCAATGAAAGTATATGTAAAACAAAAATAATTAACTCGTTTTATAATATGAAAAATAAACAATTTGAGGTATTAATCAAAAGGAAACAAAAGATGATGAATATATGAATAGAGTTTAGACACATTATACAACTCTATGTATGTATTTTATGCAAGTTTTAAATAGAAAGTTGCAAAGAACGAAATAAGGATCTTAAGTATATTCTTATGCTCTTAATATTTGACGATTAGTTTAGTGCTTTTCATTTGTCTCTTTCAATTATGTTTGATGAGTAGAAAACAAAACTAGACGCATTGACAAAAAGTGGTTACAAATATCCATATGATTGACTTTGAGAAGTACAACAACAAGAACACAAGTGAAGTTTCATGAAGAAGAGAAAGTGACAGCAGAGACACTTCATACTATTGGATCCCATTCATTGCAAACCAATGAGCAGTGTGTTTGTGCACGTTCGGTAGCAAATCAATAGCAATGACATCATTTATTTTTGGGTTAAATGTGTTTTTGGTTCCTATAGTTTCGCAGAATTTCGTTTTTAGTCCCTGAAGATTTTTTTCACACTTTTTAGTCCCTGAAGTTTTGTCAATGAGTGTTTTTAGTCTCTACTTTTCAATCAACTCGTGCATATCATTCGAAATTTTAAATTTTTTTCTGCAGTCATGTTTAGTACATTGTATGAATCTCTCTTACAAAAGTTTAATTTTTTTTAACAAGAGATGAATTAAATATGAATTTTTTAGTTTTTTGCACATAAAAATTCATAAATAATTCATCTTATGTTAAAAAATTCTAAATTTTTATCGGAGATGTTATTATAATATTATAAACATGAATACAAAGAACCGTTAAAAAATGTGAAAGTATACAAGAGTTTGATTAAAAGTAGGGACTAAAAACACTGACTGATAAAATTTCAGGGACTAAAAAGTGTGAAAAAAATCTTCAGGGACTAAAAACGAAATTCTGCGAAACTATAGGGACCAAAAACATATTTAACCCATTATTTTTTGAATTTAATTGATATGCACCGACGGTGTAAAATAATTTTACACTGTCAACCAATACCAACCATGTTTTCCGCCACATCACCTCACTTTACCCCACTTTCTTGACATGACATGGCAAAATGATGGTTATTTATTGGACGATGGTGTAAAACTATTTTACACCGTCAGTGCATATCAATTAAACTCTTATTTTTTTCACAAAAAACACCTCACATTTAATTTAAGGGAGGTGTTTTTTTCATCTTTGAAACGGTTAAAATTAATAATTAATTATTAATATTAACATTTAAATGTGTTAGAAGTGATATAATCTAAGGATAAAACGTTTGTAATATTTATGTGTTTCAAATTATGTCTATATATATTATTCATTAAACATTATTTTCTTACTAATATACTCTTATCTTATCTATTGTATTTTGAACTCACTTTTTTTTGACTAAATAAAATAAAAGATATTCATTCATTCAAATTGAGAATAGTACATCGGTGCAATATAAATTCAAAGTCGCTAAAAACAAAAAGGATGAATCTGCGAACAAACTCACAGCATCCGTGTTGATAGCATAAAACGGCATATTGCAAAAGCCTACATATTTGACTATATTGAAGTCACCGGAATATTCATGCCTCCGGATCCGTAGCGTTGAAGACACAAAAGTCATTGATTGTATCTGCACTGGATCAAACTTAATCCTTCAACCTGAAACAAATGAACGCCGCACAAAGACAAGACAACAATACTCCACACTGAGACGGGACAACAATACTCCGTACTAAGACGGGAAAATCAAAACAAACAACGTGATGAAATCACAAAAACAAACGGAAAAAAATACTAAATATATGTGAAAAATCTACTTATTTAATCAAAATAGAAAGAAAAACGATTTGGAGGGGTGATTTTAGGCCTAATTTGACCCTAAATCACCCATCTCCCGTGGATCAAAAAGAAGAGAAAAAGTAGTGACGGCTGGGGTTAGAAGAAGAGAAGGGGGAAATTATAAATAGTAATTTTTGCATTAATTTGAACTCACTTAAATAAATATAAATTGGTTATTAGAGAGTCCCATAAGTCCTTAGGGACTAAAAATGAAACGATATTCATTCATTTAAATTGATATATTATATCGATGTAAATACAAATTCAAATTAGCTAAAAATAAAAAGGATAAATTTACGAGCAAACTCACAACATCGATCTTAATAGTATACTATTTATTCTTAACAAAATTTGAAATTTCTGACCCTCCATCTAATTTATTGTTGTTCCCCAGAAGTGCCAACAATATTTAATAAGTATGACTATATATTATAAAGTGACTAAGCAGTAAGCATGAATTGGTAAAATATACAGTAATGAAATTAAATTTGCTAAGCATATGGAATATCATAATTTGCTATTAAATTAAATTAAATTTCATAGCCTTTGATTGGATGGATGCAATCTTCATTTTGGGCTAGGCTAGTAATTGACATAGGAGAGTGTCTTGAAGTGATTTTAGGTGGCTTTGCTTTGATTGTTATTTGGCTTAAATCCAAATGTAAGGTTGTTGTAACATATGTGAGGTGTTTATTCTACAAGGAAGAGTAATATTGTTGGAATATTTTTTTACTTTCAAAAGCATGTCGTATGCTTTGTGGATGTATTTTTATCAATAAAATCTTTTTGTTTTTCCAAAAAAAAATTAAAAAAATATAGATTACATTAAATTAATGGTAAGACATAGACTAGTTTTTGAAGAATTGTGGATAGTTTATCAAATAAGAATTTATTGTTTATTTATAGTGGTTTGCAATTTTATTTCCCGCCACTTACTTTGAGATTAACTTTGTTGATGTGTTTAACTCGCTGAATAATTAGCTGACAAATTACCGGGCGATGTATCAATGTATATTTTTGGTAAAGAAAAGCATAAATGAGTTTAATTTCAATACGGTGAACTGATGTTTGAATTCTGACTTGACTCTATTAATACGGTGAATTGATGTTTGAATTCTGACTATGATATATTTACATTTGCGTTACAAATAAAATTACTTCAACAAAAAGAATATGTGAGAAAAAAAAAAATAACTAGTAACATTTATCATCAAAAAAATATCTCTCCCATCACTTGGGGTGCACAATAGTAAAACTTTTGGATTTTCTAAGCCAACCTCATGACATGTTGCTTGGGTTGAGAATCAGACCCATGTGGGAATATTCTGTTTTTCTTTTTAAAAATTCGGATATTCGCATTATTTTTTTGGTCAAGGAATATTTTAATTATTACTACTAATTAAAAAAACTACTTGTGTTACTAACTTGATCATTAATTAAAAATCATTACTAGCGCCCTCAAAGTTCCTCAAGTAGTAATTTCTTAAGTCCACTTACCTTAGCATGAAAAATAATTGAGTCACAAATATAGTATTAATGTTTACCTGTTGTTATTTTATATTCTTATCATCCCATCAAATCTCTTATATTATAAGCTTGTTCCGTTTTGCTATTCTTAACCCTAATTTTTTTCCCGCTCTTTTTTCCTCTCATTTTACCCTAAAATATTAAAATAAAATGTTTAAAAAAGGCCTCACCGAGAATCGAACCTGCAACATTTATGATCTATTTTGTGTTTTTTGCCACTACACTACATCAATCAAGTTGTTATTATTTTGCAATCAACATCTAATAAATATGGAATCTCTCACCATGTTAAATATTTATTTATTTATTATTATTATTATTATTATTATTAACTTTCTACTAATATTATTATATATATTATATTATATATTATTATTATTATTATTATTATTATGTTATTATTTTGCAATCAACATCTAATAAATATGGAATCTCTCACCATGTTAAATATTTATTTATTTATTATTATTATTATTATATTAACTTTCTACTATTATTATTATATATTATATTATATATTATTATTATAATATATTATTATATAATACTTGAATACGGGTAATATGTCTAATGTCTACGGAAAAAAAAAACTTTAAATATATCCCATATATTATTATTAATATATTATATTATATATATATACAACATAATAAATTCTCAAAAATTTACGATCACTTATTTGATATACATACGCAACATAACCAACTCTTTTGAAATATATCCCATATTATTATATTATATATACAACATAACAAACTCTCAAAAATTTATGATCACTTATTTGATATACATACACAACATAACCAACTCTTTTGAAATATATCCCATATTATTATATTATATATACACCATAACAAAGTCTCAAAAATTTATGATCACTTATTTGATATACATACACGTTGATGATTCATGTTGATTTTTTTTATAAGTCAAACAATGTTTGTTTGAGAGAAAGTTCAGTTTTTTATATTTGAAAGTGTGTATGAGTTGGTTTATTTACAAATAAAGTTTCTTAAGTGTCTATGTTTGTTTGAAAGTTTTTTTATATTTGTATTTTTATGTATGTCAATGCTGGTTTTTAACGGTATATTTCACAGGTTTGCAATTGTCGTTGTTTGCAGTCTAACCGGCTCCTTTGTTGTTTCCTCACAAATTTCATCTATTATCTCCTTCATCCCTCAAATTCACATCTATTATTTTGGTTCTGTGGACAGGTTCTCCTTCAATGCTACAATAAAAATGGTTAATCTTAATCCTTTTACTAATCTTTCTCTAAATTTATTGAGAGGTTTGAAAATATTTTTATAAGTGTTAGTTGTTTATCTTTATAATTACATTTTTATATTTTTCCTTACTTTTTTTTATTCATACAATAATAGGTCCTTTAAATCATAATCCTGCAACGGATCGAGAGAAGTTGATCGATGCTTTTTAGCTGCTGATGTTACTTCTGGCATGTTGGTATCATTTGTATATTGATGTTTTTTGTATACTGATGTTTAATTTTATTTGTTTTTTTTTTGTAAAAAGTTCCAATTTTTTTTTTTTGTATACAGAAGTTGATCAATGTTTTTTAGGTGCTGATGTAAATCCTGGGAGATGAAAGAGATATTCCTTTTTACATGACGAAACCATACTTCATTCCTAATACTTAAACTTTATGGTTAATATTGTTCTTTTGAGTTGGGAACCTTATCAATTTTTTTTTTTTTTTTTTTTTAGTTTTTGTATTTTAACTTTTCAATTAATCTGATTATTATAATTAAAAATATGATTTTGAAAAAATACAACAGTTTCCAGCCATTTGAAATTCATTGTCTTCTTATGTTGACTTGAATATATTTATTGTTCTTATGCTTTCTTATATTTAGGATAACAAATTTCAAATAAATTAATATATTCGATCAACGAATAGAACATTGGTTATTCTTATAAAAAAAACTGAACATATTGGTTATCAATTCTGATATTTTACTTTTATTCAACGAAATTACGTCCAACTAAAAATATAAAATCTTGCCTTGGCAAAAATAAAAATCTTACCTTACAAATACAAATAGAACCCGTTGTTATGGCTTATATGATAATTATGCAACATTTTTTATTTTTCGATTTACTTTTCGTTTTTAAATATATCCCGCTTTGTCACAACAAATATTCTGTCTCGCAAAAATAAATCATAACAAATAAAATATAAAAGTTGCCTTAAATATATCCCATTTTTTCGATTGTTATTTTATTTTATAATCTTAGACTATTTTATGTGATTTCTATATGTGATTTTTTTATAATCTTAGACTAATTTAAATCATATAACTGACACTTCACAAAACCCGTGCAACGCACGGGTTGGAGTCTAGTATAATTATAAGTTCTTTCCATAAAAAAAAAGATAATAGTAAGTTCTCCTCTCACCAAAAAAGAAAAGAAAAAAGAAGTAAAACTGAGAATAAATCTAAAATAATGTACAAATTTATTTAACACATGCTAAAAAAAAATGTTATTTAACAGTTTTTAAATACAAATCACTTTACACCTAAAAGAGATTCGATACATAAAATGCAAAATATTGTTTCTAATTTATGTATATTTTTCAGTAATCTAATTTAATGCAGTGAATGTGATCAACAATTTGCTTTGTAGAGGAACTTTTTAGAACTCTTTAAATAGATTATAGTATACATCAATGAAATGATGATGGCATTTCTTGATGAAGATGGGAACATGTCACATCAATTAATGTATATTAGTAGTACTAAGAAACAAATTAGCACACAAAGAAGTTTTAGTTGTTGTGCCGCTCTACTGGTCCCCAAAATTCTCTACCAATCATCTTTCATCATTTCATAATAACAAGTTAGCTAAGAAATCAGTAGTTGTACTTTCAAAAAGTTTAGGCTTGTAATCTAGTTCTTGTCATTGTGAACCTTCCTAACTATTGGTCTTGGTACATTCTTAATTTCCATCAATATCTTTTTTTACAAGAAACAATTTATTGAAAAATAAGTACACTAAAGTAGTACTCCAACTCAAATATATAAAAATAGTAAGTCACTAGGTTTGATCTGATAGTGAAGGGTTTGTATAGTATGTTAGAGGTCGTAGGTTCAATACTCAGCTTCATTCTAAAAATAAAATAAAAAAAACAAAAGGACTTGAAACAAACAAGTAACTCTAGAAACATGTTTAGTTTGTCTTAAAATGTGCGATAAACTTGAAGTTATAATTCGTAGCTTCACTATCACCACGCGTTGAGAAGAAACTCTCAGAATATGGAAGTAAACGGTCACTAAGTTGAAGAACGAATCGGATATGTAAAAAATAGGTTTCCATCTCGGCTGATAAACTGACTAGTGACATTGCCTAAATAATTGAACTAACAAAATAAGAAATGGAGTAGATGATAGTAATTCATAATTGAACCTTGGCAACATTATAATAGTAACATGAAACTGATAGATTTTGATAATTTCAATCATCTATCGCGGCATTTGTTTGGTTTGGTGTTTGCAATTGAATTCTCGCGCCCTAATGCCACTTGAATGTGACTTTCGAGAAGATAGATATTCTTGATTTGTGCGGGGCGTGCGTTAGGTAGGATGTCCACTGCAATTCCAAACATTGCATCATTCTATATGGAGGTCTTATGGAGAAAGGTATTCTATATATTTTTTTAACGATACGATATACGGCCGTACCAGGCCTGACAGATCAGACCCCATCATTAGATGAAAAATCCAACAGCCATATACCTAATCATCATATTTACAAATATTTTCAAAACAATGAACATATTCTTCAACTGGACTGATTTATCAAGGGAAAAAACTATACATGTTTTACTTATTTAATATCAGCATGAACGCCATTTGGCAGAAGCGCAAGTGTGATATACTTACTATGTATTATTATATCTGTGGTTTAATATCTCGCATAACCAACAAGTTTTTCATCTCCCTGTAACCATGGAACTCTTCCAATGCATCCCTTGTTGTTTTCCTAGTTGATATAGATGCCTCTTGGTTTTTATTGAGTTCTTGAATGTTGTTACGGGTTTCACTGTGTATGCCATGCGATAGGTTTTCTTTATTTGGTTTCTGAACAGATATCTTCGTAGGTTTAGTTGTGAGATTAACTCTCAAGGAGGGAATTGCTGTTAGTCGCAGCCCTTCGCAGAGTACCGACGGGTGTTCGGAAGTGTACAAATCTTGATGGAGAGGTGGTGCTTTCTTCAGCATATGTACAAGTGCCCCGACAGCAGCATCATTGGACTTTCTCATGGGAAAGAATCCTCTAGCTTCAAGTGCCTCGGCCATATGACCACGATCTAAAGATTTTGTTCTGTTTATGCACAAGAAATCATATTAAAAGAGAAAATTGTATATCAAATACAACTTAAAAAAATAGCAAAAACCCAATTGGACACTCCTATATTGATAGAGAAATTATAAATGAACTTATAATGAGTACAGTTATCAGGTGAAGTTGTGACTTGAATCTAAAACCCAGTTGGACACTCCTATATTGATGGATAACTGTAGTAATAACAACAACCTAAGATATTGTCGAAACTTATTGTCGTGTTTAGGTTTGATAGACTGTTTTTACCTCTAAATCTCATCTCGATGGATAACAACTATTCAACATTCAAATTAAGATATACTATATGTCTACCAGTGTTGAGTTATTTGCAATTTGAATTTTATGTATTTCTTTTATTCAGTTAAAATTCAATTTAATACAACAGTGCAGGAGGAAACAGTAGACAGATTCCCTATCATGAATCTTGATTCAATCTAATGAATCAAAACTTGAATTTAGTATAGCTAGCCACTCTATTTTGTCATTCTCTTTTTCATCTTTGGAGGATAACTTATCAGTTATCATCCTTTGAGCTGTCTAGACTTTCCCGCTTTTCTCTCAGTCTTGTTTCAGCTAGAAAATAAATTAAACCTACTGACCACCTACACTAACTGGGGAAAAAGTCTAATCAAGGAACGGAAATCTTCTACCCTAATGACTATTTATGATTATAGGAGAATTGCAATCCTACAAGATTACCATCTTTGTTGTTTGTTTATTTCAAGCCAAATAACTATATCTTTGTCTCGCTTCCAATTCCAAGTTTTTTGTTGGTCATTTGTCCAAGTGTCTCTTATCCTAGGTCACATTTTGCCTTGTCTCAATTCAGTATCTAGTCACATACTATATAGTGACTGGTTTCAGCACACTGTCAATAGTTTTAGATAGTCCCTTCATCTAACTAGCGTCAAGGTTGAGTCATCGGCACTAGTCATAGATGATCTATCCTACTTAAGTCGATTCTTTCGGCAGTCCCTTCATCCAACCATAGTCAAGGCCATATATTTATGCATATAAAAACAGCTGTGTTTACAAATTAATGCCATAAGTCAACCTCTAAAGCGATAAAAGAAGGATGATAAACACGCTACTCTGATACATGTCAGAAACTGTAATGGTGTAAGAAATAATGAAAATTAAAACAATTAAACTTATATCTCACTATGCCTTTTTTCACCTGCTATTCAATTCTTTTTTTTCATTCATTTTCACGTTAGGTCAACTGAAAGCAACTAGTGAACTCACTTATTAGTATTAAATCTCATATAACATGAGATTCTAGGATAACTTGTCAACATTTAATTTGCAACCCAGAAATCATTGCATTAGTCTAATACCCTATACTCTACCAGGCCAGAAGCATGACATTCCAATCTGAGGGGAGTACTACTGTTATCATGCTAGGGCCAACCATGCTGGTTTTTGAGGTCCAATAGTCATAAAATGTGTGTGTGTGTGTGTGAGTACATGTCAATCTTATATACATGATTAGCATAAAAACAAAGCATAAATGCCAGTGAATTTCAGTCACAAGTACCTGCTTCCTGGATTCTTCATATCATCATAATCCACATCAAATGGACAACTAAAGTCAGTATCATCAAAATCATCCAGGTAAGACCTACTGGAAATTGAAACACGTGGAAAGCTGCTAGCTGATATCCTGACTCCAGAATACTTTTGGACCTCATCTTTTCCTAGAGAAAACACCTGCAGAAAGAAGGAACCATTAACAAATCAAATATGTTTGAACTAGATAAAAAATCTACGCCGGTTAACATCCTACAGCTTACCTTCTCGGCTGTAGCACCAGTTTGCATCACATTTGTACTTCTATCAATCTTATAAGTACACCTTGAACCTCTTAAGTGAGGATTTGGTGGCAAATCATTTAGCTGCGGACTTTTATTAGACAATAATATTTGTGATTTTGAATGTATAGGCAAAGACGAATCATTAATGGAAGTAGATGAGGCTTTACTGTCATCAAAATTCCAACTATGTCGCCTTGGCGACGAACAGCCGTGACATGGCAACCCCGCCAAAGGAAGTGATGGGAACCTCCTCAATGGATCTGCCAATGGACTTCCAACATAGTCAGAAATAACTTGAGGGAACATAGAAGGTAACTGCTCACAGCTCAAATCCGAGGCCTTGGGACAATACATCACCGTAAGACAGAGCCTACCAGAAGAAGTATCCACAGGAGTAAAGCTATATTTCATCATTTCTGACTCTTGTTTTCGGGTGAACGGCTCAACAAAAGAAGACACCCGGTGAGCAAGGGTAAAGGGACGAATATGTGCAGACGAATTAAGATCTCTGAAAGTTTTATATGCAGGTAAAAGTCTAACTGTGGCATACAATGACCTCAAAAGTAACGTTGATTTCTTATACACGTTTTGCAAGGAATTGTTACTCGACCTTCTAGTGCCAAAATTAGCATCCTTTATCTTCTTCCTATTCTCATATTGCACAATCCATCTCTCTACAATCTTTTCACTCTTCGCGTCAACCCCCAATTCTGCCCCACTGCAGCAAAGTGGATATCTTTCTTTACAAAGAACCTTTTTTGGAATCATAGGATCACAATCTAGAGACCTACGAACCAAAATCACATCAACAATAACACACTCATGATTGTTAATATTCTCTAACGCCACTGGACACTCTCGGAGTGCCAAATTGAACCATTTATCCCTCGGCCTCACACTCGATGAGGACGAAGAAGACGATGAATCTGATTTATAACCACCATATGAATTACGCGAGGACGCATAAATTGCCCTCGATTCAAGTATTATGTGAACACTTTTCGCGAAAAATTCAGTGATTATTTGTTCCATCCTTGCAGTATCCGAGTGTGCATTCCCATGAGACACTACCATTGTCTTTTAATCTTTATGAATCATCGATCAACAATACTCAACAACTAAAAACACCTTAATAGAAACAACAACAAAAAAAAAGGTTCAATTTTTATTGTTAAAACCTTAATAGAAACAAATTAAGAAGGTTCAATTTTTATTGTTTAGCTTAGAACCCAAAATAAACAATGTTAAACGACAACATCGTACTTAAAAAATCAAATGCAAACAAAACAACAACTTTATACTAGGTTACTAAAAGAAGAACAAGGTAACAAAAAAAACACGACAGAAACATTAACATCGTAATCAGCATTAATGTTAATAAAGAGGATGTTTGATTAATTGATAAAAAATGTTGGATTAATTGTAGAATTGAAAAGAGAGAGTTTACCTTATCGGAGAGAAATTGAAGGAAAGGAAAATGCAGAGAGAAGTTGGAACGAACGAGTTGAGTGAAAAGGTGGGTCCAGTATTGTATTGCAGTGGAAGGAAGTTGCAAAGCTTATTTAAAGCTTAAATAAATAATTCCTTATCTTAGATTTTTTTTGTGGGTATCGAGGTGGGCCTAAGGCCCGAAAAAGCTATAAAGAAAGCACTACGTGGAATCTACGTGGAATATTGGTTTCATCACTTATCTTAATTTTTAGGGTGTGTGTATTTTTTTTGGTTAATAGTAATACTCTTATTCTCGGGCAAAAGGGTCAGTAAGTTAGATTTCAGCTGCAGAATAGTAAAATTTAATTAAAAAACGCAGTCGAAAGCGCAAAGATTAACCGGCGTTAATCCTAGAATAAAAATACAAATTTGCAAGTTACAAATTTGTTAGACAATTTTTTTGTAATCCATTAGATTGGTTCGATTTGCGGTTTTATTTTTGGATTAGTTCGAATATGATCATCTCTACTCAAAATTTTATGATAAACAATGACTTAAATTTATTTCAAATATGTCTGCCCTTTTAAATACACTTACAATAGAAACAAACTTTAAAAAAAATAATCCTAATGAAGATAATAAACAAACTTAAAAAAGATAAGAATTTAATTGTTGTGCACCGTCGGTGTAATATTTTTTTACACATACATTCAATAATATATCAACACATCATGTATTGTGTTTAAAAACAAATGATGTGTCACATTCATTAAATGATGTGGCAACACATCATTGGATACATGTGTAAAAACTTTTACACTGACGGTGCACAACAATTAAACTCAAAAGATAATCATAACTTTTTTTTAGGTAACAGATAATAATAACTATTTTATCCTAAATTAACAATCATAATTATCCTAATGAAGATAATAACAAACTTTAAAAATAAAAAAAACAAACTTAAAAAATAATAACAACTCATCCTAATAAGCGGAATTCGAGCTCATCTTCTGACAATGCACAACTTCTTTGAACGCACAACCAGTCCTCCCACATAAGTGCGTTTCAATGTATGATATCAGTTTTTTTTTTTTTTTATAAATTTTTAGAATGATGTTTGAGGGAATATTATTAAGAGAATGTTGTTACTATTCATGTATTTTTTTTTTAATATTAGAAAAATTAAAAGTACAAAAAATACCGGTGCTTGTGAAATGAGCAGTAGTTAGAAATTTTAGTTAGTTGAGTTTTTTTTACTGAATCAAACTTAATGTATTTCATTAATCAATAAACATTCGATACGAAAAGAAATAAACTCAAATCTATAAAAACTAACCTAAAAATTGACCACCACAACAAAAATATAAACAACCCAATTTATTTCTATCCGAAAATTTTTACCTCAAAGTTTAGGAATGACGACATCAATTAAATAATATTAGCCACAAATTGACCTTCATGGTTACATAAACAACATGCTAACTTAGTTGAGTTTTTTATTCATAAGAAAATGCTAAATTGTCAACCTTTAGCATGAGAATAAAAAGCAAAGAAATTATTTGTAAGCAACATTTTTAAAAATAAAAATATCAAAAAACAACTTTTTAATACTTACAAACATTTTTTTTTCGGGGTGACTTTACAAACATTAAAATAGTGTTAGGGAAGGACCACATTGGTATAACTTTTGTAAAATAAGTGACCATTTCAGAACAATAAAAAGGGATCACATTAGTGTAACTTTTACGAAATAAGGGGCTATAGCATAACCAATATAAATAAATAAACGAAATAAGGTATAGAAAATCTTCTCTAAACACGAAGGCATTAAGTATGCACATGATAGAAAAACCCTATATAAATAACTGCAATCTAGTGGGGTTCTTACTATAGTATTTTGAGTTATACTGCTAAAACTTATTTTCTTGGATTAGAGCTCAATAATCTCACTTGAAATGTCTCACATATATGAGCCAGCTTCTTTAGCCAATTAACAAAGTGTGAATAAGGATTCTTGCATTGCATAATTCATAGAGTTCAAATACTTTTTCTTTTCTTTTGTTGTTGAAGAATACAATACCCTGTGTTGTGTCTTTTGAGCTACTACACATGTCTTTCTCTTGCATATATTCTAATTATTAGCTAGTATGTTACTTCTTTTGAGATTTACATTCTTTCTCTTGCATTTCAATCACGAGTATGCGTAGTATGTTACTGCTTTTCACTCTATTTTTCTCACCTGAAAATCCAAAATCTACATCAACTCGCCGCTGCACCAGATTTTGTCATGGTAGTTCGGGTTTCAGTCGGTAAACAATTCCTGTCCATCCCTAATTGTATTTGTACCAACCTGAATCATATTCTCCTCTGTCAGATAATATGTATAGTATGAACTTAATCGCTGAAATTTAGATTCCATCTATAGATTTCAAAACTTCTCCTAGGACTAATCCCCATTGAGTCCAATGAGTGCCACCCTGCATTTGAAAAATAAATTAAGATAATATGTAATATTGATTGAATCATATTTATAGGTAGTATACTATTGTTTAATACAAAACCAACTTACCTGGCAAAATACAGCAAATGGCTCTCTAAGAGGTCCATCACATGAAAGCTCACTAGTACTCCCGTCAATGAAGGTTCCATCGGCAAAGATCACCTGAGAAGTTGATATCAAAGAGTTATTAATATCTTCTAGGACTTAGGATCGCAGAGTAATAATGAATATCATACAAGGACCAAAGCACAATAAATTTGTGAGGGGACTGTAGAGATAAATCTGAGCAAACCTCTGATGCATATCCAGGAGTGGTACCCGCAATTGGTTTGGTGTATGACCCCACAGGAGATCTTCTCTGAACAGCCTCACAGAAAGCAAGGAGACGCTCACGACTTCCAAGCTGTACAGCCTATTAGCATTGAAGATTAATTTTACTTATCACCTGAATAATTATCATCTACATATACCTATATGTTGAAAGAAACTCCTAAGTGACTGGATTTTGCCTACATCAACAGCAGCTTTTCTACCGGAAACATAACTTTGCTAGTACTGCTGGTAACTTCAAAATTAAAAATTAGATACATGCGTCATCTAGAAAGAAAAATAGCACAGGTTCAGCAAGAAAACCTGAACTGTATCACATCGGGGGACACGAGGGAGTGGCTGCACTTTGTAACCTTTAGATGCCAAAACTTCAGCAATCAGGAAAGAACCCTTGTACAGAAATTGGAAAGACTCGCTATCAGATATAAGGAAAAAACTCTGGCTTTAAATGGGGCCCCCGCAAGTGGGCGGTGGGATTGGTTCCCTCGGATTAGTCGGTCCTAAGGCCGGATACCGAGTTTTCAAAACAAAAAAAATATAAGGAAAAAACGCATAATATCTCCTAACGAAATGAAAAAATCCAGTACCTTGATTGCTTCCCCAACCATTTGAGGTGAAAGATATAATCCCTGGAAAAAGGCTCTCATGATATCACCGGGAGTTGAACCACAATCAACACCAAGCCCAGGTGCAGAAAGACGCGCCGCAGCTGCTTCAACCAATTTCTTTTTCCCAGCAACGTATCCACCACATGGTGCAATTGTTCCACCAGGATTCTTGATCAAACTGCCCGCCATCAAATCTGCCCCCTGCCAGCCAATGTAGAAATGTGATACTGCACATCCTTGGAATAAAGCAATACATACTGTGGAACACACTATCGCATACCACCATGGGAGGTTCAATGCTTTCCACAAGTTCACCATAGCAATTGTCCACCATGACTGAGCACTCAGGATTTTGCATCTGAACATTCAAGGGCAAGTCACAGAGCAAAAATACCATGGTTAAAAAGGTTACAGGTGAACATTTCGTGATCAGAAAAGAGAATTGTAGACGGCAATCATTTGTTGAGGTAATATGTTTTGCGTCTAAAATCCCAACGCTAATGCTTTAAAAGTGCCCATCTCTTTTATGCCACTATTTTCTGTTGTCTAATATTTTTAGGTCACAACAGGAATAAGTCAGAGTAGTTCTAGTAGTATTCCAGTAATTCTATTGGTAAAATATGCAAAACAAGATTGCTGTAGGGAACTATAGGTGGTTTAAACTAACAAAAACATAGAAGCTGGAATGAAGTTGGTTTACTATTATAGAACATGTCCTAACAATTAAATATAGTTTCTATTAGTATGGTATTTTAGACGGGAATTTAAACAACAGTGACAAAATGCGAGCAATTCATATTTTAACTAACCCAGCCAGAGTGGTTGCCTTGAATAATAGTAATAACTTTAAAGCATACTGTTACATTTTCAAAGCAAAGAGCACAACTAGGTGGAATCTTACTTTGATAATTTTTATTGCTCTCCCTATGTCGTTAACACTCAAACTCTGACGCCATGAATAACCACACGACCTCTGTATGAGTGCACATTTCGTTTCGGGTTTGACAGCATGCATCAGTGCATTCCAGTCAAGCCCACCATCCTCATCAAGCTGATGGAAAAATGTCATAGAATAGTCATAAAGAAGACTAATGAATTAAATCTGGAAAAAAATATTAATTACAATGAGTAGCATACCGGAACTTCTCGGTATTTGATCCCAAAATCTTGGAGGGAACCCAAACCACCAGAGTCCCTTTTCCCAATTACCTCCTCTAATGTGTCATAGGGAGCACCAGCAACTGCCAAAAGCTGATAGCTATATTAGTCTAAAAACCTTATTCCAATTACAAATTCAATAGGAAAACATTATACAACTGTAGAGCTAAACTGCTGGTAAAGAATGGAAGGCATAGAATATCAGAAGAAAAAAGTGTTACCTCATCTCCTGGCCTCAGGAGGGCAAACAAGGCACATGTGATGGCATGAGTACCTGAGAAGAACTGTTGACATATGAGATTATTATAAGGGACTGTTTGATTTGACTTATTTGAACTTATCTACTTGTATAAGCACTTACGAGACTGTTCGGGAGAGTTTATGTCATGTCTATGCTGTTAAAAAAAAAAAAGTTTATGTCATGTCTATAAACTATTTTCAGCTTATTTCCATATGCTCTTCAAGATAGCTTATGAAAATAGTTTGACTTTATTTTATCTTTTGATATAGAAATAACCACTTATGATATAAGCGCTTAATTAAATTGTTTATCCAAACCAGGCATAAGTCCTAATAGCCAACTTCAGTAAGAACTAGCGAGTAAACTAATATAAAGAAGACAGGGAAAATTAAGAACCTGTGAACGAACAATAGCTGATTCTGCCCCAACAATTTCTGCAAAAGCCTGATCGAGAGCTTCACGTCCCCCAGCTTCATCATGACCATAACCAGTGCAACCGCCAAAGTGCTGATGGCAATATGCATGTTAGCAACCAATTAGGGAATATTTTGAACTAACCTATTTACTGTCATAAACACTAGTAAGACTTTTAGGAGAACTAATAGAAACAACTTATGACATGTCCCGGTGAGGACATAAATATAATAAGCAAGGCTCTATTTAACGAAAAACACTGAATGGCTGATAAGCTAGCTTATAGTTGATGAAATTATAGCGAATAACCTGTAAGGTAGCTAATTGAATTTGTAGTGTTTGGTAAAATTGGTGGTTGGACAAGCTTATATTATAGATATGAAACATGAAAAAGATACATTTAATTAATATTTAATTATTTTCAATTCAAGTCAGATGACAGGGTAAAATTGAGAGAAAAAATGATAAGCTATAGGCTAGTAAAAATAAGATATAAGCTTGAGAGAAAAACACATTACTAAACAGGTATTTTTTTTTTCCATATGAGCTTATAAGCTATAAGTTCAAAATTTTGACATTGCCAAACAGAGCCTAATAAGCTGTTTTGAGCTTATTTCTAAAGCTTGTATACAAACCGTTTGAATTTATTTTATCTTTTGTTGTATTGTAGAAATACAGTAGCTTATACATGCACACTTATATGATAAGCGTTTCATTAAGTTGTTTATCCAAACAAGTTATAGAACCAAAATTAGGGAAAATAACTATTGATTTACAAAGCGATTATTGAAATGAAAGTGCACAGTTACATTACATACATGTGAACCAAGTCGAACATTGTGAAAAGCTTTAAGAACACGGTTGGTATTGTATGCAACTAAATTATCCACAGCTCTGAACTCAGAATGCAAAGAATCAACAGCTTCTATAACCTGCATTGCAACAAAATCATCAACACTCAATGGTTTTGAAGCAATGAAATGGTAGTATGAGAAGAAAAGAAGAGTACCTCTGGAACGAAGGGATTGACAGGAATAGAGAGACGAGAGGCATATCGAACGGTAGAAGTTGTTGGAATGGAAGTTCGAACAGGATGCGCAGGATAAGCAGAGAAGGCGCACGTTAAGCCCCACATTCTTCTTCCCTCCTTATCTTGTGATCTTTTTCCTGTGCGCTTTTTTTCTCCGTTTGTTTTTGTGAAAGAGAAGGCCCAATGGGCAGAGGCCCAAGACTAAAGAAGGGTCATATTATGGATGTTTACTTTTGCCACCCTACTACATTTTTTGCGCGCCCTACAAAATTATCAAAACACCATCGTCCGCTACTTAAGTAGCGGACACCTCCCAAAAACACTCTATCTTTATAACGCCCGTTACTTAAGTAGCGGACGACATTTTTTTAAAATTCTCATTTTTATAACGTCCGCTATTTAAGTAGCAAAAAAGTAAAATGGGAAAGACATAGGGCACGCGAATAACTGATAAGGTCACAAAAGTAAATATTTATATTAGGAAAGAGATTTTCTTTTGCCGCCCTTCGTGATTCTCGCGCGCCCTACATGTTTCTATTTCTACCCTTCCGCTACTTAAGTAGTGGACGTTATAAAACTGAAAAAAAAAAAAAAAAATTAAACATGTCATCCACAACTTAAATATAGGACGTTATAAAAAACAAATCTGACAGGATATTTTTGGCGTGTATTGGCTGCCTAAATAGCGGACAGGAATATTTATCAAATAAAGGGCAAATGGAGGCGAAAGACTGTGAGTAATAACATTGATTGTTGATTAGGTTGAAACTACACAACACAATTTATAGTGGAATTTACGAAATTGCAATACTTATCTCTAGATATGTCTGTGTATTAGAATTTGAGAGACATATACTCAATCACAAAAGTTAGCTTGAGAGTTGAGATTTGCACTATATTTATAAAGGCTATCTATGTCATATCTCTAGCCAATGTGGGACTTCTAACACACCTCCTCACGTCCATCACTATTGGGCTTGGTGCGTGGAATCAACAACAACGGGTGCCAAAATATGGGACAAATGGATCTAGGATAGGCTCTGATACCATATTAAAATTTGAGAGGCTTACACTCAACCAGAAAAGCTAGCATGAGAGTTGAGATTTACACTACATTTATAAAGGTTATCTAAGTCATATTTCTAGTAAATGTGAGACTTATACCACTATGGGAAACAAATGGACAATAGAGGACCTTGAGGTGAGTAACAGTATCAGTCAGTGAGACTGAGTTGTTATAAAAAGTGTAAAAGTTAATAACGCCCTCATCTCAGTAATACAATATATTATTGCATGCGGGGCGAATCATGTATTAATCATCAAATAAATGTATTGTTCTAGATCATAAACTCTATTTTGAAAAGTAAAATAATCAAGGAAGTGGAGTAACCAAATAAAGGTGCACATTAAACCAATGAAACAAAAAGATAGGAAAAGGAGCCTATTAAAGCCACAAAGTAAAATTAAATTAATGTTATTCAAATCCTTAAACCTCTAGAAAGATCAAACATAAGATTTTGGGAGGAGATAATATAATCCTGTTTGCACAAAATAAACAATAGTAGTAAACAGGAATATTACAATCTTATACTGTCATCTTAGCATCACACAACATATTATTGCTTGTGATGTATGACATGGTCTTGATATCACCAACTCTAGATCTCTTTTGGGACCTCTCTAGCTACTCCCATGAAAACATGACACTTCTCATCAAAAGCTATTGGACTCCTATAATTATAAGGTAGGGCTAAGTATGGGTTTGCAATCCGGTTCGAAATTGACACATAAGTATCCAGTCGGATACGGGTCGGGTTTCGTGTTAATAATTGTGAAAAATCGGGTCATGAACATTTGTATACGCGCGATTGTGAATCTCTAAAAATATATTTGAACCGAAACCGACCGAACTATCACTAAGATCGGTTTCGAGCACCCCCTCTCTCTCTCTTATACTTTATCTACCTTTGATAAAAAAGGGAAATGTTATATTTTACAAACTTGACAAATGAGGTGTGAAACATTTATTTTAATTTCTACTTCTCATAAACTCGATCTATTATTGTGAAATTTTAACTGCATCTCACCCTCTTTATTGTTCATTTAGTTATTCTATTATTTGTTTCTTTATGTATGATTTATTGAACTATTTGAAGAATAAGAATTTATGGATCAATGGAACAAAGTTTTAATATAACCCGTAAAAATCGACCCGTTCTACCCGTCAGCAATATGACCTGACATCCGAATAAACCGAAGAAGTTGACGATTTTCGACCCGAAACTGATGAATGCTCCCTACTCTATGTAGTGTACTTTTTGTTTTTGCTAGTTAAAAAAGAGTCTACTAAAATGCAATAATAATTTATTAAAATACATCGATCGTTATAATTATTTATTTCAAACTTCATCCAAATTTATATTTTCCACGTTAAAAATCTAGATGTTATGAAAAAAACACACACTAAAGAATAGAGAATTTAAATTTAAACCAGTTAACAATAATTGATAATTTGAATATTTAATATGGACCGTCATATTTACATCGAGCTCCATCATGTATAAATTTAGAGGTTAGGAAGTGGCGGTGCTACTCTCGGTTGAGGGGGTGCAGCTGCACCTTTTAGAAGAATGAAAAATATTAATTGTCATAGTTATAGTATCTCTTATATTATAACCTTGTTCAGTTTTGCTATTGTTAACCCTAATTTTTTCCCGCTCATTTTCCCTTTCTTTTTACCCTAACATTAATTCAAATAAAATGTTAAAAAATATCTCACCAAGAATCGAATCCACAACATTTAGCTCACCATGTTAATATTTATTATTATTATTAGCTTCATACAATTATTATTATTAATTCAAATAAAATATTAAAAAATACTTCCTTGACCAAAAAAAAAATTATTAAAAAATACTTCACCAAAAATCGAACCCACAACCTTTAACTCACTATATTAAATATTTATTATTATTAGCTTCCTATTATTATTATTATTATTATTATTGTTATTGTTGTTGTTGTTGTTGTTGTTGTTGTTGTTATTATTATTATTATTATTATTATTATTATATTTAAAAAGCAAAAAAAAAAAAATTGTCCAGCATGAGAATCGAACCCGCATCACTTTAATTTTTTCTTTTGCGATGACTATATTAATAAGAGTCAGAGATGATCTCTTAAGCATGTTGGGATATATCTTTTGTCGATAGTTTTTTTACATGGACAATTGTATGTTGTAAATTCAAGAGTTATTTAAAGAGAATGATTAAAAATATTGACTATCGACGAAGACGGTGAAAATACAAATAAAACTTTCAATGTAGTCTATAAAGAAATATTTCGTAATATATAATTTCTGTTGTGTGAACATTTATCCAAATTTATTGTCGAACTAATATTTAATGGTACTTGACGTTTTTAGAGGTTTTAGTGTTAAAAATTTTATATCTTACTTTTTTTTCTCTCATATTACGGCTAATTAGACTCGTGCAGCGTACGGGTCGAAGTTCTAGTAATTAGTAGTTCACAACTCTCTAAATTAGGTTTCTGGTTCCGTCACTTAAATCAAGACTATAAACCCAACAAACTTAGACTTGAGCATGATTAAAAACATATTGAGTCCGTCATGTGAGTTTAACTCAGTTGGCAGGGACATTACATTATATATGTGGAGGGTCGGAGGTCGAATCCCGATCATCTCACTTATTCATAGGGCTGACAATGAACCAAACCAACTCGAAAATAGTTCGAGACTCGATTCGATAATTAATTCGTTGAACTTGGTTCATGAACCAAATGAGTCGAACTTGAGTTGAAAATTAAGCTCATTAAATAAATGAGTTGAACTTGAACTGTATATAGTTCGACTCGTTTGGCTCATGAGCAACTCGATGTATATAATAGTAAACTTATTTTGTACATGGGACCAATAAAAAGCTCTTATAAAATATAGTGATATACACAATGTATCTGTTGCTTTCATAGTGATTAGTGAGTATCATATGTGTTAATATATGTGGACAATTCAAGTCCACATTCCAATATTATCCGGATAAAACACAATATAACACTACAACTTTATCATACAAAATGAAAGCATTGGTTATATCATTGTTGATCTAAGTATCAAACCACCATTTCATATATGATAGTAAATTTATACTAGGGCTGACAATGAACCGAACCAACTCGAAAATAGTTCGAGACTCGATTCGATTCGATAATTAACTCGTTGAACTTGGTTCATGAACCAAATGAGTCGAACATGAGTTGAAAATTAAGCTCGTTAAATAAATGAGTCGAGTCGAGCTTAAGCGAGTTCGACTCGACTCATTTCCAGCCCTACTTATTCACCTTAAAAGTGGAAATTTCTGGCCTATGCTACTCATTCTTGGTTAAAAAAACTAGACACTATATATATATGTTGTGGACTTAAGTGGCAGTTAGGCAATTGGTCTAATCAAAGGTGTAAAGCACTCCAATGCAATTAAATCATTAAACTTAAGCCCTATAGAAGAATAAAGATGATTATGCTTAATTAATGGTAGGTGTATTATTATGATTGATTATTGATGAAGTTACTGCTGATCAAGGGAAAATAGAAATTGCAAAATTGTATAATGAACCACTTGGTGCAAAGACAACCTTTGGCTTGTTAAATCAACCACTTGTGAGCAGGGAATTCCAACTGTATATCTCACTCTCTAATCTATTCTTATCCAATAAGTACTGCAATACACTTAACTATAGATCCACTCTTCAACATGAGAAATCATTTTTTCATGAAAAACATGTTATCCTTGTCACACAGAAAAGATCAAACACATTATTTTGTTTGTTGAAAATAACATAAAGGTTGTTGATAGAATATTAGTAGTAGTTAATAAATAATTAAAATTTATATACACACAATGAATTAGAAAACACTTTGTCGGAAAATAATTTAGGATTATGCGGTGGTAAAAATTGATTTAAAACCGTTAGAATTAATTTTGGTTAAAAATAAATTAATGTAAATTTATTTATATCTGGATACATTTACATAACTGTGATCCTTAACGGTTGCGGTTGTTTGAATAAAAAGTAATTTTAGATGTGTAAAAAAGAGAAAATGTATGCGGAATCTACACAACTAATGACCATAAAAACTTAGTGTATGTTTGGTTTCATATTTGGAGAAGTTAAAATTGATTCTAGATATGTGGGCTTGATTTTGACATGCCGTTGAATATTGGATTTGATTTTTATTGGAACTTTCAGAGGAGCCTAAACCGGGGTTCGATCATGATATTAGATTAAGAGCAATTAGACAAGTGAGTTTGGCCAAAATCAATTCATTCCAAATCAATTTTTATTATCACAGAACCAAACATGCTTTGAATTTTAGCTTTGAAATAAACCCTAGTTTAGGGTTGGAAATTATATACTTTTATTGCATTCAAACTCCGAAATATTTTGTCAAACTACATTCTAGTAACACGATTCTCCTTAATAAAACAAACTAGGTTTGATTCCTAGGGTACCAAATTTAGGAGATATAGTTTCGTTGATCAATTCGAAAATTAGACCTATAACGGATCTTTAAGCTTATCAATAGTTAAGTTCATAATTAGCTCTTTGAACGTCTCCTTAAAAAACACCACTCTTAAAAGCTAATAAACCTATTCAAAAGCTTTGTAGTCAAGAAACCTAATTTCAAATTTTATTTATTGATCAAATTACAAGCCTTAGAAGAAGAAGAAGAAGAAGGAGGTTGTCTAAAAAATTGTCAAGTTTTAGGTGTTCAAATATTTATTACTTTTTAAAAATCCCCAAAGATATCAAAGGCCTCAAAATTACTTAATTCATCATTAGCACGGTCATAAGACCACCTCCTAATTGAATTTATTTTACATATAAGAATCAAATATATATGGGTAGGGGGCGGCCGAAGCTTCGGTTCACTCTACTAGTTCATTTTCTCGACCGCCCACAACCTCTTCCTGATGCATATGAGCCATACTCAACAATCTCCACACTGGCAAATATCAAACCCTTATGAAGGACCACTGCATGACATCTACATCATTGGCTCTAGGGGGTCGTTTCCTTCTTAACACTGAGAAAGATGTAACAAGTCCAAACAGTGTTTGAACTTGTCGCAGGTGACTGACTTGGTCAACATATCAGTTGCATTCTCTGAAGTATGAACCTTCTCAAGTAATATTTGTCCAGTTGCAAGTAACTCTCTGATCTTGTGAAACCTCACATCAATATGCTTAGTTATGACATGATACACTTACTTCTTTGCTAAGTATATATATGGCACTCTGACTATCACAATGCAATTGAACTCCACCTTGCTCAACACTCAATTCCTTCACTAATCTTGCAAGTTATAAGGCCTCTTTGGCAACCTCAGCTACTACCATGTGCTCTGCTTCAGTTTTTGACATAACCACTATAGATTGAACCGACGAATTCCAGCAAATAAGTCCTCCTGCAAGAGTAAAGACATAATCTATAGTAGACCTCCTGTCACGTGTCACCGGCATAGTTTGAATCAACATATCCTACAACTGAAAGATCACCCTTTCCATTTCTAAACATGATATCATGGCCTGTTGTACCCTTCAAGTGTCTGAAAATCCATTTGACTGCTTTTCAATGTGGCTTTCATTTGCTTTGCTCCGCTAACTCAGCTTCTTGGCTGTTCCCAGACTTTTTCTGATACATATGAGTCATACTCAACAAAATCACCTACCTCGATTTAACCATGTTGTTAATTACTATATATATATATATATCCAGCTGTTCAACTAACTGTTGTCTGTCTCGGGTACCTGTCTCTTTTCTCTCTTTGTCTCTCACGGGATGTTCATGTTGGTGCAAAGAAACAATTAACCGTAGTGATATCCAACAAATCAAGATTCGGATCCAACCAAGTTGGTACTTGTTTGTATCAACCAAAAGCAAAGACATATCGCTTTTAATGATAGCCAAACCAAGTTGGTACTTGTTTGTATAATTCTTGTCTTCCACGGTTTAGCTTATTCACTATGTGCACTACTCTATCCAAATTATGTTATAATCAAATTTCCAATAAGCTAAACAAATCAATAAAAATAATAAAAAAAAGCACTTTCCACATATAAAAGTACTTACGTATAGCTGTAGACAAATATATAGTATAATTATTATTAGATTGCAGATCAAATTTATAGCTTAAACATTTTGTCAATTTGATCTATATTATTGTCACTTACAATACCCTACTTTAATTAGGAACCACAACTTCTTAAACACTTGCATGAAGATTGTAATTAAACAAATATTTCATTTATGGCTAAAATGATTCTAATACGGTATAGCCAGACGAGTGGGCGGCCATAATATATTCATTACACACATTTAGTATCATGTTGGGGAGTGAGGTAGTACTAGTAGTAGACCAATATATTCTAGTAACATTAGAGAAATATATATTTAATATTTTGCTTGTTTACTAATCACTTACATATGATATCGATGACATCTTGATTTATCAAACATCGATATTAGGAATACCGAGATGATCTATCGTTGATGTTAACCTCTCTAGTAACAGTGAACCTGAAATGCAAAGAAAGTAAAGATGAATGACGAACACTCGTTGGTTTGTTGTAATTTTTCCTCAATAATGACTCCTTATGTCTTTAGGCACTCTTCAGACAAGGAGATGAGACAATATGTAATGTCTAATTATTGGGGATCATAACCTATATATAAAGTTATGACGATCATTAGGGTTTCCAATACAGCGGGTCATCATAAAATCCACTCATATTAAGTTCATACGAATTAACTAATTAATTGATTACTAAAATATAAATTTAATTAGCCTTTTTTATTTACTTTAATCACAAATCAATTACCAATAAAATATTCCAACACCCAGTACATCACTGCAATCTTTTGGATAAGAGTTAATCGTGTAATGCATTCTTACTAATTTAATTTAAGTAACAAGCAACTAGAGTCTAGGCACAAAATTATTATAGTAATAGTTAAATTCAAAGTTTTAATAAAAGCAATCCTACCATACCCTTTATATATAGTCCCTTTATCTAGTATAATATAACAACCACTCTCAAGCACTGATCTAATTAACTATACTTACCAATTTCCCCAACAAAAAACCATGTATGCTTCTACTTCATTTACCTCACTTCTCATAAATGATCTTCTTGTTGAATCCCACACAAGAAGGTTACTAACCAACTCCCATGTTTTAACAAACAACCATAATTCAACTGACTCATATTTTGGAGCTAGTGAATTAGATTCAAATGTTGTGATGATACTTGCAGTCCTATTATGTGCTCTTATTTGCTCACTTGCATTAAACTCCATCATAAGGTGTGTCCTAAGGTTTTCAAACATAGCCATCAACAATGACGATTCTTCGAGTTCAAGTAACAATTCTTCACAAAAATTGGCCAACAAAGGAATAAAAAAGAAAGCTCTCAAAACATTCCCAACGGTGAGCTATTCGACTGAGTTGAAACTACCTGGTTTGGATACAGAGTGTGTGATATGTATCTCAGAGTTCACAAAGGGTGAAAAGGTGCGCATTTTGCCTAAATGCAACCATGGTTTTCATGTCCGTTGCATTGACAAATGGTTAAAGGAACACTCGTCATGTCCCAAATGTAGACAATGTCTTCTTGAAACTTGTGAAAAGATTGTTGGGTCGCAGGTGCAATCGGTTGTGTTGCCGGTGCCAGAAATCATTATAAGGATCGAACCACTAGAGCATGAAGCTTTAGAACGTAATTACCTTCCTTAATGCCTTAACTTGTAGATGTAGGCGGGGAAGAAAAAAAGAGATATCTTGTACACTAGTACTTTGTAAGTAGTTCATTGTATAACTCCCCAAAGTTTATTATTCTTTGGGATTTAATGATCATTTTATTCTTTCATGAAAAATATGGAATCTAATTTAATTTCTCAAAAAATAATAATCTACAACTAGTCTATAACACAACTACCAACTTAATATTAGTCACCAACAAAATTTTAAAGGGTTTTAAAAAAATTATATAAATGAAAAGAATGAAATTATAGATAATGAAGAGACTAGAACAAAATCTGAAGTAAACGGTCGGGGCATATATAATGTACGGGTACTCTATTTAAGGCAGAGTATCAGTATCGGGAGAGTATCATCTTTAGTAGTGTACAGTGATTATAAAATAAAAGAGTTTTAATCCTTTTAGATCTTACCTTTATTTGCTTGGAAAAGTAAAATCAACAATGAAGTGGAGTAACCAAATACTGGCGCACACTAAACCAATGAAACAAAAAGATTGGAAAGGGAACCTATAAAAGCCAAAAAAGTGAGATGTAATATTAATATTCAATCCTTAAAAACTATAGAAAGATAAAAAAAAGCAAAAATAATATTTTGGTAGGAGAGATAATATAATTCAGTTTGTGTAAAATAAGCTATAAACAGATATCATGATCCTTTATCGTCGTATCTTTGCATCACAACGTACTTTGAAGCTTTATACCATTGTGGTACATGACATTTCTTTAAGTCATTTTTTTTATCATGCACTTAGTTATTATTAGAATTTCATCTTTTAAAAATAAAATAAATGAGTGAAGTGTCTAAAATGAGAACCAAGGTCAGCCTTGTGTTTTTGGAGACCGTAAGCAAATGTTTAAAATGACCCCTTAATAATAATAAAAATGCAAAAAAAATATAAAATTATTTTCAATTTAAATTGCAAATAGTATAAAAAAATAATCATCCTTAAAATTAACATAAAAAGATTTATATTAATCAATAACAATAAAACATTTTTTAGCTGTTTAATATTAGTCATTATTCAAATATTTTTTGAAGCAAATTCGTCAAGTAATATATTAAATTTTGCATCTCTAATTTATTAATACTACTATTCTGTAAAAAAGATTATGGATATGACAATTAGACTTTTGATGTAATGTATTAAGTTTTGCACCACATAATTTACTGATACTATTATTATTATTATTATTATGTGGAATTAAATAGTAAATAGTAAATGATGTTATAGAAAAAGAATCTATTAAAACTAATCAAATTTAGAGATATGTTTAAATAATTTTAAACAAACAAGTAAAAAAGAACACATATTTCAACTATATCAGAAATTTCGGAATACTAGTTAACATTTTTCATAAAAAAATTATATTAAAATTTGAACTCATTAACCATGATTATATTAAAATTTAGAGATTTACTTTGTCACTCTACGGGTTACTCGCACGTCCTATAACTTTCCATTTTTACTCTTCCGCTACTTAAACAGATGTTATATTTTAGAAATTCTCATTTTTATAACGTCCACTATTTAAATAACGAGCGTTATAAATGTAGTGTGTTTGTGGGATGTCCGCTACTTAAATAGTGGACGGCGATATTTTGATAAATTCGTAGGACGCGCCCCAAAATCATTAGGATGGTAAAAGTAAAAATCTCTCACAAGACTGTAGTTGCAAAGAAACCATAACAGTATAGTGAAATCCAACCCATCAAGATACGGATCCAAGTAAGTGGTACTACTTGTTTTTAATGAATTATTATTATCATCAATAATCATAACCAAGCTTATTCTAATTCTTGTCTTCCGCGGTTTACTAATTCACTATGTGCGCTATTTTTAATATTAAGTTAGATTGTAAATCAAAATAATTAGCTTAAACATTTTGTCAACTTGATCTATTGTTGTCATTTCAACACCCCCGCTTTAATTAGGAACCACACCTTCTTTAACCAAATATATTGCGATCTAATCACACTTTGATGAAGAGTGTAATAAAACGATTAATCTAATATGGCAAAAGGGATTTGTATAGATTCAATTACATTCTAATAATAGATGAGTGGGTGACCATAATGTATTATAAACATATAGTATTCATGTACGATAAATTATACACAAGTACAGTTTTTAAAATAAGAGATAACATGTAGTGCATTCATTTTATTTCATTCTTTTAAAAAAAAATGTACTGCAAGATACCATTTAATTTTTTTTCTTTCGGCAATAAACTGATTTAATTTAATTAACAATCAACTAGGATCTAGACACCAATTTATAGTAATAATTAAATTCAAACTTTAATAAAAGCAAGATACCGTATCCAACCTTATTATATAACCTCCCTATATATATAGTTCCCTATCTAAGATAACATAAAAGCAACCCTCAAAAGATCTAATTAACAAACTCATCAAGTTCCCTAACAAAAAACATGTATGCATCTACTTCCTTTACTTCAAAACTCATCAATGAGCTTCTTGTGGAATCTCACACAAGAAGGTTACTCTTCCAAGACACAATTGATCATCAATCACCAACCACCTCCCCTACTTTAACAAACAACCATAATTCAACCGACTCATATTTCGGAGTTCATGAATTTGATTCAAATGTTGTGATGATACTTGCAGTCTTATTATGTGCTCTTATTTGCTCACTTGCATTAAATTCGATCATAAGGTGTGCCTTAAGATTTTCAAACGTAGCCATCAACAACGGTTCTTCTTCGAATTCGAGCAACAACCCTTCAACTAATCATGATGAATTGGTCAACAAAGGAATCAAAAAGAAAGCTCTCAAGAAATTTCCTACAATGAGTTATTCAACCGAGTTGAAACTATCAAGTTTAGATACAGAGTGTATGATATGTATCTCAGAGTTTGTGAACGGTGAAAAAATGCGCATTTTACCTAAATGTAACCATGGTTTTCATGTTCGTTGCATTGACAAATGGCTAAAGGAACACTCTTCGTGTCCCAAATGTAGACAATGTCTTCTTGAAACTTGTCGTAAAATTGGTGGATCGCAGGTGCAACCGGTTGTGTTGCCGGTGCCAGAGACCATTATAACGATCCAACCCCTAGAGCATGAAGCTTTAGAACGTAGCTATAGAGAAATATAAGTTAGTTATTATTACTCTTTTAATTCCTTCAATTATTGTTGAGATCATTTTTTCCCAATAAGACTTTGGTGTAATTATTTAAAATTTTGAACCGACAATATATATCTTGTGTATTGCAATTATCATTTTTTTTGTCAAAGAAGAAAACAAGTAGGAAAGAATTAAAGAAAAAAAAACAACTATCATAGTAAATTAAAATTAGTCTCATGGCATCAAACAAAAACAGAGGAATATTTATTTGAACACAACCCCAAAAGAAAAATATTTAATAAAAAATATGAGTAAAAAAAAATTAAAGAAAAAATGTCTAAATAATATGACAATATTTGTTTTTTTTCACTTTTTTCATTTATATGTATACCTAAATATTTTTGTTTTGGGTTTGTGCCCACCTAAATATTATTCCTTCAATAAATAATATTTACAACTTTCTTTTGGGTTTGTGCTTCTCGTTTTTAAAATGAATCATACAACACTTTTTTTTTTATCAAACACAACTCTATTTTTAAAGTGCACAATATTTACAACTTCGGTTTACAATCGTGAACCCCTTTAAATAAAGTTATCAAACTCAAGAGTTCAACTAATTAATTTGTGGAGTTTACATATACTCAAATAGATCAATATAACATATTCGCTCCATCCCAAAATATAAGATCAAGTAATTTTGATCACTAATATGTTTAATTCTTTATTAGCATATATATATATATATATATATATATATGTTTGTGTGTGTGTACACACATGTATTTAAAGTTTCAACTTGCTGGATTTCATCTTCTAAAGTGCACTCATTAATAATATATCCTTTTATGATAAGTGTGGTATTTTCATCAAATATAGAGAAAACTGAAAAAGAGATTAATGGGTGATTTCAAATCAATACCTATAGTAGTCACATATCGCATCATCACAATGATATTAAAATTACAAAGTAAGTGTGAAGTTAACAGCATCAGAAAAGAACCATAATATTAATTCTTAAGCTTGTAGTTCATTTATATTATCTTCTTCCAAAATCTTGTGTTCGATCTATCTTCTTGATTTTTCTAAATTAAATAATTTACTTTTTTGGCTTTATTACACACTGCATATATGGTTTTACTTTTCCATAGTACAAAGTTTATGATCTAAAATGATAAAAGTTGTTTTTTTAATGACACAAATTATTATTAAAAGACATCACCTAGCTTGATTTGATTGCAAAGGCGCATAACCTAGCTTGAAAAGGTGAACCAATTTGACCCCTAAAAAAATTTGCCTAAGGAAAATTAAGGTTGAATAGAGCTGTCTAAACAAATAATTAATAGATTTTATTTAATTTAAGGATATACTTTTTTGTTTCATTTTACAAGTTGTGAACCACACACACTTGAGGCCCAAGTCATATAAGATTTTATTTTAAATAAAAATGTTAAATAAAAATAAGAAGCTTATTTAATTTAAAAAGTCAGATTATATTATACATACTAAAAGAACAAATTTAGACCTGTCAGACCGACCTACTTGAAATGGATATGAACAATATTTTTTTTATTACTATTATATTAGATTTTGTACTTTAAATTAATTAATTTTTTTTAATATTTTCAATAATTTAACCATATTAGTTAGCATACTTTAATCTTTGACATATTTAAATGTATTAATTATTATACACTAGTAGTAGTGAAATAAAATTCTTCAAAATGTCATGTTAAAAGTGGGTGCACATCATTTAATAAATTTGACCTAACTTAACCCCTAATTTTGTATTGTTAAATAAGTAAATATCAAGGATTTTTTTGCCTCATTAAAAAAAGTGTGCATTGTTAACTTACATCTTAATATTTTTAAGCGGGTGTAAATTAGCGATCTTATATATATAATATATACATACACACAAATACATGATTAGGTGACATCCGATATTAATTAATCCACTCGAAAAAGTGTATTCCATGTGAAAGAAACATAAAACAATCAAACAAACTAATTTGCATTATTATACGGAATTAATATTGAGCAACATTTTCTAAGAGCTTCTTCCTCGTTCTTACATTGTGAAGTGGAGTTCATCTCTTTCCGTTTTCTTGGAATACCGGTAGGATCTAATCCAAGAAGAAGAGCCACTTGGTTACCTATAGTAGATTCCATGAAAAAAAAGACTTTGTTCTTGGTCGGGGCGTAATCTTTCTATGGGAGGTAGAGTTACCCTTATCAACTCTGTTCTTTCAAGCTTACCTCTTTATTTTTTTTCATTCTATAAGGCACCGAGTTGTGTGATAAAGGAATTGGTGAGTATCCAAAGAAATTTTTTGTGGGGAGGTGGCGTAGATAATAGAAAAGACTGTTGGATAAGTTGGGATCGTATTTGTCATCCAAAGGACAAAGGAGGCTTGGGTGTAAAAAACTTAGAGCTTTTTAATTCTTCTCTCTTATGCAAATGGAAGTGGAGATGTTTGAATGACTCGTTTGCACCATGGAAAGATCTTTTGTTTTTTAGATATGGTTCTTTTGCCGCTAATTTCTTGTACGGCGAAGGGATGGAAGGACTTAAACGTGCTTCAATTTGGTGGCGTGATATATGGGGTTTGGGTGGTATGGGGGAAGGTAATTGGCTCGGTACTAATATTAGTAGTGTTCTTGGCGACGGAAAAGACATTGGCTTTTGGAAAGAAAAATGGATGGGAATGGAACCTATTCGTGAGCTATATCCTTCCTTGTTCGTAAAATCAGTTAACCAACATGCTAATGTCTCGAATATGGGGACGTGGGATAACAATTTATGGTCATGGAAGCTTGTTTGGACAGCCCCACTTACAGATACGGAGACTGCAGACGCTGCAGAATTACATTTACTGCTGGATCAGATACAACCTCGCAGAGACAGTGGAGACAGACGTAGGTGGATACCAAACACGAATGGTTTTTTCTTGGTGAGGTCTGCATATACAGTTTTGCAAAACAGGTTTCTGTTGTCGGAGATTGATCCAAATACATTGCTAGCCTTGAAGAGATTGTGGAATAATAATGTACTGTCGAAAGTTCTCATTTTTAGTTGGAGGTTGTTATTAGACAAACTTCCAACTAAGGAGGCTCTTTACCATAAAGGCATTATTATTAACAACATTGACAAGTGCTGCATATTCTGTTCCAGGGAGTTAGAGGATACACATCATATTTTTTTTCATTTTCAGGTATCTCTACAAGTTTGGCATAAAATTTTTAGTTGGCTGCATGGAAATGGTATTCATTTTGTAAATGTTCCTCAACATTTTCTCCCGTTTGGAGACATCTTTCAAGGCAAGTCTAGCAAACAATTCTGTCACTTAATATGGTTGGCAACGACGTAGAGCTTATGGCGAATGCGTAATAATATTTTGTTCAGGGGAGTTCAACTGAATGTCTCTAATCTAGTGGACCAAATTATTTACATTTCTTGGTTTTGGTTCATAGGCCGAGGTTGTAAGGTTGATTTAAATTTTTCTATTTGGTGTAATAATCTTTTTGATTGTGTTCAGTGCATCAAAAGTGATTAGAATTGTAAGGGCCGAGTACCCTTGTACTCCTTATAATTCCATATCTACCTACTTATATTAAAAAGATACGTATGAAATCCCCAATTTACCCCTTTTTTAATTTTTTGACACATCATATAGTTTAGGGTTAGTTTGTGTCTTTATTTAAATCTAGATTATATCTAGAAGTGTGTACAACAACTTCCTATTGTCCGGTAATATCTGGTAATCACTCATGTTTCTTTCATATATTTTCTCTCCACTCAGTTATTTTCTTTCAGAAGGTATGGTTTTCTTTTCTTCTTTTCTTTCTTCTTCAATTTTTTCCTTTTTATTTTTATGCTAATTAAAGTTCATATTTTATTTGTGTGTTTTTTGTTTTCATCTACAACAACTTTCTATTATCTGGTGATATCTGGTGATCACTCCTGTTTCTTCCATATTTTTTCTTTCCACGATCCGTTATTTTCTCTCATAAGGTACGGTTGACTTTTCTTCTATTCTTTCTTCTTCTTCTTCAATTTTTTCCTTTTCATTTTTATGCTAATTAAAGTTCATATTTCATATGTGTGTTTTTTGTTTTCATCTACAACAACTTCCTATTATCTGGTGATATCTGGTGATCACTCATGTTTCTTTCATATTTTTTCTTTCCACTCAGTTATTTTCTTTCAAAAGGTACGGTTTTCTTTTCTTTTTTCTTGTTCATATTTTATTTGTGTGTTTTTTGTTTTCATCTACAACAACTTCCTATTATCTGGTGATATCTGGTGATCACTCCTGTTTCTTCCATATTTTTTCTTTCCACGATCAGTTATTTTCTCCCAGAACCATATTTTTTCTTTCCACGATCAGTTATTTTCTCTCATAAGTTTTCTTTTCTTCTTTTCTTTCTTCTTCTTCAATTCTTTCCTTTTTATTTTTATGCTAATTAAAGTTCATCTTTTATTTTTTCCTTTTCATATTTTAATTTCCAATGTTTGTTTCTTTCTTTGCTTTTTCCTCCTGCTTCTTCTTCTTCAAGGTAATTTGATGATTTTCTTTTCTTTCTTCTTCTTAGTTTTTTTCTACTTAAAGTCAAACTTTTATTTGTGTGTTTTTTCTTTCTATTTCATGTACCGTTCTTAGACTAACATTTTCATAAACAAACAAAGTTAATGTTTTTTTGTTTTTAATTTTTTTGGTGCTATTTTATGTTCGGTACATCCTTATCTTTTTTTTGTTGCTATTTTTTGTTTTTTTGTTGCTAATTTTCTTTTCTTTCTTCTTATTTTTCAATTCTTTTCACTGTCGGTTATTTTCTTATTTTTCATTGTATAATAGTTTCCTATACTTTGTTGTTATAGATTAGGTTAAGTTAATTTTTGAACTTCCACTCTCTCAAGAGGTAATTTGAAGAAACTTATTGTTCTCTTCTTTTATCATATCAATTTTAATCAACATTATGTATTATCTAATATTCCCTTAATTATTATAATTCATTTAATCTTACATAACCTTATTCCACTATTCACAGCAAACGCCAGAGTCTACAAGTGTGACACAAGGAGAAACAAGTTTTCCAACGGGAAGTCTTTATTCCAAAGTTTGTACAAAAAACTTCCTATTATCTGATGTCATTTATTTTCTATTTTAACTTCCACTTTCATTGTTTCTTTCTTCTTCTTCAATCATTTATGTTTGGAAACATAAGCATATTTTAACTTCTGGTGTTTGTATTAATCTTTCGGAAGGTAGAATGATGATTTTCTTTTCTTCTTATTTTTCAATTCTTTTCACTGTCAGTTATTTATTATTATTTTTCTTCTTCAAATCATGATGAAAAACTCATTTGTGTGTTATTATAACAAGATGAATCTCCATTATTATAACAATTTAACATTTCAATCATACTTATAAGAATTACCAACAATGTCTAATAGTTTCTTATACTTTGTTGTTGTTATAGATTACGTTAAGTTAATTGTACCTCCAGTCTTTCAAGATGTAATTTGAAGAAACTTATTATTCTTTTCTTTTATCATATCAATTTTAATCAACATTATGTATTATCTAATATTCCCTTAATTATTATAATTTATTTAATCTTACATAACGTTATTCCACTATTCACAACAAATGTCAAAGTCTACAAGCGCGACACAAGGAGATACAAGTTTTCCAACGGTAAGTCTTCCATTATTCATATGTTTCAAATGTCGAATTTAAAAATAGTCAATAGCTATTACTTTTGTCCTGAAATTGTTGTATTATTTGCTACGCGGCAAGAACTTTCTGCTACTTCAGAATCTTCTCAGATGCTTAAACTAAGATGAAATCTCCTGCAAATACGCTGGACAGAATTCTTCCCCCGATCATGCCAAAATATCTTCAAACTAAGATGAGAAATATGAAGATTTAAAAAATCGAGAAACAACGTATCGAGATGTAATTGCATAAGCCGTTAATCAAACTTTGGCTTATTATTTTGCTCGATCAGATATCTACCATCTTTCTTTTGGTCTGTTCCGTAATATATATCTTTGCTACAAAACCTTGACTACTTATTAGATATGAGCTTGTCATAAACTCTTTTGATATGACGATATTACTAAACAATTGTCTCTACGTACTTCCCACATCAATATATAAATTGTTATTCCTATAATTGTTGTGTTATTTTACGTTGTAACAAAATTGTGTTATTGTTATTCGGACATTCCAATTTTATTTTGAATTTTAATTGACGTTTATTAGAAAAAATACAAATTCAATTAACTTCCTTTTTAATAAACTCATCAATCATTTAAAGGTTAAGAATTAAAAATGTGTTAATCGGTTTTTATTTTATTTGGGAATTATTTTTAATTACTTGTCTAATAAGGTATCATTCTAATTTAATATTGTACTCCCTCCGTTTTTTTTAAGTGTCCGTTTAGAATAGTAACACCAAATTAAGAAATTTGATTTTTACATCTTATCTTCCTATTATACCCTTATCAATAGATTTATTGTTATACAAAAAAAATATTTTCAGATTATTGTTATCAATAGAATATAACAATAAACAAACATTTTTGTTTTTAAAAAAAAAACTTTAGTTTTTCAAATATATAAAAAAATATTTATTGAAAAAGATAAGTGTAATTAAAAAAGGGTACAATTGACAAATCGTACCCTTAAAACACAAAATGGACAGTTAAATAGAAACGCTAAATCCGACAAAACTGGACACTTAAAAAAGAACGGAGGGAGTATTTAGTATGCTATCTATTATTTAGGAGATAGTCACATATTTAGTTATGCTTATCTCATATTATTTAGCACATTTTAGTTTATGAAGGTGCACCTGTTTTATAGCAATTGTTTATCTACACATTGAAAAATTACGTGGAACAATAAAGAGGATATATTTAGACTTTTAACAGAAGTACAAGGATAAGTTTTTCCCTTGCTTCATTAAAAAGTATAATTCACCAAGTACCTTAGTTACCTTATTTTATTGTCTCTTTTCGTGTAGTAATTAATAGTCTCAATATGTTTATCATCGAGTATAAGGTCGGTCATGCACAAGTGTAAGGTGATTTAAGGAACCGAGCCTCCATTTTTTAGGGGCCTCGAAAGAAAAATTATATGATAGTGGGTCTCTAAAAAAATACGAGGATAATTTTAAAAAATAAAAATAGTAGTAGACCCTATTAGAAGTTTTACTCACAGTCATATTATAAAAAAAGATATATATAATACGAAGACTTATGCATAAATTTACTTCAAAAACGGCTAGAATTAAGGTTTTTTTAAGTAATTAGACGATATTTTATTGTTATTGATTAAAATAAGAATATTTTGTATGTTAGTTACAAATATGATTTTTTTTGAATTATTTATATTATTTACAATTTAAATGAGGATTATTCTTTATAAGTTTTTTATTTTTTATTGAAGATTCTATTTTTGACTTTCGGTGTCGGGTATCCAAATAGTCGGGACCGGCTTTGATCGAGAAGAACTAGTTGTATTATGGGGGAGTTGCGCAATTTTATTGATAAGTTCAATGACTACATGTCTCCGATTTACTCACACTATTCACTCGGGCCACAACATTACCTGTCTTTCACTATTTCGGCCCTATATTTTAACTTTATATTTATTTTTTGTTTATGAAATTAAAAATCATTGAAAATATTTATTTATTATATTTTTATACATTATTTAGTTTTTTAAAATTACAAACATATTTTTTCATTCTTTTTTTCACCCTTTATATTTGATTATTAACCGATAAATCAATATTCCATAGTACCTATTTTGGAGCGGCAACGCCGCTCCTCCCGTGCGGACGCACGGGTATCCTGCTAGTTTAATTATAAAAAAAAAAAAAAAAAACTAATTTGCATTATATTGAATAATGGATCAAAATTATTTCCATCATATTTTGATGTTATATATATTACAACAATATATGTTTAGTTGAAAAGATATCCTCAAACAATGACATATATGGAAATCGAGAAAAAAGATACATATGTAATTTATTTTCATATCTTCTTTTACTTTTGCTTTTGTAACGTGGAAGTAGGTATTAGTATTAATTAGGAATATACTCGCTCATAATCCTATATCCTATGGCGCCATAATTTGATGGCTGATGTTAATGTTTTGAACCTCAAGACTACTAAAAGGACGTTGGCAGCTAAGAAAACAATAAAACTTTTTCACAACACTTTTGTGTGGGCAATAACATATTTGTCCACTTTAGCTTGGCTTTATTTGTTTCTCTTGTAGGAACCTAAAAGTTTAGGGAGCACAATTAGGGTCTTTCAAAAGTGCGAGTTAAGTGTTACATTGATTTGATTGGAAGAGTTGATGAATAAATATAGAGTCTTCAAAAGTAAGCTTAAGAATTTAAGATCTCGTTGGAGAGTTCGGAGAGCATCGTGAACAACTATGAGCTAAGCATCCAATGATCCAAGATTCTAAGATTTTTGACACCATATTTTTTTCATTATAAATCAATGTGAGACTAACCACTTAGACTTAAATTTCAAGATATCTTTTTGTTCGCAACAGAACTCAAGTTTTATCTGAAGAAATTAAATAAAAGAGAGGGTATAGAACTCACTTGGTGGACCGATGGAAGAAATACTTCGAGCTGGACGTCGGAATCTGAGCGTTGGAGACGACCAACCATGGCGTCAGAGCGTTTTCTGAAGGTACCCCCTTTCGCCATGGTTGGTCGTCTCCAACGCTCGGATTTTGACCTCCAACTCGGAACATTTTTTCTATCGGTCCACCAAATAAGTTCTCTACCCTCTCTTTTATCTCTTCAGATAAAACTTGAGTTCTGTTACGAACACTTTCTATCCGAAGCGATATAGTTTTTGGATCTTTTTTCTCAAAAGAATGCTGGTACAAAGAAGCAATATTAACACTAGTGATATCCAACAAATCAGGATTACGGATCCAATTAAGAAGTGGTACTTGTTATTTTGTATCAATACCAAGCCAACACCTTATTATAATTCTTCTCTTCCAATATGTGATGTTATAAACTTATAATCACTTTGTGCGCCACCATCGATTAATTAATATGTTATAATAAGAGCCAAGAGGCTAAACAAATCAATAAAAACAAAAAAGCAAAAAAATTAAGTTCTTTCTACAAGCACTTTTTCCGCAAAAAAGCACGTACATTTCACATTATTTAGCTTAAACATTTCACCAATTTGATATATCAATTATTTTCATTAAATACCCCGCTTTAACTAGGAACCACAACTTCTTAAACGAAAGATAATGCAATCTAACCACTTGCATGAAGATTGTAATAAAATAAATATTTCATATGACAAAAAGGGGGTGTAATTTGTTACGGATCCACACATATTCTGACACATAATAGTATCATATACGAGGAATGATCCATTAGTACAATTTTTAAGATAAGAGTTAAATGTGTAGTGCATTCATATTCATATGATAACTGGTCATATTTTAGTAACAAGAAACTAGGGTCACAAAATTATAGTAATAGTTAAATTCAAACTTTAATAAAAGCAAGATACCATATCTTACCATATTATTATATAACTCCCCTATATATAGTCCCCTATCTAAAATAACATGACAACAAACCTCATGCTCTAATTAAAAACCTCATCAAGTTTTCCCTAACAAAAGTCATGTATGCTTCTACTTCCTTTACTTCACCACTCCTCCATGAGCTTCTTGTGAAATCTCACACAAGAAGGTTACTCTTCCAAAAGACAAATGAACATCAATCACTCAAAATCAACTCCCGTGTTTTCACAAACAACGGCAATTCAACCGACTCAAATTTTGATGCTCGTGAATTTGATTCAAATGTTGTGATGATAATTGCAAGCTTACTATGTTGTTTTATTTGCTTGCTTGCGTTAAACTCCATCATAAGGTGTGCCTTATTAAGGTTTTCAAATGTATCCATCAACAATGACTCTTTTTCGAGTTCGAGTAGCAACCCTTCACCTCAATTGGTCAATAAAGGAATCAAGAAGAAAATTCTCAAGAAATTTCCTACAATGAGATATTCAGTTGAGTTGAAATTACCAAGTTTGGATACAGAGTGTATGATATGTCTCTCAGAGTTCGCAAAGGGTGAAAAGGTGCGTATTTTACCTAAATGCAACCATGGTTTTCATGTTCGATGCATTGACAGATGGCTAAAGGATCACTCATCATGTCCCAAGTGTAGACAGTGCCTACTTGAAACTTGTCGAAAGATTGGTGGGTCACAGGTGCAACCAATTGTGTTGCCAGTTCCAGAAACCATTATAAGGATCCAACCACTAGAGCCTGAAGCTTTGGAACATAATTATAGGGAACAAATATAAACGTAAATATACATTAGTTAAAATTTTGAGTTCATTTTTTCCCGATATGATAATGGTGTAATTATTTGAAGTTTTGAACCAAGAATACATGTATCTTGTGATTAACAAATTTGTTTTATGTCTGCTTAAAAAATTGTTTTTTGTCATAGAAGAAACAAAGGAAAGAAAACAAAATAAACTAATACTTAAATTTTAAAGTATTTAAGTCCACATCTGAAATGAATGAACAAAACGTTAGATATAAGAGAGATCATGACTCATATTCTTGATGCTTTAAGATTTTAGGCGGAAATGTATTGTCTCTCTTGTAGTCCTGCCCAAACTCTCCAACAAGTGGTATGTATTGTTAGGGTCTAGTCCTTTGCAAATGTTGGATGCCTAACTAGTAACTAGTAAAAGATAGAAGATGGTCAAATATAATAAATAACTAGTATTACTCTATAAGAGAGTACTAAGGAGAGAAAAGAGTGACTTCTTCAATTTTCTTCCGTGTCAATGATTGTCGATGCTCATCCATTTTATATAAAGTCATAAGGGAATATTCAGCTTGTTGGAAAAATGGAAGTAGATTGTTGTTACAAAATTGTTCCATCTTGATCTTGATCAGAACATCCATTATTTTATTTTATTTTTATGATCTTGATCTTTTGCAACAATTTTAAATTGTCGTAATAGGCATTAAAAAATAATTAAAATTAGGGCCAAATGTTAAGATATTTAAATGTGAAAATTTAACATTTAATGATAGTATTTAATGTTTAAAAAGTTGAATGCGCAATTTTCAAAAAGAATATTTCTATATTTATCTCCTTAATACGTATTTAGGGGCACATGTTAACATTCTTTTAGAGCCGTCAAAATGGATGGTCTGATCCATTTTGAGCCGTCACGGACGGATTTCGGTCTACATTGATTTGGGCTAAAAGCCCAAATAAAAAAAGGGCTGCAAAAGTCAGTGCTCGAGTCTGGCATGGTACGGGCTTTCGAGCCGGCCTTTTTTTTAACTCTTAATTCAAACACACGTTGAAATAACATGTGATCAAACAAGAACAAATGGGCTAGAACATTATAAAGCTCATTAAACAACCTGTGTTTTTTTTATTGATCAAACAAGCAAAGTTCAAACAGCAACCAAGCATCATAATCACAAAAAAGACAAACCTGTTGGCTAATAATACAAGCTAAGTTTAAATTATCAAAATTTCTATATCACTTAACAAACACAAGGCATCCCATAAGCCACATCAAATAGAGGAGACTAAAATATGTCCAAGAATTGAAGGAAAAAACCAAATTAAGTCTAGTAGTGCTCTATGTTACCATTTACTCTAATTTGGGAGTATATCAACAGATCATGAAAAAAAAAAAAAAAAAAAAAAAAAAGATAAAAGCCATTCACTCTTTCTGTTTTGTCTCAATAGGATCTTTAACTAAAACTTCATTTTCATATGTTCACTACAGAACCGTTGCTATTAAATTGAGGCTCTTATCTATTACTCAATCAAACAACGAAATAATTTTACATTGTCAACCAACACCAACCATTTTTTCCACTACGTCACCTCACTTCATCCCACTTTCTTGATATGACATGGCAAAATGATAGTTGTTTATTGGATGATCGTGTAAAAATATTTTACACCGTCGGTGCATCTCAATTAAACTCAAATATATGTAGGGTCGTCGCATTATATATGTAAGAGTTGAGATTCGAACTCCAAACACTTTATTTATTTAGGTGGAATTTTATCCACTGGATTACCGGATAAGTGTTCATGTGAGCTTATTTTAGTTGATAGGAACATCGTATTATATATGCAGAAATCATGTTCGAACCCTAGACACTCAAATTATTCACCTTAAGATTAGAATCATGTAAGAACAAATTTATTTTCGATAACAAGTTCACATAAAAGACATTTAGAAGGGTCAATTCTGGTCCTCTGTTTTTGAAGATTATGACAATCTTTGCAATCTATTTCTCTTTCACTTAACGGTTAACACATCTTATGCCTATAATGAAGTGTTGCCTTTTAATTAATACCATTTGAGTCATTAAAGAAAACAGGTTATATCCTTTTAGATCTTAAACTATGTATGAAAAAGTAAAACCTATATGAAGTGACTAAAAAAGAAGCCTAACAAAGCCAGAAAGTAAATTATTCAATTTAGAAAAATCAAGAAGAAATATCGAACACAAGATTTCAGAAGATAATATAAATGAACTACAAGTAGGAATATTATGGTTCTTTTTTATCTGTGTGAAGTAATTTTAGTATTATGGTGACATATGACAAGGTATTGAAATGACCCTTCTCTTTTTCAATTTACTCTATTTTATGAAAATAACACTTATCATCAAAGGATTTATTAACTATTCTAAGGTGAATGATTGCACTTTAGAGGATGAAATCCGTAAACTTATGCATAAAAAATAATGAAGTTAATCAAATTTTGATGATTTATTTTCCTTCAAAATTTTGAAATTTTGTTTTTTGTCCTCGTAAAAATTGCACTAACTTTTAGTCATTCGTTTCAGTCATTTGAAGTATCCCTATTTACACAAATGGTCGATGTTGCTTCAAATTTTAAACTTTTTGAAGATGTGGAATATTCCTTAATGGCGTGACATCGTTTATTATGCATATTTTTTTATTTATATGGATATTCAATGTGGTCTAATAAATGTTATCACGTTATAAATGAATGACACATCATATAAAAATGAAACAAGGTGTCAAAATTTAGAATTTTTTAAAATTGGGAACCAAAAAACCAGCTTATAAAATTGATTAATAAAACTTCATTTTCTTTCAAAAAAATAATGAGATCAAATGTGAATTTAAGTGTAATTTAAAAAATAGAGTAATACTATATATTTTTTAAAAAATAACATTAGTAATATAGTGTAAAATAACATAAATAACACTAGTTCGAATTTCAAGTGATTGATTTTGAATAACGACATTTACATCAATAAAGGTTTGATTTGAACCAGAACAAAAGGAAAAAACTAAAACAATTTAATTGATTTAAATTGAATTGATTTGATTTTTACCACTTTTTTCTAATAGCAAATTGTTAGTTGTTAATATTACAATATTATATTAGTTTTTCTCTTTGCAAGGACTTCAACCCTGGACCTCCAGCTTCTTAATCCTATGAAAATAATTCAATATGTGATGTTAATCATTTGAACCTCAATTTGTTGCATTTCAAAGGAATTCGGGTATGCTTAATTTGTTGTTCATATATGACGGATTGAGATCCTCTGTTGTTCAAATAGTCCACAGTTCCTAAAATTTACACACAAAACTACAATTTTTTTTTTTGTTGTAAAAAGTACATCTTCTCTCTCCTATCAACTTTTTTTTCCTCTCTCACAAGAATCACTACTGCAGGATTACCGTAGGATTTACAACAGCAGTAAATCCCCTATGACTATATGAGAGATAGAAACAAGTGGAGATGAATAAAATACATTTTAATAGCCGACTTTACAAATGAATCTTACTAATATCCTACTTATGTTTATCTCTCTCATAAATAGACAACAACAAAAAATATAAAAATATATGAAGAAAATTTGTGGCATTGCAACTTGCAAGAGTACCAAAAGGCCATTGGCAGCTAAGAAAACAATAGATGAGACATTATTACATACTTATATCCACTTATCTCTTTTTCTTAGTTTCTCTCATTGGGACCCAAAAGATGAGACATTGAATTCAGTCATGTTTACGGCTAATTCTTAACCTTGAAAATATATTGTGAGCAACTTTAAACAGGAGAAGAAGGGACAAGACAGAATCAGAGAAGGGACACAACACTAAAATACATACATATTAGACGAGATTGGATTCCCTCCCGCGCAGTTTCAACTCTCCATATTAGACAACCAACCAGCGCTCCACGCACAGCATAAACGAACACTACAACAAGCTCATGACACAAAATCAAAAATATAATTACAAGTCTTAAATTGTCTGAGTCTTTTACCACTCAGAATAACCACATATTGGTTTGGTACTAATTTAATATATGTCTCGTTGATATGTTGTTATGGGTCAAGAAGATTCACGTCAAATGCGAGATGACTTGGATATATAATTATAAGTGAGGGCAATCATCATTATACAAGCTAATTTTGTAAGAATGAGTTGGACCCAACTCTCAATTTCTAACATAGTATCAGAGTCTCTCCAAGATTTGTTTGGTCATCTGCTATCAAGTTTGCACTATCAGGCCACCCACCATTTATATCAATGCACCAAGTCCAGTAGTATTGGACATGAGAGGGTGTATTAAGAAAGTCACCTTAAAACCTTTGGTTTTATAGAATCGAGTTACACCCAATTCAACATTATGCCTAGTTGCACTTATGTATATATCTAGTTGTTCAACTAACTGTTGTCTATTTCCATATTTTTCTTTCTCTCTTATCACTATATTGATGGAAAGAAACAATAACAGTAGTGATATCCAACAAATCAAGATACGGATCCAAGTATAGTGGTACTTGTATTACTGTCATATCCAAAAGCAAAAGCATGGCTTTTAAATTTTAATGATAGCAAAACCAAGACTATAAAATTATTGTCTTCCACGGTTACTAATTCACTGTGTGCGCTACTCCATCCAAATATATGTAATAATCAAATTGCCAACAAGCTAAACAAATCAATAAAAACAAAAAGCAAAAAAAAAAAAAGAGCCTTTTCCACATAAAAAAGTATAGCTGTAGACAAATAGTTTTATTAGATTGCAGATCAAATTTAATCAGGAACCACTATTTCTTAAAACAAATATATATATTGCTATCTAACCACTTGCATGAAGATTGTAATAAAACAAATATTTCATATGCAAAAGGGATTTTATTTGTTTTGCATCCAAACTTCTTTTTTTCATAAACCGGCTATCTTTGTATGCAATAGCAGATACTAATTCCTCGAACCTTGTGGGATTCAAATGGATGCTAAACTCTACCTAAGAGTTTTAACATTGTTGTATGACCAAGTCAAAGATCGAACTCAGAACCTTAATTAAACTAGAAGAGATCTACAACATCTCATCTAATCTAAGTGCTCTCGAGTAATATATATATATATATTCATACATATAGTATCATGTACAAGGAATGATCCACCAGTACAATTTATAATGAGATAAAGAGTTAAACGTGTAGTGCATTCATATTATAACTAATTTAATTGTAAGTAATAAGCAACTAGGGTCAAGGCACCACACTATAATAATAGTTAAAATCAAACTTTTAATAAAAGCAAGATACCATAACCTACTATTTTACATAACTTCCCTATATATAGTCCATCCCCTATATCTAAACTAACATAACAACAACACTCAAGCTCTACTTAACTTAGTACACTCATCAAACATCAAACAAAAAACATGTATGCTTCTACTTCCATTACTTCACCACTCTTCCAAGAGCTTCTTGTGGAATCTCGCATAAGAAGGTTACTCTTCCAAGACCCAGTTGAACATCAATCACTTAAAATCAACTCCCCTGTTTCCACAAACAACCATAATTCAACAGACTCATATTTCGGAGCTCGTGAATTTGATTCAAAAGTTGTGATGATACTTGCAGTCATTTTATGTGCTTTTATTTGCTCACTAGCATTAAACTCGATCATAAGATGTGCCTTAAGGTTTACAAACGTAGCCATCAATGACAACTCTTCTTCGAGCAGCAACCTTTTACCTCAATTGATCAACAAAGGAATCAAGAAGAAAGCTCTCAAGAGATTCCCAACATTGAGCTATTCAAGTGAATTGAAACTACCAAATTTGGATACAGAGTGTATGATATGTCTCTCAGAGTTCACAAAGGATGAAAAAGTGCGCATTTTGCCTCAATGCAACCATGGTTTTCATGTTACTTGCGTTGACAAATGGCTAAAGGAACACTCATCATGTCCCAAGTGTAGACAGTGTCTTCGTGAAACTTGTCGAAAGACTGGTGGGTCGCAGGTGCAACCAATTTCGTTGCCAGTGCCAGAAACCATTATAAGGATCCAACCACTAGAGCATGAAGATTTAGAACGTAACTATAGGGAAACATAATCTAATTAATTACTCTCTCTTAATGCCTTGAAACAAATGAGGTGATTATTGGTGAATTAGTAGAATATGAAACTTTCTTTTGCTTTACTTTGACTTCAAATGTAAAAATATACTAGTTAAAATTTTGAGTGCATTTTTTTCCAATATAAGATTATGGTGTACTGAAGTTTTGAACTGAAATTACATATATCTTGTGCTCAACATGTTTTTTGTCAACGAAGAAACTATTCCATTTCTTATAAGGATTAAGGACCGGAATTCTCCTTCACTTACATATCTCATATTCCTTTCTAAAATCTCGTGTAGTATCTTAATATCAACTCTCCTTCACTTTAAAATATCTCAAATTCTTTAAAATACTCTCTAAATATGATATAAAGACGAAATAAGATAGAAAAATAATGTTTGATTGCGACCTGATACAGTTATTGCACGCATTTGAGGCGTTACGTAGTAGTTTTTACAGCTTTGTTGTGATTGCAAATTCTACCCCATTCGCAATAATTTAAGCCTACTTACAATTTTTAAAATAAAGGTGACTACCAAACAAGGCTTTGTCTCCAAAAAAATTTGAAGTTCTTTGTGAAGGGAAAAAATATCATATTATTCTTGTTTAATTGCTTTGCGATTATTCTCAGGTTTTTTTTTACCAAAGTTATTCTCATAGATTATTATTCTCATAGTTACTAATTTAATGTAAGTATGTATCTTTGCTACAGTTATTCTGCATAAAGGTAGTTTAGGCCCTAAAGGGATATTGATAAGTGTTATTTCAATATCTTATTATGTTCTTGTATCCGTATGACAACGGTAAATTGAAGCTTATTTATTTATCGGTCAACAAAACAAGAGTTTTTATGGGGCAGTAGAATTACTGTTAACATAATTCAGTCCGTAGAAATATCGTATTATATTTTTAAACCTTAAATTTTTTATGTATTCACCTCAAGGAGTCAAGAGTTATTTGTAAAAAAAAAATTCTCTTTTAATATACGTCATGCTCTATTCATATTTGGTGGTGTTATTAATTATATTACATATAAATTTAACTACTTTTAATATTATCATCTAATTAATTAATATAAATTTTATTTTTTAATGACTAATTTTTCAACTTATTCTTATGAAACACAAGTTCACATAAAATACACTTCAAAGAATGCACTTATTTTTATATAAAAAAATCAAGAACATTCCTTTTAGTAAGTGTTTTAAGGGTAAAATTATGGATCTCTTTTTTCAAAGTTACAACATATGTGCCTTTGCAATATGTTCATCTTGCCCCTAAGAGTTGTCTTTTATAATAATAATAATAATAATAATAATAATTCAAGTCATTTAAACAAACAAGTTTAATTCTTTTAGATACTAAAACCACGTCTGGAAAAGTAAAACCTTATAGTATGAAGTAGGGTAACCAACCTTAAAGACAAACACCCAACCAATGAAACAAAAAGAAGCCTAACAAAGCCAAAAAGTAAATTATTCAACTATGAAATATCAAGAAGAAATATCAAACGCAAGATTTCAGAAGAAAATATAATATAAATGAACTACAAATATCTAGGAATATTATGGTTCAATTATGATATTTTAACTTCACACTAATTACTTTGTAATTTTAATATTATTGTGATATGTGACTAGGTATTGAAATAGTCTTTTTCAGTTTTCTCTATTTGATGAAAATACTACACTTATCATCAAACGAATCTTTAGATGATGAAATACTTGAAATATTTACATGTATGAAAAATAATAAAGCCAATGTATCAAATCTGAATCGTTATTATAAAAAAAAAAAAAAATAGGTAACACTTGTAACTTTGTAAGATTACAATCTGTCGTATAAAAGGGGTGCGGCAAAACACTATAACAACATCAGTATTTCGAATTTGTTTGAAAATTGTAACAAGTAGAATTTATTTCTTAAAGATAAAAGGTATTTTAAATACTAAATTACAATTTCACTTTAGTTAGTTTATGTTTTTAGATATTCTGCTTTAGACTAAGATATTCTAATTCAGACTAAGATATTTTTGAAGATATTTTTCTGTTTTGATAAAAAGTATTTTAAATACTAAATTACAATTTCACTTTATTTAGTTTAGGTTTTTAGATATTATACTTTAGACTAAGATATTCGAATTCAGACTAAGATATTTTTCCATTTTGCAGTTAAGATATTTTTCAAGTAGAGCCATTGACTTTTTTCAAAGAAAATCCCACTCTGTCGAAAACAATACAAATTTAATATATGAGGTGTGATCCATCAAATCTTAAATTTAACATATGTTAAAAATTTAACATATGAGGTTAATTTCCAAAATGTTTCTTTATAATATAATATATCAATAATTCAAAAAAATTAACATATCTATTTATCATTTTTTTTACACGTATATGATTTTCTTTGTAATGTTTATGTTTTTTTAACTAGGCTATTCAAAGTTGTTTTACATGTAATAGAAAAACATAAAACATTTTGATATTTTTTTCCTTTTCCTCTCTTGATGTCACTAGCTACTTTATTTTTTATGTCCACGAGAAAAAGATGATTTGTGGTCAATTTTGGCTCTAAATTATTCCTCCAAATTATTTTTTTCTTTATTTGTTAGTTTTTTTTTTTACAATTCTCTATTTGTTAGTTAAATAAGTGATTTTTAATTATATTTAGTTTTTTCTCTTATTTTCGTGATTTTGTGGTGTTACCACAACGGTGTTAATTTTGATTTATCATTGTGCGGTATTTTATTTTAATTTCTATTTTAATGCGGTGTTCATTCGATTTAGATTGAAATGTTACTTTCTATCCAATATAGATCTATTCAACGACTTTGATATCATCAAAGTTATAAATCCGACATGAGTATTTCATACACTTGAATATAGTCATATTTTTTTAAGCGTATATACTTTGTTATTTTATCCTGTTAACCTTAATGTTGTGACCTATAAATTTGTTTGCATATTCATCATTTTTATTTTTAAAAACTTTGATCTTAGGTATCAATTTACTCTCCCAATTTGATATTATATTATTACTATATTTTTAGTGGATAAGATATCCTCAAACAATGACATATATGGAAATCGAGAGGAAAGATAATTTATTTCCCTATACTATTTTCTTTCACTTTTGCTTTTGTAACGTGGAAGTGGTTAATACTACTAGTTCATAATCCAATGGCCATAATTTGATGGCTGGTGTTAATGTTTTGAACCTCAACTTGTCTCGTTACACGACTACCAAAAGCACAAAAAGCAATAGGAGCACATTACAAACTTGTCCACTTGGCTCTATTTCTTTCTCTAATTTGGGACCCAAAAGATGAGACATTTTTTTTAACGGCAAAAGAAATATTTTTGAACATTATTTTTGTGTGTAGAATTTAAGTCCTTCTAAGTCTTTGGACTAGGATTTGACAAAGTAATTACGTCGTCTTAGTCATCTCATCTAAAATTGAGGATTGAGATTAATATAGATTTTTTTTAAAGAAGCGAGTTTAATTATAGTTAATTTTGTTAATATATAACATGAACTATCTGATCCTATATTGTATCAGATCCTAAGTCTTTAACCTTGGATAATACTTTTGTATTATCAACTCATCACTTTTACGATGGAGTCATAAGAGTTGAACTTACGACCATATAAATACTACTCAAACTACCCTTACTTATAAACACATGTTCGGGTCATTTTGTAATCGATGTGGGACTTTTTAACACACTCTCTCACGCCTAACGCTATCGGACTTAGAGCGCGGATATAACTAGTGGATGGTCTGATCAAAAACCTATTAGCAGACGGCTCAGCGGATCGTGGATAAGCTATGATACCATCTTAGAATTAAGTTTTTGGCCTAACTCATCCTTACAAAAACGGTTTGTAAGGTGAAGGTTATCATCACTTATTATAAACACACATGCAGGTCATCTCGCAACCGTTCTGAGACTTCTTAATAAGTGTTGCCTCTTCACTATTAGACCAAACTTAATGGTTTATCAACTCATCTCTTAAATTACTATTCCTTTAACAACTCACAAGGTCCTTTGTTTAACGGGAAACAGCAATCTCCCATGATATCTACTAATATATATATGAATCATGATGATATGATTTGTGAAATCCAGTTGCCACCCGCCACATTCTGCTTCGCACGAAGTGGAATTAAAATGCACCATACTTCATTATAAAGCCAGATTAAATTAAATTAAAAAATGTACAAAAACACATAGTGATCAGTGGAACAAAAATTCCACACAAAAAAAAAATAAAATCAGTGGGCAGTGGAGCAAAAAGACATGTTTAAGAAAATAAATTAAATAGGCATGCCCCTAAAGAATATTGTTAGCAACTAGCTAGGCACCAAATAGTAATAATAGTTAATTCAAACTTTAATAAAAGATAGATACCATATCAATTCTACCATATTAACTTCCCTATATATAGTCTAGTCCCCCTGTCTAGGATAATATAACAAAAACCCTCAAAAGCTCTAACTAACTAACTCATCAAGTTCCCCGACAAAAAACATGTATGCTTCTACTTCCTTTACTTCACAACTCGTTCATGAGCTTCTTGTGGAATCTAACACAAGAAGGTTACTCTTTCAAGACCCGGTTGATCATCGATCACTAACCAACTCCCCTGTTTTAACAAATGACCATAATTCAACAGACTCGTATTTTGGAATTCGCAGATTTGATGCAAATGCTGTGATGATACTAGGAGTCCTATTGTGTGCTCTTATTTGCTCACTTGCATTAAACTCCATCATAAGGTGTGGTTTAAGGTTTTTAAATGTAGCCATCAACAATGATTCTTCTTCGAGTTCGAGTAGCAACTCTTCGCCTCAATTGGCCAACAAAGGAATCAAGAAAAAAGCTCTCAAGACATTTCCCACAGTGAGCTACTCAACTGAGTTAAAACTACCAAGTTTGGATACAGAGTGTGTGATATGTCTCTCAGAATTCACAAAGGGTGAAAAGGTGCGCATTTTGCCAAAATGCAATCATGGTTTCCATGTCCATTGCATCGACAAATGGCTAAAGGCACACTCATCATGCCCCAAGTGCAGACAGTGCCTCCTTGAGACTTGTCGAAAGATTGTTGGGTCGGAAGCACCATCTATGTTGCCAGTGCCAGAAACTATTATTGGGATTCAACCACTGGACCATGAAGTTTTTGAACGTAACTATAGGGAAGAAAGCAGATAAATGTTCATTATATTTAGCTGATTTAGCTTGACCCCAAATGTAAATATACATTAATTAAAATTTTGAGTGCAATTTTTTTTTCAACAACATTCTGCAGTAAGTAATTATTTGAACCAGCAATATAATAAATGCCTTAATAATTTAATTTAAATAGATTTTCAAATCAAGTGATTTTATGTAAATTATAATCCAAGTGAGAGATTCTTGATAAATTTTGTGATAAGAATAAAGGTATTGGTTTTTATTTTACTGACAAAGAATAAAGGGGTTGCTAAACCAAAAAAAAATAAAAAAATAAAGGGGTTGCTGTATATTATTAAAATTTAAAGTGCACACCATTATCAGTGATTCTGATGAATATTTTTAATATTAACTATTTTATAGGCCAAATCATTTTATTACTTGAATTAAGCAAAACGTAAAATATGAATCCTAGCCATAACTGTGAATATCATTGAATTAATCGTGTCAGTATGATCTTAATGATTTAAATAATGTGTAAGGGTTGATTAATTTTGCTTACGTCAAAGTGGTTGGGAGGTTGATTATCACAATTAAACATGGATTCAGTATTGATCTTTGATTTGCTAACTAATATTTTATTGGCCAAATGCATTCATGAGTCGTTTAAGTTTCGTTTTTGTAACAGTTGAGTCCTTTAAGTTTTTTAGGTAACAAATATGTCTTTAACTTTTTTAGTTAACAAATAGGTTCTTTAAGTTTCTAACTTGTTCCGATTATCCTTCCTTCCAGTTTGGTCTCAATTGTTTGGCCCCCATGGATCACATTAAAATTGAGCCTCAAATTCATCATGGTTAAAATCAAAATTAACGGTCGCGTCAGTGTTTTTGTAAATGCAGGCTCATCGAAAGTGAACGATTCACTTAATGTAAAGTTAGTAATATCAACCATTTATTAATAAATCAAAGGTAGATGTATCGTCGATACATCATAACAATGAGATTACTAAAATAGCAACCTTTGATTTTCTCACTTTACATTTTAGTCATTTTAGAGGATCCAAATCTATGACCTATGAGAGCGCTTCTTTAAATAAGTGTTATCATAAGATAACTTTTGACAACACTTCTTTTCTTTAAGCGCTATTAAAGCCTAGCTTTTGACAACGCTTATATAAACAAAGCAATGGCGAAGCTTAGCCAAAATGTAAGGGGAGTGGCAACGAGTATCTCCAGCCCGTTTCAAAGTGTCAATCTAATGCTAAGAGTTAGATAATTTAAAGAAAGTTACCTCTATTTTTTTATCCCAGTGATTCACAGCCTCTAAAAACACAAGCTTGAAGCGTGAGCCAATAAATTGAATCAATAGAGCTCTTGAGACGAAATCTATTTTTGCTGATTAGAATGGAACTCTGTACAAAAACTGACATTTTGGATGTGCATAGATTGATCAAACAAATCTTGTAAGATGAATAAGGACTTTCTCCAATATGATTAAGAAAAGCGCAACTATTTCCAACATTGACCTTTCTCCATGCTTTAAATCCTTTTCTGGGAAAGATGTCAGCTCCAGAAGCCTACTTGGTTTTTTACTGAACAAGTAACAAAACAAACAATAAGCAACAACATTAATCAGAGAATACTCTAGTCATGAAGGGAAAATTTTGAACCAATAAGCTAAAAGAACTAAACTACCTTTAATATATAATAACATAATATCTAACAATATTTTGTAAAAAAAAAAAAAATATCTAATAGTAATATCAAACAGTGGTAATCATGTAAAACATTTTACAGACATTGAATGAAATTAATATCTTTTTAATATTATATTACTACTGTATATTTAGTTGAAAAGATATCAGCAAACAATGACATATATGGAAATCAAGAGAAAAGATACGAAATTTATTTTCCTGTTTTCTTTCACTTTTTGCTTTTGTAATGTAGAAGTGGTTAATACTAGTTCATAATCCAATGGCCATAAGTTGATGGCTGATGTTAATGTTATGAACCTCAACTTCTCGCATTACACGAGTACAAAAAGGGCATTGCAAGTTTAGAAAAAACAATGAACTTTTCCTAAACGCTTTCGCGTGGGCCATTCCATACATTTCCACTTGGCTCTATATCTTTCTCTCTTAGGGACCCAAAAGATGAGACATTGAATTAAGTCCTTTTAAATATTTAACCTTAGAAAAATATTTTTGTAATATCAATAACTCATCTCTTTACTATTCCTTTATGAGCTTGTTGGGTCCATTGTTTAGCGGGAAACAGCAATCTACTATGATATCTACTAATATACTATTATGATTTATGAAATGCAGTTGCCACCCGCCATATTCTGTTTGGCATAAAGTAGAATTAAAATGGGACCTACTTGATTATAAAGCCAGATTACATTAAATTAAATAATGTACAAAAAGACATAGTGATCAGTGGAGCAAAAAGATATATAAAAAAATTAAACAAGCATACCCCTAAAGAATATTATAATTAACTAGCAACTAGGCACCAAATACTAATAATAGTTAATTCAAACTTTAACAAAAGACAGATACAATATCAATTCTACCATCTAAACTTCCCTATATATAGTCCCTTATCTAGTATAATATAACAACAACCCTCAACCTCTCTAATTAACTAATTAACTCATTAAGTTCCCCAACAAAACAACATGTATGCTTCTACTTCCTTTACTTCACAACTCGTCCATGAGCTTCTTGTTGAATCTCACACAAGAAGGTTACTCTTCCAAGGCCCAGTTGATCATCAATCACTAACCAATTCCCCTATTCTAACACAGACCCATAATTCAACCAATTCATATTTCGGGATTCGTGAATTTGATGCAAATGTTGTGATGATACTAGCAGTCCTATTGTGTGCTCTTATTTGCTCACTTGCGTTGAACTCTATCATAAGGTGTGCCTTAAGGTTTTCAAACGTAGCTGTCAACAACGACTCTTCTTCGAGTTCGAGTGCCAATTCTTCGCCTCAATTGATCAACAAAGGAATCAAGAAGAAAGCTCTGAAGACTTTTCCCACGGTGAGCTACTCAGCTGAGTTGAAACTGCCAAGTTTGGACACAGAGTGTATGATATGTCTCTCAGAATTCACAAAGGGTGAAAAGGTGCGCATTTTGCCTAAATGCAACCATGGTTTTCATGTTCGTTGCATTGACAAATGGCTAAAGGCACACTCATCATGCCCCAAGTGCAGGCAGTGTCTCCTTGAGACTTGTCGAAAGATTGTTGAGTCGGAAGCACCACCTATGTTAGCAGTGCCAGAAACTATTATTAGGATCCAGCCACTAGTCGCTGAAGCTTTTGTACGTAACTATAGGGAAGCAAGCTGATTAATGTTCATTACAGTTTGAACCTTTTAGTTGCTTTAGTTTGACCTCAAATGTAAATATACATTAGTTAAAATTTTGAGTTCAATTTCATTTTAACAATATTCTGCAGTTAAGTAATTATTTGAACCGATTATATAAGTGCTTTGAAAAAAAAATTAAATGGATTTTCAAATCAAGTTATTATTTTAACAGTCAATTAAGTGAGATTTAATTATAATCCAAGTGGGTGATTCGTAGTAAATTTTAGGATAAGAATAAAGGGATTGTTTTTTATTTTAACAAAGAATAAAGGGATTGCTATCATTCAAATTTAAAGTGCAAGTCATTATCAGTGACTTTGATAATAATGAACAGGATATTAGTTGAATTAGTTGAATTAAGCAAAACATAAAACCTAGCCTAGGATGTTTGAGTCAGAGACACGGTGCAGGAAAAATGAGGTGCCAAAATGACAAAATAAATTTAGTGTATGTTTGAATGAGTAGTGAGTTTAGCAAAATCACAATGACACCAATAATTATTGAAGCTACAAAGTGTAGTTTTTAAAAAAACGTGGCGACTCGGTGTAATTTTGACAGTCTCACTGCCAATTTATACGCACTAAGAGTAATGCAAAGATAAAAGATAGCACACAACCTAATTAGCATAAGAATATTTTGAATGGCACAAGCTACTAAATTTATTGGTACAGGAACAAATCTAAGCATATGTTTACCACAAATACAATCACTCAAACGTGGTTTGGAAACCTTAATTAATATGATTTGAGTAAAAATGTCTGGAAAAGAAAAAAGTCTTTATATTAATTCAAGTTTACCTCCTTTTGTATTAAAAAATAAAAGTTTTACCTCCTTTAAGTATGTTAATAAGTGAAAAGAAAAAGTTTGTTTTTTTATAAGAAAAGAAAAAAATTCTGTACTCAGTTGGGAATTTTGTACTAATAACTTTAACACTGTCAAACTATAGTAGTTATAGTGGTTAATTTCACATTTTTGCTAAAGTTACTGAGGTGAGTATTGAAGTTTGACATGTTTATGTTTATCCAGAGAAAAAAAGATTGACATGTGATGCTCTCTCTAACAAAAAAAAAAGTTCAAATTAACAAAATTAATTATTGAATTGAACAAATAATAACAAGGAGCAGTCAAATAAAACACCCAACCACTTGAATCCAGGTTTTAAAACATTTGTTCACATCAAGTGTCATGTAATGAACCACTAGAGTGCTGTAACTAGCTAGGAGGAAAAAAATTAAAAAACATAATTACAAAGTGGCGTGTACTTTATCCAGTCAATAGAGCATATATACTTTTAATGGAAGCTGAGACAGAAACCACTTATTCAATAATTAAGTATACTATCTAAAAGGGTAATGTTGTAACATACTACAGTACTATATAGTACTCACACAGAGGAGATTCATTACCAACAACTAACGACACTCTATCCCGGGCGGCTGAATTTTGATTTGCTTAAGCTAAGCTCATTATATAATATGCCCTTAGGGGAAACAGGGCATTATAGACAATTTATAATTAAAGAAAATTGTGAGCAAGATCGCTAAAATTGCGAGTTAGCTCGTGGAATCTATTCCACACGAATATGATTCCACGAGTTTAGGTGTCAATTTCGAGTTGAGTCGACTGTAAACTCAAATTTTAGCAAACTAAGAAATGAAACCGAGTTTACTCGGTTGGACTCACAAAGAAAATCGGGTAAACTCGCAGTGAATTTTTAACAGAGTTCTTCATCTTTATTAGTTTAATTTTATTCATATCAGTGTTTTACTTTATAACTGATTTACAAATTTGAACTATTAATGCATTTATTGTATTGTGTAAGTATATATGTCGTGTATATATTAGTTTAATATTAGGTAAACTAGTACGAAAGTTTACGAGTCGATTTCACGTAGGCAGAACGAGTTTGCTTAGACTCTCAATTTTGACAACCTCGATTTTGAGGTTCTTATATTGGAAGTTGGAAACTATATATCAATCTTTTAAAAATTGAATTAGATATTGAATCAGCAAGACCTCTAAATCATGGTTCAACTGTTTTAAACCGCTCAAATAACCTAAAGACCGATTTAAGGTTGAAACAGTTGAGGCTGGAAAGTAAACCAGGTAAACTGAAAAGCTAGATGCATAATAGAAGAGATAGAAGGAAATAATAAAACTCCATCTCAAATGCGCCAATAATTAGCACCTGTAATTATTTTTCACTCAGCAAGATTCCTAGTATTTAGCAATTGGTTTGTGGCTTAAAGTGTAGCTTAGTGTTGTCAAAAGAAAAAGGCAAGCTTAGTAGACTTGTAGCTTATTTTCAATAAAAGACGTTAGTGGATTCCCTCCTCAATTAGATTCCATATATTTTATATACGACCAATTAGATTCCATCTTGAATTAGAGATGACAAAATCAGTACATGATTAATATTTGACAGAGCTAGGGATAAATAAATGAAAAAGTAAGGATACTGTACGATTATATAGAAGATTAAGGAAAGTACTGCTAAAATTGTTGCTCAATACTAAGAAAGTTGATTCGTGTAAAGGTACACATTCTGACGTGATTTAAACAAACCAAGATTCACTGCCTTTGAATTCCCTGCCATTGGTAACTTTGTCTCTATCTATCTCTTAACAAATCATTCTCTCTGATCTAAATAATTTATTTTAATCATTCATCTACCTCCTAAATACATTAAAATCACCAAGTCACCAAATAGTAAACGTATGGAATCCATTCCCGATTTCAACCACTAAAAATTTGGAATGTTTAGTACAAAAATCATCGACTTATTTTTCAATAGCAGGAGTAACTATGAGCAAAAATATAAAATTCACCCAGTATAGCTCATACGAAAAAAGTAAAACATATAGCAAACAGAGGGGATGTGATCATTTAAGTTAAACATACTCTGTCAGAAGATTAGAAGGTGCAGTTGCAACGTTTCCCTTGATATATAATGTGCCCTTGATGCCTAACCTTCAAGAGCCTAACCTTCAAGAGAACACAAAACCATAATAAGACCGGTCGCAAGAGGAGCTGAAATTTTGGACAATAAGAATTAAGAAATAGAGACTGGTTGCATAGTGCACTGGCTAGTATGAGATAAATTATTAATAATACAAACTTTGGTATCTAGTTACAAATTAATGCATATTCATATGTAGATGGTAACTATAATGTGACCAATAATTGAGCTACAATCTCTAACCATTAATTTATACTCTAAAAAAAATTGAATTGGAGAGAATCACCATCTTGGTAGTTGAAATTGTAGAGGTCCGACAAATTAGTCTCTCAAATTTTCAAACTTAGTCCGACAATTAAGTATTTTAAATGAAATGATATCGATCAATTTAATCACTCTTCCAAATTTAACACCACAATTTTTAAGGTTTCAGGCTAGTCTTGATGTATGCAAGAGAAGAATCAAGACATTGCATAAGTTTTTCACTAGTTTCATTTAATCACTGCTATTTTGTATTGTAAACTTGAAGAATGAAATTGTTCGATCCTTGCAATTTCAAAGACTAAAATAGTGATTAACTAAAAAAATAGTTATATTAAAGGGTATAGACATGTCTACAATAACTAAAAATGTCTTCGCCAAGATTAGCATCAGTCTTATAGCTTAAAACCTAATTCAAATGAAGCCGTGATGGATTACCAAACAAATAAAATGATTTATTTATATTAAGCTCTTCAGCACTTGTAGCTTTATATTAGCACAATCGTAATGTTACGGGACCAACTTACTTAATACAACAAAGCATAGGAAAATGAATAAAATCTTCAGCTCTCGCGATTTGCGATTAGCAGCACTATCATCTCTATTGAATTAATTTTATTCAAACTATAGATGGAACCTAATGTGAATGCAGATGAACAGGAAAATTTTGGATCGGAGAAGAGGGAATTCGAACCTTCAATTGAATCGCAACGAACTGGAAGCTTTGCTACATTGTTATTGTGCACTGATTCGGTTGCAAGAAGGGGTCGGTTACAATTAGGTCTTCGATTGAAGCATGACGATTAGGGAAGGTGAGAAGGTTTTAGGGTTTCAACACTTGGGGGAAGATTTTGGGAACACGGAGGTAGCGTTAATTAAGCGGGAATGAAATGGGGCGTAAATAATTAAACCTTGTTTATATATTATTTTCAAACTAAATTGGATTTTAAAACATGAGCATGTGTTAGTCAAAAAAAAAAAAAAATGAGCATGTTAGAGCTAAATTGGAATCCCAAAGCCACTTTGCTCTGGTGGTGGGGATTTGGGTTATATGCATAAGGTAGGTAGACCTTCAAATGTTCAGTGAGCTTTAATCAAAAAAGAAAAATGTTCGGCGAACTATTTGTCATATTTGAAAAATGTACAATGAGAAAGGTTCCAAATTCTAAAATGATAGTTGGATACATGATATTGCTCCTTTAGTGACCAATTTTGTTATTTGTCATTTTATGCACCTGACTCTAGGTGGAACTCTAGGTGGAACTGGGGTGGGATCAAAGGGGTTCTGGAGGGTGTTTGGGAGGCGTAGTCGAGCAGGGTACCAATCTTTTAGGGACACCAAAATTATTATTTTTTAGTCTGTATGTGTGTATATATATCTTAGAACAACCATAAACTCTAAATTAAATTGGGATTCTCGTTTTGATAGATTGTCCACGTTGTTGGAATAAAATATGTGTTAGTACATACCCTTAAGTTTTGATGATAACAAAGTATTAAATGGACAATTAATGTTACTAATGTTTAAATTAAGTGTGCAGGAGAATCCAACGTTATATCAAGAGCACATTTAATTTAGACTCTGATGAAACCTATGGAAGTCTGAATCTTTACACTCTGAAAGAGTTCAGAAGCTACAACGTGGTCAGAAGCTAAACAAAGTTCAGAAGCTTAAAGAGGATCAGAATGTCTGCAAGAGTTTAGAAGCTCAGAGATGTTCAGATGCCTACAAGAGCTCAGAAGCTATCTGCTAGTCATGAGTTATTCAGAAGATGAAGACGTTCAGAAGCTGAATTACGAAGGACTATCAGAGGCCAATCATTCAAGACCAATCAGACTCCAAGTTATCAAAGGTCCATCAGAAGCAAAGGAATTCCCCAAATCATCATAAGGGCTACATCAACTACTCTTATCAAGCCTAATGATTTGTTCTAAGGACAACTAATTACAACGGTCACAAAGGATGTGATCCTACTCTCTCTAGGAGCTAGTTGTACCTTATTACTGTACTTTGGACAAACAGTAAAGGTGAAGCTTCACTGCAAAAGAAGACGTGGCTTTACTCAACGGGTATTCAAAGACTACAGCTGTCCATTTTACAACAGGAATTTCTTCAACGTCTCAATGTCTTTCTCAACTCATATAAATATGCAAAAGAAAGAATTGATGACTAACGATCTTCATTAGAAAACATCTCTCAGAATAAAGTGAGAATTTGAATTGTAATAGAAAACATCTTGTTGGAACAAAATATGTGTTAATACACACCCTTAAGTTTTGATGATAACAAAGTATTAAATGGACAATTGATGGTACTAATGTTTAAATTAAGTGCAGGAGAATTCAACGTTTAATCAAGAGCACACTTAATTTAAACTCTGATGAAACCAATGGAAGTCTGAATATTTAAAACTCTGAAAGAGTTCAGATGCTACAACGTGGTCAGAAGCTATACAAAGTTCAGAAGCTCAAAGTAGATCAGAACGTCTGAAAGCTGTTCAGGGACTCAGAGTAGTTCAGAAGCTCAAGGATGTTCAGAGGCCTACAAAGAGTTCAGAGGCTGTCTGATAGTCATAAGTCATTCAGAGGATGAAGACGTTCAGAATCTGAATTACTAAAGACTATCAGAGGCTAAACATTCAAAGACCAATCAGACTCCAAGTGATCAAAGGTTCATCAGAAGCAAAGGGAATTTCCAGTCATCAGAGGGCTACATCAACTACAACTTATCAAGCCTGATGACTTGTTCTAAGGTCAACTAAAATGCAACGGTCACAAAGGATGTGATCTCTCTCTCTAGGAGCTAGTTGTACCTTATAACTGTACCATTGGACAGACAGCAAAGGTGAAGCTTCTCTGCAAAGGAAGACGTGGCTTTACTCAACGGATCTTCATGTCTACAGCTGTCCAAGCTGCAACGGGAATTTCTCCAACGTCTCAATGTCTTTCTCAACTCATATAAATATGCCAAAGAAAGAATTGAAGACTAGCGCTCAACATTAGAAAAATCTCTCAAGAAAGTGAGCATTTTGAATTGTAATAGATAATATCTCTCAAATGAAGTGAGCATAGAAACTAGCTTAGAGCCTCTGAAGTTATTATGTTTTGTAATAAGTTTTAAGCTCTTAAGTTAGTAGTAAGTCTTCTGCTTAGTGTAGAAGCAAGTAAGTCTTCTGCTTAGTGTAGAAGCAAGAAAGTCTTCTACTTAGTGTAGAAGCACGTAAGTCTCAGTCTTAGTGATTAGAGCAGTGAAGTCTTGAGCCTAAGTGCTTGAGCAAGGAAGTCTCTGATCTTGTGTGATCAGAGCAAGGAAGTCTCTCTGTCTTGTGTGACTTAGAGCAGGAAGTCTCAAGCTTGTGTGCTTGAGCAAGGAAGTCTTAAGCTTGTGTGCTTAAGCAAGGAAGTCTCTATAAGTCTTGTGTGACTAAGAGCAGGAAGTCTTGAGCTTGTGTGCTTGAGCAACTATTGTAATATGAATGATTATAGTGGAACTCTCTTGGAAACAAGGGGACTGAAGTACTCTCAATTTGTGAGGGGAACCAGTATAAAAATTGTTGTGTGTTCTTCTCTCTCTCACTCTCTCATTTACTCCTTCATCATTTATAACGCCATAAGTTAATTGTGTGAATAACCCGCTGTGCTTTAAAGACTCTGAAAAGATTTAAACATTTTGGAAAGTTTTTAAATATCCAAAACACAATTCAACCCCCCTTCTTGTGTTTTCTCCACGCACCTTCACATCTCTCAAATGAAGTGAGAATAAAAACTAGCTTAAGCCTCTGAAGTTATTATGTTTGTAATAAGTTTAAGCTTAGAAGTTAGTATTACTCCTGCATGAGTAATTGTAAGTCTTCTGCTTAGTGTAGAAGCAAGAAAGTCTTCTGCTTAGTGTAAAAGCAAGTAAGTCTCAATCTTATTGATTAGAGCAAAGAAGTCTTCTGCTGAGTGTAAAAGCAAGGAAGTCTCTTGCCTTGTGTGACTTGAGCAAGGAAGTCTTAAGCTTGTGTGCTTGAGAAATGAAGTCTCTGATCTTGTGTGATTAGAGCAAGGAAGTCTCTCTGTCTTGTGTGACTTAGAGCAGGAAGTTTTAAGTCTTGTGTGACTTGAGCAAGGAAGTCTCATGCTTGTGTGCTTGAGCATCTGATTGTAATCTTAGTGATTATAGTGAACTCCCTTGGAAGCAAGGGGACTGGAGTACTCTCAATTTGTGAGGGGAACCAGTATAAATTGTTGTGTGTCTTTCTCTCTCTCACTCTCTCATTTACTCCTTCATCATTCACTTAGCCTTAAGTTAATTGTGTGAACAATTTCGCTGTGCTTAAAGACTCTGATAGATTTAAATATCTAGAAAAGTTTTTAAATATCCAAAACACAATTCAACCTCCCCTTCTTGTGTTTTCTCCACGCACCTTCAATTGGTATCAGAGCTCCGGTTCTGTTGGTAAATCACTTAACCGTGAGACAGTCAAGATCCAAAGGAGAAAAACATCATGGCTCAACAAGTGAATGATTGGAAGCAGAAGTTATATCAACAAGTTGCTGATCTTATCAAGGAAATTGAAGATGGACTGAACTTAAATGAAGATCTGAGCAACAATCAAAATCCTTCCACATCAGGGGCTGAACAAATCTCTAATATTGAATCTACAACCACCAATGTTTGCTTCATTAGTGATGATAATGAAAGCATTCAGAGAGCAAATATAAATGGTATGTTAGATCAATATGAGGAGTTTAGAATGGAAGAAAATGAGAGCATTAGAGAAATGAGCTTAAGATTTCAAGCTATCACAAGCAAGCTTGAAGACCTCAACAACAAACTCAGCAACAAAGAGCTTGTAAGCAAAATGTTGAGTAGTTTACCTCTGAATTGGAAAGAAATTACAAAAACTATAGAGGAAACTAAAGATATCAATTCAATGAGTCTTGAATCATTGATTGATTTACTCAGAGTCCATGAAATTGCTCTGAAAGAAAAAGAAGAGTTGAGAAGTGAAAAAGCAAAAGCAGCAAGGAAAGGAAAGCAAGCATTGGAACATGAAGGTCTTGTTGAAGGACCTGATGAAGAGTATCTTGAAAGGTTTTCAAGAAAAATTCAAAGATGGTACAACTTCAAGAAGAATGGAGGAAAACTGGCTAAGGGAATGACAACCTGGGATGTACTAGACAACTTCTCCGAAGATGAATCTGAAAGAGCACCAGGAGCTGAAGGATCAAGTTCTGAAGATGGTTCAGACTCTGAAGATTCAAGTTCTGATGGAAAGTCAGAATCTGAGAACATAGAAAATATCCAAAGAAGAATGAATCAGGTATATTCTCATCTTTCCAAAACAAAATTGATCAAGCATCTTGAGAAGACTTTACTTAAACTCTCTAATAGTCACTAGAAGTATAAAAAGTTTAAAGCAGACTATGAGAATTTAAGTAAGCAAGCAAATCACTCTGAAGATCTTGTACAAAAAGATTTTATCAAAACAAAAGATCTTTAGAATGATTATGTTGTATGTTACAAACCCTTTGAGCACTATCCTGCTCTCAAAGAGTATTGCAACACTAATGTTGATCAAAATAAAATTGTTTCCATGCTTTGCAACTTTAGAACCAACAATACTAATGGGATTGGATACTCCAGTAATAAAACACTAGAGGAACCAAGCTTATCAGTTATTGATGGAAGCTTCTCACCCCCTAATCTTTACACTACATTTGTATCTGATAGCACTCAGATGAAACAAATGAAGGATAAAGATTTGGCAACTAACAATCTAGGACCCTCAAGCAAGTGGGTACCAAGAGACAAAATAGTTTACTTGATTGCAGGTGAAACAAAGACTATGAACCTTCCAACCACATGGATGCATGTGAATGGAAGAAGAGCAATTGTGCATAGAAGACACATTTTTGAAGAGTCAGATGGAGAAGAAGATGAAATGGAGTACATAAGCAACAAGAGGGAGTATGAAGAATTTGAAGATTGTTTTGAAAGAGACTTCGATGATAGCAACTCTCTTTGGTGGGATGAATGTTCAGAATTTGACCTGAAGAGAGATTGAGCTTGAACAAAATGTCATCAAAACAAAAGAGCTTCAAAATCAGGTAAGTAACTCTCAACTCCTAAATGACAAGTCAGAGGAATAACTTTCAAGGTTAAAAAGGTTTCTTAGGATACTTGATTTATTTCTCAAAAATGTTCAGAATTAAAAACCTTGAAAAACCCTGTCTGAACATATTTTCTTAAATATCCTGAAAGACACATTCTCAGACTCTAACATATTTTGGATCTCAGCATCTGAAGTAGTCCAGACTCTGAGAAACTTTTTCAACCTCTGAAGGTTAAGCCTCTGACAAGGAAATGAATTGCAAACGTTTGAGTGTTTTTACTGAAACGTTTTGGCGCTAAAAGAACAACACGTACACACGTTCTGATTGGTTTAAAACAGTTAATGATTAGTTCTTTTATTTTTGATTTATTTTTCTATGTGTTCTATTTGCCTTTAATCAAAATCACTTGCACACACTACACCTTCACAACCTACACTTTCATTCTCTTGAAATCTCAGAAAATATTCTTTCTTCCACAAATTAGCGAAACCCAAAACCCTAAACTTCAGAAATGGCAGCATCCACATCATCTTAAGATTCTCTATTTGCGTTTCCTAAGAACTTCCCTATCAATACTACTGCTTGCGAAGAAATGTTCTCCACAGATTTGTCTCTCGAGATGGAGGGAAAATCTCTAAACCTGGTTATGGAACAACCAGTGGACTTTGATAGCTTGGAGAAGAATCACTTTGATGTTCTAAAATTCTTTATTGGTCATAATGGGAGTTTTAGATACATGAAGTTGTTAAATGGTCCGATCTACCCAACGCTTGTAAAAGATTTCTGGATCAGAAGCAAAGTGAAGACGGTTGAAGATTATAACAAGGAGTTGGATGCAAAGAAGAAGGAGAAGTTGGAGAATAAGGATAAGACTCCTCAAGAATTGGGATTGAGGGTAGTCGAAGAGACTGAAGTACATTCTGTGGTCTGTGGATTTGAAGTAATTCTCACTGCCTCAAATCTGGCTAAGGTGTTATCTATCCCCAATGAAGGCACCTACTATACCTATAGCCAAAGTGAAGCAAAGAATTCAGAATTTCTAGTGAACATGACCAAGCTGTGCTACGCTAAAGGGAAGAGCAGTGAAAGCAATAAGGTGGGTGATCTGAAGCCTATTCAGAGAGTATTAGCCAGAATAGTTCTAGGATCAATATTTCCAAGAAGTGGAAGCTCTGATCAACTTTCTTGGGATCATAGGCACTTTGTCTATTTTCTCACAAGAAAATTTAATTTGAACTGGGCAAAATACATCTTCAATCACCTCTGCAAGGCTGTGAGTGCTACTCAGAAACAATCCAAGCCAAATGTTCATGTCATCTATCCAAGAATCCTTAGTGAAATCTTCTATCAATGTGGTGTGATAGATGTAATCAAGGCTATTGGACATGACAATCTGATTAGGGAAATCAGAGCCTCTACAATCTCTGCTCACACCCTCTCCAACATGAACTTGCTAGCAGGAAAAGAGATGCAACCCTCTAATCCATTTGAACTTCAACCTCACTCATAAGATTCAATGGTGAAGAGATATAAGATTGACATACCTGCTGTCTCAAATGGTATTGTCAATCAATATATACAATTGCTAGAAAGTCAAGGTGAAGGGCTTGAGATTGAAGAAGAAGAGGAAGAGGCTGGTGAAGATAAAGATGGAGAAGAATGAAGCTGCAAGGGTAGAGAGCAAAGGGAATATCAAGTCCAAGGCTGGGAGTTCAACTGTGATAGTAGTGGATGATGAAGTAAGTGAAGATGATGATGAACCACTATGTGTCAGATTGAAGAAACTTACCAAGGAGCCAAGGAAGAAAACTGTTGAAGGCTCAATCAAGGACAACTCAGGTAATGTATCTTTGTCTACACCTGTTATTTTAAACACTCAAGAGACTCAACCAACAACATCATCAACCCAACCCATAAATTCACCTCTACATTTCCTTGAGGAACATTTAGGTGATGAATTATCAAATCAAACCAAAACTACAAATTTAGTTCAGAACCCCTCCATCAAGACAAGTCCTGAAGACCACCTCACTTTAAAACAACTCATGTCAGAACCTGTCCATTCAGAACCTCCCATACCAGAAATAACCCACACTGAACCACAACCCTCATCAGAACCTATCCAAACACCACCTGAACAACAACCCTCTGAAAATCAAGGTTCTGATCACCAAACACAATCTGAAAATCAAACACATCCTGAACCCCAACCATCACCTAACCAAACACAACCTGAACAACAAAGTACTGAAAAACTTGAACATCACTCTGATGTTTCAAAACATACTGAATTTGTTGTTTCAGAAGAAATCCAAATTTCCCCATCATCAAACCATATTGATGCTATGGTCGAAAAGCTTCATGTGAATGACTTTCATCTAAAAGCCTTTGATCAACAACAACAACAACCACAATCATCACCTCAACACACCCCTTCACCCTCAAACTCTGAACCTCATCCAACCAACTCAACCGACATTGATATGTTGAGTGAATGCAATAGTTTGATTAGACAGATACATGGTCTTCCTGAACTAAGACATTCTGACATGTCTTCATCTGAATATGTTGCACAATGGGTGAGCTTGACTGAGGAATTGGTAAAGAAGCTGCATAGTCTTCAGGAGGCTGATATTGAAGAACATAGGAGGTTTGACAAGGGAAAGAATAAAATGGTTGAAGAGGTCCTTCAGAATCAAAAGGACACAGAGAGGAATCACCCTGAATCCTCTACTGTAAGAAACAGTAATCTGAATGAACCTGTCCAAGGAAATCTGAGGAGCAATCAAGAGCATCTAAGAAATCCAGTTTATGAGGCTGAAATTGAAGAAATCAAAGCCCAGATGGATAAGTATATTGGGATGATAGAGAAAGTCAATGGAAACCAAATAGAAATTATGAAAACCTTAGCTTCTCTCTGTAACCAACCCCAATAAACCCTTAGGATTTCTTTGAATGCTTATGTGTTTATCTGCAGTTTAATATTTTGTTAGGCACAATATTAGGTTCAACTTTTGTATGTATTAATTTTTTTATCTGACATATATATTCACCATGTTTATCTGAATGGTTATATGTCTGTTTTGATTCTGTTTGGCATTTTTGTTTGATTTAATTCTGGAAATGACTTTCATTTTTCTTTAAACAAACAATCTTGAAAAATTGCTACTTCAAACTCTTGAGCTCTTATTTATAAAATTTGATTTTCAATGAGTACAATATGTGGGTATTCTTAAAGAATCAAATTACATAACAAGAGAAGAAATATAAATAAGAAATCAAAAATAAACAAGGCAAAGTAATGAATTTTATTTCATTGAGAACTTGAGTTCTGGATTACATATTAAATTCCTAACGACTACTTTCTTGAAGCCTCCAAGGGATGACCTTGGAGAAGGAACTGAATATTCTTGAAGAAACCATGCATCAGTTTGGTTTCCTTCAGGAATGTCAGTTTGCCCTTCTTAGGCTGTGGACATCAGTTTGATTTTCTTCAGGAATACATGTCTTCAGAACTTAAAACAGTCAGAGTCCAAAGATTTTTCTTCAGACTCTGAACTGAGTTCTTCTGTAACAAACATTGGCTTTGTTTCTATTGGTTTCTTCTTATGTTTTCTCCTATATTGACTGACTCTCTTTGAAACTACTTTCTTCTTCTCTGAGCGTTTCATTTTTTTCTCAAGAGATCTATCAATAACCTAAGATTATTTTGTGTGAATAAAATGACTAGGCTTCTCTCCTTTTATAAGCTCATTTCACCGACAAGGTCTTAAATGCGTTCAACCACTCCTGATTTGACCGTATTGGACATTGTACTTGTTAATTAAATTGCTTATACTCTTTTTGATAATGACAAAAGGGGAAGAAAGAATATTGGTAAATCAATTGTTGGAAGAAGCGAAATTACTTAGCTTTTTAGGGCTTTGTAGTGCTTCAGAGAGAGAACGTAGGAGAGTGGTCAAAATAATAGCATGAGGTACATACTTTGATATGACAATCTGATCTTTGAGGATTTCAAAATATTGTGCTAAGCTCTGAACTGTTTTCAAGTTTTTTGATTCAGGCTCTGAGCTATTTTCTTTGAAAAGATTTTTTTAAAGCTCTGAACTGTTTGAAAAATATTTTGAACTCTTAAACTGTTAATGATAACCATCAGAACCAAGTGTGTGTGTATACGTTTCTAGTGCCTCTGATCCTATTGTCATTTAATTTAAATACGTGCTTCATCTTGCATCTTCATTAAGAGCATAATTTCAAGGAGAATACATTTATTAATTGAAGTTTATTATTCATAGATAGTTCTTGAGTAAGGGTGCAACTTTATTCAAAGATTATCACACTATGAAAAGAAGAAGCTTGCAAACCTTGTTCTTTATATAGTAAAATATGAATAATTTAAGTCATATAATAAAGTAATTCTGAAACTGATTAAAATTAACTATGGATACAAAGTAGGGGGAGCTTACAAACCTAACCCTATGGGATATCAGACTTAGGGGGAGCTTGCGAAACTCAGAAGCCTAATATCAACATAGCTGATTTTTATCAACAACAATTGTATTTAATACTTATGTTTGTCATCATCAAAAAGGGGGAAATTGTTGGAACAAAATATGTGTTAGTACACACCCTTAAGTTATGATGATAACAAAGTATTAAATGCACAATTGATGTTACTAATGTTTAAATTAAGTGTGCAGGAGAATCCAACGTTATATCAAGAGCACATTTAATTTAGACTCTGTAGAAACCTATGGAAGTATGAATCTTTACACTCTGAAAGAGTTAAGAAGCTACAACGTGGTCAGAAGCTAAACAAAGTTCAGAAGCTCAAAGAGGATCAGAATGTCTGCAAGAGTTCAGAAGCTCAGAGAAGTTCAGAAGCTCAAAGATGTTCAGATGCCTACAAGAGCTCAGAAGCTATCTGCTAGTCATGAGTTATTCAGAAGATGAAGACGTTCAGAAGCTGAATTACGAAGGACTATCAGAGGCCAATCATTCAAGACCAATCAGACTCCAAGTTATCAAAGGTCCATCAGAAGCAAAGGAATTCCCCAAATCATCAGAAGGGCTACATCAACTACTCTTATCAAGTCTGATGATTTGTTATAAGTACAACTAATTACAACGGTCACAAAGGATGTGATCCTACTCTCTCTAGGAGCTAGTTGTACTTTATTACTGTACTTTGGACAAACAGTAAAGGTGAAGCTTCACTGCAAAAGAAGACGTGGCTTTACTCAACGGATATTCAAAGACTACAGCTGTCCATTTTACAACGGGAATTTCTCCAACGTCTCAATGTCTTTCTCAACTCATATAAATATGCAAAAGAGAGAATTGATGACTAACGATCTTCATTAGAAAACATCTCTCAGAATAAAGTGAGAATTTGAATTGTAATAGAAAACATCTATCAAATGAAGTGAGAATATAAACTAGCTTAAGCCTCTGAAGTTATTATGTTTGTAATAAGTTTAAGCTTAGAAGTTAGTATTACTCCTGCGTGAGTAATTGTAAGTCTTCTGCTTAGTGTAGAAGCAAAAAAGTCTTCTGCTTAATGTAGAAGCAAGTAAGTCTCAATCTTAGTGATTAGAGCAAAGAAGTCTTCTGCTGAGTGTAGAAGCAAGGAAGTCTCTTGTCTTGTGTGACTTGAGCAAGGAAGTCTTGAGCTTGTGTGCTTGAGCAAGGAAGTCTCTGATCTTGTGTGATTAGAGCAAGGAAGTCTCTCTGTCTTGTGTGACTTAGAGCAGAAAGTCTTAAGTCTTGTGTGACTTGAGCAAGGAAGTCTCATGCTTGTGTGCTTGAGCATCTGATTGTAATCTTAGTGATTATAGTGAACTCCCTTGGAAGAAAGGGGACTGGAGTACTCTCAATTTGTGAGGGGAACCAGTATAAATTGTTGTGTGTCTTTCTCTCTCTCACTCTCTCATTTACTCCTTCATCATTCACTTAGCCTTAAGTTAATTGTGTGAACAATTCCGCTGTGCTTAAAGACTCTGATAGATTTAAATATCTAGAAAAAAATTTAAATATCCAAAACACAATTCAACCCCCCATTCTTGTGTTTTCTCCACGCACCTTCACACGTATGACATATGCATATATGATAAAAAAAAACTATAATTAAGTGCATTAAAATTATTTGCAACAAAAAGTACAAGAACGATGATGTATGTGTCGGATATATTGATAGATGCATATATAACTAATTTTGTCATGATTCTATTGTAGTTTTGGTATTTTGTGAACTTTTCAATATATATTGATGTAATTGTTGGGCATAAATTTGGTTGATCTTGCGAGTGTAAAATACTTAAACTAGCGCTTGTTTACCACTTTTCAACGTAAATAGTAATCTTTTAAAAAAAAAAATATAATTATGTATATATGATTTATAACCCCGTAAAATAAAAAGTGAAATTACGAACTTAAAAAAATAGGGTACCAATTTCATAATTTGAGCATGACATCCAAAATCTCAAAGACGACCCTGACTAGGATGTTGTTCCTCATTTGGTACCCAAATATGTCCCTCCTAAAATACTTCGTACTTATTATCAAACTCCATGCACAAATTGATGCATTGCATTCAGGTTTTTCAATTTTAAGTGTTTTTAATGAAGGAATATTTTCTCTCAATTCGGCTTATTTTCTTCCAACGGATAAGAACCCTTGATAAGTGTCAAAAAGTAGTAATTTTACATATATAATTTAGGCACTTATTGACTTGTTTCACTATGTGTAAATATTATGTTTTCTTAGTAAAATAGCTGGTTTAGCTTGTTTCACCTATTTTCCCTCATATTTGTAGGTTTTAATAGAGACAATGAGACCTATTGGTGACTAAGAAAAATTGTCATTGGACCAAAATTATGAAGAGGCACATTTATCCTCTTGTTTAAAGTGATAAACAAGATTTTATATTGGTCAAAAAGAGTGGCAGCACTGTTTTTATTCTTAATTAATTATTAAAGCTAACTTAGCCATGAAGGATTGTAAGCACCGCCTTGTTACTTTTGAGGCTTATAAAAGGCATCCACCATTCAATTACAAGGGGGCAATTCATTCTTACAACACAGACAGGCAAAAGCTTCAAGAAAAACAGGGGAAAGAATGAAGAAATTCTCATCAGCAGAGAGCCACTAAGAGGAGCGGCGGAATCATCGATATTATTTTTCCATCTCTTCTAGCTATGTATTATAAGGTTATTGTGCATAACTAATACTCTCTGTTATTGGGATTAGGTTTAGTTAGTTATAATTCTCATGTAAACTCTTAGTCTGGCTGATTATATATAATCTCTATTTTTATTATTATGTTGATGGTTTATTTCCGTGCTTAATGTTTTTCCGACGTAAAACTCCGAAATTGATTATTTGACTCAGAAAGTTCTAGACATAGACTTTTTGTTTAAAGGAACTGAAATAAATTCATCTGTGAATGCTAATTGCTAGGGATAGTGTTAGCTTCACATTCACGTACACTATTGGATTTTAATGCTAATGTATTGATTAACTGCTCGAGGGATCGAGGGTTGATAGGTACATTAGATCTCTCGTCGTTATTTGGGGACGGAAACGTACGATGAGTGATAGGTGAAAATACAATTGAAATTTGTAAAATATATAATCGATTAAGAGGTTGCATTAGAAGAGTAATTAGTTATATCTAATCCCAGTAACTTTGTCTCCTTGGTATTTCTTCCTAAATTTATTTGTGTTGTAAGTTTGGATGTTTATAAACAAAATCTATTTTTCAATACTTGAAACAATATAAATTGTTGAACGGCACTAATATCGCACCAGTTCCTGTGGAGACGATAAAAATATACTTAATTTTGTACTCTAACAACCCTGTCGAGACAAATGATTCCCGCTTGTTTATCTTGGTTTGGAAATATCTCAACAAGTTTTGTTCTTCGATCGTAGAGTCCATCTCAATTGCAATGCTAATATTGTTAGCTCATACACTTTTATTCGAGTTCAAATTTAAAATTTTGTATTTGTTTATTTGAGTTTTAAGCTATATGTGTAATTTCAACTGTTTACCTAAAGTCGACATTACACCCAATGTATTTATATGTCTCTCTTTGGTTAAAGAACAACTTATAAATGTTAGTGATAAAATGATAATGATTAACGTCATATTAAATTTTGAAAATGACAAATAAATTAAAAAAATATGGACAATAGAAAATACTAGTAATTAAAGAAATTAAGAAATATCTATAAAAATACAAATTAAAAAATATATAGACAAACAAGACAACAGAAAATATTACCAGTTACTAGTTACTAGTAATTAAAGGAGTAAAAAACTTGACCAAAAAAAAAAAAAAAAAGGAGTAAAAAAATGTTTAAAAAAGACGCAAAATTTAGTGGCGCCAAACCAAAAAGTATGAGCGGAACTGTGAAAGCACAAAGTAAAATAGAAGAGCCTAAACTTCAAAAGCATGATCCGTGAGCTATCTTCAAAGCAAATCGCAACCGTTAGATTGACACTCACACGGATCGATCCCAAAACCAAAACTCAAAACACTCCCTCTCAAATTTCATTTCATTTCAATTCAAGCGTTCAAATTCTCTCTATAAAACCCCTTTTTCGTTCATCAACAATACGCACCCAAAATCACATTCAACAAATCAATCACAGTAAATTCAATCTTCCAGAACCTTCTCTCGATGGCACGTACCAAGCAAACTGCTCGCAAATCCACCGGCGGCAAGGCTCCCCGGAAGCAACTTGCAACAAAAGCCGCAAGGAAGTCAGCTCCGGCAACCGGCGGAGTGAAGAAGCCACACAGATTCAGACCAGGAACAGTTGCTTTAAGAGAGATTCGAAAGTATCAGAAGAGCACTGAGCTTCTCATCCGAAAACTTCCATTCCAACGTCTTGTTCGTGAAATCGCTCAAGATTTCAAGACAGATCTGAGGTTCCAGAGCAGTGCTGTTTCCGCTCTTCAAGAAGCTGCAGAAGCATACTTGGTTGGACTCTTTGAAGATACAAATCTCTGCGCTATTCACGCCAAGAGAGTCACAATAATGCCCAAGGATATTCAGCTTGCTAGGAGAATCAGAGGCGAGAGAGCTTAGGGTTATTGTTATATATTTCAATCCCCAAATATTATGTTAACCCTAGAATCAGATTGCTATAGTCTAGTAGTTTCTGTGTGTGAATCATAATCTCTGGTTGTGGCACCTTTTGTATTTGAATGTTAATCAATGAATTTACTATTTCACTCTATAATTTGTTTGTTTAGATTTTCAGTTGTGTTGTTTGAATATTTGAAAATACAGTAATTTGAATATTTTAGCTTCCATGATTTGTAGTGGGCGCTTCTTTGGTTATGAACATGGCCAAATTGAAAGCACAATGCAAAAACAAAGTTAAGCCCACATAGTTGATTAACTGAATTAACCCCAAAGCAATTGTGCAAATGGTGTAAAAGATGGAAATAATTATTATCTTGTATCTATTTATCATTATTATTCTTATCTTAACAATATTCTAGAAGAGTTTGTGAGTCTCTATCATGCTCCTCAAAATTGGGTTGCCATTGGGGACACCGATTTTGTCTTTGAGACGAGAGAATCTTGCCCTTGGAATTGGTTTTATTAGGATCAGTAGATTGATCTTTAGTTGAAATGTAGTATGCTACTTGAAGTTTACCCATTTGAACAAGTTGTCTAACAAAATGGTAGTCAAGGACAATATGTTTCATCCTTGAGTGAAAAATAAGATTTGCACATGAGTGGTCTCAATGCTATCACAAAAGAGTGGAGGAATTTGAGACTTTAAGCCAAAGTTTGCCTAAGAGGTTAAGTAACTTTGCCACATACATGTATTCTGCTTCTATAGACAACCTTGCAACTGCCTTTTGTTGTTTTGATAACCCAGAGACAAGGTTACTGCCAAGGTAGATAATTAAGGCAGAAGTGGAAGTTTTGTCATGAATGTTACCTCCCCAATCCGCATCACTCTAAGGTTGTAGTTGAAAAATGAGTGGGTTTCCTGAACTGCAACTCATGATTGAGTGTGAATTTTAGGTTTCAGGTACCTTATAGCCCTCTCTGTTGAAAATGGATTTGAGTTGGCTGATGCATGAATCTGAGATACGGTAATTTATTTATAGAGAAAGCGCTGTCTGGCTTAGTTAGAGCGTCATACTGTAAATGCCCTATAATGTTGCGAAAAACTTTGGATTCTGTAGGGGCCAGGCCATAAAAACTTTGGGATAATTTTTTGATGACATTATTATGAAGACCTTAAATTTGTTGATGGATTTTGTTGAGAGAGGGAGGTGATTAAGTTTGTTTATGTTGCTTTATGGTGTGTAGTGTGTCTAGGTCTAGTCAAAGGACACAAAACAGCGTGGAATGTAATTATACTTCTACTTACTCTTTTGCTGCTACTGTTTTGTCTGAAAGATAATATAGACTGTTGGACCAAGGTAATTCTGCTTCACATTCTTCCCATTTTCGTGGTGATTATTTCAACTTTTAGTTTCATCATATGTTGTATGCTTGATCTTGGGTCATCTTAGCTTATCTTGTATCATATCATATGATTTTGTTGTTTTGAAAATCACTCACAAATTTTACATTATTGTATCTTTTTTGAATGGTTTACATTATTGTATCTAATTCAAGCAATGCAGTTGCTTTGATTTGTTTTATACATAGGAGCTTCCTGTGTATGCTTTTAAGAAGGATAAGGATACTAAGGAAGAAATTTCAGGAAACATGGCATATGGAAGGGTAAAAACATCCGAGGCTTATAATGGAATTTGAGGTGATGAATCATCTTCCTTTTACAGCCAAATTGACCGAAATAAAAGACATAGTACAAGATACCTGCGAAGATGCTAAGCAAAAACTAAACATAGCTTTAGATAAGGCTTCAAATATGGCTCATATATAATGCCAATGACACAATGGAAAATGCACAGGAGAAAGCATGATATAACAAGTAGAATCTTTCAATTCATCTTATATGGTGTATTCTACAATACGGTATTGGTAATATATGCCAGTCTAGTAATTGATTTTCTCAAGTTTTGTATTCCTTTGTTAAACAGTCAACTGTCAGTATGTTAGTATCGTTAGTTTTTATGTTGCATGTGGTTATCGAATTTTTGACCTCCTTATCACGCAACTCTTTAACCCCCGTTCCAACCACCAAGTCGTCTTTAAATCCCCAAGTAGAGTTGTTGGTTATGGCATAACCTCAACGTTATATTGTGTTATTTCAACTCTACTGTTGAGTTATAGCTTACGTAAGAGTATGTTTACAATTACTCACTAGTTCCACTGTTGTGTTATTTGGTTGGGAACAAGGCCTCTGAAGTTTTTCCAAGGTTATACTCAATGTCGAATCAACCAGACCAAGTAGTAAGTCAAATGGGAAGGTGAATTAATGAAGTGTGGCAACGGAGCTAAAATGGAGAGTTTTTTGTGTGGGAGGAGGATTCAGCCTGCCTGCTGATGATTTTGGTTACTAATGTGGAGATAGCGTCTTGTGAAGATACTTGGATCTGCACTATTGGTGATGACAGAAGCCACGGTGAAGACGGGGTATAGCTTTCTTAGTACAAATTTCCATCCGGATGCAAGCCTCAATGTATGAGTGCAGAATAATGAGAATCATTGGGATAGCTTGGCTCTGTTAAAGGTTATAGTTTTTATGTGGCAATTGATGTATCAATGTTAGCCTACAAGGTTTTATAGATTGGCTCTGACGCAGTGTTTCGTGCACGGAGGTAAGGGAAACGGAACACCATCTATTCACCATGTGTCATGTTACGGTACAGGTATGGTTACAAATCCATGGGTGGCTAGGATTGCAAACGGTGATGCCGGGAACCCTACACTTCTTTTGATTCTTTTGGATTTCCCTTTAATTGTCGATAAAGGAAACAGGGGCTGCATTTGATATTGCAGGCGGCATGTTGGACTATTTGGAAGGCAAGGAATGCGCTCCTTTTTTACAGAAACAAAATATCAGTATGCGAGATTGTGGATGCAATTAAGCGTACATCTTTGCATTGGTTTATTGCAAAAAGATCAGGGGCTGTTTGTATGACTTATGAATAGTTAAAATCCACACTTGACTGCTTGCTGAGATAGGGGAAAAGGGAAAGGGTTACTCTTCTTTTTGGTGTTGGTTCTTAGGTGATTGTTTAGGCCAAAGAACTTTTTGGGAGATAGTTTTAGGAATTTCGGGTAGAGTACCACTTGTATTGCTCCCCATTAGTGGGTATAGTATTAGTACCAATTGTACTTCGACTCATTTTTTTAATTATACATATATATACTTTGTTTGTTGTTCAAAAATAAAAACTAGTCCAGCCTCAACTTTATAATTCATTAGAGATCTACAATGGAGCTCAACATTTTAGAGGTGCATAAATGGGTTCCAAAAAGTGAAGAGAGAAAACATGATTCTAATAGCTACCTTTCTCTAAAGACACCCAAATACTTTACTCCACAATGTGATTGCCTATTTAGCACCATTGTGAAATGTGAGGAATATTGAAAGAGTAAACATTGATAGCTGTTAGAGGTTATAAATGTTGCCATTGTGCAAATATATTGATTTGATGCTGGTTCACACACACACACACACACACACTGCTAACATGATCAATGCTGTCAAATAGTCCTGTTTCTTTTGGTCTGTTTCTAGTTTTATTGTATTCCACAACAATTGGCTAAGAAGATAGGGGGGTGTGGTCACCTGGTGACAGTGCATTTGCAATGACCAAATTGTATTCTCTTATTTTCCCTTGTCAGTGGCAGTGCTTGTGCACCTGTTAAAATAACACAGCAGGTGTTGATGTCAACTAAGAATAATGCAATTGACAACTGTTATGGAATGATTTATTGATCAAAATAATGCAAACACACTTGTGCAAGTGCAATTAAGAATTACAATGATGCAAATGACAGTATAAGCAAGCTTTTGATGCAAAATAATGTAGCACCTGTTCAAGCAACATGGAGTCGAACATATGCAAATAAAATTGGACTTTTGTGATATAACATGGTCTGTCAATTCCATAAGAATGGCCTGATTAATTAGCCAAATCAAAATATGGAACGTGTTCTCAACATGAGTAGTGTCATAACACATTTTAACAAACAACTAGAAGATTGGCATATAAATACGAGATAAAATATTTCAACTGAGGGTTGAATGAAAATTTTAACTAGGTGGAATGAAATACACCTATTGAAACCATAGCAGAAGTTTAACTATTTGGAAAATGATTTTTTTGCTCACGTGTGTGCGTGCGTGCACGCGCGCCAACTTCATAATGGATCGTCACAAGCTCTTCTAGAAACTGCCTTCCCAATCTTGGTCCTTTACTTTTTTACCACTGCTGCCTTTCTAATCAATAGACTACCAAATACCAATTACCAACACCCACAATCAAAATGAGAACACCTTATGAAGTTTTGTTTAAAAAAGATCAAGAGTGACTATAAGTCTATAACAAACTTCATTCATTTGGTTGTTTGTGTTTTCCATGGTTGAGACCTTATACTAAGAATAAATTCCAGCCAAGATCACTCCCTAGTCCCTTGTATTTTCCTTGGCTACTCAACCTCTCAATATGCATTCATATGCCTTGAGCCTATACCCAAAAGAATTTGTGTCAAGACATGTTAATTTTATTGACAGTTTCCCATTTCAATCCTTAAAGCCCACCCTTCCTGAACCTACTGCCATAAACAATCATGAACCTGCAGTCACAAACAGTCCTACCTCCCTCATTCTGTCCAAATCAAAGTGGTTCCCGCACCAGCAACAGATCAAATTTCAAATACTTCTCAGGGATTTCAATCAAGTAATATCTTTGCTGCAGTGACACCACACATTCACAACTCTTCTTCTACCTCTTCTTGCACTAACAAAATTGTCACTTGGTCACAATAATATTTTCAAACCAAATAAATTTTTTCAGCCATAAACACAATCTTCTAGGGAACCTTAAGCCAACTACTTGAAAAATAATTAACAAAGCAAATGCAATTATCTTTATTTCATAGCTTAAACCAATTCTGTTTATTGAATTATTTCACACTGATGCTTTTACTAGTTGCTGCCATTTTCATAACCAGAGCACTATGTTAAGGAGTAAGGACCCTACAGATCTGAAATTGGATATAGAAACTGTTCAACCTAAAATTTTCAAAATCATGTAAGCACTATGGGTCAAGTTCAAACAACTCAATTGAAAATGTAAAATACCAAATTCATTGATTACCATTCAATATTGTTACAACTGGAGCGTAAGATTCACACATAGGATTAGGAATCTAATAGTACTACTAAGCTATCTAATTCTTCTAGGGTTATAAAATGAAAATTTGGGAATTGAAATTAAAGTAGATAACAATAACAATAACCCTAAGCCCTCTCCCCTCTGATTCTCCTTGCAAGCTGGATGTCCTTAGGCATGATTGTGACTCTCTTAGCGTGAATAGCGCAAAGATTTGTATCTTCGAAGAGTCCAACCAAGTAAGCTTCTGCAGCTTCTTGAAGAGCGGAAACAGCACTGCTCTGGAATCTGAGATCTGTTTTGAAATCTTGAGCGATTTCACGAACAAGACGTTGGAATGGAAGTTTTCGGATGAGAAGCTCAGTGCTCTTCTGATACTTTCGGATCTCTCTTAAAGCAACGGTTCCTGGTCTGAATCTGTGTGGCTTCTTCACTCCGCCGGTTGCCGGAGCTGACTTCCTTGCGGCCTTTGTTGCAAGTTGCTTCCGGGGAGCCTTGCCACCGGTGGATTTGCGAGCGGTTTGCTTGGTACGTGCCATCGAAGAAGATTCTGGAAGATTGATTTTACTGTTATTGATTTGCAGAATGTAGTTTCGGTGTGATTTCTTGATGTATGAAAAAGGGGTTTTATAGAAAGAAAAGGTGTTTGAATTTGAACGCTTGAACTGAAAAATGAAATGAAATTTTAGAGGGAATGTTTGAGTTTTGGTTTTGGGATCGATCCGTGTGAGTGTCAATCTAACGGTTGTGATTTGCTTACAAGATAGCGCACGGATCTTACTTTTCAAGTTTAGGCTCTTCTATTTTTCTTTGTGTTTTCACGGTTCCGCTCAAACTTTTTGGATTGGCGCCATCAAACTTGTGTTTTTGGCTTTTTGTCTTTTTTTCTAGTTTTTTTACGTTTTTTAATTTCATCGGATTGAACGACCCACATGTATCCCTATCTTATACGGATTAAATCCTCTCCAGTTTTTTCTGGTGTTTTCTCTTCTTTTTTTTAATCAAGGATTGATTTTTTCTCCTTTTTATTCTTTTTAATTTTCAACTTTTAGATTAACAAAAAGGAGAAAAAACATAAGAAAAAATTGGAGAGATCTAAATTCATCTTCTATAGAGATATTTTAGGCACATAGCGTAATTGAGGCACATCATTAATTATACTCCCTCTGGTCATATTTATAAGTAAATTTAATTTTTTTTTTGTACATCACAAGATGTATGTAGTCTATAATATAGTTCACGTACATTCATTTTTCAATGTGGCAAAAATGTCAAATTTGCTTATAAATGTGACAGGAGGAAGTATATGTTTAGGCACACTCACACAAATAAAATTAATAAAAAATAATAATTTAGTCACATCATTTCATCTATTTTTTTTTTATATTTTTTATTATTATGTGTGTATAACACCTCAAATTTGTAATTGTGCATAAGTAAGTATTTTCCCATGGATAGAGTATTGATGATTAAAATGTATTTTTTTTTTATGTTCAAATGTTACAAGAATAAACCATATGGTAGGGTTGAATATTGGTCGGGTTCGACCCGTTCCGAGCTTAAAACGGTTAAATTAATAAAAATTGCAACCTCTTAATTTAGGTTCAATTCTAACTATTTACATCTTCAATTTATTCGGATAATGGGTACAACGTATTGTTTTAACGAGTTGAATGTAAATTTGTCGCTACATCTAAAATTTTATTAATCCATAAATTATTGGTCAATTTTGTGGTTTACTTGGAAATATAAAGTAAATACTCTACCCTTACAATTTAGGCATGACAATAAAAATCATGTTTACAGGTACCCACCCACCTGGACTATATATGATTGACGGAAAAAATCCAAATTAAATGAGTTTGAGTCCGGGTTTGATTTTCCTGATTTCAAATATGGGATAGGTAGTGGGGACATTGATACCCACTCCAAATTGGCCACGCTTATATAAAAATGGCAAAATATATCGAGGGATCCTTTAAGTTTCGTATTGTAAACAGTTAGGTCCTTTAAGTTTTTTTGGTAACATATAGGTCATTTAAATTTATAACTCGTTGCATTATTACCCAGGGTTGAGCACGAACCTGCGCCCCGACTCAAAATCGATATAGCCTACAACCCTTAAAATACAAATTACTTTTTTCCTTATCTCCCTCTCCCCCCCCCTTCTCTCCCTCTCTCAATCTCGTATACTAGTCGCTTTGTTGTTTTATCCGTATCTGATATATGAGATAAATGTTATATTTTACAAACTTATAATATGTTGATGAATGAGGTGCGAAATATTTATATTTCTCTTCTACTTGATATATTGTTGTTTTTAGATCTACAAATTTGAAACAAATTAACATTATATCACCCTTTTTTGTTTTTCGATTTAGTTGTTATATACCCTTTGTTACATTGTGTACAATATATTAAACTCTTTGAAAATCATAATTTTTTGGATAATGGATTTTAGACGTAAACAAAGTTTCGATCTAACCCGTAATAACCGACTCGTTATACCCACCACCCATACGGCCCGCCACTCGAACCAATAGAAGATGTATATGGTTGGAATTTGGCTCAAATTAAATGGTTGCGATTTTTACCAGTTTTGTGATTTTCGGGTCGAACTCCACCGATGCTCAGGCCTACTATTACCTTCCATTTATCATTTGTTACAAAAACTTGTTCATTGCTGTAATGTGACTATTAATGTTTGACTTCGACCGTGGTGGATATGTTGATTAAAAATGCACATATGTCGGAGGAGATTATCTGGAAGGGCAAACGGCGTATCAAGTATTAAAAACTTAAATGACATATTTATTATCTAAAAAACCTAAAGACCTAAGTGTTACAAACATGAAACTCTACTTTGAACTTTTTTTAATTTTTAATAAAAAAATACTAAAATACAACTCAAGTTAACGTAGGAGTAGACAGAACCAAGATACCGAACCCCACATGGTATGAATTTGAGGTTATAAGTTTCGTCCCTGCTATGGGTATTAGGATCTCAAACTGTACGAGTTGGTGAGGACAAAATTCCGTCTTCACCTTGCTCCGTTGTTATGTTTACTGTAATTTTATTTTTGATATTAACCTCTCTGATTTTCAGATAAAAGATCCAATAATTTAAAATTGAACAGCAGAGTAAGTAAAATTTAGGAAAAAAACATTTTTATAAAAAATCAAACCAAAAAAAATTGATCTTAAAAATGCTTAAATAGTGTCACGAAAGCACCGTTTAACATTTGTTAAGCTGTCCTAAAAAAAAAAAAATCATTTATTAAGCTAATTAAGCGGAGCAAACAAACTGGAGGTCCAGAGTTCGAATCATAGCAAAGAGAAAATTAACATAACATTATAATAAGACAGTAACAATTAAGGTTGCTTATAAAAAAAAACATTTTCCAAAACTTATTAACCGCTTAAATACCCTAGAATTTAGAGCAGGTGATTTAGTCTTATCCGCGTAAGAACAACGGCAATTATGACGCGAATATATTCCGGAAAAAGGGTTTTACGAAGAAAAAATAAGTCAGAGTCGTCAGTGGTGAGAAAGGGCAAACATTAACGAAGAACAAAAGAGAGAGATGGGTGTGACAAAGGAACAAGTCGAGTCTTCTTTGAACTCCAAACTCAACCCTTCCCACCTTGTAAGCTTTTCTTTCCTTTCTTTTCACTCAAAATGACTTCCTTCATTTCAACGCATCATAATTTAGCCCTAACTATTTTTTTAATATGCAATTCCTTCAATTTAGTGTTGGCTGGCTCTTTAAGTTTTCACACTTCTCTTGTCTTATTATTTAACATGATCACTATTTTTACTTTTCATTTTCAGTACTTTTGTTTGCTTAGCTATAGATTATAGAACATCATTCAGCATGTACTTCTTTTGAAAAAATTTCACATTCTGCAATTCATTTATCTGCTGATTTAATTAGTTTTATTTTATTGGTCTTGGGGGGTAGAACACTCATTATAAAGCCATTAAATTTCCCATATTTAGTAGTAAGTTAGTGGTTATGTTAGTTTCTCAGGGTTCAAACTGTGGACCTACTACTTGTCGCCGTTCTTTAGCTCACCGACTGAACTATCTATTTGGGGCGCAACACACACTTTGTTTTTAACCACATGTGACCTGTTTCAGTGTATGTTTGGTTTCAATTATAGAGGAGCTACAATTGATTCTAGACGTGTAAAATTGATTCTTACATGTTTGGTTTTTTCAAAGCAGAATTGATTCTGCCTCCAGAATTGATTTCACTTGAAGCTAGAAATTGCAGCTTCTAATTTTAGAATTGATTTTTACACTCAAATTTATTGTTTAACTCACGTTTATATGAATGCTTCCAAACATAAATCACTTTACTTCCGGTAGTAGGTTTCAACTTAATTTTAGTCGGAATCAATTTTACAAAATCAATTTTTCTCACCGCAGAACCAATTTGTTGTGCCTGGCGAGCAAATGGGTTCCCTAGGCAGTAATTGGTTGCAGGGCATTTCCCCTGTCCCCCCCTTTCCCTAAATAACTTTGATAAACTGTGAAGTTTTTATACCTAATGTTACATATATTGTAGAGCATCCTAAGTGAAATATGTTAAAAATGTAACTTCATGCAATTAAAGGGGAAATGATCAAAGATCTAGAGGAATTTTATAAGGGTTTTCCATTTCTGCTTCAAAACTTAACATTCCATCTAATTTAATTTAACAGTTTCACACTTTACCCAAGTTCATGGGAGTTATGTAAAACAAACTAAACTATACTACTGCGCCGACATGAAAATTTGAACGTTCCTTTAGTATTTGACCCTTTCCTTCTCTTATTTTATATTGTTTATGTTCTTATGTTTTTTTATTTGTGTTTCAGGAAGTAACCGATATATCTGGAGGGTAAGTTTTTTTACATCCAACACATTTTGTATTAGTTTCTTTCTAGCATTGTATACTGGCTACTTTATATCTTACAATCTGATAATTTGATGTTGGTATTAGGTGCGGTTCAAGTTTTGCAGTTGAGATTGTTTCAGAACAATTTGAAGGCAAAAAGCTACTGGAAAGGCATAGAATGGTGAATGCTGCCTTAGAGGAGGAAATGAAAGAGATTCATGCACTCTCTGTAAAGAAAGCTGTAACCCCAGAACAGTGGAAAAAACAGCAAGAGTCCAACCAATCAAATCCTGCTGCCTAGAGCATATAATAATATTTCTTATAAATAAAAAAACCTTAAAATATGTTTCTGGCAATATTTGTGGATCATACTTCTATGTATCATTTTTTGCCAAAATTTCTGACTTTCAGTGGGGTGATTTTATGATGACAGCTATCTTCTATATTTTGTTTGGTGTTTGTAGCTAACTGAATACTTGTAAGCACGCTGAATAGAGATGAAAGTAGGAAGAAATGAAGGTTTCTTACATGCCTGAATGCATTAATCAATTCATGCCAAGTGCATTCTTTCATTTTTCTTCTGGAGTTTTTGTTTTCGGCCTGTATTCTTAATCTGGCTAGTTCAATTGAAGGACGTTATTATAGACGAGTATCGTGTTTCAACTTGTTGGGGATTTTTCTATGTCCTTAATGTTTAGTGCATCTGGACACATTTAGAGATTTAACGCAGTGCATTTGGACTCACAATGAGTTTGACAAAAAAATCATGGCGTGCCGTCATGATTCTAGCCAAAGCTGCATTTTTAGTATGTTTGATTGATAGTTAATTTGGCAAAACAATGGTGACACCATGCTTTTATGAAGTTTTAAAGTGTATCTTTTGTCTAAGTTATGATTGTTCATTATGATTATGTCGATCTTACTATTAATCCAAAACTTCAACAAAATTATAGTGTCATTGTGATTTCGCAAAATGAGTTGCGGTTCCAAACATATACTTAATTCAACTTCTATCGTGTTGTGAATCCTTATCTCACTACAAAAGGTTCAAAGGTGCCTTGAAAATTTGCTATTTCCTTTACAATTGAACTAGGAAGTTTGATAATCTTATGAACATAAATCTTCTGAACATGTCATTACTGTTGTATGCTAAATACAAGGTTAAAGCCAGTGTGCAATCAGAGTTTTGTATTGAGACTTGACATCAATGAATGAATGGTTGAAAACAATTTACATTTTCAAGTACAGTCAACACAAATTTTATTGTTATAATTTTTTTTGTACTCAATTTGTGAACACTATTGGAGCATGTAGCTTTTGAGGTCAACAAGAGACTAACACGTACTAAGGTATCTATCTAAGGACCTCATATATATACACTTGGAATTTTAACCACATGTCTTGATAGACCTATCCAAAACCTTCATTAAGAAAATCATATAAGACAACAAACATGTACACAGTTCCACTGTCACCAAAATTTGGAGACACCCTTTTGCAGGATGTACCACTTACCATGACCTTCTTCATTGTTTCATTCTTCTGTATTTAATCTTGAAGGTTATTATGATAACTAAGCTAGTGCATGTGCATCCACCAATGACAGATTCTCATGTGAGTCATCTGGTTTGTAGAACAATGAATATCATGAAGCTTCAAAGATTTGGACCAGTTACTAATCATTCAAGGATAAACACTTCAAGATTTAGTGATAAGCCATTATGGTTTAGACCCTTTACTGTCATTAAAGTTGCAGAACAATCCTCTGACTTTGGCTTAGCTGAAGATGAAACTCTTGCTCAGAAGAAAAGAGAGCTTTACCAGGCTTTGGAAGGTACTCACTTCAATTATTTTTGTTATTCTTTGTTATTTTGAGCTACACTTAGCATTGCTTGATTGAAACAAATATGTTTGAAGGAATCAACAGAGGGATATTTGGAATCCCATCTGGCAAGAAGCTAGAAATTGAAAGTTTGGTGAAACAGCTAGAATCTCAAAATCCAACTCCAGAACCAACACTAGAATTGGATAAGGTAATTTCAATTCCATCTGTTTATTTGGTCATGTCACAATTCTTGAAATTATAGAGTTATAGTCAAATGGATAAGCGGTTGGGTTGTGGCCGCAAACACATAAAAATAACGTCGACGTTGAGGCCTAAGTCGCGGCTCTGAGACACATTCTTTAAAACCTTATTCAGTCGGATATGGAAGATTTGATGTTATGTTTCTATTATTGGAAGGTGGATGGATGTTGGAGGCTTGTCTATAGCACTATCTCAATTTTGGGATCAAGAAGGACAAAGTTAGGCCTAAGAGACTTTATCTCATTAGGTGATTTCTTTCAGACTATTGATAAAGCCAAGGTACAGATACAATGCACTTCTCAATTTCTGATTTCAAGTTAATTCTTGTATATTTTATTTTTCGTTTCGTTTATGCAATCATTCCACACACACAATTGGCTGCATCAATTGTGTCGCGAATTAGAGAATTTGGATTGTGTGCAGTGTGACAACACTCGGTGGGCCACATCTAGACTGTCCGATCCAAACCAGACATTCAAGTTGTCTAGATATCAATGCATATTTTGATTATTTATTTTTTAAAATCTGAAATACTGAGCTTGAAATTTGAATTGTCCAATCATCAGATCACGCATGACTAGATTACTGTAGAAAACACACTACATGTCAATTAGGCCAATATTGTTAACATTTTAGTCTTTTAGAACATGTAGAACCATAGATTGAAACAAACAAAATACAATGAATGGCTAACTTGAAACTTGAAATTTAAGTCAAAGAATCAACATAATAATTTTGCTTTACCTATTTTTATTTATTACTGAGTTTAAACATTGTTGATATGATTTGAAAATGGAGAGCAAAGCAGTGAACGTGATCAAATTCAATGCAAAAGGGTTGATATTGTTGTGTGGAGAGCTTAGTATTGAGGCCTCATTCAAGATTGCTTCCAAAACAGTTAAAGCTCAACTTCTTTTGGTCACTTTTAGTTAATGATTTTGCTGCCAAATAACTACTTATTTAGCTACTGCTTGAAATTCACAGAGGGTTGACATTAATTATGAAAAATCAACAATCACTCCTGATCAGGTATGCTACTTAGATATTAGTACATTTTTTTTGTTGTTCTAGGCTAATCATAATTTTTGTTCTAATTTCCTATGTTTAATTAATTTTTCCTCCTTGCATGTACAGCTGATGAATGTGTTTCGGAAAAATTATGATATTTTGTTGGGCATCTTCAATCCAGAGGGATGGCTAGAAATCACGTATCCTAAATTTTTCCCAACTTTCACAAACTTGCGATTTTGCAAACTTGCACATATTTTGGACACCGACAAAACATTGTTACATGTCTTTCTATGTTTTCATACTACTGATATTGATGAGAATTGTTGTTTCTTAATTCCATTATCTTATAGATATGTTGATGACAACGTGAGAATAGGAAGGGATGACAAAGGTAATATCTTTGTACTGGAAAGATTCGACGACAATAGCAACTCGTAGCCATTTTTTTAGTTTCTAAGGGTTTCCTTCATCGGAGGTCATTTTGCACAAGACAAGGTCATATACTAATTGTGGACACGAGATTCGAACTTTGGTTCATGGCATAGCTAGTAGGATCAGTTTCTTCTGCTTGACCCAACTTTAGTTGGTAACTCAGCCATTTTGTTCACCATAATTCCTTCTAGGAAATATTACAAAATTTATGCAAATAAATATGCTTAGCACTAACTGCAGTTGCATGGATTTCAGTCATTATGTTTTTATTCATTCGACTCTAACTTTTTTTAGGATTTATTAACCTAATAAAACACAATAAAATGTAATTACTTGACCAAAAGAAACAGCTATGCAAGCATTAAACAGTAAACACCATCATCCACCTTTTGGGATTTAGGCTCTGTTTGGATTGATGGTACAGAAAGGAATGGAGCGGAATGGAACATAATGGAATGGAGTGGAGCGGGATGGAATGGAACACAAATTCCGTTCCATTGTTTGGATATTCAATAATATAATGGAACAAAATTATCACTCCATTGTTTGGGAAGTGAACGGAATGGAATAAATTATAACATTTTTATTCCAATTTTACCCTTATTTTAAAACATTAAACTAGAGTTAATATCTCCAATTCACTCCCCCTTTAACAAAAAAAAAAAATAATCAATTCACTGATGTCGTAGGCAGCAGCAAAAAATTCTGCACTTCATCCCAAAAGTCACACTCTTGTCGGACCATGATGCTACTGCTACATTGGAAAAATATGTGCAAACAATTCTCTCTTGCCTCATCACAGCAAGCAGAAGCACAAACCGGTGAAAAACACCAATATACAACACTTAGGTCCTAGACTTCATTCACGCTAACATACTAAAACATATAATTAGAAAAATTGAAATTTGCATATACACGATAAATTGAAAATAGATCAAAACTGATAGCAACATGCATGACAATTTTTTCTAAAGAAAACAAGAACAATCTATTTTCATTTTTTGGGCAAATAATGATCGATAACAAATGACATATTTTGTGGGGCAATGAAAAATTAGCATTTAGCACATAGAAAAAGAAGTGAGGTAGAGAGCTTTGTGAAGAAGAAGTGAGATAAAGAGTTTCTGTTGTGAAATATAGGTATTAGAGAAGAGAAAGAGATAAATAAAATAAGGTTAAAAGAGTAATATTAAATATATGAAGCTCCATTCCATTGGATACACCCCAAATTGGGGGGATGAAAAATTGAAGGATTGAGTGGTATTGAATGGAATTGGTTCCATTGGGTTCCATTCCATTCCATTAACTTTTTGTAAATCCAAACAATGAAATTTTATTATTTATCACTCCATTCCATTCCATTCCACTGCATACCACCAATCCAAACATAGCCTAATGGTCTGTTCCTATGTCGGTGTCTTTGCTTTTAGAATGTTCCAAATTGTTTATTATGGCATTTGCTTATTGAGTAGATAGACACCAAACATAACACTAACACATAGATATGAAGAATAGTTTGAGAAAATAGAATGATTAAATATAATCATGCGTCCGTTCAGTATTGCGTCGGTGTTAGACACAAAATGAACCACACCTTCAATGTAAAGACGTATCAATAATACTTTGCATAAATGATTAGACTCATTATTGGAAAAAAAAATGATTAGATTCTTCCTTCATTTTAATATCAATTTTGAAAGTGAAATATGATTTGAATAGACCGAGAAGGATGGCCGAGCTGAAGTAGCATTCTGCTGGTGTTAAAAGTGGAGGGGTGATACATGCAAACACTTTAACGCTCAAGTCAATAAGAAAATACAAAATGAGAGTTTATATTATAGAATAGAGAGTGTGTATTGTGAGAAAGAATATTTATACAATAACGACAAAGAGCCGTTGAGGAGTAAAAGGGAGGACCGTTAAAGATGCTGCCCTCAAAGACGACTAGGTGATACGGATCATAAGGATCTTATGCGTAGCAGACTTGGTCCTGTGAGTGCAATCTGGTATGGGTTGCGGGACCTTTGGCGGATCGGGCCCTTAGGTCCAATGCGGAACAAAGTAGTTCGCGTTTCAATGTATTCAAACAATTTTGATTAATTTTACCACCCAAAAGTGAAGCTTGTCCAAATTTAGAATTGATTCACATTGAAAAATTGCTTACACCTTAGAAAAGCAAATAGATTTAGACTTCCACAATGCGACAAATTAAAATAGAACTAATTACGTGATTAAAGAAATTTACATGAATTTCCTTTTAAAAAGTTTGAGTTGAAGAAAAGAAGAAATATGACAATAATATATATCAATCCATGCTCAACTCAACGCGATGATGAACACGGTTGAAGTTACAAAAGGTATAAAAGTGAAAGTACCGGATTAGGATGCTTTTAAGTGAAAATAAAAAATATAAAAACATGAAAACATATATAATGTGAGAATCTAGTTCATTGATAAAAGAGAGAAATAAATTTTGATTTTTTTTTAAAAGAGAAAAAATTAGGTTAAGAGTATTAAAATGTGAAAATTTAAGAAATGAGTGGATTTTTTTTTTTTTTTTTGGAGAGAATCTATTTCCAATTTTTCATATTGTGTCTAACCCCTAGTATATCACTCCACTTGTAACAAAATATGAACCAAATAATTTTAAAAAAAATTATATTTAACCCAAAATTTAAACTAAAATCATTTGTCATTTTAAATTATATATTTTGTTTTTATAATTTATTAGAGATAAAGTATTATTTTATAGACCAACCATGAATTGATCTAAGTGATAATAAAGAACTTAGGTCGTTTAACACTTTAAATAGATCGCTAAAAGTTCGAACACTAATTGATTATGCGTATAAGAAAAATTAGATTTAATCCACAATTTTTTCAACAAAGCTGCTAAACAACTGTGAAAATTTTACACCAATGACATGATAACCTAAGGGGTTGCATCTCTTTGGTTTGTGAATGGCCTGCGGCTGTTTGGCCCCATCACATTTTTAGGGAGTCTATGTCTCTATCATTTTGTCCTTTTATAATTTTTTGCATTATATACGTGCATGCAAATAAATTCTAGCTAGCAACAAAGATGCTCTAATGTCTGACCCAAAATCACATTAATTTAACATTTTCATTTAACATATATTTGAAGTATTTATCATTTGCAATCGTGATATACATATACTAAGTACGTGGCACCAACTTAATTATGTTATGGTCTAGTTAGTGAAAACACCTAATATCTATCCATGGATTCATGAATTCAACTCACATACAGCTGGAAATCTCGAATGTCCACTACTATTCTATGTGTACAAATAAATATGGTATAACAAAAAATAATACACTTAATTACATTCCATTTCTTAATTTTTCTCATATATAAAAAATTTACGAAATTTTCTAACTAATTATTACATACTCTTAATTGGAATTTGGAATACATTTTTTTTAAATATCTTTGAGAAATTTTCTAACTAATTATTACTTACTCCAAATAATACACATATTTCTAACTAATTATTAAAAAAAATGTACTTTTTTTTTTATTTAGAAATTCCCTAAAATGTACTTCTATATAAAAAGATAAAAATTAGATTTAGGAAATTTCCAAACCAATTATTATATACTCTTAATTAGAATATTCCATAATAAACACCAACATTACATTGATTTGTATGGAACTACACTTTGATCTCGTAAACAAAATTTCGGATTCAAGTTTTGTGATAAAAAAATGTGATTGAGAGGAAAAACTCCTTCAAAAGTAGTAAATTAAGTTTCTCAACAAAGATTAATATATGATAATAAAATTGATAGATAATTAACACCAATAAAATTATTATCGAAACAAATATAAAAAATATAACACACTCTTTAATATTTTTATAAATTTTTTTTTGCAACTAACCAAATATTATTTGAAGCAGATAATTAGTAAAAAGTAAATGCAAAAATTACAAGTGAGGTAGAGATATTCCTTCACATTCCATGATTTGAGGTTGAATTACAACTTTTTGCTTCCACCAATCATCCACTTTCATTCCAGCCTCTCCTCTTCTCACACATTAATATAAAAAAAGTAAAATATTAATTAATTATTCCAACTTTTCCTTAATATAAGGATTTGATTACTCTCTATTGTGTTTGGTGTAAAAACATAGAAGGAAATTTTGTTTAAAAAGAAAAAAAGAACAAACAAGGAAAAACTAGAAACAAAACCGTAGTTTTAAATTCTTTCCTACATTTTCGTTTAAAACAAGAAACAATGTTCTCTCTCTGAGATTTCAATTTCAATTTCAACGCACATTGATTTTGGGGTTTGAAGAATCATTGATATCAATGGGTGGTTGTGCTACAAAACCAAAGGTTATCAAGGATGATGCTACGGATGCACCTGTACCACAACCAGAACCACCAAAACAACTCAAGACTAAGCCAGACACGATTGTAACCAATGTGAAGGATGAGACAGAACAACAAAAACAACGTTCTCTTAGTTTGTTGTTCAACAAAGAGGTACAAACTCAAATTTCATACAATTTTATGTTGTTTTTTCAATTTACTTTTTATTATTTCTAGCATATGAAGCACAAACACCGATCAGATTAGATATGTTCCGGTGTCGAACACCGAATCATTACAATTATTATAATTTTTTAAATTATTATTGATGCCAATATGTGATATTTGTGTTTTTCTAGCGATTTTAATAATAGTACTTTTATGGTGTCAATGTGTTGTGTTTGTATCTGTGCTTCATACTTTTCGCTTTTCTTTGGTTGAAGCAAATTTTCATGCGAGGTTTATAACATTTCAATTTAATTTATGAATTTAAAACTTTATGAGAAGTAAAATTGACTTGAAAGAAATAAAAAAAAATCACAATGCATAATTCCTTGAAATGTATAAGTTGATTGATCATTTTAATCAGCAAGTGAAAAAAGTCTTAATGTATATTTGGAAGAATTTTTGTCAATTGTTTAAATATGATTTTGTTAAAATAGTTTAAAGTGAGGGTTGAATTATCCATGATCTAAATTCTAAGATGATATTATAATCTATCTAAAAATACACCGATACACAATGAAAAAATGTGGGTTAAAAATCATAAAATTTGAGTTTATAAGTAAGAGAACATCTTGGATAGTTTTCTAGGAATTAAATTACCCCAAATTGAATTTGTTTTTTTGGTTACCATGTTATTGGTATTATGTTTTCATTACTGTTAGTGATGACTAACTTTTGTCAGAGAATATGTGGGATGCACACAATGACCGAATTTTCTCTCTATATATACATAAAAAATCGAACATATAATCACATACTTAAAAGGACTAAAACACTAGATTGAAATTTAGTTTAGAAAATTGTGACAACCAATATAGTACTAATATCATGCAAACAAATGTGCAACACTTTTTGGAGGCCCCTACCTACCTATTTGTTCGGATTCCATTCCATTGATTTCGGTGACTGCTATCATTGTCCTCATGCTCTTGTTATAATGAACTACTGTAGTGTGTCCCACAGTTACAATCATGAATGCTGCCAAAATGCAAACTAAAGTAAGAGGCGTGATTCATTGCTACAACCATTTCTCACAGCTGAGTATCGAAATATTCCACATAAGTAGATTTACATGTAATATTTGCAAATTAACTTTTATTTCACATGCACGTATACTAATGTGACTTGTTTTAATCGGTTGCTGGGTAAATACCTGACAATTTAGAAAAACCTTTATTTCTCGTTTTGTTTACTGGTTTATGATATGTTTCATTTCATCCTGAAACAAACATATTTGATGTGTGTCTGACAATAAACATTAGAGGCGCCAGACGGATTTCTCGTCACACATCGATAATACTCACTTTACACTCTAAAGTGACTTTCTCCCTTTAGAGGAGCCGGATGGATTTCTCGTCACACACATCCTGTCCACCTTTTTTTTATCTACAAGACTCGAACATGAAACCTTGTTTAAGGGATCCATTGCATTTTCCGTCATGATTTGATTTTTAAGAGAAAATAAAATTGATATTTAGCTTTTAGTTGATCTGACAAACAATTAACATTTTCTATTATCATAGAATAACGAAGATGCAAAAGTTTCAACTCTGAAACCAGAAACAATAGTAGACACGAAACCTTTGGAGGATACAGAATTGAAACATGAATCTCCAAAGACAGATGAAAAACCATCTCAGGAAACCAAAAACAATGAGTCATCTACAAAACAAGAACCTTTGGAGGATGCTAAAAGCAAAGAGACAGAGTTGAAACATGAATCTTCAAAGACAGATGAAAAACAATCTCAGGAAACCAAAATCGATGAGCCTGCTACAGAACAAGAAACTGCTGCAGTGTTTGTTGATGCTGAGGAAAAACTTTCATTGCAAAATCAAATCACTGGTCCAGCAACTGAAGTGACTGTGAAGATAGAAACATCCGAAGATGATAAGGAAACTTCAGAAGAAACTATAGTCAATGAACCAGCTAAAGAAACAGTGGCGAAACAAATTCAAAATTCTAATGCAGCTGAGATTACTCAAGAGGTATATCTCTTTAAATAGAACATTATTGTTTGTTTTTTACAAAAGAAATCATCTACAATCTATGAAGCACGGACACAGACACGGACACGGCATGGACACTGACACGTCAACATCGATAATAATTTGAAAAAATAACATAAGTGTAATCATAAGTGTCAGTGTCGTGTTGGTGTTCGACACAGGACACTGCTAATCCGAGGAGTGTCAGTGCTTCATAGTTTACAATGGTTTTCATAAGAAATAATCTCTGATCAAGTTTTCTGTTGTCTTAGAATGAAGATGCAAAGGTTTTGACAGGAAATGTAAAAACCATAGCTGAGGAAACTGTGAAACAAGAAACAATAGAAGCCGAGAAACCTTTCGTGGATGCTATATCCAATGAGCCAACAATGAAAGAAGAATCTTCAAAGATAGAGGAAAAGCTATCTGAGGAAATAAAAAACAATGAGCCAACTACAAAACAAGAACCTGCAGTGGTTGTTGATGCTGTGAAACAAGAAATAATAGAAGTCGAGAAACCTTTCGTGGACGCTATAACCAACGAGTCAACATTGAAACAAGAATCTGCAAAGATTGAGGAAAAACTGTCTAAGGAAACCACAAACAATGAGTCATCTACAAAACAAGAACCTGCAGTGGTTGTCGATGCTGTGAAACAAGAAATAATAGAAGCCGAGAAACCTTTCGAGGATGCTATAGCCAACGAGCGAACAATGAAGCAAGAATCTGCAAAGATAGAGGAAAAACTATCTAAGGAAATAAAAAACAATGAGCCGACTACAAAACAAGAAACTGCCGCAGTGCTTGGTGATGCAGCGGAGAAACCTTCGCTGCAAAATCAAAACATTGTTCCAGCTGAAGAGAATGTGAAGACAGAAGCACCAAAAGAAGCTAAGAAAACTTCGGAAGAAACTAAAATCAATGAGCCAGCTGTAGAAAATTTGGTGAAACAAAATCAAAATGCTATTGCAGCTGATGTGACTGTGATGAAGACTGAAAGATCAGAAGCTGAGAAAGCTTCAAAGGGAACACAAAGTAATGAGTTGAGTGAACCAATCAAAGAAGAAAAATTATTTGAGATTAAACCTGTTGAAGATGTGGTAATTTCTCTGCCAAAGGACAAAGTAACTGAAGTGGTTTTAACAAATGCAGATTCTGTGGAGAAGAAAGCAGTGAAAGAAACATCTAAGGCTTCTGAGTGATGCTAGCAGTGAATTCATTGAAACCTTGAAATTTTGATTCTTAGCATGTTATTTGACATTTTTAAGCTACCCTATTACTAGTATTTTTTATGTGTTATTTTTTTTTTTAATATTTGAAGACTGATTTTTTGTTCTTGTGAAATCGTTCGTTTTTTTTTTCTTCTTTTGTTTCCTGCTATTGCTTATCAGTATTTGATAGGTCAATGTAAATTGTAATTTTGCTGTGGTTTGCATGTGAGAGTTCCTAGGAACACAAATCTACAAGTTTAAGAATGTTTCTTACATTACATATGTATCAAGCTGAAAAAACTATTTGATTATGTAAACTGAGATTTGTGTAAGCAATTGATGATTTGATATTGTTTTAGATTTTCGTATATAACAATGTCTCGAACATATTTGTATGAAATCACGGGCACATTCGTTTCTTGTAGAGATATCAATTTTCGCCTATACATGAGAATCATCGTGTAGGGGAAACTAATTTCCTCATCGGAACATAAAAAGAGAGAGAAATCTCCCAAATGAACTTACATACAACTTATCTTAGTATATTACTGTTTCAGAAATCAGAACACTAAAAAGGAATTGTTTTTTCTGTAATTGACTTGTGTTTTGGGCCAATATGTCCCTTGGTGATATATTTGTATATCTTCTACCTAGAGACTCCGTACGTGAGATATAGTAGATCGATGTATATAAAACGTATAAAACTTCAACTATGTTTTTACAGATGAGATAGTGACATGATTGATGTTGATTCAACAAAAACAAGATAAATCGTGCATTCTTTTTAAATTCGTTTTTTGTCAAATCAACATTAATTAGGTGAATGTTTCGATGGCTAATATAAGTGTTGTAGTTTTGAATATTTTTTAAGTATCGGCCCACCATATAAGTCACTTGTTAGTTTCGCTCATACACGAAGCTTGCTCCAAGTCTACGGAAGTTTTCGGCATTTGTTCTCTGCTCTTTCCCCACAGCACAAAGTACAATCCTAAAACCAAAGCACAGCTACCTAAAAGGCTGCTTAAATTAACACCAAAAGCAACCAAATAGATAATTAATCATCAACTGAAAAAAAATAAAAATAAATAAAGTATTTTATTTACTAATTAATGAAATTACCTTCCTAAACTTATAATCTCTCCCAAGAGAATTACTGAGGAGAACATAGTCATGATCAAAGCTAATGGTGTTGACATTGCTAGAAACACTGGTCCTCTCTTCTCTATAACCCATGTTTGTAAATAATAAGTCACACCAGTCACCATAATTCCCTATCATCACAATAAATTAGTTGCTATTAGTCATTACTTCCTATACTACTAATTATATTATATAAACATGACCATAATTTATTTTTTTAATTAGAAAGTTAATTAATTTAATTAAGAATGAGAATATTACACAATATAACACAGCGACGAGTCTGACATTCCAACCCAATTTCCATTGCTCAAAATCTCTTTCTACGGCCAACGCTATGACCAAAGACTGAATTGAACTTAAGAAACACTGAAGAGTTGTGAGTAACAACTTTGAAGGGTACCCTTTTATGATAAAAGTCTGGTAACGACAAAAATTGAAATAAGAAAAAGAATATTAGTAATTAGTAAGTAATATTAAGGATATATGTGAATTATAAGTATAAGCTTATGTCAAATAATTGATTAATCAGCAAAAAGAGATTAGTTACTTGTAGTACAAGCCACATTCCCCAAAAGGTATTGGAAAGAAGCATGAGGAAGCAACCCTTGATCCAGTCATGGCCCTGATGTTGTTGTTGGGTTTTATGGTAATTACCCAAAAAGTGAAAATGGCTTAAAAGTTGTAAATGAGGACCTTTATAAAAAGCAAGGGTTGCTGCTCCACCCAAACATGCCACAACACCAGCCAACTTAGCTGCCCCAGCAGCTGTCTTTACTTTCAAAACTTCAATCCTGAAATATTATTAGTGCAAACAAATTCTCAATTAATCATGTGGGATAATCAAATAATTATTTCAATTTGCTAGCTTGATATTTTTTTCCTATGTGAAAACAAATAAGCTAGGCACATATTATTGGACAATTATTGACAGTATATTCTGTGGCTGCAAAACCTTAACGCAAGTTAATCAAAAAGTCATCCAAAAGCTGAAAAGATAAACTGTTATTGTCTAACTATGAAACACGCCATGACGGATTTGAATTCTGTGCGGTCACTGTCACAGGTCGATGACTGTACGCAGTCAGTATGATTATGACTGTCTGATTAAAATTTAACGATTTAGATTTGAACATGTGACATTTGACTCTATATGAAATTCAATCAAATTTATAATTAAGTTGTCACAAGTAGCACAAACTTGGATTTAATTAGATTTTTTAGAGTTCTAATATTTAGAAATAAAACTCATATTTCCATTTGATCTAAGATAAACAAGCACTTAATTTATCTCCGTAAATATAACGCAATTGGTACAGACATTGCAATATGTATGAGCTAAGGTTTAAACACAGAATTCTCCACTTATTTATCAGAAAGAATGAAATTCTAGTCAACAAATTACTTTTAAAAAAAACTTAATTTGCAGGTTTTGCCATCCCATAATTGTATGATAGAAAGTGAAAGATAAGAAAAGGATGTCTATACATGATATAGTAGAAAAAGAAGATATAGATATATACTAGAAGAAAACTAATAGCTAAAAGTGACATGACAGAAAGAAATAAGGAAAATGAGAGAAAAAGAAAACACATTTCTTTAAATTATATATACCAGTTTAATTTATATTTAAACACTTTAGCTTTTATTTTTTGGACTTTTTAGTTCAGTTATAAAAAGTAAGTAAAATATAAATTAAAAATGTTTAAGGTTGGATTGATCTAATTCATAAACTATTCATTCATATACCATCCTTTGTCTAATATTGTTCACTTTATATAATAACTTGTATACGGTAAATTGTAAATCTATTTTTTCGAACTATTATAGAAACTCAAGTGTAGAGTTTGTGCGGAGACAAACAAATGAAATTGCACATAAACTTGCTAAGACGGCTACATTGTTAGCTAATTTTCAGATTTCGGTTGGTATACCAAATTGTATTGAACACATTTTAATTAATGAAATGCTATAAACACTTTTACGTCAAAAAAAAATTGAATGCTTGTATAAAAAGGTTTTCCATAGGCATAAACAATTACTTTTTTTTACAAAAAAAAATTGACAATTTTTTTTTACTAAATATAAAGAAGGTGGAATTAATCTTCTAATAAGCTGCAAAATCCCAGCAAGTGTGATAAGGAAATTAATACTATTTTGATTTGATAAGCAGTAATATTGATTAGTAAAACTACCTGAATAGGAGTGCCAAGAAGAAGGTAATAACTGGAAGACAGTTAGTAGTAGCAGAAGCCAAAGTTGCAGAAGTTTTTATTAGAGCAATACCATATATATCCAAGCTTGATGTTATCCTAATTATTTCATCAACAAATTAATTTCATTAGTATATTATAATTAACTATCATAAATTTGATTATTGAATCTATAAATAAATCTAGATAGCTAATTTTGATATATTTACATACCCAATGAAAGAAATGAAGAAGATCTTGCAAAAAGTTGTAAATGGCAGAGGAGGTGCAGTTTTCCTGTTTCAAAATTAATAAAAACTTTGCATCAATAAAAGAATGATTAATCAAAGTTAATTATATGCATTAATATATAATTAATCTTACCATTCAAAGAAGAGAGCAAAAGGTATGAGAAAAATAGTTGCTGCAGATTGTCTATAGAAGACAAAGACAAAATTGTTCATGCCATGATCAAATGCAGCTTTTGATAGAATAAACATAGCAGCATATATGGCTTGTATCATTATTACAATAACATATGGAATATTGCTTCTTTTCATCTTGCTACCTAATTTTCTCTTTAATTTGTTATGATCACTTAAATTATATGAAAGGTGTGTGTGAGTTTGCTAGCAAGTAGCAAGTGAGTGAGTAGTATAATTGGCTCTACTATATATATAACTCTGCTATATATACACACTGTTTTTACTTTACATGTTACTATTAAGAGGAGGACATAAGAAAGTATGATACCTGGTAGGGATATTGCATGTAATATACTGTGATCGAAGTTTGAACTTTATTTTTATTTATTCACTTTAAAAGGTAAAATTTCAGTCACTAGGCTACTTGATAAAAAAATAAAATAAAATAGGCTAAATTAGTATTTTGATCGCTTAAAGATATTTTAGGTTTTACATTGGTCCCTTAAAGAAAAAAGTTTCGGTTTGATCCCTTAAAGATCTCTCTGTTTGCAAGTTTGGTCCTTTCCGTTAACTTTGGGACCAATATAAAACCTGTTAAACTAGATAAAGTACCAATATGAAACCAAAGTTAACATTTTCTGCAAGAAAATAATGCAAACGACCAAACTAGCAAACAAATTATCTTTAAGGGACTAAACTGAAACTATTTTTCTTTAAGATACCAATGTGGAACCTAAAATATCTTTAAGGGACCAAAATACTAATTGAGCCAATAAAATAAGAGGACTATGAAATTCTTCTTTTTTAAGTAGTTTAGTGGTTTGACTCACACAAACTCGCGCTTTTAAGTATGGACAAGCGGAGAATTTATAATTTGAATTCGACTACATCAAATAATATCTTTATAAACTTCCTAGTAGCTACCAACTAAACTACAATTTCTGGATGACTATATAATACTTTAATTTTATGAGATCAGTTTTGTAAGTATATATTGTTAGATATATAGTTGAAGATTTGTTAGAATTAGTTTGATATTAATTAAGGTAGTTGCTTATTAGCTATAATAAGTTGTAAGTATAATTATATTTAGACTTTATAAAATGTGCATTCTACACAAATTGTAATCATACAAGTTCATTCTATCAATTATGCTTCTCAGCATATATATCACCAAATAAATGTCACATTCTTTTATTATTCAAAAAATAAAAATGTCACATTCTTTATTTTACTACAAACGTGCAAGCCTATTTTTTTTCCATTAAAGTTAATTACTTTTATTTTAAGCAAAAAAGTTAATTACATTTGAGACCCGGATAGAAAAGATAATCACTTTATATGCATTATATATGTAATATGTAGGAGAGCGGAGTTCAAATTCAATCATCTCATTTATTCACCTTAATGGTTAAATTTCTAGCCATTATGCTACTTGAATTTTTTAGCATAAAACGTGTTTGTTAAGAATTTAAGATACTCTATGCTGCAATGCAAAATACTCATAAGTCATAAGCTTGAATTTTGCACCATCTAATGTGTCGAAAGATCCCCTAACAGCTAAGCTGGAAATATAAATGAGTGATTGACATGTGTCTGTCAGTGTGTTCTAAGAGGACTTATATCACTCAGCATTGGAAGAGTTACTTTTTATAGGAAGAGTTCAACGTGTCTAGAGCATCTAAAGTATGTTAATTTATTCTTTCTTTTATTTACTTTCCTCAATATCATTGACATAAGTGGTTTGGCATTAGGTCACTTGATATCAATGAAGTAGCTATGGTTAAATTTGGATGAGAGTTTCTTAGTTCTTATGATTAATGGGTCTGTTTTCTTTGATCAAGACTCATTAGAAAATATATATTTCATTCACTATCATATTTACTCTTTTAATTGGGAGAAATTAAAAGTAATTTTTTTATGTGATGGCTAATTCCAGATAACTTGTTGGTGATGAAAGTTCTATTAATTTTTTGTTTGATAATTGGTTAATTGATATTGTTTCTACTAATTCAATTCTTGACCTCAATGCTAATTGTTGACCTCACCAAAAATGTCTAATAAATTTTAAATTATTATGCTTTCAATATTGATGTTACATTTATCTTTATGTTAATGGAGCTATTTAATTAAAATTACTTTTGATAAAGAATGACTTTATCTCTAACATGAAACTAAGTTCACAACTTTGTTACTTTGATAGGTAGGTTACGTAAAAAAGAAACAATTTGTACGAATGAAAATGATATGTTTCCATTCTAATTTATTTTACAAAATACCCCCACAAAAGCACTAAACCTCTTTTGATTAATGTGATTATCAATTTTTAATATGCTCCACATTACATAACATTAGTTCACACATGAAAGAAGTGAAAAACAAAATAAAAAAAAGTGGTGTTTTCTTTCTTTGCTTCCATTAATTAGCAACGAGTCTAAATTTGATTGCTTTCAGTCTTTTTCCGCCGATTATAGAGATTGCGATATATTCAAAATTGTCTAGTTGCTTTCCATGCATATATTATTATTTTTTTTGTTAAGATTCCATGCATATATTATTTTACTACTATTATATATTAGACATTTTTATGAGACAGTGCATGTTAAAGAAGTTCTATAATATACTCCGTAGGACCGTATCCATTTCCTTCCATGTAAAATGAAAGTAGGAAATCCCCTAAAAAGCAAAATTCATGGTTTCAACAATAAGTTTTCTACTTTTTTTAGTGGCTTACTATCGTGCAATTTATAATCTCGTATATTCCGACCAACAAAACACACATATTTTTTGCGTGCTTTTTGTATTAACAATTCTATATTTCGTCTCGTTAGCTTAACTCAGTATATTTCGTCTCGTTAGCTTAACTCAGTTTACAGAAATATTACATATATATATATATGTAAAGATGTCAAATTGGGTCGGGCTAATGGGCCGGACAATTAGCCCATGGGCTTAGGCGGATCGGACTTCAAAAAAAAACTAGCACAAATGCAACCGGGTCTTTCTGGCCAAGTCCATGTAGCCCAATAAAAATCGGGATGTGCCGGGCTAGCCATTGGGCTTCGGGCCGGCCCATTAGCCCAAAAAATTAAGCAATTTTTTTGTAAAAATAAAATCTAACATAAAAAATTATTATCTAATTGAAAAGTTATTATAAAGAATATAATTAAATGGGTAAGCTTAATAAAAATGGTTATATTTCTCTAAAACTTTTTAAAAAATTAAGTTTATAGTTTATTAATTTGATTTAATATTTTTTATAGGGATCAAAATACAATTTAATTGATATTTAGTGCTGCTATAAAAATTATCTACACTGACATACAGATATATCTCAATAAAATTGGTAGTTATGATGAAATAATACATAAAAGTGATGTAAAAAATATTGAATAAATGGAAGAAAAATAATAAAAAAATGGGCTGGGCCGGTCCATTAGCCCACATGGCCCATACGGGCTGGGCCGGTGCTTGTTAATGTGTAGCCCAACAATAATCGGTCGGGGCTGACCCATATATATCGTCTGGCCCATTGGATTGGGCCGGACTGAGCCAGCCCGACCCATTTGACAACTCTCTATATATGTAGTGGGTTGGAGTTCGAACACCGGTCATCTCATTTATCTACCTTAAGTTAAAGGTGAACTTTCTATCCACTAGGTAAAAAAAAATCCATTCAGGAATTGAACTAGTGGCTCGAAATTTCACTTTAAAGGTAAATAAATGGAGTGTCTTCGAACTTTGACTCCTTCATATATAATGTGATGTCTCTACCAATTGATCTAATCTCTCGGGACTCTCCACATTCCTTTATTTTGCTAAGAAATAAATATTCACAAACAAGTGAAGGTTAGTTAATTAGTATGCATAGAAAAAAATTGTTTTTGATCATTAAGCAGTATATGTAGAAAATTATTTATTTTGTTGTTTTTTTACTAAAGAAAATTATTTTTGTTGGAGAATGTCATCTCTTCAAATAAATATGGTATTTCGGTGATTAGTCTACGTTTTTCAAATGTTGAAATTCAATTCATAAAAGAAAATTAAAGATAAAAGAAACAATATATTAGTACACTTTAATTCGGTGTTTTTTTAAGGTGAAGGTTTAATTAGGTCCCTCGCTCTAAATTAAGTCCTTCACTAATAAATAATATATTGTTAGATCTAATTAATAGTTGAAATTGCATCTAATTAATATATTGTTAAACTAATTATTCAAAAAGATTAACGATGCAGATTGTCGTCCGTTTGCATATCGCCCGTATTTAATTATTTTTTATTTATTAATATATATTTATATTTAGTTTAAAATAAAAATGAGAGTGAACCGTATATTTCTACCCACAATCCAACCCTTTTTCCTTTCGCACATCAGCACATGTTACAAATTACTACTATGTTTGAAGAGAAAGCTGATAGGGGCATGATTGTGTGTAGAAATCTATAGTTATTCTTGTTTTTATCTTCAATAAATCTGAACAATGTATTTTATTTCTAATTTATCAGTAAGAGGTTTAGTTGAACACTCACTCTAATGGCTTGTTTGTTTCGCATGAAAGTGGAAGGAAAGATTGAGGAAGGAGGGAAAGTGGAAGGATTGGCAATCTTTCCTTTGTTTGGAATCACCTTAAAAATGGAAGGAATGATTATAATAGCTGGGACCCACAATAAATTTGTTTCCGCTCTATGTTGGACGGAAAGCACAAACAATCCATTATTTTGAATAAAATTACATAAAAGCCCTCAAACACAAAGCAATCCAATGCATTATTTTTCTGGCTATTTATTTTTAGCATTCCAATGCATTCTAATACATATATGACAGATGGGTAGTTTTTATTTTATTAATACAATTATTTTAAATTATATATCACCTTTTTATTTAGGGATATTTTAGTCATTTAATAAAATATGTATCTATCTTTCCTTCCACTTTCACTTCAACCAAACAATCAAACAATCATTTCACTTTCTACTCACTTTCCTCTTACTTTCTTTTCTTTAACAATCTTTTCTCTCACTTTCTTTCCTTTAACTTTCTCTTATCATCCAAACAAAGCCTTAAGTCATCCTTTAATTCAATCACATTTTTTTAGGTTGATTAATGATTAGCGATGAATGAAAGATAACTTAGGATTCCTCTGTTTTTCTTAATCAAATCACTCTTACTTTTAGCAGATAAAGATAAAGGGGCCGTTTTTGTTTGAGATGGTTTTGAAAATGGATTTTGTAGTGTTAGAAAATTTTGTATAAAAAAATTTATAAATAAATTTTTTATAAAAGCTTCAAATGAAATTTTGTTTGAATAGTTATTCTTAAAATGTTATTTTAGATATTTCATCATTTTATTGAAAAAAAAATTTGGATATCAAAATTTCAAAAAAAATCACTTTTTTTGAAATACAACTTTTATAAAAATTGAGATTTTGACTATTTTTTGTTTTTCAATAATGTACGTCTATGTTATATGATGTCAAAATTAGTGTTTGAATTTAGAAAAAACGAATATAAAAAAACTTGTAATATTTTGAAAAACAGTTTTATAAAATCTATTTTAAAAAATACAAAGAAAAAATCTATTTTTTTAACGCTGAAACAAACAGGCCCAAAATTAGTATGAAAATCTTCTTTAGTGTTTGGAACAAATTTAGAAACTCCTGGGTTATATAAACTTTTTAAAGTGAAGTCAATAATACACCTCACAAGCCACTAAAGTGACGTCAATAATACCTAATCACAAGCCGCTAGTGTTCTTAAATCATTAATTAGGACTGAATATATAGATTTAATAATAGATAAATTATTAGATGCATTGAATTGAATATGGACATGGATATTTTGTTTTGACATGAAAGATAGACATGGATGAGTAAATGAAATTGGCCCCATAAAAGATGACATGATGGATATAATATAACATTATTCATCCCTCATTACATATGAAACACATTACACATACTTTATGTCCTGATTGTTATTTTGTTGAAGTTTTCCTTGGTCCTACGTTCAATTTCTTATGGAAAGTAATGCCACATGCAAAAAAAAAAAAAAAACAATTATTAAGTGAACTAGTTTGTCACATGTTAACATCAAAATCTAATATCTTACCACACCAACTAATAGTCTAATACGAACGTGATTTCAAAACCCAATTATTTAAGCATTTCAATCAACAATTAAGACCACTAATTAAATCAACAATTAACAACTATATACTTTTTTCCTAAAGAAAACTATATATACATTTTTTGACACGTTACACACTTGAGTGTCTAAAAAGCATCTAATTTAGTAAAACATTACAAACTTTTTGACAGTAGAAGGTAGTTTGTTGATGTGGTGCATGCATTTCATGTGAAGCAGCAAAAATCAATTTAGTTTTAAATATATAATATGATAATTAAATTTTAGTATTTTTTTAGTTGAATTGGTAAAGTTGAAGGCCCAAATCCTTTTTAACTCAAGTGTAATCCTAGCCTTAGCAATCTTTAAATTTTCTATTTATTTTTTATACAACCTTGCATATTTTTATTTTATTGTATAAGGTCTCACAACATAATCTGCATATATAGGCCTATAATTATGTTGGACCGTCCGTGTTTTATATTTACATTTACTATTCAACGAGGTAGGACAAAACTTAATCTTGTCCTAAGAAATGTGTTTTCAAAGTGGTGTTAGAGGTTTCATTCTCATGGATTTTTCCACAAATTAATTTTCTTCACAATCCATTGTCCAACATCCACTAGACCACAATATGAGTGATAATATAATTATGTAGCACACATTCATGCCACAACTAAAAAGTCCACCTGAACCATACACAAACCTTCTCACCTCAATGGCCATGTCCCTTAAAAGCCACTTGGATTGAGCATTTCATATTAAATTTAAAAATTGGAGCCATTTGTTATTTTCTTGAAATAGAAGTGGCTCATGGCCTATTTTTATGCCAAAGGAAAAATTCTCTTGACCTTCTTAGTGATTATGGTTTGCTATGTTTCAAACCAGCACCTACATTAATACTTAAGCCTCCAAAGTTGCAACTCGAAATATATGCTAAAAATAATAGTGCAAATTTACTATTTATATCTCTTCTTAGAAAATTTTGTGCACGATGTTCGAAAATCCTATGTTGCCAGTAAAACCATGAACCTACACATCTCAGAGTTCCAAATCAAACCTCCAAAGTCAGAGACACCAGGATTGTCGATGTTACTCCCATCAACATTCAAAATCATACTAATGTCGCACTGAGTGTTCCATCAAATCATTCTAGTGGTCTGGTTCTCGAAATGCTCAAGAAAACAGTTTCTAAGCACAAGAGCAAAGTTCTCAGTGCCCAGAAAGTAAAGTAGGAAGTCACCTCGTTGTCCATCCACAGAATATTCCTTGCTCGCCAAATCCACCAAACAACAACTAGAAAATAAAAAATAGAGGATCCACCTAATACCAATTGGCAACCAAGCGTATAAGTTGTCTTCCTATAAAAGAATGTCTAGCCCATGAATCCAATTGGGTACCAAAAGCACTTAATAAACTCACAATCTCTCAAACAATGCAAAATTGTTTCTTAATAAACTTATCATTTAATTTAATTTAATATCATATTTTTGTATTCAATTATTATAAACAAATTCAAATATTAAATAAAGAGTTATTTTATATAGCACGACACCATGTGTCGTCCAATTTGCACGACCTTTGAACTTTTTCATTTCATGCTACCTTATCTTTTTCAAAAGTAAATTAAGGTGGCATTTAAGGTGAGGGCTCAACTAAGTCCCTCACCGATGTACCATTTTATTGGACCGTTAGATTAAATTAGGCTACATGATCTCGTTAATCATTACCACACTGGATCTCATTTGCTTTTGCACAAGCACCATGATCATGGAGCTCCGATTTCGCTTATTCAACCACCACCACCCCTACAAGTTCCTTTCACTTTGTCTTCAGATCTAAATTTTATTTTCTATTTTGTCCCAATTAAAACACTCATAAATGCTTCAACGTAAAAAGTCATCATCGACTTCGATTTTCCTTCTAGAGCAGTTGAGTTGCTCAAGAACGTTTCTCCTTTGGTAATTTTTCCTTGTTAATATCATTGAGTTAACATAAAATGATAAACAAGTTTTGTTGGAATTTCGTCTAAACCCAGATTCCATTTTCAATTTTAAAGAAAACAAAATATATCCATACAAGTCCAAACAAAAAAGTCCTTAGTAGTGGAGATCAAATTAAAACAGAAATTGAATAAACCAAAACATAATGTTTTCATTAAGTTGGATTGGAGTTATATTAGAAGCTTTAATTTAGATAAAAGATGCAGCCATTTTTTGCCTAGATGCAGAAGTTGATAGACAGAAATAAAGTAAATGTTTACCGCTTTAAAAAAATAAATAAAGTGAATGCAAAGAGGAGAGATTAATCCTCTGTAGTGGTGACTAATAATATCATGTAGTCTAATTTAATCCAATAAATAAAATGAATTGTACATCAGTGAAAGACTTAATTGAACCTCCACCTTAGAATTCACCGTAAATTAAACTAATACAAAAACAAAAAAGTAACAAAACCATGTGCTTACACAATGTAACAAAATACACCATGCTCTTTACAAGAGTTACACTGTGTAAAACCAAATGTCAACTTATGATAAATAATTTTCTAATAAATAAATAAATACTCCCTTTGGGTTTTTTATAAGGAACACCTTGAGAAAAAATTCGGTCATTTTTATAAGAAACACTCTTTAAATTTATTCTTTATTTAATACACAATTTCATTTGTCCTCTTATTAAATAAAATAAAATACTCAGCAAAAAAAGAAAAAAGAAAATAAAATAATTCATTCAAATGCTAGTGTGTTAATTAGAGAGACTTATTTCTCATGGTAGTCCAAAGATAGTTTTGAAAGAAAAAAAAACATAAAATTTTAGAATTAATAATGAGAAAAATTCGTTTCATTGATCTGTATGATTTTTTCAAAATGTTCTTTATAAAATCAACCGGATAACATAATTTATAGGATTGATTTGGAGTACCACTGCTATCTAAAGAGAGATGTTTGTTATTTACTACTAATTCATTAAGAATCAACCCAAACTAAACTAATGATTTTGAGTCAAATAAAATAAGAAGAAAAAATCAATTTGAAAAATTACGGAATCATGCATCGTGCAATAGGACGACGAATTATGTCGTACCATTTATCATTTTCCTTAAATAAATTTTGACTACAAACACAATGTACTTAAGTTTTTTTTTTATAGAAAAAGCTTTTTTTACCAAAAAAAGTATAAAGTATTTTATTTAAATTTTGAATGCAAGTACACTGTACTTAAGATTTTTTCTTTTTAAAGAGAAATTTTTTTTGACCAAAAAAGAATAAAATATTTTATTTTGTTGTTGTGATTGTGCCAATGAATATGAGACCAAAGAAGTAGTAGTTGAGTAAGGTACTCCCTTCGGTCTCATATATAAATAAAAGTTATTTTTTTATATTTATTGAAAAAACAATCTATTTTGTCTATAATTTGGACTAAATACATTACTTTTTTAATAAATTTAAAAAATTAAAAAAAGTAAATATTTCTTATATATGATACCGGAAGGAGTATGTCATAATCATAAATATAAATGATTAATGTGGTCCATTTTTCTTTTTCCATAAAAAAATCAAATAAATTGCTGTCCATATATGGACGGTGGAGTTGAATGAAAAATCTTAACGATAATTAATGAGCGGTAGTACTAGTAATGTGATGTAGTACTAGTAGTATCTTTTATGATGTTTTGGAAAATGCTTTCCAATACTAGTTAACGATATTAATCTACAAATTTATTTTAAAATTTGTGTATTTAATATTATAAAAGTGGAAAATAAATATCTTACTAACATTAACTTTTTTCCTTTATTTCTTTTTTTTTATAGGCAAATGTTAACATGTGCACATAAGGCACATGTTAAGAATACATATATATTGAAATATTCTCTCGACCTTAACATGTGTCCTATATGCACATGTTAACAGCACCCTTTTTTATACACTTAACAAGTGTCATTTGACGTTATGCTTATGCTTATCTATTAAAAAATGCAAAACTCAATAGAATAATTTAACTCCATTTTTAATATTATATTATTTTTGTTTTTTAGTGAATACCTCGTAAACCATTTGAAAATGAGTAGGTTTATAAATCTTCTATTGTGTCTATCTCTGTCTATTAAATGAAAAATAAACAGAGTACCGGTAAATGAAGCGAAACCAAACTATTACATTACACACTATATATAACGGTAGTAGATTAAGATTATTAGTACATTACAGGCGAAAGAAACAAAGAGAAGTGAAAGAAATGGCGAAATCATATGAAACAGAACTTCCACTGAAAGCTTTTGGTTGGGCTGGTACTGATACCTCTGGCACCCTTTCTCCCTTCAATTTCTCCAGAAGGTTCTTTTTCTTTTCTTTATTTATTACTCATTCATTCTAACGAAGGTTACTCATATTGATGAACTCGCTCTAATCATTTTGTAGGGAAAATGGTGATGATGATGTTACTCTCAAAATCCTTTTCTGTGGTGTTTGTCATTCTGATCTACACACTCTCAAGAACGATTGGGGTTTCACTACTTACCCTGTTGTTCCAGGGTATGCCAATTTTTTTTTTTTTTTTTGCAGTTTGATGAAATAAAGTGCGTTTCACGTGAAATCTCAGTTTCTGATATTATTTTTTAATTATTATTATTATTACTTTTTTATCCTTTTGTTTATTGTTCTTTTACACACTTTTACTTTTTAATTGAATAGAAAAATGGGAGAATATAAATTAGAGGTCGAGGTTGTTATAATCTTATAATATAATATATTATCTGACATCATGGATTTTGTTGTCTTTTTCAGTAAAGCACATTCCTGTTGATGATTATGTCAAATATAGTTGTTTGTTGGAATTATGTGTACTATGTTAGTTTTAATCAATAATTAAATAATCCACTTATGTGAATAATAACCATCATGTTTGTCTTTAATTAGGTTTAGGTGTTTAGCACACATTTGCTAAACGTCATCTGAATAAATTGGATCCGACTCCTCTAAAGTGAATAGTTGTAAAGTTTATAATATCAATCGTTGATGAATTAATCGAGTGTGTTGAAATGTCAACTTTTGATTTATTTATTTTTTCATTAATAGTTTAGAGTACTTAAGTTACTCTCTAGTCTCTACTTACTTTAAAGGAGTTGAATCCTAATAAGATATGGGCCCATGTAACCTCAAATTACATCATGTGTCTATTTTATAACTAATATATTCGGGTCACTGCAAAGATTGTGGAAATATGAATGATCTATATGTGAGAGTGTGTTAGAAGTTCCTCATCGAGTATATCAAAGTGTTCAATGTGGTACCCACCTATTTGCGCAATAGTCTATATTGGACATAGTATAATACTTGCTTTTGCTTATATCAAGCTAAAATCAGGACATTACTGGGTTTAACTTGCATTGACTTTTGTGATTGTGTTTTGCAGCCATGAAATTGTTGGTGTGGTGACAAAAATTGGAAACAATGTGAAAAATTTCAAATTGGGAGATAAGGTTGGTGTTGGTGTGATGGTGGAGTCTTGTCAGACTTGTGAGAATTGCCAGCAGGATCTAGAGAATTACTGTCCTAAACTTGTATTCACCTATAACTCTCCTTATAATGGGACGCGAACCTATGGCGGCTATTCTGATTTCGTGGTTGTTCACCAGCGGTATGTACTCCAGTTTCCTGCGAACTTACCCCTTGATGCCGGTGCTCCACTACTGTGTGCCGGGATCACTGTGTATAGCCCGATGAAATATTATGGGATGACTGAGCCAGGCAAACATTTGGGAGTGGCAGGGCTTGGTGGGTTAGGCCACGTCGCAATCAAATTTGGCAAAGCATTTGGACTGAAGGTTACTGTCATTAGTACCACTCCAAACAAGAAAAGTGAGGCCATTGAAAGACTTGGTGCTGATTCTTTCATTGTATTCAATGACCCTGAACAAATGAAGGTATGTAAGATACAAAACTATTAACTGTTATAGCAACCTGTTTCATCTAGGTTCTGGTTTTTAACTATTTTAGCAGTGTTTCATATAACTGTCATTGTTTCCAATGAAAGTCAGAATAAAGTTTATAAAGAGTGTCACCTGACATGCTCTCACCTGGATGTGTTAGGCCGAATATAAAATAATATGGTTGTGTAGAACAATATGTTCTAATCAATTTTGCAGTAGTTAGTTAATCTTAACCATGATGCGCATTTCAACATGAGAAAACCTCAGTTTTTCTGTCAGCCGGATCAATATGATGAACTGCTAGTGCTCTCCATGATAATCAATAGTAAAATAATGGATTGAATAGCTACACATATCTGCTTGTAATGCATTTGTACTTTGGTACACGTTTTATGCAGGCTGCTACGGGAACCATAGACTATATCATAGACACAATTTCTGCTGATCATTCCGTGTTGCCACTGCTTGGCCTACTGAAGCTGAATGGCAAGCTGGTCACTGTAGGGTTGCCAAGCAAGCCTCTTGAGGTCCCTGTCTTTCCATTAGTTGGAGGTAAACCATCAATAACTCTCTGTCAATTCGTCAATGCCATAACTTGTAAATTTGAACTGCCAGTTAAAACCAAAAATGAGTGGACAGTGAAACATTCGTGATAGTTGCTCATCTGTTCTTGAATTTCAAATGGCATGCATGTTATTATGATATATAAATTTGGCCAACGAAATATTTAAGTTTTTACATGTCTAATGTTGAGTCTCGGCTGCAGGGCGGAAGCTTATAGGAGGGAGCAACTTCGGCGGGATAAAGGAGACTCAGGAGATGCTCGATTTCTGCGCAAAGCATAACATAACTGCAGATATTGAGCTGATTAAGATGGACCAAATCAACACAGCAATGGAAAGGCTTAGCAAAGCTGATGTGAAATATCGCTTTGTGATTGATGTGGGCAACTCTTTCTCTAGTTTGTAGAGTAGAGGCCAACTAGATTGTTCAACTATTTGTTCAGCAATGGAAGCTAAGATTGGTATAAGATATAAGATTGGCAAATTTAGAATATGAGACTGTCCTCTATTTTATTATTTGCTCAAACACAGTATTTCTGATTTTGTATGTTGCTTCATCTTCATAACCTTTCAGACTAAAGGTGTTTGGTCTAGTTTTTTTTTTTTTTTAGATTAAAATTTATTTAAAAGTTAAAGTTAAAGCTAAAAATAAGCTTTAAGAATAAAACTAGAGCTGTTTGGTAATTTGATTGTTTTGTTTTAGTTCTAAAAAGTTGATTTAAATTCACACTACACAGTAGGAGAATGTACTTATTTAATTTTAAAAAAATGCGTGTGTTTCTCTTGACTCTTCCATGTTTTTTTGTGTTTGACCGAGCCTTTAATCGGTCCGCAATCGTTCCTCTCTTCTATGCATCTGGTTTCATTTCCTCCGATTTTGCAGGGTCGATTACTTGAGAACTGATTCGTTCGTGTCGTGGTAAAAAAACACTCTTGCGATTTTGACTCTAGTCAGTTGCAAAATCCCTCTTTAAATAGAAGAGTCCACTTCCGTTCAAAAGCACACCAAAATTTTGAAGTTTTCCGATTTTTGCTCTTCTCTCCCTCTCATTTGCTTCGTCTTTATTGTTTTTTGTGCCTTTTTTATTTCAGGTGGTCGTCGTGCCATATTTAAGAGTGGTCGTAAAATCCATATTAGAGGGTGTAATTATAGAACTCTTTTTTTACATTGTAGTAGGATATTGAAACAATGCATGTATATGGATTGTTTTTGCTTGAGGACGTCGTTGTTGATCATATGCCTTGTGCAATTTTGGGCATGCGTCATGAAATGTCTTAAAGAGTGCATGTATATTTTCAGTTGCTAAAAAAATCTTTTTCAAACTGAGTCCTTAAATCCAAAAACAACAAGATTCAATGAAGCAAGAGTATCAAGTTTTTATAAAGGTGAAAATAGCTCATCTAGAGATTTTTTGTAAAGAGTTTGAACTTCTTGGCATGAAGTAATGAGAAACTATTGTTTAGTATTTTGCAAGAACTCTCTCTATAGTAAACGAAATGAAAATCCATTATGGTCAAACAATGTTAGTACCTTTAACTATTGATGAGATTTAAAGCAACCTCCGTGTTCATGATCAAAAAATGAAAGAGCACAAAGAAGATGATCAAGTTCTTAAAGTCACCATTCAGAGCGGGGTGGGAGGTAGGCGAAGAGGATATGATGAATTGAAGGGAGGTCGTGGTAGGGGACGGTTGACCAAGAAAAGTAAAAGTCGTTGATGACTTATACTAAATCGGAGCGTTCATGCGAAAAGAATGTTTGGTTACTTAACTTAGGGTGTAACAATCATATGTTATTGATGATAAAACACTAGCAAACCATGACATAAACGAACGATCTTTGGATATGAATTTATTGATAGGAATTTTTCTCTTCCCACCCCCGTGTTTCTTTTCTACTTCCTGTTTTTCATTTTTGCCCTTGTATAAAAATTTTGGAACGCGTTTTCCGAAATTTTTTCTAGTTCAAATTCGGAAAAAAAAAAATCGGAAAACACATTCCGAAGTTTTTTTTCCCATGGCAAAAAAAATTCGGAAAACGGGTTCCGGAATATTTATTCATGGGCAAAAATGAAAAATCAGGGGTAGAAAAGAAACACGGGGGATTGCGGAGAGAAAACTTCTAGTGATAGGGCTAACATAAATGTGGCCCAATATGATAAATCCGGCCCATCACTACATTGGGCTTGTTGTTGGAGAAACGATTTTGCTTAGCTCCCTCTCGGTTCCGTTCCGGTAGTGAAAGAAGCGATGAGCGTGGAAGATCTTCCTCAGAAGGAAGTGAACGTTCTGAAAGGTCACGAAGGTGGAGTACTCGCCGCGAGGTTCAACTCCGACGGTAATTATATCCTCAGTTGCGGTAAAGACCGTACCATACGTCTCTGGAATCCTCACCGTGGCATCCATATCAAAACCTATAAATCTCATGGCCGTGAAGTCCGCGATGTCCACGTCACATCGTATATACTCACACTCTCTCTCACACCTTTACCTTGTTCATTCATGATAAATGCATATTCATAATTTTCGTAATTTCATTTGATTATTGCTACTTAGTGAAGTGAATTATGAAATTTATGTATATTTATAATGCAAGCATGTTTTCATTTATCGTTGATTATACTTTTGGCAAATTTAGGAACTAAGACCTGTTTGGATTGACTTATTTGAGCTTATCTAGTAGCATAAGCAGTTGTGAGACTCTTTGGGAGAATTTATGAAAATAGCTTATGACATCTTCATAAGCTGTTTTTAGTTTAGTTTTATAAGCTCTTCAAGATAGCTTATGAAAACATCTTATAGTTTATACAAAAATAATTTAACTTCATTTTATCTTTTTTATAGAAATAGCTTATACATAAAGCTACAAATTAAGTTGTTTATGTATTTGGATTGGCTTGTCTGAGCTTTTTTCCACCATCATAACTGCTTTTAGTGGGATGACCGTTTGGGGAGCTTATCAAACCTACTTCTGACATGTTCATAAACTGCTTTTAGCTTATTTTCATAAGCTCTCTAGGATAATGTATCAAACAGCTCATAGCTTATATAAAAATAGTTTTGTCCCGTGAGCTTAGCTCAGTTGGTAGGGACATCGCATTAAAAATAGTTTAGGACAGTTCGAACCCCGGTCATCCCACTTATCCACCTTAAGGGTGGAATTTCTAGCCACTAGGCTACTTGACCAAAAAACAAATAGTTTGACATTATTTTATCACTTACTATTGAAAGTTCTTACATATAAGCACTTATATATGTTAAGCTCTTAATTAGGTTGTTTATCCAAACACAGGCTTAGTATGTAGTGTAAACAGTGATGTTTTGTGCTGTGATTGTGATTGTGATTTAGGGTGGTTGTCAAGTGTGATGGAATGTAACTGAATTTGTGTGTTGTTTTGTTTACTGTTAGGGACAACTCCAAGTTATGTTCCTGTGGTGGAGATAGACAGGTCTTCTATTGGGATGTTGCAACTGGACGTGTAATTAGAAAATTTCGTGGCCACGATGGTGAGGTACTTTTTATTCTCTCTTTCTTGCTATGTTAAACAACTTGTTCATTTTATTTTGTTTTTCTATTTCTCTTCAAATGAGTGAGACCATCAGAGTGATGGATTGTGATAGTATTATCATATTAATACGGCCGTTTATATGGTTCTGAGCAAGGTTTTAAATTGTGGCAGCATTGCTTTTGCGCAGCAGTTTTTGATTTTGCAAAAAAATTGCAGTTAAATACGTCCGATGTAACCAAATTGCAGTCATGATACGGTTTAGGGGATGCAGACCTTTCTTTTTTATGACATTGGTCTTGAGCTTTCAATGACTGTTATTATTGTGATATATGTTGGCCCGACCTTAAATACAGAACAGGCAATAAAATAAATTTTATAGTTTCTGATATGTAATTTGTTCTGCAGGTAAATGGTGTAAAATTCAATGAATATTCATCTGTTGTAGTCTCGGCAGGTTATGATCAATCATTGCGTGCTTGGGACTGCAGATCCCACAGCACGGAGCCGATTCAGGTGGATTTATCAACTCATTTCCCCAGCCTCATTTATTACATTTGATGCACCCAATTTCTTTCTGCTTGCTTATTAATCAGGAGCCGCAAACTTGTAAATGATGTGCAGATTATTGACACATTCGCAGATAGTGTTATGTCTGTTTGTTTAACAAAAACTGAAATTATTGGAGGAAGTGTTGACGGAACTGTACGGACATTTGATATGCGTATTGGCAGGTTTGTTACTTCAAGACATATTTTTCATAGTCCATGAGTTTAATTTCAAATTGAACACTTCTGTTGTTAAAATTTCATGTGCATTGTGAATTTTACTAAGCTTATCTATCTGTTCACTAGAGAAATATCTGATAGCTTTGGGCAACCTGTCAACTGTATATCAATGTCAAATGATGGTAACTGCATCCTGGCCGGTTGCTTAGACTCTACTGTGCGTCTTCTGGACAGGTATGTTTATAACATTTAAGGAACATTATGTTGTTATATTATATCCCTGTTAGATTCACTGTCTTTTCTTGTGACAGAACCACAGGTGAACTATTACAAGAATATAGAGGACACACTAATAAGGTTAGTCTATAAGTGACTAAATCTGGTTATAGCACTTTCAAATGTTCCACATATATATATAGCATCATCTACTAATAAAGGAAGATAGCTCTCAACTATTTGGATACAAGTTGATATTCAATGTTATTAGTATATCTGCATTTGCGGAATACTATTATTGATTCCTGCAATTACCGATTCCTGAATCATGTTTCTCTTCTGTTTTAAGTAACTTCACTATGTTCAATTCAAACTTTTTGACTGAAGCATTTGCTGAAATTTGGTCGTTTATATTGAATTATCCTCAGTCTTACAAATTGGATTGCTGCCTTACCAATACCGATGCTCATGTAACTGGTGGCTCTGAGGATGGCTTCGTCTATTTCTGGGATCTTGTAGATGCATCCGTTGTGTCAAAATTCAAAGCTCATGCCTCAGTGGTAATTTTTTTTTACTTGTTTATTCGTTCTAGATGAAAACTGTTGAAGTATGATACTAAAAGAACATTACAGAGAATTCATGAACAAACTTTAACATGGAACATGTTTACGGTTATGTCAAGTTTTTAATTCCCTCTTGATGGGGGAAAATCGAGGAGTACTTAGCACTTGTTCATTTAAATATATAATTTCTGGTGAAGTCGATAGTGTTTTTTGGAGCCATTTCTTTTTCATTGTATTGTATCTTTTATTATATTGATCGATGATGATATTGATTTTGAAGCCCAGTATTGTAACAACTAAGTGCATGTTTGGTTGAGAGTAAGTTTGGTAAAATTACGGTGCAACAACTAAGGGCATGTATGGATTGAGAGCGAGTTTGATGAAATTATGGTGACACTCTTGATTTTGTTGAAGCTCACCACCAACCCAAACATGCATTTAGCAGCTACAATTATTATTATTAATGCAATTTTGGTCATCTGGGGTCATTTTGTTATTGCATTAATAACTCTACCTTATGCTGCATTTTATTATTATTATTAACCTTATACATGTGTTTTGTTTGTCAGGTAACAAGTGTAAGTTATCACCCAAAGGATAACTGCATGATAACTTCATCAGTAGATGGCACTATTCGGGTATGGAAGACATAAAGAACAACATACATGCAAGCAAGCAAGCAAACAAGCAAGAAGTTTCTTTGGTGTTTCCACACGTGCCATACAAACCGCAATACAAAGTATGATAATGAAAACATTTTCAATTGCAGTTGGCACTTGGCACACATCATGTTACTTGAGTTGTTATTAGATATATATGTAACATTCTTAGGGAGGGAGGTTTTGACTTGCATGTGCATTTTGTTTGGAAGATAGTAAGTCACACATGGACCATGATATGGGTCTGTTTTATGATACATGGAAACCCTGATCATCAGACAAATCATACGACAGTTTTTTTTGTCACCATGAGAAATTAGGTATTGGGCAATTCATTTATGTCCTGTGAAGAAAAAGTAAGTTATATTTGTTGTATGATCTATCAATTATTATGAATTTTACTCGGTTGATCTAATCCTGTACCCTGATTTTATGTGTTCCCTTGTGTCGGTTGTGGTTAACTTTACTATTGTAGTTGGCAAACAAGTGGCTTAGATACTGTTAGGTACCTACAAATCTGTCTATTCTTTGATCTTTATCCGTGACTTTTGTTTTCCAATGATCTTTCACCACCTCAAATGTTTCTTTTTTTTTCCTTTCTGAAAGGAACCTCAAATGTTAAAAATGCTGAAAGCGATGCTTTGCATCTATTTATTTAACCCAAAAAAAACACGACTATAATTAAGGTTTACCAAAATAATGTATTAAATGTAAATAAATTATTATTTAAATCAATTTGATAAATGATCATTGAGATCGTAGATCCAAAACCGGTCTAACAAAAATGGTTGGTGCACATGTACGATAATTTTTGGTCTATTCTTGTAGTTTTTTTCTGAAGTAATTTTATTTGAAGCATGTCGGACACTAAATATATAATAGAATTGAACATGATTCCATAATTGTCAATATTTACATTAGTCTCTTCAAAATAATTTTAGAGATTAAGAATTGATGGGCTGAATTTTTATTTTTTTTTACAATTTCAGAATTAAATTGTATAATCTGCAATCTCATGAGTAGATATCTCTACTCCAATTTCATGGAGTAAAATGGAGAGTATGTCATTTTCAACTTTCATAATGTTAATGGTGCATGTGTCACCCTTTGTGGCTTGTGTTTGGTGTTCATGTTTGGGAAAATTTTAACTCAGTTATTCAGGCATGCACATGAAAACGTGAATTGTAAGTTGTCAAAAAATTGCTTGCAGACCATAACCATAATGTTTTTATTTTTTGACAGAAACTATAATGTTGTGGTGCTAGCTCTTGTTACTTATGATGATGATTAATTTTCAAGTCTCGCTGTCACATATTTCTAACCAAGACGGATTCTCCCGTACATGTGGCTTGCAATAATAATAGTGGTAGTTATAGTCATTATCACTGTCATGATTGCATCTTGTATAATACTAGTAGTATATTTCTACTACCAAAAAAAAAATACTATATGTGTATTTAATTAAATAAATAAAAAAAACATTTCAGATCATTAAACATGTCAAGGAAATGTTGTTTAAACATCAATTTCTTCTGTAATAAGATAAATAGAATACGACTTAATCATAATTTGTCGATCTCATGTTGGCAACTTAAACTACTTTTTTTGGGCGATCGTCAACTTAAACTACTTAATTGTCTCTATTTATATTTTTATGAGATACGTATAATTTGCGAATCTTGCAGATACATGCCTATTTAGCTAACTCATTGATATTTCAGTAGCAACTAAATACTACTATTTGTGTATTATTATTGATGATCTAAATGTTGAGATCTCATAAACATTTTCTTTTGAGAAATATTCTCATAAATTAAAAATTATTTATGACAATGTAAAATGCATGAAAAGGGTCTTGATTTCATTATTTCATTGCATGTTATACTTCGGACACAAATTTGATGTTGTAACAGTGTCCTACTATAATAGATCTGCACCGTTCGATTTCAAATCAATGGTTCAGATTATTTTAATGTATAGAACTATGTATAAAATTTGGAACGTCCGATCATAAATAAATGCCTGAAATTCGTTAAAGTAAAAAACTGTATCAAAAAAATTTACTGTAGGAATCCAATTCCTTATACTTCTACTAACTAGTCAACGTGGATAAAATATAAAATATTAATTGATGTACATGTTACTCCAATAATCTTTCTTATTATTGATACAGTGATGATATATAAGTTGGTGGTATGTCAAATGATACAACCAGTTGTAAAGAAAGACTAGTATCTTATATTCTTATTCTTATTATCAAAAAAAGAAGAAGAGAGAGACTTGTATCTAGTGTTGTCCAACTATAATAATGAAAAAATGCCTTTACTTGTTGTGGTGTATAAACTTGGTATTTTATTTTATATATAGTAGTATTTAATAAAGTAACTAAAAAGAGAAGATATTCTATAAAATAAAAAAAGGAACCAATTAAGCCACCGACAGTTTTGAGAGGTAACAAAAGAACCATATGTTTGATTTGACTGGTCCCTTTTACAATAATGGAACAATATAAAAATATATAAAAAAAATGAAAAAGAATATTGAAATGGACAAGGCTCAGGTTTTGGGTCTTGAATGAGTAGCTAGGAGGGTTGCAGTTGCAAGAAAGAAAGCATTGAACTTATGGCATTTATGTGAAATTTGTACTAAAAAGATAAGTGAAAAAAAGAGTGGTTGAAGTGTAATTGAAGCTGGGGGGTTTTATGCTATAGTAGTGTGCTAGGTTGGAGTCATATTAGATTCTACATTGTAACATATTATGCCCCACATTGGCACATTGTGACCCAATTTTTTTTCTCTCTTTAGTGTTTTAGATTTGGCAAGGTTAGTGTCATATTGTTGATATGATTCTTAAATATAATGATAACCATAAGATTTTATGTATGATCATTGATCAAAGTCATCGAGCTATGAGAGTTAAGTAATTAATGAACTTAACCCTAGTTTCTCTATTCTTCATTAACAAAAAAAGGGTGGTTTAAGGTTAATTTTTTACTTGAAATCACCCCTTTAAATTTTGTTTCTCTTTCCTTTCGATTAAATAATTGATCTTCACATAAATTCACTTTTTCTTTGTGATTTTGTCGTCTTAGTGCGACGTTTTGTTGGTCATCGTCTTATTGTGGCGCTTTGTTGGTCGCGTTGTCTTGGTACGTGTTTGTTCGGTTTATATTCGTAGATTATATTCGATCCAGTGCATATCCAGTTAATGACTTTGGCGTCGTCAACATTGCAGACTCAGAGACATGGGTAATCCAAACACCTCAATCTCGTCATATTTGTAGGCTTTGCCACTTTAGTTGGCATTGTGTCATTGTATACTATTAACTTTGGTGTTAGGAGTTTGTTCACAGATTCATCATTTTCAGTTTTTAGCAATTTTGAATTTGTATTGTTCGATGTATTCTATCAATTTGAATGAGTGAATTGCCTTTTTAGTAAAAAAAAGTAATTAGTGAACGTATTGTCTGCAAAATATAATTATGAACGAATCGATCGTACTCAAATACTTTCTCCGTCTCAATAAGTAAAAATTAGTCAATAAAACTTAATGTATTCTTGGTATAAAAATTACACCAAATATATTAAATTTTACTGATCTATTTTTACTTATATTTTAGGATTAATGACGTATATCTTTTTTGTCGAATTTGAAATTAATATAAGAAAACTTATTTTTATTATATATGCCACATGTAAGGAATGCAACATTATTTAAATATATATTTTTTTGTGAAAATTATTAAAATACATGTTATTATTAAGTATTCCTAATAATCTTGATTCAAATGTATTCCTAATAATCTAATAAAATATAAGCAAAGTTAATTTGTTGCTTTCTGATTCTGAATGAAATATAAATAAAATTAACATATATCTTAACAACTTTTCTTCTTATTTATTAATGTTAATTAGCATTTCTAAAATATTTCTCGTTTATTTAATTTTTTATATTTTTAATGATCATGTTTATTAGTCAAAGAGGGTAATTTAGACACACATATACTTAAATTTTTATTGGAATTGCATATATAAATTGAAGGGTTAAATATGGTTTTGGTCCCTATAATTTCGTCGAATTTTGTTTTTAGTCCCTGAAGTTTTTCCCGTCAGTGTTTTTAGTCTCTACTTTTCATTCAATGTGTGCTCAACTCGTGCATATCATTCGAAATTTTAAAAAAAAATTGCGGTCATGTTTAGCACATTATATGAACCTCTCTTACAAATGTTTAAATCTTTTTAACAAAAGATGAATTAAATATGAATTTTTTAGTATTTTGCATATAAAAATTCATAAATAATTCATCTTATGTTAAAAAATTCCAAATTTTTATCGGAGATGTTCTTATAATATTATAAACATGAATACAAAAAATCATTTAAAAATATAAAAGTATACAAGATATACAAGAGTTTGATTAAAAGTATGGACTAAAAACACCAACGGAAAAAAATTCAGGGACTAAAAAGTGTGAAAAAAATTTTCAGGAACTAAAAACGAAATTTTGTGAAACTATAGAGAACAAAAACATATTTAACCCTACATTGAATGTAATCAATTACTATTTTTTTTTTTAAGCAATTGTCTTTTTTGTTGAATATACTAAATTTGACAAAAAATTGTGAATTGGGCCCTAGTGTGGCTCATTAATAAGGTCAGGACTCAGGGTAGACTTTAAAACAAAAAACTGTCAAATTAATCTCTATTTTTGTGGGTCACTTTTAAATAAATCTATGACTTTAAAAATGTCCTTGATTCTATTAAAATATTAAATTGATCTTTATATTTAACTGCTTATTATCCACTAAGTCTATATATTTTATAAGTTACTATTAATTTGGTTGTTAAGATTATCAATTTATTCTCGTGTTAATTAGTAGTAACATATTCTTTGAAGGATTTTAATATAAGTAAAAAAATAAATTGATAATTGAAGAGCATCTGGACTTCGTAAAATAAAGCAGGTTTTATCCCTATCCGTCGCCTATATCTCCTTATTATTAATAAAAAAAAATACAAAAATTGGAGAGATATAAAAATTATAGTCGTAAATCTATTAGAGAGAGTATATTAAAAAATCAGAGATTGATATGATGATTTAATCATCGTAAAATCTAGAGTGCTGATAAATATATTTTTAGATATATTATCCAATATTAAATTTTTACACCAACGAATAACAAACTAACAAGAACATTTAAACTCATTTATCAAATATGAATCAACTTCTTTTTCTTTATGAAATATGAGTCAACTTCTTATTAACATGATTAACCTTCATAATTCGACCTAGACCTATTTAGAGAGTACTCTTTGACTTACTTGGAGAGGCATTTGTAAGTGTTAGAGCATCGTGTGGTTCACAATTCACTCACTTTTCCACCCAACACAAACGAACATATTGCCAGCTGTAATCTCATGTTTTTCATGGGTCCCACAATAAATTATTATATTGGGACTTGCTTAGTTGTCTTTTAGCCCCACCATCTTCCACATGATTTTTAACGTGGCATGTTAATTTAAGGACTCACCCAATAATTAGCTTTGTAAATATACCCTTAACTTGGTACATTCCACAAATACATTATTTTCTAGAGGGATAAATAGAAAAAAAACTAATAATGCCAAAAATGTGGAAGAATATTGAGAATAATGTACACACTGAACTATCAACATAACTGTTACACTACATACTAGTTTTCTAGATGTAAGATATTTTTTATTGTTGAAATACGATGTATAAATAAATCACTAGTAAGCAAATTTATAGACAACAAATTCATCAACAATTCCCTTTTCAAAAAAATAATAACTAATGAGTTGAAAATTTGAAGAAACACCTATATAGAGGGACAATGATTTTTTTTCAAATGATCATATATTTTGGGAATATTTATAATGAGGGTCATGCTAAATATTGTCTTCAAAATATTTGTTAAAAAAAAATTAATCTTAAAAGTAGTGTATTTAATGTATTGAAATTTTTTTAAAAAAATATACACAAAATTTAATTTATGTTTTTATTTTTGTTATCCTTTAATAGTGATCCAGAAATACTGTCTAGAACTTTTCATACAATATAAACAATTGAAGGAAAATATTGTGACTAAGTATCCAAGTAAAATGAACAAGACCCTACGTTACGACGACATATAATAGTATCTCTTAATTAAAGCTTGAAATCGTTGAGATAGTGTGACAAATAATCACAGCAGCTTTAATTTCGTGTTCAAATTAAGCTTACTTTTTTTGTTAAGAAGCTGATTTCTTGTCTAATTAAATTTATTTGTTGGAGTATCAAGTTATTTTGAAATTTCATAAAAATTGTAGCGTTAATCTATCTTGCAAAAATTTTAAAATTTGACAAATTAAGAAAACTGATAAAAACTTAGGGTCTTGATTGAAACAGTTTTCAAATACTCTTTTTTAGTTTTCAAAAATTAAAAAAGAAAAAACTTGTTTGAAAGTCCTGTTTTTAAAAACTGTTTCCAGTTTTATTGTTTTAAAAACTAGAAAACAGAAACAGGTTATAAATGTTTTGCTTTTTAAAAACAGTTTTCTAAAATACGTTTATAAAACACATTTTAAAAACTAAAAACTAAAGGTCTTTCAAATAGGCCCTTAATTTTTGCCAAGTGCATCCTTACTCGTATAAACTCAATTTATTAACCACGTGTGTTTAAGCAAGTGCTTTATACACTTACCATATAATGGGATGATCAAGTTGGAATCCGAGTTTTTTCTTACAATGGAGTTGATGATCGAATTAAGAAAACTAAAACATCTAGCATACTATTTTTTTTTTTTTTTGAATCAAACAAACTTACTGCATTTCATTAGAAACTAAACGTTCAATACAAAAGGGAATATTCTCAAATCTATGGAAGTTAGCCCAAGAATTGGCCGCCCTAGCAAGAGTATGAGCAACCAAATTCGTTTGTCTCCTAACAAACTTAACCTCAAAGTTTATAAAAGATGACATAAGACTAAGGATATCATGAACAATTGACAAAAATTCAGAGTTGCCTCTACGCTTCATATGAATGGCCTCAATCAAAACTTTCGAATCACTTTCAAATTGAACTCGATCCATTCCTCTATATCTTGCTTCTTCCATTGCTAAAAGTAAAACCCATGTCTCTCCTTCTACAGATGAAATCACATTTTGCTGCCATTGTGTCATACCAGCCATGAAGTGACCACTATTATCGCGAAAACACAATCCCATCGAGGTCCTTCCAGATCCAGACACAAAGGCAACATCAACGTTACATTTTACTCAATCTAGAGCTGGTTTCTCCCATCTTACCAAATCTGCTTCTGTAGTCCCGCTCACATTATTACTCTGTAACTTATGTACTGAGTACCAATCATTCCAAGCATCAAAAGCATGTCTTCCAATTTGACGTGGCATTTGGACATTATCATTCCAAAGCTTATCATTACGATTGTGCCAAATGCACCAGAGTAACATAGCCGCTCTACCAACAATATTACTGCTTTCATTGCTGCAAATAGCGAAAATACGATTCATAACATTAGTTTGTTGGTACGTAGCATTATGTAAAACAGACGACAGACCAGCTGCACTCCAACTATCCCGGGCTACTGCACACCTAAAGAATATGTGAAGCCCATCCTCAATCTCCTCATCACACACAGGACAATTGAGAGTACATTTCACTCGCCTTTCCAACAATTGAGAACGAGTCGGGAGACATCCTCTACATAAGCGCCAAAGTAAATGACGTGCCTTGTGCGGAGCTTGAGCTTTCCAAATATCATTCCAATTGCCCATAACATGATATTTGTCGCTACCTATTATGTAACGCATAGCTAACTTATACCCGGATTTCACTGAATAACACTCATTTCTTTCCTACGCCCAGACCACTTTATCCTCACAGATCGAGCTAACAAGTGGTGTTTCCAAAATCTTCTCCGCTATATCCTTTGAAAACAAGTTTCGAACCTTAACTATATTCCACGCTTTATAATTTTCGTGTAACAAATCTCTGACAGATAACTGATATACACCTGCTGGTTGAGGCGAGGGCACCCATCTATTAGCACTCCCACGCAACCAAGGATCATGCATAACACGAATATTAACCCCACTCCCAATCCGCCACCTACATCCAAGAGAGAGAATTTGTCTAGCTTGCCACATACTACGCCATGCAAAGCTGGGGTTGTATCCCAATGGAGCCTCAAATAAAGAGGAACGTGGAAAATATCTCGCTTTAATTAATTTTGCTACCAATGAGTTCGGATTCTAGACGATATTCCAAACTTGTTTTGCAACCATAGCCTTATTAAAAGCTTCAAAATTACGAAAGCCTAAACTCCCATGAGCCTTCGGGCAAGCAAGTCTCTCCCAAGCTAACCAATGAATACCTTTAGGATTATTATTATTAGTACTACCGCTCCTCCACCAAAAAACATTTATCATTTTTTCAATATCATGAATAAGTGAAGCAGAAAGAATAAACATACTCATTACATAGGAGGGTATTGCCTGCAGAACCGACTTTATCATGATTTCATTGTCTGCCTTAGACAGCGCACGCCCTCTCCAGGAATTAATTCTTTTCCAAATACGATCCTTAATATAGGAAAATATTGCTTTTTTACTTCTGCCAACCATGGATGGTAATCCAAGATATATACCTGTACCCAATACAAGTTTGACACCAAGGATACGAGAGAGATCTTCTTTAGCTGCCTGAGATATATTCCGACTAATAAAAACTTCTGATTTAACTAGGTTAACTTCCTGACCTTAAGCTATTTCATAAGTATGTAAAATCCTCATGAGTTCATTCACCTCAGCTACATTAGCCCTACAAAATAAGAAACAATCATCTGCAAACAAAAGATGAGAGACCTCTGGAGCACCACGACAAATCCTCACACCATGAAGGTCACCCCTACCAACAGCCTGGTGAATGAGAGCAGTTAAACATTTTGTTACCAAAATAAATAAATAAGGAGATAATGGATCACCCTGTCGCAATCATCGACCTGGCAAAATAGGGCCAACTCGGTCAGAATTCATCAACACCGAGTAATTGACTGAACTAACACACATCATAACCCACCGAATCCAGACATCAGTGAACCCCATCTTAGTCAGAACTCCACGGAGGAAACCCCAATTCACCTTATCATAGGCCTTGCTAATATCAATCTTGAGTGTCAACTCACCTCTTCTACCCTTTGTCTTCCGCTTCAAAGCATGGATAACTTCTGTGGCAATAAGAGCATTATCAAGGATCGATCTACCTTCCACAAAAGCTGACTGCTCTTGAGAAACACATTTATCTAGACAACACTTCAGCCTGTTGGCTAGAACTTTAGAGATCATTTTATACAAGACATTACAAAGTGAAATAGGGCGCAAATCCCTCATTAACGTAGGATTGTCACATTTAAGAATAAGACAAATATTTGTTTCATTTAGGAATAAGACATTACATCTAGCATACTATTTAAACCTATCATTACTAGAACAAATTCAGTGGCTTATTGGACTCTGAGTTTAATTCCTAGAAAGTTAGAAATGAACTAATTCAAAATTTTACTCACCCGGTATTAAAATAGTAAAACATAAAACAAATTAAAGTGAGAAAAGAATTCATTAAATCTAAAAAATTAAAATTAGAATTTGAATGTTATATGTTGGGTCATGAGGGGATAATTGGGGATCAGTCACATTGGCTTTAAGAGCAATTATACAAGTAAGTTAGACACCACACTTTTATCCAAAATCTTAAAGGCATTAGGTTTATGAGTCATGTCACTTATAAAGTACTTAATCTCCATTTTTATAAGCAATGTGAGACTTAATTCACCTCACGTTTCCACAACATTCTCCCCCTCAAGTGTGAGTCATAAATTCATTATAATCCCCCTCATATACTTGTATTGTCGTCGCTTTGCTCAACTGGACTCGCTGTCTAACCACCTTTACCAGGAATACTTTTGATACAATGAGTCAGTTGAACCCTTCGTTGAACCATTGACTTTGATGATACCGTTGTTGGGTAATGAGGGGACAATCGAAGGATCATCTACATTGGGCTTAAGAGCAACTATACAAGTGAATTTGTCACCACACTCTTACCCAAAACCTTAATGAACTAGGTTTACGAGTCATCTCACTTATAAATCAATCTCCATTTTTCTAAACAATGTGAGATTTAACTCACCTCATTAGTCGGTTTAACCCTTCGTCGAACCATCGACTCTGATAACACTTGGTGGAGAGCCTAGGGATGCTCAAGAGAAACATCGAGTCAAATGCTCTAGAATAACTCATAAGCGCTCGAGAAATACAAAACAAGCCCAAATACAATATACTAGTACTATGTTATAGTATCCTCTTTAATTAATACTCCATTCGATTATCTTATAATAAACAGTTTAATTTTTAAATTTATTAAATAACTAATATAGTTTGCCTAATATATTAGGTCTTTTTAAAAGAAACTAATTCAATTATAAAATTCATTAGATAATTAGTGAAGTTGTTATAATTGTATTTTTTATTTTACGCTTTACCCACTTACTTTATAAAATCTAAACTATTTTGTTATACAATTTGCTTATATATTAAATTTGATAAGTATAAAAAAGACATGAGAGAACAAAATAAAAACATACTCTTTTTCGTCACTATTATACACAATTTTTAAATTTATTAAAAAGATAATATATGTGATCTATATTATAAACCGCATACAATAATTTTTTAGTGAATAAAAGTAATTTTACTTATAAGCAAATGATAAATAGTGCCATTGATGCACTCTTTAAGATCATAAATAGTAAATTTTTTATAGAATTTTAATGAGAATACATAAAATCAACTCATTTAAAGTTATAATGTTTACTTTTTTGAATAAAATGTTTCTTTAAATAAAATGCTTCAAGAATATCGCAAGGCACTCGTTAGTAAGATAATAGTAATAGTAGAAGTATATAATACTGCTATAACTTAGTTATGGGCCAACAAAGAAGGTAATCATAGAGAAATCACGATCACACTTTTTCTCTTTGTTGACAAAATAAATCTCACGATCACTCTTGTTTTTATTTATACAGTAGTATGACTATGACGTAGACATTCATAAAATTAATCACCACCGACAGCTGGAATGCTGCCCACGTGGCACAAAAGTCATAAACATTGTTCCAAATTTTTTATCTGACTAGACTAGACTCGTGCCATTTAATATCAATATTCTTGCAATTGTCTGCAAAAGCCCCGCTTGATCATAATAATGGTTGTTGTGTAATGGATCAGCGGTGATTGACGTTGAATTTGGTAGGGAGAACTAAAGTTTGATCCCCTGCAATTGTGATTGGAATGATGTTGAAACCACTTGATATTAGAACTGACACCGAACTAGATTATACTAGTGGTGAAAGCTAAAAAAAATGTGGCTAAATTAGTTAAAGGCCATATTAGTTCTCGTATGTAGTATAGGCGTTCTTTGCACTATTTTTTTCAATGTTTTGTTTGTTATACTGTTTTTCTAAGGTAGAAGTATTGTCTGTTTTAGACATTCTCCGTTTTGAATCTTGTGTAAGTCCTCGCAGTTTTATCTCTAGTTAAATGATATATTGGTGGGTTGAATACATGACCCTCGATTCTCATACAATGTACAGTTTTTTGGTGCACTCGAACAATTATTTTTTTACTGAGTTTGACTATACAAGATCAACATTATATTGATTTGAGTGGAATTAAAATCGAATCCCTTAAAATTTTAAGTTGAGACATGGGAGTGAAAAAAATTGAAGGCTCTATTTGGAAAAATAGCGGTTAGTTGATAAGCTAGCTTATAAGCTAAAAGCTATAAGCTACTTGAAATAGAATTTGAAAATAAGCTATAAGATAGTAAAATAAACTATAAGCTCATAGTAAAATGACCGTTACTAAACAGATCTTTTAGCTTATAAACTAAAAGCTAAAAGCTATAAGCTAGTTTTTTGGCATTTCCAAACAAAGCCGAAGTTGAGAGGAGAAATCCAAAGATAAATAGTCAATTTTTTCTACAGAGATTAATAATAATTAAGCAAAACCGACAAATATTAATTTGTGCCCCAATAATAACATGACAACAAAAATATACAGTAATTTTTTTAATAACAGACAATGTTGATCGATAAATATGGATGTGTTTGTCAAACCACATTTTATGTTAAAGCTAGAAAAGAACTATTCACTAACTAATCAGCGGTTCATAATTAAGCTAATGGAGCCAAAGTCAGTCAATTCAAATGAATATCTAACTACCTTATAAACCCTTATGAACACAAATTAAAATCTTACAAGATATGAATGTATCATTGATCCAATAATTCAAAAACATTAGGGATTATGAGGCTATATTATCAAATATTAACCGGGGAAATTTTGAAAAACAAGAGGCATGATTTGAATATATTAAATTATGCATTGTATTTTTTTAATTTGTATATTCGTAAATTTTAATCAAGTAGAAAAAAAAATCGTCACAAATTTAAGTGAAATTTTAAATTGATATAATTTTAATAGAGCCAACCTAAATTAAATTAAGTTTGATTCAGCTTGACTTTTTTTTTTTGGTGGAAATAAAGGGGCTAGCCCCAACAAAAACTACTAAAAGATTCTCGGAAAAGCTACAAACAAAGCATCTGCAGTCAAAGCTAAATAAGCAAAAGTAGGAATATACTCGAATATTCAGCTCGACTTATTTTCATCTATAATGCAATGGTAAATTGTGTGTCTCAAATTTTATTTTTATCAATTACAAAATTGTGTCTCAACTTTTTTTGTGGTACATATATTGACGAAATAACAAAATTATCATAAACTCACACACACATAAGTAAAAGAGTCGGAATTCAAACCTCAATCATTATATCTTGATCACATATTTTCGATATTTTTTTGTTAGTTGAACTAAAACTTATGGACGTGTCACAACTTTAAAACTGCACATTTCTCAAATTAGCATGTGTTGATAGCATATGTACTGCAAGGCATTTTCTTTTTGTCAAGTTGCTGTGAGTCAAGTTTATTCTCACCCGACCCACCATCATACATATATATATATTAATTTATCAAATACTTTGTGTTAAATGGAATTAAAAGGTAACATGTTATTCTTGTCGTGACGGTATAAACTATTGGCATTGGCATGCTTCATTTTCTTACTACTTACTTTTCCGGTATTCTATATTGGGATTAATCTATTTTATTAATCACCGGTCAATGATTTATACTACTACTTTTCATGTATACTTCTCACTATCAAAACATGTTACTATATTATTAGTAATTAAATGGAAGTTTACTGATTTCATAAATTAAATAAGAAAATGAAAGCAAGATCCATACCTTATGCAAGGGAAAAAAGTAGTAGTACTATTCAGATTGAATTAGTCAAAAATTAATATAATATTGATTTGTAATGTGGTTAGACTAAATATTTTAAGTAGAACATTCTTTTATTGGTGTAAATTTTATTTCTACAATAATTTTTCAACTGCGTAGTTGATGATACTTTTTTTTTTGGACACGTAGTTTATGGTATTTGGAGTAATAATTATATTGAAAAATAAATCGTACATAACTGACATGATTTAAAAAAGAATTTTAAAAAAATGGCTAAAGAGATGTTGGGATTATTTAATTGGAGTACATCCAATGCAACCTTGATTTAGTTGTACAGTTGCATTGTTGTTTGGGTTAACTGTCTCATTAACTTTTTACCTTTTTCCAAAGCTGACAATATTGAATTTGTTGAGGTAAGACCAACTCCATCACTTTAGTATTGGTTTTTAAGTGTTGAGAAGCATTACCTAAGCAAAAAAAATAAATATTGAGAGGCATTACATAGGAACTTTAGTGGTAACTTTTTTATGAAAATGTATTTAGTTAATTTTGGCGGTGGTGACGGCGGTGTATCTGCAAACATCATTAAGAGTTATACGTTAAATGATATAAGCTATGATATTTGTTTATAAGTAAAGATATTCTTAAGTTTAAAGGTTGAATTTGTGAAAATTGAATCAGGTTCAAACCAAATTTTAAGATGGTATTAAAGTATATTTAAAATTTATTCGACCACTTACTATCAGGTCACTGCTATTGGGTCACTGCAATATGCATTTTAGAGCCCAATTACATATGTGAGGGATATGTGAAAAGTATCACATTGAATAGGACAGTGTATAAATATGTATTTACAAGTGTGACGAATCATCATCTTACTAACTGACTTTTTAAAGATTGATCTAGGTCCAATCCAAATTTTAGGATTAACTTTTTAAGCATGTGTTGAGTCCTTATCTCGTATGATACATAACTCTTTTATTAACAAGTATAGTGAAGCTTAAGTCACTAAGGTTTTGGTAGAAATTCCTTATATAATCAATGTGTCTGAGTGATTTGGTGGGTGGGTTCGAAATATAAATTAAAATAAAAAAAATATTAGTGATACTTGAGTCATAGATAGAGCTGTCAAAATTGGACTGGGCTAGGTTTGGGTTTGGGCCTAAAAAACCTAGCCCAAACGCAATTGCGTCTTTCTGGCCTAAGTCCATGTAGCCCAAGTGAACATTAGACTGGATCGGACTAGCCCATTGGATTTCTAGTGTTGATGTTAAAATTATTTATATTTCAATAAAATTGATAATTGTGCTTACATATTTATGAGGAAGTAATACATCAAAGTAATGTAAACATATATCGAATAAATGGGAAAAAAATAAAATGAAATTTGTCAAGGCGCCCCATTAGCCTACATGGCCCATACGGCCAGGCCGAACTCATTAATGTGTATTCCAATAATAATTGGACAGGGTTAGACTTGTTTATATAAAGTATGTAGTTTGACTCATTGGATTGGATCGAACCAACCCATTTTACAGCTCTAGTCATAAAGTGAAATAGTTTAAAAAAATAAAATTCTATGCTAAAATAAATATGAAATTAAAATATCAACTCCGTTATTTCGTTGAAATATGAATTAAAATATTTATTAATTATTCTATGTTGAAATAATAAATAAATATTAATTAAATAGAAGTACAAAATGTTAAGTCAATTGTGGGATCCACTACATTAAAATTAAGTTATTAAAAATATCAATTAAGTTTCGTAAAAAATAAATATATTAAGTTTTTGCATCGGAGATAAATTGAATTGTTTGTGACATTTTTAGACCCACATATATCAAATTTAGAACTAAATTACGGTATTATCTAGTACTAGTATTGGAGATGCTTATTATTTTTACTATTATTTGTAAAGTTTGCAATTTTGGATTATAAACGTTTTCAATGTTGGACCTGATTCAATGATACTGGCTAGTTCATGTGTTTTTTGGGTTTTATTTATTAAAGTAACTATTAAAACGTCAAAGCAATTAAATAAAAATACACATAGCCTGAAAATGTCAACTATAAAGGCAAACTAAAAACACCCAAAAGTGATAAACAATTTCTATTTATGTGCACATAAGAATGTGTATGTACATTGCAATTTGTTAAGAATTGGTAAAGGAAAAGGGGCATGAACTATAGAATGAAAAATAAACCTAAAAAAGTGAATACCAAGCTAGAGATAGAATAGAAGTGTGTGGAATTAAAATGCAGCAAGAAAAGAATCGAGTGCACATTACTACATTTATTTACTTACAGTACAGTCAAAACCACTAAGTTGAAGTCTATGGTTGTTTTATAGCTTCAAAAAACAACAACAAAAAAGACAACATCAAAGTCCGTACACGTAACGCTCACATGTACATGTCTTTCTTTTTTTTAATAATATTTTTAATTTATGTACCCAAAAAAAATAATAACAATATTTTTAATTTTATGATAATTGCAAATATCTAACTTTTCTTTTTTTGAACAAGCCAAAATCAGATATATATTATAAACAAGGAATCTCCCCAGCACAAGGCGTACCAGGGAAACCAGAGTAAAGATACAAGTGAGTCATCGTACAGAAATTTTTTTTTCTACCCCAACAATCATCTCTATACCCCTACAATTCTTTAAATATTCCAGTTATACCCTTAAGTTACTTTTGTATATTTTATGTTTTTTATTTTGTCTTTTTATCACTTTGCCGGTAAAATCCGTACACCCTTTGAAAAGTGCACCGATCAGACCAGATAACTTTATCGGTACGTTAAATTAACCGGTACACTTTTCCTAAGTGTACCGGAATGCATGATTTTTTAAAAATATATTGCGGTACACTTGTATACAAGTGTACCGATTTTGGAAAAAAATTCACAAACCGCGGTATAGTTATTTTCAAGTATACCGGTTAGAAACCAAAAAATGGGAACCGGTACTTTTATAAAGTGTACCGGAATGTTAACGTGGAATTTAAAATTTTTGCCTTTTTTATTTTATTTTTCAACAGATATGGCGCAATCCGGCGACACAGGTCAAAACTCGGTTGATACTACGGATGTATTTACTACGAATGATAAATTTGATACACGAGAAGATGTTCTTAAATGAGCGGAAGATGTTGGAATTGCCAACAAAGTCAGTATTATTATTACAATGTTAGATAAAAAGAACGGCATAATAGGAAGGAATGACAAATTGATTTTGGGCTGCAATAGAGGTGGAAAATATGACACTTCACAAAGTTCGATGTCAACTACATCAAAAAAGTGTAACTGTCCATTCAAACTTAGAGCCACACCTTCGATAGATGGTTCAGGATGGAAAGTTCAAGTTCAATGTGGAGTTCACAACCACGGACTACCTGACCAATATGCAGGTCATCCTCGTAAGGCACGTTTAACTGCAGAAGAAAACAAACATGTTGAAGAACTGGCAAAGTGTCGTGTAGCACCAAGGAACATCGTTACAATCCCCAAATGTTAACACAGGCCCAAGCAAAGCATAGGACTAGACCACCAACTATAGTAGTTTAAAGCTAAAGTACAACTCTTCACTGTCAACCACCTAAATGAAAAGGTCTTGATATTGTCCAACATATGAAGTGAAGAATTTGCTGAGCCTCTGAACAACCTGTGATTTCGCTCTGTCCACACAACCCACACGCATCAAGACATATGAGCTGCATAAACGAACGACGCACTCGGATACCACCTGCTGAAGTCGTGAACTGGATAAAGTGATCTGATAGAGTCTGTGCTGTCACCGAAGCTGAACCAACCCAAGAGCGAACAAGAGACCATAGAGAGCCAAACGTACTACAGGAGAGAAACACATGCTGAGGCGACTCCACCGCACCACAGCCCGAAACACAAAGACTATCCCCCGCTGGTAGAATACCTCGATAAGACAAGTTTACTTTGGTAGGTAATCTATCCCACAAAAGACGCCACGCGAGAATAGAATAAAAATAAAAATCTAGACATCTAGACGTAATGCTCGCATGTACATGTCTTTTTTTAATTTTTTTTTTATAAATAAAATAAAAATATTAATTACTTTTTTTAACTAGACATCTAGTAGTTAATATTACTTTTTGTCAAGAAAAATCTAGTTAATAATACTTGATGTGTATCATTTATTTAATATTTTTAACTTTATGATAATTGCAAATATTTTTAACTTTATACTCCCTTCGGTCCTTTTTATACGAAACGGTTGATTTTTTAGATTTATTCAATATTCAATGTATTTTGACTATAATATAGATTAAATACATCGATTTTGCAATTGATCAAAAAAGTGAATTGTTTCTTTTAAAAAGAACCGGAAAAAGTATTTATTAAAGTTACTTTAGGTTAGTAGAAATATTATGTTCTCTCTTTTTTGTACATTTTTTAAAATTCGTTTGAAATAAATAAGTCACTCGCTCATTTCGAGACAAATGAAGTAATTTCCTTTCCAGCAAAATAACTATATAGAAAGTAAAAACAAAATTAAAATAATGTACCATTAGGTGAAATTTAATTTACATATCTTAGTTTTAGGCTTAACAGTTGAACTTCATGACAGTGTGTTGGTGGGTGTTAACGTAGAAGACTCTTGGTTGGGTGTTCATGAGACAAAGTTTGTATGCATATGGTGTTTGGAGTGTTAGGGGTGTGTAAGGTATGAGAACTTAGCTTATCTTTTTGAGTTTGAGGATTGAAAGAGTTTGTGGTTTAAGGTATTGATATCCGAGTATGGTGTGGAGGATGGTAGGGTGGAGGGATGGGGCAAATTCTTCTCTATGGTGGAAAGATATGTGCGATGTTAGCGGCGGAGTTGGTTTGAGAGTAATATTGGGCGAAAGGTGGGAGTCTCGAGATGGTGAAAGTAATTATTTTGGAAAGATAGGTAGTTGGGTGGGGAAGTTCTTTGTCTTTGTTTTAGTAGGTTATTTGATTAGCTATCTATAAAAATATATTAGCGACCGGTATGAATATGAGAGAGTAGGGTGTTGAAGGGGATGAGTGAAGGGGGCAAGGGCGTACTTTTGCCTGGGAAGAGGAATTGTTGAGAGGATGTTGTGTTGCTTTGGATCATTTTTTATTGCAAGCAAACAAGTTAGACAATTGGACGTGGCAGTTTGATCCAAATTTTGGGTATTCGGTGAAGGGAGTTTATGAAATTCTTTCCCAGTCTATTTCGGTGTGGATTGTTATTACTGGGTCCGTTAGTGTGCACATGTATTTGTAGAATCGCTGAAACTTCCAATCATTTGTTTATTGGTTGCGATTTTTCTCATATGCTTTGCTTTAAAATTCTTTAGTGGATAGGTGTTTCTGGACCTCTTCCGACTATCATCGAGGAGCATGCATTTTATTTTTTGTAAACAAATTATTTGGTTTAGAAGTGATTCGGTTGGCTGCTTGTTTTTTTTAAACAATGGTTGACTACATGTTGAAATCTCTCGAAAATAAAGAAATATAGTAGATTGTTTGCCCAAAATGTTACAATCACTGAGAATTTAGTTGATAAGGTGAAAATCATAGCTTGGTGGTGGCCGAAGACTTGCAATAAATATTTTAATTTTAATTTGAATACGTGGTAATTGAACCCTTTAGCTTGTTTAAGGTTATACTTAGGTTAAGATGGTTAATACATATTGCTTTTTGACGTTTATGTCTTTATTTTTAGTTGTTAAACTTACTGCATATTTATATGTGGTTAGACACAATTTGTGCTTAACTTGTTTTTATCTAATTATTTGACTTCTTTATTTATTTATTGTAAAAAAGACAAGTAAATAATTATAGGAGACAAAAAAAATTGCTCATCTTAAAACTTCGTATAATATTTTTTAATTACGTATTTTATGAGTTTATTATAGTTATAGTATAGTAGTATAAATTAATTTTGGGACAAACTATACGTGAATTCAAAACACATAAAATAAATAAACTATTAATTTGATCTCCGAGAACTATCAAATCTCTCAAATTTAATATTTAAGTTATAAAAACATACTAAATACTCTATAATTATTATTAATCCATAAATTTGATTCTCAAATTATCATTCTCTCATGTTTTTATAGATAGATCAAGGACAATTCTCAAATTGCCATCCTCTCATGTTTTGTAGATGAAGGACAAAAAAAATGGAGAGAAATTTATAATTGAGGAACTGTTTTTTTTTGTCAAGTAGTTTAGTGGCTAAAAAATTCACCTTAAAGATAAATAAGTGTAGTGTCACAGGTTCAAACTAGACTCCTGTAAATATAGTGCGATATTCCTACCAACTGAACTAAGCTCACGAAGATAATAACTGGTTTAATATTCCGCATAAAATATAAGCCGCGTGAGGTTGAATGAATGTACCAACCTTTTTTTGGTTGAATTTTCTTTTCTATTTTTCCAATCTAACAAATAAGTGCCAGTGAATTGTGATCTTGCTTCCACACCCAAACTTTAAACCTTGTCTGTGCTGGACCCACTGAAGAGACAAAAATTAAAAGAAAAATTAATATTAAATTAAATATACTAAAGGGAGAGTTAAATTAAATTCTGGTTTTCCCAATTTTAATAAAAACTCCAAACAAACCTCACTTTCTTACATATTAACCTTCTGCCGACGGAATTTAACAACTCCCTTTATTTTATTTATTTATTTATTTATTTCTCATCTAAAAACAAACCAAAAAGAATCTCCCTACACATTCTTAATTTTCAATGCTAATTAGATAACAATATTAAAATCATTAAGTATTAAAATATTGTATTAACACACCACAAACAACCAAAAGAGATTTAGTATAGCAAAATGAGCTAATCTCTCACAATATGACAAATTAATGTATAGTACTATTAATTGAAATATTTACTCGTAATTTAGTATTTGACATCGTGTAATATGATTGATTTTAATGGAGAAAACACTTGTGCGAAAACGCCACAAACATTAAATTGATTATATTAGAATTGCATTATTATCTCTTAAATAAAATCTCGAGTTCGGGTTTTATGGATAAAGAATTGTGATTGAGAGAAAAAATGTCATAAAAGTGGTCAACTAAGTTCTCCGACCGAACCGACAACATTAACACAAATGCATGTTTGTATCTCTTAACTATTTAGATAAAGATTTATTCTGTACCTCACAAACTAAAACATATGACACAAGAAGTCAATCCTTTATATACATCTCAATTAATCTTTACAATTACGCGCAAAAATACCTCAATTTAGCATAAAACCCAAAGATATTTTCACCAATTATATAGTTACCAAAAATAAATCAAATATATATTAACATACCAACAAAAAAAAGATTAAAAAGAAAATTTCCTAATTTTGATTATTGAGCAAACAAAGTCCAGTGGAGGAACAGCCAATGCCACCACCATCACAACCTGGGTCCCACCTCTCACCTCACTCTTTACTAACTCTCACTCTTACAAAGTACAAACAACTCATTAATTTCCACATATACAAAAACATTTAACTAATTAATTAATTAATATTTTACCATAATGTTTTTTTTTCCTCTCATAATTTTCATATTTATTTAATAATCTCTTCTTTCTCTCATTCATTGCTTTAAACTCTCTCTCTGTCTCTCTGTCTCTTCTCTCTCCCTCCTTCAATCTCCTTCTTTCTTACGCGTCTTCATTTCCACTCACACACATACAAACACTACCCATCTCTCTCTCTCTCTCTAAAACATTGCTATTAGAGAGACCAAAACAAGACGGTGGTTGTTGCCTTCTTAAGGAAACAAAAACACCCAACATTCAACTCTTTCAACATACACACACTTTTTTCTTATCTTCCCCGAAAAAAAAAACATTTTTTTTAGTTTCAATTATCAATTACAAAAAAGGGGTTTAATTTTGGATCCGTTTATATTTATGGGTTTTTGTTCAACAATGCAAAAATTGGATCTTTATATGAAATAAGTTACTGGGTTGTTTTTTGATTTGAAGAAGAAAGAGTAACTAAGTACAAAGTGTTGTTCTTGAGTTTTGAGTAGAGTTTGTGTTTTGTTGTGAGTGTCAGTGATGCATACCGGTGGTAGACTCATTGCTGGTTCTCACAACAGGAACGAGTTTGTTCTTATCAATGCCGAAGAAAATGGAAGGGTACCCTTTTTTTCTCTTTCACATCTTATCCTTAATTTTATAAGGTTTTTAATTTTTAATTTACTTCCAATTATATGTTTAGTTCTTTCTATATAAAAATTGATTTTCTGAAATTTTCTCTCTCTGTCGGTGGTGAGTTTTTTTTATTCAATTTTGCATTTTGATGCAACTAAAATGAGTTTATTGTTGTTTTCTACTACCCCTTTTATTAGTTTGTTGAAGGGTTTCTTCAGATTTTGCAGATTTTGTGATTTTAGTGGATGTGGGAAAAAAATGGGTTTTGAGCTTCAAATTGAGTTCTTGTTTTTGGTTTCTGTGTGTAATTAACTTCAGATTTGTTTGATTGAGGTAAAGTTTTGGGGGCTTTGACTCATGTTGAGTGTGTTTGATGGTTTACAATGCATAAGCGTTTTTGCAGATTATCTGCGTTTTTGATTGGTTGACTTGTTTAATTGGTATAATTACTAATGATTTTGTCACTTTTGGGAAGATTTGATGTTGATTTATAGATTTATAGGTTACTTGTAATTGTGATTTAACTTTGTGAATGTCAATTAGATTTATAGATTTGTCTCTTTCCCTTGCCTTCATTTTTTAGTAACTTGGATTTGAAACCTTTTTCATTGGGAAGGAAATGATTTTATTAATGAAGAATCTTAATGACAAGTTAGATCATTATTAATTCACAAAGATTGTAAATCAGGTGCAAATTGGATTAATCTCTATATTTCTTGGTTTGGTTCTTTCCAGATTAAGTCGGTTCGCGAACTGAGTGGACAGATATGCCAGATTTGTGGGGATGAGATTGAGGTTACTGTGGATGGGGAGCCTTTTGTTGCTTGCAACGAGTGTGCTTTCCCCGTTTGCCGGCCTTGTTACGAGTACGAGCGAAAAGAAGGGAATCAGGCCTGCCCTCAGTGCAAGACCAGATACAAACGTCTCAAAGGTGAGATCAAGATCAATTCTGTATTCCTCTCTTTGACTTCGTTGTTGACATTGTCTTATATAATAATCTTACTAATCAATGAACTTCAGGTAGTCCAAGGGTCGAAGGTGATGAAGAAGAGGATGGTATTGACGACATAGACAATGAGTTTGATTATGATCTTGATGATTTTGGCCAGCCACAACATCCAGATTCAGTGTTTTCCGGGCGCCTTAACACCGGTCGTGGTTCTAATACCAATATATCTGGCGCAAATTCAGAACATGGATCACCTCCTCTCAATTCTGAAATCCCGCTCCTGACTTATGGGGAGGAGGTATATCTTTGAATTCCGCTTTTGACATGTCTGATTTTCACTCATTTATTTATTGCATTACTTAACGCCGGCAGCAACATTAATCCCTTATATAACACTGCTTGATCTTCTCTATTTATAGGATCCTGAGATATCTTCTGATAGACATGCTTTAATTGTTCCACCATATATGAATCATGGAAACCGAGTCCATCCCATGCCTTATACTGATCCATCTACTCCATGTAAGTCTTATATAATTGTTTATATTGCATTTTTTCACGTTTCGTATCATCTTTATATATATTGTCTCACCCTTGTGCTTCTTTTGTCATAGTGCAACCAAGACCAATGGTTCCCAAGAAAGACATTGCCGTATATGGATATGGAAGTGTGGCTTGGAAAGACCGAATGGAGGAATGGAAGAAAAGGCAGAGTGACAAACTTCAGGTGGTGAAGCATGAAGGGGATAGCAACGATGGAACTTTTGCTGATGACCTGGACGACCCTGATTTGCCTATGTAAGAATGAAGCAATTATATTTCTTTAATTTTCTGAGATATGGTTGTGGCTTTGTTTATTAATATCTTTTTATCAATATATTATTTCAGGATGGATGAAGGAAGGCAGCCACTCTCTCGGAAACTACCTGTCCCTTCAAGCAAGATAAATCCATACAGGATTATTATAGTTCTCCGTCTTGTAATCCTCGGGCTTTTTTTCCATTATAGAATTCTCCACCCAGTTAACGATGCATATGGCTTGTGGTTGACTTCAGTCATCTGTGAGATATGGTTTGCTGTATCTTGGATAATGGATCAATTTCCAAAATGGTACCCTATAACGCGAGAAACATACCTTGATCGTCTATCGCTGAGGTAATTGAACCTACCTATCATATCTGGTGGTTTTAGTATCTCAATTGGCATTTATAGTATATCTTGATTCTGTTTCTCAATGTTGGATTCTTACTTGGTTGCAGGTATGAGAAAGAAGGGAAACCATCTGGATTGTCAAGTGTGGACGTTTTTGTGAGTACTGTGGATCCTATGAAAGAACCTCCACTGATTACAGCAAACACTGTTCTATCTATCCTTGCTGTTGATTATCCAGTTGATAAAGTTGCATGCTATGTCTCTGATGATGGTGCTGCTATGCTCACTTTTGAAGGACTTTCTGAGACATCTGAATTCGCAAGGAAATGGGTTCCGTTTGTCAAGAAATATAATATTGAGCCCCGTGCCCCAGAATGGTATTTTGGTCTGAAGATGGATTATTTGAAAAATAAAGTCCACCCGGCATTTGTTAGGGAAAGGAGAGCAATGAAGGTTTCTACTTTCCCTGCTTCCACTTTTTCCTTTGTATAATTTTCTTCATAAATGGTCTATCATTAGATATGATTCATGATACTACATTATAAAGTTGTTTGATCCATGTAACCCACCCCCATATAGTGGGAAAAGAATTTGGTTGTTGTCCTTGTTGTTAATCAAGAATGTAACATTTGACACTGACATGACATTGTTAATGACTTTTGTCTCTTTTTTTGTTATAGAGAGATTATGAAGAATTTAAGGTGAGGATTAACAGTCTGGTTGCAACGGCACAAAAGGTTCCTGAGGATGGATGGACCATGCAAGATGGGACACCATGGCCTGGAAATGATGTGAGGGATCATCCTGGCATGATTCAGGTAACAAGATACGTTGATTTTCATTCATATGTATATCTATATGTATAATTTTGTAATTTAGGTTGGATCATACGATCTGCGTTACAATCCTCATGCTACGATTTTTCATCCCCCTCCCAATCCTAACCAGAATCTCCATTTTCACATCACCTACGAGTTAGAAATGATGAATTTTTTTTGTGTTTGTATTTTACAGGTCTTCCTTGGTCACGATGGTGTTCGCGATGTTGAGGGAAATGAGTTACCTCGCTTAGTTTATGTTTCTCGAGAAAAAAGACCAGGATTTGATCACCACAAAAAGGCTGGTGCAATGAATTCTCTGGTAAGTCTCTAGTTACTTATATTTGGTTCAGGTGCAAACTGATGATGATCCATTGCCTTAAATGACATGTTTTTGTATATTTGAAGATGCGGGCGTCAGCAATTATCACAAATGCACCCTATATTCTGAATGTTGATTGTGATCACTACATTAATAATAGCAAGGCACTTAGAGAAGCCATGTGTTTTATGATGGACCCTCAACTTGGGAAGAAGATCTGCTATGTACAATTTCCTCAAAGATTTGATGGAATAGATAGACATGATAGATACTCAAACAGAAATGTTGTATTTTTCGATGTAAGTTTTTTGCTTCTTTCATTCTTTGCTTTTATTAGTTTTTCTTTCTGTCCTTCATCATGACAAGTTTACTTCCTAATTGAAAACAGATAAACATGAAAGGATTGGATGGATTACAAGGTCCGATTTATGTCGGAACTGGATGTGTTTTCAGAAGGTATGCGCTTTATGGATATGATGCACCTGTCAAGAAGAAGGCGCCAAGCAAAACTTGCAACTGTTTGCCAAAATGGTGCTGCTGGTGCTGTGGCTCTAGAAAGAAAAAGAATCTCAACAATAAGAAAGATAAAAAGAAGAAGGTGAAGCATAGCGAAGCATCAAAGCAGATACATGCACTTGAAAATATTGAGGCAGGGAACGAAGGTTAGAATTTTGGATCAATTGGCTGTCCTTACTTTACGAAAAAACTTTATGCAATAAAATTTTGTAGATGACATTAAATGCTAACTATGTTCTGCTTCAGGAGCCATCGTTGAGAAATCACCCAATTTGACTCAATTGAAATTGGAGAAGAAGTTTGGACAATCTCCAGTGTTTGTAGCTTCTACACTTTTGGATAATGGTGGAATTCCACATGGAGTGAGTCCTGCGTCGCTTTTAAAAGAAGCCATTCAAGTTATCAGTTGCGGTTATGAAGACAAAACCGACTGGGGAAAAGAGGTAAGCATCAAAATAAGAACTTCTTCAATAATTCTTTTTGAAGAATAGTTTTCAATTCATGTTCTGATATTTCTTCCTTGTGCTCACAATTATTGGCTTGAACCAGGTTGGATGGATCTATGGTTCAGTGACAGAAGATATCTTGACTGGATTTAAAATGCATTGCCATGGTTGGCGGTCTGTGTATTGCATCCCTAAACTAGCTGCATTCAAGGGGTCTGCGCCTATTAATCTTTCAGATCGTCTGCATCAAGTTCTTCGTTGGGCTCTTGGTTCTGTTGAGATCTTTTTCAGCAAACATTGTCCAATCTGGTATGGGTACGGTGGTGGATTGAAGTTTCTAGAACGATTTTCATACATAAATTCAGTCGTATATCCATGGACTTCCCTTCCATTGATCGTCTATTGTACTCTACCGGCCATATGTCTTCTCACTGGAAAATTTATTGTTCCTGAGGTATGCTTATGTACACTATATATTTTGTTATGTCTGTCGATCAAAGATTATAAATTTCTCTCCCCCACCTAAGGATATAAGAAGAAGAAAAATGTTCTTTTTTTTTGCCAAGATTTAGGGACCGTTTGTTGCAAATTATAAAAAAAATGATTTTGGCTTTTAATGATCACTCAAAAAGTTCGACAAACAAATGAAAACTCCTAAAAGTCGTATTTTTAAGAAAGGTGTAACAAACAAGCTCTTAATATTTGAAGAATAGTATAAATGGCTATTAACATAACATTTTATTTCATCTAATATTCAGATAAGCAACTATGCAAGTATTGTGTTCATGGCCCTCTTCATATCCATTGCGGCAACCGGTATCCTTGAGATGCAATGGGGTGGTGTTGGAATAGATGATTGGTGGAGGAATGAACAGTTTTGGGTGATTGGAGGTGCTTCATCACATCTTTTTGCCCTTTTCCAAGGTTTACTCAAGGTTTTAGCTGGAGTTGACACAAACTTCACCGTTACATCAAAAGCAGCCGATGATGGAGAGTTCTCGGAGCTCTATGTCTTCAAGTGGACCACACTGTTAATCCCTCCAATGACATTATTGATCATGAATATCGTTGGTGTGATTGTCGGTGTCTCCGATGCTATCAATAATGGTTATGACTCATGGGGACCTCTATTCGGTAGATTATTCTTCGCTCTTTGGGTCATCATACATCTTTATCCATTCCTCAAGGGTTTGCTTGGGAAACAAGATAGGATGCCTACCATTGTATTGGTTTGGTCAATCCTTCTAGCTTCTATCTTAACTCTCTTGTGGGTTAGAGTGAACCCTTTTGTATCAAGAGATGGTCCTGTCTTAGAAATTTGTGGATTGAATTGTGATGATACTTGAATAAAAGCTGAATGAAGGTGTTTTTGAAGAAGCAATGAATGCGTTGAATATGACACGCTTCACATCGCAAAGAACAAAAAGTTATTGCACGAATTTTTGGATGGAAGTTGTATTTTTCGGGTGTGTAGATAAAGAGGAAAGAAAGGAAAAAGGAAGGAAGGAGGAGGGAGTTTGACACATTGTTACCTGTAATAGAGGTTTTTTTTTCCATTTATTCTTTGATTATATTTTCTGTGGTTTTCAAGTGTTGTTGTTATTCTCTTTTTCTAGTTGTTTATTTCATGTATTCTTATATAAGAAAGAGGCATTGAATGATATATATAAGTTATTCCCTCTTCAAAACAGAGGGACCAACAGTCTCAAAAATTAGTGGTCATGTTTTAAGGTATGGTTTTTTGTTTAAACCTTTGTGACATGAGATTTCTTCCTCATTTGTAATACCATCAGCTTTGGATATTCTTGTTCCTCACATGTTCTTTATGTTCCTTTCTTCAAACTTTATGGAACTTTCGGTTAGATACAATGCTTTGTTGCCACTAGAAACTTGTGATATGTTATCTTGTGGAACCTTTTCCTACATATATGTTGCATGCATTAAAGATTCATTGAGGCTTATGAAATTTATTACTTATCCAGATTTGTGGATCTTTTTTGTGTGTAAACTGGATATTTCGGTGTGCAACCGTAAAAACTAAGATATTTGAATCAAGTAAGATTACAATGTGTAACTGTAGAGACTAATCATTAGAGCCAGGTAGAAACTTGATTATTTGCTGAGTGATTATATATTTTTCTAGCTCAAGATCTTGTAGCATAATTTGGATTGCTAATTTAGGACACCTAAAATATAAGGAAACTAAATACTTTTCAATGGCTAACAAATTTGGTGGAGCTATTGCATAATACAATGCACATGGTTGTAACCTACCACTATATGACAATTAATTACACACTCTGTCTGCTATTCTGAGCACTGTACTTCAATCTACCTTCTCCATCTTCTTAGTCAAAAAATGACTATGAAACATCCCTATCTATTTAAAGTTGTAGTTAGAAGGGTGGCTAATAATATGAAGATCTCATCCTTGCATAACAGGTTTAGAAAAAATACATTGGTCTTAATGTAACTGAACTTGTATGCCTTAATTAAATCTTGGCACATTAAGGCTCTGTTTGGGAAGGTAAAAAAACTAGCTTATAAGCTAAAAGTTCTGTTTGGTAACAGTCATTTTACTATGAGCTTATAGCTTATTTTACTAGTTTATAGCTTATTTTCAAATGCTATTTCAAGTAGCTTATAGCTTCTAGCTTAGAAGCTATAAGCTAGCTTATTAGCTAACCGCCATTTTTACCAAACATAGCCTAAGTCTTGTGGATGGAAAAAATATGATCGAGATCGGTGATGCCACTAGCTAAGTTTTCAACGAAGATTACACGTCGACAAAAAAATGCATGAAGAACACGAGAAAAGTAAATATAAATTAAAATTGCGTATATAAAATTATTGCTAATTTTTTGTTTTATTTTTAAGACTGGCTTCTTCTTAGTTGTGATCTCTCCCTACTAACAATTAATAATCCAACAAATGATATCATGAACACTTTGTCTTTTAAATGAATTCCTATTAATTGAAGTCCAATGTTGTTTTTGGATAATACTGATGTTCAAGCTAGGACTTCAATATAGGAATTCAGATGAAATGATCCATATAATGTCAGTTTCCACTAGTTATTTTCATATTTTTCTTGTGTATAAATGAATTGTGGCTAAACTTGAAATCTCAAAATATTTACTTGAGCAACTTGGTGAATCAAATCCTACTTTATAAAGTGAAGCTCATAAGATTCACAAATAAATACATAAAAAAATACTTAATTAAAATTAACATAAAAGTTAATTAATTAATGTCACACAAATATAAAACAAGGAGTAATGCATTATAAGAACAGAGTATTGTAGAAGAAAAAAAAAAAAAGGACATGTTAGGCCCAAGAGGCCTAGACATTTTCTTTCAAAAGAATAACATAGATTTTTTTAAAAAAATAATTCTATTAGGATTACATTGCACCAACTTTGGAGTGTTTTGCTTTCAATGTGCACATCACTAATTCTTTTGATGCCAAGAATTGCAATAATGTAAATAGTAAAACTTGTCAATACTAGAGTTGTAGAGAAAATATATAGTAAAACATAAAAAAGACTAGACTACTTTTAACCTAATTGTAATAAAATTATATTATACTTCACAATAACTTCCCTTAAACTTATAATGCATTAACATGAAGTACAAAAGTTTGTCAATCAAAAAATATGTAATGAAATGCATTTTCGTGAGCAAGTCAACAATATGTATGGGGGGAAGAAACATACTCCCTCCGTCCCATATTATAAGGGGGAAAAAAACACTTATTAAGAAATACAAAACTTGAGAATTTGAAATATGATTTTGTGGGTTTTTCTTGAAATAAGTTGCATGGGAAGATGTAAAAACAAATTTGATTGGTTGTGGTTTATTGAGAAAAAGAGAGAGAGAAAAAATTAAATGCAATTTGCATTTAATTTTATAAGAATAAGTAAAAAACATTCTTGAAAATTGTTTTTTCCCTTATAATTTGGGACAAAAAAAAAGGTCATTTTTCCCTTATAATATGGGACGGAGGGAGTATACTATATGTAGTGAGAGAAACAACAAATTGACTAACATCGCACACAAATGACATCAAATTTATAAGTTCTAACCAAAGTACAATTTGTTCCCGTTGGATAAATTAAATACCATATTCGTACCCGATTCATATATGTATGGATATCCGCTAAGCATATAATTTGTGGGTTTTGAGGTACCCGCAAATATTTATAGATATCCATGAATAATTATAAAAAAAATGGATTTTTGAATATTTATCTAATTACCTAAAATTTCTTCAACTTCTTTTAAAGAAGAAAATAATATTAACACATAATATTATTCATAAATTTCATTCTCAATTTAACAACAAAAGTCATCACATTCATTTTTCTTCTTTTTACCAAAACATAGTTCGTCAAAAAATTCCAAATTTATAAGACTCTTTCAATTTCATGTTTAATAACTGGAAAAATTTAAGTAATTTTTTATTTTATTAACGAGTATAGACATTCACAGTTACCATTATACATCAAGCCTTATATCCTTAGCGTATTTTATCCCTAAATATCTGCATAACCGCGGGTAGGAGTTTTTTTTTTTGTCATACCTAAGTTTCACTACGTGCCATATTGAATACTTAATATGACAAAACTTACATGCATTTTCATACATTGATGTTCCACTCACAAAGAAGTGGTTTTTTGTGTTTTTATATTTTAAAAAAATAAAAGAAAACTGTTTTTTAATTTAAAAAATCACCTTTTTGTGAATGGAACAGCAAAAACTGCATATATAGAAATGCATGTAATTTTTGTCATACTTAATATTAAGCAATGTAGATGGAATATTTTTTATGTTCATTCTCAATTAAACTGAATACAAAGAGTGGACATGTGAATTGAATATATAAGGGCCCTTATTTACTGTTAGAGTAAAATATAGATTAAATTAAACTGCTTAGGGTGATTTTGATGAAACCTACTTTTCTCGGACCCGTGTATTTCTTTTTCCTCTCTTGAATTTTATTTTTTACCCTTTAATAAAAATTTCGGAATAGATTTTTTCGAATTTGTTTTTTGCTTTGAAAAAAAAAAATTGGAATGTGTGTTTCTGAAGTTTTTCTAAATTTAAACTAGAAAATTTTCGAAAAACACGTTCCGAATTTTTTTTCCAAGGACAAACTTGGATTTTCGGAGGGGATAAAAGAGTGGTTTCGATTTTGATAATGGTGTGGCCTTGGTTGGTAAACTTTAAACTGATTATTCAACTGAAAATGAATTGCTTATTATTGAAGATCCTCAAAGGTGCTTATAGCTCAACTGGAAAAAGATCACTAGTCAAGAGCAATCGTGACGTGATAGTGTAACTTATTGCTTTGCTTTCACGTACAAAAGTTGTTTTGGCTTTGTACAAGTTAAATGTTCCTTAATCTCGAGGAAAAGCTTGTGTGAAAGAGAAAGTACAAAAGGTCCTTGTTAATAAATTAAGAAATTAATTGATTTTATTATATCAAAATATATTTAAGCTTGCTTAGTCAAATACAGATTCAGACAACTAAAACCTGACAATTTCTATCACTTTATTTCAACCATTCCCACTTATCCATTATTTTTTCTTTTTCAATACATCATGTCAAAGAAAACCAAAAATACCATTTAGAAACTTTTTGGTAATTACTATAAGTCAATTATACTCTTAATTTTTATTTTATAAATTTTATTCTTTGGAAATTACATTTTGCTTAATTTTTTTTGGAAATTAGATTTCTCTTTTTTATTTGTAAAAACAACCTGAAGAAAAGTTGAAGTTTTCCACGATTTGAAGTAATTTGGACTCTTTCTTGATAGAATTAATGATACAATTAAGGAAAAAAAATGACCAAGAATTTCTTCTACCTATATCTATCAAGATACCAATTTCCACATAAGACAATCAATGTACGTGCCTTATTCCACGACTTGGGTCAACTCAAACTCTATTATTCAGCTTTTTTTGCTTCAATTCTTACCAAGTTTGAGTTAGGAATTCAAATTCTCATAACAAAATTCAAAAGGCATAATTTATTGAAGAAAATTTTCATTTTTAAATACACAATTTATATATTTTTATCAAAAAAAATAATTATATACTACATCTGTCTCATATAAAAAAATCTGCATATAGGAGTATGATGTTTGATATAATAATACTGGTAAACGTGTGAAATGTGAATACAAGATATATTCCAATTTTCCCCAAATAAAAAAAATATATTCCAATTGAATTTTATTATTTCAGAAAATGGATTTGATGCAGTTACCCTGTCAATGTTGTAACTGTATCTGAATGTCCCATTAGAAATGAGTTACTGAGATTAAATTCTATATAAAGTTAATTATATAAATTATTACGGTTCGATATGTTTTGTGTGGCTGAGATCGTCTACTACGTGTAGCAGTTACGGTAGGCGATCCAAATTCATTATTTCAAAATCAAAATACAAAAATCAAACCTATCAAGTTACATGTATTTAAAAGTACGCACAAAAATTATATTTTATACATGCAACAACGTTAAAATTGTTAAAGAATCATTTTTCACCAACTTGAATTTCACAAAATTCATAAGATTATTCTCTACAATTACACGTGTAGAATATTCAATTTATATTTGTTCTGCATTCGGCCTTTTGCCCAATGCTTGGGGAAGTCTTCCTTAGTGGGCCGTCGAACACGGTTGAACGTGACAAGCCCAACATACACACTTTCCCGCTTAACAGTCATTGCACCCGGTAAAACCATAACGTTCGACATCGAAATGATTGACATTTACTGTCAAGCATGGCGCCTCAGCCTTTTTTTGATAGCAGTTCTCTAGCGGTGGGGCTATATATACTCCTCTCAAGAGAATTCAGGTACATTCTATCAAATGTATTTTTAAAACTTTTCCATCACGCGTTTCACAGACTTGGACGTCAGAGCACTTGCAAGTACAAAACTTACTCCAATCCTATTCATTGGAGTAAGATCAATACCCAAAAAATAGAGACAAAAAATAAAGAACACCTTATTTGACATCAATTTTATGTCAAAATTAATTATCCATTCCAATTGTTGCATGAAAACCATTTCCCTTGTGTTACACGAAAATCTCTAAATTTGTGTAAAAAAAAATCTCTAAATTGAGTTTTGTGTTAGTACACGACCCGTTAGATTGCCGACCAAAGTGGTCCCCAAAGACAACGTCTACATTTTAATATCAATCCAACGGTCCTCTACATTCGTTTTGTATAAATTTAATCATTCCATTTCATTAATTAATTAAATAAATAAACAATATTGTGAAATGTGAGCTGCAAGAATCATAAAATATAAATAATATTATATACTATATGATATGATTAATAAACATTATTATTCAACCAACCTTTATTATGAGGTCATGTTCATAGAAGCAACCTCGTAGTTTCTAGCTAGTTGGTCTCTTTGAAAGTATATAGTATAACTCAACTCACACAACACGTACCCTCAAAACGCGCTATACGTTAATCACATATATAATCAACAATTACCAATATTATAGCCAACAACAAAAAAGAAAGAAAATTATCAAGAGGGTTCTACTTCAAATTCCTTAATGTCAAAATTAGCACCTTCTTCTTTTTCTTGGCTTAATGAGATGAAGGTTGTGGAATATGATAATGATGATCATCACATGATTAATGAGTGTGATCATGTGAATGCGGCGCAGAAAAGCGATGAAGAGACGAAGATCGACAACATTAGAGGAGCAGGAGGAGGTAGCAAGAGGATTAGAAGGCAAAATGATGATATTGTAATGGCAAAGATACAAGAGATTTTTGGGAAAGATGTTGAAGTTTTCCCTATAATTAAGAAGCAAAGAAGATATAGGTCTCTTGTGAATATTTATAGGGCTACAACACCCATTAATCATACAAGGGTGCCTGCATGAGAACTAACTAAGAATGTAGTTAGTCTTAATCTTGGTCACTCCCAGATTTTTGTATTTTCTCATGGAAAATATAAAATAAATTATGTTTAGTTGTGGTACTACTTGAGTGTCAAAAAAATGGTTAGTGCTATTTGCGTTGTTAATTGTTAATATCTGTTATTTGGTTGTGTTTATTTAATCAATGTGTGTTGATTATCAATGTGTTCCTACTATCTTCATTAGTTCTTGATGAATCAAAAACTGAATACTCAGTATATAACAAGTTATTTAACTTTAAGGGTGATGCTAACTAGGAACACTAGTTAAATAAACAAAAATTAAATTTTTTAACCAGTGTCTTAAGATCTTAACGCACTGGCCACTGGTTAGTACTCCCTCTAGTTCTAAATACAAGAAAAAGTTTATTTTTTAGATTCTCAATGAATCTAAAAAAATAATTTTTCTTGAGAATCTAAAAAATAAAACTTTCTCTTATATTTAGGATAGGATGAAGTATTTTCCTAACATTAACTTATACTCACGAGGGAGTATTTCCCGACAGGAGGGAGTATAATTTTATCTATATGGTAGAATTCACAAGAATCAATATGAGGAATTAATTAATGAGATTGAACGCATATATACTTGTTGATGAATTGTAATTGTAATAATATCCAAATGCATGCTTGGAATTATCATGGTTTTTAGAGGATCAATAAGAATTGAATTGCTGTAAAAAAATGTCATTAATTACTTGATGAACTTGAACTTCAACAACTGGTAGCAATAGCTTCCAATGTATTAAAAGGAAAATGTTAAACATCGCCTCCGGGGCACTAGTTAAGCATATGAATATAGAAACTTTTTCTTGAAATTTGTGTATTCAATGCCGTAAAGTTGTAAAAAGTTATGTTTTCAACATTAATTTTCTTTTTAATTTCCTTTTTTAGTATGCTTAACAAGTGTCCCGGGAGTACTGATGACCCAATTTTTATTTAGGGGTGAAAGTAAGAAACTCTTCCCAAGTGTCTACATCAATTAATATATGTCAATGAGAATAATGAGTGCGGAATATATATTTGGACTTATTATTTTCCGTCCTATTTGTCACAGGTCATTCTTCTGAGGGGTTCTTGTTTTCATCTCTTTCTTAGGGGTTAGAAGATAAAACGTCTTTTAAGGGTTGGTGTTGCATGCAATTGATTTGGTTTTTGTTGTTTTATGCTTTTCACGTTTTTTTTTTTATTTGATCGACTAGTTTAATGGTTAGAAAGTTCACGTTAAAGGTGAATAAGCGAAATTTTCGAGATTCGAATTTCGGATCATACATACTATATAATGTGATGTTCTTGCTAACTGAGGTTATATTTTATTTTTAAAGGTCATTTTGGTTTATATATTGAACTTGTGTTTATTGGAAGGTTAATGGTCAAAAATCTTCACATTATTTCCCCAAGCTGTATATATCAATGATTTTAGATTAAAGCCTAAAATTTCTAATCTTAAAATAATCTTAATGTTTAATTATATATTATAAGTATGAACATTTCACCGCTATTTAGTAGTAATTAATTTATCTCAAAAAATATGTTGGACACGTAAGATGAATTTTCTTCTTGTTAGATTTTCTTCATTTGCAAAAAAAATAAAATAAAAATTGAATCACGGAACATTATTAAAAGAATTCTACAAATATGTAGTTGCCACATAATCTCAAAGGATTATATTTGTCGTATATAATTTAATCACTAGTAACAGATATAGCCATTCAACAACAAATTTGAGATCACTCATTCAATGAAGTTGGATCCTCTCATTCACTCCCTTCTACATCTCTCTCCTTCCTCTCTATCTCTCTCTTAATCTCACTCTCTCTCATGATTATTTTTAAATTTTTTATTAAAGAGAGAGTGAGATTAAGAGAGAGATAGAGAGGAAGGAGAGAGATGTAGAAGGGAGTGAAGGAGAGGATCCAAATCCTCATTCAATTTGTTCACATGGATTTAGTATGCAAGTTGCAAAATGGAGGACCCCTACATGCACGCATGAGACATGACGCATCTCAGTAACTTCTTGGAAACTTACTAGTCTTTGAAAATGTATGGTATCACGGATCATGTGAATGATATTATTTCATGTTTCTTAGGTTATAAGATTTGCTTAAATCCCTACCAAACGGACCACAACTTATGAGGTGGAAAAGTAGGAATGAGGATAATATCGTTTAAATATTATATGCCTCATTTTGAAACAAGTCCAAAACAATAGAACAATTAACCAAAAGTCCTCATATCCCATCAAAATCCCCGTTTGAATCAAATATATGTAACAGCATCTAGACATACACACTTTCATAGTCAAAAAAACAAATTGCGCCTAAAAGCTTCAAAACAGAAAGTTAAACTAGAAGATAATTTTACATCACACAATTATGATGAAATAGAAAGGCATGATTGTTAAATATATCAACATGCAAAATTAAAAACAGGACCGAAAATATCATCATCATCTGGGCATTACAATTTCTGTAATCATACTTCTAAAACAATTTATGAATCAAAACATGATTTATAAAAACTAAGCCACAAAATTGCACTCATTGTATCTTTCACAAGGCTTTTGAGGCCACTTCACAATTCCCCCTTAAACTTGGCCTCATATAAATGTGGTTCCTGCAAGACAAATATTATTTAAAATATTAATCTAGAGGAAAGGTTTGTAGCATAAAAAGATAAGGAAAGATAAGGAACACTAGTCTCTTATTTTAAATAACATTCTACATCAAGTATATAATACTTCCTACGTCCCAAAATAACTGACCTAAATTTGACTTGGTGTACTATTCTTCATATGATCTACTTTGATCATATTTTTCTACTTATATGTACATGCAAATATATGCATATGAGATGTTTGATTTGTCTCGATGAGTATTTTCAAAATATATAATTTTTATAATTTTTAACAATATATAATTTAAGATATTAACGATCAAAGTTGTACATTAGCAAACGTGACAGTGGTCAACTAAGTCAAGTTATTTTGGGACGGAGGGAGTATTAATAATAAGATTACAAATATTAGAACATTACCATGAAGATAGCTGTAATCAACCTGCGTGCAAACCATCTCATGTGCATTGCTCGTTGTGCAGCACTTGATGCTTCCACCGTTTCAAACTGCAAGTACACAAAACCTGCACTTCTTCTGTAGACACACCAAACTAATTAAAACTTTGCAACATATAATATGTGGAAACTGAAAACATTAAAAACACACAGTAAATGTATACGTGATGATTAAGCATGCTACTCATTTATTAACTTACTTGTCAACATGAATATGCTTCACCCGTCCGTATTTAGAACACTCTTCCTCTACATCCTCTTTAATGTCAATATCGAAATCTGGTTCCGTCTGCATTGTAATATTTTTCATCAGTACTTTATTGTGTAAAACAGCATATGGTTATGATGGAAAGTATATAATCAGTTCATTACAAACCTCGGTGCTTGGATCAAACATATTCTTCAATAATAAACACTCGCTGGGGATTCCTACTGGTTCTACCACAGGAGTAGGCATAACTTGTGTTGGTAGACCTGGTGCGGATATAACACCTGGATTACCAATAGGAAAGCTAAAAGCCTGCTGAACAGGAACCGACCCATTCACACCAATGCTGCAATTTTGAAATATGTGAAAACAGCGAACATATTCGTAAAAATAAAGGAGGAAAATATTATACAAACCTTGTGGGAACGTCAGCACCAGCCAACCTTTGCATAAGCAATGCCCTCGAGTGGGCATTTAAAGTCTGCATAGAAAAGCATATCTATAAGTATTCAACTGTAAAGAAGAAAGACTAATGTTCTAATCGAACAGCAAACAATAATATTCCCACTAGATGGTACAGTCGTTATTATAGACAAACAAAAAAAGAGCCAACAGAAAGGGGCAAGAGAAATGTGAGTGCGGTGATAAAGATCCGGGAAAGAAAAAATAAAGACCTATTTGATTTCAAAAACGTGTTTATTTTTGTATTCAGTTGTAATTACAAAATACCTCTATCACTGTGATTTCTGTTTTCATGCATTTTTACAAGAAACACAAAAAACATTTGTTTCATGTTTCCAATGCAAGTCTTTGAAAACAGAAAACAATGTTATATTTTCAGAATTAAACGTGAAAATATATAACATTTTGTCAAACAAAATAGGCCCTTAGACATTGAACCAGATTTGGGAGAGGTGCTATAATTACCTGCTTCTAACTTAAAGTCTAGAATTTACTTGTAACCTAAGTGCAAATCCTCAACAGCACTAAAATTTCAATGAACCTATCTATCAAACGGTAATAATTTTGTCATCAACCTGTATGTTTCATATCTAGAACTGTAATACAAAATTAAAAGTATATAGCACATCAAACTTCCTGCCACTCAGGTTTCGGACAATCTGAAAAAATAATAATCCGTATAAACTTTAGTAAATATGGTGTGATGAGAAATGGATTTCAGTGATACATAAACTTAACACAACCAATTTTTTAACATTGTAAATATCAAGTGAAAACTTACCAATCCACCTTCATCATCATCAAAATCTGCAGATTTTGCAGTTGTATCTTGACTTCCAACATGATCTGTAACAGATGAAACCTGAGTTTGATGAACATCAGTAAACAAATGAATTAGCAAATGATTATCAAAGAAATTGAAAGGATTCAAGTGAAGAACAGAAGGGCCACAAAAATACTGTTACCTTTATGGTCCTGCCAGCAATCTCTAATTTTCCATTTAAACTCTGAGCTGCCTTGGCATGTTCGAGATGGGCAAACTGTCCAATGAATGCAAGTTAAAGACATAGATAAAAATATAACCAGAAGCAACATTTCAAAAGGTTAAGTGTTGGAGACATACTTGCACAAACCCAAAACCCTTGCAGTGTCCTGTCTCCATGTCAAGAGGCAGTTGTACAACTTCAATCTGACCAAATGGCTCAAAAATCTAAAACAACATAAAGAAATGTCAAAAGACGATAAACTATCACGGCAAGATTCTAATTAGCGACAACCTACCAGCAAATTAGATCCAATTTAAAGAAAATAAAATTGTTGGTTTTGAGGGTAATAAATTTAGTCAAATTATTGTAGTTGGTAAAATCATCGGGAAGTATGCCAAACATTGGTATCCTCCACACAACAGTGCATGAAACATCAAAAACACAAAACAAACACAAATACCTCTCGGAGATTAGCCTCGGTCATGTTGAAGTGAAGATTCCCCACATACAATTTTCTGTCCACTGCTCCATATGGTCCTACTACACCAGCAGCTCCACTGGAAGCATTAGATTGAACAAGATTTTTTTCCGCCTCAGAAGGTTTCACCATTACAGGTTGCCCAAGAAGTAGTTGTCCGGAGAGAGCAATTGCCATCGGCACTGACATCGCATCATAAAATTCAATATACCTGCAGTCTCATCAAGAAATTGCATCAAATTTTCAAAATTAAGGAACAAACAATTGCAATCAAAACTTACAAAGAATACAGCAAAGAGATGTAGGAAAACAAAAATGTGCAGACAGCTCAGCTCAAGCTGAGTTTCATTTGATGTATCTGACTCATGTAAAGAAAATGTTAGTCTTCCGTAATAAAAAAGAAAAATTAAGCACAAATAATTATCAAATTGACAATCAAGATAGAATAAGAGAACCGCTGGAGCAGAGATAGGGAACCATAGACAGGAGGATTGGCAACAGCACATCGCATATGTTGCTTACATGTGTATGTGTGTGCAAAAAAACACCACGAAAATAAACTTTAATTATTTTTGGCTAATGTCCTAGGTAGTAAAGGAGAAGAATAGAGAGAGCAAAAGAAAAAGGAAACTTCTTATGTATCAACCCTAAAAAGCCCTACAACGACCAATATGGGAGAGAGATTTCCAATTCATAAAAAGGGAAAGAGTGGAAAAGGGTTATCAGTATACAAATGAAATCCCCATTGTGTGCCATGTAGAAGAAAAAACTGGGAATAGAACCATTGAGAAAAACCAGGACTATGTCATCGACCTTCACTGTGCAGTGTGAGCTGATTAAAACATGAGAGCTAGGTATTCTCACCACTCATCATCATTATGGCATGACTAGTCCTTTTAAGAATTACAGTCAAACATGAGCCTTAGAAATTGAATATCTACTAAAAACAGTGCACATCCATAACAAATTAATATATATATATATATATATATATATATATAGAGAGAGAGAGAGAGAGAGAGAGAGAGATATTCTTTGACAATTGAGCACATACCCAACTCCTTTAGATCGTCTTGAGTTCCTATCCATGATCAGACGGACATCTCTCACCTGAAAATATGGAACATTTTTTTAATCAACAAAAAAAAAATTGAAATACCGACCATTAAGTTAAACTTCAAACAAAAGGGTATCCTGTTTAGAGGCAAATGTAAGCATGCAGCCACCTAATTTGTTGGCATGTTGCAATATAAATATCATGTAACCACATATTCACTAAAAAAATATATAAACAGAATATTCGTACGCAGCAGAGATGTCGTGACTGAAGCAGAGGAAAATATATATTCATTATGCATGTAAGGCCTGTGCATTCTATACAATTATTTTCGCTCATCGTAATTGAAGCAACTGACCTTGCCAGCTTTTGAGAAGAACTCGTATACATCTCTCTCTGTTGCTTTTAAAGGCATCTGTGAACACCAAAGAGCAAACAGAAAATCATCACAAAAGAATTGCCAAATATACCAATATCTTATATCATATCATATAAATTTATATTAAAACAAACAAAAAATGGAGGCAACCAATCAACCTGGTAGGCAAAAACAGTTCTCTGATCCCTTTCTGGGTCTGCCTCAGGTTCCGCATTATCTTTCTTATCCCTGAATCTCCTGCAAATCAAATTAAAAATGAAGCTGTAAGAAAATATAGAAAAGTTCATGTAATACTAGTTGAACTTCGCATTCAGATGGTATAATTTCTCCAATAAACCAATACACTGATTTCCATATTAGAGTCCAAACTGGCGCCAAATCTTCAGAGGGAGTAATGACTCAATCTTACCTATACATTATTCCAGTATGTTTTATTAATAACATAAGATCCTCCAAAACAGCACTTAATATAATCATGTAATAATATGCATACCTGCCAGGTTATCTGGTCAGGACTTTTTTGGTGTATTTTTTCTTTGTATAAATTAGCCAAAACTGCAGTGAAGATCATATTATAACATCGTTCTAGCATTGCAACCCAATAACAACAAATTAGCGATATAACAATACCTTTTTAGATCAACCCAGGTTATCCTGGTATCCCCAGTTGGGAGCCAGGACTAATCCCTCGAGAGGTACCGAGATCCATTAATGATATACTAATACCTTGAACAGTTGAATCAAAGAACAACTAATTAATACAGTAACAAATTAACACCTAGTTTATCATCACATTTCAATCTCTCCTTTAATAAGAACAACAAAATATGATTGCATATAACACCAACAGCATATAAATAAGTTTCACCTAAACTAACTATAGACTGTATGCGAAATTCAGCAACTACATCACAATGCACATTGCTTACTTTGTGTTTGTTAATTCAAACCAATTGGAGTATCAATATATCAAACACGAAATCTACAATAAAACTGAATTTGCAATCAAAGCACCGAAAATCGCGAAAGGAATGTGCAATTATAATTTTTACCTGCCATCTCTATTTTCAAAATCTCGCTCTCTCTCAACTCTTTCTCCTCTATCTCTCTCAGGACGACTCATGCTCCTCCTTGGTCTCTCTTTCTCCTCCTTTTCTCTCTCTCGTTCCTTCTCTCTCTCTTTCTCTCTTCTCTCCCGTTCCTTTTCCCTTTCCTTATCTCTTCTCTCCCTCTCCTTTTCTCTCTCTTTATCTCTCTCCTTATCTCTCTCTTTGTCTCTACCACCTCTCTCTCCATCCTTCTCCCTCTCTTTCTCTCTGCTACCTCTCTCTCCATCTCTCTCCCTCTCTCTATGCCGACCGGAAGATCTCTCACGGTCACGGTCGCGTTCACGGTCTCTATCTCTATCTCTATCGCGATCCTTTTTAGAGCCATTCTCATCGTCTCCGCGTGACCTCTTACTCCGTCTGTCTTCTCCGTCCAGATCGTCGTCGACGTCACGTTTCCGGTAAGTTCTCTCGGATTTATTGTCGGCGGTGTCGGTCTTCTTCTTTTTGGATGAATCTTTGTCTTCCGGTAGGTCCTCCACCGTCTTCTCCAAGTACTCGTACTCGTCGAAATCCATTGTTGTTAGCTATAGTGATTTTCTCTTCCGAGTTTTGGTGTTGCTGTGATGTGAAATTTTAGGGTTTTAGATATTAGGTTATTTTACTTTCTAGTCTAGTCTAGAGTAGATGGAAAAGAGGAGGGGTTTGTTTGGTTCCCCACGATAAACAGATTATTATTTGTAAAAATAATAACATTTGTTTCAATTTACTTATTTCTCAGCTTATAACAAATATTTTATACGAGTAAAATAAAAAATTATGTATTATTATAAGCCGTTTATAATAGTTTATTAAAAAAAAATTATAGAAATATAATTTTTATTTGTGGAACTTGTAAATTAACATAATTGTTTATTTATTTGGATAAGCTATTTTTATTTTTATAGCTCAAATATAAATTAGGTCGTTTGTTATAGTTTTTTTTTATATAGATTCTTATAGTGTTAAATAATTTTTTGTACACCGCTCTATATGTGAGCATATGACTGAAGATGACCTCCATTTATTTTTTGACTGCAGTGCAACTTGGGAATGTTGGCAGGCGGCTGACCTACTATATCTCCTTGATAATAATATGTACCAGCAGGGTCTTGCCGCAAAGAGAGTGTTTGCAATGTGCCGAAAAGAAGATCATGCCGCTATGGGTAGAGCTGCAACACTTTTTTGGAGCATTTGGCATCACCGATATGAGACAGTTTGGAATGACAGTTTCAACTTACCGAGCCAAGTCGGGTGAAATGCATATAACGCATGACATGATTGGTTCGTTGTTCATCATTTTAAGCATGATGAAAATCACATTCCTACGTCATTATATTGATGGATGGGAAAAACCTCGCATGGGTTGGGTGAAATGTAATGTTGATGCTGTTTTTTTTACTGAAGCCATGGTAAAAACGGTGGGAGCTTGTTTTCGAGATCATGTCGGTAACTATGTGGTTGGTTTCACGCAGAGACAACAGGCCACCCCGTCAATTGTGGAAAGGTGAAGTAAGAGCGCTATTGCAGTCAATGAAGGAAGTCAATCATAAAGGTTTGGATTGGGTTCAATTTGAAAAGCGACTTGCAGGTGTTAACTGAAGCTATTCGAATAAGACGTAGTGGCAATTCAAAATTTAGTTTGATTGTTGCTGACATTATCCAAATTTCGACTCCCTGCATATATAATTCAATATTATGCCAATTGAGTTAATCTTACGGAACATATCTATACTTAAAGAGCAATGCTATTTAGTAAAAATAATTTAAACAAAAAAGAGAAGAATTAAAGAATTTGACGAATTAGATTTTGACTTACGATACATAGAGGTAGTGAATGATTATCATTTGAAAGAGTTACATGTTGTCACATAAGATTATTCTTTTTCTTGCAAAGATTTTTTTTTACTAAATAGCGTTTTTCATACTTAAATTGTGAGATTTAATTATTATTATTTTTGGTTACCATGATATTGCTACGAAATTTCCACCGCCGTTAGTGATGACTAATCTCCGTCGGAAAACCTGCGAGGCACACAAGATGGATTCTTCTCTCGCAAATAATTTTTCTCTGCGACACTGCTAATGTAAAAAATATATGACACTGACACCGCTACATATTTATAAAAGTATAAATTAATAATTAAAATATATACATGTAAATCTAAGTTGAGAAAGTTATTTTTTTTTTAAAAAAAATTAAAACAAGATATGATAGTATCTTACCTTTATTTATCCATCTAATATCAAAAAAGCTAAAAATATGGTAATCAAAATGTAATGTTTCAATCCCTCTTTGATCAAAAATATTGTTTCGACACATCTTTAACTCTTGTAAATATGTCTGGTATGTGCCTAGATAGAGTATAAACAAAGGAAAACAATTTTTCGGGGACACTTGTCCGACACGTGTCGTACTAGTTTCTTACTGGTGTCGGACACCGGTCAAAGGAATGTCAAACTAAAGAAAAAATTGATATTATTTGGACACCGGTTTGAGCTATCCGACATGTGTAGTACGAGTGTCGGACACCGCGACATCTTATCTCAGTTATTGGATTCGATCTTCATTGGTAGATGCTTATATTATAACTAATCACGTTGTTCAGTTTACTCACTCATCATGAATCCCCAGGGCGTGTCGCTCTTTTATGCAGCTCATCATATGGCTTGTAAGCTTTGGGTAGTATGGAACGAGCGAAACTCTAGATTATTCAGAGGCTCGGCGGACTCATTACAGCACATGTTGGACAATATTAAGACATTTTTCCTATATGTGTGGTTGAATGCGACGAGTAGTACTTTAGCTTTAAACTATCAAATATGGTGGTCTAGTCCAGGGATGTCAATTTGCATCCGTCAGAGTGGATCCCGCGGGGATTGCCCCGTTCGGAGATCCGAAAACGGATATTTTTTCCTCGTGGGGACGGGGATGGAGGCAAAACTTTCACCGGAGGCAGTTCGGGGCGGGGATCGTGGATTAAGCATCCGCCCCCGCGGATTCCCCGAATCCGTCTATATATACTTAAATATAATTACTATTATTATTCTAGGTTTATTTATACTTGACAATTCTAGGTTTCTATTTTGCTATGAATTATGATATATTTTTTGTTATGAAATGCATTATGTGTTGTTTTGACCATTAAAAAGAAAGATGCAAAAATATTTATTTATTTTTTAATAAAAAAGAAAAAAAAAACGTCATAATTTTGTCCGTAAAATATAGAAATTATCTTATAATCGATCTTCGTGGATCCCCGTGGGTATCGTGAGGATCCGTGGGGATGGGGATGGAGGCAAAAATTCCTCCGTGGGAACGGGGATGGAGGCAAAATTTCCCCCGCAGACATTTTGGGGGGGGGAACGGGTATGCTTCCTCCGCACATTCATCGCCCCGTTGACATCCATTGTCTAGTCTTTTACTTTGTTTGAGTCTTGTATAATTTTTTTTCAATGTTAGGAACACATTTTTTAACACACGTTCTTTTATTGGTTAAAATTTACATGGGTCCCATAAATTTTATATGGGGTCCACAATTTTTTATGGAACCATGAATTTCAACCAATAAAAGAGAGCGTGTTGGTATGTGTGTGTTAAAGAGTGTGTTGCTAACACTATATATATATATATATATATATATATATATATATATATATATATATATATATATATAGGCTTAATTACACTTTTGGTCCATTATCTTTATTTTAGGTTTCAAATTAGTCATTTATCTTTTAAAAGTTTCAAGTTGGTCCGTTATCTTTATTTTAGGTTTCAAGTTGGTCCCATTCTTCAATTTTTTTACTGTTACCGTTAAAATTGGACACGTGTCCAAATTTAACGGAAATAGTTAAAAAATTGACGGAAGAGACTAACTTAAAACCTAATATATATATATATATATATATATATATATATATATATATATATTTAAAAAAAAAATAGTTTGGTAGAAATCCATTTAAAATATGTTTTTTTTAAAAAAATACATCATTCATCCTATGCATTTCTTAACTATTATTTTGGTGTATTTTCAACTATTATTTTTTCAAACTAATTTATCTTCATACAAATAATGTCATATTATCTATTTTTGATAGATCTTCCGAATTAGCTAAATAAATAACTTATCACATTTTTGTTGAAGTACTTTGTAGGGTTTGTTTAGTAATTGGGCCTTAATTGGATTAAGCCCAATATGGATTTGTAATAACAAGCCTATACAAGGCCTCATGTGAATGGAAAAGAGGCATGAACCTCACTTGAAACCAACAATTGGTATCAGTGGAGCCCCGATCCATTCTCCGTTTTTTCGCGCGTAACTACCACCAACGGTCGTAACTGTTTTTCTGTTTATTTTTCCGATCATCTTCTCCGATCAATTTTGCGTTTCCAATGGCTGAATCCACTGCGTTTCTGCAACCAGCTATCCCAAAATTTGATGGATTCTATGAGCACTGGGCTATGTGCATGGAGAATATTCTTCGATCGAAGGAATTGTGGACGTTGGTAAAACAAGGAGTCGCCGTCGCAGCTGAGAATGCCACGGCGGAGCAACGACGGGTGGCGAATGAGAGTAAACTCCGCGATTTAAAGGTGAAAAATTATCTTTTCCAGTCAATTGATAGAACCAACTTGGAGACGATCTTGAATCGTGAAACCTCTCGTGATATTTGGGAAGCTATGAGAAGAAAATATCAAGGTTCTACGAAGGTTAAACGTGCTCAATTACATTCACTACGTCGAGAATTTGAAGTTCTTGCTATGGGGGAAAGTGAGACTGTGAATGAGTATTTTGCAAGAACTCTATCAATTGCAAATCGCATGACAACACAGGGTGAAAGAATGGAAGAATTAGTGGTTGTTGAAAAGATCTTAAGGTCTATGCCTTCAAGATTCAACTATGTGGTTTGCTCCATTGAAGAAGCAAATGACATTAACACACTTACCATTGATGGATTACAAAGTAGTTTACTTGTTCATGAAGGAAGAATGAAAACTCGGAAAGATCAAAGTGATGAACAAGCTTTAAATGTTGCAGCTGGTGGAAGAGGTAGAGGCAGAAATACCACCACTGGAGGCAGAGGTAGAGGAAGAATTAACAAAGAATCAGTGCAATGCCATAAGTGTCATAAGTTTGGGCACTATCAAAATGAATGTCCATAATGGGATAATGCAAACTATGTGGAAACACATGACAATGAAGAAATGCTTTTAATGGCTGATTCTACCTCCATCAATAATCCTAAAGAGGAGATATGGTATCTAAATTCAGGTTGCAGCAATCATATGAGTAGTACAAAGGAATGGATGCATGATTTTGATGATAGTTTCACAGAGTCAGTCAAGTCGGGGAATGATTCTAAAATGGCTGTGATGGGAAAAGGCAATGTGAAGCTTATGATTGAAGGTAGAATTCATGTCATCACTGATGTCTACTATATCCCAGGTTTGAGAAGCAGTTTATTAAGTGTTGGCTAATTACAGCAGAAAAATCTAACCATAGTGTTTAAGAATGATATATGTCAAGTAATTCACAGTGAGAAAGGCTTGATATTCACCACTCAAATTACTGCAAACAGAATGTACATCATATCTGCCTCAACTGTGTTACCTAAGTGTTTTCAAGTCAGTAGAGTAAATGAGTCTCACTTATGGCATTATAGATATGTTCATCTCAATATGAAAGGACTTAAAACACTAAGTAAAAACAACATGGTAAAGGGATTGACAGAATTGAAGGACATGGAAGGACAATGTGGAGATTGCTTGACTGGCAAGCAACACAAAGATAGATTTCCAAAACAAGCTAATTGGAGAGCTTCTCAGAAATTGGAATTGGTTCATTCAGACATATGTGGACCTATCACACCTGGATCTAATGCTGGAAACAGGTACTTTATCACTTTCACAAATGATTTTAGTAGAAAAACTTGGATTTATTTCTTAAAAGAAAAATCAGAAGCATTTGATGTTTTTAAGAAATTTAAAGTCCTAGTTGAGAAGGAATCAAAGTGTGTTGTTCAATGCCTTAGAACTGATAGAGGAGGATAATTTATGTTTACTGAATTCAATGAATTTTGTAGCTCACAAGGCATAAAGAGACAACTCACAGCTTCATATACTCCACAACAAAATGGAGTATCCGAGAGGAAGAATAGAACCTTATTGAACATGGTAAGAAGCATGCTATCAGCTAGAGGAGTACCAAAGAGATTTTGGCCTGAAGCAGTAAATTGGGCTGCTTATGTTCTAAATAGAAGTCCTACATCAGCATTGAAAGACATAACACTTGAAGAAGCATGGAGTGGTTTCAAGCCTACAGTGCATTACTTCAGAGTGTTTGGTTGTCTGGCACATGTTCATGTACCTGATGCTAATAGAAAGAAACTAGATGGGAAAAACACAACATGTGTTTTACTTGGAGTAAGTGAAAAATCCAAAGCCTACAAACTATACAATCCTATAGAGAAAATGATTATAGTGAGTAGAGATGTAGTGTTTGAAGAGCTGAAAGGATGGAACTGGGATAAGAAAAAGAATAATCTCTCTACTGACCAGGCAATTGATTTTGAAGAAAGTGATGATAGAGAATTAGAAGAGGTGAATACTGGAAATGACACACCAGTTCAAGTTGAAGATACTCAAGATATAACTGAAGTGGTGGAAGAATCTGACTATGATAGTGACAATGATGGCCAACAATCAAGAGTTAGAAGGCCACCTAGTTATCTTAGAGATTATGTTACAAATCTAAATGATAATGAAACTGAAAGTATGGCACAAGAGACTGATGATGTGATACAAAACTATGCTTTGTTCAGTTCCAATGAAGATCCTACCACTTATGAAGAAGCTAGCAAACTGGAAATATGGAGAAAAGCAATGGAATCAGAGATGGAGTCTATTAAAAATAATGATACCTGGGAATTGACTATACTCCACTAGGCATAAAACCTATAGGAGTAAAGTGGATTTACAAGACAAAAATGAATGAAGAAGGCAATATAGAGAAACACAAAGCCAGGCTAGTGGCAAAAGGGTATGCTCAAAAATATGGAATTGACTATGGAGAAGTCTTTGCTCCAGTTGCCAGATGGGATACAATAAGGACTATAGTCTCCATAGCAGCATCAAAAGCATGGAGTATATTTCAATTAGATGTTAAGAGTGCTTTTCTACATGGTGAACTAGCTGAAGATGTGTATGTAGAACAACCTCTTGGTTTTCACAATGGTAAAAAAGGTCAAGTGTACAAGCTGAAGAAGACTCTATATGGGTTGAAGCAAGCACCTAGGGCATGGTATAGCAAAATTGAATCCTACTTCACTGTTGAAAAGTTCAAAAAATGTCCTCATGAACACATATTATTTGTCAAACATGGAAGTAATGGTAGTATGCTCATTGTCATCTTGTATGTAGATGATTTTATCTATACTGGTAATGGCAGTCAAATGATTGATGAATTCAAAGGTTCCATGAAAAGAAAATTTGCTATGACTGATTTGGGAAAAATGAAGTATTTCTTAGGAGTTGAAGTCAGTCAAACTCAGCAAGGAATCTTCATCCACCAAAACAAGTATGCCTTAGATATTTTAAGCAGGTTTGGAATGATGGATTGTAACAAAGCTTGCAGTCCAATTGTCACTAGTTGCAAGCTAGTAAAGGATGAAAAGGGCAAAGCTGAAAATGATACTCATTACAAGCAGATGATTGGGAGCTTGATGTATTTGCTAGCAACTAGACCTGACTTGACATATTCAGTTTGTTTAGCTGCAAGGTATATGGAGAGACCTACTGAGATGCATTATGCAGTCAAAATAATTTTGAGATATGTAAAAGGGACTTTGAATTATGGCATCTGGTATAAAGCTACTGAAGAGGATAGCTTGAATTTGATTGGATGGACTGATTCAGATTATGCTGGAGATCATGATGATAGAAAGAGCACATCAGGTTATATTCTTACTATTGGTACTGGTGCTATCTCATGGTCATCAAAGAAACAACCTATAGTGACTTTATCCACCACAGAAGCAGAGTCTGTGTCAGCTTCAGCTTGTGCTTGTCAAGGAATTTGGTTGAGGAGCATACTGAATCATTTGAGTCTAACTCAAGACAATGGAACAATTATCTATTGTGATAATAGTTCATCCATAAAGCTAGCTAAAAATTCTGTTATGCATGGAAGATCAAAGCATATAGATGTAAGATATCACTTTCTTAGAGATTTGAATAATGAAGGAGTGATTGAACTCAAACATTGCAGAACCAATGAACAATTGGCTGACATCATGACCAAGGCTTTGAAGCTCGAAAGCTTTTGCAAATTAAGGGAGAGATTAGGTGTGTGTGCTTTGAGCTGTGCTCGATGATTGTTGCTCCAAGGACTTGAAGATTGCTGGACTTCTGTTAATGTGCTGGTTTTACATTAGTTTGTCTTTGAGTTTGTATTGTTTTGAATTTTTTCCTTTTATGCTTATGTTTAAGTTGTTTGTTTTGTGTTTCTTGTGTAACAAGCAACTTAAGGGAGGGTTTGTTGAAGTACTTTGTAGGGTTTGTTTAGCAATTGATCCTTAATTGGATTAAGCCCAATATGGATTTGTAATAACAAACCTATATAAGGCCTCATGTGAATGGAAAAGAGGCATGGACCTCACTTGAAACCAACAATTTTTACTTGTCGTTTGTCTAAACTTTCAGTTACCTATAGGATAAAAAAAAACTTAGTGAAAACACTATCTTAAACTTAAAATATTTCAAAGTATAAAATGAAGTTTCAAACATAACAAGCAATTGTCCCTATATCTTGTACTTAAAACTATATGTAACAACCGGCGAAACACCAATGAAAAAGTAAAATCAAACTAATTTGCAAACAAGGGTGTAATCAGGTCTACATTGATCAATTTTTAGTCACAAAATCGGATTAATAAAATATCCATTGATTTGATTTAGTTTTGACTTTTTTAGCATTTTTCATAAATGGAACCAAACTAAATTAATTGTTTTAGTTCAATTGACCGGTTTAAAACATTTAACTTTTATACTAATATATCATTCATCATATTCTTATAATCCTATGTATAAATAGTATACCATTCATCATATTTCTATGTATTTCTTGCTATTATTTATTTCGGCATATTCTAAACTATTATGTTTTCAAACTATTTCATTCAATCTATTTTTGAAACAACATCGAATTAGCTATATAAACAACCAACACTTACCATTTTCCTCAACTTTCAATTACCTATAATTTTTTTAGTAAGAAACACTAACCATAAACTTAAAATGTTTCAAAGTATAAAATCATAAAATATTGGCCATTAGAAAGATTAATTATTATTTTGGCACCCGGGAGTGAGAAGATGAACCATTGTTTACATTTTTTTTAATTAAAAATTAACGATTTTCAACATTAAAAATTAAAAGAAATAAATTCGTAAACAAACTCATAAGTCATGACGTTAATAATATAAAATATCAAAATCAACCTACCTATTACATTTACATTCATTTTATTATTTATTTTTCATAAAAAAATTTCATATTATTTTTAGAAAAATGCTAAACAGTGCTCCGGGACATTGATTAAGCATATAAATAAGAAAATTCTATCTTGAAATTTGTACATTTAATATATTGAAAGTATAAAAAGTCATTTTATCAACATTAACTTTATCATTTATTTATATTTTTTGCATGTTTAACAAATGTCCCGAGATCACTGTTTAGCATGACCCATTTCTATCGAAAACAACCAAGTTGTACTATTTTACAAGAAAGAAATGACAGAGACGTATCATGGACTCTTTGACAAGAAGAAAGGATAGGAAACACAAACCGCGCCAATAGAGATAGGCGCCGATGCATAAATTAAACCTAAACAGAGAAAACAACTCACACACTTTAAATTTAAAAAACACTTTGTGGTCCCTTTCCTTTAACAATAGTATCTTCTTCACCACACCACCGTAACGCACGCTAAAACAAGTCCTACAAATAAAGGAACCACACCTACCCCACCTTATCTCACATTCAATTTTCAACTTCCAAATTTCCCATTCATTCTAAGCGGGAACATTTTTAGAGGGAACAAAAAACACAACCCTAATTTTTCAAATCACACACATCACACTATAAATACAACACAAAACTACTCACTATCTCTTGCGCCAAAACTGTTCGACTAAATTCCCCACCCAAAAACTAACGCCGTTAACAAGATAAGATATCATGTATGTTGTTAAGAGAGACGGACGTCAAGAGGCGGTTCACTTCGATAAGATAACGGCGCGGTTGAAGAAACTGAGTTACGGTTTAAGTACCGAACACTGTGACCCTGTTTTAGTCGCTCAGAAAGTTTGTGCCGGCGTTTACAAAGGCGTTACCACTAGTCAACTTGATGAATTAGCCGCTGAAACCGCCGCCGGGATGACCGCTAATCATCCTGATTATGCTTCCGTTAGTTTTTCCCGCCTTTTTTAGGGTCATTCTGGTCAATTACGTTATCTTGTTCTGATGATGATGATTTTGTTTTATTGATTTGTTTGATTCAGTTGGCTGCTAGGATTGCTGTTTCAAATCTGCATAAGAATACTAAGAAATCGTTTTCTGAAACGTAAGTGTCGGCAATTTCACCGATTTGCGAGATTGATTAATTTTATAATTGTTTTGTGTTGTTTACTTACTTTAATTATGATTTTTAGTGTGAAGATTATGTACAATCATTTCAACCATAGATCTGGGAAGAAAGCTCCGTTAATTGCTGATGATGTGTATGAAATTATCATCAAGGTACTTGATATGGTTAATTGTTTATAATTGTTTGAAATTTGAAATGATTTTATAGGTTTTGGGGTTTTTGATGTGATTATTGTGAAATTTATTTATTTTTTTGTTTTGGGTTTGGTTTTTGGTTTAGAATGCGGCTCGATTGGACAGTGAGATAATTTATGATAGGGATTTTGATTATGATTACTTTGGATTCAAAACCCTTGAGAGATCTTATCTGTTGAAAGTTCAAGGAGAAGTTGTGGAAAGGCCTCAACACATGCTAATGAGGGTCTCTGTTGGAATTCATAAGGATGATATTGAATCTGCTGTCAAAACTTATCATTTGATGTCTCAGAGATGGTTTACTCATGCTTCTCCGACTCTTTTCAATGCCGGAACACCTAGGCCTCAGGTATATGTGTATACATCTGTTGCTGTTGTTACTCTTTTCAGTCATGTGAATTTTGTATCTGATTTAGATGGGTTTTTTCAATTGGTTTTGCAGTTGAGTAGTTGCTTCTTGGTGTGTATGAAAGAGGATAGTATTGAGGGGATTTATGATACTCTGAAGGAGTGTGCTGTCATTAGTAAATCTGCTGGAGGAATTGGTGTTTCTGTTCATAACATACGTGCCTATGGCAGTTACATTCGTGGAACAAATGGGACTTCTAATGGTATTGTTCCAATGTTACGTGTGTTCAATGACACTGCCCGTTATGTTGATCAGGGGGGAGGCAAGAGGAAAGGTAAAAACAATTTTAAGATTTGTTTGCTGTTTCTGAATTTGATGAATGCTTGTTGACTGCTATTACTTACATTACATGTGTTATGTGATGGTTGTAGGTGCTTTTGCCGTGTACTTGGAGCCATGGCATGCTGATATATTTGAATTTTTGGAATTAAAAATAAATCATGGAAAGGTATGAGATGTTAACAATGGTTTCATTATCAATATCATTTAGTTATGACTTTAGCTCTTAGTTTATGCTAGTTGAAATTTGTTTTATTTTATCATAATAACCATTATGTATTGGTGTTACTTATGCAGGAAGAGCAACGTGCTCGAGATTTATTTTATGCCCTTTGGGTGCCTGATCTCTTTATGAACAGAGTTCAGAGCAATGGGGTATGGTCCTTGTTTTGCCCCAATGAAGCACCTGGTTTGGCAGATTGTTGGGGTGAAGAATTTGAGAAGCTGTATACTCAGTATGAAACACAAGTAAGTTTGGTCTTGATAGGTAGGATTGTTTTGCATACTTTAGAAATGATGTGCCTTCTGATTACGTCCTTGTTATGTTTTTTTTACCAAATCTACAGGGAAAAGCGAAGAAGGTTGTTCAAGCCCAGAGTCTCTGGTTTGCAATTTTGAAGTCACAAATAGAAACTGGAAATCCTTACATGCTTTTTAAGGTGGTTTGATAATCAATGACTTTTAAAACTTAATCCAAATTTTCTTTAAATGCCTTTTCTTTGCCTTTTTTTCCAGCATATAAATATATGTTTTTTTATATATATTATAGGATGCTTGCAATAGGAAAAGCAACCAGCAAAATCTGGGCACAATTAAGTCATCAAACCTGTGCACAGAGATAATTGAGTATACTAGTCCAACAGAGACTGCGGTGTGTAACCTTGCATCAATTGCACTACCACGATATGTAAGAGATAAGGTATGATGCTCCTGGCATAGTTTATTCGTTAGACATGAGTTTGTTCAATTTCTATGTCTGCTTGTTCTCCCTGATTTTAAATGTTTATTTGCATCTTATATAGGGTTTGCCTGTGGAATCTCATCAGTCTAAACTTGTTGGGAGCAGAGGTTCTAGTAATCGGTATTTTGACTTTGAAAAATTAGGAGAGGTACACTTCTTTTAACTACAAGCAATATGGGGTTGTTTGTATTTCATTGTGTGATCCTTTCTTGACACAATTATTATATGACTAGTTGTGTGATAGTTCTTTCTTGTTGCTAAGTACAGGTTACTGCTGTGGTGACAACAAACCTTAATAAAATAATTGATGTCAATTACTACCCTGTTGAAACTGCTGAAAGGTCAAACTTACGGCACAGACCCATTGGTATCGGGGTTCAGGGTCTTGCTGATACCTTCATACTACTAGGAATGGCATTTGATTCACCAGAGGTAAATAATGTTTTTGTTTATGGGGCTGCTAATTTATATACAGTTTAAACTATTTGTTCTTCAATTTGATAGTTCACATGTATCTTGAGTGCAGGCTCAACAGTTAAACAAGGACATTTTTGAGACTATATACTATCATGCCCTGAAAACTTCTTGTGAATTGGCTGCAAAAGAAGGTCCCTACGAAACATATATTGGCAGTCCAGTAAGCAAGGTAATTTTGTATGTGAGAGATGTTTGTTTCCTACCATTTTTCAATGTCCTAAGCACAGTTGTTGCACTTATAGAGATGATCCCAGCTACACATGTATATTCAACTTGGGTTTTAGGCGGAAAATTAGATCTGTAAATGAGTAAAATGACTAAATACCTGAGGTCTTTGTTGTTGCTTTAGGTGATTGTTGTATGTGCAGGGAATTCTTAAATGACTAAATATCCAAGGTATTTGTTGTTGCTTAGGTGATTTTTGTATGTGCAGGGAATTCTTCAGCCTGATATGTGGGGTGTGACACCCTCCAATTTGTGGGACTGGGGTGCACTTCGGGAGATGATATCAAAGACCGGTGTTAGAAATTCACTTCTTGTTGCCCCTATGCCAACTGCATCTACCAGTCAAATTCTTGGCAATAATGAGTGTTTTGAACCATATACTTCTAATATCTACAATCGCAGAGTGCTAAGGTATATTGCCATACAATGTTATTATATCTTGGCATCTGCTAGTGCTTTGTCTTGCTTATTAACTCTTTGCCTTTCAGTGGTGAATTTGTTGTAGTGAACAAGCATCTTCTTCATGACTTGACTGAAATGGGGTTGTGGAATCCTGCACTTAAGAATAAGATTATCTACGACAATGGTTCTGTACAGAATCTCTCAGAAATACCTAACGAACTGAAAGGCATATACAAGTATGAGATTTATGAATTTTTACCTCTGACAGAAACTTAACTCTGATATATTTATGCTAACTCTCTTTAAAATTATCAGGACTGTTTGGGAGATCAAGCAAAAGATATTGGTCGATATGGCTGTTGATCGAGGATGCTACATAGACCAGAGTCAAAGCTTAAATATACACATGGATAAAGCCAACTTTGGAAAGCTTACTTCCTTGCATTTTTATGCATGGTCCAAGGTATTAACTTTCCAAATTGGAGCAAGTTAAAAATGCCCCAATTATCTTGCTGAATGTATTGCTGTGGAATTTAGATCAACTGTTTGCTGATAGATGTTATCATCACTTTCAATTTTGTCTTGAAAGGGTTTGAAGACTGGTATGTACTACCTCCGAACTCGAGCTGCAAGTGATGCCATCAAGTTTACTGTTGATACAGCTGCCATCAAAGTAATTAAATTTTATTGCGATCAATCTTTCCATTAATGTGATTTGTAGTTTGTACAGTTTGAAATTAAATGTTTTTGTTGTGAATGCAGGAACAATCTAAGGTTGAGGAGGCAGATGGTGAAGGTGATGACGATACCAAGATGGCACAGATGGTTTGTTCTTTGACAAACCGAGATGAGTGCTTGGCCTGCGGAAGTTAAAATTATACCTTATAAGATTTACACCTATCTGTGTGAGAAGGCATCGGTTGTCTAAGATTCAAATGCCGATCCATACCCAAAAATCTTCCCAGATTTCAGACATGTCTTGAGTGCTTTGTATATAATTTACTTTGCTGTTAATTTCATTTGCCTTCATTGTTTGATCATGTATTATTGTATTGCATTTTAGGAAGTGTTCACTTTAAGGTATAAATTTATATTTGAGAATCTCATGATTATAATTGATAAGTATAAGTATTTAATATTTATATTTCCTATGTCTATTCTATTCAGTTACACTTTGGTACCAAAATAGGTTACCTTTGCTTAAGATGACAATGACAAACTGTGCAATGGTTACAACTTACACATTGCTTAGGATGACAAAATCTGAATCTGATAGTGCTAAGAAGTTGGAGTGGTGCATGGATATGTTGGGTACAGTATTGAGAGTGTTTTGTTTAAACAAAAACATAAAATGAATTAATAAATAAACCATTCAATTGATTTTGATATTCTGCTCACTTTCTTTCAAACTCAACACAAACCCATTATAATCTGCTACTGTATTTATTAATTAGATACAGTATATTATTTTCAAGAAAATGAATCAATTCATGGTCAACCCTTTAATCTGGAGTTGAGAGTATGCCGTTTGTTGATGGGAACCAGAATGGTTTTTCTAGAAGTTAGTAAAATGGTCTTTGAGTTTACTTGCAAAATGGTGGTGGATACCCTTAATAAAGCATACTCTTGATTTAAAGGGGTTTGATAATGTTAATTTTGTTTATCTTAATTTAGACTAAAACTCTAGTTGAATTTGTTAAGAGAGGAGGTAATATGATTGCTGATAGTTTAGAGTAAGCAACCACTGATCATGTTAACTCTGGTGTTTTCTACTACTATATTTTTACTGGTATTTGACATTTATTTTGAGACGGGAGAAAAAAACTATTATAATGTTATAAACTTATAATCAAATCTATTTGTATTTCATTTTTAACTTTAAATATTAGGACAATGTTTCTTGTCTAATTTTACATTTTTATATTCTTCCTAATTTGGATAAAAAAATTGTTGATAAATTAAGGTATTTTATGTGGGCAACTATGAGATTCAGTTTTTCTCAAAAAAAAAAAAAACTGAGATCCAGTTGGAGATCAAATTCGGGAAATAATAATTAAGAAATTTAAGTATCTACCACTTATGTCACATGTCATTGATATTTGGGTAAATATATTAATGAAAAGTAATAGTTTGATTGTAAGAACCCGGGTATTAATTGATAATAATATTGACATTTTAAATTGATTTGACAAATTTATAATTATTAAAAAATGAACATAGTTTTTACAAAAAAAAATGAACTTAGTATACAGTAGCGACTTTTTACTGTAGCAATACTTAAAAAAAAAAATCATTTAACGGTAGATATAGGCTCTGTTTGGTAAGGCTCCAAAACGAGCTTATAGCTTATAAGCTAAAAGCTCTGTTTGGTAACGGTCTTTTCGTTACGAGCTTATAGCTTATTTTCAAACGCTATTTCAATTAGCTTATAGCTTTTTGTTTTTTCTTCCAATTTTAACCTTATTATTTTAACTAAAACCCGATTTTATTATTAATTAATAATGTCCTTTTATGTTATTTTACATCTATAAGCTATTGAACCACTAATTTTACCAAACACTTCAATTAGCTTATCAGCTATAAGCTATTTTTACCAAACAGAGCCATAGTTCCCCTTACAACCTAAATTGTAGTTAGAGTAGCATAATTTACTTTCCTATTTAAAGGGATACCACCATGTTAAGAGGTGCCCTTAGTTTTCATAGGTATATATATATATATAGGTTTGCTAATTTGCAACCAACTAAAAACATGCTGGTGTAAATTAGCAATGCGTACCTTTTTATTTTGGACAAAAAACTCTTTGATATTTACTTATTTAACATTAAGAAATTTGGGGTTAGTTAGGTAACTTTAATTAAATGTTGTACACCCATTTGCTAATTTACACCCAAACAATTATAAATATACAACCTAGATTACCAAAAAAAATTACTTGACTGTCCAACATCTTAAACTATTTAAAATAATAAATAGAGGGTATTTTTGTCCAAAATAAATATTAGCATATAAGATGTTGTTGGATTCGTCTCGATGAATAGTTTCAAAATATCAAATTTTTATAATTTATACTATTATGCAATTAAAAATATTAATCGTCAAATTTGATTGTATATATTTTCTCAAGTTGTCTTTTTTTGATTTCCTAGGTTGTCTTGTGTTTATTATGATTGTATATATTTATAATTGTTTGGGTGTAAATTAGTAAATGGGTGCACATCATTTAATAAAATTTACCTAACTAACCCCAAATTTCTAGCGTTAAATAAGTAAATATCAAGGGTTTTTTTGTCCTATTAGAAAAGGTGCGCATTGCTAATTTACACCAACATGTTTTTAGTTGGTTGTAAATTAGCAACCCCATATATATATATATATTTTTCATAATTGCTTATATATATTGGTTTTTACCACCGGTATCTGATCTACAGAATCGCCTAATCTGGTTCGGAGGTCAATTATGAAATAAAGTGGTTACAGTCCCCTCCCGATAACAACTGTGGGGGTTCGAACCGTGATCCTCCTAACTAAATACCAAGTCTAGCGTAAATCATCATTGGATCAACTAACGACCGCTTAATACATTATATCTGTTACATATAATATTATGCATAAAAACAATACTATTCCCTTCTTACCATATTATAAGTTACTTTGAGAAAAAAATTGTACCAAATTTGTAGTCACCATACATTACCAATGAAATATTTAATGTTATTTTTCCAATTATACCTTTAATTATTTATTACTCTACTATTGATCCTTCAATTTATCTTTTCTACACCATTAATGAAAGTCAATTTTGTAAACTAACTCATTTTCTATTTTTCATATAACCTTAATTACATTTTTTTAATTTGTGTAATTTGGTTAAAACGACTTATATTGTCGTACGGAAGGAGGGAGTATAATGAATGAAATTTAGGTTTCCTCCAATTACACTATGTTTGGATGCTGAAGAGATAGTGAATAAGGAAATAGTGAAAGAGAAATAACTCAATAAGGGAGGAGAGAGATAGAAGAGAAATTGAGTATAAATTTAATATGGTTTGGATGAATAAAAAAGTGAGAAGAGAGAAATTAGTAAAAAAAGTAAAATAATAAATTTATCCTTTTTACAAGAAAATAAACCAACTGAATGGAAATATTGTTGTAAAATTATTTACTTTCACTTTTTTTTTCCGGCAAAATAAAAGATATTCATTCATTTAAATCAGTAGAGTACATCAGATTCGAGTACAAATTCAATACCGCTAAAAACGAAAAGGATGAATCTGCTAACAAGCTCACAACATCCAAGTTAATAGCATAAATTGGCTTACTCATGCCTACAAATAATGTGATAAAATCAAAGTAACTGGAATACCTATGTCTCCGGATCTGCATCGTTGACGAACTTAATCACAATGTGAATCAATAGTTGACCGAAGTTGATCTGTCGATTCAATCAAACGAACACCGCACAACAAGACGGGATAACAAACAAACACTACACTAAGACGAGATATCAAACAATGTCGCACTGAGATGACAAAATCACACACAAAAACACAAAAGAAAGATATAATCTATGTGAAAATCACCTATTTAGATTAAAACAAATAAAAAAGAGATGCACGAGGGTGATTTCGGGTAAAAAAAGACCCAAAATCACCCCCTTTTTGACGAAAAAAGATAAACGAACTAAGATAGAAGAAAGAGCTTATCTCTCTAAAGAAAATTAGTGCCAGCTTACTTTCACTTCTTATCATACAAATCAATTTTTTCTCTCCTTATCCGAATTAGAGAAATAATCAATTTCTTTGCTATCTCTCTTTCTTATTCTTTCATTTGTTCTTTGTTAAACAATGAGTTCCACTAATTATAATCTTCACTTGTGTATATTTTTTTTAAATAAAAAATAAATGGAGGACAAACAAAAATAACTAATGTTACTAGTAATTAGAGCTGTCAAATGGGCTGGCCCAGTCGGTCCGGCCCGCTTGGCCTGAAAAAATAAATGGGCTAGCATTTGTCAAGCCCTGGCCCGACCCTTGTCGGCCTTGTGGACTAATGGGACAGCCCGACCCATTTTATTTTATTTTTTTCCTTTTTATTTAATATTTTTTATATCATTTTCATGTATTAATTATTTATAATTATCAATTTTATAGAGATATTATTTGATGCAAGTGTAAATAATTTTTACATCAACAATAAATACCAATTAAACTCTAGTTTTAGGTAAATATACCGTTTTTATTAAGCTTACACATTTAAATATATTTTTTATAATAATTTATCAATTAAATGATAATTTTTCATTGATAATATTTTTACAAAAATTACATAAATCAATTAAATGATAGGCTAATGGGTCAGCCCAAAGCCCGATGAATTAGCTCACCCAACCCGATTTCCATATGGGCTTGGCCCCAAAAAATCCGATGGCATTTTGGACTACATTTTTTGAGTCCCGGCCCATCCGAGACCGTGGGCTAATATGGTCCATCCCATCAGTCCGGCCCATTTTAACAGCTCTACTAGTAATACTAGTAATACTAGTAATATTTTTGGTACTATAGAGTAGGGGTGATCATATTCGAACCAATCCAAAAGTAAAACCGCAAATCGAACCAATCCAAACCGCAAAAAACCGCATTTAGTTTAAACCGCACGGATAGTTTTTCATCTAAACCGCGCGGTTTGGTTAGGTTTGCGGTTTTCATTTTAGAAAACCGAACCAAACCGCAATACTTAAGTTAACTATAACAATTAATAGCAATCAACATATTGCTTAGTCCAACTTAGCAAGCTCAACCCAAATTGAGTCCATAAAATAGTACGCTGTGAAAACATATCATTTAACGCGATCCAAAACTATATTATTGGTATTAAAAACAAGTTCTTATGTATATGCAATTTGTGTATATGCATATTATATCACGTAAATAATAAATAAATTAAAATTTCCTATGTTTATTTCGTAACAAGTTGGTAATATCACAATATTTTTTATATCGCGATAAACCGCACAAACCGAACCGCGTTGGTTTGGTTTGGATGACTTTTTAAAAACCAACTGAACCAAATCAAACTGCATGTATTTTTATCTTACGGTTAGGATGACTTTTTGGCTCAAAACCGAACCGAACCGCACCGCAAACACCTCTACGGTAGAGTCTATACTCTTATCTTATCACTTATCCATATCCACAAAATAAAAAGAGAAAGAAATGGTGTAAGACTCAAGTCAAAGTGTAGCAGGCCGTACACAGGTGTAGTACCTGTCAGTATGTCTTTTCATTTATCCGTTTCGTGAATACCTATGAATCATATTGAAACCGCGTATCAGGTCGACCGTCGACCAAAACTACCTTTGACTTATATTTTGACTTTTACTGTTTCAAAGGTTCACAAAAAGTAAGAGACATGACTAGCTTTAATACGATCTCATATTTTTGTATTAATTTATTTTAAAATGAATCTAAATTTTAAATAAATTTTGTCTATTTTATTTAAGCAAATGAATTTTGTCTATTGAATATCAATATTATTTTTTTTATAAGATTTGAATAGCGCATGAAGTAGTCTCTATCTCCCGGTCGGAGACAAGGGATGGATGTCGCTAGGCTAGGTCAACTCTATCATTGGTTTCATTATCCCTATAACGATCACTAGAAAAAGATTAAGCCCCCCCTACAGAGATGAATTGATCGATTCATCGGATCCTAGGTCGGGACTGACGGGGCTCGAACCCGCAGCTTCCGCCTTGACAGGGCGGTGCTCTGACCGATTGAACTACAATCCCAAAGCTCCGCTTAAGCGCTCGACATGCAGTTAGCTTAAAACATGTTCATCATGTGGCCGAGCGAAGCGCACCTGCGTGAAGCAGCCTACCGAAGTGAGCCGAGGAGCCGAGTGACGCGCCAGTGCTACTAATTGAGTGCCAGCACGTAGCTGTGCTGTCAGTAAGAATATCAATATTATTAACTACATTTAAAATTATCTCAATATTTACGTTAATCTTTGTACATTATCGGCATTTTACATTATAATCCATTTACAAATTATTTTTCATATATAATTTTTAAGATAAATGAGATTAAACACAAGTACAAATTATTTTAGTATTCTAGTTGTTTTAATTAATTAACAGCTTAAATTTTTTTACAATATTATATGTATGAATTATTAATTTGTTTTACTAAATGATCGAATTATTAATCCAACTTGTTAGTACAAAATAGTTTTTTTAAAATATGAGTACAAAAGTCTTTCAAAATAGTTTTTCTTCTGTTAGATATAATTCTTATAACTTTCTATTTCTTAAAAGTCAATTCATATTTGGTAAAGAGAAAGTCAATTCATATTTTTCAAAAGTTAAACTCTTCAATTGCTCGTGAATAATATCAACATGTCAAAATATACAACATTATGTAAATAGCTGTTAAACTATTCTTGATATACTATTGATATAAACACATAAATAATATTTATTTTTTTCAAAATAAAATAATATTTGAAAACTTTTTCTAAAAAGTCTTAGATTCGATTCTTTCTGATATATATCAATTTCGATGAACAATAGAATTAAACCTATTAAATTAATCGATTCTTAGACTGAATATCAAATTTAAAATAGAAATATATATCAAGTGATTTCAGCCTCATGTTAATTGCAATTGCGGAGAATCAAACTGTACTCTTCTATATTAAATTCAACGTTAATTACCATTATACAGAGTAACTATTTGTAAAATAGAAATATATTAGAGAACATGAACAAAACGTTTTGGACAAAACACATTCACACCAAAGTTTGAAGGAGTCGAAGTTATTGGAAGTGGAAGGTCAAGGACCCAATAAGTCCAGTGAGATAGATGAGTAGGACTTATTGCTCCAAATTTTTGTGTGGCTTTAAGATTATATTATTATATGATAATAACAAGAGGTTGAACATAGGAGAACTAATAAATTTGACAATAAACTTGTGATTCTTCAGATGCAACTTGCCAATTTGGTATCAACTAACTAATATCTAGAAAAAAATCATCAGCAAAAAGTTGAACTTAAGAGAACCAACTTGTGAATATGCAACTTGCATATACCAATTGATAACAAATTCAACCATCCATTTTCAAACTACTAATTAAATGGGTTACAATTTTAATCAAAGCCTAACACCTCCATCTATCCACTTATAGGAAATAACGTGACCTAACATAATTACCTAGTTAAGATTTCATTTCACAAGTGTGTATAAATTTTACAGCTAGACTCTATAAAACAAAAAAAAGTAATTATTATTATTATTATTATAACAAGTGCTCAAAGAACACATGTTGAAAGTGGTCTGTTTAATTTAATAAAAAAAAATAATTAAAAAAATTATATTTAATAAGATAATATTTGCATATTTGATTTCTTGTGCATTTAGAATTCAGATTTCAATATATTTGTTAGTAAGACTCATAAAACAAAAATAAAATAAAAAATATTTACTAAATTAACCTTGTCACACGCTAGTGGACCACCATATATGGTCAAAACTCTACTATCTACACAATTGTATTCTTAAAGACAAATTCAAATTTAGAACTTCTAATTACAATGAAAAAAACTCTTATCATCTCATCTCTTTTAGATATAGAAGGTATATAGTTGGAACATTAATTAACAAATAATTAAAAATAAATAAAATAAAACTTATAAGAATCACAAAAAAATAAAAACACTTTATTCTAATGTCGGCTATTACCGTTTAACTTTTGAACCTTTTTGCTCAATCAACACCGACGAGTTGAAAATAATTGCAAAACTGTCAACTTGTCTCTTTCTCTCCCACATGAATGCCACCAATTCATTTTGATTCACACTTGCACACTCTTTTGACCCGTCACTCACTACTGCTTATCTATGTCAACTTGTTACTTATTGCTATCAACAATATCTCATATTCTTTATATATATCTATACTTGTATCACTGTTTTATTCATATTACAGTTAATGCAAGTATGTATTGAGTTTGCGTATTAAAGTAGTATTGAAGAGTTTTTGCATGAAGGGATATTGAAAAGGTGGCAAATTATAAAGAAAAAGGAAAAGAACTTGACAACAATATTGAAGAAGAACAAGAAGAAGAAGGACAAGATTTAAGGTTGTCAATGCCAATGATGTTTCCTGGTTTTCATAGAGAAGGAGAAATGTCAGCTATGGTTTCTGCTTTAACACATGTGATATGTGGTGATCAGAACAATGATGATTTTAGTGTTCTGAATCACAGTGCATTTCATCAAGGTGATGGTATAGATATCAATCCTTTTGTTTCTGCAACAACATCTTCAACTTCTTTATCTTATGGTGATAGTTCTGCTCTCAAGAGAAGAAGAGAAGATGGTGGATTCTTTCACAATTCTTCCTCTACTTTTCCCCCAAATAAACACCAAGGTGAATATTTATATTATAATCTAATAAAGTCATAAATCAAACTCAGTTTCTCCAGAATGATTCATTCAAGTTTATTAACCACTCGAATCCAATAACTTAGTACTGTAGTATACGTACTTTAAAGTATGCATTGACTGACTTGCTAACTTATATTCGACATGACACATCAGCAAAAATAAGTACAAAATTTAGTGGCGGAGAATTTTTTTGAATTTTAAAAATTTGTTTTCAAATTTAAAAATGGAGGACTAAAATCGTGAATTAGTGAACCTAAAGAATCAAAAGTGCATTTAAGTCTGCAAGAAAATATACGAAACCAGTCTATTTTTGATTATATATTAATGGGTTTGATGTTGTTATGTTGTAGAATGTTCAAGCAACTGGACAAACACAATAACAACAACAGAAAGGAGTCAAATATCAGAACCAATATACGAATACAGCACAGACAATAACAATGTGAAAAATGAAGAGCAACCAAAAAGAAAATACAGAGGAGTGAGACAGAGGCCATGGGGAAAATGGGCTGCAGAGATAAGAGATCCATTCAAAGCTACAAGAGTATGGTTAGGAACATTTGAAACAGCTGAAGATGCAGCTAAAGCCTATGATCAAGCTGCACTGCGTTTTAGAGGCAACAAAGCAAAACTTAATTTTCCTGAAAATGTTAGGATCAAGCAACAACAACAACAACAACAACCTTTGGTTAATCCTATACAGAACCATTTGAGTATTTCACATTCTAATAGCATTGATCCCACGGTTCAGGGTCGAAGTTTGCAAGGTTACGATAGTTCTAAAAAGTTTCACGGTCAAAACTTCCCTATGAGATCATATGATCAGATTACTATGTCATCATCTAATGACAGGGCTTCTCTTCAAACTTCAATGTCACCATCATCGGCTTCATATTCTTCTACTACTTCTACTACTATTGTTTCTTCTTTAAGTTCTCCGCAGACAACTTCGTCGATTCCTTCAGTTTATACTACCGATTTTCCAGCATGGTCTTCTGGTTTTAACTCATCTCCCTCGGGCTAATATTTATTGTTGGGGGTGTTTGAGTAGCTTAGGAAAGAAGGGGAGAAATGTGATGCAGGAAAAAGAAATAGCAAGAGATATACAAACCTAATATATAATATACTGAAGAAAATTACTCTCTAATGCTATTATTATAATCTCGTTTTAATTTCACTTGCATGGTGAATTGTCAACCCCATCATGATTTTACTAGAAAACTAAAGCATTGGATTAGGTTGGATTGATATTAAAAAACATATAAGAATGTATATTGAATGAAACATTGATAATTATTTGTATTGTACGAATGAAAGTGAAAAGGAAAACCGATAATTTTTTCGGATGAAGGGTAAAAAATAAAAGTTGGAAGAATAGTGTCTATAAACTATTAAAATATCTCTATCTACTAATGAAAATTATAAAGCAGAAAAAAGATGCAAACAAAGGCTTAAGAAGAAAAGGACAACTTTTGTTAGGTTGTTTTTTTAAAGATGGTTTAATTTTATCTTTATTAATAATACATAAACGTAATTATTTGAGAGTATATGATGATTAACTCAAAAAGTTAAGATACAATTTTACTGTATATGTTAATTACGTTTGTCAAGAATCATAAATCAATCGCTTTGACATTTGCCCATGATATATGCTTGAATGCAGCTCGAACATTATCATGAAGGAAAATAACACAAGACATCCAAATTGCACAATAAAATTAAAGGAACCAAAAGGCGAAAGCAATTTTTTTGACTGTTTCGGGTACAGGGGCGACGAGGGGTGCTAACCCGGCCACCCAACCCAGCAGGTCAGGGGCGAACCGAGAATATAAATGAACAAGCACTCCATGTCTTGCCACTACTACAAACAAGACCGTTTATGATCCTGTCTGGTAAGTCGGTGGTCAGGTAATTATCGGTAATTCTAAAAAGAAAAGGTATTTAACAGTAGTATACAACAAAGCTACTTTCACTAAAAATCATATATCCATATCAAGGTTTTCAGAACCGGACCGGTCATCGAACCGGCGAATTTACCGGTTTAAGGTTCAATTGGTCGGACGGGGTTCAACCGGGTCGGACCGTTTTTTATTAAATATATATTTTAATTAATATATAAATAATGATTCAATATTCCATAATTTCACACATTAAAATGATAAAACGTCATAAAATCAATATAAAATAAAACTTTAGTACATAATTTTTAAAATTTCTAATTCTTAAAATTTTTAATTTGAAGGAATTGCCATTACTATATTTTCAACCAATTAAACTTGAAGGAATGGCAGAACTATGCTTCTTATTCAAACAATTAAACATAGTGAACTTGAAGGATTGCCATTATCCAAACAAATATCAGAACTATACTTCTTTCAAATAATTAAACATGTGGAATACTAAACAAATCAAGCTAGTCACTAGTTTCCTTGTGGTGATAAAAACTAGTTTACAAAATTATGCATCAGTCTAGTAAGTAATAACCCCCTGCAATATAGTTAATTATATATATACTAGTAATTTGCAAGTTGCAGCCAAAGAGTGATTTTTTTGTGATATATACACAAACGTTTTTACAAAATTATATATATACTAGTAATTTACAAAATTATGCGTCAAGTAGAGGTAGAAACATGTTAGTGTATATATAATATGTATCAGGCCTGAGTTAAGCAAGTTGCAGCTCAAAACGTTATATATATACACTAGTAATTTACAAAATTATGCATCATGCCTCTACTTATGTAAATGTGTATGGGATTGTGATTTTCCTTAGTGAGCTTTGTCCATAAAAATAGAGATTAGTGTATTTGGAAATAAAGCATGTTTTTGTGAATGTACTATTCTATTTAGTCCCACATTGGAGAAATCACATACCTATTATCTTGTAAAAGGTTATAAATAAGCTTTTGTAACTATATTTCTAAGTGCATTAACATTCTCCCACTTAATTGGTCATCAATTAATATGACTTTTTGGTGGTATGAGATTGGTCCCACTCAATTTATGATTTTTTTTAAAATTTTTTCAATTGAAAAAAATCAATTAAAGTTTGAAATCTGGGTCAACCTGCCGGTTCAGTTGAACCGCCGGTTTTAAGCGGTTTTCCCGGTTTATTACCGATTTTTCGAGTTATTTGCCGGTTTAGCTGCTGCCCGGTTTTTACTCTAAAACGGACCGGATGCAGGTCCAGTTTCCGGTTCAACCGGTTGAACCGGCCGATCCGGTCCGGTTTTAATTACATTGATCCATATCTACCCTGAATGCATGAATGGCAAAACATAAATCGAAAGAGACGATTGTTTAATCCTATTCCTCACCAACAGTGGTTCAACATTTCAAATAAACATTCCTGATAAGGCATCTTCAGTCCAGAATATTGAGGGGCTCCTGAAACGATCAGACCAGAGATAAGTATTAAGATAAAAAAAGAAAATACTTCAGACATGAACAGTCATGATTCTACCATTCTTCATAAATCACAAACTTCCATCGTCCAAATCCCTCTAAACAAAACAGTGAGAAAATGAGAGAACAGGAAAGGCCCAAACTTACCGATATGCAAACCTTAAACCTTCAAAGCTGCTTTATGGACCATGGTTTCCTTGTGTATTTGATGACAGCTCTTCTCAACAAGATCGAGCAGCTTCTCTGAGTTTGATGCCCATGAATTAAGAATATAGTTGCTGTCCTTTGATGTTTGGAAGCAAACTATTCCCATAGGTCTATCAATCTTGGCCACCAGAGCCTTTGTCACAACCATATCAGACAGATGCTTCTCAGCTTCCTGAATTATGCAAGGATAATTGATTAGGAAAATCCCTTTGAAAAACAAATTAATTAAGATAGGAGGGAAATAGGTTGTTGCAAGTTTACAACATCTATTTTTACATGCAGAACAACAATGAAAAATAAATCAAAGCACTTGAGGTGGGTGATATACAGCAGCATACACAGACCCTGCCAACCACAATTCCCCTACTAGCTTCAATGTGCAAGGGCATATGTTTCTTTCTTGAAAGACTTGCATGGGGGATTCACACATTTCATGAGAATAAATTACCATAGTAAGACTAACAAAACAAAACCATTACTAGCATTACACACCTCTAGGCTGAGACACAAAAGCTGGGCAAGTCTCTTCAAAGTAATTCTTGGATAGTATTTTGATACGACAAGAATATTCTGAAAGAAAGATTAACAAAGTTACTCCATGTTAATACTCACATAAATAACTGTTGAGCATAAAGAAGTGCAAGGGCATCAATCACTCACATGTTCAATAATTCTCTGTTTCAGATCTTCTCCAGCTTTTTCACTCAAAAACTTTCCAGAGACAATCTCGTTCTCAAACTCGGTCTTGTATGTCTCGCAAAGAGCCGTCCATTGGATGACTTCCATGGTGACCAGTTGCTTTAAGAGAAGCCTAGACACAGCATATAACAGGTACACCAAATGACAAAGAATCCTAAACAAAATATTTGAACATGACCAGGAAGTATGTGAGATACAAAATAAAATAACATACTTGAAGTTTGGAATCTCAAATAGATTCTTATCCTCTAAGGTCGAATTCAGAAGACTTGATTGAAGAGGATCATGAGGAGCGAGAACCAAGCACCAAGATATTTTCCTCAGGATCTGCATATAAATATAGCAATTGGAAATAAGTCATATCATAATATAATATCGTTTAGCAATAGAATCTAACAGTAAGACGGATAGCAAATAAAAAGCCTACAGGAATAAACTCAGCAGGATTTTCTTTGACAGATGGAATCTCGTATATTGCCTTATAGCAACGGCAAATTTCAAGATAATCATTGTTGTGGGAATAATACCTAAAAATCACAGAAAGAAAAGCAGCATAAGAAAAAAGGATTTCAGGATCAGCAGCAACAAATATTATGAACCAGGTACTTCAAAAATATGTAGCATAAAGATAGATCTATATCAATTCCACATTTAATGAAAAGGTATAGAAGCATGGTACCAAATTTAGAAACTGCACTGCGACCAATTCCCTAGACACTTTATTACTGTTGCAGCTCACGTGTTACAAATCAAATTTCCAAACATGTATAAAATAATTTTGAAACATGATCAAATGGACTGAATGATATGCATTTGATAATTATTTAAACTAAGGAAGAAAACAAACATCTTGCAATAGTGAAGGCCGCCTACTGTAGACCCAAAACAATGGTTTTACAATTCAAATGAACATGGCTCAACAACCATGCAGCATAAACATAGATATAAGCGACAATCAATAGGAATTGCAATATTTACAACGAAAATAAAAGAATGGACTTTCTGAAGATCAAATTTACACAATGTGACAAATTCGCTATTTTTTTTAACAGTGTCAATGGTAATAAACAAGGAACCCACATGTTAGGAAGGGTAACTATTACCAGCATGTTTATCAACTTTAAAGGTCAAACTCATTTTATATATTTAGCCTTACCAAAAGGTTTAGCTTAAAACAGTCAATGATGTCGGACATTGTGCTTTATTTCAAAATGGTTAAGAACAGGGATGTGGCAAACAAGAATATAAAGCAGGGATGAAAAAGAAAAACTTGGAATTGGAAAGAAAATAAGTGATTAAAATGTAGAAATGTCTGCAAGAGAATTGGAAATTTGATCCAAACCAAAAGGTTCCTGTTGTGGCCATTTAAATGTATACACGGTACCGAATGTAGTAAAAGAAAGAATGAATTACGCTAGTGCTAAATTTTAACCACTTCCAGCTCTAGCAATGCATAAATAGAGTACCAATACCAAGTTGCTAAGTTAGTATCTTAGAAACTTAGATCATTAGGTTCTTTATAACCACTTTCTTACTGTTACAATTTTATATTAACTAATGGAAATAATCATAAAAATAAATGCAATCATTAGATGCAACCAAATCTAAATTATATATTATATATATAAGTAAACACGAGCAAGGGAAATTATATTATATTTAATTGAGTTTTTCATTTTCCACCATATTTAAGCACCACAATTTTTTTCAAATGGCAGTAACCATAAATGGCCTTCATAGCATCTCTGTAACTCTCTCAAGTCTCAACAATATAAGATTTTTTATTTATAATATAAATTTCAGATGGTTCATGAATCATGACAACATGTGAAAGTGACTGAAATTGTGTTCTACAAATTTAAAAATAACCGAGTTCAGTTTGTAAAAATGTCAAACATGGTTCAGTTCAGTGTGAATTGTATTTAAATTATCAGTTCAGTGTCTGAACTGTACAAAATGGGGTTCAGTTTTTTATGGTGCAGTTCAGTTCATGTTTATGGTTTTTTGTGTACTGCCATTCAATAAACTAAAAGAGACATCAGATATACAAGGTCAAGCCACAGTACTTGTAACTACGAGAAGATAGATCGAGGAATACTACAATGAAAGAGGAAGTAGGAAATCAATTACCTAATCATGAGTTCGTAATAAATCCTTTTCAACTCAAGTAGAGACGGAATATCAGCAGGAGCCTCTTCAACCATGTTATCGCCTTCTTTGGGCTTTTTCTTTTCCTTAGAAACATCTATGTCGAATACTCTTGGACTTATCTTTCTTGAGAGTATCTGTGCACGAACATAATCCTGACGGTCTAGGCACAATCGAACCTACACAATTTAACGTAGGAGATGCCCAAAATAGTAACTTATTAGCAACATAAACATTTATTATCCAGCTACTTTTGTCATCACTGAAACAAACAAAAAAATTGACTCGTACTTGCTCCAGAATGAATGCTATTTTCTCAGTTTTAGCCATGGCACCAAAAGTTTCCACCTGTTAAGATTACCCATTACATAAGTGAACCAAACAATAATTTCTACTAATCAGTACCATCCAAAAACAAAGATATGCAAAGGCCGTGAAAACATAACAAGTAGACACTGACCGCAATTTCTTGCATCAAATCAGCAGCCTCAGCTATAAGCCCCTGTTCTTCCTTAATCTTGGCAAGTTTCTTGACCAATCGTGCTCTCTCAATCTCAACGTATATCTAAGAAGAACACAATACAACATAAAATCACCAAAACATGTCTTATAAGATCGGTGTGTGATGCTATGCGAGAAGATAATAAAACATAATGGAGAATTCAAATATAACTAACTAACCTTCCCTGCAGATACACTGTTCAGTGTTTTGATGAGTTCTATACGAGTTTCGATGTCTGGTGTCTTATCAATATATTCCATAGCCTGCTGGACCATAGCTGTTACAGCCTGTGTGCACATATAATGAACTCATTAGTACCGTAAGATATATCATGATTCTCACTCTTTTGTACCAGTTATACAACAACAGCTACATGTATTAGCTGAACTAAACTCCTAAAGGTTAAATTATACGTTATTAGATGCAGAAGCTGTACAATAGTAACTTAATATTCTTAAGTTCGTTAAATACTGAAATTTGAACTATAGAAGACTAAAACAACATAAACCCTAATTTTGCTTCTCTAAACAAGTTTTCCATCAATCTGAAATTGAAAACAACAATAACCAAAACCCTAAACCTCCTCAAACCTACCACACAAAACGCAGGCTTAAGCTGACCGCATCGTTTAGACAACACGACAATCTGATCGTTTAGGGTTTTCCAGGCTTTCGCTTCAAAACAATGTTGCAAAATGTCAATTGCAGCTTTTCTAGTTCCGACGATTTCTCCGGCAAGCCTCATCTGCTTCTCCACGTTGAGAAGCTGCTCTATCTTTGCATCTAAATTTTCGGAAGCCTACAAAACAAATTGAAGATTATAAATTGAAGATTGTAGGTAGAGTGAAGAACAAAAAGGGAAAACAAAAGAGATCTGGATTGATTCGATCGGTGATACCATAGTTGAGTGTGCGATAAATCTGGAAATCGAAAAGGGAAGAAAAGTGACAGAGCAGAGCAGAGAGAACAAGGATGAGTTAAGAGGAGAAAGATCGTTTTATATAACACGTGAGAAAGCCCATTTGGGCCAATAATTTATAAGAGGCTTTTCTCCTTACGGGGGTGATCGCGGTTCGGTTTGGATCGGTTTTGAGACAAAAACTCATCCGATTTAAAAATAAATTTATTTGCAGTTCGGTTCGGTTTTGGATGACAAATAAAAAAAATCCGATCCAATTTTATGCTATAACACCCCAACTAAATTGTCTAGAATATTTAGTCGAGATATACATAACTGAATCTGAGTACATTAAAATTACAGAATAGTTTCTTCTTGAATTACAAATTAGCACGAGTACAATACAGCGGAATAAGAATTATTTTCTAAATAAACAAGTTAAAACAAAACAAAGAAGAAGACAAAGTCTTCTAATCCGGTAATTCAAGCTCAGCCTCGATCATCATATCCTGCCTGGTCCTTGCTTCGATAAACTTGTCTACCTACAAAAATTAAAGGGCGTGGGGTGAGACTACTAAGCCTCAGTGAGTCCTACTACCCAATCTAATGGTGACTACACCGGGGCAAATGGAACTAATAGTTTCTATTCCTGTATTAATCCTGAATGCATAATTGTGATAATTCATCGGTTGATCACTTATAACTCGTATTCATTAAAGAATAGCATAAACATAAATAAAGGTGTAACACACAGTTATCATCTTGGTTACTTTTTATTACTCACGGACACTTCGAGGTGAGCGGGTCTCGAAGGCCGGCCTCAGGTTTCTGATATTAAATGTAGATCAGAGAACCTGCTCAGCTCACAATTAACTTTAGACCCACTAATGGGGTTTAATACCAAAATCACAATGGACTCAATCATAGCATAACATTTCATAATTCTTACATACTAGTTTCCTAATAATGTACGGAAAACCATCATAACTTATATTGTGATGCGACGCATTCACAATACTGCTGAATAACATGATCATGAGTTGTTATCCTACCCATGTATATCCCGAACCCGGGGAATTTCCTAAACTTATATTATCATGTAATCATCATCCTAAGGGTTGTTCATCAACATAAAATAGCGAGAAATCATGTTTATTAATTAGGAGCATTAACGTATGAACTAGGAACCTTTAGAAGCTTAAAACAGTGAAATTTCATCAAAACAAGTCTCATAAACCGATTCGTCAGTCCATGAATCGATTGATCATAGTCAGCAGGGGTTCATGTGAATCGATTGATACGAGAATGAACCAAATCATGTTGTTCAAAACAGATTTTTAGCTTTCCAAAAGGGACCAATCGATTCACATAATGCATCAATCAATTCATGCAACATATTTTGAGGTTTTTCATGAAATGTTCAAGATAAAACAAGTATTTAACATAGCTCAATGGTTCCTAACTCATATCTAATAATAAAACTAATTAATAATCATATTCCACACTAACAAACATACTTCATAAGAAATAGTAACCAACATTTACATGATAAATTTAGGGGAACCTAAGAATTTATCATATATACACTTTGTTCATCAAAATCATTATTCTAATGAACATTAGGAGTATGTAGGGAACTTAATACTCCACATATCATAATTTCTAACTTGTAGTTACTATTTATTTGATAATGGCTGGAACTAAAAGGTGTGCTAATACCTAAGGAACCCACCTCTGATGCAGTGATCTACAAGCTTCTGCAAGCCTAAACCCTCCGTTTGTGTCGCTTGAGTAGTCAAACCCGCAGCCACACAACACCAGAAATTGACAGCATTCAAACCTTGACTTTAGAAGCATGTACAGACTTGAATATTGATCCAAGGATAGCCAACCATGTACTCAAAATGACGGGAATTTCGTTAGCTAACCATACGAACAAGCAGAATTGAAAACAGAGTTACGAGGAGTGAGAAATCACCTGTTCAGTGGAGGTTATCCCCAAATACGGGTTTTTCACAACTTCCCCCAAAATCACCATTTTAATCTCCAAGCTCCAAAACTTGACAATTCTAACAACCCACTGCTCATACTCAACAATCACAACACCAAGAACACCAGAATTAACACATGCAAGTATTCCAACTGGGGAAAAGACTAAGATTAGAATCTTGGGGTTTCATTAAAGATGAAAAGAGGGGAAATGAACTCACTAAACTTACCTTGGATTCTCAGTACCTCTAAAACTTGAACATAAGTAGAAAATCATACATGCAAGTATGAAATTGAAAGGATTGAACTTGGAATTTATGGAGCTTGGGTTCGGTCATTAAGAAGGAAGGGAAACATATTTAAATTCCTCAACTTAGTTTCTTGTTACCATGAGATGTTAAATTCCCATTTGCATGTGATGACTTGTGCATATGAGGATTGGAAATATAAGCTTATGAGTGGAGAAGATGATATTTGCGTGAGTGAAAGGAGAGGATCAGGTACTGTGTTGTTGTGGTTGAAATGAGTGAGTGAGAGTGAGACTGAGACTGAGAGAGTGGCGTGAGAGAGAGAGAATTGGAATAGGTGAGGGAAAGTTACAAATCTTGATTTCACCATGTGTTTGTGTTCCTTTAGTATAGGTGTGTGGTCCCAAACCCACTTGAATTGTTTGTTGTTTAACGTGTAGGAAGGAGAAAGAAGAGGAAATGTTTGCTGCCAAAGTGATTTCTCTCTATCTCTCTCATTTGGCTTCTAATAATTGTGGTCCCTTAAATTGCCATACAATTTACTTGTTTATTACTAGTTACTTGCCACACTTTAACTTATCATCAATTTGCACTCTAAATAATATTCTTTTATTAATTAGAGTTGGCATGTTACATATGCGGTTTAATTTGGATCGATTTTTGGATATCCAAATTATAAATTGTAATTTTTTTTATCAAATACTAATATTATAAAAAACACTTTAAAATAATATTTTGATTTTTTTTTACAAAATAAATGTTAAATTTGATGTAATATAACATATTAAAAATTAATATTTTGTAATGACAATTATCAATTATATTTTGAAACATATCAAAAAGTAAACAATAAATTAAATTAAACTAACAAATAGTATAATAAAATTTATAATGAACAAAAATAGGTTAATACAATATATATTCATAATAAAAAGATAAATAAGTATTAAAATATATGTATTCGGTTTAGTTCGGTTTTGAAAAATCAATCCGAAATCCGATCCAGCGGTTTTCACAAAAGGACATCCAAACACATCCAAAAATATTCGGTTTTTTGCGGTTTTCGGTTTTTTTGGATCGGTTTGCGGTTTTTATTTGGATTGGATTGGATTGGATTTGAGCACCCCTATCCTTACCCCATGTTTCATCTAGCACTTGAAATCTCAATTTTGCCCTTATAAATTTCGAAAAATATTTTTTAAAATTCAATACAACGGCCCAATACATACGTGAGAATTAAGCTCAATTTTTCCATAAGGGCGAGACCAGTAGGGCGAGACATCTATCCATGGCGAGACATGACCGTATGGGCGAGATGCCCACGATCCCACGATCTCCCCATTCTCCACTGTAACTGCCATTTCTCCACGATTTTATCCATTTATCATCACCCTCCGTATGACTAGGAGCAGATTTTAGGAAGAACCGTTGTATTCAAACCACGTTCTCCGTGATCACCTTGTAAATAGGCATGTGATCAAATGTATAGGAGGAACGTGAGATTGGCCAACGAAAGAAAAAGGGCAGGAAAAACTCTCTTCATGTATACCCTATAAATACTTGTAACATTGATGAAAAGAAAGAGGAACAACCAAGGAATTTCAGAAATACTTAGACTATTTTGTTATTTCGACGGTCCAAATTATTTCAAGTTGCAATGGAAGAGATCAGAAGCCTGCAGAAGAAAGTAACCACAATGGAGAAAGAAAGGGCTGAACAAAATGTAGACTCTGAGGATGAAAGTCTTATTGAATCTCAGCCCCTTCGTCAATCACTCTGGGATTCTAAAGTTCCAGATAACTTCAAATCACATCACTTACCAACCTTTGATGGTAAGACAGACCCTGTGGAGCATTTGATGGCTGTAGGAACTCAAACTGCCACCATTGGAGATGTGATGCGACATATTGGTCCAATGATGGGACTTATCAACCAAATGGTGAAAACATGCTTGTACATGGTGAAAGACTTGTCTCACTTGTGCATCATAGACTTGACCCGTGTTTTAAATGAGAGTGTATTTTCTTCTCGCATGATCTTAAAAATATAAGGAGGATTAATATGACATTAACTTGCTCGTGGATGTTCTTTTTGAGTTCTCACATATTGTGCTCTATGCAGGATGATGTTTCTTGTAATTCAGATTCTCAAGATACATGTTTGTATCAACTTGTTTTTGTTGTGGAACATTTTGGAAGAGCTGGAGGAGGGCATTACATTGTTTATAGACGTGTGAAATCGGAGCCCTCAGATGTCTCGGGTGATCAACATTCAATGCGCTGGTTTTGTGTTTCAGATTCTCATGTGGAAGCTGTTTTAGTGGAAGATGTTCTTTCTGTTGAGGCCAACTTGCTTTTCTATGAGAGAATTCCAAATAACTGCAAAAATGATTTCTCTCTTGTATTGTTTTGGGAAGTTATGGGTTAAAAAAATGCATTGATTTATATGTTCCTAGTGTTATTTTTCTTGAAAATATTTATATGTTCCTTGTCCGTGGAGTCTATGGTGTTGCGTTTAACTTGATTAGGGAGGTACACGGATGCAAGGGGGTTGTTCAAATTTCAATACCCGAAAAAGAAAATAGAAAGAAAAAGTGAGCTTTTGAGGGGGGTAATTACAATGAAGGTGTGATCATGATACCCTAGCCCAGATAATACTTGCAAACTTTAAAAAGTAATATGTGAAATGCATTAGTAAATTAAAAGAAATTTAGGGAGAAAAAAAAAAGGGAATTGTGTTCCAACACTCGAGGTGTTAGTTCAATGGTAAGAGTTTAACTTTGTATCTTGAAAGTGCCGAGTTTGAATTATGTAAGAGACAGTTGTGAATTATCATCGGTGCCACGTTTTTTAAAAAATTGCAAGTAGATTTTCCATGTAAACAGACCTACACACATGTTAGAAATGGTCATTCAAAAGTGTTTTTTTTAGTATTAACTCTGGTTCTCTTGGTAATCCTATGTCCGACTGCGATGTAAGTAAAGTCTAACAAAAAATTGTTTTTGCTAAGAATCAAATTTGAGTTCTCAATGTGAAATTAATTTTACTCCAAAGTCCTTCATCATTCTAACTTCTTTACTTGAAATTATACAAACCTAAATATAAAATACACAGAAGAAAATTACTCTCTATTGCTATTATTATCTAATTTTAATTTCACTTGCATGGTGAATTGTCAACCCCATCATGATTTTACTTGAAAACTGAAGCCATGTGTGCATCATTGGATTAGGTTGGATTGATATTAAGAAAAACATATAAGAATGTATATTGGATGAAACATTGGGCTAATGCTACGGTGGACCACCTTCACAAGTGGTCCACCGTGGACCAAGTGATCTACCGAACATGAATTTTACAAAATTCACTGTTGGATTGAAAGTTTATATCGTATAGATCATCCATAAATTTTTTAAATTTTTTTGAAAATCATTTGATATTTTATTGAGACCCATCAAGATTTATGTTATTTAACAACCGTTAATTTTGATGTGTCTCAATAACATATCAAATGATTTTCAATTTTTCTAATTTTTTCTATGGGTGATCTATATGATATAAACTTTCAATCCAAAAGGTGGATTTTGTAAAATTCGTATTCGTTATAGTGTTATTTGTGACTGGTCCACCATGGACCACTTGATGAAGTGGTCCATATTAGAATTTACCTGAAACATTGATAAGTAATTATTTGTATTGTAAGAATGAAAGAAAAGGAAAACCAATAATTTTTTCAGATAACGGGAAAAAATAAAAGTTGGAAGAATAGTGTCTATAAACTATTAAAATATCTCTATCTACTAATGAAAATTACAAAGCTGAAAAAAGATGCAAACAAAGGCTTGAGAAGAAATGTCATTTCAAAACAAGCTTCAAGAAACGTAATTTATATCCTTAGTTTAGGAAAAGACAACTTTTGTTAGGTTTATCTTAAAGATGTGAGTAACATAAAGGTTGAAGGATGGGAATTTGTTTTTCTATTTATAAAGAGTACATGATGATTAATTCAAAGTTTAGATACAATTTTATGTTAATTACGTTTGTCAAGAGTCATAAAGCAATTGCTTTGACCTTTGCCCATAAAATATAGTACCTTCTTTTTGTAGTATCCTTTATAAACTTATAACCCTTTCCTTTGAAAATAAATAAATAAAGTAGACGGTTACATTGCATCCAAGCAGTAATTGAACGTTATTCTTCCCACCCAAAACAAATGCAGATGCTTTGAGTGAGCATGAATTGATACCCAAGGAGTTACTTTTCATATCTGAATTCAAAACGCTAAAAATAATAGATATATATTTTAATTAAGTATTCTTTTTCTTCCTCATCCTTAGACAATCAAATTCAGGCGGCTCTAATATTACCATGAAAGAAAATAACACGAGACATCCAAATTGCACAATAAAATGAAAGTAACCAAAAGGCGAAAGCAAAAATTTTGAGCAAACAAAAGAATATAAATGAACAAGCACTCCATGTCTTGCCACTACTACAAACAAGACCGTTACGGTCCTGCCTGGTAAGTCGGTGGTCAGGTAGTAATTAACGGTAATTCTAAAAAGAAAGGGTATTTAACAGTAGTATACAACAAAGCTACTTTCACTAAGAATCATATATCCATATCTACCCTGAACGCATGAATGGCAAAACATAAATCGAAAGAGACGATTGTTTAATGCTATTCCTCACCAACAGTGGTTCAACATTTCAAATAAACATTCCTGATAAGGCACCTTCAGTCCAGAATATTGAGGGGCTCCTGAAATGATCAGACCAGAGATAAGTATTAAGATAAAAAAAAGAAAATACTTCAGACATGAACAGTCATGATTCTACCATTCTTCATAAATCACAAACCTCCATCGCCCAAATCCCTCTAAACAAAACAGTGAGAAAATGAGAGAACAGGAAAAGCCCAAACTTACCATATGCAGACCTTCTTAAACCTTCAAAGCTGCTTTATGGACCATGGTTTCTTTGTGTATTTGATGACAGCTCTTCTCAACAAGATCGAGCAGCTTCTCTAAGTTTGATGCCCATGAATTAAGAATATCGTTGCTGTCCTTTGATGTTTGGAAGCAAACTATTCCCATAGGTCTATCAATCTTGGCAACCAGAGCCTTCGTCACAACCATATCAGACAGATGCTTCTCAGCTTCCTGAATTATGCAAGGATAATTGATTAGGAAAATCCCTTTGAAAAACAAATTAATTAAGATAGGACGGAAATAGGTTGTTGCAAGTTTACAACATCTATTTTTACATGCAGGTCAACAATGAAAAATAAATCAAACCGCTTGAGGTGGGTGATATACAGCAGCATACACAGACCCTGCCAACCACAATTCCCCTACTAGCTTCAATGTGCAAGGGCATATGTTTCTTTCTTGAAAGACTTGCATGGGGGGATTCACACATTCATGAGAATAAATTACCATAGTAAGACTAACAAAACAAAATCATTACTAGCATTACACACCTCTAGGCTGAGACACAAAAGCTGAGCAAGTCTCTTCAAAGTAATTCTTGCATAGTATTTTGATACGACAAGAATATTCTGAAAGAAAGATTAACAAAGTTACTCCATGTTAATACTCACATAAATAACTGTTGAGCATAAAGAAGTGTAAGGGCATCAATCACTCACATGTTCAATAATTCTCTGTTTCAGATCTTCTCCAGCTTTTTCACTCAAAAACTTTCCAGAGACAATCTCGTTCTCAAACTCGGTCTTGTATGTTTCCCAAAGAGCCGTCCATTGGATGACTTCCATGGTGACCAGTTGCTTTAAGAGAAGCCTAGACACAACATATAACAGGTACACCAAATGACAAAGAATCCTAAACAAAATATTTGAACATGACCAGGAAGTATGTGAGATACAAAATAAAATAACATACTTGAAGTTTGGAATCTCAAATAGATTCTTATCCTCTAAGGTCGAGTTCAGAAGACTTGATTGAAGAGGATCATGAGGAGCGAGAACCAAGCACCAAGATATTTTCCTCAGGATCTGCATATAAATATAGCAATTGGAAATAAGTTGTATCATAATATAATATCGTTTAGCAATAGAATCTAACAGTAACACGGATAGCAAATAAAGAAAGAGAATAAAAAGCCTACAGGAATAAACTCAGCAGGATTTTCTTTGACAGATGGAATCTCGTATATTGCCTTATAGCAACGGCAAATTTCAAGATAATCATTGTTGTGGGAATAATACCTAAAAATCACAGAAAGAAAAGCAGCATAAGAAAAAAAGATTTCAGGATCAGCAGCAACAAATATTATGAACCAGGTACTTCAAAAATATGTAGCATAAAGATAGATCTATATCAATTCCACATTTAGTGAAAAGGTATAGAAGCATGGTACCAAATTTAGAAACTGCCATGCGACCAATTCCCTAGACACTTTATTACTGTCGCAGCTCACGTGTTACAAATCAAATTTCCAAACACGTATAAAATAATTTTGAAACATGATTCAAATGGACTGAATGATATGCATTTGATAATTATTTAAACTATGGAAGAAAACAAACATCTTGCAATAGTGAAGGCCGCCTACTGTAGACCCAAAACAATGGTTTTACAAACATGGCTCAACAACCAGGCAGCATAAACATAGATATAAGCGACAATCAATAGGAATTGCAATATTTACAACGAAAATAAAAGAATGGACTTTCTGAAGATCAAATTTACACAGTGTGACAAATTCGCTATTTTTTTTAACAGTGTCAATGGTAATAGACAAGGAACTGACATGTTAGGAAGGGTAACTATTACCAGCATGTTTATCAACTTTAAAGGTCAAACTCATTTTATATATTTAGCCTTACCAAAAGGTTTAGCTTAAAACAGTCAATGATGTCGGACATTGTGCTTTATTTCAAAATGGTTAAGAACAGGGATGTGGCAAACAAGAATATAAAGCAGGGATGAAAAAGAAAAACTTGGAATTGGAAAGAAAATAAGTGATTAAAATGTAGAAATGTCTGCAAGAGAATTGGAAATTTGATCCAAACCAAAAGGTTCCTGTTGTGGCCATTTAAATGTATACACGGTACCGAATGTAGTAAAAGAAAGAATTAATTACGCTAGTGCTAAATTTTAACCACTTCCAGCTCTAGCAATGCATAAATAGAGTACCAATACCAAGTTGCTAAGTTAGTACCTTAGAAACTTAGATCATTAGGTTCTTTATAACCACTTTCTTACGGTTACAATTTTATATTAACTAATGGAAATAATCATAAAAATAAATGCAATCATTAGATGCAACCATATTCTAAATCTAAATTATATTATATATTATATATATATAAGTAAACACGAGCAAGGGGAATTATATTATATTTAATCGAGTTTTTCATTTTCCACCATATTTAAGCACCACAATTTTTTGCAAATGGCAGTAACCATAAATGGCCTTCATAGCATCTCTGTAACTCTCTCGAGTCTCAACAATATAAGATTTTTTATTTATAATATAAATTTCAGATGGTTCATGAATCATGACAATATGTGAAAGTGACTGAAACTGTGTTCTACAAATTTAAAAATAACTGAGTTCAGTTTGTAAAAATGTCAAACATGGTTCAGTTCAGTGTGAATTGTATTTAAATTATCAGTTCAGTGTCTGAACTGTACAAAATGGGGTTCAGTTTTTTATGGTGCAGTTCAGTTCATGGTTTTTTGTGTACTGCCATTCAATAAACTAAAAGAGACATCAGATATACAAGGTCAAGCCACAGTACTTGTAACTACGAGAAGATAGATCGAGGAATACTACAATGAAAGAGGAAGTAGGAAATCAATTACCTAATCATGAGTTCGTAATAAATCCTTTTCAACTCAAGTAGAGACGGAATATCAGCAGGAGCCTCTTCAACCATGTTATCACCTTCTTTGGGCTTTTTCTTTTCCTTAGAAGCATCTATGTCGAATACTCTTGGACTTATCTTTCTTGAGAGTATCTGTGCACGAACATAATCCTGACGGTCTAGGCACAATCGAACCTACACAATTTAACATAGGAGATGCCCAAAATAGTAACTTATTAGCAACATAAACGTTTATTATCCAGGTACTTTTGTCATCACTGAAACAAACAAAGAAATTGACTCGTACTTGCTCCAGAATGAATGCTATTTTCTCAGTTTTAGCCATGGCACCAAAAGTTTCCACCTGTTAAGATTACCAATTACATAAGTGAACCAAACAATAATTTCAACTAATCAGTACCATCCAAAAACAAAGATATGCAAAGGCCGTGAAAACAATAACAAGTAGACACTGACCGCAACTTCTTGCATCAAATCAGCAGCCTCAGCTATAAGCCCCTGTTCTTCCTTAATCTTGGCAAGTTTCTTGACCAATCGTGCTCTCTCAATCTCAACGTATATCTAAGAAGAACACAATACAACATACAAATCACCAAAACATGTCTTATAAGAGCGGTAATGCTATGCGAGAAGATAATAAAACATAATGGAGAATTCAAACATAACTAACTAACCTTCCCTGCAGATACACTGTTCAGTGTTTTGATGAGTTCTATACGAGTTTCAATGTCTGGTGTCTTATCAATATATTCCATAGCCTGCTGGACCATAGCTGTTACAGCCTGCGTGCACATCACATATAATGAACTCATTAGTACCGTAAGATATATCATGATTCTCACTCTTTTGTACCAATTATACAACAACAACCACATGTATTAACTGAACTAAACTCCTAAAGGTTAAATTATACGTTATTAGATGCAGAAGCTGTACAATAGTAACTTAATATTCTTATGTTCCTTAAATACTGAAATTTGAACTATAGAAGACTAAAACAACATAAACCCTAATTTTGCTTCTCTAAACAATTTTTCCATTAATACATCATCTGCGGTCACTAATCAATCTGAAATTGAAAACAACAATAACCAAAACCCTAAACCTCCTCAAAACTACCACACAACACGCATCTAATACCTGCTTAAGCTGACCGCGTCGTTTAGACAACACGACAATCTGATCGTTTAGGGTTTTCCAGGCTTTCGCTTCAAAACAGAGTTGCAAAATGTCAATTGCAGCTTTTCTAGTTCCGACGATTTCTCCGGCAAGCCTCATCTGCTTCTCCACGTTGAGAAGCTGCTCTATCTTTGCATCTAAATTCTCGGAAGCCTACAAAACAAATTGAAGATTATAAATTGAAGATTGTAGGTAGAGTGAAGAACAAAAAGGGAAAACAAAAGAGATCTGGATTGATTCGATCGGTGATACCATAGTTGAGTGTGCGATAAATCTGGAAATCGAAAAGGGAAGAAAAGTGACAGAGCAGAGAGAACAAGGATGAGTTGAGAGGAGAAAGATCCTTTTATATAACACGCGAGAAAGCCCATTTGGGCCCAATAAATAAGAGGCTTTTTCTCCTTACTAAATGAGCCCATTTGGGCCGATTTAGTCAACAAAAATGTAGCACTTGAAATCTCAATTGTGCCCTTATAAATTTCGAAAAATATTTTTTAAAACTTATATTTTTACGAATCTATTTTTTTTTATAAAAAATAAATAATTGTTTTTTTTACTAAAAATCAACGATATTCATTCATTCAAATTGGTAGAATTGGTAGAGTACATCAATCGAAATCATTACATATTCACATTCAGTAAAAACTAAAAGTGATGAATCTGCGAACGAGTGCACAACACCCGAGCTAATAACATAAAAAAACTTAATTATACAAATATGACAAAGCATACGACTGATACAACAAAATTCAAGTGTTCGGAGTGGAATGTTTCCGGATCTACAACGTTGAAGACTCTAAAATCATTGAATTTGCACCAAATTGACGGAAAAGACTGAATTGAAACCTAATAGAAACATAAATAATCAAATTGATACTTTTTAAATGCAAGAGATCAAATTAAAACCTAAAATAAACATAAGGGACCAAATGTGTAGTTAAACCTATTTTTTTAATGTTTAAGAATTAGTTTTAGTTTATTATGTCTCACATTTTTTTAAAAAAATTAGTTAACTTTTTATAATTAAAATAAATGGACATTAAATATCGAATAAAATTAATAATTTTTTTATTTAAACCGGTTACTTTTGGAAAAATAGTTCCAAAATTTATTTATTTTTCAAAAAATTTCGAACATTTTATCGAAAAAGAATACCAAAACTTGTTCCAGAAAAATTTAGAAAAATAATTGTCAAATTTTTTTCAAGCACAAACTATCATAATCTCTCTTGAAAAGAAAAAGTTATCAAACTTTTTTTTAAAGCAAGTTGGGTGATGGACACAATAATTTCAGCAAACATGTAGTACAAATATTTAAAGCAAACATTATGCTGACATATCACAATAATTAAAGCAAAAACTACACTGACTTATTCAATCACAATAATTGAAGCAAACACTACAGACAAATACTTAAAGCAAACACTACATTGATTGAAATTATTTATGGAAACAGTTCTTGGGCCAACATGTCCAGCCGGGCTTTCTTTCGGTTATCGAGATTCTCATCAGAACTTAATTTCAGATACATTTTCATTTTCTTAAGTTTGTTTTTCTCTTGTTGATTCGAAACTATCATTCGTCATTGACATATAACCATTAAACGGGGGTGTTTGACATGAATTTTCCATCATAGATCCATAATATGGATGGAAGTTAGGTATGTTTTGAGGAAATTAGTTGAAAAGTGGATTTGGATTTTGATAATTGTTGAGATTTTGATAATTGTTGGAGTTTTGATAATTGTTGGGATAATTAGAAGAATTATTGGATTCATTTCACTAAGGTTTTGTTTGGTTTGACGGAACATAATGGAACAGAGCGGAATGAAATACAATGGAATGGAGCAGAAAAGAATGGAAATGAACAGAGATTCCATTCCACTGTTTGGGTATTTTTAACATGACATGAATAATATTTTAATTATGAAGTTCATTCCATAACATGCACCCCAAATTGGATGGAATGAAAATTGGAGGTTTGGATGGTATGAGATGGAATGGATTCCATCATATTCCATTACATTCCATCCATTTTTAATATATCCAAACAATGGAACCTAATTATTTACCACTCCACTTCATTCCATTCCATCATGTACCACCAATCCAAATATAGTCTAAAAAAGATTAAAACATCAAAAGAAAGACTAATTAGAAAGCTAATAATAGATTAAGATAGTGAAAAACTTGGTTTTTTTCTGTGTCTAAATGAAATGAACCAAGTATCTATTTATAGAGAAAAAAAAATCACGAATTTTGGTAAAATAATAAAAAATTATTTTGCAATGAGATAATTGAGTACAAAGGATAAAAATAATAAAAATCTACCGCCCAATCAGCAGCAGCCACGTGGCTGCTTTTTATCCAAACTGATCTTCTCTCTCCGCGTACCATGTCATTCACGCGTGCTGTCGGCGCGTGTGCCACACGCACCAGGCTTCGCGAATCAAAACGCGACACGCGTCCCCCACAGCAGGCTTCAACTGTCTTGAATATCTTCATCATCTCTTTAATCCACATCACATTAAACACATTCAATACAATGGTTTCAACACCAAAACCTTCCTTCAACACCACTCATTCAACATCATTGTTGGTGGTCTAACTTATTCTTTTTTATTCCAATTTTACTTTTAAAAGATTAAATGTTAATCAAACATACAATATTTTTATATCATTTCATACTTATAAAATTACAAGTCATTTCAACTGCTAATTTTACTAGATGTTACAAATTTAATCAATTATAAACCATTCGGCATAAGTTTATCAAACATGTCTCATATCCGCTATAAATTCAATCAGTTAGTTAGTTTATGGGTTAACCACTTCAATGCCCAGGAAGTACTAGTAATAGGTAGGTGGTGAAAAGCTGAACTCAAAATCAGGGTTCCCCCGCCAAGCAAATTGGGGAACTGAAACGAACACAACATATAGGCGACGGCGAGGTTGATTCAAATTCTCGATATGAAGAAGACGCTAACTCTATTGTTTGGTCTAACTGACACAAACTGGACACTATCCTCCACAATTCGCATATCACTCCCTGTCATTGCAACCATTGCTGTTATCACAATAGCTTTTAAAGAAATCAAATCACCTAAACGAATTAGCTTCTCAAGTTTTGATTCTCGCCTTTTCATTCCTAATTCCGATAAACCGCTTTTGATTCCCGGTTTGCAAAATCTCTCCAATAATTGTTTCCTCAACGTTGTTTTGCAGGTTAACTTTATCGCCGTCGGTTAATTTTTTCAATTATGTGTGATAAACGAGTGTGTTGATGTGTGTTTTTTTTTTTGCAGGCTCTTGCTAGTTGTGTTTGCTTTCAGAGTTTTCTTGACAATGTTATTGCTGAATATGAGACCGATGAACAATTAGTTGAAAACATGCCTCTTATATATACTTTGGCTTCTTTATTACAAGGTAGTTCTAGCACATTGTTTCTGTGATTTTGTTTTAATTATTTGATTGAACGGAGTTTTGCTCTGTGACTTGTGCATTGAAATAATTGTGATCAATTTATGTTCTGTCGAGTTTATGGAGTTGGATAAGTTTTCTGATTTGATTTTGTTATTAAGTTCATGTTTGAATAATCAGTTTAATTAAGCAGTTATAGCATAGTTGCTTATGTATAAGTTATTTCAATAACAAAAGATAAAATAATCAATCGTTAGTTGGTCCAACGGTGATTGACGCTGGACTTGCTAGGGAGGACCACGGTTCGATCCCCGCAACTGCGATCAGGAGGGGGCTGAAACCACTTGATGCCAGAACTGACCCCCGAACCAGATTAGGCGGTCCACTAGACTGGATACCGGTGGTGAAAACCAAAAAAGAAAAAGAAGATAAAATAAACATATAAGTTATAAATTGTTTCATAAGCTATTTTTGGAGAGCTTATGAAAATGTCATAAGTTGTTTCCATAAGCTCTCCCAAATAGTCTCACAAGTCACAAGTGCATATGCCACTAAATAATCTCAAATATCCAAATAGGCTCTTAGTCAAAATCATTTATTAACTATCAAGTTGGTTGTGCCAGTTAATGGTTAGAATAGAAAGTAGTTTGAAGTTGTTATTTTGCTTTTCAATTTTCTGTTTTCCCGCTCTAAATGGGCATGTATGTAAGTTGCTTTCTGTACATTTTACTTTCTTTCTGCTGAGATCAATGAAATCTGTATTAAGAATGGGTGAATCACTGTTGTATTCTTTTATAAATTGTAATAGTGTAATGTTCTCTGTGTGTGCAGAACTGAGCTCAGTTAGTACTGAAAAGGTAATATTGAGCCCAACAAAGTTGATGCGTGCTATGTCCAGCTACATTCCAGATTTTGATCTGACGAGCCAGCAGGTAGAGTTGCGCTCTTTTGTCATTTAGCTGGGTGTTTTAGTTCTCTTTCTACATTGTGCTTAGTTTGTTTGAATGTTGGTTTTTGTAGGATGCTGCTGAAGCATTTGTTCACTTAATATGCTCTTTGAGAGAAGAATCTGGAGGTTGTTATGCTCCAAAGATAAGTTCTTTAGCAGACATTTTTGCTTCTAATAATAGAATTCTTACTCCAATACAGACGGAGTGGCAAAGTGAGCCAGAAAGATGGCAGCGCCTCTTCCTTGGACCCTTTGATGGGATTCTTAATAGCAGCTTAACTTGTCAAAGTTGTTCGTCCCAGGTATAGGAGAATTTCCTCAGTGTGGAATCTATTGAATCTAACAAACTTTTCCTTGTTAGTTAATTGCACATATACTCCCTTGTTCTTGTTTGTAATTTTAGATTGCCTTCATAAAAAAAAAAACCATGCACTCAATTCTGCATCTCTCATTGACATTATGTTTGAAATAATTCTACAACTGGCTATCAGGAGGACCATTGTTCAGATTGATGTTTTTATTGACTTCCTATTTTGGTTTCTATTGTTGTATTTGGAAGTAAGAAGTTGTAGGGTAAAATTACAGCCACTTGCTAAAACATCTTGGAAGAATTAATGCTAGTTATTTGAAAATGGCCTGCAATTATTATAAATATAGGAATTTGGCTATAGGATTAGGATGGCATGGCTTTGTTATTATGAGTATTGAGTATTGACCTGTTGATAGACTTAATGATGGTAATGATAAAAAGTATAAATCCTAAGGTCACAACATTAGTTGACATGATGACAAGATGTATTGTTGCCTGCAAATTACTAAAATGGCTAAATTCATCTCACTTAAATACTCCAAACATGCAAACCAAGTTACACCCATAGTGTGCTTTTTGGTTGGTCCAGGTCCGTTGAGGCATGCTACATGACTACATCTATGTTAATAGCCTTTTTTTATCGTGACAGGCTGCTGATTTCACATTTTCTTAATAACAATTCTGTTTTATAGAATTATTTATTCTGGTTTTTAATGAAAAAAAATATCTTTCTTTATCTTTTTAACATCTTTTAACTTTATATATTTGTTCATTTTGCAGATCTCAAATAAATTTGAAAATTTTGATTGTTTGCCTCTTTCACCTGTGCTTAGTAATAGTTACAATGTAGTAAGTTTTAAAAATTAATGTCACTTTTATTGTAGATTCAATGTTATTCTTTTGATGGTTGAAGTGCTACTTGCCTACTGTAACTCTGATTATTAAATTTGACTGGTTGCAGAGTATTGGTTGTACACTGGTGGGTTGCCTGAAGCAGTTCATTGTAGCTGAACACGTTGAAAACTACCACTGCAGCCACTGTTGGCATAATGCTGCAATCAAGTATCTTACCTTGATGGAAGGGAACAAGGTCATCCCCGTGTTATTCTTCTATTTATTTAGATATAGATCAAGATAGCTGAGGATGCATAGATGTTGGTTGCTGACTCTACCAATTGACTGTTCTTGATGTTGCCAAGTTGTGAATTTTTTGCCCTTGTTACTCAGGTAGAACTTGGAAAACTTAGGAGATGTTCTGATGAAGAATTCTGTGAGTGCCGAAAAACTTATAATCTTGAAAATCTACCGTGGTTAAATAGGTTTTCCCGTGCTTTGAAGCAACTAAGTATTGCTCGGAGTCCAAGGGTATGCCTGATTTGTGTTATCTGGCATCTATAATTTTCTCATGTGTAGCTGTTTTGTTGTTCAATCTCTGAACTACTGAAACATTTAATTGTCTGGTGACAGATTTTATGCATCCAGCTGAAAAGAGTTCACATGAATAATTTTGGAGAATCATTTAAACTACAGGTAATCTCTAATGTATTGAATTCTCCATTTTTTTACGGCTTCATAATTGCACTTTTAAATGGGTTGGATATAAACTTGACTATTATTTTAGACCTGCATAAATTGTATGAATTTTTTTAATAACATAGTAGTTTATTAATTTTCATCGAGTTTCACTGAGTATTTTTTTGTCTTAATGCAGGGTCATATTTCTTTTCCATTGACTTTGGACGTGTCCTCTTTCATGACAACTAGACTAGGAGTAAATATACAGAAAGATGTACAAAGTCTGCCATTAAATCTGCAGTATAACAGAGTAAACTCTTTGCCAAACCATAGCAATCTGCATTCTGAGATAAGAACCATTGGATTCAGCGGCATTGATGGAGAATCGAGAGAGAAGATCGACGCAGATGCTCTTATTGATAATGTAGTTATCTCCTCTACTAGTAGACAGGCACTCCTTAATGAATTTCCATGTTCTAGCTCTTCAGAAAACACTCACTCAAACACACAGTGGCAATCCATTGACATGGTTGGTCAAAATTTTCTGTATATTGATGCATTCATTTTAAATTGAACCATGAAGTCTTGTATATCCGTGCATCTTGTGTCTGTGCATAATAACCTTTAAAGAAGCCAGGCAGGCAGGATAGTTAGTGACATGGCAAGGACGGCGGGGCCATCGGTTTGCCATTTCATCACTTAGATCTCTGTTAAGGGGGGCTAAAAAGTTAAAACATTTAAGTTTAAAATGATGAGGCAAAATCCATGAAAAAGTTCGTAGGGATTATACAATCAAGACCAAATCTAAGGACTGAACAAATGTGTTTTTGACTTTTTCTAATAATATGCAATACTGCGACAAGTCTTTCGCCATGCATAAACTTGTTTTCACCATTGGAGATGTCATGTGACATATTGATCCAATGATGAGACTTATCAATTCAATGGTGAAAACAAGCTTGTACATAATGAAAGACTTGTCTCACTTGTGTATCATAGACTTGACCCATGTTTTAGATGAAAGTGTATTTTCTTCTCGCATGGTTTAAAAATGTAAGGAGGATTAATGACATTAACTTGCTTGTGGGATGTTCTTTCTGAGTTCTCACATATTGTGCTTTATGCAGGTGGATGTTTCTTGTAATCCAAATTCTCAAGATACATGTTTGTATCAACTTGTTTCTGTTGTGGAACATTTTGGACGAGCTGGAGGAGGGCATTACACTGTTTACAGATGTGTGAGATCGGAGTCCTCAGATGTCTCGGGTGATCAACATTCAATGCGTTGGTTTTGTGTTTCAGATTCTCATGTGGAAGCTGTTTCAGTGGAAGATGTTCTTTCTGCTGAGGCCAGCTTGCTTTTCTATGAGAGAATTCCAAATAACTGAAAAAATGATTTCTCTCTTGTATTGTTTTGGGAAGTTCTGGGTTAAAAAAATGCATTGATTTATATGTTCCTAGTGTTATTTTTCTTGACAATATTTATATGTTCCTTGTCCGTGGAGTCTATGGTGTTGCGTTTAACTTGATTAGGGAGGTACACGGATGTAAAGGGGTTGTTCAAATTTCAATACCCGAAAAAGAAAATAGAAAGAAAAAGTGAGCTTTTGAGGGGGGTAATTGTTCATAACAGAACTCAAGTTTTATCAGTAGAGATAAAAAGAGGGTAGAGAACTCACATTGGTGGATCGATGGAAGAAATGTTCCGAGATAGATGTTGGAATCCGAGCGTTGGAGATGGCCGGTGACACAGAAGGGGGGGGGGGGTACGATGCCCAAGTCAGTATAAGCTTGAGGTCGTGGTTAGAGTAATGCATACCTTGTGAGGTTTGTGAAGGTTGTATATATAGGCCAACAGATGTGACATTGAGCCGATGGATTTGACATTGAGTTTGGTTCAGCACAAAAGTTTTGTCCAGAACAGTAATTACAATGAAGGTGTGGTCATGATACCCTAGCCCAGATAATACTTGCAAACTCAAAAAAGTAATCTGTGAAATGCATTAATAAATTAAAAGAAATTTAGGAAGAAAAAAAGGAAATTGTGTTCCAAGTTCCAACACTTGAGGTGTTAGTTCAATAGTAAGAGTTTAACTTTGTGTCTTGAAAGTGCCGAGTTTGAATTATGTAAGAGATAGTTGTGAATGACCATTAGTGCCGTGTTTTTTTAAAAATTGCAAGTAGATTTTGCATGTAAACAGACCTACAACATGTTAGGAATGGTCATTCAAAAGTGTTTTTTTTAGTATTAACTCTGGTTCTCTTGGTAATCCTAAGTTCGGCTGCGACGTAAATAAAGTCTGACAAAAGATTGTTTCCACCGGTAATCAAATTTGAGTTCTCAAAGTGAAATTAATTTTACTCCAAAGTCCTTCATCATTCTAACTTCTTTTATTGTTACAATTGTTAGTTAAATTTATCATACATACTTGTACCAACACAAAGATCAACTTGTGGTTGCAGAATCTTCATTACTATTTCTTAGTTTGGTTTTGGTTTAGCGGTAGATTGGGATAAAACTCCTTTTCTTCATTTTTTGATTGGTGTAATAATCATATTGTATATTTATAAAAATATACTACAATAACTTGCTTTGAATTGCAAGAGTTTGAATACCCTGTTATAATTTATTCTTTTGATTATAATTTATTTTTTTGGTGGTGTTATTTTGATTATAAAATAAAAAATATTAAACAAATGATTTGCTATTTACCGTGTTCATAATTTGAGAATTAAGGTACATAATTTTTTCTCTATAATTTGGGATTGTTATTTTTGATGAGGTGGATAAATCTACATCAATTTCGCTTCAAATTAGTCACAAGTTTAATGGTAGTTCAATAATGCACAAGATTGATGAAGAAAATACGTTAAATTTGACTTTGTGATTGACTTATTTCTCCCTTTTTTTTTTTTGACAAAAATTTCCCTTCTTTTTATTTCCCATATTCTTTCTTCATCAACCAAACAAAGGAATATAAAGTAGGGACTAAGGGCTTGTTTGATTCCCTTCTCAAAAACAGTTTTTTAGTTTTTAAAAATTAAAAACTAAAAAACTTGATTGGTAATCCAATTTTACAAAAGTGTTTTAAAAAATTGTTCTCTATTTATCAATTTTTAAAACTAAAAAAGCAAAATAAGTTCAAGAAGTTTTGCTTTTATCTTTTCAAAAACAGTTTTCTAACACTTTTTTTATAAAACACATTTTAAAAACTAAAAATCAAAATTGTTTCAAACTGACCTTAAATTGTTTCTGAAGTACTAACTCTATCATTAAAGATTGCACAATTGATCTTATGTCAGCAATTAATATTTGATCCATTGGTTAACTTTTCATGAAGGGAAACTTATGGTCTATATCAAACTTGTTTGTAGAAGATGGATTTAAATATCAAAATGTTACTTTCAATTTAGATTAGATGCTAAGTTTGTGGTAGATAATTTTTGTTCTTTGTTAAGTTATTCTTTTCGAGTTTGGTGTTCTTTTACATGATTATAGTCTTCTAGAGTATTTTCTATAAAAAAATAATCTATATGTTAATTTTTTCTAGAAGAACAAATATGGTCACACACATCTTAGTGATACCCACTTGCACACTTAGCCCTTATGTTATAATTATATTCCTACTACCTGCAATCAACATTTTCTTTTTGATGAATAAGTAATTTTCTTCCCATATAAAAATGTTTATAATTTAGCAAAAAAAAAAACATAGTAATCTTGACCTTTTTAACCTAGAAAAGGAAATAGGTTAACGTACAACTCTAATTATTTACATTGATATATATATATAAAAGTTGTAAAATTAGCAAGGGAATTATTTTGGAAAAAGAAAAAAAAAATTAATTAACGGCAAGCAACTCCTACTGATCTTCAAACTATGTTAAAAAAACTCTTTTTTTATAATTTTCTTTCCTCTCTTTTCTTTTGATCGTACTAAATGGACCCTAAAAATAGAAAATGGAACAACCTCAAACTATGTTAAATAACCTTGCACCCACATGTTCTTAAGCATAGCTTAGACCTCACCAAAATTAATTACTAGGATGATACTCAATAAGTTGCATCAGTGTATATATATATATATATATATATATATATATATATATATATATATATATATATATATATACTTGTGTATAAGTTTATGCATGTAATTATCTAACACAAAATTTTACAATTGTGTGTGGAAAATCCAAATCCAAGAGATTTATCTTTTGGCATCTTTAATAAAAAATGTTAAGGTTTTATAAAGAAAAATAGTGTGTATGAAATGAAAAAAGACATTCCTCTATTATCATCATCATCTAAAGAAGCAACAAAGAGGGAGGAGAAAAAAGACATCTTCACTATGCCTAAGTCTCCTCTAAGATCTAGATTTGTCAACTGTTCACCCTTATAATAGATATGATTGACCTCACAAACAACACTACTCCAATTTTACAATGGAATGAAAGAATTGGTTAATTTATGGAAGAAGTAAAAAGATGAAGTATTAGACGATAAAATAAAATGCATTCTATTATATTTTATTTCATTTTTGTACAAAATATTTCATGCTATATTTTTTTAAAACAATTCAACAATAAAATCTATATATATCAAGACTCAAATTACACGTCATTTTATTTCTTTACATCGATCCAACCATAAGGTGATACTTTTATTTCAAGTAGGAAAAGTGATATTTTTGTCGTGTATTATTTTATTTTTTTATCAAACGTGTATCATGTATATAATTACAACGTTTTATAACTTTATACAAGACCATATTTACCAATATTTAGAGAGATATGAACAAAATTTTCCTAGCGTAAAATAAATTTTGGCACAACATCCCTCACAATATTTCAATTGTGAATAGGTGGCTTCCTTCTAGCTGGAGTGTAATCCATTGAAAATACTTCATCTCCAACATTATGATCTTCTTTTGGCTTAAACATATGATCTTGTGCTTGCTTATTAGTAGTCATTTCATCATTACTTTTTTCTTTCAGTGTTCTTGCTGCACCATATATAGAAAAACATGTTAAAAAATAAAAAATAACATTTTTTTAAAAATTAATTTAATCAAAGGAATATGATAATAATCTATATATGTATTATAAAATACCTCTAGCTTGGATAGAGATGAAGCAAAGGAGAATAAAAACCACAAGTAAAAAACGTTTGTTTTGTGTAACATCCATCTTAATTAATTAGACTTGTGTTCTATATAATATAAGACGATATCTAGATTTTAATGTATCATATAAATGTTCATTTGTGAACCCTTATATAGAAAAATATTATCAACTTCTTCATGCTAGCTAATTACTAATAGCCAATTGTCACCAACTTTAATGCAACCATATGATTGTGGAATTATGAACAATAAGAGAGCAATGGTCTAAGAGTGTCAACATCATTGTCTCCTACTTTGTCTGCCTAGCTAGAAAAAATAGGTATGTGCTTTTGGGGAATGACTTGAACAAGAAAAACTATATAATCCATGAATGTCAACCTCCACTATATGTGTATTTGGGCCATCTCAATTTCCCAAATTTTATTTAAATTTATAGTATATTTTAGTACTCCCCATGTGTATTGAATAATTGTTCCATATATGATTATGTTGTAATTACCAAACGTTATCTAGTTAGTTAGGAGTTGGCTCATATTCCGTAAAGACGTGGGTTCAATCTTGAGAGTTGGAGGTTTTATTTGACTCTAATGAGCCCTTGAGATCCAACTCATCAAAACTTTATTTTAGAAAAAAATATGTGTAATGAATTTTTCACCGTCAAATAATTTTACGGTATTAGACAATCTCTACCATACGTAGATATTATAATTTACCAAACTTTCATATAAAGTGCATTTGGCAAATACCTCTCCTCGCCATGGCTGCCCTCAAGTAGAATCAATATTAAAATCATTAGAGACACTTTGGAGCTTCCCTCATATTCGATGAGAACAATATAAGGAACTCCCATTTTCATGATTCATTTGCGTCACATTCAGAAAATCAATGATTGAACTATTGCCTCTTTAGAATCAATAAATACAAGGTTTTTTTTGCCTTCTCTTATACTATAGGTAATGCCTTCTCTTAATTAACTCTCCGATTTTATAAGAAATGGATCTGGATAATTTGGAGTTGAGCATATAACTAAATAAAGTTTGGTCAATAATCCTTCTTAAGGTTCAAAATCAGGTACGTACTTCAATTTGATTCAATCTTAACTGAAATTTATTAATCACTCGAGTCAAACCCACTTGATTAAAACGAAAACAAGTTCGTTACTCTTTATTTTCGTTATTGCATATTATACTATAATCTTAGGATAACTCAAAACTTTCGTCACATTACACACAATCCTTTAACAAAGAAACAACATAAAAAATATGCATGTTATATATGAAGACATATTGTTAAAGGGCCTTTGATTGAGGAAATGTGTATAAGCTTGAGCTGTTCATTAAATTTGTGCCCCTAAATATGCAGACAAAATAATTCCTTTATAGCGAAAAACTTGTGCAGGGCCATCTCTCAGGACTGCAAAATGTTTTGAACTTTTTAAATACCTCCTTCCATTGTTGATTCACAAACATATCAATTGACCCACTTGTCAATCCATTCACATACAATGGGGAAAAAATTATTTGGATTGTACCATGCCACCTGTCACATAAATTATTTTTTGTCCAAAAATGGTTTGTCAAATTGTAAATGCCATCAAATGGGAAACTATGTTCTCCAATTTTGTAAAAACGTTTCTCGTTTTAGTCCCTCTATAAAAAATTAAAATGCATATGCGGCATCACCACATGAGCGCCATATCATTGTCACGTCATAAGACCATTTTGGCCTAGACATACAGATAAGTCGATATATCGTTTAAAATAATAATACAAAGAAACTGATGTACGTCTCTCACTCAAAATAATAATAATACAAAGAAACTGTAGTACGTTTCTCTCTTTACTTTTCTTTTCTTTTCTTTTTTCATAATTTTGTAGTACGTCTCTTTAATACAAAGAAACTGCAATACGTCTCTCTTCAATAAAAAATGTGAACATAATTAAACAAAGTTTATTATCAAATGTCTTGTGTTGCTTTGTTATCTTTTATTATTAAACGAAGTTGCTATTCTAACAACTTGCCTTGCGTTTATGAATAATAATAATACAAAGAAACTGTAGTACGTTTCTCTCTTTTCTTTTCTTTTCTTTTTTCATAATTTTGTAGTACGTCTCTTTAATACAAAGAAACTGCAATACGTCTCTCTTCAATAAAAGATGTGAACATAATTAAACAAAGTTTATTATCAAATGTCTTGTGTTGCTTTGTTATCTTTTATTATTAAACGAAATTGCTATTCTAACAACTTGCCTTGCGTTTACGAAATTATAAAAAAAAAAAAAAAAAACTTGGCTTGTGGTTGAAGTTTATGATAATGTTTTACAATGTAGAACCGTATTGGTTTGTTTTGTTCATATATAGTAGTACTATTAAGATGTTTTTGTTTGGTGCAATTGTTTTCTTCCCGTCGAGTGAGATTGCATACGTATATGAGATTTAATCATGGAGGCAATGAAAAAAGAATACCCGACAATGGTGAGACTAAGATCATTTTCAGATAAGACAATGTAAAATGTTTTACTTGATTGTAAGATTAAGACAATAGACAATGTTTGTATAGATCACATGGGATGAGTAGTTGATCATCTACCAAGTAGGCCTACTTTGTTCCCTTACATTACATATTGCGCATGAAACCAAACCTGATTTTGAGGCTTTTATTTTAATTAAAAGGTTGATAGCTTTATATGATATATGATAGATAAGACATTATATATAGAGAAAATGAAATAATCAACCAAGTGGGTTAAGCTTATATTCAAATGAATGGACTCCATACGCGCTTAAATGAAAAAATGTTGAATGTATGGTTGTATTGTTGGAGTTTGTTTGAAGTCTCGGATTGCTTAGGTTCTCGGGATGTGAAGTGTATAAATAAGTGAGGGCAATCTCATCTTTTGAGCTAGCTTTTGGGGATGAGATTCAAACATATTTAACATGGTATCAAAGCATCATACACAATTCGCTGGGACGCCTGCTATCAATTTCTGATCTGGTCATCCATCATTCATATATGCGCATTAAGCCCACAACGCTTGGCGTGAGGGAGTGTGTTAAAGAAGTCTCACATCAGTTACGAGATGATCTGAATGTGTAGAACACGTACTTGACCTTTAGCAACCTTTTCACGCATAAAATGGATATCCATTTCAATGTGTTTTGTGCATTGATGTTGGATAGAAATTAAAGCAAAACAGAGACACCCGAAGACTTTAAGATGATAATAGGAGGGGAGTTTTTGATAAATTATGTTTGGAAATGTTAACCAGTGTCTCCGAAAACATGTAAAAAAAGACAAAAATAAAACATATGTTTTATATCTAGAACATGTATCTAGACGGATCCAGACTTTTATAAAAAGATCAGAGGATAAAAGCAACCCCCAATTTCAGCATATATGATTTTTACTTCCTTAAATTGGAGTATCTCTTTAGTTTAACTTTTAAGGTCAAAACCATTCCGCTCGAAAACCAGCCTTCAAAAAAAGTCAAAGACTGACGGCGTTAACCCATAGGTGATCTGGAGGTAGCTCGGAATAGAGATTCATCCCAGCCGGGGTTAGGAAGCTACCATTCTAACATATATAAAGGGAGACCTAGTTGCTAACTTAACCTTAAGTAGCTTTGAAGCACTCCTTTCTCAAGGATTGGATGCTTACTTCGCTTCCTTTCCTCCCGCCAATAAACTTTCCGGCCTCATATGAGAATGGAAAACTAGATAATTTTCCATACGCGCTTACTTTTTTTTGTTTGATATATAGGATGATCCCCACGCTGAAACTGATATGCTTCTATCACACTCTTCTTTCACCAAGTGAATAACTCACTGTAAACTTTAAAATGATGATGGGAAGTTATGACTATAAGGATATTAAATTTGATGAATTTTAAATCAGTGATATGAAATTCTTGAATTTTTATGATAGATGGAAATCAATAACTTATAAGTTATAACTCTTTTTTATTACTAGTAACAGCTAACTATATATGCTCCTTCACAAAAAAAAAAGAAGCAACTATATATGCATGTAAAATGCAGGCATTATTTGCAATCATTGGTGTATTTTAAATTAGTGATATGATCTTTCACTTTTCTTAAAGTGAATCAATCATTTACTAAAGTCAAATTCTACCGCTTTTTGAATCAAGTAAGTACATACTCCATAGCCTATTTTAAATCCAACTTCCAAAACTCTTCGCAATAATTTTGTGTTATGGTTTTGGAGGTGCTAGTTAAAGTGTAAAACCTTGGAGCTTTTACATGGAGGCTGCCTTCCATTTTTAACTTTTAAAAACTTGCGATTGACTTCATCAATGCATACATGGATAACGACTCACATGTCATGTCAACATGTCATGTGAGTCACTGTCCACATGTATGTTGACTTTCTGATATAACATGTGAGTTATTGTCTACGTGTGTTGGTTTGGTCAAAATAACTGGGGTCAATTTTTTGCAAAAAAATTAAATTAGTAGTACGTCTGGGTCAGCCTCGGTAATATTTAAATTAGATGGATGTTTGCCTAAAGAAATAATCTAATGGGAACTACCTTATTATATAGAGAGAAAGGGATGCATAGACTAGTTTATAGACTAGTTTATGTTTGACCTAAAATTTGAACATGAAATATTTCATAATTAGATATTGAACTCCAATGATCATTTGCACTCTTTAATACTATATTGGTTTGTAAGATTTTAACCATATTGAAGTACATCATGGGGAAATGTTATTTAAACATCAAAAAAATGGACATCTCTATAACATCAAGGGGGAGTCACGTGTATATAACCGTGGAGTTTTTCAACACATTTGGTTAATGTCGCATTAACCAAATGTGTTGAAGAACTCCTCAGTTATATACACGTGACTCCCCTTGATGTTGTAGGCATAAAATCTTTCAAACTTGAAAAAATATTTACTTTTAACTTTGTTTTAACTTTATCATCCACAAACAATCAAAATGTGTCCCATATACAATTTCTCGTAAACAAATAGTTGAGGAGTTGGAGATCAAATTTGGTTAATGTCAGTTAACCAAATGTGTTGAAGAATTCCCCGATTATATACACGTGACTCCCCTTAATGTTGTTGAGATGTCTCCTTTTGATGTTTAAATAACATTTCCCGTCAAAATAATGAAAAGGATAAACTCATAAGAATCTAACAACAATACCTGATTATTTTTCTTATTTCCTGCCCCCCATTTTTTATCCAACTCAACTATTCTATAATTATTGGATATGTAGTGAGTTTATAATAAATTGATAGATTAGGTTTCAATAGTGAAAGTAGCTATACTTGTTTGGAATCATAAAAGAAGCTTTATGTATATTATGTTATGTGTGTGTATATAAATGCATTTATCCTACACACACCCAAAAACATAAAAATTTCATTGCATCTCTTATTATTTTATTCATCTAGATACAATTGTGGCCAACAAGATTTTTCAACGAATGATACTTTAACTCCTTTTTAGCATTAGTTTTAACTAAGCCACTAGATTTGATGTAGTGGGGTGAGAGATTTGAATAGTATGTTAAAGATCGTAGGTTTAATTCTCAGCTCCATTATAAAAAAAAATAGTTTTAACTTAAGTCAAGTGGGTGTTAGTGTTTGAGTGTTAGTGTATGATTAAGCGATTGATTTGAAAACTTGATACCATATATCACCTGTATACAGCATGAAAGCAAGGATAATCTGTTAACCTATTAAAACTTGTCATGTGTATTACTCGGTAGCACAATTCGTTGTAATGGAATTTGGATTCTTTAAAGCGAGTAAAGTGTAAAGTGAGAAGATTAAGAGTTGTGATTGTAACAACCCCATGATATGTTATCATGTACTCATAATATCTACTTTTAATTTATTAATTAACGGTTGATATTATTTACTTAACACTCTAAAGTAAATTACTCATTTTGGGAGTCAGATCCTTGTTTATGACGGTTGACAAATGAAAAAACCCCAGTTGTATATTCATATATCATTATTTTTTTTATTTACTAATATATACATAGTAAATACTTGTGTCTTCTAAGTCTGTGATTAGAGATTCGATCATGACTAATGTGTAAGAAAAAACTATATATAACAATATGTGGATAAACTCAGACACCATGTAAAATTAGTCATTGCATCGTAAAACTAGTCTTTACATCGTAAAACTAGTCTTTACAATGGAATGATACGGTACTTTATTTACTCAAAAAAATATTACCATCAAACATTTCAAAGCTTCTTGTATGTGGTTTCAAATATTCCCAGATGCTGAAAGTAGTCCAAAAATATATAATGATAAAACTTCAAAAAGCCCCATCTTGATTTTTTCTCCACAAGGCAAGCTTTTATTTTAAAATTGATTATGGAATATATTAAAATTAAGCTCCTATTTTGGTGACTAAAGAACATATTTAAAATTAGCTCTGACAAATCCTATATGTATATATGCTCTCACTTTCTCATAACTTCAAAAACTATATATTTACAAGTGATGAGTTCTAAATATATCATTAAGCATCAACTAAACTAGTGCTTAATTTCTCCTCCACAAAAATCTGTGATTTAAGTGTGGATTTCCTTATCTTCAAATTTCAAAATATATCTATCTATATACTTTGAAATTCATAGAGAGAATTGCAGGGCAATTAAGCACTATAGAATGGATTGGTGCTTTTTTCTACCAAAAATTGTTCTAAGCAAAAAAAAAAAAAAAAAAATACAAGGAGACTTTAATTATGGATTGGTGGATTCTTTGATGCAGGTGTGTAGTCCATTGTATCCAACAAATCATCATTTTTTCCTTGTGTTTGTGTCACTTCATGATTTGGCTTAAATTCACTACTACTTTGACCCTTTTCAATTCCTTCTTTAGTCTCTCTCAAATTTCTAGCTGCAACATACCAAAACAAAACATCATATAAATGATAAGCTTTGAAACAATGTTAATTTTAATATAAAAAACCTTTAATTTAAGTGAAACGAATCAGAATCCTCTGCAACTGAGATATATAGCGTGCGACAATCATAAGAATTGTTAGATTTTATCAGATAAAATTCCTCTTTATAAAATCTAACCATCCGTATAATTAATTGTTGCACGATAATACATCAGTCGTAAAGAATAGAATTTAAAGCGGAATTAAGGTTACCTCGAGCTGTTGTTGAGATGAAGCAAAGCAACAAAAATGCAAGAAGAACAAGGCGTTTGCTTGGTACAATAGCCATATTTTAATTATTCAACTCTAGGAATTTATTTATGGTATGGTTTTGATTTTTGAAGTTGCATAAGATATGGTCTAGTTGATGTCTTTTTATAGGGAAGGAGTTAAGTAGTAATTGGCAGGAGGGGTGTATTTCTGAAAGACAAGAAAAAAAATTGTGATGATTTTAGTTTCAAATCAATGTCTCCTGTTGTGTCCTTCCATGAAAATGACAACACTTTTTGCTTCGAATACAGGATCCAATTTAAGAACACAATGGGTTCTATTTCCTCAATGTTACTTAGTTGGCTTTTAGTGTCACTCAATATTTTTGTCACTGTGCATAAATCAAATATATCTTCAATTAAAAATACACCCCCCTCACCTCACCCCCAATATAAAGCTTTATAGTAAAATAAGAGGGAGGAACAAATAAGCACGTTTTGAGGAGGGGGGGCTCTCCATTCCCTGAATAAAGGAGACTTGTAAGTGATTATGAAAAAAGGATTCAAGCATGCACCTGACCCCTTACAATCTCACAACATTAAGTGAATTTCAATTTTGTTTTGGGTGTAAACCTGCGTTGCCTAGGTGCGGGTACGGTACCGATACCCGATACGGGTGCCGATACGGGGTACGACATTTTTAAAAAAACTAATACATGTATATGAGCATAAATTAAGGTACGGATATGTACCCGGTACTGATACGGGTACGTACCCAGTACCGGTACTTTACCTCAAACGAAGTATCCGTACATCATAGGTCTAAACTGAGTATTCTCTGCTCGCAACGACAGAGACTAATCTTTTAAGTCTAGTATGACCTAATTAATGGACCGTAAACTCTCCTTAACGTTGCTACATGTCCAAAACAAAGATTGAATCCAAAATATTTGTTAAATTAGAAAAGAGCTCGTATTATCTTGTCTAAGGGCTCTTGAGTAAGTGAATTTCAATGTTCTAGATACAACAAATTTTAATAACTTTTCACTTAGTAGACAATTTATGAGATACTTAAATTTCTCATATATATTTATATATTTTTTAAAATATTTAACAAAAAGACTATTTTTCTTCTCTAGTTTAAATATCTTGTTGGATTAGTCTAACAGTAACAACAAATCTAACAACTACATGCTAATTAAGATGTTTAACTTGAAGATAATCTTTTGTGAATAAAGTTGGGGAGAATTCAAATTTCACTAATAATTCATAAATGAGCTTGTTTGTTACAATTTTTAAAAAAAAATGAAATAATGAAGAAAAAAAATCTAAAATATGTGAATAGTTTCTCTAAAAATATTTTTTTTTATATAATCTTATCTTATCTTTTAAAGATTTAGCTAGCAGACTATTAAAAAAAATGGTGTTGGGACACATAGTCTATAAAACATTTCCTCTTCAATTTTATTAATGAAAATTTGAAAATGCATATTTTTTTTTTCTATCATTATACACACAACTATGCACTCTCGAATATAGTCACCCAAAAAAATTATATGCACTCATAAAAAACATTGCTTAAGATTTTTAACACTCATATAAATAAATATGTAAAAGGCTTGCATGTGATGTGATATAAGAAAGAAAAATGCATGTCCTGTCGAAACGAGAGTGTAATAGTTACTTAATTTAATTTAGTAGGTAAAAACACCATATTTTATATGTCAAAGCGGAGATTTGAATATTGGACTTTTATTTATTTTAACGGTGAAATTCTAACCATTAAATTACATGAGAAATAGAAACAAATGATGTGTGTCTATATATATATATATATATATATGGTAAATTCTAATATGGACCACTTCATCAAGTGGTCCATGGTGGACCAGTCACAAATAACACTATAACGAATACGAATTTTACAAAATCCACCTTTTGGATTGAAAGTTTATATCATATAGATCACCCATAGAAAAAATTAGAAAAATTGAAAATCATTTGATATGTTATTGAGACACATCAAGATTAACGGTTGTTAAATAACATAAATCTTGATGGGTCTCAATAACATATCAAATGATTTTCAAAAAAATTTATGGATGATCTATACGATATAAACTTTCAATCCAACAGTGAATTTTGTAAAATTCATGTTCGGTAGATCACTTGGTCCACGGTGGACCACTTGTGAAGGTGGTCCACCGTAGCATTAGCCATATATATATATATATATATATATATATATATATATATATATATATATATATGATGTGTGTGTCTATATATATATATATATATAGGAGTTTGCTAACTTAGACCCACATAAAAACATGAAGGTCTAAGTTAGCAAGGTGCACATTTTCACTTTGGACAAAAAAACCAATTACCACTACTCAAACATGTTATAAATAGAAGGGTAGTTATGTCAATGTCATTTAGTTAATTAAAGAAAATAATTAATTGAAGTGGAAAAGTCATGTGTCTTTCAAGCAACTTCCTCTGTGCGATAAATCAACTGTTCCATGTTAAGTCATGTGTTCATTTTTATAATAAAGTAAGTGTAAATTAGCAAAGTGAGTGCAAATTAAGGAACATTTTAAATGAAAGTTACAAAACTATCCCTTAAGTTACTAGTTTTAAATAATAAATATGAATCGTTTTGTTGTCTAAAGTGAAAAGGTGCACTTTGCTAACTTAAATCTTCATGTTTTTATGTGAGTCTAAGTTAGCAAACCCCATGTATGTATGTATGTATGTATATATATATATTATGGAAACATGATGTATTAATTTGGATCTCTATCACAATGTAAATATAGAATTTGTAAAATGAATTGGATTTGCATATAAAACCTGATAATTGAGCGTTTTGCCATGACTTGACATAGAATAACTCTCTTCCATGCACATGGCTCTTCTCCAACTACATATATAGAGAGAGTATGAACGATATGTACACCACTAATATTTAATTAGTTTATCTTATTATTACTCAATAATTCATCATACATTACCCCTCTAATCGTACCTATTTTTAATTTAATTATGCAAGAAAGGATACAATGCATTAATGAATGAAATAGATACACGACATTGATGGGGCTTCTTCGATCATTTTCTGGTATGGATTTTAGCAATGTTGTGTATGGAAATACCATGTGATCCCATCTAATTGTGGGACTTCTTTGTCTCTTAATTTCCCATAAACCGGACACTTAATTAATTTATCTAATTGATGTTTAAAATTAATGACAATTAAAGGTGATGGGAAATAAAGATTAAATCTAAATAAATTAAGAATGCTAACGGATACCTAAGCAATTTCCATTATAAAACACACATAGCATATACTCCTCCATATAAATCACTTCAAAGAGCACTTCAAAGAAACATACTACATACAATCTTCCATAGGGATTAGAACTCAATTTCTTACTATCTTTTTATAAGTCATAATTCATTTTTTAAATTCATGTAACAGTTGATGTATATGATTTATAATATACATCTGATACATCAATTTAAAAGGTAAATTGTATCTTATAAAAAAAACGGAAGTATTATTTTCTGTTTTACAAATTAAAGATAGTCTATTTGTATATATTTGGGTCAAATAATCTAACGATAAAAATCACTCATCTTAAATATGAATAAGTGAAAATTTTTGAGTTTTTAATTTACCTTTCAACGCATTAATATGTTACGTGTATAGATTTATTTTTTATTACCACATATCTAATTTCACTGTCCAACCTTAGAAAATTACATACATGAAAACTGTTTAGATGATTCTGTACATATGATCTAAGCAATTCACACTTTAGAAAAGTATTCGATTTTAGTTATGGCTTAAATGCAATTTTGGTTCTACTATTTTAGTAAATTCGCAATGTTTGAATATCGCGGTTGAGAAAGATATTTACATTGATTATCCAACAAGTCTCAGATATAATTTGAAACCCTAGGTCGACCCTGTGTGTTGGGTCGAGGAGTTTCATTGAGTAATTTGATCAATACATTGGACTAGGAACAATCACACAAGTGACTTTGACGTCACATCTTCATTCAAAATCTTAAGGCATTAGATTTATGATTTATGGATCCTCTCACTTATATGTTGTTCAACATCAATTATTCCAACTAATATGAGACTTAACCCACACTTAATATTATCGTAACATCTCCACTCAAATGTGAGTCCTTTCGCATATGTGATCCATCATCAATCTCTTATTGCTCTCACAACCGGCTCCGATTTGATTCAACAACCGAAAAGATATACAAATTTTAAATAAAAAATTGTATTAAAATTTGAGTATGATTTGATTCAACAACCGAAAATGTGCCGAACGCGGCATTTTGTTATACGACAGAGAATATAATATGATTTTCAGCAATTATAAACTTTTAGGTACAATTGATCAGATTTTCAGGTACAAAGACAGTGTACCATCCCAAACAAAGTTGGGTTAATTATAACTTATAAGTAACCTTTTCATTTTCACCTCAAAACCATTGTAGGGGGGTAGAATCAGTAGAGAATACGACACTGTCCACAACCATTTATTCAATATTCATCCGAATTTCTAGGGTAGGGGCCATGTGGAATGGAATGGATGGAGGGAGCCACATTGATACCGACACATACATGCAATAGGGTCCCTTATGAAGGAATTAAACATTGGATTTGTTTGGAAAAAACCAAAGTGGCCCCATAATATTTTTGTATCATAATGAACGTTTATAAGAAAGAATCGTTTTTCTTTTTCTTTTTTTTGTTTAGTTTATTAGCATGTTGTTTGGATAGAGGATTAGGAAGAGATAATCAAGATTGGGATTGGATTAATGGTTTTATTTGGTTTGTCAACAATGAATTAGAAGAGTAATCACGCTTGGTCTCTAGGATTTTGTTGGAGTAACCATCGAGGGTACATGATCACGTGATTGTGATGGTCATCGATGCTCTATTAGGGCTGAGATTTGATATAGGTCACACCAATGCCCACTACTTGCTTTAAACAAGTTTTGTCATTTTATATTTTATTTTACAATGCACAAAATTATGAATAAATAAGAACTTTGGTGGTAGTTGTCACGTAAGTACAATTCGGTTGATAGTCGTAAGGAGTTCTTCTATAAATGATTGAATTTGGAGTTAAGATTTTTCATTTCTTCATATTTAAGTGTGACAATTGATTAACCATTAAATTACTAAAACATAAAATATATAAAAATAAATAGATAAAGTTGGCAGCCTCTCTATCAACATTTCATGTATTTAGAGTTTTCTTTCTTCCCTCATTTTCACTAGAAAGAATAGTTTTGTGTCACTTTTTATGTTATAATAATTAGTAGTGATTTTCACATATTTCTATTTATCTTTTGTATATATATTTTTTGTGTGATGTGTGACGTTTATTTGTATCATTGTATGTCGTCATGGTTGGAAGTTGTTTGGCCTTTTGTCTTGTTTAAATTTATAGATCAACTTTGATCCACTACAAATTTAACTAGTGATTTGTGTGTCAAGTCGAGGGACGGACTCAGAGGGGGGCTGACGGTGGCCAATGCCCCCTCTCTCCTCTTATATGTATGTTATGTTTTATATACTCTCAAATTTTAACTACTCATTTTAAAGTTACACATGCATAAACTAATATTATAATGAGTTTAATGGACATATATTGTCAGTATAAAATAGTTTACACCGACGTCCAATAAGAAATCACATTTCTTCCATGTCACACTAGTAGTTTTAAAATAATCATACAAGAGTGGGATGATGTGGCAAATTGGTGAATTTTCATTGGATATATGTGTAAATTTGTTTTACACCGATAGTGCATATTTTTTAAATCCTATTATAATATTGTAAAAACACATGTACAAACATATAGTACATATGTGACGAGAGTAAATAGTGATTTTGGTTCATAAATATATGAGATGTTATCCAAATGTTGTAATTGTTTATCGAAGTCGATGACTGTTGCATTTGTAGAAAGAAGTTTTTCGAAGATCAAATTATTAAAAAACTACTCGAGATCGTCAATGTCACAAAAAAGGTCAAATGATTTAGCCATTTTATGCATTGAGAAATATATGATAGAACATATTGATATAAAACATAATTATTAGTAAAACTGCAACAAAAAATGCTCGTAGGAACTAGGAAGTGTTTTGTATAAGTATTTTGATATTAAATAAAAAATTCAATGTTTTTTTAGAAATTCAATTTTTTAATACTATTTAGTAGTTAAGCTCAAATTATAAGTTAACTCGGATCCAGATTCAATGCAGTCACCAATTGCATGCAGTCATTGATTTATGATCATCTGATCTTAATTAGATGGTTCACAATAAAGAGATATTCTGATTTTGAAAAATATGTAGTTCTAATCAGAAAATAGACAATCCGATCTAAATCAAACGGCTAGGAAGCCCTGATTGTACGAATGTATGCAGTCAGCGACTATACGGAATTCAAACCGAAGTTCGCCCACAGACTACCAAAATTATAGACACAGGAAAATTCCTCCCCTCCCTTTCCTTTCGCCTCATTGAACCAAACTAATCTAAAGTGGTTAATGAATTTCTGATTGAGACAACTGATTCCTAGAAATCCAAATTCAATTATTGGCACAAATAATTTTCTGCCAGACTTTAGTTAGACGAATTTTGAATTTTCAACCCTCGCAGAACTAATGGTTAACAAAATAAATAAATCTGAAGGGGGTCTAACTTGGAATTATGGGTATGGGAATAGAAGTTTTCTTCCAAAAAACTGAAGTTACCAATGAAATGAAATGAAGATCCCGCGCTTATTCTAAACTACCACAGTCTCTCTCTCTCTCTCTCTTTCTCTCTCGGAGAATGGAACCGATCATCCTCTCCGACGAAGATGACCCTACAACACCGTTCCCACTCCATTCTAAGAAACGCCGAACCGAACAACTCAATCCAAACCCTACCGTTTTCCTAATCGACGACGACCCTACTCCACTGAAGCAACATGTTCCTTCCTCTACACCTACTATAGTTCCCGAAACTCCATTCTCTCCGTTATTCGATTCCGAAATCGCAATCGTTAAATGCACTAAAGCTTCTGATTCCGCTCCTACAAATTTATCAGGTCATTATTCATTTTGTTCTTAATATTGTTACATTTTTTCGGAACCCTAATATTGCTCATTGTTGGTTATTTTATTAATTAATTAATGTTGATTACTGTTTATTATGTTATTATGAATGTGCAATTGGAATATTAATCTGTAATTGCAATGTTGTTTTTAGGAATTAGTCAAATGATATGTTTAGAATCAGATGATGAGCCGGAGAATTCTGGAATTGGGAATGAGAATGAAGCAAGAGGATTATTGTCTTCGGCGTGGATCTATGATTCAATTGGCTCTGGAAGTTCTCATGGTGAATGCTTTTTGAGATTTTTTAAAAGTTATAGTTGTTTTTAACTGTCCAAAATGCTTTGTTTAATTGTTGATGTTATTGATGATTGCAGAGAGATATGTTTCAAGTGGAAATGTTACTCAAGCTGAAATGTTTGAGGATAATCCTTCAAATCCGACCTCGTCACAAGTGGTTAGTCATCTGGCAATTATTTTCTTTTGTTTTCATGCACGCATGTATATGCGAGATACGATAGTGTTAGGAATGAAACATACTAGAGAGAAAGTTAAGGTAGAGTCCCATCTCAGGTGCTTTGGGTATTAGTGTATTGGAAAAACCAACTCCCGCATAGATTAAAGATAAGGCCTAACTAAAGTTTATAAAGAGAGGTACTCCACACCTTACAAGCCGGTGTTGCAAGGATGAGTTAGGCCTAATATTAAAACCTAATATAGTGGTGAAGACCTGTAAAAGCTCTAATTGAGCATATAGCTTACTGTAAATAGTAGTATGAACTACTATGTACAAGACTCTAGTGTTTTTTACTCCTTTTTTATGCACATATATTTACTTATTTATTTGATATTTTTCAATTTCTCCCTTTGCGTGCTTCTTACATTTTGTGCTAAGCATTTGAGAAACCTCGCGTTATTTTATGAGTTGTATTGCTATCCTAATGAGAAAAATATGATCCTGGACCCTGGAGCAGGATGAGAATCGTAATGAGAAAAATATGAGCATGGAGCAGGAAGAGAATGCTAATGAGAACATTGACAATATGAAAAGTTCAAAAGTCTCTGCAAAGGGCACAAACAAGGCAACTGGAAAAACAAAGATGACAAAAGAAGAAAGAAGTCGTTTGATGGAAGAAAAGAAACTACTGAAGGAAGTGTGTTTCAGTTTATATTGTTTGGTGTTTATACTTTATATTATTCATGATTTTGATCATAATAGCTTATAGTCTTCTACAAATTTATTTTTCAGCAAGAGAAACTAAAAAAAGCAGCTATGAAGGCTGAAGCTGCAGAACTGAAAAAAATTGAGAAAGAAAGGCAAAAGTGGGAAAAAGGGAAGTTTGCAATGCAATATATTGTGGCAGAAATAGATGCAAAGGTAGTTGAATCAGGTTCAATCGGAGGTAGGCTATTGATATCTGAATCTACAACCACTTGATTAATTTCTAAGTAGTTCCTTAATTATGTTTGTTTTCTCATGAAACTTACTTTCTATTGCTTATTTGAATTCATGAATATGAGATAAATTTGGACATAATTTTTAACTACGGGTGTTTTCTCTTAAAACCGCTATTCCTTTCTTCAGGCCATTTACTTACTAGGTTTGCTGAAAAAGGGCTTACGTACCATATTACATCAAATCCCATCTCAGGGTCAATTGTATGGTCTATGAAAGTTCCAGAACAAATTTCACAGGTAAGAAATGCCTGTAGTTCATCTTCAAGCACCAAATTCATTAATAATTTCTCCTACTGATTTATACATATTATTTTCTTTTATTTTTTTGGTTTATTCCATATACATATCGATTGTTTACTGCTGTATCATGCATGTCCATTTATTTTTGTCGAAAAATAAATAAAGGTTTTTTTTTACTGTTTTTAGTTGGGTTAACTGCCATGGTTTACATTTTGATTTCTTTCTCCGCAAATAGATTGTAATTTATGCTGATAAGTTTCTAGAGCTAGCTAGGCCTCACAAACAGCCGGATTTTTAAATTTAAGTTAATGAAGGAATTTCTACAGAAAAAAGTGGACACCTCTTTGAAATTAGAAGGAAATACAAGTAAATGAAGAAAAATATTATGAAATATCTTCCAATCCCCAGAACTGAGAGCCAAGCCACAATGACCGAAAATAACTCCAAAATTCTGATGTTCCTCTCTCTCTCTCTCTCTCTCTCTCTCTCTCTCTCTCTCTCTCTCTCTCTCTCTCTCTCTCTCTCTCTCTCTCTCTCTCAGTTACAAACTTTATGAGCTCTTATCTTTCTCGCTCTTATACTTCAGTAAGTATCCTTATTCCACTCCTTCACATGGCCCTTTCTTCTTTCTAGTGTAAACTGTAAACCATCCAAGAATGAGCAGCTTGGTGATACTGTTATTCAAAATTTCTCTAGAAAGGCCCTGATCAACTTAGTATTGGGTTTCAGACTTCAAAATAAGCATAAGTGCTTTGTATCTGGTTTAGCAGTCCTATTCAACAATTTAAATATTTGCGAGAACAGTTGTATAATGGACATCGGTGTCTTGTACTTGGTTTAGCATTCCTTGTAAGATATTATCAGATTTACCCATATATTGGACATATATAGGTCGATTTACTTTTTTTGTATCAGTACTTATATGCAAACATTATGCAAATGTAATTCTCCCTACCTTGGCATTGCTGGTGGCACAATATACTCTAAATTCCACAAACGCGTATATCATAAGAGCATTGAACAGTTTTGTCTTTTCTATAATTAATCAATTACTTTATTATGTTGTGAAAGATAAAAAGAAGATTAGCATGGAAAAGAGGATGCCACATCACAAATGCCATGTAAGCATGATTTCATGTAGTTAAAATGATGATAGTATAGAACTTCATTACAACATTTTAGAACTATAGGGACCTACAAAGTAATCGAACTGAAAATATATTTATAAATCTTATCAAAACATTCTTTGTTTACCTTCTGTGAATGAATACTTCTGTGAGTGTTCTGTTTTTCACTGATACCAATTTCATTTATTATTTGCAGCTTTCCACTGAACGAATTGAGATTCCATACGTCTTGCTAGTTTATGAGGCCGACAAATTTTGTAACCTCACCGTGAATGATTCCCTTTTTGATCAACTCAATGACATTCGAAGTCATTATCCAGCTTATACTGTTTGTTACCTCACAAACAGATTACTTTCTTACATTAATAAAAGGTGAGTGATTTATTTCAATTTTATTAGTACTTCAATTCTATTAGGCAATTGCTGATATTTATGCTTTGGTGCATTGTGCTATGTTGCTAATGTGTTTGTATGGGCATATATGTGCTGTGTCACTTGTGTGTATTTGGCAATCAATCTCATGTAATTTTTTTTTTTAGAAAACTCCATGTCCAATAACTTAATATCGGGTTGCGTAAAAAAAAATCTGGTTTCAATCAATCTCCTGAAATAAATAGAATGAAGACAAGTTTGAAGTATTTAGTTTTTTTTGCATTATACATGTATTTGAGTAAACAGGTTAGATTTGCCAAACTATTGTACATTTAACATTGCTTTTTATGATCTGGTAGGGAGCAGGAAAAGTACAAGAACCCTGAAATCAATAGTTGTTGGAGACGTCCACCTGTTGAGGAGGTTGAATAATGAATAGGTCAAGTTTTTTAAGTTTTACCTTCTTCTATAAACATGTTTATCTTATTTGTTTTGGATTGTCTTGTAGGTGCTTGCAAAACTAACAACAAATTTCACCAAAATACATTCCAGGCAGTGTGTAGATGAAGCTGAACTGGCTGAACATGTTGTTGGTTTGACATGCAGTTTGGCGTCTTGTCAGTTTAGGTACTTTGGAAGACACAATTAGACAATACATACTTTTATAGCACTCTAAATAGTAAATATGTTCCCTATGCAGTTGTTTGATTTTATCTTATTTTAATTAATATTACATCTAATTGGTTCATTTATTACTGCAGAGAGAAATTAACCCGGTTATCCGTAAATGCAAATGGTTCTCTTGTTTCAAAGGACAGTGTTGACCGAAATTTAATAAAGAAATCCACGTGGTGAGTTATTTTTATCTTGCTACTCTTTGATTATCTTTAAATTTTGTTTTCATCGTGTCCTTATTTATTTTACCATTTTGCTTATTCAATTAGGATTAAGAGTCTAGTATATTACCATAAATAAGAATTAACGTGTTTTCTTCTATAATAACATTCAATATATCATCGCTGTGAATCTGTTATGTGATTCAAACAAAAAAAAATATTACATGGAGATGGAGTATTCTGTTAGAAACTGGTACAAAAATAAGACTAATTGATGGTAGAGTATGCTTACCACAGAATTACACACTATAGGGGAATGCAAAATCCACACATAAACTAAGGAAAGAGATAGTCTACTGTTACAAGGCAATTGCTATTTAAGAAATTCGATAGTCTTGGTCTCTCCCTTCCAAGAATTCAAGAGCTTGGTCTCTCCATTCAGTAACCACTCAGTAACCATCCCATAATCACTTTCTTTTTTCCTTTCTATATTCATTCCTAAAATTAAACAACATAACTGGCATAATAACTGAAAATAGCTGTCATGATAAGAAGTCTAACATATTCCGCTTCCTCTCTCTACTTGAAGGACTAAACCTTATAATCTGATGATTGGATGATACAACATTATAACTTGTTGTTACTTTTGCTTGCATGAGTAGGTTAAAAGCTTTGGTTGCTATCCCCAAGGTGCAACCACGATTCGCAATTGCTATTTGGAAAAAATACCCAACCATGAAGTCTCTGTTAAGTGTTTATATGGATCCAACTAAATCGGTACGTGTTACAGATTGCATTTGTGTGCTTTAACCTTTCTGATATGGACCACAGTTCACAGCTAACTTGAACACTAAAATGCAGTTTGTTTGACATATTTAGTTGCGTTAGTTACAAACAATTGCTGATGAAATGAGGCATGACCAGAATTATATATTGTCTTTCTTAATGATAGAAGATTGCAACAAGATAAATAAGAATGTAATTTTTTGGCCACAGGAGCATGAGAAGGAATTTTTACTCAAAGACTTGATGACAGAAGGTTTGCTTGGTGGTGACAGAAGATTAGGCGAGGTTTGCTCAAAGCGGGTGTATAGAATTCTAATGGCTCAAAAGGGGTCTATTAGAACAGAAGATGTAGAGAACGGTGCTGATTTCTTTGAGCGTTAGTCAATCATACAGAGCTCTGTTAATATATATTTAAACTTTGTTTAAGCAAGCGTGTCAACGTGTGAGCTATCATTTCTCAATTGCATCACATTTGGAACATATAGAAAAGAATCTCAATGATTATGTAAGAAGTACAAAGTAATCGTAATGGATATGGCAAGGGATACCGTGAACTTTTGACTTTTCACCAACTTCCATACTATCAATTGGCACATGTATTTGAGTGGTGAACTGGTGATCCTCTGCTTTTAATCTCTTCATTTCCCCCTCCATTACTATGATATTATAACTAAAACGTTGAAACTTTAGACCATGTAAATTATGAAAGACTCAAACTTCCTTGTCCAACTTACTACTTGCTCCGTAGAGACTTGACAGCTTCTCTGGATCAAGCCGAAAATCCAACGTAGAGAAAGACCTACGAAACTGACCAAAATCGTTGCCTTCTTTGGGGTTGATCATATCAAGTATAGATGCTTGTAAGAGTGTGTAGTTCTTTATATTCTTAAGAGCATTAGGATGGCCTTCAGTTTTAGGGGATACTTTCCTGCTAGAGAGAAAAACTGGGGATATAGATGCATTCATGCTCCTTTCGCTAGTAAATATTGATGATGATTTGCTGCTGCTTCCACTATTCCCTGTCTCTGGTCCTAGCATGTTTAGTCTTATACTCTTCTCCTGTCAAAACCAAAGCATACATGTTATTCTCTTGATTATAAATTTATAATCAATGTTCTAATATTCAGATTAAGCCTGTATTGATCGGTGGACCAGGGAATTAGCTTGCTAAACAGTGCCAACACATTGATCGTTCGGTTATACATTCATGCAGGTATTAATTTGGCTGATTAAGCCAGCTCTAAAATTTCAAATGCATCTTAGAGTGAGGCGTTTGGTCTCACTCCATCAACTGGTACGTGTGCCGACTGTGTGATGGAAAGAATGCAATTACTAGTATACTAGTATTAAAAGATTTTGGTGAAACGTGTTTAACTGACCTCTTTTGATGCTTCTGAATTTGTCTTGAATTGTTCAGCAGCTTGGTTCATTCCTGACAGGTTTGAATGGCTTGCACTTCTTTTAGATATTTGCCCTTTTTTCAAGCCTTTGCGCCTAAACAATAAACAACCGATAAACTCAGTTCAATGCTGCAATGTGGCTATCAAGAACATGTAATTTAGCAAGTTCGCAATGGTTACATTAGAAATATCCTATACACAAACCATAATAAAGGAAATAAAAAGGTTTTTCAATTCTAAAATGATTGCATACCTTTTGCGTCTCTTGCTTTGAGGTCGTTCATCATCACCTTTGTTGATTATTACCGGTAATTCTGAAATGTCGCATGCTAATGGAAGAGATTTGAAGAACTGCAAGCAGTAAACACTTATCAAATTGCAATTTGAAATGACATTTTGGGAAATTAAGTAATGTTATAATTGGTAATTAACATTTAACATGAAAGCAACAATAGAAGAACTCACTTGACTTTCAAGGGCAGAGGCAGCAGTACCACGATGTTGGGGGTCTAGATCAAGAAGGGTAGTCAGGAGACTAAGGGCAGATGAAGGAAAATCCTTAAAATTTTCTTCAAAACTAGCTTTATAACGATGTGGTGGACGGAAGCTTGTCTTTAGCTTCATTTTTGTCAAGTAATCTTCTGGAGGTGAACCACAAAGTTTGTATATCATATGAATCTGTTCAATCTATTATGAAAAAAGAAGGAAAATAAGCTCATTTAGAAACATTTCAAAGAGGAGTATAATCAAATGAATTTTTGTTGATATGTATTGTTGGTGTTAAAAAAAATTACACATGTATTTAATCACATTTCAGTGCTAGATATGTATTATAGGACATATTATAAATCTCTAAAGTGAGGTGTATCATCAATGTGAGATTTGTAGGACATATTATAGATCTCTAAAGTGATGTATCAATGTGTATGGTGTCCAAGGCAAAACATTTCACTACATTGTTTTACTTCAAATTAAGTTTTTTTACCTCTGTCCTTCCAGGCAAAATTGGTCTTCCAACAAACATCTCACCCAATAAGCAACCTACACTCCATATATCAATGCTATAATCATAATCAGTTGAACCTAAAAGAAGTTCAGGAGCTCTATACCAAAGTGTCACAACTCTATTTGTAAGAGGTCCTTTAGGTTTAATTTTTAAAGAATTTGCAAGCCCAAAATCAGCAATTTTTAGCACCCCACTTTTATCTAATAACAAATTGGAAGCCTTAATATCTCTGTGCATGACTCCCCTCTCATGACAATGCTGGAGTCCCAAAAGTAGCTGCTGCATGTAACATTTGATCTGTACAAAATACAACCATACAACACCATTATCATATTATCACAAAGTGTAGAACCAAACACCAAATATACATTTCTAAGTCTGTGTTTGGAAACTTCGGTTTTCACGGTAGAAATTCACAAATCTACTGTGAAAACCTAGACTTTGTTCTTAATACTTCTTCAGTGTCTCAAATCATATCATTGGCCAACACCTTTAAAAATGAAAAAATCATTTACTAATTGACACTTTCGTCCCATCCAACCATTGGTTGAGATTTAGCCGTTAGATTAATCATTTATCCAATAATTCCCTCTCAGCATCCAAAACCTCAATCATTAGATTAAATCCAACAATTGATGTTTGGTTGGAGAAGCCTTTAGACTCCAACTTTTGGCCTTTGGTGATCAACATATATAATTATATATGACAATATATACTTTTTAGTAGCATCTAAGAAATCACAATTTTCACAAACATCTAAACTTAAAATCATTTGATTAAAAAGAAAATCAAACCTGTGGTTCAGAGAGTCTTTCTCCAGGGCGGGAGATAACTCTAGTAAGGTCACATTGCATGTATTCAAAGACTAAATAAAGACTATATTGCATCCTTGATGTTGCTAGTCCTTCAAGTTTGATGACATTAGGATGATCCAGCGTTTGTATTATCATAATCTCTCTTGCCATAAACTTTATACTTTCAGAATCTGAAGTGTCAAATCTTACCTTCTTCAAAGCAACAATCTTTCCACTCTGCTTATCTTTGGCTTTATATACATTACTATATGTTCCACGTCCTATCTACAATAACCAAATCAACAAGTCACTATAACATATATAAATTAAATAGAAAATGTTAAGCAGTGCCCCCAGAATACTAGTTAACCATACTTGAAATTTGTGCATTTAATATCTTAAAAATATAAAAAATTGTCTTTCTATTATTAATTTTATCCTTAATTTTCTTTTTAAGTATGCTTAACAAATACATCGGTACACTGTTTAGCATTACTCTAAATAAATAGACAAATTCACTTTCTCAGCATAACATAAAGTGCATGCATGTCAAAGTACGAACCAACCATAGTCAAAAATTAAATCGGCTGAAGAAAATAAAATGTGATTTCATATCAATATTTTAAAAACTGAATCGGACAAAACAACTGTGATTCAGACCGCTCAAATGGTCAACCCGTAGTCATTGTCGATGTAGGGATAACTCGTATGATTTAGTTCGGTTTTTTAAACATCGATAACTTAATATTACTCGTACTTACCTTTCCTAGTTTCTCATAGGAATCAGCAGTCTTGCGTATCAAAGTAGACAAAAGCTTTTCAGGGATATTATCAACCAGCCATTTGGGCCACTCACCATCCCCCACTTTAACTTCATAGCTTGCAGCATTCTTCTTCTTCTCCTCTTCAGACTTATCATCATCATCATCATCATCAATATCTTTAGCAACACGCTGTATCTTCTCAACATCCCTTTCTTCTCCTCCTCTAGTATTGTCACCTGAAGTAGTAGTCTTCAAAGTCAGAGCTCTCTTCTTACTCTCCACTTCTGAGTGTTTAGATGAATACTTCTTGTTATGTATGATAATTGGTTTGAGTGCAGAATCACTGTTTACATACTGATCTTTGAACCTATCAACATGGCGACTCCGGTTTCTGTTTCGGTTTCGAGGAGGAGTGTACTTGCTATTGACACATCCCATGATATCTATCTATCTATGTTTCAGAAACAATTAACTTCAAAGCAGCTACTATATATAATGTGTGTATAGATATATGGATGTAATAATAAATTAGTAATAGTATAAACAGGTGGAAGAAGATTATAGATAAAGTGAAAAGGAAGGTGCATGGAAACTTCCTTATAGATAAGCCGGCAAGATAAAGGATAGAGATGTCTTGGAATCATTGGTCAAGTGAGTCTTCAATACCTTGGACAAGTCCGTCAATGGCGATTAATATGAAACAATAGAGATCCAATGCTTTTGGATTATTCATAGTCAACTATGTTCTTAACGAAACGCCTCATAATCATATACAGTCACACCTCACAATGCTGCCATAAGCATACTACACCTCACTACAGCACATTCATTCTCTTTTTTATTTCTACTCATTTGTCCTTTCAATTTCAAAATATTCATTTGCAATGTCTACATTAAATGGGTGGGTATTCAAAATAGGAGTATTGTAAATTCATTTTACATATTTCAGCATAGCCAATGTTCAATATTTTACAGATTTTAAGTCACAACACTATTTACTTTTTACGTTTTTTTTAATTGCACACAAGTAACAGCACTTAACAATTCTTCCAAAACAACGGTACTTAACACTAAATTAAACACTAGTGATGCCACTCTTTCCATATTTTCAAATAAGGATACAATTCTTTCAAAAACTAGTTTTCAAAATTACATTTCGCTGAAATTATAGTCAAGTTTTATGTAAATATATAGACAAACAATTTAAATTTATATATTTAGTATTCTGTTAGAAGAAATTTTAAACAAATACAAGTGAATTGTTGAACTTGGGCATTAAATTGTTAACAAACATAATACAAGTGAAGTCCGTTTCTGAATATAAATCATTTCTTACTCAGCCTTGCTCCAATTTGCACCAATATGATAGTTTATTGCAGTGCAAAAGGTGAAAGATTGGAAACAATAGCAGAATGATTTCAATTATATTTCAACTCGAGCACTGGATACCTAATATGGCAAAGCAAGCGGATCGAAACACTGAATAAGAACTGACTCAAAATCACAGAAGAGTTAAATAATGTATGTCCCAAACTATGATTTTTACAACTGACTACTCAGTAATATGTCCCTTGTTTCTTTCTTTTCATTTTAACCCTGGTCTCTAGAATCTCTACAGCAAGTAACTCTATAAGTACAAAAAAATCCTTTCTTTTCTAGTCTATTATAGTGTGTTTGGATTGGCGTTGGAAGAGGTGAAACACAAGTTGAGTTTACAACAGCAATTTATTTCGGAGTACATTGTGATGTGCCTCACCAAACACACTAGTCTCCAACTTACATCTAAGCTTCTATTTAACAAATTTACCAATACTAACACTGTCTCCGCCAATGCATTTATTAGCTGGCATGCCAAGATCGAAAGGTCCCAAAGAGTCATTCTGCATTAAGATAGTAAATTAGTTAAATTACAATTTGTAGAAAAACAAAACAAACACTGAAATGCTTAAAAATAATATTAAATACCCATTTGATGCCTGTTAACCCAAGACTTCTTTCACCATCAAACAAATGTGAAGAAAGCAACGAGTCTGTCTGAGTCTTCTCGGACAAGGGATTTTGTGAAAAACCGTCTTGATCATTAACCTTTATAAAACCCATAAGAGACAAAGTGAAGATTAATGAATAAGGATGGGACTACAAAAAGCTTCTATTAAACTTATAGTCTACAAATATAAACATAAACATAATTATTAGCAATGCAACATTAGAACTTGTTTAATTAGCAATGCATTTTTCTAGCCTTAGGTTCATTTGAAACATTAAGTGTCTGTTTGGCAGTTTGGAGGGGAGGGGAGGGATTTGGAAAAAAAGAAGTTAGTGGAATGAATGAAGGGATTAGGGAGGGGAGGGCTCTGGGGTGTTTGTTTTTCTTCGTAAAACAAAACCTGCTAATTTGGGGAAACTAAAAAATTGTATTGAAGGAGAATTTTGAGGGGGTTGGATAAATTCTCCAAATTCAATCTATGTTGTTATAATACTCTCAATATTTAAAATATATTAATCAAAACCATTAATTTATCATTATCTACAAAAACTCACTCAAAAAATGTGAAAGATCTCTTTTCTTTCATCTACTACCCTCCTCTCCAAACTCCCAATCAGAGCCTAAGCATTCTATTCATAGAAGCACTACCAACACTGAGTATTCATAGAGCATATGAAAGCCAATTATACATTGTCTTCTTAAAAGCATTAATCTTTTTCAAACAATAGTTGAAGACCAAAACATATGGGATGTAAAACAAAAAGGATTTTCCTCATCAAATGCAAAATGGGGGTAAGGGTTGGTTTATAAATCTTGAATCCTGTTGTTTCAAAACCAATTACTCAATCGTAGATTAAACTATCTATCATTTCAATAATAAAAGATTTTGATTAAGATTGTTTGGAACTGACCTTGTCTGTACATGGAAGCTTCAATGAGTTTGAAGATACACCCTGATTGTTGGCCACAGAATAATCTGTTTTTGTTCCACTAGTAGTCTGCACATCTGCTGGGGAAGATAACTTTTGAAGAGCAAATCCATGACATGTTTCATCAGCATCGAAGATTGATGTGTGCAGGGCTCCAGCAGATGGGGTTGAAACAGGAGGATGACTAATTCGGGAGGCGATAAAAGCATCCAATGAATCTGAAATTAAATGACTTGTTTGATTGGTAGCATTGCTGCCAAACAATTTTGAATCAAACTTTCCCATTAATGATGCTTCAGACAGGAGGCCACCAATGCTTATATTGTCTAAACTATCAACCCATTGCATTGATGGCGGTTGTAGGCTACAGCTTTCTTTTGGCTCATTATCCTAGTTATAATGAAACAAGCATAATTATAAACGAAACTAATGTTGGTCAAAGAGTAAATCATCACTAAAACCATTATAATTTTCCTCAATCCACACATCTAAAACTAATGCAGTGAACCTATGTTCAAGTTATTGTAATGCACAACAAAATATCTAAGAAACAGTGTACCAGAGGATCAGCAGATTCATTGTCCATTTCCTGAGCCACAATTTCACTTGTTATATTCCCCATATCAGTTGCTTTGTATTCTGCAGTTGCCTCAGTCTTGATCCGTTCATCACATAAAGACTCTAAATTAGCATTTCCACCTGTCTCTGTTCCTCCTGATTGTACGCCCGACCCACGGGGAATGAGCATGGAGGAAATACCAAATGGCGTAGGTTCTTGTATGCTAAACCAACCATACCTTTGAAAGAGAGAGAATGAGTTATAACTCTAACAACCTAATTTCAATACAGTAAAGAAAACATGCGATAGAAAATGATTGGTTATCATACTTCAACCGGAAAATTGCAGGGTTTCCAACAGCAGCATACACAGCGGCAGCTGTAGTGTCGCTATCATTAATTGTCCACCTTCTGCGATCAGATGGATTTTTCAATCTGTTGTATGGAAAAAGCATGGGCTCCCCTTTGGCGATACTTGAACTTCCCCACTTCTTTTCAATGTGTCTTAGAACTGAAGAAATTTTCTTTCTACCACTTAGTGTAAGTTCTAAGTATGGATTATGCCCATCCTGAAAAAGAAAATCAATTAAGCATCAGGATTTATGCATGCAGAATTGCAGACTAGGACACATGTAAAGCATACAAATTTATCAAAATGCTTCATGTACCACTATACAACCTTTTCAAGTCCTCTTCGAATTACTTCATTTACTGGAAAAAGTTGTAACTTGATTTTTGCAGAAGAAGAGAGTGTTTGTCCTGGATGAAGATCAACCTCAAGTACCTCTCTCAATTTCGTAAGAAATGTATCATCACTAGGATGTTCTTGGCATAATCCCACAGGTTCCTTCAATGGAAAATGCTGATTCTCTTTATCAGACAACAATTCCTCACTGCATCCTATAGAGAAAAGGGTTTAACTACATTAAATAAAATGTAGAATATAATAATGGGAAATGAATCTATTTCAAGAAAGGGAAAAAAAAATTCTAAAAACATCTAAACTAAATTATCCGTTCTAAGAAACAAACACGGCAAATCAAGTACGTTAAGAGGGAGGAAATATGAAACCAAACTATTATTAAAATCGACACAAACAGTAGATTGACAAAAAGTAGTCACCTCTTGCTTTGTGATCCAATTGTTTTGTTTTCTTGGAAGAATTTTTTACTCCATTGGACCCTATCTTTAGACCAGATTTTCGAGAAGCCTTATCAGCTTTGTTGTCCTTTGACCTCCCTGCTTTCATGATCGTTCAACCTTCCGAGAATGCTAATGATACAATTATCTCCGCTGGTATGCTTCTTAACAAAGAACAAAGTGACCAGAAAAAAAATAAGCACAAAAACAACAAATTAGACGAGCATTTAAAGACAACAGAGTAATTAAAATTGGTTATAGCAGAAAAATCACAAAATAAAAATCATACCAACAGTATAACATAAAAAATAAAACTAATAAAGTGAGCACAATTTTGTTTAATAAGAATTCTGCATCAGCTAAAGAAGATTGAAAAATTGGCTTAAATTAACAAGTAACCCCCATTTCCTTCTCTAGTTCACTATAATCATAATTAAAAAAATTCAAAATAAAACAAAACCTCATTTAACCCTAATTCGCATAATCGCACAAACCCTAATTTGACTATTGTTGGGTAATTGAAATTGCGAACAACATAAAAATTCAAAATCAAGTTGCGTCAAAACCGAATTAAACAATCATGTTACATAACTAAATCCACATGGAAATTTGATAAATAGAAGAACAATTTGAAAAGTATGGATACTGAGATGCAAGCTATGAAAATCGAAATTGGTTATAATAACTATTATCAAATAAGTTAAAATAAATAATAAAGAAATGAAAGTAAAAGAAGCGAGATGAATTGATGAAATTAGGTTAGGTAGAGATTAGAACCTTCGAGAAGCATGAAACGGAGGAGTGAGTGAAATCGGATCGCGGAGGGAGAGAACTGAGAGAGGAAGAGGAAGAAGAAACAATCTGCGCGCGCGGGAATGAAATAATGTTGAAATATGTAAAAGAGGGAAAGAGGAAAGTAATGAAGGACCCACACAATTTTCAAGCGGCAACCGCTTTTGTTTACTGACGTTTCGTGTGTGTGGGCTTTATACAAGCTAGAGCCCACTCTATCCAACTTTGAAAATTTCTCTACCCCCGTGATTCTTTTTTCCCCCTGGGTTTCCTTTTTGCCCCTAAAAAAACTTCGTAACGGGTTTTCCGAATTTTATTTGCCTTGGAAAAAAACTTCGGAATGTGCTTTCCGAATTTGAACAAGAAAAACTTCAAAAAACGCGTTCGGAAAAAGTTTTCCCATCATGGGGTGGAAGAATTTTTCTTCAACTTTTCATCCCTCAATTATCATATTGGAAACTATCATGGTATTGATAAGTGTATTTTGTAGTCACATTCATCTTTAAATATATGGAAATTACAATTAAGTTCATGAGTATCACTTTTATTAATCATTTTCATTTTTATATTTTTTTTTATAAGCATTTTCATTTTTATATTTATTTTTATGTAGTCAATTTAGTCCTCGAATATAATTTTCGTTAGTCAATTTAGGCACTATGGGTGTATTTGTTGTTTTGATACATTCAAAGACTAATATGACCATGACCGGTCCGAACTATTTGGAGGTCTTGCTTGAATATAAAAAATAGGTCTTTAATAAAAAAAAATACAGCAAATTTTAAAAAAATAAAATTAAATGACTAAAATTATAGTCCACCACCATTTGTTTATTTTTTTAATCAACCAGTGAAAGTCCACCACTAATCTATTAATGAGCTTTTGATATTTTATGAATATTGAAAATATATAGCTATTATTGTAAGGCCTTCAAATTTTGAGGTCCGATGCCACGGTACACCCACCATATAAGTGTGAGCCAGACCTGAATATGACAGCGAGTTACACTTTCAAAAACTAAAAGGGTGGTTTTCCCATTTATTTGCACTACTAAGTAATCTCCCATGTCAAAACAAAAAGTTTTCTTTTTGTCAAAAAAAAAGTTTAATCTTAAATTAAGTGAACTAACGTGTGATTGATTATTCACCTAAGTGTAACTTACGTGCAAACCTTCCCGAGCTACAGCCCCCACTGTCGATTCAAGACACAAATACAACCTGACCCCAACCAAAAGGGCAAAATTCCTTTACTTCTATCTATGTTGGTTAGCGATTAGCAGCCCTATTGGGCGACAAAGTGGACCTTTACCCGATAGTTACGAGAGACATTGAGGCCAAATTTGTGATAGCAGGTTCTAATACTATACAAGGGAGGCTCAACACACTTGAAGGAGAAGTCATGGCTCTTAAAGAAGCAATATGTGAAAGGCATATCCCATGTCATATTTGAAATTGACTCCAAAATTATTGTTGATGCTATTTCCGCTAGAAGTGTTGGCTCATCCGAATTTAGTATTTTAGTTTCTTATATTAAGTCACTTTTATTGTTAGCTCCCAACTTTGAGGTCAAGTTTGTCAAACAATAAATGAATAAAGTTACTCATTATTTAGTGAGGGCGGCCTATTCTATGTCTAATCGTCGTATTTTTGAGTCAATTCCTTCTCTTCTTTTTTTGGTGATTCGTCAATTCCTTCTTTTAATCAAATGAATCGAGTCTTCTTTTGTCAAAAAAAAAAAGAAGAAAAAAAAAAGTTAAATCTTAAATCAAGTGAACTAAAGTGCAATTGATTAGTCACGTAAGTGTAACTTAATTGGGAGTTAGAGAGACATTATTGTAGGACACTTAAAATACTTGCATTTTTTTGTAACTACTAGAAATATGTCTCCTAAATATTCAAAGTTAATACACCTGACCTAGCAAGCCCAACAGCTAAACTCCACCCAAATTGTTGATCTCCAAATCCCCTTCATGTATAATTTTAAATCATTACAATCAAATTTCAAGCAAATTACAATCATATTATACATACAAACATTGATATTAAAATAATTTTATAGCAATTTAAGACCTAAACCTCGCGAAATCAGTAGTAATGGCCAGCATTTTGTTGCATAACAAAGTATACTGATGTTCCAAGCTTCAAACTGAGGAAAACAATGGTACCCAAACACATTGAAGTCTGTCAACAATAATCTTATAATTTATCACCAAACATTTATGAACATAGTTTTCACAAATGACCTTCCCTTTCCTATTACCCACTCTAAATATGATCACATCAGACTTCAGTATGAAAAATCATGACCAGGACTGTCTGCATGCATGTCCATGCAATCACTGGAGTTGGACGAATTTGTGTCCCTGTTCTGGCCACTAGGATATGTCATTTCATTGTTTCTGGTTCCATTCCCCGATGACATGAGATTACTTGATGGACTGCTGCCCTGTGCTAAATGATACGGCTGAAGGCTGCGACGAATGGGGCTAGAAAGTGCATTTGCGAATACTGAGTTCTTTACTTGATCAGTTTGTCCGGTACGTATTCCCTGTCCTGCAATAGTACTTCCAAATGTATTAGAAGGTACGGATGCACCAAAGTTAGTTTGAATTGCGGTCTGGGAATTCTGCTGAATTGATTGCCTTGGGGACACTGACGACTCCTCTGCTCCATATTCAAGCTCATTCTACATGCAAATACATAGCCAAAAGTTATATCTACATTCAGCTATCAGGATACACTGAAGACAGGTTTATTCTGTATTGAAATTCTGCAGTAATAGTTGCAGGATATAATATGTGGGAAACTACGGTGCAAGTGATGCGAGAAAATGTGTATCTTCTGAATAATCTGATTATAGTTCATCAATCGAGATTGTACAGACACATAGCATAAGAGCTAAACCTTACGATGCTATACAAATTCCGCCCTGGCAAAATCCAATAAAAGGCTTTTTGTGTTTTTATTTCATTTTTATTAATCTTACAGTGTAATTGCAAGAAATCCACTCCATGATGGAAGTCACCTCTTAGAGTTAATTGGATAAACTTTTCAGCAAACACATACTGAAATTTATATTTTTAAAAAAGGTTGAAATGATCTTGCAATAACCACGAGTATTTTAACTAATAATTTCTCTTATAAGCTGAAATCAACTTCTACATCTCCGTTTTTTCAGAAGCTCTTTCAATTAACTTCTCCGTAAACACCTGTAGAACTTATAAGGACTTCTTTACGAGCTATAAGTTATGGCCCAACTTGAATTAACTTGCATAAAAAATCCTTGCAAGTTAAATAAGCTTGTATAAGTTGGTAAAGAAGTTAAATAAGAGAGCTTATGAAACAATTGATATGCAGATACCAATTTCAACTTATACTAGAAACTGTTGTTTAAATGCTTTTAACTAAAACTACTGCAAGATTCTTTTAATATATTTTTCTCACAAGTGTGTATTGAGAAACCTATTTCGTTTCCAAAAGCTCCAATAAATTAGAAGCTAGACCAAACTGGACTTAAGTCACACTGTTGCATTGACAAGGCCCCCTTTCACATAGGACCTAACTCTTGTGTAAAAAAAAATATGGACAGGAAAATGGCAAACAGCCATAGTATTGAGTTTTCTAAACATCAAACTGACGAGATAAAAGGTTTTCTGGTACATCCATCATCCACGTCTATTCTAAGTTCTAACACCAATAGCTTAACCAACATGGTGTAGCACTTGTGATAGATATTTGGGTTCATTAACCTTTTGTTCGGGAGTTTGATTGCTTGTCAAATGCGTATGAAAAACAACTATAGACGGATCTCAGTTATCTCCAGGGATTAATCTCCCCAATTGCGCACAAGAATACCAGTTTCACATTCAAAGCAATCAACATTACCTATATGCTCAGTTGGATGGAAAAAAGTAGTTTTTCAATTGAATACAAAGCCAAAAACGACACTAACAGAAAACAAAGAGTTAACAGTGCAGAAAGAAGAAAACAAAACCTGCAAATGAGAAACTATATCAATAGTAGTGACCCTCATTCCTTCTTGTTGTTGTCTAAGAATCCACTGATACATTTTCTCCTGCAATGAATTCAAAACACAACAGCATTTTAATTAATCAATCAATCATTCAATCAAATAAACCAAAATTTCAAAACAAACCAGTAATTAACTTAACATGAAACATTATGAACAAAATTAGGGACTGGAATGAGGTCAAATTACTTGAATAATGAAATTTCAATCATTCAAATTGAAATCAAAATATAATTCAGTTCAGCATAACCTATCTGGTAACCCTAAAACTATTTTTAAAAAAACGCAATATTGAAATCTGATTTTGTTTATGAATAATAATTAATTAAAAGCAAGCAATGATGCGTGCATGTATAATTGAATAATAAATTGATTTAATTAATTAAAATAACGAAAAAGAAGAAGGTAAAAAGATGAGTTTTGGGAACTGACGAGAGCGTGGCGTTCACCGGCTTGAAAGGAGAGTTTTTGTTGATTCATGGCGTGGGTATAGAGATGAGAGAGGGAATTGGCGGTGGTGCAGAAGGTGGAGTACATGGTGCGATCGACTTCATCGAGACGAGACTCAACAGATTTTCTCTTCTTGGCCATTGAAGGAGGGAGATGAAGGAATAATTATTGATTGAAAGATGGTGCGGTGCTTGCCCGACACAGAAGCAAGAGACTGGAACAATAGGGATATCTCCTATATTTATATGCTTATGCATATACTCTCCAATAAATAAATAAATAGTAATACAGTAATCACATTTTTTAGTATTACTAATAATAATAATAATAATCATATTTTATTGTCAAAAAAAAATAATCATATTGGTTTCCCAACAAAATAAAAATAATAGTCATATTGTATCTAAAAAAAAAAAAAACAGTAACCATATTTGGTGTACTAAAATATAGTCACTCACTCAACTGACAGAAATATTAAAATTGTTAGGTCGGATTGTCAAAAGTCTACCAATGCATAAAGGTTCTGATTCAAGCGAGAGCCCAAACGGGGCGGGGGGCGTTAGAGTTTGAACATTGGTGTCTTAACTTTGTACGTGTAAATTTTCGATGATTTGTTATTTAATCTATTTATTAAAAAAATATATAAGTGAAATTACGAAATATAATAAGGACTCATTTAGATTCGGTTTATTATTTAGCTTATGAAAATAATTTATGCAAATAAATAAAATTTTATGTTAATTTATAAGTTTTCAGTAACAAAAATTGTATTTTTATAAGTTATTTTCTCATAAACTATCTTAAAAAAGTTTATAACAAAAATATTTTTGCACTATATCATTTTAGAGGCAATTTTTTTCAGATTTGAAAAAAAATGTTTTCTTATCAAAAGATAAAAATTTGTTTTGTATTTATTTATCGAAATAAAAATACATGTTTTTAAAATATAATTAGTTATAAAAATAAAGTTATAAAAAGAAAGTTGTTTTTTACACAAAAGAAATAATTTTTTAGAAACTACTAAAAATAACTTTTTATTTAAATTATTTTCCTAAAATGTGTAAATAATTAAACAATAGAAAAAATGATAATTTGAGTTTTTTTTGTTTATAACCCTCTGGTTCCTAAGGGCCCTGACTCTAGTAATCTACAGTTTGGCCGCGGGGTAAGTAAAGTCTAATAAAAAAATTGTTCCACCCAAGAATCAAACTCGAGTTCTCCCGAACAATTCGTCATTTGGTGAAGTTCATTAACGACTTGAACCCAATGACTTGATTTTCAATTCAAGACACGCAAAATCTTAAGGCTCAAATATTACTTGCAAAAATATTTACATTTACTTTTCTTTAAAAACACTAATTATTGCCTAATATTAATTTTTTACTCTCTCATCAATAACGTAGGACTTTTTACTCCTCGACTCTTTTGTGTCGTAAAGGCAAAGGTTCATTAGGTCCATACTACAAAGCCTAATTTGTCTCCTATATTAACTTTTCTTATAGACTACATGAAGTATATGCTAAAGTACTTGTTCACCATCAAAGTTTAACCTTATACCCATCGCCTTCATGAAGTATACGCTAAAGTACTTGTTCACCATCAAAGTTTTCACACTAATAAAGAGATTTAAACCTAAATCCTTGTGTTTATTTTTACCAGAAAAATCTTAAGTGTTATCAGTTGAATCATTAACAATTGAACAAATCTGCTTAAAAAAAAACAACCGAACAAATCATTGGTTTGTTATTATTATAAAACACCATTTGAGCTAAAATTGTATTCGAGGTTAAATAAGTAGGCTAGTGCTAAGATGGATCAACTTTATAAGTGATTTATCTTACATCGGTGCTTATAAATATAAGAAATTTTAACAAATGTCGACAATACATTATAAAAGTAAAAAAACATGATTGACATCAGTTCAATCCGAATTACATATTTTTTTTTTTGTTGTTTTAATTAAATAGGCACCAATTAATTAAATCAGTTCAATCTGAATTACATATCTCTTTTTTGTTGTTTTAATTAAATAGGCACCAATTAATTAAATATTTCAATCTTAAAAATAAAAATTAGCATTACTTACATTTTCTTCCAAACAATAATATACGTCATCATTTAAATCTTAAATACATTCTAAGTACTGATACATAATGGACCACTTGCAAATGTGGTCTATTTTTATTTATTTTTTTAAATTAAATGATTATTTCTTCCCTACAAACATCATGTTAATATTTTATTTTGTTTACAATGAAGTCGATGATCAAACTAGGACTTCTAGCATACTATCGAAATCTCTCACCACCAGACAAAAACTTTTAGCTATCCTTTATAAAATAATGTGGGATTATTGTATCGAGGAGTTGAAGTATGTTTGTATGATTATATCTAGGAGTTGAAGTTCAAATTTCAATTCCTAAATATAAAATGCAACGTATCTGTCAATTGTACTAAACTCACTGTCACGTAATTATTTTACAAAAGTTTATGGTCTAAAAAAAAAGGTTTTTGAAAATAGTCTAAAAACATAAAAAATATACTTTTTATTTTTGACGGAACAAAAAATATTTTAAAAAAGTAAAAATAGTTGGGCCTTTGTACCAAAGGGGTTTAAATAGGAACTCGAGGGTGTATTTAGAAAAGTTATAAATAAAGGTTGGAGGTAATTTTGTTTGAAAAACATTTAAAGTGATAAAAAAAAAAAACTGTGTTAGAATTGAAAGAGAGCGTGAATTAGGGTTTTAGCGTCTGAGAGAAGAAGAAGAAGCGAAAAGATGAGTAGAAGTTTGGGAATTCCGGTGAAGCTACTCCACGAGGCTTCCGGTCACGTCGTGACGGTGGAGCTTAAGAGCGGCGAACTCTATAGAGGTAACATGATCGAGTGCGAAGATAATTGGAACTGTCAACTCGAAAGCATCACTTACACTGCTAAGGTACATTTTGAGTTCATCATTTCTGATTCCGATTTGTTCTTATTTTCTTTGTATTATACTTGATTGAACTTGTTAACCTAAAATAGTCACTAATTATGTTCGACTAAGGTTGAGAAATTAGGTCTAAATTGTTACTGGATCTATAAGTAAGGGTTTAGGTTTATTGATTTTGCTAATTGCATTTCGACCAATTTGTTCTATAATTTGCGAAATTACCCTAACTGTTGTCCAAATAATAAGCAATTTAATTTTGCACTTATTATTGAATAATTACTTAATTTATGTATAAATTATTTTTATATAATCGAAGAAAAAACGTGGTTTAGTTGTTTTCATAAGCTATTTCTCACAAATTCCTCAAAACACTTCCATAGATGTTTTTGTCACGACTCATGAGCTCAAATAAGCAGTATATTATTGCTTATCTGTTAAAAATTCAATTGGATTAGCAGGTCTTTTACTTGCTCTGATAGTTTCTTTCTAGAAAACATTTAGAGAGCATTGACAATTTGACGTCCCTTTTACCATAAAGAAACAATTCCAAAAATTCTAACTTCAACCCTATTGTCAACATTTTTTTTTAAAAAGTGAAGCCTTGGAGTAGCTTTCCTTTCTTAGGTTAGGTGGACCGTTGGAGAACCTAACTAGCCTACAACGCGATGGGTTAGTAAAATTGACCCTTCAGTTTGATTCGTGTTGTGCTGCTGCTATTTACCAATAGCTCTTGATGCAGTGGTAAGAATTTTATTTAGGACCGTGGTCCTGTGCAACTAAACAAGAAGATGATCTCATTCCATACAAAACATTTTTTTCTACAAATAGCATCACATAGGTTTGATACAGTGAGCATAGGATCAGCGGCGCAACAGCTTTCAAACTGCATAGGATCCACACTGATAGAGGATTTCTTTGAAGATCAACGTTGTTGGGACGAGTTCTATGATTCATGAGTTGTCATAGAAGATAAGATTGGATTAGTAGTGATGATATCATTTGAGAAAAGGTGGGATACCTTGTTTTAAATAAACGATAGATTCACATGTTGGGTGGATTAAAAGCACTGGTAAAAAGCGTAGATTAAATTGAGGGTGTTCTAGTAGTCATGTCATGGATGTAAATGAAAGAAAACTAAAAGTTAAGCCATTAAGAGAGATTTTGGGTTATATGGTCTATTTTAGATATGATTAGTAAATAAATAGTAACTAATAATGACTTTATTTTATCTGACTGATGTTGCTGGTCTCACTTGGTGGGAAAAAGGTTTTGGTTGTTGTGTCTGTATGTATACCCTAATGTTAACCTTGAATTTGTAGTTTTGTACATTTGCTGCCAGTCCATCTTTCTCTCTCTATTTGACAGGTTATAGTGATTGATGTAGGAGGATCCTATGAAACTTGTTAATTTTTGGATGTTGTGTTTAGTATCTCTATTTCAAGTGTATTTGTTAAAATTCATCGTGTATCCACAATAATTGCTAATATTGCCTAAATCTTCTTCAGGATGGGAAAACATCACAACTTGAGCATGTATTTATTCGAGGTAGCAAAGTCAGGTATGAATCATCTGTCATGCAATATTTTATATTCTAATGAAGCTTGTATAATATAATCATGCCTTGCTCAGTAAATATATAATTTTATATTTCAAGTAAGGTTTCACTGTTTATTGCATTTTCCGTAAGGACAGTGCTCTGAATTGGTATTAATGTGACAGGTTTATGGTCATACCGGACATGCTGAAGAATGCTCCTATGTTTAAGCGTTTAGATGCAAGAATCAAGGTACCTTCTTATTTCAAAGTAATTAATTACTCTCTATTTGTTTTGCCGTGCTTTATTTATTGCTCTGTCTTGATATCTTGAAGGGCAAGGGTGCATCACTTGGTGTTGGTAGAGGCAGAGCGGTTGCAATGCGAGCAAAGGTATTTACAGTTTTTTATTCCTAATTTATTAATATTCATCTTGCCTTAGAAAATTGCTTGTTCAATGTCTTGCTAGTTGAAGGACATACCAATGTTACAAAGTGTAACTATAAATGTTACTTTGTGTAGGCTCAAGCTGCTGGCCGTGGAGCTCCACCTGGGAGGGGCGTACCAGCGGTGCGGAGGTGATCACCATTTATATAATCTCTATTTTCCCTGTCTGTTGGACGTGATATTTAGTTTCATTGTAGAAGTCTGTGAAAGAAAGAAATTTGAACTGGAATTGTGTATCAAGAATTCAGAGACCACTCTTTTATGGATGGTACTTAATTCTCATTGCATCTAATCTTTTGACCTGGTATTGTGTGTTTGGCTGATAGAATTTTGTCTAGGGGGTGTGGCAACTTTCAAAATTAGTTTAAGATGATACCCAGTTATTATGAGTTGCATAAGGATAGTTTAACAGCCCTCAAAACTGGTTTAAGATTGTTTATGATAAACTTGTCTTATATGCTCTGGTTGATTTTAATTCCTTAGGGAAAAAAAAGATTGTTTATGGGCAATTTTGTTGTGTTTACCGTCTAATTCTTACTAGGATGAGAGAAAAGATTTGAGGGTTATGCAGCTTTCTTGACCAATCATAAACATGAATCAAACTCCCATTTTAAGCCAAAAAAACGTGTACATCGGTGCTTAACCAACTTGTTCTTCATCGACTTGATTTGGTTTAGATTTTTTTATTGGTTTAGATTTTTCTTCCAAAAATTGAATCAAACTGACGAGCGTTTGTTCATAGGTTGCACTCTTAGTATGATTTTTTTATTTTTTTTTTTGTTTATCATAGTTAAAATATAGAATCCATTTGAATCCATCCTACTGAGGTATATACCTCTTATAATGAAGATTCAGACTTTAATTTGTCAAGTGAGAGATTAACACTATTGTCTCATTGATCAATACTCGTTGATACTTTCAATGAGTATGAGTATAATATAAATCGAGAAAATAGTAGAACATTCTTTCAATTTTGTCTTGTACATATTAAGTAAAAAATCAAATTATTGTCTACATGAGGCACTTTTCATTAACTTATCATGTGATATTTGATGTTTTAAAATAAATAAAAAATAAGAAAAACATGATGTTTACAATACATGATTGATGCATTACAACTCTTTTTCCGTCTTCTACGAAAATTTCTTTTCAATGATCATAAAAATTCACACTTCGATTCATGGAAAAAAGGACAGAACATTTCCTCTTGCTAATAGACACACTAACAAAATGGCACGCAAAATAAATTGATATGGAATTTTGCCTTTTATAGTTTTACGGTACAGCTCAACCCATACAAAAAAAAATAGAGAATATTTCCAATTTAAATTGATTGAACATTATTTTTAAATATATCTTTCTAAGATAAAACAATTAAATTAAGAAGAAACCATATTGTCCATTCATTTATCTATTTTTATTATTATATTAAAATCATATATAGACTTTTTTTACTTTTTCTCAAAAAAAAAAAATATAGACTTTTTTTACTTCTCATTTTAAGTTGAATAAATTTTTCCTCCATCTATAGAATATATACAATCAAGTTTCTTAAACGACAAATGAATATAATTGCTCATACATTAGCAAGAGAGAGCCAAAAGAGGCTATTATGTTTAGCTGCCGTATTTTTGAGTCGATTGTTCGTTATATTAAGACTTATTTAATTAATCAAATAAATTAAGTTTGTTTTGTCAAAATAAATAAAAAATAAATTACCCTAGTCTATATTTATAGAAATCACCTAAACTTAAGTTAAAATGTCTTTGAGTTTAAGGTACACCACCGCTTCTCTTTAAAAAAACCGTATCCTACCGCTCCACCTGTTGGATTTGATGCTGTAGAGAAATCACACAGTTTGGTGCCGTTGTATATTTCAGCCTTCCGATCAAGATCGAACATGGTTGTTTTTATTGTATTTAATCTCAGACGTTCGATCTTGATTGAACGATTGAGATACACAACAATATCAAACTGTGTGATTTCTCTACATCATCAAATCCAAATCTCCGCCCGTCATCACCTTCTTTACACAGATGAATTAATATTTTAACTCATTTGCTAACAAACACAATATCATAAATCTTAACTCAACCGATAGAAATGTCGAAATTGTTAGTGTCGGATGTCATGACCGGCAGGGGCGTCTCCAACTTTTTGGAGACCCTATGCGATAATAAAAAATAGGCCCTAATAAAAAAAATGTAAAAAAATCAAAAGAATTATCATCGATTTAAATTACAAATAACATCAATAACACTAAAAAAAATCATTTTTTACTAATATAAAAAAGTTTGATAAACAGGACAATCTCCATTACACACCTCTCCATTTGATAAAACTCTATAACAATTAGCTATAAAGCGTCTAAAAAATTTATTCACAATAGAAAAATCTCTTTTAGGACATCATTTTAGAACAAAAGAAAATCTCAAATATTTGGACTCCAGAATCTCTCATTTGGAAGCATCTAATCCCTTATTTTATACCTCCCATTTACTAATACTACTACCCTATAATTGTGTTTAGAGGCCCCTATTATTATGAGGCCTTATGCCGTCGCACATGCCGCCCATGTGCTAAAGACGCCTCTGATGACCGGGATTCGAACCTCAGTCCTTCCACATTATGTGTGCGAGTTTTTAATGACTTTGTCATTTCGTATATCTAAAAAAAAATCTTGAACATTTGGTCAAAAAAATATCTTTAATATCTTTTTTTTTTTTGACTAAATCTTTAATATCATTTTTTGGATGCAAAAATATCTTTGTTTAACATTTTAAGAGTAGATTCCCATCACTTTCGACCAATAATATTAGTAAGTACTTAAAAATTTAAGGTAAAAATGAATTATCACAAGTATTGACATAGTACTAGTATATAGTCTACAAATTAGGCAGCACATAAATGATAAAAAGTATCAATTAATAGTGGTGTTATAAATTGACAAATCTTCTTCTTCTTCATGACATTCCGTTTACTCTGTAACACAAGTAACTACTACTTTTCATTCGCTTCTGTTTTGCTTTTCTTTTCGCCATAAAACTCATACTCACTCATTTGTCCCCACTTCATTTCACACTCAAACTCATTCTCATACGTTACATAAACCACACCCTAAATTCATTTGTAACTTATCAAAAATATAAATTCATTTTTCAGCTGTGTTTTTTATTTTTTTTATATATCTCTATTTGCTTCTTCATTCCACTACCAATTTTCTTCTCATCAGGTAACTAAGAGGAAGATATTGTTTATTGTTTGTGTTTTGAAGATTTCTATGGTTTCTTATTCAATAAGTTGTTGTTGTTGATGATGTTTTTGTTGTGTTGAGAATTATTGTTGATGTTGTTGTTCCATGATTTTGTTCCTCAGAATTGAAATTGCTTTTAATTGTTCCTATAAATTGAAAGGTGTGATGAATTTGATGGTGATTTTGTTATTCCACTTTGATTTTATGGTTATTATTGGTTTTATTTTTTCTATGTCTTGGATGTAAATTGAGTGTATTCGTGCGTAACTGTGGAGATTAATTTGTCGAGTTGAGTAGGATTACATGAGCGTTAAAGTGTTTGTATTCCCACGACTCCGATTTGAAACTGAGGTCACTGGTTAAACTGGAAGAGACCTGAATCATCTCATCCAATTAATTACTATTTGAGCCTTTTCTATATTTAGAGTTTGAGGATGTTGGTTTTACCAGTAAGAAACCGAGAATCGGTTGTTTTTGTTTAGAGTTTTGGTTTGTGATGCTTTTGATGAAATATTTTTCATGCAGATAAGAAAGCTAGTTTTCAAAATGGCTTCTACCAACAAGGGTGATAGGAAGCTTGCAATCGATCTTGCATCATGGATGTTCAATGTAGTGACATCTGTTGGAATAATCCTTGTGAACAAAGCATTGATGGCTACACATGGTTTCACTTTTGGTACTGTCATTACATAAACTATTTTTAGTCCTGTGATTGATAAGCATTAATTGATAATAGCACTGGATGATGATTGATTACAAATATCTTCTATAACTAGTTCACCAAAGAGTATGTGATTTATGATTTCTTCTGATATAATTGAGTTCTTACATGGCATATTGTTGAGTTTGTGATTATGTGTCTTAATCAGACTACACTAAGTGATTGAGCTAAAGTGATTAATGAGCTCTAGTAAAGGACGAATCATTCGTGAGAGTCCGAGTGCGAACCTTCGCGGAAACAATCATTGGTCATGCTTTACATACCTCTGTGCCGAATTTTGGATTATCAGGGCTCCTTCCCCGGGGTCCGGGAGGATTAAGACCAAAAAGAAAATTCAGACTACACTCCTTTTTATAATAGCATATAGAATAAACAACATTTACAAATTGATATGATTTTCTAATTCTAAATTTCTAATCCTAATATGATTCTTTGATTCTAACTCATACCATATACTATTATTGATGCAGCTACAACGTTAACTGGTCTGCATTTTGCCACAACAACCTTGTTGACATTGTTTCTTAAGTGGAACGGATATATCCAAGACACTCATCTTCCTTTGCCTGATCTTATCAAATATGTAATGTTTGCAAATTTCTCTATTGTGGGAATGAACGTTAGTTTAATGTGGAACTCTGTCGGTTTCTATCAGGTAGCTTTTGTAAAAGTCATCACAATTTAAATTTACATAGACAAATATTTAGTATATTGTTTCTTAACCTTGAGATGAAAATTTCAGATTGCTAAGCTGAGTATGATTCCAGTATCTTGTTTCCTGGAAATTGTCTTGGACAATGTGAGATACTCAAGGGACACAAAGCTTAGCATTTCTTTGGTTCTCCTTGGAGTAGCTGTATGTACTGTCACTGATGTGAGTGTCAATGCTAAGGGTTTCATAGCTGCTGCAGTGGCAGTTTGGAGCACCGCACTGCAACAATATGTAAGTTACATACTAACATTTTTACAATATCAAATTATATATCAACTCTGAGTGTTAGTTGGAGGATTGCAATAGATCAAAGTTGAATTTCTTGTCATAAAGGTAGTTTTGAAAATGGTAAATGTGTACTGTCAGATGCATGACGCTTGTTGTAATGTATATAAGAATTAATTCCTATGAAGCACAGACACGGACACGACACTAAAAAGTCAACATCGATAAAAATTTGAGTAAATGACATAATTCAATGTGATCATAAATGTTGGTGTCCGACACTGGGACACTCCTAATTCGAGAAGTGTCCGTTCTTCATAGTAATTCAGCTTGTCATTACTCTAAATTGACAAAAACAGCCAATTTATGTAACTTCAATCATTGATGAGAAAATCAGCGGCTGACACTACCTAAACATGTATAATAAATCGTGAATATTTAAAAATATTTATCGTTAAATTTCTCATTAATACTTGAAATTGTTCACTTTACCATCTAAATTGAATTGCCAATTCACTTTAGAGTAGCTATATCTCTAAATCTAATCATTAGTACTATTCTCAAATGCATATTCTGAGTTGGACATATGCATAACACTTTTTCTGATAGACAAATGTTAGTGGTTAATTTGTTTGGAGGACATGGATTTGTTAGTAGCAGGGACCGAGCCCTGAACTTCTTTTATAACACTCCTTTTTTGTTAAAGCTCTGGTTCGAGACTTCCTGCCTTGTAACACATGTTAGCTTGTTTTAGTTCTTACTCTACTGTTTTATTAGAGTGCCATGATCGACATTTTTCTGGGCTGATATTTTACTTTTATTCTATGCAGTATGTGCATTTTCTTCAGAAAAAGTATTCTCTTGGATCTTTCAATTTGTTGGGCCATACAGCACCAATACAGGCAACAAGTTTATTGCTAGTTGGCCCCTTTCTTGACTATTGGTTAACAAACAAACGAGTCGATGCCTACAACTACGGTTTAACATCCATCGTATGTCTCACTTCTCTATGTTGTTTAATCGACAAATACATCTCTGAAATATATAACATGTTTTATCGACGTTTTTCTCCTTTTGTCTGCAGTTGTTCATTGTTTTATCTTGCTCAATCGCGGTAGGAACAAACCTTAGCCAGTTCATATGCATTGGAAGGTTCACAGCAGTATCATTCCAAGTCCTTGGCCATATGAAGACCATTCTTGTCCTTACATTAGGATTCATTTTATTTGGAAAAGAGGGTCTTAATCTACAAGTAATAGTAGGTATGATCATCGCTATAATGGGAATGATTTGGTATGGTAACGCATCTTCTAAGCCAGGAGGGAAAGAGTCTCGTAGTATCTCGTCGATTCCTATTCCTACCATCAAAACACAAGAGTATAATTTACTACCAGTTGCATCTGCTGAAACTGGTCGCAGTGATGAGGAAGTGTAAATAAACTCTGGAGTACCGAGTTCGATTCATACAATTAAAAAAAAGGCTTAGAACTAAATTGAAATATAAAGGGAGGTTAAACTTCTTCTCAAGTACATTGGAAAAATCAGGTGTTAATTTGGTGAACTGGTTCATTATCTTTGTATGATGTAAAAAGATTTGCTCAATTATTTTTATATATACAGTTCATAAGACAAGAACACAAAGCTCCATCTGCGTCTATTTTTCCCATTCATATAACTCAAATTTGAAGAAAATTAAAATAATCTTCACCTGTTTTATTATGATTGGCACATATCTGCATGATTCTTTTGGAACTAAAATATCTTAAAAAACAAAATAAAATGTGTAGAGTTAATTCAAAGAACAAACTTAAGGTGAAGCAAAACTTTTACCAACAAAAGCGGCCACTTCTGATATCAAGTGGTTTCAACCCCCTTTCGATCACAGTTACGGGAAATCGAACTGTGATCCTCCATACTAAGTTCAACGTTAATCACCACTGAACCAATTGTTACTTAGTTAATCACTTTAATATTAACTTGAACGATACACACACTAGATTCCAATCATTTGATATTTAAAATATTTCTTTTTGTGCCCATTTTATTAATTTAAAATACTCCTTCCGTCCCAAAATAACTGACTTATTTTTGACTTTGAGTACTATTCATACGATCTACTTTGACTATATTTTTCTACTAATATATATATGCAAATATTAGCATATGAGATGTTGTTTGATTTGTCTCGATGGGTATTTTCAAAATATATAATTTTTAATAAAATATAATTTAATATATTAACGATTAAAGTTGAACATTGACAAACGTAACAGTGGTCAACTAGGTCAGTTATTTTGGGACGGAGGGAGTAAAATAAATCATCAATTTATCCTTAAACTATATATTAATAAGTAGTTTTAAAGAAAATTCATCAATTTAGTGTTTTTTTTTGTTTTCACCACCAGTTTAATTTGGTTCGGGGTCAGTTTTGGCATCAAGTGGTTCTAGCCCCCTCCCGATTGCAGTTGCGGGGATCGAACCGTGGTCCTCCCTACCAAGTTCAGCGTCAATCACCACTGAGCCAACTAACAATTGCTATATAAAGATGTTGGAGAATGGAGACTAAAATAACAATTTTAGTATCCTTTAGAACTAGGGCTATTTGTTTTAGTTTTTTAAAATCTAAACGGTGTCGTTTTGCTTTTTTTTTTTTCATTTAAAATAAATAAAAAATTGAAAATTGAAAGTGAGAGTTCATTGAGTGAGGGAGTGAGAAAAAACGTTCTCAGTTTGAGGAGAGAAGAGAGCCGTCCGCCGTCCACCGTCAATCCTTCAGTCACCGTCCGCCGTCGCCGTTTCTCCATCACTGCTACTCCATCGTGATTTGCTCCTCTCGGTCAGTCTATTGTTATCTATTCTCTTTCTGATTGCTATTCAAATTGCACAAATCATTAAACATCACAAGCTTGCAATTCATGTATCACAAACTTTCCTGTAATTTGTGTTTCACATATTCCTAAGATTTGCATTATTCTAAGCATTATTCTATTCGTGTTTGACAATATATAGTAATAATTAGAGACTTAGGATATATTAAGCCCAAATCAGTAAGATATATTTTAATTTAAATGCTCATGATAGGATATTATGATTTTGTTTGATCTACGATAGGATTTTTGCAATTTTACTGACATTGACTATTGAGCTCAAGTGGTTAATGAGCTCTCCTGTGATGACAAATTGTTCAAGAGAACCCGAGTTTGATTCCTGATGGGAACAACCCGACTCGAAAACAATGGAGACAGTTTGATCCCTTAACTCCCTTAGTAGTACCCTTAGAGTCCACTACTTCCCCATACTACATCTTGGCTAGACTTTCCTTACCTCGCGGTCGAACTTTTGGATTACCGGGCCCTATTCCCTTGGGAACCAGAGGGTTAACACAAAAAAAAGAAAGAAATGAAAGCCTTATTAAGGATTCATTTCATTTTATTTCGTGTTGATGGTCTCATCTTTCCTTTAGCAGGCTGAATAGGTCATATGGGTGATAGGCAAGTAGTTGATAACCAGCACACAGTTGATCAACAGCTGCCATCTTCTCCTGCTCCACCTCCCTCAAAGGATGATATGATTTCATGTGTTATGGCTTTGGAGGCTGCTTTGCTTCCCTGTTTGCCGGCCAGAGAATTGCAAGCGATAGATCGTTCTCCTCATCCTTCCCATCAAAGTGAGTTACTTCAAATCTTTTCAATTTCTTAATTTGATTACCTGTATTAGAAATTATATTGCATGTTAGCTTATTGGTTCTGTCTGAAAAGCTGTTTTACTTGTAATAATTTGTTTGAAGTTTATTAATTGGGATGTAAGCAATTGATAATTTAATCAAGATGTTTTCAAACGAGAATGTAGTATTTTTTATGTATACAATAATAGGATGACTTGCTACAAGCTGTGACTAAATAGGTTGACTTGTTATAACAAAGCCTGATGATAATCATTGTATATTCTTTGGTAAAAATATGTGGTTCCTTAATGGGCTGCATGGAACTTGTGAATGCACCATGTATTTTCTATGTGTGATGATACCCTCAGCTTGCGAGGAATCAATTTTGTTGCTAACTTGAGACGTTTTGTGTTATCCATGGATGAATATGAGATACAATGTGATAATTGAGTTGTTAGGTTAAAGTTAAACTGTTAAAGTTATTTAACAAACCTTTGCTATGTTAAAGTTGAGCATCCTTGCAATACCTCCCCTGTGGAATTAGTTGTTGACACATTGTTAAATGTGCAGTTATGAGCACACCAAACGTCCATGGGGAGAAAAGAAGGGTGGTAAAAGGTTCTTATTGATGATTTTGAAATATATAAGTAAATATTTTAAGAATCAATGAACCATATTTTAATCAATAATTATTAACATGATACAATCTAACCACAGAAATGAGTGAAAATGGGATTATTGATGTCCAATATTTTGATGAAATTCAGTGTTTGTATCTATTTTACATTTTTTTTTTTTGGAACGGATCTATTTTCATATGTAGCTCATATCTCTAAAATGGTAGTACTAATTAGCTGTGAAGTTAAATAGGAAGTGATGATGTAACTCTGAAGACCTTATAAAGTTTAACAGCAATTGCAAGATGGCATGAATTAATGTCTGCTTATTTCCCAGGTCCTTAATTTACAATGATAAAAGAAATCCTCTTTTGCTCTATAGTTTTGTTTGAAATTATTAGCAAACATAGAAAATGGCAGTCAAACAGTAGAGAAATTTTAATATATTTGTAAAATGATCTTAATGGGGTTTTCCTTGGTTGGGATTTTTCTATCAGTCGATGTGGATCGCCATGCTAGAGATTTTATGGAGGCTTCCAAGAAACTTCAACTTTATTTTATTAGCTTGCAACGTGAGGAGAAGCCAACAAAAGCTGAAATGCTTAGAAAGGTATGCTGATTACTCTGAAATAATGTTTTTCTTGAGTCAACATTCTAATATTTGTATCTTAACTTCAGCTGTATCGGTTGTCTAAGCAGGAGATTGCCCGTATGGAAGATGAGCTTAACGAAAAACACGAGCTGATTAAAAAACAAGAACATTTGATTCAGGAGTGGAAAAAAGAGCTCACGGATCAGTTGGACAAACACAATATTGAGTTGAACAGGGTTTAGCTTGAGATTTAATTCATAATCTCTATAAATATTTAAAAATTCGATCTCTCCCATTCATTTAGCCTCAATGCCGCCACTATTTATCACCACATAGCATCGCAACCACTCTTGTACTCGGCAGTAGTTTGTCAACATGTAGGCTGTTAAATTCTTGTAAAGCATTGACCTTTCTATTTTCATTTATGGTGTCTGTACATTGTAACAGCATCTCTGGTTTTTAAGCCTTCCTTACAAATGTTTGTAGCAGAAATATTGTATTTCAATGGTATGGCAACAAATTTAGCTTAAGTTGCACCTGTGGTTCCATAACTTAGATCACTTAAAAGGTTTGTTTGGGTTGGTGGTATAGGGTGAAATTGAGTTGAATGAAATGAAATGGGTTTATTAAATTTAAAAAAGGGACTAGGAGAAAAAGGAGTGAGTGATTGGCGCTAGAAAATTAAAAAATCAGAAGATAAATGAAAAGTACTTTAGGAAAATGAGAACTATAATAATAATAATAATAATAATAATAATGTAACGTTTTTTATTTTTTATTTTATTTTTTGTGTTTTCACCACCAGTTTAATCTGGTTCGGAGGTCAGTTCTGACATCAAGTGGTTCCAGCCCCCTCCCGATCGCAGTTGCGGGGATCGAACTGTGGTCCTCCCTACCAAGTTCAGTGACAATTACCACTGAACCAATTAACGATTGGTATAATGTAACATTTTTTAGAAGTACAATTTTAACATTTTGAAGTGGATTGCAAGGGGCATGAATTCTCTCCCATGAATTTTTCTCGTGTAAATTCACACCATTGAATGAATTGAACCAAGATGTGAAATTTGTGTTGAAGAAACTCTTGATTTTCTCTCTGCTTTATGCGGAGTGCCATGAACTCAATTAGGGCCTAGTTCATTTTGAACTATACGCTCACAAATCTGAGATTCATCTACAGATTTTTGACTTTTAGTGACGTTTTGTCTGTCACTATAAGTCAAATTTCTTTTAATCTCGAATAAGAAAAAGTGATATTATTGTAACAAAAAAAAAAACAAAGGGTAAAATTGGAAAAAAATTATTTTGTAGGGGTAGAGATATAATTGTTGGGGTAGAAAAAAAATTTCCTTTTCATTATCACAGTTTTTGTTATGGAGTTCAGCTCTATTATTTAACATTATAAAATTATTTTTTCTCTTTTCTATATAAATTTTAATGTTGAGTTTGTAAGATGACAAATAAAAAGATTATTACTCACATCTTTACTACGACGAACTCATTTTTAACGGGTGTCCAGATTCTGATTGATATCTCAGCACATTATAGTAAAAAAATCAAAATAAAATAAAGAAATACAGATTTCCTTAGATTGGCAAAATTTATAAACGTCATATTTTGTGGCACACAAAAATCTTCATTTTCCTTTGATATATTTTTGAGGCCCAAGTCATGTCACGTGCTATAATCAAAGAAAGGAAAAAAAGCCGATAATTGGAAAAGAAAATCACGCAATCCAAGATAAGAAAATGAAAGCAAAACCGAAACGAAACAAAAATAAATCACTCATAACAAAGAAAGAACGAACGACAGAAAAAAAAAATCGTGCGGATTTTTATAACGACGCATTTTCTGTCAGTTTAATTAGTATCTCACAGAATCTCAGATTCTCACTGCTTTTCTGGTCAAAGGTTCGTTCAATTCAAACATTACAAAACACTTTGCTTCAAACTTCAGATTAGTTTTCTATAATTTTTCAGATTTTATAAAGTATTTTAGGTCATAATAATTGTTCTGTTTATTTATACATGTATTCTGTAATGAAATTATGTTATGCTTTTTGTTAGCATTACTTAACAAGTTAGTATTAACATTAGGCATTAGGCAATAATTACAAATGAGACGGTGGTCTAATCGGCGTTGGTTCGACAAAATGTCAATTGAGTTTATATTTGTTTTCTCCTGTTTTTGGTACTGGTACACGGTGGACCACTTATCTAAGTGGTTTTACATGTTGATTTGTAGAATTTTCCTTAATGTTATTGTTTTTGTTTTAGTCTTTGAATTATGTGTTTATGAATAAATTGAATTGATTTTAGTTCTATGAAGCACAAACACGGACACAGGCACGGGCACCGAACACGGCACAAACACTGACACGTCGACACCGATAATAATTTGAGAAAATGACACAATTCAATGTAATCATAGGTGTCGGTGTCGTGTCAGTGTCCGACACCGGACACACCTAATCTGAGGAGTGTCTGTGCTTCATAATATTGGTTTAATGATTGAAATTGCAATGTTATTATCATTGGTTGTAATCTAAATTTACCCTACAGGAGGCAAAATTTTAGCTGGTAGTGTTCGTTCCTTTAAACGCAGCATGTCTTTGGGTACTTCCAAAGCTGTTTTTCATGTTATGTCCAGTGTTGTGCCTCAATCTGGGTATAATGAGCCTTTTGTGAACACTTCCCAGCTGCGAACAAAATGTATGAAGAAAAGATCCTCAAAGCATAGGTTTTTAATCGAGAGTTCTAGCATGCTTCAAAGCCAGTTAAGACCTCATCGATTTCCATTGACCAGTGTCAGTTTCTGTGACTATAAGACTTATAGTCATCAATGGTTGCAGACATGCAAATGCCAAAAGGCTGAAAATTTGAGTGGCATAACTGCAGGAGATGGAAATGGATCAAGGTTTGGGAGTGATGTTGAAAAATCAAATTTGGTAAGTAATGCGATCAGTGCAAAGTCTGCCGTAGAGTTTGAAGATGTTCAACTGTTGAAACAGGAAAAGGAGATTTTGTCATCTAATGTTACAAATGGAACTATCGCAAAAAACTTTGACTCATTTAGCTACAACTCTATCGAGGAAGAAGCATGGGATCTACTGAGGGAGTCTGTAGTTAATTATTGTGGTAATCCTATTGGAACTATTGCTGCAAAGGATCCAAACAGTACCAATGTTTTGAATTATGACCAGGTCTTTATTCGTGATTTCATTCCTTCTGGAATTGCTTTCCTATTGAAGGGAGAGTATGATATTGTTCGTAATTTCATTCTTTATACACTTCAGTTGCAGGTAATCTCTTCGTCTTATATTACTGATAGCATGTTTTGGCTACAGAACTAAATCTCATACAACTTCGCATATACATGTCTGAGATGCATATGTTCATTTTTTTTATTGGTTGGGTGGAACTGATGTGCTTATTCTTTGTGTTATGTCGTTACAAAGTTGTTTTATTCATTAGTCCTTACAGTTCAAAGTCCGACTAATCAACTCTATCTGCTTTTAAATTATGTTACATTTTTTTCTGCAATTTGTAATAAATATTTTGATGAAAACATTAACTAATTTTCTCTTCTAAAGGGTAAACTTGTAAAACAAATACCATTGTCAACAAATTTAATACCACAACCAATTTTCTTAATTCTTGTTATTTACTCAATGGTGTCCTATTATAAGGATGCTGAAAAAGCTTTTGTGTGATATTTACAATGAATGTTAATTGTCCCTCCCAAGCAAGGCCCCTCAGCTATGCATAATTAAAGGAAGGGGCGTTAAATAAGACTTTTCATTAGTAATTTTTCATTGTTAGTACTTCTTTGGCTAAGACCCATATGTATTTTCATGTGGTAGCTTTGTTGTTTTTGATACACTTATACATTGAACAAAGAAATCCAATTTCAGAGCTGGGAGAAAACAATGGATTGTCATAGTCCAGGCCAAGGTTTGATGCCTGCTAGTTTTAAGGTTCGGACAGTTCCTCTGGAAGGTGATGACTCTGCAACAGAAGAGGTTTTGGATCCCGACTTTGGAGAGGCAGCCATTGGACGTGTCGCTCCTGTTGATTCTGGTAGAAATTCTTATTTACATAGCAAAAGAAAGTTACCATAATACTTCTTGTATTGCTTAACTTATTTAACATGTAATCTCAGGGTTGTGGTGGATTATTTTACTACGAGCTTATGGAAAATGCTCTGGGGATTTGTCTGTTCAGGAGAGAGTTGATGTGCAAACAGGAATTAAGATGATTTTGAAGCTGTGTCTTGCTGATGGTTTTGACATGTTCCCAACATTGTTAGTAACTGATGGTTCTTGCATGATAGATCGAAGGATGGGCATACATGGGCATCCTTTGGAGATTCAGGTGTTTAAGATTTCCTGTCTTCATTAGCATACTATATATTTATTAACCATTTCTTATTAAGGTTAGACAAGAAACTTTGCTTCTTTTTGACTTATTCATAACAGTGCATTTGCTTAGATAGCGGGGTAAATGATACACTCATACACTTAATTCTGCGGTTACCGGTTCTGCACCATTTTGGCAAGAAAAAGGAACAAAATTTCCTGTGCTAGATTGAGGAGCAGCATTTCTGTTCCTTATTCTTAGTAGTGAATGAGCTTTGTCTTTTATTTTTGTTAACGGAGTTGGGGTATTAGGTACTTCTTATTCATTTGAAAGTGACTTGGTGATTTGTTTTTATGCATGAAAGGTGAAACTTTACATTAACCTTTATGCCCTTGGAATTTGAATGGATTGAAGATGAGGTTGGAGTGCTGATGAATTCATATTAGTAGACAGCAACAACAACAGTCAATTCTGAAATAGATTGTGTTACTTTTGGATAAGACTGTAAATAAACTAAATGCATTATAAGGTTTTATAACATATTCCAAAGCTGGCCCATTTGTATGATAGATTTTAGAAATTTAGAATACTATTGTGCTAATACAATTAAACCACTGAATTGTTGAAACTACAAGTAGGACACATCTCTTTACATAGATTGGTCCCCAAATCTGCGTAATTTTTACCTTTGTAAATTCCAACAGTTAATGGACAAAAAAACGTGAAGACACCAAAATTTTCCACCTTCCTCTTATATGTCTTACTATTCCTTCTCAACTGCCCTGGTTAAGCCATATAAGAACGTTACTAGATCAAATTTGATGCTCCGCTGCATCATGTACTGTGTTTCAAAATTTTGCCTGCATCTATCACTTTTGTGAAATAAATTTATTATTTTTATAGAAAACATTGTGTACCTGAGATGCTTACAAGTTACAATTAAAGATGGAATTAGCGGTCGAAATCTAATCTGTATTTTCTTTTGCTTTTGTTTTATTTTTCTGTTTCTAGGCACTGTTTTATTCTGCCTTACGTTGTGCACGTGAGATGCTTACTCCTGAGGATGGATCAGCTGATCTTATACGGGCATTGAACAATCGGCTGGTCGCTCTCTCATTTCACATTAGAGAATATTATTGGATTGATATGAAAAGATTAAATGAAATTTACCGCTACAAGACAGAGGAGTACTCATATGATGCAGTTAATAAATTCAACATATACCCAGACCAGATTTCTCCTTGGTTAGTGGAATGGATGCCGAACAAAGGAGGCTACTTAATTGGTAACTTACAACCAGCTCACATGGATTTCCGGTTTTTTTCACTGGGAAACTTGTGGTCTGTGGTAAGTAGTATGGCCACAGAGGAACAATCACATGCCATATTGGATCTTATTGAGGCCAAATGGTCGGATTTGGTAGCAGAGATGCCACTCAAAATATGTTATCCCGCTCTTGAAGGTCAGGAGTGGCAGATAATCACTGGCAGTGATCCTAAGAACACGTAGCAAATCTAACTTTCCACTTTCCTCTGCTTATATTTTTCTTTATAATATTTTTCATGAAATGATTTTATTTAATTTTTTTCGCAGGCCTTGGTCCTATCATAATGGAGGCTCCTGGCCATCACTGCTTTGGCAGGTTTGTTATAATGACAAAATTTGGTGCATTTGCATCCCTAATTATTATTTTTTAGATTGCAATGAAATGATATTGTTTGTGTAAGCAGTTCTGATTTATAGCTACCATACTTTTTTCACCTTACCTCTTATCATAATCTGTTCTGTTGAATCTCTTTCAACTAGCACAAGCAAAACCGTTTCATAGCTTAGCTTGTTTATTCACTTAAGCATTGCAAGTTTGGATTCGCACATTGTAAAAAGTTAACATAAAATATGCCTATTGCAGCTTACGGCAGCATGCATAAAGATGAACAGACCACATATTGCTGCAAAAACTGTTGAAATTGCTGAGAGACGTATATCAAGAGACAAGTGGCCAGAATATTATGACACGAAACGATCTCGATTCATTGGAAAACAATCTCAACTTTTTCAGACATGGTCAATTGCAGGATACCTTGTGTCAAAGTTGTTGCTTGCAGACCCAAGTAAAGCAAACATACTGATAACTGAAGAAGATTCTGATCTTGTGAATGCTTTGATTACTGCCAATCCAAAAGGAAAGCGAGGGAGGAAAAATTTGAAGCAGACCTACATTGTATGAGTCTTCAATTGCAATTCATTTGGTTATTTTTGGGCAGCTGATAGGTTTATGCCACATTTTATTTTATTATTCATAATCTACTTCATTTTTTCTTCTGATTAGTAGCATATTTATTATTCTAGAAACAGTATGCAAAATATATAGGTTTGGTAATGATGAAGCTGTCTTGATGAAGCTGTCTTATACTAGTAAATGTGTATATGTAATTGAAACATGATGTCAATGGACTAAGTCGCATACGGAAGAAACAGTTAATCTAGATGATGAGAAACTTTTGTGCTACATTTCTAGAGAAAATATTTCCCTCCAATTTGTATATCATTTAATATTGTTCTGTGTTACTGCCATATTATATATATATATATATATACCATTTGATCAAAATGTGCAGTGGTATCCATAGAGTTCAAGATAGACACTTGAAATCTTGTGAATGCAAGTGATGTGTTACTTGCACTAATCTAAATTTGTAACAAAATAACTTTCTTTTTTTTTAAACTGATTTTAGGAAACATTGTGGTTAGCATTGAATAGTTAAAATTTTTTAGGAGCCCAATCGAAATTTCTTAGATTAAATATAGAATAATTACACATAAATGAAAAACAAACAGACACAACATTGATATGCATAACTTTTGAACTTTTTGCAAGGTGGGTGATATTTTTAAGCCTTTGTTATGTTGAATTTGGTTCAAATACCTTCTCAAAATCTTCAAATTTTGTTTTAATTTTTATAAGCTTCAAATTTTGGTTTTGGTGAACTTGAATGAATTATTGCATGAGACTAATTGCTATGCTTGTAATTTTTTGTGTACATGCATCTAACTAAATCATGTTATAATGCTACTTTGTTATGAGATTTCATGAAATTATCTATGTAAAAAGAAGTAATAGTATTATGATATTATTGTGAAATAATCAAACGCATGTTTAAAATATTTCTACATTGTTTTTTACGAGTAGAAATTAAATTTAGTATCTCAAAATTTATAACACTCGCATACACCGCGCAACAACCAAACCTATGTTATAGAGAATAGTAGAAATCAAACGTTTTCCCCCCTCAAAAAAACAGCAAAAGGACAAGATTTGGGTCATGATTAGGAGCTGGTGATATATATGAGATCACATCCAGATTAATCATACTATCAAGTTTCATTATTGACACTAATAATAACACGGCAATGTCTTGAACTGTCATTTTCAGTCACACACACAGTTAAACTACCATGATTCGTTTATGCATCACTTTATTCTTTTGTTGCAGAGAATGTGCGATGATGATATGATTTGAATTCTTCTTCAGCTTGCTAGATTTAGCTTGTGAACCTCTCTGTCTCTGATATGAAGTTCTAGTAGTAGGAATACTAGAAAACACGACCAGGTTGTTTGTTGAGTGCATCAGTTTTCATTTTTCGTTTAAATAGTTGGTCTCAATAACATATTAAATGATTTTTAATTTTTTTCAAAATTTTCATGGATAATCTATATGATATAAACTTTCAATCCAACGATCGAATTTGTAAAATTTGTATTCGTTATAGTGTAATTGTTTACTTGTGCACCATGCATCACTTAGGGCCCATTTGGATTAGCTTATTTTTGAGCAAATAGCATAAATACCATAAGTTGTTTGCATAAGCTCAAAAATAAGCTAATACAAACGGATCCTTAATCAAGTGGTGCATGTTAGCCACAACCCATAACAAGGCATTTCATATTATGTATCCTCATTTTTGAAGCTACTTAAAATTATTGTAGAATGATGAAGAGTATGATTTTTTTTTTTTTATCAATTAGCATAGTGACTAGAAATTTCACCTTTATGGTAGATAACTGAAGCATCATACCATCAAAATACAGCTTTTAAAAAGTATCCATCAATGCATTTGGCCTTAATATTAATATTACTTTTGTGCATAATTTGCATTTGAGTGATAACAACAGTAGAAGAGTTTAGAAACAGACAACATTTGATTCTTTAGAAATATACTCTCCAAGGTATATACAGCAAGAGGCATTGTCTTGTCACAAGTCACAGCAACTTTGTTCATATTCTCATTGTAGAGGGCAGAGCATGGGCATGGGGTGTGTTTTCTGGCAAAGACAGTAGCGAGAATAATGGAAAAACCAGACACAGACAGAATACGGACAACAAGAATTGCACACAGACACCGGACTAGAGGAGCATGGGGTAATCATTCCCTATAGTACAGCTCCTCATTATTACTATATACCGTTGAATTTGTGGTATTTAAGTAAAAGAATAGAAGAAAACAATAAAAAACAAAAATATTATTGATAATGATCTAGAATAACATATTTACATTGTGTACGATTACCTTGATATTTATAACAAAGTAAATAAATTTAAATCTAAATTAAATCTTAAATAAACAAACTTAATCATAGAGATATTTTCTCAACAAATATAATATAAACCTAATATTTTTTATTCCAACATATACGTACTATATCTCCGATCATTAGTATAAAAAAAATGCTTGTTTTTCAGTTTCAACAAATGTTTGATGTACTAGATCAGATACATTAAACATTTTATAAATTTGAAAAATAAAATTCTTTTTATAATAAGAAGTTAAGAACCAGAGAAATTACTATATTAAACCATTACTATTTCTTTCTTTATAGGTTTCTTTGTTTTACATTTGAATTGAATCAACATATTTTTCTCACTGGTGCATGTAAGAATTATTGTAAGTCCGTCACTGATATACTGTATATGGTCTCAAAATAAGTCACTATGCAAAATTATTAATAAATAAAATCAAGGGTAAATAGGGTTTTACCCCCTTGCAAAATAGCCGAGTTTTGGTTTATCCCCTGCGAAATTTTTTTTTAGGATTCGCCCCCTGCAATATGCAGATTCTATGAATTTACCCCCTACCTGTACAAGTAGACATGTGACATGGACAGAATCGTGACGTGGCATGACACGTGAAAATTAATTTATTTTATTTTTAAATTGCCATGTGTAAATTTTTTTTAAAAAAATCAGGAAATTGAAAAGGGAAAAAAAAATAATAATTGAATTTAAAAAATTGACATTTTATTTTAAAAATCAGAAAAAAGAAATTTTAAAAAGTCAAAAAATATATAATTTATTTTTTCAATTTTCTAATCTTTTTTAAAAAAGTCAATTTAAATTTTTTAAAAAAATGTCAATTTTAAATTTTTTGTAAAGAAATGTCAATTTAATTTAATTATTTAAAAAGAAGATTTTCAATTTAAATCTTTTTCAAAAAATGTTAAATTAATTTTTTTCCGGACATTCTGATTTTTTTTTTTAAAAATGTCAAATAAAAAATAATTGAAATCAGAAAATTGGCATTTCTTTAATAAAAAATCAGAAAAAGTTTAAAATTGACATTTTTTAAATAATAGAATTTAAATTTGTCAAAAAAAATAAAAAAAAATAATAGAATTTAAAAAAATAAGTAAAGTGACATTTTTTTAAATAATTGAATTTTAAAAAAAATTAAATTGACTTTTTTTTAAAAAATCAGAATATTGAAATCAGAAAAAATTTAAAATTGACATTTTTTTAAAAAAAAACTCAGAAAATTGAAACTAGAAAAAAATTTAAATTTGTTTTGACTTTTTAAAATTTCTTTTTTCTGATTTTAAAATAAAATGTCAATTTAAATTTATTTTTTTAAATTCAATTATTATATAAAAAATTTTAGTTTTTTTTCTTTCAATTTTCTGTTTTTTTTTTAATATTTACACATGGAAATTTATAAATAAAATAAAATATTTTATTTTATTTCAATTTAAAAATAAATTATTTTCCACGTGTCATGCCACGTCACAATTTTGTCCATGTCATATGTCTACTTTGCAGGCAGGAGGTAAATTGATAGAATTTGGATATTGCAGGGGGTGAATCCTAAATTTTTTTTTTACAGGGGTAATTCAAAATCTGCCTACTTTGCAGGGGGTAAAACCCTATTTACCCTAAAATCAAACATAAAAAAAATACAATCAGATAAACTAACGAGGTGGAAAAAAATAGAAGAGATTAAAAAAGAAAAAGTGAATTGAAGAACGGTATAGATTATACTAGGTGGTAATTTGAAATTTTGAAATGCCATAATTGGCTCTTACAAGCAGAGACAAAAAGAAATGATGTGTGTTTGCCACCCCCATGCCCTTTATCCAGTTAATTAATTAGGGCTCAAAGAAAAAACTTGAAAAAGCATTGCTATTTTAAAAAGATAATAGATCATTTGATAATCTAAGGGATCTTGTTGTAAATGATGCAGTATAGTATATATATACTATTCCCATGGTACGTATCAACTCTTACATCATCACCACGCTAGCCCAACGTAAGCAAAAACATCATCTTAATCTTTGTAACTATTCCTATGTATTTAAATTTATTTATACATCTATTTAAATATGCAACTCAACTTATCTCATAAGCTTAACTCAGTTGACAGAAATTTATACTTGAAGAAAAATAAGTGAGAGAGAAAAAATAGAGGACTCCACATATGTCTGTTTTATTTTTATTTTTACGGAAGACAAATCAAACAAGAGAATATAAATCAAACAAGATCTTATATGATAATATTTACATTTATATACATCTTTGTTGTTCCGAACATTCTCTTGTACTATTATCGTTTGATCCTTGCCTCACTCTTTGATTTTTTTAATGACAATTATATATCATATATTAATCTAGAATAGTACAAGAGAATGCTCGAAACAACAAAGATGTACAAGAAATACACTCCACCATAATCCAACAATTTCTAAGGTAAAACAGAAAAAACAAACAGGCATATATACAAGAAAATAGCAACGAACTATAACCCCTCAAAATTACCACCACGAAAAGAATAATACCCCTCGTTAAGAGAGAGGCAAGCTAGAATGAATCATAGGTATATCAAAGCAACAAGAGAGCCACCAATTTCCATGGCCCATCAATTTTACAAAGTAAAAAATAACTCAATCCAAATATACACATTAGTCTACAATATGATTTGTTACTCAGCAGCTACTTTTCACTTGATTCAATAATTTTCTACGAATGAAATAATCATTCTAGTGTTTAGTTAAACAACTAAATGACTAAGTTATGAAACGGGTATGTAAATCAACTAGATATGATTTCATATGGCTAGATTGGTCCACATATATTTTTAGGCATGAGAAAATACTAAGTTAATGATGATTGTCACACTTAATTAATTCAAGAGATGATAACAATATTATAAGTTTGGTTTGGAATTTGAGAAAAAAGGTTGGTGTATGTAGGGTTAGCTAGAGTTTAGAAAGGTTAAAGAGCAAAAGGGATATGGAAAAAAGGCAATAAGCTTTTTAGCTGTGAAAAGTCAAATAAGCAATCACCATTCATCATAATCATAATTTACCGCCGATGCTGAAATGTAGTGATAGATATGTATCCAATATCCATCATGACTATGATATTCCTTTTATAAAAATGGTTTAAGAAAAGTAGGGGAAAAATATCAAATATTAAGTTTGATATTGAAAATAAATAAAGTCATAAAAAAGTTTACAAAGAGTGAAAATTTTCATATTTTACTTAATTATATTATTATCATATTTCTATTATTGAGCACTCAAACAAGTTTCACTTTGGGCCATGTATTAGTAATTATTATCTATAGTAAGGGGGATATTGCATGGGATATCATAGAATTTTAGGCAAAGCAAAACTCAATAAATATATTTACTAGTACTATATATGTTGAGCCATTTTGTCGTGTATTGTTGACCTAGCTTACCTTCATTGTTAGTGGAATTTCACTGTGACAACTTATGATATGAAATGGAATTTATAAGCTTTTTAGAGAAATAGTACTATCACTATATATAATAACATGCAGCAAACCGCCAGCTTTGGTTGAATAGTGTTACTAATTAAAGCCTCTCTTTTTTAGCATATTTTTAGGTTACTTTTGCATTACTTTCCAGTCACTTACTAGAATATAACACCTATTATTTGACACCACATTTTACTTTTCATATTTAATTAATTTTTAATTAATTTAAATTTTGTTAATTTTACCTTTAGTAAAGAAAACTTTTCTATCCAAACTTATTTTTGGTATTAATCCTCTGTTTCCCAGAAGAATGAGACCCTGATAAGTTAGATTTTGTCCATGAGTTAAGTTAAAATCCTTTTATAAGAAATATAGTTATATTTTTGGTAAACTTTAATATAATATTACATGCATCATTCCCTTCTTTTCTTTTCTTTTTTCAATTTTATAAAAACCACTATTTTACTTTAAAAAAAGAGAGATAAGATATTTGTTTTGAGTTCCATACTAAAGGCTCGAGGGAAACCCTTATATATAAGTTGCACCTAACCTCTTGCTCTAGAAAGATCACCTAACTTCTTAATAGAGAGAAATTGGGTAGAAAAAAGATAGGGAGAAAGAGAGATTAATAAGAAGTTATTATGTCTCAAATTGTTAATAACAACTTATTTGAGGAGCAAAATCAGATTCCTACACAAATGGGGTTCATTCCTTTCCCATCAAACCTAACTTTCCCTTCTTTAGGTTGCAATAATCAATCTTTGAAAGCTATAAGTTCCATAGCTTCTTCACTTACATCTGAATCAGCTGATTCTACATCAAATCTAACACAAACCCTACTCTCAAGTGCCTATCCTCAAAAATCATCAAGAGAATGCTTCACTCCTAGCATTGGAGGAACTCAATTCCTATCTTTGCATAGATCAAGTGTAAATCCATGGTGAGACAAAAATAGTTCAATTCTCATATATTCTTTTTATTATATGTCTACCAAAAAAGTAGAAATAACGACAAAAATTTGAGACCGGAAAAAATAAATTTGACAAAATTTCATATTTCTTGGTCTCAAATTTTTTTGTCATTATTTCAAAGTATTTTTAGTTAACTTCTATTTATATATATATTGCTAATTGAGACAAAAGCAATTCAATTCTCATATATTTTCGTATCATCTATATTCTAGTATAAAAAGTTGAAATAACGACGAAATAAATATGGTTGCTATATATACTCTAATACGATTAGAGACAAATTTTATATTTTTGGTCTCAAAATTTTTGTAATTATTTCAAGTATTTTTAGTTACCCAGTTAATTTCAATTTGTATATATCAATTATATATAGGGCAATATTGGGAGGAGTAAGTGATTGCTTCAATAATAGTGGTAAAAGAAGTGGAGTTGATCATGATCATAAATTGGGGATTTCTAGCATGAAAATGAAGAAAATGAAGGGAAGGAAAAAAGTGAGAGAGCCTAGGTTTTGCTTCAAGACCTTGAGTACTGATGTGGATGTGTTGGATGATGGTTACAAATGGAGGAAGTATGGACAAAAAGTTGTCAAGAACACACAACACCCCAGGTACATCACTATAATTCAAAGGTTCTCTCTTTTTGTTTTACTTTGATTAATACATATAGCAATTATTAATTTCTACACTCATAAGTACTATCTCTTTTCAATTTTTAATGTAGTTTTAATTGATCTTTTTTTAAGAGTTTAATTAGTATAACCTATAAGTGTACAATTATATACACAAACATCTGATGATTCCTTGCCATGTCAATTAATGAATATAACAATTCATGTGTTTTCATATTCATTAATTGATGTGGCAACACATCATTGGATGCGGCAACACATCATTTGATGCATGTGTATAATAATTATACCTTGACAGAGTATACTAATTAAAAAAAATTAATTGTATTTTTAACTAATTTGTGTGAAATTGTTGAATGTGATTGATATTTTAGTAGAGATGGACAAATAATTTGAAAGAATTAATAATTTATTTTATTTTTGGTTTTCAGCACTAGTTTAATCTAATTTGAGGGTCAATTCTGACATCAAGTGATTTCAGTCCCTCCGAATCGCAGTTTTGAAAGAATTAATATACTTATAACTTTTGATTCATTGTGTCCCAAACTTGCAACATATATTCTCTCTCCAATCTCCCACACCCCTCTTTCATTATTTTTATTTTGTTTTTCCATCATAATCATAATAATTGGCTTTCGTTTACTACTGGTTTTGTGAATGATTTAATTTCTTTCTCTTGGGTAATAATGTAAGGATAATTAAAGATTCCTTTCAAATTGCATATACGTATGTGCAAAAGAAATTTGTTCCAAGGAAAGGATGAAACTTTTTTTTTTTTGAGGAATGCTATTATGACCTTCATGATGTTTTTTTATGTGGTTAGAAATTTCATCTTTAAGAAACTCGTGTATTTAAAATGTAAAATTTCTACCAATTGAGTTAAACTCATGGGATCTGTCCTTCAAGATGTTATATACTTATTTATTTGTAAAATTAATATACTTCACTCTTTCATTATATTTTACTTATTTATTTGAGATGGAGAGATTGTCTGATATGAGTATATGACCAGCTTCCAAAGATGGACACTATTGTTTTTAATAAATTTAAATAAAATATTATATTTGTTTTATTTTTTATTATTATAAAATTCATCTTTTATTAAAATTCATAAAAGTTTATGTTTAGATTATTGTTTAGAGGTCCATGAATACAGTTACAGTATTAAACCTTTTCTCACAAATACATCTTCAAAGTAGTAGAATCCAATCAGCACATACTGAGACCTAAGAAAATAACTTGAGACACTAATTCTAAAAGTTATATTAGTATTTTAGTAAAATTACTAAATTTTTGTTTGAGTTATATTTTTCATACATTCATTATACAAAATAATTTAATAAATTTATATATCAATTTCTAATTTTTTCAATTTATTTTTTATTGAGACAATATTAATTTTAAAAATAAATACACACATTTTTAAAAAGTTTCATTATAATCGGACATTGATACACTAAAATTATAGTAATTGAGCGCCGATTATTTTATAAAAAAACGGATTTTTTTATTATGTGCAAATTTGAACATATTAAGAAGATCGAAATAGTAAATTTATATCGAAACTTGTGCATTTTTATGATAAATGTATATCTTTTTAATAAATAATTATTGTTTTCAATCAAAAATTACTACTTTTAGTTGCATTAACATGTACAATATTGCATTAACATGTACAATATTGCACAGGTTGAAAACAAAAAAAATTGTAGATGATTTCAACTCATAAATTCCTTCTAATTGCAATTTTTAAACTTCGGAACTCAAAAACTCATTGAAGAGCTTACATTACAAGCATTTGTTTCCAAGTTGTCTCATTATTAGTGAACGTTAATGATATGCAGAAGCTATTACCGTTGCACACAAGAGAATTGTCGTGTAAAGAAGCGTGTGGAGCGCTTGGCGGAGGATCCAAGGATGGTAATAACCACATATGAAGGAAGACATGCACACACTCCATCAAATGATGATCTTCATGATTCTCAAACTCAATCTCATAATTTCTTATGGTAGTACATGCATACACCAAACATGTATAATAATAATAATGCTACATTATAAATGTATATGTTTGTTTTCTAATATTCAAGGTAGAGGTGTGCTTCCTCGAGATGAACAATATGGAATTTATAGGTGTAGAGGAGTGAAATTGATAAATGTATAATTTGGACATGTCACATATGTTGGTTTTAGAGTGACGGGTGAAGACTCAAAAAAAGTTTTCAAAGAATCTTCGGTGAAGAAGACGAGCTAGCATATATGAACATTTAGAGCCGTTTTCGTTCGTGTTGTTGTTATCGAGGGAACGCTTAGTTCCAAATTTAGGAGTGGGTTTGGCTTGGGATGGGGATTGAACCTTGATGGGCTTGGAAGCGAGTGGTTTGGAATTTGGATTTGTTGTTAGGAGGTGTAGTGGATTCCGGTTCAAAATCAGAGTTGGATTCGGATTCAGCAGTAGCAACGGACGTAGGGTTTGATATTGGGGTAAAATGTGAAGAGTTTTGGGAAACATCTTCGGATGAAAAATGTATTTCTTCTTCGACGTCAGAATAAGAATCTTCTTCCCCTATTTCTTCACTTTCTTCGATTACATCGTGTTTTTGGAATGATGAAGGTAGTTGGACATACTCAGTTTCCTCGTCGGAGGTAGAGGAGGCGTTAGGTGAATCTCGATAAAGAGTCGTTTATTGGGTGCCACCTTATCAACGATCCACCTAGAGCCTTCTCTACCTTTGACGAGGAAACTAAGTATGTCCAACTACCTTCATTCCAAAAACACGATAAAGTTGAAGAATTGAAGAAATAGGAGAATAAATTCTTATTCTGACGACCAAGAACAAAAACATTTTTCATCCAAAGATGTTTCCCAAAACCGTCCACCTTTTACCCCAATATCAAACCTTAAACCCGTTGCTACTGCTGAATCTGAATCTAATTTGGATTCCGAACCGTAATCCACTACACCTCCTAACAACAAATCCAAACCACTCGCTTCCAAGCCCGTCAAGATTCAATGCCTAGCCCAAGCCAAACCCACTCCTAGATTTGGAACTAAGCGTTCCCTCGACAACAACAACACAAACGAAAACGGCTCTAAACGTTCAAAGAACAAGGAAACTGTTTTCGCCGCTGCTAGTGCTGACGAGGAATATGATGAGATGGAGGAAGATGTTAAGAGTTACTGGTGAAGACTCAAAAAAGAGTTTTCAAAGAATCTTCGGTGAAGAAGATGAGTTAGCTTTTCCCAAATCCACTTGGACCAACCAATATGAGGCATGTTGTCTCGGGTACATCATAATCATGTAACTTTAAGCCCCCGACCTTCTCATTCCATGTTCTAGGCCTATACCTGTGTGTGACAATCAAACCACGATCATGATAAACTTCATTCAGATTTGCAGATGAAAATAATTGAAATTTGAGTTCAAATCAGCACCTCAAGATTTTTTCTTTCGCCTCTTTCAAATTCTTCCTATCAATCTGCAATTCATCGTAACTATGCAGGATTTCTAGGTAGATACTAAGTCTCTTCCTTTCACTGACAACAAAATCAGTGGAAGAAGTCTTTGTACTTTCTTCACTAACTTCTCCAAAATCTAATCCATTTTTCTCATTCACTCTATTGATGATAGAAACATTTTATCAAAGGTAGATTTCTTCATTCTCCATCAGCATAATATTTGTATACATCTCCATCTAAAATCTCTGCGAGAACTCCAGTAGAAGCCATGTTAGAAAATATACTCAGGTGAAAACTCAATTAAGGAAAAAATGAAAAAAGAAACACACCTTTGTAACATCAATAAATTAGCAAATGTAATAAATTAAGAGAAAAGTCTTCCTCACTTTCATACCCTGCATCACTTTCCTCATCATTTGGGGGAATGTCCTCCATATTAATTTCAACTTCAATGATATCACCACTATCATCAGCTTCTGGTCTAATCAAATCATTATCATTTATCTCTTCCAAGACTTGTTCATTCTCTTTATCTATATCATTGGATTGATCATCACCAAATCATATACATCTCTAACTTTAGCATGCACAACAACAAGCCAATCCTTTTGTCTTTTATTCTCCACATAGAATACTTTCTTGGCTTGAGAAGCAAAAAATAAATGCGTCATCACAAATATCATTGCCTGTATGCTGCAAATGATTAGAATTTACTAATGTCAAGCCCAAATTATCAATTTTGCAACCCCTATTTATGTCAACCCAATCACACTTGAAAAGTACAACTCTGAATTTTCCCGCATAATCCAACTGAATTATATCTATCAATGAACCTGTTTCTAACATGATAATGTATACCCCTGTTTAAATAAATCAAGATTGTGAAATCTATGAACATATATGGCAATTTCCTGACAGTTTCTAACATAACCACCGGTTGAACCTTAACGACGCGAGGCATAACATTAGGGAAACCTCTTTAACGGCCACTTTCATTCAGCATTCCAAAAAAATGAAAATCTGGAAGGGGATTGATTGATTGATTCTATTCATTCTAGGTCTTTGTAATGGCCACAATTTGAGGGTAATATGAAGGTAATAATGCACTTAAAATACTTGCCTTTACTTGAGCTTTGAAGTGTTGATTAGCTTAAACTACATAATAACTTCTCAAAATCCTAATTAGCTCAAACTACAAAATAACTTCTCATTCAAATTTTAATCCAAAATCAAATTAACTCAAAAACCAAGCATGCTAAAATCAACCACAATTTCAACTCAAAAATCAAAACAACTAAGAAAATAGCAAGATTATCAACAGGTCCATTAAGTAACCTAAAACAACAAAATCCTAATTAGGTCAAACTACAAAATGACTTCTCATTCAAATTTAATCCAAACTCAAATTAACTCAAACACTAGCCATGTTAAAAAACAAAGTTCAGTGAATGTGAATGTTAAACCTGAAGTTTGAAGATTCAACGAAGCTTGAGAGAAGAAGACGATGAAGCTCGGCGAATGTGAGAACTTGAAGAAGAAGACGAAGATCAGTGAGTGAGAATCTGAAGATTTAGGCTATGTTTGGATCGATGGTATTTGATGGAATGGAATGGAATAATATATGATTCCATTGTTTGGATTTAAAAAATTAAGATGGAATGGAATGGAACATATTGGGATGTATTCCATCCTATTCCATTATATCTAGAGGTGGAAAGAGGCCAGGCCGGCCTACATAAGCCTACGGCCTAGCCTACATAGGCTCAGGTCAGGTCAGCCTATTTCTTTAAATAGAGTAGACCAAGGCTTTTTAATAGGCCTATTTAGCTAAAAAGGTCAGACTCAAGGCCAATAAAAAAGCCTATTAAGCCTAGTTGGCCGGCGTATTTAAGTAAATATGAATAATATTTTTACATCTATTGTTATTATATATTAAAATTTGTACTTTGATTAAATTATAAATCTATTAACGTTTTCAGTAATTCAAGTTTATTAATCCACATTAATTTTTCACATATATAAATGTATTATTATAAACTAAAATCGAAATATGATGCCCTATATATAGTCAAATTCTCCAAAATATCATGTTGAATATCAAAAAGAAGTTTAATCTCATTGATTTATTTGTTCATTAGTATATTTAAAATTAAATATAATTATTTATTTAAATATGTTTATGTGAAATAGGCTTTTAAACAGGCTAATTGGCTATGACAGACTTTCAAAAGGCCAGACTCAGGCCTAAAAAATAAGCCTATGACAGGCCACAGGCCAGGCTCAGGCCTTTAATTTTTTGACAGACCAGGCTCAGGCTTGGCAAAGCCTAGCTCGGCCTAGCCTATTTCCACCTCTAATTATATCCCCCAATTTTTGTTCCATCCAATTTGAGAGGTATGTGATGGAACCGCTCCCTCAAATTTTAAAATGACTTTCTTGCCCTCTTCTTTTAATATCACAAACAGAAACACTACCAACAAATTGCCTTCTTCTTGTTTTTTTCCTCTCTGCTTTTCTCTTCTCCACAATTCTTTGTAAATGAATTTTTTGTGGCTACCTTTTTGCACACTACACAATCACGTTAAATTCTTATATCAATGGGAACTTACATGAATATTAAATCACTATCAAAATATCAAAATAATAAGATTTTATTATAATGATGATTTTATGAACTTACATGAATATTAACTCACAGGAAGATTTTATGAACTTTAATAGTAAACTTTTACGATCAAAATATCACAAATTTAATATTATTGCATCAAATTTGTTTATTTAATTATAATGATGATTTTCAACCAATAAAAAACCTCTGCTTTTTTCTTTGACTAAGACAATATTCCGTTAATTTTCAGTTTTCCATTCTTCCTTCTTTGATGTGGGGTGTTTTTTTAGTATTAAACTGAAATTATGTTTGTCGTTAAATTATTGAAGCACATAAGATTTTAGAAGTAATGTAGTTTACTTGTTAATAATATTTTTAAATAAGGATAAAAGTGGAATAAAAAAGTTTTAATTTATTCCGTCATATTATAAATACCCAAACAACGGGATGAATTATTTATTCCATTCCGCTCCATTCCACTTCACTCTATCTTATTCCATTTCGTTCTACTCCATCAATTCAAACAGAGTCTTAGGGTTCAAACAGAGTGTGAAGAGAGAGATTAATAATCAAACAAATTAAAATTAAATAAAAAAGGTAAAACTGTCGATGATTTTCTAGTTTTAGGAGGTGCATTGGATTGAGATTTCAAGAGATTATTTTGACAAAAAAAATCTCGAAGATTTTAAATGACTTCGTGAGATTATATTGATTTTATGAGATTTTAAGAGATTTTTTTCAAAAAAAAATTTACAATCAAGATTTTTAACCCATGATTTGAATGGATTTTGAGAGATTGTTTTTTTAAAATATTTTTTATAATCAATAATTCATAATACTTTATATATTAGGAAAATTTTAAAAGACTCAATATATATTAGGAAAATTTCAAAAGACTCAATAATTTTTAATAAAAGAAATTATAAGAGTAATAAATAAATAAAAAATTATATTAGTTTTTGGGAATAAAAAAAACGATGGAAAGTTCTGTGTTTTTTTTTTTCACGTACGAGGTTGGAAATAAAAGCAGATGGAGCAAGTGAATCACCGATTACCGATTGTATATATAAAAAAAAATGTAATTTTTTATTGTTAAACCAACTGCATAACTCACTTTGACTGCAGGAATAACTCAAGAAATAACAAAAGTGTTGAATTCAATATGAAAAAAGTTGCAGAATTTGTTCAAAAAGTAAACTTGCAAAAACCATATTTGATAAGCAAGTGAAGAAAGAAAAGAAGAAGAAAAATTCTGGTACAATGATAGTGAACTCTGAAAGCCAAAAAGTTTTTGAGAGTTTGAAAATGTCTCAAGGTTTTTGGTGAGATTGTTGGAAGAGTCTCTCAAGTGTATTTTTAATTAAAATGTCTCATGAAATCCACTACATGAAAGAATCCACGAAAATATGTTGATTTTTGAATACCAAGTGACATTTTATAAGTCCTGAGAAATCTCAATCGAATAACAGGGAATTTCATTGCCCTGAAGAAAAAAAATCTTAATTTTAATTGAATACCACAAAATTTGATTTGATTTTATAAAAGTTTTGATTGAATACCAATGAAATTTTTTAACATAAAAAGTCTTTTAAAATCCATTGAAATCTCAATGACCTTTTTTTTTGTCAAGTAGCCTAGTGGCTAGAAATTTCACCCATAAGGTGAATAAGTGGCATGACCAAGGTTCGAACCTCGGCCCCCTGCATATGTAATGTTATGTCCAACCAACTGAGCCAAGCTCATGAGACTGTTTTAAAAGTTTTAAGTTGATCACTTATGTTTTAAAAGTTTTAAGTTGGTTACTTATGTTTATTTTAGGTTTAAAGTTGATCCCTTATGTTTTAAACGTTTCAAATTGGTCAATCAAGTTTCGAAAATTTGAATTAGTTAGTCCCTGTTTAATCATCTTTATAGGACTAACTAATTTAAACTTTAGAAACTTGAGGGACAAACTTAAAACTTTTAAAACATAAGGAACCAATTTAAAACAAAATAAACATAAGGGACCAACTTAAAACGTAAAATAAACATAAGGACCAAAAATCTCATTAAACTCATATAAATGTGAATTTAATTTATATACATTGTCAATGTAAAGTTATTTTACACATGCATTCAATAATATACCAACACATCATGCATTGTATTTAAAAACACACGATGTGTCATATTCATTAAATAATATGACAACATATCATTGGATGCATGTGTAATAAAATGTTACACCAACGGTGCACAACAATTAAACTCTATACATATATCTGGTACATTTTTATAATTTACGTGTCTTTAAGTTGCTTGAGTTGAGTTATATGAAAGTCACGTACATCATATCATATAATATGTTAATTGAACACGTTAATTTCCCCCTAAATTAACACACACAATAATGGTGCACCTCTATAGTCTTTTCCAAATAATTTCCATGTCATTTCGTTTTTATATTATTATATAATATATTTATCACTTGAAAAAAAATCCATGTTATTTGTTTTATTTTATTTTTTTAATAAATTATACTAATCACGAATGCATATAAAGTGTACACGTCTTAGTAATTATTTGTTAAACTAAGATATTGGGTTAAAGTGGTCAATGTCATTTCTTTAGGATGAATCGTTCGAGAGAATATAAATTCGATTCTTATGTAAATAATTTTTTACCAGGCTTTCCTAACTTCACGTTCGAATTCTGAATTATAAAAAAACAAAAACATTGTTATATAAGAGTCTACATTTTTCGTCAAAAAAAAAGAGTCTACATTTGAATTCAATTTTTTTTTTATTTCTCCATATATTTAAAGTGTACAGTGTAATGTAGGGACTTAGATCACCTCCTTCTCAATTCTCTCAATCTCTCTCTTTCCTCTCTATCTCTCTCTTAATTTCAATCTCTCTCATCAATAAACAAATCAAGAGATAGAGTAATTTTAAGAGAGAGATGGAGATGAAGGAGAGAGATATAGAGCAGGGGCGGAGCCAAGGCCCGTGCATGCCTTGACACGTGCCCAGACTCTCCCAATTATAATTTTTTTTTAGGGTTCTTACTTCAACTTGAAAATTCGAATTTTTGAGTAAGAATTAATAAAAGTTAAGTGTATATTCATAATCCTCATGAAATTCTGAGCAAAATGGTATATTTACATGTCCAATTTGGTGCAAGAATCAAAAAACCATTTTTGAGGTTGAAGATGATGAACGGTAACAAACGTTTCGTTTATAGATATATAGTATTTACGCTAATTAATGATAGTAAGTGCGTGTTATTGTAGTGGTGGGCATTTTGGTTTCCCATGTAGGGGAGCTGGGTTCAATTCCCAGGTTTGCCACTTTTGTTTTTTATTTCATTTTCTTTTAATTATTTATTTATAATTTTATATATTATTAAAAATATCTAAAAATTCCAAAAATATATATTTATTTCCCTTTTGTTTATTTGTTTTTTTACTTCATTTTCTTTTATTTGTTTATATACATTATTAAAAATTCCAAAAATATATATATTTCTTTGTTTTCTTTATAAAAAATGCTAAGAATATCAACTTTATTTCCTTTTTATATATGGTAAAAATATGTTGTGATTCTACCTTATTTTATATGTTCTTTATTACCTTATTAAAAATATCTAAAAATTCCAAAAATATATATATTTCTTTGTTTTCTTTATCAAAAAATACTAAAATATCAACTTTGTTTTCTTTCATATGTAAGATTGTGGAGAGTTTATGACATTTACTTATGTAGTTATTATGAATCAAATATTTAGATTAAATCCTTAAAATTATTTAATTATATTATAATTTTAGTATATATATATATATTAGTTAAAAATGGTCCGATCCGGTTAAACCCCGATCCAAAAACCTTAAACCAATAAACATTTGTACATTTGCGGTTAAAATTATGCTCAGGCTTGATATTATTCCTGGCATCGCCACTGATGTAGAGAATTGGAGAATGAGAAAATCCAATTTAATAATGTAGTCTATTCACTACTAAGCTACCTTATTAAAAAAAATTGTACATTTATACGTTGATTCAATCAATGCATTATAGTACATGTCCTTTTGAAACAAAATAAACATTGCCAAATAATATTGTCTTGTACGTTTCTAAGAATTTTTTTTTAAACAACATTTCTATATACGTTGTCCTCTCTTTTTAGTACATTGAACATAACTAGCTCAAGCCGAGACAGGGACCCCTCCCCAACTAAAGGCTAATCAAAATCCCGTAAAGTCTTTGCTTATTATTACTTATGTTTGCCATTATAGGGAATGAAGTCTAAAATTTCTCAGTTGGCAAATTATACTTGACATCTTGTTTTTACAGTACGTACATATAGTTTATATGTTGACAGGTCCAAAATTATTGTGAAGTGGACCATTTTTCTAATAAGAGGGCTGATATATATTGTTTTTAAAAATACTGTTAGAACTTTGTTTCACAAAAAATAGAGCATTATATCTTGGTAAAATTTGATTGAATGTTCTTGAAAAAAATTGATTGAGTGATTATGTATAAGCTATTTCTCTGATAAAAGATAAAATGAGTTCATGTTATTTTCCATCTAAGCTATATTCATAAGATACTATGGAGAGCTTATGGAAATAAATTGCAAACAACTTATGCACATGTCATAAACTATTGACATGCGCTCTTCCAAATAGTCTTATAATTCTTATGTGAATAGATAAGCTCAAATAAGTTAATTCAAATGGACTATTATCCCAATTTGAGAACGTCTCAATTTGTGTGAAGTCGACGCATTAAAAATTGAAATATTTTACTTTTTGAATAAACTATTTCTTTAAATAAAATGTTTAAATAATGCTACGAGACAATCGTTAGCAAGACCATTTTGTTATTGCGATTGGTGTCTGACTTTTAGGTATGGAAGGAAGTGGTATATGTTGGCTTCTGCAGCTCTTCAGATACGTACTGCGTGAGCAGTTGACCATTTCAGATTTTGTTATTCAATTGAGACTTAATGTTTTCACGTGTTGTCTTCCTTTGTTCTTGTTCTTGGTAAAGGCATTGCATGAAATATGTTTCATTTTATTTATGAAAGTATTTTCCTATGTAGCACCAACGCCTTATAACTGTAGGCTCTTTTAGTGTCTAACACAACACATTTAATTACACTAAATCACTTTTATTTTCTCAAATTATTATAATCGTCTACATGTTAGTGTCGAGTCTAATGTATGTGTTTCTATTTCATCCACAGTTCTTTGTAATCTCTCATGAGTGAGTTCTGAATAAAATTCAGTGTGATTTTGATCTCTGTTGAAGCTGGATTGTGGTCTTCGTGCAAATATATTTTACATTAAGGTTTTGATTTCTTGTTTATCATTTAGCTTATTTAAATATATTGTAAAATGTAAATAGACAAAATAAAAAAGAATTATATGGTGCTAAGTTGAATTTGACTGGTATGCTGACTCTATTATATCAAGGGTGGAGTGGAAGGAAATCAGAAGCAGTAGTTGAAAAGAACGAATATATCTTGGCTAATTTTCACGCTGCTTCCTTAATATTTATCAACATCAATGATTGCAATTTTCGACTAATTATGAGAATAATTCATTCACATGAGCAAACAGACCGTTTAAGATTAAAGGAAAAGTTGAATGTGGTTGATTACATTTATTTTAGATTTTAATTTATTATTTTACATTTAAAAAGTTATAAGTTAGTTTCTTACGTTACAATAAATTTGTCATTTTAGTTAAATTTTTATCGACAATATACAAAAGAGTTACGTAAAAATCTCGTGATGTATGATTTCTAAAAAAAAATATAAAAAATATTTGAGGGAGTTTCTAAAAAAAATGAGTTTCCACATAAAAAATAAAAATAATTTGAGAGTGTTTCAACAACAATAATGTACGTCACCAATTTGGATATGGATTCCCGGCAGTCAAATAGTGACTGCAGATAAATCCTAACCATCCATTTTATTTATATATTTTGTTTATTTGATGAGTTTTAAATTTGGACCATGAGATTGGGTGACTGCACAGTAAATTTGAATGCACCCAATCCATATCCTAGCAATTTCTATTGAAAATGAACAGAACAGCTCAGTAGAAATCTGTATATTATAGAGATGTCATGTAAGCAAACTCTCTAATCGATTTTTTTTTTTATAGAGATAGATGTCATGTAAGCAAGCTCTCTAATCGAAGATTTTTTTTTAATAATAGAATGTGTTAGAAAAAATTTAGTTGAATGTCACGTAAGCGATGCACGAAAGAGCTATGTGGGAATCTCGTAATGTATACTCCCTCCGTTCATTTTTTTTTGTCGTTTAGAAAAAAATATTTGTTTCAAATTATTTGTCGTTTTGATAGTTTAAGGTTATGTTTTGTCTATTATACCCTCCTATTCCTTATTTTTTATTGACTAAATCTTATATAATTTTTTTATTGTATCTTTTTTTTTACTAAATTTTTTCATATAATCTTTTTATTGTTTTTTTTTTGTTCCTATTTTTTTGTTTTGTTCCTATTTTTTTTTGTACATAACATATTCCAAAAAATAAAATAAAATTAGGGTATACAATAAAAAGATGAGATACAAAAATACACTTTCTAAAACGACAAATAAAAAAGAACGAAGGGAGTATATAAAAATATCAGTCGGTCAATTAGGGTTACAACAACAACATCTGTCCTCACTTATAAACACAGTGATCTCGCAACCGGCGCAAAACTTCTTAACACACCCCGTTACACCCAGCAACACTGTTGATCTTAGTGGTGGATATAAACTGTCCGTGATCGCAATCAAAAACTTGAATAACAAGAGGCCCAACAAATGGTGGAGAGACTGTCATAACCCTATAAAATCGGCTAAGGTGAAATTCACCAATAGAATAAAGGGTTAAATATGTTTTTGGTCCCTATAGTTTCACAGAATTTCGTTTTTAGTCCCTGAAGATTTTTTTCACACTTTTTAGTCCCTGAAGTTTTGTCAGTCAGTGTTTTTAGTCCCTATTTTTCAATTAACTCGTGCATATCATTCGAAATTTTAATTTTTTTTTCTGTAGTCATGTTTAGTACATTATATGAATCTCTCTTACAAAATTTCCATTTTTTTTAACAAGAGATGAATTAAATATGAATTTTTTAGTTTTTTGCACATAAAAATTCATAAGTAATTCATCTTATGTTAAAAAATTCTAAATTTTTAGCGGAAATGTTCTTATAATATTGTAAACATGAATACAAAGAACCGTTAAAAAATGTGAAAGTATACAAGAGTTTGATTAAAAGTAGGGACTAAAAACACTGACTGACAAAACTTCAGGGACTAAAAAGTGTGAAAAAAATCTTCAGGGACTAAAAACGAAATTTTGCGAAACTATAGGGACCAAAAACATATTTAACCCTAGAATAAAAGGAAAGAAAGCCACAACAATGCCAAGACGAAACAATCATCGACAAAACAATAATCCTCAACCTCAACAAAACAATAACCCTCAACAACAAGTCCCAGACCCAACGATTGAACCTCCCAAATGGGGTGTTATTTTCAAGCTATCTCTCTTTTCCATTCCTTACTTTTACCTTATTTTCTTCCATTACTTCATCGATTCAGAGTTTCGAAGATCAATCATCATCAATGCTGGATTGAGTCTTGCAGGTTTCTTTGTTACTGTTAGAATGATCCCTATTGTCGCTAGATTACTTCTTAGACGAGGTATCTGTGGACTTGATATTAACAAGAAGGGTACTCCTCGTGGAAACGTTGAAGTGTGAGTCTTTCTGCAATTTTACATTTTGTTTATATATTAATCAACAAACTGGGTATGCCTTAGAAGTTGCTTTCAAAGTTCAGTGGTGTAATGTTGAAGAATAACTCATTAGGTCAAAATATTAAATTGAAGAGGGTGAAAGTAATATTATTAATCCTCATTAGTAAAAGTTAAGAATAAATTCTACTCAGCTAAATGAATTTTTTAGTACTAAGTTCTTACTATGCTAAATTTTCCTATGCAGGCCTGAGTCATTGGGAATAGTTGTTGCTGCTGTCTTCTTTGTTGTGGTAATCTTATCTCAGTGTTTCAACTTCACAGCCGATTCCAATGTAAGTGTGTGTACTGTAAGTTACAAGTATGGTAATCTGACTATTCAGCACCATGGTTTTAAATTGTGCTTGCCATTATGCTGCAAACTTTTACATTGCCGTAAAATGCAGCTGATGCCATTGAAATTGCGGTTGCCTTGTCGTTTCAGAGACCTCAAAATTCTTCATATTGCAACGGCAATTGCAGTTGCGCATCACAATTCAAAACCATGATCAGTAGTACTAATATCTTGGGAATGACATCAATAGAATAATGGAGCATTTAAAAATATCAGCAATTGTGATTTTGCAGTGGCATGCTCCGTACTATGCTGCTATAGCATGCGTCGCTTTCATGACATTGCTTGGATTTGTCGACGATGGCCTTAATGTCCCTTGGAGAGTGTGAGTAATAGTAAACAAGTTTTCATTATTTTCTTCCACGATGAGTACTGTCAACTAATGCTAGAATAGTTTCTTTTTTTGATTTTATGTCAATGTAAAAGAACAGAAAATTAGTATTACCATCAATTGCTGCGCTATCTTTGTTAATGGCATATACTGGACACACAACTATAGTTATACCAAAACCACTTGTCCCACATATTGGCATAGAGATTTTGGATCTTGGTGAGCTTTCAATTCCTTTATGAAAATGACACCGGAAGAGATACGAATTACCGGAAAATCTCACTATCTTGACTTTTTGGTATGAGGCAGGATGGATATATAAACTATATATGTGGCTATTGGCCATTTTCTGCACAAATTCGATCAATATACATGCTGGATTAAACGGCCTTGAAGTTGGACAACGGTGGTTATCACATATGCTGTAAGTTGAAAAGCTTGTAAAAGTAAATTCAATATACTTTGATCATAGACATCGATTCATGATGTGCGTTTTTGCAGATTCTGATACACAATATTATGCAAATTGGAACATTAACAGATCGTCAATATAAGCTACCGCACGTGTTCTCGATTTACTTTGTGCAGCCACTGCTAGCTACCTCTTTGGCTTTATTTTCGTACAATTGGTAGTTAATATTGTATCTATCTCGTTTTGTTTGAAATCTTATTTTCACATGACCAAGAGTAGTTCACTGACAGTCTGTTGTTGTTCTCGTTCTAGGTATCCTTCTTCAGTTTTTGTTGGTGATACGTATACATACTTTGCAGGGATGACTCTGGCTGTGGTTGGTATTTTAGGCCATTTTAGGTATACCCTTGCTTTATCTGACAAAAATACTAATTTGGCTAACCAATTTTATGTGTGCTTTTAGTGCTTATCAAGTTAAAACTTGTGAATCAATTTTCTAATTTCTGGTCTCATGAATTTTTCCATTTTTTCTTTAATAAGTGATTTTGCAGCATTCTATGCGAAAACTTACGATTTTTTCTCTGTATGATAGATAAGATACCTTACTGTTTAGAAAATGGACAGTTGGATTTTTCATCTCAACCATGAATTTGTAATAATAACCTTCCAAGTTTACAATTTATAAATATTTCAATTTATTCTTTCTTCCTTAAAATATTTATAAATATGTTATTGAATAATGTATAAAAAAGAAGAATGCTTCTTTGGAATAACATGACTTTCTGAGCTTTGTTTCAAACACTGCATGTAAGCCTATAACAAATGACTTAATTAGCCATCATCTAAGAGGATCTGAAAGAGATCTAAAGATTGGTACACTATTCCATTCCACTGGGATTTATGAGTTTGTATACCTTCCTATGATTATTGGTTGCCTTGTAATAATCTCTCTCTGAATTGTTTGCTTCAGTGAAACACTCTTGATATTCTTCCTACCTCAAGTTTTGAACTTTCTCTTGTCACTACCCCAGGTTTGACTCTTAACAGAATCTACCATTTTCCATTTACGATATCTACAAATTAAAATTCTTCTGATTACTCCGTCAAAAAAAAAAAAACTCTTCTGATTACATTGTCTGACAAAGAATGCATTTTTCTCCAGCTTTCTGGCTACATTCCATGTCCTCGTCATCGTCTGCCAAGGTACGCTTCACATGGATGTAACACCTAGTGTTGGTTTACTGCATATAGGATATACTTGTTTGTTTGGTTGAAACTTGAAAGTTCATGTGTCATTCACTGATTCAGGTTTAATCATCAAACTGGACTATTGACCGGAACAAATGACGGAACACTCGTTAACTTCTTTCTAAGAAATTTAGGCCCGAAATCTGAAAAGTCGCTATGTATATATCTTCTTGTTTTCCAGGTGATTCTCTTCTGTTTCATTTTATTAATTTATTTTACCTTTTCTGGTTTGTAATTTGACTAATTTCTATTTATTTATTTTTTGACAGGGTATTGCATGCGGTTTCTGTTTCCTGCTGAGGCATTTCCTTGCTGGTTGGTACAAATGAAAAACTAAGTTGATAAATGGATTGGATAAGAAAAATCGTTTTTAGTGTAATTTGATATAGGAATTTCTTGTTACTTGAATTCATGTGAACATTTTAAGAGTTAACTTCAAATTTATATGATTATTGTTAACTTCAAATCTATATGATTATCAGTTTTGTAACACCTAGTATTGTTTACTTTGAAGTAAAACCATATTATGACAGAAAATTCAAAGAAAGGGTTTTGGAGAGTGGGCATAAACTGAGAAGCTCTTTGTTTAATCTGTCGCTTGCGCAGGTTAGGGGTGTTCAAAAATACGGTTAACTAAACCAAATTATGAATCAAACTGCATTAAATCATATTTTAAATTAAACTATTTAATATAATTTTGAACGGAACCATGGTTTGCAAAGACTTCATCAATTTTTTTAATCTTAATCATTTGATTCTTTTGTTTGTCAAAAAAAGAACTATTTGATTTTGTAGGTCTATTTATCAACATTCAATTGTATTTCCCTTTTCTTCACCTTCTTCTTCATCTTCATCACTATCTTCATAAATCCAAAAAAAAAATGAAATGAACCCAGTTTTTTTTACAAAAACAAGATCTGCAATTCCTATTAATTTCAAATGAACCTTTTTTTTCTTTCTTTCTGCTCTTAACAAATATATGTTATATATATAAGATAATTACATTTGGATAGAAGACAAACGGGCAACAAGCTGCGGCGCTAATCCTTTTTAAATGGCAAAACCAATTCTAAATGAACCTTGAACTTGTCATTGTTTTACTGCTACTAGCCTGAATCGCCACTTGTATTTCTTGAGGTTTGTAGTAAGAGTTTTATATGATATTTTCCTATTTCTTCTATAGAGTTAAAGCTAACAAGTCAGGGGTTGCCCAAAAGTGGTTTTTAACCCTCCATGACCGATCATAATGATTAATTGATTTTTTTTTTCAAATGTAATTTTCTTTAATATATGTTGCTCCTCTCGTTTTTTTATAAGTGTCTATTTAGAATAGTAACAACAATTTAATAAAGTGTATTTTTACACCTTATCTTCTTATTATACTCTAATTTTTTTTGAATCAAACAAACTTACTGCATTTCATTAAAAACTAAACGTTCAATACAAAAGGGAATATTCTCAAACCTAAGGAAGCTAGTCCAAGAATTGGCCGCCCTAGCAAGAGTATGAGCGACCAAATTCGTTTGCCTCATAACAAACTTAACCTCAAAGTTTATAAAAGATGACATAAGACTAAGGATATCATGAACAATTGACAAACTCATAGTTGCCTCTGCGCTTCATATGAATGGTCTCTACCAAGACTTTCGAATCACTTTCAAATTGAACTCGACGCAGTCCTCTATGTCTTGCTTCTTCCATTGCTAAAAATAAAGCTCATGTTTCTCCTTCCACAGATGAAATCACAGTTTGCTGCCATTGTGTCATACCAGCCATGAATTGACTACTATTATCGCGAAAACACAATCTCATCGAGGTCCTTCCAGATCTAGCCACAAAGGCAACATCAACGTTACATTTTACCCAGTCTAGAGTTGGTTTCTCCCACCTTACTAAATCCGCTTCTGTAGTCCCGCTCACATTATTACCTTGTAATTTATGTACTGAGTACCAATCATTCCAAGCATCAAAAGCGTGTCTACCAATTTGACGTGGCATCTGTACATTATCATTCAAAAGCTTATCATTACGATTTTGCCAAATACACCAGAGTAACATAGCCACTCTACCAACTGTATCACTACTTTCATTGCTGCAAATAGCGAAAATACGATCCATAGCATTAGTTTGTTGATACGTAGCATTATGTAAGACAGACGACAGACCAGCTGCACTCCAACTATCCTGGGCTACTGCACACACTTTTTGTTTCAATAAATTTAATATATTATGTACCAAAAAAATATTTTGTTTTCCAAATATATAGCATTAATTAGTTATATTGAAAAAATAAGAGTAATTGACACAAGGTACAATTGACAAATCATAGCCTCAAAACACTAAATGGACAATTGACAAATTGTAGCCACTAAATGGACAATTAATTAGAAACGCTGAATCTGACGAAGCTGAACAATAAAAAAGAAAAGAAAAGAGGGAGTACTTATTATTGAATGTAATGAATCGGAATGTTATAATAAAAATACGTCTGTTATAAGTTATAATAATTTGTTACAAATCTCTTACAAAAGTCTGTTTTTTTTACTGTCAAATGATCCTCCACTACCTATGTATCAGACAACAAAATATAATGAAACCTAGGACGTAGACTCTAAAATGTTTCAAAACTATAAAATTTTAACACATCCACCGGTTAAATCATCCTTTAAATTATCAAATTTAAATTTAAGTGTGAATTTGTTTTTAATGATTGGATATTTTTATAAACATAAACATTTTCCTTAATTTTAGAAAGGATAAATCCCCGATATTTATTTAATATAGTTTTATCGTTAACTTAAACGGAGTTGGATCGGGCAGAGAAGAGTAGAGAGAAAACATCTGAGAGGCACATTCATTCATTCATTCTCCGCTCAAACTTCGCTCCATTCTCTCAATCTCAATCTTCATCCATATGGAAAATCAATCTTCCATCAATCTCCCACTCTAATCTCCTAATCATATTCATCACCTTCAGGTTTTCCATTTTTCAACTCCACTCTCACTCGTTCATCTTTTTTAATTTACTTCAAGTGATTCAAATTCCGATTAGTTTCGATGTTCGACGTGTTTCAAATTACACCATGCGATTCACGTTTTATTAATCAATAATTTAATCAATAATCGATTAAATCAAATTCAAATTTGGCCTCACGCAAACTTCCATCAGCTGCGAGCTTTTTCTTAGATCATTGCTTTGATTTTATCAGTGTTGAATTTAAAGATGAAAACTCTTTGGAGCTTGAATTGTTGTTTTAGTTCTAATTAATCATTAGTTAATGTTAATTATTAGCCTTAATTGTTTTTTTATTGGATTATTAGCCTTAATTGGTTTATTTTGAATTTTGTTGAATATATGCGTTTGGTTGAATCAGGAGTGGAATGGATTTGGCTAGTGAGGATCCTGCTATACTTCACTTGCACAAGTGGGACCCATCGGAGACTCAACTCGGTCTTTCGGAATTTCGTGAAGCTTTTATTTCTCCTACCAGAGAGATTCTACTTTTGCATTCATATCAAAAGGAAGCTCTGTTGTTTCCTCTTGTTAAAGGTGATTGTTGCGACATTTCTTATAAGGGTTTGTTAGGATTGACTTATTCGAGTTTACATACTGATATAAGTATTTGTAAGACTGTTTGAGAGAACTTATGAAAACAACCTGTGACATGTTCATAAGTTGTTTTCAGCTTATTTCCGTAAACTCTTCAGGATAGCTTATGAGAACAGTTTAAAACGAATATGATAAACACTTATATTATAAATGCTTAATTAAGTTGTTTATCCAAACAGAGCACAATTGTAGTTTGGTTTGACCATTGCTGTCTAGTAGTTGAATAGTGTATGTATATTTAATTTTGTGGATAAATGCAATTGCATTTTGTTTCAAGTTTTTTTGATATCCTGTTGTGGTGTTTGCATTTGCTTTGATGATTGCAGAGGAATCAAATTCTAGTGGTTGTGAAAGTGGCAACGATTATGATAATCACATTCTAGGTTCATCAACTCTTTCCTCGCAGGAATTCGATAGGCCTAGTGGATCAGGTTTGGTGAATGATTTGCCTTGCACTTCAGGATCAGGAATTGGCATTGATACCAATGTTGCTGAAATTAAATGTTCAAGATCCAATAGTCACCCATTTATTAGTGATGTGAACTCATTGGCCTGGGCTCGTTGTGGGGACAGCTATGATCAACACAATGATACTTCATTTAGAGAATTTTTATTTGTTTCGGGAAGATGTGGGGTAACAGTCCATGCTTTTGCCAAACTGACTAAAGCCAGAGAAATAGTTCAATCTGCATTAGAAGGTAGCTATAGACAAGGCAGGTGGGTGGAATGGGGGCCTATTCCTGCATCAGCTCAAAATATGGAAGTAGGAGAATCTTCCAGCCTTAGTCATCAAGTCTCTCGAAGCAAGAATGTAAATTGGAATGGTGGAGATGATGGTGGAGTTGAATTTTTGAGAGGCTCTGCGCCGACTAAGAGATATTTAAAGTCATTTTTCACAAAAGTTGAAACTATTGTGACTGACAGTAGTGTCTGGACCAAGTTCCCTGAGAATAATGAATTTCCTTGCTCTACAGAAGTGGTTTCTTTTAACATATTTGATGGAAGTCGATCCCTGGAATATCTCTTCAATGAAAAATCAGTCCAAAGTATGGAGAATCGGCAGGAACCAGCTGACTTAGTAGAAGATGCTGATCACTCAAGCTTGAGCTTGGGTACAGAGGGCATTAAGTCTGATTGTTTTTCCAAAGTATTTGGTATTGAGATTAATGGGTTCTATGAATGCCATAAAATATTCTCGAGTGCTTCTCATTGCCTGGTGGGTTTTTTTTTGACATTGATGCATGATGTGTCTGTCAATATTACTGGTCCAAATCAAACAGGCAGGAGTAAAAATTTACTTCTTGTTGCCAAGTTAGACAACTGGGGCATTCAGTGGGTTTCAGTGGTGAAGCTTGATGAAAAAACAAACATAGTTCAGGAAGTTGAGTGGATGGATTTCCAATTTTGTGATAATCTTCTTGTCTGTCTTGAATCATCTGGCTTGATTGTTCTATATTCTGCAATATCTGGTGAATTCGTGACACATTTAAATGTTTCACAGGCTTGTGGACTTAACCCTCTTCTTAATTTCCATGGGTCTTCCATTAAGGATAACTTGTATGATCAACACCGTGATTCTCTTAGAAGATCATTTAAAAGGTTAGTTGTTGCTTCACATACCTACTTTTTAGCTGTGGTTGATGCATGTGGTGTGATCTATGTGATATCTTTGAGTGAATATGTTACCGAAAAGAGCTATATATCTGAGAAGTTGCTTCCATATTGTCATCAATTTGGACTGGGGTTGTTGGTTGGCTGGGGGGCTGGTGGTTCTGATATAGATTGTCAAGCAGCATCCTCTAATTTCTCGGGATATCTTCAATCAAATGATTTAAACATAAAAAACAGAAGTGTTTCCTACCCAGACAAAGCAGTGGAGGGTGATGCATTCCAGAAAATTGATGGCTACACGTCTAAAGAAAGGCACAATTTGTTTGGTCCCAATTCAAGTGGTTTTTCTCAAGCAACTAATGATCACAAATTTATTGGTTCTGATGTGAAGTCGCGTGTTATGAAAAAGATATTCCTTCCCAATTTTAAACTATGTGAAGAGGATTCTATTTCTTTTTCTCCCATGGGAATTACTATTCTCTCTAGAATGAAGAATGTAAAGAATCAGAAAGGCTCAAAACTTGTGCATTTTAATCTGCAAGTAAAATTAGATGCCCACGATGACAACCTTTTAGATAGTGCATATGATGTATACCACTTTAATGGAAAAGAAGAAGCTGTTATTGGAGAAGTAGTTGGTTGCACATTTCAGGGTTGTTTCTATATTGTGAGAGAAGATGGTCTATCAGCGTATGTTCCTTCTATTTCACTCTTATCAAGTTTTCTTCCTGTAGAGTACATTGGTTATCGCCAACAAACTAAAGATAGAGGGATTTCAGTTCTGCTTAAAGACAGTGTGGAAGTAAGAGAACCAACCAAAAGGTTTTCTCCTTGGAAAATTGAAATTTTGGACAGAGTTCTTGTGTATGAAGGAATTGACGAGGCAGATCAGTTGTGTTCAAGAAATGGTGAGTTACAAAAATGATCTTTATATATATATATAACCCTGCTTATCATTGGATAAAGTTAGTTTATTTATGTATTTTTTGCATATGGTCTATTAAGGGCCTTTCTTCCCGAAGGTATTGATTGGTGTCTTAGAAAGTTTTAGAGATAGCCAGCAAGGTGAAATAGGATGTGATCTTTATTATAACTTTTTTGTAATTTTTTATTTGGTATAGAACCATTAAAATTGTTATTAAAGGTGAATAGATGAAAATAATTACAAATAAGAACAAAACTTTTGATAGCGATGTCTATTTATTCGAAATTTCATGAGTTTGTGTATTGGAATGGAATTGACACACTACTTTAGAATTTCACAAAATAAATTTTAGCTTCATGCTTATATTTTTTCTTTCTTTGTCAGGATGGGACACCAAAGTTTCTCGTATTCGTCAGTTACAGATAGCATTGGACTACTTGAAATTTGATGAAATAGAAAGGTAAACCAAAGTTTACTCATTGTAGTATTGATTTATATTTCTTGTGTTCTAAGGTAGCAATCTGATAGAAACCTGGTATGTTACTATGTTATTACAACCCTCCCTGTCTGAAGGCGCCAAATCCCTTTTAATAATCAGATACTCTCTCGTACCTCTCCCTCCTATTCTTTATATATTTGTCACTCCCTACCAGTGTTTTAAAAACCGGACCGGTCATTAAACCGGTGAGAGTATTGGTTCACTGGTTCATTGGTCGAACCACTGGGTCACTGGTCGAACCGCATAACTAAACCGGATAACTCGGTTAAATAAACCGGTATCTATAACAAAATTATATAGTTAATAAATTGATCGAATCGGATGACTCGGTCTCTAAAAAAATCATCACACCTACAAAATTTAAAAATATAGTAGTAATTTTTAATCCCATTTTAATGCTATTAAACCATGTGTCTTGAAACTTACAAGAGTACTTTTCAAAGACTTTTATTATGACTTGACTTGCCAATGCCTTGCCTTGAGACAAGTTTCCAACGCATGCAATGTGTTAGCTGGCTTCTTGGAAGTTGGAAATAGGAGAACTAGTTTTAAGTTTAACTTTAAAAGATACTCCTATACCAGATGAATTGACAATATCTAGAAGTAAAAAAATTAACCTATCTCTCTATTTTCCAATACATGCTTTCTTCTTACTCCCATTCAACAAAAACACAGAAAAGACTATAACATGCGTACCACAAGTCACAACTACCAATTTTACAAAAAAAATTCATTGAAGAGGTAAGACTTTCCTCACCCAGGAAAGAAGAAGTGTTGTCTTGCTGTCAGTTTAGATCTCCAAATCTTCCTTGTATATCAAAATTTCATACCCTTATATTTCGATCTTGTTTCATCACCCTCTTCTCTTGTCCATCTCGTTGTTTCTGTAAAACATTGAATTCTCTATTTCTCTTTTTTCTTCTTTGTTTCTGTAAAACTTTGGAAGAAGAAACACTGCATTTCGTTTAACTTTTTTTTTTTTTAAAATAAGAAAACGGTGTTGTTTCATTTCTGTATGATAAAAAAAATAAAAAATACAGTTGACCCGCCGGTTCGCCGGTTTTTATCGGTTTTGGCCGGTTTCCACCGGTTTGATTGCTTACCCGATCCAACAATCAAACCAGACCGATACACCCTCCGGTTCCCGGTTCGACCGGTTCAACCGGCCGGTCCGGTTTTTAAAACACTGCTCCCTACCTTCTTAACTAACTATCCCGACTAATTAACTAACCGTCAAACAAAGAATTTACAACCCCTCCAAGGAGGAGAACTCCAATCGACGATATTATCCTGATTCCTGAAGGAGGATATAATGTATTTTCCAAGAAAACAAACACACTTCATTAATGAAAAAAGTGTTGGAAATTCCGCCTTCATTGCGGTCCGCCCCCATCCGCCTAATTGTGGCATTTGGCTTGCCTTCATTGCAGCCTCCAACACCTTCATTGTGTTGGGTGTGAAGGGGTGGATTTAGTCCCACATTGCTTAGAGATATGGCCTGTGTAGCGTTTATATAGCTTAGGCAACCCTCACCTTACAAGCCGGTTTTGTGAGGATGAGTTAGGCCCAATATAAAATCTGACATGGTATCAGAGCCTATCCTAGATCTATTGTTGGGCTTCCCGCATCGTCCACGCTTCAGGCCCATTGGGCCCGAGCGTGAGGGGGTGTGTTGGAAATTCCGCCTTCATTGCGGTCCGCCCCCATCCGCCTAATTGTGGCATTTGGCTTGCCTTCATTGCAGCCTCCAACACCTTCATTGTGTTGGGTGTGAAGGGGTGGATTTAGTCCCACATTGCTTAGAGATATGGCCTGTGTAGCGTTTATATAGCTTAGGCAACCCTCACCTTACAAGCCGGTTTTGTGAGGATGAGTTAGGCCCAATATAAAATCTGACAAAAAGTTATATTATCATTCCTCTCTCATAGACTAGGGGGTGCTTGGAAGAACTTATTTTTTCTTTTCTTATGGCATAAGCACTTTGTAAATGTTTTGTAGATCTAATAAAAATAGCTAAGGATACAAGATAATTTATAGAAACAACTTTTACAGAGCTTATGTAACGTTTACCTTCACCCTCCCTTCAACTTCAATTGTGGAAACAACTTATACACGAATTATTATGTGATAAGTGCTTACTCAATAAGCACTTAATTATATTGTTTATCCAAATCTCCCCTAAGTATCAGCCTTCCTTTGCTCTTCCTTCTGGATTCTCCATATGGCTTTAGCAGAGCTTTTGTACCAGTTGACACATGCATAAGTGTGAAAAGCAATAATGGTTACCAAAATTTTCTTTTGTTGGTATATAGTTTCTTCGTGATTCTTGGACCTTCCTCTATAAATATTTTGCTTATCTATTCGCACTGTACTTTGATTTGATTTTTAGATTAGCACAAATTAAATTGTTGCGTACATTACAGCGGTACTGGTTCAATGGAAATGAAGTTGTAAAAGAGATTGATTACATTGATGTACTAGTGTAGTATTTAGGTTTTTTTAAATGGCAAATATTGTCTAATGAAATTCACTTTCCAGTTTTATTGATGGGCAGATCTTTGGAAATGCTTGTGGATGTGGATCTAGCAGAAGAGGGGATTTTGAGATTGCTTTTTGCTGCAGTTTATCTTATGCTTAATAAAAGTGGCAATGATAGCGAAACTTCTGCTGCTTCAAGGTAAATTTATACGTTCATCGGCTCTCATACTTTTATTTTGCATTCTTTATCATTTCTAAACTAAGCTGCTACTCCCAGGAAATGGTATCAAGTTGTCATAATTAATATATATATATAGGGTAACTGTTCATATTGGTCCTCCAAAGATATATTGACATCAATTGGTATTTGGTCCTTTATCTTATGGCTATTCTTTGGATAGCTATAGTATTTTATTTTAGGGAAAAAAATAAAATACAAACATTTGTTAGTAGAAGTATTTGCATTGTCATACAAAGTTATGTTGGATGTGGAAACTGAAATTACATAATAATGAAATATTAAGATGTCTATATTGTTCATCACGTGCTTAACCAAAACCTCGTTGTTGTATGAACTTATAGTTCTAACTTCATTGCCATTTTAGCTCATTATTATATTAGCCAATGTGAAGTTGTCATTTGTTTTCCACGTAATTTATTGTTATTACATGTAAAAACCAGCATTGATTAGAATACATGATAAGCACGTGTTTGTCCTGCATGCACGGTAGATATTACTCTCGAAGTATTAGGAAGAACTCAAATCACACATTGAAAAGAGTGAAGGCTTGAAAAAAGTTTATACAAGTGGCACCCGTAACCTTACAAGTCGGTTTTGTAAGGATTAGTTAGACCCAATATAAAATCTAGTATGGTATCAAAGCCTATCCATTTGGGCCACCCCATTAAATTATCTATGCACCAAGCCCAATAGTGTTGTGGGCGTGAGGGGGTGGGTTTATCGAGAAAATCCAAGTCCCGCATGAAAAGAGAGAAGGTTTAAAAAGAGTTTATAAAGAATGACACTCCTTATCTTAAAAACCGGTTTTGTAAGGTTATGCCTGATAAGTTTATAAAGAGTGACACCCCTTAGTTTCACTTCTAAAAAACATAAATGTATGGTTATGCCTGATATACTTAAACTGATGCAATTGGATTTTTTAACATCCTTTTTTAAAGAGGATGAGTAGAAATACTAAATGAATAACGAGATAGGCTTAAGAATGGTGACGTTAGAGAGAGAGAGAGTTGGAATAACACGTATTATAAAAAAGACGGTTGAATCTCGACTTACGTGATTTGGGCATATTTGGAAGGGAGACATGTAGATTCTGCAGTAAGAAGAGTAAATCAGATGGTGGTCAGCCCAACTGCTAGAGGAAGTCAAAGAAAAACTATAGGTGAAACTATTAAGATAGAGGCCAATGGTTCAAATATAGACATGATTTATGGTGTCGTTTGATCCATGTAGCCGACCCCGCCTTGTGGTTGTGGGATAAGGCTTGGTTGTACTTATAACTAGGAAGGGAATTTCAGTATTGCAACCCTTTCTCCTATTAGTGGATGAATTTGTGATAACTGGAGGCATATCAACTTTGCTATTCAAATAATTACACTTGGGTTGTCGTTATTCTGTTAGACTTCTTGTCACCTTTCCTTTTATCAGTGGTGTTATATAAAGGAGAAAAAAGGAAAAGCTTTTATAAAACCAAAGCAGTGGATGGCGTGCATCCTCTATTGTTTTTTCATTCTAGAAAGAAGATTTAACTCTGACTTATGATATCTAGGCTTCTTGCACTGGCTACTTGCTTTGCAACTACAATGCTTCGTAAGTATGGGTTACTACAACATAAAAAGGATACGGGCTTCAACAAGACAGGATTGCTTTCACTTCCCCCAATTGAACCACTGAAACTACAAACTGAAGTGGATTTTGCTCAAAAACTTTCTGAGCTGGCTCATTTCTTGGAGATCATCCGAAATCTACAATGTAGGCATAGGACAACATTCCAAAAGGCTAGTCAAGGATTGGTATGGTGCTCCCCAGTTATGCTACTTGTACTACTGATTAATTGTTTTTCCTGAAATGTTATCTTATTGCTAAAATTACAGGTTGACGGTGGAGAAGAATCATCTATTATGGGTATAGAGATGCTGCACGAAGAAACCCAACTTGCAGTTCTTCCATCAAATTTAGAGTCACTGGATATGTTGAACCAACATGATATTTCTTTTCCTTTACAAGCATCAGGCGGCGGAAATGATGAGAATCTTGCGCTGGTACCTGTCGATTCCGAATCTAAATTGGTCTCAGAGGAATTAGGTAACGTATCTCATTCAGAAAAGAAAGTTTTGCCTCTGGAAAATCCAAGAGAGATGATGGCGCGCTGGAAGGTGGGTAATCTGGATCTCAAAACTGTGGTTAAAGATGCTCTGCTATCTGGTCGACTCCCTTTGGCTGTTCTTCAATTGCATCTACATCAATCAGAAGATTTCATTGTTGACAAAGAGCCTCATGACACTTTTACTGAAGTTCGTGACATTGGCAGAGCTGTTGCTTATGACTTATTTATGAAGGTGGTGTATTCAACTTTCTATTTGGTATTACATATCCCAATGAAAATAACACGACTCATAATGCAATTATACAGGGCGAAGCAGAACTTGCTGTTGCAACACTTCAAAGACTTGGTGAAAACATTGAATATTGCCTCAAACAACTTCTGTTTGGCACTGTAAGGAGATCCTTACGAGCCCAGATTGCCGAGGAAATGAAAAGATATGGTTATCTAGGACCATATGAGTTGAAGATATTGAAAGATATTTCACTGATTGAGGTACGTGGAATTTGTTTGTCTTGTTTTGTGATTACTGTTTAGTATGTGAAAGAGAAATTTCCATAAGCTGAGACTTGCAATCATATTTGTCCGTATGCATGTGTATGAGTAGAGCCTCTATCCAAGCAGTGGTTTCTGGAAAACATATCATCATCGGATGAAAGATACAAGTGGTCCATCAGATTCTGTTTCACAGTTGGAAAATAGATTAAGGCTCTTGCCTAACCATTCATTTGATAGTCTTGTCATTGAATGTGGTGAGATTGATGGAGTTGTCTTGGATACGTGGATGAATATTAATGAAAACTCCTCTGCTCTGGAAGTTGATGATGATGATGATGATGCTCATATTGGATATTGGGCTGCTGCTGCTATCTGGTTTGATGCCTGGGAGCAAAGAGCTGTTGATCGGGTTAGTTGTTTCTCTGTCTTGTTACATTCTAGTGCAGATATTTTATATTTGTCACCGAATTTCTATGATGACTGGTAAGAGTATTCTGGATGTTAGGTTTAGTATTTTCTTGTCATTAACTAATTAAAAAAGATTAAATGTGAAGTTTCAGTTAGGTTCTGTTTGGGAGTTTGGAGGGGAGGGGCGGGCTTTGGAGGGAGAGTAGTAGAGGGAAAAATAGAGAAACCTTTCACTTTTTTGAGAGAGTTCTTTTGTAGAGAATGATAAGTGAATGCTTATGATTAATACAGTATATTTTTAACATTTAGAGTATTAAATGGATTTGGAAAATTTATCCAAGCCCTCCAAAATCCTCATGCAATACAATTTTTGAGTCCCCCAAATTAGGGGGATTTTGTATTATGAAGAAAAATAAACCACAAAGCCCTCCCCCCCCAAAGCTCTTCATTCTTTCCACTTCATCATTTCTTTTTTCAAAACCTTCCCCTCCCCTCCTAACCTCCCAAACAGACCCTAAGAGAATTCTTGATAATTCAATATTTTTTACCAGGACACCATATCTACTGGATGAGGTTGGAAGTTAAGGTGATTATGCCTTCTTGGAGATTGCATCTAATATGCATTTTGTCTTCCTAGATAAAACTTTTTGTTTTTAAATCAAACCAAACAGCTCTAACCTTTAGTCATGACAATAATTTGCTTCCCTCTATATGTATTCAGTCACGTTGCTGCTTTTAGTACTTAGTTCAATTTCTGCAACTATTTGAGGACAAAATTATTTTCTCTATAATAACTTTCTTTTCATTAATCATTCATCTCTGTGTGTACAGATGATATTGAATCAATCTCTTCATTCAGACATTTCTTTATTGTGGGAGTCACAACTTGACTACCATGTGTGTCGTAATCATTGGAAGGAAGTCTTTAGATTGTTAGACTTGATGCCTGCATATGTCTTATCTGCTGGAAGCCTTCAACTCAACGTGGATGTTGTACAGCCTGTCTCATCTCCAGGATGCGATGTGAAGCCTTCTAATTATGGAAATTTCTTATGCTCTCTTGAAGAATTGGATTCTGTATGCATCGAAGTTCCAGATGTTCAAATATACAAGTTTTCACCTGATATTTTCTCTGGGTGGATAAGGATGCTTACAGAGGAAAAGCTTGCAGAAAGATTTATATTTTTGAGGGAATATTGGGAAGGGACAATGGAATTGGTAGCTCTTTTGGCTCGTTCAGGTTACATATCTGGCAAAAATAACATAAAGTTGGAGGATGATCTCAATGAGACTTCATCAATCAGAGATGGAACTGTACAAGCTTTGCATAAAATATTTGTGCATCACTGTGCACAATATAACTTGCCAAATCTTTTGGACCTCTACCTTGACCATCATCGCTTGGTCCTTGATCTTGATTCACTTTATGCATTACAGGATACTGCGGTAAGTTTCCGTGTCCATTGTGTGTTATTAATGTTTGTGTTTGATCTATTCTGATAGTCTGTACTTGGTTTTCATTATTTGAATTCACGACACTATTGCATCAATAAATAAGCAGTTGATTCACTGAAATTGTAGGTTGTTTTAAAAAAATTAGTTTGTTTTTGGACTATTTTGTCTTTTGTATTGTTATGCAAGTTATGTGAAAAATGGGGTAACCCCTACTTTTTTTTTTTGGGAAAAAATGAGAATTTAATGAAGATGAAAGATGGGGGATCCTCCATTGAAAAAAGGGAAAAGAACACAACAGGAAAAAATAACAATGGAGCAAAGCTGCTTGATCCCTGTGAAGCCAAATTGAAGCCAATCCCATAATTTTATCCCAATTCAGCTGAAGAGCATATAAAATATCTTTAGAAATACTAGAGTCACACTTCAACCAAATGCACATGATAGTAGCATAGATTGCACATTGCCAAACTTTAAATTAAGGGAGTCACATGATGCTAGATTACTTAGTAATAGTACCTATGTTTAAAATTGAGGTTTTGTTATATTTCACCAGTAATATGCTTGTAACTGGAGATATTTACTGTTCACTTTTTATTTGAGTATCTATTTGTATGTTTGTGTATATTTATTGATTTATCAACATGCCTTTCATATAATTATGCTTCTTACTTTCCTCTTTTATTTACTATGAATAGAGTATTGTGTATATTGTTACTACTTAGGGGTGTTTATTTCAAGGTATAGAATTATATCTCAGGAATGATGTTTTTAGGAATCCTACTACTAGAAATATTATTTCCACAAATGTGTTTGGTAAGTACTTGATATTCCTGGGAACTTATTTAAATTTTATTAATTTTGAAAATATAAAAAAAATAAATAGAGGACGTGAAAAGTTATTGTTAGTTGTGTTCTATGTCCATGGGAATAAACGATTCCCATCCTAGAACATGGGAATATAAAATTGTGAAGTAATTTGTAAATTTTAATCAGAATAAATAATACCCCGGATGCTTTTTATAATCTTGTACCAAACATGAGAATGTTATATTTTTCAATCCCACACTTCCAAGAATCTTTGTGGAAACCTTGAAACGAACACACTGTTAAGGTTTGTCCTTATTGGTGAAATTTCTTGTATGTGCTTATATTTGTTTTCTGTTTATAAATGCTGTATGTCAACAGGCTGATTGTGAATGGGCAAGATGGCTGCTCTTATCTAGAGTTAAGGGGTGTGAATACAAGGCCTCACTTGCCAATGCTCGTTCAATTATGTCGCATGATTTAGCTCCTAGAAGCAACCTTGGTGTTCTGGAGTTGGATGAAATAATTCGAACTGTTGATGACATTGCTGAAGGAGGGGGAGAAATGGCAGCTCTAGCAACCTTGATGCATGCTTCTGTCCCCATCGAAAGCTGCTTAAATAGTGGTGGTGTAAATAGGCAGAGTAATTCCTCTGCCCAGTGCACATTGGAGAACCTTAGGCCGACTTTGCAAAGATTTCCTACATTGTGGCGCACACTTGTTGGAGCATGTCTTGGTCAAGATACAATGGGCTTGTTGGTGCCCAAAGCAAAAACTGGTTAGCTATTAACCTCATTTGTTGGGTGAATCTTTCCTCTATTCCTACTTTATTTTTGCACTTAAGTAACCCCTCTTTTTTTCTCATTGCATCAAATTTTTCGTCTATTACAATTTGGAAATGCAGCTTTATTAGACTATCTTAGTTGGCGCGATGACATTTTCTTGTCTACCGGGCGTGATACTTCACTTCTACAAATGCTTCCATGCTGGTTTCCTAAGCCGGTACGAAGGTTGATACAGCTATATGTCCAGGTCTGTTTTTCTCTCCATTTTGAGTGACTGAATACAATTGCTGTCTTTTCTCTACAGTTTTATTTTTTTATTTTTTTTATTTTTTTATTTCAATTCAAATTATTCCTATCTGGTATTGATTCTTTATAATACTCCTATGTTTTTATGTCATGTTAGAACAGCTTCATCATTAATTTTTGCTCTGTTTCTGTCATTTTATAAATATTTTAATCTATCGTGTAGTTTGCTTGCTATTGTATTGCGGACACATTCCATGTATATGCTATCAAAGTTATGCAGTTTTCATTATATTACAGGGTCCTCTTGGTTGCCAATCATTTTCAGCATTCCCTATGGGGGAAACTTTGCTACACAGAGATATTGACTTATTCGAAAGTGCTGATTTGCATGCTGATATAAGTGCAATCTCCTGGGAGGCAACTATCCAACGGCACATTGAAGAAGAATTACACAGTCCTTTACTTGAGGTATGTTCATTTAATTTAATTGCTATTTTTTGTTTTATTTGTTAACCATGCAATTCAAGTACAGTGGATGAAATGGAAATATTTCTGGTGTGATCTGTGATATAAAAGCAGCACTCTAGCTTGAAGGGAAGTTTTACCCCAATTATAAGCCTTGTTAGGGCAGTGCTGATCCAACGATAAAGTAAACTTAGTGTTGCACAGATTAGATTGAAGACAGATGAGTGGTCATACAAGACATATAGGATTAGGGATACAATTAGTAGAGAGAAAGGTGGTAATTCCCATTGTGAAAAAACGGCAGACCCTTGTGGCAAGTGGTTTGGACCAGCGTGGAGAAGATGCATAGAAGCTTCAATAGGGAGGGTTGAGCAAGTGCAAGATAATACATAATGGGAAAAATCCCAAGTCATACATTTGTTGGCGATAAGACGTAATTAGAGCTTATAAATCTAGGCAATCCTCATCGACACCGTACAAACTGATTTTATGGGTATGTTAGACCCAAAAACTAAGATGTTATTAGAGTCTACCCCGAATTCATTATTGGGCCACCCATATTATCCTTGTACCATATATATACTGTATATCAGCATTGCAAATTTATTTTTCAGGAAAATGGATTTGGGCTTGAGCATCATTTGCATCGTGGACGAGCGTTGGCAGCTTTTAACCAAATTCTTGGCCATAGAGTTCAAAATTTGAAGTCAGAACCGGAAGGCAGTAATTCGTCTTATGAGCAAACTAATATTCAATCAGATGTTCAGAAACTTCTTTCACCACTAGGACAAGGCGAAGATACTCTACTTTCATCTGTGAGTTTTTTATTTCTTTCTAGATTGGCTGGTTATGCGCTTGAAATGAGAGATAAATTAAACTAACTAATGCACTTGGTGCAAATGTTTAGAAATGCTATCTTTGTTTCCTGCTAAAAATATTCACTTGATCATAAATGTCAAACTTCCAAATGCTGTTTGTCAGGTTTTGAAAGATTTGTGCTTGAATTTTCACTTGATCATAAATGTCATTGAATGGTTTTCAAGATTTGTGCTTGATAAAAACTAATGAATTTGGTTGCCTGATAAAAACACATCATTGAATGGTTTGAAAGATTTGTGCTTGAATTTTCAGGTTTTGTCAACTGCAATTTTGCATTTCGAGGATTCTATGCTTGTTTCCTCTTGTGCTTTTCTTTTGGAGCTGTGTGGTTTATCTGCCAGCAAGATGCGCATTGACATTGCTGTGCTAAAACGGATATCTTCTTTCTACAAATCAAGAGAAACTAATGAAAATCTCAAGCAATTATCACCTAAGGGATCGGTCTTTCATGCAATATCACACGAAACTGATGTAACAGAATCTCTTGCGCGAGCTCTAGCTGACGAGTATCTGCACAAAGATTCTCCTGTAGTTTCTTCCGAAGTTGGAGCTCCAAGTAAACAGCCTTCACGAGCTCTTATTCTTGTCTTACACCATTTGGAAAAGGCAAGCCTGCCACCGTTGGTTGATGGAAATACCTATGGGTCATGGATATTGAGTGGAAATGGTGATGGAAATGAGTTAAGATCTCAACGAAAGGTTTCCAGCCAGCACTGGTCATTGGTAACAAATTTTTGTAGGTTGCACCAGCTTCCCTTAAGTACAAAGTACCTTTCTGTATTAGCTAGAGACAGTGACTGGGTATGTTTCTACTTTTGTTATTTCTTCTATTAATTCCTCAACCAATAAACTTACAATTTTTTGGTTCCTGTCAGATTGAATTTTTGTCAGAAGCTCAGATTGGAGGATATCCATATGATACAGTAGTCCAAGTGGTGAGTCTTGTATCCTATTCAAACTCAGAAAGTGTAACTTGTGTAAGTTATGTTGAAAGTTGAAACGAAACTTCTTATATGTTTGTGATTATGAATGCTAGGCATCAAAGGAGTTCAGTGATCCACGTCTCAGACTTCATATGTTAACAGTTTTGAGAGGAATGCAATTGAAAAAAAAGGCAGGCTCTGCACCGTTCTCAGATGTACCGGAGAAAAGCAGTGAAACACCCTTTCCTGATGAAAACATATGCGTTCCAGTTGAACTCTTCCAAATATTAGCAGTGTGTGAAAAGCAAAAATGTCCAGGAGAGGCTCTCTTGATGAAAGCAAAAGAGTTGTCCTGGTCAATATTGGCAATGGTTGCTTCATGTTTCCTTGATGTCTCTCCATTGTCATGTCTGACAGTTTGGTTGGAAATTACTGCAGCAAGGTGATCGAAACTGGTCTAAAATAATGATTTCATAATCATATTCTAGTTATGTTTTTTCTTTTCTTTATTGTTTGATATATTAAGCCATTTCTGTTGTGAAGGGCCTGCAGTCTTATGTGTGTTGATTTACGTTGTGCATTAAAGTAGTCTGATGTGACATTTAGTCAAAATCAGTCTTTCTATCTATATTTTAGGATAATTGGTTACATCATTGATGAAATTAAATTTGACAGCAGCTGGAATAATATTTTCATACGACCAATTTCTCACGAAATCCGCTGCCGAATTATAATTTCCATCATGAATATTATGCTTAAAATTTTTTACAACAATCTGAAATCGTTTATATTGCATCGGCCCTCATAAAACTAATGTGCAATATATTTTCTTGTTACTGTTTGATTTCATAATTATAGGTGTCCAATTTTTTTAAAAATCTGTATGACAAGCACAACAGGAACCTTTTCTAATTGACTCCTAGTAGGAAAGAGGTTGGTTGTTGTATAATTCAATGTTTGTATTGAATATATGAATTCTGTGTGTCTATAATGAGATCACACTACTTGTATTTATACTGACATGATAAAATAAATACATTGAATAGTAATAAATAAGCACTACCTAGGAAGTTGTATAATACTAGGAAGTCTAACAAATAATCTAGGAACTCTACATTTTCTTAATTCTAACAGTTTGAATTGAAAATAACATGCTATGATGAGTTGTTATAGGTCCAAGTGTTTCAAGTCTTAAATAAGTGATAATCGATCCACGCACACTCAATTAAAACATGTGTGAGTTACTTCAATGATTGAAACTCATTTCCTTTTATGTTTTGGACAGAGAAACTTCATCAATCAAGGTGAACGATATTGCTTCTCAGATTGCAGACAATGTTGGAGCGGCTGTAAATGCAACTAATGCCCTTCCTGTAGTAGACAGAGTGCTCACATTTCATTATAATAGGCAGAGTCCTAAACGTCGACGGTTAATAACTCCTGTGTCACTAGAATCCTCTGATTCTACAATGTCTGACATCTCAAGTACTTCTATAAATGAAAGAATATTTGATTCTCAAGGTAAAACTATGGAGGATGAAATAACAGCAGAACATTGTGGATCTGTTCATCCTGAAAGTGTTTCCGATGACGGGCCTGCTTCTCTTTCCAAGATGGTTGCAGTGCTTTGTGAACAACAGTTGTTTTCGCCTTTGCTAAGGGCCTTTGAGATGTTCCTTCCATCATGCCCCTTGCTGCCATTTATCCGTGCTCTTCAGGTATGGCAACTAACTCAAAATTCTTCTGGCTCTTTAGTACTCATAAGATCATTGGGATTAGTGAAGTACTACTTTTTAATGATAGGTTTGTATTGTAGGCAACAAATTTGATTTTTTTTTAATGTGCTCCCGTGTCTTTTGTCCAAGTGCAGTAAAATGTTCTTGGTATTCAAGAACTAGTAGCTGGTTAATTTCTAGACTTTCTTCCAGTCAATAAATTTTCTAATAAAAAAGAGACTTTAATGCAGCAGGCATGATGTACAACAAGTACAAGAATAAGAACTAGGGGGTGATACAAAAAAGGAAATTCTCAATATTAAAATTCAACAATAATTTTGAAAACCCAAGGCAAATAATGGGCCTCCTCAATTAAACGTGAATTTTCTTGGAGAAGTTCTGTAACTTGAGAGTCAAGTGAACACAAATTGGGAACATGATATCCCACCCCAAATTTTGAGAATTCTCTACCATGATGGCTAAATTGCTGAGGACTTTTCTGTTTAATATTAAATGTTTGTTCAAAGTGAATTCTTGTTAAGAACAGTGTCAATCATTTTTACAAAGTCAGGTCAAACCTGTAAAGTATGCATTGTTTGTTTGTTATGAACTATTTTTATGATATTTCTATGGAAATATTTTTTTAACATTCTGGAAGTGTATTTTTAAGTTTAACAAAGCTTTGCATGGATTATAATATCTCTGGTGCAATATTGATGTCAACCTGATAAATCTGTGGTACCTTTTCCATTTGATTTTAGCCTTAACTTTTAAATATTGTAGCCCTCCAATTTTGAAAATTTCCTTTTTCCTTTAGGCATTTTCACAAATGCGCCTTTCAGAAGCTTCTGCACACTTGGGTTCCTTTTCTGCTAGAATTAAGGAAGAACCGTCACACTTCCAGGCAAATTTAGGAAGGGAGGGGCAGATTGGGACATCATGGATTAGTTCTACTGCTGCTACAGCTGCTGATGCTGTGCTTTCAACCTGCCCTTCTCCTTATGAGAAAAGATGCTTGCTGCAACTTCTTGCTGCCACAGACTTTGGTGATGGTGGAAATGCAGCGGCATACTATCGAAGGCTTTATTGGAAAATTAATTTAGCAGAACCTCTACTTCGTAAAGACGATGAGTTACATTTAGGTAATGAAAACTGGGATGATGCTTCACTCTTGTCTGCACTAGAAAAAAATAGGCACTGGGAGCAAGCAAGGAATTGGGCCAAGCAGTTGGAGGCCAGTGGTGCACCCTGGAAATCTGCTATGCATCATGTTACTGAATCTCAGGTAGTATTTAAGTTTGTAAACCTGTTTGTGAAATGGAGTTGTTTTTATAGACTATAACCTCAAGTGAGGGGAAGTTGATTGATCGTATATTTGAACATCAATCAATTGAATGGTTTATGCAGAAGTAAAAGTAGAACCACTTTATAACTGATCCATGGATTTTTTCTTTATCTCATTTTGTTGATATTAGTACAGGTTCTTTATCTGACTGCTCTTCATATTGTCTCTTAATAATTATAATTTTTGGCCCATCAAACCTCATGCTAGACTAGTTACTTATACATTGGTGGATTTTAAAACAATGCTAAAACCATATTGGAAACTGCAATATTTAGGATTTGATTGTTTTAAAGAAAGGCCCTTAAAAAATTGTTTATTCGAAAGGGAAAAGGAGAGAACATTATCGAGAAATTCTGTTGTATTGTATTGAATCTGTTCAAAACCAGTTACATAAAAGCGCCAACAGCTATATATAGCTGGGCCTTGTTAGAGTAATTAGCAAAGTCATTTTAGTGTCTTAACTAAGCTGACTTTAGGGTTCTAGAAGCATTAGGAAGGTTCTATTCTCTAGCCTTGTAAAAACCCTATAGTCAGTTTAGTTAAGATACTAAACTGACTTTGCTAATTACTCTAACAGGCCCTGTCCTGCGCTGCCAGTTTTTTATCCTACACCAACTCTGCTGAGTTGGTTACAGTTGTCACTAACAAGGAGAGCTTTCACAAAGCTACTGTCTATCTTGAGCTGCACGCCACTGCTATACTCTTATATTGTTTAATCACTACATCTATATGTGGTTTAGTTACCTTGCACAGAATTGTCTAATTGATTTGTTTTAGTTCAATTACGCATACTTTAACTATGCTGTTTTAATAAATTTTGGTGGAGATGATCATTATTTCATTTGATCAAATGGATGTCCAATATAACTTGTATTGAGAATGATGAATTTTAATTTTACTGTTTAATGAGTACATTCAAGATCTTAAAAAATTTATACAAATTCACATTTTTCTTTTGACATTTAGCTTTTATTGTTATAGTTTTTCATATTTCTCATGAACACTATCCCCTCATCTCTCTGCCACTTCTGCAAATGCTAGGCTGAATCTATGGTAGCTGAATGGAAGGAATTTCTTTGGGATGTGCCAGAAGAGAGGGTTGCTTTATGGAGCCACTGCCACGCACTATTCATCAGATATTCCTTTCCTTCTCTTCAAGTACGTTTAGTTTCTAAGTTTCTACTTTCTAGTACAGTCAGTGTTCAGCTAAAGAATTATACTGTGCTGTTTTATGATACAAGTTTATTCCATTGTAATGATTGCAGGCTGGTTTATTTTTTCTTAAACATGCCGAAGCTGTGGAGAAAGATCTTCCTGCAAGGGAGCTTCATGAACTTTTATTGCTTTCTCTACAATGGCTGAGTGGGATGATTAGTCTTTCCAACCCGTATGGAACATATTTAAGTATTACTTTCTGTTTCAACTTTAATTAATATCTTTACTGATCTTGTTGCTGAATTTTTCAGTGTTTGTCCGTTGCAACTTCTGCGTGAAATTGAAACCAAAGTATGGCTCTTAGCCGTTGAGTCTGAGACTCAGGTGAAGAGTGAAGGAGACTTCAATTTTACCTTTCCTATCAGAGAGAATGCTATCAAGAACGACTCCAGTATTATTGACCGAACTGCAAGTATAATAGCAAAGATGGATAATCATATAAATACAATGAGGAATAGAACTGTAGAAAAATACGAGGCCAGGGAAAACAACCAAATCCCTCACAAGAATCAAGTGGTGGATCCTGGTCTTTCAACTAGTTTTGGTGGGAATACAAAGCCAAAACGAAGGGCCAAAGGGTATGTGGCGTTGAGACGCCCAACTCTAGACTCGGTAGAAAAAAGTGCAGATACTGATGATGGCTCCAATACTATCAGTTTCAAAAATGATTTGCAGTTACAAGAAGAAAACTTGAAAGTAGAAATGTCTTTTTCTAGGTGGGAGGAAAGGGTTGGAGCGGCAGAACTGGAAAGGGCTGTTCTTTCTTTATTGGAATTTGGGCAAATCACTGCCGCCAAGCAACTACAATATAAATTCTCCCCTGGACAAATACCATCTGAGTTTAGACTTGTGGATGCAGCCTTGAAGCTTGCTTCTATGTCAACTCCTTCTAGCAATGTTCCAGTGTCAATGATTGATGAGGAAGTGCATTCAGTTCTGCAGACATATGGTTTACTGAATGATAAGCACCATGTTGACCCACTCCAGGTAATTGTCCAAACCTCCCCTCCCCATCCATGATATTTTTTTCCATTGTTGATTTGTACAATGTTGTGGAATGTTGGCTCAAAATGCTAGGTTTTGGAGAGTTTGGTGGTCATTTTTACTGAAGGCAGTGGCCGTGGGCTATGTAAGAGAATAATAGCAGTTATAAAAGCTGCAAACACCTTGGGCCTCTCATTTTTTGAGGCATTCAACAAGCAACCGATTGAGCTACTACAGCTGCTTTCTCTTAAAGCACAAGAGTCCTTTGAGGAGGCAAAATTTCTGGTGCAGACTCATCTGATGCCAGCAGCTAGTATTGCTCAAATACTTGCAGAATCTTTCCTGAAGGTTGGTTCATTTTTTTAATGGTGATTCTAGTTGATGTTTATATAATGGTTGGTGTATGGAAAATGGAGGATGTGTTAGACATCCTAAGAACTAGATGGACTTCTGTGGGCAATTTGTTTCCCATCTATTGAACGAAGAAATTAACCTTGATTTGTGAATTGGTGTCATTATGATTGACAGTTTTGTTATTCACATGTCATGCCAGTTATGTAGGGATTATGTTAAACAACTCTGTTTAGATATAATTTTGTGAAGTAGATAGGGATTTGTGACTTATTGCTAATTAAATGTTTATATTGTACAGGGTGTGCTGGCTGCACATCGGGGAGGATATATCGATTCACAAAAAGAGGAAGGCCCTGCTCCCTTGCTATGGAGATTCTCAGACTTCTTGAAATGGGCAGAGCTTTGTCCCTCTGAACCAGAGATCGGGCATGCTTTAATGCGTTTGGTGATAACTGGACAAGAAATACCACACGCCTGTGAGGTACCATGTTCATGAGTTTATCACTATTTTTTATTTTTGGCTATCTTGTTCAGAAATGGTGAATTAACTCAGATTCTGTTGAATGTACCCAAAAAAAAAACAGATTCTGTTGAGAAAGTTTTAATTCCCTTTACTCTTCTTTTTTTAAGAAGAATTGCCAGTGACATTGTCTACAAAACTAAAATAGCTACATGAATGAACAAAAAGCAAAAGCAAAGACAGAAAAAGGGTAAACAACTAAAAAAAGAATTAAGATAATTTAAAAAATAGAATTAATTTTTTTTTGTTTTTTGAACAAAGAATTAAAATATTTTAAAAACAGCAGGAATTAAAACAGAATTAAGAAGGTTTAAAAAATTAAGCAAATAGAGAATAAAATAGAATGTGCAAAATAGAGCAGAAAATGAAGAAAGTAATAGAGAAAAGAAAGAAACGATGTAAGAAAAGTGAGGAACATATTCTGAGCTTGCACCTCACATGTGAATCAATTTCAATGTTGTCGTGTATTTATCAGTTAATAGACTTGCAAGTTGTTTTTCTAGGAAAAACAGGTTGTTAAGCCATCATCCAGTCAATACACTTAACCAAAAGTTGACCCATAATTAGCTCGTTGTGGTAGAATCATCAGCTGTAGACATAATAGAAAACTGCGTGTAGCGATCAAGACAACATATCAAGTAAGTGAACTGGTTTATTGTAAGAGCAGAAGTGAATTTTAATCAACTTTTCCTTGAATGTTGAGCATTAGATGACAACTTACACCACAAACTTGGTGTTCTTACCATTCTTACCATTTGCTCCTCTTTATCTAATTATAGCATGAGAACCGATATACTCCTTTCATCAACTGCTGTTCTGCTGCGCCTTATCTTTTTAAGGGATAATTGTTGAGAAGCTGTAATCTGGATAAGTGAAATATTAGTTGAGATTTGAGAATATATCTTAAGGATTTTGGCTGAACCATTCCTTTTTGTCTTGGCTGACAATGTTCTTCCTCTGAAATTGCCATTTCCAGGTTGAGCTTCTTATTCTGTCCCATCACTTCTACAAATCATCTGCTTGCCTTGATGGAGTTGATGTTCTTGTGGCCCTTGCTGCAACTAGGGTTGATGCTTATGTGTTGGAGGGTGATTTCCCGTGCTTGGCTCGCCTGATAACTGGAGTTGGAAATTTTTATGCTCTCAATTTCATTCTTGGCATTCTTATAGAAAATGGTCAATTGGATCTTCTTCTTCAGAAGTACTCGGCTGCTGCAGACACAAACACAGGCACTGCTGAGGCTGTCAGAGGATTCCGAATGGCTGTTCTAACATCTTTGAAGCATTTCAACCCTAATGACCTTGATGCATTTGCCCTGGTTTGTATTTTTTTATATAATATTGAAATACTTAATCATTATCCTGCTTTGTATTATGTGTGTGTGGCATAATGTTTCATAATGTTTCCAATCATCGACTTAAGGGGGGGTGGATACGTTTCATTTTCCACTTGCTCATATTATTTTCTTCCTGTTTCTCAGTTCCTCGGTCATTGATGCTTATCATCTTTCAATATGGAGCAAACTATGAAACAAATTAATTTAAAATGTGATAATATATTGATTATAAGTTTGTATTCTTTACAGGTCTATACTCATTTTGATATGAAACATGAGACAGCTACTCTTTTAGAGTCTAGAGCAGAGCAATCATGTGAACAGTGGTTTCGTCGTTATAACAAGGATCAGAATGAAGACTTGTTGGATTCCATGCGCTACTTCATTGAAGCTGCTGAGGTTCACTCTTCCATTGATGCTGGCAATAAAACACGTAAAGATTGTGCTCAAGCTTCCCTTCTGTCCCTTCAAATACGAATGCCAGATTTCCAGTGGCTTTATCGATCAGAAACCAATGCTAGACGGGCGTTAGTTGAACAGTCTCGTTTCCAAGAAGCTTTAATTGTAGCCGAAGCTTATAACTTGAACCAGCCAAGTGAATGGGCTTTGGTTCTCTGGAACCAAATGCTCAAACCTGAAGTCATGGAGGAGTTTGTAGCTGAATTTGTGGCAGTTTTACCTCTTCAGCCTTCGATGTTGACTGACTTAGCTAAATTTTATAGAGCTGAAGTGGCTGCCAGAGGGGACCAATCACATTTCTCTGTATGGCTCACTGGGGGAGGGTTGCCTGCTGAATGGGCTAAATATTTAGGAAGGTCATTCAGGTGTTTACTGAAGCGAACAAGGGATTTGAGATTGCGGATGCAGTTGGCTACAGTGGCAACTGGATTTGGGGATATCATCGATGCATGCACGCAAGAAATGGATAAGGTCCCTGACAATGCGGCACCCTTAGTGCTGAGGAAAGGTCATGGTGGAGCTTACCTCCCTTTAATGTGAAACTTTTATTGTAAATTGTCATTATGATTGGACAAACTGGGCTGGACAGGAAGTTGGTTCTTGACCTTGACCCATTGCTGGTTCAAAAACAATGTGGTGTCATTGTGGCACACCTTGAACGGTGCCGAGCCAAAACCGGAATGGCTGGACGAAATGAATATTGAATGGGTTGTTGATCTATATATACATGTACATTTTTTGGTTGAGTAGATGCATGATGGTTGTATGTATATTAGGCAAATTGTATCTGTAGCTCATTCTTGTAAAAACCCTTATAGTTTTTGTTTTCTCCAATTCTTTTGTAGGGGAGAAGAGGGTAGTTTGTTGTCGATTTTGAGGCCAATAGAATAGAATGTCCCTTAGTTTCTTTCTTTTTTGCTCCATAATGTATAGTTCGTGTACATCAAAATATAAAATTCCTTTTGCCATGTTTTGCATAGATGGCCTCGTTTCTTTATGCCTTCAAAGTTATGTTCAAAGCAAGTACATCATAGATGTTGACAAATTTATATGACAGAGGAGACATTTAATCTTTAATGGTTTATGCATTGTCAAAATTGTTGATTTGTATGGCTTCCTGGTATTATTACTCAAATCAAATTTAGAATTTTGGATTAAGTTGCCGTTTTGTTTTATATTTTTTATTACTAAGTAGCCGTTTTAATTAATTTGTGCAAGTCAATAATATGGTTTTAAATGTGTTGTTTTTCATTATTCCAATTTCCCCTGGTTTTTAAATATTTTAACAGAAGATAAAAACTATGTATCTTTGAAAACTGAAAATAACAAAAATAAATTCATGCTTTTATAATTATTATTAGTAAAAAAATGAAAGCAAAAAGCCGTTTCTCAAACCAATCTAAACCCTAGAGTTTGATGCAGAGAATATCTAATGATAACTCAAATGCTACAAGCTAGATGGAATACATTTCAAGTTAACCAGAGGGATAATAAATGGGACATCTTTGTTGGCTATAATGCGCCCAAAGGATAAAAAATCTTATTCTTAATCTTTACTTTTTTCTGTGTTTGGGCGCAGAGCTAGTTTAGGACGCCTTTCAGCAAGGACTCGTTTTGTACTCTCAAGGACACCAAAGAATATGGAACCACCTATGCCTATCCAAAGTACTCTTGGCCCAATACCCTGCAATAAATATAAGAATATGATTTATATTATACGCTCCAAAATATATTTCTTGATTGGAATTAGCACCATGCTACTTTACTATTCGAGCTACAATGTGTGAAAGAAAACGCGTACCTTCAAAAAAGCACTAGGTCCCTCTTCCTTAATAATGGTTTGAACGCAATTCACAATTCCCTTATACTGGTTTGCAGGTCCCTTAAGAAGGAGGAAAATAAGAACTTCATCAGTGGCTGGATAATTGACATTGTTTATTCTTGTGATTTGCTTGCAGATTAATCCGACACAAAAGGTATCATATGTGTATGTATATAGATAGTTATAGTAATCAGGTAACAACAAGATATAAAAAATGAAAAAGAAACAGGATTACATCTTACCTGAACCATTAACCTTGTCTTGATGACATCAAGGGGCGTAGTTATAGCTCCAGTTAGTGCACCTACAAGAATCAAGACGGTATACCTCATCACAAGGTTATAACTTATAAATAAAGATATCCTCGTGTACTTGAAAGAATCCTAATTACCCACAACCCCATTTCCCTACCATCCTCAAAAAATTATAATTAGAAATGGACAATGTAAGCAACATGATTTTTTTTAGCAAGTATATCTTCATTTAAGTTACAAGCTTCCATGTCTGAAATAAGGTGGTGCAAATTTTGTCAGCTTGTCTTGCATGTATACATCATATACAGCAAGTATCTTATTACCAAATAAAACTAAACAATTTTTATCTTGATGCTACCTGCTGATCTCTTCACTGTTTAATAAACCAAAGAGTTCTATTAAGATCTAGAATTGGGTTAGCAGATGATTGGCCTCTCTCAATTACAGACATCTAGTTTGACAGTAAGCCTTTCAAAGAAATATAGCTTGACAAAATTAATAAGATTCACGGTTTTGACTCTACACAGAAAATACTGATAAGAGTCAAACAACCACACATCTTTATACAAATTATATATCAAGTAACATTAGACATATAATGTCATTTATTTACCTGCAAAAGCACCAATAATTGCATTTTCTGGGTCATTCAGATTTCTTCGTGCCTAGCAAAAAGAAATACGAATCACATTGCCAATCACAACAAATCACAAATGAAATGGTGTTGAAAACAGCAGCATTGGCCTCCTTGATAAACCCCAAATAAGTGACATGTTGATATTAATTTTTTAAATTTAAAATACAACCTCAAATTCATGCTACTAAATTATGTTTGCGTAAAAATAAATTTTTTAATAGTGAAACAACGGCATGAAATGTGAAAATAACTTTTGTTTGCCAACCGAATGGACTTAAATCTATGCATAAAGAACTTGAGAAATTTACCGCAAGCATATAACCTAATCGAATCTGCTCATAGAGGCAAAATTGAATAGCATCAAAGGGCAAATCCCGCAGTAAAAAAGATCCATACCCCTGTGATTCCAAATATCAATATTAAAGAGACATTTAAACAAAATATCACAGGTGTGGGGAATAGGATTTGTCATAAAATATTAAAATAAAGAGATAGTGAGCTGCATACAGCATAAAATCCTCTAAAGCCCTCCTTAGATGCAATAAAACGAACAGCATTAGAAGCTGAGGTAAACTGCCCAGTTTGCATTCGTTGCTTGACAACCTGTGTAGCATTGAAGAATATGAAGTTGTCCAATGAAACGTGTTTCAACCATGGAAATATCAATTTTACATATATGAGAATTTAGTAACCTCTGTTGGAACGCGAACAAAAGATGCAGCAATGCCTCCTATGGCACCTGCAGTCTAAGGAAATTTAAAAACTGCATCAAGACTTTAATCCCATAAAATATTAAGCATTTTGCATCAATAGAAGTTTGTGTCAGCAACAAAAGAATGATAACATAGACATAGCATCAACTACGGTACAAGCCAAATATATGCAAGAGCCTTCAGAGGACCATAATTGGTCAGACTTAAGACTTTAAAGCAACGAGAGACAATTGAGTTGAAGTGCCAAATATGTGCCTTTTCCTAAAGTGAATATAGCATAATGTATCTTCATACTAATGTTTATATAAGCAGTATCTTACTAAATGAGCAAAAGCACTCAGATTTTCCGGAAACATCCTTAGCAATTTCTGCTTTGCAGGTTCATAAACTCCAACAAATAGAGCAGATGCCCTGCACATTTAAAAGCAGCACAAGATGTTAAAGAAAGAATCTAGATATGATTCATGAATCAATATCTTGATATGCATAGAACAATAATTCCTGAAAACCACTTAAATAAATTTGTGAAATATATAACTCTCTTTCAATTAAGTGTATGCATACAACCTTAATGTAGAATAAATAAATAGTTTCTGTAAAAGATACTACTATTCCAAACAAAGTTTTATATAAGGAGAGTCCAAAAAATTAATACTTGATTCAAGTCCAACCACCCTTTTGGTAAAATCAGAACAGAACTTGATGCATAGACTGTAAGAATTATCAACAATGATAACTGCAGTTAACAGATTTAACTAATGGAGTGTCAAGAATACCCATCACTAAGCCTTAAGGTAAAAACTTAAGGACACTCCAAGAAACACAACCCATATAATTTCAGGATAACAGTTTGTCCCAAAACTCTATAACGCATACTTTTTTATGGGTAAGATGGAACCCCCAAAAAGAGGCATGTGATGCTGTATAGCTCCTGCTATGCGTAGGGGGTCTAGGTAAGATAGGACCACAAACTAATCCAATTTTGACTTTTGTTTACTTTTTCAAATTACAATTTTCAATTAAATGCCAAATAGGCAAACTCTATGTGATAGGATGTAAAACTCCACCATACAAGAATTAGCAACACACAAACTTTGATTCCACTACATACAAATGCATATATTGGCCATATATGCTCGTACACCATAGGGAAAGAACACAAGACCACACTAATCTATATTGGGGAACACAATATTAAATTTAAAATTTAAACAATGGCTCAGGACAGGATATTTCAATCTGTTTCTTTCCTATATCAATATCAATATTATCTGCATAGTTTCCACGTAACCTGACTCCAGTTGTTTTAACAAATAAATGGAAAGAATTAGATAAACCATGTTTCAAATCCTACTGTAATTTGCCCTATGCTTTGCCAATAACTTTCTGGCTTCTTTCCAAGTTAGAGTTTTCATAATTTCTAATTAACATACAAAACCTAGAATGTTTGAAACATCATGCTATCCACGAGGATCTCACGGTAAGACACCAGCAAGGTTCCCTGCCAATCCAGAATAAAGGCCTTTCAATAATAGTTTTTCTCCTCCTCGAGCAGCCTAAAAAAATATATATATATAATTAGCGCATTTTGTGCGAAAAATGGGTGTTCTCTAAATTGCTAATAAGAAAAAGGCATTGAAACATAAAAACTTTAACACTGATTCAGGAAAGTCCACTGTATTATGTAAATAAACTAAGCATTATATATACATATTAAATCTTGACAACTGGTATGTAAATCAACTGAGCATTCTATACATATTAAATCTTGACGATTGTATATTGCTAATTGCTACTAGACAAATTGCATCCTATCCAACAAAAAAATAGATTTTCCGCAACAATCAAGCCTAGCTCGCAGTGATGCAAGGTCTCAAAGCTTGATGTTCTCATTGGTTGTACAGCATCAGTAGAAATCAGTATAGCACACAACAAAATAAAACCCTCAATTGTCATTATAATTTGTTTTGATGTAAAAATATACCTGCAGACGTGTTTTTATAGTGTCAATGGGGTATAAAGCTGTTTCGACAACAACTCCAGCTGTACCTCCTGCAATAACACCCTCTGCAAAATTCCATCAAGCTCGTCAGAAAAATGGAAATACAAAAATTCATCCCGATCATAGTATTGTCTATCAACTTATCAAGATATTTGAACATAATATAAGAGAGAAAGAGCACTAATTCTTCACTGCATATTTGAAAAAGGGGTTGGGGGATAGCATCTTAGTGTTGGTCAGCCTTCTACTTAAATAGGGCCTAAAAGTACTTGACAAATATGATCTTTTGCTATGCCATAAAGAAAGCAACCATTTGAGTCCTAATAAGAAGTAACCGTAATAATGCCCTCAATCATTAAAAGAAGAGAAAATTATGCATCAAATCAGATAAAATAATTCTTCTTTTAAATATAGACATATGAAGCGAACACAACTGATGTATGTGAGAACATGACGTGGGAATGCAAAATAATCAGATGTGAGATTCATAAAATTTGTTATTTTTATCAATTTGTCTTTCCTTTTCACTTTAACATCAGAATAATGCTTGTATTGTAACACTATGATATCCACTATTTGCGACAACTGAACAACAACAAAGGAGATATGTGATAGTTACCAAATAAAGTGCGCAAGAAGTCAAATGGCTTTTCCTGTCCCACAGTAACAGATGCAAAAGTATTTTTCAGAGCCAAGTTCTGTTTTCTCTTTGTACAAGCATCTGCAAAACCATATAACCTGTTAAAATGAGAAAGCATATATAGCACAACACAGAAGCAGACAATGTGCTAAAATAACACGAGAATATGAAATTCTCACTGTTTACCATAGTTTATCATTCTGCTAAAGCGTTCTCTAAAATAACTAATATGCTAATCAATAACAAAATTATGCTTATAATAATTTATGCATAAAATTGATAATTCTTTTTCCTCAACCATCAATAATCAATAATATGGTAAAATTAGTGATTCGCTCTTATCCCCTCGTGAATATAGAACCTGTTAGGGTTGACTCATTGAGTCTATCTACTGACAATAAACACCTGTGAGATTGTTTGAGAGAGCTTTTGGAAACAACTTATGACGTGTCCATAAGCTTTTTTGAGCTTATAGAAATAAACTCTCCAGGATAGCTTATAAAAAGAGCTTGTTGCTTATATGGAAACAACTTGAATTAATTTTATCTTTTATTATAATAATAGCTTATACATAAGCACTTATATGATAAGCATTTAAGTTGTAAGTGCTTAATTAAGTTATCTATCCAAACAGAGCCTTAACCCTAAATCCTGAGTTGTAAATGCGAAATTAATTTTGAATCGTACTGAATTGCATGCATTGGTATATCATAAATGAGTGTAACGATTATGAAGTAAAAATCAACAAAACCAAAATCGATATTCTTGTAGTGAAATGTGAAAACCTACCGGATGATGATGAAATGGTAGAATCTTGCACCGTAACAGAGAGTGTAAGAGGAGCCATCAATGGCGAACGAAATGACAACTGAAAATATTGAAAACGAACAGAATTAGTTAATATTTAACAAACAAAACTTCGATTTTGTGAAGAGATAGAAAGGTAGAGAAAACGACAACAGCATAGGTCGTTTTGGATGATATTCTGAAGAGAGAGTGAGTTCACCTGTGAAGTGAAGAGAGGAGAGAAAGGGTGTGCACCGTGCAGAAACGAGTTATCTTCTACTACTAAACTGCCCGTTAGTTCATATTCATATGCTCACAAACAAACGAGCAAGGCTACGGGCCAGGCTTTTTTTTAGATAAACTGACAAAAAGAACAAAAGTGAAAATAAGAAGAGCCTTCACCACGGATTGAAGCGGTATTATTGTAAAAAAACTTTGGATTTTTTCAAAAGTAGGTTTCAACCTAGAAGCTAATTTAATTCAATTTTGGACATTAAAAAAAATCTATTTTTTACGGTTAAGAGTTTTACTAAAAATGTGTTTGGCCTAACTTTTGATTAAAAAGATAATAAAAAGCTCAAAACAACCGGGCCAAACGGAGCCGAAGTGGGGTGGTGTAAGCGCGCATGATTGGGTTGAGTTTGGCAAAAACCAAAATCTGAATCATAGGGTATTTAGATTTCGGATCCGTTTAGATTAATTTATTTTTGAGCTTATAAATTAGGTTTTACGCTATTTTATAATTTCACACTAGTGAAAATTACATTTTTTAAAACTATTTTATCATAAATACCTTGACAAACTTATAAAAATACATAAAAATTGCATAAGCTGTTTGCATAAGTTAATCCAAACGGACCTTTTGTCTATTAAAAATTAAAATAACTACACGCATTGGACTGGATTGGTAAATCCACTAATTTTCGGGTTGCGTCGGATAGTCGGTTATCCAAAAAAAAAATCTATTTTTTTAATATCAAATATCTAAATGACGAATCATCCTATTTTTTTATAATAAAACAAATCTTCATATTTTTTCACAAAAATAACTCAACCGTTGTATTTTCATGAAAAATATTGTATTTTTTTACTATGAAAAATAACCACCTATTTTCGATGTAAATCCACTAATTTACGGGTTAGATAGTGGTTTACCCAAATGATTTTTTGATTGTTTATATTAAATGACTAAATAATGAATCATCAATCAAATTTGTTATAAAATTATTCAATCTTTTTATTTATTTTTAAAATAGTGCGATGAATCATCATATTTGTTTATAAAAATTATTCAATCTTTTTATTTTCTTAAAAAATATATAACTTATTTCCACTATAAAAAGATTTAACGATCAAATGGAAAAATATTTAGTATTTTAATAAAAAATATTTTAAAAAATCAAAGCACTAGTGAGTCTGTGGTTTTTTTGGTTGGGTCCGATTTTATCCGGAACCCTTTTTTTATGGATTTTTCATTTTTGAATTCATATCCACCCAATTACTCGACCCAATCCATTTTTTGGGTTGGATTTGGTGGGTTTGACCGGGTCGATCGGATTTGCCCAATCCATGTACACCCCTAATTGTGATGGACTCAAACCACTTGATGTTAGAACCGACCATCTGAATAAGATTAAGCGGTTAAGTTTAAGTAATATGCTAAAGGTTCCGAATTTGATCCTTAGTTCGTTTGTAAATAAAATATGCCCTAATATTTTTTAAGAGAGAAGCTCTTCTTATCTCACATTTTTTTCATCAAACAATGATAGTTTTTTATTATTTTTTGACATGAAATCATTCTTGTGCATTTTTTTCTTTCTCTCTTTTAATTTAAACGAGTTTCTTTCAGTTAGATTAGATTTTCTTTTGTCATTATTTATCAAAAAAAAAAAAAAAAAAGATTTTCTTTTGTCATTTGTCGTCTTAGTGTGACATTATTTGATTTCTCGTTTTGATGCGATGTTAACTTGATTTTTTGTCTTGTTGGAACGTTTGTTTGGTTCAGATTGACAAATATAGAATGATGTATTTTGATAATTGTTTTATGTGTTTTGTTTTGTTTAAATTTAATAGTTATGATGTGGCAAAAATATATTGGAGAATAGAAGTTAATTTGTAAAGGAAAAAGTTATTTATTCTAATTTCAAGTTAAAATCAATCCACATGAAAAGTCAATTATTACTTAAAAAAACTTACAAGTAAACCACTAAAATCTATCCTCCCTAATCCTTACTAACCCCATATGCATACTTTATTATATAATTGTTAAGAAAATTAATACAAATCCAATCAACATGACTTTAACTATATGAATTCCTCCTCTAAGCATGATTCCACCACTATAAATTTCTATAGGGAACACACAAGTTCCATGTGACGGATCTTCTCTTACAATAGTAGCTTGTCCTTCAAAATTACATAATTCAACACTTTGTTGGTTCATCTGAAAATATTGGTTGAAAGCAAATGAAGCATTACCCGCTACATCCAAATCTGAACAAGAACAACCATAACATAAGCTTGTACAATCACCTGCTTCACAAGCATAAGCCAATGATCCAAATTCCACCAAACTCATGTTTTTTACATCTTTACTTAGGACACACCATTGACGGTCTAAATAACGAATTCCTTTCGCTCCAATAAGCATTTTATCTTGTCCTTTCCCCGACAAATCAATAGGAAACTTGGGTTTTCCATCGTAACCAAAAATCCCCCAATGTCGTTCAAAGTTACCTGGTGCAATACTCTTCAAATTCTCATCAACAAGACCAAATAGATACACGTTCATAGGCCCTGGACGAAGCGGCGAACCTTTGTTGTCTGCCATTTTCTTAAGGAAACCTTGATAGAACCTTTTTGCATTATCTGGATTGGCATGATGGTGGCCATCTGTTGGCCAACCAATTTCACCAATCATAATCGACACATCAGGATGACCAGCATTTTTTAATGACCAAACAAGTGTATCAAAGTTTGCATCAAACACGTTAGTATATTGTACATTGTCGTCGGTAATTGTTCTACTTGAACTATCAAAGAATGCATAATCTTTAGGGAAAGCGTCGTTTTGGTATAGACTTAGAAAAGGGTATATGTTCACTAAAAATGGTGAATTATTTTCATCGAGAAATTGCGCTATTTGTTTCATAACGTCAAAAATGTCAGCACGAAAATTTCCACCTGATGGTTTGTCTGAACTAGTGTCGTATACATCAGCATTTAAAGCTGTGGTCACCTTTATTCTGTCTCCCAAACCAGCTTTATTAAGAGCTTTTTGAACATTTTGCATTGCTGGAAATGTAGTCCCTATATACGAACTGCCGTAACTCTTCAAGAAGGCTTCATTACCAACAGATATATATCTACAATAAAAGACGAAACAAAAATTTGTATAGACCCTCTAATTTCACTACTGAAACGATGATTTACTCGTAAATTTATGATATATTTTACATAATAAAACACAAACAAAATATATAAATTAAATTACCTTATGTTCACTCTTCCACCATGCACGTGTTTGGAGACATTGTGTTTAACAAAATCTTCTGCTTCATCCATGTCTTTAGATAGTTTCTTCAATTGATCATTAGGAACTCCAACCATAACTTCAATGTCTGTGCCAGAAAAAGCACCTAAAATCCAAGGATCTGTATCAAAAATCTTGACCCTTTTAATTCCATTATCCTTAATCATATTCACAACAATATGAGGATCAATTGGATTAGTGGCTAATAAACCCCAATTAACACCAACACCTTGTACAACTTCTTGACCACTACTTTGTTGACAATGAGCTAGAACAATTAGTGCACACATAAGAAACTCGATTTGAGCCATGATTTTGAGCTTATTCTAATCACATACAGTAGTAGTAATTAAGTGAAAGTAACAGAAAAGATGGAGTTAATTAGTAGTGAGTGTAAATATTGTACTGTTAAGATTGAATGATCAATATTATCCGAGCCAAAATTGGGTGTTAATGCGTTTGTTTAGTTTGACACATTGACTAAATAAAGCTTTAAAATAGAATTGGTTACTTAAGCTACCAGTGTAACTAATTTTCTAATTATAGTTTTTCTAATTATAGTTGTTACGTGTATCTACTACTGTTAAATTTATTTATTAATATGAAATTCAAATATACTCATCATACTTAAGATTTACATAGAGAAAACAATTGATAAAAATCAGGCTGGTTTAAAAATTGCAATAATCAATGTGTGCTGTTGCCATTGCCAAAGAACGTGACACTTATTTGCATCATTGCATGTGATTGAGGAGCATAATAATGAATTAAATTGACTCACTCTACTTTCATTTTTGAATAGGGAGCATGATGAATTTAATTTACTTATACTTGAGCGGATACTAATGTAACATTGAAAGTTTTCTTCTAGCATTGTCTAGAGAAGTGATGCACAAACAAAATATAAGTGAGGTGAACTATAAATTTAACTAGTATTCGGATCCGTATCAAGCACGAGTAAAAATGTGATTATAAATATTAACAATATAGAACAAATATTTTTCAATAATCATTTTTTTTATGATGCGATAATAGAATTCAATCATTAGATTTTAATCCCATGTCACTATATTTTTTTTTTAATTGAAAAGTTATAAAGAAGATTTTCAAAATATAAAAGAATAATTAAACATAGACGTGGAAAGTTTTTTTTGTGAGCAAACCATGGAAATTTATAACAATATCTCACATAATTTATTTTTTAATTATTAAATACTAAAAAAAATTGTTTTTAAAAACATAGCATGGGTTACGACCTACACAACCTTGTGTGTAGGTCCGTTCGTGACACTAATCTTATTAACGGAAACTAATCTTATTTATTATTGAGTACAATTAAAAGCAAAATAATAATTCTATCACAATTTTGAAACATGTTGGAGTCATTTTTTTTTCACCACCAGTTTAATTTGGTTCGGGAGTCAGTTTTGACATTAAGTGGTTTTAGCCCCCTCCCTATCGCAATTATGGGGATCACCACTAAATCAACTAACAATTGGTATGTTGGAGTCATTCTTATTGGGTGACTAATATCTGAGAAAATGTCATGGTTGACTATGATATTAATTAATACTATAACATGTCCAGAAGATTAGTTGTTAGGATACCTTAATTCATTATTATTTTTTGTCAAGTATCGTAAATGACTATAAATTCACTTATTTAAGTGAATATGTGGGAGATCATTCGAATATCGACATTGCATATAACACCTTAATATCAATATTCGACGTACGGACCCCAATATTCTCCTTCCGTAATGACTGCATCAACCTCACAACCATTAATATTGACCAATAAATATATTTAAATGTATTTAATGATTCTTAGAATAAAGCAATAAAGGCAATTTATTAATAATCTTAAAATAGTAATAATAAAAAATTATGCATATCTCCAAATTTAACTAATCACCGCAAATTCATGGTTAATTTTTGGAGAGAGATATTGATAGTTATTTTTAGATAGAGAAAGTAGAAGTAAAATAAAAACATTGCAAAAAAAAAAAAACCAAAGGAAATTGAAATGGAAAAGAATCTGGAACATGATTGATGGGTCCATGGCAATTTCATTCTATTTTCATTGTGAAATTTGGATTTGTCTCTCTTTAAAATTAAGGTTGAAAATTGAAATTACAATTTAAAATTATTTAAAAAAGAAGTGTTTGACGAAATGTGGAGTAATCAACGTTTGTCTTCTGTTATTATACTTTGAAGTCAAACCACAAATTATGCTATGAAAATAATATTGCTCTGTTATTGTAGTAACTATTCATGTGGTTGCTACTGTTAATATATCAAAAAGTTTTGAAGCCCCATATAAATTACTTGATATTATAGAATGATTAAAACTGAAAAATATAGTCGGTGATGTCAGTCCTAGTATAACCAAATGATGTTAGAGTGTTGTGAGTCCTAGTATAATTAAATAAAACGGGAAAGAAAAGGAAGTCATACACGCCATTTTCGGTAGAACACATGTTGTATATATTTCATTTTATTATTATTTTAAGATTTTAAAATTGTTAAATAACTGTTTTTTTTTTTAAGAAAACATTAGATATATCTAGTGATATATATATTAATGGTTGATGGATTGAGGTAAACATCCCAGAAGGACAAAATTTACATTCATATTCTACATGGACCTGTAAATAAAAAATTATAGCACAAAATTTGTACAATTATGATTAATCATAAACATCATTAAAAAATGTATATAACATCTTCAAATCTTCATGGTATTTTTTTAATCTCAATTATTTTCTTTGATCTAGTAATGAAGTAGAAGAAAATAAATCTCTATTATTTTTTGATCTAGTAATATAGTAGAAAGATGTAAATTAAAGATATACCAATACCAACAAAAATAAAACAATAAAGAGCGATGGAAGTAAATATGAAGAAGAAGAATAAGATTATAAGAAGATGGAGAACAAAGAGACATACCTAACAAATCTAAAATGTAAAAAAAAAAAAAATGAGAAGAAAAAAACATACCTTTGAAATGCGATGGAAAATAACCTTGAAAATATCACTTAAATAATATTTCCAATATGTCAATGAAATAATTGTCTAAATTTGAATTAGAAAAAAAAAAATCACATTTAAGTAATGCAAGTTTTTTTTTCCTTCTTTTTTTTTTTTTTTGTCAAGTAGCCTAATGACTAGAAATTCCATCCTTTTTTAAGGTGGATATGGGATGACCAGGGTTCGAACCCTGACCCCCTGCATATATAATGTAACGTCCTACCAATTGAGCTAAGTTTTTTTCTCCTTCTTTATTACCATTGAATTTGATTTTTAATTACCAATTAATTAATATTATAGTAATTTATTGTAATAATAGTATTTAATGTCAAATGAATGAGGATCGAGAATGAATGAGAAAAGAGGAATTAGAAGAGAGAGAAAGACAAATAGGTGTGGCTTATACATATTTATAGATGTCGTAGATTTTGTGAGTAAAAATGTGATATCTCTATTATTTGTGTGGTCACTTTTGGTCTAATGTGACTTTCCACTAAGCCTAACAAAGAGTTTAAGGTGTATTTGAATTCTAAAGGCACAAGATGTTAATTTTTTTTTTAAGACAAATTATTGGTATATTTATAGTATCATGTTAGTTTTTCTCTTTGCAATAACTGTTATCCTAATCCTCCAACTCTTGTGGACTCAAAGATGTTAATATATACAAATGTGTGTGGAAGATATCCAACTACAACCAACAAAACTACAATATTTTATCGGGATAAATAAGTTTATGGTCCCTAAAAATATTTCAAGTTTTGTTTTTACTCCCTCTAAAAATTTTCTTCTACTTTTAGTCCCTCAAAAAATTTCAATTAACACTTTTAGTCCATACTTTTAAATCAATTCATGTGTAGACTTCATATTTTTTAATGAAATTTTCAAGAAAGGTGTGGAATGGCTATGGAGCTTACTTCTTTAAGAAAGCTTGGCCGATAATAAAACATGATGTCTTGGGTGCTGTTCATGATTTCTTCAATAATGGTAGACTATACAGAGCGGCTAACTGCACCTTAGTTACTTTAATCCCGAAGCATAATGCAGCCAAGAGTATCAAGGATTATAGGCCAATTTCTTGCTGTAGTACCATCTACAAGATTATTTCAAAAGTTCTAGCCAACAAAACGGGGGAGGTGATGACGAGCATAGTGGGTCAGAACCAAGCTGCTTTCGTGCCAGGTCAGATTATTCATAATCATATTCTGTTGACTTATGAGTTGATAAAGGGGTACAATAGAAAAGGGGGCACCCCTAGATGTATGATGCAACTTGATATTCAAAAAGCGTATGACACCGTTGATTGGACAGCTATGGAGTGTGTGCTCAAAGAGGTTGGTTTCCCTCAACAATTTACAAACTGGATCATGGTAGCTGTGACCTCTGTCTCTTACAGGTTCAATGTTAATGGGAGCTATACTACCATTATGAAAGCTAATCGGGGCCTTCGACAAGGGGACCCATATCCCCTCTTTTATTTGTTATCTTGATGGAGTATTTAAACCGTTGGTTTCAAAGGATGCATAAGAACCATAATTTCAACTTTCATGCCAAATGTGAGAAAATTGGTCTCACTAATTTGTGTTTTGCTGATGATCTTTTATTATTTGCTAGAGGTGATACAGAATCCGTAACAATTATGATGACTACTTTTGACAAGTTCTCTAAGTCGACGGGCCTAAAAGTTAACCCTGCCAAGTGCTGCATCTTCTTTGGTGGCATCGACCAAAGCACCAAGGATGACATCAAAAGAATCACTCATTTTGAAGAAGGTAAGCTTCCCTTCAGATACCTTGGGATTCCGATGACTAGTAAGAAATTAGCTATGCACGACTACATGGACTTGATTGATAGAATTGTTGCGCGAATCACTCACTGGAGTTCTCGTCTTTTAAGCTACGCAGGGAGAATCCAGCTTATTAAAAGCGTGATTTTTGGAATGACAAATTATTGGCTACAGTGTTTGCCTTTCCCCAAGGCCGTGATTCAAAAGATTAACTCCATATGCCGGACTTTCTTTTGGACTGGTAGCGTTGAGAATAGCCGGAAAGCCCCCGTGGCCTGGAAATCGGTTTGTCAACCAAAGCGCACTGGTTGTCTGAATCTCATTGATCTTGAGGTTTGGAATCGTATTACGCTACTGAAGTTGTTATGGAATTTGAGTGGTAAATCGGATAGTCTTTGGGTGAAATGGGTCCACGCCTACTACATTAAAAACCAAGAGATTATGGAGGCGTGTGTGCCAGAGAATACCTCTTGGATAATGAAGGCTATAATGAAGCAACGTGACACTATTCTCCATACTCAGGTTTGGCATGAGATGATGTCTGCCCGAAAATTTAACATGAAAAAAATGTACTTGACCATTCATGACAATTCTCAGAGTGTTGCGTGGAAAACCATGTTCTATGGAAACTTGGCCCGACCCAGAGCTCTGGTTACCCTGTGGCTTGCATGTAATGAGAGGTTGGCTACCCGAGACAGGTTACATAAGTTTGGCTTGCTTAAAACAACCCGTTGTTGCTTCTGTAATGACGATGAAACTCAGCAGCACCTGTTGTTTCATTGCAATGAAACTAAGAGTATTTGGAGGAAGGTTATAGAGTGGATTCAGGTTGGCCACAACCCTTTAGGCTGGAGCCACGAAATGGAGTGGATTATACAACGTACTAAAGGTAAAGGTGGTCGTGCTAAGATCCTGAAATTAGCTTTTACAGAGTGTGTTTATGACATTTGGAGATACAGGAATGCTATTAGTTTTGGTAATGTTGTACAGAATAAGCATATTGAGGGGAAAATAATTGATACGATAGTTTATAGAGGCTGGACCAATAGGAAGTTAAGGCCACACCTTGCTAAGCTTATGATGTATTAGGCTTTTTTTTCTGGTTGTTTCGTCCGCTTTTGATTCTTCGGGCTGGATCCTAGCGATCGCCTTGTACTATTGGTTTTTTTTGAATTAATCAAAATTTTATCTTGGTTCAAAAAAAATAAAACTTGAAATATTTATAGGGACCATAAATATATTTATCCCTATTTTATCCATGTATGTAATAATATTTTATACATGTATATCATTTTTATTTTAGATTTTGTCACCGATTCTCATTATTTTAGTCTATTCTATTTTTTTCCATCGAATGTAAATCATGTTTCATTGAATTGCCACTCAATTAGTCAACATGACTGCAACGTGACAAAAACGTAAATGGTACCAAAGCATGTGTTAAAACATGTTTTCTCATGTGTTGGTCACTTTACTTGAAGCAACTTTGAGGACTGTTCGTCACACAATAAAAATTCCAACCCTCAATCCAACAAATAGTGAAACTTAAGTGAAATCCACCCATGCATGCTTCCTGCCTACATCCACCCATACACTATAACATTCGTCGGTTTGGGAGTCAACTGTCTTTTCTATGAGTTGATCAAAAAGTTCACACGCGTCTTTTTTTTCATAGATATTCTTGCGCGCCTAAAACTATTGAAGAATTATAAACTTAAATGAAGTATTAGTCTTTATTTTACTTAATCTACGACCGAAATTGTGAGTGAAAGTGATAGATGAAACTAAATGTCTCAATTTTAAAAAATTGGGACCAAACTTAAGAAATTAAAAATAAAGGACTAAAATTTGAGTTTTTAAAATTAGGGTACTTGGGATGCACGGATATACGGTATAGGGGTGTAAAATGTAAATAAATGTAAATAGAGTATAAATGAAAAATTTGATCTTAAGTCTTAACCTAGCGTAGCGGCATGTTGAACTGAACTGATAGAGAGAGCGAAGTGTGTCGTAAAACCCTCCATAAACCCTAACCCACTCTCGAACCTCTTTGCTTCTTCATTTCCTCTTTCAACCCTCTCAGGTTCCACCATTATCTGTTTAATTTCCAAATATTTTATAATCGCTTAGAAATTTAATCACTTTCTTATGGTTACGATTCAATTACCAAATAATGGACTTTCAATTTCACACCAAATTCTGACTTATATCATATCATTGTTTAATTTTCGTTGCAGAAAAAATGAGGAAGAAGGTAGATGAACGAATCAGAACTCTCATTGAAAATGGTGTCAAATCAAGACATAGGTCCATGTTTGTCATTATTGGTGACAAATCCCGTGATCAGGTATCCTACTAATTGCTTCTTATAGATTAATTCAACCATATTTCAAACTCCATTAAGACCTGTTTGGATAAAATAAACAACTTCTTTGCACCTTATCGTGCTTGCTAATGTATAAGCTTACACAAGCTATTTGGAGAACTTATGAAAATAAGTTGAAAATATCTTATGCCAGTAGATAATCTCAGATAAGTCGATCCGAACGGACCCTATGTGTCAAAGAAATTAAGAGTTTTGCAAATTTGAGTGCTTAATGTAGAATCTTTTGTATGCAGATTGTTAATCTTCATTATATGCTTAGCAAGGCTCAAATCAAATCCAGACCAACTGTTTTATGGTGTTACAGAGACAAGCTTGAACTTAGCAGGTTCTTTATTTAATAATTGATGAATGATGAATCAGTCTTGTGTTGATAAACTAGGATACTTAATCTTATGTATTTGTTAGTTTAAAATGTTTTTGATTGCATGCAGTCACAAGGAAAAACGTGCCAAGCAGATAAAAAAGTTGATTCAGAAGGGTCTTTTGGATCCTGAGAAAGCTGATGCATTTTCGTTATTTTTGCAAAGTGGGGATTTAACTCATTGTTTATATAAGCATTCTGAGAAAGTTCTCGGCAACACCTATGGGATGTGTGTTCTTCAGGTATCCTTTACTTCATACTAATTCAATCTTTTGTCCTTTCTAGGATGTATTTTCTACCCAACATAAATTAATCGGTTTTGCCATTGTCTTTCCTTTTAGGATTTTGAGGCATTAACACCCAATCTCCTGGCCAGAACAATAGAGACAGTGGAGGGAGGAGGGTTGGTTGTTTTGCTTCTTCGCTCTCTATCCTCGCTAACCAGTTTGTACACAATGGTGATGGTACGGAGGCCGATTCACAATTCATATTTTTTAGTTTTATTTTGCACAAAAAAATAATAGTTCATTTGGTTAATTATTAGAGTTCTCATAGACTATAACTATATAGCCCTTCTGTTTATTTCTGAGCATCTGCCACCAGTAAATTTATTTAGGATCTTCTTTTGCGTTGCATTTATTGGATTTGGAGTTCATAAGACTCGCCATATATTAGACATACATCTTTCTCCTTAAGTATGTTGTTTTGTTATAAAAGGAATACTGGTAATTGTTTCATTTCGGCGTATCTGTCTTGGTCGGCTATATCTCTAGGGCTGTGAACAAGATTGAGAAGTTTAAGCGGCTATATCTCTTATTACTTCAGCGACCTAGAACTTCTCTCTAGAGACCAGACGGCAATGGAGGTCTTATTTGAGATATTATTCTGTGGAAAGGGATAATTAAATGAGTGTTCATCAGAATTGTTAGGTTAAGGATACTACATTTTCAATTAAATTAATCTCTCACATGCATGCTTGTGAAGTTCTAGTGTATAGAACAAGAAAGGCACATATACTAAGTAAGTATAGATTACTGGCCTCTACATACAAAAATTCCTCTTTTCATCCTGTACCTAATCCAGTGAACTCTATAATAAATGTCACTTAATCCTGCAAATGACGAAAATATAATCCACATATTCTTGCTAACGTCCATGCAAGCACCAAATAACTGCAGCATGTATTGTACACTATCTTCATGTATTTCTCTTTATACTCCTTCCCTCCTTTTTACTTCTTTCAACCTTCGAAATCACAAAATCGCAGGCAGAAACAGATCTATAGTGCCTATGAAAGACATACATCAAATTCTTCACATGCAGAATAACTTGTCTGCAACTGCAACCAAGAGCTCTTTCCAACTCTTGGTTTATATCTCAGCTAGAACAAGTTCACATTTTTTGTCGAATCGATTCTGTAACCTTAAACTGTTTTAAACATATATATCATACATATATTTGGTCAAGGCTTCAGTAAAATAGCTGTACAGTATAGTAGATATGGCTCCTATAAATAATTTAGTGCTCCAACAGAAATGAATGCATTGTTCTCATTCCCTTAGTGCTCTATATGTAAGCCTGAAAATCATTATTTTTTGTTTCTATGGTTAAGTAGCTTCATTACCTACCGTGCTACTCTTTTATTAAAAGTCTCATTCCTATCGACTTTCATGCGGTTCACTTGTTGCAGGATGTCCACGACAGGTTTCGAACTGAATCCCACTCTGAGGCTACTGGGCGCTTTAATGAACGCTTCTTATTATCACTTGCCTCCTGCAAGGCATGTGTGGTCATGGACGATGAGCTGAATGTATTACCAATTTCATCTCACATAAGGTCTATTGCACCAGTTCCTGTTAAAGAGGTATTCTTGTTACATCTTTTAACTATTTCTTCCTTCCCTTTTCATCTTTTCCCCTTTCTTTTTGGTTGCATGTATCTTGAAGTCATACTTGTTATTTACTTTTTCAAGATATGTAGGGATAGAAAGACCTACTTTTATAGTGAAACAAAAAATGATTTGCGTTTTTTCGGTCATATTTTCCTTGGTTTTACTTGTGGCTTTCAATATATAATGTTCTGTAATCTTGGTGATAGTCGTATTGTGTTTGATATTTGCAAGCAAATGTTATATTTGTATTTTGTAAAGATGCCAGTGAGAGAAAGTAGAAAGAGGAAGATAGAATGTAGTAGTCCTGGCATGTGATGATCTATACAGCACAGCCTCCCCATTTATATAGTACACAACTAGGTTTAGGTTGTGCTACAAAGCACATCTAGGCCCAAAACATATATTCTCAATTATTCTAAATAATGTTCAATTTTTGGTGCTGCTGGTCTTTCACTGTGGTGCGAAATTCTCCATTGTCATTGTTATAAGCTTTCTTATTTTTGAAACACGTTAGTACATTGAATTTTGGGAGTATTATTTTACTATTTTGCTGTGTTGCAATCCCAACCTACGGCCAACTATAGTGCATGGCTTTGCAATTTCAGAAATAAATTATATTGCCAAAAACTGTTGTTTAATATTGTACGAGTTTTCCTTCCTCCATTCCCGTTATTGGCAGCCAAGCTGGATGCTTGTTTGTTGAATTCTGATGGAATGTACGTTTGTCACTGAATTGATGCTGTAGGACTCAGATGGACTCTCAGAAGTAGATCAGGAGCTGAAGAAACTTAAAGAAGAACTAAATGAAGATTTACCTGTTGGACCACTGATTCGGAAGTGTTGCACATTGGACCAGGTAGGATTATGCACCTTTCAACTTCTCCCCATCTACTGTGGTCAGCCAAATTGGTTTTTTGATGCAGTGCATGTCAGTGAATATATATGTTCTCTTTTAATAGGGAAAAGCTGTCATAACATTCCTGGATGCAATTCTGGACAAGACACTTCGTGGTACTGTTGCCACTTTTGCTGCACGTGGCCGTGGGAAATCAGCTGCTCTTGGTTTATCAATTGCTGGAGCTATTGCTGTCGGGTACTAGGCTTCTGTCATAAATATCTTTATGCATGATGGATACACCAACTTTGTTTAGGTCCTCATTTTAAAATTATCTGTGGTGTAGGTATTCAAATATCTTTGTTACTGCACCCAGCCCTGAGAATCTGAGAACCTTGTTTGAATTCATATGCAAAGGTTTGGTTGCACTTGACTACGAGGTACTAGTTCTCTCACTTGTTGATAGCTATTATCATTAATCCTTAATTAAAATGCATTTAGTTGCAATAGATCTAAGGATGGCGATTGAGCAATGTAACTTTTGCAATGGACGGGAGTTGCAAGCAATCACTGACATTTATATTTGATTGCCAAATGGTTCATTCCCATTTAAATCATAATATGGTGCATATCTGGAATATTTTATTGTGACTAAATTTACAACCCTGAATTTGTTGATATCATTTTTTTACAAATGATGGAAATATGGCAAAAAATTGTTTCATTATTAACTTGTGGATTAAGCATAAATTCCCAGCTCTAATGGCTGTCTAGTCAAAGTTTGAAATAGATAACACATTATTTTACTCCCTTTGTAATCGAGAGATCTTCCTTCCTTGAGAAACGAAGTCAGCAGAGAGAACAAAAAAGGGCAAGTGTGCGAACCCAGTCAAATACCCCTGTGTCTGACCAGTAATGGAAGCCATAAAAATCATAAAAATGTTTAATCAATTCAAGTTTCAAAGCCCAGTAAGTTGTGTTAAATTTTTTAACACATAGTTTATGCAACCGAGAAATCATAGCTTTTAGACAGTGTTGTAGCTCTGACCTTTTAATCGAAATATTGTCAATACTAAACATATAGTAAGCTTACCTCATTCAATTAATTTTCATATGTAAGAACATCAAATGAAAAGATTCCAGACGCAGGGTACTGTCCTAAGTATAGCAAATTTGATACCTTTTTACTTTGACGATCATTGAGATACCGGTTAGTGAGTAAGGGTTATTGGCGTTGGTTCTTTTTACAGTATCCTTTTTGTCTCATTTATTGAGGAAAGAGAAGTTACTGACAATATACATTTTCTAAAGGCCTTTTGGTCTGTTTGTGTGTAAAAAGTTGGATGGTGTTTGTTTAAGAGAGCTGTGTTTCCAATGTGAATAGGAGCACAGACATTTTGATGTGGTGAAAAGTGCAAATACTGAGCTGAAGAATGCTACTATAAGGATCAATATTTACAAGCAGCACAGACAAACCATTCAGGTAATTTCACTGGTGACACTTCTTCATTGATGAATGTGACTCAAAAAGTGTCTACTGATACATACAAGTAGTTAAAAATGTAATTTTGGCTTTGCTTTTCATCCTAATTTCTTTCAGTATATACTGCCACACGAACATGAAAAGCTTTCGCAAGTTGAATTATTGGTTGTTGATGAAGCAGCTGCTATTCCACTGCCGATGGTGAAGTCTTTGCTTGGCCCATATCTGGTCTTCCTGTCTTCTACTGTTAATGGGTATGGCTAATTTTTGCTTTTGGTGAAAACCTTCCATATATCATAATTTTTTTTCTAGTGGTGAATTATCAATCGTTTTGAATTATTAGCCCTTTCATTCCTCTTGGGGGTCAAGTTTGATGCGTCAAACTCATTTGAAAGAGCTAACTCATGATGTTGCTTGATTACTGAAAAAATTATTCTTTTGTTCATGTGAAGTTATGAAGGAACTGGGCGCTCTTTGTCACTAAAACTTGTTCAGCAACTGCAAGAGCAAAGCCATATGTCTGCTAAGAGCACAGAGGGCACTGGTACAATGCTTCTGACCTTCAGAATTCACTTTAAATAAATAGAGTGCTTGTCATGCACTGCTCAGAATTGTAAAACAGTCTAAGTGAATTATTAAATTAATTTCTTTGGTTTTCAGTGATCCATTATATGATTGTAATGATTTTCTTTAAGGTTGTTATTTTTTTTTCATAATAAGTGTTAGTTTTATTTCTTGTTCATTAATACACTGAAAATATATAGGCAGAGACAATTAGAAAATAATAACAAATCTAATCTAGTAACTAGGAAGCATAAATACAAATATAAAAAGGAAAATAAATAAAACCGAAAGTCAATCTTATCTGAATCAGCTAATCAAGTTCTAAATATAATCTAAACTAATTCAATCTGTTATTCCTAATTCGTAACAATGTTTCAGGTATATGCATCTTATTGCTAGCTATTTTTTTAACTTTCAGGTCGCCTGTTTAAGAAAATAGAACTGAGTGAATCCATCAGATATGCTTCTGGGGATCCCATTGAAAGCTGGCTTAACACATTACTTTGCTTAGATGTTTCAAATGCCATCCCTAATATTAGCAGGTTAGACCACAGCTAATTTCATACTTCTTTGGAATACGAGTCCATATTTTTCGATCCCCATTTATGGTCGTTCTTTTGGTCTGAAATCAGGTTACCTCCAGCCAGTGAGTGTGATCTATATTATGTTAATCGGGATACTCTCTTTTCCTATCACAGGGATAGTGAATTATTTTTGCAGGTAAAACCAGATTCTTTGAATGATGTTGGGTGGGTTGTGATTAATATTTTCACGTGTTTAATGATGTTGGGTGGGTTGTGAATTAATATTTTCACGTGTTTAAATGGCATAAGAAAATATTTGTATTCTTGCAGCGAATGATGGCCTTATATGTTGCATCACATTACAAGAATTCTCCGAATGATCTGCAATTGATGGCAGATGCTCCAGCACATCACTTGTTTGTGCTACTTGGTATGCTTGGTTTTCTTTCTAGTTATTCTTTTTTGTTCATATGTTAAAATTTACGGGACTTGATTTTAACAGAAGAGTATTTGTATGACAGGGCCTGTGGATGAATCAAAGAATCAACTTCCTGATATTTTGTGTGTTGTCCAGGTTTGCACCTTTGGCATTAGGCATATGTAACCCCCACATCATTGGATTGCTTTACTCTCTTTTGATTGAACCCAAGGGCCTGTGGATGAAAATGTTTTTTTGTTATCAATGACTGCTGCAACCCCATTTTCTGTTTATCATGCTTGTTTTTTTGTTGTGACTTCTTATGTTCCATAACTTCTATTTACAGGTTTGCCTTGAGGGGCAGATATCTCGTCAGTCAGCTATCCAAAGTTTGAGCCATGGTCATCAACCTTCTGGTGATCAAATACCATGGAAATTCTGTGAGCAATTCCGAGATACAGTTTTTCCTTCACTTTCAGGCGCACGCATTGTACGCATTGCTACACACCCCAGTGCAATGAGGGTAACTTCTATATTTAGCATATGATTATTGTTTAACCCAATTCTTCCAAATTTGTAACACGGGCACAACTCTTATTTTTTACCCTCTTTATTTTATTTCAGCTTGGATATGGTTCTCAAGCAGTCGAGCTCTTAACACGGTGAGTGCATGCCTGGTTTCCCTCTAACTTAGTGATGTTCATTTAAGCTTGTGTGTTACTGAAGATATGGCAAGAGAATTGAGTGTTCTTCTTCTTCAGAAGTTTTTAATTTAGTATTGATTTATTTTGGGGTCAAATATTAGTTGGCTCACAATTTTTAATTTAAGCTTGTGTGTTACTCAAGATGGTGCAAGAGTATTGAGTGTTACTCTAGTTTAATTTATATATTTACTATTTCATGATTGAAACATAATTAACTATTGTTATCCCATAATATTATTTTTTAGTATTTCATATTTTATATTTTGCATCATACTTGTTTTCAAAATAATGGAATTTCTTACAGTTGTAATTTGGATCGACCGAAAACGATCCAAACTATACTGCATTAAATTTGATCAGATTTTCTAAAGGAGTCGTCCAGATTGAACCGAACTGTATGTGATTTTAGTCTCTGAATCAAATGACTCTGTCTCAACCACACTGTGAACCTTCTAGTTTTGACAAGTGGAGGAGACTTGTAAATTTAATAGTAATGAGTTAGTTATGGTGAGTAATCCAATAGCCAGCAGTGTTGTTAAATAGTGGTTATAGAAGATATGTTGTCAAATAACGGCTATAATTAAATACGCTATAGCATTGATGCATAGCATTATTTGAACGAACCACTATTTCTCGTTATCCGTGATTGACAACACTGATCACTAGAGGCAGAGAAGACAAGGAAAAACTATAGAAGAAACTGATAATACTTGAAAGACAAACTGTTTTGTTGAAGCACTAGTCTCTTCGATGGAAATTTCCTCCACTGGGTGCAGGACGAGGGCAACACTGATAAGTAAGGAGAGAAGGAACCAAAGGAATGGAAGACACTGGTGTATTTGAGGCTGACAAATTAGGATAAAATGGAACAGAAGGAGCAATCGATAATATTTGACAGACTTTTCTGTTATTGATGAAGTAAAGAATGAAAGGAGGAACTCAAAATGAAATTTGTCGACGCACATGGTTCCACCGCTGACATGTATTTGTGCGGCTATTCCACCAATTTTTGTTTCTGGCCATGCGTGAACATGCCCTTGGTAGCATGACCACAGCGTCATGTGATTCTATGCAGTGGCGCACGATTTTTACTTCCATGGTTTAGCTCATATGCGGCTGTTTGGACCCCTCCCGTCATTTTGTTATTTCATTAATATAAAATATGCTTCACCTTGGTCTGCATTTAGTCTTTAATTATGTTAAAATGTTAAGCAGCACATCAGGCATTAATCACGCACACACACTGTCTGCAGTTATTTTGAAGGACAACTTACGCCTATCTCTGAGATTGATGTTGACGATAAAGTGGACACTCCACAAATTAGAGTTACAGAAGCTGCTGAGAAGGTATGTTCTTTCTGAAGTCCTTTATTTATTGGCTTATTTTGTTCTGTTCATTTCTGTTCTGTCTCAGCAAGTTATGTATAACATATGGGAGCTATTAGGAGCTGTCTAATTGATTAGCATCACAGCACTGTTAAGATCAAGATTCAATTAGTAAAGAAAGAACTTCATAGTTTTGAGATAAAGTTGTGTATGTGCAATGATTTATAGCAGTTATTCACTGTTTATTGTTAGAGACAAATGGTAGAACTTTTTAGGATATATGTTGCTACCCCATTAAATGGAACAAATTTGCATTGGGTTGTGCTGTTCAATTAATAGGATTTTTAGAGGAGCTTTGTAGTGATACAGTAGGGCTTTTCTTTGGTGATGATCTGTTGTGTGTTTCCTCTTTCTTTCTTGGTTCAGTAAAAAGGATAATTTTTGCTTTGACTTTGTTCTTTTCCTCGTCTAATTTTTTTCTTTATAAAAGTAGAAATAAAATAAAAGAATGAGAAGATTACAAATAGTAAGGAGGACGAAAAAGAATGAGACTTTGTTCTTTTCCTCGTCTAATTTTTTTCCTCGTCACTGAAATGTGTATCCTGTTATTATGAGTTGAATGACTTTACAAAAACTGTATATAGAGTTCTTGAGTATTTCTAGTTATAGTTAAATAAACGAGACTAAGCAACAGCTACAGCAGTCTCTGAAAATTGACAGTTTTTACCATTCCCTCTGGAAATTCAGGGTGGGTGAAAGTTGTTGAACACCTTGAGTTTGTATGTTTGTTTTAATATCCGAGTTCAGTCATGAGTAAAGGCTGGAATTCTAACAAAATTTACAGGCTATGTTTGATTTGTAATCATCTGCGATTTTATGTATACCACTTTATATTTACAGATGCTTTGCCTTTTTTATGATACTACTACGAATTCAGGTTTCACTACTTGAAGAAAATATAAAACCCAGAACAGATCTTCCTCATTTGCTAGTACATCTGCGTGAAAGGCGCCCAGAGAAGCTTCACTATATTGGTGTCTCCTTTGGCCTAACCTTGGAACTTTTCCGCTTTTGGAAGAAGCATAAATTTGCTCCTTTCTACATTGGCCAGATTCCAGTTAAGCTTTATTTTTTTCTTAACCACTAGACTATGGCAATGTGTGTTTTCAATAATCAATTAACATTGTTTCCCCAACCTGATAGAATAATGTGACTGGTGAACATTCATGCATGGTCTTGAAACCCTTGAACAACGATGAAATTGAAGTTGATGGATCAAATCAGTATGGTTTTTATGGTCCATTTTACCATGGTGGGTTCATCCTCCTTTGCCATTATGAACTCTTCCATATTTGTTATTCATCTTCTTAAATTCTGATTATTTAGTTTGCTCTCTGTAGATTTTAGGCAAAGATTTTCAAAACTTCTGGCTTCCACTTTCCGTAACATGGAATACAAGCTTGCAATGAGGTTAGTATTTAGAATTTGAGGCGGACATTATGAAGTTCCTTGAATTCTATAGGGGACTACAGTATTAACAATTAGATCATTTTGATGAGTTTCACCTCATTTTATCTTTTTAAATATAAGACGTATTGTTAGAGGAGAAAGAGTACAACAGCTGCATATAAGATATGCTCCAAAAAGAAAACAGAACATACAAACCGGCAGAAAACCAGAGCAAACTAGAAGGATAAACCACAAACAAAGCTTTGCTAGTCTATCATTGAATCCCCTTAGAATATTCATTAGAGAGCATTAAGTGCATCTCCATTTGATTGTGTTTCATAGATTTAGTGAGAGTTTCATATTTAAGCAACCTTGAAAGAGAGTTCCATCGTATTTAAATATGATTTTCGTGTGTTTGATATTTTATATGTGGGAGACAGAATATGAGAAGTTGAAGAGGGGTGGTTTTGGGGAATTAAGCAACTCAGTGATAGAAACTCACATTAGAGTGAAAATGAGTGAGTTGGCATGCATGGACCCACATGTGATTTTGGCTGAAGAATAATTTCCTTTTCGATGTCTTACACAATAATATATTATTAATAAAACTTTCTTGTGCATGAAATGGAAATAGGCAAGGGAAGTTGTTTTCTTTGTTTTCAATTTATTAATTACTCCCTCTAATCCTATATATAAGAAAACTTTTACTTTTTAGATTCATTGCAAAATGGATGTATCTAAACCATATTATAGTCTAAATACATTCATCTTACAATGAATCTAAAAAGTAAAAGTTTTCTTATATATAGGACCGGAGGGAGTATTGAATAATAGTGTGTTACACATATATGTAAATGATTGCCCTCTACAAGATGCCACAACTACCATTACATCTGCCAATTTTTTATTTTATGTCATTCTAGCAATGTAAATTTCGTTTGGTCTAAGAAATCAAAAGGGGAAGTTATATTCAAGCTTTTATCCTTCCATAAAATTCTACAGCTATTGCACAATCTAATCCAATATTCATTGACTAGAATATAGATATGAATTCTGTATGATATGCATGCTACATTTATTCATAACACCTTTTATTTGATAATGTATCCAGCATCATAGACCCAAAAATCAACTTTACGGAGCACGAGCCTATCAAGGCAACCACTGACGCTTTTTTGAGATCAGTTAAGGAACATTTATCACCACATGATATGAAGCGACTAGAGGCTTATGTTGACAATCTTGTTGACTTTCATCTGGTATGTTCTGAAATGATGGATACTAATTTTATTTTACTTCTTGATGATGACCAGTCTGATATTTTTTGGCCATTAAAACTTGCTCTGCGCTCTGTACTCCGCTCTAAAGTCCTAACAGTTGCATGATTGTTCACTTACTGATGTATATATATCTTAAATTTGTGTTATAAAATTTGATCGGATAAACTGCAATTGCCAGACAAATTAAATTAACATCCCCTTGAGTATGCTTCATGCACACGAGCCTAAAAAATGGTTCGGGATGGTGGCCTTATGTAGCATCGAACATTATGCACTTGTATAAATATAGCTGAAGTTGTGATGCAATAACTGTATCAAAGTTTAGGCATTTGATGTGTGTGCTTTTAAGTATGATCTTAACCTTTGTTTTTATTTATTTTGGGACAGATTTTAGATTTAGTTCCTGCACTGTCGCACCTGTACTTCCAAGAAAAGATTCCAGTTACATTATCACATGCTCAAGCTTGTGTGTTACTCTGCACGGGTCTGCAGAATCAGAACATTTCGCACATTGAGGTTTGTTCACTTGCACAACAATTTTTGTTGAAATAACACAATCATAGCACCTAACCTAATATGTTTTGTACTGGTAGGTAACAAACGGAAACCAAATGCTGACTACCATTACTGAATGTTATAGAAAATTTTATCCTCATTCTTTTGAAATTTGTTATTTACATTGTTTAATTTATCATGATACGAATTGTCTATTAAACCAATGAGTTACTCTGAAATTCATTGCCTAATATTGTAAGAGGTTTGAAGGAGAAGATTATTTATCCTGTTTGATTTCTTTCATCCCTGTTGGTGCCTTTTCAAAAAAGATGGTATACATTCTCATTTGTGCACTTCTGTCTAATAGGGACAAATGAAATTGGAAAGGCAACAAATATTGTCTCTATTTATAAAGGTTATGAAGAAATTCTACAAATATCTTTATGGTGTTGCATCCAAGGAGATTGAATCAACCATGCCACGACTGAAAGAAGTAAGTTAATAATGGTTGAACATTGTGTATTGCTTGATGTTTTCGCTGATTTCTAGCAAGATTGGTTAATGAAATCTCACATGCATGCATGTGCTGCAGTATGTAGGAACACAAGTTCTACTAATTTGCAGCTTCCTTTTTTACCCTTCACTAATCTTGAGCCTCTTTCTTCCCCCCCCCCCCCCCTTTTGTTGATTTTCTTCTGTTTTGTCCTAGATTGTCATGGAACCTCATAGTGTTTCTGTGGACGAAGACCTAAACGATGGGGCTAAACAAGTTGAGGTATGTACTTCCATCTTTTGCTTTATTTTTTTGAAGATCCCAAGATAATTTTTATCCTTGTTTGTTTTCACGTCCATTTTTTAGTAGCTCTTATCTTTAATATTATTACTGGATAGGACGATATGAAGGCAAAATCAGAATCACTCTTTGCTCCTGAGTCCCTCCAGCGGTTTGCGATTGAAGATGGGGAATCTAGCTTTGACAATGCTTTGCAAAATACTGGTGGAAAAATACCCACAGGTGGTCTTATCAGTATGAAATCCAACAGGAAAATAATCAAGTCTGAAAAGGAGAATGGAAGTCATAAGAGTGATAAAAAGAGGCGTACGGACAATAACGGCCATAAATCAGGTAAGAAGGAAAAGAGGAAAAGGTCTTGATTGAAGAGAACAACCTTTGCAGAGTATATCAAATTGAAGAAAGGGGGAACAAAAACAATGTTTTACAAGATCAGATGCTATATTGGATCTCTCTGTCTTATTCTTGATGGATGTATGGGATCATTTTAATTAATTTGAAGTATAGGAATTTGTACTAATGCTAAACTTGAATTTTTTTTTTTGCAGTTTTTAAGGCAATTCCCAGTTTTGTTTTTTTTGCTCCTTTAGTATAGAAACTATATAGACATTATTTCCAAGAATGTTCTTATGAAACAATTGATTTGACGATTTATTCAGAATTTTATGGTCATGAGAGGAGCTCTAATCCTTAATCCTTCAATATCCAGCTCGCACCTTAGAGCTAAATTCTATACTTCAAAACGTATGTAAAATTTTAAATTGATGTCCTTTGTTTTTAACACCTTAAATTAACGCAGAGTGAACACGTCAATTCTACCTCTATATACCTGTTAAAATTAAAAATTTCACCTGTCGATAAGTAATTCGTTCTTAAACATGTTGTTTACAGAATCACTTTCTTCTGAAATAGATGTATTTTAGAGATCCAATCTACAAGTTTGCACTTCAACATGCATCATAGAACTGGAATATACATGACTTGATTGCAGGCCCTGATAACAAGGTGAATGCTATTAAGTAATTATTGGAACAATGACCAGAGCAACAGAACAAATTAACTTGCATCAAATATTGCATCAGAGTATATGCCAAAATGGGAGTTTCAGACATGAATCCAATTTGGATCATCGATTTTGACTGTAGCATGTAATCTTGAACCCTCTGGAGTTCCCAATGGAGGATCAATGCATGAACAATTGTCAACAAAAAAAAGCTCCCACTCTTTGATTTCACATTTATCTAATGCAGCAATTATTTTTGTCTTCTCTCTTTCATTTGGAAATGCTCCATCTGGACTAACAAGTACTGCCCCAGTATAAGACTGCCCTGCAGCTCTAGCAGCTCCATGATAGTGAAACAAACCCCAACTAAGATCTTCAGCTACATCCACAATTGTCCAAAACTCATTTGAAACCACTCCATTATCTAATACACTGAAATTGAATGTTCCAACTATCTTACCTCTCTTAACCCTATATTTTCTCCTTCTCCATACCATTTCGCCTTCAAATGTTTTTACCTGAAAAACTGGTTCATACCAAAATGACCCTTTTGCTTTTCCTCTATAAAATAACTGATATTGGCAGGGGAATTGATCATACGCTGGATTCTGCCCCGCTACGACACGCCAGCTCCATTGCAAATTTCCTAACCAACCAACGAACAAATCTTCTGCAATTTCGTGACTCAAGTTCTGCCCGCGAAATTCAACCATTGGAGGTACGTATGGCTTGGTAGGGACTTCTGCTTCCAATTCAAGACAGTTGTTTTTCTGTAACACGCAAAGCGAAAAGGCTTCCAGCTTTTCACTTTCGTACGAAGCAATACATCGGTAATTACACACTTGATCAACAGGACTACACTTATTTAAACATTGAAGAGCTTTTCTACAATTAGGATCCAACAAGCAATTAAGTACTTGACGGCCGCAGTTATTCAACATACAGTTTAAGGTTGAAAAACCCTTTGCTCTCAAGTTCTTCAATATCGGAACTGGCCTTATATAAGCATTGATTAATAATAGCAAACAGAATCGTATATCATCAGAACTACGTCGATCCCATGCTTCAGATACAGTTTGAACTACTTCATTTGAGTCTTTAGCTTTATCTAACTCGGAACTCCCCAATATGTTTCCAAATATACTTCCTCTCACTTCATTGTGAATATCATAGCCTCCTAATCTGTTCTTCAAATCTGGTGATGAGTCAAAACATATTACATTTTCAATTGTTTTGCTGCGGATTTTAATCCAGTTAACTGACTCTTTGTTTGTAACAGCAACAATCACCAATATATCAGCCTTCAGTAATTCTCTCTCGAGTCTAATGGCCATTTGTTCATTAGATTGAATGCATTCGTCGGTAAATACAAGAAGTTCATACCCTTCATCAACCCATTTCAATCTTTTTGCCTGATAACATTAAATGGCAAGCAGCAGCAAACAGGAAAAAAAATTATTGTTAATATGAGCCTTTTCGGATAAGCTTCTCAATAAACACTTATAAGAAAAGAAAAGTTGAAAGAATTTTGCAATGACTACAAATCCTTTACATGATAACTTTTCACATAAGTTCAAATTAGCTTCTGGATTTGGATCTCGATTTTCTCATAATTTTTATATACCTTCGAAACACCTATAAACTTAGAGGGCTGTTTTTATAAGTGAAGAACCATATTCTTATTTTATTTGAGAACCATATTAGCCGTTTAACTTGTGAGATTGTTTAAAAGAGTTTACAAAACAGCTTTCATAAGTTGTTTTCAACTTATTTCTATAAGCTCTTTAAGATAGCCTATGAAAACAGTTCATAACTTAAACGGAAAAAGTTAAACCTTGATTTATCTTTTAGTGTAGAAATAACTTATGCATAAGCGCTTATAGTATAAGTTGTTTATCCAAACTAGGTCTATATCATTTACAATTTTCAACTTATTTCAATAAGCTCTCCAAAATAACTTGCAAGTTGCAAATAATAATAATATGAAAATAATTTAACAATATTATTTCCTTATATAGAAATAGCTTATAGTAGATAATAAGTAGTACTTATTTGTGTCTAATAATCACTTAATTATCATAGAGTTCAAAGACACCATCAAAATGAGAGAGGTAAAAGGAAATAGGATACTTAACAGTGTGAAGCATGACTTGTTCCCAAGAAGCAGAGTTGAGAGGGCTGACAGCTCCATGGCCAACAATAGCCACCAACCTCACCGGCGGGTCATCGGTTGTGACGGGGGAGTCGATGGTTGTTGATGAAGATGATGAACTCAGGCAAAAAGGAGAAGTGAATGAGATTGAAGATGGAGAAGAAAAGGACAAAGGAAAAAGGTTAGTAGAGAGATGATGAGAAAAGACATAGAATCGATTCTTTGTATGAAACATCATCATGGGTGTCGGAAGATGAAGTTGCAACAACATTGTTTTGTTTGTAGAATAACTAACTAACAAAACGGTAACACTTGTTAGTTATTATGTCTTAGCCATACAAGATATTTTCTGGTTGTATAGTATTTATATTTTTATACGGACAACAAGATCTTTTTTTATAGTATACTTTTTTCGTCCCAAAACTTTAGTCTTTTTAGAATTTTGTACGGAGATTAAAAAATAGAATTTTTTTTTCTACCCCTACATTTAACTCTTTACCCATACGAACAAATCAATATTTCTATTTTACCCCTTTTGAAACATTAAAAAATGAGTTTTGAACATTTAACCACAGTTTAACCGTGGCTAATATGAAGAATTTTCGGTACACTTATTTTCATGTACACCGATGACAAAGTGTAAAAAATAATAAAGAACCAAAGATTTGAGATGGATGGAGTATTTTTCTGTGAGAAAGATGAAAGAAGATCAAATCACTTGGGATATTTGGCTATTAGGATATTTGGCTATCAGTGGGGGTCTCATGCAATCTTTGCGACATAGACCATTTGTGTCTCTCATGAGACTAATCTTCGAGTTAGTAGTAGGGTTTTTATTCTTCCACCAATATCTGGTCTATTGGACTGTCTAATCTAATATGGGGTTAGTTATAATTATCAAGTGGTTTCAACATCCTCTTGATCACAATTGCAGGATCTAATCATAGTAGTTCCTACCAAGTTTAGCGTCAACCATCACTTAATCAACTAACGATTGTTAATGAGTTTTTTTTCTTCATAATTAATTAATTTAATTCGTTATCTGTTTTTTCGAGAAATTTTATTCGTCATTTGTTTTCATTATTTACGAGTAGAATTTTATGCAACATATGTTCGAAAATTTTCAAAATATATTTTTGAAATGTTGCAATGGTTAAATTAACACCATTAGTTTGTACATTGTATTACTTGGTTCTCAACGATCATTACAAAAACTCTTCACCAAAGAGACTTGTGAATGCTATTTTTCATTTAATGATACAAAATATTTAATGTTCAAGTAGTTCAGAATAAACAAATTGCAATAAATTTTTACCACATTTGTATTCTTAACTTGTGCCCATAAGGACACATTATGGACACATGTCAACATTCTCCTTACTATGATACTATCTATCCCTTATGGCTTTGGATAAAAGGGATTTAATAGGATGATCATTGAATCTTATTTAACAGGGATTTAATACTCTTCTCAGATATTTTTAGATTGGTGACAGTTATGGAATCTGTCAAGATTTCTCATGTTTTGCCAATCGTTGTTTAAATCAAACTATCACTGCTCAGTATTTTGATGTTCCTGATTTTTGTTCTAGTCTTATTTTTAGTGATAAGAGTGGATTAGCTTTCTTTATTTGTTTTCCTTGGTAGTGTTGAGTGTTATCATCAGAGGATGAACAACAAACACTGTCTGCAAACTCCCAAATTCTGGTAGTTAATATAGACATATATCCATAGTGTCATTGAGCAACAACTCCCACATAAATTGTTAAAATAATTAAGATAAGTAGTAAATTTTCTGCAATATTTTAAGAGGAACATTTCCAATAGTATAGCATATGCAGAGATTATATTATATATTATATATGAATAAAAACGGTTTCAATTTGCTTTCAAAGGGAGGTAATCATCATTCTTGATGATCATATCCACAAGCTACTGAAATGATAGATCCATGATCGAAGAATAGGTCGATGCAATCAAAATTGGGAATATCTGTCACATTAATAAGAAAAATCCGGGAAACAACTTGACAAACAAAAAAATTAAAACATTGGATTACTTCAACTTCCAGATTTATCGGGGAATTTGGAATAAAAAAGAACTTGAAAAACTCAAGAATCTCCAAACTGGCTTCAATGTTGCATTTCAAAATCATTGGTGTCTACTTATTGAAGAAACATGGCCTCACCATTATCCAAATGCAATATTTTATAATATATAAAAATATGTTGAAGACATTTTAAAGGAAGTTCCGGATGTCCAAAGTTTTGACGTCAACTGACTCAGGCTCATCCTTGAATTCCTCCCTGAAATGGCAAACATTAGAGGAAAAATTAATCGTGCAATGGTTTAAAATTTTTACATCATAGAGAGACGAGTAAAAGTGTCTCTAATCGTAGAAGATAAAACAATAGTCCCATTTCCAACAAATCAATTGGTCACCGTATCATATTCATGTATTCTAACTATCTTTTTTAGGTTTGGAAGCAAGCAGAAAATAAAAATAAGTATCATGCACTTATCAAAGGTGTTATTTTTACAAAAGCAGGAGAATGAGGGAGAACGGAAAAATACAATAGTTAGAAATGGTGCTGTGAGTAATTATTTGCCTCTTAAAAAACAAAAAGGAAACAGTGCTGTAAGTAATACCTTTTCTTTTGAGTTTCCATTGCCTCGACAACATCCTTTTTCAACTCCTCCAGCTGTGCTTTGGCTATTTTAAGCTCCAGCTGCTCTTCTAACTTTGGCAATTCTTCTTTTTGAATTCCAAGTCTACAATGGCACCATCAAAGGGTGAAAAAACAACAAGAGGAAAACCAAAATAAGTAAAGTAATTATAACCCAGTCATTCATTCTGCTCAAATGAAGAGAATCATTAAGCATTTTAGAATCCTCACTAGTGAAGTAGGCATTTATATACCCAAAAACATGCAGGCATTCAAACAACCAAATGGAATCTCAAACAAAAACAGCACACCACACACACAGAGGATAGACTATATAATTCCAAAACAAGCAGCAGCCACAGAATGCAATATTTGGAAAAAATGAAAATACATAAACCTTCGTAAATTATAAGAGTCAATTGACATATTCCTTCGACTCAGATATATTTATCACAAAAAACCTTCTCCTCTAGACCTCTACAACATAACTTACATAAGATGAAATGAGCATTTTCCAATAGAATGAGGATACTGAACTACACGAAAAAGTAATATTTAAAAATCACCAAATATGACTATGAACTTACTTCTTATTAATCTTATCAAACTCTGCCAAAAGAAGGTCCATTCCTTTCTTGTCATTTCTCAATAGGGGTTTCTTTAAATCCTTTTCAATTTTGTCCAATGCATCGATCATCAAAGCTTCTGCTCCAAGATCATCTGTAAGACCTCTCCTGAAAAAGAATGTACACAAATATATGAAGCAATGTGACTAGAGCCTGAACTATCCTGAAGCAATGTGACAAAAGTTTGAAAAGGAGAGAGTAGAATAGAACATCACACACTTGGTCCTTATTTCCTTCAAGGTCAAAAGATAAGTTCGAGCATCAGGAATATCTTGTGTCTCTATATCGATGGAGGCTGCGATATCTTGGGACTCTGAAAACAAGTTTGCCCTGCAAATCATAATTGAAGTATTGTAAAAAACTACAATAAGAAGTTTGAAAGATTACAAAATATAAGTTGGTAATGTACTGAATAGAAAGACTGATAAAACCAATAACGTAAAGGAGAAACTCACTTCTCTCGGACTGTTTTCATGACCTTAGCATAATGAGCAACAGCAGCTGGATCCTCTGGAGCTATGGTGATCTTCTCCTTCCTTAATATTCCGACAGCTGTCTCAAATTTGTTCTTCACTTCCAAATAAATGTTCTTCAGCATCTCTTTTACCATTCAACAAAGAATATTGTCAGAATTCAGAAATTCACATAAAAAAACACAAATTTTCAATTGATAATCAAACTGCCTGTTTTTTTCTGTCTTTCACATAAATCAACTCAAGTTGAACAAACACAACAAACTACTGAATCAAACAACAATGTTCCTATGGCTGTCTCAGTCTCAAAATCCCTATGATTACCCTAAATAAAGCAAATAAAATATATATAAAAAAGATGCAACTCCAAAGTAAATGATAACTCACGGTCTCCTTTAAGGGGAGGAAGGCCAGACTGCCCAGACTCTTTAGCAAAGTGTCGAACCGGAACAGCAAACTCCTTTTGCAGGAGCATTTGACTACCACCATAGAGCTATAACAAAAGTAGATAATTGGTCACAATTCAATAGAAAAAAATAAAATAAAATCATTAGGCGGATTACATAACCAATCACAGTTGAGTTAATAAACAAATAATTCATATCAACCAATAAAATTAAATTCATTCATTTTATTCATTCTCAACGAGTGCAATGTAACTCAATATAACTGGTAAATAAATAATAAACTAAAAAAAAAACATTTTTATGCTGTGGCCATGGCTGATGAGAGATTATTGAATACTTGTTTGTTGTAGCTAGATGCAGATTACTGTAATAAGCGATTTCCCCAATCGATTGGGTAAAATAATAACCTAATTTGACAAATTTAAAATAACAAATGAGATCTTACAACTCGAAATCCAACGCAAAATGATCTGAATTTTACAAAACTTTTGTTGTTTGAATTAGTGAGATAGAGAATCAAATAGATGGAAAAACAAAATTTGTGCAGATTCGGATATTACAGTTTATAACAACAAAATCAGAAATCGGAATATGAAAAATAGTGGAAATGCAATCGAAAGAAATGAAATGAGAAGAGATATACCAATTTGGATTTGGATGCGATGCGAGAAGCGAGTGCCATGGTTGAATAGCTTTCTCTCTGAAATGCGTTAGGTTAGGGCTTTCTCTTTGATACTGATTCTGTTCTTCTTTGTTTCTCTCTCGCTCTACTCTATTATAATCACAAGCTACTCCCGATGAATAGGTTTTGCCTTATCTCAGCCGTTCGATTCGTCTCCATGCTTATTCTAAAATCTACGGTTCTTGTTCCTTCTCTTACATCTTTTTTTTTTTCTTTTCATTTTCCCTTTTCTATTTCAAACTAAAATGGGCGAATTATTATTTTGGTCTTCAAATGTGTAATTCGTTACCATAATAGTTTCTAAATGTATTAAAAATATAAATAAATTTATAAATGTATATTTTATTAGTTATATTTGTCCTTAAATTTGTTTTTAGGAGTCACATTAATCCTCAGATGTACTTTTTATTGGTTAGTTTAGTCCATCAAATAGTATTAAGGAAGTATTTGTAACTTCGACACATTTGAGGTACTATGACTATGAGTTACATTTTCAAGAATCAAACGGTCGTTTGTCAAAAATACAAAATACCAATGTCATTTATTAGAGCTAAATATGTTTAGACTAGTCTTAATGTGTTATAAAACTAGGCTACTTACAAGCAAGTTTGGTCTAGCAAAAGAATGGACTAAACTTCCACAACAAGATGACGAACTAAGTTCTGAATCTCGGTTTAAAGAAATGTTCAAATTTAATCAATATACATGGTTAATTAATTAAGATATTAGGCTCAAGTAATTGATAAATTATCCTTAAGATGATACGTTCATGAGAATTTAGATTTTATACCTTAATAACTGCGATATATTGTTATTTTTTTACTTTTCTTTTTGTCAAGTACTTTTGTCAATCATTTAATTTATTGTTGAAATCAAATGTTAAATTCCATGTCAAAATAACAATGCAAATATTTGGTGGTTGCTAACAATAAAATAAATTAGTAGAAGTGGCAAGAAATTTGAATATTGAATCAAAATTTGATATCATTGTAAGTTAGTAACCCAAAAAAAAACCATACTAGCTCTAGTTCTTATTATAAAAAAAATATATAGATAATATATATTTTTAAATGTACGTAGTCCATCATATCAACCACACACATCAAACAATATGGAAATTGTGTTAACAAATTGTACAGAAATATTCACAATTTTTATATTCACTTTTATCTCTATTGAACTATCGTTTCTCTCTATTATCAAAAAAAAAAAAAAAACTATTGTTTCTCTCTCTTATTACTATTCCATTGGTTGATTTTGATTTCATAGTTTTTCGGAGAAAACAACTTCGTGCTATTAGTATTTAGCATTGCTATTATATTGAATAGTTACATCCATATGTTTGGAAGTATGAAAAATATTACCTTATAAATTTGTAAGCTTAGTAAAAGGTGTAACTGTAAACTACACCATTTCTCCTGCAAGTAAAATAGGTGTTGACATGATAGTTGTTGTCCAATTTGTATATAGAATTATATACTTGTTATTGTTTGCAATTTATAAAATTGGTACGCACCACAATTATATGATTAAATTCATAAATAAACACTTTTCAATTCACTTTGATGGTGTACGAAAAACCAGAAAAAGGTTCATTCTCCTAAGTGTACACACAATCAGAAATTCATGTCCAAAAGCCTCGATGATGCAATAAAATGTCTTACCTTAAGCATTTACATACGAAACACGATAAAAGATCTCATCTCTTACAACATTATTACGACATCCATGGAAACATTATAGAAAAGAGCACATGGAAATTACTTTTTATGGATCAACCGTAACGAATTGCATAAAATACCGCACTTGTTAGTTAAGTTCTCTCGCATTTCAGCAGGTACTTTCGATTGTTGATTTTTCAGTGCACCACTAATGCCATAATCGATGCATCAACAGAGAATGTGGTTCAGTAGTTAGTAGTTCTGCTGATCCAGTATTTATATTCTGACAAACAGACTTAGGACGACAAATACAACAGCCCTTAACAGTAAACTGATGCAGCACAACAAACATAAACAGAAATAGGAATAACAAACAAATTCCGTAATTTTTTTCCTTGACAAATACTATAATAATGTAATAGTTGGTAATAAGATCCTATAATTAGTCCATGTATTGCTTGAAACATTTACCTTAGTATTGTAACTACTGTCTATAAACATGATTTTACATTTCTGCATTGAAGGATTTACCACATCCACAGGTTTGTGTCGCATTAGGATTCTTGAAATTGAAGCCTCCCCCAATCAGAGCATCACTATAGTCTAATTGCATGCCAAATACGAAGAGTAGGCTCTTAGGATCACAAACTGCAAAAACAAATGGAGAAGTCAAATATGTCATGCAGTGACTTAAAGAGTTTGTCTTTACAAAAAGTGAAACATGGAGCGCTGCAGTTGACACATTAATAATAGAAGTACATAAAAGAAAAAGTCCCATCCTCTATCAAAGTCGCCATATACATGTATCAGTTTTGTTTTAGCGCAATGTGCGATTCCTTCTTTCCTTTTCCAAATATAGTAAGCTTAATTACTAAAACCAAACCAAGTGCGACCTTACAAAAAGTTTTAACCACTGTTCAACTACCAATTGCTGCAAAAACCAGTAAACAAAATTTTAAGAGAACTAAGAAGAAAATGCGGAGGGACCAGGCTTTCAACCAAATCTTACGAGTTAAATTTGTTTCCCGATGAACAAACAGAGTGCTAGCAGCTGGCTTGCATTTTTAAAAAATAATACAATGACAAATTACACTTAGTTAACCACCAAAAAATTGATTACACTTAATACACGAACCAAAAACGGGTATGATAGTCGCAACTTGAAAGCTATCTCTAGTAGAAAAACTAGTTAATTCCTATTAGAGAAGATGTTTAAATCAAAATAGAACCACTTGGTTTCTATTACCATTGAAATACTAGTTTGATAACACTTGTACTTGGTTGAATCCCTCCCTCTTTTCAAGAAAAGAACAAGGTATTTGCAGTACACAGATGCATTAATTCATACTAAAAGCCTTAACCCAGTTATATGAAACAAAACCCCCATTGCATAAAACCATAATTAAAGATTTTCAAAGAACCCGTATTACATTTGAAGATATTGAATATGAAGTCAATTAAAAGAGAGAAAAAGAGCCCTATGAATTGGAAATGTTAATGATGAGAAAGAGAATATGAAGTCATACCAATTACAAAACCTTTGTATTCAATGATGGAGTCATCTGGCCTTGCATTAGCCCTATCCTCAAAATCCATTGTGTATGACATACCAGAGCATCCACCCTGTTTGACGCCTATTCTTAAACACAAATCTTGACTACGTTCAGACCTCATCTTATTCAAGTGATTCAGTGCATTATCTGTAAGCGAAATTGCAGGTGCCACAGCCCCAGATGCAGGTGCAGCTGAAATATAGGATGAAAGTAAACGTTAAGTGTTTAGTGAAGGCAACGGAAAACATCACAACAGTGCATACTAGTACATAACAAAAACCAATGTATTTTGTTGCACTCTGATTATTTTCCATTTTAGACTCATGGAGATGGTATCAAAAAGTCACAATGAACCCCAATTAATCCATGCCGAGCCAAGTAAACTTGTACAAAAGAGCAAAACAAAACTCTCCTAACATTTACTTTTCTCATTAGCGTAAGACCCTAATCTGAAACCTTACTTAAGAAGAACAAAGTGACCCATCGCCACTTAGACCAACAAGTGTATTCATCATCTAAATCTTAATATATGAATATAATGTCTAGTTATGGTTCAATGTAAACATAATTGTTAAGAAAAAAACTAACTAAATTTAACAAATAAGAAACCATCTAAGTAGCATCAACACTTCAGATTGAAAAAGTGTCAGGTGTCTGACCTGACACGCGACACGGACACATACATATGGTTACGTGTCATTATTATTGTACTCCTATGACAGTATCCGTGTTTGTGTCGGTGCTTCATTAAAAATCACAAAACACGGATAGAACCTTAACTGTTCTAAAAATCAGGGTAGGCAAAGGTGAGCTAGGGTTATGCACAATAATTAGGAATTACTAAAATCTAATCCAGCTGTTAATCAGCTATGTAATTACATGGAAATGAAATTATTTGCAATAACCTAATCTAATTAATTTTGACGCTGATTAGGCTGTTAATTAACAGAGATAACATGTTGAATTGTTGATAATAAACGAATAAACAATGAAAGGGGATAAAAAAGCGTACCAGCAGGAACAGAAACTGATCGAATTGAAAGAGGTTTAGTAGCAAAACGGCGATTGAGAATTGGTGTTGAAAATCGAGAAGAGATTGAAGTATGAGTTTGAGGAACATGGATTGGAACGCGAACAAATTGGGGAGAGTAGTGCATAGTAATTGCAGAGAAAGCCATTATTGTTTGTGGAGAAAAAAGGAGAAGAGAACAACGCCAAACAACGATTACCTATGTACGTGAACGTCTCAATTTCATATATATATTCCGATGCAATTATTGGGGCCCTTCATTTTTCAGCCAACTGCAAAATTCACCAAACCAAAATAAAAAGATATTAAAATACACAACTTCTTTGTTTTCTTACCAAAATGAGAAATAATTTTTTGAAAAAATTCCAATACTTATAATTAAGTGACATTTTTTTCACAAAAATTACAATACTTAGATTCATTTTTTTGCTTTCACCAACCGGTTTAATCTGGTTCGGTGTTAGTTCTGACATCAAGTGGTTCCAATCCCCTTTCGATCACAGTTGCGAGGATCGAACTGTGGTCTCTCTACCAAGTTGTTCAACATCATCATCACTAAACTAAAAAACTAATGATTATTTACTTAAATTAAATTTTACAATAATAAGTTTTAACACTGAAATAAATTAGAATATAAACGTCTTTAACAATATTAATTAAAAAAGTATTTTTTCTAAGTAATCCATTCATAATTTAGTGGTATTTACCTATCGACCAATGAAAACTAGTCATATGCATGTGAAATAAAAGTTGATTACAAGTTAGTTGTGGGTACCAGATGCAAATCTACTTACGTGGCTTGTCCTTGTTGATTAATGGATAAATATCTTCAAATTATGAAAGAGTAGAGTAGATCTCACCTTAAAAATAAATAAGTTATAATTTAAACAAATTGGATTTGCATATTTGGAATCATGAATCTTACACGAATCAAATTGCTTTGAGTAAGAAAAAATTTATTCAAATTGAGCTAGAACATGAACGAGTTTAGATAAAATATGAATTGAATTGGTTTTACCCGTTGAACCTAACAAGCAGGGTCGGCCTAAGGGAGATGCAAACAACTCTACAGAGCTGGGCCTCCAAAATTTTGGGGCCTCCCTTTCTTTTTTATTTTTTTTCACCTAGGGGGTGTAAAACGCAAGTCATCATAGCATATAGGGTGTAAACAACAATTATGCAATCTACTTTCATCGGTTCAGACCACTTGAACTTGCGCTGAGCTTGTGTAAGTGGGTTGCTGACTTACTGTCTGCACCTCCCAAGACTACATCAACTTAATGTTTGCACCCCATAGGTAAATTATTTTTTTTTTTATTTCTTTACAATTTTAATAGAAAAATGTGTTTTTGTCAAAAAAAACCCATTTTTAATTTATTAGGAGTTCATTTTTATTATGAGATCCGGACCTCTAATTTAGTTGGAACGACCCTGCTAACAAGACATAAGAAACAACATGTCTATTGATGTGCGTCAAACATTAAATATGAAATATATTTTCACGTAAATTTTGATTTGCCACGTTATAAATGTTTATCTTTTACGGTTGAAACTCAACCCTGTTGATTCATCCGATCACATTTTATTAGTTAAATATTGTGATATTTTAAAGGTTGGATGTATTTTTATTTATTTTTTAACATGTAATTTGATACATGAATATGTACTAAAGTTTTCCCACATAAATTAATCTCTAAATAAAATTAACAGTAATAAAAAATTAAAGCAAATTGACAAAGGCATAAATTATAATCATCTTGCTTAAATGTAATGCATAAAATAAAATATAAAGTATAATATAATTGTACACTAATTACAGATGTAATATACAAAAAATGTTACAATTTTTTTTATTCAACCTTAAAAGTACAATTTCAGCTAAAGAAAAACAAAGATGGGTTTTCCATACTTGAAACCCATAGAACCTGAACCAAACACAACTTGATCAACTAAAGTTACTGTACCAGAGAACAAAAATATGTTCCTTAAAATTTATTCACCCTTGGACGACAACTTCAGCATGCACAACCACTTCGTTGTTCTGCTTCTGAAGGGGTTTCAGATATTCCGCGAAAATAACTGCTATGAAATAACAATGTTAGCCACCAACATAATATTGATCAATATTGATCCGAGGAGCTCAGATTGAATGAGGTTGTCTTCTACCGCGTGGACCAAAATCAATGGCCGAAGTTGATGGAGCGCGGCAGAGGACAGTGGTTGAGCTCATTAGATCAAATATTATAAGGTATTATAACAAAATAAGAAGAAGCATGAATTTTGAATTTAAAATTTGTTAGGTGGTCCAAGAAATTAAAATGAAAGTTAGATACTTACATGTCTAAATCATGTTCATTTTCTGATGCAACCTTAGCAACACATAAAAATGCATCATCAACATTGTAACCCTCTTTTGCAGAAGTCTCAAAATATGGTATGTTACCCCTAGAAGCACACCATTCCCTAGCTTTCTTCTCTGTAACCTGCAACAATTAAAAAGGTCAATTGTGAACACTTTGCATGTAAAAGGTTCAATTAGAACATTTCAATAAAAAATTAAAAGGTTAATTATCTACATACCCTTCTACTGTTTCCACCATCTATATCAACCTTGTTCCCAAGTAATACAAAGGGAAATGCATCAGGATTTCCTGTATCTGCCTGAGATCAAGTTCACATCACATGATTAAGATTAAGTTTAGCAATTTTTTATAAGCAAGAAATTTGAAAAGTATTATATACTTAAGTCAGTTGGCCCGACCCTCTTAAATCAATATTTTAAAAAATGAGGACCACATATTGAAGCAGTGAGGGGTTTCAATCATGGTTCAATTGGTTCAATCCGATTCAGTCATACTGTAATGTAATTGAGATAAAATCAACTGAAAAATCCTATCCAAACAAAAAAACCGAAGAACCGGTTGGTTCTCGGTTGGATTCCTTTTTCAAAACATTTCTCTAAACTACCATTACATAAATTCATTTGTTTAAGATAAAAAAAAAAAACTAGCAACTGTGCAAATAGAAAAGTGGAGTTTTGTTCGTGTGAGCTTATTTCAGCTGGGAGGGATATCACATTTTTATATGCAAAGGTCAGGGTTCGAACTTCAGACACCTCATTTATCTACCTTAAGGGTGAAACTTTTAACCACTCTACCGGAAAAAAAAAGTGGGGTATTGAAATAGGGATGGCAAAAAGGGTCACCCCGCCCCGTCATTAACCCGTCTAAAAAGGGGCGGGGCGGGGCGGGCTAACTAGTGGTGGTGGGTTGAAAATCTCACCCCGCCCCTTTTCTTGGCGGGCGGCGGGTTGGCGGGAGTGCCCCGTCAATAAAATAAAAATAAAAAAATCAATAAATTCGCAAAAATATCATAAAAATTTGCGAATAAATTAAAATTAATAATCATCCAAGAAAATCAAAATATAATTATAAGCCAAAAAGGTGACCAAAAATTAAAATTATCAATCAAAACTTCAAACATCATAGTTTATAAAATCAAAGAAACCATAATAAAATCTTATGAAAATACTCGGTTTAAATCCAAAACAAACAAAACTTGGATTCAATATTTAAATCGGCACCAACGAAAGTAAACAATAAACTATAATTATTCTTCAATCCAAATCAACAACGCTAAAATGTAGATTAGGTTAATTGGACCGAAAAATAGAAATTCATTTGTAATAGACTGAAACTTTTATAAAAAAAAGAATGTGGTTAAACCCGACGGGCCAACCCGCCCGGCCCCGTCGTCGTCCCGTGTTTTTTGCGGGTTAGGCGGGATGGGGCCCACCACTTTTGCGGATTGAAAATGTCAACCCACCCCGCCAAAAATGGCGGGTTAAACGGGCCGACCCGACGGGCTTGACCCATTTTGTCATCCCTATATTGAAAAGAAAAAACAGCATGTAATTAAAACACAAACCTGCTTAAGAAAATCATCATGCCAATTGTTTAAGGTATCAAATGTTTTCTGTACATTTACATCATATACCAAAACACAACAATCTGCCCCTCTATAAAATGCAGCTCCAAGACTATGGAACCTTTCTTGTCCTGCAGTATCCCAAATCTGCATCAATATTGTAAAGTTTTGTTCATTCTCTTACCTCATAAAAATAAAAATTACAATAATTTATAGCATTACAATTTACTCCAAAAATAAAAATTACTCACCTGCAAAGTTACAAGTTTGTCATCAACTAGTATCTCCTTTGTAACAAAATCTGCACCAATTGTGGCTTTATACTGTTGGCTAAACTTTTTATAAACATATCTAAATTGAAAGTTAATGTTCCACAATATACTATTACATAACAAAATTTCATATATAATCCAAGTCTCAAACTACACCTTTATGTTAAAATTTCATAGTTTGTGTCACCAATTTTAACGCATGTTTGAATTTACGATGAATTTAGTATAATCACATTATATCACTCGACTTTAGAGTTTCAACAAAAATACAGTGCAACAGTTCCAAATATGCAGTAGGCAACAATCATTACTTGCCAGCTGGACTGAACCACTGTTCCCACCAAGCAAAGGATTGCCAACTCAATTATCAATTTTTGTCGTTTAAAAAAAGGAAATATGGAAAAGCTCCAAAAAAGATTAATGAGTTGGAATTAATAATGCATATCTAAAATGAAACATCAGAAAAATAACAAATTTTCACTTTTTTTTTTCTCTTTTTTTCCTTTTCTGTTTTATTGAAAATGCCAAATGGATACTGGTTCATCAAAGATGTCTTCCCAACTCTGAAAATAAAAATAAAAACAAAAAATCAAAATTCAATTCACATTCATCAATAATAATAACTCCATGAAGCAATAATCTCATAAATAAATAAATAAAAATAACATAGAAGCATATGAAGAAGAAAACAAAATGAATATTTGGAAATGGAAAAAAAAAAGTGAGAGAATCAAAGAAAATTTTAGAACATACCCACTATCTCCAAGGACAATAACCTTAAGCAAAGTTCTCTTTCTATGTGAACTAGAAATATCCATATTGGAGATTCAAAACTCAAAAGCACTTGTCAGAAGTAGAAAGAACAATATTGCTTTTTTCAATATAGCAAATAAATGGTGAAGTTATTGAAAAAAAGAAGGAAAGTTAAAAACAAAAATGGTTGCACAAAAAAGGGAATCCCGTGTTTGAGGTAGTTGTTCTTGATTCTTCTTTGTTGATGAAATTATTAAGAGCTTTTTGAGGTAACACTTTTTATTTGAATGATGATGCAGGTGAGAATCATGTGAATTTTGACAACTAAAACCAAAGTTCTAGTGACAGCTAAGCATTATTTTATAGGTGAATTATTATTTTATTTTTTTGAAGAATTTTTAGGTGAATGATTAGATAATAATTTTTATAGGTTGATAAATAGTGTTTATTAATTTTTGAATTTATTAAAATTATCTACTTTAACGGTATATATAGAGTCAAAAATACATATTTAAATAAAATGTGTATCATAGTGTTTATGAATTATTTAAAAAAAATAAAAGGAGGTGTTACAAAGTATTTTTCGATGACTTAATAAAAGTTTAATAATGGGGTCAATTGAAATTGGATTATATATACGTGCATGCCTCTTATGTTGTTGGATCTAAATCTGTTGGGTTACAATAGCTGGTTTTTTTTTCTTCTTTTGTGACAGTTGAGAAATGCTTTTCTTTAGTTGTGAATGCTGATTTTATTTATTTAATTTTGACATACTTTTACAAGGAACTATATATGATGCCTGCATTTAATTTAAAGATATATTTTTCTTATGGTTTTGTTTGGATTGCCATTATTAAGTTGATTTTGTAAGATTGATTTTAGTCAAATGTGAATTAAAAATAATACTGTAATTTGGAGATGAATTTTTTTTGAAAGTATGTCATTATTTTTTAGAATGATTTGGATATATGTTATCCAATATGACTAAAAAAATGATTGAAAGATATGTAATAAGGATTTTCAATCTTTGACTCATAACTTAAATATATCCAAATCAGGATTTGTAATCTTTAACTCATAAAAATGAGATGACAAATGTTATATTGATTTTTTAGCTTCATTATATATGTTTTCTTAAACTTTCTCAGATTAGCTAGGGTGAATCTGATCAAGTTGTCATTGATTGTGGTTGGCTCCACAATATTTTGCCACGGTCCTAGTTCCATACACATGAGACATAACATGTGGTGTCGCTTGAATGTAGGATAAAACACATGATTATACAGTACTTTTTTAGTAACATTGAAATATTGAGCAATGTTATATCGACATCAAAAAATTAGATAAAAATATGATATCGTATTTTTTTACTTATAATATGGTTATCCGACCTTTTTACTGATGGTCGTCAGAGTTGTAGAGGATCGAGTGGGTAAGAGATGGAAGAGAGATAAAACTTTGTCAAATTATTTCAGTTTTTTTATGGAAGAAGAAATAAAGTATAAAGTAACAGATTTGTATATATAGTGTTGTATTTGTGTGCACATAATTAACATTTCAATTATTTAAATCCACTTTTGTTCTTTGGTCACCAACATGAAAAACTGTCACGTCAACACTATTTTGTGATGAATATATGAATTAGACCTTAATATGTATGTAGAGATGGTTATTGAATAAGGTAAAGGGTAACAATTTCATCTATTATATAATCTATCAAATGTCCAAATCCATTCATTTAACTCATCAAATTTATTTACCCGACAAACAATTAGTTAAATAATTGGAATGAATTCATCCATTTTGGACTCATCTAGAGCCTAGAACCCATGTTTACAATGACAACGACATATCAATGGGATATGTTTTCGAAAGGTTGTATTTGGCTGAAACTCATTACTTCAATCCTGATTATAGGGATGTTTCAATAAACACTTTGACGCTCAAATTAATGTGAGGGCTATGTTTAAAAAGAAGCACACCTTCAGAGGTATTGTTGTGGCTCGTGAGACTTATATAGCCTAAATGATATGGTATTCAGCTTGTGCGATTTTCTTCATTCTCTTGCAAATTATCCAAGAGTTGATTTGCTGATATTGTCAACAATTATAGGCAAATCCACAATCAAATTAACATTGTGCACACTCATTGGCGACAATTCCTGAACTGGCTTCGTTTTGTTATCTGATAGAGATAAAATGATGTGTCATTCAAACTTAAATTGTCAAAGAAAAAGTGTGATGAATGCACTCTAATTCATCAATGGGTGGTATGGATACCGTCGAAGTCACCACCAAGTGAGAGCGTAGGACATTTCATAACAATTAAAGTAACTAACATCTTCTCCGCCTCCAATGACCCCCATTGCTTGAAGTATTTCTCACTGCAAAACATCCACCAATAGATATTAATTTCGTTATCAAACACCAGGATCACCAACTCTAAAACGGTTTCATCAAAAAGGAAGAATTTGAAAATAAAAATACCAATGTTTAGGTACTCAAATTAGCATCATAACAGAGAAAATAGAATTTCTCATTGTTCAAGAGAAAGGAAGACACTCCAAGCATAAAAGAATAAAGAGGTGCACTAAAATTATTAGTTCTAATATAAAAATTTGTTTTTAATATTTTCACTATTTATATATAATATATAAGTAAAAAGAATATTTATGCCTCTACAAAAATAATACTCTGGACGATCCTACGACTCAACCTTCCTCAAGACCATCCCTATAAGTGTTCCTAATAAGAAACCGATATTGATCATAAAAAATGGTCCTATATTCGAGGATATGGTTGTTGAACAAGACTACTATATGATGATAAGTAGGGCTTGAAGCACCCTTAACTAGTCCCACACAAAAATAATGAGAGATATAAAAGTTATTTTGATAGGGGTATATATTTGTTTGTTATAAAAACCAAATACCAACAAAGTTTTTATATTGACTTATTTTTAAGAAGATAGCAAAATTATTACCAGCCAGCCACTTGTTTGCCTCTTGTTCAAAAACAATGGATTGGACTTTGATTTTCAAGTGCTCAGCCATGCAATTCTCAGATGGGGCGGAGAAGTGGTAAAAAAAAATTCTTCTCTTAAAAATTTGTCGATAGCGGCAAGAAGAGTAAGAAATTTTCTCATCTTATGTTGACAATCGATTTTTTAACATATTGGAGCAAAATTTGTATACCGAGTCTCGTATCAAATGTGAGATAACCCAAACATTAATTTATGAAATAGAGACAATTTTCATTTTATAAATCGATTTTATAAGGTTGAGTTAAACACAAATTGATATTACAATAGATACGTTAAATTATGACGATCTACCATTTTTTGAAAGCTGCGCGCATAATATAATTTTTGTAAAATTATGATGGATCACTGCTATAATTGTAAATATCTACGGTGATATCAAATATAGACTTAGGCTATGTTTGGACAGACAAATAAGTTAGCTTAGACAAATAAGTTAGCTTATAGTTTATAAGCTAAAAGCTCTATTTGGTAACAGTCTTTTTATTATGAGCTTATATCTTATTTAACTAGCTTATATCTTATTTTTCAAACTTTATTTCAAGTAGCTTAAGAGCTTATAGCTTAAACTCTATTTCATGAACAAATTAAATATTAATTAAACATGTATCTTTTATGTCATTTCATACTTATAAGCTAGTTCAACCGCTAATTTTACTAATCACTACAATTCAATTAGCTAGCTTATTTGCTATATGCTAAAAGCTAGCTCATAAATTATTCACCATAAGTTTATCGCTATAAGCTAGCTTATCGGCTATCCACTGTGAGAAAAATTTGTAATTCTTTGGAGGTGGGCGGCCGTATGAAGCGCTTGTCTTGATTGTGGTTTATATATATATATATATATATATATATATATATATATATATATATATATATGTAAGAAATGATATGCTATATGTTAATTTTTTTTACTAAAGCTATATGTTAATTAAGCTAATAAAAACAAGCTCTAAACTCGTAAAAAAATGTTATCAAACAAAGTTTTTCCAATATCAACTTACAGTATATACTTATAAGCCACCAGCTTAAAGATTTGACTTATAAAAGTCTTTAAAATCTAATATACTGACTGACCCTGAAAAATTAGAATCATATTCTGACTATTGAATGATGTTTTCATGGATAGCTAGGCAATATTTTAAAATTGATTATGTTTTCCAAATATGGATCTATATCTAAATCCAAAGAAGAAAACGACAATAATATTGCTTATATAGATAGATATAGTAACCTTTAGTGGCCTCAAATAATTAAAATAACGTCATCATTATGACGACTTAATTAATTTTCAAAATAGTGAGCACGTGGGTTATAAAGGAACTTTCATGGAATCCATATAGGAAGGTGATTGGAAATTTGGAAGGATCGTTCATAGAAAAGCATAATAGAGAAAACATTTTTTTTTTATCCATCTAAACTAAAAAGATACTAGTAGCATTATTATTTTATAATAATATAAATACTCTATATAATCAAAGAAAATCAAATGATATGTACACACACACTACTACCATTTCTACCAACCAACTCATAACTAAGTTTATCTATATGCAATGGACTACTATTTTGTAAACCATCATGCTACTCCTAATTTTGCTCAATCTAATCATCATATGATTCCTAATTCCTCTTCTAATCAGTTTATGCAACAACTATCTGATTATCTCATGTTTGATGATATTAGTGTTGATCACCATGATCAAGAATCTCGAACACACAGTAATGAATCATTAGAGAAGGTAACATCACAAAGTTTTGAATCATTAGAGAAGGTAACATTCAGTGATGCTAGTCAAGGATTCAATGATGCAACCTCTAAGAACAATAATAACATGTATTTTTCTTCTCCCTTCATTTGTTTTCCTCTTGTTCATTTTTTTTTAGCGTAAACTAGTGCATGCAGTTGAATAGACTAATCTATTGAGCATTGTGGGAACTCAATAAGCGGCAAACTATCTATAAATTTTGTAACGATACTGCATGTTGATCAAGTCAGAGATCGAACTTCTAAGAAAGTGCAATTGTGTATTATTTCATCCCAAAATATAAAAAAAAAAATTGGTATATTTGATTAAAAGTTGGTCGAAAAAGTTGATATATTTGATTAAAAATTTAGACCAAATATATATATAACAAAATTATATTTTCTGATAGAGGGTATATATACTTGCTAATTGCTGTGTTGTATTTGCCACATATATGATAAAGTATGGAGGATATGTATTCCAAAAAATAAGTATGGAGTATATGACAAATTAAAATTCATTTGTATAAAGTGTATTTTGGCTTATGTGAAATAATATTTTGCAGAAAACAAAAAAATGGGATTAAGAGAGAAGTGGGGCAAAAGATAGCTTTTAGAACAAAATCAGAGATTGAGATTATGGATGATGGATACAAATGGAGGAAGTATGGAAAGAAGATCGTGAAGAACAATCTCAACCTAAGGTAAAAGGAAAACCCTATATTTATATACTTTATTTCTTTCATTTTGTATTTAAACAAATAGCTTCTAAGGTGCTCTTATATGCATATTTGAAAATTGTTTGAAACGTCACTTTTTGTACATGTTGCTAATATTTCTCTAATTATATTCTTTAAGAATTGCACAACTTTAAACAAACTTAATATGATCAATAACTAGTTGGACTCAAGATTTGTGTGGTACAAATTTCTAACTAAATAATATATATTTTTAATTGTTTTTAAGAAGTAAATCAAAATCTACTTTAAAATTTAATCCTATGATATAATTTTTTTAAAGTAAGCTGAATATAGATGAGCTAGTGTGATTGCACATCAAAACCTAATCCAAATCTTACTAATCTTAATATGGTTAAATAAGGAAATTTAACTAATATTCTTTAATTTATTTATTTTGTAAAGTAATGTACTTTAATTTAGTTAGAATAGCTATAGTGTGAAAGGCAGCAGTAGTACATCAGGTAGATATATAATGTTGTGGCGGCTGATCATAATGTGGGATAGATAATGGCTTGAGATAGGGACTACTCTACCTTAACATAAACATAAATTGGTTAAGTTTTACAAATAGACCCCACTTTGAAATTTCTTTTTTGGTTGACTATAATAGTAGTAGTTAGCAAAATGATAAAGAAAAAGTTAAGTCAATAAAGAGTTAAGATATCTGAATTAGAGTTTAGATATTCGTTTAAGCGTTATTAAACAGTGTAAAATTACTCAAATTTATATCGGTGTAATTTGATTCTTCCCTATGTATATATATAAATTTTGGATAAACATTCAGCAAAAAAATTAAAAACTTTGTAATGACTACATTGTCTAGACGTTGTTTCACTTTAAATGCAGTTAAAAAAACTTTCGAAATCTTAAACAAATTGTACTCCTTTTATTTCGATCTTATATATAAATAAAAATTAAATTTTGTAATTTATTAAAAAAAATGTATTTAAATTATATTATAATTAATAGGAGTATTTATTAATGATGATATTCAGGAACTACTACAAATGTTCAAGTGTGGGATGCAAAGTGAAGAAAAGAGTGGAAAGAGATAGAGATGATTCAAGCTATGTGATTACAACTTATGAAGGTGTACACAACCATGAGAGTCCATTTACCTCCTTTTGTAGCCAAATCTCCTTTCTGCATTCTGATGCATAATTCTCTTTGTTCATGTCTTGTTTTGATCAATTACTAATTAATGTATGTTGATATATAAATGAGAAATGAAAATATATTTGACGCAGTATGGAAGCGGGAAGGAATAGCAAACGCTAATCCTATAAAACGGGTTTCTGGAATCCACTAGATTTCTGGAATCCACCAGAAAGAATAATTTGGAATCCACCAAATTTGAGAGAAACTCTATATTTTATTGAATGAAAAACTATAACTTGAATTGCTTTCAAATATATTTGCCTATAAATAGGCTTACAATAGAAACAAACTTTTAGAAAAGATAATAACTAACTTATTCTAAATTCATTATCTTTTATATTTAAAAGATAACTATCCTAATAATAACAAACTTAAAAATAGGATAAGAACTAATAATAAGGAAAATAAAACAAACTTTAAAAAGATAGAAACAACTAATAATAGTGAAAATAAAACTAACTTAAAAAGATAAAAACTAATCGAAATTCAAACTAGCCCTCCTACATCAGACTCTTCCACCTCGAAAGAACCACTACAAGAAATTTGTCATATACCTACGGAGGCGGTTAGTGACAGATTTTAAAACTGTAGGTATAGGGTTCAATTTAGCGTTGATATAGACACTATGTTAGTTGAGAATTTTAAAAGGCCAAACGAAGTAAAAAAATTTAAATATTTCTCGCTTCAGTCATCGTTGTTACAGAAGAAAAGAAAACAAACACGAACTCATCTTCCCCCTTTCACAGTTAGCCATCGCCACCTCAAACCTCCACACCAACTATTTTTCGGCATCGCTCTGGGCACCACAGATCGAGGGTTAGTTTGTTGTTTATTGGAATTTCCTCTTCGCCACAGTAATGTCTTTTCTCCGGCCACGATGCTTCCCTCTTCTCCTTCAGTTACTGTTTTGTGAAAGCACCATCATGCCGCAGTTAAAGGTCCGTCTTGTTGTTTTACTTCAAGGGTTACTCTCAATCTTGCTTACTTTGCTCTTTGTACTTAAAAATTGAAAATCCCCAATTTTTAAAAACCCTAACCCTTTTCTCTCTCCCTAATCCGAAAATAAGATTATATCTGAGATAGATTGAATAGTCTATGTTTATTTAGATTTTGGTTATCTCTAATTTGATTTTGTATTTGCTGTTTGAGTACTATTGTGTGTTGTTGAAATAGATTTTGGGTTTGGTTCTTTGCCTGTTCACTGCACTAGTCTATGTTCATTTAGATTGAATGAGTTTGCTAGTTTTCTCAAATTCATCATGTAATTGTATTTATTTTTATCTTCTTGATTAACTCTATCATAGGATGATTAAATTGTCTATATAAGTTGGCTCACTAAAACATGATCTCACTCTGGCAAACAAATGTAGTTTTGGCACTAATGAGCCTTTAAGGGACATCAATGTTGCATCATACAATCACTAGTTAATATCTATGTAAATGAATAATTGTATATGATTTGATGCTCTGATTTTTTATAACCGTGAACTCCTCATTTTGACTTTCTTTGTACATATTGTCATGACATGTTTCTGATGATGATATTAGCTTTAACGGTTCCATGTGGATCTTGTTTCTATCTTAATCGTGAGAGTTGTAGATATAATTTTTCAATTTTCACCAAACTATGAACCCGATGCATGTTTATTTCTAGACATATACTGTTATTTGGCAAGCCTTTGTCTGGGCTATGTGGAAGGTGAGTAACGACAAAATTTTTAATAATCACCTTCAAAGAGTGGAAGATGTGGTTGGAACCTGAATATGTTATCGTGGAAATGGTTCGTTACAAGAGTTGCCAAGGGGCCTTGTCTACTATATGAATGGAATTGGAACCCGGGTGACTGTTTTAAGGTAATTTATGCTTTTTATTCCTGTTGTAGCTTGTTCAGGAGGTGGTTTGTTGGTGTGTTCATAGTAGCTATGTCTGGAGTCACTCGTGTGCAGATGATGTTTGCCTTTGTTTTGCTGGCTATCCAGAGATAGAATGGTGTGGTTTGTTTTGTGTTTGTGTCTATGTTTAACAATGGCAGAACCTGCTATATGTTGTGCTTTTGTGTTTGGATTTGTAGGCCTATTCTTCTATTTATCCTTGGTTTGAAGATTTGTATCATGTTTCTTGTTTTATATGTGTTTCGTGTAAACTGGTTATTTGTACTTGTGCCTTAGTTGGATTTATAATAACATTTTGCAGTTAAAAATAAAATAAATTCTAGACATATAGCTCTCGTGAGAAGTGTGTTCTACATATGTGGACAAGTAAGTTTATGAATTTATAGCATTCATACATGCATACATCTATATTAAAGTTGAATTTGTAACTCATTCTATTTTTTTTTCATACGTTGCTTAAATAAATTTGGCTTGTTGTGTGAAGATAGTTTGCATTTGGACAAGCTAGAGCTTCTAGGCTGATCCATGAGGCTTCTCTCCTCTCATGAAAAGAAAAGGACCATTAAGTTGTTTTGGATGCCTAACTGTTTGTATTTGGATGCACTTGTTAAATTTTTTGGTAATAAAATACATGGTCTAAAACATGATTCACATTACTTGTAGTGTTTTATATGTTGGTAGTAGCTTTTCTGCCCATATGGTGTGATCTGTACAGGAGCCAGAGTTATTCACAACAGCTCCCACCATTGCAATCCCCAAAGCTATCGGCAATGCAGGGATGGAGAATTCACAAATTGAATTTTATGAAACTAATGAAATTTATGACAACATGAGTTTTAATTCTTTGATTTCTGTCTGTAGGTTGTGGCTCTTGCAAATCAGAAACTTCTTGCACTAAATTCGGTGAGTTTTATCCCTTGTCATCGTGTGAAAGTTGTAATCTTGTGGTGTATGTGCAGTAAACTATGATTGAGTGTCTTGAGAATTGCATGCTATTGTAGGGACCATACCCCTATTGAATACAAACATCTATTAAGTTGTTTTGTGAGAGTATTATTGTGAATATTGTGTGAAGTGCCACAACCATGACACAATTTACTGTGTCCTCTCGTCTTCCATTCTTTGCCTCCTATCGTGTTGCCCTCTGTTTTGTGTGCTAAGGATTCAATTCCATTGACATTAACAGGTTTACACTCTTCCTAATTTCAAATCTTTTTTCTTTATTTTTATTCAATTGTTTATTGTATACTGTTTGATTTGTTGAAGGGTCGATTGAAGAAAATGATAACTTCATTTAAGGAAAATACAAGAGAGTGAGTGAGTTTAAACTTTTAGCATTCTCTCTACACTTTAAAATTCCACTTGGAACCATCTTTTAGTAAGTTAATTATTACCACTTTCTTAAATGTTTTGCATTCATGTTATAGTTTGATCCTGATCATAGTTTTGAATTTCATTATGATTTTCAGTGTAATATTTTTGCATTTTTATCCTGATCACAGGTACAATATTGAATGTGCTTTGTGTAGAAGCTACTTGAATGAACTAAAATAACCTCAGATGTTTGATAACATTTTAGGATATTGTAAGTAATTTTATGTTTGAAGTTATTAGAATGGTTTGTTTAATTTATTATCAAGATATGATTTACTTATTTCCATATTTTTGTTTAAGCTTCTTATATGAACCAACTAGTAATGTGTTCACTGGTTTTAGATAATATCAAAGAAATGTATGTTTTTTTCAATTGAATTTTTTGCTCTGTCATCTTGTGCGAAGCACTTTGATTAGTATATATGATTTAAAATAAATGGTCATGTGAAAGTGAAGCAGAAAAATGTAGATGTTTTAATTGTATTTTACAAATCATAGTCTTTCAATTCAGAGAGTGATCTATTCTTTTTATCAGGGATCTTTCATATAACTTCACAATAGATCTGCCAATTTCATTTGGTTCTTTGAAAAACCCAATTTAATTGTAAGTTTCTTCTTTCATACACCCCTCATGTTGTTTCATTTACTTGATTTGTATTTCATTTTATACTGAGACATAAGTTTCACTACATTAAGGATTTTATCGGTAATGTATTTTGTATTTACAGATTCTTGCTGATAAAAGAATGGGGGCAACATGAAGATGTTTTTCTAAGAGTCAAATTTTAGACGGAAGACAAGTCATATGCGGTGTTTTTGTTTGCTGAGATATAGGATTTACATGCATTTTAGAATTTGAGATTGTTATGAATTTATATGTTATGTTTTAAATTATTTGAAGTTTGACATTCTTGTAAAGACTTGGTGACAGTTTTTTGATATAATAATAATTAAAGTTTTCTTTTATTTTATTTCAATAATATAATTATTTTAAGCTGCAATAATATATTTATTATATATAAGTTGCAACTACTTGAAAAGTTGTATGAAGAGGAAATTATGATATTTATAAAATGTATACAAACTGAAAATGGTTTTATACAAAAAAATATTTCCAAACATATACCAACGGAAGATGCTGTAAGTAAAAGTAATTCATTAGGTTTCATTGGCCGTGGGTATAGCTTGGAGACTGTGCAACAGTTGAGAATACCGTAGCTATAGGCTATACCCACGGCAAATTTCTGTGGGTAAAGGCGAATCAAAGTTTACGGAAAAAACGTCCGTTGGTATAGGTTATACCCACGGTTTTTGTACTTATACCTACGGTTTTTAGCCGTCATTAAATGTCTGATTTCTTGTAGTGAACTCGACCCCGAGTTCTCATCTTGATAAAGGACTTCATCTGCATGGTACTCATATATATCTGCCACATTGAAAGTGTTAGAAATGTTCATTGATGCTGGAAGGGCCACTACATAAGCATTTGAGTTTTTCCGTTAAACTGTATAAAAAATAAAGCATACAGAACAAAGATTATACTCGATGTGTCCATTTTTCTTTTTATGATTCTGACTGCCTTTGGAAAATGAAAGAAAATCTCAAAAATTTCCTTAAGATGTGTAAAGACCAATATACTTGACAGCATCCTTTCTAACTCTGATACCTAAGAAGAATCATCCGCAGGATTTATTTGACTATCGGCCCATTTGTTTGATTGGTAGTGTGTACAAAATTCTATCTAAAATTTTGGCTAATCGCTTGAAACGGGTATTGGAGAAAGTTATATCTAAGTGTCAATCGGCTTTCCTTCCCGGTAGACAAATTTTAGATGGTGTTTTGGTTCTTAATGAAATTATCGACCTTGCTACTAGAACGAAGGATAGCTGCTTATTGTTTAAAGTGGATTTTGAGCGAGCTTATGATACTGTTAGTTGGAAATTCCTGGAGCGCATAATGGTTAAGATGGGTTTCTCAGAAGGTTGGTTAAAATGGATGAGAGCCTGTATCTTCGAGAGTTCGATGTTAGTGTTGATCAATGGCAGTCCTGTTGAGAATAATGCCTAAATATCTTTTTTGAAGATTTTAGAATTAAATATAGTTTAGATTTATATTTGAAATAAAATAATACTAGGATTTAAGATTTATATTTCAGTTTAGAATATTTAAGATTTGCTTAGAATTTTTAGAATTAGTTTGTTTTTAAAATATATGATTTGTTTTTATGTAGCTCTATATATAGAGCCATATATTTATGAATAATAATGAGAAAGAAAAAACAAGAACTTGAGTTTTCTTCATATAACAATATATTTGAGGAGAGTTTTCTCCGTAAAATTATATCCCACCAAATTCCGCAAATACAAAAACACAAAAAACCATATCAGTGGCATCAGAGCGCCATCGTTCAGAAGGACCTGTGAAGATGGAAGAAGGAGAAGATGATGACGAAGATGAAGACGAAGAAAAAGAAGAAATCAAGAGAAACTCATAACCAAAAATCATAACCATAACTACATTTTTATGTGTTACATGAAATATGCACATGTAATAACTCATAACCAAAATCAAAATCAAAACCAATACATGAAAAGTATGATACCTACACATGTATTATAACCCCATAACCCATAACCAATACATGAAAAGTAGGATACATACACATGTATTACAAAACTCATAACTCATAACCAATACATGAAAAATATACTCATGTATCATATGAAGATGTAGACAACAACAACAAAAACAAAAAAAAACATGAATCTCTGGTTGGATACAATACAAAGATATTCAGTCGGGGAGGAGTGTTCAAAAGTTTTTCAATTCAAATCTCAGGTTGGATACAACACAAAGATATCCGGTCAAAGAGGAGTATTGAGGAATGACAACAAACAAAAAGAAGAAGAAGAAATAAATTCAACACAAATCTCGGATTGGGTACAACAAAAAGATATTCAGTCGAGGAGGAGTGTTGAGAATAATGCCTAAATATCTTTTTTGAAGATTTTTAAAATTAAATATAGTTTAGGATTTAAGACTTATATTTCTGTTTAGAATTTTAAGGATTTGTTTGTTTTTTTTAGAAGATATGATTTAGAAATTTGTTTTATGTTGCTCTATATATATATAGAGAGCCATATAGTTCTGAATAATATAATGAGAAAGAAAAACAAGAACATGAGAGTTTTCTCCATGTAACAATATATTTTCTTCTCCATTTTCTCCATCAAATATATCCCACCAAATTCCGCAAATACAAAAACACAAAAAACCATATCAAGTCCGACCGAGGATTTTGTTGTGGGAAGAGGACTTCGTCAGGGTGATCCTCTTTCCCCGTTTTTATTTTTGATTGTCGCGGAAGGTCTAACAGGGATGATGAATAAAGCAGTGGAGAAAGGAAAATTCAGGGGGTATAAGATCAACGACAATCTTCATTTTTCTTTGTTACAGTTTGCCGATGACACTATAATATCGGGTGGAGGCAGTTGGGAGAATATTTGGACTATCAAATCTTTGCTTCGCGGCTTCGAATTGGTTTCCAGGTTAAAGATTAATTTTGTGAAGAGCAAGCTCTACGGTATTAACATTGATAATAGCTTGTTGAACGCGGGAGCTGCTTTTCTTTCGTGCAAAACAGCAAGCGTTCCCTTTAAATTTTTGGGTATCCCGGTTGGAGCTAACCCGCGTCGTCGAGAGACTTGGAACCCTATTCTGGAGGCCTTGACAAAGCGGTTAAATTCGTGGACGGGTCATCACCTTTCTTACGGAGGTAGGGTAACTTTAATCAACTCGGTCTTGTCTAGTATGCCGTTATATTTCTTCTCCTTCTTTAAGGCTCCTCGTTGCGTTATAAAAGACATTGAGAAAATTCAGCGGACGTTTTTGTGGGGTGGCAGTTTAGATGAGAAGAAGATCAACTGGGTCAAATGGGATCATGTGTGTCTACCTAAGAAGAACGGAGGCTTAGGGGTAAAAAATCTCGAATTATTTAATATTGCCTTGTTGAGTAAATGGAGATGGAGGTTTTTGAACCATGACAACGCCATTTGGAATGATTTGCTTCGTCACAGATATGGCCACCTTCCTTCCTCATTATTGGGCAAACATGATTTAATTTCAGGCGGCATTTCGTCGTTGTGGTGGCGTGATGTTATCAGCTCCGGAAATATTTGTAATGTTGATTGGTTTAAATCTAATATTGGATGTCGTGTCGGTAATGGTAACGATATAGAATTTTGGCACTTTAAATGGTATGACAATCAAGTTTTATGCGACTTGTACCCGGATTTGTATGTTCTGGAGGCGTATAAATATGCAAAGGTGGCTGAGCGTATAGATGGTTCTTGCTCGGTACCAAGATGTAAATGGGATTGGCTTCAACCGTTGGATGAGATTGGCACGCAACGCCTTGCGGAACTGGAAGTATTGCTTGCTGATTTTTCTTATCAGTCGACCGACCCTGACCATTGGCGTTGGATTCCAGAAGGTGATGATATTTTTTCGGTTAAATCCAGTTATGCTTGTTTGTTATCTTCACAACAGGTTGAGCCGCTAGACACCCATGTGTTGGATGCTCTTCAACGTGTTTGGAGAACGGATGTTCCTTCTAAAATTAATTTTTTTCGGGTGGAGGTTAATTTTAAATAGACTACCTACAAGGGCTGCTCTTAACCGTAGAGGGTGTTGATTAATCCACTTGACCTGTCTTGTGTCTTCTGTTGTCAACATATTGAGGATAACACACACCTGTTTTTTTCCTGTTCATTCTCTAACAGACTTTGGAATAATGTGCTGTTTTGGCTTGGTAAATCGGTCTCATCGGGCTTAACAGATGTCACCCATTTTTGTTCTTTCGGTGATCTTTTTAATGTTAAAGATAAGGGACGCATCCGTTATTTGATCTGGTTGGCAACAACTTGGAATTTATGGAAAACACGCAACAATGTCATTTTTAACGGGGGTATTCCGGATGAATCAACACTTTTGGAAGATATTAAGCTTACTTCTTGGGTTTGGTACTCTCATCGGTATGGTCGTAAAGCTTGTATTCCTTTCCCTAGTTGGTGTATAGATCCGATGACTTGTATTCTGAACTCGTGATATATTTGTCCTTTGTTGTAAGGGATTGAGTACCCCTAGTACTCCCTTATAAAACCATTTGTTTATATAAAAAAAAATTGATACAAATTAAATCCGTAAATCAATCCACAAACATAAAAAAAAAGTTTTTATTGCAGTTTTGGTTGCGTAAAAAAAATTGCAGTTTTAATCTCTCTATTTTTATTATTTTATAAATTTGGTCCCTCTATTTTAAAATATGACAGCTTTGACCCTATCATAATTTTAATTATAAATTGATGATGTGATATGTTTTAAACGACGTAATATATAATTTGACGATGAGAAAATACCAACGTTGATGAAATTGTAAGAAAAATCTCCTTATAAAATTAATTTAAAAGATATTGTATCACTAATAAATAAATTGAACACTCGTAGAAAACAAATTTCTTAGGCACTAAAATTTTCACCAATAAAATAAAGATGAACAATCCACCAAAATAGTTTCTTAATATTGTTGGAAAAATTCAATTTAGTCCACGAGAATATGAATATTCCAATCTTACAATTGAATTTGTAAAAAATAAATAAAACATATCGTAAAAGACATTATTAAAAAATATACCGTAAAAGACATTATTAAAAAATAAATAAAAACAAAGATGTTCTCAAATACAATAATATTTGATGGGCAACATGTCATTTTTGACATTGAAAATATGGTTAAATATGTTTTTATCTCCTATATTTTGTGAAATTGTTAAGAATGATCTCTATATTTTAAAAATGGTAAAAAAAATCCATAAATATTTCTCGTTCTCAAAATTAGTTCAATCCGGTAAGAAAACTTTCGTGGCATAAAATATAGAGATCATTTTTGATAATTTCGGAAAATGTATGACTCAAAATATTAAAATATATGGACTATTTTTGACAACTTTGTAAAATATACGGACTAAAAACATTAAAAGGTATGAACTATTCTTGACAATTTTGCAAAATGTAGGGACTATTCTTGACGGACTGGATTAATCTTGATAACAGAAAATTTTATAGGATTTATTTTGATCATTTTAAAAATGTAGAGACAATTCTTAACAATTTCGCAAAACGTATGAACTAAAAATATTTTTAACCCTCGAAAATATAACTAGTTGTCGCATCGACTTTTTGTTTGTAATTTTATAAATTAAAATGATGAATAATAAAAAGAGCAAAACTTACATGTATTTTCATACATGCATTTCTTACTTTTCCTCTCACAAAGAGGTATTTTTTTTATTAAAAAATAATTTTCTTTTATTTTTTCAAAATAAAAAAACACAAATAACCACATCTTTGTGAGTGGAAAAGTAAGAAATGAATGTAAGTTCCTAATAAAAATTGGAAGATCAAATTGAATTTTTGAAAATATTAGTAATGGACGCGACACCTAAATTGCGAAAAGGATTACCTGCGGTGGGTTTTAACTGCAGGGTGCTGCAGTAAGGCTTTTTAGCCATTCATGTTTTTCTTTTATAATTTATTTAAATAATAAAATAAATATTTTGCCTACTGTGTGTTCAAGCAGTTGACTTGCAACTGCAGGTAATCCTGGTCCCCTAAATTGGGTTTTAAGAATCAAAATGGTGTTATAATAAGATCACGTGCTTTCTGATCGCGTGGTTTACACGATTGAGTAGCGAGATCCCATCCATCATCATCATCATTCTTTCCCATCTTCAGGGTTCCACCACTTTGATCCAAACCAAAATCATTCAACTCTTTCTTCTACTCATTCATACAATACTAATCATTTTCACCACTTCTCAATCACTCAACAAACCTTCACACCTTCCTTAGATCCATCGCTAAACCGCTTCATTTCATTTCCTCACTTTCTTATGATTTCCCTTTCGCTCTTCAGGGATGCGTAACTCTAGGGTTTTAATTTTGCCTTTTCATGATCTCAGCGTGATTTTCACGTGACATGGATTTTGGAACCAAATTAAACACAGTCGTTTTGAAAAATCGGTGGTTGAATCTATTTGACGGAACTTGATTAGTGTATATTTAGTGGAAAAAAGCGTTTTCAGTTTGTATTTGAAGTTTTTTTTTATATAGTTGAAAAGTTCTGGAAAATTTGGAAATCATGTTCTGGAGGGAACGTGAGAGGGAGAATAAGGAACATAACGGTGGAGTGCTTTGTGGACAAGTTAGAGTGCTCGTTGTTGGCGATTCAGGTTCATAATTCTTATTTCTTATGGCCTTTTTTTGTTGTTCTTAGCAAAATTTACTGTATATATTTGGTTATGCCGCGACAAAAATTGATTCCGAGTAAAAGTGATTTGAATGTAAAGTGATTGATGTTTGAATTCATTCGTTCAATGATAAGTTTTAGGTTATAAATCAATTGTAGAGGTGAAAACTGAAAATTCTAACTTGAAGTTAGAATGATTCTACAGGTAGAATCAATTCTACTAACACAATTAATCTAATTTAATTTGAAATATATTGCGATTTTAACTCGGTGGATACAATACAAGTAAAACATTCTTAGCTAAGTTTAAAGGAGATTTATGCTTGAACTTTAGTGTGATTTTTTAGTCAGAATGGGAAATTTAAAGATTGTTTGGTGCGGGAAAAGTTCAATTGAATGAGTGAAGGAGGTTGTAATGTAGAGATCTTTTGAGATTTGGTTACAGTGCTGCTGAAAACCGTAGATCAGGGGATTAAGAAAAGTAATGATTGTGATGGAACCATTATTAGTTTATAATACTCGATGAAATCTTTAAGAGTTATTACGTTGCTAAAATTAGCCGTCACATATAGTGTGTTATTCACAAGGTTGTAGAATATATTTATGTAGTCTGCTTTTGAACTTAGAAGGATAAAGGATCTAAGATTCTACATCTTATTATGTGAGAGAAACAAGTAGGAAGATGGTGGAAATTTCTGAGAAATATTATTTGGGTTGACAAATGTTAATTTGTTTGAATGTGTTTTCGAGACATATGCCATGAGCATTCAAGTCATTCGAAATTAGGCTAACTTCATATACGGGTGAAGAAAATTAGCCGAGTCAAGAATTCCAGGACAGTAGTTTAACCTCTTATATGGGTGTTGGACTCCACAAAGTTTGGATATATCGAGATTGTAGCTTTCTGTCTGACTGCCTCTATTTCTTAATTTGCTGATTTTGATTCATGCAAAAGTGCCATTTTCACCATTTATCATACAAAGATTGGAAGACAGAAAATAAGATGAAAATAAGGTGACATTTTGTAATTAATGAAATCAGAAAATATAAACAGGAAACATTTCCATAAACCAAACAGTTCTTGAGTTGTCTATCCTTGGGCATGATTGGTATTTGGTGGTTCTTCCCAAGTCAAAACTTATGCCCTTGGATGTGCATTACTCAACTATAGGTAAATGATGAAGGGACTAATTTGATTTTCCGAGCATGTGATTGCTTGCCCTGCCCCCTACTTTAGGACACTCTCTAACCCCATTTTTCGGAGATACTTAGTTGCAGATATATGATATTATCTCATTCTTGCAGGTGTTGGGAAGACTTCTTTAGTTCACCTTATTGTTAAAGGTTCTCCTGTCGCTCGCCCTTCTCAGACAATTGGTTGTACAGTAGACGTGAAGGTAAGTATTCCACATTAAATGATTACACATAAGAATACATCGTTTCTGTTGTTCAATGTCTTCACCGAACCCTCTGTTTCATTTCCAGCATACTACTTATGGAAATTCTGGCAGCTCTTCAAGTAGCCTCAAAGGTGATTCTGAAAGAGATTTCTTTGTTGAACTCTGGGATGTCTCCGGACATGAACGTTACAAAGATTGCCGATCTCTGTTTTATTCACAGATTAATGGTGAGTAAAAAGTTCCTATTGTTTCAGTTTATAAACCGTATAGCTGTTTACATTTGTAGTATTTATTGTTTGAACTTCATTTGCAGGTGTAATATTTGTTCATGATCTTTCACAAAGAAGAACAAAGACTAGCTTGCAGAAGTGGGCAGCTGAGATCGCTGCAACTGGGACATTTTCAGCTCCTTTGGGATCTGGTGGCCCTGGTGGCCTTCCTGTTCCGTATATTGTTATTGGTAACAAAGCTGATATCGTTGCAAAAGAGGGTACACGGGGAAGCAGTGGGAATCTCGTTGATGTTGCACGTCAGTGGGTCGAGAAGCAGGGTTTACTTCCATCCAGTGAGGAGCTTCCGCTGACTGAGAGTTTTCCTGGAGGTGGAGGAATTGTTGCAGTAAGCGTCTCAACTTAAATTATTTATGTCCGTTTTACAAGTTTGATATGCCACTTTGTATGATATAGATATTAGATAGTATGATACCCCCATGAATAAATCTGATGTTAAGGCTAATTATTAAGGAGTTTTAAGTATTAACCACTATAGCTGCAATTCGTAATTTTAGTTGTTTGTTTTGTACTTCAAAGCTGTCTGGTGTTTTCAAAGGCATATTAAACGTGTTTTACACAAATAGTTTTGATTTATTTTCTTATAACCATATCATTGTATGTGAATGGTACGTTAGACTTCAGACGATGGATGAAGTGAAACTTAATGATAACCTCATTGGCATTAATAAAAGTTCCTCTACGCTGCTCCTGTGTTGAATATTCTTAATTTATTTCAAATCATGTGAGCAGTTAATAGTTATTAGCATTATTAGAGAACAAACAAGTATTTCTACTTAGTGTTTAGAAAGTCCCTTTTATTTTGTTAGTTTGAATATCAGAAGAGAAAAATGATTTTCTATTTTCTACGATATCCACTTATTGTTTATTGCTACCAAATACTAGATGACATAGAACTATTTTGGAAGGGATATAATGAAATCTTTTGATCAGTTGTTCTTACAGAAATGAACTGCTTATTTGACTGATGGGGACAACAAACAATAAACTTTCACCAATTCAATAAACTAATCAAATAAATTTATATTAATAGAAAATATAGATTCTACATAGTAGTAGAAAAAGAATCTAAATAGCAATAAATATGAATAGATTCTGTATATCTTCTATACTCTATAGTGAATATGGAATATAGTATGTAGAATAAAAAAAAGAAAATAACAGATAGAATGTTTCAAAACACCATGTGACCAAAGAAACAGTGTGTTCTTATTTAAAGCGTCCCATGAGTGTTCAACCATTTCTGTATCACTTCAAAGCTTGTATATTATGAATGACTTGCATTGAAACTTATCTTGATTAGAAGTAGGATATATTTTTTTTAGTTCATTTTCAAAATCAAGAGGCTAATGGATAATAAAATTATATTTCTAACAGTGGTTTCTTGAAGCGTATCAGATCATATCTTCTTTGTAGTCACTCATTATGAATAATGAATTTAGCTCAATCACTACTGCATTGCCGACTGTGCTTTACTTGAGAAAATATTGAACTGGTGATGCTATACTATCTGGGAATCTCAATTACTCATATAGTCATTCAAAACCTAAAGTATCAGTTGTGATTATGAAGTAAAAAATAATATTTGATAAAATTTGATGCATATATCAGCCTCTCTTTTCTTTTTCCAATAGTTGCATTTCAGTTGATTCTTTTTATAGCAGTTCTAATTTTTTGTTGTTGGGATGTCTACAGGCAGCAAAAGATGCAAGGTATGATAAGGAGGCGGTGATTAAGTTTTTCCACATGGTCAGTGATGTCTTTGATAATTTTATCCTTTAATTTTATGGGTTGTAATCTAAATTTTGTTGTACCTCTCATTTTAGTTGATTAGGAGAAGATATTTCTCAGATGAAATACCTGCACCTGCATGGTCCATTCCTTCATCTCAAAGTTCTTCTCAGCGTATAGATGATAGTTTTATCGAAGATGATCAGTCTTATAATACAAGGTATTTTCTGCTTCTTTTCAAAAAATAATTTTCATGTTTTGTGCCACTCCTTACAAATTTTATTGTTAATTGCAGTCGAAGCAGTGATCCGTACAAGTATAACATGCTTCCCCCACTTCCGGCTCAACGCAATCTAACTCCACCACCTACACTCTATCCTCAACAGCCAGTTTCAGTCTCTGAAAACTACAGTTTCCCTAGATTTTCTTTGTCTGGTTCCTCAGAAATGAGTGCTTCATCGAGAACAAAGCGATCAGATATTAATGTTTGAAGATCTTTATGTTTGTTAATTGGGCACTGCTATTGCACTGATATGTATTCTTTTACATGGAGCAAAGTTATGTTTGTTTTGATTCTTTGTTCCACTTGTAACCTGTCCACTGATTCATTCATTTTTTAGAGGCTTTCTCAGTGGGGAGAAGTAGCTACTTGTTCAAAGTTTGGGGAGAATTTATTATATGATATATATGGTCAATTCTTTAATATCATACCTTCTTTTTCTGCCATTGAAATGTTAACAGTACTGTGTTACACCAAGTGACTCAATGCCTTAGAAACAATATTTTTTTTGTTCGAATCCTGGTCGTGCATATAAAATGTAATATACCTATCAATTGAGCTACACTTATGGGGACAAACAACTTTTGTTGATTGACGCTTATGAACTCAATGCCTTAGAAACAACTTTTTTGACACCTAAGCTCCATTGTTTTAATAATCTGTGAAGTTGTTGAATTAGATTTAATATATTGAATAATATTTGGCCAAAATGTAAGAGGAGCTGTTCATACAATTAAAAATTGAGCGTAATATATTTATAAAAGGTTTACAGTGAGAACTATATAATCAACAGCAAATTCATATTTAATTTCAGTTTGAATTGAAAAAAGACAACAATACCTGTAAACGCATAAAGTAATTTTTTCTTCACAGAAAATGATTTTGGTTTATTTTAGAAAATTTTGACAAATACAGGAGAATTTTTTTTTTGAACATATAGATGAGTGTGTTAGAAATAAATAACCGGTGCGAAAAGCAACACCATTCCACAATATAGCAGGAACCCTCTGGGCCCATCCCGCTAAAGCCCAAACACCCCTCCCAATTTTTTTTCCTCCCATTAGCGGGAAGAATAAAAGATCAAAAGCCGTTGTATATTGCATTTTTCATTTCACCACACTCACATCACATCCACGCTTCTTCTCTCAGGTTCGATTTATTCATTTCGTTTTTTTTTTTTTTTGAATTTGCAACGCATTTACTTACAATCTTTGCTGTATTGTTGTTGATAGTTCAATTTCGTTATTCTGATTTGTTTCTTATAATTTTTGTTTTTTATTTTTTTAAAATCTCAAGATTATATATATATATATAAAATAATTACCCATCAACAAAAGTTACACGGACAACAAGTTGAGCCGCTAAACCTTTCTGTATAGCAAAACTACATTCATGACCTAGGCGACACGACATTACTGTGCATAATCTTTTGAACTCTTTTCGAAAGGTTTATAGGCTCTGGTGCTAGAAATCTAAAAGTGTTGAATGCAAACGGTATAAAAACGTGTTGATTTTGTGTAATGTTGATACTTATTTAGAATCTATGCAATTGATTTTGTGTACCGTTGATGCTTAATAGCTCCGCGTCGTCGTTTTTGTATAATGCTATAGGCACTAATGTATTTTTAATGTGTAGTGTTTGGTGGTTTATTGTTGATAGTTAAATTTTGGTGTTGCTGATTTGTTTCTTATAATGAATTTTGTGTAATGTTGATAATTATTTAGAATCTACGCGCAATGAACTTTGTGTATCGTTGATGCTAAATAGCTTCGTGTCTACGTTTTGGTATAGTACTACTACACGTTAATTTGTTTTGAATGTGGTAGAATTTGAGTGTTTCTTTATTTATTTTATTTGCAGTATGGATTTCATTAATGAGAGCTGTGGCGCTGAAAATGAATGCCGAGTTTTACAAACCTGTAACTCTGCATATTCTGAACCTCCAAAAAAGAAGCTTAGAAGGTTTAATGTTTGGAACTACTTTGTTGTAATTGATAAAAATGGAAAAGAAATGTGTGAATGTATGACTTGTGGGAGAGTCTTTACTTGTGGTGGAAGATCAGGTATCTCTCATCTAAACCAACATATTCTCGTATGTCCTTTGGTTATGAAATCTCGTATTGCTGAGGATTTCAAGCTTAAAAAGATTGATCATGTGATGGTTCGTGAATCGATTACTCAAATGACTATAAAAAATTATCTTCCATTTCGATTTGTTGAGTGGGATAAATTTAGGGCATTTACCAAATTTGTTTCTCATAATGAGGCTGAATTTCTTTCTAGAGATATTGTTGTTGCTGATGTGATGAAAGTTTACTTGCTTGAAAAAGATAAACTCAAAAAACAGCTAGCTTCAATTGAAGGTAGGGTGTGTTTGAGCTTACATTGTTGGACTTCGTCCACTTCTTCTAGTAGGTATATTACTCTAACGGCTCATTTTATGGATGACAAATGGAATTTGATTGCCAAATTGTTGAATTGTTGTCATTTGGACACTCCACGTGATAATTTTGAGCTATCAAGGAAGGTGTATGGTTATTTGCAGGAATGGGGAATAGAGAGAAATGTTTTTTCTATTACTGTCGATAATGCTTCGACTAATGATGACTTGCAAAACTTGAAAAATCAACTTTGCTCACTTGATGGTTTGTTGAGTAATGGCAATTACTTCCACCTTAAGTGTTGTGCTCGCGTCTTGGATCTTATGGTTGAAGAGAGTTTAAAGGTAGTAAGTGATGTTTTGGACAAGATAAGGAAGAGTTTGAAGTATGTGAGTGTGTCAAACTCTAGGTTGAAACAGTTTTATAAATGTGTTGAAGAAGTTGGTGGCGGTGATGGTAGCGATGTCTTGCATTTGGATGTGTCTGGTAAATGGGTTTCTACTTATACGATGCTTAACAGTGCAATGAAATATCGCAGTGCCTTTGAACACATGTGTCTAAAAGATACAACATATAGCCATTGTCCATCTAGTGAAGAGTGGGAAAGAGGAGAGCAAATTTGTAAGTTCTTGGAGATATTTTATGGACTTACCACTATTATTTCTCGATGTACTTATCCTACGTCCGGGACTCATTTAGGTAAATTTTGGGATATAGAGATTTCATTGAAAAAAATGATGTTGAGTAAAGATGACAAGATAAGAGATATGGCTTCAAAAATGTTGAATGAGTTTGACAAGTATTTGAGTGAATATAGCATAATTCTTGCATTTGGTTATGTTTTAAATCCTCGTCTGAAGTTCAAATATTTGGAATATCTATACAAAAAATTAGGTCATGATACGGAGATAGTAAAAGATAAGGTGAGCAGTGTGAGGAAAGCTATACATGCTCTTTTTGATGAATATGCAGACAAAAGTGCATCAACTTCAAGTAGTTTATCTGTGCTGGATCCTCATTCTTGTTCTTCAACTGAGGAATCGGATCAGGACTTGTCTTTCGAAGAGTATGAGGTATGTCTGTTTTATTCCTCTTTTTTTGTTTTGTTTTGTCTTTCTGCTTAAATATTTATTGTCTTTGATTTATATTGTCATAGGAAAAGCTTGAAAAACAAAGGCATGAAAAATACATAGATGGTTTGACTCAACTTGATCATTATTTGAATGAGACAGATATATACTATAAAAATCCTTTAGAATATTGGAATCACAGTGGTCATAAATATGGTATCCTTGAAAGAATGGCTAGAGATGTGTTGAGCATTCCAATAATCATAGTTGCATCAGAATCTGCTTTTAGTCCTGGCAGCTGTATTTTGAACAAGTACAGAAGTTGTATGTCTTCAGAAAATCTTCAAGCTCTTGTTTGCTCCCATAATTGGTTATTTGGCTTCAAACCTAGTGGTAAATTTTATTGCAATTGGTATAAGTTTAGATTTTGTTTCTCATGATTAATATATGCTGGTTGTTGTAGTTATATTAACCTTGGTCATTATATCATTACACAGATCAATTTGGAGATGTGATCGAGGAAACAAGAAAAATTGACATAAATCTATTTAAGCAAAATTCAAAATGTCATTGTTTACACAATGAGAACAAAAATGAAGATTGATATATGGGAAGGGGTAATTTGCTACAATTTTGCAGAATGTGATGAAGAAAATGAAGCAAGACCTGGTTCAGTTAGGGTAATTTGTAAATTTGAAAACTCCAAATTATGAACTTGATTTTATCCTTCTTGTGAGTTGTGAGATAATTTATATATTGCATGTTTGTTATATTTTTCTGTCCTCACGCAAAGATGATTCACAACACAACCTATGATCAGTGTTCTATTGTGCAAACCTATAAATCATTCTCACTTGATCTAATGGTACTTACATATTTAATCCCTCAATTTAGTCGCACTCACATAAAAATACACATTATTTAATTATTTCAAAAATAGACATTATTTAATTATTTTTTCTTTTTAATTTTTATCAAACACGTGTGTGTGACCAAATAAAATAACCAACTTTTTATGACCACCCAAAACACATATTCATATTCAATAATACAGCACAAAACAAATTTATTTATACATCACTTCAAATTCATGGTACAACACATTCCTATTCATTTTTTTTTTTTTTTTGACGCACATTCCTATTCATTTATACAACACAAAACTAGTTTGTTTCGTATTTCATGTTTCATTTATTATACACTTCAAATTCACCATGTACTTCATTATTTTTCAAATCTATTGAGATAAATAGTTTATGGTTTGTTATCTGATATCTTTTTCTTTTGCATATGTCTAAGAACTAAAAATCGATCAATCAAATGTCGCTTTTTAGAACTTAAATAGCTGGGCATCATATTCAATTAGTATCATTGCAAATTAAGTATCTTCTACGTGTAATTTTGCATATACTAATCACTCTAACCAAATAGAACCACGATGAGTGCCAAATTTCTCCCTCAAGTCGTTTCAACACTATCATGTTCGCAAGTCTGAATTCAAACTCAAGTTTGTTGGTTAAATTGAAAGAGACTCGAATCATCTCATTCGAGTGTTTATGAGCTATATATATATATTTCAAACAAGACCAAAATTGAATCTAAACAAGATGATGACCTAATTTTTGTTTAACGTCCTGAAACCACCCAATATTCCCCCACACATCTATGCTTATAAATGGTATTATTTGAAAACAATTTTTTTATTACATAGAGGGTATTCCAGAAAGAGTGTTGTTATTTAGTAAGAAATATTTACACAAGAAAGAGAAGAATCTACAAAATTAGGAAATTTGACCAATCAAACATTGGCTAACCATACATGGGGGAGAGAGTGATTAGAATTTGACCAATCAAAAGTTGCCATGTAAAATTCTTCTCTTTCTTGCATATAAAAATTCTTACTAAATAGCATTTTCCTTTCGGAAATAACATCATTTTTTTAAAATTTATTTTTGATAATGAAATAACATCATTTTTCATCTATAAAAAATTAACATCATAAAATATAAGTTAGATAATTTATTTATTTTTTATACAAAAATTATTTATATTTTGAAAAAAAATTATGGATATTCTTTTATAAAAAAATGACCCAATCGCGATTATGACTTAAAAACAATAAAAAACAAGTGAGAGAAAAGTGGTGCAGAAAGGAAAAATTAGTCATACACTATAGGCCTGTCTCAGCCCAATTCTCGCACCCAAAATTTTCGCCATTAGCGGGAAAGAAATAGAAACATGAAATTGCAATCGTCATTTTCACTGCTCTCTCACTCTTCCGCTTACAATCTCTCGCAGGTTTGCTTTACTTGTTTTAGTTTTTTTTTTTCCTTCTTCCCTTTTCTTCTTTATTATAATTACAAGCATAAATTTATTGATTTAGAATATGCGGTGTGTTGTTAATAGTTCAATAATGTTGTTGCCGATTAGTTGTTTTAATCTAAACAAGTATCGTTTTTGCTTAATCCCGGTTCCTTTTAGTTTGTGAAATCATTTTCTATTTTGATTTCATTAGTTATTACAGTATGTATTAATTTTGCAAATAAGAAGATAACACTCTTAAAGTGAACCGTTTTGATGGAGAGAAAATGAAATAATAATTAGGGATGATGCATTTTAGCAAACAATGAAAATAATTATTTTAGCATTTTCATTGTTTTAATTAAAAAATATACACAATACCAATTGTTAGTTGGTCCAGTGATGATTGACTCTGAACTTGGTAGGGAGGACCACAGTTCGATCCCTCGCAACTTCAATCGGGAGGGACTGAAACAACTTGAAGCTAGAACTGAACCCGAACCAGATTAGGCGGTCCAGTGGACCGCATACTGGTGGTGGAAAAAAAAATACACAATTGTTAGCAAATAAAATTAATACTCAAGCTTCGTCGTTTTTGCGTATAGTGCTAATCCTATGCGTTAATGTCTTTGCAGTATGGATCACATTAGTGAGAGGCGTGGTGTTGAAAATGAATGCCAAATTTTACAAACTTGTAACTCAGCAAATTATGATGGTGATCGTGAACCACCAAATAAGAAGCTTAAAATTGATAAATATGGAAAAGAAGTTTATGAATGTAAGACTTGCGGGAAAGTGTTTACTTGTGGTGGAAGATCAGGTATTTCTCGTCTAAACCAACATATTCTCGTATGTCCTTTGGTTATGAAATCTCATGTTGCCGAGCATTTCAAGCTCAAAAAGATTGATCATATGATGGTTCGCGAGTCGATTACTCAAATGACTATAAAACATTATCTTCCATCTCGGTTAGTTGAGTGGGATAAATTTAGGGCATTTACCAAATTTGTTTCTCATAATGAGGCTGAATTTCTTTCTAGAAATACTGTTGTCGCTGATGTGATGAAAGTTTACTTGCTTGAAAAAGATAAATTGAAAAAACAGCTGGCTGCAATTGAGGGTAGTGTGTGTTTGAGCTTTCGTTGTTGGAATTCTTCCGCTTCTTCTCATGGTTATTTTACTTTAACGGCTCATTTTATGGATGATGAATGGAATTTGATTGTCAAATTGTTGAATTTTTGTCATTTTGACCCTTCACATGATAATTTTGAGCTATCAAGGAAGGTGATTGGTTGTTTGCAGGAATGGGGAATAGAGAGGAATATTTTTTCTATTACTATAGATAATGCCTCGGCTAATGATGACGGTGACCTGCAAAACTTGAAAACTCAGCTTTGCTCGCTCGATAGTTTGTTGAGAACTTTCATCACATCAGCAACAGCACCGTCTCTAGAAAAACATTTTAAGTGTTGTGCTCATGTCTTGGATCTGATGGTTCAAGAGAGTTTAAAGGTAGTAAGTGATGTATTGGACAAGATCAGGAACAGTTTGAAGTATCTCAGTGTGTCAGAGTCTAGGTTGAAACAATTTTGTCAATGTGTTGAAGAAGGTGGTGGCAGTGATGATAGCGATGGCTTGTATTTGGATGTGCCCGGTAAATGGATCTCTACTTATATGATGCTTAAGAGTGCAATCAAATATCGCAGTGCCTTCGAACGCATGTGTTTGAAAGATACAACATATAATTGCCCATCTAGTGAAGAGTGGGAAAGAGGAGAGAAAATTTGTGAGTTCTTGATGCTATTTTATGAACTTACCACTATTATTTCTCAATCTACTTATCCTACATCCTTGGATCATTTAAATAAATTTTGTGGGATAGAATTTTTATTGAGAAAAATGATGTTGAGTGAAGATGACAAGATAAGAGATATGGCTTCAAAGATGTCTAATGAGTATGACAAGTATTTTAGTGAATACAGCATGATTCTTGCATTTGGTTGTGTTTTAAATCCTTGTCTGAAGTTTGAAAGTTTGGAGTATCTATACAAAAGATTAGGTCATGATACAGAGACAGTAAAAGCTAAGGTGAGCAACGTGAGGAAAGCTTTGTATACTCTTTTTAATGAATATGCCAACAAAGTTGCATCAACTTCAACTATGTTTTCTTTAATGGGTTCTCGTTCTTCATCGACAACACTGGAAAAGGAGATGGACTCGATGGATCTAAAGTTTCAAGTACGATGTTTCTGTTTTGTGAATTTTTTGTGTTTTGTTTTGTCTTTCTGCTTATATATTTATTTTTTCTTTGATCGGAATTTTCATAGGAATATCTTGAAAAAAAGAGGCAAAAAAGATATGAAGGTGGTGTGACTCAACTTGATCTTTATTTGAAAGAGACAGATAGATACTATAAAAATCCTTTAGAATATTGGAAATACAGAGATCATAATTATGGCATTCTTGAAAGGATGGCTAGAGATGTGTTCAGCATCCCAATAATCACAGTTGCATCCGAATCGGCTTTTAGTCCGGGTAGCTGTATTTTGAACAAGTATAGAAACTGTATGGTTTCAGAAAATCTGCAAGCTCTCGTATGCTCTCATAATTGGTTATTTGGGTTCTCACCTAGTGGTAAATTTTATCGCAATTCGTATGACTTTTTTACAATTTGTTTCTGATGAAGAATATATCATTGATTATTATCATTACATTAATCTTGGTTCTTATTATGTCAATAAACAGATCAATCTGAAGATGAGTTCGAGAAGACAAGAATAATTGACATAAATCTATCTAAGCAAGATTCAAAATGTCATTGCGTCCATGAGATCAAAACTGATGATTGATAGATTGGAAGGATAATTGCATGTTTGTTACATTTTCATGTTATCACAAATATATAGATTATTCACAACCTATGATCAGTATTCTGTTGTACAAATCTATTATGATTTGTTTGCTCAACAATGATATTGCCTTAGAAGTTGACATTTATTCTAACACTAAAGTCATGAATCATATCCATATTTTATTTAATGGGCTTCCATCTAAATTTTTCTTGTACCTCACCTTTTAGTTGATTAGTAGAAAGATACCTTCATCTATTCTTCATGGTCCATTTCTTCACCTCAAAGTTTTATTGAAGGTGACCAGTCCTATAAGTTTTTTTAGGAGTATATTGGTGTGAAGTATATATTAATTATGCTGATGATTAATTTACACCAAACACACCTTTAATGGAGTCTCTCATTCCATCCATAATTTTTTAATCCAAAAAGTTCAAACTCCAAACTCTATCTTGTGTTTGGTCCACTCCGGCCAGTATAATATTGATCCAATAATAAGTTTTAAAAATGTCATCCAATCTCGTTATAAGTAAAAGTAAACTAGCATAAGTTTTATTCAATAATTTCATGATCTAAAAAAAAGTATTTTCAAAATTAACCATTCATTATATTTATTATTGAAGAATATTTTAAATCATTTTTTTTAATTAAATAAGCTAATTTCAGAAAGAAAAAAATTATCAAGAAAAAATAAAATAATTTTATATAAGAAAGTTAGATAAAAATTATGAGTTTAATTATTGTGCATTGTCGGTGTAAAGTTTTTTTGCACATACATCTAATGATGTGTTGTCACATCATTTAATGAATGTGACACATCATATATTTTTAATTACCATAAATGATGTGTCGATATATTATTGGACGCATGTATAAAATAACTTTACACTGACGGTGCATATAAATTAAATTCAAAAATTATTTACATTTCGCACCAAATTTATGATATTTTTTTTTATTGCGACCGGGAGAAAAGTATACATTTTCACAAATAAAACATGTTGAACTGGGGGGTACAGAAAAGAAAAACGACCCATTCTCTATATATCTGTTCCAGCCCAGCCCAAAGCCGTTTTTCGCGCCCGAAAATTTCCCCATTAGCGGGAATGAAATAGAAAGATCAAAGTCTGTTGTAAACAAAATCGTCATTTTCATTTCACTCTTCTGCTCTAAATCTTTTCCAGGTTCGGTTTTTTTGTTTTCAGTTTTTTACTGTTGAATCTAAGAAACTATCATTGATACTTATTGTATGATTACTTTCGCTCTGTTTGGTAAAAAATAACAGATAGCCGATAAGCTAGTTTACGGCTGATGAACTTTTAGCGGATAAGTTATAAGCTAGCTTTTAGTTCATAGTGAATAATCTAGCTGATTGAATTTGTAGTGTATGGTTAAATTAGCGGTTAAACTAACTTATAAGTATAAAATGACATAAAAAAATGTTTAATTAATATTTAATTTTTTCTAGTAAGATGATAGGGGTAAAATTGGAAGAAAAAATGATAAGTTATAAGCTCATAAGCTACTTGAAATAACATTTGAAAAATAAGCTATAACCTCTTTTTTAAAAACTGTTACCAAATAGAGCTTTTAGCTTATAAGCTAACTTATTTGTCTTTCCAAATAGAGCCTTTGTAAAAATATTTTCAGATTTTCGTTTTATAAAACATGTTCATTTTAACTTGCTAATAAACTCTTGTGATTGTCCATTTGTCCCCGTGAGTTTAACTCAGTTGGTAGCAACATTGCATGTAAAATGCACAGACCGGGGTTTGATCCCCGGTACACTCACTTATTCATGTTAAAAGTGAAATTCTATCCGTTAGGCTGCTTGATCCAAAAAAAAAAGTTGTGAATTGTGATTGAGAGACTTATGAAATGATGGCCAAATTTTACATTGTTTCTAGAAAATGCACAACATTAGTGTTAGCAAGTTAAATTAATACTCAGTGTCGTCTTTGTTTTTATTTATTTGCAGTATGGATTACATTGGTAGTGAAAATGATGGGCACCAAATTTTACAAACTGGTAACTCGGCATATTCTGACGGTGATCATGAACTACCAAATAAGAAGCTTAAAAGGTTTAATGTTTGGAACTACTATATTAAAATTCAAGAAGATGGAAAAGAAATGTGTGAATGTAAGGCTTGTGGGAAAATGTTTATTTGTGGTGGAAGATCAGGTATCTCTCAACTAGATCAACATATTCCTAAATGTCATTTGATGATGAAATCTCATTTTGCCGAGTATTTCAAGCTTAAAAAGCTTGAACACGTGATGGTTCGTCATTCGATCACTCAAATGACTATAAAGCATTATCTTCCATTCCAGTTTGTTGAGTGGGATGAATTTAGGGCATTCACCAAATTTGTTTCTCATAATGAGGATCAATATCTTTCTAGAGACGCTGTTGTTGCTGATGTGATGAAAGTTTACTTGCTTGAAAAAGATAAATTGAAAAAACAGCTTGCATCATTTGAGGGTAATGTGTGTTTGAGCTTTCGGTGTTGGACTTCTCCCGCTTCTTCTCGTGGCTATGTTACTTTAACAGCTCATTTTATGGATGATAAATGGAATTTGATTGTCAAATTGTTGAATTTTTGTCATTTTGACACTTCACGTGATAATTTCGAGCTATCAAGGAAGGTGATTGGTTATTTGCAGGAATGGGGAATAGAGAGAAATGTTTTTTCTATAACTATGGATAATGCTTCTCCTAATGGTGATGATTTGTTAAACTTGAAAAATCAACTTAGCTCGCTTGATAGTTTGTTGAGAACTTTCATCACATCAGCAACAGCACCGTCTCTAGAAAAACATTTTAAGTGTTGTGATCGTGTCTTGGATCTTATGGTTCAAGAGAGTTTAAAGGTAGTATATGATGTATTGGACAAGATCAGGAACAGTTTGAAGTATTTCAGTGTGTCAGGCTCTAGGTGGAAACAAGTTTTTCAATGTCTTGAAGAAGTTGGTGGCAGTGATGCTAGCGATGGCTTGTATTTGGATGTGCCCGGTAACTGGGTTTCTACTTATATGATGCTTATGAGGGCAATCAAATATCGCAGTGTCTTTGAACGCATGTGTTTGAAAGATACATCGTATAGTCATTGCCCATCGAGTGAGGAGTGGGAAAGAGGAGAGAAGATTTGTGCATTCTTGAAGAGTTTCTTTGGACTTACCAATATCATTCCTGAATCTACTTATCCTACATCCGATACTTATTTATATGAATTTTGGGGAATAGAGTTTTCATTGAAAAAAATGATGTTAAGTAAAGATGACAAGATAAGAGACATCTGCTTTTAGTCATGGCACCTGTATTTTGAACAAGGATAGAAGTTGTATGGTTTCAAAAAATATGGAAGCTCTTGTATGCTCCCATAATTGGTTATTTGGGTTCTCACCTAGCGGTAAATTTTATCGCAATTGGTATACTATTTTAGAATTTGTTGCTCATGATTAATATATCATTGATAATTATCATTATATTAACCTTGTTTATAATATCAATAAACAGATAAGGTTGTAGATTACATCAAGAGGCAAGAAAAATATGCATAAATCTATCTAAGATTCTTAATGGCACTGCTTCCATTAGAACGAAACTGAAGATTCATAGATCGGAAGGATGATCGATTTGGTTGGTTTCTTTCTGCATGTAGAATTGTTACTTGATTTTTTTGTTTAGACATATAATATGTAGTAGGTGTTTATAATCTTAAGGTACTTCAGAATTTGATCAAACATGGATTCCACAAGTTCAAGGGATTTTGTTTGGGATCTTGTAATGCAAGGCATTTTATATTTTGCTACAATTTCATCAAGATTTGATAAAGAAAAAGAAGCAAGACTTATTTAATAAGGGGAATATGTAGATGTGAAAACCAAGTGTGATCTTGATTTTAAATTTCTTGTGTGTGTGGCAGAGACTATGCTACATGCTGGTTATATTTTCCATTTATCATGGATTTGTAGATTTTTCACAACTTAATTATGATTAGTATTCTATTGTAAAAATCTATTATAGTTTTTATTTTTTACAAAAAAAATCTATTATGATTTGCACCTCTCGTATTAGTTGATCAGTAGAAAATGTTTCCATGATGCATTTTAGTAATCGTTTTACCATGCTGAATATCTGAGATATTTGCTTGTATATGAGAAACGTCGGTCTTCTTGTGATAGCGAGATTGATATTGAAAGAGTCAACTACATGAGTTGACATATTGAAAGAGTCAACTACACTTTTTGCATCAAGGGAAAACACAACCTGCTTAAATTCCAATTCCTGCATCCATTCTATAGCAGAAAGCAATCCCACTGCCTCACCAATTCTAACCTCCATGAGTGGCTGAAACATCCATTCTGTCAGCTATATTTTGAACAAGTATAGAAGTTCTATGCTTTCAGAAAATCTGCAAGCTCTTGTATGCTCCCATAATTGGTTAGTTGGATTCTCGCTTAGTGGTAAGTGTTATCGCGATTGGTTCAACTGTTTAGATTTTGTTTCTTGCGATTAATATATTATTGGCTACTATCATCATATTAACATTGGTTGTAATATCGATACACAGATCAATACGAAGATGTGCTCGAGGACACAAGGAAAATTGGCATAATTAAATCTTACTAAGCAAGAGTCAAAATGTCATTGTGTCCACGAGAACCGGATTGGTGATTCATAGAGTGGAAGGATAATTTGGTTGGTTTCTTTCTTCATACAGATTTGTTACTTGTTGTGGCTACTAAATTTTTGTTTGACATATAATATGTAGCTGGTGTTTGTAATCTTCAGATACATTGGTATTTTTTAAAACATGGATTCCACATGTTGAAAATTTACTATGTTTTCACAAGATGTGATAAAGTAAAAGAACCAAAGACATACTAAATTAAGGTAATTTGTAAGTCAGGAAACTCCGAATTGTGAACTTTATTTCATCCTTCTGTGACAAAAGTCTATATTTGCATGTTACCACTGATTTTTATCAGTTATAGCCTATGATTGGTATTCTGTTTTGAGATCTAATATGATTTGTTTGCTAAGTGATTTTCTCTTAGATTTTGACATTTATTCTAATGGAAAAATAATAATTAATGGCTAATGTTGTATGTTAGTATATAATGTGATAAGTGTTAAATCATACTCAATGTTAATATTGTTTAGGTTGGAGTTGGACGTATTCGGTGAGTTTAAATTCACTCAGGACTTTATAGTTATGTGTGAATTTAAGTAAAGTAGTATTTGTGATTTCGTTTAAGACAAAAATAAATACACATGCACAACAAATAATTTTTTTTTATTGGGTTTAATTGATATTCTCTCATTAAATTGAAGTGTAGGGGGACGATTTGATGAAATATATGATTGTTATTAAATGATAATGTAAATTATTTTTCATACATTTCCAAAAATATATAAAAAGTTTTGAGATGTGCCTATTTGGCCAAAGCCCAGATCTCAAAGTTACTGAAATATGCAAGAGGTTTACTTTTGTCACGCTATTGATTCTGTCACACGCCCTACGAATTTACTAAAATACTTCCGTCTACTATTTAAGTAGCGGACACCCCGCAAAACACCCTATATTTATAACGTTCGCTACTTAAATAAACTTTCTAAAATATAACGTCCATGTAAGTAGTGGGAAGGTAAAAAAAACGAAGACTTAGGGTAATTGGTGGAGTGGCAAAAGAATATCTCAATATGCAATGCCGACATGAATTAGTGCTTTATTTGTTTTTTATTTTTAAAGCAAATGTCTCATGAAGGATTTTTGTTAAAAAATATCTGCCAGGGCCACCCAATTTAGGGACTTTTCTGTGTTTGAAATATTCAAATATATGAAACACGACATGCAAGATGGGAGTCCCACGTAGACATAACGTGTTAGAAGAATAGATTGTGCAAACTACTCACTACCAAAACCAACCATATACCTTATGATCTAAACTTCAACAATTAGTTTTTAATTAACATGGAAAATAATTTGATTAATAGAACAACCCTCTTTTTCCTTATTTTTAGCATCTTGTTAATCCTTCAATTCCAACATGTTACCTCTGATGAAGGTGGCCAAAATGTTGCACAAGATTATCCAGAAAAACCACTCTTTTCCAAGATATTGATGGACACTGTTTCTCTTCTCAGAAAATCACATGAAAGTTCTTGGGAGAAAATCAAAACTGTTATCCATGATCTTCAGATGCAGTTTTCACCACCAAGTTTGGAGTAAGTTTGTAGGTTCACAAAAGTCTATTTCATTTTTAGTATTGATATCTCTGATTGAAAATAGTTTAATTTTGATACATGCGTAAGGAATTAAACTTGTATGTATCCCAGAGTTTACAACATTCATACATTGCACAATAACCACTTTCTTTTTTCACCATCATTATCGGTCCTTTGGACCTAATCTGATTTGGGGTCAGTTCTGGCTTTCAACCCTTTCCGGATTGTACGTACTTACAGGGGATCGAACTTGGTGCTCTCTATCAAGTCCAGCGTCAATCACCACATGACCAATTGACGATGGATTGTGCAACAAACACTTCGTACTAGATGTAGTTACACGCGTAAAATCAATAGTTTTAAAGATCTAACTATTATGACTGACTGATTGATTGACGGTTAGAGTTAGATTGACAATGTATTGAATTAAATCTTAAATATTCTTAAAGATCTAACTATTATGATTGATCGACCGTTAGAGTTAGATTGACAGTGTATTAGCGTTGGACTTGTTAGTGAGGACCATGGTTCGATCCCCGCAACTGTAATTGGAAGGGGATTGAAATCACTTGATGATGCCAGAACTGACCCCGAACCAGATTAGGTGATCTAGTGGGTTGGATACGTGGTGAAAGAAAAAAATCTTAAATATTCAATTATATTTGTTTTTCTCTACAATTTTATTAGTAAATTAACCAACTCAAAATGATTGGTGTGATAAAAAAAATCCAATGAAATGAATTTTACTAATTTGAATATTAATAGTTGTGTATTTTTGTTTGTTTTCAGTTTCAGGGGTATGGGAAATGTAGATCAGGATGGTATGAAAGAAGCAGTTGGGAAAAGTTTCGACAAAAGCAAAGTATCAGTTGAAGGAACTGCTAAATCAGCAGCAGAACTTGTTGGAGATGCAATTCATAAGACAACAGAAAAAGTGAAAGATAGTACTGAAACTGACAAGGAATCTGAAGCAGAACTTTGATCAAATTAAAATAGTTTTTTTCTCTTCTTATTTTAGGGACATTTTAATCAAAAATCAATGCTATCTTTGTATTGTATGAAACAAGTTCTTTGTTCTTTTGTTTCATACATTTTCCCAATTTCAACCAATACTTAAAAAATGTAAAAAAAATGTTCCCTCGATATAATAGCAATTCATACTATCATATGAATATTGTAACATTTTTTTCATTATATGCCTTCTTTTTTTTTTTGGTGATTAACATTATATGCCTTTTAATTAATAGAAAATATGTTATAACATGCAACATAAATTTACAAATTGTTATAAATCGATGTAAACAAGAGCAATAATAGAGATGAACAAGAGAGAAAAGAGAGAAGCAATAATCTATATTATTCATCACTGGGATTATGGTTACAATATACTGATACATAGTCTCTATATATAGGTACACATAATGGGCCAAGTATATGGGCCAATGACATATATGGACATCCACTAATAATATTCATAACACTCCCCATTGGATGTCCATCGAGTATATGCTTCAATAAAACCTTTACTAGAAAAAACCCAGTGGGAAAAAATTCGAGTGAAGGAAAAAAAGTACAATCCTTGTGTGATAATCTGCCTCGTTAAAAACCTTACCAGAAAAACCCAATGGGATAAAACCATGACTAAGGGAAAAAGAGTGCAGAACACATTTATTTCTCCCCTCATAAAGACAATTATATATGAGATGAAGAATGCCACTTAATCTTCTATACTAGTTGATCGGAAGCTTTACTTGGCAATGACTTTGTAGAAAGATCTATTTAATCTCTTTTGGTATACTCTTCTTTGAATTAGCTGTTGATATCATCTTCAAGTTTCTTGTATGTGTAGAATCACAAACCTCAACAAAATCACATTCTGAACTTTCTAAACGTAGTGCTAAAACTTCCACATAATTAAATGATATTATTGTATCTCTAAGATATAAATTATATGCTCGACTTTGTTCCAATATCATTGAGTTTATTGATATTGACCATCACATACATAATTAGCAAAATGCAACTGTATTCTCAATTAAACTAAAACATGGTACTTCAAGATCAATTCAAGTAACTCATCATTTTCATGAGACGTGGAATAATCTTTGTTCAAATAAGTGACATCATACATGAATTATATCTTTCCATATCAAATTTGTTTAGTGCCTTTGATATATAAGTTTCTTGATGCACAAAACCTCATTGAAATACTAAGTTTGCAATTTCAAACAAACTTTGATCATCCAACATATTTTAGTTAAAATTTTTCTTTAATGAATATATTTCAGAAGCTCTTCAGGAGTTCTGATCAGATATATGTTATCATCATAAAAATCAACTACAACATATATTTCCAAAAGTGGACAAGTCTTGTCATTCTCATATTCCTCATTTGAAAATATTCACTAAAAATAGTATACAATATGCATCTATATTGTTGGAGTACACATTGAGACTTATTCATTTTATCAAGCCACCTCTTCAATTGTTTGAGTTGTGTGTCTGATGGAATCAAATCCTTCAGGAGGTTTAATGCAATCATCATTACAAGTAAACCGTACAAATATATTGCAACACATTTTTCAAATAAATCGAGTCTTTCATGTGTTACTAAACTTAATCAAAAGAAAGATTTTCATTTCACTTCAAGTGAATATTTCTCATCACAATCAGTGGAAAAACTTTTATCAATATGCTTGAATAACAAGTCAAACTTTTAATATTCGTGCTGATAACGTGTTATAAATCGATGTAAACAAGAGCAATAATAGAGATGAACAAGAGAGAAAAGAGAGAAGCAATAGTATATATTATTCATCACTAGGATTAGGGTTACAATATACTGATACATAGTCTCTATATATAGGTACACATAATGGGCCAAGTATATGAGCCAATGACATATATGGACATCCACTAATAATATTCATAACACAAATAAGTTTATCGGGCCATTTTTTTTCTTATGAATCGGATGGTTAATAAAAAAATTACAAATAAAAGAGCAAAATAATATGATTTTTTTTTGTCTAAGTTTTGGTTTGTGTTTGGGTTGAATACTAATTGTAAATTTTTGATGAAAAATTCTTTTTAGATCTTCCACATTCATTTCCACCTTTTAAACAAGATTTGGAATCTATTTTTCAAACTAATATTTAATTCCGAATTTATATTTTGAACTATTTCAAACTCGATCTTCGTCAATTCTTTGATTCTCCGATTCCCATTTTCAATTCATCTTCAGGATTATGGGAACCATCGGTCTCTCAATTCCAACAGCTAACATTTGTTTTCTCTTTTTTGCGGCCCAACAACATTTGTGATAGATCCTAGGCTACACTAAAACTACACATCCTTCAGCTTTTGGTTTATAATTTTCTTTGAAAGGAGACGCACTGGTTTCTAATTCATGTTCATCTTTTGCAGTTTTCAACGATTAGAGTTCGGTGTTTCTAAGTTTTTCAATTCAGTTTCTGCTGATGATAATTCTAATTCGATTGATGTTGATATTAAAGTTTCGAGCATTCCGCCGCCGAAAACCAAAAAAGGGTAAACATTTAATTTCTCAAAAGTATAAATATATTAACTTTTATAATAAATATTTACTTTTTTGTTGTTGAAAATATAACCCTTATTATATTAAAGAAAAAAAAGGTTAAGTTCGGCATACCCTCAATCTCCATTTCTTTATATTACCTCCGTTCCAAATTATATGTCACTCTGAAGAAAAAATTTGTTCCAAATTATATGTCACTTTACATTACCAATAAAGCATTTAATGCAACTTTACCTATTATACCATTAACTATTTATTAGTACTATTTTTTCTTTCAATTCTTCAATTTATTTTTTCAATATAATAAATGAAGGACAATTTTGTAAATCAATTCATAATTTATCTTTTTCATACAACTATGATTATATTTCTTAATATGTGTAAAAATGCCAAAGTGACATATAATTTGGAACGGAGGGAGTAAGAAATATCCAATTAAAATTGGTTCATCCAACACAAGCAGACAAAAATATTTGAATTTTTCAATTCATTGATTTCCTCCTCAATAAAATAAAACAAATATTCGTCAATTTCTAGGCGTGACTCTATTTATTAATTTTTCAATTGCTAGAATTATTCCATAAATTTGTTTAAAGAAAAAGAATTATTCCATAATTCAAATAAATAAAAAGAATTATTCCATAATCAACCGGAACCTACTAGTCAAAAATCAAAAATCTGTTATCAAATCAGATTCATTGAGTGATTATTACCAGTAGTTACTACTAACTATATTCACGGTAATCTCTACAATTATTTTACTAATTGTTATTTTTGAAAAGGCAATTATTTTAACATCATAACCAGTGCTCAAGAGTATTATTAGTTAAGAAGAAGAAAAAAGTATTAGTTAAGAAAGAAGGAAAAAAAGGCTTTTTGTATTGATTTTTTTCTTGTATTTATAAAAAATTGACTATACAAATTTTTTTAAAAAAAATAGCATATTTAATCCTTTAACCAGTGTCTCTCACTAGTGTAATGTGGCACTTATTAGCATTTTTTTTTAAATTTAATGTTAAGATTTGATCGATTATAGTTTCACATATAGTAATAATTAAGGAGAATATTAAGTAGGGTGGTAACGGGTGCCCACGGGTGCGGGTTTTATAATACTCAAACCCGCACTCGAAATCACCACCCAAACCCGAACCCAAAGACTGTTCGGGTGGCAAAACAAAACTCACGCCCACACCCGTTGGGTTCGGATTTTTGTTCGGATTTTTCCACCCGAAGCAAAATATCTACTAAAAGAAAAAAAAATGTAATTTTCCATATTAAACCAAAATGAAATAATAGTAATTTTTCATATTCAACCAAAATAAAATATCAATAGGCTTAGAAATCAACCAAATTAAACAAATAAGTTTCACCCCACATGATACAAAATAAATAAATAGTTTGGTATATAAACTAATGGGTAATTAAGTAGTTTAATATATAAGCGGGTGTGGTTTCGGGTGCGGGTTTGGGATATACAAAATAAATAAATAGTTTGGTATATAAACTAAGGGGTAATTAAGTAGTTTAATATATAAGCGGGTGTGGTTTCGGGTGCGAGTTTGATTGATCCCAAACCCGCATCCGTGAAAATCGGGTGGCACCCGAACCCAAACCCGATCAACTTGGATTTTACCCGTTGACTTGAGTTTGGGTTCGGGCGGAGCCCGCGGGTTTGGGCTTAATTGCCTTCCCTAATATTAAGGGCTATGATAGGGAAATAAATAATGTAGCAGGTCCCTTCCCTAGGGTGAGAGATTAAAGTTCTGATGTTAATTTTTAAGCTTAATTAGTTTATTGGTCACTTAAAACATTTAAAGTTTCACAATGGTCCCTTAAATAAAAAAAGGTCCGGATTAATCCCTTAACTATATGACCGTTAGGCAGAATAGTCCTTTCCGTCTAATTTTTGCATAAAACGTTAAGTTGTAGCAAGTGACTGGGGGCAAAAAAGTCATTTTACAAAAAAAATAGAAAAAAAAAAAGGAATGAAAAAAATGGAGATGTTCATATCTTCACCATTTTGCTTCATCTTCTTCCCTTCTCTTCTGCATCACCTTCATCACTGTTTTCATAAATTCATCCAAAAAATACAAATTTTCAAACAAATTAAGATTTTTAATTAACTCCCAAACAAATTAAGACCTAAAATGCAAATCTTCATCATCATCAATTCATCATCATCATCATCATTCTTGAACCCATGGTATTGTACTGGATCTATTTTTCTTGAACCCAAAATTAAATTCATTCATATCCAATAATCTAAATCAAATTCATTCCCATTTTCATACCAAAAAATCATAAACCCTAAATCCCCAAATTCAATTTTGCTGGACATGCTTGTTATTGAAACACAGAAAAAATTCAACCTTGCCAAAAAATTGCAGCTTCGTTTTTGGCAACAACAACGACAACGGTGTCGATCTCATGAGAAATTTTCTGGTGAGAAATTACGAAAATGTGAAGCTTTATGCATTGGGGTTGTTGGTGTTCGTGATTCAAATGCTAAAGTTGATGAATTGGAGGATATATTCATGTGATTGCTTGAAGGTGTTGATGTATATAAGAATTTAGATCTGATTTTTTTTAAGTCTATAAAGATGTTGATGAACATCCTCAAGAATTTCTTTTATTAAGATTTTTTAATTTTAAATTTTTTGGGTTAAAGTTTTTTTTTGGGTTTTATATGAAGATTTGGAGTTTTGTACGAAGATGTTGTGAAAATGGTTATGAAGGTGTAAAAGAAGTTAGGGAAGAAGATCAAGAAATAGAGAAAACAATCGGTTGTTAATAGTGCATTGTTAGATACAGTGAACTTCAAACTTGAATGGCTATTATTTTTTCAACAAGATCAAATGGCTTGAATTAAAAGATTTATTGAGATCTATAGTGGACCATATGCAACGTTAGTCCACCTAATACATTTGGTGTTAAAAGTTAACGGAAAGTACTATTGTGACTAACGGTCATATAGTTAAGGGACTAATCCAGACCTTTTTTTCTTTAAGGAACCATTGTAAAACTTAAAATGTCTTTAAGGGACCAATAGACATTGTATATTTTAAAATCTAAGGGTGATTGCTTATTTGACTTTTCACAGCTAAAAAGCTTATTGCCTTTTTTCCATATCCCTTTTGCTCTTTAACCTTTCTAAACTCTAGCTAACCCTACATACACCAACCTTTTTTCTCAAATTCCAAACCAAACTTATAATATTGTTATCATCTCTTGAATTAATTAAGTGTGACAATCATCATTAACTTAGTATTTTCTCATGCCTAAAAATATATGTGGACCAATCTAGCCATATGAAGTCATATCTAGTTGATTTACATACCCGTTTCATAACTTAGCCATTTAGTTGTTTAACTAAACACTAGAATGATTATTTCATTGTAGAAAATTATTGAATCAAGTGAAAAGTAGCTGCTGAGTAACAAATCATATTGTAGACTAATGTGTGTATTTGGTTTGAGTTATTTTTTACTTTGTAAAATTGATGGGCCACGGAAATTGGTGGCTCTCTTGTTGCTTTGATATACCTATGATTGATTCTTGCCTCTCTTTTAATGAGGGGTATTATTCTTTTTGTGGTGGTGATTTCGAGGGATTACAATTCGTTGCTATTTTCTTGTAGTTTTATATATGGTTGTTTGTTTTTTCTGTTTTGCCTTAGAAATTGTTGGGTTATGGTGGAATGTATTTCTTGTACATCTTTGTTGTTCCGAACATTCTCTTGCATTATTCTTGTTTTTTAGATTAATATATGATATATAATTGTCATTAGAAAAATCAAAGAGAGAGGCAAGGATCAAACAATAATAGTACAAGAGAATGTTCGGAACAACAAAAATATATATAAATGTAAATATTATCATATAAGATCTTGTTTGATTTGTCTCACTGAAATCAGTCACTCACTCAGTTCCAGTTCCAGTTCGATCATCAACACGATACTCCGACTCAACCTCAAAACCTCATCAATGACGACGTTGACGATCCAGATGAGCGTTTACTTAGTAAGTGTTTACTAATCTATTTCACTTTAATCGATTTGATGATTATTACATATGAATCAAATTTAACGCTGTCGTATTTCATTTCGATCGTTTATTTGATTGTTAGGTCAAAATTACTGGTATGCGCTTAGTAAGTTTTCCGACGATCCTATTTCTAACGAGGTTCAACAGTTTTCCGACGATCGTTCACTTAGTAAGTTTTTTCTAATCTGTTTCAATTGAATCGATTTCACAATTATCGCATTAATATTATTGTTTATATCTTCTCTCATTCTCATTGTTAGGTCAAAATCCTGGAGAGAATCTCAAACCAGTTAAGGAAGTAGAAGATCCTCTTAGTAAGTTTTTTATTCTCTGCTTCACTTGAATTATTTATTGAAAATATGTATTTAGTTACATAAGTTGATGTATTATCAGGTCAAAACTATGAAGAGAATCGCCAACCAGTTGAGTCAGTAGAAGCTCCTCCAAGTAAGTGTTTTCTTCATTCATGATCAGAATCATTTATCGAAAATATGTATTAATTTCATCATCATCATTATAATTTCATCACATGAATAATGTAAAATAATCATTAAATCGATTGAAGTTAAGCAGATTAAAAAACATTTACTAAACCATAATAGAATCCTAAATCAGTTAAGGCAGTAGATGCTCCAATTAGTAAGTGTTTTCTTATTTGCTTCACTTGAATTGGTTTCATGAATCTTTGTAACACAATGTTATGTTATTAATAACTATTTGGAAACTCGTAATTATGTTATCAGCAGTAGTAACCATGTAGAACTAGAGGTACCATTGCATGCATCTTTGTTATAGCATTTCAGGGTTACAAGTTCGACTACCATTCCTCCGTAAACTATGTAATTATGAAGCATAAACATCACATATGAAATCAAGTGCCTGTTTGGATTTATTTATGTGAGTTTATTTATGGGATTAAGTGATTGTCTGATTGTGTGAGAGAGCTTAGGTAAAAACTTATGACATGTCCATAAGTTATTCTTAGCTTATTTCCGTAAACTCTAGAATAGTTTATTTATTTTAACTTATATTATATGTAAACATTTATATTGTAAGTGTTTATGCTATAGGCGTTTAATTAAGTTGTTTATCCAAATAGGCCCAGGTGTTTGTGCTAATAATTATGTGTTGGTGTTGTGTTTGGTGTCCGACACACAATTGGTACTTGTCGGACATTGGAACCTTCAACGTGAAGAGTTCGAGTTCGTTCTACGTAAGCTCTTTAATGCTATTTAAAAAATGTAGAGTCCTTTGAAGGTGCAGGAATATATAGTGTGTGTGGTTTGCAATAGAGAAACTATCAACCAACACCGTAATAAATGTAATATCTATGGAGCTTTTTTCAGTGACGGACTTACAATAATTCTTTGATGCACCGGTGAGAAAAATATGTTTATTCAATTCAAATGTAAAACAAAGAAACCTACAAAGAAAGAAATAATAATGGTTTAATATAGTAATTTCTCTGGTCCTTATTATAAAAAGAATTTTATTTTTCAAGTTATAAAATGTTTAACGTATTTGGTCTATTAGATGCATCAAACATTGGTTGAACCTGAAAAACAAACATTTTTTTTTTATAATAATGATCGGAGATAGTATATAGGAAGGGAATGATTACCTCATGCTCCTCTATCTAGTATATTTGCCAGAAAACACACCCCCATTGCACACAGACACATCAAAATTAACGGTTGTTAAATAACATAAATCTTGATGGATCTCAATAACATATCAAATGATTTTCAAAGAATTTTAAAAAATTTATGGATGATGGATACTTTTTAAAGGTGTATTTTAAAATTGTCATGAGCCTAAAAACGTACATTTATTGACTCTTGCGTTTATAACGCTAATTTGTTATTTTCTCCACTATGAGGATCATGTTTGTGATGTAGATACCTCTCTTAGCCACATTGTAAGTCTAACTCCTTATTTGTAACTAAACTATAAACTTTAAAATATAATATTGAATATTTTACATTAATTAACATTATTATTTAAACTAATGCAAATTAATATAGTAAAAATAATAGATTAATATAACTTCATTTTTTTGTAATAAATTAATCGCATTAAATGTTCAATTCTTTTTACATACAAAAATTATCATCCATGAATATCTGTTAATATCCACTGATATCTTAAAATCCGTTAATTAATTGCCCAAATATTATACGAATATCATATTTATCCAATGGAGCGGACACACATATCATCATTGAGTTTGAAACGGAAACGGGGAGTGGACAATCCCTCTCCACCCCGCCCTTCCCTTTAAAATTTCAAAAAAATTTGTATTTGTTATGTTTAAATAAATTAATCACATATATTCAATTATTTGTACATACAATTCAAAAATTAAATTTTTTTAATAATTCATTTTTTTCTTATAATTTAATACTTCATCCGTTTCTTTTTAACTGTTTAATCCAGCTTAGTGAAATGAAATTGAACCGTTTAGGGCCCGTTTGTTTTGGATTTTTTGAAAATAGATTTTGTAGTGTTAGAAAATTTTGTATAAAAAAAATTTACAAAGAATTTTTTTATAAAAGTTATAAATGAAAATGTTGTTTGAATAGTTATTTTTAAAATTTTATCATTTCATTGAAAAAAAAAAATTGAATATCAAAATTTCAAAAAATCACTTAATTTTCAAGCTATTTCAAATAAATTTTCACAAAAATCATTTTTGAAATACAACTTTTTGAAAAAATTGTGATTTTGACTATATTTTGAATTTCAATAATGTACATTTATGTTATATGATGTCAAAATTAATGTTTCAATTTTCAAAAACGAATATTTTGAAAATGTTGTTTGAATATTTTAAAAAACGCTTTTAAAAAATCTATTTTTTTAAAACTGAAACAAACGGGCCTTTAATCTAATGTTTTTGAGCCCAACCCTAAAAACAGAAGTGGAACGTCTTGCAAAGCTGGAACTTTTTCTTTTTTTTTGACACATGCAAAGCTGGTACTTTTTTTTTTGACACATGCAAAGCTGGTACTTAAACCTGACTAAAACGCATTCTGTATTTTACACATTGAAAACCCATTTCATCACACGCTCTGCATTTCAATGGCGGCGAACAAGAGCGTGAAGGAACCACATAGTCTCAACGATAGTCACCATTTCTTCCCTGAAGATCTCTCTGCTACTCCCGAAACCTCTTCCACACCACTCGATCATCAACACGATACTCCGACTCAACCTCAAAACCTCATCAATGACGACGTTGACGATCCCGATGAGCGTTTACTTAGTAAGTGTTTACTAATCTATTTCACTTTAATCGATTTGATGATTATTACATATGAATCAAATTTAACGCTGTCGTATTTCATTTCGATCGTTTATTTGATTGTTAGGTCAAAATTACTGGTATGCGCTTAGTAAGTTTTCCGACGATCCTATTTCTAACGAGGTTCAGCAGTTTTCCGACGATCGTTCACTTAGTAAGTTTTTTCTAATCTGTTTCAATTGAATCGATTTCACAATTATCGCATTAATATTATTGTTTATATCTTCTCTCATTCTCATTGTTAGGTCAAAATCCTGGAGGGAATCTCAAACCAGTTAAGGAAGTAGAAGATCCTCTTAGTAAGTTTTTTATTCTCTGCTTCACTTGAATTATTTTTTGAAAATATGTATTTAGTTACATAAGTTGATGTATTATCAGGTCAAAACTATGAAGAGAAGATATCGCCAACCAGTTGAGTAAGTAGAAGCTCCTCCAAGTAAGTGTTTTCTTCATTCATGATCAGAATCATTTATCGAAAATATGTATTAATTTCATCATCATCATCATTATAATTTCATCACATGATTAATATAAAATAATCATTAAATCGATTGAAGTTAAGCAGATTATAAAACATTTACTAAACCATAATAGAATATAATAGAATCCTAAATCAGTTAAGGCAGTAGATGCTCCAATCAGTAAGTGTTTTCTTATTTGCTTCACTTGAATTGGTTTCATGAATCTTTGTAACACAATGTTATGTTATTAATAACTATTTGGAAACTCGTAATTATGTTATCAGCAGTAGTAACCATGTAGAACTAGAGGTACCATTGCATGCATCTTTGTTATAGCATTTCAGGGTTACAAGTTCGACTACCATTCCTCCGTAAACTATGTAATTATGAAGCATAAACATCACATATGAAATCAAGTGCCTGTTTGGATTTATTTATGTGAGTTTATTTATGGGATTAAGTGATTGTCTGATTGTGTGAGAGAGCTTAGGTAAAAACTTATGACATGTCCATAAGTTATTCTTAGCTTATTTCCGTAAACTCTAGAATAGTTTATTTATTTTAACTTATATTATATGTAAACATTTATATTGTAAGTGTTTATGCTATAGGCGTTTAATTAAGTTGTTTATCCAAATAGGCCCAGGTGTTTGTGCTAATAATTATGTGTTGGTGTTGTGTTTGGTGTCCGACACACAATTGGTACTTGTCGGACATTGGAACCTTCAACGTGAAGAGTTCGTGTTCGTTCTACGTAAGCTCTTTAATGCTATTTAAAAAATGTAGAGTCCTTTGAAGGTGCAGGAATATATAGTGTGTGTGGTTTGCAATAGAGAAACTGTCAACCAACACCGTAATAAATGTAATATCTATGGAGCTTTTTTCGGTGACGGACTTACAATAATTCTTTGATGCACCGGTGAGAAAAATATGTTTATTCAATTCAAATGTAAAACAAAGAAACCTACAAAGAAAGAAATAATAATGGTTTAATATAGTAATTTCTCTGGTCCTTATTATAAAAAGAATTTTATTTTTCAAGTTATAAAATGTTTAACGTATTTGGTCTATTAGATGCATCAAACATTGGTTGAACCTGAAAAACAAACATTTTTTTTTTATAATAATGATCGGAGATAGTATATAGGAAGGGAATGATTACCTCATGCTCCTCTATCTAGTATATTTGCCAGAAAACACACCCCCATTGCACACAGACACATCAAAATTAACGGTTGTTAAATAACATAAATCTTGATGGATCTCAATAACATATCAAATGATTTTCAAAGAATTTTAAAAAATTTATGGATGATGGATACTTTTTAAAGGTGTATTTTAAAATTGTCATGAGCCTAAAAACGTACATTTATTGACTCTTGCGTTTATAACGCTAATTTGTTATTTTCTCCACTATGAGGATCATGTTTGTGATGTAGATACCTCTCTTAGCCACATTGTAAGTCTAACTCCTTATTTGTAACTAAACTATAAACTTTAAAATATAATATTGAATATTTTACATTAATTAACATTATTATTTAAACTAATGCAAATTAATATAGTAAAAATAATAGATTAATATAACTTCATTTTTTTGTAATAAATTAATCGCATTAAATGTTCAATTCTTTTTACATACAAAAATTATCATCCATGAATATCTGTTAATATCCACTGATATCTTAAAATCCGTTAATTAATTGCCCAAATATTATACGAATATCATATTTATCCAATGGAGCGGACACACATATCATCATTGAGTTTGAAACGGAAACGGGGAGTGGACAATCCCTCTCCACCCCGCCCTTCCCTTTAAAATTTCAAAAAAATTTGTATTTGTTATGTTTAAATAAATTAATCACATATATTCAATTATTTGTACATACAATTCAAAAATTAAATTTTTTTAATAATTCATTTTTTTCTTATAATTTAATACTTCATCCGTTTCTTTTTAACTGTTTAATCCAGCTTAGTGAAATGAAATTGAACCGTTTAGGGCCCGTTTGTTTTGGATTTTTTGAAAATAGATTTTGTAGTGTTAGAAAATTTTGTATAAAAAAAATTTACAAAGAATTTTTTTATAAAAGTTATAAATGAAAATGTTGTTTGAATAGTTATTTTTAAAATTTTATCATTTCATTGAAAAAAAAAAATTGAATATCAAAATTTCAAAAAATCACTTAATTTTCAAGCTATTTCAAATAAATTTTCACAAAAATCATTTTTGAAATACAACTTTTTGAAAAAATTGTGATTTTGACTATATTTTGAATTTCAATAATGTACATTTATGTTATATGATGTCAAAATTAATGTTTCAATTTTCAAAAACGAATATTTTGAAAATGTTGTTTGAATATTTTAAAAAACGCTTTTAAAAAATCTATTTTTTTAAAACTGAAACAAACGGGCCTTTAATCTAATGTTTTTGAGCCCAACCCTAAAAACAGAAGTGGAACGTCTTGCAAAGCTGGAACTTTTTCTTTTTTTTTGACACATGCAAAGCTGGTACTTTTTTTTTTGACACATGCAAAGCTGGTACTTAAACCTGACTAAAACGCATTCTGTATTTTACACATTGAAAACCCATTTCATCACACGCTCTGCATTTCAATGGCGGCGAACAAGAGCGTGAAGGAACCACATAGTCTCAACGATAGTCACCATTTCTTCCCTGAAGATCTCTCTGCTACTCCCGAAACCTCTTCCACACCACTCGATCATCAACACGATACTCCGACTCAACCTCAAAACCTCATCAATGACGACGTTGACGATCCCGATGAGCGTTTACTTAGTAAGTGTTTACTAATCTATTTCACTTTAATCGATTTGATGATTATTACATATGAATCAAATTTAACGCTGTCGTATTTCATTTCGATCGTTTATTTGATTGTTAGGTCAAAATTACTGGTATGCGCTTAGTAAGTTTTCCGACGATCCTATTTCTAACGAGGTTCAGCAGTTTTCCGACGATCGTTCACTTAGTAAGTTTTTTCTAATCTGTTTCAATTGAATCGATTTCACAATTATCGCATTAATATTATTGTTTATATCTTCTCTCATTCTCATTGTTAGGTCAAAATCCTGGAGGGAATCTCAAACCAGTTAAGGAAGTAGAAGATCCTCTTAGTAAGTTTTTTATTCTCTGCTTCACTTGAATTATTTTTTGAAAATATGTATTTAGTTACATAAGTTGATGTATTATCAGGTCAAAACTATGAAGAGAAGATATCGCCAACCAGTTGAGTAAGTAGAAGCTCCTCCAAGTAAGTGTTTTCTTCATTCATGATCAGAATCATTTATCGAAAATATGTATTAATTTCATCATCATCATCATTATAATTTCATCACATGATTAATATAAAATAATCATTAAATCGATTGAAGTTAAGCAGATTATAAAACATTTACTAAACCATAATAGAATATAATAGAATCCTAAATCAGTTAAGGCAGTAGATGCTCCAATCAGTAAGTGTTTTCTTATTTGCCTGTTTGGATTTATTTATTTGAGTTTATTTATGGGATTAAGTGATTGTCTGATTGTGTGAGAGAGCTTAGGTAAAAACTTATGACATGTCCATAAGTTATTCTTAGCTTATTTCCGTAAACTCTAGAATAGTTTATTTATTTTAACTTATATTATATGTAAACATTTATATTGTAAGTGTTTATGCTATAGGCGTTTAATTAAGTTGTTTATCCAAATAGACCCAGGTGTTTGTGCTAATAATTATGTGTTGGTGTTGTGTTTGGTGTCCGACACACAATTGGTACTTGTCGGACATTGGAACCTTCAACGTGAAGAGTTCGAGTTCGTTCTACGTAAGCTCTTTAATGCTATTAAAAAATGTAGAGTCCTTTAAAGGTGCAGGAATATATAGTGTGTGGGTTTGCAATAGAGAAACTGCCAACCAACACAGTAATAAATTGTAGCTTATTTTGCAGGAATGTAATCATATGTTTGTGAACTAATTTTGAGACACGGGTTATTTTTTAGGATTTTTTCTTCTTGAGGGAGCTATGGTTGAAACCAATTTTCAGTGTAGCGTCAAAGGTTATTGATTTTAAAGGTGGTTGTTTGAATTACTGTATCGGTCAGCTTTGAATCTTGTTAATTGTTCTTTGGGTAAATCATCCAGTGTATGTTAACAAGGATCCTCTCAGTAAGTGTTTTATTCTCTGTTTCACTTGAATTATTTATTGAAAATATGTATTTCATTTCAACCCTTAGTTACATAAGTTGATGTATTATCATGTGTCAAAATTATGCAGAGAATCACCAACAAGTTAAGGTAACAGAAGATCTTCTTTCAGAGGAGGTTCCACAGGGTTTGGATGATAATTCTCCTAGAAACTCTTCCTCTTCTTCTAGCGACAATCCACAGGGTTTGGATAATAATTCTGCTAGAAACTCTTCCTCTTCTACTAGCGACGATCCTTCCTCTTCTTCTAGCGACAATACGGGTTCGGTTTCGAGGTGTTTTCTTTGTTACTCATCTAGGAGTAACAAACTGGGCAATGCTGCCCTAGGGGAAATAGGAATTACTCCCCCCTTGTAGTAACATGAACGGTTTAATGGATATGGGTTGTGGCTGTAAGGGAGATACGGCTGTAGCTCATTATTGTTGCATTTTGAAGTGGCGTTTGAGGCATCCTAAAACAGAGTGTGAGATATGTGGATGTGAAAGGAAAAATATACGCGAAGTTGATTGTGAATATGTATCCTTGGATGGAGTTTTTCAGAGAAGCCCCGATGCCGCAAAATGGTTCGGTGTTCCAATTGAAGGACGGATTGCCAGGCTTATTTAAGCATGGCCTTTTATTGCTTTCTTTATTCTTTTACAAATTTTCGTCTGGTGGTTCTGATGGATAGGTACGTACGTAAACTGCAGAATCATTATATAAGGCTTATCTAGAAAACTCAGCATTGCTTTTCTATGCTGCTTTGTTAAACCACAAAGCACATTTTAGGTATTATATAAAATAACTTGCCAAGTTACATGTTTATTATGTTAATCTGTTTTTATACTATTAATTTAAAGGCAATCTTGAATGTTGTTGCAGGTGGGTAAAAGTTTCCAAACTATAGGGGTGTTCGCGGTGTGGTTTGGTTCGGTTATGAGCCAAAAAATCATCCTAACCGCGAGATGAAAAAGCATGCGGTTCGGTTTGGTTCGGTTGATTTTTAAAAAATCATCCAAACCAAACCAAACCAAATCAATGCAGTTAGGATCGGTTCGGTGGCGGCGGTTTACCGCGATATAAAAAATATTACAATATTACCAACTTGTTACAAAATAAACATAGAAAAATTTAATTTATTTTATTGTTTATATGATATAATATGCATATATAGAAATTACATATAAACATGAACTTATTTTTAATACCAACAATATAGTTTTGTATCCCATGAAATTATATGTTTGTACATCTTACTGTTTTATGGGCTCAGTTTAGATTGAGTTTGCTAAGTTGAACTAGATAATAGGTTGATTGCTACTAGTTGATAGAGTTAAGTTAAGTATTGCGGTTTGGTTCGGTTTGGTTCGGTTTTATGAAATGAAAACCGCAAACCAAACCAAACCGTGCGGTTTAAAAGAAACATGATCCGTGCGGTTTATACTAAATGCGGTTTTTTGCGGTTTCAGTTTGGATTGATTCGGTTTTGCGGTTTTACTTTTGGTTCGGTTCAGATACGATTACCCCTACCAAACTATGTAGTTCCTGATTTCACTGATTTTAAGGTTTGCATATTCCACATATTTAATTTCATCACTATGTTTCCTTGTCCTCCTTCTTTCTACTTATTTGCTGAGTCAACATTTACTTGGATAACCATTGGTACTTAGTGATTCTACTTCCTTGATAATATAGTTTGACATTGTTCCCTTAATTCTCGTTGTGTTGTTAATCTTGTATCAACTCTTTTTTCATATAACACTTGTTTTTGCTTCTGTTAGGACAGTCTAGCTTAAAATGTCTACTATGACTACAGTTTATATGTTCGCTATTCCTGATTCGTGCTATTTTTCTTTGTTGCAGCTCAAACCATACAAGCGAAGACCTCTGAGGCTGCTCATAGCTGCAAACCTTTTTCTCCGTGAATACTTTGACTTGAACAAATACTGTGTAGCTGCAACCATGAATACTACTTTGACTTGCACAAAAATTTAATATTGTATAGCTGTAAACCTAATACGTAACTGCAAACCTTTTCTCCGTGAATACTTTGACTAGCACAAAAATTTAATACTGTGGTTGTATGGCAATTAGCACGATCCTTTCTTTTATTCCAATTTGGTGGTTTTTGAAATGCCAATGGACACATGTGGTCGGTGCATTCAAATTTGGTGGTTTTTCTGGTCATTTTGGTTTCAAATTTGTGGCTAGTGGGTGTCAAATCGCGGGTGCCTAGAAATTCTATAACATGTTTTACCACTAAGCCACCTATATCAATGTGATAAAATCTGCATCAAACCGGAAAAAAAAATCACACCTATGCCTATCTGTATGCATAATAATAAAATACTACATTGTGCCTCAGGGCACTATTTATTTATGTATTCCATTTTAAAAAATAATTTATTTGAAAAGTGAATCATTTCAATTTCAAATACGTTGACTTTATATATTTCCATAAAAGTTGTATAAAAAATTTACTATTTAAGGGATTAAAAGAGTGCCCCGGAACACTATTTAGCATTTTCCATAAGAAAAATACTACACTGAATTATTTTTTCCTAGTTATTACTTATTTTTATTTTTTTGAGGCATTAATTTTGAGAGCACTAGCTTTGTGTTAGGGTTTGGGTGGAGTGAGATTTTTTAGAGTGACCGAGTGAACTGAAAAACTCAAACTCTAAACACAAAGTTACTGTTCTCAATGACGCCCAAGAAACGTCTCCTTATGGACGATTTGCCTAACGCCTCCAACTACCTTCTTCATCCTAATAACACCATGAAATAGACTATAAATATAGAGTCTCTAAGATTCATTACTTACAACAAAATTTAGTGCATGGTGAGGTCCAGGGATGCTTAGTCACATTCCAACTTCCAAAGCCAATGTATATTTTCTAAATTAGTTCAAAAGTCTTTAAAAAACAAAATTGAAAATTGAAAAGAGATACTCCATTTGTCCTTAATTATAAGCAAAAGTCTTTAAAAAAGTCTTTATTTATTTTTTTTGACAAAAAAAAGTCTATCTTTATTAAATATAAACAAAATTCAACAAACTCAACTCTATTTAATATCTTTATTCCAATTTTACCTTTTCTTTCAAATTCAACTACAAACATTTAATACTCATATAAAATAAACATTTCACTAGACTTTTACGATTCCAAGGAGAAATTCCTCACGTAATGAATTACTACTTCCTCTATCTATCTTTCTTTTCTTTTTTCCTTACTACTACTACACGAATTCAAGCAGCACCATTTCTTTTACATTCTTTGTTTTTCATTATTTTAGTTTAGTTTTACATTTTTATATTTAGAAAAGGGTCATGTTAACCGGTGTTCCGGTTCCGCGGCACTGGTTGAGGAAATTACTCCATTCGTTCTAAATTATATGTCACTTTGTCATTTTTACGCATATTAAGAAATGTAATTAATGTTGTATGAAAAAAAGAAATTATGAGTTAGTTTACAAAATTGTACTTTATTAATTGAATGAGAAAGAATAATTGAAGAATTGAAAGAAGAGAGAGTAATAAATAGTTAAGGGTATAATAGGAAAAATAACATTAAATTCTTCATTGATATTGTAAAATGACATATAATTTGGAACAAAATGTTTCTTCAAAGTGACATATAATAGTTTAAGTATTGTTAGATATATTAGAGTTTAAGTATCGGACTTTATAGTAGTCTAGTAGTCCATTAGTATATATATCGTCTTGTAATCCTTATTTGGTTAATCAATGATATTCTGATATTACTGAAATCCTAGCCAGGGGCATCTCCGAGTTTTTGGAGGCCATGTGCAAAAATATAAAAGTGGTCATTTAATAAAGAAACAAATATTTTTATAAAAAAAACATCATCGATTTAAATTGCAAATAACATAAAAAATATAATCATTCTTGTAATTAACATAAAAAAGATTTGTTGTCTAACAATAACAACAAAATACAATATAGCTACTTAAAACGAGTCATACTTCCAGCATTTTTTGAAGCAAATTTATCAATCAAGTCTTCGTATTCTATGTCACTGTTCCTTTTTTTTTTCTTTACACCCTATAATTGTTTTTTGAGGCCTTATTTTTAAGAGGCCCTATGCCATGGCACATGTTGCCCATGGTATAGGGCCGCCCCTGACCCTAGTCATTTTCTTTTTCTCTTAATTTGTATCTCTGAATCTAATATGGTATCGAGAGCATGATTTGATCTGCATTGAACTTATTGTCGCTCCCGCTATAAAATTCTCAAAAGTTTGAGAATGTATTTGAATATTGGTTTTATTTGTTGTGTCTCCGCTGCTAAAATAAATAAGTACTTATTTTGGAAAAAAAACTCTCGTGGGATCTGAAATTTATGTTTTACGGTGCTTTGCATTTGTGCCTTTGGAACTAAATTGTAAAGGTAACTGCTTGTGTTTCTTTGATATTTGTTAATCTGGTTCTTCTCTGTTTGGTTCTGATTTGTTTGCTTTCATCGGTTTAGTTCAATTATTCGATTTGATTTGGTTATGGTTAATTTTGTTTTGTTACGATTGGTTACGTCTGACATATGAATCGAGTAAGAGGGAATACTCACATCTGAACCCGGTGAGGAAATACTCACAATCTAAATTCGGTAGGAAATAATTACAACTGAATCCGGCGAGAGAATACTCCAATATGAATATTTGAATTTGGTGAGGGAATACTCACAATTTGAAGTCTGAAAATGAGTGAGCGTCTGCTCGCAATCCGAAGTCCAAAATCTGAAGTATTTGAAGTCTGAAATCCGAATCCGAAGTTTGAAGCATGAAATCTGAAGTATTCGAAGTCCGAAATCCGAATTTGAATTCGAAGTTTGAAGTATGAAATCTGAAGTATGAAGTTTGAGGCAAGCTCAAAGCTTATTGAGCTTTAGCTTGAGGGGTAATTTAGTCTTGAATTTATAGAAGGGTTGAGGAAAGAAACAACCAGAAATATTTTACACCTAATTTTTCTTTTCAAAACTTTAATGTGAGGAATATGTAAAGTCATGAGTAGAGTAGAGAAAGTGTAAACCCCATGTTGTTGGTTGGTGGTAGTAAAGAAAAAGGTGGGCCCTACAACAGTTTTGCGTGAGTGTAATTGAGAAAGGGTTGCCGTGCGACTTTTCATTGGAAAGGTGGAGGAGGGTATTTTAGTCCATCATTTGTAATTTTACTTTTTTTTTTTTTAATCAAACAAACTTATTGCATTTCATTAACTATTAAATGTTCAATACATAAGAGAATATTCTCAAATCTATGGAAGTTAGACCAAGAACTGGCCGCCCTAGCAAGAGTATGAGCAACCGAATTCGCTTGCCTCCTAACAAACTTAACCTCAAAGTTTAGAAAAGACGACATAAAACTAATAATATCATTCGACAGAAACTCAGAATTGCCTCTACGCTTCATATGAATAGCCTCTACCAACACTTTCGAGTCACTTTCAAACTGAACTCAATCAAGTCCTTTATATCTAGCTTCTTCCATTGCTAAAAGTAAAGCTCATGTTTCTCCCTCTACAGAAGACATCACAGTTTGCTGCCATTGTGTCATATCAGCCATGACTTGACCCCTATTATTGCGAAAACACAATCCCACCGAGGTCCTTCCAGAGTCGGGTACAAAGGCAACATCAACGTTGCACTTTACCCAACCTAGAGCTGGTTTTTCCCACCTTACCAGATTTGCTTCTGCAGTCCTGCTCTCACCATTACTCTGTAGCTTATGAACTGGGTATCAATCATTCCAAGCATCAAAAGCATATCTAGCAATTTGGCGTGGCGTCTGGACATTATCATTCCACAACTTATCATTACGATTTTGCCAAATACACTAGAGTAACATGGCCACTCTACCAACTATAGCACTACTCTCATTGCTGCACATAGCGAAAATACGATCCATAGCATTAGATTGTTGGTACGCATCATTATGTAGGACCATCGACAAACCAGCTGCACGCCAACTATCCCGGGCTACTGCACACCTAAAGAATATATGAATCTCATCCTCAATCTCCTCATCACACACAGGACAATTGAAGTTACACTCCACTCGCCTTTCCAACAGTCGATAACGAGTCGGGAGACATCCTCTACATAAGCGCCAAAGTAAATGACGTGCCTTGTGCGGCGCTTGAGCTTTCCAAATATCATTCCAATTACCTGCTACATGATATTTGTCGCTGCCTATTATGTAACGCATAACTAACTTATAACCGGATTTCACTGAATAACACCCATTCCTTTCCTCCTCCCATACCACTTTATCCTGACAGACCGAGTTAACAAGTGGTGTTTCCAGAATCCTCTCCGCTACATCTCCTGAAAACAAGTTTTGAACCTTACGCTTTATAATTTTCGTGTAACAAACTTCTGACAAATAACTGATATACTTTTGCAGTTTTTTTACACTTTGTTCTCTTCTTCTAACCCTAGCCGTCACTACTTTTTCTCTTCTTCTTGATCCACGGGAGAGGGGTGATTTAGGGTCAAATTAGGCCTAAAATCACCCCTCCAAATCGTTTTTCTTTCTATTTTGATTAAATAAGTGGATTTTTCACATATATTTAGTATTTTTTTCCGTTTGTTTTTGTGATTTCATCACGTTGTTTGTTTTGATTTTCCCGTCTTGGTACGGAGTATTGTTGTCCCGTCTCAGTGCGGAGTATTGTTGTCTTGTCTTTGTGCGGTGTTCATTTGTTTCAGGTTGAAGGATTAAGTTTGATCCAGTGCAGATCCAATCAATGACTTTTGTGTCTTCAACGCTACAGATCCGGAGGCATGGATATTCCGGTGACTTCAATATAGTCAAATATGTAGGCTTTTGCAATATGCCGTTTTATGCTATCAACACGGATGCTGTGAGTTTGTTCGCAGATTCATCCTTTTTGTTTTTAGCGACTTTGAATTTGTATTGCATCGATGTACTATTCTCAATTTCAATGAATGAATATATTTTATTTAGTCAAAAAAAAAATTAGAGTATATAATAAGAATATAAAGTGCAAAAATACACTTTCTTAAATTGTTGTTACTATTCTAAATGGACACTCATAAAAAAACGAAAGGAGCAACATATATTAAAGAAAATTACATTTGAAAAAAATAAAAATCAATTAATCATTATGATCGGTCATGGAGGGTTAAAAACCACTTTTGGGCAACCTCTGACTTGTTAGTTTTAACTCTATAGAAGAAATAGGAAAATATCATATAAAACTCTTACTACAAACCTCAAGAAATACAAGTGGCGATTCAGGCTAGTAGCAGTCAAACAATGACAAGTTCAAGGTTCATTTGAAATTAATAGGAATTGCAGATCTTGTTTTTATAATTTTTTTTGGGTTCATTTTTTTTTTTTTGTGGATTTATGAAGATAGTGATGAAGAAGAAGGAGAAGGTGAAGAAAAGGGAAATACAATTGAATGTTGATGGTTTACGATCAGAAACAATAGACCTACAAAATCAAATAGTTCTTTTTTTGACAAACAATAGAATCAAATGATTAAGATTAAAAAAATTGATGAATTTTTTGGTGGACAATATTGAATGATGTTTCATATTAGACATGTGGAGATTAAATGTTAACGGAAAGGACCAAATTAACTAACGAAAGTATAATTAAATGTTAATGGAAAGGACTAAATTAACTAACAAGAGTATAATTAAGGGACTTAAACGTATATATAATTTAATATTTTTCGCTGCTATGCAAATATTTAATTTGTTTAAATAGAAATCCATTTTTATTTTATAAAGATGTGTTATGAATATTTATCGTATATGCTTTTTTTTTTCTCTCTCTCTCTCTCTATATATATATATATATATCTCAAGTTTATCTTTCACAAATTTTTACCCTAGTTATTCATTCTCGCCGCATTTTATATTTTCCTATATATATATATATATATATCAAGTTTAGCTGTCACAAATTTGTGTTTCCATTGCTACTATGGATGAACAAAATATTGAATTTCAACTTGCGCTATGTTGTTTAAGAGGTTTTTTTAATTTTATATACTCTAACTATTCATTCTCGCACGCATTTTATATTTACTGCTTTTTTTTTACACATAGCACCATTGAATCCAAATTCAATAACTGACTTAGAGAAGTACGTCAATTATTGTCGGATCAAATATCGAACTTATTATGTCGAGTTTCCCCCTGGTAAGGTAAGTATACATTTTATTTCAACCGAATGTATTTGATTGTATTTTAGCATTTCACATCGGTAGAGATTTAACACTGTTATTGTTTTTATTTTAGGGCGCAGTCATGTTATAAAAAATGTTTGCATCTGATTTTGGTTACAACGTACATCGTTATACTACACTTATTGATTTAAACGGAAATCAATTTGAAATTTTAGTTGAAAAAATTAATGGCAATATATATTTTACACATGGATGGTCTGCATTGCGTGATTTTTATAATATTCAACATGATGCTTGAGTGATTTTATTATACATTGGGATGAGTGAGTTTTGACTGATTTTAAAAGATGGATTTGATTGCGGCATTCATCCTCCTATTTTCACTCCTATGAAATTTAAATTGGATAAATGTAAAATTTCATCATATTTTCGTCACGATCATCCGGAATCAACCGACCTCCTATCGTTTTCTCACAATTCCTCCAATTTAATATGTCTACAAAGAATAATAAAACTAAATTGAATGATATATATAACATTCTAAAAGACTCGTGCATCGCACGGGTAATAGTCTAGTAAATGATAAAATTTGTAATTAATTGTGTGTGTGTCTATATATATATATATATATATATATATATATATATATATATAAAGGCGGGTCACGGGCCAATCCGTCAACTCGCGGATTTAACCCCATAACCTAAGATTTTAACGGTTCAATTCACACGGACAAAAATATAAACAGGTCAATAAAATTTGGTCTTATGTCCACAGGGTTGCAAGTTAAACGAGTCGACCCGTGGGCCTTAGCCCATATACCCAACTCTAATTATATACATTTCTATTTTTCTATTATATATATTACGAGATACCGACGGAGCTCTCGTGCATTCTGAATATAAATTGCTTATGTGGCATTCAATTAGAGAATTTGTTTTCGTAACATTCAATTGAATTTTCTCTAATCCATTATTAAAAAAAAATCAATTAGAGAGTTTGCTTACATTGAATATTCTCTATCCTATTATTAAAAAACATACATATATGGACCAGAAGTAAATGTAAAGGGTGTATTTAGCAAAAACCCAAACATTATTTGATGATCTGTACAACGGCCCAACACACACGCAAGAGTCAAGCCCAATTTTCCCATAAGGGTGAGACCATAAGGGCGAGATGCCTGTCCATGGCGAGACATGGCCGTGTGGGCGGGATGGAAAAGTTGTCAGAAGGAAAAGTTGTTGAACCAAAAGATCGAAGTGGCCAGAAGGCCAGCGAAAGAAAGACTTTTCCCCATACTAGAGGAGGGAAAAGTTGTTGAACCAAAAGATCCTGAGGGTAAAGAAGACCCCATGGATGATGATGATTTGTTGGATAAAGGACCTGATTTTGAGGTTTTAGTCAACGTCATATCCATCTTGCCCATAGAGTATGATATGAACACTGAAGTAAATGAGGTGGAGGAGGATGTCGTTGCTGAAGAAATGGTTGTTCATAAACCCTTCTGTTACTATGTGATGGAAAATGGTTGTGTCGAAGACCAAAATGCTATCTTCGAAAAGCCATATTTGAGTATGAAGAACCATCTGAAAGCTCTGTTCATTCGAGCCAAGGTAAATGGATTTGGGGTGAACAGAATCCTGGTTGATGGAGGGGTTGTGGTTAATATTATGCCTCATTTTATGCTGAAAAGGTTAGGATTATATGAAACAGACTTGCACACTCATAATGTTGTCCTGGCAAATTATGAAGGCAAAACTGGCCATTCGCTGGGGGCAATCCAATTGGAGGTTTGTGTTGGTAGCACAGTTCGAAAGACACTGTTCATGGTGATTACTGCAAGGCCTAACTACAATATGTTGTTGGGCAGAGAATGGATACATGGAGTAGGAGTTGTGCCTTCAACCATGCACCAGAAATTGATTGTTTGGAGGGAGGACGATCTAGTGGAATATGTTGAAGCTGACCAAAGTGCTTACATGATTGATGCTAATACTGTAACACTTAAGAGTTTTGACAAACATTTGGCTTCGATTGCTCCATGTGGTGAGCAAGATGCAGCCTTCGATCATGAACATGTGGATCCTGATAGTGTGTACCACTCCGTGAGATTGCACCCTACACATGGGTTTTGCTGGGAAAGAGAGCACATTGAAAATCCTCTGAATGAGAGTGACTTTCCCGAACCCTCTGGTTGGGGTGATTTCAATGGTTACGATGATTGAGTCCCCAGAATGGAAAAGGATTACGGCTTATGCAGCCGAGAATAGGATAAAGATGGTTATGCAAGCCATAGAGTTACATGAGAATATGGCCGTCAAGGCCAATAGTTCTTCACAAATGAATGTGGTTGGAACGGCCAAAGATTCAGAGGCTGGAAATATGCAGAGGTTAGATTGTATTTATGATGATGAACATTTGGGTTTCGAGAAGGACCCAATTAGTTCGAATCAAAGGATGCAAGCCCAAGACCCTTTACAGGAAATCGACATTGGAGATGGCTCTATTAAAAGGCCAACGTACATAAGTACCAATATCGATCCAGCACTGAAGGAAAGAATGGTCGAACTCTTGAAAGAGTATAGAGATTGCTTTGTCTGGGATTATGATGAGATGCCAGGATTGAGCAAAGAACTGGTTGAACACAGATTGCCTCTTCGACCAGATAAAAAACCTGTGAAGCAGCTTCCAAGGAGGTTTGTTCCAGAAATCATGACAAAGATCAAAGCAGAAATCGAAAGGTTGCTCAAGTGCAAGTTCATTCGAACAGCCAGGTATGTAGAATGGTTAGCTAACATTGTTCTTGTTATTAAGAAAAATGGATCTCTTAGAGTTTGCATAGACTTTAGAGATTTAAATAACGCTACACCAAAAGATGAATATTCAATGCCTGTAGCCGAATTGTTAGTCGATTCAGCGGCAGGACATGAATATTTGAGCATGTTAGATGGATATTCTGGGTATAATCAAATTTTCATTGCTGAGGATGATATAGCAAAAACTGCTTTTCGTTGTCCTGGTGCATTAGGTACTTACGAATGGGTAGTAATGCCCTTTGGTTTAAAAAATGCTGGGGCAACATATCAAAGAGCAATGAATTTGATCTTTCATGATTTCATCGAAATATTTATGCAGGTGTATATTGATGACATTGTAATTAAATCTGCATCTAAAGATGACCATCTAGGTCATCTTAAGAAGTCATTCAAAAGAATGAGGAAATGTGGATTAAAAATGAATCCACTAAAGTGTGCTTTTTGTGTACGTGCAGGAGATTTCCTTGGCTTTGTCGTGCATAAAAAGGGCATAGAAATCAATCAAAATAAGACAAAAGCTATCATGGAGACCAAATCTCCAACAACGAAAAAGCAATTACAATCCTTATTGGGAAAGATCAACTTTTTGAGGAGATTCATCTCGAATCTAAGTGGAAAGGCACAACCTTTTTCTCCACTATTAAGGCTAAAAAAAGATGAGACATTCGTTTGGGGTTTCGAACAGCAGAAGGCATTCGATGAGATCAAGACATATCTATCTAATCCTCCTACTTTGGTGCCCCCAGTTCGAAACAAAGAAATGAAATTGTACATCTCAGCATCTGAATTCACCATTGGAAGTATGCTTGCCCAAGAAGATGAAAATGGTGTAGAAAAGGCTATTTACTATCTAAGTAGAGTTTTAAATGATGCTGAAACTAGATAAGTGTAATTGAAAAGCTTTGTCTTTGTTTGTATTTTTCTTGTACCAAACTTAAGCATTATATAAAACCAGTTGATGTTTATGTGTTTTCCCATTTCGATATCATTAAGCACATGTTATTAAAACCTATTTTGCATAGTCGAATTGGGAAATGGACGTTGGCCTTAACTGAATACTCATTGACTTATAAGCCTTTGAGAGCTGTTAAGGGCCAAATAGTGGCTGATTTCCTCGTCGATCATTCGGTCACGGAGGTTCCAGTTGATTATGTTGGATTAGAAACATGGACTTTGTACTTCGATGGATCCAAGCATAAAAATGGTACAGGAATTGGGATTTTGGTAATTTCTCCAAATCGAATCCCAACTAAATTTAAGTATAGGATAAATGAACCTTGTTCTAATAATGAAGCAGAATACGAGGCTTTGATCACAGGTTTAGAAATCCTGCTAGACTTGGGGGCAAGCCATGTCAAAATCAGAGGTGATTCTGAATTAGTAATCAAACAATTGACGAAAGAATATAAATGTATTCAAGAACATTTGTTAAAATATTTTGTCATTGCATTTTCTTTGCTGAAACAGTTTGGTTCCTATGATATTCAGCATATACCTCGAATTGAAAACCAAGAAGCAAATGATTTGGCTCAAATTTCTTCTGGGTACAGAATTACAAGAGAAACCTTTACAGAGTTAATAGAAATTAAAGACAAATTGATTTCGAATGAGCCATACTCTAAAGAATTGTCAATGCCAAAACATTTGGGGGCAGAGGACGAAAACAATGATGGTGAAAATTTTTCAAATTTTTCAAAGTTTGAATCTGAGCAATTGGATAGTTTTGAAGCTGAAATTTTTGCCATTGACAATTTAGCTGATAGTGATTGGAGAAAACCCATAGTTGACTATTTAGAGGATCCAACAGGGGCACAAACAGAAAAGTCAAATATAGGGTTTTGAGTTACACTATCATTGGGAATGAATTGTTTAAGAAAACTCCTGAGGGAGTGTTATTGAAATGTCTCAACGAAAGTGAAGCATACTTGGCTATTTCCAATGTACATAGTGGTTCTTGTGGTGCTCATCAAGTTGGGCACAAAATGAAATGGCTTTTGTTTCGACAAGGCTTGTATTGGCCTTCAATGCTGAAAGACTGCATAGAATACGCTAAGGGTTGCCAAGAGTGTCAAAAACACGCAGGCATTCAACATGTTCCTTCCAGTGAATTGCATTCGATTGTTAAACCCTGGCCATTTCGAGGATGGGCGTTAGACCTAATTGGCGAAATAAAGCCTGCGTCCTCTAAGAATCAACGATATATTCTGGTTGGTATTGATTATTTCACTAGATGGATCGAAGCGATTTCTTTGCCAAATGTGGATCAAGAGGCGGTTATTACTTTTATTCAAGATCACATAATATACTGGTTTGGCCTCCCTGAAACCATTACTACTGACCAAGGAACAGTATTTGTTGGGCGAAAAATGCAGGATTTTGCTGAACAGGCAGGTTTTAAGCTGTTGACTTCGACACCATATTATGCGCAAGCAAATGGACAAGTCGAAGCGGCTAATAAAGTGGTTATTGGGCTGATCAAGAAACATATTGCCCAAAAGCCAAGGAATTGGCACAAAACTCTAAACCAAGTTTTATGGGCTTGTAGAAATTCGCCCAAAGAATCAACTAGTTCTACCCCATTTCGACTGACTTATGGTCACGATGCTGTATTGCCCGTCGAAGTTATGTTACAGTCAGTAAGGGTTCAAAGGAAAATGGAGTTGCCCACTGACCAGTATTGAGATTTAATGATGGATGAATTGGTGGATCTGGATGAAGAGAGAATACAAGCTTTGGATGTGCTAATTAGACAAAAAGAAAGGGTGGCCAAAGCTTATAATAAAAAGGTAAAGGCCAAAACCTTTAATCTAGGAGACTTGGTTTGGAAGGTGATTCTACCTATGGATCGAAGAGATAGGGTCCTAGGGAAATGGTCCCCAAATTGGGAGGGGCCATTCAAAATTTCACAAATCCTTTCGAATGGAGCTTATGAGATTCAAGAATTAACTCCTGAGCAACGAAGTGTAAACATGAATGGTAAATATTTGAAAAAATACAAACCAGCGTTGCAAGAGGTTCGAATAAGTCAAGAATAAATTAAAATTCAAAGGAAAATAAGGCATAAAAGAAATAAAACCAAATTATTCCAAATTTCATTCCAAGATAACAAGTTACGAGGAAACCAAATATGGTTTTTATTCTCTAACAAATGTCTAACCAAATAGGGCTTTATTTTCTAACAAATACCTAGTTCTTTATTCTAAAAGGAAAAAGAAATAAAAAGGGAAGAGAAAGGAAAAGACATGGAAGCCTAAAAATAAACCCAGGAGTCCAATGGGAGGAATTTCTTCCCCGAACTGTTTGAGCAGTTCCCCATGAACAGGGAGCAACTACCCACAACGGGCAGAGAAGTTCACCCGTTAAGGACCATCTCCTCCGGGGTAGTAAGCGAGACCGCCGCCTACTTCGTCTTCGAAGAACTGACTCCATGCTTCTTCCCTTTCACATGAGCAGGGTTACCGGAATCTTCAACGGTTATGAGGGAAACTTCATGATCTGAATCAGAAAATCGATCCTCATCTACATAGGTCTTCAAGAATTCAACGTAGTCTGAATCAATCTCATCAGAATCGGAATCTTCTCGAGTTGGGATTTGGTGTTGGGATCTTGTTGGAGGCCTCTTAGGGCGAACTGTTGTTTTGGGTTTTGAGGAAGAAGGTTGGGTTTTCTTGTGGCTAGAAGCAGATGAAGGTTTGTTTTCCCTCTTAGAAGAACCAGTGTTTCTAGGCTGTTTCTTCATGGTGAACAAAGCAGGGAAGAAAAACGTTTGGAAGAAGAGTTTGGTTGATGAGAAAATATGGAGGAAGCGTCTCCTTTTATAGGGGATAAATGCATGGAATACAACTGGAAATATCCTTGTTTCTCGCAAAGGAGTTATGGTTTGGGCGGTTTGATTGCTTTGGGAAAAGAGTCAAAAACACATTTTTCCAAGACTCTTTTCAGTTGCACGAATCTAGGGGATAAAAACGGTTTATCTGCTGTTGATCCCAAAAAGGATGTTACGTTACAGAGTCCAAGAGAGGAAACCCAATTAAATTCAAATTTGGTTGGATTTTATCCTTATCCGTTAAATAGAGAAAAGACAGGATTAATGGATTCGAGTGCTGAATAATAAACGAAGAGAAATTATAAAAGTTAAGAGCCAACATTTTGAAAATAGGTTTAGATTTAAAAATCCAAATGGTAATGTCGAAATTGCCAACAAAATGTGCAAACATATAAAAGCATATAACCTAAACATTGTCCAAAATGGTTTGAAACATAAACAAACTAAATTACAAAATCAACTATGAGCCTGTTGAAATTGATCATAGAGGCTTTTGATATGCGCTAGTTTCCTTTGCACAACATTTTTCTCTGCACCAAGGCGATCCATTTCGACACCAGCTCGAAGCGCTTCGCTATAATGATGAATCCCTGTCTTCGCTTTCTCTTCGATGGTTGCTTTGGGGACTTCGACAGCTTGTGCTTCGAGTTGCTTCTTCTTCTCTTCCTCTTGGCCAATTTTGCACTCTAGTTCTCTGATCTCAGACTTCCAGCAAGCAATGTTGTCTTCACAAGCAGATATTTGCAGAAACGCACTGGCAGATGTAGCCTTGAGTGTATTAACCTCTGCATTCCCTTGTGAGGCCAAGTCGAAATGCTTGGCACGAGCCTCAATCTGTTTGTTCAGGTCAATAGTGAGCCTGTTGAAATGTTGGAGACTTCTAGCATATTGCTCCAAGAGGTTCTCAGCTTGGGTGATTTGAAAAGAAAGAGCTTCAGAGATGGGGAGACGCTGGAGTGTGGTAAAGAGAGACCTGAGATTGAAGTACACAGCAGACTATTGATCAACATAGCTCAGCATATCCCCTTCGATAATGGTCTTCTGGAAATGCAGCTCCAAACCCTTTCGCTCATCCTCGAGTTTCTGCTTGTCCTCTTTAGAAATAGGAACTTCACTACCATAAGTTTTGAGGAGTGTGTCCAAAGCCTCTTCTGGGGCTAAATCCTTAACGCTTTGCAGGACATGGGATGGAAGGAAGAAATCTGAAGTAGGCTTCGAAACAGAGGTGTCATCATCCTCAATCGAATCTTCAGTCTTGGCAGTACGTGCGTATCCAGCACTAGAGTTCAGAAAATCATCAGTAGCTTCGTACCCCTCATCCTCATTCCCGGACTTAGATGGATGATGGTCTTTTGTAGAGGAATGCTCTCCCTTATCTGACATCTCCCCTTCAACATTCTCCGTAACCTTGGTAGCTTCAACATTGTCCTCTTCTGAAGGTTGAGAAAATTCCATCATTGGCCCTCTAGTCAAAGGAGGATCAGGATTGGTCTGAGCTTCGATAGCATCTTCGACAGGAGGATCTACTTGAGTATGAGTTGTGGCATCAGCTAGATTGTCATCCCTCGAAGCCTGGGTGTCGACATTCTCAGTGATTTCCTTTTCGACCCCACTAGAGTCAAGTTCTTTGGTCTTTGCAGAGGTGCCCACAACTTCGGGGTTAGACTCGTTCGAATTCTTGGGCGTAGTTTGCTCTGAAATGGTTGGCAGGGTCTCTCGAAGAGAAGTGTCAAGGTCTTTGATCTCTCCAACTTGTGAAGATCCAGCTTCAACAGTCAATTTGTCCTCAGTAGATGCCTTAGGAGGGGAAGCCTCATCAAGATTTGACACAGCATTTCGAGTTGGGACCCCTGTGTCTTCGACAGTCTTGTTCATAGGTGAAAGATCTCCTTCCCCTGTATGCTCTAATTGTTGTTTTAACTCGCCGACGACGGTTTTGACAATAGAGTCAGGAGAGATTTCTGGGACCAAGACAGTTGAAGAAGGTTTACCCTGCAGCCAAAGAACGAATTGAATAAGGTTAAGAAAGGTGCAAGGCAAAGTTCGAAAGAACGAATAAGTTGTGTCACTACCTGACCCAAATTTGTGTGTTTAGGGCTATGGGAAGCAGAAGGCTTCTTTGGTGTTGAATCAGGATCGACACTAGCTCTCTGGTGCTTTGATTCTTCGTCCACGTCAAGGTTTAACTTCGAGGTATTCGTGACTGATGGGTCAGACTGAGAATGGGACTTCTTATCCTTTTTCTTCTTCTTTCTTCTCTTCTTCTCAGTCTGTTCTTCACCTACAGGTGAGGCCTGTTTCGGTATCGAAACATTATCGGTAGGCACTCCATCTTTTGGAGGGCTATTCTTGCCCTTCGAATCCTTGTCTCTCTTCTTTTTCCTTTTTTTCTCCTTCTTATCTTCTTTCTCTGAAGGAGTAGTGTGAGTCTCTTCCAAAAGGGATTTGGTTGCTCATGCTTCCTCTTACGTCGAAGCTCTGACTCTGGTTGAGGATTCTCGTGGCTAGCCTTAGGTGTTGGGGTTGACTGATTTCCTCAACTTCGACCTTAAAAACAAATGAAACATATGTTAAAAAGAATTCAAATGCTGCTAAGTGCCAAAGGTGCTAAAGTGGAGACATACCACAACATCGTCGTCGATGACCACGATTTCCTCAGGTCTGGCCTTCTTAAAAGGGTCATCAGCTTCTGCCGTGGCAGCTCTTTTCCTGGTTGTGGCCTATGAAAGGGCATAGAGTTCATGTGTTAGAGAAAATTAGGAAACTGCGAAGGTGTAGAGTTTTAGTTTTTCGAAAACTCACCCCTGATTCAATCTTGACTGGAGGGAAAGGAGGCTTTGCTAAAGAATTCAATTCAGCCTTAGATCTACTCCCTATAAAACAAAGTGAGTAAGAACGTGTTATGAAACAGATAAAGAGATAAAGAAAGTTTGAGAGTTGCATAGCAAATTCAAGAGATACCTCTAGCATTCAAAGTGGATTTGATTTTGCGAATAGCTTGGGCATTGAATCCAGCCTCTATTGCTGATCGAAGTACCACTACATCCACCATTTGGCTTTCATAGTGCAAGTTCCACCATCTGGCGAAGTCGACGGTATGGGCATGGGATAGCTCGAAATGGAAAGGTGTTAGTTCATACTCCAACCCTTCGAATTTCTTCAAAAGACCATAAAATTGAGGCTCTGTCATGCCATAATACCCTAGACAAATGTCTCGTTCATGGAGGTAAATGGTTTTGGGAAGGAGTTGGGTTAGACCAAATTGTCTGGAGACAAAGTTTGGAAAATATCCCACTAATCCAAACTCAGTGGACTTCAAGCCGAATCTGCAAGAAATGACGATAGGAGTTAAGAAAGCTGACCAAACAGTATTTTGGTATTCTTCAGTTTCTGGCAATGGAGGAAATGGATGAATAAACCATGAAGGCCCAATTTGCCTATCTGCAAAAGGAGCAAAACGCTCTTTGAATTCCTTATGCCCCAAGAAAGCCTCGAAGTATTGGAGGAAAAGCTGTTGGTAAGTCAGACCTCTAGTTCGAGGGATCAATCTAGCCAATCGAACCCCTTCGATTTGGCGCTTGGCAACTTCTTCATTGTGTAACTCAGGGAGAAATAAATCCATCTCTACTCGAAAAGTGGCATTTAGCCAAAGTTGAAGAAGCCAAAATGGACCACTTCCTAAGAAAGTGGAACCATCACCAGTCCGCGTGATGTTTTCATAAACACTACGCATATTTTCATAAAGGCAGCCTAGGATTAACTTGCCAAAACCAAATTGTTGTCCTTCATGCAGCTGAATGGCCATAGGAAAAAACATCTTGGCCACTTGGAGAGATCGAGTGCAGAAAACGTGTTGAGACAACCATAAAGCGAGGAATGCAACATGCTCTTCGTCACTAACTTCACCTTTGAGTTGATTTTGCTCTTCGATGTATTTAGTGTAAGACTTGGTGTGGATTTTTGGTTCAATTTTGCTCCCAGCAAGGTTGGGATCATAGGTATCTCCTGTAGGGGGTAGACCAGTAATGGCAGCAACGTCGAAAAGGGTGGGAGTCATCATCCCACATTCGAATTGAAAAGTGTTGGTCGATGACTCGAAGAAGTGAAGAGCAGCTATAATCATTTCTTGTTGGTATTTAAGGCCCAGCCTCGAAAGCTGGATGAAGTCGAAGATGCCAAAATCTTTCCAAAGACTTCCAAAGTGTTGTTGTACTCGATCTAATCATGCGATATAACCTTCGACAATGGTTGGGGCAGATCGAAAGATTTTGTTCGGAGGCTTAAGGTAGCTAAAGTTATAAGCCCCAGTAACAAAGGTCCCAGGGTTACAGTGGGAATACGAAGGGAAAAAGGAAATGGTCTCTTTGTTTCTGTTGTTCTCGTGAGGTTTAGGTCCTCCAAAAGCGAACGTTTTGTTGTCAAGGGAATAGGGGAATATGACTTGTTTTTCCCAAATCTCTTTGTTACGTCGTGAAGGTTCCAGGACCTGTGTAGATTCACATCCCTTCAACTCATCTCGCCACCATTTTCCAGCAATGGGTAACTCTTCACTGGTTTGTGGACTATCCGCCATTGATGAAGCTGCAAGCTTTTTAGAAATGGTTGTTTTTAGGGTTGCTATTTCCGGAAAGGATCGCTAAGAAGGTTCGGGTAATTTGAAAGAAAAACCTCTTCAAATAACTAAGAACAACGAGAGATTTGTGACCTTGTTAGTTGAAAACAGAAAGAGGATTGCGCTTAATACTGCTTACAGAGAAAATGAGGATGTAAAAATGTGAACTTGGAGTAGATAGATGTTATTTATAGGTTCAGATTGTTTTGATTTAAATAAATCCAAATTAAAATGATATTCATTTGTTTATTATTTTATGAAACGATCAAGTGCATATCCCGCTAGAAAATAGGTCATTATTGTTGCGGGAAAAGAGATGACTGTTGAGAGCAGTCATAATCACATCATGACGTCAGCGCCGTCATTGGGAAACGTGTAACTGACGCGTATAGTGTGTCTTTTCAAAAACGCCAACTTCTGGTTCGAAAGGCTCTATCGAAGTGGCATTTTTGGGGGGCAATTTGTTGGGTGTAAATTTGGTACATGTTTATTTTTGACGGTCCAATAAATACGTATGCACCAAAATGTTTAAGAATAGTAGTTACTTAAACAAAAATGTCATTTCATGCTAACATTCGAATGCATCGAAGTGAGATAAGAGTTAAATGTTTGTTCGCAGCTTCGAAGGTTCTGTCGAAGGGAAAAGCCGTAGTTTTCGAGCGTGTTTGAATCGAAACGAAGAAGGTTGTTTAATTGGGCCTCTAAAACTCAGCCCAACACACAGGCCCAGTAATTCGATTTGAAGGTAGCGCGCGAAAGAAGTTGAGATCGTGGGTAGCGACAAGCGTTTGGAGTCGTCCAGATCATCAGAAAGCAGTTACCTTAGTCTAGGAGTATATATAGCTTTTTTGTTGAAGAAACAAGGGTCGCAATATTGTCATACGAATTATTCTTCTAAAATTCCAAGTACTCGCATTAGAACGAAAGGAATTCGAGAGAATGATGTATGTATTGTGAACCACTTTTACTGTATTTGCCATTTACGATTCAATGCAATTTATTGTTTCTGCAAATTTTTTAAGTTTATGTTTTACGTTCTTGCATTAAAACTTAATTGTTTGAGGCGATTCAAACGATTAGTTTGCTCCATCTTTTTCACAAGTTTTAAAAACTCAAGAGTGTTCATCATTTCTTGATTAAGAACAACATTTTTCTATAAAACTAAAAACGAAATTGTTCTGAGATTTCTAGTTGGTCTCGCGGGTGTAAAATACTCAAACTAGCGGTTGTTTACCACTTTTCCACGTAAACAGGTAGTTAATAAATTTTGTGTTTGTACGATGTTTGGTGGACAAAAGGTTATTTTGGTACTTTAGACAACTTGTGCAGAGGACAAAAGTTGTCCCGTGGTTCAGAGGGAGACAAGAATTTTAATTTTTGTCTTGTCCCTTGGCCCCCAGTTTATCCAATACTAGAAACAATTTTAAAATCAAACACAGTACAATTGAAGTTGTCATGTATTGTCCTTATTTTTTAGCAGATCAAATAGTAAGATTACCTAAAAAAAAAATCTAATACTAAGATACTTCTTTTATAGTTTAATAAACATGTGACAGACAGGTACGACTAAGATATGAGAAGAGGATATGGAATGGAAGTAAAGCCAATAAGAATGCCAAATCCAACGTTGCACACTGCTCAACAACGTCCAAAAAGAACCAATGAAAGAAGAGAAGACAATGAACCCTTGTGAAGGATACATCATATCATATGTTCATGAATAGAGGAAGTTTTTAATTTGTAATGCAATTTTATTTATATGAGAATGAATTATCTCCAATTTAAGAATCTTTGTACTAATTACTATCAATACACTCATGCTCATGTTTACCAGCTTCCAAATTTTAACAACCCCTTCAATAATATGCTAAAATATAAGAGTAAGAGTACTAGAACTTGAATCTTAGATTTTTAACTTTTAGTTTAAATTAGTTGATCTATTTATCAACTCTAACATTTTCATAAATGATAAAAACATGAATTTTTCTCATCTAATTGAATTTTGTTTATATACATGAGTCAAAAAACTTGTGACCAAGCTTTAGTCGCATAGATATATGATATATATGATATAACATGGTGAGCAAGGTAAGAGCTGCTCTACCCTTCATAATTTGAGGATATTTATCCATTGACCAATGAGAACAAAGCACAAGTGGATTTGCATGTGATATCTACGGCGAACTTGTAACAAACTTTTGAATTTGAATGTAGATTTGTATATAGCTTGTTTTCATTGGTTGATGAGTAAACACCCTTAAATTATGTAAGGGTGGATTAGAAAAAATTAGTGACCAATGAATTGAATTGAATATACAAAGGGTCTTACTAACGAGCCCCGGACACTCTTTAAACATTACATTAAAAAATAAAAAATTATTTAGAAAATTAAACACTATAATTTCTAATGCGTTATCTTTACGTACACTTTCATAAAAATTATATAAAAACTTACTATTTAACATGTGACGCGCGTTAGCATCTCCTATATATGAATATGAAATACGCAAGCATTGTGCAATTAATCACAAGTTTGATAACATAACAGAGAGAGCTCATTTCCTTTCCTTTTCGGTGCTACCAGTCACAAACAAACCGAGGAGGGGACCTCTCTCTTCTCTTCTCTCCCATTCGCTTCGCTGTGCTTGCTATTTCCATAATTCTTCTAAACCCTCACTCTTCTCTAAGTTGGATCTCAAACACACTCACTCATGGACGCTCGCAAACAGGTTAGTTACTCTCTCCCTCAATCTCTTTCTAATCAATAATCGCATGCATATGTAGTTAACTACTTGTTCATTTCTAAAATCACATATCAATCACAAACAGACTCTAATATTCAATTTTGATCACAAATCATTAGCCATGAAATTCAATATACACAAAATCAGTTATTCTTATTATTCTCTTTTTCTACAACTCAGATTAATTAATCGTTTTGTTTTTAGATCTTTGAATTGAAATTCACCTGGTGTTCCTTCCTGCTATACATATTAATATTTTTCCACGCCGCATATTTTTTAATTAATTTTATTTTTGTTTTTTTGTTAATTGAAGATTCCTTACGGTTAGATGCTTTGAAACGATAATATCAGTGTTGCAGTCGTACAAGTAATCAATCACACACTCCTTTCTGTTTCACCAAATCAACTGTATGAAATAGTCAAATTTCCAACTAGGATTCCTTTTTGTCCATTTAATAATCATCATTATAATTATATTCTATTTTTTATTATATGCTGTGGAAAGTTATTTAAATGAGCCTTCTTATTTCATAAAAGAAATCTATAAATACTTTCTTTTTTAAAAATATTTAAAGAATATACACCATCCGTATAAAATAACCATTAAAATTCATTATTTTGCCACATCATCTCATTGTTTTAAAAGATGGTTAAAAATCGATAGTACCATATTAAGTATTAACACGTGGTAATTTGTTACTGGATTGTAACTTAAAGAACAAGAGAGTTGAGATTATCTATCCGGTACATACAACTCAAAAAAGATATTTGATATATTGGAGCGTGCGTTCGAACTTTTAATTCTTCAATTCTTAGTGTTTAGTGTGTGAATTTCGTCACTAATCTATAAAACAAGACAAAAAACGGAAATGAAATCATGCACAAAAAAAAAATTTAATTAGATATCGGAGTAAAACTAACTCATACCGATACAAGTGATATAGAAAATGATACCCTAAGGCTAATATTATGATGAATGTAGAAAAATGCAGGTTGGTTATCAGTGCCACAGTTTGGGGATTGGGATCAGAAGGGTCAAGTACCTGATTACTCACTTGATTTTTCAAAAATAAGGGAAACAAGGAAACATAACAAGTCAAATATTTCAAGAGCAAGTCTTGGCAATGATGAAGAGTTCAATATGGATTCTAACTCCAGCAGCAGTGTTAACACTGCCCATAGCCACAACAGTGATCAACAACACATCCCTCGCTATCATCAAACACACTCTCCAACGGTAACAATATTCTTCTCCCAGCTTTTAATTATTTTACTTTTTTTTGTTGCCTGGAAATGTTCCCGTGAGTTTTGCTCATTTTGTTTAGACATTCTATTTTATATATTGGAGGCGATGTTTAAACTCGGAATACTTCACTTATTCATCTTTAAAAAGAAGAAATTTCAACTATTAAATTACTTGGAAAAAAAAAGTTACGGGAAAATTAGCTTACAAAAGGATGATATATTAAACTAATAAAAAGATAATAATATATTCATAACATTTTTAGAAAAAGTTGTTTTTAGATTTGCTGTAAATAATAAATTTTTCATCCTTAAAAATATAGCGAATTTAAACTCATACAGTACACATTTTTTTTAGTCAAGTAGCTAGTGAGCAGAAATTTCACGCTTAAGATGAATAAGTGAGATGACCGAAATTCGGCTCCTAAATATATAATGCAATATATCTTGCAATTGAGATAAGTTCACAGGAGCAACTCATACACGTTATGCCAAACAAATAATGTAGTGTTGTTTGAAAGTATACATAGGTAAATTCTCTAGATTATTACATGCTTTTCCGCCTAAAAATTAGGCGCTGATCAATTCATCTTACCTATTAAAAAAAACGAGTTGACGTTGAAGGTTTCTTACCAAAATTTAGGTTTCTAGAAAGAAACATTATTCATTATTTATTTATTTTTGAAGAAAAACATTATTCAGTATTATTTGTTAAAAAAAATTAAGAAAGAAAGAAAGAAATATTATTACATGAAAGTCTTTTTTCCTCTATATATTCTCCTTTTGTCACTACTATTGAATAACTATTAACTAGTATTAAACTATTAGGATGATTAGGATACATGAACCTAACATCACAATATTCTTTCAGACATATTAATTACTACTAAAACTTTAAGACTATGGACAAAAATAAAATAAAATGGAATAAATTTTAGGATATGGAGAGATAACATTCAAGATTTAATAATGTAGTGGAAACTTATACACACATTTTTCCAGCCAATGAAATACAAGGGCATGCTTAATTGGTAAATACTAAATTATGATTTACAGTATCGAATAGTAGATACATTTGTAGGTTCTGTAATATGAAGTAGTATATCTTTTTTACATCATTTTTATTTATTTAATTTAATTATTTTTTTGACAGACAAAGAAGAGCTTCTTCAGTTATTTCAACTGTTGTGTGAAAGCCTAATATTTATGGTCACGTACAACCCTCCCTCCACATTATTTTCTGAAGATTCTGGATAGGGACACTAATGCTTCTTTAGGGACAACTATGCTGTTTACTCTGTTCTTGATTTTAAAATTAAGAGTAAAAAAACAACTTTCGTTTGTGATGTTCGCTGTGTTAATTAAATTAATTAGTTGTCATTGTTGCTTTGCTTGAAAATTTCAAGTTGAAATTTGGCTAATAGATCCATTAATTACTAATTAGAGGTAAAGATGGCAATCATATGTACTAAAAGGTGCTCGTGACAAATGAAACTATAATCCAGCTCAAAAATATGATGAATAAATTGATACCCCCTAACCTTAAAATATTCTATTATTTTTATTTCTCTGAAGTGAATAGCTATAAATTAGTTTTTTTTACCAAAAACATTTTATTAAAAAAGCTTATAAGCTACTAGTAGAGATGAAGTATTTTGGCGAACCAAATGAATTTGTTACACCAAACCCTGCAACTAATAAAAAGGTTTATGTAGTAAAGGGAAGTGTGTATGTTGTCACACTCCCTGGCTTCAAAAGGTGCCTAGATGAAAGACTATTGAGACAAGCAAGCATCCAGAAGTGAATTCCCCACCAAGGGATAGGAGATAACCACCTTGAGGCACATCGCGACTATAGGCAAGACCAACGAGACGTAGGAAGGCAATTGATTTAGGAAAGATAATTCGATTGGAAGTCAAAGGATCCATAGCACAGTTGTTGGATATGAATCCTCTCAAGCGATGAGAAAATTAAATGAGAAAATGAGATTTCTTGCATAATTAATAGTAGTAACATTATAATATGATTTTGTAGAGTGCAACTACATGAATTTGATGTTTGTAATTGACACAACTGATCGAGGAAATTTCATTGATATGTTAATTTAATGTTTAAAAGAGGTTTGCCATAGAACTTTTCCTTCAAACGGACCAACATAGTACGGAAATATATCAGTATGTCGCGATTATAACTGATTGTATCCTGTGCTTTAAAGTTAAATTCCATCTACTTCATTGCTAAAAAAAAAAATTTGGCATACTAAAGATGAAAGCCTTGCAGAAACTAAAATTCATAAAATCAACAAAAACGTTCACAATAGCAAAAATGCAGGAAGGAATATCTCCAGCAGAATTCCATTTCCTATCAACACTAGGCTCTTAAATAAAGTTAAGAAAGTATCACTATCTGAACCAAATTCCATCAACAAAAAATTATAAAAACATAGCAAAACACCCTCTTTCCTCCAGATTAAAAGACTAGCTCGTGTGGCTTCACACCTGCCTTGAGAGAAAACCTGGCACCAAGATAAGTCTTCAAGTCTGGAACACTCTCAATGGATTTAATCAATGCTGCATCGACAGTTTTCTGATCATCTTTCTTTTGCTGAGGCAACACCTTTTTCTCCTGCATTAAAAAAAGGCAAAAATCAGCCCACATAAGCAATTGAGCATCACATGAAAAACATCAATAGAATATGAAGATTGAAAATTCCACCTCCTTGTCTGACTCAAAGAATTCTCCTTCACCCTTGCTCTTCTTTTTCTGGGCTTCCTTTGAAAAGTACTTGTCATCAAAGTTATCCACATTAACACCGGAGATATCTACTTTGGTTGATGTACCAATCACATAGGCCTGGTTCACACGTCTCAAAGGAACTCCATTAATCTTGAAGGGGCCTGAGATGCAAAGTACAAACAATAAGTTAAGACACAAAGAAGATCAACGAAATGTAGGGTACTTGTAAAAAAGGTCAAATGATATTCAATTTTGACAACACTAGATATAAACACCAAAAGTATACCCTAGAACATACCCACATACATACTCCCTCCCGTCTCAATTACCAGCAAAAAATCACTTTTTAGATTCGATAATTCCAATACATTGGTAAAATAGACCAGATACATTAGTAATTTTTTGACACATTTAGTAATTAAATGAATTTAAAAAGTTATTTTTTTGCTTATACTGTAGTTGATGCCGGAGGGAGTAACTATTAGCATTAGAGTACTACAATAAACATAGAGACACCACACAAATAATGGATAGACAAAACAACAAAAGACAACATTGAGTATGAGTCAAATCAAGAGTATATATCGCATCGACATTTCTAAATTTGATTACCTAATTACCTAATGCATATAAAGAGTAAAACCATAAATTTAATTGATAGACAGAATCAACAAAGCAGCTACATGAAACCTTATCAATCAAATACCTGAAACCACTTAAGAACAATAAACTGTAAAGTAATAGATAACAAAGTTACCAGTTACAAGAAGCAATCCAGAAGGAAGCTGCTTCAAAAACACCACCCTCTTGCCCTTAAATCTACCAGCAAGAATGATCAGCACTGTCCCTGGAGTAATGCTAGCCCTAAAGACAAAAAAAAACAGTTCAAAATTAATATCAATATCATCATATACAAATATCCACATAAAATAAAATGAACATTAATTACAGTGATAACAAAAAAAACATTTTTCCATCTAGAAAAGCGTAAAAAAATCAGTAATTCCAAAACACTATAAACATATTCCAGATCCCAATTAACTCAAACTAAACCTGGTGATTAATTAAATTAAAAATGAACTACAAAGCATAAAATCTAATAAACCCTAAAAGATATAATTAATTGAAATGGAAAGAGAGATTCATAGCGAAAACTAACCTGAGCTTAGTAGGTTTAGGCTTATGCTTGTTGCGAAGGGGTTTCTTCACATCATCAGCAGGGTAAAATTTGGGTGGTTTCTCAGCAGGAGATTCAGGTTTAGGTTTAGGATCATGGCGAGGTAAAACGCCGCCGTTTTTGGCCTTAATAGCCCAAATACCTCTCTTGTGGTACATCTGAGACTTTGAGAACTTTCCAATTCCCCTAATCAAATCAGGGTTTCTGGTAACTCTAGGTGTTCTCTGCTTCGGTGCCATTGCTGCTGCTGCTACAAAATGCAAACCCTAATTTTGTGTCTCTGCGCAAATGAGAGCGAGGAAGATAGTGCTTTGTGTTGGGTGGAAATAAATCTATGTAATGTAATGGGCTTTGTTCGTTTAAACGGACCGAATCTCTCCTTTTGGAAAAAAAATTTTTCTACCCCTACAAACGTCTTTATACCCCTACAATTTTTTAAATATTCCAGTTATACCCTTATGATATTTTTGTATATTTTATGTTTTTTACTTTGTCTTTTTATGACTTTGCCGGTAAAATCCGTACACCCTTTGAAAAGTGCACCGATCAGACCAGAATCCTTTACCGGTACGTCACATTTACCGGTACACTTTTTCTAAGTGTACCGGAATGCTTTTTTTTAAAAAAATATATTGCGGTACACTTGTATACAAGTGTACCGATTCTGGAGAAAATTTTAACATTGCGGTATACTTTGTTTCAAGTATACCGGTTGCAAAAATAAAAATTGGAACCGGTACACTTTTATAAAGTGTACCGGTATGTTAACGTGGAAATTAAAAATTTTGCTTTTTTTTTTTTTTTTTTTTCTTCAACAGATATGGCGCAATCCGGCGAAACAGGTCAAAACTCGGTTGATACTACGGATGTATTTACTACGAATGATAAATTTGATACACGAGAAGATGTTCTTAAATGGGCGGAAGATGTTGGAATTGCTAACAAAGTCAGTATTATTATTACAAGGTCAGATAAAAAGAACGGCGTAAGAGGAAGGAATGACAAGTTGATTTTGGGCTGCGATAGAGGTGGAAAATATGACACTTCACAAAGTTCGACGTCAACTGCATCAAAAAAGTGTAACTGTCCATTCAAACTTAGAGCCACACCTTCGATAGATGGTTCAGGATGGAAAGTTCAAGTTCAATGTGGAGTTCACAACCACGGACTACCTGACCAATATGCAGGTCATCCTCGTAAGGCACATTTAACTGAAGAAGAAAACAAACATGTTGAAGAACTGACAAAGTGTCGTGTAGCACCAAGGAACATCGTTATTTCTTTGAAAGAAAAAAATCCAGAGTCTGTTGTTGATGCCAACCAGATATATAGGAAGAGAAACAAACTACAAAAAGAGGAAAGAGGTCCTAGAACAGACACTCAACACTTGCTGCAAAGGTTAGATGATGCTAATTTTGTCACCTGGAATAGAAGAAGAGATGATGGCTCTAATGTTTTGAGTGATATTTTTTGGGCACATCCAGATTCGATAAAGTTGTTGAACTTGTTTCCTATTGTGTTGACGATGGACTGCACATACAAAACTAATAAATACAGGTTACCACTTCTTGAAATTGTTGGTACCACGTCAACTAACTTGACATTTAATGTTGGTTTTGCTTATATGGAATCTGAGAAGACGGACAATTATCGTTGGGCATTAGAGAAACTGAAGGGTTTGTTTACTAAGCAAGATATATTGCCACAAGTAATTGTGACCGACAGAGAACTTGCTTTGATGAATGCAATTGAATCTGTATTTCCGCATGCTGTTAATTTACTTTGTACGTGGCACGTAAACAAAAATGTGTCTGCGAGATGCTCAGTGCTTGTACCTAAGGATATGCGTGATCTAGTAAAAAAATTGTGGAATAATGTTGTATTCAGTTCAAATGAGGTTGATTATGGGCTGAATTTGAATGAGTTTGAGCAAGCATGTGTTAATTCAAGCAAGTTTCTTGACTATGTCAAGAATTCATGGTTGAACAATTATAAAGAAAGATTTGTTGCAGCATGGACCAATAAAGTGATGCATTTAGGAAACACAACGAGTAATAGGTATGATTTGTTTTGTTTGAAAATTGTAATAATTTGTTTTGTTTTGTTTTTAGGTATGATTTAATTTACTTTTGTGTGCAATTTAATATTTAGAGCTGAGTCTGCACATTGGAAACTAAAGCAAATGTTGGAACACAGCAAAGGTGACTTATGCAATGATTTGGATGCCATGAATAAAAATATAATTCTACAAGTTGGCAAAATTAAGGCGTCATTTCAAAAAAGTTTTTACTATACAGAGCACATTCATAGTGGTCCATTTTATCAGAATTTAAGAAGTTTTGTCTCCAGGGATGCTATGACACTAATTTCTGATGAGTTTGAGAGGGTAGGCGCGGTTGGAACTAATAAGAACCTTTGCGGTTGTGCACTTAGGTCAACACATGAATTGCCTTGTGCGTGTGAATTGAGTGGGTATACACTAAAAGGTGTACCAATACCGTTAGATTCAATTCATGGTCATTGGAAGAAACTAACTATGGAAGCTCCACTAGAGGATGACACAGAGGATGACTATGAGTTGGACTTGACTCCTGCATTTGATGCAATAATGACTCGATATCAGTCACTTGATATTGTTGGTAAAAGAGCGTTGAAGAGTAAAGTGTTTGAACTTGCTTATCCATCTACAAGTTCATTGTGTCCACCACCTGAACCAATAAAAACTAGAGGAGGAGTGAAGAAGAAAGATAAAAGCAAAGCACCAAAGGATTATGATGTGTATCGTGACCCGTCATACTTTGAACATGTTGAAAGAGAAGTTAATGATTCACAAGCGACATCGAAGAGGTTGTGTACACAAACATCTCAGAAGCAACTATCTCAGGAATCTCAGAAGCAACTATCTCAGGCATCTCAGAAGCAACTATCTCAGGCATCTCAGAAGCAACTATCTCAGGCATCTCAGAAGCAACTATCCCAGACATCTATAAAGCTGAGAAATGATAAGTATTTGATACAATTTCCTAATCATATTCATCCACATATTATTGACTTTATTGAAGTAAATCCAGATGGAAATTGTGGTTTTAGAGCTATTGCGTGTTTACTTGGTTACACAGAGGATGGTTGGCCCATTATCCGCCGGGAGTTAGATAATGAGTTGACAACTAATAACAATTTGTATGAGAAGTTATTTGGACAAAATTTACAACACGTGAGAGATTTACTGCAGATAGATAGTTTAGGAGATCAGTTAGAAGATAAATGGTTCACCATACCTGCCATGGGTTACTTGGTAGCAAATAGGTATAATGTCATTTTGGTGACATTGGGTAAACCTAGTACGACTTTCTTTCCTATGATGACTTCATATTCATCGTCAGCAAAATTTCATTGCATCGGTTTTGTGGGTGGAAATCATTGGATTCCGGTAAATTATTTATATAAGTATTTTAACCTATTTTATTTTAAAATTATTTATATAAGTATATTAACCTATTAGTTTGTTCTCGCAGGTTAACATGAGACCAGGGTATCCGTTGCCCGATGTGACACTCGATTGGAAGAAATATTGTTCACCTGAAGCAACATCTTGGATGTCAAATTTAACCAACCGCTTACAATATTAGCGAATTCTAGATCATTCAGTTAAACCTTCAGTTGGTGTTGTTGTTGTTGATTAATTATTACGTCAAAATATTTTATTGTCAACGATTATATTATTCTAACTGCAATAAATAATAAAAATATTTTATTGTTGATTAATTATTACGTCAAAATATTTTATTGTCAAAACTTAAAGTACATAAACAATAATAAAAGTACATAATGAAACTCAAAGTACATAAGCAAACTAGTCTATATCTCTATCACCACGGGCCACATCCAATGCATAAAAAAGATCCTCAAACACGTCATCGTCTCTACCAGCATCCACCTGTCCGATAAATCTCTCCAGCGCAGAAGCAATCGCATCCATCCGTCTCTGTTCACCAGATGGTGGTGCATGTGCTGGTGGTGCATCTTGTGCTGGTGCATCTTGTGGTACTGGATCTGCTTCTGGTGGTGCATATGCAGGCACATAATGTGGAACAGGTGGTGCTCCATGCGGGCCATCATCCGGACGACACAGTATAGGATGTGATACAGTATAGTACCATGGCAGGTAATCAGCTGTAGTCTCAGCATCAAATCTCACTGGACGTGTGAACTGAAGTATCCGATCAACAGAAGTGTGATAACCAGACCACAGAGTATCGATATCCGTATATGATGGAGCTGGGTGTGGTGGTGGTGGTGGTATGTACTGCACGAATCCAAACTGTCTAAGACACCTCTCAGGCAAGTAAGGAACGACGGTACACCCACGCAAGTAACCACTGAAACAGGTAATCAGATCAGAAGGAATGCTACCTCTATGACCTTCAAACGGACGCCAAATCACATCAGACGGAGTCAGTGCATCCATGATAGGTCGATAAGCAGGAAGCTTCGTCTTCCCCTGCTTATATACCCACCGCATAGCTCGAGGATAACCCATGTCATCACAACGGTGTACAGACTCTCCACGTCTACCAAGGGTGGGGAAATACTCATGAATCCAACACTATTCCAAAACAACAAAAACAAATACAATATATTAGAATCATGATTTTCACTAAAACAGAACATATTCATACAATATATTAGAATCATGATTTCACTTAATACGATTGTTACCTGTAGAAGTGTCGGATACCCTGCAAGAGCATGTGTCGTAAACATGGATGCATCATTCAGATTATCATATAAACAAACCAACGCAGCACTAGCCCATGAAAATTTATTCAATGTGGACAAATCTCTAAACATGGGTAACCATTTTGCGTTGACTCGTGTGTAACTTTTATCAGTTAGAATGGTACATCCAACCAACAACAACAAATAGGCCCTGGCAGCACAATCATATCTGTGGTACATATGTAGATTCCTCTGCCAGCAATCATATACCCACTGTTGTGTAAAAGTTCCTCCCCTCTGTCGTGAAGTCTCCAAATATGCCACCTCATACGGGACTCCCAACAACTCAGTAGCAAGTGCAGCAGCTTCTTCCATGGAAACCGGTACCGGCGTGTAAAATATACCTCTAACAGGTATATGTAACAGACACGCCACATCATCAAGTGTAATCGTCATTTCACCAAACGGCAGGTGAAATGACGATGTCTCTGGATGCCACCTCTCAGTAAAGGCTGATAAAAGCTGCGGATCCACCCTACTTAAACTCGTCCGCTCAAGCCATTTCAACCCAGAATCATCCAACCAGCCTTGAATATTTGGGTGATGTTGACCAGGACCAGGAACCCAACCAGTAAGCTTGGCACCAAGAGATGCTATACGTAACTCAGGTTTCGGTCCTTCAATACGTTCCTACATATATTTAAATGAAACCAGTATCACAACTAGAATGACATTTAAACAATCAGTATCACAACTAAAATATTCATCAGTATAATTAACAAATAATAACAACGCAAGATAATTTATACCGTGCCAAACCATATATGACGAGCAACATGGTCTGAGTACCGCGTCAGAATACTCGTATCAAGCGGTCCTCCAGGCCATCCATGCCGCGCAACATCGTCATCCTCCTGCATCATAGGCTGCTCAATTTCCTGTTCCTGCTCAACAGGAATGGAAACTCCACGTCCTACACCGGGATATCTAATCCTACCGTCTCTCCCTCTTGTACGCACCACTGAAATGGAAGAAAGAAAAAAATTATAAAAAAAAAAGTAAAAAAAAAAAAAAAACGCATTGCACTGCGGTACACTTCAAAACAAGTGTACCGCAGTTAAACATTTTTACTCAACCGGTACACTTGAGAAAAAGAGTACCGCAGTGCATTTTTCAATCGGTACACTTGATAAAAAAGTGTACCGCAATGCAAAACGCGCGGTATACTTTTTACCAAGTGTACCGCAAGGTACAATTTTTGAAATTTTGCATTCCGGTAAACTTTTTCGAAGTGTACCGCTAGCAATGTATATTGCGGTACACTTGAAAAAGAGTACCGGAATGAAAAAAAGGACCTACTCTCTGTTTTCCGAAAATTTTCTGCTCGGTACACTTTTGCAAAGAATGATGAAAATGAATTTTTTTTTACAGTTTTACCTTTTATACGAGGGCATATTTGTCATTTCAATATTAAGTGTAGGGGTATAAAGACGTTTGTAGGGGTAGAAAAAAAAATTTTCCTCCTTTTGACCCATGGCCCGTTTTCATTTACTTTTACGTCCAAGCCCAATTAAGGGCCAGTTTGTTTGAGATTTTTTTTAAAATAGATTTTGTAGTATTAGAAAATTTTATATAAAAAAAATTTACAAGAATTTTTTTATAAAAGCTTGAAATGAAAATTTTGTTTGAATAGTTATTCTTAAAATGTTATTTAGGTATATCATCATTTTATTGAAAAAAAAAATTGGATATCAAAATTTCAAAAAAATCACTTAATTTTGAAGTTATTTCAAATAGATTTTCACAAAAATCATCTTTTGAATATAACTTTTTGAAAAAATTGCGATTTTGACTATGTTTTGAACTTCAATAATGTACATTTATGTTATATAATGTCAAAACTAGTGTTTCAATTTAGAAAAAACGAATACAAAAAAACTTATAATATTTTGAAAAACGGTTTTACAAAATCTATTTTAAAAAATACAAAGAAAAAATCAATTTTTTTAAAGCTGAAACAAACATGCCCTAAAAGTTTCTTTGATTTAAGTAAAAAAAATAAATGTTTTTATTCCTTCCTTGTAAGTTGTAGTTGTAGTAGGGTGTCTGCAGCACGATTTTGATAAATTTTTACTTTAAAAATCACCCAATTGAAACATAAAATTACATATGGTTCAGTTTCATTTTGATGACATGTTTAAAATTCACATGTGATTGTAAGTAATAAAGTTGTCAAAATGGACTAAATTGAATGGGTCGACTCGCTAAGTGGGGTTGGGCCTTAAGTAGAGAGAATTTATGAGAAACTAAGTAGAGAGAATTTATGAGAAACTAAAAAAATAATAATACAATTTTGGTTTGTTTATTTGATTGATTGAAAACTATTTCTTTAGTTGGTGATACCTACTTGAGAATATCACTAAAAAAGAGTGAGTACTCATCAAAAGAGCACTATAATCTCCACTCTTATCAAATAGTTGTGTATTTTGAGAACTCATTGTAAGTATCGGTAAGATATATATTTTTACCATCTTTTATGAGTTTCTATGTCAACATTACAAATATTGAAGTGAAAGATGTAATGACTTTGAAAAGAGAGCTCCACTTGGATTTATGGGTGATTTGAGTGAAAAATATAACAAAACTAACAAGAATTTGAAGTTGATGTCTCAAAATGAAACTTAAAATTGAACTGATTCTTTTTATATGTCGATGATTTTTTCCCCAAGCGTTGATCATAATGACAATAAAAGTATGTAATTGGCAGCCATGCAAAAAAACTAGTATTCAAGAGCATTTTTTTTTTTTGTTAACTTGAATTATTAATATTACATAAAAAAAAATTGATACAAATAATTGATTTTATAAAACAATCAGAGTCAAGGCCAACAGGACAGATTGCCTTTGACTTTCAAAAATATTAAAAAATTTACTTAATAAAAAGATCTTATAATTTGTACAAAAAAAACCATTCATAATCGTAATTTTTTTAGTAAAAATAACATTGATACTAAAACTTACTAATCTTATTTAAATACTATTATGAACTTTAAAACCTCATTTTTAATTTCGTCTTAGACCTCTTAATGTGTTTGGTCAACCTTGAAAACAATGTCATTGGATCATCTAATTTTTATTTTTATTTTTTATTATAATTTTTTATAATAATAAACTAATGATTACAATTGCGATAAAAAGAAAAAACAAAATGCTCCATGAAATTGACAATTTTTTTTTTGGACTAAAAATTGACAAAATATAACCACAATTTATTTTAATTTTTAACAATAAATAATATTATTAGTTTCAAAAAGTGGAGTAACATAGAATCGAACCCACGACCAATCTCTCAAATGTTTTCAAAACGCAACTTTTGACCATATATGCTATCTACAAAATAGTTACATATTGTTGGTTTGGCGGTGACTAAAATTGATTTTGGTAGAATTGATTTTAGTTAAAAGTGAGTTAAAGTAAATTGATTTATGTTTGGATAGACTAATGTAGAAGTGGTTCATATTAATTGATGATATTTGGATAGTTTGAATCAAAATTGATTTTTAAAGTGTAATGACCAAATTATCCTTTTAATTGTATTTAAAAGGATTTCATTCTCATTTTAGATAATTCATTAAACTTATCCAAAAAAGCATAACATGGTTTTTTCATCGGTTCACACATTCATCTAAAAACAATAATAATACAATAGTAATTTTTATTTAAGCATTTAATCCTTTTAAAATAATATTCCAATTTAACAACAACCATGGTAGAAACTGATACACTTTATATTATTAATGAAGTATTTAATATTTTTTTTCTATTATATTTTTAACTATTTATTTCTCTTCCTTCTTTCAATTTATTTTTCTCATACCATTGATAAATGACAATTTTGTAAACTAACTCATAATTTCTCTTTTTCATACAACATTAATTACATTTCTTAATCAATCAAAATAGTCAAAATAGTTTAAATAATAATAATAATCTATAATAATATTATTTAGGAGCCTTTTTTCAAATGAATATGTACACATGGCAGTCTCTAAATCATTATGCTCTCATATTGTTTTGGCCATAAATGAATTAAATGCTTTATAACAAAATGAATTCTCTCTCATATGCTTTAAAAAGGAAACAATTCAAATTCAAATAATTGAAATTCTTTTATATTTCCATATTATTATTATTATTATTATTATTATTATTATATTATTAGTTCAATTGTAAATATTTTTTAAGGAAAATTATATTATAAATTTCGTGCATCATATTTTTTTTTTTAAAAACTACAAAATTCACTATAATTATATATATATATATGGGATAGGATCAAATGACACCAAGGTGTCAAATTTAATTTGACACCAAATCTCATCCATTCATTGCATTTAATCCAATGGTTTAAAGTTATCACAAAAAATTTAATGTACACCATAAAATCTCTGTATCACCAAATTAAAACACACTGTATCATCATAAATTTGAAATCAATCATTCCCTCTTTGTTTTCTCCAAATATTCTAGTTTTATTTTTTGGTTGTAATTTCTCCAATTATTTTTACATGTCCAATGGTATTTCTTTTTTGCAATTTTTATTCTCTTATTTTTTATTTCATTTTCTTTGTTCTAATTTTCTTTGCCTTCCTCTCATAGACACGTTTTTTAACTTTTATTCTCTTATTATTTTTTTTATTTTTTTTGTTGTTATTTTCTTTGCCTCTTTCATGTCCATAATATTTTATAATTATTAAATAAACCGAAAAAACAAGAAGATTGTATTAAAAAAATCCATTAAAAATTAATATAAAAGATGTGTTTTTTTTAGGCTTTAGAATAAAAATAATGTTATATTATAAAAAAAAAAAGAATAAAACAATTCTTCGTTTCATTTAAATGGAAGGAATATTTTGGTATTAATTGCCATTAGATATTAATAATTAATAAGTTTTTTATATATCAAGATCTTCTCAAAATAGAAAATATTTGGTCCACATAAATTACTTTAGTTGTTATTTTGAGCCTTTAGATTAAATGAAATAAATGGTTGCGATTTGGTGTCAAATTTAATTTGACACCTTGGTGTCATTTGATCCTATCCCTATATATATATATATGTAAAATGTAAATAAAAAAGAAAAAAATTATATTTTATATGTATTTTTAAATTCAAGTGATTGATATTGAAAAAATAAAGAAAATAATAAAAACATATATATATTCTAAAAATTGTAACCAGTTTATATAATTTAAATAAATAAAGTATTTGTAAAATAATTTTTATAACAGTAATAATTCACGAAATAATTTCAAAATTAATTAATAAATTTTTCAAAGTTTATTTTAGTATTGCATTATAAGCATTTAATTTTTATGATTTTTTTTGCTTCTTTCTAAAGTTTGTGTGTTAAATATTAAATTTCCTACAAAAAGTCATAATATGACATTCACCAAAAAAGGAATCAATATATTTGTTATTAATCAGTTTAATTGCATATTATGGATAAAATTACTTATATACCCATGTTTCTTCCCCTATATAAAATGATCTTTGGTTGAACATTCAAATCACACATTTTCCACCTCCATTCTCTCTTATTTTATCTCTCAATACTCATCATTTCTCTGTTTATAGTCGTTTTTTTTAATTTCTTTATTTTTTTTTCTTCTTTGTTCAACATTTCTTATGTGGTTATTTTGTTTGATATCTTATGCTGTTTTTTTTACTATTCATATTATTTCCTTTTGATTTTTATATTTTTTTATTTATTAATTCGGTTTATTATTCATGACAGAGAAGTCAATCAAAGCAAGAAGAAATGCATCATATTCACACCAAATTGATTGAATCAAGATCAAACTCAAAGTCTATTACTTGATGAATATGTATCAATAAATTAATCAAATGATGTATTTTTCCAATAGTGTTGAGTTCATTTTTATTGTATCTCTTGCAATTTTTATTTTATATGTAGTTTTTTTCTATCAATGTGATTTTTATTTTTGTGGACTTTATGTTTATATATGGTTGTGTATTACATGTGCATATATCACATTAGAAACAGTATAGATTTGTACAAAAAAATTAAGAAATATATTAGTTTAACATAATTTACAAGAGAAATAAGTATGTAGAAATTTACCACATGTCATTCTCATATGTCACCTTCTCTCTAATGATTTTTGTAATCAAACAATAATCAAATCATAATCAATTAAAGGAAAAGATTTCAAATCATAATCAAATCTTACGGGGAATCAAAATCATTCAATGATTTTTTGAATTTATATACCTATATAAAGACACATAGTCAACCAACGTTATTCATAAACGATTCATTAGTATTTTAGCAGTGCTACGACTTTCTAACCTTATTTCTTCTCTTTTTTTTTTCAAGAACTTCCTAACCTTAATTCTACTAACCTTTGCTTTTATTTATATATGTGTTTCGGGATTTTTGTTAATTATTTCCAGGTGGCTCGATGAGAACATCAATACTAAAGGTAAATTTCATGTACTCGTGATTTTTGCAATATAAAAACTTTTGCTATATTTTTTATTTTACACCGTCTTCATTTGAATTGAAATGGAATCTAAAATGGTATTTATTTTCTTTGTAGGTGTTTTGGTTACTTGTGTCTTCATTTGTATCGAAATGGAATCTAAAATTGTATTTATAACCTGTATTTACTACTTCATATTTGTTATGATGGTACGAAAAAAATGTAAGAAATTATTCATATGTAAATTAGTTTAAGACAAAAAATATATTATTCAACTCTCTTTGTAAACTTTGTTTAAGAAGGCAAAATATTATTCGTCTTTCTGTATGTATAATCTGTATTTTTTTTTGTCTTCGTATAATTTGTATTTACTACTTGATATTTGTTACGGGTGATACGAAAAAAATGTAAAAATATCATATATATATATATATATATATATATATATATATATATATATATATATATATATACTCCCTCCGTCCCATATTATAAGGAAAAAAAAACACACTTATTAAGAAAACCAAAACTTGATAATTTGAAATATGGTTTTGTGGGTTTTTCTTGAAATAAATTGCATGGGAAGATGCAAGGTAGTCAAAACCGGACCGGACCGTCCGGTTCAACCGGTTGAACCGTGAACCGGACCCTCATCCGGTCCGAGTTGACCCCAAAGTCGGACTGCGCAAGAACCGGATAAAAAACCGAAAAACCGGCGTTGAACCGGTAAAAAACCGGCGGTCCAGGCGGTTTAAGCGATCTGGGCGATTTTTTTTTTTTTTTTTACGGATTCAGATGGTGTTTGTATGTGGTAACTGTGTCGTAACTGGAAGAAAAATCAGTCTGCTGTTGAAAGTGAGAAATAAATAAAATACAAAACAAACCAACACAAGTGAGATTAGAGAAGAAATGTTAAAAGTGAGAAAGAAAATACACAAACAACCAAACACAAGTGAGATTAGATAAGAGATGAAAAATGAAAGAAGTGAGATTAGAGAAGAGATGAAACTGAAAGTTAGAAAGATGCGGCTGCCGCACATGAATATAAAATAAGATCCTGATGCAAAGTAATGGAATTAGGAAAAAAAAATTTTCTACCCCTACAAACTTCTCTATACCCCTACACTTAATATTGAAATGACAAATTTGCCCTCGTATAAAAGGTAAAACTGTAAAAAAAAATTCATTTTCATCATTCTTTCAAAAAGTGTACCGAGCAGAAAATTTTCGGAAAACAGAGAGTAAGTGATTTTTTTCATTCCGGTACACTTTTTCAAGTGTACCGCAATATACATTGCTAGCGGTACACTTTGAAAAAGTGTACCGGAATTCAATTTTGCATTGCGGTACACTTGGTAAAAAGTATACCGCGCGTTTTGCATTGCGGTACACTTTTTTATCAAGTGTACCGATTGAAAAATGCACTGCGGTACATTTCGTGTTTTTTTTTTTTTACTTTTTTTTTTTTATAATTTTTTTCTTTCTTCCATTTCAGTGGTGCGTACAAGAGGGAGAGACGGTAGGATTAGATATCCCGGCGTAGGACGTGGAGTTTCCATTCCTGTTGAGCAGGAACAGGAAATTGAGCAGCCTATGATGCAGGAGGATGACGATGTTGCGCAGCATGGATGGCCTGGAGGACCGCTTGATACGAGTATTCTGACGCGGTACTCAGACCATGTTGCTCGTTATATATGGTTTGGCACGGTATAAATTATCTTGCGTTGTTATTATTTGTTAATTATATTGATGAAGTTATCAACATAACTCTGATAATATTTTTGTTTAAATGTCATTCTAGTTGTGATACTGATTTCATTTAAATATATGTAGGAACGTATTGAAGGACCGAAACCTGAGCTACGTATAGCATCTCTTGGTGCCAAGCTTACTGGTTGGGTTCCTGGTGAACATCACCAAAATATTCAAGGCTGGTTGGATGATTCTGGGTTGAAATGGCTTGAGCGGACGAGTTTAAGTAAGGTGGATCCGCAGCTTTTATCAGCCTTTACTGAGAGGTGGCATCCAGAGACATCGTCATTTCACCTGCCGTTTGGTGAAATGACGATTACACTTGATGATGTGGCGTGTCTGTTACATATACCTGTTAGAGGTATATTTTACACGCCGGTACCGGTTTCCATGGAAGAAGCTGCTGCACTTGCTACTGAGTTGTTGGGTGTCCCGTATGAGGTGGCATATTTGGAGACATCACGACAGAGGGGAGGAACTTTTACACAACAGTGGCTATATGATTGCTGGCAGAGGAATCTACATATGTACCACAGATATGATTGTGCTGCCAGGGCCTATTTGTTGTTGTTGGTTGGATGTACCATTCTAACTGATAAGAGTTACACACGAGTCAACGCAAAATGGTTACCCATGTTTAGAGATTTGTCCACATTGAATAAATTTTCATGGGCTAGTGCTGCGTTGGTTTGTTTATATGATAATCTGAATGATGCATCCATGTTTACCACACATGCTCTTGCAGGGTATCCGACACTTCTACAGGTAACAATCGTATTAAGTGAAATCATGATTCTAATATATTGTATGAATATGTTCTGTTTTAGTGAAATCATGATTCTAATATATTGTATTTGTTTTTGTTGTTTTGTAATAGTGTTGGATTCATGAGTATTTCCCTACCCTTGGTAGACGTGGAGAGTCTGTACACCGTTGTGATGACATGGGTTACCCTCGAGCTATGCGGTGGGTATATAAGCAGGGGAAGACGAAGCTTCCTGCTTATCGACCTATCATGGATGCACTGACTCCGTCTGATGTGATTTGGCGTCCATTTGAAGGTCATAGAGGTAGCATTCCTTCTGATCTGATTACCTGTTTCAGTGGTTACTTGCGTGGGTGTACCGTCGTTCCTTACTTGCCTGAGAGGTGTCTTAGACAGTTTGGATTCGTGCAGTACATACCACCACCACCACCACACCCAGCTCCATCATATACGGATATCGATACTCTGTGGTCTGGTTATCACACTTCTGTTGATCGGATACTTCAGTGCACACGTCCAGTGAGATTTGATGCTGAGACTACAGATGATTACCTGCCATGGTACTATACTGTATCACATCCTATACTGTGTCGTCCGCATGATGGCCCGCATGGAGCACCACCTGTTCCACAGTTTGTGCCTGCATATGCACCACCAGAAGCAGATCCAGTACCACAATTTCCATCTGGATTTACTTCAATAAAGTCAATAATATGTGGATGAATATGATTAGGAAATTGTATCAAATACTTATCATTTCTCAGCTTCTGAGATGCCTGAGATAGTGCATTCTGAGATGCCTGAGATAGTTGCTTCTGAGATGCCTGAGATAGTGCATTCTGAGATGTCTGAGATAGTTGCTTCTGAGATGCCTGAGATAGTGCTTTCTGAGATGTTTGTGTACACAACCTCTTCGATGTCGCTTGTGAATCATTAACTTTCAACATGTTCAAAGTATGACGGGTCACGATACACATCATAATCCTTTGGTGCTTTGCTTTTATCTTTCTTCTTCACTCATCCTCTAGTTTTTATTGGTTCAGGTGGTGGACACAATGAACTTGTAGATGGATAAGCAAGTTCAAACACTTTACTCTTCAACGCTCTTTTACCAACAATATCAAGTGACTGATATCGAGTCATTATTGCATCAAATGCAGGAGTCAAGTCCAACTCATAGTCATCCTCTGTGTCATCCTCTAGTGGAGCTTCCATAGTTAGTTTCTTCCAATGACCATGAATTGAATCTAACGGTATTGGTACACCTTTTAGTGTATACCCACTCAATTCACACGCACAAGGCAATTCATGTGTTGACCTAAGTGCACAACCGCAAAGGTTCTTATTAGTTCCAACAGCGCCTACCCTCTCAAACTCATCAGAAATTAGTGTCATAGCATCCCTGGAGACAAAACTTCTTAAATTCTGATAAAATGGACCACTATGAATGTGCTCTGTATAGTAAAAACTTTTTTGAAATGACGCCTTAATTTTGCCAACTTGTAGAATTATATTTTTATTCATGGCATCCAAATCATTGCATAAGTCACCTTTGCTGTATTCCAACATTTGCTTTAGTTTCCAATGTGCAGACTCAGCTCTAAATATTAAATTGCACACAAAAGTAAATTAAATCATACCTAAAAACAAAACAAAACAAATTATTACAATTTTCAAACAAAACAAATCATACCTATTACTCGTTGTGTTTCCTAAATGCATCACTTTATTGGTCCATGCTGCAACAAATCTTTCTTTATAATTGTTCAACCATGAATTCTTGACATAGTCAAGAAACTTGCTTGAATTAACACATGCTTGCTCAAACTCATTCAAATTCAGCCCATACTCAACCTCATTTGAACTGAATACAACATTATTCCACAATTTTTTTACTAGATCACGCATATCCTTAGGTACAAGCACTGAGCATCTCGCAGACACATTTTTGTTTACGTGCCACGTACAAAGCAAATTAACAGCATGCGGAAATACAGATTCAATTGCATTCATCAAAGCAAGTTCTCTGTCGGTCACAATTACTTGTGGCAATATATCTTGCTTAGTAAACAAACCCTTCAGTTTCTCTAATGCCCAACGATAATTGTCCGTCTTCTCAGATTCCATATAAGCAAAACTAACATTAAATGTCAAGTTAGTTGACGTGGTACCAACAATTTCAAGAAGTGGTAGCCTGTATTTATTAGTTTTGTATGTGCAGTCCATCGTCAACACAGTGGGAAACAAGTTCAACAACTTTATCGAATCTGGATGTGCCCAAAAAATATCACTCAAAACATTAGAGCCATCATCTCTTCTTCTATTCCAGGTGACAAAATTAGCATCATCTAACCTTTGCAGCAAGTGTTGAGTGTCTGTTCTAGGACCTCTTTCCTCTTTTTGTAGTTTGTTTCTCTTCCTATATATCTGGTTGGCATCAACAACAGACTCTGGATTTTTTTCTTTCAAAGAAATAACGATGTTCCTTGGTGCTACACGACACTTTGTAAGTTCTTCAACATGTTTGTTTTCTTCTGCAGTTAAACGTGCCTTACGAGGATGACCTGCATATTGGTCAGGTAGTCCGTGGTTGTGAACTCCACATTGAACTTGAACTTTCCATCCTGAACCATCTATCGAAGGTGTGGCTCTAAGTTTGAATGGACAGTTACACTTTTTTGATGCAGTTGACGTCGAACTTTGTGAAGTGTCATATTTTCCACCTCTATCGCAGCCCAAAATCAACTTGTCATTCCTTCCTCTTATGCCATTCTTTTTATCTGACCTTGTAATAATAATACTGACTTTGTTGGCAATTCCAACATCTTCCGCCCATTTAAGAACATCTTCTCGTGTATCAAATTTATCATTCGTAGTAAATACATCCGTAGTATCAACCGAGTTTTGACCTGTGTCGCCGGATTGCGCCATTTCTGTTGAAAAAAAAAAAAAAAAACAAAATTTTTAATTTTCACGTTAACAAACCGGTACACTTTATTAAAGTGTACCGGTTCCCAATTTTATGTTTCTAACCGGTATACTTGAAAAAAGTATACCGCAGTTTGAAAATTTTTTCTCCAGAATCGGTACACTTGTATACAAGTGTACCGCAATATAGTTTTAAAAAAAAAAGCATTCCGGTACACTTAGAAAAAGTGTACCGGTAAATTTGACGTACCGGTAAAGGAATCTGGTCTGATCGGTGCACTTTTCAAAGGGTGTACGGATTTTACCGGCAAAGTGATAAAAAGACAAAGTAAAAAACATAAAATATACAAAAATATCATAAGGGTATAACTGGAATATTTAAAAAATTGTAGGGGTATAGAGAAGTTTTTAGGGGTAGAAAAAAAAAATTTCTGGAATTAGGGTTATCATTTTGAAACAAAAAAATTGGGCCTACTTTATTGACCCACTATCCTTCTCTTCTTTTTTAACAATTGACCCACTAGGATTCTTTAGTTTTTCTAATTTTTTTTGTGACCTTTTGTTTCTATATGCGTCAGTTTAATGCATTATATTTGGTGGTTTTATGCTTCATAGTAATAAAATTTATACTTTATAGTCCCATGAGCTTAGCTCAGTTGGTAGAGACAACACACTATATGTGTAGGAGTCCGGGTTGGAACCCGGGACACTCCACTTATTCACCTTTAAGGTGGATTTTCTAGCCACTAGGCTACTTGACCAAAAAAAAAAAATTATATTTTATATATAATTAATAAAACTATAACTATAACATGTGAGTACTTTTTTTTTTTTTAAGATTACTAGTAACTTTATTTTTTTTTATAATAGATTACTAGTAACTTGATTACATTACATTACATGTAATATTATTGTGTAAATATAAATATTAAAAATATCAAACAATATATTAAAAAGTACAAAATATTTAATGATGTGAAATTAATATGATTCTAATAGTATAAAACTATTTTTTTTATAAATAATAGTATAAAACTATGAATATTACGTAATTTTTTATTAAATATTGTTCTACATATTATAAAAAATATATATTCAATTAAAAACGGTCCGACCCGATTGAACATCGGTCCGACCAGTTGAACCTTGAACCGGTAAGCTTACCGGTTCGATGACCGGTCCGGTTCTGACAACCTTGGGAAGATGTAAAAACAAATTTGATTGGTTGTTGTTTATTGAGAAAATGAGAGAGAGAAAAAATTAAATGTAATTTGCATTTAATTTTATAAGAATAAGTAAAAAACATTTTTGAAAGTTGTTTTTCCCCTTATAATTTGGAACAAAGAAAAAAGGATCATTTTTCCCTTATAATATGGGACGGATGAAGTATATATATATATATATATATATATATATATATATATATATATATATATATATATAAATTTATGGGGCATTTTCTTTCTTTTTTGAAAAGACAATCATATATCTCCTCTTCTCTTATTGTTTTTGTAATCAATGCATATATTACTCATTTATTCTTGAAAAGCCATACAATAAGGCATGGTTATAAATATTAAATGTAGCCTTGACCCAATTTTTTTTTAAATGCACCATGTTAGGAGTACCGTTTTTACTCAATATATAATTAAAGGCATTTTATTATTCGCAAACATATAAGAAAATTTATAATGTTGACTCAATTAATAATTAAGGCATATTTGTATATTGTATTGTATCATTACACTACTCTCTCCCCGGTGAATATTTTCACATACTTTTTTTTTGTATGGTCTATATTTTCACTCATATTAATATAATACTTATTTTTTCATTATATATAAATATAGAGGGACCTTTTTTTTGTAATTTGTGTATTTCTATATTTATTTTATTTGGAGATTGTTTGGGGATTTCTTTTAAACTTTTTACGGGAGCATATAATTTTACTCATATATTGATCCGATGCATTTTTTTATAATTTATTGGGGGTTATTTTTTATAATTTTACTAATATATATATATATATATATATATATATATGGGTCTACTTTTATTTGTAAGTTATATTGGACCTGAATTTTATTCATATATTAATATGACACATTTTATTAATTGACAAAAAAATATATTTGATAGACGTATTTTTATAAATATATATATTTTACAATTATTTATAATCTTTATATAATATATTTATACTAAAGTCAAATATAAAAAATATATTATTTATAAGTCAATAAATCTACAAATGCATTTTTACCTGTGCTTGGCACGGGTCTGGATACTAGTAATAATAATAGAAGGACTCTTTTAATTAAAGTCATTTCCTTTGCAACGATATTAGACACACCAAAGCCATCATCCATTCTTCCCCTTATTCTGTTTTTATAATATTTCATTTGTGTTATTGTTGCTGTTTTGGTTGATGGGAGAAAGGTGTTTGCTGATAAAAGTTTGAAGAGATGTTCAGTGAAGAATAAGAAGATATGGGTAAGGGTAGGTAGGTAAATATAGTTGTCACCCAAAATTAAAAGTACAAACGTGATTTTGCTTTACCGTGGAAGCTCCAAATTGTTGCTTCAAAGTAACTCGCGTTTGGAGGCCAAGTTCACGTTTCAAAGAATCGATTCTGCAAATATCCAAACATCAAAAAAATTCTTCAAATCACGTTTTGAGTATCAGACTCACGTTTGGGGGCAGGAAACGCTGAACCAAACGAGCACTAAACCCTAAAAGCAGGAAAAGTCAGCATCTCCAACAAATAAAAATACAACAAAATGCAACCGCTGCGGTTTCGCTCTTATATCAGAAACTGAGTTGGAGTTGCACTGAACTTAACTGCCCGGAAAACGTTGCCGGAGTTTCCGTCGGATTGAACTCTTTTCAATTTTTCCGATTTCCCTTCCTCTTTCCGGCAACGCGCGATCGCAATTCCGGCGCGATTTCCGACAATAACCGCTCCTGCTAAAGGCTACACATCAGTGTATGAATTGCTTCGCATCGATACGAAGCTATAAAACCTAATTAATTTCTTCATGGATGATTTTTTTGATGATGATATTGCTCCTATTGTTCCTACTACACGTGGTAAGTGTTAATCTCCATCAATAGTGGAATCGAAATACTCATATTGTATTTGTTTGATCAATTATACTGACATACTACTGTATTGTTTTGTAGCTAAACCAGGTGCAAGGTTTGCGCCGAAGGTGAAGGCGAAACCAAAACAACCTATTCAAAAGAATGTATCTGCATCATCATCAGAAAATGCAACTTCATCTAAAGATGGGAACAATGTGCTTGTTGATTCATCAACCACTCACAAAGAATCTGAAGGAGTTTCTCAGAATGAATCACATGATGTAGTTGCTGTAAGTTCCTCAATTGAAGAACCTATAAGGTCTGGTCATAATAATCCTGATGTCAATAATGGTAAGATATGTTATTGACAGAACTAGTATAATAAGTGTTATAATAGGCAGGACATTTATCGTTTTAAATTTGCTTTTGGCCCTGTTTGGGAACGCTTATACTATAACTTATAAGTTAGGCTAAATGTCGAGGGGGTCTTTAAGTTTAACGTTTGTAACAGACTGATATTTTAAGTTTGTAACAAGTTACGCCACCGTTACCTTTTAGATGAGTAAAATTACGCTGACAGTATAATCTGTGACAAACTTAAAAGACTAATTTGGTACTTAAAAAACTTAAAGATCAATATGTTATAAACGTTAAACTTAAAAGACCTTTGAATGCATTTGACCTATAAGTATAAGGTATTTTTATAACAAAAGATAAGTTAAAGTCAAATGATATTTAGATAAAGCTATAAGTTGTTATCATATGCTATCCCATAGAGCTTATGGAAATAAGCTGAAAACAACTTATGGACATGTCATGAGTTGTTTCTATAAGCTCTTCCAATCAATCTCACAATTGCTTGTGTCAGTAGATAAGCTCAAATAAATCAATCCACACAGACCCTTATTCCATATCTATCATGTGATTTAGTAACAGGGCAATCGGTTCAGCCTACTAATGCTGTAGAGAGTGTATTGAATAGTGCAGCTGCTCCATCTACTGATTGCACAACCATAGGTAGGAACAAAGAGTTGTCTGTAAATGGAGAAGGTTCATTTCTTGATAGCAACAAGAGTTTCGAAGTTATTGATAATTCATTGGAAGGTAGCCTAAATGTGGGCTTCAAAAGTGCTTCAGGCGACAGTAACACTGGAATATCTGAGAGCAACATCCATTCAAATTTTGAGTTTGGAGAACTGCCACAGGTAGAATTTTGAATTTTTGTTTGCATCTTCCATGTAGGTTTACTGCTTCAGATGTTTGTAGTCAACTTATGGAGGATATCTTGTTCAGGTCTTGTCTTCGGAATTTGAGTTTGATCCTTTCAGCGATGTCCTCCCTGATCCTGGCACTAGGAATGGTTAGTAATATTGGTATTATTGTAAATTTGCTTCATATACCTGAAAAGATAATTTATCTGTACTTGTTTTCATTATAGCCAAAAAGTTTCAACCCAAGATGAAGCCACGACCTAGAGTCAGCAATACACCAGCTACTGCTTCTGCTTCATCTGGTGACTTGCCTACTTGCACAAATGATAAGTTCACCTTTACACACATCAGGAATTCTTAGGACAAACAATTTATCTAATAAGTTTTATTGTCTAAGCTCAGGTAGGCCATTCTCTGAAGACAATAGAAGCTTGGAAGCAGTTATTCCTTCTCATCCAGATTCCCTGAATGCCATGATATCAGAGACTGTAGTTCATGATGGAACTACAGATTTGCCTTCTAGCTTTGGTAAATCAGCTGCAGAGGTAAAGTTACATTCACTATTATTTTTTCAGTTTCATTAATCTGTTTAGTAATGATAAATTCCACACCTACACCTATAGACTGCAGATATTTTTTCCGGGCTAGAATCACTTGATGACATTCTCAACCAAGCTGCAACTGATACAGGCGAGTTATTAATTCTCTGCAGTTTATCAAATTATATCATCACTTTTCAAATTCCTACATGAGTTTCAGTCGTTTTGTATTTCCATTTATTCAGTAGTGATTGGAAAAAATTGTCTGTAGGAAAACCAGATGTGAAGGGTGCAGAGGAAAATTTTGTCGTTCCGGGATATGATAGCAAAAGTAGGACAGAAACACAGGTGAAGATTATGTGATTTATTGGATATGATAATTTCCTAAATATATGCTAAATAGATAATGATCATTTGTTTGGTATAAAAGTGGCCATGGTTATTATTGGTTTCAGGAAGGCACGGATTTGAATACTGACTGCCCAATTGACAATGTCTATGATTATCAATCCATGAAATCTGGCACAGATCCAACATCTGAAATTCCAAGGCATGAAGGGTTGACAAATTCTGCAGATAGTCCCACATTGGCTGACTATTTGCAGCAAGACGGTACTGGAGAGAAACAAGTAAATATCTGTGTTTATGATTTGTCATTTTTTCACTTTTCTGATTTGTGAATCTGATTGTGTAGATGATTTGTCATTTTATTTGCAATCTTTCTCAGGATGCTAATGAGAGAAAAAAATCTGTAAAGAAGAATAAAAGATCGTCAATTGCTGGTGTGGAAGATAAAGGAGGTAAAACCTCAAGGAAACCGAGAAAACAACCAGTTCGTAAACCTGCTAAAAACTCATTAAATGAGCCTATTGAGGATGATGATGATGTCCTCGACCCTCCTTATGAGTTTGATGGAGACGAACTTGAAGAAAATGACGATGAGAATGAAGTGGATAATTCATCCAAGAAAAAACGAGCATCAACAAGTTCTAAGAAGAAATCTGTGGCTAAAAATGGAAAAGCATCTGGAAAACGCAAGAAGGCTAATGATGATTTAGACAAGGTTACTGAAGCACCTCCTAAAAAGTTCTCGCATTCATCTCGGCGAAGAAAAAGATGTGGTAAACTTATCAGGCTATATTTTTTTAACTGTTGTCTGTGATGATTATATTTTATATTCTTATTGTGAAAGTATTTTCATTTTTATAGTGGACAAGGCTTTGCTGGATGATGAATATCTTGATCAACGAACATTACCTCTTAGGGATATTATTTTACTTGCAGAACATAAGGAGCGATTGGCGGTGAGTATTCTCAAATATAATTACTGCTAGCAATTGACATTAGTATTTTATGCAGTATGGGTTAAATTTCACCACTTGTTCCACTTGTTTCTCTATGTAGAAAAAGGAGGCAACAACTACTAATACATCTTCCACCAATCAAAGGTACCTACGTAACTTATGAGTGAATTTCTTGGAGTATACATAGCGTAGCTATTAACTTAAGAAGCTAAGGTGTATATGTTATTTGATAGTTTGTTAGAGTCGGTTACTCTTTTGTTGATTATTATTTATTATAATAGATTTAGTTTCCTATTTTAGGATTCTCTCTTGTATATAAGTTTGAACCTCATTGTGAAATACAAGTCAATTATTATGTTATTCAACTGCTTTCAGTAGACAATTACTCAACTCTCTACATGTATAATGTATTTTCTGGGGAATGTTTATCTTGTGCAAAAATATTAGAAAATATATAACTATGCTGCTAGAGTACAGCACCGTAAAGTGTAAACATCTTGGATACTACAATAATACTTAATGTATGATACATACATTCTCATGCTATTGAATTAAGAGATATCTAAAATTGTTGAAAAACCAACTCAACATAGCAAATTTTTTTTTTTTTGTTTTGTTTATTGTTTGAGACATGTGAATGCCCTGCACAGAAGCCATCTGATGGCATACACTACAAGAGTATTAGTACACAGTGCAATTTATATAGCTATCATCTGTTTACTCATAAGTTAGGAACTAAGCAAAAATCTATTTTTCAGATTCATTGAATAGTCTATGTATCTGGTCCATATTATAGACTACATATGTTAGTTATTTAATGAATTTAAAAAGTAGATTTTTGCTTATAAATGTGCCCAGGGGGAGTACAAATGTAATAACTGCCGCAACTGATTCTGTTAGTTAGTTACAACAGCCACTCTAGTATAATTATTAAATCTCTGAGAATCATTTGGTGAATAACACGCCATTTTCTTTCTGGCCCAATTTCATTTTCTCTAAAACTCAGCAGCATTCTTTGATGAAAGTCAGTCAGTAAAATGTTAGGGATATAAATGGAAGGTCCTTCTATTTTTGGTATTCATCAAGGCACTTCATGCATTCAAACCACAACTCCCTCTCCTCAGTAGTATTGAACAAAAAGGAAAAGGGAAAACAATATATAGAAAATGCACTTCATACTATCCACCGGCTGTTGTTACTGTCACTGTTTAGTCATATGCAGTATTCTATATAGAATTCACTTCTCAAAATGTTTGTATGCAGCAATGGGGATTTTCTTCATGAGACTGATGTTAATAATGGAGAGGAGTTTTATGGGTCAGATGATGGTTATAGAGACCCATATGATGATGGTTACAGAGACCCATATGATGGTCAATATCAAGCCAGTGAAAATATTACATCAACTGCTCCTTTATTGAATTACCAGTCATTCATGGACAAGGCACCTAGGGGGAAATGGTCAACACGAGATACTGAAAAGTTTTATGAGGTATTTGCATAATTCTTACAATGTCTGGCATTAATATTTTCTTAAACACTGTTATACGAATAGTAATTGTTATTTTGGGTTTTAGGAAAGGAAGGGTTGTCCTTTTAAAAAAATTAACTTTTCGTTTTTTAAATATAGGCTATTAGGCAGTTTGGCACAGATTTTACTATGATACAACAGCTTTTCCCTGATAAAACACGTCATCAAATTAAGTTGAAGTACAAGAAGGAAGAGCGGCAACATCCTTTACTGTTATCTGATGCTGTGAATAATCCTACAAAAGGTTAAACTCTTTAGTTACTTTTCTATGTTGTTTACTCTACTTCTTGGCTAACTATTAGATTAGAATTGTTTATTGTTCTTTATATACTCCTTGATGAGGGAATAAAACTCTACTGAATAAAATCTATATTCTTCTGTCTTGTAGATCTTTCTTTATTTAAATTGGTGATTGAGAGACAGATTCAGAAGTCTAAGGAAGAACAAGATGCCGCTGGAGATGCTGGAGATGCGTCAGATTTAATGCCTGGGGAGGAGGTCGAGGACCCGACACCAGGAACTAATGTATGCACACAGTTTTGTTTTATCTTTTAATGTCACTATTCTTTTCACGCACACGGTTTATGGTAATTTTCTTAGAAAATGCTATATTTATCAAGCAATATGCTTATTGCATGACGTTTTCATGTGGAAATGTGGAACTTAACTTGGTCTTTCTACCAAAATTAAGGTTTTTACTTAGTTCAGTCCTTCGTTTTTTAAAGCTCTTACCCTAGATCATTAGATATCATCTGCTTTGAAGTTCAGCTGGCTGAGTTATTTTTGTTGTTGCACCGATGCAAAGTAATTTGCCTCAATTAATTGTTGTCTTGTTTCTTTTTGATAAAATATACCTTCGTAGCTTTCTGAACTCTAATATTTCTGTATCCCATAAAACCTTGCTAATTTTCAAGACTCTTTGTTATTTGAATGCAGGAAGAGGTTGCAACAACTCAGCAGGAGCAGGACCACATTAATGTTAAAGATCAGGAAGATTCTATGGCATATCCAGTTCCAGGGAAATCTGATGATGATGATGACGACGACGATGGTGAAGATCCGTTACTAAAATGGTCTCAGTATCAAAGTTCTATTTAGTGATAAAGAATGATAACCAACAATGTTGATCTCATTTTTTAAATTGAAGTTTAGGTGATATTTTAGTTTTTTGCTGATTGATTTTTAAAATCACATCGCCAAATTCTAATTTTGTTGTCTAGGATATTTATGATTATATTGTATGGTGAGTATCACATGATGAACACTGCAATTGATTTATAAGTTTTGCCAATACAATTGATTTATCAAGGCAATTTTTTTACGAATCAGTAATTCACATAATTCAAACAATTGTATGGTGAATATCACACAATTCATATCCACAATATTTGCAGAATTAGATTTGAGTGACCCCAATAACAATCACAAAGTTGATAAATAATCGTTAGTCGTTATGATTCCTCATACTGTTTTAGTTAGTTGTCACAACCATTGACGATGTTTCTATCAATGTATAAATAACGTCTTTTTGTATGACAATATTCTTCAAATTTATAGTCTTCAAATATTAGATATTCTACATGTTGCATCATTAGGTTACATCCCACTGTACCCTAAAAAAATAAACTTATATGATCATTACCGTTTCCATTTTTTTATAACATTTTAAAAGTCTCAATAGATATTGTTTGTTTTACAATATCCATTTTGTCGATTTGCAATTACTATTTGATCATAGTTTTAATTGGTTTCTCATTGATACTAACTTCATTCGACATTAAACATTAGAAAGCAAACAAATCCACACAATACAAGGTAAAAACAAGTCTACCATTACAAACATTCAAGTTCCACCAGTAAATGCAAAAATATAACCAAACAACCATATATAGTTTCAATTTTTTTAAACCATAGCCAAAACAAACATCACAAACCAAAGTTAAATAAATACGAGCAAATCAATCATCATCACGAACGTCATCATCTTCAAAACGAAAATCATTAGAAGCTTGATCCATTTCTTCATCATTCTAAATTTCATTCATTTTTTCTTCAAAGTCGTCGTCATCATCATCCTCGTCCTCGTCATCTACATATTAAAATTGAAGAGGTTAATAATTAAATAGCCCAGTGGTTAACAAAACAATACAGTAGAAATATATTCAAATTTAATTTATATAAGTTACCATGGCTAACAAAGTTGTGCAACCAACTGCGAGTACAAATTCTAGTTTCAATATTCACCAGCAACATAAGATCTTTATACTTGTTAAAAACGCGTGAGCCCATGCAAAATTCATAATCAGAAGCGACGGTGGCAATGGGAACACTTAACAAGTCGCAAGCCAATATTGATAGATCAGGAAACCGATTATTATTACTCTTCCACCATTGTAATACATCCATATCTTCATAGCAACGAAAATCCAAATTTGACTCATCTAAGTAAACATCAAGTTGAGACTTTCCAGTTTCAGTAACAAGCTGCTGATGGTGTACTTTCAATTCCTATTATATTTAACAAGTGAAAAGAAAGCAATGGGGTTAACTAAATTAAAGATAGAAGGTAATTAAATTGTATAATTTCTCAATCCGTGCCCCTATATTGTTCAAATCAGTCAAAATATACTACCGGAAGCATGCTTCCGATAACATGCGGAGAACAGATTGATAAATTATTGTTATTTCAAAAGATATATAAAATCTTACATCAAATAGGCCGTGAGATGAAGACTTTAATTTCTTTTGCAATGGCAAAGATTGGTCCTGAATAGTTCCTTGAAGTCCATAAGAAGTACTTTTGCTACAATACTTGTCAAATAGCATGTACAACTTGCTCTTTACTTGCTGCAACTTCCTTTCACAGGTTGATGCATCAAGTTTTGAGTAGCAATAAGCCAATGTTGACAGCTTCATCCGTGGGTCAAGAACTGCTCCCAATGCAAGAACAACACTATACTCATCCCAATATCTCTCAAACTTACTCATCATCCTTTCAGCCATTCCCTTCATAACTTCATCTTCATCTCTCAAACAATCAACTACAACACATTGGATTTTCCAAACTTGTAAAAAATACAAGTTGGAAGTAGGATGCGTTGTGCCATTAATCATGTTGATGATTTCACAAAAAGGCAACAAGAATGCACAAATCTTTTCTACTCTTTTCCACTCTTCTACCGAAGGACATAGCTCATAATTATCCTCAAACAAGTGAAGACTTTCAAACACACTGATATTTAAGAGCACTTTCAAGCATCGCATAAGTTGAGTTCACACTCATAGATGAATCCAAATGCAAGCGAACGGAACCATCAACACCACCAACCTTTTCAACGCACGCCTTAAAATTTTCCCTTCTACTCTTTGAATGCCTCACAAAGATAATGCTCTCTCTAATTTTACACACAGCATCACTAACTAGTTTCAACCCCTCTTCAACAATCAGATTTAAAACACGTGCAAAACAACGCGCATGAAAGAACTCCCCATCACATAACAACCCATTTTGCAAACCAAGATGATTTTTCAATTGTTCTTGCAGAACATTATTCTCAAATGAGTGATCTAAAGTAAGAGAAAAAATCTTTTTCTCTATTCCCCAATCATTCAACAATTCAATCATTGTCTCACACACCTCACCACCAGTAGGAGGGTAAACACTACAAAAATTGAGAACCTTACTATTTAACTTCCAATCCGCATCAACAAAATGAGCAGTCAAACAAATATAAGGCATACTAGTGCAAGATTCCCACAAATCAAAAGATAATGATATCCTATTAGGAATGGTAGCCAATTCTTGTTTAAGCTTAGATTTCTCTTTCGTATACAAATGAGTGACATAGGCCTCAATAACATTTTTAGGAGGTATAACAGCATTTGGATTTAAGCTCTCAGTGTACCTCCTCATTCCCACATGCTCAAACAAATCAAAGGGCAAATCAAGTTCAAGGATAATATTAGCACACGTATGCAACCGTGATTCCATTTGATCTACCTCGTCATCAAATTCCATTTTTTCTTGCGACATTACTCCAACAACCTTGATTTCAGCATTGTAAATTATTATTACGTTTTCAAAATCACAAGTTAGAATAAATCATTGGACAAACTATATAAATATCATAAGCATTCCCTAAACTATACAAAATAAGTCAGTTTAATCACTGCTATGAAGATGTTAGAGACTAAATTGACGGATTTTCATACACTTAAATTGAAGAGAGCGATAGTTTAAAGACTAAATTGATGGTTTATTATGTGTTGTTATTGCATGGAAAGATAACAGAGTACAAAAAATGCAGTATCAAGAAACTACCTGTGCGTGAGACATCGGAGAGGAAGAGTCACCGTAAGGAGATGGCGGCGATAGGAGCGACGGAGGCCTGGCAGAGAGAGAGGCAGTGAGTGAGTGAGTGAGAAATGAAACGTTCCCGGGCTTACTATTTATATTCCCCCCAAATTGCTATAAGATCCAAAACCCTAAACGGGTACCCGTCGGGGGTTAAACGGGTTAGCCGTTTAATTTTAGCTTAACTTCGCGCGATTCAATTCCTTTTTTTATTATTTATTTTATGAGTCAATTTTTGTTTTTGGTATAAGATGATATACATAAGCTAACTGAATTAATTTATCAAAATAAATTATAAGATGATATAAATAAGCTGTAATGACCGAGATTCGAACTCTGACTCTTCTATTTATGTGTATATGAATTTATAATAACTTTGTCATTTCGTCTAAAAAAAATTAACAAATTTATCCACACAAAAAAAAAATTAGCAAATTTTAGTTTTCGTCTCTATATAAAAAAATCACATATTTTATTATCCCTACAAATTTTTTTGTTTTGATTTTTGTCCCTAATGACTAAGTTAGGCTAATATCAATGTTATAATGTTTTATGTTTAATACGTGTCTATTTTATTATAAAAAAAAAGACGTGTTTATTTTATGTCTATATATCATGTTAAACCTATATAAGTTATACGTCTATATTATGTTAAAAAAATGTCGGAATTTTGTCCATTAAAGACTAAAAACAATTTTTTTTGTAGGGATGAAAACATGTGATTTTTCTTTTATAGTGACAGATCGGGTGTCTAGGAAAGTTCATTGGATTCATTGCGATAAAGTGCGCTTAGACCAAAGGCATGGGGTCTTCAGGTTAGAAAGATTAAGGAATTTAACGTTGCGTTATTAGGTAAGTGGTATTGGATATTAAAAACTGAGAGGAGCAGTTTGTAAAAACTGAGAGGCGAGATTGAGTCTGGTTGTAGGCAGACTTCGATATGGTGGAAAGATAAAGTCACACAAGATTAAGAATGGAGTTCCATATTCAAAGTGAATTAGATAAAAATTGTGAAAACTGATAAAAAGTAACGTACAAAATCAAATATTATTAGATAATTTGGATCTTATTTTGTAACAATTGTTTAGACTAAATCAAACGGATAGATCCTCGTGAGTTTAGCTCAGTTGGTAGGGATATCGCACTATATACGTAGGAGCTCAGTTTCGAACCCGGGACACTTCACTTATTCACCTTTAAGGTTGATTTTTTAGCCACCAGGTTACTTGACAAAAAAATCTAACTGATAGAAAATAGGAATAATACCATTTTCTCAATCCTATGGCAATGCTACTAAGAGAGTAGGAGTGTTAAAGAAAATGGGATTCCTAGCAACATTGAGAGTCATAAGTTATAAAATAAAATTTAAAACAACAAAATTTTAAATGATTTACTAGTGCAGATCAATTGTGCCCCTGACTACCTTCTTGAAACATAAATAATGATTGTGATACATATCATTGTTCAAATCACAACTCAAGTGTATCACATTATTCATTTTCAATGTTCAAGTTAAAAAGCAAAATCAGGTAAAATAAGATAAAAGATTGAGTAAAATGTCAAATACACCCCTGAAATTTCAAAATTCATCAAATACCTCCTGAAATTTTAAAACGTTAATCAAATTGCCCCCTGCCCCGTTTACTCCCTCTTGGTTCTGATTTTAAAGGCAATGATAATGATGACGAGGATAATTCTGGTGATGATAATTTTGTTGTTTTGGTTCCTTGTTGTTCCCTTGGTTGCAAGGAGGTTAAAGACTCAAACAATGTGTTTTTGAAGACTCAAAATAGATGGAGTAAACGGAGCAAGGGAAAATTTGATTGAAGTTTTACAATTTCAGGGGGGTATCTGCATATTTCCAAATTTCAGGGGGGTATTTGACGAATTTTGAAATTTCAGAGGGATATTTGACATTTCACTCATAAAAGATTGTTCAAACTTATAAAACCAATTATCCCAATTCCGAACAAAAAAAAAGAAAAATCCTTCCATCAGGGGAAATGGTAAACCCTATAAGAGTATGTTTGGATAGAGGATTTCAGATGGTTTTAGAAGACTATGTCTATATTTTAGTATAGATTTGAGATTTTAAAAAAATTGATAGAATAACATTATATATGATCATACAACATTTTAATTGCCCTTAATTTATCTTTAGAAATATTTTATAACTTTCTTAATTTAGAAAAGAAGAAAAAAAAACCTCTATTACCCTCTAAAATCCTACATCCAAACATATCCTAATTATCCAACAAGGTAACAACACATATACACGTGAAATCTTGAAACAAAAAAATATATATATGTAAGTGAAATATCAATGCATTCTCCCCTTTCTCCATTCATGTTCCTGTCCTGAGGTAGCCGCCCAAAGACATTGAGCATGCATCACTGGAAATTGACAGAAGTAACTTGACTTGGATCAATCACAACCCCGTGAACTGACCCTGACCGGCGCTGTCTTGCAGTAGTAGCAGATGATGGTAGTTGGATATTTTGAGGAATTGGAGCTTTCTGTGAGTGGCCAGCGACACAAAGAGCACCGGTGTCATCTTGTTCCCAGTATACTTCTACCATAAAACCAGTGGGATATTCAGCAGACTCTGTTCCTGGAATTCCCACAAACCTAGCTCCTATCGGAATCTGCACAATTATTTTATTCATCAGCAGGAAATAGCTAGTTGTCACACAGCTACAAATTTTACTCAATTGAAAAGAAAAGAGTAATCTCTGGAGAGGCAAACCCTAAAATGGTTTGTATTTTTGTCGCCATGTGATGAATAAACGATGTAGCACTGACATTTCATTTTGAAGGTGTATCTGGTGTCTAACACGATACCAACATATGCGGTTACATTCAATTATTCTATTTTCTCAAATTATCACCGGTATCGACGTGTCAGTCTCGTGTCTAGTGTTTGTATGTGTCAATGCTTCATAGGATGTACTATGTATGTGTAACTGTACTAGTTTATAAATATACACATTCATGTTCACTTTTTTCTAGAGAACAAAACTAGAACCAATTAGAACTCACTCTCTTGAGAATTGAGAGGCATATACCGAAAGAAAATGTGATTACACTTACCTCCGCAAACTCTCCAGATGTCAAGGTCAAAGTCACTAAGCTCCCTTCAGCTGTAGCACTTTCTAGCTCTGCTTGCCTTGCAATATTCAAGAAAACTTCTTCAAGAGTTGTTAGACCAAGCTGGATGTCAGATATGCCAAACTCTTCTTCTCTATCTTGGAGCTCCGAAAAAAAATTCTGGTTTGGAAGCAAAAACAGTATGAGAGAATATTTACCAAAGAAGTAAAGCACAATCTTCTATGTTATATCAAGTTATTAAACAAGATAACTATTCTAAAAATTTATTAAGCACAAAGTTTGAAACTAAAGTAATGATTCAGATGTTCACATAATCAGCATAACCATAGAAACTAGAAAATTCAATAAAGATATTCTTCATTGCTAATCAAAGATTAAGAATCAATTAAACATTCAAACCCCGGTGTTAAGCAGACTCAAAAGGAATGGAATTACAGCCAAGAAAAGAAAGCTTACTGTAAGGAGCGCCTCTTTATTATGAGGAATCACATAAGTTAGAAAGTTATTGTTCTCCTCTTTTGGTACTACATCTAAACGCTGCCAAAATATTTCACAGGTCAAAAACCAACCTTTTGTTTGTCATCAAAAGATTTTAAATAATCACAATTATTCATCTCACATTCTTAAAGAATTGCTTCACAGCCTCATGGTGTCTTGCTGATATTTCATCACTATTTGCAGGACTATGTTCATTATTGTTTCCATAGAAGCTAATATTAGCAATAAAACCAGTACCGAAGCGTGACTTCAATCTGATTGAGGTGCCAATGCAGCGGAGTCTTCCCTTTGCCATGATTCCTATTCGGTCACTTAGAATGTCAGCTTCTTCCATAGAATGTGTTGTGAGAATAATGGCACGCCCTTTTTTTGCATTTTCAATTATGTCCCAGACATGCCTCCTTGTTATCGGATCCATACCAGTAGTCTAAGAAATAGGAATGAAAGATTAAATCTTGTAATCATGTTGAGAACATAAGTTTATGCTTAAAAAAAGGTATCTTTTTATTTTTTGCATACCGGTTCATCCAAAATGACTAATTTTGGGTCACCAATAAGAGCAATTGCAACACTAAGACGGCGTTTCATTCCTCCACTGTAACTTCCAGATCTTACTTTAGCTGCATCCATGAGTCTCACCTCTGCCAATGATGTCTGAGTAATCTACATGTTTCAAAAGAAGATGAATTAAAAGGAAAAGAACCAGAACTCCTAATAGTTAATAATTTCAAACGATACAAACTAGATGAAATAAATCATTGTGGAGAACTGCTTGTGTATCTTTCTTAATGTAGAGAACAATTTCAGGCCTGGAGTTAACATACCGATTTTATAGAAGCTGGGGAGATGCCTTTAATACTAGCGAAGAGTTCGAGGTGTTCTTGACCAGACAGTGCATCCCATAGGATATCAAACTGCAGATTAGAAGATTCGGTAAAAGGCCGGTCATCTGTTGTTTATGCAATCTTAAAGAGGTAATTTATGTGTCTACAAGAAGAAAAAAAATATAATGAGAGATAGAGAAACACCTGGGGACACACTCCTATAAGCTTTCGAATGTTTGACATGCCAGTGGAGCTTCGTGTTGAATGCCCATAAATCAATGCTATTAATGAAATTGAAAAGTTATATACTCTTTCTTGATACCAACATTTTGATTATTTAATAATTATCAATATTGTAAATAAAGGGGAGGGGGAGAGAGAGTATCACCATCTCCATCAGTTACTGGAGTTATCCCTGTCAAACAATTAATAATTGTAGTTTTTCCAGCTCCATTAGGTCCTAAAAGACAAAATAACTGGTCCTTTGTAAAGTTCACCCACAAGCCCTGAAAATAATTTGACAATAACACATTGTTCATCATTCAAGCATAGGTCACTCATGTCAGGAGGAAATTACAATCTTCACCATCTTGCAGTAGAATTGCACCTTAGACTGCTTAAAATTGATGTCAAGAGCCAACTAATGGCAAATGCTTCAGGTACAAGAGCCCTTAGGGATTGATTGGGAGTTGGATTTTGGAGAGCTCTTTTAATATATACTTGAGACTTTTAAAAAATAATGAATTATGTGATAGATGAATATAAGGTTTCGACCACCCTTTTAATCGATTTTAGAAACATTTATAATTTAGAATTAAAGAATAAGTCTTCCACTCCCTTTCCCTCCAAAACCCAACTCCTAAACATAACTGTAGGGGTTAAAGAGTAGATAATGTAGTTTCCCTTCTTTACCTCGTACAGAGATTTCACTTTTAATTAGAAGAATGGAAACAACTAGAATGGAATTCATTACTTGGTTACAGAAGCTCTAATCTAATCACGAAAAAGCTATCCAAAATAAAAAGTAAAAATAAAATTAAACTGCTAAGTGAAGGCTCATAAATATTACTAGACTTCCCCAGTGAGAAGTTGCCACATGAAAACAAACAAAGGAACAAAGTTTTCCTAATTTCACCCCAACTTCTAATACTAAAATTGTGACAGGAAATGCTTTTACCTTAAGAGCATGGTAAGGAGCAGTTCTTTTACATTTACAGCAGCAACCAATGCTGAATGTACCGGGATAAGTCTTCATAATGCCATGTACCTGAACAGCAACATTTGCGTCAACCACACCTTGTCTTAGTTGCTGTTTCACAGCATTTTCTTCTTCAAGGACATCTTCATCATTTGCTGCACTATTTTCTTCGTGATGGGCTGAAGTTAAGCAACTACAAATCCCACCCTCTATGAAAGGAAGATGAAGAGACGCGAAAGAAATATTAATTTATCCATAAAGAAAATGAAAGAATAATAACAAACACAAACTAAATAAAAAAAAAAAATCATCACCTTTCACTTTTTGTCCTCCTTTTCCTGTCCAATAATAAGGATTTAGAAAGTATAACACAGATTTCCTCACACCCATTGCATTTGGGATTATATTGTCAAAGTAGATGGCCAGAACAAACCACAAAAAGAATGTGGCAAGAAGCCATTTATAAATATCATTCTGTCAATGGAAAAAGATATACCGAGTAAATTACTTGAGTGACACATATCTAAAGCTGAATGGAAGGGAGGAATAAAAGGAAATATAGAACCATGGAACATAATAATAGAAAATCAAAGGCTTCTTAAATTGAAACAGGTTTTGGTGTTGCGATTCAAAAATCACTGCATACAATTGTCATCACACAGTCATCGTCGTCAACAACGCATGATCCCCGTTTACTCCAGCTAATACCATCATTTTCAGGGGTTGAAACAGCATTTGAAAGCAAAGTCAGGGCTTGAGCAAAAGGATTAGGCGGAAACAATGACCATAAATTTCGGTAAGTATCAGAGAAGCTAGCTGAGTAAGGAAATCCGGCTTGTACGACAAGCTGCAAATAGATAAAATAACAGACAAAAAGAACATAAGCATCCATTGTTTCTATGTACTCAATATAAATCTTGTCCTGAAAGAATGAGAAGTGTTGGTTCATGCCTGTGTCACAAAGCCGATAATAAATATGAAGAAGCCGATTGTTGTTGCAGAAGCTGATTTACGAATGAAAGCCGATAACATGAAGGCCAACCCAGTCTATAATAATAGAAGAAATTACTAGGCATTAGAAAAACCTTCCGATTCACAGAATACATAATGGACCCCAATAAAGAAGCATAAGGTATAAATGGTAAGGCAAGAAGATTCTCACCATGTTGAGTTCAAATAGGAAGAACAAAACAAACAGAACAGCGAAGCTATTTTTCAAGAAGAAACTAAACTGAAACACCATGCCAGAGAGAACTATGATAATAGATGATATGAGTGTAACAACTGTTTCCCAGGTTAGCCATGATAACCAGTACGCAGAGTCATAAAGCCCCATCACTGCCATCGCCTATCAAAAACAAAAATGCCATGAAAACAACATATGCGGCATCAGAAAAATAAACAACCGAATTCATCACTGCAGAATTTGACAGTTAGACAAAATTAATACAAAAACCCTACTTTAGTTCCTATCAAGGTTTTAAATAAAGGTATGTGACATCAGGGTTGATGTCTATGGTCTATGACCGTAGCGCAACTGCGATTTATTAGGCCATATCAGTTACACTTGACCACAACTCTCCGCAATATCAAGCATCGTGATTCATGAGTGCAATTTAAAACCTTGTTCCCTGTATATCAACAATAAATATTGGCTGTATTGATCTTAGCAATCTCATAAACTACTGAATTCTAGGGACTGATACATATAACCAATATTTAAAGATTATAGGCACAAAAATTAAATTTTTGCATTCTCAACATAGACGGGACATCGGTGTTTACCTGGCGAAGTTTAAGCTCTTTCTCTGTCACCAAAGAACTCATCTGAAGAACAAAATTAAACATAGCAATTGCAAGAAAAAATGATGGACCTATTGTTCTAACAGCAGAGATAGGAGTCATAGATGGGTGCGGGAATTCCTTCAAAAACACATTCCACTTGAAGCTTGGGTCTAGAAAGTTTCATCAAACATCAAATAATTAAAATTTACAACATATATTTGATCATAAACAAGGGTTTTTAAAATTAAATAAAATAATTACAATTTTCATCATAAGGTTTTAAATAAAAGGTTTATGACAACCATCATCATCTGAGCCACAATAACATCAGCATTTTCGATGTCTCTGCGACTTCAACTGAGGCCATGTGAAATCTCTAACAATGAATATCTAAGTTACCGAACGTCAACAAATTCTAAATATCTTGTACTAGAGCCCTTTTGTTATACTTTTTTTTTATTAGGAAATCACTTTTAAAAGTTTTCATCTGTTTAAAATATGAGAACTTGAAGAAAATCTAAAAACCGCTTTAAATAAGAAGTTGCGTTTAGTAGCTTCATAAAAAACCATTTTTTATAACTGATTTACTTAAAAAAAGTGATTTTCATATTGCTAAACAAACATACTTGAGTTGAGGTGTTAGGCTGTTAGCTCAGTGGTAAGAGCTTAGCCTTGTAATCTCAAGAAACCGAGTTCAAATCCCCTCAAGAACAGTTGTAAAATGACCATTAGTCACGGATTAATAAAAATTTCACTCGTAAACAAACACAAAACTCCTTTTTTTTTTTAATTGTTTAATAAAAAATCGTTTTTTTTTTTAATAATATGTAACACACAAATACTAATGCATGTTTGATTACATGGTGAGAAAAAATTGATTTTGAATGAATTGATTTAAGTTAAGAGTGAGTTGAGTGTAAAGTGGTTTATGTTTGGAAACATTTATATAAAAGCTAGTTGAATAATAAATTTCAGCTTAAAAATCATGTTTAGACTCAAAAACTACAAATTCTAGCTTCAAGTTAGAATCAATTCTGGAAACAAAATCATTTCTACTGGAGAGCAACAAAACATGTCAAAACTCAAAATCACTTTTACATATCCATAATCAATTCTGAAGGCTCCAAATATAGAATCAAACATAGAAATATAAAGTAAAATCACTTTTTTTTATACCTCCAATAAGGAATCTGGCGATTTCACGTTCAGCAGCAAGCTGAAGAGGAAGTTGAAAAGCAAAAGTAGGATCTTCATACTTTCCACGTTTCTGAAGAACAGTTGAATTAGTCTGAATCCCATAACTAATAACACTATCATTCTTTTCACCAAAATGAATCGCACCAGGACATATCATAGGATTATTCAATAACCATTCATCAACTTCATCTTTATCACCAAAAGATTTAACTTTCCAATTAGGTATAACCCTACCAGGATTATTACTAATAATTCGATCAACAATTGTACGAAACTTCGGATTCGTATCACCACTCCATACGAAATCGTAACAAGGTTTTTTAATAAAGTATTTAGTTTCACAAGGTGGAATTGGTGGTGAAGGTTGTGAAATAGGGTTTGTAACTGATTTGTATGTTGAAGTTGTTGAAGTTTGAGCTTGAATTGCTTTATCAATAGCGAATATTAAGAAGATGAAGATAATTGGTGAAAGTAATTGAAGAAGAATTGATCTTTTGCTTCGCCATGAAAGTAATATGTTTTTTTTTAGTAACGCTTTGTATTGTTGTGTTACCAAAGAGAAAGCGTTGGTCATGATTTTTCTTCTCTGTGTGTAATGACACAAACAGAGAGAGACGAAGAAGGCAATGTGATAGTGAAACACAATGTCATTGAAATATGGTGGATATATCATATATAGTATTTTTTTTATTTTTGACTTTTTCATTTTTTTATTTATGTTTTTGTCTTTACTAGTTTACTTGTGAATCCAAATTTTGTAAAATACTAAAATACTAATATTATACCATAGTATTATTTTTTTGTCAAGTTTTCCCATAGTTTTTTACAATTTTTGTTTATCCCAAACAAAAAAATTGTAAAATACTATGTGAAAATTTCACAAATAAATAATACTATGGGGTGATATTAGTATAATTTTTTTTTTCAAAAGTTTTTTTTTATTGTAACTAGTATGTGTTAAGAGACAGTTTTTCTTTGGTATAACTATATTTCCATTTTATTTTATGAGAATGTCTGTATTTTTTGTTTCTTCATCAAACTTACTATTATTATATTTCCACATTGATATGATTTTTTTGTAAAGTAATAGACAATTTTTCTTTAGTATAATTATATTTCAATATTAATTAATGTATAGATTTGCAAATAAGGGACAGTGTCAAAAATAGGAAATTGGACCACATTGGAGTTATATTTTTTTTATAGAGACGAAAATTTAAATTCGTTAATTTCAAAAAAATAAAAAATATATTTAATATTTTTTATATAAAATAGTATAAGATAGTAATGACTCGGTTTAAATCTTCTAAAAGTTAAAAGATAAAATAGAAAATATATTATTAATATTGTTTTAGATCGAATTAAGACTCAATCGAGGTCAGCCCATGATAACGATCCAACCATCCAACTGACATGAGCAAACAACACTCGTAACGTTTGGCATCGGAATCAATGATCATCGGTACCACCAATTCATCAATTAATGACCATTGTTCACTTTATCATTGATGATGATTTCACAATTTTTATCTTCACATCAATAATTGTTGTTTCACGCCCTATAAATGCTCTTTTTCATCAAATAATTTAAATATGTTATCTATTTTCTAACCTCACACTTTCTCTAGCCTCGATTGAGAGACATTTGTTCTGATACATCTAAAAAAATTCACATTACTTGAGAATGGGTGTCAAGGTCAAAATTAGTTTATTTAGATACATGGTACTGCAAACTTATGGTCATAATAGACTTTTTATTATATACAATATTTTTATTATGAGTGTTTTTTTTTGGGACAATTATTAGGAGTGTTTTGCATAAGGAGTTTTTTATTTGACAAATGTTTTACAAAAAAAAAACATATTTGACAAATGTTTATAAGGAGTGTGTTGTTAACATGTTTTCTTCTTCTTCACGAAACGTGTTGATAGCATGTTGTGTAGCATATGTTATATGTTCAATAAAAAAAGATAAAATATAATTAACACCTAAAAAAGTCAAAAAATATAAATACTATATGTAGTAGTACTAATATTTCCGTAAATATTGAGAATTTGTCTAGTACTTACAATTAGTAGTATTGTTTTAATTAAATCGAAAGGAAACTACTCGGAAAATGGGAGCAACATCGCTGATGTAATCACAGTTGCGTTCAAGTTTCAACAACGTACTAAAATTTAACCTATCCATTCTCATTTCAAGAACAAGAATAAAGTAGTAAAAGAAATTGAATTGCTAAATATCACTTAGGTACCTTAAAGAGATTAATTTTACATCTGTCCATCGCCATTAAACTCTTTTCTCCGGTAAAATTTTTCAAATTTTAAGTATAAATTATAAAATAAAATAGTACTTTAAAAATAGTGTGTTTGATTATTTTAATTCTAATTTACTTACTTGTTATAAAAAATAAATATTGGAATATTTGATTTTAATGAATTTGTTTTGTTTTTAATATGTTTCTTGTGTGCAATAATTTATAAATGGCTAAATTGCATTTTTGACCGACTAACTTTTACAAACTTACAGTTTTTTTCTCTGTCTTTTATAAAATCACTTTTTGTCGCCTAACTTTAAACTCTTTTGCAAAAAATTGACTCCCGCTTATTTTAATCAAGTCAACACATGCACGGACAATGACTTACATGTTAACTTTCATAAAATCATTTTTTGCCGCCTAAATTTACACTCTTTAACAAAAAAATTGTACTAATATTTGATTAACCATCTGACTTAGACTCTGGACTCCAACTCCTTAACCAATATCTCAATTAATTCAACCAATTGAATTATCCATCCCATTGTCGATGGAATAGGTTGATTATCATTGTTTTAATAAGTTCCATTGATCCTTCTTTCTTTGTTTCTTTGCCATTTGATTTGAAAGAAACTATACCAGGCTGTTAGACAGTGTTTGTTTTATTTTATAATGGTATGTACTATGTAACAAACGGCGTAATATACTAATATATCTATCTCTTGGGTCGTATAAGGGATACTTTTTCTCCTAAGAATTAACAAGATCTTTATATATATATATATATATATATATATATATATATATATAAAAGTAGCAATATTGGTTCTCGTGGAAATTATAAAAAAAATGGCATGCTTATTTATATATATGAGTAGAAATATAGTACCGGGTAGAAATTATAAAAAATATATGCAACGTATTAATATATTAGTAGAAATAAAAAATGGCATGCTTATTTATATATATGAGTAGAAATATAGCCATGGGCTTGGCTGGATGTGGGGGTCTTTTTCGGGACTCGAATGGTCGATGGTTGAAAGGATATGCTCAAAAGATTGGAGCTTGTGATGCACTCCATGCAGAAATGTGGGGAATGTACACTGGAATGCAAATGGCTAGAAGACAAGGTTTTACGCATATTATAGTAGAGAGTGATTCTAAACTTCTGATTGATATGGTAACAGGGAGTTGTAAACTGAATGGAAAGACTCCTATTTTGGTTCGGCGTATCCGTGATTTCGCTAACCTACAATGGCACATTACTTTTAAGCACACTTGGCGCGAGGGAAATAGATGCGCAGATTGGTTGGCTAATTTCAGCCTTAGCCAAAGTTCGTTCGATGTAAGAAATCTGGAAACTCCTCCTAGAGAACTCCAGAGTCTCATTTTTGATGATATATCCGGGGCTTGCATGCCTAGGAATGTTAATGTAATCTTGTAGTTTTTTTTTGGGCTTTGCCCTCTTTTATTCACCAAAAAAAAAAAAAAAAAATCTCGGTGAACTGTTCCCGTGAGCTTAACTGAGTTGGTAGGACATATCACTATATGTGCATGTACCCGGGTTCGAACCCGGGATACTCCACTTATTCACCTATTCACCTTTAAGGTGGATTTTCTAGCCATTAGACAACTGGACCAAAAACAAAATCTCGATGAACTCTAGGTCCCTGTAAAAATCATTAAAAAATAGACACTTGCATTAATATATGAGTAGAAATATAGGTCCCCATAGAAACATTGTTCTCCATAGAAATTATAAAATAACAGGGACGATTATTAATATATGAGTAGAAATATTCGTCCCGGTAGAAATTATAAAAAAAATAAGCACGCGTAATAAAATATGAGTCTCCTTCGAATATTAAAAAAATAGGCACGCTTATTAATATATAGTAGAAATTATAGGTCCACATAAATATTATTAAAAAATAGGCACACATATTAAAATATGAGTAGAAATATATGTCCCCATAGAAATTAATAACTCCGTCCTAAATATATATATGAGTGCAATTGATTATTTTAAGGGTAAAATGGTGTTTACCCCCCTGCAAAGTAGGCGAGTTCTGGATTACCCCCTGGAAAAATTTTCGTTTAGATTCCCCCTACAAAATATGGTTTTCTGGATTCCCCCTCAAATGCACACCGTGGCAGCTGACTGTCACAAATCTCCACGTGGCAGGCGGAATCTCCACGTGGCGATGCCACGTAGGAAATTTTTAATTAAAAAATAAAAAATAATTTTAAAATGCCACGTCATTTAAATTTTTTTTTTTAACTCAATTTTTTATTTTTTTTAACTCAAATTTTAATATGGGCTAATTTTTTTTAAAAGGGGATAAAAAAATATATTAAAATTTGAGTTAAAAAAATGATAATTAAATGACGTGGCATTTTAAAATTATTTTTTATTTTTTTAATTAAAAATTTCCTACGTGGCAGCGTCACGTGGAGATTTCGTCTGCCACGTGGAGATTCTGTGACAGTCAGCTGCCACGGTGTGCATTTGAGGGGGGAATCTAGAAAATCATATTTTGTAGGGGGATCTAAACGAAAATTTTTCCAGGGGGTAATACAGAACTCGCCTACTTTGCAGGGGGTAAACACCATTTAACCCTTATTTTAATATTTTAATAACTTAAAATGTTGTAAATTGACAATTTTAATCCTTAGTTTAATTAAGTGTCAAAAAATAAAAAAGAGGAAGAAGGGGTAATTTTGGAAATTCTATAGTATCTTCTTTGAGTTAAAAAAAAAATGAGTTAAAAAAATAATAATTAAATGACGTGACATTTTAAAATTTTTTTTTATTTTTTTAATTAAAAATTTCCTACGTGGCAGCGTCACGTGGAGATTTCGTCTGCCACGTGGAGATTCTGTGACTGTCAGCTGCCACGGTGTGAATTTGAGGGGGAATCTAGAAAATCATATTTTTTAGGGGGATCTAAACGAAAAATTTTCCAGGGGTAATCCAGAACTCGCCTACTTTGCAGGGGGTAAACACCATTTAACCCTTATTTTAATATTTTAATAACTTAAAATGTTGTAAATTGACAATTTTAACCCTTGGTTTAATTAAGTGTCAAAAAATAAAAAAGAGGAAGAAGGGGTAATTTTGGAAATTCTATAGTATCTTCTTTTATTAAATTTACATGATTCTAGTTTTGTAACATAATAATAACAATAATAATAGTCTTCATGACATCGTATTAAATATTTTTTATCGAAGATATTTAATATTATTAGTTAAAGATTTATTTGAAAAATAACCGTAAATATCTAATCTAGTAGTAATAATTTGAAAAAGAGATGGGGCACCATCTCCTCACCCCTAAATTTTTTTTTTGGGTGTAGTCTCACCCCTAAATTTTTATAATGAAAAAAATTTATCTGAATTGTGTTAAATGGTTTTTTCTTTTTAAGAAAACTAAATGGTTAGTGAGTAGTAAATTGCAATGTTATAATTAATAATTTTCTGATAGTCCCATAAACTTACCTCAGTTGAGTGAAATTTCTAGTCATTAAACTACTTGATAAAAAACAATAATCATCTAATAAACATAATTAATTACAGTATATATTTAAAAAAATTGTGTTAATTGTAGTCGAAAACTGAGAAATGTGAATTTCAAGTCTTCAATACAATTCAATACCCACCCTTGTGGGTCCTAAAACCAATTCATGCATTGCATTTCTCACTTTGACCAATGTCAACAATAGAAATAACAAAATAATAGAAGAATGTTCAAGATTCAAGATATAAAACTGTTTCAAAAAGATTCAATATATAAAACAAATTCACGAGGAAGCTTTATCTTTTAGTAAAGGGTCTTAAATCTATCAGAGTTTTTGTGCATAGACCATTATATTTTAACCTTCTTGCCATCATTGCAAGACATCACTCCTTTAGTGCTACTGTAAATTCTGAGAACTGTTAGGATTCAACAAAGCTGGTAATTGATGATGTGTTTAGGAATCTACAATTGATGATGTCCACAATCACTAAAAATCCACAGGTAAGTCAACACACCAGAACCTAACAACCACATATAGTTTTAATCCATAAAAGCCAAAACAAACATCATGAACCAAAGTTTAAAAAAATACTGGCCAATCAATCATCATCACCATCGTTGTCATCTTCAAAATCAAAATCATTAGACGCGCTCCATTTTGTCGTCACCATCAATTTTCATTCATCATTTCTTCAAAGTCATCGTCGTCGTCTTCCCCATCTACATATCATAATTGAAGAGGTTAATAATTAAAGTGACCACTAGTTACCCAAACAATACAATCATATGTATTTACATTTAAACTATATAGATTACCAAAGGCAACAAAGTTGTACAACCAACTGCGAGTACACATTCTAGCATCCATATTCATCGGCAACATACAGTCTTTATACTTGTTAAAGATGCGATAGCCCATGCAAAAATCACGAGTGGAAGCAACAGTAGTAATGGAAACACTTAACAAGTCGCAAGCCAATATTGATAGATCTGGAAATCGATCATTGTTACTCTTCCACCATTGTAATACATCCATATCTTCATGAAAACAGAAATCCAAATTTGACTCATCTAAGTAAATATCAAGTTGAGACTTTCCTGTTTCAGTAACAAGCTGCTGATAGTGCATTAAAAGGAAAGCAGCGAGGTTAAACAAATTCAATATAGAAGGTAATTATATTGTTAATTCCAAAAATATATATAAACTTACATCAAATAAGCCGTGAGATAAAGACTTCGGCAACGGCATGCTAGAAGACTGGTCCAGAATAGTTCTTTGCACACCAGACAAAGTGCTTTGGCTAGAATACTTGTCAAATAGCATGTACAACTTGCTCTTTACATTTTGCAACTTCCTTTCACAGGTTGATGCATCAAGTTTTGAGTAACAATCAGCCAATGTTGACACCTTCATCCGCGGGTCAAGAACCGCTCCCAATGCAAGAATTACACTGTACTCATCCCAATATTTCTCAAACTTGCTCATCATCCTTTCAGCCATTCTCTTTATAACTTCATCTTCACCTCCCAAACTTTCAACTAGAACACATTGGACTTTCCAAACTTGCAAAAAATACAAGTTGGAAGTATGATGAGCTGTGCAATTAATCATGGTAGCAGTTTCCCATAATGGCAACAAGAATGAACAGATCTTTTCTACTCTTTTCCACTCTTCTACCGAAGGACATAGGTCATACTTATCATCATACAAGTGAAGACTTTCAAACACACCCCGATATTTAAGAGCACTTTCAAGCATCAAATAAGTTGAGTTCACACTCATAGACATATCCAGATGCAAGCGAACCGAACTATCAACACCACCAACCTTTTCAACGCACTCCTTAAAAGTTTCCCTTCTACTCTTTGAACCCCTCACAAACAAGATGCTCCTTCTAATTTTACACACAACTACACTAACTACTTTCAACCCCTCATCAACAATCAGTTTTAAAACACGTGCAAAACAATGCACATGAAAGAACTCTCCATCACATAACAAACCATTTTGCAAACCAAGTTGAGTTTTCAATTTTTCTTGCACAATGTCATTATCAAATGAATCATCTAAAGTGAGAGAGAAAATCTTTTTCTCTATTCCCCAATCACTCAAAAACTCAACGATTCTCTCACAAATTTCATCAGCAGTGGGATCAACAACACAGAATTTGAGAACCTTACTATTTAACTTCCAATCCGCGTCAACAAAATGAGCGGTTAAACAAATATAAGTCTCAGTGGTGCAAGATTCCCACAAATCAAGAGTTAAAGATATCCTATTAGGAATAGTAGCGAATTCTTGTTTAAGCTTCAGTTTCTCTTTCAAATACAAATCAAAGACATGAGCCTTGAAAACATTTATAGGAGGCATAACTTTTGCTACTTTCCTCAATAACCAGTCCTCAAAAAAATCAAAAGGATAATCATTAGCAATGATGATAGAAGCCCACATACGCACAAATTTTGAATCAAATTGACCTAAATCGTCACCAGATTCCATAATTTCTGGTGAAATTTCTTCGATGACCTAGATTACATTTCAGCATTGTAAATGATTATTAGTTAGGTTTTTTAAAATCACAGATTATTATTGGATTGAAAACTAAGAGACTTCAACAATGGCGGTTTCAAAACGGTACCTCTGCGTGAGAGATCGGAGACGAGGGGCGGAGATTCGCCGGAAGGAGACGCCGGTGGTAGAGAGATGCCATGGAGTGTATCGATGAGAATCGTGAAATGAAATGAAGAGAAAGTGTGAACTGAGAAATCAAGTTCGCGGGCTTAGTATTTATAGTCCCCAATTGGCATCTAAAACCCTAAAACGGGTACCCGTCGGGTTAACCGTTTATTTGAATTCTTTTTTATATACTGTTTATTTGATTATAGTCACTTATTCTTCCATTCATTTAATTTTTTTTTAGTAAACCGGAAATCATCAGCGCATAACTTCAAAGATTAATCCTTTGATTTTTAAGATTAATCCTTTGATTTTTGTAGGATTCAAATTTATGGCAAAATTCTATATAAAAAAAAAATTACGGCAAACTCTTCCTAAGAGTTTTAACAGTGTTACATGTCCAAAATCAGTGATCAAACTCAGTACCTTAGTTAAACTAGAAGAAACTCGTGTTATCTCATTTAAGTGTTATTGGATTTAATTCATTTAATTTTTTAACTACACCAATGTATCATTTGCCCCACACACAACCGTAGATATTAATCCCTTTAGATAATTGAGATATATTTAAGAGGTTAATCTCTCATAACATGTGTTTTTTCATAAGTATCATTTAAAGATCGTAAACCAAATATATATCGCTTGTGCTACTTTGATCTCTTCATTTTTTGGTACAATTCATTCCATATGTTCTATTTGTGTATAAAAAAAAATATGATGATACCTATGAACTCAACAAAATGTTTACAGTAACCGACCGTTATTTGGTTTAGTGATAATTGACGCTGAATTTGGTAGAGATGACTACTGTTAAATCCCTACAACTGCGATCATAAGAAGATTGTAACCACTTGATACTAGAACTAACCAACGAACCAGATTATACGGTCCAATGGACCACATGTTGGTGGTGGAAAAAAATATTGACAGTATAATTCCAATTTATCGCACGAAGGGCCTAACATTCTTTCCAATTTATCTCAACGGTCCAACACACAGCAGGTACTCTCTCAACCTCTGGTACTTACTAGACCACAACAAAATGAAACATTTTTTTTGTATACCTATCAGTATCAACGGAGACAATCAGCATTGTGCTCATTAGAGAAACCAACAAAGGGGCAAATAAGTGTACAATGTGCAATGCGAAGTGGTATAGAGTCCAAAAATACGGTATAATATTAAAAAAAAAAAAAAAAAAAGGAAGTAGTATTAGCCTTGGCAACATCCAGTCTTCACTCGAGAAGAGCCCATTGACAGATACATTAATGGCCATCCTTTCACTGGTAATAAAACTCATGGTAACAATATTTTTAGAAAAGAACGTTTTCAAGAACTTTTATTTTTGTTGCTCAGATTTTACTAAAGGTAGTCTAATTTGGCAACTAGATAGACTACCCTTAAAAGAAAATCTATTTTATTTTTTTGTGGTAAACTAGATATCCTCCACAATGTAACACTTTTAAACCACGTCAACACATAAAAAAGGCAAATTAACACATTGAAACCATCAATTGTGGTGGCCTATTGCAACGGGTCACAAACTTAGAGCCATTGTCTTCAGGCAAACAAGCTAGTATTCCGGGTTACAAGTACAGATCTCCAACTATATTAAAGTTAAAACATAAGGTAAGTTATACTATAAGCAAAATGGTGGATAAGCACTTATTTGCAGTGACAATGAGGAGGAAATAATATAGCAAGCAGAGGAAAACGAGACAATGAGCAACTTCTGGAATGCAACTTAAGAAAGTAGCAACTTATACATATTAGTTGGTTCGCATGCATGAGCAAGTATAAAACTGAACTGCTACATAAAGCTGCAGTATCACTTTCAATATTAAACCAACATGCAAAAGCTGCTGAAACTACAAGCAACATAAGCCCCGTTATACTGGTACTAACAGCTATTTAAATTATATAATGAGTGTGAGATCAGATAGGATAACAGTAGCATAGAGAACATTATGGTTGTTGACAAGAAGTAACCATGATCAGCAGTTGTGACACAAGTTGCAAGAGCATTGCCTTAAGTTTTTAACCTCAGAGGTCAATAACCACTAGAAGTGGTTAAAATCCTATGAAGTTTCACAGTTGCAACCAAAAATGTATGAACTGTTTCAATTTATAGTACATAGGCTAAGTTGAAAAACCTTGTAATTGTATTCTTGAATGACAGATGGAACCCAAAACCAAAATGCAAGAACTGAAAGCTCTACAACTTGAAAGTACTATTCTTTCTACTTTGATGGTTGAAGTGTTGTTGGATTCATACTTTACACAAATGATTAATCATTCTTACATACAATAGTGTTCACTGTTCATAGGTGAAATTAGGAATTTTTAAAGCCAAAAATTATGTTTATTTCTAGAGAGTAATAGTTTGAAAATTGATTTAACCAAAACCAGATGAAAATAAAAACAAAAACAAGGATTGATTTATAAACCAAACCAAATTCAATAATATAGAACAATTCACAAAATAAAGACAATTACAAGTTTATCATAGTCTTGCCTCCTTTCTCACGGAATTGCAAACTTTGTCCAACAGCAAACATTAGAAAGCAAACAAATCCCCATATTACAAGTTAAAAACAAGTCTAAAGTTACAAACATTAGAAATTAAATTCAGAAGTAGTAAGTCCAAAAAACATAATCTTAACAGCCATATATAGTTTAAAATTTTTGAACCATAAAGCCCAAGTTAAATAAATACAAGCAAATAAATCATCACCATCATCATCAGCGTCATCTTCATTCATCACCGTCTTCACCATCAAATTCATCCATCATTTCTTCAATGTCATCGTCGTCGTCTTCACCATCAAGTTCATCCATCATTTCTTCAATGTCGTCGTCTTCACCATCAAATTCATCCATCGTTTCTTCAAAGTCATCGTCGTCGTCGTCTTCCCCATCTACATCTACATATCATAATCCAAGAGGTTAATAATTAAAGTGACCACTAGTTATCAAAACAAAACAAATCAAATGTATTTATATTTAAATTGCATAACTTACCATTGCTACCAAAATTGTACAACCAACTACGAGTACAAAATCTAGCATCCATATTCATTGGCAACATACGATCTTTATACTTGTTAAAGACACAAGAGCCCGTGCAAAATTCATGCGTGGAAGCAACAGCGGTAATGGAAACACTTAACAAGTCGCAAGCCAATAATGATAGATCTGGAAATCGATCATTATTACTCTTCCACCATTGTAATACATCCATATCTTCATAACAACGAAAATCCAAATTTGACTCATCCTAAGTAAATATCAAGTTGAGACTTTCCGGTTTCAGTAACAAGCTGCTGATAGTGCATTAAAAGGAAAGCAATGAGGTTAACCAAACCAATATAGAAGGTAAGAGAGAGAGAGAGAGAGAGAGAGAGAGAGAGAGAGAGAGAGAAGAGAGAGAGAGAGAGAGAGAGAGAGAGAGAGAGAGAGAGAGGAGAGAGAGATGAGAGAGAGAGAGAGAGAGAGAGAGAGAGAGAGAGAGAGAGAGAGAGAGAGAGATGAGAGAGAGAGAGAGAGAGAGAGA